>JAPQVY010000012.1:13802201-18602201 GCA_028535165.1 Quercus tomentella
ACTCATTTAAGGTTACTACAAAATATATGAAAATGAAATAGTTTTATAAAAAATACTTTTTAAATAATGACTCATTTTCTAGAAAATATTAACATCGACTTAAAATAGAAGATAGAGTCAATGAATTGAAACTTCCCCTCCTATGACATATTGACATTGGGTGGTTTGGTTATGTTACAGTTTTAAATCTATTGTGCGTGTAACTTACTAATTATTAAAAAAAAAAAAAAAAAAAAAACAAAAACAAAAACAAAGAATAATATACAACATTGGTAAATGCATCATCTGGGAAGCATCTGGGTCGCACTATCAGAGCTTTGAGAGTTATATGAATGGCTAGAATTTACAATAGGATTTACTGGTTGCTTTCTCTTCTCTGCCTGAGAAGATGATGATTCATCTGTACTAGCACCACCCAACTGTTTAGAGGAATGTCCCCTGTATATTCTTGGCTCTGTTAGTGCACTTTCATTTAGGTGAACCTCTTTGGAAAGCATCTCCACTACTTGCCTCATGGTTGGCCTTTGGTGAGCACTGCCTTGGGTACAAAACAAAGCGACCTTAATGAAGCGCAGCACCTCGCCCTCTGGATATGCTGTCAATTCAGGATCAACAATCTCCAGAAGTCTTTGTTCTTCTCTTAGTTTCCAGGTCTGCAACAGGGTTCATATAAGCACATATTACAAAAATATAACCAAGGATAATGAGAAGAGGAATGCTCAAATGGACTTTTGAGATGTTGTAGAAAGTAGAGAACTTGAAATCTTAGAAAAATAACTCAACCTAGCCTGCAACAATAGTCATTTTTATTTCTTCTCCTACATCTTGCATTCACCAGGAAAAAAGGGTAAATTACACCCCTTGAGGTTTATTGAAATGAAATTCTCCCTTCCTTGATGTTTTTATAAATGCAACACAACTCATACTCGTTTGTACAAACCTCAAGGGAGGGAGTGACATTTCAACCATAATTTGGCCATAATTTTTTTATTTTTTATATATAAATGAAATATACCATTAGAAAAGTCAGGCATAAACTTACACATTTAAAGAAATATTATGGGGGACACATCATTTCAATAAACCTCAAAGGAGGTTGGTGCAATTTATGAAATAATACAGTGGCATGATTCAAGATAACTAATAACAAAAGTTTAGAAAGATATACCCATTCAACCAGAACCATTAGCTCTTCCCCAAATGCTGACTTACTACTGCTTCTGCCACTAATTATTTCAAGCATAAGCACCCCAAAACTATATACATCGGCCTTCTTCGTAAGTTGGCCTAAAAGCGCATACTCTGGGGCCAGATATCCACTGCAGATACATAGGGTTGTCAGTGAGGAAGCAGAAAAAATAACAAGAGACTGTAAGTTAGCATATCACTTCAAAACACTCCTGCTCTCTTACTCTCTCTAAACAATCTCATGTCTGATGGGATCCTCTCAATCTATGACTATCAGAAGATGAGAAGATTTGGATCCATTCCACATATATATCCTGATCTCACTCTCCATTGCTTTCTCCCACTACTTGATTGCATTCTTACAGGTTTGATTTTACCTTGTGACAAAATTTAGTTTTTCTTTTAAACAATAATTATTATAAATTGCACTATGAATTTTCCATGTTGACTTCAATACAAAATGAAATACCAGTGCCCTTTCCATGGTAGTACCTACATCAAAATGATGTATCACTTATGTAGCACTAGATTATACTACAAATGTAATAGTCCACTTTGTAATCTCATCGAAAAAAATTTGATATTTTCGAAATGTAGCAAATGACTACAAATATTTCCTCCATATATAACATAAAAACTTATAAATGATTTCTGCTAAATTTTTAGTTTATTTATTTACTTATTTTTGGCTAGATATAAATCAATTACCTAAACAGAATTGAACCCAACCTCATCCTCCACCATTTGTTTATGAGGGAAGGATATGTCATTTGCCCCAAAGGCAACTTAAACACAGCTGAACTTAACAAAAAAATTGAATCTGAAGTTTGAATATGATTAATTCATTGGAAATTTCCCAAAAGCAAAACTCTCTAACAGGTTTCTAAATAAATAAATAGCCCAGGTAGCTCATAAGTAAAATGCAATGCGACACAGAATCGTGCTTACTCAGTTCCCGCCACTCGAGTACTAAGATGAGTGACATTGTCTGGAAAAAGCTTTGCCAGCCCAAAATCTCCTATTTTAGGATCAAAGTTTCTGCCAAGAAGTATGTTGCTAGCCTTAATATCCCTGTGGACAACGTGTGGTTCCGCTTCCTCATGAAGAAACACAAGACCAGATGCTGTACCCAGGCATATAGCAGCTCTCATTGGCCAATCCAGAGCAACATGCTTGCTTTTTGAACCTGAAATAATATTCCTGGACATTAGCACACCATAATGAGAGACAAAACCTTACCATTAGAAATAAATCTTAAAGGATCAATTGGACAAATCCAGTAAGTTAATCAAGGTCTTTTACAAAAATAAAGAGATCAAACATTACAACAAGATTAAAAAAAAAAAAAAAGAAAAAAAAAGAAGATTTTCAAATCCAATGATTTGGTTTAATTGATTTACTCTGTCCTTCCATAGCAATATCCACCCCAATCCACCTAACCTAAGTAATGCTTTACACAAGCATATAAGACAGCAAAACTATCAGAAAATGGTATTAGCTGAGAAGGACTCAACTGTTCAGGCTGCCTAGTTACCTCACAATTTAACAATAGCATAATACACAGAATTCAAAAAAAATTTATATTCATCCAACTGAAAAATAAATTGATTCCATATAAAACTCCAATAATCTGATTATTACCAAGCAAAGCACTTGCAAGACTATTGTTTTCCAGATATTCGTACACCAATATCCGATGATTTCCCTCAACACAGCAGCCAATGAATTCAACAAGGTTTGGATGTCTTATGTTTGATATCATATTAATCTCTGTCAGAAATTCATTGGTTCCTTGTTTAGACTCCGCAGAAAGACATTTGATTGCAACTTGAGTACCATCTTTGAAAACTCCCTACAGTTTTTAATGGAAAAGTTGTGTAAGAATCCATTATCCCCTTAGGGCGGGCATGTAGAAATAGATGGGGTGCCACACTTGCAGATAAAGACAACTGCAACAAAGTAAAGCTAGTTAATTTCACCTTATAGACAACTCCATAACCACCTCCGCCTATTCTGTTTGTTGGATGGAAATTGCCTGTTGCTGATCTCAATAAGTTGTAAGAAAAGAGCCTCACATTGTTCGTAGGAATCCCTAACCAAGCACAAAATAGAAAGCAGATACACATCAAACCTTGTTTTAATATTTAGTAAAAGAAAGAAGGATCAATACACAGGATGATTGTAACACATCCTCTCAAAATATAACATTCATAAATTTAAAATAGCAATGAAAACATGTTAGACCTTGTGGGTGGATTTCTATGGCATTCCAATATTAAATGAAAAGGCAAAGAAAATCAGTAAACAAATCTAAACATTTAAAAGAAAAGGGCAAAGAATGTCCAAAGAAAAGCTGCATATCTAGGCTTAAACTCCAAACCTAGCCTGACATGGCTTACATTGTATATTGAATGAAGAGTTGATAGTATGCTCAAAGAGTCAAATTGCAGACACATTAGAAATATGCTCAAAGAGTCGAATTGCAGACAAGTTAGAAATTGTGCAAGTAATTCGTTAATTTCCATTTTGCCCTTCTGGTTTGGCTATCAAAATTCAGGCTCGCCTGCCCTGGCCATAGTTCATCCTACAAAATTAGCACAGAGCAAAGTGATTCAGGGTCAGAAGGTTTGTGATCCTAAAGGACTAGTAATCCATCTATAGGTTCATGAATTGAGAGCTCTAAAATTGAACAAGTATTCACTAAGAGAAAGAGAACAGAGAGATTGAAGGCCAGATACCCTTGACCTTTAATTCTAAGCCAATAGAGCTTTAATTATCAAGCTCACAAGGGAGTGAACCCAGCTAATATAACTAACAAGTAGAAACCTCTGTTAGTTCCCCCCCCCCCCCCCCCTTTGCCTACATTTTTCAAGTTCCCATCTTTGCCAGGATATTTTATCACTATCTATGTTTTTCCCCTCCATTGCAACAGCCAGAATCAGTTTACTTGACTGTCACAATTCACAAACTCAATTACCAATAGAATAAAAGAAATAGATTCCCAAAAGGGTTTAGGAATTCTGGAATTTGTAAGAGGCCATCAATTCAGCGCTTGAATCAATCCTAAATTGACAATTTAACCATCACATAAGTTTATTCTAGCATGTGCTGCAATGAGATGCTCCATCACAAACTTTGGCAGTGGCATTGCCCACCTAACCGAAAAGATACAAACTAGACATCTACCAAAACCTTATGCATCAACTAGATAAGTAGCAGAGTCCAAATTTGAAATAGGATTACAAATTTAAAAGCAATTACTAAGGAAATAAGGTCTATGTTACTAAATCAATGAGCTTATGAGGGGAATTCAACAACTGGGTTGTAATACAAAATTTACAATCTTCACAAGTTGTAGAAAAAAAAATAGTTGTAATCAGTGAAATGAATTTAGTAATATCCATTCTCTTACTGTTAAGGAAAAAGAAAGAAAAAGAAAGAAAAAAAAAAAGACATTTTCTTACCTTCAGCCCCTGTCTGAATGGTATCAATGTCCCCTTTACAGCATCTGAAGGCACCAAAGAAACCACCTCTCATTGCTACAAACTTTGTAAGCTTTCAAACACCAAAATTCTTAACCATATCTCTTCTTGTAATCCTAAACCATCACCGAAAAAAGGAAAAAGAAAAATGGGAAAGCTAATAAAAACAAAGGGCAACGAAGCAAACTCCAATTCCAGAAAAAATAAAAACCTGAACTTGGGAGTGAGTTCCAATTCCAATTTCCAAAAAGCCTGAACTACAAGGTGTTGAATTGCCTTGTGGGTCTACTAAATAACCTGCAGGTCAAGCAGTTTTTCAAACAGGAAAACTAAGGTGTTTAGTGAGGAAAAATCCCAGATGGGTGCTGTAGAAGTAAGTGGGAAGGGATGGAAGAATGGAACTGAATATCAAAATATTTTCAACCATGAATGAAGATTGAGGTTATGAATATTTTCTCAATGAGAATCATTTGGTACACTATTGGAAACGGGTCAAGGTGGCCAGCTAAAGAAAAGTAAGTGACAATGACAATTTTTTAAAAACTTCTTTCTTCTAAAGCTGGCTTTTCTCATGTGAAGAAGAAAGATAGCTAAGATAGCCACACCTTGTTCACACATAAATGATTAAGAGGATCATTATGATATGTCCAGTGGCTTGGTATATGACTTTGTGACTTGTTCCTAGTAAATATAATCGGCTATTGAATTACAATCAGTCGTTTCTGTCAATAAATAAGATAGTTCATAGTTGGGGTTGCCTCCACTCCTAAGTGGTCCAATTGGTAGGCTAATAGTGTAGGCCACAAAATTTTAGTGTCTTCTTTAATAGTTGTGCAATTGGGAGGCCAATTAAGTATGGCTCACGATAATTTTTACAAAAAAAAAATTCTTGATCTAGCATATTGATATTGATTTGTGTAAATAAAATTATGTCAATGCTAGAAAATACTTCACTTCAAAGTTCATCGATCATAACATTTGACATATAAGCATTTGTGGAAAAAAAATATAATTTTTCTATAACGTTACTCATTGGTTAGTACATAATCCATTACCAAGTTACGTTATTTTATGTGTTTCTAACATTACCACTATTAGAAAGGAATCGAGACGTAATAATACTATTTATTCATATACAAATATACTAAATACAAAAAGAAAATATTCTCTATTGATCCTATCACTTAAAAGATTATTTTTTTAACAAAAATTAAATATAATTTTTTACCTTGAATATAAACAAAATAATACTATTTAAGTCAACGAAATTGAGAAATGTTAATGATTTTTTTATAGAAGACAATTTAAAATTTTTTAAGACTTTCCGGCCAAAGAACAATGATGGCAATGTATATTCGAAGTTGTCTGCTAAAAATTCGAATTATTAAGATGCTTGTCTCTCACCTTAGATAGTTGGGGTTGCCTCCACTCTCCTCCAAAATAATTTTAAGTACTACAGTCTCTATAGGTGAGTCACCTATAGAGACTGTAGTACTTAAAATTATTGGTTTTTATTTTTTACATTTAATTTAATGTACTAAATATTTAAACCATCTATACCATGTGAGACTTATTATTAAGGAGACTTCTTTAAGTGTAATTGAAGCTCTGCAACCGCTGCCCTATTTCTAATCTTCGTACTTGCTATCTATCTGTACTTGCTTCTCTTCTTAATTTGATTTCTCTCTCAAATTCTAGAGAGTAGAGATAGTTTTGAGCCACCTATTTTGCTTTGATTAATATTATCGGTACTTGTCAACAAATTATGTGGATAGGGAGAAAAAAAAAAAGATTATTCTTAGTACACATTTGGATGGATTTATTTTTATTATTAGTTTATTTTGTTTTGTTTATTTTATTTCGAAGGTATTGTTTATTTTGTTTTATGTGTATAAATATAGCTACAGCTTAAAAAATGAGATACTTTAAAAATATATAATTTTTGTAAGAATAAAAATCAGCTCATCCAACACTTCTATAGATTCAATTAGAGTTTATAATTATAGCGTTCACATTTGTTTATTTTGGATGTTCCCCCAGATAAGTATTGAGAAGTCATAGAAAATACAACAACAATTCAAGTCAAGAGTAAAATCAAATTAGTTCTTTCTTCTACGTACAATTCACAAGCATTCATGGTCATGGTTCAAATTTCTAGAAATATTATGTTGGCAGTTATTTTTTTTTTTTAGAACATATTGACAGTTATTTTGTTCGTATGCATGACCATGAGCAAATTTCGTATAAGAACTTTGCAGTTTACACACTAGTCCTTCGAAGAAATCTTGCAGCTTAGAATAGAATGGTTTCTAAAAGAATACTAGTAAAAAAAATATAAAGATGCCTTTATCATATTGTGCCGAACCAATTCTTAATAAAAATTAACTATGGGTACAAGCTCTGACTTACTAGTCTTCCATGTCCAAGGTCAGTAGAGACTAGAGAAAGAACATCTACCGCGTAATCGATTGGATCCTGTCTCCCCTCAATTCCAAGAACTAACATGGAATTGTTGGCTTTGAAAAATTTGAATGAGGAATTAACTAATAATTTCTTTTGGTAAGTAGACTTTAAAAAGCAATGTTTGTTTAGGCCAAAAGACACGTTAATTAAATTCATGTTAAGATGTTTTCACACGTTGATTTGATTCCTTGTTTTGACCTCAACCTAAAATTGGAATTCTAGAATGACATCTAAATCTCTTCAAAGTGTAAATGTATTTATATTATAGGTCATGCTAACGGGCACTCTTAAGATAATGGCTAACAATCTATTTTAAGAAATTTTTTACACAATTTTTATGGAAAATGGAAAAAACTGTCAAAACATTAATTTTTTTTTCTTCCTATAAAAATTTTCTTTAAATGGATTATTAATCATTACCCTAAAAAATCCGTTAGCATTTCCCTTATATTATAAATTTTATTAGAACTGCCATTTTCATCAGAAGCTTATAATTTAGTTTTTAAAGAAGTAAGTAGTAGGGAAAAACAATTCATAATTTTTGGTACCAAAAATAAAGCTACTGATTCAGTAGCACGGGCTGCAATAAGGGCTCATTGTCATTAATTATGCGAGAAAAATTAAAATCCTTCCTGCAATATTGAATAATTTTTCACCCTAATCCAACAAGAGAAAGGAAACTTATTGAATACACAATGGAGAAATGGGTTGAAGCTTAGCATAATAGCCCGAGAGATATCAGTTATGGACCACGGGACCGCATGAAACCTTGCAATTGATCTAGATTCTAGACATCTAAAAAACCTTTTTTTTTTGGAATTGTCTCTGATTGCAGGTCATTGTCCTTGATGCTAAAAAAAAGGATATAATTCGCATGCACTTTTTGTTATTTATATTTGATCATACCCTACCATTTTGTTGTAAACTAATTGAAGGCTTATGCTTGGGGTTTGTTTTATTGTTTACCCAAGATTATTTGTTGGTTTGTTAATTGATATCCCTAGCCTATTGCACTCAATAAAAGAGTTATGAAGACCAAGTCTGGCATCATATTCTAACATCTATTAATGCAGCTAATTATATAAGAAAGTTTAAATAATAATCTTAGAAAGGCAATGATCAAACCATGTCCACGTTCGTTCCATTTCGAGTCCTTGAAGATTTGATAATGACCCATTCAAGCATGATCTAAGGTCGTACCAAAAAAAAAGTCTTATTAAACCTAATAAGGAATTTGTGGTTCTCTCACGCCTTACATCATAAGTCCAAAAAGCATTTTCATTGGAAGGGTTGTGACTTGTGAGTCAGGGCAATGACAATCATCACGTAACGCAGACTCATCTTTTTTTCTTTTTTCTTTTTAGTTATTTATTTGGTGAATACTAGTTCAAAGATCTTGCGTAGGACACATCTCAATAACAAATATCATTTGGTAGAACATAAAAAATTCAATTTTCAATCCCATGCATTCATTGGTAGAAAAAGAACATAAAAAATTCAATTTTCAATCCCATGCATTCATTGGCAGAAAAAGAAAAGTTTTTACATTCTAAATTTGCCTAAACTACTTGAGGGGTGTTTGGATACCGCTTATTTGCTGAAAACTGAAAACTTATTGCTGAAAACACTGTAGTAAAATAATTTTTAAAGGTATAAATAGTGCTGTGGGACCCAAATTTACCTAGAAATCTGTGTTTTGCTGACTTTTGTGAGTCCATGAACAATATCCATGAGACCCACTAAGAAAACACAGACACACGGATTGGGCAAAACGCTCAATCCACATGCACACTTGGTCTTAGAAATACAAGTAATGAGTGTGCTCAAAATGTGGCAACAACCTCTAAGTGCAGACATTAATTCTTGTTTCAATTTCATTCTTCTTAAATTTCCAGTTACCAAATTTTGGGTACAAGAAGTACTTTCGCACGGTTCAATGATAACTAGACTAGACTCATCAAACATCTAAGCGATTGTTCACAGTAGCATCAGCACATTTTCTACCATTATCTCCTTTTTTAGAATGGATTGTTGCTTAGATATCTTGCTAGTTGAATGATGCACAAATAAATCATCTCGGAGCAATGATGAGCATGAGTATGCCCAAACCGTATGCATATTTGGATTGTTGATCTTTACTGTCACATACCATGCTGGCTGGCAGGTGAGGAGTTTCCTCTCTCAAATCCAAAATCATTGTCTTCAATTTCACTCCCATCTAGACCAGGAGAGCTATTTTTGAGACTGGGCTCTGAGCTAGCGTTGCTGCTTGTGGCAAGAGGAGAGTCAGTAGCACTAACTGTCCTGCTTTTTGCAGCTCCTGATCTCACACTGTACATAGAAGAAGCAGGAATGTTCGTCACAAGTGGGCGTAGGTTACCTTGGATGCTTCGCCTTATATCCTGTGTAAGAAAAACCCGACGCCAGATCAGCAATTGCTACACCGTAAAGAAGAATTGCGCTCAATTATCATATTCACATTACCAATGTATACATGCATGCTATATGTTCAAATGAATAAACCTCCAATTAACATCATTCAATATAATAAGTTGCATACTCCTATTAAGTGTGAGGTGGATATGATTTCAAAAGGGATCAAAGGATTTGAATGCTAAGAAATTATGTATATTATTCTATTGAGTAATATAATAATTAAGACAAGCCCCAATTCATTTAATATATGGTAGGCAACTGCAATAAAGATAGTGATGCATACCATATGCCTCAAAGCCATATCTAGAGATATCTTTGATAGTGTTCTACCAAAGCCTGAACTGTCATTGGACAAAGACTTGCCACCTTGATTATTATTCGTAAAGTGACTGTCATCTTGCTTCGGTGGTGCAAGTTTCCTCATGTTTACTACTCTTTCAACCATCTTTGTTCCCATAACCACTGGGCTCACTGTGTCACTATCATTTACCACTGATCTGATCTGAGCTTGAAAGGCATTCCCATTACTATAGGCACTACCATGAGAAGCTCGTCCTCTAGAAGTAGAGCGTGATTGTTGTCTTGGTTTTTCATCTGAAACAGAGTTGCTAGAAGATGACCTAGCACTTGGTGCTCCTACCCTGCTCCTAGAGGCTGAAACTGGCCTATCTGGTAATGATGTCCTTAAATTTGGAGGAGCATCTAGTGAGAAGCCAGGCATATCAGATGGCTTCCAAGGCTTAGATTTGACTGTTGGAGAACTTCCACGTGATGGCACCGGATTTTTTGAAATTGCAGGACCTGACCTTGGTGCTGAAGAAGATCGACCTGGGGGAGCAGATTGACTAGGAGCTTTTGATGGGGTTGATGATCGACGGTTTGGAGTGGATGATCTTGAAGTACACTTGACAGCTGGAAAGGAATGTCTGGCAGTTGGCGTTGAAGACCGAGGAGCGGATCTAGTAGGAGTAGAAGATCTCACTGCAGGAACCACAACCTTAGTGGAAGGCAAGGTGCCTCGTGAATTAATAGGGGTGGAGGATCTTGAGGGTTTCATTATGGAGGGTAATGTGGGTCGTCCAGTTGGTGTTGCAGGTCTAGAAGTCGCTGATGTCAGTCCCCCAGATAATGAGGGCCTTTTTTTACCATTGCTGGAAGAATTCTGTCCAGATGGCGAAGTTGGCTGCTTAGGGGCTATGCTGCTCCTTGAAGGAGGTTCTGCCTGGATTTTAGCTAGCTGCTACCCAATTATATAGAAAACAATGCAACAAAAATTCTTAAATGATGATAGAGGAAGCAAAACTAGAAAATACCAAAACATTAATCTAGGGATGATATATGCTCAAAATCCATATGTTATAGAAATCTAATGCATACTAGTAAATGAAGAGCACAAAGTTGTCTTCTACACTAAACCAAGTGTTAGAACGCTGCATACTCAAAGGCTTATCATACCAGTTGAAAGGGTCCGTAAGCATCAAGAATTCAAATTAAACAGAGCTCTTACCCTTGATTTCAGAACAATGGGACGAGCATTAGGAATCTCAATCTGACCCAAAACAGTTTTCTGCGAATCTTTCTCCATGGAATGAAAAACTGGGGTATCGGGTGGTGTAATAAGCCTGAATAAAGAGATTTCCCATGAATACCAAGCCAAAAAGACATAATTTCCTCAAAGAACATTATAAAGTTAGTACAGAGCAATGAGGAATATGTCCCTCTCTCTCTCTCTCTCTCTACATATTATGTGTGTGTATGCATACACATGCATTTGTTTTCATTTTTTGTCATAGAGCATCTGCAACAGCTATAACACATGCTGAGAATTAGAAGTCTAAAGAACGAGCGAAACATATGAAGAAAAGTTATTCATTTCCACATGGGAAAAGTTGAAACCAGATGATAAGCAAAGAAAACCAGATACTATTTTTTTTTCACTTTCTTTTCATATATAAGATGTTAATTTCTGAAACATGACTAAATATGAGAAAATAGCCTCAAACTAACATGCAGTCAGAGACGTGCATGAACAAAGATTCAAAAAAAAGTGATTGGTTATAATTTTTTTTTTCTTTACGAGAACATTAACTTTAATTGAGCTTTAATCATCATGATTGTCAAAAAGTGAGTGAAAGGGAAAAAAAAAAAAAAGAAAAAGAAAAAAGAATAAAAGGAAAGAAAATACTTGAGAGACAAAGTGACTATTGGGAAAGGGAATTATTGACCAAGGACCTTCAAAGTGCAATAAAGGAACTGCAAAAGTTCAATTGAAATTTTTGATAATAAGATGCACAGACATGTCATTGATAATTTCAGTGGGGTCGGGTCAGTCAATCAAAGACAAAAAACATCATGCTGCAAATCACAAACTCTAGGTGTTCGTTCAAAATTGCAATGATAACTCCTAAAAATTAGGAATGATACAATTAATTTTAATTTTTTGCAAGTGGGTAAAATTATTTCTTGTTTATTCAACTTTATTTAGCTTATGTACAGCCTTTCAAAGCTTCACTTTTTCTAGATACAACTATACTTTTACACAGTTTATTATTTACACACAACTACTGAGATGGTAAGTTGTAATTGATGTATAATAAAAATGATGTTTGCGGTGATCTAGTAAAATTGATATTTCACTAATCACAATATACCACTTCAGCAAACTGTGGAAAATAAGAAGAAGGGAAATTTGTTGTGTAACATTGTTGTACTTTTTATGCCAAATAAACCAATAAAAATAATACATAAGAAATAGCACCATAAAAAAAAAAAAAAAAAAAAAAAAACCTAGTTTGTTCAATTTTGAACCATTATTTCAGATTTTTTTTTTTTTTTTTTTCTAACATAGCTATCAGAATTGAATTCGTTTATATAATTTGGTTTGCCAAACACGTGCAAACCAACTGGGTGCTCACAATTTCTTTGATTTAGTCTTACAAGTCATTTGACATTTTAAACTCAGTAAAGATTAAAAACTAAAATTTAGAGATAAACGGTAAAAAATAAATTTGAATAAAAAAGAAACGACGTAGTTTAAACTTACCAATCATAATCAGATTTGTCATTTTCTGAATTCAAGAACTCATCTGTCCGAGTCTTCCGTGTTGTTGTCATTGGATTTGACTCTGCAAAAAAAAAAAAAATGCACCAACCAAAATTAATAAATTAAAAAAAAAAAAAAAAAAAAAAACTGAAATACAGAAGAATGTGAAAAGGAAAATGTACTGACCTAAGGCAGCGTTTGGCTGGGCGGAAATGTTCCTCTCATTGTCAATCTCGCGCCTCCTCATCTCGAAGAAGATCGCGAGCTCTTCGTCTTTCTCCTTCGTCACCATGATCAACTCAGCTTTATTTCAAACACCAACTCGCTCTGACTCGGACTCCGACTCAGACTCAGACTCGGTGAGCTTTTTTCAATTTAAAAAAACACTACGGATCTGAAGCAGCAAGCAAATGCTTATATATATATACACAGAGTAATAAATAAGTAAGAAAAATAAGTAGCATTTATTGTTTCTAGTTTAAGAGAGGAGTGGCAATCGGAGTAAATAATTAGTGGAAGTGATGTCTAAAATAGTAAGTGAGAGAGAGAGAGAGAGAGAGAGAGGGAGGAGTTGAGAGTGGCACTCTGTGAGTGTTGTGTTTTTAAAAGCTCTGAGGAGAAAGAAGAAAGAGAAGCGTAGGAACAAAACAAAATATAGAGGATTTGAATTGCGCACACCGACACGAATGGAAAACGACTACGTTTTTCATACATTTTTACGATATTGCCATTTCTTCTAGCGATATTCAACGTTTCTTTTTTGTTTGGTAACTTTCATTATCAACAAATTAATTAATTAAATGCCAAAATAGTGATTACCACTATTTTTTTCAATAAATAAATATCATGATATTGAAAATTAATATTTGTTTAAATATTGATATTATGATAAAATTCAGTCTATTTTACTGTATAATAAATGGATAGGATTTTAAATTTTGCGTAATATCGAATATTGAATTGCCTTAAAAAAATATTAGAGAGGATCTATCCAATAATGTAATATATGTATTGTTTTGAGAGAAATCCTTGAACCTTGTACGTATTTTATGAAGGGCTAAGTAGTAAAAAAATGGTAACATTTTTTTTTTAGAAAGTTTTTGGAACCAACTTGATTCCAATGTCTTCTAAAAAAAGAAGGGTAGGTTTAGTGTTTCTGTGCATTAGACCATTTGGAATTTGGACATGTGTCAAGTAATTGTTATGTGCTTATATCTCGACAGGTCCACTGGATAGGAGCTCTGGACCCAACCCTTCCCCCCCTTTTTTATCTTTTTATTTTTTATTTTTTTTTAAGAGAAGATGTGAGACTAGTTAGACACACAACACAAGGATTATAAGGCCATTCAAGCTATAACTCCATGGAAAAATGTTACCAAATCATTGCTTACAATTCACAATATAGATTACATATTTTATAGGATCTTAATCCCAATATTATACTAAAAACTTTGTAACTCAATTAATTGACACATTTATGTATTTTTAATAGATGCAACTTTAAGGATTGAATTCATTCTCTTCATCGTAACTGTTGAAATTTAAAATAAATAAATAAATAAATAAAAAGGGAGTTGGGTTTTTTTTTGGGGGGGGGGGGGGGGGCGCGGGGCAATTTTTATTGTTTAAAGTTACAACGTTGGACATTGCATGATGGCACCTGTCATAGCAGGAAAATTTACTCTTTTTCCGTTTGGCAGGTGAGAGAATTTAATCACCTTGGTGCTCATTTAAAACCGACTGGTGTATTCCATACTTTTTTTTTTTTTTTTTTCCAATTCTGCAGTACTGGTGAATGCATGGTGGTCAAACAAAAAACCAGTAAGAGCATTCACATCAGCTCATGGAAAAGATTCCGTCTATTTTACACAAAAAATCTACTTTTTCTATTTTACACTATTACTTTTACAAAACACCCACATCAGTTTATCTATTTTACAAGACTATTCAATAAAATATTCATTATTCATCAATTTTTTATTATTTTCCCTAATGGTTATACTTTTTTAATTTAAACTTATATTTTAAGCAAACTACCAACACCGGTGGCTTGGCCAATAGAGCCGCTTGTGGTGGAGGTTCGATGGCCCACCGGATTGGTGTCTCCGACCATTGTACCGCCATCACCGGTGGGCCGATTGTTGTAATAGTGTCTCCGACGACCGCCGTTGAATCGATGTCTCCGATGACTGCTGTCGAATCGATGTCTCCGACGACCGCCGCCGAATCGATGTCTCCGACGACCGCCGCTGAATTGATGTCTCCGACCACCGCCACCGAATCGATGTCTCCGACCACCGTATTACTAGAATCGGTGACCGAATTGATGCTATTGAATCGATGTCTCCGATCAACGGTCATTTTTTTTTTTTTGACCCAACGGTCATAATTTTTATTGTTATATCCACCGGTCATAATTTTGAAATTCAAACGGTAAATTCAAACCTAACTTCAAACCCAATGGTAAATTCAAACATAAATGTCATATTTTTTTAATTTTAAATCCAATGGTAATTCAAACCTAAAGGTCATATTTTTTTTTAAACTTTAAACCCAATGGTAAATTCAAACCTAAACCCAATGATAAATTCAAACCTAAAGATCATATTTTTTTTAACTTTAAATCCAATGGTAAATTCAAACCTAAAGATCATATTTTTTTTTAACTTTAAACCCAATGATATATTCAAACCTAAAGGTCATTTTTTTTTAACTTTAAACCAAATGATATATTCAAACCTAAATGTCATATTTTTTTTAACTTTAAACCAAATTGTAAATTCAAACCTAAAGGTCATATTTTTTAACTTTAAACCCAATGGTAAATTCAAACCTAAAAGTCATATTTTTTAACTTTAAACCCAATGGTAAATTCAAACCTAAAGGTCAAATTTTTGAAATTCAAACTCAAGTCACATTCTTGCTCTATAAATATGACCATTTTCTCTCTAATTTCCACCCACTTCTACAAAATTATCTATTCCATTCAGTTTTTGTTCTCTCTTAATGGATTTCCATTATGACATTGATTTTATTTTTCCAAATGATGAGCCTCCATTTGACTCATCTTCTGATGATGATGAGACGGAACTTACTCTAGCTATTGCCATAGAAGAATTAAAGAATGAAGGAGCATCAACATCACGTCGTCGTTCAGCTCAACCTCGCAGGTTTATCTGGCGTAATCCTTTGCAAGGTCATGATAGGCTTTTCCATGATTATTTTGCTGAAACACCAGTGTATCCTCCTAATGTATTTCGAAGGAGGTTTCGAATGAGTTGTTCTCTTTTTTTACGTATCCATTCAAGAGTTGAAGCTACTGAACCATACTTTGTTCAAAAAAGAAATGCGGCTAACACACTCGGGTTGTCTTCCCTTCAAAAGATGACCGCTGCAATCAGAATGCTTGCTTATGGAGTGTCGCCTGATTTCACGGATGAATACATAAGGATTGGAGAAACCACTGCAATAAAAAGCTTAAAAAAATTTGTTGAAGCGGTGGTTTCAATCTTTTCTGAAGAGTACTTGAGGTCACCAAACAACAATGACATTGCAAGGTTGTTAGCAGTTGGCCAACATCGTGGATTTCCAGGAATGCTAGGGAGCATCGACTGCATGCATTGGAAATGGAAGAATTGTCCAAGTAAGTGGAAAGGTCAATATATTGGTCATACACGTGATCCAACGATAATTTTGGAAATCGTGGCGTCGTATGACCTTTGGATATGATATGCATTTTTTGGGTTACCGGGGTCTCACAATGACATCAATGTCCTAGAGCGGTCTTCTGTATTTTCTGAGCTTGCTGAAGGGTGTGCTCCTCCGGTTAATTACTCGATAAATGGTAATAACTATTCGATGGGGTACTATCTTGCAGATGGTATATATCCATCATGGGCAACATTTGTCAAAACAATTCCAGCACCACAAGACCGTAAAAGACAACATTTTGCTTCCGCACAAGAGGCGGTCAGGAAGGATGTCGAACGTGCATTTGGAGTACTTCAAGCGCGATTTGCAATTGTGCGTGGGCCTGCACGTTTTTTCCATCTTGAAACGCTTAAGGACATTATGATGGCATGTATAATATTGCATAATATGATCGTTGAAGATGAACGACATACTTACCTTGGAGCAAATGACTTTGATTATGATCAAATCAACGATAATGGACCCGAACCGGTGTCACATAATCCCACTTGTAACCTTATGCAGTTCATTGAACGTCATAATTCCATTAGAGATAGAGGAATTCATTCTCAACTTCAAGCAGATCTCGTTGAGCATCTATGGCAACTACAAGGCCAATCGTAGGAATTTGTAATTCTAAATTTCTAAGCATTACTACTTTTATTTAATGTGAACCTTCGTTGGCATTTGAAATTTTCTAAGTTTAATATTACTAAGTTTCCAAAAAATTGAGACAACAAAAAGCTCTATATAAGTTGACAAACCCTTAGGTAAGTTTGTCAACTCAAGTTAGTTACTTACACTAGATACTATCCTGATCATTGGTCATTTTTAACACTGCAGAAAAATGGCACTATGCAGAAAAGTGACACTACGCAGAAAAATAACACTACGCAGAAAAATAATTATGCAGAAAAATCACATTATGCAGAAAAATAACAGTATGCAGAAAAATAACACTGCAGAAAAATGACACTATGCAGAAAAGTGACACTATGCAGAAAAATAACAGTATGCAGAAAAATAATACTATGCAGAAAAATAACACTATGCAGAAAAATAATTATGCAGAAAAATCACATTATGCAGAAAAATGATAGTATGCAGAAAAATAACACTGTAGAAAAATGACACTATGCAGAAAAATAATGCTATGCAGAAAAATCACATTATGCAGAAAAATCACAGTATGCAGAAAAATAACACTGCAGAACAATAACACTATGCAGAAAAATCACATTGTGCAGAAAAATCACAGTATGCAGAAAAATAACACTGCAGAACAATAACACTATGCAGAAAAATAACACTATGCAGAAAAATCACATTATGCAGAAAAATCACACTGCAGAACAATAACACTATGCAGAAAAATCACATTATGCAGAAAAATCACATTGTGCAGAAAAATCACAGTATGCAGAAAAATAACACTGCAGAACAATAACACTATGCAGAAAAATCACATTATGCAGAAAAATCACAGTATGCAGAAAAATGACACTATGCAGAAAAATCGCATTATGCAGAAAAATCACATTGTGCAGAAAAATCACAGTATGCAGAAAAATAACACTGCAGAACAATAACACTATGCAGAAAAATCACAGTATGCAGAAAAATCACAGTATGCAGAAAAATGACACTATGCAGAAAAATCGCATTATGCAGAAAAATCACATTATGCAGAAAAATCACATTGTGCAGAAAAATCACAGTATGCAGAAAAATAACACTGCAGAACAATAACACTATGCAGAAAAATCACATTATGCAGAAAAATCACAGTATGCAGAAAAATCACATTATGCAGAAAAATCACATCATGCAGAAAAATGACACAGTGCAAGTACAGCCACCTGTTGAGAAAGTGCAGAAAAATAGCATATACAACTAATAAAATCAGCAACCAATAAAATAGCATATTTACATTCAAATAACATTTACAACCAATAAAATCAGCAAGTACAACCAGCACAATACAAAATTTACAACATTGTATCTATTTCCTTGCACAAGTAAAGACTACAAAAAATTATGTGCTAGTATCTTTGCAATATACAAAAAATTGGTTGTCAATAATAATATTCCATTATGATGCATATTTAGACCTTAACCTCTCCAAGATTTCCAAACGACGTAGACGAATGTATTCTTTTTGCTCAGAATCCATAGTTCTTGTATCTTTCATCATAAGTTCATCTTCCATTTTCCTCTTTTCTACTTCATTCTTCTCTTCCTTGATACGAATCAACTCTCTTCGTTCTTCGGATGCAATGCGCATTACCTCTCTTCGTTCTTCTAATGCAATGCGCATATTTTCCTTTTTCTCCTCATGCATTCTTCTCTTTTCTTCCTTGATTTCGTCCAATTGGGAGGAAAGTGTTGGGATCACGTCATCACAATTCTTTCTTTTCTTTAATTTCTCCTTTTCGGCCTTCTTGCCTATAGGTCTCTCCAAGGTTTCACCGGAGTTCATCTCTTCATTATCTTCATCTACATTTATTGAGCTTGCAAAGGATTGTGTGGCTGGTTGTGTGGTTGGTCGTGTGGCTGGTCGTGTGCTTGGTTGTCTTGTGCGGGCCTTCAAACTATCTCTTAAAACCAACCACTTAGCTTCGTTCCTCAAAATTCTCCAACAATGCTCCAATTGAAATGCATTTTTGCAATTAACTTGATACATAGTTTTTGCATCTTCAATCTACAAAAGTAAAAAATTAAAAAACATAAGAATCATAAAACTAAAAGTTTTTTGATGTACAATACATATTAAATGTTGAGTTTAAATACCTTGTCATGCTTAGTTTTACCGCTTTCATTCCGGTTTTCAATTTGGGCCAAGCATCCACAGAACTTGTTGGTCTCCCTTTGAATTGTTGACCATCGACTATTTAAAGAATCCTTAGTGCGGTTAAATTTCTTGTCATTGTGGAAGGTAGACCAAATTCTCTCCCAAAATGTTGTGTGTTTTTGGTCCGTCGATGTCACGGCATCTAAGCTAACATTAAGCCACGCCGACACTAGCTTAATGTCTTCATCTATGGTGAAGTTGATTCCCCGTTGACCTCTCTTAGTAGTTGATTTTTTTGCAATAGGGGGTATAGATTGTCCCATTTCAACTTGGGGTGGAGATTGATGGACATTGACGTCTGAATGCGGAGTGGACATCAAATTACTGCTGTCAAAAGACTCAAAACCTTGTTCATTGTCTTGTAAAATGTCAAGGAAGAAGGGATTTTGATTTTGTGAGTCCATCACCTAACAAACATCAAAGTAATTTAGAAGCAGCACTAATAAGCAATAAAATTGAAAACAAAAAAGAAAAGGCATTGAGAGCATGGAATTCAACCACAACCAAGCAATCACAACCAAGCATAGATGAAGCACCCTTATGGTCTAATTCATTGACCAATTCATGTACAAACACAAGAAAATCAAACCTCAAAGCAACAGAATTGAGAGCATGGAATTCAACCATAGAAATAATAAGTATTCAACCTCAAACATCAAACCTCAAACCTCAAACACAAGATAAAACCCACATGGAATTCTAACTTGCTAGGCATCATTTTTTTTTTTTTAATAAGTACTTGGGCAGCCGCCATATTGCAAATAAATTTTAGCAAAATCCATGTGTAAGAATGAAATTTAAAAGAATACAATAAAGAACGCATGGTACTAAAATGTTTATATCAAATGCTAAATTCACAGA
The DNA here is from genome assembly GCA_028535165.1 of Quercus tomentella. Lineage (NCBI taxonomy): Eukaryota > Viridiplantae > Streptophyta > Magnoliopsida > Fagales > Fagaceae > Quercus > Quercus tomentella. The sequence goes on from JAPQVY010000012.1 coordinate 13,822,216, forward strand.
CAAAAATGCTAAATTCCTTCCTATATTGAAATGTACATATTACATCTTTTCTAGATGAATATTTTTCTTTTTATTCCAAACTTTCTTCTCTTCCAAATTTAAATTCCTTTTATTTTCCATACAAGCAACCAATTAGAGAAACAACTATTTAGTATAAAATAAAAAAATAAAAAAATACTTCCAGTGATCTATTTTTGGTTAAATCAATTGAAGATTGGACACTGTAGGGAGCTCCTAATCGCCATCTCCGTGTTGGTGGGTGCTTCTAGCTGCAGCTACTTAGTGCTAATACTGATTCTATTAAGGGTTAGTCTTCTTTGTCTTGTTTCACAGCATTTATATGGCTTTCTTTTTGGTTGGGGAAAATGAGTAGTTTAGGCTGTATCTAAGATGAGATGCCATATTATCATATTCTACTCATTAAAAATAAAATGGAGGTCAGAAAACTCAGAACAAGATGACATTCTAGATACAGCACTATAATTATTTGTATAGTGTTCCCACTTCCTACTTCCCACTAAAGCTTATTCAATACCAACATATTAAGCCTAGGTTTTGAACTAGTTATCCACAGAGAACATTGATCCTTATAAATGGAGAACAGTAATAAACAGAAAAAATCACCAAGGGAATAAATAATGTGTCTCCAATATTTGTAAATTGAAATTAATATCATATAGCTTAACACAGCAGACATCTCTAGACTACCTTATGTACTAAATTCCTTATGATCTGCAATTCTAGGAATTTTGAGAGAGACAGATGTTTACCGGCATTGAAGTAATTGTTACTAAGACTTTTGTAGTTGAGGTTGAGGTTGACCCTTTTGAAAGAGCTTTCAAATTCAGTTACCTAACTTAAAGATTTGATTATTTCAAACTTTAGGGGTTGAGAATTTCATTCAATCTATCACCATAACCACCCCCCAAAGGGGGTCTCAAAATTAATAAATCAGTTAACAATCACTGTTTAGTATTCACTTGTCTTTTTTTGAAAGTCTCTCAAGTCATCAGAGTGTTCATTCAAGAAGAACAACTAGAGACTTTTTGTTGCATATCTCAATTAAAGTTCCACTACCACCTAAACCAACGAGAACTGGCATGTCTTGGAATTATCTTTATCTATGACTATAAGCATGTGATATATACGTAATCTGAAAATGTAGTAAAACCAGCTACATAATCTTAAAGTCCCAATACTAAAAACTAAAAATTACGATATACAATCCTAGTACAGGATTTGTGACAATTACGATGATATCCTCTTCTTAAAATTTCCTGATATCCTCTTCTTAAAATTTCCAAATTTTAACAGGGGAAAGAGTTCTATGAACTCTAGAATAGTGTTAACAGCTAGCACTAGTACTAGCAGTATTCGTGAAATAGTAATGCATCAGAGAACAAACACCTTCAACCTATAAATGACTCTAGAACAATTCAGCCAAAAAAAATGAAGACTCAAGAACAGAGTTCTAAAAGCCAATTGACACGCTCCTAGGCTATGGGATTACGAACATAGATTTTGAAGTTCAATTCCACAAATTTCTCTAGACAAACTTTGTGGACCAGTTGTAAAAAGTAAAAACAAGAGTGGAAAAGCCATCTCTCCCAATCTCTAACTTAACAACCAAATATCCACACAGTAAATCAGCTAGAACTCTGTAACTATGAACATCAAACAGAGCAAAGTTCATAAATTAAAACATAGATTGAAACTTTTTTGACCTATCAAGAACAAAGTTCATAAATTAAAACTCGTTTATGTAGAACTATCCCATGGAGGTACTAAAACAGCACACCAGCTCTCAAAAATAACTTCGGGTGTGCTCCGAAGAATCCATAAAAAAAAACCCCAAACCAGAAAAAATTTGAAACAAGAAACCCCCAAAAAAATTAGTTTAGAGAAACTCCCAAGAATCTTGATTGAAACCAAAAAACTCTAAAATCTCAATGAGAAAAACCCATACCTGTTTTAGAGAAATCAGCCCCAACGTCTGTCAAATAGAGAAGATTCCGTCAACCCAATGATCCACCCTCCTCACCGGAACTGCAAAACTCCTAAACCGATCACACTTTATTTCCCATGGTGATGAGAATGAGCAAAAGAATTGAGAGGACGAACTCAAGAGGGAGAGGGAAGCTGAGAGTGAGAGAGGCGTTGATGTGCTCAGTGAAATGAGAGAGAAAAAAAGAGCGAAAATGAATTTCTGTACATGTAATACTGTACATATAATATTATTTTAAGTTATAAACGAGCTACAGTACCCGTGTAAATTTACACGGGTACTGTAGCTCGTCCAAAATTATACACAACTTTAGATGGTTTTACAAAGGCTGATGTAGTGCATTTTTTGCTTCAAAATGTGTAAAAACCTTCAAAATGTGTATTTTACACATTTATACACAACTATACAAGAGCTGATGTGAATGCTCTAAGAAGATTCGCAGTATGGCACATTTGTACAGTGACTAGTTAAACATCATTTTTACAGTTTATTATACTTTTGCAAACATCTTTCTTTTTTCCCTGAATAAAATTTCATTTAATCAAGCAAGAACCAAAACAGTGAATAAAAGAATAAAGTTTCTCTATTATTTTGGAGAGAAACTCTTCAAACTCCTCATATATCTTTATATTAAGTATGAATTTTAAAAATTTAACTATTGGATTGCATGTTCTTATTGTATCTTTTATACTTACAAAATTTCAAGAAGATAAAAAATCAGTTGCTATGTCATCAAATAAATGTTAAAATTTTAAGGTTTTGTGATCTAAAATTATGTATAAAAAATAAGTTTATTGACCGAAAAGTAAACAACATTCAATTTAAATGAAATTTGATACACATATTAAGAACATAAGAAACATGAAATTCAACGGTTAAATTTTCAAAATTCACACAAAAAAAGAGATATACGAGAAGTTTAAAAAAAATTTCTCTAATCTAATTTAGAGAGAAACTTTGTTCATAATTAAACCCTTGAATCCCAATAGAAACAACACAACACATATTGCAATGTTATGGGCCAATACATATAGTATATTGGCTGATCAATTATTCTTTCTTTTTTTTGGTAGGATCAATTCTACTTTCACACACATCCAATATATTTTTCATTAGAAAAAATGTATTGTATTATTTTGTAAGGACAATTTTGAAATTTAAGGGTCCGTTTGGTACATATGTTTTCAATTTTTAAACATTATACACATTTTCACACATTTTTCATCCACACGTATTTTCAAAAAAATTAAAAACTGTTATTTAAACATAAATATCAAACGGCCCTAAAGCTCTAAACTCAAACCAATTCTCAAAGTAGTATTAGAGCATTAGCATTGGAAAATGCTAATGCTATTCTATTTTAACATTCTAAAAACTAACTTTATCATTATACCATCTTATTTTACAATACCTCCACATCCCAAACTTCTATTTTCCTCTTTTACTTATTAAAATAATATATTTACAAAATAAAATAATATATATCAAAATTTTTTCTTCTCTCCCATCTCTCTCCTCTCTCTCATTTTCAGCTCTACCCTCTGTAACTTCCGCCCTTCCCTCTGTAACTTCCGCCGAATCCTTCATTTCCGGCGAGGTGGTGAAATAATCCGACAATAACCACTCCAATCCTTCATTTCCGTTGCTTTTCCCTCACTTTGAAGAAGAAGATGTAGAATGCCAATTAACCCACCGTAGAAACCGCTATGTGCTCGAAAGCGAAGGCTAAAAGCGCATCGCCGGCGAGAACCGCGACGTCCTCGCCGAACACTTTGTGGTTTGTGGGCTTTCCACGGCGGAGATCATCGTTGTCCATGCAAGGAAGATCGTCGTGGATGAGAGACATGGTGTGGATCATCTCGACGGCGCAAGCGGCGGGCATGGCTATGGACTCGGTGCCTCCGACGAGCTCACACGCCGCGATGCAAAGCATGGGTCGGACTCGCTTGCCACCGGCGAGGAGAGAATAGCGCATAGCCTCGTGAATCTTCTTTGGGTCCTTAAGCGAAACACAGGCTTCGAGGGCTTGGTTGACGGAATTGGCTTTCTGGGCAACGTAGCCTTTGAAACTGAAAGTGGGTTCTGATTCAGACTCTTCCTCTTCTCGGAGAGTGTCTTGCTTGGTGAGCACCGCAGAAACTGAAAAAGATGAGATGGGTTGCAGGTTTTGGGTTCGGCGATGGAGTGGCTGTGCTCTGTGGTGCTGGGTTGCGGGTGGCTGTTGCGGATGGCGTGATATGGTGCTGGGTTGCAGGTGCTGGGTTCGGCGATGGAGATTGGAGAGACAGAGATGAGAGATGAGAGACAGAGGAGAGAGAGAGAGAGATAAAATATTATTATTTTTTTACAATACTTGCTACAGTGCAATTCTATGTTTAGAATTGCACTGTAGCAGTATTGCAAAAAAATTTGCAATACTGCCGTTTAGCATTCTCCAATGCAGTTGGTTTTGGGGCTTAAAATTGTAAATTTCCCTTAGATATGGCATTAGCATTCTCCAATGCTAATGCTCTTAGAATTGGAAAGAAGTCAAGAACATTCCCATTCCTGCACACGCAGAAACCTTGACCCTTTATTAGGTAAAAAAATATAGATGTTAATTCCCAGAGGAAATTCAAACTTTGGCTTTGAAAAGACACTACGGCTTAAACGTGGGCTGTTGTATTTCTTGGGATATACTACCACATCAAACGGCTACGCTTGGTCCAAGAAGAAACTCATAAGACTCGAATTTACATTGCATGACATGGACCTTGAGAATCGTGTGGTTTAAATTTTGGTGTCTGCCTCTGTGTGCGGACCCACTAGGAGAGAAGTATTTAATATGAATTAAAATTTTTTTAATTAAAAAAAAAGCTTTTGTTTATTGGTGCTTAAATGCACAGAGAAGAATCCAACCTACATTAGAAAAAAACAAAAATAAATAAATATTGTAAGACTCTTAAAAAAAACTGATTGATTATAATAAAAAACTCAACTTCAACAAATGCATTGAGACACTCCTTAACGGAATCCTTAAATAAAATACCTAATCAATTGGGTCACAAAGACCCTATTTAGTTTTTTTTTTTTTTTTTGAAGTACAAAGACCCTATTTAGTTGGCAGGCAATTTCATAGAAGTAAGAGATAAGATTTATTGTTATATAAATTAATAAATTTATGATGATATGTAGACATTTTAAAATTTTTAATATTTAATATGAATAAAAAAAATCAATTCATTTAGAATAGAGAGAATCATTTTTCAGTAAGATATAGTTATGTTTAGGGGTGTTCGCAGTGCGGTTTTTGGTCATTTTTAGCACCGCATTTTGCGGTGCGGTTTAGCTAAAATCATAACTGCACCGCACTTTATTTTTGCGGTCACATGTGCGGTGCGGTGCGGTTTAAAGTTTAGCCAAAACCATAACTGCACCGCACCTCATTTTTGCGGTCACATATGCGGTGCGATATACAAGATGCGGTTTGAATGATTTGAAATTGGTATATATTTCAAATTTTGGGCTTTTTCTACCCAACTCAAAACTAATTTTTCCCTTTATTTTGGTCCAAGTTTTAAACTATTGAGCTAATTTTTCTTTATTTTTGGCTGGCTTTCTTAATTAACACTTGCTAGGGTTATCAAACTTTTTTTTTTTTTTTTGAAAACTAGGGTTATTAAACTATTAATAATATATTTAATATTAAAAATAATTAAATATATTAATATATATAGAGGGTGTAGTGTGGTGCGGTTTGTGCGGTTTTTTTATTATAAAACCGCAAACCGCACTGCACCATTCGGTGTGGTGCGGTGCGGTGCACTATTACTTGCGGTGCGGTGCGGTTATGCTATTTTGAGAGCGGTTTTGGTGCGGTTTTTGCGGTTTGGTGAACACCCCTAGTTATGTTAATGTTAGCTTATAGTAAAGCATGGCTTCTAATGCACAAATTTATCATACGTGTTTTGTTATCATATATGTTAGTATAAGAAAGATATTATGAAGTGGAAATCGTAAATTTAAATCCTATTTAGTCGTAGAATAATAATACTACTAATAATATATACTATACAAATACAATGCAATGCATCACCTTGGTGATGATTGAATTCGTCACACTATGCTTGTTACATGTATTATACTTTTCATTGTCCCTTGAGGCACCTCAAATTCCATATTGATGTTAAATTTGAAAATGAGAACTCGAGGTTTAGCTAAAACCATAACTGCACCGCACTTTATTTTTGCGGTCACATGTGCGGTGCGGTGTGGTGCGGTGCGGTTTAAAGTTTAGCCAAAACCATAACTGCACCGCACCTCATTTTTGCGGTCACATATGCGGTGCGATATACAAGATGCGGTTTGAATGATTTGAAATTGGTATATATTTCAAATTTTGGGCTTTTTCTACCCAACTCAAAACTAATTTTTCCCTTTATTTTGGTCCAAGTTTTAAACTATTGAGCTAATTTTTCTTTATTTTTGGCTGGCTTTCTTAATTAACACTTGCTAGGGTTATCAAACTTTTTTTTTTTTTTGAAAACTAGGGTTATTAAACTATTAATAATATATTTAATATTAAAAATAATTAAATATATTAATATATATAGAGGGTGTAGTGTGGTGCGGTTTGTGCGGTTTTTTTATTATAAAACCGCAAACCGCACTGCACCATTCGGTGTGGTGCGGTGCGGTGCACTATTACTTGCGGTGCGGTGCGGTTATGCTATTTTGAGAGCGGTTTTGGTGCGGTTTTTGCGGTTTGGTGAACACCCCTAGTTATGTTAATGTTAGCTTATAGTAAAGCATGGCTTCTAATGCACAAATTTATCATACGTGTTTTGTTATCATATATGTTAGTATAAGAAAGATATTATGAAGTGGAAATCATAAATTTAAATCCTATTTAGTCGTAGAATAATAATACTACTAATAATATATACTATACAAATACAATGCAATGCATCACCTTGGTGATGATTGAATTCGTCACACTATGCTTGTTACATGTATTATACTTTTCATTGTCCCTTGAGGCACCTCAAATTCCATATTGATGTTAAATTTGAAAATGAGAACTCGAGGCATAGGTGATGTGCCACGCTCAACGTTTGAGACCCACACCTCCCCATAACTTTTGGGCACCGTCTCGAGTCTCAACCTTTCGAATTCTTGAGTCGGGCCAAGTGCACATTAGTTTTCACATGGGCCTGGTGTCCATCATTTTCTGTATGTTTAAGAGTCTAGAATTTTATCTGTTGGAGCAATCAAAAGCATTTATTAAACAAAACTCTGTCGGCACGGCAATGGGGCGGATAGGCCCAAATCCATGGGGGCATCTTCCTTGCATTATCCTCTCTTTGTGGCAAGATAACGAAAAGACTAAAGAGTGCGAGGTAGGTCTGGCTACGAAAAGGAGACGACATCTATTGTTTCAGATGCTTGTAGCGCCACATTTAAAATATGTGGATTCCACATATCGTGAGTGTGATGTTGCATGCATCTGAAATATTAGATACACACTTAATAATTACAAGAAGTGGAATCCACATGTTGTGAGTTTGACGTTACATGTATCCGAAACATTAAATACTTTTCCTAAAGAAAGAAAGAAGATATTTTGATATATTGAATAAGTAGGGTGGTAGTGTTTTGGATAACTGTAGTGTCACTTACAATATGCGGGCACCACATATTGTGAGTGCCATGTTACATGCATCGAAAATGTAATTACACATTTACAAATTACAATAAATGGAGTTTATATGTTGTAAGTGTGATGTTACATGCATCTGAAACATTAGGTACTTTTCCAAGAAAAAAAGAAGAGGGAGATATTTTGCCATCTTGAATGGGTGGAGTGGCATTTGATGAAAGTATGGGAGAAAAGATAGAGGCAACAGTGAGAGTACTAAGACTGAGAGAGAAGTGTTTTGGAAAACTATACGAGAAGGACTAGTCAGGATTGGGACTGAGACATTTTGCTATCTCAATTGTCATTCACAACTGCAATTTATTAGCCATGGAAATCTCTACAAGAAGACAAATTATGGAGATTTTAATAGGTTGACAAAAAGGGGTTACATCTGGACATGATTTGCTAAGTCCAAATCCAACCCCAATCTGACGACCAACAAAATAACACTCTTTTGAGGCAGGATACATAACCAACAAATGAATAAGAAATAAATGATTTTTTTTTTTTTTTCTGGGTATACAGGCATCATACATTAACTTTATTATCGGACCACAAACATTACCAATCAAATAAATTAGCAAATTCAAGCAAAATGAGTTCAATGGGATACTGGCTCCGGCTCAAAGATAGTTTTTCTGAACTACCTTTGAGTTTCCCCGGCTCAATGTGCAGCCTTTGTAAGAGAAAGCAAATATAATGAGTTCCAAGCCTGGTTGTGTTCGACCAGAAAAACATTTGTGAACGGTAAATTGGACATAGAACACAGCAATTATCCACATTATATGCAAAGCTATAAAAAATATTCTATACCAACAAAAATTTAAATCAGAGAAAGTGCATTGTTATTATACTATCTGCAAAAATGGTCCATAACAGTGAAGAGACTAACATTATGAACTCGGTTTTCAGACCCAACCAAGAACATAGAGTGCATAGAATGTACAATTAAAACAGTCTATCAATTCCATATTGAATGGCTAGTCAGGCATCATCAGCATCACTGCTACCAAATATAGCTTCATGAGGTGACGAGTAGTTGCTCCCATCAGGACCCAACACCTTAAACCTACTCAACAATAAAATTCACATCACTTCAAATGTTAAAAGTGCAACCACAAACATCAGTAATCAATTACCTCTCTAGGATAAATTTTCCTTCCTTGTACTTCTGGGTTTTCTCATGTGCAGCCTCCTGAAAAATGAGTAGCAAAAATTAAAGAGAAACCATTGAAAAACCGTGTTCACAAGTGATGAATAAAGAACAAAAATTACAAGCCATAAATTTTGAAAACAGATCTTACATATTTCCAACCCACAATTGAGCAACATCCAACACAAAAAATGTCAACAACAGTGTGCAATCCAGTAATCATCATGCGCTCTTCTTTCTCTCCAAGTGTGACATTTACGCTGTCATGCATTTGGAAAGCAAAATGTTACTTGAAGCATTCGCATGTAAAATTTCCAAATGACATTGCTATCAATGAGCCTGCCTAGAATGCAAGAGATGATGGGATCTACCAGCTTCTCAATTGGTCAAGCATAGGGTGGTGCTCGAATATAAAGAGAAAACACAATGGTAAAGCTTTCCCACAGGCCACAGGCAAGGTTTTCAATTCGTTGATGAGAATGAAGAACCCCTTTGGCTACTTCCTAACATGCTGTTTTTGCAGCAATTTTTTCCCAATTACTAGGACGATTGATGAGAAACATTTTGGAAATTCAATGACATGTGCTCATTCAGTAGCCTCTCAGAACAATATAACCAGATTTTCTATGGAGTTTATACCACATTGAGAAATGATTAAAACTGACAAGTAAATGTACTATATGAATCGTGCAAGCATGCACAAAGCACAACATTGATCAATACCGTACCATATTCAGATATTATCAGATAATAGTAGAATTGTGTGCATAAAAAGAGATGTTACCACCGGTACTTATGGGCTTAATACTAACTAGTAATAAATTTTTAAAAAATATCTTAAATATTTCCAATGAGGAGTAAAGCTTACACTTTATCAAAGAGATAAGCCTTTCCATGCCTGCAATGGAAAGACTGTATACAGGAAAACAAAGGGTTAGAGTATCTGCATGCTGCGTCATTTCAGATATAATTTGGGTGCTGAAACATAATAAAGAAGAGGGAATCAACACACCAAGTTGAAGAAAGACAAGATGCTACCAGTAGTCACTCCCAAAGGTCACTTTCATTATCATAATTAGACCGATTATTTTATCATAAGCATGAGTAACAAATTTAGCCAGAGAAGCCCCAGGTCTCCGATGGATGGCATAATCAGAAGACTTGAATTTGGCCTTTAAGAAGAAAAATTATGGGTATGTTGATAGCTATGTTTTAATAAACATAGTCAAAGTACTTTAAAAGAAATAAAATAAAATAAAATAAATAAATGCTTTACAATCTGAAACAATCCAATAAAAAGAAGCTAAAACAGACACTATTAATTTAATAGACCGGTCTCTATAATCTATTTCTGGACTTAAAATTGATCAAAGTTAAACAAGGAACATTTTTAAGGACAATTAGGTAACCAAATTTCTCAGTGGCAATTAAAGATGTCAAAGATTGACAGTATCCACATTGGCCTTACCTGTCAAGGTTCTAAATAAAATGATCATTATACATACAGATAGACCATTCTTACACAATGTCAAAGTGAAAATTACGCAGTATGTATCATTTATGAGGTAAGGTGAGAAAATCAACATTAAGCATTCCACTGCAAACCTTCAGCAGTCCACTCAACAGATTTGAACATGACAAAGTATGACATGGAAAACACAATAAAATCACTGGGCACTTTTCAATTCCTCATACATTAAAACACATATGGTACTAAGAAGCACAACTTGGAACACTACAACAACAACCAATCCTAAGTCCCAAAATTTTAAGCCGGTTATGGATCCACATATATTCTTTTTCACTATCCAAAATTCATACTCTGTTACATTCTTTTTTTTTTTTGGTCCTCTCTCTGTTACATTCTTAATTGATATGCTATGTCCTCTTTTAATACTTGAAATACATATTATAAAAATGAAAAGAAAGCAAAAACTTATTATCAATTCAAAGTCCCCAAATTACACTAAATCAAGGTCTCCCTTTTTTTGTTATTCATAATGAGCCTTCCCTGTTTCTATTCTTCCTTATTTAAAAAATTAAATTAAATCTTGTAATAGATTTATTAGTAAAGCCTAAAGGGTCTTCCTTTTACATTGTAGACAAAAATCTTAACACAAGAAACTCCCACACGAACAAAACATAACAATGCATCATGCAACATTACATTATAACTTAAATAATATCCAGAAAAAGAGAGCAAAGAGATCAATCAACAATGGGGAAGAAGGAAATGAAACAAAAACCTTAGAAACGATATCATCAGAAAGAGCAAGGTGTGTCCTGCAGTGCTTGCAGCTATAGATGCTTCCTTCAAGAGTGATCACAAAAAGCCTTCCCATCTTTCTTTCCCTCACACACACACCGCAATCAAACAATCTCTCTCTCTCCCTTTCTTTCCCTTTATAGCCACCGAAAACCGATCTCCATGTCAGACAAAATAAGTGAAAAAAGAGACCAAACTAAGCAAACCCATAAAGCAGAATGGAACAAAGTTCATGAAAATCAGCAGAAAATATAAAATCAACAAGATGGGTTACCACAATGCAGATTTGTTCTTGATGCAGAAAAAGTTTTATCTAGGATAAAAACGCAAATTGGGTTTTTATTTTTTTATTTTTTGTAGATCTTTATCAGCAGTTACACACACAGCTAGAAAGCAATCGAATCGTTTCATCGTACCGATGTTGTTTTAGGTGTGCCCCTCCACATATATATATATATATATATATATATATTACAGAGTTAATTATTTGGACCGGATATTCGGCTTTATCAATTTTAAAGAAGCACGCTAAAGAGACATAAAATGTCACAATTTTATACCATAACTCCTTATATAAAAAGTCGTAAAATAGAGATGTAATGGTGGGTTATGTGGGAACACTTCTACTAACTCGCTACGTGGCGAATTGTGAAACATAATTGTGTCATTTTATGCGTTTTTAACATTACTCATTTTAAAATCACCGCACACCCTTGATGTGGTGGTTATTCCATAAGGTGTGGGGGCAACGACTGGGGTTCAAGTTTCTAGGAGAGAGTTTACACACATATACACTCAGATTAGGCTAGAGTAGAAATTCTATCTTGTAAAAAAAAAAAAAAACAAAAAAAGCATTACTCATTTTAAAAGAGGCCGGCATGACTAGTGACACACTTTGTTTAGCTGTTGTAACTTGTAATATTAAAATTTTGTTTAAAAAAATCTTGTAATGTAATTTGCGGTTTAAGCTCATAATTTTGCTAAACATACCAAACATGTCACATGTGTCTGAGTGTAGACAGAAAATGTTCTTTCACACTTCAATTCCGAAATTCAAACCAATTTGACTTTTCTTTCATGAAACTTACATCTTATTTCTCAACAGAACAAAACAAAATGATAGTCTGTTTGGCTGGAGGACTTACCTCCATATTTTATGCCTAGTTGCCTACTATAGCCGCTGATATATCATGATTAATAACTACAATTAATAAAATTTTCTACTATTTTATTTTATTTTTTTTTAAAAGTGATTCTAATCCCATATTTCCCATCCCCACTCTCTGCCTAAAAAAAATTGTACATAACTTGTAGCACTTTCTTTTTAAAATCACTTTTTTTGGTTTTTTTTTTTCTAAGTTAATTTTTTGTCATTGCATGGTATTGTGCGAGCTTATATTTATTACGAATGGTAAATTAACCTTCTTTTTTTTTTTTTTTTTTTTTTTTTTTGTTGGAGGGGGGTTGGGGGCGAGGGTGTTGGGGAGATGCACTAATAATGCTTTTAATTGGCATAGTAGCTGACAGTCTTTTTTTTTTTTGAGAAACAAACACACAAGGGAGAGGGAAAAGGGTTCTAACACAAAGGCACACCACAACTCTACTCAAAAGTCATGGTAACTTTTAAGGGAAGATGGGGCAAGTTATACTACACACAACACACTCTCTTAAGCAATGTGGGACAATAACCCATTCTTTTTTTTGAGAAACAAACACACACACAAGGGAGAGGGAAAGGGGTTCTAACACAAAATAGTAGCCGGCAGTTTGTGACTAATGATTTGCCATCAAGTTATTGATTGCCAGTAAAGCAGGCCAAATGAGCTGATGAAAATAATGTCAAATACCATAAATTTTTTCATAAACTGTTCACATTTTGTGCAGCAATTAGTATATAATAAAATTGTTAAGAGTCCAATAAAATTGTTAAAGAATTTTGTAGTTTAATTGATTGACAACTTTTGATATTTTTATAATATCTAAGATTCAAATTGTACCATTTTTTATTATAAGTTATAACTATCAAATTATTAAGAAAAAATATATATCAAAATTAATGTCAATGGTTAACACGTGTAAGCAATGTTTCTCTCCAATTACAACTTTCCGACTTAAAATGTGAAAAAAAAAAAAAAAAAAAAAAATTGGTCACCAACATTTCCGGACAGAAAACCTATTCTTTCTCCCTAAAATTCCTAATTGCTATAGTTGTTGTTGACTTCTTGTTATTATGATCTTAATTCATTAAAAAAATCATTCATGAAGGCCAGCAAAAAATAAAAACAAAAAAGGCAAAAGGACAGAATTCTTACCCAACAAGGCTTTGGTGGTACCTTAGTAGGCAAGTTTTGCTCTATAAGATTTCTGATAGTGATAGTACCTCACCTTCCACTAAAATACCCTTATTGGGGAAGGAGAAAACACCAACATCAACTACAATAATTGGTGAACTGAATTGATAGGAGGGACATATTCATGCACTTTATGACACACATCCTCATCAGTTTCGCCACCAATTAGGTGGGTTTCATACAAAATAAATGAAAACAAAAGTTAGGCTGTTTCGGCTATAAAAAAAATATGGAAAATATTTTACACCATGAGGAGTGTGTTTGTATTGGCCGAAAAATTTAGTTAAACGGAAAATGATTTTTCGTTGACTGTAAAATAACAACCCCCTGTAGTGTAAAATAGCTTACACTTCTATTTTACCTTCAAACCACTTACACCCATTTTCAGCCTGAGAGAGAGAGAGAGAGAGAGAGAGAGAGAGAGAGAGAGAGAGAGAGAGAGAGAGAGAGAGAGAGAGAGAGAGAGAGAGAGAGAGATTACCCGTGGCTCCATCATAGGTTCATGCCTCCTCTCACTAGACCGTTGTCATTGTCGCTCACCATTGCTCCACCGTGACCCACCCACAAACTGTTCGGACCACCTTGACCCACCCACAAACAAACTAATCGAACCACTGTGCCCACCCACCCATTAACAACAACCACCGCAACTGGATTGGACCACCTCTACCTCGACAGGGCCTTTAGATCTCGCTGCTGATCTTATCGCCGTTGCCTCTCTCTTTCTCTATCAAGCTCGCCGTTGCTGCTTCTGTCTTTCTCAGATCTCGCCGCCGTTGCCTCAACCCTCTCTTTTTTCTCTCAAATCTCTCTCTCTCTCTCTCTCTCTATCACGATCTAGTGTTGGGTTTGTGGAATTGAAATTTTCGTTTTTTTTTTTCTTTGGGTTTATATATTGGGATTTTTATTATAATATGTGTTTGGAAGCTAAGAAAATGTGAGAAATGGGTAGAAAATGTGCTTTCTAGAGCATTTTCGAGAACAAAAACAAACACATGAAAATATTTTCCAACATATTTTTTGGAATGCAACCAAATACCCAAAAATATTTTCCTTCCCAAAAACATTTTCGACTGAAATTGTTTTACACTGAAACCATTTTACATTGACCCAAACACATCTCAACTGAATATGTTGTCCATCTTAGCCCCAAAAGGCCAAATTTAGTGTGTGTTTGGATCCACTGAGAAGTTGCTGCGTTTACGTTTACGTTTCAGCTTTTTTTTTTTATTTTTTTTTTACGCTATAACGCTACTGTTCATCACTGTTATGAACAGTAGCCGCAACTTTTGACCGTGAATAGTGTATATATGCACTGTTCACGGACCCACAAATTACACTTTTCAGTCACTTTTTCATTAAAAATGGGTCACACGGTACTATTCACACATTTAAAAATTATTTTGCTACAGTGTTTTCAGTTTTCAGTTTTCAGTTTCAGCAAAATAAGTTCTATCCAAACAGACCCCTAGTCATGTACTCCTCTTTGCGTTTGTGAATTTTTAAGAATGTATATATAACTTCAAAAATACCCCCCAAAAAAAATGGAGGCAAAGCCCAACATAGCTCACACTGTAAGGGCCTAACTTATAGATCAACAATCATTGACAAGATGGTAAATCCAATAAAAAAATTTACTGCCTAGGCAAATGCCCAAGAGGAAATTAATCAAGAAAAGTACAAAATTGTTATCCCTCGCAAAATAATCCAGTTGAAATACTACTTAAAAGAAGAAACTCTTTCTTGAGGAAATACTCTCTCGACTAAACCTATTCTCTGAGGAGGCCACACGACGTGGGTCACCCTTCCTTTAACTAAACCAAGAGGAATCTGCCAATAAAAGCATGCACAAGTTAGGCAAAGTGCTTAGGAGGTGAAGTGAGAAAGACTATATACACTTCAAAGTGCCATGAATGAACAGATATAGCAGACACATAACTTAATTTCCTTGCACACAAAAGCTCGTTCCAGAAGTGTATCATTTAGAAACAAATGTTTATTGGTGTTTAGTAGAGTAGTTATGATACTAATTCATAAATTTTGTGCTGACAATGTGAACTGACTTTGTTTACCAAAATCATCACAAAGTTTTCACCACAAGTAGAGAGTAATTTCCTGAGAAAATAAATAGCAAATTTAACTATCTGCAGCCAAGTGCTTAAAATTCTGCATCATCTGGCAACTGAACCAATATAATTTTGGCCACAGTCACAACACTTATATTTTTTTTGTTTGGAGGAGGAGAGGGGGTGGGGGGGGTTCTTTTTCCATATTATACTTTCAGATACTATCTTATTCAAACAAACTAAAAAAAAAAAAACAGTGGAAAGGGCAACTTACTGGGCCAAAAGATCTGGAATCCATGCTAGAAGCTGAATTATCACCCTCTACCCAGCAATGTCCTTTGGGAACCTTCAACACATCATCATGAGAATTATGAGTAGCTCCAATCCAGTCTCCTGGTAAGGCAATTATTCTCTTTATGTGTTTCTCCTTGTGATTACTCGGGGAGCTGCAGAAGGTTGTAACTAATATTATCAGACTGAAATGTTGGCATCAAAGATTACTTAAAAAAACAATAGCAAATGAATCATCATACCTTTTGCATACTTAGTCAGTTACATATGATCAATACTCAATATAATCATATGAGAAGGAAAACAAAATACCATATGTATAAACATTAAAGCATAGTGACACCCAATATTGTTCAGAGCCCAAGATTTAAGTCAAAGATTGGGATGCATGCAACTCAGATGAGATTAAGAAATACCTAGGCCGCTGACCAAATCAGTCCAGTGCAGCTCAATGCTCTACTTGAGAATAGGCTGCTTGTCATCGACAAATCAAGCCATGCTCAAACTTTGACTTGAGGCTCGTTTCTTTAGCTAGTCAACTCAAGCACAAGCAAACCTAATATCAACTCAGACCGGTCACAAAAATGGGAATAGCAAGGACTCACTAACACTTTAAAAATTATTTATAATAATCAATTAGCTCAATCTACTGAATTACTAGGAGTTATACCCTAGTTAATTGTAATCAAAACAATAAAGCTCAGCTGTGGATCAGGTTTGAATGTGGTTTGATCCACTAAACAAGCCAAGTCATGGCAACTTAACCAGGATTAAATGGTTATCTAAAACTCAAATTCATTTTACCTATGAAAAACTTTTAGTTGACAGACTATCATCCCAAAGCTCAGTTTGGCTTAGCTTACTACAACCCTTAAGCCTACCCAAAGCATAAACTTAACGAGAGTACATTTTCTCTAGAACACCAAAGACATGAAATTAAAGTGTACAAACCCCAAATTTATGTAGCCAGCTTTTCCGGAGGAAAACAGAGATGTCTCCCAAGTAGCAGTTGTCAGAGATCTATTAGCATATCTGCAAAGTACGGTTGGAGCTTGAATAAGTTTGTCACAATTTTTTTTTTTTTCAGTCAATTGGTATCACCACCATTAAAAGGGTTGGATTGCTTGATGCAATCAGGAATTAGGTTTCTTTGAAATCAAACTCAAATGACTAGGAATATGTTAATTCCAGACAACCAAATCTACTTTGGTTAATCCTGGACAACACTGCACTGCTAGTCATGTTGTTCAGGAACTTACGCAGAAGGTATAACCATCTGTACTTGCCCACCCCCCCCCCCCCCCCCCCATCCCCCCTCTTTTTGTTAACTCAAAACTTAAAAACCAACACTTACCTCAAATCCCACATTCCACTCTTCACTAACTATCATCTACCTAAATTAATTATCCATTTCGCTCTATTTTCAGTCTCTATGAACTCCCAGATTTAACAAAATCGAATTTCATAGGGGAAGAAAAATGAGATCAAACTAAAATATTTCAAGAAGCCTGTGCAAAGAACATGGTCATTTCTACCCAATGCAACTACAAATTTACTCGTATAGTTTTGTCAACATTCACTCTTTTACAAACCTATTTCCCCCTCATATTTTATAGTCAAGTGTTAATCCAGAATGCTGAATGGAGAGCCAATCAGAGAGAGGCCTTGGCAGCATTTCTCAACGTTATCACAAAATCTAGGTAATCACAACTTTCTCTTCATTGATATGTATAATACAAAAACTTCTAGCACTAGCATATTCAAAAATATTAGAATGTTTTTTTTTTTAAATTTATTTATTTAGTGTGTGTTTGGCACCAGATTAAAAAGCCCACTTATTTTACTATTCAGCTTATTTTTGGTACTATTCATAGGTCTCACGGCACTTTTTGGTATTATTCATGAGTCTCATTGTACTATTTCAGCTAACTTTTACCTTTATTTACAGTACTTTTAGCAAAAAGTTTTCAGTTTCAACAAAATAAGCGGATCACAAACATACTCTTAATATTAGACAATGTTGGTGCTAAACCTTTGCATGTGCTTAGAGCCAGTGGAGAAAGAGAGCTACTTAAACAACACCAGAGGAACAACAAATTACCAGAAAACTACCACATCGCCGTGTGAAAACTCGTACTTTTTAAGGCAAAACTTCTCCACCAAAACATAGTCATCTGCAACCAAACACATACATAGTCAAACAACAAAATTCACTCTTTTTATGGCACAGCACATTGTTCGATTCTTATCTTTCAAGAAATGTACCCGTAAAATTTCTGGGTCGAGGATTAAACGTGGGAGACATAGAAGCACCTCGCACCGGAACAATACTTGCATACCGATCAGAAATAGTAAGGCCAATGAGCCCACAGGTTAAAAACTTCTTCACAGAATTCCACAAAAGACTTTGAGTTCCCATTCCAAAGTTTCAATACAAATACATATATCAGGAGCAAAATGGAACCATCTGTAACAACCATCAGGTTTTTCAGCACAAGAACTAAGTAATTCAGATAGCTCATCAACAAGAAGTCTACAACAAACATAGCTATTGACAAGAAACTGATCAATACCCATGAACGCATTTTAACAAACAGCTTGTAGGCAATAGTAAATATCCACAACAGCATGCACCTGTGATATTTGCATGCCTCAAAAGCAAGAGCAACACTCAATGAACAGCCAAACTACGAATACCCATTTGATAAAAGTTGAAAGCAAACGCAAATAATGTTCATAATTTTAGTGTTCAGCAAACCCAAGCCAAAAAATAAACCATTCTCTGATGGGAAAATTAAAAATGATAAATAAAAAAGCAATACCGCCATACTTGAAGAAGAACGAGGTGTTTGGGGTGATCCAGACAGTGCTGTAGCTGCGAAAGCTCCAACAGAGAGTAAGCTGATATTATATGTTGCCGCGAGTGAGAACGTTGGGTGAGGAGTCGAGGAGGGTTTCCGAGTTTGTCCTCTATTTTTTTTTTATGGAAAAAAATTAGCGGAAGCAAGTTCATTGGTTTTTATAAACTTATTTTTTCAAAAATTTTATGGGAAAATAAAATTTTATTAATTTTTTTTTAAAAAAAATATATTTTCTAAAGAGTGATATTAAAATTTTTCTAAAATGATTTGTTAAAATATGTGTCGTGGGCCTTTTTTTTTCAACTCTAGGCTGGATTGTCTCCATTCACGCTACGACCCAATGGTTCTGAGGTAGGAGAATCGGAACTGGCTTGACTACAACACACCCCAAGCCAACTTGTGTACAAGTTAGAATCTCTTTGTTGGGACCTTGGACACGTGCCCACGATAGAGGATACTGTTACAAAAAAGATATGGCAGGCAGGTAATATGACAAAAATAAAAAGAATATGCTTACTATCAACCAAAAAAAAAAAAAAAATTTAATCATTTTCTTAGTAAAGGAGGAAATAATACAGTGATATAAATGTGGCAGAAATGAGTTAATAACAACAATAAAAAAAAAAAAAAAAAGGAAATAGTATTAATGCTTGATCAATAAAAGAAGAAAGATTAGTTTGCTGTGCTTGATTTCTTAATGGAGTCAAGTCTAGGAAGGGAACCACTCTTCAATGTGGGCAATCTCACAGGGAAGTCCTGTCACAGAAATCGCCCACTTTGAGAGAATGGACCTAGATGGCTTATCCTCAAATTCCTTAATCCTTACTGGAGAGTAAGCTGTTAGAGGAAGAAAAGGGAATGGCCTATTGGTTCATGCCCACCATCACACTCTTGCTCACTCTCTGTTTTTCCTTTCTGATTCTTTTTTCCTTTCTAAGTTTCCTGTTTTCTCTCTTATCTTTTACCCCTTTTCTTACTTGTTTTTCTCTTGTTTTATCTCTAGTGTTTTCCTTCCCCCTTCTTCTATTTTCCTCCCTTTTTTTCCTACTGTGCACAGCTAAGACCCTTTTTATACTGTCTGCTGTGATGGGTTTTTACTGTTTTACCCCTTAACTGCTTTTGTCCTGGTATAAGTGTCATTCCCAGACCACCCACTGGTCTGTCGACTGCCCAGCCATCACCACTTACTTATGCTGGTTGTGCCACATTCCATTCCCAGACAAAATAGTTTTATTTTGTTTTCTTGCTCTCCATGGCATTCTCATCTGGATAAGAGTGGGCATTCTCTCTTACTAACCCCTATAGCATGTACCTAGTGATTCCACCTTATCTTTCCCTCTTTTGGGTGATATGTCATCCCAGCAGGACATTTCCCCCAAAAGAGCTTGAGCGGAAACCCCAGAATAGGCTTCCCCCTTCTCCCCACCGCCAGACCATACCCTCTCTTACCTCTGACCCATGGCCCACTGCTCCTGTATTGGCTGGGTACAAGTGAGTGGTGCCTAAGCCTTATGCGTGCTCCATTTCCATGTGAGTCAAGGGCTTGTCTACCGTTCATGTGTTTGCCATGGCTGGGGGCTTGTCTGGTCATTGCTACCCGTTCTGCCACTTATTCTTAACCTTGTGTGGCATGGATGAGTTACTGGGTCTTCGTTCTTTGTATCTTACTTTCTCCCTAATTTGGGTTTTGTTTGGGCATGGGCTTTTCCTTCTTCAATCTAGCCCTTGTCTTCTTTGTGGGTTGGTTGACACTTCTGTCACGCTGCCTCATTGCCTTCGCCATGTTGCATTTTGGTTTGTGTTCGCTGGGTCTCCTTTGGGCCTGCCGCGCACTTTCCCTTCTACTCAGTTCGTGTAGCCCAGTACTATTACTGGGCTTGTTCTCATATTATTTCGGGCTTCCTTGGCTTGTTTTATTCCTTTGGACATCCTCAGCCCGCTTCATTCTTTTGGGCATTCTTGGCCCATTCTAATCCTTCATTCCCATGGGTTTTTGCTAAATCTTCTAGGCTTCCCCGGCCCAATTACTACATCCTTTACTTTCGGGGTTTATTAGCCTTTTTACCAACCCCATTTACTAATTCTTTCCTTTGGGCTCATTTGGCCTATTTTTGCTTGCTCTCCATTTTTCATAATTTCCATGGGTTTACTACTTCTTTCTTTGGGCTCCCTTGGGCTCGCTTGCTTCTTTTAGGGCCTTTTGAATATCTTACAAGCCCATGGACCATTATTCCTGCCATTCGGGTTTAATGGTTTTCTTCTCACTTTGCTAATTCTTCTCCCTTATTGTCTCCCATATTGTTGGACTTTTTCTTGTTATTGGGCCTTCTTGCCAAAGTGGACATCAATAATATGTTCTAAGTGCATCCATTAAGAAAAATATACAAAACCCTCTTGAATTCAGTAATTAAGGATTGAAGACTTTTAGGACATGTAATGATGCTTTAAGGCTGTTCGTACCCCTTTCTTTTGATGACCAAGCCAATGTTGGACTTATTGGATTCTTAGCAATTCATTTGAGAATTGGTCATCGGGTCATGGATTGCTACGCAGAGGAGAGACTTGGATACTATTATCTGGAAGCCTAACACCTCTTTAAGTATTATCTTCTTGTATGGATGTCTTATAGATGCTTTTACAATATTCTCGTCATTCCTTTGAGGTGATAATGGTTCCACTAGTTAGATTTACTAGTTTGGAGAGAAACATTTTCTTTTATATATGTATGTATACGTGTGTGTATATATTTATTAATTTTTTTTACTGTATCAGTATCGATTAAATCTTTTTATAAGTTTATTTTTTATAAGATTTATATTGTTTTTGTTCTTTTTTATGATTTTTTTTTATATGTATGTATGATTTTTGAAACTCAACTTATATTAGAAATTAATCAATGTCTTGATCTAAAGATAAAGAGCAATCATTATGGAGTGAACGTTATAAGTTAAAATTATATCATATTTATCGAAAAAAGAACAAAATAAACCTCTTAATTATGAACAAAATACTTAATTCATTGTGATGTTGTTATGTGAAAATATCATAGTTGCCCAATTCCTTTGGGATGTGCAAAACCCATACAAAGTGAGAGACAAAATGAGTTGGAGGTATTTTGTCATCCTTAATGGTTTTACAAGAATGGTGGGGATTTGAGCAATACCCGACAACATTCAAGGATAGATGTAGACCCATTGGGCTTCAATAATCATTTCAATCATAATGACTTCAACATTAATTAGGTAAAGATGAAAGTGAAATGGGAAAGGCAGTCGTGAAAATGTTACAAGAGAGAAAACAAATGTAGTACAGGATGAAAATAGAATATGCATAAAAAAAATTATAATTAAACAGGATATGTATGAAAAAAGATTAAGTTACATAAAATAATTTAAAAGTATATATTACATAGATATGTATATATAGACATTTGGGGTGAGACAAACCTGCACAAGTCAAGTGGGACAAGAAATTTTTGCCACCGTATATTTTTACATATGTTTAATGGTTTACACATAAAACAATACCATAAGAAATGTGTTACATTCAAGATTTTAGGGGTTCATTTTTAAGCAGAAACCACACCAAGTCTTGTGTACTTTTCCTTTCTTCTTTTGATCGTTCAATGTATTTTTTTTTTTTTTTTTTGGGGCTTTATTTTCAAGTTGTACCAAACACAAAATTCTTGAAAAAAAATAATTTAAAAATGTTTAAAACAAAAAAAAATGTTAACATTTGCAAATCATTCAAGGATTACTGTTTTTGCCAACGTTTGGTCTTAGATAGCCAACATCACATTATTGGCATCTCTTTAAAGTTTGCATGATCCAACCATATCTCATCCCATTGTTATCTCTATATTGAGTATTTAAGTCGGGTGAAAAAACACTATATCGTAGGGAATTAATCCGAATTCCCAACTTGTGAGAAATAAAAAAAATAGAGAAAACACACGCCAAAGAAAAACAATCACACACACAAGACAGTATTTACGTGGTTCGGCAATTTGCCTACATCCACAGAGTTGCAGGGATTTCACTATTATCAGGGAAAAGTACAAAGTGCGACTACAGTTTTTCTCTCACTCAAGAAACACGACTACAACAAACCCTAATCACAAAATTGCTCCGGCTTGGGCCTCCGCTCTATGGACTAAACCTCAGAAAATCTCCCATTAAAAAAAACCACACAACATTATTCGGGTCGGGTCGGGTCGTCAACCGGATCAAACATAACTAGGCTCCACAAAACCCAATTATGTATTTGGTGTATATTTCCTCCCTATCACATGAGGTGAACTCAGGGCCGGCTCAAGGCCTAGGCCTAAGGCCCCACCAAAAAACAAAATTTTTCTTGAGAAAAAAGGCCCCACTTTTCATAGTTAAAGGCCCAAATTTTTATAAAATTATATATATTTTCTAAAGGTTGTACATTTTTTTTTATTAGTGATGTACAAATTTTACTGTTAGCTTACAAATTGTCATGTTATTAATTACAAAAAACGTGATATAAACATTCATTAGTTAAATTGATGAAGTTCATCAATGAGAGACAATATCACATTATATTTTGAACATTTTATAGTGCTTTTAATTAGCGCATTTTTCTTTTTCATTTCTATTAAGACTCTCAAAGTACGAGACCAATAGAACCTTAACTCAATTGAAACCCTAAAATATTTCAAAAAGATGTTGCAAATGTGTTAAATTATCAATTATAGATTAATCTCTCCTAATAGTTTGAGACTTTGATTTTTGTAAACCAATATCCTACAAAACTATACACCAAATAATATCTATTTCTCTCTCTCTCTTAAAATCAAAATATAAAATTAAAAATTAGATTACAACTTTATTTAACTATGCAGCGTCTTATATCCAAAATAAAGTATCTTTTTATTAATATTTATAATTCAACTATGATATTCAACTCTCTATATGAAATTAACATTAGTCTAGTTAGTATTATTTATGTATTTAATGTATCAAATTAACCTTAATTTGATTAGTATTAAATAATTTTGTTTAATTAATATTTACATATTAAAGGTCCCGCATAAATTTTTCGCTTTAGGCCTCAAATTATGTTGGGCCGCCCCTGGGTGAACCCCACACGTGTGGGGTCTACCCCATGTGAGAGGAGGGATACATACTTTAGATGCATGATATACCTCCTACTAAATAGGAGTCAAGTCTGTTAACTTCATGCTCATAAAAAATTGGTATTTCACCGGGAAAATAAATAAAGGGGGTGCTTCAATTATTTACTTATTTATTTTAAACTATATTTGAAGTTTGGATTACAAGTTCAAGAATTCTTGCCGTTTAATAGTGCAAGGCGTGTTTAGAAAAACTTAAGAAATAGTACAAAGCAAGCCAAGTGGGGTATTCTTAAGGCGTTCAAAATGTGTACACGATTTTCATTGGTACACCAACATAACAAGCTCCCAATCTAACTCACATGATTGGTGTGATCGCCAAAGAAAGTGGAGAGGAAGGGTGGTTGTCTTTTGCTCTAATTTCAAAGCTCTATATCCATGTGACATGATCACACCGCATGTTGGAAATAACACATTCTGCTTAGCCTATTAAATGTCACTTAAAATTTTTACAACATAAAGTACAAATCATAGTTCAGCTAAGTAAAACGTTTACAGTCCAAGGAAAGCAGGGTGTAACTTGTAAGACTAGGTACTTAAGAGGAGGTAAATGCATCAATAATGGTAGTGTGGAGAGGGTCACTCAAATGGGTAGCCCAATTGTTGAGAGGACCTTTTCCAGTAACAGCAGCTTGGACAGCAAAGCCAAGGAATGCAACCATGGCCAAACGGGCATGCTTGATCTCTGCCAATTGAAGAGTGGCTTTCTTTTCTGGGTCAGAGGCTAAGCCAAGAGGATCAAAGTACTTTCCACCAGGGTAAAGTCTCTTTTCAGGGTCCAACTCTCCATTCCTTTGGAACTCGATGTATCCAATGACTAGAACCTCAATCCATATCAATGTGGTTATGGAAAATGGAAGTGGTTGGCCAAGGTAAGATGAACCTTCAATCAGCTCCACCTGAAACAGCAACAATTTAAAGTTTTTTTTTTTAGCTCAGTAGGTTTGAATTCATTACATGCCCTTGTCATAATTTCAACTTATTAAGCCTTTCTAGTTTTGCATTATTACTGCTATAGTTAAAAGGAAAATTGCAAATACATCCTTTCCTTTATCCCATTTTTAGTGTTTCATTTTATGCTCTACCCATTATAATTTTCCATGTATACTTTTAGTCTCCACATATAAAATTATTTAATTATTCTTGATCTTGTTATAATTGTATTGGTTCTTTCACAGTTTCACCCATCTGATCATGCCATTTGGAGTTTGGAATGTACACTCTTACTTTAAAATGCTGTCAACAATATTTATTATTCTATCATTCTCCCAATAAAATGTTTCTAAAAATAGCTCATAAACTAATGCCCTAAGGGCATTGATTAACATTTTCCTTAAAAAAATACTACCTGTGTGGACGAGGACCCCTAATCTCATCTAGGTGGTTTGCTGAGATGATTTCCGAGGATGCCCCTTGGACTTCAGGGACAAGCACCCGTTGATCTGGAGGACGAGCAGTAACCATAGAAGGCACATAAGGTTAAAATATCACAGAAGGACTAAAGTAGACTTGGCACAGGTTACGAGGAGGGTGAGAAGAGAAGGGAGTGGATTTCCGAGGATGCCCCTCGGACTTCGAGGATGAGCACCCATTGATCTAGGGGATGAGCAGTAACTATAGAAGGCACATAAGGTTAAAATATCACAGAATGACTAAAGTAGGCTTGGTACGGGTTACGAGAAAGGTGAGAAGAGAAGGGAGTGGAAGCTATCCCTTTCGCATTAAATGAATGACAATTACTTCTCTAGCCGCGTTAATGAGGAAATGACCATGAACAGTGGTGGCCCAACTCAGATTATAAGACAGAAGCTTACATGTATGTTCTGGATGGGACAGAAGTCCTAAGAATGCAATCTCAACCCTCCAAGTGTAGCATGAAGTGAATCGTAAATATAAAAGGGAGATGAAGATCCTTAGAGAAGGGGGGAGAAAAGAAAAGAAAAGAAAAGAATTTGTAAAGGAGAGAAAGCAAAACATTGATATATAAAAAGATCTTCCTCGGATTGGACCGATGATCCCTTTCTTTTTTATAATTGAGTGCTCATAGTCTTTTACTTGGCATCTCTTTTCATTGTAATTAACTTTAGCTTATCAAGTAGTCGATATCCTACCCATATCTCTAACAAATTCATTGTAGTGGGTTTATTGGGCCATTATCTGGTCGTTCTTGGGCCTTTGGCCTGATTATGCCCTTACACACCAATTTTTTTTTAAATTAAAAACTAACACGATGATAAATATGACAATCTAATTAATAAATATTTAAAAAAAAAAAATTAGTGACGCATCATTTTATAAAACTTATAAAATAAATTTAAAATATTCTTAACATCACTCAACTTACATCTATGTGATCACTCGAGTCTCTTACTCAAACTCTCATGCATATAGCTTGCCATAGCCTAAATCAACCCATTTTGGCCAATAACTCTATATCCCACTTGAATTTCACATCTAATACGTCAAAACTAGCGAGTAACGTTAACTATACAATATTTTTCACACCTTGTTAACATACTAAGTTATAATTAAAACAGGATTACAGTTT
Source organism: Quercus tomentella (assembly GCA_028535165.1). Classification (NCBI taxonomy): domain Eukaryota; kingdom Viridiplantae; phylum Streptophyta; class Magnoliopsida; order Fagales; family Fagaceae; genus Quercus; species Quercus tomentella. The sequence goes on from JAPQVY010000012.1 coordinate 13,848,592, forward strand.
CTATGACTCACCATTAAAATAACTTTTGTTATTTACCTATCACAAGATTCACAACTTATTGCATTGAAAAAAAGAAGAAGAGAAGTTATGAAAATTTTGGGTTAAACAGTCAAACTAGCTTACAATGGAACCAATCCTAGTAACTACTGGAATTCTCAAAGAAGATTAACACACGCAAAAATGTTACAATGGAGCACCACATTACCAAAATACAATCACTTAATTACAACCAGTGAGTTTAAATTAGCTCAATACCAAAAATTGATTAGTGACTCAGTTTAATGATAAATAGCGCAATCACAATATATAAAAAAATTACAACTATTCCATACCTTTCCAGCATCTTGCCAGGTAACTCCAGTGAGCCACTCAACAGTGAGAGCACCAAGAGTAGCCAACATAGCCCACCTTCCATGAATGAGCTCACACTCCCTAAACCTTTGCAGCCCAAACACCTCACTGTATGGCTGAAACGGTGTGGACTTCACGTCTTCGACCTCAGACCTTGTCCCAATAATATCACCAGCCAAATTCTTAGCCAAGTTCTGGTCCAACGAGTCCAATTCATATTGCAAGTACTCAGCTGGCTTGCCAAGCCCAAATGGGTCGAACCCATAATCACCAACCAAGCTCCCATCTAACCATTCTGGAGCTTTAGCTCCTGGGTACCACAGTGGACGATCGTTAATGGGCTTTGAGGGTCTCTTTGGTGGGCTTTTCTTGGTCCCGAATCCAAACCGGGCTTGGATTCGACCCGAGTTTGAGTACACTTCTGGGAGCCTTGTTCCAATGAAGGAGGATGTAGCAGCAGTGGCAGCCATGGATTTCGGGCTAATGGGTTTGAGAGTTGAGACTGAGACTGTGTGTGTGTTGGTGAAGGAGTTGGATTATATTTGGTGAAGAAGGTGGAGTATTTTTATCAAGGGTGATTGGATAATCCAGGGTGTGGCTTTGTGGCCGTCGGATGAGGGTGAGTATCCATCTGACGGGTGTGAAGGGCTCGGTCTTATCTTTGCCTTATCTGGGAATGGACTTAGTGGGCCCTTTGCTGGTCCACTCAACTGGACGTTTTCTTTAGTCCTTTGTGGCTGAGGTTGCACAGAGAAGAAGTGGAGGTTGGAGAATCCATTTGTGTTTTAACTTAAATATCATGGAGCAACGGTAAACATGCACATTTATTGAAGTCAATTGCGAATGATATGGTCAATATTTTTTTCATGGAGCCACCACTTTTCTCCGTCACCCTTTAAGTTATTACTTGAACTTGTTCCCCCACTCCTGGGAACCCAAGCTTTAAGGCTTGGGAAACTTGCAATAATATCATTTTTATTATGAGTCTGATTTAAGAGAGTCTTAATGCATTGGTTAAAGTTTAATTTTTTATTGTAATCGATCTTTTTTCTTTTCTTTTTTTTTTTTTTTTTTTTTTTTTTTAAGTCGCACATTATTTAGTTAAAAAAGCATTTGTTTATTTACTTTTATTATATAGCAATGGAACTCATTTATTCCTCCTTAATGGGTGCATTTATGCAATTGTTAACAAGAGCCATTATATATCATTCACGTGAAGTCGTGTGGATTTTTCTTCTACCTCCGTGTGGCTTTCTCCACCACCTCAGTGTGGTTTCTCTCCACCTCCGTGTGGCTCTTCTCCACCACCAATGTGTGGGACTTCTCTCCCCACTCTCATTGTGGGTCATTTCCTAACTAGATCTGAAATTCCCATCAATCTATCCCCAAATTTCAGTATTCATACCCACCTATCTACCTATCTCATAAACTACACAAAATATCTTTCTCCCTTGAACTAGCTGGCTTCGGTGTGGGTATCACTGGTGAATCATTATTCCAGTCTTATGGCTCCATCACTGAAGTGGGTCACTCTCTGATTGGACCAATTCTTTTTGCAACTTTGTAAGTGCTCTGCTTCTCTAACTTCAGTGGTATAAAATTGAATATTTTTGTGGCTGTTGGGGCTCATAATTTCTGCTTTTCAATTTCGGCTTTAATTTTAATTGGGTCTCTATCATGCCCCCAACCTTCCTATGAGGATCTTAGGATGGAACTGTCGAGGCATCTGCAATGCCTCAACAGTTCGAGCCCTAAGGGCTCAAATAAAAGGGTCCAAACCTTAATTTGTGTTCCTAAGCGAGACGAAAGCTAATGAGACACATATGGAAGAAGTTAAAGATGCTATTGGATTTTCTGGTAAACTAGTTGTTGATGTAAAGGGTAAAGGGGGTGGTCTATGTTTGATGTGGAAGTGGGGAGTAAATGTGGAAATTGTGGAATTCAATAAAAATCTTTTGGCTGTTAAAATAAAAGAAGCTATGTGTGAATGGCTGTTGGTGGGTTTTCACGGACCACCGTATCCCACAAAGAAGAGAAAGGCTTGGGAAAATCTTTGTGCTATCCTCGAATCCTTCCAAGGTCCATGGGTTTGCTTGGGAGACTTTAATTACATAGTAAATGTTGAGGAGAAGTATGAGGGAGTAAAAGGTGGAACATCAACCCCTAATTACCTAAAGGAGATGATGTTTGATCTTGGAGCAATCGATCTGGGGTACTTAGGAAATAAGTTTACGTGAGCTAAAGGAAGATGGGGGAAGTGCTGCTATTAAGGAAATATTAGATAGGGGATTAGCTAGCATATCTTGGAGACTAGTCTTCCCAAAAGCATCTGTTCAACACTTAGGGGTTTTAAATTCAGATCATCTGACTATCCTTTTAGACACAAATCCTGATGATTGCTTCAGTCCCCGTCTATTTCACTTTGAAACTGCTTGGATTCGGGATGAGAGGTGCCATGGAGTGATTGAACAAGCCTGGAATATAGAGGTGTGGGGTTCATAGCTAGGTAGACTTTACAAGAAACAAGATGCCACCAGAGAAGCACTCCATAAGTGGAACAAGGAAATTTTTGGCAACATACAAACTCGGATAAGCTCTTTAATGCAAAAATTAAAGGAAATTCAAGGAAAACCAAGCTCTGAAGAGAATAATAGATTGGAGACAGGGCTGCAAAATGAGCTAAATGAATGGCTTTACAGAAGTGAGGTTCTATGGAGGCAAAAATCTAGAGAATTGTGGTTGAAAGAAAGGGATAAGAACTCTAGGTTCTTCCACTTATCAACAATTGTTCAAGAAGAAGAAACACTATAGAGGCAGTCAAGAACAATGCTGGAGATTGGGTCATAGAACCTAAGGAAATAAGGAACTTTTTTCTATAAAATTTTAAGATATTATTCAGTGAAGAAGAGGTTGAAACTCCTCAACAACTAGATGATCTTGTCACTCCTTGCATCTTGGATGTGGAGAACCAATTGTTATGTAGCATACCCTCTCCAGAAAACATCAAGAATACCTTGTTTCAAATGTGTGACCTCAAAGCTCCTAGACCCAATGGTTTTCCTGTACTATTTTACAAAGAATATTGGCCAATAGTGGGAGAAATGGTGATAAACGCAGTGACCTCATTTTTTGAAGATGGCAGGCTACCAAGTGAGGTAAATAGCTCTTTAATTGTCCTTATACCCAAAACTGATCACCCTTGCTCGTTCAATAATTATAGACCTATCAATTTATGTAATGTTATTTACAAAATTATTTCTAAACTGTTAGTGTCTAAGTTGAGGACTGTTTTGCATAAGCTTATATCCCTTTGTCAGTCAGCCTTTATTCACAACAGATGGATCGTTGAGAACCAGGTTATTGTCCAGGAGATGTTACATAGTTTCAAAGCAAGAAAAATGAAAGAGGGTGTAATGGCTATTAAGCTTGATCTTCAAAAAGCCTATGACAGAGTTAATTGGAGTTTCATTAAAGTAGTGTTGATCAAGTTTGGTTTTAATGATGTGTTTATCAGTTGGATCATGGAATGCATCACATCAGTGTCTTTTGAGGTGTTGATATTTGTTGGCAAGTTAGAAGATTTTAAGCCGGAAAGAGGGTTAAGACAAAGGGATCCTTTATCCCCATATATCTTTATTTTGGGGCAAGAGATTCTCTCAAGGCTTTTGGAGAAAGAGTTTAGGCACCATAACATTAGTGGCGTGAAAGCAAGCATTGGAGGGCCTGCCATTACTCATGTGATGTATGCTAATGATATTGTATTGTTTTCCAAGGCTTGTAGGAGAGAAGTTGCTGCCATCAATCAATGCCTTGAAACATACTGTAGTTGGTCAAGCCAAAGTTTAAATAGAAGTAAATCTGGTGTGTTTTTCTCCAAGCATTGTCAAAAACAAAAATGCAGAGAAATTAAACAAATTCTTTAGATGAAAGGGCTCAAGAAAGACTCTATATATTTAGGTGCTCTGTTGTTTTTATCTAAAGCACCTTCCAAGGACTTCAAATTCTTGCAAGACAGACTTGAAGCAAGGCTTATAGGATGACATAGTAAATGTTTATCTTGGGCAAGAAGAAGCACTCTCATCAAGTCTGTGGCTCAGGCCATCCCCACTTACTCCATGTCTACTTTCAATATACCTGCTAAGATTTGTGATAAGCTAAATGCAGCAACCATAAGATTTTGGTGGAGGCCAAAATATTTAGAAGGGAGATTCGTAGCTTGGAGGGCTTGGGATAAGTTGTGCCAACCTAAGTGCCAAGGAGGGTTAGGTTTCAAAAAAGCCAAAGATGTGAATCAAACCCTATTGGCTAAACTAGCTTGGATGATAGCTTCGAAGAGAGATAGCTTATGTATGAGAATACTCAGGGCAAAGTACAAAGTAAGAAATGATTGGCTTCACAAAAATCCACCCAAGAGAGCTTCACTAGTGTGAAAAGCAATAGAAGGGGCTAAAAAGCTTATTGCAAAAGGTGCTTGTTATTTGATAGGAGATGGTACATCTATTAATGCTTGGATGGATCCATGGATCCCTTGGGTTCAAGGGTTCAAACCTAAACCAAAAGATGAAAGCATCATCCAAAACCCCTTAATGGTTTCACAATTAATTGATGCTGGTTGTCGAAGTTGGAAAATCAACATCCTTCAAGAGCTGTTTGACCCAACCTTAGTTCAAGCAATTATCCAGATCCAAATCCCATTGAGCCCGATACCAGACAAGCTTATTTGGATTATAGACCAAAAGGGTGTTTTCTTTGTTAAGTCGGCTTATTGAGTCTCCCATGACCAAACTTCAAGCAATGTTCCAGTTAATGTTCCTTGGCAGAAATTGTGGAGGTTGAAAGCTCCAGAAAGAACAAAAATGCTATTGTAGAGGATAGGACAAAATGCTGTCCCCACCAAAGAAAATATTTTGCTGAGAATTGGTGAAGGGGATCCTAACTGTGTGTTATGTGGCGAAAATATAGAAAATTGTTGTAATCTATTTTTTAAGTGCAATGTTGCCAGGGCATTTTGGTTTGCTACCTGTGGTGGTCTGAGATCTGATTGCATACTGATCTCCACTAATGAGTATATTGTCAAATTCATAGTTAATCCTAATAGCTTTTTGGGGGTGGTATTAGCAAGAAATAGAAAGGATAATGAGCTAGATTTGTTAAGAATGTTGATTACTTTAGAAGAAATTTGGCTCATGAGGAATCAGTTATTGCACAATGGAGGCCACATTGACATTATGGAAACCTCCCAACATATAAAGAAGAGAACTATGGAATATGCTAAGACCTTATCTAAGGAAAAGTCCTTATCCAAGGACAAGAGCTTAAATGGTTGGGAAGCTCCAAAGGAGAGATGGATTAAACTCAATGTGGACGCTATTGTGTCTGAAAATGCCACTGCTTCGGCGGTGGTGGCTAGAAATAAAAATGGAAAGGTGATTAACGTTTGGGCTAAAATGCATGAATGGTGCTCGCCACTACAAGCTGAAGCTACAGCTGTGCTCTAGGCAATCCAGCTAGCTCTAAGTGAAAACTGGTAACATATCATCATCGAAGGAGATGCTAAGTCCTGTTTTGACCCCCTATCCATATCTAATTTGTAGCCTGACTGGTCCATTGCTACGATTATTAGTAATATACTTAATCTTCGTAAATTCTTTTTGAATTGTAATTTTAGTTGGGTTAGAAGATGTTGCAATACTGCTGCCCATGAGGCTGCAAAGTATGCAATCAGATTTTGTAGAGCATTTTGTTTCAATAAGTGTAGTCATCCTGTAGTAATTGCAGATGCTTGTAAGGCTGATAGCCATCGTTTTTGCTAGTTGAGTGATAAAAAAAATTTCATTCACATGAAGTCACGTCAACAAAGTGACAGATTAGACATGACAATAGATATTTTTATATCAATTCATATGCCTCAGTAACAAAATATGTTTCTATTAAAAAAAACAAAATTGGTTTATTGTAACTTAAAAACTTCAATAAATAAGTTATACCTCTACCTTATATAATGAAGTAATTAGAAGTAAATGGTGGGTGAATCTTAAGTTATTAGGGAAAGACAAAGAAAGATATTTTAATAGTTTCTAAAGTTTAAATAATTTTTTTTAATGTTTCGATAGTTGGTGAATGGAAGATTTAAACTCTAATCTTTATTGAAAATGCCAAAAAAGTACAAGTTGAATTATAACACTCTTGGCAAAAGTCTAAACTATTATAATATTCTGTCTCAATGTAAAAGTAGGAGTCCAAAACTCCAAATATAATTATCATCCCATCATTTAAAAAAAAAAAAAAAAAACTATACATAAACTGAATTGTTATGTCTATTTTCTAAGTTCGTCTTTGCATGTGAGTTCACAGATAAAATTTGACCGATTAAAACTATCCAACTACATAAAATATAAACAATTAGTTTCTATCACTTTTAGGGCAGCCTATAGGATGAAAAAAGTATTTTATGCTATGCTATGGTCTCATGAGATTTTTCTCTCACAACATTTATAAGTTATATATGTGTAGATTTTGCATATTGTGAGAGAATAGTCTCATAAAATACACTCCCTCACATTATAGAATACAAAGTAGTTTTTATATACTTAGATGCCAACTTGAGCTATGGAAGAATAATGGATTTAGACCAGGGAAAACATTTGTACACTGATTCGGTATTGTATGCATTATTTTATACAGCTCACTAGCTCAACCTGAGGTAGAATGCATCTATTATTTCTGGTTTTTGTTGTATTATATGGTAGCAATTAGGAAGATGCCTTTCCCTTTGCATTGACAACTTCTTGTTCCATTTACATTTCATAAAATTTAGAATTTTCCTCATATAAATTGTAACATTTTATGAAGAGTTAGTTCATTCGCCCTTTATTTTTCAACAGTTTCTTCGAGTCAGGTTTTGAAAAACTTATTTAGAATATTTTTAGGCTATGACACACACCATGCGTTCCACTTTTATTTATCATTTCGTTTAGCTCTGCCTGGGGTAGCACATATCCATTGTATCTTTGTTTCTTTCATTGTCTATATAGTAGCAACTAGGAATGTTTCATTGTCATTGACGTGTATTTGCACAAAACTTAAGGAATGAAGACACTTTTTTTTTTCGGAGAATCAAGGAATGAAACACTTTTAATTAGTTAATTAGAGGTACAAGTACAACCTTATTTTCCTAACAGTCTATTTTAAAGACATACTATATGATTACCAAGAAGAAGTCTTGTTGGATATCATCATCATGGCATTAACTTAAACGAAGATAGTCAAAGGAAGTTTAAAACATTATTGCGGTTTTTTTGGTCATCAGTCATATTCATTGTTTTTTGGGACCTTTTTTTCACTTGTAAGCAAAAATCCAACAACAACTAGAGATATATCACATATATATATATATATATATATATATATATATATATATATATATATATAAATTTATTGGGTTGTTTTCTAAATGCATGAATTTTGTTTTTTGTTTTTTTTTTTGGATTCGTAATTGTCTCACTTAAGAAGATTTTGAAACACAATGGTGCAACAAAATATCAAGGAAAACTGTAAAAGTATTCACACTTGAAATGATGATCAGAACTTTCTAATACGTAATATCTCTTCTTCCTCGTGTGTGTTTTTGTATTTATTTATTTATTTATTTTAAAAAAAGAGGCTTAAGACTTAATCTAAGAATACAAAATCTAAATGTTGAATAATTTGATCTTATTTTGTCACATGCCACACTTACAAGCTCTGCTGAGGTGGTATTTATTTTTGACATTAGAGAAACCAAAAGCAAGAATAAAAGCTACATCCATAATAGCAGATAACAAAATCTTCATTTTTACAGCAACCTCCCTTGGAAAGTCCTCAATTCTATAGTTTTCTATGTAAGTATTGAAACTATACTCCACTATGAAATAAGTAAATGCTTAAAGAATAACTTCTTTTCTTCTTGTTTTTTTGGTAATAAAAGGATAAATATTAAACAAACAACAAATAACTCTATTACAAACACTACTAACTTTATTAAAGGCAAGTAAAAGGAACCCACACAGGCGGTGGATTATCAAATATAACAAAATCTAAAATTTAAGTACAACCAAACGTAGTTAGCACAATCACACATCAATTAGGAAATGTCATCAAAAGGTTTTTGCAATCAAATAGAAGAAGTTCCCACATAAGATTATTGTAATTGTATGCAGTATTGTTAATCATGCAAACGATGTTCTTAGCATCTAATTCAACAAAGCATAACTTTCATAATTCTTTTAATAATTTTGATTATTTTCCGAGAACCAATTATTTTTTAAATTAAAATTTCCAAGAATCATTGAAAAGTATCACGAGACTGAGTGGTTATTGATGACGGGGCTACTTGCCTTCGGCCCATATAAAGTGAAAACCAAAATACTTTTTGGGCCAAAACAGTAACTTTATTTTTTAAAAAAACAAAAAAACAAAAACAAAAACCCAAAGAGGCAAAGACACCTAGTGAAGTGAAGTGTCACACTTCATGCAGTACTTACCAACAGAAAAAGTTAAAGCTCCCAAACAGTTCAGTTCAGTGTCACAGCCACAGCCACAGTGACCCAGCAGAAAAATCCACGTGTCAGTTTCTGGAAGCTGACACAAATATCCACATTGTCACTGCCTGTAGAAGATAACTTTGGCTGCAATCATCATAATCACCCTTGATTGCGATTATGATAAAAAATCAATATAATACTCAAAAAAAACAAAAAACAAAAATTCCCCACTAATAAGAAAAGGTAATAAAATATAAACATAGTATAATTAGCAATAATATGGTACGAGAATTTTGGGAGACCGGCTATAGTCGGTTAAAGTAGTCTCATCTAGTTGACCCATTTGGCGGTAATCTCTCAAAGGTTTACTTGCTGTTCCGGTTGCTTTCTTAAACTTTTATTTCCTTTCTTTCTACTACAGACTTCTACTTCTCTTGCTTTTTCATATTTTCTCGCTTTGATTCTCTGTTTTCCGTTTTGTTCTCTTTAGCTTCGAAGACTCATTGCTCCGTTCCGTTCCAGGTAACACCTTTTCTTCTGTAGATCTATTTCGTTGGTTTTTTTGGCTTCTTTTTTTTTTTCTTTTTTTGCTAATTGAGGAAAAAGTTAACTAGACGAGAAGATAGAAGAATTTAGTTTTTTTTTAGTACTCGTTATGTTGTTTAGTATTATTTTTTAACGGAGTTTTTGAAAAAAAAAGTAACGGCGTGAGTCTATTATATTTTTTTAGTAATCTATTTATTTATAACGTACTCGGTACTTCTTTATCATGAAATCAAGATATCAAAAATTATTTTGGTCTGCTCTATTTATAGTTATTATTTTTTTTTTAGGACTTTTATGATTGAAAGTTTGAAACTTGAAATTCTGTGTAGTTATAAATTTCTCATTTTTGGCTGGACAACTTTTATTATTATTATTATTATTATTATTATTATTATTATCATCATCTAAATAATATAGACCGAAAGAGAAAGTGAAGCAGTGTGTAATAATGAACCCAATATAGGAATATATATAGTAGCTACTAGCTAAGCCTAGGTTGTAGTGACTAGGATTACGGTTGCTTGTTCTACAAGTTAATGGGCTTGTAATAAGCTTGGGCCTCTTGGACCATAATTTAATTCATTTTAACAATTAGTATTATTCAAACTCTCTTTACGTGTATATGTATTTTTAGTCTAAGCTTATTATTGAGTTGTTTGTTATTGATCTTTGCAACTATTGGTGTTTCAACTCCCATTTCTTAAGAAAGTGTAAGTTTGACCAAATGTTTGTATCGTAGTTGATCTTTGCATATTTAAAACCATGTGAGCTTTTTTTTTAAAAAAAAAAATTGATTTGTTTGTATATGTCTTTTCAACATTCTGACTATTTGTTTTAAAATAATTTTGTATAAATGTGTGTTTTACATGTTCAATATGTCTTGTGAGGTTAATTTATGTGTCTGTGTGTTGCATTGACTTGCATAGAGCTCAATTTCTTGTGAGCTAAGCTTTTGTTTCTTTGAGGGTAATCAATGTTGTTCAGCCATTGCGCCATATATTTTATATTGTGGTTTACTATTTCTTGAATTGTTCCGTTTTGATTCGAGTGTTTATTTGCACAGAGAAATTGTAAAGATGAAGGGTGCCAAGGGTAAGGGGGCTGCTAGGAATTCAAGGGAAGCATTGAAGCCCGTGGATGACAGGTTGGTTTTGATGTTTTGATTTTAAATAAAATTCTTACATTATATTTGATTGTGTTGGGCTTAACTTGAACTTTGAAAAAATTGTTTCTTGGCATGATCTATTTTTGTGGGTTGTCAGTTTCACGGCCACTGCTATGGTTATAAGTTCTATTGATATCTTATGTTATGTACTCGATGGTGTATATATCGGTTACAGGAATATTGTAGTGATGTGTCATGTATCTTCAATTTTTCAGAAAGGTTGGGAAGCGGAAGGCAGTGGCGAAGGTTGACAAGAGTAGCAAACGACAGGCCAAGAAGCCAAAAAGTGCCAAGAAAGACCCTAACAAACCAAAACGGCCTCCTAGTGCTTTCTTTGTTTTCCTGTATGTATTTCTTTCTCTGTTGCTTTCTACAGTTAATATTGATTGATTTTTTGGAAATGGTGATTTTGAAGATCTGTCTGATCCATGTGGGTTAATGTAATAGTGAGGAGTTCAGGAAGGAGTACAAGAAGGAACACCCTGAGGTTAAAGCTGTGTCAGCTGTAAGTTATATACTAGATTTGCTTCCCAAACCCCACCCCCCCCCCCCCCCCCCCCCCCAAAAAAAAAGCAAGTGATTTTGTTCATTGTATGCTTTAATTGAAGGTTGGGAAAGCTGGAGGAGAGAAGTGGAAATCCATGTCTGATGCTGTAAGTATTCTAATATTTTAATCATACATGATGATCATATTGAGGGGTTTTCTGCCCTCTGAAACGGTTTGATTTAAAATTCTATTGAATTATGTATGAAAAGCTGTTGTAAAATATAGTATTGCGTGACACAATTTTTTTTACACCTGACACTGAAATTCTTGGGAAAATCACTATGAACTTTACATAAGCCTAGTGATAAATGACTGTTTTTACCTTCTCAATCCCTTGAGGAAATGGGTGTTCTTGTGAGGTTGAGAATTGAAGATGTATGTGAAACAGGTATTGTTTTAGTGAAGGCAAAGCCTTTCAGTGATAGGCACATGGTGATTTTGGTGAATGAGTTCTTTGAGATAGATAATTTTAGCCATAGGAGATGGTTCTTTCAGTGAACCACTTCTGCAATGTTCATTTTTTAATTTTATTCTAGTGAATGAAGCATGTATTATTGACTTAAGCTTTCTTGGCTGGTTTGGAAGGAAAAAGCTCCATATGAAGCCAAGGCTAAGAAAAGGAAGTCTGACTATGAAAAGCTTATGAAGGCCTACAACAAGAAACAGGTGAATATTATCGCATTTATTTCTTATTTTTGGTACATTGCTAGGCTTGTTTACTTGATTGACATTCCTTTATTTGTTTCCTTTGTTTGTGATGATAGGAGAGCATGGCCGAAGATGGTGATGAGGAGTCAGATAAGTCAAAATCCGAAGTGAATGATGAAGATGAGGAAGATGCTGAGGTAGTCCTACTTATATAGTTTCCTTCTTTTGGGGGGGCACATTTTTCACGTATAATGTTTCTTGGTTGTTACATAAAGTAAATTCTTAATTGATATTATTGCCCTCCTTTTCTTTAGCTGGTTAAGGAGGGTTAACAATATCAGAGAAGATAGATTGCTTCCTGTTCAGTTATTTAAAATGGTTAAAGTTCTAATTTTAAGTGCTTTGGTCTTTATTGGCCTGCTATATGAGTCAGTTTCGAATTGCTAAACTTATTTAGTTAGGGCTATACACGACCATGTTGTGAAGCGAAATTGTGTTTAACATGCTAAACGGAAGGGGAAGCGTGGCCCTAAAAGGAAATAGGGGCTTTTATATGGAAAATAGCTTTAGTAGTTAGGGAACTCGTGGAGAAACCAAATTAAACGTATGAATTACTTGAATTGTGTGCCTTACATGAAAACATTATGGGACCAATGTCATAGTTTAAGCTCCATAGTGGTTGTAATTTACCATTATGCAAAACATATATGGGTCTTTTTTTGGCCCAGTAGTGGAGAGTACATAAAATTAAATAATGTTCCTGAGATAATTTTGGTGTGCCTTTTTGATGCCACCATCGACTTATCAATTTAATGGTGAGGTCAAGATGTAAACATTCCATGTCTTGCATCATTCACATTGATATTGGGGTTGTTGCTTTGGTGGTTCATGCCAGTGCTTATATATTGCTATGTTTCTTTGCAGGAGGGACAGCACGAGGATGATGATGATGGGGAGGAAGAGGAGGAGGAGGAGGATGAGGATGAAGATGATGACTGAGATTGGATGCATTTTGACATGGGCTTGATGATTGATCTAGTGAGAAAGGATTGTGAATCCCTTGTATGTTAATACTCCTAGGTCACATTTAGTGCCCTTTTGAAAAATGAAAAACATATGTTTTGTGCTGCTGCCAGTATCTTGTTAGTTACTTGTATGGGCAGCTCTAGCTTTCCTCTTTTAGTTAGATATAGTAGTTATAGTTCTCTTTGTATGTGGTGGCTAAAGTATATATAATTATATCTAAATCTTAATTAAAAAAGTTGACACCTTCATATCAAGAATGGTAGCTGAAGCAAGCTGCTATTTATATGGGATAACTTACAAGTTCATTAGATTTGATGATAATAATAATGTAGAAACTATATGGCAGTAGCGGCCATGGCAGAAGTGGTTAGAAACCTCATGTCATGTTGCCTTAGATGGGTGTGGTTAACAATTTTGTTTCGAGTGTGTTAAATGTTTTGGACTCATCCGCTTTTTGATTAGTGCTCGAGTCATTAGTGGGTTCAATACTTGGAGAATTTTTATTCTAAAATGGAGTTAATGGGTAGGCATAACTATCTACTCTTCATTAACGGTTAGAAAAAGATAAATTTAATTATTGAACTTAAAAAAAAAGGATGTTTTTTATTATTTAACTGTTATTTTAAGAAAAATTTTAGGGACATAATTTTTGTATAATAACTTTTGTCATTGTCGAATGGTGGAGGAAAAAATGGTGGGATATAAAAGTGATTATTCATCATAAGCTTTTGACTATTTCAACAAGTTGGGATAAAAATCATGGTAAATAGTACAGTCGTAAATGAATAATTTTTACGACTCCTTATTTTAATAAGAAAGGCATAAATATTGTAAATTCTAAATTCTACCAAATGATTGAAAATATAGTATAGTGGTTATAATTTGGTATTATTGCATTAGGATCTTCTGGTAACTACCACAGAATTTTCCAACAAAATTTTATCCTCAATTTTGAAATTATAATCATAGTTGGGAGATTCTATAGAAGAAATACGAGGTTTTGCTTCTGGTGGTATGAGTCACGGGTCTGCTTATAGAGTTAAATCAATTATTTCTAAGAATAAATATTTGAATATCAATCTCATTGGATAGAATAGAAGCCAACAAAATTCTTCCAAACAAGTATGAATATGTTGGATCAACATCAACTTTCGCAACACACAGAATAATACCAGTTTATCTTGGCATTTGTCTTTGAAGTCATGATCTCTATCTATAAGAACTCATTGGTTATAGGTTGTGTTCTATTCGGTCGGAACTATCTCTCATAGCTTCACCACGTCGTTGCCAGCATGGTCTCAAAGGGCGAGTTCCTTCACTTACCTTCCCTGAATGATCTCATTCTTTCGGTTCTAGTAAATTAAATTTTGTTAGGAGTATATTATAACATTTAGACAAATTTTGACTATAATTATTTTGATGTCTATTAAAATTATTGATGCTATCAAAAGAAAATGATTTAAATTATTATTGATGTGAGAAGAACATGACTAATTAATTATTTGCAAAACTTAAACCATGATTTGATAGACCATTCTCAGGATTTCGGCACAAGCAGAATGCTTTTCACGGAAAAAAAACAAAATTAGAGCCTGTTTAGTAGCAGTATTTAAGTATTTTTGTTCAGTTTTCAATATTATAAAATACGTGTTTAAGTGTTATAGAAATTCGTATCAGAAGTATTATTGTTATTTAAACACTGAAAACTGTTGTTTAAACAATAGTGTCAAACAGCCTCTTAATATTTAACTTTAAAAAAAAAAAAAAAAAAGTTTCTCAGAAGAAAAAAAAAAAAAAAAAATCCTATTTAAAAAGGATATGATTTCCCAGAGATATGTCTAAACTTCAAAGTACTAATAATCACTCAAAACTGACATTGCGTGAGGTCCACCCACCCGACCCACCATACTACTATACTAGCCATAAATTCCTTCTCCCATTATCCCATCAGATAATAATCAACCACTTTATAGTTTATATGTCACGCATGTCACGCATCACCATTTAATTCTAGCAGACAAAGTTTGAGCTAAAATGAATGAACCTTATCTATATACCTTTTAAGGAAAAAAAAAAATTGACTGTTAAAGAAAGGAAAAAGTTTACTTACAAACTCATCTGGTGGAAAATTCCTTTAACCTATTATGCAACAATTGCTAAAATCATGTGTGTATTTTTTGTCACATGATTACCTATTTAATGAACCGTATGACTTGTTTTTATAGACGGTTTATGAGTAATCGCATAATGGGTCGAAAGAAATTCCTCCAAACCGTTTGAAAGAAAACTTTATCCATTAAAAAAATAAAAATAAAAATTTACAGTTTCAAATGAGTAATTCAGGAGACAAGAATTATGTACAATCGAGAAGGAGCTATGTACAAGTTGTCAAGTTTCCAGCCAGCAAATAATCAGTCAACGATGATGAGGGTCATAAGAAACAAATGCAGGATCTGGAACAATGAGTGGCAACTTATCAATGTACATAAAAAGTCTCTTCAAGTTCTCTCTGGAGATTGAAGACAAGTCAACAACCTCCCTGCTACTGATGTAGATCCAAAGATCATCCGTGTCGACTCTGCTGAGACTGTCCCGGCAAAAGGGGCATGACTGAGATCGTATACGCCTAGAGCAACCACGAAACAACAAAACATGATGACCAACTTAGAAGGTATAGTTAGAACATGAAAAGACAGACAAATGCCATATCTAGCACTCAAGAGGAGAGAAAATTATGGATACTCACTAAATGAACCAAGAGTTAAGTCTTTTAGGTTCTGGATGTTTATGGGCAAGAAGAAGAGGCATCTTTCATTTGGGAACCATGTAGTGATAATTTATACTTTACTGGTAGTAGTCTGGTTGCTATGATGATTATAAAAATTAGCAATAGGCACTAAAATCAAGTGGCACTACTTCATTTGGAAGTAAATGATCTTCAATCAACACAAGTATGCAGAGTCCATAGGCATTAAGTTCACAAGCAGCAATGCATGCATTCCGTATATGATATCTGACATACTTTTATGCAGAGTCCATAGGCATTAAGTTCACAAGCAGCAATGCATGCATTCCGTATATGATATCTGACATACTTTTGCTAGCATTATGGAGATGAGACATAAAGTTAGGTCCTAGCCATAAAGCAACCTTTTCAAAACTCTTCAATGCCAGCAAAAGGGTGAGTTCTAACATAACATAAAAATATATGTTGTTTAGCACTTCGAGGTTTGTGTAAGAAATGAGCTCTGGATTAAAGTCTAGTGAAAACCATATTCTCAGATTGGGTTAGCTGTAAATTTTCAAAATGAACAGGCTTTTGATCTAAATTGCTTATGTAGCCATGGTGGTTCTGATAATCTTATGGAAACATGTGTTTGATTCTGGGTCAGTCTTCCAGGGGAAAAGTGGCATGTAAAGGGCTCATTAAAATACAATCTACTAATTTCTGGGACAAGTCTTTGAAAGGAATAAAATCATCCCAAAGTGCAAAATGAGCAAATTCAATTGTCAAACTGGACAAAACATGGTGCAAATGAGAAACAAGTTTAATGTGAAAGAACTAATGAGCCCAGGAACTATTAAGGATAAAGTAGACTCTTCAACATGAGACCCTGACAATGATACCAAACAATTACCAAGGAAAGTTACAATTAAAGAAGAGGGAAATAGCCAATTTGGTACTTAAGGTCTAGCTGTACCAAATTTGGAATTTGTACCCATGGGAGAGAGAGCAAGAGAAGCCTCTCTATTTAGAATTGTTAGTCCACTCAAGAGAAGATAATGATCATAGCTCTTCTCAGTTTCGAAAATGTCTCAATAGTTGGCAAGTGACAGCAAAAAGGCCATGAACCTCAGGCATTCAATTACATTTATTTACCCCCCCCCCCCTCTTTTTTCTCTCTCCAGTTAAGAAAGGAAGAGACTTCTCAGGCTTATCCCCATTGCATAAACAAATACATGATCTTTAACATTATAATAGGATAACAGTGAGCAGATGATAGATTGCAGATATAAATTTGTTATAATAAAAGCTATGAATTGTGTAACAATCAGCATACCAATTTCGGTAGCACTTCATGCACATAGAATGACTGCAAATGGGCAATACGACCTTGCTGTTCATCTCCATGCATATACCACATTCTTCTTCCCTCTCTAAATCAATTTCAGAGAGCTTTCCTTTGTCCATCTCATCCTTCCTCTTGTATTTGGCAGCACAAATTTCTCTCTGTTTCCTGTCTTCTATATCAGTGATTCCTCTTTGAAGTTGCAATAGGGAGGGAAATATCACACCTGTTCTTGAAAAGCCAAAACAGTAAAAAAAATGGATTGACAGACAGTTATAACTTCTTCTCAAAGATAATACAAACAGAAAAAGGGGAAAAAAGCATTTCCAAGAACTTCACGGGTAAAAAAAAAAGAATTTATACTGGAACCTAATTACCATAGAATTCTCTTAGACTGGCTTTCCTTTCATGAATATACATGGTAGTCTTCCCATCTCCATACACCTGCGACAAACCTAATACTTTCACACCCTTAAAAAAACCAAAGGTAGCATTTTTCTATATTATAATGCATTAGGTATTCAATAGAAACACTACAGCAATCAAAGAAATAGACTGAAAGCAACAATACCAGTCAAAGGGACTGAAAAAATAATTATAAAAGGCAAAGAAATTAGTTCACCTTGTATATAAGAATTCTAAGCAATCCTAAGGCACCAGCAAGGTTACAATCAGTCCACTGAACAAGAAAGAGAAAAAACTGTGCAGCCGGACAGTAGGACAATCTCATCTGAAGGCAGGCACCATCATATTCCCTTGGATAATCAGAAGCCCTGTATCACAATGTACTTAGCCAATTAAAAACATGGTAACTAATATAATCTGCAGAATGTACATTCTGTTCCAATGGATGAATCTTGCAGATACAACCCCCCCCCCCCCCCCCCCCCCAAAAAACAAAATTTTTAGTTCTCTTCTAGTCCCAAAATCTCGAGATTGGTTATGGATCTCAATAAACTAATCAGAAATAGCAGATTTACAATATGCAAGAAAAACATTTCAAAGAGCCCCCTAAAAATATTTAAAACTATGCAATGGGCTTAGAAAAGTTAAAATATAGGCTTTAATGAGAATAGGACGAGGGTTTTAAGGTCAGCCCATTTCTTAAAAAGGATTAAAGACTCAGGATCTCAGTATTAAAATTGAAAATGGAGGTACACATGCTTTGACTGGTTCTCTATTAAAGTGGAAGCAGTCACAGAACCTTAAAAAAAAAAAAAAAGTCTTTTATGGTTATTCCTAATGTTTTTGAATTTCCCTCAAGCACCCACCATACCAACCAAGCATCTTCCAACAAAATCAACAATAAGTTTCTGTACAGTGTAATCCATAAGATTACAAAGCAAAAATCACAACTTTCTTCCACACAACCGCCTGGAGCCCATTGAAATACACAGAACTATTAACAGTAAGTAGGAATGAACCAGAACCTCAATTTTCTTCAATTGGGTCATAAGCATATCGCACATATAACATAAATTCTTAAAAAACCCAGACTGGGTTTTGGATAATATTTTAAAATAAACTGTTTTAGTATAATTCAGCAGCTAAGAGCATGAAAACAGAGAAACCCAAAAAACAGAGAAATCAGAAATTAATAAATTTAATTAAAAAAAAAGAAATTGACTATACATGTCAAACAAACATCTTTCACAGCCCTAAAGCAAAAATAAAAATTTCAATGAAACAATTCCTATAATCTAAAACTAAAAAAAAAAAAAAAGAAAAAAAAAAAAAGTGAAATTGAGAGAGAGAGAGAGTTACAGAGTATTGGCAAACTGAATATCAGCTTCCAGGGCCTTAAGAGAATCCTTGAAAGACTTGCGCATGTTGTCCTCTTATTAACTGAACTCATCCAACAACAAATTACAAACTCTCTCTCCCTCAAAAGAAACCTTAACACACTCCCACTATTCACTCTTACAACCTCAAACCTCTGAACCCAACAAAAACACAAATAACCCAACTCTCTATCTATCTATCTATATCACTCTCTTATTAACACCCAGATAATCTCTCTCTCACTCACACACACGCACACACACGCACTCTCTCTCTCTCTCAAAAAAAAATATATATATATTTTTGGGTTCAATTGGCTACAGAGCTATACAGTCTATATGTATGTAAGAGAAATACATGTATAGTTTAGGAAGGTTTGAGAAAGAGAGAGAGAAAAAATAGGTGGGGCTTGCTTGACTTTCGCTTGGAGAACACGTAATGGTGAGTATATATTATATAAACAACAACACCATTTCAACTCTTTATTAATGCGAAAGATAGCAGTACATAGAAAAATAAAAATAAAAAGAGAAAATATGAGGAAGAATGAAGAATGGATGACTTGTTGAAATGACCGAATTGCCCCCCAGTTGTGTTTGCCTCGAAAGTCGTCACGTTACCGTTTCCCGATATTTTTGTGACTCCTTTTACCCGCCAGTGACGTTTATCCACCTCACAGCTCAACCGCTAGCAAGTCATAATAACAAAAATTTACTATAATTTGCATTCCATCTTTTATGGATTAAAATCAGATTTTGTTGTTAAATTGTCCTAGATTTATTTATTTATTTTAGGGCTGTAGCTTTATTGTAGGAAAAAATTAGTTGTTTTCATACCTATTTTCTGACTAAGTGTAAAGTATTAATGGTGAAATAGAAAATTAAATCAAATATAGAGGGGTAAAATGAAAATTTTGAAATATAAAATATAAATATAAAAACGAATCAAATATGAAGGCAAAATAAAATGAAAATTTTAAAACATGAAGGGCTAAAATAAAAACAATCCCCAAATTTAAGGGCTAAAATTATTTTTAATATTTTTTAATGTTTTAATGACAAAGTTCTAATAGACAATATTAATAGAAAATATTGACATTATTTTAATATTTGAAAGTGTAAATCAAAAATTTTCATAGTTAAAAGGACTGATTTTGAGGTGATTCAGAACTTTTCAATCTATATCTAATTACTAAATAATTTTTTATTATATTCAAGCTTTATTGGCTTCTATGTTAATGATGATGATGCAATTTTTTTTTTTAAATAAAATATTAATGATGGCATGTAACAATGTTTATTATTTGATTTAGAAAATGAAATGACATGAATTTATTTTATATATATTGTAGGGGTGATTGGCCCAGTAGTATATATCTATGTATATGTTGGGCCGGAGGCCCAATCCAAGGACGTCTAGTAGTCCAAGGATGGATAAATGCTATTACGGAAGTCGGCATTAGTGAATACAGAAAGGGGATTGGTCATGATGATCCAAGAAGGTAGTCTGAGGAGGATTACTTCTTCAGCTGAAAAAAGCAGAGGTCAGAAGGTGCGGTCTGCCATCCAGAAGTAACGTTCCAAGAGATTCTATTGATAAGGATACACATCATGAAAGCCCAGGACAAAGCAAAGTTATGAAATATCTAAGAGAAAGTTACTACTATCGCATTGAATACTCTGTAGCTAACTCTCTGGCCGCATTAATGAGGAAATGATACTTGAACAGTAATTTTCAGCCTTACAGCTACTCTTGAAGATTTTAGAAATGTGCTGATGGGATAAGAATCAACACCAGCAATCTAATCTACACGTGGAGGGTGGAGATGAAAGGGAGAAGATAGTATAAAGTAGAAAGAAGACCTTGAGACAAGGGGATCGAAGAATTAAGAGAAAAACACTGTAAGAATAAGAATTAGACTTGTAACCAAATTCAAAAGAGATATATACAAGAATAGGTCTCATCAGATTCAACCGATGATGATTTTCTTTAAATTAAACTATTTTATCTTTGCTTTCTTGTCATCTGGGCCAACTATAATTGTTGTTTGGCTTATTAGAGCCTGGTTTTCGAACCAATTCTCTGCAAATTCATTGTATTGGGCTCTTTAGGCCTAAATCCTTTAACCCTTTGGGCTAAGGGACTAAATCTTGCCCTTACACACACAAACACATATATATATATATTAAGTAATGTAAAGTTTTCTAATCTAGATAGTAACTCAGAAGCATGGAACAACAATGATAATGAGGTAAATTTACTTAGGTAAGTAAAATAGTCAACTTAGTTTTCATGCTTAGTAATATAAATAGATCGCTTGGTATTAAAATAAAAAAAAGGACATATATGGTAAAATTAAACAATAATTAGAATTTAATATATAGATTCTAATATGATTTTGACTTTAACATATATATATATATATATATATATATATATATATATATATTACAATAATTTTAAAAAGATATTTGGAATGTATAGATTCCAAAAGTTTAAATTTCAAATAATAAAATCAGAATAGTCATTAGAAAAAAGATATTTTTATTGTGAAGGTTTTTTTTTTTCCTCCCATTGAAACAAGAATGAAAGATATTTTATTATTATTGTGATTTTTTTTTTTAAATTTTCATAGAAATATATATACATATTTCTTTTGAGATTGACTATATGCAGGGGCAGAGGTATGTACAAGGGTGGGGGGCATGGCTCCCCTCCCCAAATTTTGAAATTTTTTTTTTATATATAATTTTTTAATGTTTTTAAAATTTAGTCTACAAAAATAAGAGTTGCCCTTCCAAATATTTGAATTAGTCCAATGATGCTCTAAAAAAAAAAAATTGGTTTAATAGTTATAGAGATATAACTTTATTTTTTGTAATTCTATTTTTTATTGTAAAATGTGCTCTTATATTTGTTAAATATTTGATAAAATTTGGCATCAAATATGTTTGAATCTATTTTTTTCAACCCGTTATGTGGCGATTAACAAGTTATTGACTCATTAAAAAAATCTTGTCACTAAAACTACACATAAAATATGTCTTTAGTTGCCGCATAATGGGTTAAAGCAAGATAGTTTCTAATATGTTTGGAGCCTAACTTATTCCTCAAAGTTTTGGATAATTTATGTTTTTGAGAATTTCATTAGTTGAATTGAAAGATTTTTTACTTACTTTAGTATAAAATTTGATAATTTGTATTTAAAATGAATTTTTCTAAGAATTCCACAATGAAAATGGAAAAATTGAATTTTATTTTATGAAAAATTACCATCAAACATAATTTTAATTCAAAATACTAAGTTTTTTTTTTTTTTTTGTTGGGTGTGTGTATATATATAACTTATCAAATAAAAAAGTGTGTATATATAATAAAAAAAGCATGTTTGTATATGTGTGTATATATATATATGTATATATGTATGTGGAGAGCTTGTCCTGATAGATATATTAATGTCGCAACTTGATCTTCCAAACAAAAATTTCTGCCCCATCCTGACTACATGAGTATATTCTTATTGTGAAGTTATGGTTAAACTGAACATGTCACTTCCTTTTTTATGATTTATGCGTTCTACGTACCTCACTGGGTGCTGATAAGGGAGAAAACAGATACATCAAAGAGTTATTGTAGTTTGTATTATTGTAGTGGATAGAACAATGCTAGTTGGAGATGTGGTGGCAGCATCTGCCGACACGTGGACAGCATGCATAACCGTTACTGTGTGGAGACCACAGTAGGTGGTTTAGTTTAAGCGCGACGTGTCGTGATTGGTAAAATGCATGGGCCCCATCTGGGCCTCAGCTATACTCTATTTATATTGCCTAAAAAATGAAGTAGATAATGTTGCTTCTGTACATAGAAAAAAAGAAAAAGAAAAAAAGGTTAGCTTATGAATATGTTGCCCCTTTGATTAGATTAAAGATCAAATTTGTCAATTAGTATTAGCTCTTAGCTTGATTTATAATAATGTATGTACGATAATGACAATGCTTTTGCTTATGGATAACCATATCCCACTCAAACAAGCATTATTAAACATCTTATCCAATGATTCTACTATATTCTTTTTACAATTTTGCCTTTTTCTCCCTTCCCCACTATACATAGTGCATGACTGCTATCCCAACTCCCAATACACATCCAAATTCAAATTTTGTGGATTATTGCAGTCTAAAAATGCCCTTCATGATTCTCAAAAAAAAAAAAAAAAAAAAATGCCCTTCATTTATTTTTGTGGGGTCTGAGTTGTTTGTGTGTATATATGAATTGGCAGTACCTCAAAACCAAAACACGAGCCTTGGACATTTTTGTCAGCCCGAAAAATAGAATCCCAACTTTCCCTAAAAATAAATGTCCTCTGTTCATTTACTGTGAAGAGATAAATGCTATCTGGTCATCTCCCATTGAATCATTGCACTGAATCATAGCAAGAAATTTATTTATTATATTATTAATGTGTTAATCACGTTTCATTGTTAATGATTTCGTAGGGTTTTTCTAAAATTAGTAGCGGGCTTTGTAGTCAAATTGGCACCTCTCCATAAAATCTAAGCACTAGCATTGAGGGGTGTAAAATCGCCCAAGTTGTTATTTTATAACTCAAACCATTAAAAGCATACCACAATCAGGTCGCTAGATGCAAAAAATTATACCCACCAGCTACAGCATATATGCAACCTTGCTATTCATAAGTTGTAAAGAAAAAATTAATTCTTTAATCTTGTGGTTGTGTGTAAAGAGAAAGAGAAAGGGAAGAAAGAGAGAAAGAAGTACTTTTTATTATTTTATTAGATAGTTTATATTATTTTATTAAGTTGTATGTAAATTAAGACTGAAATGTATGGTGAATTATAAAATAAGTTAATAAAATAAGATAAAAGTAGTGTTTGAAAATGTAACAAAAGTTTTTTTTAATCCCCAGATGTTAGTGTGAAAAAGGGTTTAAGTTGCGGAATATGCTGTAATTATCTTTAAAAAAAAAATTAGTAAAAACTTTAGCATTTTACCAAACGGTCCAAACTTTTGATAAAAATCAACTCTGATACGTATTCATCATGAGATTGGAGACTTGACAAAACTACTATTATTGGCAGGTCACTCAGCCATGCCAAGAAAATTTTTTTAATTTCTTTCGGTGTGCCGAAAATATAGAAAACTCTTGTTGGATCTTGGACCTTATAGCCGGCAAGATTTACCTTCTTACCATAATTCAGAGGCTTATGATAAACTTTCGGCTACTAATAATAATATCAAAAATAAAAATATATAAGATGTTAATATCAGCTGCGGTCCAATTACTAGCAAAAAGAAGAAAAATAATAAAAAGGTCCAATTGCGCTCTCACCGACTAACCGACTTGGACGTAACAGTGTTAGGCATGGCTCAAGTTTTTCTTTACTCAAATCTTTTCTCAGTTTCTGTTTTCATGGGTACATTAAAAAAAAAAAAAAAAAAATTATTTGGATTCATATACCTTCACAAGATGACAAAAATACGTGGTTTTCACTATAATGATTGCCATTAACATCAAATTTTTAAACGAAATGATTACTATATAATATAATAATTATCGATTAAAAAAAGATTTGGAATAGATGGGACTATAATATCCGCAGTTATGATTATTTTATACACAATCATAATGTATTTAGGTGAGGCAAAACCTTTATTTGAGGATTCTGTGTGTGTAATTATGAAGTGATCCAACCAACATGAGCCACATGAATCTAAGCCTTTCATGTTGTGGCAATTAGTTGACCTTTGGGGTATACATGACTTTTTTTTTTAAAGAAAGAGGATAAGAATGTATTCAAATACATCGCCTTGAAAAATAGTTGTTCTGATTTCATATTGACAAACTTTTAGGTGCTCACTTATGACATACCCAAAAAACATAACTTTAGGTGGTTGGGTTCATGATTCATCTAGCAAAACCGGTTGTGGGGACAACAAATAATGCTTTATTATTATTTGTGTTTCTCTTTTAAAATAGAATATGAAAATACAAATAAGTCTCATTCAATGTGTATGTAGAATTCTCGTCACTGACGACTAAATGAACTTATCTAGCAGCTCATATAAACTGTGGAGTAATTTAATTAGGTAATTGTGAGGAACAATGAACCATGATTTTAAATTATTGGTTTGGTGATAATGACATGCCAACCTCTCATTGAGAAGAGGAAAAAAAAAAAAGATAGGTAAACTATACAGTGAGTAATATTGGAGAGAGCAACCACCATTTACTTGCCGATTTGACACACCAACTCAGGTACACCACTTTTGTGGGGTCTGGAAGAGGGTATTTCATAGACACTGTTACTTCCAATTTTAGAAGTAAAATTTCATATGCCCCTTGCACCAAGTGTTTTATTAAAACAAAGACGTGTACATTAGCTAGGATTACATCAAGAGAAAAGAATAAACAGATAGGAAAGCAAAGTAAAAAGAGAGAAAAGAAAAGAAACAACAAAAAACAAGAAATCATGGCGAGAAAGACCCTTTTGGCTTAAACCAAGACCCACATAGCTGAAACTTACCCCCTAGCCCCAGAAATCAAAAAAGTAGTTTTCAAGTCAGACTCAAATCAAGAACATTATTGGGGAATCTCTAACAGAGCCATAGAATTTATAAAAATACAGATGAAAGAGCTGTCATACTCAACAGTGTGGAGATTGTGCAAAGAACAATTTAGCGTTGGCCAATTGTAAAATTATGATAGATACACAAATAAACAAGATCTAGAATGAAAACATAGATCACTAACCAGAGGCCGAAAAGTCTCAATCTACACCACAGATCTACTATTGTCTAACCTGGAAAGAACAAAAAAGTTCTGTAAATATATATGGCACAACAACTTATAGTGACAAAGCAAGCTGCAAAAGAAATATGATAACTTCGCACAGCTTTGAACACAAATGAGGCAACAGGAAATACAGCAGCAGCAACAGGATCATTATGAAACATTATAAATAGTTAAATACCTTAGGACTTTGGATAGAATACAATGAAAAAAAAATACATATGGCCAATCATAACTAATATGTTGAAGATCCATGGCTCACCCAAAAAAAAATTTGGACTAAAGATTTGTTGTTGCTGTATATATACCTTAAGACTTTAATAGGATGCAATATGGTCAGGTACTCGGGCTGATTTAGTCCATGTTATCCAAGTGACCTCTTACACTGCCAAACTGGTTACGGAAGAGAGATTCACACTTTTAACAGAAGCAAGAATTGGGGTTCTTATAACAATGAACTTGGCATGGGGTGCCTTTGGAAGCAATATCAAAGTCAAAAAAGGATTTGGCCTGCAAAGACTATATTCGATGGCCCTTTCCAGTTTCAGCTTTATCGATGGACATAAAAGTCCACCAACACTTTCCAGTTTTCAGTATCAGAACTCTTCAACAACTATCACTCTTAAATATTTTGCTTCATCGCACCAACGCTAGCGCATTTCTCTTTCTGCCTCTTACACAACACTGAATTCAAGAAATAATCACTTAAGAATCTCTTCCACCATAACGCCTCTGCCTTTGTTGAAATGCTTTTAAAGCCTCTAAAAACTCAACTTCTCCAAAATCAGGCCAGAGTGATTGTGCAAAAAATAACTCAGTGTAGGCCAATTGCCACAACAAAAAATTGCTAATCCTAAGCTCCCCACTGGTACGTATCAGTAGATCAGGATAGGGAAACTTGGTACAGTTTGTTTCCAGCTCCTGTTCAATAAGAGACTCATTGATATCATTGGGTTCAATTAGTCCATCCTTTACTTTTACAGCAATCTTTTGGCAGGCTTGAACAATGTCATACTGCCCACTATAGCTAACTGCTACAATAAGTTGGAGTCCACAATTAGTCTTGGTGGCCTCCTCGGTTCTTGTTATTAGCTCCTGTAGGGATCTTGATAGCTTAGAGGAATCCCCAATTACAGAAATTCGAATGTTTTCCCTGTCCCAAGCCAAAAATCAGCAAGATTTAATGTATGTCAACTATATAAGACCATGTAATCTATCAAGTCAATAATGCAACATACCTTAACTCGGATATAATGAAAACAGTGTATGATTCAGATCATCACATGATATGTTAACGGCAGTAAATCATACTCTAACCAAAAAGTGAAATCCTAAATCTAGGAACTCAGAATCTCACTCCTAGGTTTTGCTAAGACCATTTTGAAAATTTAAAAGCAACTAGTACTGTCACTCCTATCAAGCTCAATCAATTTCCACCCTTACTTTTAGTTAAAAATACGTAATAACAGCATTCTAAAGTTGCTAACTTGACCTAAAAGTTAACATTTGGAAACATCACTATTCTCGTGCATAATAACTTCCATCTACCTAAATGGAAAGCCAAACCCCATTTACGAAATCAGTTCACTTAACCAGAAATATAAATCCTTTATAATCATTCACTCACTCCCCAATCCATGCCACTCAATTCCTGCAAGTCTCACATAACCAAATACTCAATTCAATACCCTTCAATACAAATATAGCATCTTACAAATGCAAACCGAAGCTGTGGATACAGATCAGGATCCTTTCCATTTTGCTTTGATTCAAAGAATGTCTATTTCATGAAAAAAAAATTATTTTGTCACAAATCTGATGTGATACACCATACCAATAGAAATAAACCATCTAATACAAAAATATGACACAAACACCTTTAAATTCTTTGGGAAAAAAAAAAAAAACTAAATCTTTATCATAAAATGATACTATCTCTGTCTAAAAGATGTAGCGATTGAAGGAAATGAAATAGTTTCTGAAATGCTGACCTCAACAAGCTCCCCATTTCATCTCTCATTCCTCTCTCAAATAATTCCATTAAAAACTCAACTTCCACCTGAGGGCGAAACCAATTTTCACTAGAGAAAGCGAAAACAGAGAGAACTCTAATTCCCAACTTGCAGCACAGCTCTACAATGGCTCGCAGGGACCGAACACCGGCCTCGTAACCCGACCCGACCGGCAAGCCCCTGATCCGGGCCCACCTCCTGTTCCCGTCCATGACCAAAGCCACGTGTCTCGGCATTGACTCTGTCCGGAGACCCGCCGGTAAAATATTTTCCTCCACCGCAGCTCCGGCGCCGGCGAAGCTCCCATTGTCTTCGAGGATAACGTGGTGTGCCTGTGAGGAGGTGCGGAGAAGAGGAGGTGATGGTTTTGGAGGGAGGACGTGCGGGCATGAGTGGAATTTGAAGCGAGGTGAGGAGGTGAGTGTGGTTGGTGAGAGTGAGAGTGAGAAGAGCATTGGTAGAGGACTGTGTGATGGTGGAAGATTTCAATTTTTAGGGTTTTAGGGTAGTGGGAAATGGAACTCTAACTGTAAGTCTGTAGTTTGGGCTAAATCTTATTGTCGTTAGTCAAAACTCAAAAGCGCGCGCGCGAGGGTAGAGTGAAACGATCGTGTTCTTTAAGTTTCTTCATTCGTTTCGGTCTTTTAACTTTGTTTTTGTTCATTTTATTTCTCTAACTTTCAAATTTATTTAATTAAAACTTTTCTATCAACTTTTGTTATATATCAGGGTTAATTTTTCAATTTTATAAATTTTTCTTCAAATTTTTTAAATTTAAAAAATTCAATTAATGATTGAAAAATATTTTTCAAATTTTTTTTTTCAAAAAATTTTAACAAAAGTTAACGGAAAGACCTTAATTGAATAAATCTGAAACTTAGAAGACTGAAATGAACGAAAGCAAAGTTAAAGGACTGAAATGAAATCTGAGGAAAGTTAGAGAGTCAATTTTGCATTTTAGCATTTTTTTTTTTAAATCTGCAAAGGATGGAATGGACTGTGTAGGGACACGATTCTGTTGAGGCCCAATAAGGATGCTGGGCTCGTACATGAAAGATCCCTCACAATATGATTTGTAGAGAGTGGGCTTGAAAAGCTAGCCGTTGGGCACGGGGCGATGTTACGGTCTTGATTTTGGAGGAATTCATATAGAAAGGGGAGATAGGTTTGAACATTTAAGCCTTACGGTGTCGCACCTTATGGGATGGGACTCCTCGGAGTTGATTCGAGGACCGTTGAGGTCTTACCCCGGTTATCCAATGATGGACTTTTTCAGTGAAGTCCGGTGTTCTTGGGAGGTTATGCCCCATGTCGTCTCTTCCCTAGGTGGGATGGAGAGAGAGAGAGAGAGACCCCTTCAGATTTATTTACTTTCCTTTTTTATACTTGTCTGCGTTAACTGTCCTTCGTCCACGTGTAGGGTCAATCTTTACAACACTGATATTTGTCCCATCAGTCCAATCCCAGAATTGTTGGGGATGGTTGATAAGGCTGCAGAGTACGGCTATGTCAGGTGCAGAGTCTTATTCGAAAGGGTAGTAAGGATAACTTCCCCCTAGATACTTTAGATCTCCTTACAAATTTGTTCCTATACCAGTTTTACCCCTTTATTCCGATGGGATTTTGGATCTGCCGAGGACTGAACTGTCCTCGGCTGTATTCCAAAAACAGTCTTGTGCTCTATGTTATCGGGCTTGGGCCATAGCTCTCCTCGGCCTGGGCCTTCGGACTCTCCACGAGCAGATGGGCCTGGCCCACAGATTATTGGGCCCCACAGACTGAAAGGACGCAAACTAGACTGAATTAGACCGAATTGAACTGAACAGTAGGTAATATATAATTTTTTAGGAGTAAAATTCTATTTTAGTCGCTAAACTTTTTCAAATGTTTGTTTTTCATTCCTAAACTTTAAAATTTTGTTTTTCATCCATAAACTATTGATATTTTTTTCTTTCATTCATAAATTATTGAATTTTTTTTCTTAAACTTAAAAAAATATCTTTTTTCATTTCTAAACTATTAAAAAAAAAAAGAAGTTCTTTTTCATCCATGTTTTTGTCTCTAAAGTCTAAACTATTAAAAAAAAAAGTTTCTTACAAAGTTTGAGGATGAAAAACATAAAAACAAACTTTTGATAAAGTTTATGAACCAAAATAGCATTTTATCCTAATTTTTAATATTTTTATATTTAAGTTATAAAAAAAAAAAAAAAAAAACCTCTCATTCTCTCAGTCTCCCTGCCCGTCTCTCACAGTCTAACTCCTCAGACTCTCTAACCCTTTCTGTCTCTCTCATTGTCCCCCCATGGTGCCATCATCTCTTTGATTATTTTCTTCAATTGTAAAAAATTAACTTAGATGCTTAATAAATGGATCAATATATTATTTTGATATTTTGTAGGTCTATTGAAAACTAACTTGGTCAGAATAGATGAAGAGTAACTACACAAATAAGTATAATCGGTTTGAAAATCTTAAAAATTCATTTCAAAATAGTTTAAATATATTGGGTAATGATGTTTTCAAATAACAATGACCTTCCCACCAGAAGGGTGCTTGGTAGTAATTATAGAGTAAATAAGAGTGATATTCTCAGACATAGATATTAGAGAGATTGACACATGAACACCTTGAGATATATATATAGTTTGTAAATTTCAGCTTTACTATGATTGTGAGTGTTCTTTAATGCATATTGCACAGTGAATGGTTGATCACATTGGACTATTATTCCCTTTTTCGGCTGAGAATACAATGAAAAAACAACCCAAAAAATGAACTTGGGCTTGTTGAATCATTTAGTTACCCAAAATTATTTTCCAAAAGCCCAATAGCTAGAAGCCTAACAGTATAGGCCCAAGACTGAAATTCGAACCGGACTGACCAGGACCAATTGGGACTGAACTGGTTGAGAGTTGAGACTGGTAGCCTGTCCATTCCAGTCAGATTTGGTCTAGGATTTTAATAGACCGTACGTACTGGTCCAGTCCTAAAAAATGCAAAAGTCCAATCGGACTGGACCGTTTACACTTCTTGTTTGGATTGAAGGATACAAGAGAGAAATTATTTAGTGCACCATAGAGACC
This sequence comes from Quercus tomentella, assembly GCA_028535165.1. Taxonomy (NCBI): domain Eukaryota; kingdom Viridiplantae; phylum Streptophyta; class Magnoliopsida; order Fagales; family Fagaceae; genus Quercus; species Quercus tomentella. The sequence goes on from JAPQVY010000012.1 coordinate 13,879,157, forward strand.
AGGGTACCAATATTCCCTGATCCTCCTACCAATAAAATTACTATTTTTATTTATTTTTTGGGTGCATAGAGGAACTTCATAGATTGATAAAACAAAGTTAGGACAAAGCTTCTCGTAATACATTCCCAAATTGTCATAAATCAAGCAAAATACAAATATCCACCAGAAGATTATCAAATACAAGTATACAACAAAATCTTGGTGAAGATCCACTCATTTTCTAATAAGGGCATCTGCATGTTGATTAGTCTCATGGAAGCAATGCTTCATCTTCATCTGCAGTATTAGATTGAGGAAGTTTTTGCAATCCATGATAAAAGTTGCATTATGTAAATTGTTACTATATTATTCAGTCACCTAATCAAATACTACTCTGGCATCAATCTCAATTTCTACCGCCAATAAATTGAGATTTGTGCACATCGTGCAACCATTCCAACCCAAAGCTCCGCATCAACACTAATAGCTACACCTATGACTTGGGTAAAACCCATAATCTGTAGACCTCTATGGTCCCTGATAACTCCTCCACCTGCTAACCCGAGTTCCTGACTTTTGCCCACAAATTGATGGTAAAAATAAACTTACCTAAAAGTTCCAAACATTCACTTAGATTGACCAGGACATGGATGATACAAGCCCATCTCATCTTCTAGAGCTCTAAATTAGTGAGTTCATAAAATATACAGTGACACACAAGGTTGCATTGTCTTCAACTGCAACATTTTTACACATATCAACCGGCAAGCATTCTATTTGGTTTTCCCAACTGAAAGCAAAATTTCATTCCCAAAATTCTCCTAATTCCACACATGGGGCAGATCATGCAAAGTCTATGGGAACAGAAATTTTCTTGTGCAATGGATGTAAACAGTGTCCTATCACATATGTGCGAAATCTACATATGTTGATCCTACATATATATGAGAAAGACGATGCATGCATATAATATTTGATAGCAATTAAGTTGAAGTACAATAAAATCAAAAGAAGAAATAAATAAAAAGGATCCAAAATTGTGGTCCATAGATCTCTTCAAAACTTTGAATAAGCCGAAAAATATTCGTTTACATTAACAAAACCTTGAGTCCATCTGAATCACCCCTCCTAGGACAGAACCACAAAGCATGGCAGCCAGTCATTCAAGTCAAAGTGTCTTTTCTAGCCTAATGGCTCCCATAGCTCCATCCCATTTATTTTTTGATAGAATGGGTGCAAGGAACTAGATACCTACCTCAAAAGGTAGTGTGATGCATGGCATCGGCATGTCTGTTTTGGCTAAGAGAGTGATAGCCCACATTATGAGAGCATAAAGAAGCTCAGGATCACCCACCCCCAACAAGGAAGACAGATCACTGATACCTGAACAATCAAACAGGACCTGAATCATCAATGGTGATGTCCTTGGGGACCCTCAGATTTATTTGATGCATATCCCATCCAGCTCTATTTAGCTGTTCGATGAAATCCTCAAATCTATCTTCCATCTGCAATACGCTTTGTGCAAGCTGATGGAAGACATTATCGGAATTGTCCCAGTTCTCATTTAGCCAATAAGCCTGCCAGACACTACGCAAGACAGACATGCTAGTAGCTCCAACCTGCAGTAAAATCATGAGTTTGAACTCAGTTGGGCCCTATATCCTGACAAATAATTTACGTGCTTACCTTGAATGAGACAAAGACCTCAAAGTCTCCGTGCTGTTGGTTTACGAAAAGAATATATTGTTCATTTGCATATAGTTTTAAGAGGGCCTTCACCTGTTTCAAAATAAATAGATAAATAATAAAAATAACCGCTTTACTGCTCTAGACAGCCACTTTAAACTGTAACAAAAGATAGCAGCACAATAATCAATGCAATACCGTGGAAATAGATTTCATTCCAACAACCATCTCCTCCAAGGATACACCGAATGTAATCCGTGGCTTCATGAATCTTTGCCATAATAAAATTTTTTCTTCCCTGTTGCATGCAACACATCCTGAAATCAACTTATCAAAAAGATGGTTCATTTTTGTAAACAAAATAATTTATTTGATGAGCAAAGGACTAAAGAGTGGGTAACTTTTACCCGGAACAGTAGCATGTAAAACATGTGATTTTACCAGCATACGAGCACGCTTGAGATTTATCTGTCAATAAAGTAAAACAGAGAAAATAGTCCACCAATGAATCAAAATGCAGCTTCTGATTTCTATTTGTTACCCAAGAGTATGTTTGTATAACAGCCAATTTTGAAAAAAAAATGAAACAAGTAGAATGCAAAATGTCAAAACTCAATCCCATTTAGCATGCCTAGAAACCTCCAATATAAGCCTCTATTCTACGGTTAGATTAGGAACTGATACATCACATTCTTACTGTGTCAAATTGTAGAACTGAAAGTGATTGATAACGTAACCAAAGGTGCAGAAGCCGCATGCTCATCCATGTCAATACCAACACTGGATATGCTTTGACAAGGCCAGGTGTCTCCTGCATTCATGATTCTAAAGTCAATTAAATGCAACAAATCAAGAAGTCTTTTGGTTCCTTGTAATTCACATCACCATCAAGTGAATATACAAACATCATTTTGAAACTACATAACATACCAGGATCAGTATTCCCAGAGCAAGGCCAAGAAGCTGAGCTGCTACTTCCCAAACTTCCTCCTAAATCAATTAATTAATCAATCAACTGGAAAACATTCTCTTTTGCTTCAGAACTTATATATTTATACAAAGTGGGACTTCTTAGTTACAGTCCAAACCAAAGGGGATGTCATTCCTCTAATAATGTGCATTGATATAGCATTGAGAAAGTAATATTAACAAGAAAATGTAAAAAAAAAAATTCTATATCAAGAGATGGCTTATAATTTTCTCCCACAAACAAAACCTAAGCAAAAGTCAATTGAAAACATGAACTTTGTTTTAGTAATAAACAATTAGAAGCAAATTTCTTACTAATAAAGAATTTCAGTCAACCCATCAAAAAAAAAAAAAAAAAAAAGAATTTCAGTCAAGTTACATTGATATAATTAAATATGGAACAGATTATACCAACTCCAAATGTCAAGCGTATATTGCTTGAGTGAAAAATACATAAAGAGACAACTATTGGCTGCAGCTCCTCATTGGAATAATGACAGTTCAATTACTTGTATTTGTCAATTAACATCATAGGAGTAGGGAAAATTGGATTTAAAACCTCAATTGCTATGCAACATTCTAATGTTTCCCAACTAAATACTTCATAGTTCTAGAACAGGTCTATAGTAGCTTGGATATTGATAAGAACTTTGCTTTGCATGCTAGGAACTGTCATTAAAAATATTGATGGACCATATGGTTCCCTAGTTGATGTCTATCCATAGAGGGGAGTTGCCCAAATAATTGGGGTTTCCCTTTTTGATTTTAGTCGATTAAGGACATTACAAAAGCATACCTTGGCTGAAACCTCTCCCAGATTTCCTGAGATTGCAAAATGGTTTTGAATCACACGGTTTGAAGGATCTTTTAGTCCTCTTGCTACAGCCTGTTTAAGTTTCATTCTCAAGTAAATCAGTATGAGTCTAATCACTTAGCACATACTTATGGTGCACTTCTACATCTACAATAGCCATAATGTGTTACTGAAAAACAGTGAAAGAAACAGAATTGATTGCAGAAGAATATTATGTACTTGAGTTCAGTATATTATCAAAATAATCAAGTGAAGCCTATATAACACTGAAGGGAGATACCTTTGCAAGATTTCCAAGAGATGCCAATGGTAAAAAATAGGCAGGATACAGTGCGGTACTTAGATCGAAGATGCTGCATGATAAATTAATAAATTTAATGATCTATATTAAATCTAATCTAAAATTGATTTATCCTACATCTAAAAGAAAGCTTGTTACACAGACCTTCCTGCACTGCCAATGAAGTCTGCATACATGCGCCATTGCTTTGGATCATCATCAAAAAGATTTCCAAACCACCCACCTGGAAAAGACAGTGAGAGTCACTGATAAAATCCAGCACAAAAACTTCTCTTCCTTCTAGCTATCTTTACTATTGCCAGACCAATCAATAAGCGTCCCACAGCTCCAAGGCCATCCTTTGACACCCATCTGCACAAATAGTCTCATAACTTAAGTTCAATCCAATAAAAGACTAGTTTGATAAAGAAAAATTGCCTACATAGGAAGGCAGACAGTCATACACAGAAACAGAAACAGAAACAGATATGTATGTTTAAAAAAATAAAGAGCACACGCATATTTTCACTAGATAAGTACAAATACGAAACTTTCACAAAGTATAATAAAAATATACACAAGATTAATAAAAGAGAAATTAACCTGATGGCAGCAGCAGAAGCAGCAGCAGCAGTTCCTGAGAAAGAGCCAACACCAACAGCCTGCAAGGAAGGGCAAAAGCAAAACTAAATGAAATATTTTAAAAATTTAAACACCATTTCAGCCAAACCAAACTCTTTTTCTCTTCCTAATAAACATACCCAACCAAATGTACTGGCTTGAGTTAGATTAACATGCCTTAAGAAGACTTGACGTGACTAATGCGTGGCAGATCCAGGCCGTAACATTGGTAGGGAACTGTAACAACATGTACTGAAAGTAATCATCTGACACAGATCCTGCATGATTCATGGAGAACAGAAAGCAGGTGTTATTGTGAATCACGCAAAAGTCCATCACTCCACTTGATTACTAAAAATAAAATCTCTTAACTCAAAATCTGGCATTAATCTATTGGTTGTCTATATATAGTCTCAGTATTTTACAGTAAAATGTAAGAAGTGAGGGCACCTGCTGTGATGAGTTAACAAATAGATAACTCATAGAGAAAAATCATTAAATCTGGAAGAGAGAGAGAGAATAAAAACTGATGTTTATCACCTGGGAATCCTGCAGGTAAGATAAAATCTTTAACAGTGTCTGGAAGCCACAATAATCCAGTGTCAGAGGCATGCAAGTCCTGGAACCCATTAGTTACCAAACTATCCTCCTCAAGGAAAGTCTGTAATTGTGACTCTTCATCTAAAAAGTACCTGCTTGATATGTCAAGGTTCATGAGAAAAAAACAAGTCACAGCCTAAACCTATGTTGGGTGCACTAGGATCCTTTCCATTTCAATTGGAGTAATTTCATGGTTTAGATTAAATACAAACCTAAAGGTGTACCAAGTTTCACGTAATTTTAAATTTTAAATGACATAGCACCATATGTACTGGTAGATACAAGAAATAATATCTTAATTGTGAAATGGACTCTCCATTTCACTTCAAATGGAGGAAATCAATGTCCATGTTGGGTTGCAAATATATGCCCAATTCTGCAATATCACAATTTGCTTTCTAATCACTAAATTTCAAAAGAAATAGCTCACCACATCATCCAAGAATGATCTAAAGTAGAGCATTTCATAATGAAATTCATTTTCACTTCTATTATTATGCTCCATATATTTTTTTCTTTATTATCAACTACACTACATAAACCTGAAATGTAAATGACCATTAGTAATCCTTGGTAAGCTAGAACAATTTACAAAGTTTAAAACTTAAAAACTAATTACAGTGATGATACAGGAATTAAAAAAGGGAAGAAATGTGGTAAGTAAAGACCTCTTAGTGGTCCCATTGCCATATCTCTCCACCAATATCACCTGCGGCTGGCCTTGACCCCTAAAAGAAAATGAAAATCATGTCAAATTTTCAAATCAAAATTGTGGAAATGCAACAACAACATAGCCTTAGTCTCAGCCACCAAAACTTCAATATCGGCTATAAATCCTCAATAGACTAAAAATTGGGGTTAGTTGAATGTATTCTTCTCCATCATTTTATCATCTCCAAAACAATGAGTCTATAGACACAAAATTTGCCTCATGTCCAAAATTTAGAAAGTGATGTTGTGAAAAATTTTGTATCAAGAACAGTATCTATCCAAAATTATATTCATTGTCTCAACATGTCCGGTTTATACTTGACATAATCAGAAGCACTTCAATGAAATAAAAAATTGGCCTATCTTGGCTTATTTGAGATAAGCTTTTTTTCAAAATATTTCACTTTCAGAACCTAACACAACCATTTTCATACTTGAAGTAATATCTCTAATTTTACAAAAACATACCATGTCATATGTATTTGCCACAAAGTAATAAACAAAAGGGCATAGTGGAATCATTTAGTTGGTACCTGACATGGTCAGCGTCTTCTCCTTCTTCAAGTTTGGGTTGCGAAGCTAAGCACAGAATATGAAAATGGCGAGGAGTTTGTGTTGGTGTTGCTCTCCCATTACTCTTAGTCTTTCTAGAAGATTCAAAAGCATGCGTTGGAAACGAGAGTCGCAGAGTGCAAGACATTGTTAGAGTTTGATTTGAGCTTAAGTGAGTTTTGCAGAGGTTTTTGATTTTCTGTTACTGCTTAGCTTTACACAATCCACAGACAGACACAGTTCCAACGTTTGAAGAACAAACTAAAAAACAAAGAGAGAAGCTTGAGCTTAGCATAGGTGTTACCTACCTTGGTCTCGTGGGTTCTCAGTAACCACCCAGATGTACGGCCTCCTTATTATATCGTTACAGACCCGACTGATCATGGGCCATGGCCCAATAATAGAAGACGGGTCAAGGCCCAACAAAGTCTTACACAGTTGAGTAGTTTTTTTTTTGGTTTTTAATTCGATGTTTGGGGCCAGTGTAATTTGAATCTTGAATGCCTCATTTGGAGGTGCCAGCCAGTTGATTTATATGAACCCTGACAGAAAACCATATTTATCAATTTATATTTTCCAGTTAAGAGCATAGGTTAGTATTGTTGTTTTAAGTTTTATGGTGGGTTTGAGACTAGCATCTGTAAGTTTCTTCTGCTCATCTCCTTCGTTCGATTAGCCCCCACAAAAATAATCCCAATATTAAAGAAGAAGAAAAAGAGCTGAGTTGGCTATGCGATGAGTCATCCGCTTAGACTAGGACGAATACAGTTGATAACCCGGTGGTATTTTCACCTTCTGTGGTGCCATGTCATGCCCATGCACCAAATAGCAGTTATCTTCAGTGATATGTATTACAGGTAATGCAGAAATGAGAAAAGTTCAAAGCAAATAAAAAGCCCCTGGAAACAAAGGAATCAATGGAAACTCAAGAAGCTTTTGACTAAACATAATCAATACAAGAGGTAATTTGGTGGAATATGAATTCCACAAAAAATTGCCACCCTAACTACCAAAAAAATTACAACCCCAGGATTCTTACATTTCAAAAATTCTTGATACTCTAAACAGGAACTTTTTGGCCAACACACAATTCCCAAAAATAATGGTGGCTACTTTCTATGGGTACATGATCTCCACAAGAAAAATGGGTAGGAGAATAATGGTTAGAAACAACATAATGACATCAAAACCCCAGGCTTGTTCAATTACTGCCATTCTCGCTATGCTTCCTGCGATTTTCCTCCACAATTCTCTGAAACTCTTTCTCACTGGCGGTGATCAGGCGTTTAACAATGTCAAAGGTAGTAAGCCTAATGCTGCAGCAGGCAAAAAATGAAAAGAATATGTAATAAGTGTTGGGGCAATGACAATAGAAGTAGAAACTAAAGATAAGAATCAATTCTGCTTGGAATTTTTATATGCAAAGATCCAATAATCTAAACAGCTTCAATACCAGGGAACTTTGACCAGTTTTTTTTTTTTTTTTTTTTTTTTTTTTCCAAAAGGGAGGGGAGAGATTTCATCTCTAGCATTGAATAATGAGGAAAAATGATGGTAAATTGTACAAGTGAAATCCAACGAATATAGTTACCCGTTGTACAAAAACAGCACTGGAAAAAATGGACAAACCATGGTAAAGAGATATGAGAGTGAAGCTAACTTTTGGCATCCCCTAGCTAAGCCCTAAGAAACACAGCAAAATGATGGCAGTTTTATGGGAAGACCAGAAGTGCACCTGGTATTCTATAAAATGTTAATTTTATGGAAGCTCTTCAAAACAAGCTTAAGTTAATTTTAGCTTCACCAAAAATCAGCCAAAGGAATTTACAGCTGTACTAACCGACCAATACAGGAACTAAATTGAAGGCTACATAGTAGATAAAATAGAACTGCTAATAATATGAACCTGCTACTTGGTAAGGTTTTTAATGCATTTGGGAGAAAACCCCGGTACAAGCCTATTATTCCATCACGTGCCACAATTCCTGCATTAAAAATGTTCTCAGATACAATGATCTTGATCTTGAAAAATGATGATAGATTTAAAGTTTTAACTTTAACACAAACACATGTGACTTAATGTTTGAGAAATCATTGTAGGCTTTGCAAATATCAACAACTGAATTTAACCTGTAAATTCTAACACAAGAAAGGTGCAACATAAATCTCTCTCTATCTCTCAGATTGGTCATTTTCTCCTAAGAAGGGGGGTAATATTAAGTCTTTCTGGATTTATGACAACAGAAGTATCTTGTACCCTTCCCTAGAAAAAGTGTGGATGGTAAATTCAAACATAAAATAAATTATCTACACTAATAAAAAAGTTTATATCTCTTGCAACAAGTAAAAAAGAACAATTAATAATTATGCACAAATAACAAAAAAAACCGATCACATATACCACTTCTTTAGAGCTTCCTGTGTATCACACCTATTGATGTCTAATGCTGATACATATCAGGTCATATCATTCTTTTGTTGGTAAGCATAGTGATAACAACTTACCTGGAAAGGCATCCAGAACAGTATTGTATGGTGAACCCTTCATTTGCATCTGTCTTCTCACAGTGTCCAAGGGATAGCATGTGATTGTGGCAAGAGACGCTGACATCACAGCAGTTAGTAGAGATATTTCGGTCCTCTTTTGATATTTTTCTGGCAAAGACTTCTTCACCCTAGTATCCACACAAGATATCAATGTTTAACATACAACATTCCACTGTATTTTCCTTCAACATGCTCTCTCAATATACAACATTAGTGGACTCACAAGTCAAAAACGCAAAAGTTCACAGCAATATAAGGAGCTATTCCAAGAAGGGAAGGTCCAAGACCATAGTAAAATGAGGCAAATCCTTCCTCTCTCAGCATGGTTAGTGCAACCTGCAAACAACACATTTGATATTCAACTTCAAATTAAAACGTCATCTTGTCATACATAGGACAAGAAGGCCAATTGTACCTCAGACATGGCTCGATACCCTGGTTCAACTGCCATGCGTAGCCTCAAGACATCTAAAGGGTATGTTATCTACATAGAGACAAGAAGCCTTGAAATTCATATATAGAGTTATAGAATGTGTAGAAAGGAGGGAAAAAAAAAGGAAATTAGAAAATAGAGATACATGGCCATGAAGCAGAGTGAAAGAACAAGGATTTACTAAATCTCAAGAGCACAAAAACAATACACTTCCTACAACCCAATTGAACGCCAACAGGTACCAATCTGTTAAAACTACTGCATAACTTACAAAAGTGGATGTCATGCCAGCACAAGCACCTGCTGCAAGTCTTCCAATAACAGAGAGCTCACCATCCACTCCCCTAAAAAGTTTCTGCTAGTTCAAATGTAGAACATTTAGTTCAGGAAATATGTAAAATATTGTGTTAAGATTTGCTTCAAGATAGTTTTTGATTAACCTTGTAAGTTTCATAAGCAAAAAGCTGGACAGCACTGTAAGGTATGACCCGTATCACCTGAAAATTTTAAAAGAAGTTCTAAATGAAATGTAGTTCAACAAAGTCTTGTCGAAATAGCTTGAGGAATAAAAAAATCTAAACTACTGGATGAACACACTATTAAACCTGAGGGAGGTTGCCTTTCCAGTATCCTCTGATCCCTTCTTCCTTCCCAATTAATGTTATGGCCTGCACTTTATGTCCATGTAGACACCGTCATTGATGTGATACAAATTTTTTGTTGTTGATAGGATTGATATGATACAACTAAAAGAATAGAAGGTAACAGATTCATAACTGAACCAATTTATTAGTCACATAGTGTTCTTTCACGCTTTCAATTATAATCAATTTTCTCTTTCATAGTTGCTACTGTCATCACAAAAGCTCCCATGTCCTATGCATAATAATATGACATTTCTCCCTCATAACAATCTCTGTCTTGTTTAAGGGAATAATATGAGAGAGAGAAACGAAGGATCCATTGTGTATTGAGTATTTAGCAAATGGCTAGCAGATCCAACAAGTCTCGTGAATTCTACTATGCTCATATTGTTAGAACAAAAACATATAGCAAGAAACAAGAACAGAAACAGCAATCTCCTATATCCCACCTACGTACATGGGGTTGGCCATGGAAACTTAGTTTCTCCATTCAACCATCTGTAGAGTGCAGATATTTCTTCAGCACAAACTAGCATTTACCAAATATTTATACAGTTCATCATTCATGCAAATTTTGCTTCTTCTTTTTCATTTTTTATGTTGGTTGAAAGCTTTCTAGCACAAATCTAGTCCCTCTTATGTTCTGATAGAGTTTAAAAGTTGACGCTTAAGATTATTAATTTTCACTATAATCAGAAAAATGTTTAGTAACATCAAATTATACATCTATCCTTAAATAACATTGCAAGCCAACCCATGGAAACAAAACCAGCACAGAAAATAGTTAAGCCATTGTGTCCCATGAATTCTACAGGCATCATGGTAGATGAAATGAGTATAAATAGGCCGAAAACGCATTAATAGCACCCTAGGTCCATATTCTTCTATGATTAATCATAGCCAAAATGTACATTTCATCTATGCCAATTATTAGTCTTACGAACCACGAAACATACCTCGATGAAACCAATCGCCTTCTTAGCACTTTGCTGCCCGACCCGCACGCCATGAGTCTGCAACAAGACCACAATTCATTTCAAAGAACTAAAGAAAAACCCCAATTGAACTAGAAATTCAAATCCCATTTGGACAATTACAACACTCACCAATATATACCATTAATCCATAATTCTCTTTGCCCCATAAATTTTAATCTTACCTAGAAATTCAAAGCAAACTATACAGCAAGAACACAACAACACAGTCAAAGCACAACCCTTATAAATGAAACAGTAATTCCATCTTTTCATTAATAGGAAATTCAAAAAAAAAAAAAAAAAACTACAGTTACAATATCTTTAACTACAATTGTAACTAACTAGATTACACAGAATCTTTTACTGTACAACAAATTTTGTACAAAATTGAATTACAAAGAAAATTAAAAAAATGTGACAAACCTTACCTGCATAAGGAGCTTGATACGTTCGAGCGGAGCCGTGAAGGTCTTCGCGGCTGCGCCGGCTATGGCGCCGGCGCCGAAAAGCGCGGCTTCCTTGGGGACGTAAGCGGCTAAAGCCAGCGGGTGTTTGAGGAGCTGAGCCGGAGTCGGGTCGAACTCTTTTCTCTTTTCTACCACTGAAAGGCAGGCGAAATTACAACGATTGCCATTGGCAGTGCCACCGTCAGCAAGTCTGGTGTTAGTTGTGTAGGTGAGACAGGTGGTCTTCCAGAGCGGTTTTTGGTGGTCCGAGGAGGTGTCAATGAGACCGCAGTTGGAGTCTGAGGTTTTGAGGTTTGGGATGTTCCGGCAAACCAATATGGCTCTCTCTTCTCTCATGGTTTTGTGTTTTGTTTTTGTGAATGGAAATTTTGAAAAGTTCGGTATGGGCAGAAACGGAAAAGAGATAAGGCAGTGAGGTAGTTGCAGAGAGCGAGAGAGAGGGAGAGATTGGGAGAGGAAGAAATGTAAAGAAATGAATTTTTTTTGTTTTGTTTTATTTATTTAGTTATTTTAGTAAAAAAAAGAAGATGTTAGAGTAATTTGATGATAAAGTTTAACTACAAAATTGGTTATAATTTTAGGTTATAAACTTATTTAATAAAATAAATATTATTATACTTGAAAATCTAATCGTTAAATTGTATGTCATTACCCTCTCAATATACATCTCGAATTTTGTGTTAATCGGATATTATTTACTATATGATCTAAAGTATATATTTTATGTATAATTTTAAAGTACGAAAACTTGCAATTTAAACAATTTATTGATAACATAACTATTAATATTTAATATTCTAGAAATTTTGCAAGTGCGGAGGATATAAGAAGAAGTTGTAATTCAATGGTGAATTTGTCAAAATTCACCTCCAATAAAAAAATATTGAGTAAGGTTGTAACCTTAAGTTACAACTAATTTTGTAACTAAATTTTGACCGTAACTTAGGCTGCGTTTGTTTCGGCTAAAAACGATTTCAGGAAATCCTTTTACACCACGCTTCGTGTTTGGTACGTACTGAAAATTAGGTCAATTGAGATTGATTTTCTGCATTGACTGTAAAATAAGGCCTCTCTAGTGTAAAACCATTTTAGGTTATATTTTACCTTCAAATGAATTACACCCCAGGAAAATAGAAGAGAGAGAGAAACAACCAGAGGAGATTGCACATCCAAGCACCAGCTCGTCGCACCCCAGCACCGGCTCGCTTGTTGCACCCCAGCACCGGCGAGATCGCACCCACTCAACCTCACCGCCATGCTCCACCACTGCATGTCTCCGATCCACCACCTCCGCCATCATCCAAGCTACCTTCCTTCATGAGCTCCGATCCACATCCAAGCTACCTATCTATCCACATAACCCAATCCCCATTTCGGCAAACCCACACCCACTCGATCTAGCTGCCGCCGTCCTCCGTCGGCACCGATCTCTCTCTTTCTCGATCTGGCTATCGCCGTCCTCCGTTGGTACCGAGATCGCACTTTCCTGATCTATCTCTCACTTTTTCTTCCTCCTTTCACCGAGTGTATTATGTATATATTGTGAATAAATGATTTTATTTTGATTTTTGGTTGTGTTGAGTGTGTATTTTGAAATTTTCTGTTATAAAATTTGTTTGGAAGCTGAGAAAATGTGAAGCATTTGTAGAAAAATAGCATTTTCAGAATGTTACCAAACACCGAAAATCGTTTTCCGGACTATTTTCCATTGCAGAATCAAACACCCAGATTTCATTTTCCTTACGGGAATTCATTTTCCCCTGCATTCATTTTACATTCGAAATTCGATTTATATCGAACCAAACACAGCCTTAAACTAGTGTAGCTTTCTTATTTGGAGCATTACCGTAATAACAGTCTAAGAGGATTAGCAATTAAGGGTGTAAAATCACCCCCAAATTGCTATTTTAAATCTACACACACCCAAAACTTGGTTTATCTGACCTAAACCTGATTTTTTTGACTCAAAGCAAAAACAGGTTGACCCATGACCTGACTCGCGACCCGACCCGAACCCAAATCATTTAAAAAATTTTTTTTTGGTAAAAAAATAAAAATAAAATAAAGTCAATATTGGTTTAATTGTTTGTTGTGAGCTTTAAGGAAACAATTGAGACATTTACATAACTGCATGCAAATTAATTGAAAGATGAATGGTTGAGTATTATGTAATGACTAAAGATTTTTAGATATCAAATAGCAAAGTATATGCCAAGATAATCTTGTAATAGTAGAGTTAAAAACATAGATTTAAAATTGTAGACATGTGTGAGAAACATTCACAAGTGTGAAAATAGTGAAGTCAAAGTATCAAATTAGCATAAATTATGAATGTTTAGACCTATTTTTTAATAATTTATGTCCAAAATAAATGACTTTCAAAATAAATTATGATATTTCCTAGAGCATGTGTTGCTTAACAATGATATGATATTCATAAAAGAGACCATATATAAATAAGTAAACAATCAAACTTTAATGTATATCTCAAATTGAAATAGAATGCCAACCACAATTGATAATAGATTATAAAATTAATTTTCAAGATTGTAAATTTCTTACATGTTTTTATTCTTTATCAAATGAGTTATCCACTAAGTCACTTGTAATTTTGTTTTATATTTTAGGATGTTGATATTGTGTAGAAACAAAACTTGTGCATTTGTTTTACTCATTTTTGTGTTATTTTGTTTTAGATAACAATGTTAGGATTTGTATAATTTTAAAATTATTGAATAAGTATTAATAAGTGTCACCGAGTTCACTTTTAATATAAGTGGTGAATTCAAAGTAATGCATTTTATATTAAGTAATTTGTTGCATGACTTTCCAAATAGCAAATACATGTTTTTTTCTTTATAAAAAAAAATTCATGTGAAAAATACGGGTCAACTCAGCCTGACCTGCAACCCGATTGACCCGACCCAAACCCGACCCAACCCGCTTGTTTTGCCATGTCTAGTTGTTACTAAAATTGTTTTAGCAAGTATGAATGGTAAGTTTGTAAATATATGAATCATTATAAGTGTTTTTTTTTTTAATAGTTTCTGCCTTCTCTCTTTTTTATTTATGACTTTTATTCTCTCTCTTTCTCTCTCTCATAGACTTTCATTCTTTCTCTCTTTGTCACCACAACCACTCATGGTTTGGTGACGGTGAAGATGGTGGTTAGTGTTTGTGGTAGTGGTCCTAGGTTTTTTGTCAAACATCTCTCTCTCTCTCTCTCTCTCTCTCTCTCTCTCTCTCTCTCTCTCTCTCTCTCTCTCTCTCTCTCTCTCTCTTTGATCTTATTAGTATTTGTTGTATTTGGTGGTGGTGGTGGGGGGTTTCCGCAAAATATTTCTTTTGGTTCTTTGAGTTTTTGTGGATTTTGGTTCTTTCGAGTTTGGGCAAGTGATTTTGTTGTGCTGTGTGTTTGTGGCTGTGCTTTGTTGTGGATTTTCTTCACAAAGAGACTAAAGAGTAAGAGAGATGGGAAGGAAGAGAAAGAAAAATGAATAAATAAATTAATAGTGTTGGTTTTGATATGAAGAATAAGAATTAGAATGTTGGGTGAGTTGTAAAATGGTATGCTAAAATAAATAAAATAATTTTTTAGAATGTAAAATGACATATTTCAAAATCCCGGATACAAATGCTCTAACTAGGGATGGCAATAGGGTGGGGCGAGGCCGAAAAATGGGGTCTTCGTCCCCGCCCCGCATGGTTTTGTCTTACCCCATCCCCGCCTCGCCCCGCATGACGGGGAATACTTTCTCACCCCATCCCCGCCCCTTGGGGCCCTGCGAAGCCCCGCCCCACCCCACCCCATAAAACTTTACTTTTTGTTAATTTGCCCTACAACTAGTACCATTTTTTTAATAAAACCTATTTCATTAATAAAAATATATTTGAAATTACAACTAAATTTATTCTATCAAATCAAATCAATTTTTAGAAAAAATTGAATAATATATCCAAGTGTTTAACAAGACAATCATAAAAAATAAAAAAAAAAATAAAAAAATCTCATAGTATAACACATAACAAAATAAAGGCAAAGAATCACATTGGGTAGAATAAAATATGCTAATATTAATATGTTTGTTTAAATAGTAGGGTTTTAGGGTATGAAAAATTTACAATTATAACCCTTAGTAACGCGGGGCGGGGCGGGGACGGGGAGGGGCGGGGCGGGGTGGGTCAAAAAAGTCTAAACCCATCCCCACCCCGCCCCATGATGCGGGGCTAAAATCTTGCCCCATCCCCACCCCACTGCCTTTGCGGGGCGGGAAAAACCCGCTTCGCCCCAGTGGGACGGAAAAAACCTGCGTGGGGCGAAGTGGGGAGGGACGGGTTAAGCGGGACGGGAAAAAATTGCCATCCCTAGCTCTAACCGCTCTGAGCTAAAAGCTTGTGTATGCATGCAATACAAAGAGTACAGAGGATACTGGCAATTTACTAGTGTGAGGGTGGATTTGAATGCACAACTAAAGTCGCGTTGGCCCGAGTTTTTGCCTTTAGACCATTAACTCGGTGTTTTGTTTTATTTTATGTGAAATTGTTTTATTTTTTTTTTGGACTGAAACTTTTCTGATTTGCTGTCAACAAGTGCATTAGGAATTCCTTGGGACCTTTAGGATTAGGAAGAACTGGATTGGATAAATAAAACTCAAAAAAAAAAAAGAAACGCCAATGCCATCACCGATTTGAGAAATTATTACCTCACAATATTGATCTTGGGCTATAGTATATATGGGCCTGGACCATACATTTGTTTCCTCACAAAAAATTACTATCAATAACTTTCAAACTTTTATGAGAAGTCTTGCAAATGGGTTTGGAGTGTTCGCAAGTACATTAGTCCATGCTATGTGTGCCATGCAAAAAACTAGATGCACGGGGAAGACACTTATACCTGTTGAATAAAAAGTAAAAACTATTGCCCATGACTTCAAATCTATATATATAATGTTGATTTATAACATTAATGCTTATTGTCTTGAGTTCTCAAATTTAGCGGCTTCACAAGTATTCATTCCTTTTATAGCAACAAACCAAACAAAATAGAATAAAAATCAAATTGTCTTAATTAGTTTCAAGGAGAAAGCTTCACATACATACATTTAGATTAGGTTAGCGTAAAATTCTATCTTAGATAAAAAAAAATCCCTAATTAATATAAGACAGAACCAACTCAACCTACTATAAACTTCACTATCCAATGCACCTGCTTGCTGTTACGTACCCACTATTGCAAACAAGTTCCTCCTTTTGAACGAATTTATAACACCTTAAGTTGATCATGTAAAGCATAAGCTAAATAACCCATTTTTATCTTCTTCTTCTTGTTAAATAAATGTGAGTCATGTGCAGATTGATAATAATTAAAAATTCTTAAATTCACCTTAATGAGCGATAAATGAGAGAAGACAAGCAATAAATGAAAGAATGGAAGAATTAAGTGACGAGGTTGGAAAAAAGGGGTCTGGATCTATTGCAATATGCAATTACCACTTGGTTTTGAGATGTAAAAGTTCAGATGAGGAATTTTTTTTGACCTTTTACATTTTTATTATCTTTTTAACTTTTTTTATCTTTTTAACTTTTTTACCATAATTACTTTTACATCTCATACCAAGCAATAATTGCATAGTACAAATGTGCAATAGCCATAGCTATTTTATTGAATCTAAATCCAGAATAAGGTATCTCTCGTATGTTGTTAAATGAGAAGATTTAATTCCAGACCTACTAAATGCAAGAAAGAAAGTAATTGTATGTATATTGAAAACTAATGGAGGGTGAGGGTCAGTTAATATCCTTCGCTTTTTTCACACCTTTGTCAACCTGTGCGCCACTATGATAATTTGTTGCTCCTTTTTATTTCACTTTATTTATTTATTGAATGATATATTTGTCTAATGTTGTTAAACTTATTTGTGGTCTTGGATTTACTACTAAATATTCCATTTTGGGCATTAAAGAGTATATTTATTTAATCTTACTAAACATATTTGTTTAGCCTTGCTAACAGCAAGCTCACTTGTTTCTTCATCTCCCTTTATTTGTCTTAATGCCTAATTATTTTCATTAAAGAATACTCAATTTTCAATATTTTTCTACTTCAATCACCCATTATATTGGTGCATTTTATTATTTACGGGCAAACACAACAATATCAACCAATAGAAAATATATTGACTTAAGTACCAATCTCGACTACCCCAAAGAACTCAAGTCTAATTGTTGACTTATCAAAATACAACATGTCTTCCAATAAAAGAAATCCCAACCTATATGTGTGTGTGTGCGTGCGCGCGCTGTGTGTGCACGAGAGCAAGAAATTGGCTAAGGCGAGGTTGAGAGGAAGTGATAACACTATATGTTTTATTGAATTGAGTTGAAACTGAAATGACACTAAAATATAAGTACTCATTGCCTGGAAACCCAAAACTACTAGTTGGTATAAATATTTGAAACACAAAATTTAATCACAAATCCAAATTAAACAACAACAACAACAATTTCCTTTCATCTCTTATTATTGCACTATAAGAGAAAAGCAAACCCAAACCCTTGCCACATGCCACCAGTACTCTTTTGGCATTTATATCAAACAAAACACAAAAACATTTTGAGAGATCTATATGAAACCATGTATGTTTTAGTCGGTCTTCATCAAGCTTCTCAAATTTAGAGGCATGACAACTTCCGTCGACAAGAAAAACCTATATAGTTGGTTTTCCGGTTGGCAAGTCCAATCAAAATTGAAGAACTAACAAATCTGTTGCATCTGTTGAAGTTTCAATGGAGGAATACTTATCTGAGCAATGACCCTTTAAGGCACATAAGCCTGCAGTAAAATTGTTCTATTAAATTTGATACAAAAAATATGTATAAGGATGTGACATGTAAATAAATTCATGTACTTAAAGAAATTGAGCATACCTATTAAGCGCTTAAGAATCCTTCTGTAGTCATTTGAAGTCCCGAGTTGATGATGTTTTCTTGGCCTAGAGTTTCTAAATAGAAAGATTTAGATATTAATTAGACTTAACCATAGATGCATAGCGTAGCATAGATAATATATCCTAGAAACAATAATGTTGTAAGTACTTACGAAGTGGTGTTTTGGATACAAAGAAGCATGCTGCAATAACAATGTAGCACAAGAGGAGAACCAGTCCCTTCATGTAGTGAGATGTCCCATCCTATAAAATCAACAGTGAAAAAGTTCAAAGCAATGGAACAAACATGATATTGATAGAGATGGGTCTCTTTGTTTTTGACAGGAGATATTGAATTAGAATAATAGTTAAATAATTAAACTCAACATTTTCTATTAGTTTAACTTTCTAGAACTAGTGATGGTTCCTCATGCCTAGGCCTAAATAGCGTTAGAATAATAATTAAACAATTAGCTTTACCCCTTTCTATTAACTTTTTTTAAACACCTTTTTTGTTAACTTATGATTTAGGGACAAACGATGGTTTATCATGTTCAAAACTATTGTCTCCAAATGCACTAAGAGAAAGCTTTTGAGACATGAATATTCTCACCTGAAGTGTGAAGGCTGTAGCAATTATTGATAAAGCAAGAGAGGTGGTCTCAAGGATGTTGAAATCAAGATCCATGTGAATTCCCATAATCCAAGCTACAACCACGCATAATGGGACCTGAGTATTTATACTAAATAAATTTAGCATCACCATTTAACTAAGTTCACAAAGAAAGCTTTGTCAGGACAGCCATTCCAGCAATATAGGTTTTAAATTCTCACCACAAACATTGCAATCTGAGTCGCAGACCCTAAGGCAACACCTAAAGATATATCCTGCATTTGTGTGCAAATTAAAAAATCTCACTTAGAATCTTATAATTTCCAAACTTAGTGCCACAATTAAAATGGTAGAAAGGCCATTATATTACTCACCAACTTGTTCTTGAAAGCAAATATGACTGCCCCAGCATGTTCTGCTGCATTTCCAACAATTGGTAGCAAGATTATGCTGAGGAAGCTGACTGACAAGCCCCAAGAATCTGATGCATCCTGAAAGGAATTGAAATCCTTGTGAATACCTTGATAGATAAATCTCTTCAAGTACAGTGCATGAAATGGGTACATTCCATTTGATAATTCTCAACCACACATGCACTATGAAAATGGCTTTTTTTATTTTTACCTCAATTGTGGCCACCACATATTCAGACAACAGAGCTATGACTATAGTCATCCCGACCAACCAAACAAATCCACTCCAGAATCCTATCACTGGCACTTCTTCCTCATCCTCTGCACCATCTTCTGATTCCTAATGGGTTGCACCATAGATATTTAGCTATGTTAGCATATATTGGTATCAGGGAATGATTGACCAAATAATTCTTTAGCCCACAAAATAAAAAATAACACTAAAACTGACTGTTTTTTTCTTTTTAAATTTTATTATTAAGGCATATCATTAGCCTGCTAGAGAGAAATCAATTTGTAATACAAGTTGCAAAATGATAAATCATTAGGGCAAGGAGTCTGCTTGCACCTTAAATGTTTTTTTCTTTACTTCTAACAGTTACACTGTTGTTGTTGTTGTTTTTTTTAAATGTTTGTAAGCTAATTTCAAAGTAATAATGTTTTGATTTAAGAGAAATTAAGTTATCAATAATTGAAATAGCTAGATACAAAAACAATGATAAGTGTGTTTTTACTATCTACCTCCTGAGCTTCAAATAATTGGCGATGTGTCCACAATTGGAAGACTAGGTAGGCAGTGTATGCAAGAAGCATGACAATGCTATTGGCTCTCGACAACTGGATTGTTGGTACCACAGTGAGTTCAGGCAAGGCCCCAGAATGCCGAAACAAAGTAGGCAGCGAGTGGCACAACAATGCTAGCAGCAACAGGAGTGAGTTCACATCAGCTTGTCTCTGTAATGCCATACGGTCAAGCAAAAATCAATTCACCATCAACTTGACCCATTTGGAGGACATATACATGAGCTATGTCAATAATTTTACACTTTTTACTATATGTCATCATCAATCACCAAAAAAATACCAATATTTATTTATTATATTGTTAAAATGATGCTAATCATATATTTATTTAATTTTTTTTGAGGGAACAATCATATATTTATTGGTAGTAAATTGACAATAATTTTAGAATTTCTCATATATATGTTAGAAAAGGTTTTATTATTTTTATTTTTTTATAAATAATAACTCACTCTGTCGTATTTTTGTTCCCTTCTACGGTTGGCAATGCCACCACAGAAGAGAGATGTCCCTAGAACCAGAAGAAGGTTGGAAAGAATGGAGCCCAAGAGAGAGTACTTGACTAGGGCTATTTTATGTTCGCTTAGAGCAAATATTGCAATAATGAGCTCCGTAGCATTCCCACATGTAGCATTTAGAAGCCCTCCCACTGCAAAATCACATGATAAACTAGTTAATAAGTTAAATGTTTGGAATTGTGAACTTCTTAATATTGAATATTGATGTGCAAGTGTCCCTTTAGTATACCCTTATTAATTAATGAGGGAATATGTCATTTGATTCAATGATAGTGTTTTGTTGTAATTGTAAACTTAATTTTTAATTATTTGTTAGATAAAACAAAACCATTTTTGTAACGCATTTAGCTTGTGTCTAGTGTATAGAAGCACTAGATACGATATAGGCACAACACATGTTTTAAAATGGTCATTTATTGGTTCCATATCATGTCTAGTTCACAAAAGTACTAAATAGAAGTCTTACCTTATTAAAATTAGACAAAACTTAGACATAATTATTTAGGTGTTGTAATTTAGCAGGTTTTGATTAAATTTTATCATATGTCTATATTAATTTAATTTCATTTTTTTATAAAAACAATTAAATTCAATCATACAATTTAGTAATTAATGCAAATTGCAATCACGAATTTAAATTTAATTGGGGTTAGTATAATTGATAAGTGTCAATGAAATATAGATAATAATCCCATTTTGATTTATACTTGAAATTAGTTGAAAACCTAAAATACCACACCTAATTAGGAATTGTAGCTCTATCCAAGTTTGATCTGTCAAATATAATTTGAGGCAGACACTATATAGCTGGAATCTTCACTGAAAAGTTTGCTATTACTTATGTACAAAGGACAAGACAGACCCATGATGAAGTGTCCGCGGACTCGATAGTGATATCTCAACCATGCATAGCAGCGAGGTTAAATGAGGTTTTCAACGTTTTGCTTCCAGGAGTTACAAAGACTTTTTCAGTAAAATTTAACACATTATATATTTGGACAATAGTGATTGGTGCGTGAAGCCATGAGCATCGAAATGATCGAATCCGGTTTGGTCTTTGGAAAACCATCAAAACCAAGCCAACAGTAATTTAGGTTTTTTGACCCTTTTGAAAAAAAAAAACCATCTCTTTCAATGTATTTATGGTTTTCAGACTCTCAGAATGTGCTGCACCATAGTTAATTTCTGCCTTAAACTTTGTTCTATAAAAGAACCAAATTAAATCTTGAACACTGCTCGAACATGATTGGGAAAACTGGAAAAGTTTTGGTTACATTTAAACAAATTCATGAGGAACCATAATTATATAACATTTTATTGTAGCCTATTGTCATGTGTGTGTATATATATATATATATATTAAAAAGAAATATATTCCATGCTCATACCTGTAGGACCGGTGTAGTAAGCAATTTGTCTGATTGCAAAATAGAGAAAACGAAAATTAGTATTGATCTCAGATACATACCAAATTGCACACACACATATATATATATATATATATATATATATAGATGATGAACAATGAATAATAGATTAAGAGGCAACTATATACAATTTGAATATTCTGCCTTACTCTGTCAGGAAGCTGACACGTTCAGCAAGTGGAGTGAGGCCAAGTAAGCTCAATGCGAACACCCATGGCTGTTTGCAATAAAATCAGAAAGGACCCATTGTAAGAATGTAGAAAATGAATAAGAAAGTAATTATTTCCAGGGCCTGTTGAGCTGTTTTCAGTTTTCTTGCAGAGAATTGATTGCAGGTGTGTGTGTATATATATATATATATATATTACTCAGCCCCATCACCAAAGTATAAAATAGACTAGAATTATTTCATACCAATCATTGTCATCATCATCATCATCATTATTATTATTATTATAATATAGATGGATTTGAACTTATATAGTGGTTGTTATGTAGTAATTACTCTTTATTATATCATACCAAAACACTAATGGATTTCATTTCTGTGTAGGTTGAATTCAAACTTAGATCAATCTCTCTTATTTGAGAATAAGAAATTTTACCCATTAAGCTAAAATTTAAAATTCACATTCCATACCAATTAGGGAGGGCAACAGAATAGGTTAGGGTTAGATTAATTTGAGATGTTCATCCTTGCCCTGTTACCTCCTCTTCGAGAAGGGAAAAACTCACACAAGGCAAGTGGAAATATTCTCATCCTTAATAAGGCAACTTCAACATTAATGAGATAGAGATATAAGAGAAAAAGAGAAACAGAGTGTTTTGTGGAATGGTAATAAAATATTATAAACAGATAAATTATGAATATGATACACACATAAAATTAAATTATATATATAAATAATTTAAATATATAGAGTATTGACATTCAGTGCAAGGCAAGTAGAACCCGCCCTCCCCTTGTCACCTCTTTTGGGTGAAAGAAACCCACGCGGCGTAAGACTAGTCAAGTGGGCCATGGCGAAGCAAGAAATGTTTTTCAAGGTAGGCCAAGCTTGTAAATATATCAATCAATCAATTTATGATAAAATTAAATAATGAGTGTTGCTTTTATATGCCTTAACATATACAATACAAAATAAGAAATATAATAGTGACATAAAGTAAATAAATGATTTTTTGTTGTTGTTTGTTTTGGGATAAAATGTTCAGTATATTTTCTTCTAAAAAAAAAAATCCCTTCTTCTCAAAAAAAAAAAAAAAAAAAAAAAATCCTGACATTCTTTTTCAATGAAAAAGCATTTGTTTGTCGGGGAAAAAAAAAATACAAAACAGATTACTTTTATATATACATAATTAAAATTATTATTATTAATAAAATAAAGAGGGAGGTGATGAAATTGAAAGCATCGGGACCTCAGCTCCCCCCTCCCTCTGCCATTAATTGAGTGGGGTGGGAAATTTTTGTCATCCCTACAATTATTAATATTGAAAGAACATATGTTTTGTTTTGTAGGCATAAAATGATGGTGGGATATATAATCGATAATTGTCAATGAAATTTGCCCACTTTGATTGATAAAATATCATAGTTCCTTCAGTTCCTGTAAGTTTTCACTGTTACATAGTAAACCTTAGTAAGTTAAGAATTAAAACAAGAACTTACTCTTCCAAAACCATAAATCTCAGCTGCAATGGCTAGTGGGATGGCTGGAAATAGCACAGAAAGCTTAGTTCCCAGAATAACCTCTTGAAGATTTGCCAACAATTGTCTAAGGCAAGTTATGGGAACTTTTGAGACAAGTTTGAGGTCGGACTTTTTGCGGAGAGATGAGGATGACATGTTGTGGTGGGTACGGCCATGCCTCATCTCCTTGCTCAAGGTTTTGACGTTTCCATTTTCCAAAAGCCATGGTTCTTGGTGAGAGTTTGAAGCCATTTCTGTGACACGACAGAAATATTGCACTATAGCTAACAAGACTTCGATTTTCTAAGTATACTTCTATGTTCTATGTCTATATGTGTTATGAGAGAAAGCTACTGTTATAAATAGGTGAGGACTAAGCTTTACATAGAAGGTTTTGGGATGCACCTTCCTCGAAGTTTCTTATTTTCTTTAATGGTAATCTAGCGGATTCTAATACCATATATATATATATATATATAAGGGAAATGAATTGAATGGATTAGAATTAGACATAAGAATAAAAAAATGGAAATGAATAGAAGTATAGAATGAAATTAAGCATTTATCTCTCTTTTGTTTAGATGTTTGAAAGGGAAAGAAATGAATAGAATATTGCAAATTTCTTTTTTCCTGGTTTTACTGACACAACTTTTTTTTTTTTGTAAAAATAAAATATAAAAAATCTTAGAAATTGACGGAGTTTCCCATGTGTAATAGTCTTTTTAAGTAAGTACGAAACTAGTAGATTGTTTTTGGTTAACAAATAAAAAATAATCTTAATATTTGGTGCTACGTGATGTTTGAGATAGTGTGGCTTCAATATTCAAACGGCAAGGTTTTGTTATATGCTTGTGTTTATGTTAAAAATTTCCTAATTAGGTTCCACATAATAATAGCATTTGTACCTGGACATATGACAACTGTACTAATTATAACTGTCCATAAGAATATCCTTTTGGACCTTCTATTCATGATTTTTTGAATTATTGTAGTTAATTGGAAAAGGAGAAAATTTATTTAAAGATAGTGATGATCCTTATTCATAAAATTTATTTAGGGCACGTTTGGCACATTGTAATGATTATTATATGAGAATAGGAATAAATATTACAAGGAATATATTAAGTTGAAATGTAATAAGTATTACTATTTATTAGTTTGGTGACATTTATGAATAGAATTTTGAATGCGCATCCACAATTTAGTAGAGTATAAAAAGAAGGTGTAATTAAATTATTTTTAAGTCAAATTTCCTAAAATACACTTATTTTAGGGTGTTCAAAATAGAGCTAATAATTAATAATAAGGAAAATTTATTTTCTTTCCTTTTGAAGATGTGGCAATTAATGACTTTTTAGGAAAATTTTTTAAAAAGTTATTACATAAGGTGAAAGAATAGATATTCAGTACTTTTGATAAGAAATGATTATTCCTCATTTTGAAGAATAACTATTCATAAGGAATAACTATTCATTGTAATAAAAATATAACCTAACAACCGAATAGTTATGCTATAGGAATATCTATTACATTATAGTGTCTATTACAGTCTACCAAACGTGTCTTTAATTTTTATTAATACAACAGTAATAATGGTTAAGTTTTCAAGTTTACACTAGAGAAAAAAAAATTAAAAGGAAAATCAATTGTATTCAGTATTATGCAATCACTATAATATAAACATATATATATTTTTCAGCCTAATATTTAAAATTCTACCGGTAATTATATATAAGGTATATATTAGATATATTCCTATTAGAGATAATATCTTCCAAATATACATTTTAATGAAGCTGCCAACTATCTAATTAAATGAAAGTGAGTTAATTTTTGTAAAATAGCGTGGTTTTCCAAATTAATACAAAGAAGTGGATTACGGTATGTGATTTGAAAAAAAGAAAAGAAAAAAGAAAACCAAAGTCAGCTGTAAAAAAAAACTATAAAATATTATTTTCGGGTGATGCTAAATTTGAGTACGGAGCAGTCAAACTCTTTTCAACAAGACTGTCAGTCAAAGTCAACAGTTAAAAATCTCAAATAATTGAGTTTGAGTTTTCACTATAACAAATTATTCTTCTCCTTCTTCTTTTTTCTTGAAAATTTTTACAAAATTTTATATGCGAGTCACGTACATAAAATAAAATTCATGTTTATATAATTTAAAAAAAAAGTAGTACACAGCTTTACAGAATAATTTCTCGAACATTTAAATTTCTGTAAACAAAAAACACCTATAGTCGCATTAATGAACACAAAGCCAAAAACTGTAAAGAGGCTGATACTAGGTTTCACCAAGTGAAGTAATTAATATTATTCTCCAAATGAGAAGATTGTGACAACCAAATATATGCTACGTTTTGTAATTAATGAACCAAGAAAAAATTGTGAATCATTCAGCCAAAAAAAGAAAAAGAAAAAATTGTGAATCACACAAAAACTATTCCATTTTTGTTAGCTAACTCTCCAAGTTCTGAAGTTGACAGGGTATTAAATTTTGTACACAAAAACATCATGTGGTATCAAAGAGTTTTCACAATCTTTTAGATCTATTATGCTGTTTTACGTATCGTACGCATATATTGTTTGTATTTTAATTTCACTTTTCTTGTGTGAATCTGTGATGCCTAAACTGAGCATTTGACAGTGAAAGAAATTTGAGCAAGCTTTGCATTAATTAATTTAATTGACACTAAAACATAGTAGAAGGGTATGTAAGGTACAACTCACCGTACTAGGAAGTAGGAAGCTTCGTGGAAACTTCTCAACCCCGTACAACTGTGCAAAGTTAAGACGGTTACGGTGGCAAAAATCTTATGATTCTTTCTTATCCTAAAATGCTCGAAAGCATGACTAATGAAAATATTGATAAGGACAAGAATTCCATGCAATGCAATGTTGTTTAAAAGGAACAAGGACACGTGTTAGTGTGTAACAGGAATTAATTAATTACCTATTTTTGCTTAGAAGATTAGCATCATTGTTTTTCCCTAGCAAATGGCTGTGTTCTAAAGCTACTAAGTGCCAAGGTAAGGAAGGTAGAAAGAAGTTTCTCTGCACAGTAAAAAGTAGATGAAGCAAAAGTTTTTGGGTGTATATAAATTGCCACTCCAAATTGCTCTGTGGATATGAATTTCTGCAACACAAAGTTTATTAGTTTCTGAAGGTTGGTGCTTACAACTATGGTAGGTATTGGATGAGTTTTGGTGTTATATTTTACTTTAAATTGCCATGAAAGCAACTATATATATGTGTGTGTATTTCATACACGTAACCCCACCCAATCTTTTTGGAGTCTGTTAGTTTAGTTACGTATAAGACTTTGTTTGTGTATCTGTGTTTCCACATTGTTGAATTTGTAAATCAACCCCAAGTATTTCAAAAATTATGTTGTTATAGGCTTATAGCTATGTGCTAGCTAGTTTATTACCATGCATGGATCTCGGGCTCCTCAATTCTCTTTGAAAGTAATCAAATATGCCTTATATAATGTTAGTATCCTTATCTCTTGTTAAGATCCAGAGCTTTACAATTTAGTGGCACTGTTTAGTTATTCATTATAGTAGAACTTATGTTTAATTCCTCCCATCCTATTGTTTTAAGCCAAAAAAGAAAAACCCCTTATTCTGAAATCAGTATTTTCAAAACATTAGAGCATTCACATTAAAGATGTGAAAAATGCTAAATCCTAATTTTAGCTCTCATCCCCTTAAAATATTATTATCCACATCAAGAATACTATTCTTAAAATTTTTGACATCTTTACTGCAGTGGAGTGTCATTTTTGACACTCTACTGTAGCAAGTTGCTAGAGTTTTTATTTATTTATTTTTATTTTATTTTATTTTTTTTCTTACTCTCTCTCTCTTGTGCTGTGCCTCTCTCCACTGTTTTCTCTCTCTCACTTGATTAAAATAAATAATATTTTAATGAAGTGGTAAAAAAAAAAAAACTTTGATGTTGGGTGTATAATAAAGTGAAGTGTGAAAATAAATAAAGTAGTATTTTGAGATGCTAAATACTATATTTTTTGACATGTTTGATAAGAATGCTCTCCCCCCCCCTAAGACTAACCATCGACCCCCCCCCTATCCACCCTCCTACCATGACATCTTATTTCTAAATCAGCCCCTCCAAAAATTTAGGGATAAGATTATTTACCATAATCTCTCTAGGCTTTGTAAAAGTAAAAATTTTGTATATTGAGTACTGCACTACATTTTTAAATTCCTAAGGTCTTAAAACCTTAGTCTAGCTAACTGATTTTTTCTTAAAATTTTTAACCAAAAAAACATGTTCATATTCATTGATCTGTTGGCCAAATTTTTTATTTTTTATTTTTTTTTAGTTTTTACCTATATCATTTCATCATTAGTTACTATTTGGTTTCGTATTTGAATTGGATTCAGTTCACCTAGTGGCAAATGCTACTTGATGAAACATGCTCGGTGCAATTTTGTTGGTATTCATCTTGTTAGGTCGATGATATTTCTGTTGGGAAATAATATTTGGTGGGTGTAAATCATTTTAATTCTGCCATATATGAGTCATCAAGGCATGTGGGATGGGGTCAAAAATTTGTGCAGGCAAAGGAAAACATAGCATTTGTTCTCTTTCATTAAAAGAATCTGCCAATTTGTGTGGGTCTATGATGAGAGACTGATAGCCACATACTGAGTGCAATAATAGCTGCTTCATATCACATTATTACTTCAGTCCAAAAAGCCCACTTCGATACATATTAGTCCCATCCCAATCTAGATTAACATCAAGCCTGAGCATCCACGTTCAAAATATTTTAACTCATCTGCATGGGTCATGTGTTACTGAGCTTCCACGAAGCTTCGTCTTTCATTTCATACATATTCGGAAATCTGTACGGATTATTGTCATATATAATTTAGGCTGCGTTTGTTTTGGCATAAAACCATTTTAGGAAATAATTTTACACCTCACCGTGTGTTTGGTTGCGCATGGAAAATAGAATTTTCCGGAAATCAATTTCATTTGACCGTAAATATTATGCCTTTGACCTAGAAAATGGTTTACATTTCTATTTTCACTTCAAACCATTTCTGGAGATGCGCAAAGAGAGAGAGAGAGAGAGAGAGAGAGAGAGAGAGAGAGAGAGAGAGAGAGAGAGAGAGAGAGAGAGAGAGAGAGAGAGTACCCCAGCACTGGCGAGTTCGCGCCGCCGAGATCACACCACCACCGAGATCGCACCCCAGCACCAGCGCCGCCATCTAGATCGTCACCACTCAAGACTGATCCACCCAAAACCGATCTCATTGGCACCAACGTTACAGATCTCGTTCTCGTTCTCGACCCAAAGCTCATCGGCGCCGCCGATCTCGTCGTCTCGATCTCATCGCCCATGACCGATCTCGTCGCCCATGACCCATGACCGATCTCTCCCTTTCCCTCAATTTTTGATCACTCTCTCTTCCTCCCTCTCTCAGTTTGACCGAATTGTGGAGTTTAACGAATGGTGTTGTTTTGATTTTTGTTTTTTTAAGTTTATATATTGAAAATTTCTATTATAAAATTTGTTTGGTAGCTGAGAAAATGTGAGAAACTAGTAGGAAAATAGCATTTTCAGAATGCAACCAAACACATTAAAACATTTTCTAGAATAATTTTCATAATACTGCCAAACACTTAAAAATATTTTTCTTTTCTGAAAATATTTTACACCTGAAAATATTTTACATTTAACCAAACGTAGCCTTAACTTCCATAACTGACAAACGGACATGGAAAGTATCTTCTTTGCAAGATTTTGTGGTGTATATTTACTTCTGCATTACTACATGGAACACGTTAAACACGTGTCCGCTGCCTAATGTGAACACAAGCTCTTTCTTATATTTACATAAAATTAATGTTAGGTAATTTTTTAAAATGTTATGCTATTTAATAGTTTTTTATTGAATGAATATTATGAAAAAAATGCATATATTTGGATTATAAAATTTTAAAATGATCATAGATCTATACTGTTTATTTATAAAATATTTAAGATTTTTTGCATTTTAACACGAGTTTATGAGTTCATAAATTGAATAATAAATATAGTTAAAACAAGATTTGATTTATGTTTTAAGAAAAATGAAAACTTTTGTGCAACGATGATTTTTAAAATGAATGAAAAGTTATACTTAGCTAGATATGGAACTCGGTCATAATCCTGTATTACAATCAAAATAAGCCAAAATATAAATTACACCATTTAATTTTATTCAAAAAAATCATTTTAGTCCTTTTTAAATTTGAAGTCGGTCATTTTTCTGTAGTGTAGGAAAGGGTACGAGGCAGCTGCAATTTCGGCGAAATTTCCTTTTAGTATGGTGTTGAACAAAAGTCACAAAAAACGGCGCAATGGTGCCATAGTTTTTTGTCTGTGGGTGTTGATGATGTTTATTTCTTCTGGAACCTCTAGATATTATCACCTACAGTTCGTTATGATATGGTTGATACGTACCAATTTATTGAAGCTCATGAAATCATACAGGATGTACTTGGTGGTTCAGGACTTATTATTAATAAAAGTTCAATCAGGTGGATCTTGTCGTGTGTTCGAGAAGTTCATTGTTCCTAATTAGGCAATCTTTCTCACTTGGGGAATCTTAACAAGCACCGCTTGGTGCTTGTTAAGTGCAAAAAGGACAAAAATTTTTGTCGGAAAAAGTCAAAAAAGACACAAATAATACCTAAAAGAACTGAAAAAATTGACATAAACTGCAAAAAAAAAAAAAAAAAAAAAAAGTAAAAAAAATTATGGTCTTTTTGGTCAGTCTATCTGTAGTTCTCTTCTCTACATGTATGTTGCACAAAAAAAAGTTGCTTTTCGAAAGATATATGAAAAGCAAACTGAAAATGGTAAGGTGACAAACAAAAGAAGAAACTTAACTCAAAGCAGCAGACAAAAAATGTGATACGATTTGATTCCTTGTGCTAGCTAGTTATCGCTTTACTTTAGAAGGTCGGAGTTGGCAAAACTAATAGAAGTCATGCCTAAAACGTTAGGGATAGACTTAAGATTTCAAGTTAAGAGATGAGCTGGAGTATAAACAAAATAATAATAATAATAATAATAATAACTTCAAATAAACATCAATATTTCAAGTTAAGAGGAACTGAAGTATAAACAAAATAATAATAATAATAATAAGCATTCATATGGCATATAATTATGTTTTGCGTTGAAAATTTACATGAGTTTGGACTGAAATGGGTATGGGTTGGATTAATAATTTTAGAGGGGAGGTGGGTCAAGCTACTTGGAAGAGAATTCTATATATATACTATTTTTTTTTTTTTTTTCATAAGGCCAGGGGGTCCGGGTACCTTTGAGCCTTTTCCTTGGTCTGTACCTGCTAAACACAAAATAAAAATCTAATTAATGTCTTACTAAGATGACAAACAATAATCATGGAATAAAAACTATAAGGCTTCATTGGGTTTGGGGGTGAAAAATTGGAGAAATAGAAAATGGGAAGGAAATAGAAAAATAGGGAAGTATGTATAAGAGAATTTTGCTTGTTTATACTTGATTGGAGAGTAGAAAAGTTGAGGGATAGAAAACTTTTTTGTTTGGTTAAGAAGAAAAATAAGAGGATAGAAATTAGATTTTGTATAAATTTATTTTTATATCCCTATAACATAACTTTTTTTAATAAATATTTTATAAAAGAAAAAAATTAATGTTGGAAGAAAAAAAAATTAACTTTTTTGCTTGCTTCGCATAAGTTTGCTTGCATGTGTTGTAGCTTGTAAGTTGGTTTTATTGTTTTAAATTGTGACCTGAACAACCCTGACTAATTTGTTGAGGATCCATGATCAACCCCTAAAATTTTGGACTAAAACTTGATTGTTGTTGCTGTTATTGTTGTGTCATATCTCAAATTTACTTTGGCCATACGTGGATCCTTTTCTAGAACTGGGAACAAGTCTACACTGGAAGTCATTGCCAACTCAATTTGAACAAGTTTTTGTACCCAAATTTTGAGAGTTTTTTTAAATAAAAAAAAAAAAAAAATGAGAATACCATATCAAAAATTTTTTAGGCTAGCTTATCACTACAAAAAACTGGGGCTATCACAGCGTTTTTAAACTACCGGGATAGCCCCTAAAAGCGTCGATATAGGCCAAAAACACCTATTCCGGCGCTTTTTTCCCTGGTGCTTACTACCGCTGCACAATGAGTGTGGCAATAGGTTTGTTTGATCTACACTGGCGCCTTTTCAAATCGCCGGTATAGGTCCCAGTAGTTTTGAGACCCTATTCCGACGTTTTTTTTTTTGTGTCGGGACATTCTTCATCAGCAATTTCAAGACCTATACTGACGCTTTTTCAAAATGAAAACTGTCGGTATAAAAAGCGTCGGTATAGGTGTATCTGTTAGTTTTTAGACCCCTGTAAACTAGATTGTTTAACTTAATTAATTAACCAAGTGAATACTTAGGTTTATTATTCAAATCTAGGTTAAAACAATAAAGTCATATCATGTAGAGTAACGGAAAATAAAGAACACAATGATATGATGGCCCAGGAAAACCAAACTGGTAAAAAACTTGGGGAGGATTTAACTTAGCTATCCTTAAGGTAAAAAGCAAATCCACTATGAAAGAATTGAAATTTGTACAATAGAATTTAGACCATTAACATCCTATTGCTACCTCAAGTAGAAAACTTACTACCATGACCACATGATAGCTCCGAGTTCACGGACTACTTATTTCCTTGGCCTTTGCAAAACACAAACACCCATGTTTGTGACTTTGAGATCCCACTCAAAAGTTTAGCAACACAAACTCTTCTGTTTGTGACTCTAAGACCACCTTTGAAGGTTTAGATTATCAGCATCTTTGATGACTAGAGAAGGCAGCAACTTCTACAACACCGGATCTTGAGATTCTTCAAGAAATAACACTGATAGAAGACTTTAGAGAGCTTTTTAGATACAAAACCCTAGATACAAAAGAGGCACATTATTCTCTCTCTAAAAAGCCTTATAAAAACGTGCTTAGGGTTTCCTTTATATACTAAAAGAAGTAGATCTGAACCCTAATCCTTAACGGGCTTGAACTGCTGTTTGGGCTGACTTAAAATTTTGTAGATACGTGTTTCGATCGATCGAGCTTGTCTTTCGATCGATCGAATCGGGCAAATTTTGAAATTTTCTTTCTGCAGCTTACTTGTTCTTGGATCTTGACTTGAATAACCTTGAGCATTATCTAATAATACCTATAGACTCTAGGATCTATATCTAGACAAGTTTGTGTTCACGATTTGCCAATTGTTCTAAACTTTTAGAACCTAACAATCTCCCCCTTTGGCAGTTCATGACAAAACTTACATATAAAATGAAATGCTCAAATACAAGAATAACCCAATACAATAAATTGCCCAATTACATCTCAAATCCCAATCTAAGACTCCTAACCTAGAAGTTGCAATAACAGGTAGAAGGTCTTGATCAGAATGTACTTGTCTTTCCTGATACACTCAAAAGAACACATCACCGCATGTGTGGAAAGAAAGACATCTAAACGAATAATATGAAACACAATATAAAAACAAAAGTAAACTAACTCTCCCCCTAAGTTAGATACATCAAAAAGTTTTTATATTCTCCCCCTTTCAAAAACAATTTTATCTCCCTTTAAACATAACATTTTAAAAATCTTTTTAAACAGGATTTCTACATTTCATCTATTTCTCCCCCTTATTGTCACGTATTGATAAAGACAACTCAAACAAAGAGTAAATAGTAAACATATGCAACAAAGGATAAGAGAAAATAGAGAATCAAGGGAACACAAAACAATTTAGCTCTATAGAAAATAGAGACAACTCCCCTTATGAAGAGCAACAACTCCCCCTATATACAACATAGGTTTTAAAAACAAGTTTCCCCCCTATAAAAATAGGAAAAACAAAACATGTTTTGGGAAAAAATTAGGAGGTGGGGGAAAAATACACAAGCCAAATTTAAAAACTAAGTTGAGGATACACATGAAGAAAAATATTCTATCTTTCAATAAATGCAAACTTGACACTATGTGACCCATAAATAGTTGCATAAGTAGAGAAAATATTTGAACAATTATTATCCATCATATCTCAAAAAAAATATTTTCCTCCGTTCACACATAAAAAATAGCATATACTAAAATGTACAGAACTCAAAAACTATTCAATCAATTTTTAAATTAAGTTGAGTACCCAATTTAGCAAAGTATATGCATGTTATGTGTGAAAACAATGAGAGATATGATTGCAAAACTGCAAGATGGATACAGAAAAAACAATGCAATGCATGTGAATCCTAAACATAAATGATGCATAAAAAAAATTTGGTCAAAAACTTAGAAACTGAAAATTTTTCAGTTTCGATCAGTCGAGCATTGATCAAATACCAATCGAGTTAGGCAAAGAGCAATGATTAAAAATCAAGGGATTTTCGATTGGTAGAAAAACACATTCGATCGGTCGAAATTCTGGAAATTTGATTTTTTTTGAAAAACTACAGAAGATTATGCAAAAAACAACTCAACCCAAGTAATTTCATAAATGAAATGCATGAGAATGAGTTTAAATGTTTTTCAAAAACATGAGTTTTCAACCCAGAACTTCAAAACAAGGTTTTTAATCATCAAAAACACAATTTTTGCCAACCCTTAAACATATTTTGTATCAAACATCATAGAAAACATAATCTTGGATGACCAAACCAAATTCACACACAATTTCATGTACTAAGTTTAGCAAAGAATAACTTGTGAAGTGTGTGCAATTAGTAAAAGCATGAGATACATGTGAGGTGATAAGTAGATAGTAATCAATCACAATTTCTACATTATTTATCACATAAATTTGAAAGTGACTATGACCTAAAGAGTTACATCATATAACTCTCACATTTTCTAGAAAACAAGCTTGCAATCATGCATTTTTTTAATTTTTTTTTTAATTTAGCCTTATTGTATATATGCCCCCCCTTTTTTTATATTATTATTTTAAGACTACACCTTATTTTCTTTTTGTGCATGTGCTACACTTTCTTGAGCACAAAATCTTACGATATGCACTAAAGTGTTCATGATTGGCTAGTAAACAGTGGTGAAATGGTTATTTATGCCTTTCTCTTAGGATTTTTTAGTCCTTACGATCAAAAGTATGTGACTTCAAAATCAAGATCATGTGATCAAAAACTATAAACATCTTCCACGCAATATGCACTACATAGTTAAAACTAGCAAACTGCAGAAAAATAAGCTCATCCAAGCTAAACAAGGTACACATGCATGTTATGCAAAGATAATATGGTCAACCTCAACTACAAAACCATGATGTGTAATACAAAACACATAAAAATCTTTTTGGTTTTTAAGAAAAAATTTTATGATCAAAACTAAAAGCACACATTAAGCTAAATGTTTTAAAATGCACATGCAATGCATGACAGTGCTTAACTAAGCTATAGAAGGTACACAAATAAGAAATATTAATTTCTTAATTAACCCTTGAGTACATGTACAAACTAGTACATACACAAAATCAGAATTAGCTTAGCACTTATGTAACACATACTTTTTATGTTTCTCCACAATATCAAGCATGTTCTAAATCAAGAGAGAGATATCATAATTCATGTAATCCTTAAGAAAAATAAATCTAGACACAAAATGAAATATTTTTTGTTGTTGAAAGTTTTCAATGTTTTTGGATTTTTGAACAATCAAAACAACCTAAGAAAATAAAACAACCAAAAACTAAAAGTAAACATATCCACAAATAATTGAAAGAATTAAATCAGGGACAAGTCAGAAACACTCACCTTAGAGAATCTTTTCTTACCCATATAGCATGAGTTTTCGGCTTTATAGGTGAAAATCCATGAGAAGCAGAGTGCATTTTAGGGATTACACCAATCTTCTGAGAAAGACTGAAATCCTCCAAATTCCTTTCACAAGCCAACAAGTTTAAATTTTTCAAAAGAATATGAAACAATTTATATGGACTTATGGCAGGAGAAATATCATCACATATCCTAGATTGAAATACAGAATGTTTAAATTTCAATTTATGACAATTAGGACGAATGTGACCGGAGACACCACAAAAGTGACAAACATGAACAAATTTAGGAATATCAGTATTTCTAACAACAAATCTAGTCTTAGATTTTGGTTTTTGCCAAAACAAAGAACAATTTGGTCTAATATGACCAACAACACCACAAAGGTGACAAGTAGGCACAAAAAAAGATTTATTATACTCTCTAACAGTAGGTTTAGACTTAGGTTTAGAAACTTCAGAGTCTACATCAAAACTTTTTCCTTTGTCTAACCTAGCAAATAAGCCTTTTCTTTATTATTCCTCTTGAAAGGAGGGATATAAACTTTTTCAGCTTTAGGCTTAAGAAAAACAGAAACACTTCTGTTATCAACAACAGGCTTGGTACTAGTCAAATTTTCAATTTTAGCTTTAGATTCAACTAACTCTTGTTCCAAACTTTTCATCTTCTCATTTTGAGAGGAAATTTGATTTCTCAAAAATTAATTCTTTTTATTAGATTCATCTAATCTAACAACCAATTAATTCCTCTTTTTCAAGATTAACCAATTTTAACTCTTCCTTGAATTTCTTAGCAATTTTCATAGATTTCAATAATTCCTTACGTAGAGTTTCACAGGCATCAATAAGATCAACAGAAATAACAGTGTCCTTTTTATTCAAATCATCACAATAAAAAACAGTAAGACACTTAAAATTATCAATGATAACAGGGATCAAGGATCAACTCTAGGTATAATAACCTAAAACAAGAGCTAACCTACTATAATACCACTTTTTAGTTTTTAGACCCCTGTAAACTAGATTGTTTAACTTAATTAATTAACCAAGTGAATACTTAGGTTTATTATTCAGATCTAGGTTAAAACAATAAAGTCATTGTAGAGCAGCAAAAAATAAAGAACACAATGATATGATGACCTAGGAAAACCAAACTAGTAAAAAACCTAAGGAGGATTTAACCTAGCTATCCTCAAGTTAAAAAGCAAATCCATTTTGAAAGAATTGAAGCTTGTACAATAGAACTTAGACCATTAACATCCTATTGCTATCTCGAGTAGAAAACTTACTACCACGACCACATGATAAGTCTGAGTCCACGGGTTACTTCTTTCCTTGGCCTTTGCAAAACACAAACACCCACATTTGTGACTTTGAGATCCCACTTAAAGGTTTAGCAACACAAACTCTCTTGTTTGTGACTCCAAGACCACCCTTGAAGGTTTAGATCATCAGCACCTTTGATGATTAGAGAAGACAACAACTTCTACAACACTGGATCTTGAGATTTTTCAAGGAATAACACTGGCAGAAGACTTTAGAGAGCTTTTTGGGTACAAAACCCTAGATACAAAAGAGGCATATTCTTCTCTCTCTAAAAAGTTTTATAAAAACGTGCTTAAGGTTACGTTTATATTAGAAGAAGTAGATCTGAAACCCTAACCCTTAATGGACTTTGAAAGTTCAATTAGTGTATAAAACACCTTGAACGTTTAGACCCCCAATTTACAAATTACCAATTCAAGCTTAATATCAAACAATTAATGTGCGGAATATGAACATAAGCTTAACACAAAATTGATAAACAATCTAAATCAAATAAAATCACATCCACAGCAGAAATTAAATAGTAAAGATTAAGGGAAGAGAGATGCAAACGCAAGGACAACACATGATTTGTGACTTTGAGATCCCACTCAAAAGTTTAGCAACACAAACTCTCCTGTTTGTGACTCCAAGACCACCCTTGAAGGTTTAGATCATCAGCACCTTTGATGACTAGAGAAGACAACAACTTCTACAACACCGGATCTTGAGATTTTTCAAGGAATAACACCGGCAGAAGACTTTAGAGAGCCTTTTGGGTACAAAACCCTAGATACAAAAGAGGCACATTCTTCTCTCTCTAAATTTTTTTATAAAAACGTGCTTAAGGTTACGTTTATATACTAGAAGAAGTAGATCTGAAACCCTAACCCTTAATGGCTTTGAAAGTTCAATTAGTGTATAAAACACCTTAAACGTTTAGACCTCCAATTTACAAATTACCAATTCAAGCTTAATATCAAACAATTAATATGTGGAATATGAACATAAGCTTAACACAGAATTGATAAACAATCTAAACCAAACAAAATCACATCTACAGCAAAAATTAAATAGCAAAGATTAAAGGGAAGAGATATGCAAACGCAAGGACAACACATGATGTGTTATCGAAGAGGAAACCGAAGCCCTCGACGTAAAACCTCTCCGCCGCTCTCCAAGCGGTAAATAATCCACTAAAGAATGTAGTTGGGATACATGAACAGCAGAAGACCCTCAAAGCCTAATCTACCCAGTGTACCTAAGGCCTCTAAGCTCCTACTCCAAAGAGGTTCCACCAAACCTATTTCTTCTTTAGCTTACCGGATTCCGCTACTTGACCATAGCATCTACCAATATGAAATTGATTCCTTCTTAACTACTTCCCAATGCACCAAACAGCCTTCTCACAGATATGGGTATGGTGAGAAAAGGTTTTGGTAATGTACCTCTCAAGAATTTAACAAAGGAGAGGAAGAGAGTAGAGGAATTTGAAAAGTCTCTATGTGAAGATTGTGGATGAATCAATCTTGTTTTTCTCTAGGGTTTCTCTCTCAAAATTCTCTCTAGAAGCTCTCTACATTTCGTGGGTATAAGGGTTTATATATAGTAGGGTGAGAAAGGAATGCGAAGAGTTAGTTTTTCCCAAACAGGGTGGTTTGGCGACTTGGCCTCGCGACTGGACTGAGTCGCGAGTTTTGCTGCGAGCTAACGGCTTGGCCAGCCTGGGACTTTTGTCCTGTAGTGCAATAGTTGGCATGACTCTTCAGCTCCCCTGCATGCTTCACGTGTGTGCCAACTTTGGCGGCTTGCTAGTCGCGAGTCACCCGTGAGTTCCAGCCGCGAGTCTCTGCATCCTTGCACAATCTTGAGCATTTCTTCACACTCTCTCACTCACTATCCTTACATGTTTTCCACCTAAATATAGGGTTACTAATTGCGAAAATACAAGCAAATTTGGCACGAAATAAAGCCAACAAGATGGTTGATAAAAGCCAACTCACGACTGAACTGAGTCGCGAGTTCAAGCCGCGAGCTAACGGCCTGGCCAGCCTGAGACTTTTGTCCTGTAGTGCAATAGCTGGCATGACTCTTCAGCTCTCCTGCATGCTTCACGTGTGTGCCAACTTTGGCGGCTTGCCAGTCGCGAGTCACCCGCGAGTTCCAGCTGCGAGTCTCTGCATCCTTGCACAATCTTGAGCATTTCTTCACACTCTCTCACTCACTACCCTTACATGTTTCCCACCTAAATACAGGGTTACTAATTGCTAAAATACAAGCAAATTTGGCACGAAATAAAGCCAACAAAATGGTTAATAAAATTCAACCTTACAGGCTTGAAATACTGTTTGGGCCGATTTAAAATTCTACAGATATGTGTTTCAATCGATCGAGCCTATCTTTCGACCGGTCGAACTAGGTAAATTCTAAAATTTTCTTTCTGTAACTTACTTGTTCTTGGATCTTAACTTGAATCACCTTGAGCATTGTCTAATAATACCTATAGAGTCTAGGATCTATATCTAGACAAGTTTGTGTTTACGATTTGCCAATTGTTCTAAACTTTTGGAACCTAACAGTATCTATAACAGCAGTTTTAAAACCGCCCTTACAGGGTATTTTCAGAAATAGCAAAAAACCACTGTAATAGGTATTGCCTATGCTTACGCTTTCAAAAGCGTTGGTATAGGTCATTTAAGGATATATAAATAAGCCTATGCCAATGGTTTCAGAAATGTTGCTACAGATTATTTATGGAAATAGAATTACATCACAGTGCTTTTGAAAGTGCTGTAATAGGTCATACCTATACCAACTATTTCAAAACCGCCAGGGTGATCAACAAAACTATTGAAATGCCTTATTCCAACGGTTAAAAAGCGCTGCTATAGGGTTTTTTTTTTTTTTTTTCCAGGTCCCTGTAATACATATTTTCCAAGCACCTATAATGTAATCAAAATACAATACAAAATCCTAAATATAATACCACTTTAAACCAACGAACCAAATATATTTAATAATATCATATCAATAAATATATACAAAATAATACATTCCAAATGTCTAGAATTTTATGCACAAAATAATACATCCCAAATGTGTAGAATGTTATGAACAAAATAATAGATTCCAATTGTGTAAAATGTTATGCACAAAAGAATACATTCCAATTTTCTAGAATGTTATAATAAAGTTTCCAACTATGACATATATCAAAGTTTGAAACTTTACTATAAATATCAAAATGTAACACTAGCTACTCCAAAATAAGGCCCACATCCTACGTTATCATCGCCTAATGCCTCTCATCGGATGATAAGCGTTGATCACAGGGGGAATGGACATCCACTGACGAATCATGATCATCATCCTACGAATTAATAAACACACAATGAATTAGTATATTTAATAACAACGGTAGTAGTTGAATGACACAATATCACTAGTCTAACATACATTACATAACTACATAAATAACGTGGTAAATTCAGTTGAACATATCAAACTTTGCCAGGAATCAAACTCACATCAAAGGAACTAATTGAACTTTGCATGAAATTAAACTCACAGCAAACATAAGCAAAAATCAAAATCGCATCAAACTTCTCCATCTCCTATTTCTCAACGCAACATAGTGAAAAATGCTAGCCAAATATCACATATTTTTTCTTTGAACATGGTTTCTATGCTATCAATGTGCTTAATAATTTGGTAGCACTATATATATTTCTATGCTATATATGCTATCAATGCTGGTGGTGCAATTTGTTATATTTTGTGCAATCCACCTATATCTCAATATTCTGTGGCAACACTATAAATATTGCTACAAGTCCAAGTCATAAAAAAACGTGAAAAATGGAATTCAAACTTTTTACCTAAGAGATAGTATACATTGGGTTGAGTTGAGAAAACATTTTCCTCATCATCATCACTTTAGCTTTCAAGGACTTGACATAGCTACTTCAACAGTCAGCTCCTTAACCCTTGGTCAGTTGCAATGGATATCGATGGTGGTGTATAGTCTTCCATGTTCCTCGTATGAATGCCAAATGGGGTTGGTCCAAGGCCTACCCCCCGAACACGGCCGCCTCTCTCAGCACCCATGACTTGTGCCAATGTATCATTAGGCTGCCATAGAATGCCTCCCTCATCGGCCTCACCCTGCAACTATGATCCTGACGCCAATAGCTCTTTCATCTTTGCCTAATACTCACAAATAAACAAGACAACATATTATCAACGATTACACTAACACACTTGACAAATTGAGTAATGTATAATATCTCTCCATGTACCTTCTATATAATACATACAATGTTTGCTTCCACTTTTGCTGTCACAGTAGTACCATCTTTGTGTGAATACACCACTTTATAAAGCTCTGCTCTCTTTATTTGCCTTCCTTTCTTTTTTTCCTACAACGTGGTCATTACATTCAGTAAATTAGAGTGATGGTGTTGAAACACATTTTTTTTCTACTTTAAAATGCAAAATAATTTAAGTTTTGTTATTTTTTTGCATATTACTAATATATAAAATTTTGTTCTTACAAGGAGATCCGCCATCTGGGTATAGCTTTTGGGTCCACAAGTATGCATCTGCTTCTGCTTCTCACGCTGTTCTTTATTATCTCTAGACAGTTCCTACGAACATTTGAACAAAGTTACTACTAATTACAACAACAAGCTAATATATTCTTCAAGTCCACTATATTTAATACTCTTAAACATAGATCATATAAAAGCAAAACATATATAATATTGAAAATATTAACACCATGCCTGGCTTAGAAAACCAGTACTCCACCAATATGTGAAATTGATCGGAATCAACCTTTGGAGGTTTTAGCTCGAGTAACTCTCCTCACTAACGCCCTCCATGCAGTACTTCTTCTTCAATTCTGTTTTGTGGCTCCTCCACGTCTTCCCAGTCAGTGACAAAGCCCACTTCCTTTGCTTGGCAGGTGAGATGTAGTTTGCAAGAATTATCCGTTGCTCCTACCATATGTAAAGTTGAGTTAACACATGTCACATTTTCAGCATAATAACAAACTTGCATAATGCTTAGAAAAAGTAATAAAGAAACCCCTT
Source organism: Quercus tomentella (assembly GCA_028535165.1). Taxonomy (NCBI): domain Eukaryota; kingdom Viridiplantae; phylum Streptophyta; class Magnoliopsida; order Fagales; family Fagaceae; genus Quercus; species Quercus tomentella. The sequence continues at coordinate 13,921,094 of JAPQVY010000012.1, forward strand.
TCAATGTTGCTTTTTCTTCTAATACTTGAACGGCTGCCCAACACAGATTCTTGTATTGTTGTAGCTCTAAAGGCCAACAAACATAATTAATTAGGCACATGGTTGACATCCTAGACAGTGTTTCTAACCACCTTGCCCGAGATCTTGCATTTTTTCCAATCGGTTGGCTAGCTTTATTTACCTCCAAGAAGAGTTTTTTCCTTAGGGGAAGATGCCGAATGTCATTAAACCTATTAGGCCCACGTTTTTTAAGTACATTGTCCGCTCCATTTGCAGGTACGTCCTTAGTATCTAAAACAACACCAACAAACAAAAATCAAATTACAATGATACCAAGACAATGAATTGTCAACAAAATCATCAATATATTCAGATGGTTCTTTGACCGCATCAAAGTTTTTGGTCGAAAGTTTTCAACTATCTTTAAAGGTGATCAAACAAGCCATTAGGTTTCCAATAATTTCTGCATGACAAAACTTGGGAATTTCAAAACATAATATATTGTTGAACTTGAGAATTTGAAAATATAACAAAGTGGCAAATTTAGTTGCACTATGTACAAAAGAACTTTAGTTGGTTACCCAACAGTCAACCAATTTTATTCCAAACATGTTGAATAGTATTGTTTTTGCTTCATAGTGTGAATTGCAACTAGTTGCATGCTAACTCATTCTTCCAAGTATTTAGCCAAAAAACTTAAAGCTCAGTCTTCTAAGTAATGTGAGTTCTAATGAACCTTAACCAATTAAAACACACACACACACATATATGTGATATGTGACTTGCTTGTTTTATTTATTGTAAATAGAACCTATATTCTCAAAATGCAAGTCATTTCTTTCATTTTTTTTTCTATGTTAGAGATGAATATATTTACAAGAAGAATCAAAATTATTAAAACCTTACAAAGAATAGAGGGTATAGACTGAGGGTACTTCATTAAACTAGTGTTTAAAGCCTAGGGGTTATGAAAACTGATTTAAAACTTATGCATGATACTGCACAAGCCATTATAGAGAATAATGGTGCATGAAAAAATAGGGCAAAAGAAATATATACATGCATACACACTCACACAAATCGTGGCACATGAATGAATTAGGAAAAACGCATACACATTCATATTTATATTTAGAAATGCTTAGTAACACAATACTATGCCGGCATCAAATTTCTTTCGAAAATGTTTGCAAAATTGTACATGAAACTTTAGTTGTTTAATCATCCAACAAAAAACTGAATGCACTTTTTGATTAGTGATCACCAAAACTATGAAACACTATCTTCACTTCCTAATATTCTAGATTTTTTTTCCAACTTCACACAACTATGACTAAGCTTGTTCTTTGGACAAAGTTTAATAGCCAACCAACCAAATTGATACCGGAACTGAAAAATCAAAACCATTTTTAAAAATTTGAATATTAAATACATACTTTCAAGATAAGATAGCGGGAGGTTCAAGACTGCATTGCCTTCCAAGAAGGCCACCCTACGGTGAGTGTCTTCAACCTCTATTATATGCAACAAGAGATATCATATCACTAAACCATAGATAGTTTCGAAGAGCACCAATACACATATACACATAAAACAGAACACAATATGCCTATCACCAAGATATGTATGTAACGAAGCCAAAGATGTGTTAAATGTCAATTCACCAGTACCGCCATAACTGAGATCACTTCAATCCAAATCAAAATATGCATAATGAAAAATAATCAAAATAATAGTGATATCAAACTCCAAATTAAACAGAAAAACACATTCAAACTCACAGTCACTAAAATTTGAGTGGATTTTTTTAAAAATAAATAAATAATTTAATTTTTTGGAAATCAATTCACTATGAATTAATGCTTATATGTTAACGTCACAAAAGTTATCTTGCATTTCCATTTTTTTAAACAAAATCAAAATCAAGATACGGTTAAATTCAAAGCTACACAAGATCCCTAAGTCCCATACTATGGAGTATAAACAATATTGTGAAAAAAAAAAATAGAATTCAAATTCCCATCACCATCTTCATCAAAGTTATACCCAGAAACCTAAATTCACAAAAACAAATATTTCATATAAAAAAAAAAATAGAGAGGAAGCTATACTGTCGGGGCTGTGTTAGGTGGCTGAGGGTGAGGAGGAGTCCGAGGATGGCCGTGGTGGTTGTTGAGGAAGGTGGTGGTGGCTGTGGTAGCGTGCAAGGCCACTTTGTCATGGCCTAAACCCCAAAGGGTCCAAAGCCTGAGAAAGACGTCTCAAAGTACTTGTAGATTTTTCTTTTTTGACAATTCAATCCACATAAATCATATCAAGTACCAACATCAAGAATTATCATAATAATTCCATTGAATATACTTTCAAAGTAAGTCAGAGCTCTAAGCAATAATTACAAGGACCATTGGCCACAAAAGAATAGAGGTCTGAATAAATAATTACATATCATCAGCTTGTCCCATCAGTGGAAATAACGTCACAACCGTTATAATATACAAAAGAATGAGTCAAACCTATTCTAAGATGTACATCATCTAATATCTCCATTACAAAAGTTCAACTTCCATCAGTAGTTAGTCTAACTACTGTTAGCCACCAAAAAGTTGTCTCAAAAGATTGTTGCCTACTCTGAAAAGTTTATAAAATAATGGAATAAGACAGAGCCCAGTAAGTAGCATAATTAGTAGGGGTGGGGGAAATGCAAGTTTTATTTTCAATAATAATAATATGCTATGACAAGAATGATTTAATAATGAAACACAAAATTTCTCAAAGTAACTACCTTGAAACTATATACTATAATCTGTGAGCACTAATAATATAATTCCAAAGCCATAAAATCTAACATACGGTAATTTATCTTAAATATACCACACTACCACATAGACCGATCAAGGGATCCACCCATTCACAACTGGCATGATATTGTCCTCTCTGGTATGCAGACTCTTGGCTCCATGGATAGCAGTCTCATCCATACCCTTAAGATTTTTCTCTCCCCCCATGGGCAGTAAGGAACGCATTAAATAGGATCTCTTTTGCATGTGTTCTTTTGGCCCCATGGGCAGCAGTCTCACCCATACACAATCAAGGAACCTCTTCCCCCCATGGGCAGCAGGGAAGAATGCGTCATGCAAAGTGAAAGGGCACTGACCTAGATTTGATTCTGTTGTCACAAAGACTACGGAAACCAAATCGGGTGATCACCGGGAAATCACACATGACATGGTGTTAAAACCACATAAAGCTCACATGTTACATTACTTTGAAATACATAGTTTATATCCAGGTAGTTTCAGAAAAATTTTAAATAATCTAACTTCCACAAAGTTTGTAGGGTTTTCAACTTCATTCTTGTCAAGAGATTTTCTATCAATTTCCCACATAACAAGACAAGATAAGCATCTTTAAATTTTCTAATATACCATAAAATCCAAGATTTCCTTATCAAAGATTAAATAAAAGATGCTCATTTTTCCATATCAACAATTCATACATTTCCCCATATGCAATACCAAATATGATGCATTTTCATATATAATCATATATATATTAAGGTTACAACATAATAGTTTTTAGGAAATATAGTTTCCATAGGTAGTTTCCAAAAGCGTGTCTAACCCAAAACAACATTTATGCAACATGGTTATTTTTCCAAAATCCCATTAAAAAGCTACTTACCTCGCAACCGCAAAAGTCTAATTCTCCAAGCTCCAAGGAGATTAGCTAGAACCTAAACAATATCAAGTAAACCTATCACAATAAGCATAGAGCTTGAAATTGTATCTAGCTACAATTTAGGAATTGCCAAATAAGCACTTAATTAGGCAAGCCTAGAATTTAACCTCATCAATAATAATATATTTCACTTCCAAAGTTTCTCAACAAATTGATTCACAAGGCATAAACTCCAATTTATAAAGTAAACCCATTTAATATCATCTCCAACATTATGACTAGCTTCCATAAAATTTACACTACATCACTAAGAGACCCATGAAAGCAAAATCAAAATATCCTCCAAGACAAGAAATTTAGAACTTCAACTAACTCCAAATAAACCCAATGGCAATGGAAAAATTAGATTTACCAACCATCACATATTATAACTCAAAACCCCTAAATTTCCACCATAAATAAACCTTAGGTAGTCATCATTAGCACAAACTATATACCCACTCATCAAATAATTCCATCAATACAAAACCCATACATATAAACACATAAATATCACTTCCACTGCTCATAAATCACATGGGTATCATTATTAAAGCTTAGATAAAAATAATCTCAAGTAAAAGTGTAAAACCCACCAAAAAGATTAGAAATTTTTACCTCAAAAAAGGATGTGGAGGTGCCTATAGGTTCTCAAGAATTTTTCGGTGATCTTGCCAGAAAATGATGGTGGAAATGTTGGTGGTGGTGGTGTGGAAGTACCGATGAGAGAGGATATAAGAGTAGAGAGGAGTGTATGAGAGAAATGAAAAAAAGAAAAGAAAAGAAGGGAAGTGAGTGAGCCAGCCAAAGATGGGAGATAAGGTGGAGTGAAATGTGTGGTGGGAATGGGTGGGGTAGGTGGGATAGTTGGGAGGCACGTGTGTCTCAAAAAATCTGATTTTTTTTTTTGGCTGACTGGGATGTTGTTGAGGACTCTTTTTTTGCCCCACATAGCACTACTTCATTGGCAACCCATGCCACATTAACATATTATTGATTTTTTGGGTAAATCTATTTAAAGCCCAAAATAAACTCATATTTCATTCAACTACATGGATTAGGCTCACATGACTCGTGAGATCCTTACTTCAAGAGGCGAATTCATGGTCTACATTTCATTTTCATCAATTGGGATCATAACCCATGATATCATCAACATCAACATATGGATCAGGCTCACACAATGAATCAAAACTCACAGCCCATATTACCTCTCTCATATTCATGAAAAGTGGCTTCTTCAACAAGAGCTCATATTTACACAAAATGACAACAAAACCCGAGGTACGTCATCTCATCTTCGGCTTATGATCCAAGCTCATAAGTCTCTTTGTGGAAACTTTGGGAGTCGTGGTTTGGAGAGCCAAGAGGTATGTTCAGTAAAACTCCAGCGGTTTAAAGTTGATAAAAGAAACATGTTGCTTAGCGTGTCTTCTTCAACTCCCTGAACTCTAACGAGTCCATGTGTGGCAGGTAACATATGGTAAGCATCTCTTATCACATAGCACTTAAAATGATAAGACTCCCCATTGCTCTTTTCCTAAAACTTAACATTCATCATATGACAAATACTCAATATCTCCAGCTATCTAAATGCTGAGAAAATAACTGTTCATTCAATCCCCAGCTGTTGCTGTACAAAGTTAGAAACTTCATTATATTATTCTACATAAATCTTGTTGCTACTTTCAGCTAAAATCCAACTCAAACACATGGCCTAATCTGATTGGTTATCTTTAATCTCCAACTATATACAAAATATTCATGATATCTCTAATACCCAGCTGCTATCTGCCACAATCAGACCATATATTTCTCTGCCAGCTACTAGAGTAGAGCATTAAATACTCTTCTTTCTCACCAAGATTATGTCACAACACAATGAGACCTTAACTAGATCTCTAAAGTTTCATTAACTATCAACCAACCATTCTATTACTTACTAAAAACGTGTTGTAATGGAACCTTGGACCAAAATCACAAACACTCGAAAAATGAAACATTTCCAATAGAACCCCAGCAGTGTATTCTGTACTTGACACCTGGCTGGAAGTGATATCATAGCTATTTAATGCTGAAATCCCATCAGCCTAACATCTGACCTTATCTGCTTCTGCCCCAAGCAACAGCTGTCTTATGACAGCTGTGACAGCTGTCTCATGATAGTTGTCACAACTTTTCTTAACAACTGGGATAGCCTTTTCAGAACAGCTATGACAGTTGACCCAGCAGCCTTAGCATTACTGATTTTTCAACATTTGGCTAAAACCAAAACCAACTAAAGTAACTATCTTTTTTTGCCAAAATACCTTCCTTTTTTGCTGCTCTTTCCCCAGCAGCTCTTACCCAAAACAACAAGAACACCTTAAACCTAAACATACAATTTTTGGCCAAATCTTAGGATGGATTTTCTAAAGATTCATTGCTAGCTGAGACAGATTTTGGCTGATATTCTTTACTAAAATACCCCCTTAAACTCAGCTCTAAATAGAACCGCCTATCAACACCTCAAAGGGGACACCAATGAAGAAGAACAATTCTTTCATAAAACTTCCCTATTCTAGCTCCCTCTAATTATCTTCTTAAGCTCTTAATGAAGTACTGAGCTTCTGAGTTTTTTTTAGTTCCCAAATTAGGAACTAAATTCTTCAGCCCTTAACTCATAAATGCCCTTCATAAGCCCTCATACATCCCAGTAGAAAATCCCAGCAGCTTTGCTAAACACACTACAACACCATTACTCTCTTATACTCATTCTCTCACTCTCCAAATCCAGAAAATACGTCTATCTTACTGCTCCTATCTCCAAATACCTAAACACATCCCAATACTCTTTTCTTACAAAATCTCTCCTCTTGGAAAGCAATCTCTACAACTTCTCTAGCAGTTATAATTTCATATTTTTACTATCTTTAACCACCATATTTATCATACTTCCATATGTCATACATACTACATCCCACAAAATATCTATATCTTTTACCATTTCTACACTTCTCAAGAGATATCAAACACTCATACTAAAAGCCCTTCTCATGGAAGGTATAAGCTTCTAAAATTAAAGCCCTTCTCCTAGAAGGCACCAAGATTTCATATCAAAGCCCTTCTCATGGAAGGCACAAATCCATCTTACGTAAAGCCCTTCTCTTAGAAGGCATAAATACTCCATACAAAAGCCCTTCTCATGGAAGGCAACACTATTCATAGCTTCACAACAACTAAAAGAGTATTGTCAAGGGGAAAACTCATTTAAGTGCATGATAAGAGGGGCAAGCTTAACCAACCCCTACACACAGCTGGACATACTCTCTCTCCCTCTAGTTGCATCCATTTTTCCCTCTCAATCTTGAAGTTATCATGGAAAACTATCTCTCTACCGCTGGGGTCATTCTGCTGGGATATTATTAGCTCACTAATGCTATATAGCTGGGGCTACAAACCATACGAAGATAAGTGACTTTGCTTCCATATCTTTAAATTTACATCATTGAGTACATGATTACTTTACCTCTAAATAAATACTACTTTATTTCAACTGTTATTACAACTACTAATCAAAGCTATCATATCAAACGCATATTGTATATTTATTCGACCATGATCATGATTCTTAGACTTTGGCTTTAATGGTTTTGTAGGCTTAAAAATATGTCGGTAGCCATGGGACCACGTGGCCCAATGTTGAGTTTCGGATGCAACTCCCTAAACAGAACCCGGGCCTAGCAAGGCCACTAATCCAGTGGATAACATGTGGCTGAGCAATCGAAAAAGGCCCCCGAATAGACGTTACATGCTTAGATCGGGTAGATTGACGCTAAGGCCGACGGATTGAGGGTAAGGCCAACGAACTGAGAGTAAGGCCGGCGAACAGTATTGCTGGTAGTGGGGATGGAGAGCGATGGGCTGGGCAGGTGAAGTGGCGAGGGATGAGAGGGAGAGTAAGAGAGAATGAGAGAGACACTTTTGTATTTGAGAGTTCGAAAATTTTCACCTAAAGTGTGCAAGAGCTAATTTTTTAGTGGGAACCCAAAAAGTTTTAAAAGGAATACTGAAATGTTTATTGTGACAAACTTTGGACTTATTATGGCGGACTTAAAGCCGTTGCAATAGATAAATAGTAGAGTCATATTTATTATGAAAAAAATATATCTTGTTGTGGCGGTTATCAAACCCGCTGTAATAAGTATTGATGAAGTCAATACCTATTGCAGTGGTTCTTAAACCGCCATAATAGGTATAAAAACCACTGTAATAGGCCTCTAATTAAATATAATATAATTTAATAATTAATAAAATGTAAGATGAAACTCTTACTAAAAAAAAAAAAAACCAAAACGTGGGGTGTTATGCACATACATACCCTTGTAAATACCTATTTAAAAACCATTACGAAATAGATAAACACAAAGCACAAGTAGAATTTTAAAATATAAAATAGATAAACATTGATAGAGTTTAAACAATCAATTAGTAAAAGGAATATAAAATAGATAAACATTGATAGAGTTTAAACAATCAATTAGTAAAAGAAACTAATTGATAAACATACAATTAGTAAAGGGATTTTTCTAGTGATAGTCCAATTGGGAAAAAAAAAAATTAAAAGCCCAAAATCAAACCACACACAAAAGAATTCAAAATTTGAGAATTATTAAAAAAAAAAAAAAAAAAAAAACTTACTTGAGAGGAATCAAGAACTTAAATGGGTGTCCCATGTTTTTATTCTTTATAATAAGCTTCCTTTGACATAAGATCCATGCATGCAACTTCTGAAAAAAATAATAAAAAGTAACATTAATTTATTAGATCAAAGCTAATATAGCTATACATATTAGATCAAAACTATCAAATACAAATACATATACTTAAGTTGTTGATTAAACAATTTCAATTATAATAATAAATAAAATTTAAAACGTAAAGCACCACAATACACACAAACATATGGAAAAGCCCTAGATTGAATAAATAAAATAAAATTCATAAAATAATTTAAAACATAATTAAGTAAAATCTTCAGTTGAAAATAATAAACAATCTAAAATTCTTAACAATAAAAAAAAGGTTGTTGAGTTAAGAAAAGGGAGACTTCCTGGGAATTGATTTAGGCATTGAAAACAAAGCTAATAGTAAAATTGTTATGCATTTGAATTATTTTTTATTTTTTATTTTATATAACTTACATTAGTGGGAAAAATGTTGGTGGATAACTTCATATTCTAGAATTGTGTCAATTTATATTGGATAATCTCGTTCAAATTGTGCCAATTTATATTGGATAATCTCCTTAAAACTAAGCGAATCACAACATTATCTTCCAATAATTACAAACACCCCCTACAACTAAAAAATGACTGAAATACCCCCCTAATCCTTGACAATGACTGAAATACCCCTAAGCCTAAAAAAAGACCAAGATACCCCTCTAAACCTATAAAATGACCGAAACACCCCCTAAAACAAAACAAAAATGATTGAAATACCTCTGAAGCTTGAAAAATGACCAAAATACTCCTGAAACATAAAAAATGACCGATATACCCCCAAAACCTAAAAAATGACCGAATTACCTCTGAAACCTAAATAATGTTCGAAAAACTCCCGAAACCTAAAAAATGACCGCAATACCCCCAAAACATAAAAAGTTTTCTAAAACACCCCTGATACCTTGAAAATGACCAAAATATCATCGAATCCTAAAAAAATGTTTGAAATACCACACAAGCCAAATAGAATGACCAAAATACCCCTGAAAGCTAAAAATGACCAAATTACCACTAAGCAATAAAAAATGACCAATATACCCCCTAAGCCTAAAAAATGACCAAAATAACCTTAAAACCTAGAAAGTGACCAAAATACCTTCGGACATTTTTTAGGTGTATGAGGTATTTTGGTCAATTATTATGTTTTGGGGGTATTTCAATCATTTTTCAGGTCTCAAGGTGATTTCGCTCATATTTAAGTTTCGAGAGAATTTCAGGGGTATTTCGGCTATTTTTTAGGTTTCAGGAGTGTTTTAGTTAATTTTTATGTTTAGAGGGTATTTGGTCATTTTTAGGCTTTGAGGGGTATTTTGGTCATTTTTTAGGTTTTGGGAGTGTTTCGGACATTATTTATGTTTCGAAGATATTTCGGTCATTTTTTAGGTTTTGTGGTTTATTTCAAACATTTTTTACGTTTACGGGAGCATTTTGGTCATTTTTTAAGTTTAGGGGGGTATGTTGGTCTTATTTTAGGCATCGAGGGTATTTTGGTCATTTGTAGGCATCGGGGTATTTTGGTCATTTTTAAGGTTACGGGGGTATTTTGGTCAATTTTGTAGGTTTGGAGGTATTTCAGCCATTTGTTATGTTTAGGGGGGCCTCTTAAAAACTAAAAAAGTGTAAAACCTATTGTAGCACTTTTAAAAGCACTGTAATAGGGTCTACTTAGAAGGAAAAGAGTAAACCCTACTACAGACAGTGCTTTCAAAAGCACTGTAATAGGCAATTCATAGAAGAGCAAACCTTATTCCAACGCTTTTAAAAGCCCCGTAATAGGTCATTTATTTTAGAAGAAGAGCAAACCCTATTCCAGCACTTTTAAAAGCACTGTAACAGGTTATTTACAGAAGAAGAAGAAGAGAAAACCCTATTCCAGAACTTTTAGAAGCACTGGAATAGATCATTTACAAAAGAAGAACAACAAACCTATTCCAGCGCTTTCAAAAGCGCTGTAATAGGTTATTTATGGAAGAAGAAGAGCAAACCCTATTCCAGCGCTTTTAAAAGCACTAGAATAGGTCATTTACATAAAAAGAAGAGCAAACCCTATTCTAGCGCTTTTAAAAGCGCTATAATAGGTCATTTACATAAGAAGAGGAGCAAACCTTATTACAGCACTTATAAAAGCGTTGTCATAGGTCATTTATAGAAGAAAAAAAGCAAACACTATTCCAACGCTTCTAAAAGTGCTGGAATAGATCATTTAGAAAAGAAGAAGAGCAAACCCTATTCCACGCTTTTAAAAGCGCTATAATTGGTCATTTGCAAAAGAAGAAGAGCAAACCCTATTACAGCGCTTTAAGAGCACTGGAATAGGCTCTTTACAAAAAAGAAAATAATAAAAAAAATTGATCATTATACCCTATAGCGGTGGTTTGGAAACGTCGTAATAGGTCTGCTTATACCAGCGGTTTCGCAAACCGCCGCTATAGGACTCCTATAGCAGCAGTTTAGAAAGCACTGGTTTTAAACTGCTATAAGGTGACCTATTATGGTGGTTTTTAAAAGCGCTAGGAAAAAAACGCTAGTGTAGGATGAGTTTTTTTATAGTGCTTCCTTAGACAGATGAAATGGGAATAGGTCCTAACATATAGTATTGATTTGAATTTTTTTTTTCATACCAAATATTTGGTTGCAATTTGAAACTTTAAGATTGGTATTGCTAAAATTAAAGAATAAATTGATTGCAATCGTGTTCTTTCTTTCCCATGTGTTTGTATTTTTTTTCTTTGTGCTTTTATTTCTTGCTACATATATCAAAGGATAATGTTATTTGCATACCTCCTATACACCCTTTATCCATACATTTGATTTTGAATTAAAAGTTTTCATCTACTATAACCTAAAAATAATCAGAAGTTATTAATGACCAGGAAAAATCAAGAAATAGCCCCCCTCATGTGCGCAATTATAGAAGATCCCATTTAAGACAAACAATTTCACTGCATTGAGTATGATTATATGTGTGATATCATCTACCATACCATGAATATTAAAATTAATAGACATGACACTTGGATGCAATAATAATGTAACTATGTAAGAGTAGTGTGCACAAAAAAAATATGCAAATAGCATTATCCCATGTGAAGTACTGTCTGACTGTACTGCAAGTTTGGCTGATTCAAAACTACACTTATGTGAGTTATGTTCAAAGCTCTTTGATCATTCTAGTGAGGTTCACAAATTCTTTGTTTTTTGTATTTTTTTTTTCAGCTTACTAAACATGTTTCTGATTTTTAAAAGAAAATAAATGATTAAAACTTTTTTTTTTCCTTTTTTAAAAAAATTCTAAAATCAAAAAATAAAGTTACCAAACATTACCCAGACTACTAACCTCATTCCTCATGAGGATAAATAGAAAAGGAAAAAGCTATTATATAAATGGAACAGGGGAAGCGCTTTGGGCTTTTTGTTACTATGGGCAGAATTTGTAATTATTAGCGTGGCATGTGGTGCCTAGCCCATTCAATTGGTCTAGGCCTAAGCCCTCTCACCTTTGTGCCCTTGTTCAGGTTACAGGCTTGCCTATTAAGCCTCGGTCCAGGCCTAGCTAATGCCATCATTCTGTAACTGCAGTAGATAATAAATTAATAATATATAAAGTGGATAAAATATTTCTTTTTTATTTTTGCGCTTTCAAAGTTGGAATCATCTTAACGTTATATATATATATATAAACTTTTTTTTGTATTGAAAATTATTTCATTCTTAGGTAATTTTGGAGTACGAAGAACAAGTAGTGCTCATTTTTCTCATATTCATAATTGAACTCACCATAAATTTAATGAGTGAATCGACCCTACCATGAATGTGAGAGGAAAAAATACTATTTTCTATACTCCAGAAGCATTTAAGAAATACTCGAAATTCGTTAGATCCAAAGAAGTATGCTTATTGTATTTCACTTTTCCTTTTGGCAAAAGTAGGTTATAGTGCTCTTTTTGGCTAAGTATCACAATTTTGATGGATCTGACGCACAAGAGTACGTGACCCAGGCCAAGTCCCTTTTTTTTAGCTAAAAGCATATGGTAGTGAACTTATTTGTGACATAAAAGCATGTTTAACGGGGCCATACTAGATTGATCAAGATTCTTTACATTTATCTCGAAATGGAGATGATTCATTTTATGATTTAAATTTTGTTTTTATATTTCAAAATGTAGAGTTTTGGGTCAGTTTTCGTTTTAATTGAGAGAAGCGTAATTAGCGTCAAATGATAGTAGTAAAAGTTCGTTGTTAGAGTGACCAGCAACAGAGGTTGCAAGGTGGTCGCACAGTGAATAGCAACAGCCACAGCCACAATGCTGAAGAATATAAGAGATAGTGTGATTCATTCGACATAGCCCATGATGCTTGCAACTGCTCGAGGGAGAGGAGAGTTTGTGTGGGTTTGAAATCTAGTAATTTGAGTTGGTTGAAAAGTGAAATCCACCCTTTCGAAAATTTGACTAATAAATTTCAAATCAATAAGAACATTTGGTTCTAAATTTTTAATTAGCTTTTAACAACTCAAAAACTACTTTATTTTTTTAACATCTCATTCTATAATACATCCAACATCAAAAGTTTTATTTTTTTTATAACTTCATTAAAATATTCTTTTTTATTTTTTTAAATTCTTTTATATTAAAATTTGCATCTCTTTCTCTGTCTCTCTTCTCCCAAGCAAAAGCAAAAACAACCAATAATCCCACCACTCACCACTCACGGCGACCGCCAGCCACCACCACCGCCATCTACAAGTCACAACCCCCACATTACAACCACCATACTATCATTGTTAGAGATGACAGCTCACTGTAACTAAAAGCATTCTCATTAAGAATGCTATAATGCTATAAATGCTATTAATAACAACCAATACATAAAAACACACTACATCAAACACGTCAAAACCAAATATTATTTTTTAATCCTCACACACACGTGGCCTCTCCTTGTATCTCTCTTTCTCACACGTGACGCTGCCTCCTCTTTTCTTTTCTGCTTCTCCCTCAACCTATGCCTCAAGTCATGCCGGCATGCCTCCTCTCCTTTTCTTTTCTGGTTCTCACTCAACCCACGCCACCAATTTTCTTCCCTTCTCCCACGTCTATTCTGTAACACCCAGACCCAATTTTATAATTAAACTATGTGTTTGAGTGGTTAATTATTATTTTTAAGCCACTTACTTTCTAAAATTAATATAAAAGTATTTAATAAACATATTATTTTATAATGCCATTAAATAAGAATTGTAAAGATTATAAATAATTGAATGACTATTTGTATTATGTATATATACTAAATATGTACAAAACTATATTAAGTGGGTTAAGTTATTACATACATAGTTGGTGTATTAATTAAGCATGCATGAGATAGTATAGTAGAAATTTCCCCCACATGCAACCAATGGGAATTCAACACATAATGCCAAAGTTTCATGCATGTTAACAAACCCAAAGACCAAGACTTGGCTGGCCATGCAATCACCAAGCTCCACCTCACTTCTTCCTTGACTTTTCTCAAGACAAACATCCAAGAAGCCTCTCCATTTCCCACGGGTCCATGCAAAATCAGAATTCTCACCTCTAACTTTACTCTCTTTTCTCTTAAGGAAAGAGCTAGGAAGCTCTCTTAAGTCCCCTTTGTCAAACCCATGGGTCCACACATTAAAAGAAAGACAAGACTCATCTCATTTCTTATTCACACTTTCTCAAAGAAACTAGAACAATCAAGAAACTCCCTCCCTCTCATGCCTACGGGTCTAACACCAAAAAGAAAGAAAACTCTCTCAAGCTCTTTACCTCTCATACTTTTGGGTCCAGCCACTAGGAAAGGGAAATCCTTTCATGCAAGAGAGATTCTATTCCTATTTTCCCCTCAAGAACCATAAACTTGGTAAGGGTTCTAGCTACTCTCACCTTAGAATCCATGATTTCTTTGCAGAATTTTTAGTAATGGTATTTGTGGTTTGTAAAATTAGGAAGGTAGATTAGGGTTTTTACTAATTAAGGATTTTATATGATTAAGGAAGTAAGAACAAGTTAAGATGAGTACTTTTGATGCTGCTGCTGGGATTTTTTTGTGTGTATTTTGCTCTAAATGGTTAAATGACTATATATAAGTGTTTTCTAACATGTCTAATGAGTGTATAAAAATCCCCATATGATAATAAGACTATTTGCAATCATTTTATGATTTTACAAGAAAATGTTTCAGAGCTGCCTCTGTAACAGATTCTGTGTTTACACATGGTAAATTATGTATTAAATTGTATATAGTGAATTATGATGCTAGGAGTAGTTCCTATGAAATCTAAGACACATGTGGTTGTTATGGAAGTGTTCTCATAGCATTTGGATCAATATAAAAATAATGGGTTAATTTCTAAGTTGCATAAAATTCTGTCGGGACAGATTTGAGCACGTTGTCTTGTATGATTTTTAATAAATCATGGTTTTATGTTTTGACTCCTAAAATTTTATGGTATATACCGGACATAAAGGGGAGTGGTTTTGTAAAATTTCATGATATTTGGATGTGTATGGACAGCCCATTTGTATTTTACAAATGAGGCATATGCTGCTGAAATGAGCAGTAAACAGTAAAGGATAACTCTGACTTTGATGATTTAATTCTAAAGTTAGGATGAATGTTTTGAGCTATAATTTAATATCCTTATCTTTTGGTATGTCTAGATCATAGATTAATTTTTTGTAACTTGGTTTGAGGTTTAGTACTCAAAGGAGGGGTTCTAAACAATGCGATGGTTGTATTTATGAAGCTGTTTTGTCCGACGTGTTGTATGTTACCATATGAATGTATATAGTTACATGACCATGCTTAAAGGATTTTATATTTATGCACACATTATTGCCCTAACCTCAAAGCACCTTTTGAAATAAAGTTGGCTCTTCTAGAGATATGAGATTAGTGTGAGAATGTTGGTTTCTCTATGATTTAGTACATCATGTTGTCTGATGAATGTATTTTGTGTTTGTGGGAACCTCATTGAGGTGGGATTAGGACTTCCTTGATTTTAAGAGATAGGCTTTGAGATGTATGTGTAAGTTTATGATAAGGAATAATTGATAGTAAATAATAAGTTTTGATATTTGGTTTAGGTGTTACCAGTTCCCCAGGTCTAAGCTCCTTCAACTGTAGGCTCTCGGTTCCTCTACTTTTAGGTAATGGATAAGTTATATGAGCATTTGGTAAGTCATGAGGTTATTTTAAAGTATATGATGCATTAAAAGGGTTTTTGATTAGAGGTATGGCATATAAGCATGTTTCAGACAAAGATATGTTCGTGAGTTCTCGAAACCCTATGTATATGATTTAAGCATATTGATACCATTACTAATTTCCACGAACATGATGTTTAATGAAAAGAATGGAAATGCTATTATTATGAAATGTTATGCAAAATAAGAAATTTTAGTATGATGTAAAGTATGAAATGTTTTTGGGTTATATCCTCTGGTGATCTGAACTCGGCTAGTAGGGGTTAATTACTGGCTTTCCATGGAAAATGTTATCTATTTGGCCATTTAAAGTAGAGGAAATGGGGCTGCCCGTAACTCTAGGCCATTTAAAGTAGAGGAAATGGGGTTGCCTGTAACTCTAATCTGAACAAGGCCTTCTCCCCAACGTGTACGAACAGCGGGGAGGAATAAAACCTTGAGGGGATGTGCCATCAGGCCTCCCAAAGAGGACAATATCATGCACACGAGGGCACCCAAATGTGATGAGGCCTTCTCTGTACAGACTTATCAGATATGGACTAACCAATATGTTATAACAGCTATATTATTTTATTGATCATGAGAGAATGATTATGTTTAAATGCATGATAAAAAGTTAAAAGCTCTCATGAAAAGAAGAAGTTTCTGATGAAAAGGAAAGCTGTTCTTTAAAGATAAGAGTTTCTGAAGTTCTGTTGTGCTATAAAGATAAAGCTTCTGATGAAAGTACAAGTTTATGTTTAAAAGTTATCAGATATCTGTTCTTATGAAACGTTAAGTTTTATGACCATGAAAGTTATAATATTTTATGAGAAGAAGTTTATAAAGAAAAGTTTTCTTATTCAGCAAGATGTTTCTAGTTTAAGACAAAGTTACCAATTATCTGATTTAAGCTAAAATGATTATTTTGTAATGAGAATACATATATATTAATGTTAAACAATCAATATTATATTTGGTGACTTTGTAAGAAATGAAAGAAGTTCAATCTGAAAGGTTTTGGTAATATTATTCTAATAAAAAAAGGGAGAACAATTATTTCCCTATGAAGAGCGTATAAGTTATTATTATGAGTAGTATAAAATACTATGCATAAAAAGATATTCTCCTATTTGAATATTCATAGAATGAAATGATTTGATTTACATGCATCCTTATTAAATTCTCATATATCTTACCTTTACTGAGCTGTGTAGCTCACCCCTTCCACTCTTTCAGTCAACAGGTTTTATTTTGGAGCAGAGGGAGCCTTAGTCGAGTTTGGAAGGAGCTAATTTTAGTTTTAAATGTATAGATCCCAAATTTGTATATGATTTTTAGTTTTGTGGTATTGTGTATTTTAGGATCTAATGAAAGTTATGTACCTTAAAATATTAAGAGATGTATTATGTGAAATTCTGAATTTGAATAACTGGTGGATTATGTCAATCTTTGAGTACAGTGTAGATGCTCTGAATGTCAAGTGATAGGTTATATCAGGAAGTAAAGAAACAAGGATGTAAAGTAAGAAAAAGGGAAGCTCTTGTAAAAGTTAAGTTGGTTCTTGTTAATATCAGATTTAAGTTTGATATTAGCATGCTAGTCATAGTCACAAATCCGGGTATCGGGTTTGGGGCATGCCATATTCCCCTCAACCTGTGCCCCTCTCTCTCTCTCTCTCTCTCTCAATCTTTTCGAAGCTCTGGTCCACCCAAAACACCTAGACTCCGAATCAAAACCCAGTAAAGACGCCAAATCTCGATGCCACCACTTGGTTTCACAGCTTGTTGTTAACCAATTGATTCTATTCTTCGCGGGTCTGAGTTTGTGAAATTTTTGCTTCGTAGGTCTGAGTTTGTGAAATTTGTTCTTTATGGATCTGAGTTTGTGAAATTTTTTTGTTCTTCGTGGATCTGGGTTGGTGAAATTTATTCTTGGTTGTTCAGCGGTTGTGGGTTAGAGTTTGTGACTTGGTTGTGATTTGATTTTGGGTTTGTGATTTGGTTTTGGGTTTGTGATTTGTTTGTGGTTTATGGTTTGATTTTGGGTTTGTGACTTGTTTGTGGTTTTGGTGGTTGGGATTTGAGGTTGTAGATGATGGTGGCTGTGGCAGTGGGTATGGGTAGTGGCAGTGGATTTCGATTTTGCAGTGCCAGGTTTCGGTTTTACAGTGGCTTGGGTTTTCTAATGGTGGGTGGTGGCTTGAGTTTTTTGATAATGGTGGTAGCTAGCAGTGGTTGTGGGTGGTGGGTTGGGCGTTTTTGTTTGGGAGAAAAGATATACATAGAGAAAGAGAGAGAGATGCATTGACAATAAAATTTTTTTAAAAATAATAGAGAAATAATATTTTAATAAAGTGTTAAAAAATATAAGATGTTTGATGTTGGGTATAATATAAAGTAGAGTGCTAAAATAAAAGTAGTATTTTGAGATGTTAAATACTATATTTTTTAGCATTCTTGATGAGAATGCTCTTAAGTGTCAAATTTTTTAGCATTTGAGAGTTTTGATATAGTGTGTTTTTTGTGTGTTGGTTATTATTAATAACATTTTTAGCATTATAGCATTCTTGATGTGAATGCTCTAAGTCTAGGGATACCCAACAAATGGTAGAACATTTTACATCAATTTTGTTTTTAGTTGTAGTTCTTCTTGGGCTCCATTAGTCAAGTTAACTTCAACTGCGAAAAATTCCTGTCATCGAATAAGAAATTTAGGTTTTGAATTTCACATACATTAAAAACTAATTAATATTTTAATTTAATGAAAATCTGAGTAATTATAATGAAGCGGATCCCATAAAATCTATATATAAAAAAAAAAGTAACGAGTTTGTTTTATTAAAATTATTTAACAAAATGTTATAAAATTGGCATAATATTTTATTAATTTTATATTGAGATTGACATCTCACTGTAGTGTAAAGTTTTGATAACACTGTTGTGTAACAATTTGTTATGTCCCAAAACAACAACAACAAAAAAAAATTTCAAATCGCAATGAGACCTCAGGTTTCCCTTATCCGGTTATCCCCTATGCGTTTGTCTGACAGAAAGAGGTAAACAGAGATGGTTGGGCCAATGAGACCTCAGTTTGTTCTATTTGGTTCATCCATTGTTCAACTCAGTTACAGTAACGAAGGATGGGGTGCTATTCTTGCTGACAGATATGCTCGTAAGGTACTTCTTCAACTTCTTTCCTTCTTCTTCATCTTCCTTCCCTTTTTTTTTTTTTCCTTCAATTTCTGGGTCAATGTAGTCATGTTTGATGTGAAAAATAAGTACACTTTCTACTTTTTTGCAACTTGGTGAGGTGATTAATCAGTATTCTTCTCATTTTGTTGGTTGGGGGATCGACAAACTTTTACTTGCTAAATGGGATCCACAAATAGCAAAACTTAATGTCAAAGAGACACCATGTTAGCTTACAAGGAATAGTATAAACCAGAATTATTGTGTTTAGCCAAAGCCTTTTAGCTCATGCGGTATCTCGGGGTGTTTGTATAATACCTTTGGCAAAGTTCTTAACTTTGAATCTGGTTCTTAGAGATAAGACTGCAAATTTTCTATTAGATAGCTTATTAAAGTAAAAGAAAGAGTTCTTGAAAATTTTACTTTTATTCGATAAGAAGATATTCAAATCAGGATGAAATTGTTTAACTATAAATGACCAGATTTTTCAACAAAATAAGGTTCTTGACATTTTCTAGTCCAATAAATTAATGTTGTGCAATTGCTTCTACGTTTTACTGGCATAACTGATTTCAACCTGCTATTGAGTATAGGCAGATATTTTGTTGCGAGGATACAATGGTTGGACTTCGAGGCATGCTCTACAGGTTTTGGATCAAGTTTTTCCAAAGGTATTGTGTAATTTTACTGTTGAATTTTAAGCAAACTTTAATTTATAGTTTTATATGCTCATAAAAATTACACTGGGACTGAAATGTTGTTATAAATACCACTGTTTTGAAAATATTTTACAATCTATCACTGTTTCTCAAATATGTAAGGATCTACCACTAATTGGAAACTCAAGTTTGAGTTCCATGAACTTGAGTTCTATGGAAAAATTTTGAAATTTTTTTATGGAACTCCAGTTCCACAAAAGTAGCACAGCAAATTTGAAGGCTAATTTGTCAAAGAACTCGAGTTTCTGAAACTCGAGTTATGTGGCAAACTCGAGTTTCAAAAATGTGGTAAATTGCTAAATATTTTGCAAATAGTGGTAGATCCATACATATTTTCTCAAATAGTGGTATATGGCCATTTTGGCCTTTATTTATTAGCACATATTTACATTTCCTCCTTATAGTGTGTACTTTAATGCTTATCTTCTATAATTCCACTTAAGGATGCTGCTGTACAACCTTCCTTGGTGATAGTCTACTTTGGTGGTAATGATTCAATGCGACCTCACCCATCTGGCTTAAGCCCTCATGTACCACTTCCTGAATATGTTGAAAATATAAGGACTATTGCAATCCATCTGAAGGTAATCTTTCATGCCACATTAACACTTTATTGTTATTTGAATGTGTATAAGTAGCTGATCCATTTTGAAAAATAAGACTTCTTTTCTTTCTTTCTTAAAAAATATATGTTTCCCACTGATTGTCAATCAATTCTGTTAAATATGTGGTAGCCTGCACAAGTCAGAATCATTATAAACTACTATAATTTTTGGTGACATTTATTTGGTGCAGTTTGCGTTAGCCACTATTCTCAAGCAGTGCCTGAAGCAAACATGATTTGCACTACCTGATTATGTAATTTGGTGCATATTCTAACAAGGGTCTCTTTGATTTCCAGAACCTTTCAGAGAAGACTCGCATTATCTTTCTTAGTGCTCTTCCTGTCAACGAGGCAAAAATTCGCGAAGTATATAGGTGTTTATACACCTTTGAGTAATCAGAAACAAATTTTGAGCAGAAGCAGAAATTTTTGCTTTAAAACACCTTTTCGTCACTGTATTCGCATATGAGTTTGCAATTTGGGAGTATTGATTAATTACTGGTCAACTGTATTGATATGTTTCTTATGGCATTTTTCTAGATGATGCATTTGTATTTTATTTGTATTTTATTTAAATTTTTTTAATTTTTAAGGCTTTGATATTGGACTTGTATAAAAATGTTTGCTTGCTTTGTAGGGTTTGGTGTTGTTGGCACACAAGAAGCTCATTGTGGAGAAGCTTGCGGAAGAGGAGGCTGAACAGAAAGTCAAGGGGGAGGCCAAGAAGGAAAAACACTTGGTAAGTCAATCTTAAAACCAAATGTTATGACAAGCATATGTCTTGTTTGTAATTGTTATCTTCACGTATCATATGTCAGTGGTTGCTTTTGAGTTTTTTAAAATGTTAATTTAGGTGGCAGAAAAGGGGTTGTCCGCATCAAGGGGCATGTGAAACCTGCGAATTATTTGGATTCACTTGAGAAGTTTTTGATTGGGTTATGTAAAAAGGTTGGCAGAAAAGGGGTTGTCCGCATCAAGGGGCATGTGAAACCTGCGAATTATTTGGATTCACTTGAGAAGTTTTTGATTGGGTTATGTAAAAAGGTTGAATCTTACCATCCAGCGATTTAATCCTTGGGAATTTAGGTGATGCAAATTTAGCCCATTGTGCTTTTTGGTCCTAAGTTTTTTTTTTTGTGAAGCAGGATTGAAATGTTGAGAGCTAAACAGATCAGGCGTGTACAAGAAGAAGAAAAAAGAAGAAGAAAGAAATGGATTGAGCAACAAAAAATTGAAAGGGATAAGAGAGAGCATAGGAAGCACAAAACTTTTGCTTTCTGAAAAGTGTCAGTACACAAGAAAAATCAGCCTAAAGCTCAAGACAAACAGGTATTATATAAACTAGCTTGTAACCTCATACAATGCATGAGATTTTTATTTAAATAAAATTTTAAATACTTTTTATTTAATTTTAAAGGAATGATCAAAAGTATAACATAAATTATTATGAAAATATATCTTGATATGATATATTAATATTAAAGTGCAAAAACAAATAAATAAATAAACATATTTAAAGGGATTCTGATGCGAAGCTTAAATTAAAATAACCTAAGCCAACTATCATAATACAAAAACACGCAACTGAGATTATATATTAATTTGAAGAAGGCAATAAGACTTGCAACAATGAGTTTTTTTTTTTTTTTTTTTTTTTTTTTTTTTTTTTATCATTTTCAGGCCTCTTTCCCACCTTCATTGAAGCTGCACCGGATGAAATCATCACCTGAACTAAAGATGCTCACACATTCACCACAGAACACAGAGGTAAGATTCTGTGAAGCACCAATTAGTTAAGCCTTTTGAAAAGTTATTTATTTATTTTTTAAACTTCAAATATTTATTTGTTTTCCTTTTGTTTCAATGTATAAAACAAATCATAGTTGGTCAGCCCATATGTAAATAAGAGAAGCGTTACATTAATGGTAATGGCTGTGATGATAGAGTTAGCGGTGGTGGAGGTCATTGCAGTGGTAGCAGCATGGTTTGAAAGAGGTTTAAGGTGGAGAACTGTAGAATTATGTGTGTAACAAAAAAAAAGTGTAGACGATATGGCTCAAAAGATTTCATGAATCTCAAGAATAATAACTATGCCAACAAAGAGAACATTGCTATTTGGGCAAGTATACTGAGAGCTTGTGATTTGGTTGTAAATAGTGGAGTTAAAGGTTCATTGGAGGCTTATAATCCCTTTTTTTCTGCTCGCCAACTTGGCTTTGTGCAACTGATTCCTCTCCCACCTATTTTCACTGGCAATGTGCCTTGGCATGAGAGAGCAACTGTAAAAATGGATGAGATCAATGTTTTGAACTCCAAAGATGAAGCTCAAACAGAATTTTTTAAATTGAAATTGTTCTGGAGGTGGTCTGAATCCTCTAAACCATTCGAGGAATGGTGGGACATTTACTTGTCCTATTTCAACACCCCTGAAGCACTTCAAGGCTTGTTGGATACCTGGCCCAAGTGTTTAAGGATCATTTCAGGTATATTTTCTTTGATGTTATCAGAAATAATATACCTTTAACAGGGATTGAGTTACATCTCAGGAACCCACAATGGATCCTTCCATAGATGTTGAACTTGATACCTTATGTAGTATACCAATTGTTGGTTCCAACTCAGAATGTCTTCTTTCTTTGTCAAGCTATTATTAAATCTTCTCACAAGTTTACATTTTTCTCTAACCAATTTTATCCTTTTTCAGGATTTGGCTTCAATGAATCTGACAGAAAAAGATGAAGGAAAAAGAGTGCAAGAAACTGAAGAGCAAGGGGATGATGAAGACATATTTGCCAAGTCTTGTGCTGTACTTGATAATCTTGAAACAAGCATACCTTCAGCATCATCAAATATGGATTTCATCAAGCTGAATGAGACCTTACTGTGCATTCAATTCTGTAGATGAAGTTCTCCTAGATGATGTTGCTCAAGGTTGATTCTATGAACTCTGTCAATCCATATTCCCCTACATGCATAAAGAAGCTAGGATTGAAGGTTCAATTCTTTCTATGTTCATGGACCAATATGAGAACTCTGTCAAAGACCTTTCTCAGATCAGAGATAAAAGAGACAGAATTGAAGCTCTTAATCATATCATTTCTCACACTCCAGATCCTAGAGCAGCATTCAAAATTCAAGTAGCTGATGCTTTGCAAGATTTGACCACTGCATCAAATGAATTGATGCAAGCAGAACAAGAACGTTGCGAGGCTCAAGCCAAAGTCAATAGATGTGTTCAGAAAAAGAATGAGGCTAAAGCATTTGTGGATGGACTGCTCCAACATAATGAAGAAGTGTCAAGACAGTCTGAATCTCTTTCTAGATCTGAAGAAGAAACGAAGAACCTGACTATTGAAGTAGTTTTTACTGAAGAGAAAATTAGAAATAACTGGTCACTGATTTGCAGTATGTTAGATAATTTTCAATTCGAGAAATAAACTCTTAGTGTGCGTTTGGCTCCAACTTAAAAAGCCAGCTTAATTTACCATTCAGCTTATTTTTGCTACTATTCATGGGTCCCACTATACTTTTTGTTACTATTTATAGATCTCACTGTACTGTTTCAGCTAACTTTTACACTTATCTATAATACTTTCAGCAAAAAGTTTTTAATTTCAGCAAAATAAGTGGATCCCAAACAGACCCTTAGTCTGTATTTCTTTTCTTTGACTTAATTTTGAAAAGCTAGCTTGTATAACTTTTAACTGTTTGGCAGTTTTTGCCTTTATAAATATGTTTTGTAAGGTTTCTATATGCTCGCACTGTAACTGAACTTCGCAATCCTATTACAAATGTTAGTTTTGACCATTTATTTGGCCTTTAATATTTCTTATGTGAATAAGCCAATTCATTCCAAGAAATTTCTTTTAAGTATGGGGCTAAGGTTTTTATTTATTTATTTATTTATTTTAAAAGTGTGGAAATAAACAGAAAAAACGGCTCAATGATCGCATACATTTTTGCCTGCAGCAAGCTGTGGGTGTTGGTGTTTCTTTCTTCAGGAACCTGTAGATATGGTTGATACGTGCCAATTTATTGATGTACTTGGTGGTTCAGAACTCAATTAATAAAGTTCATTCGGGTGGATCTTGTCGTGTGTTCGAGAAGTTCATAGTTCCTAAATAGGCAATCTTTCACTTTCTACGTATACTTCAAGCCAACTTTTTGGTGAATCTGTAGTTCTCTATATGCATGTTGCACAAGAAAAAGTTCAGTTGCTTTTCGAAAGATATATGAAAAGCAAACTGAAAATGGTAATTGGCAAACAAAAGAAGAAACTTTAACATTTGAAAAGATTAAGTAATTTGAGTTTTTATTTTTATTTTTTATAAATATGATGTGGCAGTACAGTTGGCAGTTGATGTGGTATAAAAATTAATTTTTTATTATTCTGTTTGACATATCAGGGGTAGCAACATAGACTTTTTTTTTTTTTTGAAACAGCACATAAACTAAATTGATATGACATTGAAAATGTTCGGACCAAATTGACCCAATCAAAAGGTTAGAGCATTAGCATCAGGAAATGCTACTCTATTCTATTTTACCATTCCAAAAAACTACTTTATCAATTATACCATTCCATTTTACAATACTTCTAGCATCCCAAACTTTTATTTTCCTATTCTACTCATTAAAATAATATATCTACACAATAAAATAATATTTCCCCCAATCACCATCATTTATTCTTTCTTTCTCCCAATCACTATCACAATAAAATATTAGTTTTTTTTTTTAGAATTGTGCTACAGTGCAATTCTAAAGGTAGAATTGCACTGTAGCACTATTGCAAAAAAATTTGCAATACTTAGCAATAACACTTCCTGATGCAATACATTTTGGGGCTTGAAATGCCAAATATCCCTTACATTTGGCATTAGCATTCCCCAATGCTAATGCTCTTAGAGACCACTTGACACACTTGACACATGTTGTAAAGGACAGGGACTACCTTGTAATTTACCCAAAATAGCACCCAAAACTTTACAGTGAAGACAGCCTATAAAATTGCTCTTGGCCTCAAAAATCAATCCCCAGGTGAGCACTCACAAGCACAGCAAAATGGCAGACTTTGGAAGAAGGTGTGAAAACTGAATGTGCCCCCTAAGGTCCGAACCCTTCTGTGGAGAGCTTGTTCAAATATCCTGCGCACAAAAGACAACTGCAGCGCCATAAGGTGAAGGTCGACGCAAGGTGCGAAATCTGCTCCCAACACAGAGACCCCTTGTCATTTGCTGTGGGAGTGCCCCTTTGCTAGGAATGTATGGTCCATGGCAAGTAGACGAATTCAGAAGTGTTCGAACAGTGTATCAGACTTCTTCGAATTGTTTCGAACTATGATAACCAGGCTGAACCAGCAGGACCTTGAGACTTGGGCAGTAATCGTGTGGGTTCTATGGAATGCACGGAACAAATTTTACTTTGAAAAGACTCAACTTCAGCCAAGGCACATCTATGATGGTGCTTTGGGTCTCTTAACAGATTAGCAGCACCTCATGGCAGCACAAACAGCTTGAGTATACTCTGTTCTAGTGTGTCTTTTCACAGCTGCATTTTTTTCTTACTCGTGGCCTCTGTTTTATTGAGAACTGACCTGTGCTTTATTTTTCGGGGTCCACTGTGTATGCTATATAGTCCAGCTTGTAATATTTTGCTATCTCAATAAAGCTTTCTATCTTTGATCTCAAAATATATATATATATATAAAACCCTAAGACAAGACAACACAAAGAAAGGGGTGGTTTTGGACCTTTTGGCATTAGAAATGGAGTTAATTGGAATAGGAAGCAATCTTGTGGCATCTATGGCATCTTTTGGCTTTTGCTAAGGTTGGGTCTTTATGGGTGGCTTGGATCAAATTTATAATCGGGTGGAAGTTATTGAACTATTCTTAATTTCTTATCTATTATTGTAAGAAATTTTGGATCAGAGATCAAAACAACCTAATGAGTATGTCCACAATGAGTCTGATCCAATCTACATACATAACTTCTCGTAACTACCAATGTGAAATTCTATATATAGGGTTTGAGTGTCTAGTGGGTAGAGAGAGTGCATGTGTATATGAGAAAGAAGAAAAGCTATTTCTCTCTCTCTTTCTATATCTACTCTCAGTGAAGGACATTCGTATCAATTAGTGCAAAATTTTATGTTTATTTTAGCATAAAAACCTATTTTTTCTATTTTACATACTTTTCAAAATGTCACATATCAGATTATTTATTTTACATTACATTTCATTAAAATATTAAATTTTCTTGATTTTTTTAATTGTCTCTCTTTCTTCACACAAAAAATAAATAAATAATGTCAGTGTAAATTTATACGACTATTATTGCAAACATATATTTTTACACAATTTTACATGGCTTGATGTGGATGAATTTTGGGCTTGATTGGTTAAAATATAGTACTTTTTCTATTATATAAACACTAATGCAAGTGCTCTTAGGCAATAAATTTGTGCATATTACTCTAGTAGCTAACAGCCTAACACCAACAAGAGCAAAGACATGAAATGCATTATTATTGGTATGATACGAGAATTGAATCAAATCCTACCTGTTTAATTGTTTATACACGTTTTATGAACTGGAACAAACAAGCCCAATTAATCACAAGAGTACCCTTTGATATGGTAGTGCTAAAGTTTAAGAACTTTGCATAATGACTCGTGGAAATTTGCTCTTGCTTGGTCTGATGTGATTACTCACATTCAACAAGTTACTTGAGGTGTAGATTGACTGATTTGAAAAAGTACCCCATTCTGTGTTTTGATTTTTCTTCTAGTACTGCCATGTTATGTTAAGTGTTTTTTCTTAGCATTGTGAGTTGTTTTTATGTTGCTGGTTTGAGTGGGTGCAGCTTGCTGCCTTGTCTCGTGTTCTGTTTGCAGGTCTCATCTGGTTTGAATAAAATTCTAATTCAAAAAAAAAAAAAAAAAAAAAAAAAAAAAAACTTATTAGCCATCAGACAGTTTCTTGTCCCCATCAACAATTCTCTCTCTCACACACATAAGAAAACATTACAAGATTTATGTGGCCTTGATGATAGTTAATCTTCGCCGAAACAGTGGCAAGGTCGTTCATACAAAATGAAGCCAAAAAATTCTAACAAAAATAACAATCATCCAGGAAACTAAGATAATAACAACACTACATATTACCTGTTGCGCTCAGGGAATGCAAAAACTCTCCCATGGGATCTTCTACTTGCATAATTGAGGGAAAAAAATATTTCTAGTGAAAATTCTCAAGAGAAAAATGTGCGTTCAAATTTCTGCCGTAGCCTGACGAAGGATTCTCTGGTTAATGGACTATGGCACTGATCTAGACCTCTATCAACTCGGTTCAATAGCAATTTCTCATCTGAGAATCAGCTTCTACCACTAACTTTATATTGTCTCCAAAACAGCTGTATGCCTAGGCTTGATGCAATACACACGGGATCCAATATGCTCGGCTTCAAGACCAGCATCAGCACAACCAGTGAAGAATAGGGACTCGTCTTCCTTCCCAATTCTGCGTCTCCAGCTCATTAAAAATGCTGGCCGGGGCAACCTGACCTCTGCTGCTGCCAGTAAGAGGCATTAAAATATCAGCAAGAATATTAATTTCATTCTCTATTACATATAAGCACAGAGTTTGTTATTACTGTACTACCGTTCGGTTCAATATCCATTGGTGGAACTGCTTTGTTATCCTTGGGCTTGTAACTTTTGAGAAGAAAGGAAAGAGTCTTGATCAGGTTTGCATACTGTT
This sequence comes from Quercus tomentella, assembly GCA_028535165.1. Classification (NCBI taxonomy): domain Eukaryota; kingdom Viridiplantae; phylum Streptophyta; class Magnoliopsida; order Fagales; family Fagaceae; genus Quercus; species Quercus tomentella. The sequence goes on from JAPQVY010000012.1 coordinate 13,949,065, forward strand.
TCACATCTACAGGCACACAAAAACATATTAAGACCTACTTTTTTTTTCCTTTTCCTTTTCTAAAGAGGGCTTTTGTCTTTGGGGTTGGGGGATACAAAACTAAGAATATGTAATTTCCAGGCTGGTGAGAACATCAACTTAGCAGCCATGGAGAATACATGTCATTAAGGTGGTATGATAAGACAAACTCCTTCTCTAGAGATGGACATCATTACTTATTTCACCAGACAAACCTCATCTGTTTTCATTGCACATAATCTAATACTCACAAAACCAAAGGGTCATATATTGTGCATATATTTAACATCTTACCAAAATTTCACAAGTCCATACAGAACTACCATCATAATTTTGCTTCTTTTGGTGTGAAACTAATTACTTTAAAGGAGGGGGTGAGATACAACCGGAGATCTGTCCTAAAATTATCTATGTAATCATGGGAGAGAGGGTGGAAGGGTTCTCACCAAAAAAGCCATAAAGTATCCAACTATTAACCACCCTAAAACAAAGATTAACAATGCCATGATAAACATGACAAACCGCAAAAGACTATCCATTTGGCAACAACTGACAGTAGTATTGCCAGTTTTTGACACCAAGAGTGACTGTGACATTAACACAGACAGTATCTCAAAGAACCCGAATGCTCCTGCTTTACCCTTTAGCCCTTTTAGGACATTCCACAGAACTCCTAGCTAAGTATGATGATTTTTTTGGTCACTTAGCTTATGATATTTCTTGTACTTTAGACTATTAATGCAAACTCCACCCCCAAAAAAAAGAGTTAAGTCAGACAGAATCTAATAGATCATAAGCTTACACAACAAGATATCACTAGCAATAATCAAGTCCCAGTCTGGGTCAGCGGCTGGAAAGATGTCTCCCCATGTGTCTGAAAACATAAGCATGGTCTGGATTAACGACATTTAATCAAAAACCACATCAATTATTAAAATTGAATAACAGTGAAAGAAAAAATCAATAAAATTATTTTCCAGAGGTAAGCCAAATAAAAAGAACCCAAAGTTATATTTCTCCAACTAATAACATCTGAATGCCACATTCTATGCAATGATTGCTTTAAGAATTGCTTCTCCTCAGTAGTTAACAACATAAGGATCACACAACTAAGTGAGCATAGAAGAGACTCACGCTTTAGGTGAGGAAGGACAGGAGTAATCCCATTAGCCCTGCAGTTATGAGCTATGTTCTCCTCAATTTCCTGATCATCATAATCTGATGTTGTGATGTCCACACAAAACAACTTTCGGAGATATATGGCCAAAGCACCAGTGCCACTGCCATTGAAAAGAACATATAAAATCAAAAGCCTAAAAGTACTAGAAACTAACTTTACTCAGTGATACCCAGAACTTACTAAAATTGTGAACTAATTAAGAAAAATCAAGTACAAGGCTTTTAAGTGGAAGCAATACTTAACAAGTATCAGAAAGCTTAAAACAAGGCATATTAACTCTGGATATAGCATATTAGGTTTACACCTAGAACCACTGCCTCAAAGGATTCAAACCTCAAAAGGAGTCACTAATAAAGCAATAAACTCAAACATAAGCACAAAAGTGTGGGGTCTTGAAATATATTGGTGCAATTGCAAATAAACAACAAAGCAAGATTTTAATGCAAATACAAAAATAAATCACCATCAACAGGAGTACAAAACCACGGTGCTAAAGCGTCACAACCCAAGGAAAGCATTAGTCACATCTACATCAAACCCCAAAAGAATTAGTCAAGTTATAATTAGGGATCTTCTCAAGGGCTTATATTCCTAAGATCCATATAGTAGAGATGTGAGACACAACAGACACTCGCACAACACATGCTTATATAATCCAATCCAATCAAAATCTACACAACATCAATATCACAATCCCCCCCCCCCCCCCCCCCCCGGCCTTAAGATCCTTAACGTCCTCATTACTGTATGTGCTGTGCTACAACACCCCCAAGCCACACAGCATTACTAGGTTAAGTCTATTATCATTTGTCACAACTTGAGTTAAGTGCTAGCCAAACCTATGCTATACCCCAAAAAACTAGTTAAGTTACAATCAGGCCTCCACGCATCTCTTATATATACAATATCCACCTAGTAAATACCCAATGTGCGACTTAGCACACACCTGCACAACAGACACTCATACAATCCAATCTAATCAAAATCCACCCAATCTAAGGTATCATGTAAAGATTGCTAAGAAGAAATGAATACAGCACGGAATTTTCTGATACTAGTAATGAACAAGTGAACAGCTAATAGACGTACCTGCCCAATTCAATGCATCGCCGCCCTTCTATTGATGAACGGTGCTGAACTAACCATTCTGCAAAAGCAAATGTCCCTGGCCAGAGTAAATTGGCATTCAGCTGATGAAATGAAAATTCCCGGATGAGCAATTCCTACAATACAAGGCAACACACGTGGATAGGTGTAAACAACAGGATACCAGACCAAACATTGTTAAAACATAGGCCGAGGAACCGAGGCTCAAACCACATCCTATCTCGATTCAGTGCAACAGTACAATATGCTATTAGTCCTTTTCTGTATGCTATATAAAGGTCTCCAAGGTCCAGTTTTCAACATATACAACACAATAAATATACTCATTCTTTTCAAACATTAAGGAAACAGAAACAACTATATTGGGAATAGTTAAGGCCACCAATAGTAATTCATCTGCAAATTTTATGAAGCATACAAAGTGAAAAGATTACCAATACTTCAAAGTAAAAACTAGCAACAGATACTACAGGTTCTTAAGGAAAAAAACATAACCCATTTCATACTTTTTATTGTCCAGTTTGTCTTGCAAATTACATAAGTTTAGTTTTGCAGTTCACATATATGTATGTAAAAAATAAAAGGATAAGGTATACCATTCCAGGGAATTCATGACTCCTCTCGACGTAGCTTTGCTGGGTCTCTGTCGTTTCATCAGCTGAAAGGAAAAGGGAACAGTTAGTTTTATATTTGAATATAAATCTGGAAAACCAGCAGAGCTGTAACACTAAATTGTGAGAGAGAGAGAGAGAGTACGAGAAGAAGAGTCATCGTCGTCAGGAAAGAGAGAAGATGGTGAGAATAAAGCTATGTCCATTATCTCCCTTTTCCTTTTCTTCTGCTACACAAAATCCACAGAGGTGTGGTGTGGTGTTGAACCTAAACGCCTCGGCGTGTGTACGATGTCATTCAACGACGTGCCGTTCACTATTCCTCTGGAAAATGTATATATATATATATATATATATATTCTTTTTTTTTTTGGTCAACAGAAAATTTTATCAAAATATAACTTCTTCTTTTTTTTTTTTTGTTGAGAAATTGGTTTCTACAAAAATTTTCTAAAAAAAAACTCTATTTTATTTTTAAAAATTCTACTAAACATAAAAGAATGAGATAAATTTTTAAGAAAATATTACCAAATATAGAAAAATAATATAGTTTTTCAAAAAATACTTTTTGAAAAATAACTTATTTTCACTTTGTTTCGAGATTAATATTTTACGGAAAATAAAATATTTTTCAAAAAGCATTCTAGAAAATTATTTTATTTTCATATATTTGGTAAAAACTTTAAAATAAATTGAAAAACTATTTATTGACTTTTTATTTATTTATTTAGTTTCATGTGAGATAGAATTGTTAAAAAAAAAAAAAAAAAAGTGGAAGTCAATAAATAGTTTTCTTTTAACTTTTTTTTCTTTTTTAAGTACCAAATACTATAAGAAAATAAGGAAAACTATATTTATATAAAAATTTTCATTGAAACAAATGGAACATCAATATCAAATCAAACAGAGCATGTTTGTAGCTTGTGATGTTTATAGTTGAGAGTTGAGACCAGTTTGTTAGACTGACCAAACCAGGCAGTTTGACTCGATTAACTAGAAACCATCCCAAAGGCCGGTTTTTTGGGTTATGGTTCAGCCCATATACTTTTTTTTTTTTTAATTGCTGAAATCAGTTAGCACCAGGATTCAAACCTTGCTCCTCTAGGCTGATATGCATTTCCACGCATGTTAACCATTAGGCTAAGCTATGGATAATTATTATATATACACACAACTAATGAATTAAATTTACTAAAAAATTAAATAACACATTATAGTTTGAAATTGGTTAAACCCTAATCCAACCTTAAAATCTATAAACATGTACCTCTTACGGATCTTTGAATGGGTTGGGTTTCAAAATCATGGTTGAGACCTCATCTCAAAATTCTTGAATTATAAAAAAAAAAAAAAAAAAAAAAAAAATTAAGGATAAATATGTATTTGGTCCTTATTTTTTACACTGTATTTTAATTTGATCATTAATCTTTCAATTGTGTCAATTTAGTCTCTAACCTTTCAGTATTATGTTAATTTAGTCCTTACTGTTATCTCTTGGGTGGAAATTGTTAATGTAGTTGACAGCTAAAATAAAAAATTAGTTTCCGTTGATGTGGTAATAAACTAATTTTTTATTTTAGTCGTTTACCACGTTAACAATTTCCATCTAAGAAATAATGGCAAAGATAAATTGACAAAGTATTGAAATGATAGAGATCCCAAATTGACACAATTAAAAAGTTAGGGACCAAATTAAAATATAGTGTCAAGAATAGGGACTAAATACGTAATTTACCCAAAAATTAATAATATTGTTAGAGGTAATTACATTACCCTCCCTTGGGGTTAAGGAAATGACACTCCACCCGAAATTTCCAAAATTATATTATTTTATAATTAAAATTAATTGTTTTAAACTATTAAATAAACTGTATTTTAAAATATTAGTTTGAATCTTTCTTTTTTCCTTTTTTCAACGGGTTATGAAGAGGTTTGTCATTGCAAGTGTTTTGGTACTTGATATATATATATATATATATATATATATTCTAAATTAATCAGTTATTTTTTTACTAACCATGATTAAACTTATAAAGAGATTCTTATAAAAATTTAGAATATTTCACTACTAATATAAACATAAGGGGATTCTAAATATGTATATATATATAAATAAATTGGGGGTGTTAATTTCTTTAAACCTTAAAGGATGGGAGTGTTTTTTCCCTTCAAGTTTTAAGTGGAGTGTCATTTCCTTAAGATAGGGATGGAAATATAATAATCTCATATTGTTATTATCTTATTGTTTAATAGAGCCAACCATATTAATCTGATTGGGAAGCCTAATTTACTGCAACTAGAAATAGAATATTGATTTTTTTTTTTTTTTTTTTTTTTTTTTTTTTTTTTTTGCTAATCTAGAATATTGACTTTTTGTAACTATGTGTTGTGTTTAGTCTAAAATTATTTTTAGGGAAAATTACAGTAAACCCACATGTGGTTTGATCCGTTTTCACTTTGCCTATATGTAGTTTAAAATTTAACACTTTGCCCACTTGTTTTTAGCTCCGTTTGGTCTTTGTTATCAACCTTTGGCTTTTCCGTTAAAAAACAACTTCTACCACTAAAACATAACATAACACGAATAAAAAAGTTAGGGTTTGAATTTTTTGAAAGAGATTGGGTTATGGGGTTTTGAAAAATAATCAAGACTTAGATACTTAACCCCAAAAAAAAAAAAAAATATATATATATATATATATATAGAGAGAGAGAGAGAGAGAGAGAGAGAGAGAGAGAGAGAGAGAGAGAGAGAGAGAGAGAGAGAGAGATTAATAAGAGAAGAAAGACTTAGCCCTGTACGTGATCAGGCCAAATAATCAAGGCAAAAGTGTATAAAAAAAAAAAAAAAAAAAAAGTGTGAGGAAATAATTCAAAACGAGAGAGAGAGAGAGAGAGAATATGATACTACCTATTCCCAATTTTGTCAAGAAGCTATGGTATGCTTGGAATCTCCAGGGCTGTATTCTCTTAAGTTCTATTTGCATTCCTCAGAAAACGGACCATAAGAAAACTGTTACACGGGCTCATATGGTTTGCATACTTGCTTGCAGACTGGATTGCACCTGTTGCCATTGGACTAATCTCCAAAAGCGAAGGTGTTGGTTGTGATAAGAAGGGGAATAAAAAGGACTTAATGGCATTCTGTGCATTGTTTCTTTTGTTGCATCTTGGTGGCCTTGATACCCTCACTTCTTTTGCTCTTGAGTCTTGAGGATAATGAGTTCTGGCTTAGGCACTTGGCTGGACTCATATTACAGGTTTTGGCAACTGCTTATATCTTCTATCAAACACTTCCTAACAAGCTTTGTGTTCCCACTATCATGGTGTTTCTTGTGGGAACTATCAAGTATGTAGAGCGAACACGTGCTCTCTTTCTTGCAAGCATGAACCAGTTTGGACGTTCAGTGTTGCCAAAGCTAGACCCCGGGCCTGACTTTGAAGAAGTCATGAAGATGAGTTCTTCAATGACGCTGGAACAGTTTGAAACACAAGTATATGGACTAGTAGGGTGCATAGAGACACAAAACCCCATAACCCAAGTTCTTTCAAAAAATTCAAACCCTAACTTTTTGATTCGTGTTATGTTATGTTTTGGTGGTTAAAGTTGTTTTTTAACGGAAAAGTCAAAGGTGGGTAATAGAGACCAAACGGAGCTAAACATAGGTGGGCAAACTGTTAAGTTTTAAACTACAGGTAGGCAAAGTGAAAACGGGTCAAACTACAAGTGGGTTTACTGTAATTTCTCCTTATTTTTAAAAGAGCATTATTTAATTCATTAAAAAAAAAAGTAAAAATTTAGATTGGAATACACCTTTGACCCTTTTAATTTGGGTTATTTTTTTATGTCCACTTTTATATTGGTTCACCAATTACTAGAACTCGCATACTCGGTTAGAACAAGTTATATCATCTAGAGGATTTTGTTCCTATATTAATATCTAGATGATGTAACTTGTAGTGTGCCTTTGTATTAGAACCTATTTCCCTTTCCCTTGTGTGTGTGTGTGTTTGTTTCCCCAAAAAAAAAAAAAAATGATGTAACTTGCATTCACAAGTATATTAACTTATTTACAAACTTAAGGTATGTTATGAAAATACGCCCACTAAATGTAAGATTAAAGAAGAGAGAAGAAAAATAAACACAAGGAATTTACATGGTTCGGCAATATGCCTACATCCACAAGTGGCAATAGAGAAAGTTTTACTATAAAATAAGGAGATTACAATAGTAGTACAATAGCACTCTCACAAGACCCAAGCCCCAAATACACCCTTTGGCTCTCTCACACAAAGAATAGAGCACTCTATTGTATTTGCACTAGTTACAATTCAAACAATAGTGGCAACCCCCCCCCCCCCCCCCTAACACACACACACACACACACACACACACACACACACATATATTACATAAGGTTGGCTGGTAATATATATACTACTCGCTAACTGATGCTATGCACGGGAACCTACCTATTTGTTGTGAGGTAGACTAAAATAATTTTATTAAATCTTAAATTGATTAAGAAACTACACCATTGCATGATTTGCTCTTGTATGACTTCAATTTGTGTTATAATTTGATGAAGAAACCATTGCTTGAACGTTCAATGACTTATAAAAAGAGGATTCATTGCTTAGAAATTATTGAAACAAAACAAAATATATATGACTAAACAATAAAAGAATATAAGAGAAAAATGGGTTACATTCAAAAGAATAATCCATGGCTATAACTATTAAAAGGAATTAAAAGATTCAGAGCCATAGATTATACACACACACACTCACACATATATATATATATATATATATATATGACTACACAATAGAGAAATATAAAAGAAAGATGTGTTACCATCAAAAGAATAATTCAGATGTTAAAACTTTTGAAAGGCCAAAAAATATTAAAGAATCATAAGATTTACTTTCTATAAATTTTTGAAACAAAACAAACTGTATATGATTGCATAATAGAGAAATATAAAAGAAAAAATGATTACCTTCAAAAGAATAATACATGATATAGTCATTGAAATCTGCTAAACATGTTCAAATATTGCAAAAACTAACACAAATTTAGATGTTAAAACTTCCAAAATACCAAAACAAATATATAAGTTATTGAAACAATTCAAAAAATATATGACTATTCAAAAGAGAAATATAAGAAAAAGAAAAAAAGTACACAAACCTATATTTCAGTCGCTCATTTATTTTGCATACATTACATTACATCAAACTATATAGTTTTCAAGTTTCATTATCAAAAAAGAAAGAAAAGAAAAGGAAAAAAAAAAAAAAAAAAGCCGCAGCATAATTATTGAGTGCATATTACAACACTGCGAAGCTTGAGACATCACAAACAGTTCCTAAACCATGCATATGATATATTTGACTCAAACATATATATTGCTAGAACATATATATATTTCTTCTTATCTCAAGGGTAATGTGGTGTGTAAACAAGGTATGGGAATGGGTAATAGTTGTATGGAGATGAAAATCACTTTTTAAAAAAAAATACATGAAAACCATAAAATAAAATAAAATTTTGACAAAGTAGAGGAGAAGAAAATAACAGAAAAGAAGCTCATACCTCTACTTGGCTTTAAAAAATATATATTGGGGTTGCACTGTTTTTATAGTATTCATGATTAACCTCGCAAATTTGGAAATAAATTATCAACGTTTGAGTTTGAGTTTAAGTTGGACTTGTTGGAGAGATAGAGTTTCATGCCTTATTAAGTTTGGAGTTTAGCTATTGATGTGAAAGATTAGTCCTCCTTGGGCTGAAGTTGATATTGTTAATTAAAAAAAAAGTTAAATAATTTTGTTTTAAAAAAATGATGATGATGTGGCAAGTTCTGGAGAGGTCAAACTTTTTTTTTTTTTTTTTAATTAGTCATATTTAATCAAACTCAAACTCCATGTTTTACATGATATATGCAAATTTAGAAAGTCTAACTCAAACTCCAATTAAAATATGTATGATGTTAGATAAATCCTAAGCCCATCCGTTACTTTGTTAATATATATATATATATATATATATATATATATATATATTTTATGGTTTTTCATGTATTTTTTAAAAAGTAATTTTCGTATATGAACCACCAAACTTTCTTTATCTCTTTTGATTAAGATAAAAAAGTTTGCAATAATTAAAATTATTCTTTTGAATGTAACCTATCTTTCTTTTTTATTTCTCTGTTGTTTAGTCATATATATTTTGTTTTGTCTCAATAATTTATAAGCAGTGAATTATCTGATTCTTTAATATTTTTTGGCATTTCAGAAGTTTTAATATTTGAATTTTTGAATTATTTTTTTGCATTATCTGAAATTGTCTGACAAATTTTTTGTAAGTTATTGCACGTTCAAGCAATGACTTCTTCATCAAATTATAACACAAATTGAAGTCATACAAGAGTAAATCATGCAATGGTGTAATTTCTTAATCAATTTAGATTTTATAAAATTATTTTAGTTTACCTCACAAATAGGTAGATTACCGTGCATAGCATGGGTTGAAGTTGATATTGTTAATTAAAAAATAACTTTGTTTAAAAAAAATGATAATGATGTGGCAAGTTTTGGAGAGGTCAAACTTATTATTATTATTTTTTAGTCAGATATTTAATCAAACTCAAACTCCATGTTTTACATGATATATGCAAATTCAGAAAGTCTAATTCAAACTCAAATTAAAATGTGTATGATGTTAGATAAATCCTAAGCCCATCTGTTCACAGCCAAAATTTATCTATAACAATAAATAATTTATGTGGTTTTCATAGATGTAAAAGCTTAATTTAAGATAAAGGAATAATGATGTGGGTTCCAGTTAGCTCAACTAGTAAAGTCTCTAATGTTTGAATAAGAGATCTGGGGTTCAATCCTCACCTACACCAAAAACTGGTAAAGTTTCTTTGGGAGAGTTTTTTTAAGAGTGATTTAAAAAAAAAAAATAATAATGCTGATGTGTAAAATTGTGGAGAAGTGGTTTATATATATATATATATATATATATATATATATATATATATATATATATATATATATATATATATATATATTGTTGGGCTTTGTGGAGTTTAGTTGTGTTTGATCTAGATTATGACCCGACCTGAAATAATGTTGTTACAGTTTTTAATGGGAGATTTTCTGATTCTTAGTCCATGGAGCGGAGTTTTTGGCCCCTTTTTATAGCCCATTGTGAATCCTGTACGCTGGATATAAAAACTGTTTTTTTTTTTGTTTTTTTATTTTTAAGATTAGGGTTTTGAGGTCTTTTTTTTAGAGAGAAAAACTGTATTGCTGCACTTTGTATTTTTTCCTGATAATAATAAAATTCCTGCAACTCTGTGGACATAGGCAAATTGCTGAATCACGTAAATATTGTCTTATGTGTGATTATTTTTTCTTTGGCGTATATTTTTTTCTCTATTTTTACATCTCACAGGTTTGGGAATTTCTCTATTATCTATGTTTGAGTTTGAGGTTAATTTGGACTTGTTAAAGAGATAGAGTTTCACTTCTTATTAAATTTGGATTAAACAAAAATAATATTGTTTTAAAAAAATGATAATGATGAGTTTGAATTTAAGTTTAAGTTGGACTTGTTAGAGAGATAAAATTTCACTCCTGGTTAAGTTTTGATTAAACAAAAATAATTTTATTCAAATAAAATGATAATTTTATTTAAATATTGTGAAAAATAGTGAAAGGTTTAGAGATTTCGGTTATATATATATATATATATATATATATATAGATTACTAGTTCTTGTTGTTCACGGCAAAACAAGCAAGACATGTTTGACTTGGTCTCCAATACCAAGTAGGCAAAATCAAGCCATATTACAACAAGGTACATATTATTTTGCTCTCTATAAAGCATCTTTATGTGTGTCTTCCATTCGGCCTGTGTTTGTGTTTGTGTTTGTGTTTGTGCGTGTCTGACAGAAAAGTGGAAACAGAGATGGTTGGGCCAATTAGACCTCAATTTGTGCTGTTTGGTTCATCCATAGTTCAACTCAGTTACAGTGACGAAGGATGGGGTGCTATTCTTGCTGACATATATGCACGTAAGGTACTTCTTCAATTTCTCTCCTTTTTCTGTTTCTGGGTCAATCTCTATTCGTATTTGGGCCATAGACACCAATTTATTCAGAACAATAAGAAAGAAGAAAATACATTAAGAATTTAGTCATGTTTAATGCGATAAAAAACTTTTTTTTTTTTTTTTTTTTTTTGGCAATTTGGTGGTGATCACTGATTAATTAGTATTCTTGTCATTTTGTTGGTGGTGGGATCCACCAACTTTTGCCTGCAGAAATAAGATCCACAAATAGCAAAACCTTAATCTCAAAGAGACCCCTCGTTAGCTTTATAGTAGATGAGTATATTCAGTGTGAATTTGGATTGCCATTAAATCCACTTAGTTTGCGGCTGCGTTTTAAATATGTGGGTATCATACCCTGTTTATGGGACTCACAACAACTTTTTTAAGGTATTTTTTTTTAAATTGGATCTCACAGTACTATTTATGTATTTAAAAATTATTTTTCTATAGTATAGTTTTAAGTTTTCAATAATAAACAGTATCCAAACAAATCCTCAATTTGAAGAAAGAAATAGTATGAACCAAAATTATTGTGTTTATATAATACTTGTGGCAAAGTTATTACCTTTGAATGTTGTCTTTGATAAGACTTCAAATTCTCTATTAGATAGTTGAGGAATTAGTTGAAGTAAAAGAAAGGGTTAGTGGATCATGCATCCAAAAAGCTAGATTTGTATCCATTCATAGGCAATTATGGCATTACCATTGTCCCCTGCACTAAATTTCACTATTATTTGGTCAAATATTCGAATCAGGAGAAAAATTGCTTAGTTGCAAATGACCAGACTATCAACAAAAAAAGGTTCTTGACATTTTCTCGTCCAATACATGTTCTGCTATTGCTTATATGTTTTATTAGCATAACTGATTTTGGTCTGCAATCGGGAATAGGTAGATGTTTTGTTGCGAGGATACAATGGTTGGACTTCGAGGCATGCTCTACAGGTTTTGGATCAAGTTTTTCCAAAGGTATTGTATAATGTACTGTTAAATTTTAACCATACCGCCACTAATAATTTTCTTCCAAGTAAGCTATTATAATGAATTGTAAGCTATTTTCTTCCACTAATAAATTATAATGAACAAATTTCTTACCTCTAAGGTAGTGGATTAACTGTATAATTTGATCATCTTATGTGAAATGATGTTATAAACGAGTATAATAGAGTCTGTTATTTCTCTATTTTAACCATACCGCGTCTAATAATTTTCTTCCAAGTAGGCTATTTATGAATAGATTTCTTGCCTCCAAGTTAGTGGATTAACTGTTTAATTTGATCATCTTATGTGAAATGATGTTATAAACGAGTATAATAGGATCTGTTGTTTATCCATTTCATCTTGTTCATGTAGTTACTTAGCATATATTTGCATTTCCTCCTTATAGGTGTACTTTAATGCTTATCTTCTGTAATTCAATTTAGGATGCTGCTGTACAACCTTCTTTGGTGATAGTCTACTTTGGTGGTAATGATTCAATGCGCTCTCATCCATCTGCTGTAAGCCCTCAAGTCCCACTTCCTGAATATGTTGAAAATATGAGGAATATAGCAATCCATCTGAAGGTAATCTTTCAGGCTACATTAATACTTTATTGATATTTGAATTTGTGTAAGTAAATAATCCAATTTGAAAAAGAGGACCTCTTTTTCTAATTATTTTCCCATTGATTATCAATCAATTTGGTTAAATCTGTGGTAGCCTGCACAAGTTAGAATCATTATAAACTTGTATAAAAAAAAAAATCATTATAAACTACTATAATTTTTTGGACAATTATTTGGTGCAGTTTGCCTTAACCACTGTTCTGAATTAGTGCTTGCAACAAATATGATTGGCACTACCTGATGAAAATGTAATTTGGTGCATATTCTAACGAGGGTCTTTTTGTTTGCCAGAGCCTTTCAGAGAAGACTCGCATTATCTTTCTTAGTGCTCCTCCTGTCAATGAAGCAAGAATTCGAGAAATATATAGGTGCTTATAGCTACAATCTTGTAATTGTTTCCTAGACCATTTCTCAGTTCTGAATGTCACGTTCTAAACTAGAATCAGTGAGTTCTAACTGCATATATTTTACTGGAACTAGTGATACAATGGCAAAGGTGCGAACAAATGAGTCTTGCCAGCAATATTCAGAAGCTTGTTTAGAACTGTGTCGAGAGATGGACATTAAGGCTATCGATCTTTGGACTGCAATTCAGAAAAAGGATGGTTGGGCAACTGCTTGCTTCACGTAAGTTTGCTTGCATGTGTTGTAGGTTGGTTTTAAATTGTAGTGTGGCCGACCCTAACTATTTTATCGAGGATCCATAGTTAACCCCCAAAATTTTGGATTAAAGCTTGGTTGTTGCTTGTGTGTGTGTGTGTGGAGAGGGGAGAGAATAAATGTGCTTTCCTTTAATTTACTTTGGCCATTCTTGGATCCTTCTCTAGGGATGGAATTCATTTCTCAGCTGAGGGGAGCAAGATAGTGGTGAAGGAGATAATGAAAGTTCTTAGAGAGGCAGACTGGGAACCAAGTCTACATTGGAAGTCATTGCCAATTGAATTTGAACAAGTTTTTGTACCTGAGGCTGAATTTCGAGAGATTTTGGATGAGAAGACCATATTAAAACTCTCTGAGGCTATCTTCCTAAGACAGATGAAGTGGGAATAGGTCCTACCATATAGTATTGGTTTGATTTAAAAATAAGTAAAATTCATACCAAATATCTAATTGTTGTTTGAAACTTTAAGATCAGTATTGCTAAAATAAAAGACTAATTTGATAAGCATATTTGCAATCGTGTTCTTTCTTTCCAATCTGTCTGTATGTTTTTCTTTGTGCTTCTATTTTTTGCTACATATTTCAAAGGAAAATGTTATTTTCATACCTCTTATACACCCTCAATCCGTACGTTAGATTTTGAATTAAAAGTTTTCATACGCTATTATCTAAAAATAATCAAAAGTTATTAATGTCAGGAAAAAAATATCTAGAAATAGCCCCTCATGTGTGAAATTATAGAAGATCCCACTTAAGATCTAACAATTTCATTGAATTGAATAATTGAGTATGATTATTATATGTCATAGCATCTACCATACATACCAAGAATATTAAAATTAATAGATATGATAATTGGCTGCAATAATAATGTAAGTGTAGTAAGCACAAAAATATGTAAAAGTCACTATCCCAAATGAAGTACCTACTTGACTCTTTCTTAAAAAAAAAAAAAAAAAAAAAAAAAAAAATCAACTGCAAGTTTGATTGGTTCAAATTTTCGCTTATGTGAGTTATACTCAAAGCTCTCTAATCATTCTAGTGAGTTTCACAAATACTCTTTTGTCTATATATATATAAATATATATATCATCAGATATTTTTTTTTCTAGCTTACCAAACATGTTTCTGATTTAATAATAATAATAATAAAAAGCTGTTTTCTAAAAGAAGTGAGATAAAAAAATTTGGATTTCATGCAATGACTAAGGTTATTGACTTATTGGACCATACAATTACTAAATGTAAAAATTAAAATGGTAAAAATTTATTCTAACTTTTTACCTTTTTATTTATCTTTTACTTTTTTACCATTTTAATTTTTACATCTCCCAACAAATGGTAATTGCATGGTGCAACTCAACTTAGAAGATTTTGATTCATTTGGATAGTAAGGAAAAAGCTGTTGGGCTTTTGTTACCATGGGCTTATTTTGCTATTAGCAGTGTAACTTGTACCAGGCCTAGCCCCTTGAGTTGGGCTGGGCCTAAGCCCTATAACCTTTGTGACAATGCCATCATTATCATTCTGCAACCACGGAAGATAAAATAAAGTGGCATAAAATTTCCTTTCCTTTCCTTTTTCTTTTTGGGTATAAAAGTTGGAATCATCTTAACGATAACTACAGTGACTAGTGAAGGTTGTGACTTGTGAGGCAGACAATTCATTATTTTTCTGACCTTTTCCTTTCCTTTTCTTTTTTTGGATTGAAAGATTTTCTCTTTATTTTGAGGTCAAGCACTTGATATCTGTCAGACCCCAATATGCATGCGTATTGTATTTGTGTTTCACTTCTTCTTCTTTTTTTGTGTGTGTGTGTGTGGGGCTGAAGGTCTATTGTATATTCTATTATCTATTTCTAGGTTCTTTTATGATTTTAGTTTTTTTTTTTTTTTTTTTTTTTTTTTTTTTTATACAAATATAAGAATGTGTATGTCTACACCAAATAGCCAAGGTGCTTACGAGCATAGCATAGCTTAATTGATTGCTTGATACTGTTTTTTTGTATTTTCAATTGAAATATTATGGTTTAAATCTCCCAATCTTCAACTATCTTACTATTTTAAAAAAAAAGGGTAAATTCCATTAACATATTTTGAGATTTGGACTAATACCAACTAGATCCAAGACATTTCAAAACTAACTAATTTAGTCCTTAAAGCCAACTTAATCCCTAAAACAATTGAGAGAAAATAATTAACTGTTTAAGGACTAAGTTAGCTTTAGGGACCAAATTGACTAGTTTTGAAACGTTCTTGGATTTGATTGACATTAGCCCAAATCTCAAAGTATGTTAGTGAAATTTACCCAAAAAAAAAAAAGTACCACACCAAACTAACGGAGGAAAGACTTGCTTTATATTGCCAAAGACATCCTGGTACTGGTAGTGGGCTATATTTCTAGAACAAAGTTACAAAAGTTGTCATTAAAAATTTTTTGATGGGGTGGGTCCGATGCTGGATTAATCGATGGGCTTAGTTAGCCTTTTGACCTCCCAAAAATTCGTAAGTAATACTGAAGTTTTATATCTAACAAAGTGTTTTGCCCCTGGTTACAAACAACAACTTGCCAGATGCAATAACAACCCTGCCAGACATAAGATAAAAGGCTAAAAGTACCACTTTTCGTATAAAACCAAACAAAAGTGATCAACGTTTCCATCAGACCATACCCAACATAAGCACAACTTCATACTTGTATTATGATACTATATAAAGTTATGGTTTACTTGAGCTACCCTAGCTATTTGTCTTAATAAGACATGTTTCACTTAATGCCTCACTCTCTCTTTTTCTCACATCATTTGAAATTTGGAACAACTCTTCTATCCATGCTCCTTCTAATTGAAACAAACCTTTTATCCTCAACTAGTTCTTATTCTTAACACTAATTGATGAAAGCCCTGTTAGGCCTAGAGCCACACTTGTGTAAGTCCATTGATGTTTGTTTTTAAGGACCCTACTTCACGTGGAAATCATAAGTGGGTGAAGCTGTTGTTTTTGAATAGTTAAATTGTGGGTTGGCAACTATTGGGTGTCTCTCATGTTTTTAAAATGTTGTTCTATGATACATTATTATGATCATTTTGAATCATGTGAGTCTTCTAATTCATACACATGGGCGCAGGGGTGGCACTACTCTTAATTTGTTCAAGGGTTCAAATGAACCCCCTGACTTCAAAAAAAAAAAAAGTTTTATATATTTAATATTTTTTTGTTAGTTTAATACATATATTAATTTTAAAAAAAAAAATATTTTTGTACACCTTGACTTAAATCTTATACACCCTTATTACAAGTATTTCTAACTCTAAAATAAGAGTAAGTATTTGTGAATTGTAAGTGTCATTCTTTATTATAAATTTTTATTATATATGTATGAGTATGTCTAATATTGATTGTGTGCATTACTTTTTTTTATAATGTCATTTGTGTGAATAATGACGTGTACGTGGATGTTTGCGTGTACAATATAAATATAATATAACTTTATATAATTTAATAATTAGGAAATAGAGAGGATTTGTTACATGAGTGTGTATAATTATCATGTTATAATAACTTTTTGTCATAAAGTTAGAAAAATTCAAGGAAAAAATTGCAAAGTTAGTGATTATTCAAGCATTTGATTAGTTAAGTAAACATGTAGTGAATTATTTTATATATGAATGAGTGTGGTTGTGTGCGTCAATAATTAATATAGAGCCAATGAGTTGAGTTTAGTCATTTAGTTTAAAATATTTTTATAAAAACAATGACAAGTATATAATATTAAAAAATAAAAATTTAGACAAATTTAACAAAATAAAATAGTCATAGCTAGCCATATTGGCAATAAATACTCATAATGAACTATCGTGTAACAATTCAAAATTTGAAAACTTGTAGAAGGAAATTGTAAAAATTCATGTATTTTTTTTTCTGTAACTCAATATATTCAAGTTTTTTATTAATTTTTTTTTTTAATTTAAATTTCTTAATGACCCTCCTAAACAAAATTCTTGGAGCTGCCACTGCATGGGCGTGCAAAGAATTAGTTTGGGATGAAAAGTTTTGTTTCTATTTTTGGTAAGTAACATCTCTTTCATTCAAAAAGAAAATGGAAGAGGACAATCTCCTTGAAAATGTTTGTTTCATTTTGAAGCAACATGATGGTTTCTACAACTTCGATGTGTAAAATTGCTGGACTTAGTCCAACTCAGTCATTGCAGTCAAAAGAATATGGAAATGACCCTTCAAGTTATTATGTGTATATTTTTCATTTTTGTATTGATTTCCTCTCTCCCGCTAAAAGTTAGGATAGTTGTAAATCTAATTAATAAAGAAAGAGGAAATAAAGATGAATATGCTATTAATTAGGTAACTGTTTAACCGTTAGATCTTTTGGAAACTTATCACTTAAAAATGTATCTCTCTCTCTCTCTCTCTCTCTATATATATATATATATATAAAGCTTATAAGATCTCGAATTCTTTATGTAATAATTTATTCTCTATCATTAAAAAATTTACATATATTTAATAAAATTTGTGGATAAATACATAAATTTACTTAATTGTACTTGGTGTTTATCTAATTATTAAAAAAGAATTTCCATTGGTCCACATCATGGAATGATAAGAATATAGTCCAATAAGCCATGTGGTCTCAGAGGCAAGTGAACACTGAACCTTAATCTTCTATCTATACTATTAATAAGAGGATTTCTTGTTTGGGTTTAAACATTTTGCGTACTAAAATACCCGCATACAAATTTTTAAACTCTCTAAAATACTAATATCTTTTAGTTAAATAATTTTAAATTTAAAAACACAAACTGGTTAAAAAAGTAATTTACTATTCCAAAGTTTTGGGCTTTTGCCTTTATCTTCTTTATTCAGCCTAAAACTTAAGACAATATCTCTATCTCATTTTTAAACATTATTCCATGTTACCTTATCTCTTTATTTAAAAAAAAAAAAAATACAAACGGTTATTTATATATTACCTTTAAACATTATAATAGTAAACAAAAAAAAAAAAATAGCATTATTACACGTACAAAGCGTGTGTGATGAGTTTAGTAAATAAATAAGAGAATTCATGATATTAATGGCTTGAAAAAAAATGTAAAAGATCTTTGAATAGGATGCATATTAAAAAGCTAAAAAGGAGGGGGGGGGGGGGGAGGGAATGAAAATTGTTGAAGAATGACACATAATAAATATTGTATAATATATAGTTCATTTAAAATGTGCTTAACAATTTAAACAATAGCTCTTTGGCACTTCTTCATAAAAAAAAATATATTTTCTTCCCTAACACCATAAAGATTCTCTGTTATCTTATCATATTTTTAAAAGAAATGTTATGTCCACAACATTTTCACAATACATTTACAATAAATCTTAAGTGACATGTTGTTATTAACTGTTATAGGTGAACAAAAAAGTAATTTAAGTTGTGGATTTAAAATAGAACCAATAACAACTTACCACATATGATTTGTTGTGAAAATATTATAAAAATGTTGTGGATGTAGCACTTCTCTATTTTTAACATTAGCCCCTTCATAAACCGGATATATTATAACAACAAGATTGTATGTAAATGATCTTTCTCAAAAAAAAGAAAAAAAAAAAGAAAGAAAGAAAGATTGTACGTAAATGCTAATTAGAAATTAAAAAAATTCTAATTAGCAACAATAATAACGGTTTTATAGAGACTAGTTGCAGACTCACGCAATGCCTAGGAACATATGATTACTTTGTAATTATGGTATGATGTATAATTTGTTCTTTCTAAAAATCAAAAAATTTCTAAAATTATTTTTCATCTATCCATCTTTATATATATATATATATATATATATATATATATATATATCATTTTAGTATTTGGTGTGTTTGATTGAAATTATTTCTTTTTGAGGTAGTCCATATTTTTCTAAATTATATTATGGTACATTGTGTTTTCCATTTTTTTCTTACAATTAAACTTTTTAAGTTTCAAATATATTATTCAAATTTCTCATTTCTTAAATGAGATATCGTAATAATCAAAACTAATCACAAAATTACACTTGATATTACTTAAATAGTTGAGAAACACATTCAAATACATAGCAAGATTGTATTCTAATATAAATTCTAATTTTCACTTTCAAAATAACTAAGCATTATGTCAAACAAAAATCAAACAAAAGCTATAAGATAGAGAGAAAAGGCTTGTGATGGAGAACTCAAAGACACACATAAAATCGTTTATTAACCCAAAATAGTGTTATAAAAAAATACAATGATTCTTCAACCTAAAGTTAAGTTACAAGAAAGAATAAATAATCGAGAAAGAGAATAATCGCTTTTTTTGGGAGAGACTTAATTTAGATAAATTTATAGAAAATAAGAAGAATAGTCAAAATAAAAAATATAGTCACACCAAATTATCCAAATCATGTTATGTAATTGAATAATATTATATTCTTATATAATATCTTTATAATGCAATATGATAGCATTTAACAATCAAAGAAAAGAAAAGAAATATAACAACTTAAAAACACAAAACCAAAAAGTTTGGAGCATGAAATACAATTTAATCCTATTTATTTTTTGTAGGGGTATGCATCAACCTAAAGTAGAGTTCTAAAGAACACACAAATTCATCAATCTAAAGTAAAGATATAAAACATAAAAAAAATAAAAAAAAATCCACACAAAAAAGGGGAAGAGAGAGAGAGAGAGAATAATAGTAGAGTTCTAAAGAACATGGAAATTCATCAACATAAAGTAAAGATACCAAAAAAAAAAAAAAGAAGAAGAAAAACATGAGAAAGAGAGAGACTAATAACCTTTTTATGTGATAAAATATGTATAGAGTGAGAGAGAATAATAAATTTATAATAAGAGGATGGGGATAAGAATAGTCAAAATAAAAGGAAGATGAAGGGATAAAGGAATAGTGATATTAATGTTAATAGTAGTAGGGAGATGAAAAGGTAAAAAGGAAGAGAAAAAGTTGGAGAAAATGTAACAGTAAATTACAAAATTAATAAATAAATAAAAAGAGTCAAAAAATAAGAGAGAAATTATTGAAAATAAGTAGGTGATATGGTCGCTGATGTGGCTCAACTAGAGCGTAGCAACAATAAATGCTACGTTTCAGTTTTTAGATATATAATAATACATATAGATATAGATGACAAAATGATGTCAATCTTTTGTGGCAAACATATGCAATTTTAATACTAGAACTTTTTTTTATGACTCCATCCTAAAACCATTACTGCTTTTTTTTTTTTTTTTTTTTTTAATGATCTAAAACCATTAGTACTAAGTACACCACTCCGCTGACACCATTTTAATCTCATCTCTCTACCCTTTTATATATTATTGCTATTAGCATCTACTGATAAACTATTTTAGAAATTTTTTATAGGAAAAAAAAAATGACTAACTTTTTTGGCAGCATGTTCAATTTCTCATAATTTTTTTTTAAAAAAAAAAGATGATTAATGTATGTTTTTAGAGCATACTCTCGAAGCACGAAGAATAATACTCCATCTTCTCACATTTATGGTAGAGTTCACTTATTAAATTAATGATGGAATCCACCATGAATGTGAAAGAAAAAAACACAATATATCCGTACTCTAGAAGTAGCTGTAAATTTTCTATTAACCAGACTCATAACATATTAATGTACTTTCTTATCATGTGTTACTTTTTTTTTTTTTTAGAGAGAGAAATCACGTGTTACTTTATTAGCATGTGGAGGGGCTCCTGTGTCAAGATTACAAAGATTTTTATTTTTATTTTTTTGAGAAACCCGATTACAAAGAATCTTTAAAAAAAAGAAAAAAAATAAGAAGAAGTGTTTGCACATGAAAAATCTGCAGACCATATTACATATATGCTTGTTTTTTCTTCCCGTCGTATTAGACTCTTATTAGGCCTTAGAACTTTTTTTTTTCTACGGATAAGAGACTCTTACCACTTGTTCTAATGGTAAAAAATTACTTACTTGGTTAAATTAATGGTGGAGTCCTTTTTTATGATGAAATCCATTTATTAAATTAATAGT
The DNA here is from genome assembly GCA_028535165.1 of Quercus tomentella. Taxonomy (NCBI): domain Eukaryota; kingdom Viridiplantae; phylum Streptophyta; class Magnoliopsida; order Fagales; family Fagaceae; genus Quercus; species Quercus tomentella. The sequence goes on from JAPQVY010000012.1 coordinate 13,970,439, forward strand.
AGAATCCACCATAAATATGAAAGGAGAAAACATCATCTCTCCATACTCTAAAAGTACCTGTGAATTTTCCATTAACCGGACCCATAATGTATTAATGTATTTTCTTATCATGTGTTACTTTTTTTTTCTTTTTTTTTTAAAAAAATTTAGAGAGAGAAATCACGTGTTACTTTATTTGCATGTGAAGGGGCTCCTGTGTCAAGATTACAAAGAATCTTTTTATTATTATTATTATTATTATTATTAATTGAGAAACCCTATTACAAGAATCTCAGGAAAAAAAAAATGTGTTTGCACATGAAAAATCTACAGACCATTTTACATATATGCTTATTTTTTCTTCCCATCGTATTAGACTCTTATTAGGCCTTCGAACTTTCTTTCTTTCTTTTTTTCTTTTTTTTTTTTTTGGGATAAGAGACTCTTACCACTTGTTCCAATGGTAAAAAATTACTAACTTGGTTAATGTGTCGGTAGTTAAAAAGTCTATACCATATAATAATAAGATAAATTACTATTTAAACCTATAATTTGCCTTTAAAAAAAAAACTATAATTTAAAAGTAATAAATTAAACTCTATAATTTCAAAAGTAACAAAGTAGATATTTCAAAAACAAATTATACCCTCAAAAGTAACAATTTAATTTCTGATATTTTATTTCCTTCTCAAAAAAAAAATTATGATATTTCAAAAACAAATTACACCCTTTATAAAGTTTTAAAAGTAACAAATTAATTAAACTCTAAAATTTCAAAAAGTAATAAATTTTTTATGAAATATGTGGGGGCCCAAGGACCGAGGAAGGGACTGTTGAGCTATTAGTATGATTATTGAGGCATCATAAGCCTGAAGAGGGAATCCACCCGAGGAGAGGAGGAGAAGAGACAAAAGACTTTTGGGAGCTCCGTTGGGGAAGGACAGGGTGTGGAGAGAGAATCATGGGGGGTAGGGGAAGTTTCCAGTGAAAAGTAGCTTATTGCCTCCTCATTAAATGGTTGACAACAGTTTTATCAGCTGCATTGATGAGAAAGTGACATGAACAATGGATTTCACAGCTAAGCAGCTCTTTCTACTACCTTCATCAGAAGCTTAAGGGGGCATGTGTCAGGATGAGAATTTGGGTAGGTGGAGATGAGGGGTCAAGAGATTTGAAGTGCTAAGAAGTATATAAGGGAAGGAAACTTCCAGATAAAAGGGGAAAAAAGATAGGCATTAGAAGAAGAACATGGAGAGAAGAGCATGAACAGTGTATTATTCTGAGTATCATTGGTCTCCTCGGGCGAACTTGTAATAAGCCATTTATCTATTCAATCTGTGATCTTTAGTCTTTTTTCTCTGTTTTTGTCTTCGGGCTAACCCCTCTTTTTTGTTTAATCCACTCTCTTACAAATATATATTAATTTGGGCCTAGTTGAACTATTCCAACCTCACTATTCTAAGATGGTTTGGACTGTTTGATCTTTGAGTCTTTACAAATTACAGTATATTGTGTCAAAAATTTTAAAAAGTAATAAATGATACACTTTATAAATTAATTTAACTCTAAAAATTTCAAAAAGTAATAAATTAATTAAACCTCACCCATTTAAATAGAATTATATTGTGTCTAAAATTTAATATGGTTAAATGTTTAATTTGTTACTTTTGAAATTATAAGATTCAATTTGTCAATTAACATCATGAGCATTCACAACCGGGTCTATTTGGAATGTTCGCAATAAATTTTATTTTGAATGCCGTGAGTGGGGTGGGAGCTGCCTTTTCTTACTAAGTACCAGGCTGGTTTATTTTCTTTTCTTGGCCGGTTGCCTGCGAGCATGACCTCACTTGTTATACTCACTGTATTTTTCACACTATCAATACACTTTTCTAAACTTTTCTCAGAAAAAGGAAAAAAAAAAAAAAGGCATATGCATGCCACACGCCTATGCCACAATTTGGGCCCTGCATCAATAAAACATTAAAACCCCATCCACTTATCACAGCACATGATTTTGTCCAGTGCCTCAAATGCTTTGAACTTGTCAAGATGATAAATAATACATGTCCACTTTTTGGTCGTTTTTCCTCATTCTGACGGTCCAGTACATTAAAAACTCTCCTGAAGCTTTGCCATTTGTTACAAATCAAACTAAATATTGTAAGGAAGTTAAGGATTTAAACGGAAGGATCTTCCCTCACCCTCCAAGATCTGTGGCTCTAGGCCATTAAATCATGAGAAAATTTTTATTATGAGACGGACTTATAAGAGATTCCTCTCACAATATATGTGAGTTCCACATATTATGAGAAATGTCTCATGAGATGTCTTCTCACGGATGTGCAAAGTGACTTGTAAAGCTTAATATTATCAAAATTATATCCTGAAAAAGTGAAAAATACTCCATTAACCTTTTTTATGGTAGTGGTCAATGAGACAATGACCAATGTTTTGCTTAATTCACACCACACCCCCACAAAATAGCAAAATGACCGTTTGCCCATGAGTCCATGACGACACGAGGTCTATAAATTTCACTTGCAACGTGTATTTCTTCAGAGAGAAATGGTTGGACCAGTGAGACATAAGTTTGTATTGTTTGGTTCTTCCATAGTTCAGAATAGTTTTAGCAACGAAGGATGGGGTGCAATTCTTGCTACCTTATATGCTCGTAAGGTACTTCTTCTTTTTTTCCTCTGTGCACTTAGGGGTGTGAGAAACATATGTATGTGGTTATCCAAACGTTATAATTGTCTCGCACTGCACACTGGATTTAACATTTACTGTTTATATGTTAAAGATCTACATAGATTATGATAGGTTGGGCATTCCTATTTCCTATGGAGCGTAAGGACTAAAGTTTTGAAATCTGTTCCATATTAATGATCAAAATGTCTGGAATTTTTCATGCCAAAACTCAACCTACTTATTCAGTCAAGTTCTGGGTTGCACCGGATTGTACTGGCCAATCCAGTGAAATTCCATACCATATCTTTATGAATAAGGTTTTATAAACTTTGTAATCTTTTTTAATGACAAAAACCTTTTACAAATTTATGTTACATTTATTTTCATATTCTTTTTTACTGTAAAGTGAGACATACATATAGAAGCAAATCTTGTAGGTTTTGTACTGAGATGAATAATGGGTAGATCATTATTCAGAAGCATTTTGCAAATAATTTAATTACCCTCAAAAATATTTTTGCACAACTTGGCTTAAATCTTGCACACCCTGATCAAAATCAATTTAGCACAAAAATCAAACAACATAGATCAGTTTATCCCAAAACTAATTAACAACACAAATTACTCTCATGAATCTCATCTCATTTCTATTATCTATCTAACTTTTTATATATCTCCGACTATAAGGGTAAAATGTGAGTATTTGTGAGTTCTGAATGTCTCTCTTTATTATAAATTTATATTATATATATGTGAGAGTGTGTATGTGTGTTTAATACTAATTTTGTACATTATTTTTTTATTTTTTGATATATTTATTATTTGTGTGAATTGTGATGTGTGTGAAGGTGGACATGTATAGTATAAATATACTATAACTTTATATAATTTGATAACCAAGAAATACAGAGGATTTGTTACATGTGAATATTATTATGATGTTATAATAACTTTTTGTTATAAAACTAGTGATTCAAGAAAAAAAAAATAGTAAAGTTTTTTTTTTTTGAGAAGGAAAAAAAAAAATAGTAAAGTTAGTGATTGTTAAATGTATTATTTATGTATGGATGAGTGTGGTTATGTGGGTCAATAATTAATATAAGGTCAATAATTTATTTTATTTTTTTTGAAAGATAATTACAACATGCTACTAACCCCGTAGTTCGAACCCTTTCCCTCCTAAACCCCCAAGCACTTTGTGCATGGGGAGATGCCAATTCAGCTACAAAAATAATGAAATAACAATGTTACACAAAAATAACTAATAAATAATGACAACTACACAAAAATAAAAATGTTACACAAACTTAACAAAATAAAATTGTTACATCTACTTTGACAATAGATAATTACAATTGATAATAAACCATCATGTGACGATTTCAAAATATGAAAACTTGTAGAAAGAAATTGTAAAATTCCATGTACGTGTTTTTTTTTTTCAATAATACAATATATTCAAGTTATCTTTTTATTAAAATTTGTTTAATTTAAACTTCTTAATGACTCCCCTTAAGAAAATTCCCGAAGCCGTCACTACTTGTCTTTTTAATATTTAATTGAAAAGCAACTGAGAATAGCAACAAGGAAGGGAAGATATGCTCAAGAACTGGAAAATTTGCAAAAGTAATAACACAATACTCTGAATTTTTTGAGCCCTACTGGTGATTCTCGTGAACTCTGCATTAACTCCTTGTTAAGGTGTGTGCAAGAGGAAACAGACAGGCCAAAGCAGTGCCATCAAAACTGTGGCTCATTATGTTCTCTGTTAAGTCTAAATTTTCATGCCCTATAAACTGATTTTAGATTTTTAACTCTTAAAAGGCAGACATATTTTTGCGAGGATACTCCAGCTGGAATTCCAGGCGTGCTCTGCAGGTTTTGGATCAAATCTTTCCAAAGGTATTTTATGTTTAATCACACTTGAAGGTTATAGTTTCTTCCATACCTTTCAGTGTCTAAAAGGAAATATATAGTAGCTGTTTATTCCTAGTAAATCCACATAGGAGTAAAAACAAGAAAAAAAATATTTTCTCCATTTGAAATAGATCAATTTCATGGTTAATATATCATAGTTCATGTGCCATAAAACCTGACTCATTACGGGGTTGACGTTATCATGAAGTGAATTGGGATTTATTGGAAACATCCATCTAATACAAAGATTGATTTCTTAGTGAAAAATATAAGCTATAATTGGACCTGTGAAACTCCAGGGGTCTCGTCTATCTAGGTTCAGTTGTTGCAGTCATGAGGCTGCCAGCATTTTTTTTTAGGTATTCTAATAAGCTAAATATTTTTGTGTTATTATGTTAGGATGCACCAATACAACCTTCATTGGTGATTATCTATTTTGGTGGTAATGATTCAGTGCATCCTCATCCATCTGGCCTAGGCCCTCATGTACCACTTCCTGAGTATATTGAAAATATGAGGAAGATAGCCATGCATCTAAAGGTATTGTTTCTATTGAATTGATTCTTCAGCAATGGTGCACAGCTTTATTGCTATTTGAACATAAATTTTTTTTGTTGTTAGACCCTTTCAGAGAAGACTCGCCTTATCTTCCTGAGTGCTCCTCCTTTCAACGAGGAACAAATTCGCGAAACATTAAGGTGCTCATAATGATAACTTTAATTGTAATTGTTTCTTTCTTTCTGTGTAGGAGTTAATTATTCAGTTCTAATAGTACATATTTTTATTGAAACCAGTGATAAATTGGGAGAGCTGAATCGGACAAATGAGTCCTGCAGAATATATTCAGAAGCTTGTTTAGAGCTGTGTAGGGACTTGGATATTAAGGCCATTGATCTATGGACTGCTATTCAGAAAAGGGATGATTGGTTGACTGAATGCTTTACGTGAGTTTGCTTTCAGATGTGATGCTCTTTTGTTGTCATTATTATTATTATTATTTGAAAAAGAAAGAAAAAATGAGTTAACAAAAGGAGGGAATAGAAGTATCAAACCCTTTTGTTTCCACTTGAAGTGGATGAAATATAAACATTAAACTCTGATGGAAGAGTGCTAAAGATACTACCAATTTTATAATAAATGACTTCCAAACTGACATGACAATGAAAGTTGATTGGTGTCACTCTAACAGCATAATACATAGTAAATAATAAATAAATGTTTGATTAATGTTCTTTTTGATTGGTAACACATTATTTTGTAAAATTTATGTAGTAAAATTGTAAAATTCCTAGCATCACTATGATATTAGTAAATGTCATTTTCAAATTCACTTGCCTTAATTCATCATCGAACTACTCTATGATCCTTATTCAGGGATGGAATTCATTTCTCATCTGAGGGGAGCAAGATTGTAGTAAAGGAAATAATGAAGGTCCTTAGGGAAGCAGAATGGGAACCAAGTCTACACTGGAAGTCACTGCTTGCTGAATTTGGAGAGGATTCACCCTATGATCCAGTCAGTCCTGATGGCAATACCACTGTGAATGTCTCTGAGGGCAGCTTCCGCAGAAACATGCAATGGGAATAGAAAATTAATAAGTAATAAACCTATTGAATATTAGCCTCTGAGCAAGTTTTTTGGTCACGACCTGACTGTTGCTTGGTGTGGTCATTGTGCTTGTCATTTTCTTCAAATAATTCGGTTCTGACAGCCCTGAGATTGAGTTAAAAATAGCAATTAGTGTGGTCATTGTGCTTAAATGGTTCATATGTAGTGTCATCTTTCTCAATGTTTGATATGTAATCATCCGATTCTTTAGCAGTAAACTTTATTGAGTCAAAAAAATGTTACCAAGATATTTAATTAATGAGAACATTTTGGCAATATTCCAATTTTCTTCTTATAGAGTTCAAAGATTAAAGATACAACCAGAGTACCTTGCTTTCATCGACCGTAATATAAACGGACCACTAATGGTATGTTTTTTTGGATTATAACTAATGGTATGTTAAATATTTGTTTCTGGAGTAATGCTAGGAATGTTATAAATTTTATTAGGTAAGTATTATAATTTGTGTGTTACTAATCACATTCATTATCACTTCTATTGTAAAGTCTTTTTGCTTTAGTATTTTTTTCACTTTATAAAATGTCTTGAAATTAGCGGGTGCTCACATTTAACATTACTAGTTGACTGGTTGCGGAGAAGAGAGGAATAAAAAGGAGACCCAAAAATATCATCCTTCGATTAAAAAAATAATATATATACTTCAATAAAAACAATTTTTTATTAAAAAAAGCAGTCTTATAAGATTAGCCAGTAAATTGTAGTATTGTCCAATTTTCTCATGAAAGTGTTTCCAAAAAAAAAAAAATTCTCATGAAAGAGTGTACTTGGGTTCAAATCTCTTCTTCTCCACTTATTGTAAGGGAAAAGGGGAAATAAAAAAGCCACTCAACCTATTTGTTTCCCGCTAACAAGGTCCCCGATTAGATTTTGATGCTCATGATATGGTTTTGGAGAAGAGACTAAAAAAGGAGAGTCAGAATCATACTTTAGAAAAGCAAAGGATCATAGTGTTTTTTTTTTTTTTTTTTTTGGCTTGCAGTAGGTTAGAAAGGAATATTGATCAGTAAATATAAATTTACACTCAAATAAAAATTACCTATTGAAACAGTTTTCTTGACACTGTTCAAGTCCCCAAAGTCTATACTAGAATATTGTATTGTTGTCTGCAATGGTCTTGCAGTGTTGATGCGACTTCTAACGGTGGCTTGACTATACCGGAGAGTTTTGACGGCAGCAGTAAAAAGCCAAAGAAGATGAACGCAGCGAAGAAAAACACTGAGAAAAACAAAGATTGCTCTTAAATATACCGTAAGGACAGAAAACCATGGCCACAGGAAGGTGGCTCTGATACCATGTTAAATATTAGCATTGATACACCATGTTGAATATGCTAGTATGGATACGGAAGTGAAAGTATAAAGTATAGAACACAATAACACACGAGGATTACGTGGTTCAGCCTAACGGCCTACGTCTACGGAGGAAACCCTAAAGGGCTACATCAATAATATATTATAGTGTAGTACAAATCCTGTGTTACAATGAATCATAACATGTGTATATATAGTAGACTAAACCCTAGACTAATAGACTTCTAGTACAAGTAGGAGACTTGGCTTGCACACAAAGTAGAATTAGGCTTGGGCCTATGCTAATGGGCTAATATATCTCTAACAAGGCAGAAGGAAAACAAGAAAAAAGAAAAAAAATTGGGCATATTATTTCATCTATACTAGCCATAGACCTAGGCAATGCGTGGAGATAAATAATTATTTTGTATTGTAATATAATGTATAATTTTTTCTCTAAAATTTTTTGAAGATAATTTTTTCTACCTAATAGATAGTCAGTGCTTGCAGTAAATATGATTTGCACTACCTGATGAATATTCATATTCAATTTGGTGCAAATTCTCAGAGCCTTTTAAAGAAGCTTGCATTATCTTTCTTAGTGTTCCACCTTGAGGCAAAAATTCGAGAAATATATAGGTGCTTATAGCAACAATCTTGTAATTGTTTCCCAGAGCATTTCTCAGTTCTAAAATGTCACATTCTAAACTAGAATCAGTTAGTTCTAACTGCATATATTTTACTGGAATTGCTGGTTCAATAGGAGGGGGCGAACAAATGAGTCTTGCCAACAATATTCAGAAGCTTGTTTAGAACTATGTCGAGAGATGGACATTAAGGCTATTGATCTTTGGACTGCAATTCAGAAAAAGGACGGTTGGGCAACTGCTTGCTTCACGTAAGTTTGCTGCATGTGTTGTAGGTTGGATTTAAATTGCAGTGTGGCCAACCTTAACTAGTTTCTTGAGGATCCATAGTCAACCCCAAAATTTTGGACTAAAGCTTGGTTGCTGTGTGCTTTCTTCACCGGGGATGGAATTTATTTATCAGTTGAGGGGAGCAAGATAGTGGTGGAGATAATGAAGGTTCTTAGAGATGCAGACCGAGAACCAAGTCTACACTGGAAGTCATTGCCAACTGAATTTGAACAGGTTTTTGTGCCCAAATTTCGAGAAATTTTTGGTGAGAAGATCAAATCAAAAATATCTGAGGCTAGCTTACTTAGACAGATGAAATGGGAATAGGTCCTACATTATAGTATTGATTATAATTTTTTTTTCATACCGAATACCCGATTGCAGTTTGAAAATTTAAGATTGATATTGCTAAAATTAAAGATTAAATTGATTGCAATCATGTTCTTTCTTTCCCATGCGTCTGTATGTTTTTCTTTGTGCTTCTATTTTTTGCTACATATATAGCAAAGGAAAATGTTATTGGCATACCTCCTATACACCCTCTATCGTACATATGATTTTGAATTTAAGGTTTTCATCTACTATTATCTAAAAATAATCAAAAGCTATTAATGACCTGGAAAAATCAAGAAATCGCCCCTCATGTGTGAAATTATAGAAGACCCCATTTAAGATCTAACAATTTCATTAAATTGACTAATTGAGTATGATTATTAAAATTTGTAAAGTTGTGTTTTACAACTAATTTGTGTTAGCTTTAATTCCATACCAAATTTTATTGAAATTCTATTCAATCTTATGTACCATGTATTATATGTGAGATTTCTTTGTATGGGTTGTGTGTGTGAGAGAGTGTGAAGACTCAAGACTCATTGAAGATCAAAGGAGTTTTTGCGAGTAGCTCGCGAGAAGACTTCCCTCGAAGTGAAGCCATGTGTTCAGCACATGACTGGAATGCGAAGAATCATGACAGATGGTGATAGCTGGTTTTTGCGAGTGTTTCGTGGATAAGGCCTTCCCACGAGATATCCACGAAACATTCTATTTTGACATTTTGTCATATCTGATACACCAGGTCTCTACCCACATTATATATACCCACATTACCCACATATTGAGAGGAGTGCTTTTCAGAGAGAAAACTCTAGCCATTACCCTTGAGAGTGAGAGATTGTCATACCCACAATCCTCTACACAATCCATTGTGGTTTTCCTCAACTCCTACCTCTCCATATCCGAATCCTTGAGAAGTTGATAGCCCAAACACTTACTACACCCATCCTAAGTGTAAAGTGAGGTTTTGGTGTTGTTGGGAAGTATTGGAAGAAGCCATTTGTTTGGTGGATGCAATCAGGTTGAATTGCATGATCCGGAGAGTTAGCGAAGACAAGGATTCGTCAAGTCAGTTGGTAGAAGAAGCTTGGAGGGCTCAAGTACATGGGGTAGACTAGGCTTGGAAGGTTTTTTGTTATTCGTGTACTCCAACTCATTCTCTAGTAGATCGATTTACTACTTGGAGGGCGGTGGAGAGGTTTTTTGCCGAGTTCTTTGGTTTCCTCTTCGATAACACATTGGCATGTTATCTTGTGTTTGCATTCTTCTTCCCTACTCTTTTAGCTTTCGTTTTGTTGTTGATATTTGATGAATATGGCTTAGAGTAGTCTTATTGTTTGTTCGCTTGCATTTACTCTATTCCGCACTTAGTTTAAGTTAGAGTAAAATCAACCAAGCCATAATTTTAATTTGGGGGTTTAAACAGCTCTTGTGTTTTCACACAAATTTGAGCTTTCAAAATTAATAGATATGATAATTGGCTACAATAATAATGCAAGAGTAGTAAGCACAAAAAATATGCAAAAAGCATTATCCCAACTAAAGTACCTACTTGACTCGATTGCACTTTTGGCGGGTTCAAATTTTCACTTATGTAAGTTATACGCAACGCTTCCTTATCATTTTAGTGAGGTTCACAAATACTCTTTTGTTTTTTTTTTTTAATCTCCTCAAATTTTTTTTTTCAACCTACTAATCATGTTTTTTATTTTAAAATATTAATAATAACAATCAAACTGTTTTCTAGAAAGGGGGATAGAAAATTTGGATTTCAATCTAGTGCAATGGTTAGGATTATTGACTTATTACATCATGCAATTACTAAATGTAAAAGTTAAAATGGTAAAAATGCTTTTTAACTTTTTAATCTTTTACTTCCTTTTCCATTTTAATTTTTACATCTCACAAAAAATAGTAATTTGCATGGTGCAACTCAATTTAAAAGATTTTGATTCATTTGGATAGTAAGGAAAAAGTTGTTGGGGTTTTGTGGCTATAGGCTTAATATGTTATTAGCAGTGTGACTTGTACCAGGCCTAGCCCCTTCAGTTGGGCTGGGCCTAAGCCCTGTGACCTTTGTGACAAGGCCATCATAATCATTCCACAACCATTGTAAATAAAATAAAGTGGGATATTTCAACACTTCAACTCCCTCAACCCTCAATTATTGCATTACCAGGAAAAAAAAAAAAAAAACAAAACAAAAGGAAAAAAAAAAAAATGTACCATACCAAACTAATGGAGGAAATACTTGCTTTTTTAGTGGGTTTTACAGTTCTTCGCATATTTCTAGGGAGTAATGTTCATGACACAACTTTATGCCACAACTTGCCATGTGGCGAGTCGTGAGTGGTGAAAGTGTGTTCCCTCATGGCCCACCATCACACTTCCACCACTCACAACTCGCCACATGGTGAGTTGTGGCACAAAATTGTGTCTAGAGCATTACTCATTTCTAGGACCAACGTTGTCATTAAAAAAGTTTTGATGGGGTGGGTCCGATGCTACATTTCTCGATGGGCTTAGTTAGCATTTTGATGAAAACAATAATTATTAGAATTGTGTATGTTTAAAATGTTTATTTGACTTTTTGGTGATTACTTTATGTTGAGAGAATGGACTCAAATATACTTGTATTTTGAAAAATAAGTAAAAATTAAATAAATAAATAAAACTATACATAGGCCAAAAAAAGAAGAAGTTATAAGCTAAAAGCATATGTTAACATTTTGTCTGCTTTTGATGGCAACAATAGAGTGAGACCAAGTCTAGCAATGCAAAAATCATCATCTATCACTACCCACCCTTTAGCAATGGTCTCCTCACACTGTACAAATTATTAACGTTTTCATCAAACCATATCCAACATAATAAGCACAACTTCAGACTTGTATTATGGTTTACTTGAGCTACCCTAGTTATTTGCCTTAATAAGACATGTTTCAATGAATGCCTACTTATTTCTTTTTCCCACATCATTTGAAATTTGGAACAACTCTTCTATCCCTACTCATTCTAATTTGTTAGGACATATGTGAATCATGTTAGGAACATATGTCATCTAGAATTGGCTAATCCTTTGACAAAACACACTTTACTTGTAATTAGATAGATCTAGAATGTGTTTAATACTTCAAGAAACAAGAGTTCAAGTCCAAGTGTTAAAGCCATGCAAATCTATTCAAGAAACAAGTAAAGAAGTGCTGGATTTTAAAGCTCGACAACTAGCTCAACAGATAGCATCTATCGAGGTTTAAAAGATTTGTTTAGCCCAATGCTCGACAGCTGCTCGATAGATAATCTATCTATTGAGATCTACGAAAATCAATTTTTCAAATCTGATTTCACACCAATCTATGTATATTTGTTTAGGCTTTCTTTTCTCACAACCCTAAACATATATAAGGATTATGTTAAAGGCCGTCACAGCTAATGTAAGTGAGTGCAACTTGATGCAAAGGTTTTTCACAAGCATATTGTGACCGGAGACATATGCCCTAGTTCATCTCTCTTTTGAAGAAGCTGTTATGTGTGTACGTCGTAAGGTTTTGTAACCAAGGAGCTTCGTGATCTTCATCGTGTTGATGAACTGAAAAACTTTGCAGCCAACATCCTTCTCAAGTTGGTGGTTAGTCACATACTTGGATCTATGCATTGATTGGTTAGTCACATACTGAGAGCTGTGCATTGAAAAGGAGAGACTGTCACTACAGAACAAGTCCAATTGGGTATTGGGTAAGGGTTCAACTGTAGATTGATATAAGGTACTGGGATTCCTTTACTTGTAACTGCTTGTTTTGATAATACTGGATTTTCGGGAGTGGTGACCTTAAATTCACCCGATGGGGTTTTTGCCTTGGAGGTTTTCCCCATTCGTAAACAAATTACCGTGTCAACTTTATTTCCCGCTGCATATTAACTTAGTTAGTGATTTGTTTGTACTACCACATGTATTGCATGTTAATTCAATTAATTAATTAACTTGGCTAATTAATTGGTTAATTTGTCACAAGGGATCAATACATTCTTGGCCTATCATAATTGAAACAAAACCTTTCATCCTCAACTAATCCTTAACACTAATTGATGACAGCCCTGTCAATTTAAACAATAGCTCTTTGGCACTTATTCATAAAAAATAATTTCTTCCCTAACCCCAGCTAAAGATTCTCTAAAGATTCATGTGTCAATCTGGTCTGTAGTCTCTGTCCCCCTATTATTGGTGTTAGCGTTATCTTTTTCTGATAAGAATCTATTTCCTTATCACTTAATAGTTATTATCATTAGCATGTGAAGGGGCTCTTGTTTCGAGATAACATTTAATCATTAAAAAATATCTTTTTAATTAAAAGTTGGGTCATGTTACTGATACCTTTAGAATAATTTTTAATAAATTATTTTAGGAAAATGTTGACACTACTTTAATAGAAAATATAAAAATTTTTCAAAAAAATTAATTATTATTTTTTTATCATTTTTCCATAAAATATTTTAAAAAATAGTTCATAAACTAATGCCTTTAAGGCATCCATTAACTTTTCCATTAAAAGTTAAGATGCGATGTTAAAAAAATAACTTTATTTAGCAAGAGCTTTTAAAAGTTAAGATGCAGTGTTAAAAAAACAACTTTAAATAATAATAAAAAAATTAGAAAAAGTAAAGAAATAAAAATTCTTGTTGAGAAAAGATGGAGTAATTGTATATGTGCAATAACTATTGATCTTAGAATTTTACTAATGTATGCCTTTAGGGCATACATTAATAAATCATTTGAAAAAAAAATTTATGAGAAAATGAAAAAATAACTAACTTTTTTTTACCATCTTTTCAATTTTTCATAAAAAATTTCATAAAATGGTTGATTAATGTATGCTCTTTATCTTAATCTCGATTTAAATTTCCCTTTACACATGAAAAATCTACAAACCATAGATGCTTGTTTTCTCTTCCCGTCGCAGTAATTGACTCTTAGCACTTTTATTTTTAAAAAAAAATTTATTTTAGAAACTCTCAACAGACAGCAGTTGTTCTAATAAAATAACTTCCCTAGTTCCCTATGCACACGAGTAAAAAAATAGCTAACTTTTTTTTAGAGAGTTTCAACCTATGGCGTCCTCTTCTGATAATAATTCTTTATTATCAGACTAAAAAATAACTAACTTGGTTAATGTGTCTGTGGTCTAAAAGTCTATACCTTTTTTTTTAGAAACAAAAGCCTATACCATTTAATAATAAGGGTAAATGACATTTTAAACCTTTAATTTAGGAGTAATAAATTAAACTCTATAGTTTCAAAAGTAACAAATTAAGTTTTGATGTTTCAAAAACAAATTATACCTTTTATATAGTTTCAAAAGTAACAAATCAATTAAACCCTATACTTTCAAAAAGTAACAAATTAAACCTCACTCATTTAAGTAGAATTATATTGTGCCTAAAATTTAATACGATTGAGTTTTTAATTTTAAATTTTTTGAAACATCATGGTTCAATTTGTTATTTTTAAAATTATAAGATTCAATCTTAAACAAATATTGAGTAATTAACTATTTCTTGCTAAGAGCATTGTAACTCAATTGACATTATTATTATTTCCTATTAGAAAAGCCCAAGATTCAAATATCTCCTCCTCCGTTGTATCCATAATATTTTTTTTAAAGAGAACCATAAGATTGGATCTTAGGAAATTATCACCTTATATTTAAATCTTTCAATTCTTTCTAATTCTTAGTAAGATGAATGATATGTGATGATGGTGTCACAAATCATCCAACTCCATAACTCGTCCATATGTCTCGTCCAACGAAAGACAAGCTACGACAAATCAAATAGGCGAAGTGAATGTTCCAAGCGTTCTGGCTAACCTCGTCCGTCTATGGACGGACAATACCTCATGGAATCTTACTCATCACCATTTAAGGGCAAGCCGTCCAAGATGGTCTCGTCCATCTTTTACTAAAGATGGACGAGTTCACCATGGAACGGCCCGTCCAACCTAGGTAACTTCCATAGCGGTTATGGAAGTTACCCCCAATTCTCCGGACTCCTCGAAATTGGGAACGGTTACTAAACAGATAACCGTTCCACACATACTATATAAGGATTCTTCGGTAAGAGATTCAGACAATTTTATTTTGAGAAAATACTCCTTCCTTACAGAGAGTTCAAAAGTAACTAACTTCATCATCGGAGGACTTTTGGCCGGTCCCCTCTGATTCAGTGTTCTTTGTATTACAGGATATAGCCCAAAGATCATCGTTCAAGTCTCGTCAACCTACTGATATCCAAGGAATTATCATGTGATATTTAAAAATTTAGTGATCTTAAAAAAAAATCCTCATAAACAACACAAAATCAAATAAATGTCACTTATCACAAAAACTTTGATTGGCTCTGGTGCCTCAAATGCGTTGAACTTGTTAAGATGATGAAACATTTCCACTTTTGGCCATGTGTCCTCATCATTATGATCCAATATATTGAATACTTTCATGAAGCTTTGCCCTTTGTCACAAATCAAACCAAAATTAATATTGTAAGGAAGTTAAGGATTTAAACAGAATGATCTTCCCCCACCCTCCAAGATCTATGGTTCTGGGCCATTGGCCATGGAAAATGTTCTTATAAAATGGATTTATAATACATCTCTTTCATAATATGTGTGGATTCCATACATATAGGCTTTACATGTTATGAGAGAGATATCTTATGAAATACCTTCTTAGACTATAGACGCACAAAAAGTGGCGGGTCAAGCTAGATATTCTTAAAATTATGTTTGGGCCATATGGCAAATATTCCATTACCTTTTTTTTCCTAATGGTCAATGTGACAATGACCAATGATTTGTTTAATTCACACTACACCCCCACAAAATAGCAAAATGGCCGTTTGCCCATGAGTAAATGACGAGACGAGGTCTATAAATTCCACTTGGAAGTTGGAACGTGTATTTCTTCAGAGAGAAATGGTTGGTCCAATGACACCTAAGTTTGTATTGTTTGGCAAGGTTTTCAGACCCGAACCGTTCATTGAACCGTAAAAGGGAGAGGTTCAAGGTTTTTGAGGTCGAACCGAGGTCGAACTGGAGTCGAACCGTGATGATGTCATGATTAATTTAATAATTAATTAAAGCCTAAATATAGATATTAAATTTATAAAACTAGCAAAATTGACAATATATCTATATATGTGAGGGAAATTTAATGATTTTCAAGCATATATTTAATAATTAAATAAGAAAGTTAATAAAATAAAATAATAACCATGAAAACATTAAAATTTATGATTAATTTTTGAAGTAAAGTTGAATATCTTTGAAGGATTTTAATTATAATTTTTTTTATTCCTTGTAAGAGATGGATAATTTAATTAAGTAGAATAAAATTGTGTTAAGTTTTTTTTTTTTTTTTTTAAAAAAATTGCTGGATCACACGGTTCTCACCGGTTCGTGCGGTCTAACCCCTGTTTTAGGGGTTTACGGAATTAACAAAAAATCCGGTTCTTTAGGCTTAAAAAATCGATTTTCATCCCGATTCTCGGTTTTCACGGTCCGATCCAGTTCTGAAAACCTTGTTGTTTGGTTCTTCCATAGTTCAGGATAGTTTTAGCAACGAAGGATGGGGTGCTATTCTTGCTACCTTATATGCTCATAAGGTACTTCTATTTTTCCTTTGTGCATTTTAGGGTGTGAGAAACATTTGTATGTTGTCATCCAAATTATGTGGTTATGTTTGGCTTGATGTAAAATGTTTTTCCAAGTGAAAAAATTTTTTCAAGTGAAAATATTTTTTGGAAAGGAAAAAATTTTCAGTTGTTTGGTTGTGTTTTGGAAAATGCGCTAGAAAATATGTATATATGCCGAAAAATACGTTGGATGGTGTCTTGGCTAGACTCTCTCTCTCTCTCTCTCTCTCTCTGTTCGGATAGAGGCTAAAAATAGAAGTGTAATTTAGTTGAAGATAAAATAGAAGTGTAAAAGATTTTAGACTGAAGGGGTCCTTATTTCACGATCAAACTGAAATTGATTTTAGTTTGACCGTTTTTCCAATCCACCCAAACATCCTGTTGGGTGTAAAAGATTTTCTATATATGTTTTTCAGCCAAAACAAACACAACCTAAATACTGTAAGGAAGTTAAGGGCCGTTTTAGTGGCAACATTTAAATTATAGTTTTTAGTATTTAAGTGCTGAAAATGGTGGAGCCCAAAAAAAAAAAAAACCATGTTTGGTAACACATAAGGAGTGTTCAAATTTCAGTTTTCAATTTATAGAGTTTAAACATTACATTTTGAGTGTACCTGAGGAGGAGTTTTTAGTTTTAAGTAACCGTTTTGAATGACATTATTATAATTAGTTTGAAGATTGTGGGACCTAGCATCTAACTAGACATTATTAAACCCAAACAACCTTACTCCCTCTTTCAAAAGAGTAATACTAATACTACAACTTTTCTTACAACTTGCTCATATAGCAAGTTGTAAGTAGTAGAATTGTGGACCTATTCTTTTTACTTCACCACTCATGATTTGCCACTTGGGCAAGTTATGGGAAAAGTTGTTGTTCTAGATTTGTTGCCACCATAGATTTGTGGCACTCGCCTGTGGATCTCAAAATCGGACATTATTTTTTTTTCTTCGGTGGCTGAAAATTTTCCCATTTTATTTGGTTGTATTTTTGGTTGATATGTGGTTATTGGGTACAGTTTTTTTTGTAGCTGTTGTGGTGTGGGTTGCGAAAATTTGATAACTTTGTTTGGGTTTGGAAATTGGGGAATTTGGGGCTGTGGTGTGGGTTTTGATTTGTTTTGGGTTAAATGCCAAATGGGTTTGCAAGAATATTCCAGGAAGCTTCAAAGGTTGTTGGCGATAACGCAAACGATGAATACAATCAAGGGACCATTATTTTGACAAGAGCTTCTGCACATGTCATGTTGATATGTCATGACATGTTTAGTTGGTTTTTTATTTAGCCACCTGTAACATGGAGAGAAATAATGCATGGGAGTTTGGATTCTTCAAGTTTGGTTTGGATTCTTCAAGTTTGGCAGAGCAGAAAAGGAGACGAGATGAGCGCTGTTGTCTTGTCCTTGCGAGGGACTTTTCTCTCTTATTGAATAAAAATAATGGTTTTTTTTATGAGAAATAAAAATAATAGTTAATTCACTGTTTTTGTCAGAAAAGTTACAACTAAAAAAACAAAAAAACACATTCTCATTGCAAACACTCAATTATATCTTTTCAATTTTAAAAGAATGTTATAAAAACATGCTAATAAGCACGTACTTTTGCATTATTAGTATTCAAAATACATGTTTTAGTATACTTTTTAAATCATATTTTTTACATTATTTGATAACTAAAACCATAATACTCCAGCCAAACGGGTCCTAAAGATTTAAACAGAAGGATCTTCCCCCACCCTTCAAGATATGTGGTTCTGGACCAATGGATCATAAGAACATTTTCTTATAGGATATTCCTCTCACAACATTTGCAAGTTTTGCATATTGTGAGAATGTCTCATGATATATCTTCTTAAGCCATGGACGCACAAAGTGACGCATGAAGCTAGATAGTCTTAAAATTATACGTCGGCAAAATGCCTAATACCACATTAATTTTTTTTTCCTTAATGGTCAATGTGAGTCATGTGACAATGACTAATGCTGTGTTTATTTCACACTATACCCCCCACAAAATAGAAAAATGACCGTTTGCCCATGAGCCCATGACGAGACGTGGTCTATAAATTCCACTTGGAAGTTGGAACATGTATTGCTTCAGAGAGAAAATGGTTGGACCAGTGAGACCTCAACTTGTATTGTTTGGTTCTTCCATAGTTCAGTTAAGTTTTAGCAACGAAGGATGGGGTGCTACTCTTGCTACCTTATATGCTCGTAAGGTACTTCTTTTTTTCCTTTGTGCTCTTAAGGGTGTGAGAAACATATGTATCCTAATACGATGTGTCATTTCAGATTTTTATCTTGTAATCGGTGGCATTTTATAGCGGCGGCGGGTTTCACAAGACATAATCTGTTAACTGTGCTTTTATCTTGAGTTTGCTTAATTCGTTGATAGGATCATTGAGCATTCATTTGAAGGGAGAGAGGTTTAGAGAAAGGGAAATTCTTCCAACCTATTATTGTGGCAGTTGAAAAGCCCATCCATATGTACTTTTAGTAGTTTTTCTTATTTAATTAACATATGTAAATGGTCTTATGAACTGTCATATAGTGGGTTGGAGGAGATTTCTCCAAACTGATTTGGAGTAAACTTTGTCAGTAAGAGCCAATATATATATATATATATATAATATATATATGTTAAAGGTCTACATAGATTATGACATAATGATAGGATGGGCATGCCTATGAAGTGTCAAGGACTAGAGTTTTGAAATCCGTTCCATATGGATCAAAATGCCTGGAATTTTCCATGCCAAAAATCAACCTACTTATTCAGTCAAATTCTGGGTTGCACCGGATTGTACTGGCCAATCCAGTGAAATTCCATACTGTATCTTTATGAATAAGGTTTTATGAACTTTATAATCTTTTTTAATGTCAAAAACCTTTTGCAAATTTATGTTACATTTATTTTCATATTCTTGTTTACTGTAAAGGGAGACATACATATAGAAGCAAATTTTGTAGGTTTTGTACTGAGATGAATCATGGGTAGGATCATTATTCAGAAGCATTTTGCAAATAGGTTTTGAACTCTGGACTTCCTTGATGGAAACATTAGGAGCTGTCAGTTGAGCTACAAGGCTCTTGTCTTTTGAATATTTAATTGAGAAGCAACTGAGACTAGCAAGAAGGAAGGGAAGATATACTGAAGAACTGGAAATTTACGAAAGTAATAACACAATACTGAGTTTTTTTGAGCCCTGCTTGTGATTCTGGTGAACTCTGCATTAACACCTTGTTAAGGTGTGTGCAAGACGAAACAGACAGGCCAAAGCAGTGGCATCAAAACTGTGGCTCATTATGTTCTCTGTTAACTCCAAATTTTCATTCCCCTATAAGAGTAGAAATAAACTGATTTTAGATTTTTTAACTCTAAAAAGGCAGACATATTTTTGCGAGGATACTCCGGCTGGAATTCCAGGCGTGCTCTGCAGGTTTTGGATCAAATCTTTCCAAAGGTATTGTATGTTTAATCACACACATCACACTTGAAGGTTATAGTTTCTTCCATACCTTTCAGTATCTAAAATGATATATATAGTAGCTGTTTATTGCTAGTAAATCCACATTCCATAAGTAGGAGTAAAAACAAGAAAAAATTATTTTCTCCATTTGAAATAGATCAATTTCATGGTTAATATTCCATAGTTCATACTCATATCATATGCCATAAAACCTGACTCATTATGGGGCTGAAATTATCATGAAGTGAATTGGGATTTACTGAAAACATTCAAAGATTGATTTCTTAGTGAAAAATATCTTATATGGTTGGACCTGTCAAACTCCAGGGGTCATTTGTTTATCTAGGTTCAGTTGTTGCAGTCATGAGGCTGACAGAATTTTTCTTTAGGCATATGCACTTTTCCTTTCTTTTGGTATTCTAATAAGCTAAATTTTTATGTGTTATTATGTTAGGATGCTCCAATACAACCTTCATTGGTGATTGTCTATTTTGGTGGTAATGATTCAGTGCATCCTCATCCATCTGGCCTAGGCCCTCATATACCACTTCCTGAGTATATTGAAAATATGAGGAAGATTGCCCTGCACCTAAAGGTATTGATTCTATTGAATTGATTCTTCAACACTGGTGCACAATTTTATTGCTATTTGAGTACTTTGAAATAAATTCTTTTGGTTGTTAGACCCTTTCAGAGAAGACTCGCCTTATCTTTCTTAGTGCTCCTCCTGTCAACGAGGAACAAATTCGCGAAGCATTAAGGTGCTTATAATGATAACTTTAATTGTAATTGTTTCTTTCTTTCGGTGTAGGACTAGGAGTTAGTTATTCAGTTCTAATAGCATATATTTTTATTGAAACCAGTGATAAATTGGCAAAGCCGAATCGGACAAATGAGTCGTGCAGAATATATTCAGAAGCTTGTTTAGAGCTGTGTAGGGACTTGGATATTAAGGCCATTGATCTATGGACTGCTATTCAGAAAAGGGATGATTGGTTGACTGAATGCTTTACGTGAGTTTGCTTTCAGATGTGGTGCTCTTTCGTTGTCATTATTATAATTATAATTTTGCTGGGTAGTCATAAATAGGTCACTGAAAACAGAAGAAACAAAAAACAAGAGGGAATCAAACCCTTTTGTTCCCACTTGAAGTGGATGATACATGAACATTGAACTCTAATGGAAGAGTGCTAAAGCTACTACAATTTAATTATAAAAGACTTCCAAACTAACATGACAATGAAGTTGATTGGTGTCACTCCAACAACATAATAAATGTTTGATTAATTTTCTTTTTTATTGATAACACATTAGTTTGTAAAATTTATATGGATTTTACTAATGTGTGCCCTTAGGGCACACAATAGTAAACTAATTTTGAAAAAAGTTTATCGAAAATTGAAAAAGTTTTACCAATAAAACTTTTCCAAAAATAGATTTGTTAATGTGTACCCTAAGGACATACATTAACCGGACCCAATTTATATAGTAAAATTTGTAGTATTCCTAGTATCACTCTAATATTAGTAAATACTATTTTCAACTTTACTTGCCTTAATTCTTCATTGGACTACTTTATGATCCTTCTTCAGGGATGGAATTCATTTATCTTCTGAGGGGAGCAAGATTGTAGTAAAGGAAATAACGAAGGTCCTAACGGAAGCAGAATGGGAACCAAGTCTACACTGGAAGTCATTGCCTGCTGAATTTGGAGAGGATTCTCCCTATGATCCAGTCAGTCCTGATGGCAAGGCCACTGTGAATGTCTCTGAGCTCTGCTTCGGCAGAAACATTCAATGGGAATAGAAAATTAATAAGTAGATAAACCTAATGAATACTATGCCTCAGAGCATGTGCAGAATTATTAATCGTCTTTCGTTAAAGCATGTATACAAGTTCTTTGGTCACAACCTGGCACTTGCTTGGTGTGGCTATTGTGCTTTTCATTTTCTGCAAACAATTTGGTTGTTTCTCAATGTTAGTTAAAATAACAAACAGCCGTGAGATTGAGTTAAAATAATAAGTAGTGTGGTTATTGTGCTTAAATGGTTCATATGCAGTGTCTTCTTTCTCAATGTTTGTTCTGTAATCATCTGATTCTTTAGCAGTAAACTTTATTGAGAGAGAAAAAAAACGTTACTTTCATATTTTAATTATCGAGAACAGTTTGGCAATATTCCAATTTTCTTCTTATAGAGTTCAAAGATTAAAGATACAACCAAAGTACCTTTCTTTCATCAACAGTATTGTATATGGAACACAGATAGAATGTTAAATATTTGTTTCCTGAGTAATGCTAGGGATGTTATAAATTTTTTTTAAGTATTAAAATGTTGAACTAGTATTAATCACATTTATAATCACTTTTGTTGAAAGTCTTTTTGCTTTAGCATTTTTCATTTTATAAAATGTCTTGAAATCAGACTTTAGTGCTCACATTTATTATCAGTTGACTGGTTGCGGAGAAGAGGGGAATAAAGGAGACCCCTGGGATATATATACACTTCAATAAAAACAATCTTTTCTTAGAAAAAACAATCTTTTAAAATTACCCAGTGGATTGTAGTATTGTCCAGTTTTCTTGTGAATGACAAGATCTCCCACTAACAAGATCTCCAATTAGATTTCGATGTTCATCATATGGTTGTGGAAAAGACTAAAGAGACTAAAAAGGAGAGTCAGAATCATACTTTGGAAAAGCAAAGGATCATAGTGTTTTTTTTTTTTTTTTTTTTTTTTTTGGCTTGCAATGGGTTAGAAAGGAATATTGATCTGCAAATATAAACTTACACTCAAATAAAAACAACCTATTGAAACAGTTGTCATTAAAACGAGAATATTGAATAGTTGTCTTATGAATCATATCAAAGAAAAATTAGAAAATAGAATAAACCAAAGAAAGGCCGACTGGATAAGAAGAGTCGACAACACCAATTGGTTGCTGCCTTGGTGGGGGCAACTAGAGTGAAAGCT
Source organism: Quercus tomentella (assembly GCA_028535165.1). Classification (NCBI taxonomy): domain Eukaryota; kingdom Viridiplantae; phylum Streptophyta; class Magnoliopsida; order Fagales; family Fagaceae; genus Quercus; species Quercus tomentella. The sequence continues at coordinate 13,993,323 of JAPQVY010000012.1, forward strand.
AGCAAGAAAAATAGCACTGGATACAATATGAGCCCTCCTGCACTAGTAACAGCTTTTATGCACGGCCCTATCCATCTTGCTGGATTGTCAGAAAGGAGAGGGTGTAAAACTTAGCTAAAGTAACTTATTTAGGTGTTGTATCTTAATTATTCCTAATTTCCAATTAAATTTAAACACATGACCAGCTTATAACTCTTGATCGTTTTTTTTTTTTTTTTTTTTTTTTTTTTTAAACAAAATGTGAGAGATTAACCTTTTGATTGTACTAATATCAATCCATTTTATTATATTTCTTCTAAGGCAAGAATTCAACAATCAGTTAGCCAAATTCAAGTAACTAGTCGTCCTTATAAACGGTAACGGAGGACGGTAATGGAGGAAAATTCAAAGGTAGAGAGTTCAAGAGTGTCCTTTTCACTTCTTGCAATTGCAATTCCCTCTCGAGCTTTAGTTCCTTTATGAACGCACTGGACTTTGCCTACCACAGACAATCCACTACGAAAACATGATAGAGAGAGGCAGTAAGGCTCTGATATTGACATTAGCAAAGAAAGCCCCATGCTTTTGTCTGGGCATAGAAAATCCGTTGTGTGACCACAGCGATTTATCATCGCTGCTACCTTTTTGCTATTTAGATGAGAATGCGACTGTTTCTTTTTCCTTTTTGGATTAGCCATCTCAATGAGAATGCGACTCTTTCTTTTTTCAATTTTTGGAGCACGAGTAGTATCAGACTACACATCAAGTATTGACAGGACAACTTGCAACTGAATGGGCAAAGCTCTTTCCTGGGCTTGTTTCATCAGTCATCCAGTACACAATTTTTCCTTAGGGCAGTTTTTATTGCACCCAAAATAACTAAAATTGTGACTTTTAGATCAAGTTTTCAAGTTTGAAATTGTGATTTTATTGATTTCGGGCGGACGCTGCATGCAACAAGTATTCCTTATACCTGAATATGGAACATAAGGTAATTTTCAAAGCTCATATGATAAATGTGACATAGGGGGTGCAAAAGAAGAAGATAATTACTCAAGCATAAAACATGACCTGGTAAGCTGGAATTCAGAACCAGTTAAATCAACTCAAATACCTTTCATAATCATCCTTGGTACACATATTCCTTCTGATGAACCTTTCTAATACTTTTTCACCAAATAAATTTGAAATACAGGGCAAATAATACACACTAAGTTATGAAAATAAATGGCTGCTCATACAACTTTTTGTGCTCAATGGTTATATTACATCAAGGATGGTTCTCTAAACCTGGTTGCCACGTGCAGAAGATATCTCAATTACATGCCCAAGCCATCGTATAACACAAGTCAAACAAGACTAATACATACAAAAGGGTGAAAACAAACAGAAACAACAATGGCATGAGCAGCACTCACCATCCCACTCTCACTGCATTAATCCAGTTGAACTCAGATGATATCTGCCTAATTCTCTGAACTTCAAATCTGACCTTCCAGCATAGAACAAAACTAGGCCACACATCCGATATGAAACATACTTCAAAAGAGATGATAAAAATGAGAATTCTGATGCCTCCAGGTGGGTGCACGCTCTTCTAGGCAAAACATACCTCAAGAAGAAAGTTGGAACCTGCCACTGGGTTTTTTTCTTCTCCATCCCTAAATTTTGAAGAAAACAGCATAAGACCTTTACTTTCAGGCAAGGCATGACATGCACCAAAGAAGAACAATGAAGAAAATGTAAGGTCAGGGGAGGGTACTTACAAAGGCAGCATAATACACAAAGGTCAATCCCGCAAGAGCAACAAATGCAATTTGAAACACATTGTACCTGCAATACAATAATTAATACTCCAAAAAAAATTAGTAGAATAGACATAACCAATCAGATTTAACCATTGTAACTCACTTGTACAAATATCTAATTCCACGAAGAGATTCCAGCGTGTGGCCAAATATTTCCTGTGCTGCAGTTGCTTGCGCATAGTATGCAAATGCAGTAGAGCAGAACTGAATCACACTGAAATAGTAAAAACCAAAGTCAAAATGACTTTCCATGTAATAATAGTAAGATGACTGTCTATGGCCATTGGGGGAGAATTAACTATTTCTTTTAAGGTATTTCTCACCGTGGCATTTTGACTGATAGGGAAGGAAAAAAAAAAGGGTGGGGGTAGAAAAGAACTTTGACATCTTATCTTAAAAGCTAATAATTTAAGAAAATGCTGTCTCAATACTGTTACACCATGAAGAGGGTTAAAAGCAATACATTAAATTATTTCATGCTACACAAGTTAAACAACAATGGGTCAGGTATGGATCTTCTACAAACTAATCAGGGGTCAAGCACACATGTTCTTCTCTGCTTTTCTAACCTATCCAAAAACATACTCTCTATCACCTCTTTAATTTATATGTCCTTTTTTTCATGGTACACAAAATAAAACACTTAAAAGATAAGTGGGGTGACTTGTGGCAGAAAGATTCATAAGACCAGCTTTCCGTTGAGTGACTTGCTCAAAAAACATCACCTATTTTGATCAAATGCTGCCCTAAACTAAATTATGACCCAGGCTATTTAAAATATCAAGAGAATGCAAATGAGAACTGCAAAGGATCCAAGATGCTAACCTGATGGAGCAAAGGAGAATAAGACCGACATTAAAGAGAAAAGAGTTCATAAGAGTAGCTCCCCATCTGTGAACAGATTAATTCAATCAATGAGTGATCGCTAGTGTCAGCCTACAGCAACAAACAAATAAAACAAAAACAAAATGCCAATTCTACAAAAATCCATTACTTCATGGGGTGAATCGTAACAAAAACTAATCTCAGACCAAGCATCATTGCCCCAGCAATCACCGCAAGCAGAAGGTAAAAGCAGAAGAAAGCAAAAGCTACAGTACCCAGAAGACCTGATCAAGTAGCAGAGCATATAAATTAAAATAATACTCAGCAAAAAATAGTCATTATGTAAAGGAAAAATAAAATATATATTTCCAAAGTTACCCCAGACACTGTCCAGCTTGATGAAAACCTCATTCAGAAAAGGAGACAGAGGAGGACTAATCAACAAATAAATGACAATATGTGCAACCCAAGCCACTGAAACAATCAACCTGATAAATGAGCAGACAGAATTATTAGGTTGAATAAGACTTCTCATGGACCAAATCATAATACTAGATGAACTTCAAAATCATGCATAATAATACCAAAATAAATATATAAATAATGGGCAGCTACATCAAATCCAAAAGAAATAAGCAATCATCTAAAATCCACTTCATCTAAATGGTGGCTATAAAACCTATGATCACACGACCAGTTTAGGTAAATCCTTAACTACTAAGTAATCCGTCAAAGCTACCTCACACTTAAATTTTAGATACATATTTGTTTCCCCTCAAAACAATCAGTGGTTCATCATGGTATTCATCAAAATAATAAAATGTCTAATATCAGTACTTACCCTAAAATTCCCAACACAAGTTTTGCCAAGTACCCAAGAACAGTCATGGCCCAAGAAGTCTCAGCCTGTAGTCAAGACATAAATTACTAATAGGAGAGGAAATCAAGTGCAATAGGTCACATAGTTGACAACCATCACCTTTTCTCCTTGAGGGTACATCTCTTCAAGAAGCTTTACATCTTCTTCTAACTGGAGCACCTCCTGCAAGATTCCCAAGCACAATATAAGTTTCAACAACCCAAAAGAGGGAAGAAAGTCCTTAAAAAGTTCAGTATGAATAAGATTTCTCTACCACAACTAGAATAACATGCATCTAATCCTCATCACTAAAGATTGGGCATTCTCAAGGACCCAAACATGATATGTGGTACTTAGTGCATGCATATAAACCTAATGCTAGGTGTGAAACAAACTTTTATGAAAGTAAAAGATTTAACTATACCTTTTCTACTGCCTTTACATTTTTACGCCACTTTCTACCCTTAGAACCACTTCTTTCTTCTTGATGGAGTGAATCAGCTGCCTTCTTCAATTCTTTTGCTTTTTTACCTAGTTCGGTTGCTTCCTACAGTGTATTGTATAGCAACCATCGCATGAAATTACATTAAGGCAGAAGGAAAAAAAGAAAAAAAAAATTGGGCATATTATTAATCTATATGATACAAAATCAAGAAGCACCTTGATATACTGTGAGCGAGTGATAACAGCCTTTGGACGCCTGATGAATGAAAATATAAGTCCCAATGGCAGGCAAGCAATACCAACGCCCCCAAATATCTGGATATGTTACGAGGCATAGTAAATTTTTTATTTACAGTAAGTAGAGAAAAATATAGAAAATGAAATGATCTTTAGATAATTCAATAGTTACAATGGGGGGAGGGGGGATTTGAATCTGGACATCTCCATTTGAAACCCCAGGAGATGCCAGTTGAGCTACAACGCTCTTGGGCTAGAAAATGAAATGATCTTGCTTTTAAAAAAAAAAAAAAAGATGGATTTGATCAGATTTGTTTCTGAAGACCATTGATATAGTAACACCACTTGCAGATAAAGCACCAGACCTTTAATGAGATACTTAACATCACAACTCACCTCTCAGCCAATTATAGTTATTAGATACAGAAGTTTTTTTTTTTATTTTTTTTTATTTTGGATAAGTAAGTTTTGCCAAGAGGAGGGGAAAAGGAGGAACCAGAACTAGTAACCTCACTTCATGAGGAGTGCTCCCCAGTTGATCGGGCTACCTCTTGTCTAGTGCCAACTTTTAAGATTAAATCTATGTTTAACAACTAAAAAGTAAAAACTTTCAAAGTTTTCAACAATGAGCCTACCGCGAACAGTACAGATCCGACAATGGTAGCAAGAGCAACAACATATTCTGGAAAGGTAGTGCGCATAGTCCATGTTTTCTCTGATGAAGCACTTGCAGAATATGCAGAGCACTGTAAGAAGTGGAAGAAAACACGGGAAAAAAATTGCACCAGAATGAGAACGAGAACAATTAACTTCACCGAGCAAGCAATATGCAAAACTATAATGTAAATCTTAACAAAATCGAACAGAAAGAATGGTTTCTCAAAATAATACAATTATTCATAAGTTGGTTAATTGAAACAGAACCTGGCGTGCACCGCTTCCAATACACGGCTGAGAACTGCTGAAGTCCCACGAATTAGGAAAGCTAGTTGTGGATGAAGAAAGGTGCATAACAGTGAAGTCCACCTTTCCAATTAGCCCTAACATATCATCATGGTGTAAAAATGACAGTTAGTATGGGATTGGCAGTAATCCACACACACCTTGAGAGGGTGAAAAAAAATATTATGAAAACTAAAAATTATATCAAAACCAAGAAAACATTGAAGGGGCACCCTTTTCTTTTGTGGGGGGGGAATGTTTTAACTAACAGATAATTTCCAAGAAACAGTTCATCAATTCCAGCCTTAAACATCAAATATAACTCTATAGACAAAATCAACTACGTTATATTCTTGAAAAGAAGATTATCGCATGGGTTTAAGTTCACTAAATCTATTAATGGGATGGTAAATCATTTCAGAAGGATACTAAGAGACAGGAAAAACTAGAACTGTGTTAACATGCTCCTAAATCAGTCAACCTTGATTTAAATCCTTAACTGTAAATAACTTCTGGTTTTACTTATTTCACCCAAAAGCTATTCCTTTGATGCTCCACTCTTTAATTATAAAACTTTTCACCATATTTAATGTGTAACCTATGACAAAGAAAAATTAACAGTCCCCATCATGTCTTAGAGAAAGTATTTTCTCTAAGTTGTCCAAAAAATTCAACCAATAGTTTATATATAGAAGAGGTCGGGCCTTAGTGTTATGGCAAGTGCCTTCCACCCAGAGCAGCATGTCATGACTTTCGAGTATGGAATCAGCCTCTCGAAAAAAAAGATTGGGGGTTAAGGCTTCCTACCAATAACCTCTCCCAAACCCAATAGAAGTGGAAGCTTTGTGCATTGAGTACGACCATTTTATTTTATAAAGATAGCTCTAGAGGGACCTCCATAAACGACTATAGTCAAATGAAAATCACAAAGAAGCACATAAACGACTACCAATTAGCAAATGAACGCGTATTTAAATGGTGGAATTTCCTACATTAGAAAGCTAAATTAAGCTGCCACACTCTTCACTTGACACCAATTCATGACAATTTCAAAACCTAACATTTTTAAAGTGAAACAAAATGCATTGAAAAACACACACACATAAACACACAAAGATAATCCAAAATGAATTGTTCAAATAACAATCTACGGTACTAGAGGCAAGAACTTTTAAATTTCCAAAATGCAATCCATATATGATCAATGTAGCTCAGATCAAACACCAGATTTCGTTTCAAACTAACCGTATAAAATTCCGAGCACGAGACCGCACACGATCGCCGTGGTCCCCACCCAAAGCAACGCGCTCGTGATCCTCTTACCAACACTCCTAAAATTGAAAAACAACAAATAACAATTATCAACAGAAATTTCTTATAAGAATGAAAATTATTGAAACCCTAGAAGTACCTACTTGTCCTGGTCGCCTTCGTAGTAGAACATAGCGAAGGGGATAATGAAGAAAACGAGCACGGCGTCGAGAATATAGATTGCGAGCCAGAGATCCTTCATCGGGAGCGTGAGATTGCACGCGCCATTGTATATCGCGTGCTGGCAAGCCTGCCGGTTCGCCACGTCGGCCGGTAACATCAGAATGGAGATAGCGGCGACGGAGAGCCCCAAAACGACGACGAATTTGGGGAAGTAAGCTTGGTTCGCATCGTCCGGGTGCTGGTAATTGACGAGAAGGTAGACATTGAAGATGAACACGATTATGCACACAACTACCGCGACGATTACGAGAGCGAGATTGAAATCTCCCATCGAAATCGAAGAGAGAGAGAGATTGAGAAATTAGGGTTTCGTTTTTTTTTTTCTTATATAATTTTTTTTTTTTTTTTTGGGGAATGTGGCTATTGGTAGATCTGAATTTTTCTGCTCTTTGTTTTTTTTGAATTTGGAGAAAGAGAAATGGGGAAAGCTCCGGTGAGGTGGTTTGTTGGGGAGGGCGAATAGGTTTGACGTGTGAAATTGTGAAATTACTGTTTTGTCCTTTGAAGAATGGTTTGATGGCGCTGTAGTGTCATAGTGATGGGGGGAATTTTGGTTTGGGTATTACTGGAAAAAGGAAATTTTGTCTGGGACAAACATTGTTAACAGGCTGTCAAGGCGAGACGAGTGGGCTTTTTGGGTTTCAACGTTGTGTCTTGAGAGTTTTGAGACTGGTAGGAATCGAGCTCGGCCTAATCAGAAGAAGTTTACCTCCAAATTGGTTTTGAGGGAAATCTTCTAACGAATTAGGTGACAAATAATAATGACAAAATTGTTTATATATGATTTTAGTTAAGGTTATGTTTGGTTTGGAAAAAATATATTTTCAAGCTTTTGATTACGTTGCTAAAAATACATTAAAAAATATTTTTAAGTCTTTAGTTGTGTTCTTAAAAAATGCTATAAAAGACACATTTTCCACTACTTTCTTACATTTTATTCCACTACTTTCTTACATTTTATTATCTCCTAAGCGCATATATAATAATAACAAAAATTTAGACTAAAAAAATCATGATTGGGACTGACAGTGGTGGTGGTTGGCCACCAACGATTGGGGAAGTTAGTGAGGGGTGGTGGTTGGGTGGCAAATAGTGGGGGGGGGGGGGGGGGGGGGGGGGGGGGTTTAGTTGATAGGTTTTGGGTGAGTTGGAAAATGGCTTATAGAAAATGAAAGTATAAATCAATTTTTGTCATAAGTGCCTTTATTTTACAGTCAACCGTAATATCTTCCAGTTGACCAACATTTTCCATCACCCTAAATACTTGTAAATGCAAAAAATATTTTCCAAAAATCAATTTCCATCGAACCAAACATAACCTAAGTTATGTGACTTGTTAATTAATATGCATTTATAGTTTTATAAAGTTGAAAAAGATTTATAATATTTCCCTTTGAATTGAATTCTCCATTTACTTTTAAAAAGCAATTTATAGAGTTTTTGGCATTCAGCGTCTAACCTTGGTTGGGGCATTGAACTTGGTTTATATCAGATCTTGGTGCCACATTATCAACTATCGTTACATGAGTTTTAGCTATCATGATAATAGTGGAGACAACGATCGGTAGGCAAGGATCAACGGCCATAATCATTTACTCGGTTACTGTCATAGGGCATAATTTAATCCAAAGTTTTCAGTCTTGTAATGTCACTAAGCTACCCACTTAAATGTCTGTTTGGAAGTTACTTATTTTCGGTAACTTATTTGTATAATTTGAGATAAAAAGCTAAAAACTAACTTATTTGCAAAAAAGCTAAATTATTTGAAATAAAAGTGAGACGAACCGTAACATGGGACTTGCAACGTTTTAAACAAAAAATTAGCTTTTAATTGGTTGACATAGGAAGACTTATTTTCAACTTATATACCCAACAAACCCACACAAAGGAACACTCAAATTAGTTTGTGTGAATCAAATAAACACAACACAATGTAAGCAGTCACAACAAGAATGGCAAGCACAACACATACAAGTAAACACCCAACCTTTTTTTTTTTTTTTTAAACCCTTATAGTTTTGCCTCACCAAAACCTGCCTTAGCCTAACACACACGTCCTACATGGCTACATAGGCTAAAACCTACAGTGGTACAATGTTTCCCTGTGATTCACATTTCGTGCAATACCTAAGGTATTGCACGGTGTGCAATAATTTCAATCCCAGCCGTTTATTTAATCCAATGCATAGAAAATTGAGACCTAATAAGGACAGGTCAGCAATCCGTGTGACACCCCTTTCTTTGCTCTTTTCTCTTTGCCTTTTAGCTACCCAAAAAAACAAAAAACTCTCTCTTTCTTCAGATCTTTCTCTACCCAAAATTCAAAAGCTCTCTCACACCATTGCTCAATCTCCATGGCTACAGCTAGCAGCCACTGCGTACCACACCTCCACTACCGGCAGAGTTTCGTTACATTCCTGCCTCTCTCCTTCGATTGCTGGAGGTGCTATCATCGTTGCCACCACCACTGGTGGCCGCCAGGTCCTCCTCTCTTTCTCTTTATTATCTTTTCTCTTTTATTTTTCTTTTTGTTTCTCTTTTTATTTGCCTTGTAGAAGTGACTGAATCCCTTAGAGTTTTGTTTAGTGGCTGGGTTTCCTTTTGAGAATAAAGCTTGATGATCTGCTTTGGGTTTGAAAAATTAGGGCTTTTGGGTACAGCCGAATGTGTTTTGATTAAGTATCTGCCTGTAGTTGTTGTGTGGTGTTGTCTTTGACATCAGTCCAAAAATTATGTTGCTTGGTCATGAACTCCGTTTCCCTAAGTCTAACCCTTTGTCTTAGACATACTTGCTCACACATGTTGTTGACCCCTAAAACAGCATAGGTTTATAGTTGCATGAAATACCATGGCACTCCTATATTTGCTGCCACATCATGAGAAAGTAGAAACTACTCTTTTTTTCTTTTTCTTTTTTGCTGAGAAGAGAAAGTAGAAACCACTACCTCTGTTTGATTTAACGAAGCTTGCAGGTTATCAAAAAAAAAAAAAAAAACTCTTAGATGCACTGCCTACTGTCTTGGAATTTTTTTGTCTTGCTGCTAGTACTTCCACAACTGCTTGGTAACTAACATCCTTGCTTGCTGCCACCTGTTACATGTGCATAGCCTCCTTCACGGGGAGGGCTTGGCCAAAGCTACCTCTAAGTCTGACCAATATAGTCCACACAACACTAGAGGGTAAAGGCTCCTGTCTAATCTTTAAAAAAAAAAATTTAAAATTAAAAAGAAAAAGGTAAAGGATCAATTTGTTGTTTATGCAAAATTAAATTTTATGGCTACATGTGTTTACAATGTAAAGGATCAACTTGCGAGGGAAGCACAATGTGTTTACAAGATTCTGGTTTCCAGCAGCTGATGCAAAAAGTTATGGCAATATTTGTTACATTGAATAATGATTACGATAAGAATTGTAATATTTATTACTAGGAATAAAATGTGTATAATGGAACAACTAAATATATTTATAAGTTTGATTGTGAGTTGTAATATTAAAATAAAACTTAATATATATTTTAAAAAATATCTTAAGTTTAATTTAAAAATATCAACCAAAAAAAAAAATATATATATATATATCTTACTTATATAGTTAAATTTCCTTAAAATATATATATATATATATATATATATATATATATATATATATATATATATATATATTTATATATATTTATATTTGAGAGAGAGAGAGAGATGAGTTATTTTTTATTTTTATAATTGTTATGTGTATATGGAAAGTTTGTTTAATTGGAAATATATTAATTTTAGAAATTATTACACCTATACTATGCTATTACAACCATTTTAAAGAGGAATAATTATTATTCATTTTAAAGAATAATTATTCATAAGAAATGACTATTTCCTGTAATAAAAGCATAACCAAATTAAAGAATGGTTAAAACATAGTAATAACTATTGCATTACTGTGTCTATTAAAATATACCAAAAAAGTCGTATGTGTTGTGATGACAGTTTTGTAATAAGGACCTTTAGTATGAATCTTTTCAAAGGGCTTGAAATATTCACGATTGACATAGTTTATTTTCATTGATTTATAACTTTAAAAAAAAAAAAACAAAAACAAAAACAAAAACAAAAACTATGACAAAATTGTTGTTACATTATATTTTTATATAACAGTTAAACCTGCTAAACCAAATAGGCAGATGTGGAAAATGCTGCTTGAATTATTGATCCTTACTGGAAATATTATACTATATATGTCGATTAAATTCTTTAAGAAGTAGGATAGCCTAAGGATGCTTAGTATTTTAAACATAATTATGAATGCCAATGAGTTGTATTGGTGATGTCAATTCGTTTATGAATCAGTTTTATATTCACATTAATTTTCTGTCGGTTTGTTTGTGCAATTTTCTAATACATTCATTGTGAGCGTGATAAAAATATTGTTATATTTATCAATCATTCCTAGACAAATCGACACAGAATTGTTTATCTTATTAACCACAGAAGTTTGACATCATAATCATATAATTGAATCATATATGCTTTTCTGGCTTTGGGAGCTAGGATCGAGTCCACAAGAAATTATTCAATAAATCCAATCATACTCACAATAAGGTGCATCTCATTGTGTCATTGTCTCACAACCTCAATTGAATGAAGATGATCACACCTATGAGAAAAAATGAGACACTTACATATTCACCAATGTCTCAAATCTCTCAGACACTAAATATACAAAATACACCCCGATATATAGGCAAACTCAAACATATATGTTTGCCATAATATTACATTCATTGATTCATTCATCCATAGTAGCTGCATATTTGAATTCACATTAATCAATTGCCACCCTCTTTCTTTTTCTGGATTGTGCTTCGGACTTTGTCCCATCCTTTCTTGCAAGCTGAAACAACAATCTCTCCCTGTTTGACAATGACTGTCTTCACTTTCTTAGTCTTCTCCATAACCTTTAGCTCTGTTTCACCCATTGTTTTGCTAAGAAAGGAGAAGGAGATGATGATGAAAAATCAGAATTGTCTTTGCTAAGAAAGGAAAATATATGAGAGGAATTAGATGCCCTTGTGGTACTGTCTTATTCTAAATTTTCATTCTCCTTTTATATTCATCGTATTTTCCATAAACATGGACATTCCAACCTGTAATGTTACCACCTCCATCTAGCTTTCCAACCTGTAATGCCACCAACTTGACCAATTCTTTATAATTAGCAGATTTAGTAATACATTGTTACCAAGGTTCTCTCACAAGTCATAACTAAAAATGTTCTGTCGTGAGCTGCGACCAAATTTAGTTTGCTTGTACGTAACCACCCCACATTCTCTTATTTTCTGTTGAAAGAATTGGCCTAAAATTGGGGATGGATAGACCTAGATAATAATACAATTTTGTGGTAAATATGATATATGGTAACAAGATTGATTTTAGCATATTTAGGCCTGTTCATGTAATATGAAAGAGCCTAATCACAAAAGAAATGGGGGATAAGGAGCAAATTCTATGTCTAAGATCATGTTTTCCAAAAAAAAATGCCTAAGATTATCGGAAGTTCCATGGATAAACATGGCTAGTTTAAAATTTAAATAGTGTTTTATATCTAACAAAAAAACTAGCATTTGTGCTTGTGATAAGGCTTTTTTTTTTTTTTTTTGGATAAGTTTGTTTTGAAGATATGAATTAGTAGGAGAGTGTCCTATTTTGTAGACATTTTCAGTAGAGCTAGAGATATATTTTTACGGGGTTGTTCTCAAGTTTTTTTCTTATTAAACATAAGGTTTAGAAGTATTTCTGAACCACATAAAAATTCAGTTTAAAGAGGAGAATCCTCTTATAAATAATATAGATAAAGAGAATAAAAGTACAACAATAACGATTTGTCACCTATAATTTGTTATTCATTTTATTGGGAAGGGGGGATCTACGCGTTTAGATTTTAAGATTTTAAAAAATTATACACTCTTTTTTTTACCAAAAAAAAAAAGTTAAACCAAACACCTAAAAAAATTAAAAATCACCAAATCAACAGAGGAATTTTTGCATTGAGCAGAGAATCACCACATACATGCTCAAACGACTAATATCTTAATCAATTAGCCAAAGAGATTGAAACATTTTTTTTTCTTGGCATAACATTCATAATATTGATAACTACAATATGTCTGAGAATGATTCTGATCTTGCAAAAGCTGGTTTTGGAGCTATATGTTTAGCTTTCTCCGAACCACGTACCATCCTTTTTTGCACATGCCCACAACCTTCCATCCATTTCTGAGGAAAAACCTAAGCTGATCATCACCATCCCTTTTCTTCATCTGCTTCCTTAGCTTCATATATATCTGGAATATTTGAGATTGAATATTGGTATAAAATTTATGTATTGTTGTCTTATATATAACTTTCCTACGTACTACGTACCTTGTGGTTGTCTTTTATACATACCCACTTGTGAAAGTCGTTATAAACACTTATCTGAACTACCAAATTTAGGTACCCTTTATGTATATCATTGGTTCATCAACTTAGTTTCAACATTCAACTGTAGAAGGTTTTAGTTTCTCCAAAAAAAAAAAAAAAAACTGTAGAAGGTTCTCTTCAAAAAGAACTGTAAGTAGAAGATTCTGGCTGTTTTCTCTGTGTTTGGGGCCAACTCTAATTAATTATGGTTATTTTAATTGTTTACTAGTATTGGATGTCCTAATCAAGGTTGATTCGTTGAATGCAATCTTTTGTGGTGTTCTATATCTGTAATTATGTATATATAGCATGAGTTTGCCTCAAATTAGTTCATTGATAATTTGGTAGAGGTTCTCTTTTTGGTTTCTCACGTGAAAATAGCGTATATTGGTCCAGTGAATTGGGGGTAGACAACGGAAAAAAAAAAAATTTTATATATATATATATATAATTTTTTTTTTTGAGAAGGAATATATATATAATTTGGGGGTAGGCAAAGGAAAAAATATATATATATATATATGGAGCATGATGCAGATTTACTAACATATATAACATATATATGGTTTAAGACAACAAAGGACTCATATTATACATTAAAAAAAAAAATGATGAATTATATTAATTAATACCACTATGGAAATTTTTTTTTTTTTTTTTGGTAGTTATTGCTACGATCAACATGAAGAAAGGAGGGCCCTGAACCACTCTTTTCAAACTATGTAAGAAAGTGCAATGTGGATAAATCAAGGTCAGCCTTGTTTGCTGTATAATAATTTAATGCTTATATAAATGTGGATTTACATTTATGGCTGCAAGAAAATTTGTTAATTCTTTTCAGTTTCTGACCTAATTGTTATCTTCCCCCTCAGATCTCCAATTGAATTTGGTGAAGGCTCTGAAATAAGAAATGGGTTTAACAGTTTTGTATGAAGGATAAGCTTGCACATTCCCAAATTCGGCAGTGTGGAACGCACAGGAGATGCTAGAGCTGATAAGAAGGGTGCACTTGACTCCGCGGCACTTGTCAAGCTCTATGAGCTTGAACGACAGGGAAAACTTGTCATTGGTGGCTCCTAATTTGTGTCTATTGGTATCATGTAGTGGTTCTTTAACTTAAAAAATGGGATGGTGTTATGTTTTTTTGTATAGTAGACCACCCTATCCATCTTCCCTAAACCTGTAGAGCAATTAGGCAACAGGCTAGTTAGGTTATGCATCAAACATGAATCTAATCTTAGCTATGATGTCAATGTACTAAAGTAATGTACACTACTACTGCTAATTATTTGTATTAATACATACTCATAATGAAGCTATGCTTTTTACATTCTCTCTTTTCTAATTGAAGGATTGTATAATTCTAACCCAATGAATCCCTTGCCCATAATTTGGTAGAACCTAGGATTCCGCTTTTGCAAGGTTGATGTTATTATGCTGCAACACTACAAGAGATTGTAATTTGGTTTTATCATTAAATACTTGAATCAGTTTTCATATGTTTGTTAACTATTTGATTCATTTAAAAGTTAAAATAATAATGGACTTCAGTCTGATTGACATTAGTGGACATTGGGGATTCTTCTCTTTTCCTTAATTGTTATTAAGACAAGGAAATCTGAAACCCATAACTCTATGTGGTCAGGTAGTTCTTGTAAGATTTGGAAAATAGAATTTCTAGGGTAAAAATGATAATGCTGTTTCTCAGGATTTTTAAGAAAGAGGTGACAGCCCACTGCATACTTTAGAACAAAATCACCAAGTAATTCCAAACGCTCCATTGAAAAATTCTCAGAACATCTTAGTGTTGTAAGAGCTTCTAGAATCTATTCACAAAAGATCTTGATAAGATTAATCAAAACTGTATGATTCAAAATAATATAGACAAATCAAGAGAATAACCAGATAATAGGACAGACCAAAGTCTTACCAGTAAGGCCTGCTTAATTAGAAGAAAATATTAGATACATTCCCAAAGTTCCACAGCATTACTAAATCAGATTTAAGAACTTTATTTAAAAAAATAGAAACAGACATCCATCTAATGATTGCGCAGAAACAACTTGTGTAATACACCGAACCAGTAGGGGAAAACCCTCACCTAAGATAGGGGAAAACCCTCACCTAAGATGATAAAATGTGTGCAATTTTTGTATGCCAACACATGCTCATGGAAATTTCCCTTTTCCCCCCTCCTTACAGGGCATGCTTCTAAGCCGGATTTCTATTACACTATAGAAATAGGGAACTAATAGTTGACTGCTACCTGATTTCTAAAACATGCCAGTCAATTATCAAGATCCTTAAATTAGCCTTGAGAGAAGTGTTAAGCATTGCCTAACCTGACTCTTGTTGCTTCCTTTCCAATTGAACATGGTGTACCATATAGAGTGATCTTCATCTACTCTATCTGTAACAATCTGAGCCAACTAAAAACTCTTCCCAACCCCAATTCTCTCATCTGGTCTACCCTATGAGAACTGGGAATCATAGTAGTAGTAGACAAAGCTGAAAGCCATGACTTGGTTGAGGGGTGTTGATAATGGAAGATTAGGGTGACAATATGCATTGTTCAGCTAAAATTTTTCAATTAGATTATCGAAGTTTGAAAAATGAAATAAAATCATCTTTCTTTACTGAGGCTAAATATTATGAAATCATAATTAGCACATAAATTTGCCAAAAGGAAAGGAAAAAAAGACCTAAATACCAATAAACAGAACATGTTTACTACATATAAAATCATTATAAGTTGTAACAAAGCTCAAGCATTCAAATTAACAAACCTTTCCTCAGCTTTCTTCTTCTGCCAGAGACCACTCTCTACCCCTCAATTTTAAGTTCCTCATTTTGAGGTTCGAAATGAGGTATCTGATAGTTGTGAAGTATTTCACCAATGCCTTCAGCGGTAGAAGGATGTAGATGGTCGAATTTCTGACCATATATACTCCTGTAAATAGGTTATAAAAACCTACCGGCAATGGATACATGCTCCTATAATGAAGGGGAAGCCGAATGTAGTCAAAAGGTGGGATAGCCGATCTCAAAATATCAGCCCGAATATCTAGATCCATTGTCCATGGATTGATACAAACATTGACGTGACGGAGGTCCATGTCCATCGCATTTTAAAAATGCTTCTGTTATAGGCTAATGCGATGGACATGGACCTCCGTCACGTCAATGTTTGTATCAATCCATGGACAATGGATCTAGATATTCGGGCTGATATTTTGAGACCAGTTATCCCACCTTTTGACTACATTCGGCCTCCCCTTCATTATAGGAGCATGTATCCATTGCCGGTAGGTTTTTATAACCTATTTACGGGAGTATATATGGTCAGAAATTCGACCATCTACATCTGTCTATCTACCGCTGAAGGCATTGGTAAAATACTTCACGACTATCAGATACCTACATCTGTCTATCTACCGCTGAAGGCATTGCTCTACAGTATCTGCAAAAAGTTTTTGTCATATCAGATAGAAATAAAAGAGAGGAAAAAGACAACAAAACACAGATTCAGTATTTTAAAAACCCTAAACCCTAAACAGAGATTCAGTATTTTAAATTTCACAAATTATTCAAGCTTGCCTTGTTTTGCTAATGATTCTTATGTAGTAAGATTCAGCATTTTAAAAATGCTAACTTTATTGATTCAGTATTAAACAAAATACAAAATACAAAACAGAGAGAGGGTTATCGAGATTTTCAAAGAGCACATGAGACAAAGGCAATCAGAAAACCAACTAGCACAAGCAGCCAAGCACATGGGTTATGGATTTTTTCAAAACCCTAACTTTATTTGCATAAAAAACTTGAAAAAATAAACATCTTGATCTTATGTTGTTACTACAAAACAGAGATTCACTATTTTCAAAGCCCTAACGTTATTGAATCAGTATTAAACAAAACCCAAAACGCAAAACAGAGAGAGGGTATCAAGATTTTCAAAAGAGACTCACCGTGAGATGAGAAGCCGATGATCAAGCCGTCGTGGGGAGGGTGGCGTGTGGAGGGCGGCGTGTGGAGCCGGCGGTAGAGGCAGATTTGGCGTGAGAGGGAGTGTGGAGTGGAGTCTGTCTGAACGTGAGTGGAAAGTGTGAGAGTGAAGTGCGGGGTATGTAGGGTAGGGTTTCTAACTTTTGCTTTTATAGTTTAATTAGTTTTAGTTTAATTAGTTTAATTAGATATTTATTTAGTTTAATTATATTTAATTAATCTAATGGGCTTTAAAATGCAATGTTTAAAAAGATAAAATGAAAAGGCAGAAAAGCCATTAAGCAAGGGCCGGATTTGATCACTGATCTGTTTGATCATATAAACAAAAAAAGGCACAATTGTTTTAAAATAAGATGGAGGCCCTACGTTTTCTAAAAAAAAAAAAAAAGATGGAGGCCCTACGCAAAGCATATATGATAACAGAGGTAAGAGGCCCAAAGCTCAAATATTTACCAGCTTTATATTATATATTTAATATAAAATATAATATAATAATATATAACTTAAGAGGCCCAAAGCTCAAATATTTACCAGTTTTATATTATATATTTAATATAAAATATAATATAATAATATATAACTTGTTTCTGAGCACGCGCTCACACACATGCTTCGGGGCTTTTCTATTTTTTGAATAAAGATTAATAATTTGCATTTATTATAATTTGGGATTTCTACTTTTTCCAATCACCAAAAAAAAAAAACTAAAGATGTGATGAAGAAATTATTTCCCCCATAAATGCATAAATCAATACTACCAAGAATTTTGGAAGAAACCTGTTTGCATAATGAATGGTTTGAGTCTCAATTGCATTTGCCAATCTCAATTTCAAACCCTGTAAAATGTGTCCCTAACATCAAATCCATTGAAGTCATTAATTAGTTGCTAAAGTTTGGCTTAATTTTAAAAAATAACCATTGAAAAGCACAAATTGAACAAATTGTCAAAAAAATTTACAGAGAAAAAGAAACATGAAATTGATTAGGATGAAACTTGGCCTTCACAAATATAAGATAAATATAAAATTGACTAACAAACGAGGAGGTTAGTGATAATAAGGAGATCGTGAGTGAGAAAGTGAAAAACAAAAATAAAAGCATGAGAAATTACATAGTAGTAACTGCTTTTTAGTTGGGATGATAAGGATGGATAGAAGTTATAGTACTGATTTTATAGTAGGAGTCTTTTTTTTTTTTAATAAAAAACAAGAGATTTGGGAAAATAAAAACGTGAGATTAGAGTAATGAAATTTAACCAAAAAAAAATTGAAAAAAAAGGGGGACAGAAGAAACAAATACATCGTGATGAAGTAAAAAAAAATGAATACGTGGGGTAAGTTTTGTAGATTGGAAGGGTTTTAAAACTAACAAAAGAGTGATCCTATTTTGTATGAAGTTAGTGAGTAGAAATAGGAATTTAAATGAACGTAAACGTAGGAGTTTATTAGAAGCAGAAATGCATTTTAACGTAAAAGTAGGAATTTATTATTTTTGTCAATTTACTATTTTAACCCCATTTTTAAGTTTTAGGTAGGGGTATTTTTGACAGTAAAAAAAACAATAACTAACTTTCTTTTGCCAATTTACTATTTTAACTCCCTTTTTAAGTTATTGGTTTATTAATTTATGGGTATTTTTTACTAGAAAAAAGCAATAACTAATTTTCTGAATCCTTTCAATATATACAGATAATATATTTAGGTTCAGTTCGATGCATTCAAATCTGCCACCAAAAATCGAACCGAATTTTTTGGTTTTTTATATAATAAAACCGAAACCGAACCAAACCGAACCAAAATTTTTACAACAGTTCAGTTGGTTTGAAGCGGTTTTTTTGGTTCCTTGGTTTTTTGCACACCCCTAGCTAATGGAGTGCCGCCGCTTGACTAAGCAAGACGAGGGACTGAGGAAACTAAGGAAGGAAGGAAGTTTTTGTTGTTGGGTTTTGGATTTGGGATTTCCAGGTTTTTGAGACAAAGGTGCAAACAATGATGGATTTGATGGGTAAGAGTAGGAAAATATCGATTGCAATCTTAGAAGGTAACGATTCCCATTGGATTGAGTTGTTGCTGTCTGACAATGCCACTAAAATTCAGAGAGATAGAGAGAGACAACAAAGAGGAAAGAAAGGTTGTGTATATAGACGAGGCTTGTGGTCTTGTGAAGTGTGCAGTGGAGGAAATAATAATTTGGGTACGAATTCTTTAAGAGTTTTTTTTTGGGGGGGGGGGGTGGGGGGGAATTTCATTTCAAATTCAATAATTTAGAATTTAATGAAGTTCATTCTTAAATTTCTTTGATCTATTTTCAATCTTGAGACGTTTTAAAAAATCATTAGATTGGGTACTAATTTCACAAATAAGTATGGTAAAAATTTCATAAATTATTTGAGCTTGTCTTGTTTTCTAATGGAGTGCCACCGCTTGTCACCGCCGTTGAGAGGCCATCGTCCGTTGAGCAAGAGGTAAGGGATGACATAGTGGCGGAGCAAATAAAAGAGACGAAGAGAGAAGGCACTGAGAGAGACGGGGGATTGAGCAAGACGAGGGACTGAGGAAACTAAGGAGGGACAAAGGAAGACAAGGGACTAAGGAAACTAAGAAAGATGATGTACTGTGTGACTGAGAGAGACCGGAGAGAGAGGGGGACGTTGTGACTTGCGAGAAATAAAAAATCGCAAGATATATATAGTACTACTTCTTATATTTAACTATTTAAAAATGAAAAAAAAAAAAAAATTTATATATATATATTAAATATATAATTTTATTATACTATTTATTTATATTTATAATATAATATTATTTATAAATAGTAGAAATTTTCTATAATATTTATAATACTATTTTGATAATAATATTTTTTTGATAATAACAATATTTATTTTATTATTATTAAAATTGAATGATTATAATTTTAAATTAATATATTCTAATTTCACTATATAGTTATTGTTAACTATATATAGGATTTCGATTAGAATAACATCTAATTTTATACAATTCAAATTTGATATTATTCTTGTAGGGGATTTTCCCCTGCAAGCTTATTGTCCTCTTTGGGGAGCCAAGCCCACAAGGTTTTGTTTCTCAGCCCCGAGTATGGAAGTCCAGGATTTTCACCTCAGGCACTTTGGCCGATATTGGCTTGACACCTTTGTCCCACATTGGTTGGAGATGCGCCCCACTCATGCTTTATATGCCCTTGGAGCTTGCATGAGTGTACCACTACTCTGCATGAGTGGGGCGCATCTCCAACCGATGTGGGACAAAGGTGTCAAGCCAATATCGGCCAAAGTGCCTGAGGTGAAAATCCTAGACTGTGGAGTAGTGGTACACTCATGCAAGCTCCAAGGGCATATAAAGCATGAGTGGGGCGCATCTCCAACCGATGTGGGACAAAGGTGTCAAGCCAATATCGGCCAAAGTGTCAAGCCAATATCGGCCAAAGTGCCTGAGGTGAAAATCCTGGACTGCGGAGTAGTGGTACACTCATGCAAGCTCCAAGGGCATATAAAGCATGAGTGGGGCGCATCTCCAACCGATGTGGGACAAAGGTGTCAAGCCAATATCGGCCAAAGTGCTTGAGGTGAAAATCCTGGACTTCCATACTCAGGGCCGAGAAACAAAACCTTGCGGGCTTGGCTCCCCAAAGAGGACAATAAGCTTGCAGGGGAAAATCCCCTACAAAAAGGCGCTTTTGAGGGGATGTGCCCCATCAAGAGTATTGTCCGCTTTGGGGCAAGGGTGGGATTAGCAAGGAGAAAATGGGGCGCCAGAAGACTTCTAGCCCAACCCTGATGAGCCCAACTTATTTAAAAAGACGTCCGAGGAGGAATGTCTCCTCGAACATACCAAATCTGGGTCCAACGTGCGCCCTACCCATAATGGAGAATCGTCCCAAACGAATATGGGTAGTAAGGATGAGCCTCACAAAGCTGGGAGAAGGAAGAGAGTATAAGACATCCATGGGGAGACCACAACTGCCGCATTAAATGCAAAGAAGTTACTTTTCTGGCTGCATTAATATGGAGAAGACAAGCAAATAGTGTTACCTTGGCCAATGCAACTCACAGAAAGATAGGGTGGATGTCCGATGGGACAGGCACTCGAGTGGAGGTCCAGATGATCAACAAGTGTAAGACTGTTATTAATTTAAGGAGGCTACATAAGAGAAGGAAATCCCCATGAAGAGGGGATCGAAAAAGAGAAGAAGGAAGGAGAGATAGGGAGAGAAAAAGATTATAGCCTTAAAATCAGAAACAGAGGTGCACCCATATGTCTCCTCGGACTGAGTATCCAGTAGAGATAAAGGAGGTGTTCTTACGTCCAAACCGTTGCATGGCCTAAAATTAACTAACATTCACTTCGCCAAGTCCTAGTTCTGTAACCCGCTCTCTACAAATTCATTGTCTAAGGTCCTTTGGGCCAGAACCACCTACTTGTTGGGCTTGGGCCCCAAAAACTAACCTTACAATTCTAATTACTATTAATATTTTTAATAATTTATCTGATATTATGGTGCCTGTATAAACCGAAATTTTGGTATTGTCCAGTTCTGACCGATAATAGATACCGGGGCTTTGCAATATTTGATTATTTGAACTCAAATTTAGTAAACTTGAGTTCCATCTAGGTAAATCTTTTTAACGGCTCCACATGATTTTTTTTTTTTTTTTTTTTTTTAATTTCATGTCAAAGTTATACTAGTTGGACCTCGAGTTTAGTAAAGTTGATGTTGGGTTGGAACTCGAGTTTGCCAAACTCGAATTCTAAAAAAGTCTAACTAACTCAATAACTTCAAACGCATGCTATTTATCAAAACTTCTTTTTTTTAAAAATGTAATATTGATCAAATTTTGCCCGCACTCTGCAACGCTATTGGACAATCTAAAAGTCTTTAACGGAACTTAACCAGTATTATTAAACCTGGCCCGGTCCAACCAGTCAAACCGATAACCCGATGACCTAGCACATAAACTAGTTCGGGTCATCAATTAGATCGAATGCGCACAAGACTCGGTCAAAACCGATAAAACCCAATGGGTTTTAAGCAAACCGTGTGACCCGGTTGGGTTTTAATGACCTAGCCAGATTTTAATGACCCAGCTGGGTTTGTAAATTGTGCAAAATTACATTAATAGGTCTATCCGATTGACTTTTTAATTATTTAGTGTGATAATATGGTAATTTAAATAAGATAAAACCTAAAGAAATATAAAAATAAAAATAAAAATAAAAATAAAAGGCACCGTTCTCTCACTTCTTTGCCAATTCACACTACTCTACCAATCACTTTTCACCATAGCATCAATTTTTAGTTTTTAGTTCCCCAAACTTGCAATTGTGCATCAATTTTCTACCATGAACATATCACTTTCTAGATTCACATAACTAGTTAGCATATATGTATGAATATATCAGTATATGTTATATAGTTTATTGTTTAAACCTTATTTCTTCTTCTTTTGTTTATGTTTTTTGTGTTTTATTTGTTTAATGGTTTAAGTTTAAGTCTTTGACATTTTTTTTTTTCTCTTCTTTTATTTATGTAGTTTGAGATTTGTCTTTTTTTTTTTTTAATATGCTGAATTTAAAGACATGTAATAAAATTTTATTTAGCAAAAACTTTGTTGCAATCTTACGATATTCGTTCATTTTGTTTGTGAATTTTATAGAATTTTTAATGCCATTACTAGTGAAACCTTGATTTTGAATTATAACATCGAGTTTAATTTAGGCATATGCCTTTTTTGTGTTAATTTACATATTTATGTTATGATTTCTCAAATTTATATAAATATATATATATATATATATTTAATTTTTAAAATCTTTTTATTTGACCCTGTGGTTCGACTGTTGACCCACTGGTTGAACCAGTGAACTCGGCTCATAGACTGGGTCAACCTCCAGTCCGAGTTTAATAACTATGAACTTAACTATGTGTTTCAACAAAAATATTGGATGTTAGACATTTGCACCATTGCACAGAATAAGTGTTCTCTTGTCATAAAATGTAGAAAGTTAAAATTTTTTTTTTTTTTTTTTTTTGTATAGCAAGTTTGTAATTTTGTTGGTGCATGTTACATGTTTTTTATTGTCTTTTTTTTTTTTTTTTTTTTTTTTTTTTTTTTTTTAACAATGGTTAGAAATTCTACGAGTACTTGAACATTTAGCCACCTTCATTTGAACTGGAGCTCTAAGAGTTGGGGATGATACTTGGGGAGGTATCATCCTGCATAATAAGTTGTTAGTTGATTCATTATGGATGATGTAACTTGAGCCATATGTGAATTGTGAAGAAAATTAGTAGAATTTGGATTAACAATTCATATAATAATTTAAGTTGAATAGATTGTTGAGCTAGCTTTGAAGGTGGATGAATTTTTTCATGCAAAGGTTATGAGTTAGGATATGTAGTTGCCATGTTCTAGACCTTTTTTATTCAACTAATAAAATTACTTCTGGTCCAATAAACTAATTGGTATAGACAATTGATGATAAAATTTATAAATAAATATATATATATATATATATATATATATATATATATATATATATAAACAATTATTATGTAATAGACATTATATATTCAAGTAATCTTTTATATATTTCCAAAAAAAAAAGTCATCTTTTATATATATTAAAAAATGTTTATTTAAACAGGAAAATCTATGTATGTGAAATGTTTTCTTCAATAACTCATGATTCAAACATTTTACAGGTTAAAATCAATAATAAATATGTTCTAGGTCTACAAATGTATGCTAAAATAATAAATTAGATGGGAAAACATAGGATTAGACCCTATTTCATAAATAAGAGTTGTAATACTTCTAGCTCCAATGTACAAACGTATCGACTACGATAGAAGAAACTTTGGCAAACGTGGTCCACAGTTTAACAAGTAGTTGTTACCAAAGTGCTAGGGAACACTTTGTTTTCGCCTTCAATTTTAAATGCTATCAAATGTCCAACCACTCGAGAAAACAATTGGGCGTAGTGATGGAAACCTTATTCTGAGAATTTCATTTTAGAATCAAGAAACACTGAAACTGTGTTGATCTAAGAGACATATTCAAACTACAAGAAGTTTGATTGCAAGAATTTCCATACACATCCAAATAACATGCCTTCTATTCCTATGGATTCCTGGAATTTAATTAGGGGAGTTCATTGATAGTGGTAGTGTTGCCTTAAATTCACCAGAAAGTCGCCATAGCAAAGCTCCCAGAAGTGCAACAATTGTAGAAGTTTGGAAATTTTTTTCTAGAGTCATAAGCTTGGAAATCTTGGGTATGAGTCCTATGGCTCTCATTCCGTTAAGATACAAATAAGAATTGATTTTTGTTTTTAGCCTGACCATAATATAGTGAAGGCTCTTCATCTATATATATATATATAACCGAAATCTCTTAAACTCCCATAATTTTTCACGTCACCACTATTTTCTTTTTCTTTTTATTTTAGGTTTTATATCCTATATATTTATTATTTCTCTTCAACGTGTAATTATCTTATCAAATGTTACAATAATTTAGTTTAAGTAAAACTCTATTAGATATATATTTCAAGAACTTGAAAATTCTACTTCAAAGAAAATTCTACAATTTTTCACACCCATAATTACACGGCTTCTGCAAGAGTAAATTAGATCACATAAACAAATTGACATAAAAAATAATTAAAAAACCAAAGTAAAGGATAAAAGCTCTAAAGGTAAGTGATAAAGTGATAATTAGCTCAAGTCGCCAAACTCAGCACAACTTAACAGATTAAATAGACTAATATCTGAATATATCTAATGAGTATATTGATAAACTGATAAGTGATAACACTAATAACAATAAAACTGCGAGAAACTGCCAGAACCTAAGGTGTACGTGTAGGCATAGGCTATAGCCTATTATACTCAGTTGTGAAGGTTATACACAAAAAGCTATCCTCCATTCTTTTATAGCAGGAGAATTTCAATTGAGCCTTTAAGGCTTTGTCTTGTATTTAAAATTTTTGAGCTCAACTATTTTATATTAATTTTTCAACTTTTTAAAGTTTTTCTTTTTCTTTTTTTCATATAGGACTTTCACTCCATTTGGTTGAGGTGATAAAAAGGGATGAAAAACTTTGGGTGGAAAACTCAATTTTCCATTATTTGGTTAACATAAAAAAAATAAAAAAAAATAAAAAGAAAAAAAAAAGAAAGGAGAAAATGATAGGGTTTATGTGTTTTCTATCTGAGCCCACCAAATTGTTTTCTCTCCAAATTGGGGAGAAAACTTGGGGGTGAAACTGTGAAAATGGGTAATAATATCAAATTGACTTAATTGTCATTTCCTGCCACTTTATTTTCCCTACCCACCAACTATCTTTTTTGTCCTATTCCAATCCCTTTAAATAAATTCACACAACCCACATTTTCCTTCTCAACCAAACAAATGAAATAGCTTGATTAGTTAAATGAATTTTTTTCTCTGCCCTAGCCTCTGCCGCTTAGCACAGAGTCTAGACAGTGGAATTCTTTTATCTTCCTCGGAGTGATAATATCTTCCCTCTTGTAACACTGTTATAGGTAGGGCTAGTAGGTCTCTTTTTCTCAAGGTACGGAATCAGTTTAGTTTTACTCTTAAGCATATACTCTCTTCTCTCTTTCTGGTGCGCACTCTCAATCCCTCACCATGGATGCATCCTTAAAGGCTGGAGCAGGTTCTCGCTATCAGACAAGGAAGGAGATTGGGTTAGGCTTGACAAGAAACAACAAACCTCTAACAGTAACGAAGTTGTTTTAGCGGCAAAATTTTTAAATAGAAGGGTGCTTAATGTGGATACTATCGGTCGAGCTTTTAGTGCAGTTTGGAAGACTCGTAATAGTTTTGATATTCGGCAAGTTGGGGACCACTTGTTCCTATTTGTCTTCGAATTGGCGAATGATGCGAAGAGGGTGCTCACTAATAAACCATGGAGTTTTGATAAGCACTTAGTGCTATTCCTTTGCCTGGAAGGGGCACGGTTTGTACGAAACTTGAATTTCACCTCAATAAAATTTTGGGTGCAATTGCATGGATTACCAGTGAACAGACTAGACATCCCTACGGTCATACAGATTGGTAGGACTATTGGGGTCATATCACCCCATGGACGTGAGGCAAAGATAATAGCGGGGCATTTCTTGAGGGTTAGAGTGGAGTAGATGTCTTAAAGCCTCTTTGTCGAGGAAGGAAGGTGATACTGGATGATAAGGAGGAGGTTTGGGTATCTTTTAGATACGAGAAACTGCCAAACTTTTTTTTCTGATGTGGAATGGTTTGCCATGATGATAAGGATTGTGACATATGGCTATCAAGCAAAGGGTCACTCCCACTTGAGTCATAGGGGTTCGGAGCATGGATGCAAGCAACTTCATTTAATTTAGGCAGGAAGGCATTCTGTTCTATACTAGGGCTGGAAGTTTTTCACACAAGGGGGTCACACCAAGAGGATCGGAATGAGGAACCTAGTGAAAAAACTCCCCCGCCGCCACCCTCCTCCACTTTTTACATTGAAGGTAGTTTGATGGGACCGATTCTCAATTTGGAAACCCCAGATTTGATGGAAAAAAATTCTCTTAGCTGCCTTACCCCAAAACTCGCCCCAAACTCAAGAATTCTACATAATTCTGTATCCTCCACTTCCCATATTGAGCACAACTCTTTTGAATTTCAAATTCAAGAGATTGACAAGGAAATAAATAATTTAATTTGACGGATTGGGAGAGGTAAGTCAAGATGCTGAATATCAGGAGTTTGATTCTCATCCCAAAACCGACCCCAAAAACTTGGCTCTAGGTGAAAAAGTTGGAGAACCAAATCTAGAAACCCCAAGACTCCCAGCCGCATCTGTCTCAACCTTTACCCCTTCCACAACATCTCAACTCAACCCTACCCCGAGGAAGTGGAAACAATTAGCACGACAAGCCCATGTGGGAGACTCTTCCATGCAAAGCACGGTGGCTAGAAAAAGATCTGGTGATGAATGTGGTTGGGGCCAAATCGAAGAACCATGCAAGAAAATCCAACTCTCTAAGGAAACTTATCCTTCTAATTCAATGGCGGAGGCTACACGACAGCCCCGCTAAGACCAATGAGTTGCTTAGTATGGAACTGTCGTGGGCTTGGGAACCTACGTACAGAAAAGGAGCTTGGTGTACTAGCCTGGGCAAAAGATCCTTCTGTTATATTTATAGTCGAAACATAGACAGATGAAGCAAGGCTAAAAGATATAAAGAGGAATTTGAATTTGACCACGTGTTTGTTGTGCCCCAAATTAATCGAGGAGGGGGACTAGCCTTATTTTGGAAGAATTCTATTGATGTTACTGTTGAAACTTTCTCCAAAAATCACATTGACTCCATTATTAACAAAGGGAAGGAGGATGCTTGGAGATTCATAGGTTTTTATGGGGAACCTATAACACACTTGAGACATGAATCTTGGTTGAAACTAAGACAATTAAATTCTCGCTTTAATCTTCCTTGGCTTTGTGTAGGGGATTTCAACAAGATAATGAGAAGTAATGTGAAGTATGGTGGAAACAGCCGCTCACAATCTCAAATGCAACTTTTTCGAGATGTAATTGATGAATGTGGTTTCCTTGATCTTGGTTTTGTAGGTCCCCAATACACATGGAGCAAGCACTTTGCAACAGGTCACTTGGTGTGGGAAAGGCTTGACTGGGGACCAGCTAATTATGAATGGCTTATGAGATTTGGAGAGGCACAGGTTCACCATCTTCACTCGGACTCATCTAATCATCGCCCTATTCTGATCGTTCCCACAGCTCTAGAGGTGGATAGAAAGAAGAAAATTTTCAGATTTGATGAGATGTGGCTCTCCAACAAGGGTTGTACAGAAATGGTAGAAGCTGTGTGGCTTTCCCGTGACTTTGAACAATTAAATTCTTAAGTTCTTAAAAAAATAGAGAAGTGTGGAGATGAATTAATAAAGTGGAGCCGAGAAAATTTTGGAAGTGTGAAGATTGAGTTGGAGATGAAGCGTAAAAGGTTAACTGAAGCCAAGAGGGAAGTCATGCTGTCAGGGAGCAATAATCGAGTTAGAGAATTGAAGTTGGAGATTAACACTCTAATGGATAAGGAAAACCAGATGTGGTTGCAGCACTCTAAAACTCTTTATGCAACTCAAGGGGATCATAATACATGCTATTTTCACAGTAGAGCTACAAAAAAGTATTGCAAAAATTTCATACACAGATTGAGGAAACCGGATGGGTAGTGGAGTTCAACTAAGGAGGAGGTGGCTGATATCCTCATCCAATATTACAACGAGCTCTATACCTCGGCAGCACCCACATATTCTGAAGAAACGTTGCGATCAATCCACATTTTGGTCAGTGCTCAGATGAATGAAAAGCTATCAGCAGAGTTCAAAGCTTGTGAAGTCCACACAGCAGTGAAGTAGATGGCCCCCCTTAAGGCACCCGGATTGGATGGAATGCCTCCAGTCTTCTTTCAAAATTTTTGGCCACTGATCAATGCCGAGGTAACAAATTATGTCCTCCATTTTCTCAATACAGCCACCTTTCCATCTCATTTAAATCATACTTTCATCTCCCTAATTCCCAAAGTTCAAAATCCGAAGGTAGTTTCTAAATTTCGGCCTTTTAGCCTTTGCAACGTCTTATATAAAATTTTCTCTAAGGTATTGGCTAATAGGTTGAAGAAAATCTTACCTGCACTAATTACTAAACAACAAAGTGCTTTTACCAAGAGCCGTCTCATCTCAAATAATATATTAGTTGCTTTTGAAAGTCTCCATAGCATGCGGAATCACAGATCCAGTAAAGAAAGCTACATGGCAGTAAAGTTAGATATCAGCAAAGTGTATGACCAGGTGAAATGGTCTTTTTTAGAGGCCGTCATGAAAAGAATGGGTTTTACGGAAAGGTGGATACAACTGATGATGGTGGGTGTAACAACGGTGTCCTATTCTATCTTGGTGAACGGTGAGCCCAAAGGCATGATTAAACCTACTTGAGGATTTAGACAAGGAGATCCCCTTTCTCCTTTCTTATTTTTGCTGTGTACCGAAGGCTTGCATGGCCTTATCTCCCAAGCAGCAAGACGAGGAGAATTACATGGCTATTCACTTTGCAAAAATGGTCCTAAACTAACCCATCTTCTCTTTGCAGACGATAGCTTGTTGTTTTGCAAGTCCACTCCTAGGAATGTGAGAAAGTTTTGGGGATTTTGGACACATATAGCAAGTGTTTGGGGCAACACATCAACAAGAGCAAAACCATAATTTTTTTTAGTAAGTCCACCACACCAGCAAGGAAGCAATATATTAAGGAGGCTTTAGGTGTTCCTGAAATTAGAAGTTATGAAAAATATTTGGGGCTGCTCTCTCTAATTGGTAGAAGGAAGAAAACAAGTTTCGAATACATAAAGGAAAGAGTGTGGAGGAAACTACAAGGTTGGGAGGAGAAGTTGCTATCACAAGCCGAGAGGGAAATTCTTATAAAAGCAGTTGTTCAAGCCATTCCTACCTATACGATGAGTTGCTTCAAATTACCGGTGGGACTTTGCAATGAGCTTGAAAGTCTTATTAGAAAGTTTTGGTGGGGACAAAGGCGTGATCGAAGAAAGATCCATTGGATTAAGTGGAGTATCATGTGCAAACCGAAGGGGGAAGGAAGTATGGGCTTAAAAGATTTAGCCTTGTTTAATAATGCCCTTTTAGCAAAACAAACTTGGCAGGTCCTACATAATGAAAACTCACTCTTTTACCGGGTTTTCAAAGCTAAAATTTTTCCAGGCTGCTTAATCTTGGAGGCTTCAGATTCTGCCAAGGGGTCATATGCTTGGCGAAGTATTTTGCATGGAAGGGAAGTGTTGAAAAAAGGAGCACGATGGTAGGTGGGCAATGGGAAGGATATTAGCATATGGGTTGAGGCTTGGCTACCATCTATCTCTGATCCAAAGGTCAGTAATCCAATGGGAATTAATTTCCCAAAAGTCAAGGTCAACTCTTTGATCAACCCTCACACATATAGCTGGGATGTGGACTTGCTGCAAGCCTTGTTTAAACCAGAAAAGCTGATCAGAGGCATCCCCGTAGGTAATGCTTTTGCCCATGATAAGGTGATATGGCCTCACACTCAATCTGGTGCATACACAGTCAAATCCGACTACTATTTCCTATCTTAGGATAGAATTTGTTGAATTGTGACTCCAATAGTCCTACTCCTCTAAGAAAGCTTTGGAAGTTCATTTGGAGCATGTCGGTCCCAAGCAAAGTCCGAAACTTTTTGTGGAGGGCTGCAAAGAACGCTATACTAGTCAAAACCAATTTAGTCAAGAGGTATGTGCTATCTGAGGCAACCTATGATCGTTGCAAGCTTCAATTAGAGTGTGTTTTGCATGCCCTATGGTCATGCCCATGTCTTACTGAGGTGTGGGAGTTTGATCAAACTTGGAGTTTCAAGCGTACAATGACTTTTTCTTATTTCCAACAACTTATGTTACACATTGTTGAAGCAAGCCTGGACTTGGATGTGTTTTCCATGGTGGCATGGTCATCATGGCAACGAAGCAATCAAGTTAGACTAGGTAATTTAGTTCCACCCCTTGGTCAGACCCTTACCCGAGTTCAGCAGCAATTGCAGGATTTCTACCGAGCCCAACCAGTGTAATCAACCTCCTTAAATCCCAATCATCACTTAGCAGCTTGTTGGACACCTCCCTTTGCTCCCACACTGAAGGTAAACTATGATGGAGCTGTATTTCGAGAGACCAATAAGGCAGGCATAGGTGTTGTAATTCGTGACAGTGAAGGAAGAGTGCTCGCCTCCCTCACAGAGAAGATTATCCTTCCTCTGACAATGGCAGATGTGGAGGCAGCAGTAGCGAGACAGGCAATAATCCTTGCTAAGGAACTGAACCTTAGCTCTATTATACTGGAAGGAGATTCAGAGACCATCACTTGAGCCCTTCAAGATGAAGATCAATCCCTAGCTTCCTTTGGCAACCTTGTTGAGGAAATACGACTTTATGCAGACTCTTTTCTTAGTTGTAATGTTTCCTATGTTAAGCGAAAAGGGAATTTTGTAGTTCACAACTTTGCTAGACATGTAAGATATGTTAGCAGTTTAGTTGTTTGGATGGAGGAGATTCCTCCCCACATTGTATCTGTCCTATTAGCTTATTATGGCTAAGTTTTCCTTTAATGAAAGTTAATTCAGTTTGATTCTAAAAAAAAAAATTATATTATTTCATATTCTTTCATTTTTCTATAAAATGCTTGGGGACAATATACTGATGCAAGTTTTTCCTTTTTAATTTCATTTTGCATGACTTTATTTAGTTTATATTTGAACTAGTACAATTTGATTATGAGAATTCCTAACGTAAGGGATTTAAAGTTTTTAATGAAGAAAAGGAGCCCATTATGTCAGCCCAGTCCTTGTTTATTGCACAATTAAGAAGCAGCCCATTACTTCTAGTCTTCTAGTCTCCGTTATTGATTTTTTTTTTTGGGTGAAATTCGTTATTGAATATTTGAATTCATGTATAGGAAAACCCAGCCCTATACGAGAAAAACCCAACCGTACACAACTTAAAAAAAAAAAAAAAAAAAAAAAAAAAAAAAAAAAAAATCAAATCAAATCAAATCAAATTTTAGCTGACCAAGATACCTAAGCCGACCTCACAAAGGCAATAAAAGCCCACCAGTGGTGCGATTGGTGTATTGACCAAACCAATCTATGCAGTTCGTTGCAAAAAGAGTGGGTTTCACTCTACCCTCTATGCTTTACTTTCTGCCACGGCCCATGCTAATGATATAGCATCCATTTGACTTTCTGGCAAATTATTGAACCTGTTGCAAGAAGTTTACACCTCTTTCAATCACATTTTATTTGAAACTTAGAGTAAGTATAAAACCAACTATTACATATATTTTTGGGTCAAGGAACTACAGGGTTTAAGCAATACTAATACTAGATAAGTCAATCAAGTAAATTTTAGTACTCTAGACCCAAAGGATTGAGAACTCTATGTGAGTACAAAAAGTGTGAGGGATTGAGGAATTAAACCAAAAGATAGTTATTAATTTGTTATGGATTGCTCTATGAAATCGGTAATATTTTAGTGATTAATTATAATTATTAGACGGAAACCAAATTTAAACCCAAAAAAAAAGAAAAAGAAAGAAAATGACAGAAGAATAGGTGCCATAAAACTATTCATACCTGCCCACAAACATTTCTAAGTTAAGAAGATTAAGGCCTAGGCCAAGTGTATGGAACACAAATTACAAATCAAAGGAGGGATCATACAATCAATGATAAAAGAATATAGTAATATGGTTTAAGAAATGCCATTGACAAATAACAGGGAGCCTTTGATCTAAATTACCTTTGACATGGAAAGCAATGACAATGGCTAAGGCAGTATATGTGTACACTGTAAAGAATACAGTAAAATGTCACAAACATATAATTTATAGCCATCACGAGCTTAAGAAATACTCAATCAAGGGCGTTCATTACTTAGATTCCATCCAATCCGGTCATACTACAAAACTAACAATCACAATTCACATGGATTAATTAATAACCCAACAGCAGCGTCACTGATAGAAATAGTGAATAATGAAAGATATATGAATTCTATTGTACATATATTACAAACCAAAACCACCGAGAGGGGTGGCCTCGTGGTTTGGGTGTGTGATTGCTGCTATGAGGTCTCTAGTTCGAGCCCGGGCGAGTACCTGGGGAGGAATGTGGGAATCCTCTTGCAACTAGCCCCTGGCTGCCAGCTTTCTCGTAGTGTTAGGGTGAGGTCTGTGGTCCAGGACCCCCTTTTTCGATTATCAAAAAAAAAAAAAAAATATATATATATATATATATTACAAACCAAAGGAGGGATCGTATATCCTAATCCTATAATCAAAACAACATAGAAATATGGTTTAACCAAAAGTCATCGACCAATAACACTAAGCCATTCATCTAAATTACCATTGATAATTAGGAAAACAAAGACATAAATGTTTAAGGCAGCATATGCGTGTCAACTGTAAAGTTCGCATAGTCCTTATACTTTATGTCCAGCACGAACCTTCGGTGATGCTACAAAACAGACAATCACATGAATTAATTAATAATGCAACAACTGTATGACTAATAGAATTTGGGAAGAATTTGGTGTGATAGTCACTCCACAAGTATAAGTGCTTATGGGGTGTGGGGGGGCAAGGGCTGGGATTCAAGTCTCCAAGTATAAGTGCTTGAGGTTCCTCATTTTGAGGTTCAAAAGGAGGTATCTGATGGTTGTGAAGTAATTCACCAATGCCTGCAGCGGTAAATAGACAGAAGTAGATGGTCGAATTTCTAACCATATATACACCCGTAAATAGGTTATAAAAACCTACCGGCAATGGATAGATGCTCCTATAATGAAGGGGAGGCCGAGGGTAGTCGAAAGGTGGAATAGCTAGTCTCACAACATCAGCCCGAATGTCTAGATCCATTGTCCATGGATTGATACAAACATTGACGTGATCGAGGTCCATATCCATTGCATTAGCCCACAATAGAAGCCTATATAGGTTGATGTGATATTTAGTGTAAAACCTATAAACTATGTTTTGGAATTCAGTATTGTTCACCCAATACGCCCTATCATGGTAGGGAAGAAGTGTCCCTTCTGGGTTAAAACCCAAGATAAAATTGAAGCCGGTGGCTAATCGGCCATAAAATGGCCCTTGGTGGGGTGGAAGGCTGCGATGGGGAAATTCTGGGAGATTATTTGCCATGAGGCTGGGTTAGGGTTAGGGTTAAGGTTTGAGTATGGGGTCGGAAGTAGAGGTTGGGGGAAGACACAGGATCTACAAAAAGTTTTTATGTCATATCATATAGAAATAAAAGAGAGGAAAAAGATAACAAAACAGAGATTTAGTAAACAGAGATTCAGTATTTTAAATTTCACAAATTATTCAAGCTTGCCTTGTTTTGCTAATGATTCTTATGTTGCTACTACAAAACAGAGATTCAGTATTTTAAAAACCCTAACTTTATTGATTCAGAGAGAGAGGGTTATCAAGATTTTCAAAGAGCACATGAGACAAAGGCAATCAGCTAACTTTAATAAAGAAACCAACTAGCACAAGCAGTCAAGCACATGGGTTATCGATTTTTTCAAAACCCTAACTCAATTAAACCAACTTAATCATTCATGCTTTCCCAAACAAATGAAAACCAACTTCATAAATAAAAAATAAAAATAAAAAACAAAAACCGAAGACAAACAAAACACCAAGATCAAACCAGTGAAATCACGAAGACAAAAGTCACAAAACACGAAAGAGAGAGTTAAAGCCTTAAAGTAGGGACGGACTCAGGATTTCAAGTTGAGGGGGCCGGAGATAAGCGAAAAAAAAAAATTCAAATATGCATCCATATAGTATTAATAAACTATCAACCAAGAAAAATACTAAAAAATCATTGTTTCTTAATATATTAAGATACAATCATCTACCAACGAAAACAAAAGACACGAAACACTATTGTGTATTTCTTAATACAATCATCTATGAAAAAGGAACTTGACGCTCTTTCAAATCTTCAAAATCATCTATGATTGAATCTAAACTAAATTTTGAAGCTATATCATTTTCAATGTATAGCATCAAAGAGTCTACCAAAAAATCATTTTCCATTTTGTTTCGAAGGACACTATCGACACTATGATTTTATTATGCACTACCGACAAACACTTTACCATTTTAATTCCTTGAAAGTTGAATCACTTTTCCTATTATTGTGACTTGTCCCTATTTTATTGCCCAACTACCACACAACAAACAGTCAAACTCTGATATTTTCTCAAATCTCTAGAGACTCTACACTCTCTCTTTTCTCTATAATATAAGAGAGATAGTCACACACAAACAGAGAGTCACAATTCGAAAACGACAGTCACAAAGCCAAAAAGCCAAAAAAAATAACACAAGCATAGATTCACTAAAACACAAACACCACAAGCACAGATTCTGAGATTTTGAAGGATAGATTAAATACTTGAGTCAGTTGAGTGTGAAGTGTGAAGGTTGGAGCAGATCAAAGCCAGCAGCGGCGTCACGGCGAGATAGGTGTCGCGTGGGTCTGCGATATGGGTTTTGCATGGTGGCGCATCACGGCGTGGGCAACAACAACAAGCTTTCACCTTGCGTTTTGGCAGCTTCACTTACGGCGTGGGCAGCGGCAAAGTCTCTCTCAGTCTCTCGCCTCTCGCCTCTCACTCTCTCTGTCTTGCCAGTTGCCTCTTAGCACTTAGGTTTTTTTGTTCTTTTGTTTTTCGTTTTCTGTTTGGAGACTATACTCTTCTTCTTTTTTTCTTTTTTTTCTTTTTTTTTTGGTTAAGAGGGATCTTTATTAAACTTAGATAGCCATGAAAGGCAAAGTATTGGCTACACGCCTTACTATAGTACAGACTAGTGGCATCTTCATTAACAAAAGCTACAATATCAGGGGTAGGGGGATAAAACAAAATAACAAATCTTCTTGCTGCATACACCCCTCCTTTGCCAGACCATTAGCTGCCTTGTTTGCTTCCCAATAGGTGTGATTCACCCTAGTGTGTTGGAACCTGCTGAGAAGGTACCTACAATCATTCAAGAGAGAGGAATAGTCGCTGTTAGTGACTGAAGTAGACAGAACCAGGTCTACCACCACTTTTGCATCAAGTTCAACTTCCAGGCAAACAACTCCCAACTGTAATGCAAGCTGCAGCCCATCCCGCAATGCCCAAAATTCAGCTATAACACTTGTAGTGAATCCTATATTATGAGAGAAACCTCTGATCCAGGCACCTCTATGATCCCAAATTAATCCTCCCCCCCTTGCTCTCCCCGGATTTCCCAACGAAGCTCCATCTGAATTTAACTTACACCATCCTTCCATTGGTCTATTCCATTTGACATGGGAATACCTTACTTGTATGGTTCTAAATGAATTTCCCACACAGTACACGTACTCCATGGCTTGCTTCAAACAAGAGTCATGAAGTTTCGGGTTTAGTGTAGTGTTTTCAAACACTACCCTGTTCCTATGTTTCTAGAGTGACCAAATAGCAAAGGTGAACACAGTCTTCCACGGACATCCTTTCACCTTGATTAATGAGTTGCACACACAGTTGGTTTCGAGCCATTTAAGAATATCAAGACTGAAGGTGGATTTCAAATCAGATGGCACACCAATTTTTCTCCAAAAAGCCACTGCAAAGGGGCAATCCCTCAACATATGAATTATAGTTTCTGCATCAGAGTTGCAGAGAGGGCACACGACTTCACATTCAATTCCTCTCAATGCAATTACCTCCCTAACTGGTACACTATTATGATGACATAGCTAGAGAAAGTGACAAATCCTTAGTAGTGAGCAGATGGCTTCATGTACTCCATGGCTTGCTTCAGACTGCTGGGTAGGGTAGTTGGGTTTACATTTTTTTAACTTAACCTTTTTTTTTTCTTTTTCTTTTTTTTTTTAACTTATGGGCTGGTCGGTGAGTTTTGTACTACTGAGTTTTACATGTGGGCAGTGGGCTGGCTGGCTGGGTTTTACAAATTTGGAGGGGGCCAAGCTAAAATTAAGGGGGGCCAAGTCTTTTGATTTTTATTTTTTGGGATAGGGATGGTTGAGGTGAGGGGGCCTGAGCTAAAAACCAAGGGGCCCAAGCCCTTTTCTTATTCTTTTTTTGAAAATTTTACATACTAATTTATTTTTTTTTGGGCCCGGGGTGGGGGGGGGGGGGGGCAGGCTCTTTTAGGCCCCCACCTGGGTCCATCCCTGCCTTAAAGGATTCTGTAGAGGCTTAAGCTTACTGTTGGTTTGTCGTGACTTTTGAGCGACGGCTAGAGATCAAGTCAGGCGTCGCTGCGTTAGGCGAGTGTTGCTTCGTCAGGCAAAAGGCGAGACCGAGAGAGAGTTAAAGAATCTGAAAACCCTTAAGAATGAATTTATACCCCTTAAGAATCTGAAAACCTAAATTAAAACACACTGTTTTGCTTTTCTTTTTTTTTTCATTAAAAAAAATTAAAATCAAAACTTGTGAAACGATGCTGTATCGAAACTGGGGGAGAACTGGTAAACTGGGATCGTTTCGGTTCTATGTAGATCGGTGAAGGATACTTTGATCCGATCACCGCACCGGCATCGGAATGGGCTTCGCCCTCCGAACACTGGCCTCGGCTCAAACGGTCAGCGCTGGTGTCGAGACGGTGTCGTCGACACCGGTCGGTTGGGTCGGCACTGGCAATGTTTTGCTCACCCCTTAATAATAGAGATAAGAGGCCCAAAGCTCAAATATTTACAAACTTTATATTATATATTTAATATAATATAATAATATAATACATAATATATAACTAGCCTCTGAGCACACGCGTGCTCAAAGGCTCTTCTATTTTTTGGGTAAAAATTAATAATTTGCATTTATTATAATTTGGGATTTCTACTTTTACCAATCACCACCAAAAAAAAAAAAAAACTAAGGGTGTGATGAAAAAATTATTTCCCCCATAAATGCATAAATCAATACTACCAAGAATTTTGTAAGAAATCTATTTGCTCAACGAATGGTTTGAGTCTTGATTGCATTTGCCAATCTCAATTCCAGACCTCGTAAAATGTGTCCCTAAATCAAAACCATTGAAGTCATCAATTAGTTGCTAAAGTTTGGCTTAATTTTAAAAAATAACCATTGAAAAGCACAAATTGAACAAATTGTCAAAAAAAAAAAAAAAATTTACAGAGAAAAAGAAACATGAAATTGATGAGAATGAAACTTGGCCTTCACAAATATAAGATAAATATAAAACTGACTAACAAACGTGGAGGTTAGTGATAATAAGGAGATCGTGAGTGAGAAAGTGAAAAACAAAAATAAAAGTCTGAGAAATTACATAGTAGTAACTGCTTTTTAGTGGGGATGTTGGGATGATAAGGATGGATAAAAGTTATAGTACTAGTTTTATAGTAAGAGTCTTTTCTTTTTAATAAAAAAAAAAGAGATTTGGGAAAATAAAAACGTGAGATTAGAGTAATGAAATTAAAAAAAAAAAAATATTGAAAAAAAAGGGGACAGAAGAAACAAATACATCGTGATGAAGTAAAAAAAAAAAATTTAAAAAAAGAACATGTGAGGTGAGTTTTGTAGATTGGAGGAGTTTTAAAACTAATTTGTAGATTGGAGGAGTTTTAAAACTAACAAAAAAGTGATCCTATTTTGTAGGGAGTCAATAAGTAGAAGTAGGAATTTAAATCAACGTAAATGTAGGAGTTTATTAGAAGCAGGAAGGCATTTCAACGTAGAAGTAAAAGTTTATTATTTTTGTCAATTTACTATTTTAGTCCCATTTTTAAGTTTTAGGTAGGATATTTTTTACAGTAAAAAAAGCAATAACTTATTTTCTTTTGCCAATTTACTATTTTAACCTCATTTTTTAAGTTGTTGGTTAATTAATTTAGGGGTATTTTTGACAGGAAAAAAACAATAACTAACTTTCCGAATCTTTTCCATATATACAGATAATATATTTCGGTTTGGTTCGGTGCATTCAAATCTGCCATCGAAAACCGAACCGAAATTTTCAATTTTTTATATAATAAAACCGAAACCGAACCGAACCAAAATTTTTGCAATAGTTAGGTCAGTTTGAAGCGATTTTTTCGATTCCTCGGTTTTTTGCACACCCCTAGCTAATGGAGTGCCGTCGCTTGACTGAGCAAGACGAGGGACTGAGGAAACTGAGGAAGGAAGGAAGTTTTTGTTGTTGGGTTTTGGATTTGGGATTTCCAGGTTTTTGAGACAGAGGTGCAGACAATGATGGATTTGATGGGTAAGAGTGGGAAAATATCGGTTGCAATCTCAAAAGGTAACAATTCCCATCAGATTTAGTTGTTGCTGTCTAACAATGCTGCTAAAATTCAGAGAGATAGAGAGAGACAACAAAAAGGAAAGAAAGGTTGTGTATACAAATGAAGATTGTGGTCTTGTGAACTGTGAAGTGTGCAGTGGAGGAAATAATAATTTAGGTATGAATTCTTTAAGATTTTTTGGGGGGGGGGGGGGAATTTCATTTCAAATTCAATAATTTAGAATTTAATGAAGTTCATTCTTAAATTTCTTTGATCTATTTTCAATCTTGAGACGTTTTAAAAAATCATTAGATTGTTTCACAAATAAGTACAGTAAAAACTTCACAAATTATTCAAGCTTGCCTTGTTTTCTAATGGAGTGCCGCCGCTTGTCACCGCCATTGAGAGGCCGTCGTCCGTTGAGCAAAAGGTAAGGATGACATGATGGTGGAGCAAATAAAAGAGACGAAGAGAGGAGGCACTGAGAGAGATGAGGGATTGAGCAAGATGAGGGAGTGAGGAAACTAAGAAGGGACTGAGGAAACTGAGGAAGACGCTATATTGTGTGACTAAGAGAGACCAGAGAGAGAGGGGACGCTGTGACTTAGGAAAAATAAAAAATCGCAAGATGTATACAGTATACTGCTTCTTTTATTTAACTATTTAAAAATGAAAATAAAAAAATTATATATATATTAATTAAATAATTTTATTATACTATTTATTTATATTTATAATATAATATTGTGGGGCCAAAGAATTTGACAACCCTGGCCCACTTTATACTAGGCCCAAGACCTACGCCAAGGAGGGAGAAATGGCCAAGGACGGACAAAGAAAGCCCAAATAGCCTAGAAACATTGCTGAGGACGATCCTGCTCTCGGCCTCCCAAATCCCAGGAGGAAAGAATAGCATCCCGGCAAAGGCAGCCCCCCAGAGCGCCCCCAGGAGAAGGACAAGTACAGTAGGATACCCATGGATGTATGGTATAGGAGTAATCTAAGGAGAAACTGTCACCTCCGCATTGAATACACCCAAC
Source organism: Quercus tomentella (assembly GCA_028535165.1). Classification (NCBI taxonomy): domain Eukaryota; kingdom Viridiplantae; phylum Streptophyta; class Magnoliopsida; order Fagales; family Fagaceae; genus Quercus; species Quercus tomentella. The sequence goes on from JAPQVY010000012.1 coordinate 14,033,319, forward strand.
TAACGTTCTGGCCACATTAATGAGGAAATGACTCCTGAACAGCACGGCCTTGGTTGCCGCAACTCACAGAGGGTTTGGGAAGGTGGCTAATGGGACGAGCGCTAGAGTAATGACCTGCATGATTAACAGGTGGAGGGTTAAGATCGACTGGAAATAAGTATATAATGTGAGAGACCCTCCAAGGACAGGGGATCGCGGAAAAAAGAGCAGGAGGAGAGAAAAAGAAGAAAACGGTAGCAGTCTGCATGATCTTGAAAACCTCGGTAATCTAGTATTGAAGGAAGAAGAAGAAAGAAGAATACTAAGTTCCTCGGACGAAACGCCCGAGGACAAAATTCCATACTTTAACCCATATCCTTGTTACACAGCCTACACAGAACCGTGTCTAGTGATTGTGGTTCGGACTAAGACCTAGTTCTTAAACCCATTCTCTAAAAATTTATTATATTGGGCCAGTTGGGCTTGAGACCTTTCGTCCAATGGCTGGAGGAGCACTCGAACACAGTCCCTACAGTTAACAATAACTATTTAGTGAAATTAAAATATATAAATTTAAAATTATAATCATTCAATTTTAATAATAAAAAATAAATATTGTTATTATAAAAAAAAATTATTATCAAAATAGTATTATTATCATTATAGAAAATTTCTACTATTTATAAATAATATTTGTAGGGACTGGGTTCGAGCGCTCCTCCAGCCATTGGGCGAAAGGTCTCAAGCCCAACTGGCTCAATACAATAAATTTTTAGAGAATGGGTTTAAGAACTAGGTTTTAGTTCGAACCACAATCACTAGACACGGTTCTGCGTGGGCTGTGTAACAAGGATATGGGTTAAAGTATGGAATTTTGTCCTCGGGCATTTCGTCCGAGGAACTTAGTATTCTTCTTTCTTCTTCTTTCTTCAGTACTAGATTACCGAGGTTTTCAAGATCATGTAGACTGCTACCGTTTTCTTCTTTTTCTCTCCTCCTACTCTTTTTTTCGCTATCCCTTGTCCTTGGAGGGTCTCTTACATTATATACTTATTTCCAGTCGATCTTGACCCTCCACTTGTTGATTATGCAGGTCATTACTCGAGCGCTTGTCCCATCAGCCACCTTCCCAAACCCTCTGTGAGTTGTGACAACCAAGGCGGCGCTATTCAGGGGTTATTTCCTCATTAATGCGACCAGAACGTTAGTTGGGTGCATTCAATGCGAAGGTGACAGTTTCTCCTTAGATTACTCCTGTACCATACGTCCATGGGTATCCTACTGTACTTGTCCTTCTCCTGGGGGCGCTCTAGGGGGCTGCCTTTGCCGGCATGCTATTCTTTCCTCCTGGGATTTGGGAGGCCGAAAGTAGGATCATTCTCGGCAACGTTTCTAGGCTATTTGGGCTTTATTTGTCCATCCTCGGCCATTTCTCCCTCCTCGGCGCGGGTTTTAGGCCCAGTATAAAGTGGGCCGGGGTTGTCAAATTCTTTGGCCCCACAATAGCCCCTCAAAATCCTGCTATCCGGCTCCTCGGACGGAGAGAAGGGTTTTGGTGACATCGGGCCTCTGTCATGACTTGTCAAGTCTTGTCCTCCATCAATGCCAGAGCCTCTTCGCTTGCCTGAGGCACGTTCTTGGCGCCTTGGTATATGAAGTGTGTCTTCATTAAATTCTGGCAGCTCCGTGCTCCCCACGTTCAACGGTATGATGATAATCTAACGGTGGAGAGTTCCTTACCTTTATGGGCGGGAAAACCCGCACAAATACTTTTAATGGGAGGTATAAATACCCATTTGAACTGATTTGTCTCTTTACCTTTGCACTCAAGAGTTCTTGCGCACATATCTTGGGTTCAGTCAAACTTCCAGCCAAACTCGAGTCTCTTTTCAGCATAAAAAGCCTGTCCGAGGAGCTTTTCCTCATTTCTGTAAGTTTTCTTCTCTCTCCAACTCGTGTTTTCTCTCTTCTAAGTTTATCTTTCTCTTATTCCTCTCCTTCTTTCGTCATCCCCTGAGTCTCTTTAGCGATTTCTAGAGATGGGTAAATTAAAAAAGTTGGTTGAGATCGAAGAGGCGATGGAAAAATTCATCGCCGATTATAGGATAGCCCCTAATGTAGGTCTGAGGTATTGTGAGGAAAGGGAGTGGCATTTCAAGAGAAATGTGGGCGAAGTGGTGATTCCCCTAATCGCCTTTGTAGAAGGTGGTGTGAGAATCCCTATAGGGCCAGTAATAAGGGATTACCTTAGGCACTTCCGATTAGCTCCCACCCAGTGCGCTGCTAATGTGTTTAGGATCATGGGTTGTGTGGATGCTTTAAACGAGAAAATGGGGCTAAGATTAACCCATCACGATGTAAACTGGTGCTACAACCTCCAACTCCTAAAGGGCAAATCCTACTACATGAAGACGAGGGACGATAAGGTTTGGCTTATTCAGTGCCTCCCCGAGTCCAGCAAAGGGTTAAACAAGGACTTTCTCATTGTGTTTGGGGAGTGGCACGATGGCCTTCCTTGCCCAACTGTAGGGGGAGAACCAGGTGGGGTATCGAAAGTAAGAGAGGGCTGATCTTTTGTGCCACCATATTTTGCACGGTTTGGTTACTGATGTGAACATGTTTTCTCTTTGCAAATCCACACGCCTTTGAACGACACTTTCACTTGACCAATCGGGGAGATTTAGAGACTATTCTCAAGGCGGCGGTTTTTGTAAACAAAGCTGACAACCAAGTCAGGGCCGCTCACAAGATCTTAGGGTACAATCCTATCCAAAAATCATTTGCTACCCTGAAGCACGTGATCAGAGCCAACGATTCTCGACTTCAGAAAATCGCTGTAGTAGAGCACGAATTTTTGATCCCCGAAGGATCTCCTGTCCCAGAAGGCATCCCGTTAGCAGGCTCTTCTTCATCCCACTAAGCTGCGGGGGCCGAGGGTGATTTGGGTCTGTCTGAGGAAGCATTTGGCGTGTTTGACCAAGCTAGTCCATCCGAGGATCCTTCTGGTGACTTGGGTGGCCCTGACTTGTCCGAGGCGGATCTCTTGTCAGTGGGGACATCTTCTCAGGCGGAGATGGACTTTAAAAGAAAGCCTTAGACCAGCTTGTTCGACCTGATTGAGAGCCAACTGAGGAAGGATGCACCAAGGAAGTCGCAATCCAGTCTTCCTCCTCCCCCACCACAGCCCCAACCTGTCCAGACCAAGTCTTCTCCCTCCCGACCGCAGCCACCATCTCCCCGACCCAAACTTCCTGCTCCTCCCCAATCGACTCTGCCTCCTAGGCTTGAGCCCACCGACCCAAAGAGGAAGAGGAGTTCCAAGGGTAAAGAGCTAATGGATGGGTGGAAGTCTCGCTCCTCTCAAGAGGAGGGTGAAGCCCCGCGGGCTCAAAAGCAATTAAAGATTGGGCATTAAGACCGTGGAAAAGAGGTCGATGCCCAACCTGCGCCCCAGGCTTGGCTTCCTACCCCAATACTTCATGGGGAGCCGCTAATGGACAACGCTTCCCTAAGGGACTTCTAGGGCGGCGAAGGCACTTATGTGGCCGACGCGTTGGAAAGGACCCTGTTGCTCCCCACTAATATAAACGAGTTGAGGAATTTGAGGAGGCAAGAGGTCTTCCTCAATATCAAGAGGTATTTGGGCATGGTAAGGTTTCTTACATTGGTGACTTCGTTGATTTCTGCTCCTTGATCTTCCATTTAAAATGTGTTTGTTTTGATGGGCAGGCTGTCCAGGCCACCTATAGGCTGGAAGGGGGCGCCAAGAAGCAGAGCAAGTCCGTGGAACTTGAGCGTAATAAGCGCGTGGAGGCTGCGCGAACCCTTAAAAACTCCGAGGCTGACCTTATGAATGTCAGAGAGGAGCTAAAGGAGATGACCAGGGCCAGGGACAATGTTGAAGCAAGCCTGGCTGGTGCCCAAAGATAGGTCGAGGACCAGACGAGGCGCTTGCTCGAAGTCGAGGGACAATTGAAGATTGCCAAGGAGCAGACCGATGATTTAAAGAAGAAGCTGTCCGTGACAGAGAGGGTTATGGGCGTCGCGGAATGGGCTAGGGACAAAACCTTGAGGGCCAAGACAGATGCGGAATTTGCTAGGACGGAGGCCGAGAGCTCTAAGGAGAAAGCCGAGGAGGAGGCTTATGACACGGGGATGGCTGATACCCAAGCCATTCTCAAGGCTCAAATCCCTGGAGTATGCAGGCTCTACTGCTCCCAGGTCTGAAATGAAGCCCTCAAATAAGCTGGGGTGGAGGTTTCATCCGATCTGTGGAAGGCGGAGAAGATATACTATCCTCGGGCCATCCGTGAGACCGCCCCTACTAGCTTCGAGGCTATAAGTGCTCCAGAAGAGGTTGAGGCTACTCAGCCTGAGGCTGCTCGGGCCGTGTCCACTCCTATAGAGCTAGCCCAGGGGGGCAAGCTTGCCGGGGCGACAGAAACACCTGGAAGTTCGAATCTTGAAGCGCCCCAGGAGGCTGCCGAGTTTGTAGTCAGTGTTCAGGCTTCTCATGCTGAGGAGCCAGCTCTCTTGGTTCAGCCCCTTCAGACCATTTCCCCGGCTGGTGTCTCCCAGGGTCTTGAGGCTAATCCTACTCAGTTCCCCAAGGAAGGGGCCAAAATAAAGTTGAAGAAGTAGGAGTCCCAACCAACTTTTGTATTGGTTCTAGTTTAGTTTTTAGTTAGTTCTCTTTTGTTTTGAGGACCTTGGAATTGTTTGTAATTAAATTTTTCGACTACATGTATGAAATTCCTTTCTTCCTTTTTCTTTTGAATTATGCGTTTATTGTCATCACCGCTATTGTTATTACTGCGAATCTCGTGTCTTGTGAATTGGTTATCCTAACGGGTATGAATGGTTGCGTACATAATATATTTGAAATTAAACCCCTAAATTCTAACTTGCTGGCTTCAAGAGGACGCTTAGTTTGCGTCTACCCATGTTTTTAGGGGGCTGAGTGTATGATCCGAGGTACTGAGTGTGTACTTAAGCCACATTCACAACCTTTATGAACCTTGAAGTATCTAGTTTCCCCATAGGTTTGAGTCCGAGGACCATACAAGACCTTAGTTCTGTCTAGTACTTAGATTTTCTTGAAGTAGCTAATTTCCCCATAGGTTTGAGTCTGAGGACCATGCAAGACCTTGGTTCTGTCTAGTACTTAGATTTTCTTGAAATAGCTAGTTTCCCCATAGGTTTGAGTCCTAGGACCATGCGAGACCTTGGTTCTGTCTAGTACTTGGACGGTTGCCAGAATGCAAGATATATAATCGGGATAGACTTAAAATTTGAACTAGAGAAATGTTTTTATTAATAATAATACCTTCTCAGGTTATTTACATTCCATGGATGAGGTACAGCTTTTTTATCTAAGTCTTCTAGGTAGAAGGCTCCTATTCCTGCAACTGAAGTAATTCGGTATGACCCTTCCCAATTGGGTCCAAGCTTTTCCCAGGATGGGTTCTTGGCAACACCCACAACTTTCCTCAGCACTAAGTCCCCTGGTGCTAACGGTCTGAGCTTCACATTGGCATTATACCCCTGTTTGAGCTTTTGGTGGTAATAGGCTAAATGGATTATTGCCTTTTCTCTTCGTTCGTCGATCAGGTCTAGGTTCTTCCCCAGTAGTTTGTCGTTACTGTCCGGGGTGAAGGAGCTTGTCCTCAGCGTTGGGAAGTTTGCCTCTAGAGGGATAACAACCTCGGCCCCATAGGTCAGGACAAAAGGTGTCTCCCCTGTTGATAGTCGTGGTGTAGTCCGATAAGTCTATAAGACGTGCGGCAACTCTTCCACTCATCTTCCCTTGGCGTCATCCAGTCTCTTCTTAAGCCCATTAACTATGACCTTGTTGACAGCCTCGGCTTGCCCATTTTCTTGAGGATAAGCTGGAGTTGAGTACCTGTTAGTGATCCCCAGCTTGCAGCAGTATCTTCTGAAGGCGTTGCTGTCAAACTGGAGTCTATTATCTGAAATGAGGGTGCGAGGGACCCCGAATCGTGTAACAATGTTTCTCCAGATGAATTTCTTAGCATCCACATCCTTGATGTTGGCCAGGGGCTTAGCTTCGACCCATTTGGTGAAGTAATCTGTGTCAACCAGTAGATATCTCTTATTCCCTGCTGCCTTTAGGAAAGGTCCTACAATATCCAGGCCCCACTGGGCGAACGACCATGGACTAGACAGAGGGTTGAGGATCCCGCCTGGCTGATGAATATTTGGGGCGAACTTTTGACATTGGTCACACTTTTTAACGTACTCCAGGGCTTCCTTCTGCATCCCCGGCCACCAATATCCCTGGGTAATGACTCGGTGTGACAGAGATCTTCCTCCTATGTGACTCCCGCAGATCCCTTCGTGCAACTCTTCAAGCAGTAGTTCTGATGCCTCAGGGTGGACACACAGTAAATATGGCCCAGAATATGAGCGTTTGTACAATTTGTGGTCTTCAGACAACCAGAACCGAGGAGCTTTTCTTCGTATTTTCTCCACCTCCGACTTTTCCTCAGGCAAGATATCATCTTTGAGGAACCTCACCATAGGGTCCATCCAGCCAGGGCTCACTCTAATCTTATGAACATGGACCATGCCTTTGGCTACTTCATTCGCTCTATCCAGATGCTCGACAAGAATAATTCGAGGCAGATCCCCTGCCGAGGAGGTGGCAAGCGTGGCCAGTGAATTTGCATGAGTGTTTCCACTTCTGGAGACATGCGACAAGCTGAAAAGATCAAAGCCCGACTGCAAGCGTTTAACCCGGTTTAAGTACTCTTGCATTTTTGCGTCTTTGGTCTCTAATTCTCCCTTTACCTGGCCCACTACCAGTCTCGAGTCCGAGATCATCTCCACTGCTTTTCCTCCAATTTTCTGTACCATGGCAATTCCTTGTAGCAAGGCCTCGTACTCGGCTTCGTTGTTCGTGGTCGGGAACCCAAGTCTAAAGGACTTCTCTATGATGGTTTTCTCGGGAGATATTAGGACTAGCCCCACTTCGGATCCCCTTTGATTTGCTACGCCATCAACGTACACCTTCCAACATGGGGGTCCTGGTGCAGAGATTACTCCGACCGATTTTCCATCCATGTTCTACTCCTTTGCCGCTATTTCTACTAGTGGTTCAACAAATTCGGCTACTAAGTTAGCTAGGAACTGGCCCTTTATAGAGGTCCGAGGCATGTATTTGATGTCAAAAGCTCCTAGAATTGTGCTCCATATGGCAATCCTTCCAGTGTAGTCAGCGGTTCGAAGTACAGACTTCAAAGGTAGTTGGGTTAGAACAACCACTGTGTGGGCCTGGAAATAATGGGGAAGCTTTCGTGTGGCGTGGACCACAGCCAATATGGCCTTCTCTAGGGGTAGGTATCTGACCTCGGCTTCATGCAGCGACTTGCTCACGTAATAGACTGGCTTTTGGAGGCCATTGTCATCCCGTATTAGCACCAAGCTCACAGCATGGGGGGCCACAGCAATATATACGTACAGAACTTCATCGGCCTCGGGACTGGACATGATATGTGGCCGGGATAGGTACTCCTTGAGTTGTTGGAAGGCCACAACACAGTCCTCGGACCACTCAAACCCTTTCTACTTGTTGATCAAGAAATAGAACGGTCTACATCTATCCGCCGACCTGAAAATGAATCGATTGAGGGCTGCGATCATCCCAGTAAGCTTTTGGACCTTTTTTGCGTTTTGCGGTGGTTTCAGGTCATTTATAGCCTTGATCTGGTCAGGGTTAACCTCAATTCCCCTATGAGTAATCATGTAGCCCAAAAACTTGCCTGATCCCATGCCAAATGAGCACTTGGAAGCATTCAGGCGCAGCTTATGCTTCCTCAAGACGCCAAAGGTGTTGCCGAGGTCCCCTAAATGCTCGGACACCACCTTACTCTTCACCACCATGTCATCGACATAGATTTCGATGCTCTTGCCCAATTGTGGCTCAAACATTCTTGTCATCATCCTTTGATAAGTGGATCCTGCGTTCTTCAAACCAAACAGCATTACCTTGTAATGGTAATTCCTAGTAAGTGTCACGAAGGCTGTTTTCTCTTGATCCTCCAGTGCTAGCAGTATTTGATGGTAGCCTTGAAAGGCATCTAAGAAGCTCATCCGAGGATGGCCTGCTGTCGCATCCACCAGCTGGTCTATCCGAGGCATAGGGAACGGGTCTTTTGGGCACGCTTTATTTAGGTCTATGAAGTCCACACAAACCCGCCATTTCCCGCTTTTCTTCTTGACCACCACAGTGTTGGCCAGCCATTCGGGGTAAAAGACCTCTTTGATTGCCCCAGCATGCTTAAGCTTCGCCACTTCATCCCTAATCACATCAGCATGCTTACTTGACGAGCGACGCGGTGGTTGCTTCTTGGGAGTGATGGTCGGGTTGACATTGAGATGATGACAGATGAAGGCTAGGTCAATCCCAGGGGCATCGTAGGCATCCCATGCAAATACATCAATATTTCTTTTAAGAAATTCAATCAGCTCCTCCTTCTCTTGAAGAGGCAACTGAGCCCCTACCCGAAAGAATTTCTCCAGGTCGCCGCCAATAACCACCTCTTCTAAATCTTTGCATTTTGCCTCCTTGGCAATTGTGTCAGGGGGCAAAATTGGGCCCCTTGATTGCTATAAATTCTTCTCAGCGAAGGCCAAGGATTCCACATCCAGCCGACGTGAGATGGCCGCCACCACACATTGCCTCGCTGTGGGTTGGCAACCACGGATTTCGAGAACTTAGTCCCCCGACGGGAATTTCACCTTCTGATGCAATGAGGAGGCAACAACCCCTAAGGTATGGAGCCAGGGCCTACCGACGATGGCTGTATAGGGGGCGTAGGTGTCCACCACGATGAAGTTCACCTCCACTATCTCTGGGCCGGTCTGAATGGGCAACCTAATCATGTCCTTTGGAATGACAAGCTTCCCGTCGAAGCTCATCAGAGGAGAGTTATAGGCATCAAATCTCTTGGTTTTAACCCCAGCCCCTTGTAGAGGTCGGGGTACATAACCTTGGCCACACTGCCATCATCCACCATCACTATTTTCACATCGTAATCCCCGATTCTGAGAGTGATCAATAGCGCATTGTCGTGGGGCTGGATGGTTTCGATCTTGTACTCTTCTTAAAAACTCAAGAAAGGACGAAAGTTCATTTTGGCCCTCTTCGGCCCTGGCTGGGACTCCTCGGCAGGCGGTTGAGCCATCAATAACACTCGTGCAAGGCGCGTGCCTGTTCTTCCTGGTGCGGCCATGATTACGTTGATCGTCCCTGCGGGTGGCCTTAGGGCAGCGTTCCTCCTGGCTTCTTGATGGCCTTGATGACCACTGGAATGATGCAAAAGGTGCTTCAACTTTCCTTCTCGAACTAGCCGGTCTAGGTGGTTCCAGAGGTTCTTGCAGTTCTCCGTGGTATGCCCGTGGTCTTGGTGGTATTAGCAATAAAAGTTCTGATCGCGCCTTGAAGGTTCTCCCGCCATCTTATTCGGCCACCTAAAGTATGGCTCGTTCTTGATTTTCTCCAACACCTGATGCACTGGTTCTCGGAATACGGCATTGACAGTCTATGCGTTGGTTGTTCCGGGTTGCCTTACGAAGTCTCTCCTCGGGCGGTTGCTGTTATACCGGTCCGACCTAAAATCCCTCCTTTCTTGAGGGATAACCTTCTCTTTTCCTCTTCCCTGCAACTGGTCTTCCTTCACTCGTTTATACTTATCGATCCGATCCATCAGTTGGTGCATACTGGTGGCGGGCTTGCCAGTCAGAGACTTCCTCAGGCCATGATCGGCTGGGAGACTATTTTTGGAAGCGATAATGGCGACGTCGTCAAAATTGTCTTCCATTTCATTGTACATCTCCCAATATCTATCCGAGTAGGCCTTTAAGGTTTCTCCATCATGCATGGATAGCGATAACAAGGCACTCAAAGGCCGAGGGGCTCTGCGGTTTGTAATGAAGGGGGAGCCAAAAGCTTGGGTCAGCTGCCTATACGAATCTATGGAGTTCATCTTTAGACCATTAAACCACCTTATCACCACTGGTCCCAAGCTGGACGGGAAAACCTTGCACATCAACGCCTCGTTCCTAGAATGGACAGCCATCCTTTGGTTGAACTGGCTCACATGCTCCACAGGGTTTGTTTTATCGTTGTAAATGGCGAAGGTTGGCTACTGGAACCATCGAGGAAGTATGGCCCCTTCTATGTGATGCGTGAAAGGCGACTTGGAGAGTTGATCTAATGCCCTGCTCATGGCATCGTTTTCCAAGCCCCTAGGAGATGGGCTTCTGCGCATACGCCTTCGGTAGTATTCTTCTTCATGGGAAAAGGTCTCACTTGGGGGAGTCCTCAATCTTCGTCTATAGTCATCGTCACTTTCATCGTCGGAGGGCGTGTCAAGCCTAGAACGAGATTGCCTTTACTGTGCATGGTGCAGCTTTCTCTTCAAATCGGCTATTTCTCGCTGCATGGCCCGCTTATCGTTCTGTTTCTGAGACATATGGCTCCTAACTTCTTTTGATTGCAGGGCCTGGTTGTTATTTTGTCTCTGAAGCACATGACTGCTCGTGCGAGAGTAGTTCTTGCTGGTTTGAGTGGTGTTTATGCTTCCCTCTCGAAATCTTCCATTCTCTTCGTTTCGATCACGTTCGGGGTTAGGAAAGTTACCCTGTTGTTGGGATTTGGCTGGTTCGAGCTGATGGGAGCCTGCTTGATGAGGGTCTGATCCTACCATGCCTGATTGTTGTCCTTACTAATACACAAGTTCTTCCTACAGACGGTGCCAATTGTAGGGACTGGGTTCGAGCGCTCCTCTTGCTCTTTTTTCCGCGATCCCCTGTCCTTGGAGGGTCTCTCACGTTATATACTTATTTCCAGTCGATCTTGACCCTCCACCTGTTGATCATACAGGTCATTACTCGAGTGCTCGTCCCATCAGCCACCTTCCCAAACCCTCTATGAGTTGCGGCAACCAAGGCCGCGCTGTTCAGGGGTCATTTCCTTATTAATGCGGCCAGAACGTTAGTTGGGTGCATTCAATGCGGAGGTGACAGTTTTTCCTTAGATTACTCCTGTACCATACGTCCATGGGTATCTTACTGTACTTGTCCTTCTTTTGGGGGCGCTCTAGGGGGCTGCCTTTGCCGACGTGCTATTCTTTCCTCCTGGGATTTGGGAGGCCGAGAGCAGGATCGTCCTCGACAACGTTTCTAGGCTATTTGGGCTTTCTTTGTCAGTCCTCGGCCATTTCTCCCTCCTCGGCGCGGGTCTTGGGCCCAGTATAAAGTGGGTCGGGGTTGTCAAATTCTTTGGCCCCACATTAACTATATATAGGATTTCTATTAGAATAATATCTAATTTTATACCATTCAAATTTGATATTATTCTAATTACTATTAATATTTTTAATAATTTATCTGATATTATGGTGTCTGTATAAACCGAAATTTCGGTATTGTCCAATTCTAACCAATAATAGATACCAGGGCTTTGCAATATTTGATTATTGGAACTCAAATTTAGCAAACTTGAGTTCCATCTAGGTAAATCCTTTTAATAGCACCACGTGATTTTTTTTTTTTTTTTTTTATTTCACATCAAAGTTATACTAGTTGGACCTCGAGTTTAGTTAAGTTGATTTTAGGTTGGAACTCGAGTTTGCCAAACTCGAGTTCTAAAAAAGTCTAACTAACTCAATAACTTCAAACGCATGCTATTCATCAAAACTTTTTTTTTTTTAAGTGTACTATTTATCAAATTTTGCTTGCACTCTACAACGCTATTGGACAATCTTAAAGTCTTTAACGGAACTTAACCATGTTATTAAACCCGACTCGGCCCAACCAGTCAGATTGGTAACCCGATGACCCAGCACATATATCGGTCCGGGTCATCAATTAAATCAAATGTGCACAAGACTCGGTCAAAACAGGTAAAATCCGATGGGTTTTAAGCAAACTGTATGACCCAGTTAGGTTTTAATGACCCAGCTGGATTTTAATGACCCAGCTGGGTTTGTAAATTGTGCAAAATTACATTAATAGGTCTATCCCATTGACTTTTTAATTATTTATTCTGATAATATGGTAATTTAAATAAGATAAAACCTAAAAAAATATAATAAAAAAAATGCACCGTTCTCTCACTTCTTTGCTGATTCACACTACTCTACCAATCACTTTTCACCATAGCATCAATTTTCAGTTTTTAGTTCCCCAAACTTGCAATTGTGCATCAATTTTCTACTATGAACATATCACTTTCTAGTTTCACATAACTAGTTAGCATATATGTATGAATATAGCTAGCAGTATTTGTTATATAGTTTATTGCTTAAACCTTATTTCTTCTTCTTTTGTTTATGTTTTTTGTGTTTTATTTGTTTAATGCTTTAAGTTTAAGCCTTTGACATTTTTTTTTCTCTTTTATTTATGTAGTTTGAGATTTGTCCTTTTTTTTTTTTTAATATGCTGAATTTAAAGACATGTAATAAAATTTTATTTAGCAAAATCTTTGTTGTAATCTTATGATATTCGTTCATTTTACTTGTGAGTTCCAATTCCAATTTCCAAAAAGCCTGAACTACAAGGTGTTGAATTGCCTTATGGGTCTAATAAATAACCTGCAGGTCAAGCAGTTTTTCAAACGGGAAAACCAAGGTGTTTAGTGTGGAAAAATCCCAGATGGGTGCTGTAGAAGTAAGTGGGAAGGGATGGAATAATGGAACTGAATATCAAAATATTTTCAACCATGAATGAAGATTGAGGTTATGAATATTTTCTCTATGTGAATCATTTGGTACACTATTGGAAAAGGGTCAAGGTGACCAGCTAAAGAAGAGGAAATGAAAGCCAGTGTTGACAATGACAATTTTAAAAAAACTTCTTTCTTCTAAAGCTGGCTTTTCTCATGCGAAGAAGAAAGATAGCAAAGATAGCCCCACCTTGTTCACACATAAATAGGATCAATATGATATGAGCAGTGGGTTGGTAAATGACTTTGTGACTTGTTCCTAGTACATATAATCGGCTATTGAATTACAATCAGTCGTTTCTATCAGAAAATAAGATATTTGGGGTTGCCTCCACTCTCCTCCAAAAGTGGTCCAATTGGTAGGCTAATAGTGTAGGCCACAAAATTTTTGAGTGTCTTCCTTCATAGTTGTGCAATTGGTAGGCCAATTAAGTATGGCTCACAAAAATTTTTACAAAAAAAATTTCTTGATCTAACGTATTGATATTGATTTGTGTAAATAAAATGATGTCAATGCTAGAAAATACTTCACTTCAAAGTTCATCAATCATAACATTTGACATATAAGCATTTGTGGAAAAAATATATAATTTTTCTATAACATTACTTATTGGTTAGTACAAAATCTACTACCAAGTTATGTTATTTTATGTGTTTCTAACATTACCACTATTAGAAAAGAATCGAGATGTAATAGTACTATTTATTCATATACAAATATACTAAATACAAAAAGAAAATATTCTCTATTGATCCTAGCACTTAAAAGATTATTTTTTTAACAAAAATTAAATATAATTTTTGACTTTGAATATAAACAAAATAATACTATTTAAGTCAACGAAATTGAGAAATGTTAATGATTATTGGTAAATAAAAAGGTGATATTAGTGGTGTTAGAACCCATTTTCCTCTCCCCTGTATGTGTGTGTGTTTGTTTCTCAAAAAAAAAAAAAAAATATATATATATATATATATATATATATATAACTAACTAGCCATTGAGCACACGCTTACGCGCAGAGGCTCTTCTATTTTTTGAGTAAAGATTAATAATTTGCATTTATTATAATTTTGGGTTTGCTAATATTACTAGCAAACCACACCCCCCCCCCCCCCAGCGCGCGCGCGCGCGGAACTTATGGGGCACCCTTCCTCAAGAACTGATTTTGCTAGCTTATCGGTAAAGATCTATTTCATTTTCCAAATTTGCGTTCAAAGTTGAAACTCCAAAAGCAAATTAAAGCAAATCAGTCTTGGTAGGCACAGGAGATCACGCAAAGCATGACGGTCTTCTATTTAAGTTTGAATAATGCTAGAAATACAAACTATTTTATAAAAAAATTTACAAACTGCTGAAGTGATGAGTGATTATTAGTAAATAAAAAAGCGATATTAATGGTGGACCTAGATAAAAACTAATAAAAGGTTGGCCACATCAGCAGTTTGTAAAAATGTTGTAAAATAATTTGTGACTGTAGCATTACTCTTTAAGTTTTGCTAACATCTTATTTTTTATTGAGAAAAGAACCAATAATTATACACCTAATCTTTTTGTGTCATACTTAATCTTAAGTATGACTTTATTAATTTTGATTTTGAATAACTTTTTCTTCTTGTAGATTCAACAGGTAAATGATGTAAGCAATACATACATTTGAAAAAAGAATCCAATCTTTCTAGATAATTAAGATTGCTATATAACATATTTAAACATGATTATGATAATTTTTATTGCATTATTTCATTATAGCTTCTAGTTTTTTGATAAATTTCTTGTTTTTTGTGAGATTTTCTTCTGACATATTATATATATATATAAATTTTGCTAGTAAAAAAGTTATCAAGAGATCTTAGTTGAGATTCAATTTTTTTTTTTTTTTATTGTTCACCTTTAAAAAAAAAAATAAAGTGTTTCATATTCAAATTGAAAATTTCTAGTAATTATTTATAATTTAAAAATTAAAATAAAATGAACACTAACTACAATATAAAATTATAATATGACAATAATAAAATAAGTTTTAAAGTGTAGAATAATCGATATAATTTAGGAAAGGTATTATTATTATTACAATTTTGCTTAACATTAAAAATCACCCAATCGCCTTAATATACTCTCAAGCAAAGATGATATCAACACATAACTCAATGAATTAATACTAACTAAATCAAGATTAATTAGTTTCATATAAAAAATCATATATCATAGTTCAAGACTTCAAGTATAAAATTTAACCCAAAAAAATTATGATTTTTTTATTTTTAAAATGAGTTTAATTTTATCTCATCTCCTCTCTTACTACTTGGGTGTTTCATGTTTGTGCCACATAACCCATGATGTCATGACTCATGACCCATCCTATAATAAAACATTACCCTTATTCATTGACAACGAATTAAATTGTTAGGATATCATTCTGTGTTAAGCAAAGTCAGACTTTCACTTCTTACAAATCCGGCCAACTAAACCAAGATGCTTGACCTTCATCTTTTATTCCATCTAACTTAACTAGTATATCTATATTCTAATCAATAGTGATTTTTTGTCTAATATTCTTAAAGCAAACATGTTGAATTTAATTTTAATTTACTCTCTAATCTGCCCATGATCCGCTTTTGCAAAAAAAACATTATGACATCCCCTTTTTGGAAAGAGTAATGCTAGGGGCAGACTATTTTTTATTTATTTATATCATACATGTTTAGATGGTAAATTATGATTGGTATAAGAGTCCAAATTTGGTAAGGATGGGGTGTAAAACCCATGTTTTACACCATTCAATAAAAGATTGTCACGTTAGCATTTTACTTAAAATCCAATGCATCATACCACATCTAATAACATCTCAGTAAACTCCCAATTTGGTTGAATTTATATATGGGTATTAGAATTGATTGAGTGTGGCTATGTTTATTTTTAAATATATGATAAGATGATGTAATATGTTGAGATTGGAGGGTAAAACATGAGTTTTACACCACATTCTTATAGAATTTAATCTCTTAGTATAATATTATGAGTTCTTTTATGTACGTAACAAAATCTCACAATATCTTTACAATAAATTGAGGTGTCAACCTACCATTTTTCAGAATAAAATGAAATAAAATAAAAAATATTATGCTTAGACTCATTACATCTAAAAACAAGCTAGGTATTATGAAAATGTTGCAAGATTTTATTGTACCAAATATTATTTTTTGTAAAGTATTACATGCAATTTTTATATATATCAATCATATTATGCCAGGGTTTAGTTAAAAAAAAAAAAAAAAATTATGCCATGTGGATTTTGTGTGAAAAAATATTTTTAAATTGAGTAATGCTCCAGACAAAACAATTTTCACTATATTTGTAAGAGTTCTATAACTCAACTAATATCTTCTAGTGTCCTCTCCCATTATAACTACTAATTTAAAAAGAGAAAAAAATAATATACTTTTACAACGGTTGAGTTGGCAACTTTCTACGTAATTTATTGATATCATCTTCGTACTTTAACAATATACCAGCTATTAAGTTATGAAATAAATATTTTTGTGAATTTTTTTAGTGAGAATTGGAAAATGAGAGAATGCACCAAATGGTAATCGACTCACAATTTGGTGCTCCACTTGTGTTGCTGCTATTTTTCTAACACAAACACCAAAAGAGGTGGCTCAGTCATCAAAGTGGCCAATTTGGTAACAAGAGTTGGCGATCCGATGGTTAGAGTTGAAAATCTGATGACCGGACTGACGACACTAACTACTAGACCATTGACTCTGGTTGATTGGATCAGCGGCACTAACTAGCGAACCAACAAGCCAACCATTAGATGGGGGAGCCATAATGTGTTTTTGTGAAATATTTTACCTAGTTTTTTAAAGTAAAATATTTTATAGCATTTTATAATAAAAAAATTATTATTAATTGAAAACATTTTCAAATTTAACTAAGTTTTACGATGAAACAATCAATAAAAAGCAAAACATACGTAATAGAGCCACAATGAAGCACAATCAAAAGGAGTATTTTGAGAACACAATTTCACACTCTGAGTAATGATTATTTTTCTTGATTTTATAATTTTAACTCAAATCCTATTTTCCTTTCAAAAGATAGGATAGGATGTACTTAGAGCACATTTGGTAGACTGTAATAGACACTGTAATATAACAATCATCTCTATGGTTTAGCTATTCAATAATTTGGTTATGTTTTTATTACAGGAAATAGTCATTTTTTATGAATAGTCATTCTTTAAAATAATGAATAACTATTTCTCTCTAAAAGGATTATAATAGTTATTCCTTAGTAAATATAAAGCAAAAATGCAAAACTGACCCTCTAACTCTTTCTGTTTGTCATTTCAGTCCTCTAACTTTCAGTTTTGTCAATTCAGTCCTCTAACTTTCAATTTTTGTTAATTCAAGGCTCCGTTACAACTCAGTTGGTGTTGCCGTTAGATATACTTGAAATGACGCCGTTTTGCTTATTATTTTTTTTTAATAAATTCGGAATTAAAATAAAATAAGAAAAATTTGAAAAAAAAAAAATTTAAGGGAACGACGTTGTCGTTCCCCTTCCCTAAATCAAAACAAATGCCAATGACATTTTGCAAACAAAACAGGAACAAATGCACCAAAATCAAGCAAACCAAACTACACCCCGTTAAGCCACAAATAGCATAACAAACAAACAAGTCAAAAATGAACAATTTCAGTACCAAACTTATCACTAAACAGGGAGCTATATATAGGGATAATAATTACAAGTTAATTCTCAATTGGGATTTTAATAATATGACTCATTACAACTATATTATCTTGAAATCAATATACCACCAAGAGGATGAATAGCACTAGTACTGTACCCAGAAATTTGACAATCCAAAAGTCCTAATTACATTAGCATATAAAATGAAAATGAAAAGGTATACAGTATTGGATTATTGATCCGATTCAAACAGATATAGATCCGAAACTCACAAATATGTTAGATTAACAGAGATAAGATATGGATCCTGAGCTGAAAATGAACACAGAGAGAGAGAGAGAGCTTACTGGAATTGGCCATGGAGATTTCGTTGACTTCATTGGGGAAGGGGAACTACGACGTCGTTCCCTTAATGTTTTCTTTTCTTTTTTTTTTCTTTTTTTTTTTTCAGATTTTTCTTATTTTATTTTAATTTTGAATTGAAAAAAAAAAAAGAAAAAAAAAGAGAGCAAAACGATGTCGTTTCAAGCATATCTAACAGCAGCACTAACTGAGTTGTAACGGAACCTTGAATTGACGAAAATTGAAAGTTAGATGACTGAATTGACAAAACTGAAAGTTAGAGGACTGAAATAAAAAACAGTGAAAGTTTGAGGGTCAATTTTGCATTTTTGCCTAAATATAATAATTTCTGACATTAATATATTTCCAAATAAATAAACTTTTTATATCCACCTAACAATTATGGAAATAAAAATCATCAAAAAATAACTTATCTCTCTAAAATTTAAAATATATTATTTTATAGGAAATATAATTGTATGAATGAGATTTTTCATAAAATGGATTATAAGTTTTATTTTAATATTACAACTCACAACCAAACTAATGAATAAGTTTAGTTATTCCATTACAATACATTTTATTCATGGTAATAAAGATTACCATTCCTGTTGTAATCCATATTTAGTGTACTAATTCGAGAGTATAGCGAAATGGTGTTCTTTCCTCTTATATTTACGATGGATCTTACTATAAATTTAATGAGTGAATCATGTCATGAATATAAGAGAAGATAGCATCATTCACCGTTATTCGAAAGTACTATTTCAGAATTACTGGTTAACAAAGATTTTTTCCTCCAGAAAGTTCCAACTACCAACCCATGTTAAAAAAAAAAATAATAATAATAAAGGAGCTAACCCCAAATAACTGTCACTCTTCCCAACTCCAACTACCATTCCAACAAAGAAGAAAGAAAGACCGACTGGTGAAAGTTGAAACTCTGTCTCTCTCTTTCAGTCTCATCTCAATGGACCTTTCTCTTCAGCGATTTCAACCTGTTCCTTCTTCTTCTTCTTCACTCCCTCCCCCTAGGGTTAGGGTTAGGGTTTCAATTTCCCTCCACAATTTTCCTCTCACTCTTCCTCCTCCTTTCTCTCTCTAGAATGGCAGACACTACGACGAGCACAGCTCCTTCTTCTTCTTCTGCTTCTACTTCTACTTCTTCGTCGGCGGCGGCGATCAGTAGGGACACCTCCGGCGATGCGGCGTCGTCTTCGAACTCGTCGCAACTTCGCGAAAACGAAGACCAAACTCAAACTCAAAATGAGCATCAACACCGGTTTCGAGGCCATGAGATAGAGCGCCAACAAGTCGGCCATGTTCCTTATCATCGTGGAGATCTATCGGGTTTCGATGACTCATCAACGGTCATCAGAGACGACACGTGGTCCTGCGTCATCGTCCTCCTCACCTTCTGGTTCTTCGGTACCCCTTCTCTCTCTCTCTCTCTCACATTTAATTACACTTCTATCCTCCGTACATGAGATTTGGAAAATATGAGAATGTTAATTTGGATAAGTGGAAATACACGAAAAGATTGGATTCAAAATGAGGAAATTCGCTTATATATTAGTTAGAGTGAGTAACAGAGAATGTAATTTTTGATAGAATAGAATGATGGAAAAGAATTTATGTGGCGGGGTTCGAGATTTGGGGCAATTAGTCTAGTTTAATTTTGCTTGTTAAGAGTGATTAAGCTCAACCAAGTTTTGATTGTTAGACCACAGCATTTCATTTTCAATGTAATTGATAATGGTAGCTAAGTTTTGGTGATTTTTGTATTGCTTACAGTATCGATGACTTTGATATTGGGAGTCTATGGCTCGGTGAATTTACTGCTTGGACCTAATTGTTCACTTCTTTTGGAACCTAACCCAATTTTTGTGCAGTATATAAAGGTGATTGCCCCTTCATTCTTATTGTCTTTTTTTTTTTCAATAGTTTGTGGTGAATGAAAATCCTCTGTCGACTGTCCCGCTCTGCGTGTTCCACTTGATGCTCCACAAGCTTGCAATACTTTTAATTCTCCTTATAAACAAACAAAAGTTTATATGGGAAAAAAAAGAAAAAAGAAAAAAAAGAAAGAATCAGACACATGGCATACTGCAGTTAGTTAGTGAAGAATAAAGTGAAACACTAAGAGTGGGACAGAAGATTTTGGTTCATTTGTGGTGATGTGGTAATCTTAATTGGTTTATTAAAATAGGTGGAAGAGCTAAATGATTCAGGCCCCGGTCCAGTGTTATATGGGTTTTATAAAGCTCCGGTTCTTGATACTGTTACCACTTGGTCTGAAACACATAATACCACGGTTCAGGTTGATTCTCATGAGGCAAGTTTGCTTTGACAGAATATTTAATGCAACTCTGTATTTGTAGTATGTTCTTGAACCTTGTGATTGTATTGTTGATGTGGTGGGATTAACTTTTTTTTTTCATCCTTATTCAGGAGTGGGCATATTTGCTAAATGCGGGGTCTCAGATAAATATTTCATATAGTGTGGTCTCCCCAGGGTCCTCTGTTTTTCTCATAATTGCTGAAGGTAATGTGTCTGTGTAGAAATTTTATGTTCGTGCAGAAATTCTTTTTTGATAGATAGGTAGTACTTCATTAAATAAAAAGGAGAGTAACATAAAAAAACCAAAGCATGCAGGCAGTGTGCTAAGGATACAACAAAAAAACTAAAGTACATGTTCGCATAGAAATTCTCATGTATAGAAGTCAGTCACATTCTATGAAAATGGAACGTCTCCATTTAATTTTACAAGTTTGAGTGAAAGCTTTTCGCCCTAACAATTCATAGTAAGCAATTAAAGTAACATCATTTGATTAAGCCCTAAATGAATTTTATGCTCTTGTTTTAGTAGTGGATACTGTTGCCTTAATTTCTCCAACTCTTGACTATAGATTTGCACTGTCAAATATGTTAAAAATAAAAAAGCCATTTGATTTCTCTGTCTCTCTCTCTCCCCATTAAGCAAGGTTTGGAGATTGACCTTCACACTGAAGCTAAATTTAACCTATCATAAGGCCTACCATGGTTGCAACATTTCTCTACCCTTTCTTTATAATTATTTTTTAATCTTCTGTGAATGTGTGTGCATAATGTGAAAATTGTCTGTGTTTTTTCTTGTCTTTTAAATAAACTGATTGCAATTGTGCATTCATTGTCCAAATTATTCTGAAGCTGGGACATTGCAGGGAATGATGGCCTTTCTCAGTGGCTTGAGGATCCTACATACCCTAATACCACCTTATCCTGGAACCTTATTTCTGGTGAGATGGATGTTGGAAAGTACGTATGTGACATGTTCTGTTTATTTCAATCATATACTGATGTTGGCAACTTCTGGTTATCCAGGAAGTGGCATGATTACACAGGACATATATGTGTCTTCTAGTTATTATGTTGCAGTAGGAAACTTAAACACAGAAGAAGTGGAGGTAATTTTGCAAATTTTTAACATATTACATTATAATTTACTGGTTTCATATGGCTCCAACTTGATCTATTTCAGAACCTTTATGATGATAAGTCCATGAATACACTTCTTTTTCTATTATCAATCTATGAAGAAATTCTGTTTTGTCTATCAGAAGTAATATTGTGTTACAACTGAAAAATGGAATCAACTAACTAATGTTTAATTCTGTTTTGGAACCTTTGGACTCTTGGCTCTCATTCGATGGCATATTAGGATTGCCTTGTAGTTGAATTGGTTAAATTAAAAAAAGTTGGCTGGTTTGGTCATTGTCATCTGTTCTGCTTAATTGAGCGAGCTTAAATTGAAGTACTATATAAACCATTCTATGGAAGAAACGTTGAGAATCTTGTAAGGTATGCCACATCTAAGGAATTTAATAATATTTAAGGAAATTATTTGCTAGTATTTCTTTTCAATCATGATGAATGCCATAGCATCAGAGTGAGATTGTTACTACCCTTTCAGTTATTAGTGATGGGTCTACATGACTTAATGCTGATCTAAATGATTCGTTCAATCCAACTTTTTCTCTCTTTTCAGTATGGACGTTTATACTTTTAGCAACTGGATAGAAACTGCAATTTATAAGGCTTGTATAAATGGTTTAGTCATTCTCAATATGATAGGGTGGATGTGTCTTCACAAAGCCCTTTGTGCCCCAAACCTCCTTTATTTAAGGCACATTCTATGAAATTTGGGGAGCATAGTTCCAGTTCCATCCTGCTAACCTAATGCTCTAGAATTTGTGTCCATTAAATTGATTTAATTCCTTTCCTCTTTAAATCTAGAGATATTACTGAATGAAATTTTGAGTAAACTCACTTCTTAACTTAGGCATTTAAGTTGAATGGTAGACTTTTAGTTAGTCGGTCTGTGCTCATCAAAGTAACAAACTATTTTGCGGATACAATTTATTACTTTCACTGTCATACGATAAGCTAATTGGTTGGTGGGAACCCTAGAATTCCTGTAATCTTGGAGCTGCTAATTTGGTAAGTTTCAAGTAACCCTTGCATATAATCAAAGTGTTTAGAGTGAGCGTCAATTTCAGTGAAATTTAAGGTCCTCAATGAGGGCTAGGATAGTTACAAGGTGACTATTGATAAGCAAGCCATTTAATTTCAATAAATCTATTCCTCAATAGAACATGGCTAGTCATTTCTTCTTGCCATTATCTATGGTTTAAGATATTTTAAGCAGTTATGATGTTTCTTCCTTGTCAACATTTAAGTTATTAACTTTTGTTGGTTTGAACATTAAACAGGTGCAGTTAAACCTCAGAGTGAAGGCTTATTTGTATAATACTACAGAAGCTTATTACAAGTGTACTTTTGCTGATGGGATGTGTGGTTTAAACGTTTTGTTTCCCAATGGGAATGCTGCTGTCCTAACCTCTCCTAGTGCAGAACAGGTAAGACTGTAGTTCTCTTGGCAGTTACTGTCATTATTATCATTTGCTCAATTGAGTAAACTCTGGAGAAGAATTGAAAAAAACTTTTAATGTAGGAAATTGAACTTTATATATCAGTCTGGATGGTTAATATATTCAAATCATTTGTTCCATAGGCACTATGTTCTTGAAATCATTGTTTCACTTGATTTTACAAAATTGTTTAATTACACCCATGGTTTTGCACTGGAGACATTGGTAAAATACCTTCTTACCGTCTCCACTGGACTGAATTTTTTTCAAATCCCTTGTATGTACAACAAATTTTACAGTTATTCAGAATTTTCTTTAATTGCTTCAGGGTAAAACCAGTGATGAGTTGTACGTCAGATTGTCCTATGGACCAAGATGGGCCACATATATTGTTGGCATAGGTATACTTTCATTCTTCTATTGCTTCTCTTAATGGAACCTTTATTTATAAATTGTACCTTAATATTTACACTTGTAGGTGGAATGACTGTGCTCATGTTATTCGCCTTTAACTACTTAAACAAGTTCCAATGTGTCCGTGAAGAGGGAAGGTATGTCCCTTACGGGGAAATAGGATCTGAGAGAGCCCCTCTGCTTTCATACAAGGATGATGATCTCTCAAGTTGGGGTTCGTCTTATGATTCCGTTTCACATGATGAGGATGATATTGAAGACTTTCTAGCATTGGCTTCCCTAGAAGGGAAGTCCCAAGGGGATGGTGAAAACAATAACAATACCCAGCGTCTTTGTGCAATTTGCTTTGATGCTCCTAGAGACTGCTTTTTCCTTCCATGCGGGCACTGTGTGGCTTGTTTTGAATGTGCAACTAGGTAACTAGTCTCCATCCTTTCCCTTTTCTTTCTTTTTTTTTTTCCCCCCTTTTTTGATTGGTAAAATTTGAATGTAGAACCCAGCCTAGCCTCACCCAATCATTTATTGCTTGGTCCAAAGTCCAAGAGCAACAAATTGGTCCAAAGTACATATTATATATTTTACTAGAACAAATTGAACACCATTTATGATCTTGCAAATGATAGAGGCACAGGTATTAATAATATGATATAACATGTAAAAATGTTACTAAGCATGTTTTCTCTTATTTGCCATGCTTAAACGAGATGAAATTTGCCTTCTTTCTTGTCACAAACATAGGTGTTACAATCTGTACTGTACTACTGTGGCACCGTTCTTGACAGATTATGAGGGCAATATAGGCTTTCATGACATGATTCAATCTAAACCCTTGCAGGATAGCAGAGGCGGCTGGTACTTGCCCAGTCTGTCGTAGGACCATGAAGAAGGTGAGAAAGATTTTTACAGTTTAAGCAACATAATTTCTTGTTAAAGTGGGCAAAGCCAAGTTGAATAATATGCAACGTGGATTAGTTGTCTACACCAATGCTTTCCTGCCAATCAATAGCATTCATTGAGTAAATTTGTAGCCGGATCATCAGGTATTGTTTGAAAGTGGAATGACCATATCTTGTGTTTTTTTCCAGTGGACTTTCCACAGTATAAAACAATTTCTGGGTATAGGAATGTGTGAATACACACGTAATATTCAATGTAATGGAAATGTTTTTATTCATTTCTTTGATAGGTTAGATTTTTGGGTTTTTTTTTCTTTTCTTTTTCGTTAATTCCAATTTTCCATCGATGTGCTAATACACTAGAATTATATAATACTGGAAGTGGCGACCTTTCCACTGGGTCTACCATGTAAAAGAAGAATTTATTTACAACAGCTGTGGGTGTCTTGTCTGCCCCTTTTTATTGGAGATCATAAACAACAAAGAAATCTTACAAGCACAAATCGTCCATAAAGGCACATTGAAGCAATTCATTTATAACTAAACTAAAGGAATAATGTAAAAGGGCACCAATTGACTCGTTGAACATCTAGTTTGAATTTTTAAACCCTTAAAAATTAGGGAAATCGTGAAATTGATGATCCTATATCTCACTGTTGTGGAAAATAATGTTTGCATGCCATGTGATTGATTTCAATATATTAAAAAAAAAATTACAGAAAAATTTAATTAAAAAAATTCTTAATTTAATTTGAACTCCCCCTCTCTCTCTCTCAATTATTTTCCTCTTTTATCTAGTCGTCACCAACTATCACAATACATCACCATACAAATCTGACCATCTGCCAAATTGGCCCACAAAGTCAAAAATCCCATCACAAAAGAGAGGATATATCATGAGACCACCATTTCGTAGCATGCGAGAAGTTTAAGGCCTACATATGTTGTGAGTAACAAATATCGTCTCATAAGATACTTTTACTTAACCACATATAAGTTGAAAAACCTACCAAAACCGACCTTGACCCTTTTTGAATCCATTGCCGTCATCGCAGTGATGAACCTTTGCTCAAAAACCCTATGAACCTATCTCCATCCCAAATCCAAACCAGACACCAAACCCCGCATAACCAACAAGTTTATACAAAAACTAAAAATAATAGAAACTGCCAGCATGGTTTATGTACATGACACGTGGAGCAATTTCACAAAGTAAAGATATAAAAAGAAGAATGGTAAAGAAAAAGAGATCCTAAAGACGAGACTGATCAGAATTAGTATTTGTTATCCTTAGCTAGTTAGCTTAGTCATAGCGTTAAGGAGTAGTGTAGCAGTTAGATCGACAATTGTATTGAACAATTGAATGGGATCTTTTGCAGAGTTTGTCACGTCTGCTTGAGCATCTTTAACGAAATGTAGCTGTAGGGGATATTTAATAAATCACATAGTTGATTGTTGAATAAAAAATGAAACGAAATACATTTGAACTGATTTTATTTTGTGTCCCATCTGTTTATATGCATACTGAATAAAAAATAAAATAAACTCATTCTGTTGATTGATTTTGTTTAAAACCGTGTTCATTGTTTGACCTTCTTGTCTTATTTGATCCTTAATACATGTGTAGTAAATGAAATTGCAAAAAAAAAAAAAAAAAAAAAAGATCTTGAATTCATGGGACCCTTCAGTCTGATTGCTCAAAGCTAATCATTGCTTGCAGCTAATTTAATATAACAAAAAGTTGAGCCCCAAAGTACAGCAAAATCAAAGGTCAATTACTTTTACCCACACCCTGTAAGAAAATGAGCAACTGAAGGAAATAGTATGATGCACCCCCTATTGTTGCATACTGCAACTTTTCAGTCCCTTCAACTTCAGGGAAATCTTCATCTCCCGAGCGATTGAATCCCCCAGCCAACCACCCCAAGTTCTTGTATCCTCCTTCATATAACTTTGTAGCTGCCATAATGGACCTGAAATAACAACAACAAAATCAAGAAATTGCTAATTAAATTATCAAGTTAGTGCTTAATTTCTTAACCTGTTGAATAGAACATGATGCCCTTCATTTTACTTGAAATGGATAGAGTTTCACGATTGAATTTTTATTTTCTAGATTTGACAGTAAAAAAGCATGAACACTTTAAAGCTTAGAACATGATCCTCTCTATTTCACTTAAAATGGAGAGAATTCATTTCATGAATAAGATTTTATTTCCTGGATCTGACAGTATACAAAATGTCACGTCATTTAAAATTTGAAAAGATATACTCTTAGATTTGTAATATTTAATCTAAACTATGAAATGAATCCATTTCAATGGAGAGGATCCTAACACTTAAAATTGTTTTTGTCCCAAACACACCAAAATATCTTATCCTAATGCTTATCCCCATTATATTAGATGAAAAAAAATTATTTAAAAAGATTTCTTTGATTCTAATTATATTTTCAAAGATTTTGATAGTTGCAATTTATTTTAAAAACTTAAAATAATCATTATATATATATATATATATATATATATATGTATGTATGTATGTATTCCAATTTTGTTCTAATTTTTCAAAAATTGATGTATACTATTGTGTGACTTGTGTCAATGTTTGTGTCCATGCTTTATTTGTTTGACAATGCATAAGATCTCATGAATGCACCTTAGATTTATAATATTTGATCTAATTATTAATTAACTATGAATTGGATCGATTTTAAATAGAGAGATCATTCAATATGTGTGCATGACAATTTATTACAATCCATGCCCAGCTAGCGCCTTCAGCCTTGAATATGAAAATGAAATTCTCACCTTAGCCCTTCACCACAAGCTACAAGAAGTTTAGAGTCCTTATCAGGAACAACCTCCTCTACTCGTAACAAGAAATCAGGATTCATGGTAGTGAAATACTGGCCAGTCCATAGCCCAATGTAGCCAAAATGCACCCACTTCTTCAAAAGTGTAAGAGGGCTATTGTCCTTGTCCTCAATAAACAGTGGAACATAAAGTGACCCCTTCACACGAGCCTTCTCTGTCTCCCAAACGGGTCTGATGTCCAGGAGTGTGAAGCCATCGGAATTAATGGCTGCCACTGCTTCCTTTGGCTGTATGGCCCTGATGGCCTGGGACTGTATGAGCTGCCGGGCATTATTGCTGCTGGACACTGCATTGACATGAAGTGCTGGTCTTCTTTTGGTGGTGGGAAGGGGTGGCTTAGGTTGTTTCTCATGCTTTGAATTGAACGTGGATATGTGGTTCAGTTGGATTGCCATCTCTCTCTCTCTCTCTCTCTCTCTCTCTCTCTTATCCTGAACTGAAAATCTGTGTTAATGATATTTGTGCAGTGAATTAATCCAATGATCCCTTTATTTTGAGCTATTTCTAACTTCTAAGCAACAAGCATCGAGGCAGGGGTTCGACTCCTGGATAGAGACATGAGTGAGCTTTTTTAATTTTTATTTATTTTTAATAAAATAGATACAGCTTATTAGTTTGCAATAATGGTCTGTTTGGATACAGCTTATTTTGCTGAAAATTGCTGAAAATTGAAAACTGAAAACACTGTAACAAAATAATTTTTAAATGTGTGAATAGTACCGTGGGACCCATTTTTAATAAAAAAGTTACTGAAAAGTGATGTTTGTGGGTCCCGTTAATAGTGCACGGATGTACTGTTCATGCAGAAAGTCAACATTCACGGCTTAAAAAAAAAAAAAAACACAAACGCAAAACGCAAATCATCCAGATCCAAACGCCACCTTAGTGTTGTGTAATTATTGGTTTTACTGGTATTGAACAATGTGTTTAAGCTTTATGTGTGTGGTTTTCGTTGTGTTACAAAATGTAGGATGATTGGTGAAATTGAATTGAAACAATTTGAATTCTTTCACTCTACTGAATCTCTCACTATCACTATCACGCCAATTCGTTGGTCAGTGATCAGTAATAATAGGAAGACCTTGTGGCGGCCAACATTCAAAGACAGAGGGCGGGAGACAATGATCGAGCAAAGGGTAGTTTGAGTGGTACTGGTAATTGGTAGCAGTGGGGTTTAGCGATCAAGATAGATGGTAATGGCATCATAGAAGAATTAAAAGGACTATCAGTGGTGGGATGAAAACTCATGCTGTGGGGTTGTTTGATTCACTTATTTATTTAGAATATGTATTTGAACATTTTTCTAACATCAACAATGAGTATAGTGTTTTTAGGACACTTGAATGGTAGGCTAGCTCAATGGACTTGAAAGATATGTCATAAACTTGGAGGTCTCAAGTTCCATTTACAACACTATCGAGACATATTTTTGGGGGTGTTTCATAGGTTAAAAATGGAATAATTTAGACAAAGTATTGTAATATTCAATCATTTTATTTATTTTTTTCCTTTTGGTTTTGAGGCATTTTACACTATCATTTTCTACAACAAAATTTAATCAGAGTTAGCTCAAAATCCATACCGAATTTCTTTTAGGTTGCCACCTAACAAATTTTGATAATTGTTTTTGTTTATTTATTTTATTTTTTTTTTTGAGAAAATTTGTTTTTGTTTATTTAGTTTATTAGTGTGAAACCTTTGTTTTTTGTCTAGCTTTGTTAGTATAAAATCTTAAATGTGGTTTATAATTATTTAGATGACTAGTTTTGTTATTATAAAAACTTAATTGTGGTTTATAATTATTTAGATGACGACAGAACCTAGAAAAAGATTTGTGAGTTTTGGTGAGTGGTGACAAGTTTTTCTGTATTGATTTGACTTCTAAGACGAGTCTCTACATAGATGAATTCAATATTCTGAAACCATGTCCGTTGAAGTAAATTTTGTGTATCATGAACCATGTACCTGCATATTCCCAAATTATAAGCAAATTCAACCCCTGAGTAGGAGCAAAACTACTTTGAACTTGATGAAAGTTAACCCTTTGCGATGCAAAAGTAAAAAAAATAAAAATCTGTGACGCATCATTTGATGAAAAGTTGGAGGCATTTCGTTGCTATAACAAGTTAATATTGTGCATTCACAATCAAAGAAAATACATCCAAGACACACTTCCAAACCTTAATTAGAAAGCAAAATTAATGCAAAAACTTGTGTGCAGTAGACAACTAAAAGGACAATCTGATCACCACACTTTTGGAGGTACACTCAATTGTTACAGAATTCATATTGGAGATAATTGTGCCAAAACATATATAATTTCACTTTATTAAAGCATCAACTGTAATTTAAAAGGAAAAATAAAAGAATTTGAATTTTTGTCCTTTCATGGCTCTGCACAAATGTTCTTGCATACTAAAAAAGAAATGCCCTACTTCTCACAATCTGAACAAAAAAAATTTAAGCACCTACTTCAATCATATAAATATGATGGCCTTCAACTCCGTGATAACTGCTAAAAACCAAAAATAGTTTGCATGGAGAGGATCAGAATAAGGATATACATTCAAATCCAAATGTTTTTTGTGAGTAAAAGGTTAAATAAATAATGGGATGGGACTAACATTCAAATTATTAAAAACTTTCAAACTTCATGCTTCTTGAGACAAATTGAAATGCTATTCAAAATTCATGCTAGGAATGTTGCTCGAACTTCAATGGGAGGGGAGGAACAGTGTTGGTCATGGTTGTTGCTTAAGTAGGAAGACAGATTTGGCGTTGTCAACTAATGGTCTGTTTGGATTGAGGGGGAGGAGGGAGAGTAAAGTAGAGTAGAGTAGATTTGGCCTAAATAAAATTAGCATATTTTTAACCAATTTTACTCTACTCATCTCTACTCACCTCCACTCCCCCTCCTTCCCCCTCCATCCAAACGGGCCCTAAAGGTTCCCTATTTTGTAGTTGGATGACAATTTTCAATACCATCGTTTGCAAGTTGCACATAACAATGTAATTGTGGAATTTGAAGCAGAGAATTTTGTCATCACTTGGGTGAAAAGCAGGCAACAACACGAGCGGTGATGAAGACTCCTTCGCTATCTCAACAAGATTGGGATGTTCTGTAACCATGTCCTCAAAATAAACTGTGTTTCAGGCACTATTTACCTCCATTATCATAATCCTCGAGTTCCCTAATAGAAAAATTGTTAGTGTTGTGACAGGTGGGATGTTCTTGCTTGAGTAAATGAGTGTAAATTTTACTCCAATTTAAAATTTAATTAATTTTTTTTCTCAGCTTTGGTATATATATATATATATATATATATATATGGCGAAAATACACTTTGGGTTCTTAAATTGATTTTGCTATTATTGTAGTCCCTAAAAAAAGAAAATCAATTCTATTTTGGTCCTTGTTGTCAACCGGCCACTAAAAATAAGTCCTACGTGACAGACAGAGTGCATAGGTGGTATGTTAAATGCTGCCGTGGCTAATAAAATAATAATAAAAATACACGCCAGCACCCATGTCAACATTTTAATAAATAAATGAAACCACCTCAAAAAGCCACCTATGCACTCCATCTTTTACGTTGGTTACCTATAGTCGCATTTTTTGTAAATGTAGCTAAAAAAAAATGCGGTTATAAGCTGCATTTTTTGTAGTGAGTTGACAGTAGGGACCAAAATAGAATTGATTTTCTTTTTTTAGGGACTACATTAGTAGCAAAATCAACTTATGAGCCAAAATGGGAATCGGCCCAAAATCTAGGAACCAAAAGTGTATTTTCGCGTATATATATATATACACGGGCAGTTGAGACTACTAAACACGGATTTGGAAGGCCATTGCAATATGCAATTACCACACTTATGTAAGATGTAAAAACTAATGCGTAAATAACAACAACCAAAAAAAAACTTTTTCACCATTTCACTTTTTTATTTATTTTATATCTTATTAACTTTTTCATCTCATATGAATATGGTAATCACATGGTGCAATGGATAGGACTATTGCATTGGATCTCAATCCACCAAACATATGCATAAATTTTTTTTTTCTTAAAGATCAATTGTGGAAAAGATAAAAAGGTAAAATATATTAATTTTTTATTCAAGCTAACAGATCATTATTTATTAATCTGAATGAGATGTGGAAGAACAGTGTCAGAATGATGTAGAACACTTTTTTTTTTTTTTTCCTCAACACAACAATGATAATATTTGGTTTTACAATCTTTAAAAAATGTGAAATGCCAGTAAAAAAGATTTAAGCAACTTCGTAGCTGCCATAATGGACCTGAAGTAACAGCAACAAAACCAAGACATTGCTAATTAAATTATCAAGTTAGTGCTTTCTTGGCTTGTTGAATAGAACGTGATGCCCTTTATTTTACATGAAATGGATAGAGTTTCACAATTGAAATTTTTTATTTTCTAGATTTGACGGTCAAGAAGCATTAGATACTTTAAAGCTCGAAACATGATCCTTATTCACTTAAAATCGGGAGTATTTATTTTACGGATGAGATTTTATTTCCAATCTAAATATGTACAAAGTGTCACGTTATTTAAAATTAAATTGATCTATTTCAATAGAGAGAATCCTAATACTTGTTAGTTGTGAGTACTGTAGAAGAATGAAAGATTAAAAGGTTAAATAAATAACAATGGGACTAACATTCAAATAATTAACAACATTTAAACTTCATTCATGCTTCTTGAGACAAATTGAAACGCTATTTAAACTTCATGCTCGGAATGCTATTTGAACTTCAATGGGAGGGGAGGAACTGGTGTTGGCCATGATTGTTGCTCAAGTAGGAAGACAGATTTCGCGTTGTAAACTAAGTTTTCCCTCGTTTTTTCTAGTTCGTCGACAATTTCCAATACCATCGTTCGCAAGTTGCACCTAAGAATGTAATTGCGGAGTTTGAAGAAGAGAATTTTTTCATCATTTGGGTGGAAAGCTGGCAACAACACGACCGGTGATGAAGACTCCTTCGCTAACTTAGCAAGACCGGGATGTTCCAAAATCATGTCCTTGAAATAAACTTTGTGTTTCAGGCACCATGTACCTCCATTATCATAATCCTCCAGTTCCCAAATAGAAAAACTGCGAGCACTGGGACGGTACCCGTAACCCCATGGAGAAGGATGTTGGATCATCCGAAGATGCCCTCGACACTCACCAAGGGAGACTGAGCCTTTTATAGACGAAAAGCCAATGGGTCGAACAATATAACGGCATCGTTCTGCATCGTTGAATGGGTCGAAAACAACAATGCCTTGGAGTTGGAGTAGTCCCTCATATTTATAATCCACCCAATGCAACATCGCATTGCAAACAACAACACCAACATTCTTAGATATCAAATTGAACGAATTCAGTCCCCGTGGTGACGAAACAACTGAGTTGCACCATTCTCCTGTGTCGGAAGAAAAAATCTTCATGCGTAATTGAGTAGTGTTGGGTTGAGTGGGAGAGTGAATGCGTACCACCTTATATCTGTAATGTGCATGGGTTTTACATCCCTGCTCTTTATCACAACTATATGGATCGCATGTAAAGCCAACTATAACGTTGTCCTTGTTACTGTTGAAGAGAAGGTGAGGGAGCGTGATCCATTGTTTTGTAAGCGGATTGCAGACGCAGTACTCACAAAAACCTGGCTTAAAATTTAAAATGAAGTCTTCCCTAACTTCGCTGTATAGTAACAATAAGTCGTTGAACGATGCTGTGATTATGTAGTGATAATCTTTCCTTACTCGTCGTTTGATACAGGGAAGAAAGTTGAGAAAATCATCACCGAAGTCACAGTCCCCAGAATTATTGGATGGAAGAGCCTGGATTTTGTTAGTCGATCTAAAACAGTACTGTAACATAAGTGTAAAGGGGTTTGAGTTCGAGTCCGATGAATTTGATTTATTGAATTGATGGCGGTGGTGAATGAAGCCGCGAACAAAGTAAGGATCGGAAATAAGAGAAGACCAGTGCTTTGAGACGGATTTGAATCGATGAGCAGATCGACGAGGGAGTCGATAAAAAATCTCCAACAGCAGAGCATCAGGGAGTTTGTTGATCAATTCATGCAATGGCTCTGACGATTGGGTCGGATTTTCTTTTCTTCTTTTGCGATGTGGAACCAAAGAAAGGTTTTTTCTTGACTTCAAGCGAGACATGGCAACAGCAAAAGCAGGAGCTGAGAACAGACGAACGTGTATGAGTATCTACCATGCCTCTAGGGATTTGCTTTCTAATTTATAGACTGCCTTTCATGTCCGAGTCCTTGTAGATTTCTAATTGACGTGGGCGCAATCCAAACCGTTTGTTTTTTAATTTCACAAGATCGAGTTATTCAGTTTTTTTTTTGAGAAACAGTTATTCAGTTTTTGTGTGGGCGGTGTAAGCAATATCGGAACATCCAATCTATTTTATGTATACCAAGTTACCAACACAGCAATAAGCCTTGGCTTGATTTCGAACTTCAAAATTTTTTTTTTTCTTTTTTCTGCTAACAATTATTAACACAATTTTGTGATAAACTAACTTTTAGATTCTATTTGTGATTTTTAAAAGTATTATGAAAAACTGAGCATATTCAGTTAGGAATTACAGGAAGTACAAATATTATGTGAGAATTTGATAATATTGTAAATAGGAAACTAGTTTGTAACCTTATATATATGCACGCGTGTTAAAATTTTACCAAATTTATACATAATATATATAATTTTTATATGTTGAAAATATGAAATAGTTACTTCTAAAATAAATAGTATAAATTTATTTGAAACAAATGGAAAAAAAAAATCATTTAAATTGTTTTCCATGAAATTCTCAATTTTAGTTTATCCAACCGTTATATTTCTATTATAATAATAATAATAATAATGCTATAAGAATTAAAAACTATATTGATAGAAAATATTATTAATTTTCTATTGTGGTAGAGTGATAATTTAGATTTGGTCCAAATGAGAAGCCTAAGGGTCCATTTGTAAATAACTTATTTAGCTAAAACTGAAAACTTTTTGTTGAAAGTACTGTTAAAAAAAACTAAAAGCTAGCTGAATAGTACAGTGAGATTCATGTATAGTACCAAAAAGTATAATGAGACCCATGAATAGCAACAAAAATAAGCTAAAAACTCTAATAAGTTGTAGGTTTCATCAATTCTCAAACACATTCTAAATCCAACATAAATATAAATATCATCTCTGTTATCTATTTATTCTTTTATTTTCCCCAATCCCCATTGCCAATAATCACGTTAATACCTTACCAAAGTCGAACCAAACCTTTCTTTTTCTATTTGTTTTTATTGTTCAGCTTTTGCATTAATAACTCACTTGGCACCAAAAAAAAAATTATATGGGACATGTGGTGCAAAATTAGACTCTTATTGAAAATATAATTTAGTTTTGGCATAAAAATTAAAAATTTTAGATAAGACACTTGATGCTAAATTAGACTTAAATTTAAAATCCAATTGAATTTTTTCTCAACTGCATCTTTATATTTATAGCAACTAATTAAAACTTCCAAACAAGGTTTTGGAGGGGCTATTGTAAAATGCAATTATCACACTCATGTAAGATGTAAAAATTAATACTTAATTTTTTAAAATAAATATTTCAACTTTTTGTGATGTTTTAAAATTATTATGAAGAATTGAGCATTATATTTAATTAGCTTGTAACCCATGCATAGTTGCATACGCATGGATTCATTTAAAAATAAACACATTTTTTATCATAAAAATGTACTTAATCAATCGAATTATTAGAAAAAATAGACATAATTAGATGCATGTTAAAATTCCTACCTAAGTTTAATACTATTTAAAATCATTTTTATTCTAATTTTTAATAAGATAGAACATGTGGTGATTTTTGTTGAGTAGATATATGATTGGTTTGTTGGACTTTTAGTATTTTGCACTCATTAACTCACTTGGCAAAAAAATTGAAAAACTTAAGTAAACACATTACACAAAATTAGCCCACAATTGAAATCTAATTAAATTTTCTCTTAGTTTTGGCTTTTTAATATATATATATATATATATATATATAGAGAGAGAGAGAGAGAGAGAGAGAGAGAGAGATTGGGAATTACAAGAAATTCCAATGATATGAATTATGAGAATTTCATAATTTTACAACATTGTTGTAAATAGGAAATATAGGCAATTGAGATGGAATACCTTTACCCATTGCTAGTGCTCTAAATGCTACTCAATTCAGATAAAATAAAAATGCTACTAAGTTTTTTTTTTTTTTTAAATTTATCTTCATCTTCATCTTCTCTCTTCTCTCTCCTCCCAACTTCTCTTTCTCTATTCTCAAACAAAACCATCCCTCTCTTTTAATCTCTCTTTAACATCACATCACTTCACCTATCGTCGTGTCCTTTGGATCGACAATGGTTTTGTGAGTTTTGTTGGAGGATTTGGGTTTTTTGGATTTGAAATTTGTTGGAGGATATCAATGATTATGGTTATGGTTATGGTTGGTGGTGGTCGATCTTGCCATTGGTGGTTGTGGGTTTGTTTGTTGTGAGTTAATATTATTCTAATGTGTTGTATGAAAGAATAGAATATGAGATGTAAGGCGTATTGTCAAATACTAAATATTTTTCAAAAACAAAAAATTAAGGTTTGATCTTATTCACGGGATTCCGGGCCTAAAAAAGTGGAAATGGTTGAGAGTGAAATCCTTCAAACTTCACTGATATGTTTTTTATTAGCTGTAAATTTTAAAAATATAACCATTGGATTGTATGTTATTATTATATATTTCATTCTTGCAAAATTTCAAGAAAATAAAAAATCAATAGATATATCATCTATCAAATATTTAAATTTCAAAATTTTGTAATATAAAATTATGCATAAAAAAAATAAGTTTATTGATCAAATAGTAGATAACATCTAATTTGAATGAAATTTGACATGCATGTTAAGAACATAAATTACATGAAATCTAACGGTTAGATTTTCAAAATTCATATCTAATAAAAAGATATAGGAAGCATTTGAAATGTTTTTCTTGTTCTAAAAAAATTGGGCCAAAATGTTATCACTATGGATTGCCAGTTTGGGCCTTAAAGCAGCCCAACAACATTAGTTCAAGTAATTTCCTAATATGAACTAATTTCCAAATAGAGTAACCCTGCTTCATAAACGCAATGACCAGACCGAAAGAAAGTTCGGATTCGAATCCCACATACAGAGCACAGTACTGTGAGCCGTAGAGGAAGAGTGTGAGACTCTCTCACACACAAAACACAACCTTCTCGTGCTCTCGTCGTTGTGAAAACCTCATTTCGAAATCTCGCTTCTCCCTCTAAACCATTCATATCTTTATAAACACTCAAAATTAGGGATTTTGTTGTTGCTCTGAAATCGTAGTTTTGAGTTCACGATGATGACCATGAACCCGAGAGAAAACCTCGCGAGTCTAATAAACTCGGCAAAATCAGCCTCCGATATACCTTCAAAGCTCGAGCCATTGCGTCAATTGAAGCGCGATTTGATTCAACAACACGACCTTGCCTTGGTCTCCGAGTCCCTCTCTCTTCTCTCCGACCGGTTCGGTCCGGTTCGCAAGTTCGTCACCGAGTACGCTTTTCCTTAAACCCTAGCTTCATTGTTTGAATATTTTCTATGCGGTTAATTTCTTTCCATGAAAACAAAAAAACGAGACTGTAACTCATGCTTTTTGTTGCTGTTGAGTAAGGCTTCGTTAATTTAATTTGTGTTTTTAGTGTTGTGTAATTGTTGTTTTTACTGGTATTGAACAATGTGTTTAAGTTTTTCTGTGTGTGGTTTTTGTTGTGTTAAAAAAAATGTAGGATGATTGGTGAAATTGGATTGAAGCATTTTGAATTCTTACCGGAGATTGTGCCGGTGTTGATTACGGTTTTGAGTGATGCTACTCCGGCTGTTGCTCGACAAGCCATCACTTGTGGTATCGAGTTGTTTCGTTCGATTCTTGAAAAAGTTGCAATTCAGGTTTGTTTTTATTCTTGATGTGTAATTTGAGATGTTTGAATTTATTTATGTTGTTGTTGTTGCAATTAGATATTTGAATTCATTTGATATTACAATGCTACGATTTGTATGACTATCCATTTTTATGATTGATTACTTCTAAACATATGAGAGTGACTAAATTTTATGCTTGCCGTCAACCTACTGCAACAATCATTCCTTTTCCGGGCTTGGGACTGGCTATTAACTAATATTTGACGCTAAGTAAAGACACAGATGGACTTATGATTGATTACTTACTTGAAATACAAAAAAGTATTTATTACATTTTCAAGGGCTGTTAATACCTTGTGCCAAACTTTTATGTGTTTTATTATTATTTACGTCGTTTTGTACCTTTTCGCTCTTTTTTCGATTATGTTATGAAATGATAAATTTGAAAGGACTTCAATTCCAATTAAACTTGGACCTCCCAAGTCCGAAACATTTGAAGATGCTAACCCTTCTGATTTCTACCAACAACCGATGAGGAAGGGCTTCTCAAACATTTGGTGGCTTAAAATGCCTCTGTTGCACCAAAATTTCCAAGTAGTATATCTAGCTCAGCCTGATTATCTTGAATATTGCGCAAGAGATATATGATAAATTAAAACTCTCTCTCTCTCTCTCTCTCTCTACACACACACACATATATTTGGGGACTATATTTAATTATTTAAAGTACTTCTGGCTGGCTTTGTGGACTCCTTTCAGCCATTAATATATATCTATCTGGAGCCATTCCTTTGTTAAATTCCCACTTCTATGCATGTATGTCTTCAACTCAAATGACATCTCTTAGTCTTTCCAATGGAGACGTCCAGGATTCGAATCCCCCTCTCCCACTTAAAATGTATCAAAAAAATTCTGGGATTGCCACTAAGCTATAGCTCCATTGGCACTTTCTCCTCCCATATTAATGGGATGAAGGGTGAGGTCATGGGTTCAATATCCACTGAGTGCGTGCATAGCTTACCAATAATAAAAAAGGAATAACTGTTGCACATGGATGAACCATCTTATGACTTGATTATGTGCAAAATATTGGTCATAAGAATTGTTGGATATGGTGTATTTTACAGCTACATTTTTCTGGAACAACCTTTTACTATTCAGGTGCTTGTGTCTTTGATGTTCAGGGCCTATACTCAAGTGAGTTGGACAGTTCACTGAAGTCATCATGGTCATGGGTGTTAACACTCAAGGAAAAAATATACTCGGTAGCTTTTCAGGTAAGCAATGATCTTATGATAACATGAAACTGGATATTGTGTGTGTTTTATCCATTGTAACGCAATGTTTACCAGACAGGAAGTGCTGGGACGAGGTTGCTGGCACTGAAGTTTGTTGAGGCAGTCATTCTTCTTTACACACCTGATCCTAATGGCTCTTCAGAGCCCCCTCCTCATGACGGTAATAAGATTTTACTTTGCTTTTAAGGCTCAGATGGCTTGAAAGGCAAGGATGCCATTTAGATATGTGAATACAATAGAACTCAAACAACTTGCATTTGCTCATACAGCATGCTGACCTACTTTGTAGGAAAGTTTGCAAAATTCAACATTTCTTGGCTTCGAGGTGGTCATCCAATACTTAATGTTGGAGATTTGTCAATTGAGGCCAGTCAACGTTTGGGTTTATTGCTTGATCAACTCAGGTTTCCAACAGTGAAATCTCTTAGCAACTCAATGATTGTAGTGCTTATCAATAGGTATTTTGCTATTCTTGGTCATATGCTTTTTCATCTTTTATGCAAGAGTTTGCTAAATCAAGTTTGCTGTTAATTGAGACAACTGGATTTCTAAGTGCCCACTCTCTCTATAGGTTGATACTTAAAAATGGCATTGAGTGTTTGAGTTTTCAATTTTATTTTCTAAGAAATGTATAAACAATAAAAAAAATTCAAAGACAGAAAATATCTTTTTTCACTTGTACCTAACTTTAAATTACTATGTTGAATGAGTTCAATTAAAATAGCCAAGAGCCTTGTAGCTCAAATGCTATTTTATTTGAACTC
The DNA here is from genome assembly GCA_028535165.1 of Quercus tomentella. Classification (NCBI taxonomy): domain Eukaryota; kingdom Viridiplantae; phylum Streptophyta; class Magnoliopsida; order Fagales; family Fagaceae; genus Quercus; species Quercus tomentella. The sequence goes on from JAPQVY010000012.1 coordinate 14,072,244, forward strand.
ATTCAAATAAAATAGCCGGCAAGACATTTGATAATCCCCCCTAAAAAGGTTATATTTCTCGTAGAAGCCACACGGTGTGTACGTTTTCCATCCTAGGAAGGGGGGGTGGCTTTTCCTATTCCTTCTTGCTTAGTTACTAGGAAGCACGGGTTCGGGTGCAGGTGCGGGTGCGTGTGTGGTGACTCGGCAATTTTTGAAAAAGTAGTGTACAGGTGTGGCAGGATATGTTTTTTAAAAAATTATTAAAAATATTTTTATTTATATTTACTATATATTGCTAAGCATATTTTTTTCATATAATGGTAAACATATACCAATTTAAGAGCAATAGTAGATAAGAAACCTTTGGGATCAATTTAATATTTATAGCCGATATTTAGGGGGGTAAATTCTGCAAAATAATATTATTTTTAATGATAAGTAATTATTTAAATTGATACAATTACCAAATTATTTGGAAATTTTTAAAAAAATAAACAAATAAGACGTGGAAAGGGAACAAAAAGGGAAAGAAAACACTAGAGTCAAACGGTGCGTCTAGCCTTGTTCTTTTTCTTTTTATTTGATTATAAAAAAACACTTATTTCGGCCCGAATTGGACCGATTTTGGGCTGTTTTGGCCTGTTTCGGACCAAATCGGCCTGAATCGGAAATCAAAAAAAAAAGGGGATTTGCCTCGGATGTGCGTGCAGCCGCGTCAATGGCCGCACAGCGTGTCCATGTGTGTTGGACGGGGTGCAGCACCCCTGGAGCCACACCCATGCATCCCAGCTTAGTTACCAGGCTCTATTTGGACAGAGAACCATGGATATACCATTATAGGTAGACTTGGGTCTAAATAAGTGATGAAGAACATGATTTTCCTATGTCATGTTCATTTAGAAATGTGTGGTTTATATGGATATTCTTATCCAAGATTTCATAGTTTGTACTTTGTCTCTTGATTGCTAGTATCTTTTTATACAATCAGTTAGGTTATGGTACTGCAGTTTTTGCTCTATCATTCTTTATATTTTCTACATGTTTCTTACCAGTCTTTCAACAATCGCAAAGCAAAGGCCTGCATTTTATGGAAGGATTCTGCCTGTTTTACTTGGTTTGGATCCCTCAAGCTCTGTAGTCAATGGAATGCGAGTTTCTGCAGCAAAGCATGCTCTAAAAAATGCCTTCCTCACCTGCTTGAAATGTACACACCCGGGTGCTGCACCGGTAATCTTTTTTATACTGCACACATACTTGATGATGTTCTTAAGATACTGTACTTACTATCCCCTTCCCTTGTTTTAAATAACATGCTTGTGGTAGGACTAGATTTTAAGTTTGCAAGTTTTGCAGCAAATAGGCTTTTAACTTTTTTCCCCTGTTTATGGAGCAGTACGAGATTTACCAAAGTTTTCCAATATATGGTTACCTATTGTCGGATTTATTATAACTTTGAAAAGAACATTAATTGATGTTGATACCCTGAGGTTTGCCTTGAGACAAGGAGAGGTGCTGATAAGGTTACTAGATTATGCCTTAAGGTTGCCCATGGCATGCATCACATTTATAAAACTTTTGAATTTATTGGTTTACTGTAATATAATTTTAATTTTAATTTTTTTCTGTTTTCTTTTCATTTTTGATTGATTGTTAAAATCTTTGATATTTGATATTTATTGATAATTACTTATGTGACTTTTTACGTGCCATCCTATATGTATAAATACACAGATAAGCATAACCCCAATACCCATCCAGCCCCTCACTATGTGTGTGTGTGTGTGTATGTATGCATTTATATGTCTACTAAATGTGTATCAATAAATTGGTTGTTGATCTTAGACCTATTTTCTTATTTTTCAATATATAAAGATATAGTTATGTCAACAAAGATTTAGAAACAAATTTAATCACTATTATCTTTTGTAGTCCTCTTGGGATTACACTCCCAAACTGATAATTTTATGCAATGAAGCCATATCTCCAGCTACTTAATGCCTTATTTGCCAATTGTTTCTTTGTAAGACAATTTCTTTTGGGTATATATATCTTTCAGATAATCCTTTACCACTATCTATAGGCTTGTTATGTCCTGGATATAATTGTTTATGTTCCTTAACTAAGCCCTAATCTCAACTAAGTCAGTTAATTGTTTATGTCCCTTGGTTTTCAAAGTTTACTGTTTATGTTTTGGTTATTGTTGTGTGGTAGTGTTATTCTTATTGACGTTTTTGTTTTCATGGGATATACGGTGCTGTGATCATGCTCCTCACCTCAATTTATCTTCTGTCTTTCTTCCTTAGTTATTCAATAATTGCTGCAGGACACTCAACTGATAATGGGTTTATCTTGGAGATTGATGAATAGACCAGCAGAGTCTAATTTTTTAAGATACTTTATTTCTTTTAGCTTGTATTATATTAGATGAAGTTTCTGTGGTGTGTCAGTAATTCACTTATACATCCAATGGACAGTGCCTTTAACATAGCATCAATACATTACTCCTCCCTTATGTAATTGCAGTATTATTGTTATCTGTTGAACTCTTATACTGTGGGTTTGTCATCTGTTTGAAATTTGCAGTTTCTATGTAGAATTTTTGCTTTGTTACACAGAACTGATTACTAAGGGAGTTTTTGGTTTCTGCAGTGGCGGGATCGGTTGATTGGTGCCTTGAGGGATATGGAAGCTGGAGGGTTGACGGACCAAGCTACTCTGGAAGTGTGCAAGATTAATGGAAGTCTAGGGGAAGGGAAAGAAGATTCACCAGTTATTAAGGTACTTCTCAACTTTCCTTCCCATTCCATTCAGAGGTACTTATGGATAGATTGACATTCCCCTGGATGTTGTTGATAACGATTTACACATTTTATAGGAAGAGAAACCCACAATTAAGTCATGTGATTTTGTGGACGTTAATTTGGGGAGCAAAAGAGCTGGAGTACCAGACAGCAGTGATCTGGCTGAAGATGAAAATGTGCCTGGAAAGCGTGTCAGACCAACACCTAGTGCCTCAGAGGAATTGACTAGAGAGTCGGATAAGAATAATACGATGTCTCAAGATGACATTTCTTCAATTGGACCAACCACTTCCAGAGGAGACGGTGATAATGGACCTGTGCAGCAACTTGTAGCTATGTTTGGTGCCTTGGTTGCACAAGGTGAAAAAGCTGTTGGTTCTTTAGAGATTCTTATCTCAAGCATCTCTGCTGACTTGCTAGCAGAGGTAGTGATGGCTAATATGCGACACCTTCCTCCCAATTATTCCAAAGGTGAAGGAGGTGAAGAGTCGCTGCTAAACATGACCATAGTTGGTAGTGATTCTAAAGCTAAATATCCTCCATCATTTATAGCAGATGTTCTATCACTTTCTAGTACTTTCCCACCAATAGCTTCACTGTTAAATGCTCACCGGTCAGAGTCCAATGATATAGTGGTATGATTTTTTCTTATAATTTTGATTCTGAGAGCTTCACATTCTTTCTTTTTTGGTTTTGACTCTTGCCAAGCTAAAACTTTTATATTGATGAAACAGCAGAAACCTTGTGATGAGAAAGAAGATGTTGTGGTTGAAGCTGATAGTGTTCTTGCATGTGATGGCTTGGACCATGGATCTGAAAATGCATTGTTGCCCACTGATTTACCAGCTTCCTCTGTTGTTTCATCTGGAATGGAGAAAGGCTGCTTTCCTATTTCATCTGATATCCATGATGTGGGGGATCTAGAGAGCGAGATACCTGGCCTGGATTCTTCTGCTCATACTGATGGATTGTCAGAGACACTTGTTACATCCTCCATGGCCTCCACTGACTTAGAAGAAGCCAGTCAAGAGCAGGTTACAAGTTTGGGTCAGTCAACACTGAAGTTACTTCCATCTATGTCAACAGACAAGTCTGAGGAGCTCAGCCCAAAAGCAGCTGTTACAGATGTCAGCAGCCTGGTCTCATCAACAGCAACTTCTGTTGGATTGACTAGTAATTTTGTCTTGCCCAAGATGTCAGCGCCTGTTGTTTACCTTGATGATGAACAGAAGGATTATTTGCAAAAAATGGCTTTCATTCGTATTGTTGAGGCATATAGGCAAGTTGCAGTTGCTGGAGGTTCACAAGTTCGCTTTTCACTGCTTGCATATTTAGGGGTTGAGGTAAAATTTCTAGTTTCTGAAATAAGTTAATATCATTTGTACTGTCTGCAATTGAAAGGGGCTGTTTTATTATGTAATATATGTATATATAAAAAGTTCTATGATACAAAATTGTTGTATGGCCTCGTACCATTCCATTTTATATGCACTCAACATTTCTTTATTAGTTTGTTTATGTATTAGAATTTCTTTTGCAGTTTCCCTCGGAGTTAGACCCATGGAAACTTTTACAAAAGCATATCTTGGAAGATTATATGGGTCATGAGGTATGCAAATTTTTCGAGTTTTGTTTACTACTTGTTTATAAGAAAGGACATGTCAATTAGGGAATTAACAAAGAGAATGACTTCAGACAAATTTGACATCTGGAGTCTGGACACGTTTGTGTGTGTATGTGAGCTTCAGGATTTAAACTTTTCCATGTTGTACTACTTGGTGGCCATCACCATGTCTTGTCTTTTAGGTTTGTGTTGGAATTTATTAGTTAATAAAAAAGATCATTGTGGTATTTTGGGTGCTCATAGCAGCACACTTGTTGGCTAAGGCATGCTCAATACTTGATGGTTTTGAGGTGTGGCTAGAAGTATAAGGTGGACCACTGTTTCTGCAAACCAACTTATGTCTAATGTAATATGTTTCTATGAATGAAAAGCACTTATTATCTTTTTGATAAAATCCAAAATCAAATTCATACCAACTGACAGTCACTACTGGATGTCTTCAGGGACACGAGTTGACCTTGCGTGTCCTCTACAGGTTATATGGCGAGCAAGCAGAAGATCGCGACTTCTTTTCTTCTACAACTGCAGCTTCTGAATATGAAAACTTCCTTCTTACTGTGGTGTGTGTCCAGTTGCGATATTAACTTCACTTGTCCTTCTCTAAGGCAAACATTCAGCAATTTTTTTCCTAGTGCAGGCGGAAACGCTTAGAGATTCTTTTCCACCTTCAGACAAATCATTAAGTAGATTGCTTGATGAAGCTCCTGATCTGCCCAAGTCAGTTTTAAAATTGTTAGAGGACATGTGTTCTCCTGGAAACTGTGATAAAGCTGAGGAGTTACAGAGTGGGGATCGAGTAACTCAAGGTCTAAGTGCTGTGTGGAGATTGATTATGCTGAGGCCTTCTATTCGAGATGTCTGCTTGAAAGTTGCCTTACAGGTATTCTTCTCTTAACCACGAACTTCATGATATCTGTTTGTGTTGTTTCCCTACAGCGTAGTGTCTACTTTTGTTATTTATACCTGTGTTCTGTTTGTTTTTGAAAATTGCATGTTTTCTTCTTATATTTGTCAGCCCTAACTCCAGGCACACTAAGTAAATAAACAAACATTCTGATTGACCTGTGCTTGACTTTTATCTGATTTGTGGTTGAAATATTGAGTTTGTTGATTAATCTATCTGGTAAAATTCTCCATAAATATTTTGAAGATTTAACAATAATAATTTGCGACAAAATAAGCTAGTTGATCTTCTTCTTCTTTGGCATGGTCCACATTTTCTGATATGAAGTTATTAGCTGTGAGCTTTTGAATTCCAATCTTTGAATGCAATAATTCTTTAGCTTCATTCATTTTATCCTCTTTATAAATTCCTTATTCACTGTCTCTGCTTCTTATTATTTTTTGGTTAGTAGGAGCGCATTATTAATTAAGGAAATGAACTGAAATTTTCTCTTTTCCTTACTCTTAATTGACTTTGATTACTTTTTACCTTTGAAAGAGTGCTGTTCATCATTTGGAGGAAGTGCGTATGAAGGCAATACGACTGGTAATTAAAACATAACTTCTTAGTGAAGTAACAAGTCAGTCTTTTTAATTGTGTCTTACTTTTCTGGGTCTATTTCATTTTACAGGTGGCAAACAAGCTTTATCCAATATCATCCATTGCTAAACAAATTGAAGATTTTGCAAAAGAAACATTGCACTCTGTAATAAGTGGTGATGCAACAGAAAGAACGGATACTGAAGGATCAGTCACTGAAATGCAGAAGGTATTGGTTTTTTGCTTTGCTGACATGGAGTTCCAATTGAGGCCAATCTAAATATACATTTTTTATAACTGCATAGCTATAATTTAATTACATTTGTTTTGCAGGATTCTCATCTAGAAAAACCTGTGGATGAACATCCCTCAGTGAGTGTGAACAGTAAAGATATTTCTTCTGATACTCATCAATCGAGCACATGTCAGAGTGTGTCCTCCCTTTCAGTCTCCGAGGTCCAGCGGTGCATGTCACTGTATTTTGCCTTATGTACCAAGGTGTTACTTTATTTTAATTTAGACCCTTCTTTATTCAGTGTTTACCCATTTTAAGTGTATTAACATTTTAATTGTATCTCATTGACAGAAGCACTCCCTGTTCCGCCAAATATTTATTATCTATAAAAGCACATCAAAGACAGTTAAGCAGGTTTGATTAGGAACCTAATTAAACTTGTTTGTCAATTCTTGTTGTTCCAGCTATAAGCTTTTGCTTCTTATGCTGTATGATGCAGGCAGTTCATCGCCAGATCCCAATACTCGTCCGTACTATGGGCTCGTCATCAGATCTTCTTGAAATCATTTCAGATCCTCCAAGTGGAAGCAAGAACCTCCTAATGCAGGTTTTGCTAATCAACTATATTACTTGACTGTCACCGTGCAAAAGATGAAAAGTAACAATACCTCCTTTTTTTTATAATTAATTTTCTGCATCAGGTTTTGCATACACTGACGGATGGGACGATTCCCTCTTCAGAACTACTTTTTACCATTAGGAAGTTATATGATTCCAAACTAAAGGTATATCTATTGTTTCCTTAACTGTGCAACAGAGGTGAAGCTATTAGCTAATATATGTTTACCTGTGGTTGATTGCAGGATATAGAGATTCTTATTCCAGTATTACCGTTCCTACCAAAGGATGAGGTTCTTTCCTTTTCTATTGTCTTGATATAATTGTGTCATCTGCTGTTAGAATCTAGCAAATAGCTGCTAATGTTCTTTTTTAAGCTAACATGGGTTTTCTTTCACTTTAATGTCTATAAATCCTGTCTTTTGTCTAGCTTATGCCTAGCATATTCTGGATTACTATTAAGTTTCTTCTAACTATCTTATCTTTGACTTTTATTTTTTATGCTTATATTGGTTTTAGATTTTTGGTTGGTCCATTACTTTTTTTCACTGAAAAATAAATGAGCGTCTTTTGTTAGGTTAAGCTGATATTTCCCAATGTTGTGAATCTTCCGCTGGATAAGTTCCAAGCAGCACTTGCTCGCTTACTACAGGTATATACATATACATATATATATATATATATATATATATATATATATATATTTTGCATCATTCTACTTTGTGCCATGTTCTCTGGTTTTTTATTGGTTATTACATGCGCACCCCATGGGTCTTGAGCCTAAAAGCTCATTCTCCTCCTTACTCGTAGGAGGGAAGGAGGTGTTGTTTGAGCTAGAGCTCATTGGCAAGGTATTTTTTTTATTAGTAGTTACACATGCACCTTCATGAGTCTTGAAATCATAACCTTGCACAGTAGGGTGTGCATGGGTTGGGTCAAGGGATTTTTTGACCCAACCCAACCCATCACAAGGGTCCAACCCACATGGATTGGGTTGGGTCAGGTTGAACCCATGGGTTGGACTATTTTTTTTTATTACTATTATTATTAAATTGAGCAGAAAAAAATATATCCCATGTGCCACTTGAATTGATAAATAAAATATATGTGAACTAGTATTCCAACTCAGTTATAAACAAAATATATCCAATTGAGTTGATAAACAAAATATACATGAACTAGAGTCCCAACTCAGTTATAAACGAATAGGAGAGGAGTGGGAGAGTGGGAGGCGGCAAAGAGAGAAATAAGATTATTAGGGTTTGTGAGGTATTTGAGTTCTATGTAGGAAAAGCCAAATAAGGGGAAAAAATTAAATAAAAATTTATTAATTATATAATATATTTTTAAATACATATAATTTAAATTTTAAATATATAAGTGGGTTGGGTCAGGTTAGGCGGGTTTGTGATTGTTGTAACCCAAACCCAACCTGCCAACCCCTAAAAACCGACCCAGCCCGGCAGGTTGGGTTTGGTCGGGCTGGTTTTGGCAGGTTGGTTGCACACCCCCTTATCCCATTATTAAGGAGGAAGTGTTTAGCTAGAGCTCATTGGTAGGGTATTTGAAGTACTGTGCTTTTCTAATTGCCATATTCTACTAGGCTTTTGTGGATAATATGTGTAGCAGATTACTTTATGGCCTTACAATTGCCCATGTCATTTTGTGATGGTAAACTTCCTTTATGGCCTGCCATTTGATCAGCTTATGAAAATGCAACCTAGCAATTGATGATCACATATGATCCTTTTTGCATTTGGAGATGAAGAGCAGGTGTTTGTGTACTCATTCATCAGAGCTAATCAAAGCATTATACACACACACACACACATTTTCTATATCACCCGGTTGTTTTCTTTTTGGGAAGAGGGGGGGGGCAGGGGAGGGAGGTAAGCTTATCTTCTTTAGAGAATTATTTTCCCTGGTTCAAATTTCCTTGTAACCATTGTTTTTACTTCAGACATAACTGTTGAGTGATTTGTAACAAAAGAAGGCAGATTTATAGTTGGCTTCTTAAATGCATACCCCTACTGATGCAAGGAGCTTTAAATTCATTTAAGATTTTATCTTTCAATTTGAAACTGTTTTTGTTTTTGAATTTGAATTTTGAATTTGGGGTTGTTTTTAATGTTGAGGGTTTCATGGTATGTAATTGGATATTTCCATATGAGTGTAATCCTTGAAACCCTATTTAACTAATGCTCTTGTAACTTGTAAGCTTGAAGGACATTAGAAATTGAATAAGAATTTTATGAGTTGAGAATGTGTTTCTCCTTTGTTTGGTGCTGATGCCAAACACACTTAGGTGCTGATGCATAAGTTTCCTTTGCTTGGTGCTGATTCCAGGCAAGCCCCTAGGTGTTGGTTCTTAGGGTTTAGCTTTTCCTTTTGCTGCATTTTCCCCTTTATTCCCCCATTTGATATTGTCTGATTATATTTTTTTTAATCATCGATTGATAATTTAATAAAACATACACAGGGTTCATCTCATTCTGGTCCGGTGCTCACTCCAGCTGAAGTTTTGATTGCTATCCATGGGATTGATCCTGACAAAGATGAAATCCCCTTGAAGAAGGTATGCCTTCTTAATTTTTTTTTATCCATTTGAAACTTACCAAAAAGCACTAGTCCAGAACTGATTATAAATATTTAATGAGCAGGTCACAGATGCATGCAATGCATGTTTTGAGCAGAGGCAAATATTCACCCAACAAGTACTTGCGAAGGTTTTAAATCAATTGGTCTGTGTCATCAAGAACTCAACTTTTTTATCACCTAGATTCCAATTATACCTATCTGAGCTCACAGATGACGAAGGGTTGCCTTTGCAGGTTGAGCAGATTCCTCTCCCTTTATTGTTCATGCGGACAGTATTACAAGCTATAGGTGCTTTCCCAGCGCTGGTGAGAAATTAAGCAGCATATTCCTCTTCTTTTTCCAAAGAGGAGCCATATTATCTTTTGTGCACCTCATGGTGTTTAGATTCATTATATAACCTCATATAGCGTGTGTATATATGTGTTTATTTCTCTTAAACTTATGTTTATGTACTGCATTAATGCACGATTAAAAGTTTAGATTTCTCTGAGTCCACTCAATAGTTGTGTTTAGCTGATTGAATTGGCTGCTTTCCGTTTGATATGAGAGGAGAAAAAAGCTAATGAGCTCTAGCTCAATTGGCACCTCCTTCCCTTGCAAGTGCTAGGTAGAGGGTGAGGTGGTGGGTTAATGACCCAGTGGATGCATGTGTAACTTACCAATTAAAAAATAATAAAAATCTGAGGGGAAAAAGGATGAGTGAGGGAGAGGGATTCCGTGTTTTCTTTTTAAATAACTTTGTACCTTTGGTTAACATGTTCATGGCTTATCTGTCATTTGTTTAATGACTTAAAATGATGCAGGTGGAATTTATAATGGAGATCCTATCTCGTCTTGTCAGCAAGGAGGTAACTATTTTCATGGTAAACTGATTGCTAGTCATTTAGTAATTCATACTTTGTCACTGATTAATGAGGCATTGCAGATTTGGAAATATCCAAAGTTGTGGGTAGGATTCTTGAAGTGTGCACTCTTGACAAAGCCTCAGTCATTTGGTGTATTGCTTAAGGTGCGGGTGTTCTGATTCTTCTTTTGTTTTCGGTGATATTTGCTGCTAACATTTTATCATGTTGGAAGTGCATGCTGCAGAAACTTACTACACCGGATCATAGGCCCTTTGAACTGTATCACTTTCCTGTTCTGCTCATTCCTTTTCCCAAATCATGTTACAGTTATTAATTACATAATGATTCTGTCCCTCTTTCTACTGAATTGCTGTGTCCTTTGTTTTAGTGATTGGAATACCAAACTACTTTCCACACTGAAAATATAAATAAATACAAAGTTAGATAATGTTTATACATTGTAGTGAGATAAAGCATTAAAGGTGCATGGGGGATGGGGGATGGACGGACAATGCCATTACATGGGAATTATACTTGAGAAAAACATCTGCAGGATACCCACACTGAGATAAGATCCCCTCCCATTGAATCCTCCAATTCCTCTTAATTTTTATTTTGATGCAAGACACGTGGCATTTGAAAATCAAATGAAAGCCACGTCACACATCTGCCTAAAAATGGGAGGGAATTGGAGGGGATCCTTTCCCAACCTAGATATTATCAACTTCTACCATTCAAGATAGTATTAATTCTAAGTAAGGTGAATCATATAGAAGAGCCACAAGAATGAAGATAAAAGAAAAACGTGCTTAAGTTAATAAAGTGGAAACTCCCTCTGAGGTTAACTTCTCCTCATTCCATAAGTACTGTGGTTCAGGAGAGGGAAATAGTTTTAAAGCCAGAACCGCCCTTTACATATGACAGGTTTTAGGATGGGATCCCAACATCATGTCATGGAACAAATTAATAGCCTCCAAACCTGCTGAATCCCATCCTAATAATGTTGTGAGATTTCTTTTAACTATGTAAAATAACTTAAATCATTAAAGGAAGAAGCTCAAATGTAACTTATAAAAAAAATAATAATAAAGGAAGAAGCTCAAATATATATGGAGTGTATTAAAGCTACTTCTAAAGAATTATAATGTTTATGTGGCGAGCTTTAGAAGCCAGATTTGTTGTTATCTTCTGTTGATCCTGTAAAGTGTCTTTCAGTTACCTCCAGCACAGCTAGAAAGCGCATTGACCAGAACTGCAGCTCTGAAAGCACCTCTGATTGCTCATGCTAGCCAACCAAACATCCGATCTTCACTTCCAAGGTTCATAAAAAAATTACATTTTCTTTTAGCTGTGTTCTTTTGCACGTGAAAAAAGAGGTCAACTTTCTTCTTCATAGATTAGCTTCTTCTGCAGTACTCATTACAGGACTTGCTTTGGATGTATGTGTTTCAGGTCTGTGTTGGTGGTTCTGGGACTGGTACCTGAATCTCAGACTTCAAATCTGGCACAAACTGGAGTAGCCCCAGATTCTCAGAATTTAAGTCAGGTTCAAACAAGTCAGGCTCAAACAAGTCAGGCTCAGACTGGAGATACAGGCAACTCAGATAAGGAGGTGCTGACAGAGAAATCTAAAGAATCATCTGGTGCTAGCTGACTTGATTAGAAAGTTGACTTTAACAAAGTTTGACCCTACATTTCTACCCTTTGGTATCCCTAGCTTAGCAATTGGATCACCAGGCTCCCAAAGGCAGGGCTTCTATGCTATCTCACTCTAGCTTAGTGGATTGGGGAAATGAGGCATTCGTATGTTGTATTGTTACCCTGGCACGAACATACAAGTGACAAAGGAATTACTACGTCCTCTTCGAAAACGTCAACAAAGAGTGCATGAGGAGACATGTTAGACTGTACAATGTAAAATTTTGTGTGTAATTATTCTGTTTTATGATTATTACTTGTATGTATATTAAAATGGATCTCCTCCCGTACTGAAAAGCTTTAGTCTTGGGGATGAACTCACTGGTGCAAGTATTAGTCAATGTATGTCATCTTGTTAAGCTGTCAATTTGTTTTATACCATCTCTCTTTACATTTGTCATACCAAAATTAATGCCTGCCAAGTATTCTTACTGGAAATGCCCAAGATTTAGGACGGGACTTTTCTGCTTTAAAGGATCTGAAAATAACTGTCAGAAGGCCAACTTTTTGCCCAAATTTGGGGCTCTCTGATTTTAGTGAAAACAGAACACAACATTAATCTTGAAATACTGAGTAATTACTCTTAAGATGTGAACTTGTTTTGTTGCTTTACAGTTTCAAATGGACCCAAAATGATCGATGTGTAAAAGGTGATCCCAATAGAATGTTAGTAACAAGTTCCATTGCCCTTTGAATATTCTACAAGGGCTAGGAGAAAAATGACATCTGAGGGCGTTTTCATTATATAGCTATGACATATACTTCCATCAATGAAAATAGCTCTTAGAGTATGACAGTCTGGGAGATTACCCAGATGTGTCATATTTCAAAAGACAACAACTCACTGCTTAATCCATTTACATTTCTAAGACCATCAATTGTTAGATATGCAAAGTAAACTAATTTTAAAAAATAATCATACTTGAAAGTTGAAACCTTGCAAGTTCAGGTGATACCCTGTGATATTACACAACTATAAAGAATTGGACGCTACTTAATCATGATAAACCTGCTCTGCAGGCATATCTCCAATTAGTCATTGCAGGTTATCCCAATAGTTTTAAATTCTTTGGTTGGCAGCAGCTAATATGATGACAATATACAAGGCCTTATGACATCAGGTTGAAAAGTGCTCCCACAAAATACCTATGTCCGCTGGTGCCAGAAATACCACAGTTATCCTATCTGACTTGATTAATCTCATTCTGTCAATCCACAAACAGGAATCCCCTGCATTTGAAACCATTCAGGCATGTGAAACTGCTCATAGAGTACAGGCCTCACATCCTTTTGCATTGAGAGGTGTTGGAGAAGTGGAAGCAGGACTTCCAAAAGCTATACAAGCCACATGAAAGAAACAAAAATTGGAAGAGGATATGTAGTCAGGACGTATAATGTAACCATTCGATTCTTCCTTTAAATTTGACAAAATCTAAGTACCTGATCATCATATGGCTGTCCAGCAGAGAATGGAATGCACGGTATTCCATTCAGTGGTTGCTTCAGGAAACTAAATGGGTTGTTATCAACAATAACTATTCGAGATAGATCTTTGGATAAACATGACAGATCCTTCACATGTTCTCGATATTCCCTGTCAGTACACAAATGCCAGATATAACTTCAGTGAAAATCTCATAATTAATTTCCGAAAGTTTTAGTCTCCACCATTAATATTGTACATTGTATATCAACTTATGTGAAACATCGAACTGGGATTTTGTAATTTCAATAGGGCAAAAAAGCTTGAATTGTATCATTGTATGTTAGAGATATACGTTTCAGCTTGGCTTTCTGGTCTCCCGTATATAATAGACAAGTTTCAAGACCACTGACAATAAAAAAAAAGCATCAAGATGCACCTTCTAGATGGAAATAACTGATAAATAACATTGCTAAGAAGTAACAAGAGGGCACTTCTTTAATTGAACAGCTTTTTAGTATTTCTTTGTGAAGGAAGTCATCTAAGCAATTGCATCAGCATCAAGACATAACTTAGCTCAGCATTTGTAACATGAATAACAATATGTCATTCCCTTATGGTGGAGTATAAGCACAAAAGAGAGCATGCATAGTAAAAACAGGAAATAATGTAGATGCCTATGTCATTCCAAGCCACGATCCTGCCTCATAGCAATTAAGCAAATACTAATACGCAAAATTGATATTTGTCACCGGTTTCATCATCAGTATGGTTTGAAAGTGTCCTAGCACCACCTGGATCAATCAACTACAGATTTTTTATTTACCACAATTGTTCTTTTTCTCAGAAACAGAAAATTTATCTTATCACTTATCAGTCACTATTTTGTGCATTTTAAATTTAACTAGAGCACTATATCCATTTTATAAGCATGTTTCTTGGTTTCATGCATGCTGAAAAATAAATCATAGCCTGATAGTCGTCTTATTACTTCTAAAAGTACAGACACTTAATGAGTCCAGTGCAAAAACTTCTATGCGTCCCGGAGAAAAGCACATAACAGGAAAACTCTGTTCTCTTAAAATCTGTGTTTCAATATGATCAGAAGATGACACCCAGACAACACTATAAATATTCAATACAACCAGAAAATGGCTCTCAGAATACTTGAAGACCACAACAAAATAGAAGGTATATGCCTACAAGAAAGCTTAAACGCACTAGTGAAAATTACAACAGTAAACTGAATACCAAGCAAGCTATAACCAAGAGTGCACTGCATGCCAACAACTGAGCCTTGCCCAAAAAATTTCAAAAAAAAAAAAAAACACAAACAGGCTTGGTTCAATGCATCTCACCATCAACCATTGCTATTTATTACATTGCATCATGCCTACCTACGAGTCGAATGGTTTACTTATTCAATCCGAGCAGTCTCTAAAATATATCAAACCAAGCATGGCAGCATTTTCTTGTCTTGAATCCAACTACTATTCATAGAGTAAGTACTAATAGGCAAAGATGCTTACGTGCTAACTGTTGAAGGCCGATATAGACGAAGGCTAAATCGGTTCTCCACATCTATTTTTTCAACAAGTGGTCTCGCATAACCTGCAAGGTGCTCAAAGACAATTTAACGAAAAGAACAAAAACAGAAGAAAAATTATTCAACAAGCAAGAAATGAAGCAACATCGAACCTTCAAGACCAGCAGTGAAAAGAACAAGATCTGCAAATTTACTAATCTGATCTAAGAACTCTTGCAAACCGGGACGTTCAAACACTGTCACATAATTGATCTTTTGTTTTCCTTCAGAACTCTTCCACCCAGAGATATCATATCATATCATATCAATATTACAGTTACACATGAAAAAGAAACCGAAATAACATGTTTGGAGAGAGATCAAGACCTTGTCCGAGGATACACATTGAATCTCAAACCACTTCAATCCAGCTTCCATTGCTTGAGCATGAATACTGGCAGGCAAACTAGATTTTTCGTATGCACATACTAGCGTCTCGTCCATGTCAAGAACAACCTACACGCCAAAACTCCATTTCTTAAACACAATTATCTTACCAAAAAAAACAACCTCAATACTACAAAAACAAGTGGAACGCCACAAAATTGAAAAATTGTGTAAATTAAATGTAAAAAATTGAAAATTTGTGTATATTATACAGAACTTTGTATATTTTGAATGTACAAAATGGTGTATATAGTTTTTGAAAAATTATGTACATTAAATATACAAAATTGTGTATATTTTTTTGAAAAATTATATTCATTGAATATACAAAATTGTGTATATTATTCCAAAATTTGTTACCACTAGTCCTAACCTCTCGCTTTAACAACCATAACCAAATCATATACTATAATAATAAAAATGAGATCAATTACTGAATAAAAATTGTATTACCTAAATTTCAAGAGATTTATAAATAAAATTTATTATTCATCTTAATTATTTTGATAACCTATTTCATATAATTAAAGAGAATTTACTTTCAAGTAAGTTAATCACTAATTAATTAATTATTAAGCTAGCTTTGATTATAACAGTAAAATTCTCCAATCACAAAAAATAAAGCAAAGGACTGTAATTATTATCATAATATATATACAATACAATACCGTACCGTGAGCTTTTCGATGCGGTGATCATCGTCGACGGCGTCGTTTTGAGTGTCGTCGACGCTAACAGAAGATTCTTCCTCCTGAGAAGAGACTTCGAGTTCGAGTTCGAGTTCGAGTTCGGCGAGAGGCAAAGGAGTGAAAGAAGAAGAAGAAGAATTTGAATTCGAATCGAGAAAATGAGAGGAGATTGGAAGTCTAAGATACGAAAGAAGAAAGTGAGCGAAGGAAGGTGTGCCTCTTAAGATCTGTGTGATAAACTGTAATAGAAACTCTAACCAATCCACCACTGCTCTCCACACTTGCAATCTACTCCAACTCCAAATCCTCGTGTACACTTCTGCTTGTGCCATAGCTAAAACCGAGAGAGAAAGAGAGAGAGAGAGACTGTGTGGCGGTTCTCTCTATTTTTGAATTTTTTTGAAATTTTTTGGAAGATTACAATATATATATATATATATATATATATGATCTGGTTGTTTGTGTTTGTGTTTGGGTTTGGATTTGGGTTTGGGAAGGATTTATAATCTGGTGCTTCTTATTTTGGAAAAGCGTGGAATAGCAGCGAATGGTTGCGTGGCTGTGAATTATTGGATCTTTGATACACACTCTTAAGTCTTAATCACCACTAATTATTGAGTTTCTCTTTTTAATGGAAATCACATGAATCAAGAAAAGTACTTGCTACTTAGGCACAACAAGCGAGGAATGAATTATAATGATCACGCGAAAGCTAAAGCCAGGCCAACCCAAGTGGGCCTTATCATGTAACAACTAACAACAGCAACAGCCCATTTGGACCACGCTTATTTGTGACTGGCACTTGCAAACTACTTTTTCTCTTCTTTTTTTTTCTTTTTTCCTCCATGACATATGCATTTATTGCTGATGATGAGTCTAGGCACACTGCAAATTTGATAGCTATTGAGGTCACACAGACTGTGATTGATATATAGTAAAGATTATACGATAATGATAATGTTCACCAAAAGATAATGCTTTATAATAAAAATTTATACTTTCAAATAAAAAAATAAGCTAAGGATATATAATTTGTCATAATTTTGTTATAATTTATTACGTAGTGAGTTGTGATTGATAAATATATAATAGATTATAGTAAAGTTATGATAAATTATGTGTCCTTAACATTAATCTAAATAAAATGTTGTGATGATTTTGTGAAATATGTTAGGTCGGCAACATTGTTATTTGGGTAACAATAAGTCTAAGTAGACTTCAAATTTGGACCACGCCCATTTGTGACTGAGTGCTACTTGCTAACTACCTTTTTTTTTTCATGACATTTGCAATTAACTACTACCTTTGAGTTTTTTTTTTTTCTTTTTTTTTTTATGGGACTACCTTTAGCTTTTTGTGTTACTATCATGCATGGGAAATTGCAAATTCTAGTCATTGATGTGATGAACTATAATTGGTGTCCGTTTGCCCAAGAGGGGTGGCCTACTGTAAGGATCCGCGCATGGGCAATGATCTCTCGTTCGAACCTTGGCAAGTACTGGGGTTGGAAGGTGGGAGCACTCATGCATTGCGCCTTATTACTAGCTCTCTTAGGGTGAGGTCTGTGACACCCCAGTCACAGTAGTTATGACTCAATCTAATATTCCCTAGTGGAGGTGCCCTTATGGTCACGCCCAAAGGGGTAAGTCACACATGGTCACCCCCGCCTCCCCTTTCACTCATTAAAAAAAAAAAGAAATTGGTGTCCGTTTGGGAACATTTTATTTAGTTGAAATTGAAAATTTTTTGTTGAAAGTACTGTAGATAAAGGTAAAAGTTAATTGAAATAGTACAATGAGACCCATAAATAGTACCAAGATGTGCAGTGAAACCTATGAATAATATAAAAAAAAAAAAAACAAAAAAAAAATAGTAAAATAAGCTGACTTTTTAAGCCATGCCAAAGCAACCTTGATGTATAATAAAACAATGATATGATAATGATAATGTTGTACAATAATAATCTATATTCTCAAATAAAATTTTGTGTTAATTTTGTGAAATTTTAGGTTGGTAAGTAACATTGTTATTTGGCTAACAATAAATCTAGGTGCATTTAATTTCACAACATTCTTCATAACTATTGAGATGATAGATTGTGATTAGTGTACATTTCCAACTATGTTAGTTTCATTTTAATTTTTAATTTTTTTTTTCCTTTTCAACACTTAATTTTGATCCATAACCAATTATTTTCATCCAACTCATTATTAAAGTTACCAAAATAATTAGATAGAATATGATTTGAAACTTGGACCTTTGAGTTTCTCTGTAAAATGGAAAAGATAAAATAAGGGCATTATACTAATTAAACAATAACCTTCTTATTCTTCTTTGTAACACTAAAAGAGTTAGAGCAACACAATTACAACGTAAATATATGCTAACAAAGGATATAATATCCAAACTATTACGATAAACTTAATGATAGGCCAAAAACGAATTGACCCCTTGTGATAAATTAATTGATTAATTAGCCAAGTTTATTAATTAATCAAATTAACATGCAAAGCGCGTGGTAACACAAACAAATCACCAAATAACTAAATATGCAGCGGAAAATAAATGACACGGTGATTTGTTTACGAATGGGGAAAACCTATACGGCAAAAATCCCACCGGGTGATTTTAAGGTCACCACTCCTGAAATTTCACTATTATCACAACAAACGGTTACAAGTAAAGGAATCTCAGTACCTTATACCAACCTACAGTTGAAACCTTACCCCAATACCCAATTGGACTTGTTCTGTAGTGACAATTTCTCCTTTTGATGCACGGCTCCCAAGTACGTGACTAACCAATTGCGCGGATCCCAGTACGCGACTTCAATCACCAATTAAAGAAGGTTGTTGGCTGCAAAGTTCTTTAGTTCATCCACACGATGAAGATCAAGAAGATACTTGATCACAAAACCCTACGGTGCACATACACAGCAACTTCTTCAGAAGAGATGAACTAGGGCAAAATTTTGTCTCCGGTCACAATCTGCTTGAACAAACTATTCTCAAAACTTGTGCAACTTGTGAACTCTTTGACGGCCCTTAAAATAATCCTTTTATATGTTTAGGGTTGTGAGAAAAGAAAACTCAAACACATAAACACGGATTGGAGTCAAAACAGAATTGAAAATCTGTTTTTCACAAACCTCGACAGATACCCTACTATCGAGTTACTGTCGAGCCTCGAGGCTGAACAGCTTTTTAAGCTCGATAGATAGCTAGCTGTCGATCTTTAATGACAGACACTTTTCAGCTTGAATCTAGGACAGACTTACATGGCTTCAACACTTGATCTTGAAACACAGTTTCTTGAAGTATTAAAAACACCTAGATCTACCCAATTACAAGTAAAGTGCGTTTTGTCAAAAGATTAGCCAATTACATAAAATAGTGACATATGTTCCTAACAAGTGAATCACATATGTCTTAACAATCTCCCCCTTTGGCAATCCGTGACAAAACCACAACAAACAAATAAACATATGAGAGAAGTCATAAATCACTCAACTCATATTCACTTGTTGAATACAATAAAAATCTATCCTAACACAAACTCTTGAAAAACTTTGCAAGAAGAGAGTTTATGGTAAGTATACTTTGACAACCTGTATTTCTGAAACATTTTAAACAAAACTCATCAAGGCATCTTTGTGTGAAACAGAAATAATAGATTACATACAAGTAATAAGAAGCATGTGCATAAAGAGAGAAAAGAAACAACACATGTAAGGGGTAGGTGAAAGAAAAACATACATCCACATATAAAGAAGATAAGTACAATGTATGTTAATAATGGTCACAAGACCTAAAGTACAAGAACAATGTATCTATAAAAGAAAGAAAAGAAAAGATACATAAAATCCTTACTACATCCCTCAAGATATCAACACTCCCCCTAACAAAAATGTCTTATACTAACTCTCCCCCTAAGTATGAATACTCTCATATACCAAAACTACTCCCTCTTTTTGTCACGAGTGACAAAGGGTAAGAGTGTCAAGTAGACATCTCATCGGTAGAGCTAGCATCTCCATCATCATCATCAGAAGCATCATCGTCATCACCATCATCATCATCCTCATTCTCATCCTCATCCTCAGAATCAGAATCAGAAGCCACTGGAGGAGGTGGAGGAGAAGCCTCAGGAGCAAAACCGCCCATAGTCGCCTGCCGTCGTGCGATACGACCGACACGAACGTTCACCTGATACAGCTCTGTAAAGATTGTATCAAGGCGAGCATCCATGTGCTGCAGTTGCGCCATGATGTCCCCTAGTAACACATTGCTCGAAGAAGAGAAGGGAGCGGATGTGGATGGAGCAGATCGGGATGGAGCCAAACGGGAGGGAGGAGCTACGGAATCCGCCTATCATGACCTAAACTGCGCCCGCTACGTTTAACGGTAGCGGCGTCTATGACACACATGACAGAAAAATGGGTGGAAGAGGGAAAAGAAACAAAAAAATGGCGTAAGATCCTCGTGATAATCGAAGGAAAGATGAGCTTATCATGGGTAGTTGTATCCCTAAACACATCTATAAGAGAAAGAATAAAATGTGAAGGAAAATCAATAGTAAGGTGCTTTAACAAAGAAAACAAAAATCGAGCACGAGGCTCTATGATAGAGTTATAATGAAAGAGTGGGTGTAAAACAAAAGTCATCACCATGTTTATGAATCTAGGACCTTTAGCAAAGGCCTTACATGGTGTAAACTGACGATCACCCCAATCAGAAGGGCGCTTGTAGAAAGCAGAGATCATCTCGTCTTTGGACATAGTCCTTAGACGATCACATCCAGGGTAGTCAGGGTGCTCTACCCTCGGAACATAAAGCACATCCGCAACAAGCTGCGGTGTGACAACAATGCGCTTACCTCGAACGCGAGTATGAAAGAGAGGTACTGAAGAATCAATTTCATACATGTTGGAGTAAAACTCCTGGATCAGCACGGAAGGACAAGTGACCGGGACGTCACACAGTGACTCCTAACCCCGACTGTGAATGACAGTGGGTAGGTCAGTGTCGGAGAAATCCGACAAAATGACTTGGCATTCCAAATGACCACCTCGTCGAGAAAAGTTCTCCGAGAAGTCCTTTCGGGCATCCTCATCACGGAGCCGAATATGAGAAGGAGTAGGATCAGAGGAAGATGATGCCCCAGAACGAAGAGGGTTCTGGGACGGAATGGATTTACGTTTTGGTGACATAGACACAACTAAGGTAAACAAGAGAGAGAGGGGGAAGAAAGAGACAATCAGAAAAGCTCCAAACAGTTCAAATATAGCAAGTATATAGAAAAAGGAGTACGTATGCATGGAGATGCATGAACATGTGACATGCAAAAAAAATTACATCATAGGCTCAGCCCAATCCAATCCTACCAGCACACAGTCAATTGCACACATCTAAAATGCATGATAATACTGTTATTATGCTAATGTGATGTAATGCATGAGATTTTAAACTCATTTAAGCAAAAACCCATCACAAATTTTCAACAATCACTCAACAATTTTGAAAAACCCCAAAATTTTGCAAAATCCCCAAAACCTAGGTTTCAAAACATGAAATGCATGAAGAATGAGAGATTAGAAGCTTACCAAGTGAAGAAACACTTGATTAATCTCGAAGGATGCATAAGGAAGAGGTTAGATGTGAAGGAGAGAGTGTTTGGGAGATGAACAGGTGCGGATAAATTGAGAGAGATCGAGGAAATGAGAACCGAATCGCGAAGAGCATATATATAGATCCTCAATAATTCTCGACAGATAGAGGTGTCGAGAGGTGTCGAGACATCTGTTGAGAAAGGTGTCGAGAAAAACAACGTCGACAGATGCAACTATCGAGGAGGTGTAGAGGAACAAAGCAAAGACACAAGAAGAGAAGCTCGATCGATCCACTAGCTATCGAGAGTCTAGAAACTTTCTCGATCGATCCACCAGCTATCGAGGATCTATCGAGATTGCGATAAGAAAAAACTTAAGAGCTTGACAGATAGCCAGGTGTCGAGGAGGTGTCGAGCTAGCTTTTAAAAACAGTTTTTCGAGAAGAAAAAAACACAAACATGAATGCAATCAAGCACGCAACTCAACCAAGGATCCAATCAGTAATTTAAACTCTCAACAACAATTTTAAGCACATAGATCCCAAACACACACACAAAACAAGTCTAACCAATTTTATATTTCAAAAACAAGTTAAGATAGTTTAGTGAGCATACATTAACACATGTAAACCTTGTGATGGCTAAATCACATTATACCTGCACATGTATCAAAAGTAGCAAAGAATATTGCATATTGTGTGTGAAAAACATCGCAAGATTGCATAAGTGTATACATGTTATGACAATTTGAGATATGAGAAAATCACTTTAACTCACACACAATCATAACTGTTTGATGGGGATTATCATCTTCGAGGTACATCCTATAACTCCTACATCTCCCAGAATACACGCTTGCAATCATATTTAAAAGCATTTTTGATCTTTTTGCTTTTGCTTTTTATTTTTCTTTTTAAGCAAATCATGCATGGGCATATAAGAGAGAGAAGAAATACCCAATTATGTTAAACTTTTGACATTCCAATTTTGTTATGCTGAAGCACACAAATGTCATTGACATTGCACTTTTGCTATGCCGAAGCATACAGATGTCATTTCATGATTGGCGAGTAACAGTGGTTAGATGGTTATTTATGCCTTTTTCTTTAGATTTTTTTAGTTCTTCCAGTCAAAAAGAGTGATACGAGTGTTAAGTACAAGAAATAACTTAATCTTACTCATTACAAATAAGAGCCACAAAACTCACTTGCTTAGTTGTGCATAGAGATGCTCATCTAAGCTACAAAAGATACAAAATTTAGAAAATTTTGTTTCAATGGCCATCCAAGGTACACAAGTACCAATGTACACAAAATACACACTGTTTTGTATTTTTTTTTTATATTAAAAACAAAATAAACAAAACTGAAAACAAACAAAAACATGTTAAACAAAGCAATGTATAAAAACTAGACTGACTCAAAATAAAAGCAAAACACACAAGTTATGCAAAAACAAAAACTCAAAGAGAGAGAAGAAAGTGATAGAATCACTTGGAGCCCTTTTCTTTCCACACCCTGGAAGAGCATTTCCTTTGATTAAACCTTTGAACCGGTGGTGAGGGGAAAGAATTGAAACCATTCAAGTTCGAATGGAACATGAGGGTTTTGAGAAGATCTCCAAGGGGAGCAAGAGAGGATTGAAGCTGATTATGGCTTCCTGATGCTATCATGCCGTTGCTCTGTTGAGTGGCTAACCACTTATAGCAATTTGGTCGAGTATGATCGGCAGCTCTACAATGATGACAGAGATGCTGCTTCTTTTGTTTAGGCTTTTGAGAGTTAGCCTTCTTAACCCTAGGGTTCTTAGCTTCCTTCTTATCTTACTTAAGGGGTGCTCCTAAGATAGATTTACTTTTGTCTAAGTTCTCATTAGCTAAATTAGTTTTAACATCATTGTTCTCAATTTCAACATTATTGCTAGGAGGAACAAAAACAATAGTACTAGTTGAAGCAATATTAGAGGAAGAGAAACCATACCCTAAACCTGTTCGATCAGAAGCAGATTTCTGAAGACTGAGCATCTCATCAAGCTTTGCACTTGAAGTCCTCTCTAATTGAGCTCTGACTTGAAACAACTCCGCCTCAAGCTTCTTAGTCTTCTCAACCAAGAAATTATTCTTGAACCTTAGTGCTCTAATAGTTTGATTAGCTTTATCAAACTTTGTGGAAAGCTCCTCACGGTCAAGTTCCACATCACTGAGCTTCTTAGTGGTCAGCTTATATAGTTTCTCATGCTTCTCAAAAAGCTTGTATAGTTTCTTATAGGCTGTATGGATGTCATCCTGATCATCCATTTTCTCAAACTTGGACTCTACCAATTCCTCTTCTTCATCCACATCTTCAACAATCCCATCAGTAGGATTGGCAGTGGCAGTGAAGGCATTCAAAATTTGGTCATCCTCATTGTCGAAATCATCCTCAGACTCGGTGTCGCTCAAAGTAGCAGCAAGTGCCTTGCTTTTCCCAATGCTCTTGAGATATGTAGGACACTCTTGTTTCATGTGACCGAAGCCTTGACACCCAAAACACTTAGGTCCTGCGGGAACAGTGTACTGACCGCCATCCCTTACATCCTTCTTCCCTTTGTCTTGGCTCTTGAACTGAGAAGAACTGGATTGCCTACGGTCCTTGTCGAAGCCCTTTCCATTGACATTTTTCATAAACTTCTTAAACTGCCTAGTGATGTAAGACTTCATTTTAGAATCTTCATCATCGAAAGACTCATCGGTGTCACTGCTCTTGGCCTTTAGTGCCATACTCTTTCTCTTGCCCGACTTGCCAATCCTTGATAACCCTAGCTCGTAGGTCTGCAGAATACCAACCAGCTCTGTCAAAGGAATCTTGTTAATATCCTTTGATTCCTCAATTGCGGTGATCTTGGCATGGAATCTCTCGGGCAGAGATCTGAGCACCTTTCTCACAATCTTGGGTTCAGGAATGGTTTCCCCAAGATTGAACGCAGAGTTCACTATGTCCTTCAGCTTGGCATAGAACTCATCAAACGACTCATCCTCCTCCATCTTAATCTCTTCGAAGCTTATAGTGAGCCTTTATAGCTTCGAATCCTTGACAACCTTGGTTCCCTCATAGGTTGTCTGGAGAATGGTCCAAGCCTTCTTGACAGTTTCAGTTGAGGATATCTTCTTAAACTCCTCATTGATAACCGCACTGAATAAGGCATTCAACGCTCTACTATTGAAGTTTGCCGCCTTGATCTTGGCATCATCCCAATCGGCCAGCGCTTCTGTAGGCTTAGTCCAGCCTATCTCTACAGCTTACCACACTTTTTCATCTAAAGACTGCAAGAAAACTCTTATGCATACTTTCCAGTATGCATAGTTAGTGCCATCAAATAAAGGAGGTATGATTAAAGACTGTCCTCTATCCATGACAAACAGGGGTCAATGGATCAACACAACAAAGATTAAAACCTAATCAGAGTGTACTTGCTCTAATACCACTTGATAGGCCAAAAACGAATTGACCCCTTGTGATAAATTAATTGATTAATTAGCCAAGTTTATTAATTAATCAAATTAACATGCAAAGCACGTGGTAGCACAAACAAATCACCAAATAACTAAATATGCAACGGAAAATAAATGATACGGTGATTTGTTTATGAATGGGGAAAACCTACATGGCAAAAACCCCACCGGGTGATTTTAAGGTCACCACTCCTGAAATTCCACTATTATCACAACAAGCGGTTACAAGTAAAGAAATCCCAGTACCTTATACCAACCTACAATTGAACTCTTACCCCAATACCCAATTGGACTTGTTTTGTAGTGACAATTTCTTCTTTCGATGTACGGCTCCCAAGTACGTGACTAACCAATTGCGCGAATCCCAGTACGCGACTTCAATCACCAACTAGAGAAGGTTGTTGGTTGCAAAGTTCTTCAGTTCATCTACAAGATGAAGATCAAGAAGATACTTGGTCACAAAACCCTACGGTGCACATACACAGTAACTTCTTCAGAAGATATGAACTAGGGCCAAACTTTGTCTCCAGTCACAATTTGCTTGAACAAACTATTCTCAAAGCTTGTGCAACTTGTGAACTCTTTGACGGCCCTTAAAATAATCCTTTTATATGTCTAGGGTTGTGAGAAAAGAAAACCCAAACACATAAACACATATTGGAGTCAAAACAGAATTGAAAATCTGTTTTTCATAAACCTCAAAAGATACCCTATCTGTCGAGCTGTTGTCAAACCTCGGGGCTGAACAGCTCTTTAAGCTCAATAGCTATCTATCGAGCTAGCTGTCGAACTTTAATGATAGACACTTTTTAGCTTAAATCTTGGACAGACTTGCATGGCTTCAACACTTGATCTTGAAACACAGTTTCTTAAAGTATTAAAAACACCTAGATCTACCTAATTACAAGTAAAGTACGTTTTGTCAAAGGATTAGCCAATTACATAAAATAGTGACATATGTTCCTAACAAGTGAATCACATATGTCCTAACACTTAATAACCACAAGAATCCATATTTCTAGTGCACATGCCCCATATGATATTTGGAAAGATTAACAAGCTCAGCAGAATTACATTCGGCAATGATTTTAGAGAATCATTTATTTTGAAGAAAAAAAAAGAAAAAAAAGAAAAAAGCCAAACGCATCACCGAAGCAACAGTCCAAAGATAGTCCATTTCCTTCTTCACTCGTTCACAAGTGGCAGCCAAAACTTCCACTAAGCAGATCCACTAACTAATTTTTTTTTGAGAAGACACTAACTAAAATAGATGTTTAACTTAAGTCCTTTATTCAACATTTCAATGACCCTAAGGGTGTGTTTAGATACCGCTTATTGTTGAAAATTGAAAACTGAAAACACTATAACAAAATAATTTTTAAATGTGTGAATAGTGCCGTGGGACCCATTTTTTATGAAAGTTTTGCTGAAAAAAAGAGGTTTGTGGGTCCCATGAACAATGCACAGGACCCACTAGAAAAGCATAAAATGTTTTTCTAAAAAAAAAAGGTGAAACGCAGACGCTGGACATGGTCGCTGTATCCAAACAGATACTAACTAAAATCCAAGCGTTTCAGTCAAAATAAAATAAAATCCATGAGTTTGGGTACACTGTAAAATTCAGAGCCATTTGAGATCATAAACTATGATTGATGTATAATAAAAATGATATAAGGATGAACGTTGCATAATAACAATTTATATTCTGAAATATTTTACAAATTTATCATAACATTTTATTTCAGAATATAAATTGTTATGATAAATTTGTAAAATATGTTACGTCGGTAACATTGTTATGGGTAACAATAAATCTAAGTATACTTCAAATTTCACAATTATTGATGATAGTTCATTGGAGATCAGTAGGTTGATAAGTCTCAGGTGCTGATGATCTTAGGGCCGGATCCTGAAAACAAACGCTAAGTCAGAGGGGACCGGCCAAAAGTCCTCCGATGGTGAAGTTAGCGAATTTGGAATTCTCAGTAAGAAGGAAGTGACTTCTGAAAATAAAATGTCTGAATGGCCTTACCTTCTCATCGAAGAATGCTTATATAGCATGTATGAAACGGTTATCTGTTTAATAACCGTTCCTATTGTCGAGGAGTCCGGAGAATTTGGAGGTAACTTCCATAACCGCTATGGAAGTTACCTCAGTTGGACTTGCGCTCCATAGTGGTTAATGGAGAATTTGGCACATAGTGGTCCAATCCGATGAACTCGTCCATCCTTCATCAAGGATGGACGAGACTATCAAGGACAACTCGTCCTTATCCAAATGATTCTAAGGATGGACAAGCTTCCCATGGCATCTCGTCCGTCCAAAGACAGACGTGGTCATCAAGGACTTGGGATGATCACCTCGTATGCTTGGTTATGCTTGGTTCGCTCTAGTTGGTCTTTCATTGGACGAGCCATATGGACGAGTTTAGGAGTTAGTGTTTTTTGTGACACCATCAGTTGTCCCCTTGTCCATGTGGCTCGTCCAACGAGTTGGGTGACCTGCCGACATGTCCTTGGACGTACATAACTGGTCAATAAATCAATGCGCCACGTGTTATTTTTTTA
The DNA here is from genome assembly GCA_028535165.1 of Quercus tomentella. Lineage (NCBI taxonomy): Eukaryota > Viridiplantae > Streptophyta > Magnoliopsida > Fagales > Fagaceae > Quercus > Quercus tomentella. Next base: position 14,099,877 of record JAPQVY010000012.1, read on the forward strand.
TTGGCGACTGATCTTGTCAATTTAGTTTTCCGAGGTAGGTGCCGCGTGTCATTTTCGTATTGGTGGTGTCATTTCAAATGCCCAGATCAGCATCCTATAAATAGTGGAATACCTCCCTTAACCCTTTTCATTTTAGAAATTTTCTTCCTTGACATCCATCGTCTAGAGCCTCGTCTAGGAGTTTCTCTGCGTCTAGAGTCCTCTTCTGTCTAGAGCCAGGTATTCTTCTTCTCTCCGTCTTTAGGTTCTGAGTTTCTTTTGTCAAAAATGTCAGTCGCTTCTTCGTCTATTAATAGTATTGATAAGGCTATAGACTAGTATTATGAGGATAGTAGTGATAGGTCTAGTTCTAACAGTACTAATGACGTTAATGGAGGAAGTACAAACGAGAATTATTCTTCTGGGGCCCATGGGTTTCCTATTGAAGTCGTCCAGGAGCAACTTAGGAGAGCTTCTGGCTCTCAAGCTGGCTCCCCGTCCAGCGTCCCTCCGTCTAATCTGACGGACGAGGAGGAGACCGTCTTTAGTTATGCAGTAGGCATTCATTCCAAGATGGATGAACAAAGATTAAATAATCTTAAGTCTTGGTATCAAATTCTGGACGAGTTTAACCCTAGGCTGCCCGTCCGTGGAGAGTGGTGTTGTAATCCTCGTTTTGGAATAGGCGTCTATGAAGCTTATTTCCTGGGTGGCCTTAGGTTTCCATTAAATGCATTTGCTAGAGAGTTGTTAGTCAAGTTAGGCTTAGGTGTATGTCAATTTAATCCTAATGCGTGGAGATTAGTTATCTCTATGCAAATTTTGTGGAGGGAAGTTTTTGGTGGGGATCGTCCTTTTACTGTGGACGAGTTCCTTTATTGTTATAAACTTTCCGAAATAAGTCAGTCTGAGGGTTTTTACCAGTTCACTGCTAGGGGGAATGATTGTAGGTTAATCAAGTCCCTAGCTTCGTCTGATAGAAAATGGAAGACGGAATACATCTTTGTCTCCGGTTTCTGGGCAGGGAATCCTGTGAACGTTGGCAGGGATCCCTTTCCTCCTTATACTGGGGACTTAGGGAACCTTTGTCCTGAAGGTACGTCCCTTCCCCTTGTTTATCTTTCTCTTTCTATTTGATCTGTTTGCAATTTCTAACCTTTGTTTACTCATTGTGTTGTAGCCGCCAAGCATCCATCTTTAAGCAAATTTCATCGTGACCGCGTCCACAGGGCTCGTCTTCACACAGACAGGAGTTTTCGTTCTCTAGTCACTCTTAGACATCTTGCCAAGTGGGGTTTGGGTCCTGAGCCATCAGACGAGGCTATTGCACACGAGGTTACTGTGCGCAAAAGTAAGTTTTAAGCTAACGGTTTTTTTTTTTTTGAAAATTTTATGTTATACATTCCTGATCTGTTTATTATCTCATTTTAGGAATGTCAACAATGAAAGAAAACAAAGGGAAAGAAGTTGTAGGTGAGGGAAAACGTCCTGAGACTCAACCTCAAGATCGTCCTGATGTTCAAACACAGGTTCGTCCTACGGCTGGGGATAAGAGAAAGTTCTTACCAAAAAACATTGATTTAGAAGGGCTCCCCAGTCGTCGAGACAAAAGAGTGAAGCATGACTCATCCAAGGTGGTTAAGTCTAAACCTCCCCAGTCTCAACATTCCATCCAGATAGTTGATGTGGACTCATCCACTCCGATTAAGTCCACCCCGTCTAAAACTCCTCCGTCCAAGATTCCTTTGTCCAAGTCAACTGTGCGTGGCTCGTCCTAGCCCTTTACAAACATCATTGAAAATGAAGATCTAGCTTGGGAGCGTCTTCAGATGGCTGTCTTGGACGAAGACATAAACATGTGTTATAACATGGGCTTAAAGGAGTTTGAACACTCTGGCATCCATGACCTCTTTAAGGTATGTTCATATTCCTTTCTTGTCCTTGTTCATTTAACAATTTTTCTTTGTTTAACCATCCTCTGTTTTTTACCTATTTATAGGCCATGTCAAAGTTTATGGCGGCGTCCAGACAGGCAACAGAACTGGACAAGATGAGGATCTTGTTGGAGACAAGGATTCAAGAAGTGAATGCTGACTGCAAAAAATGGGCTGGGGCTGCTGCAAAAGCTAAGGAGGAAGTCATTGAGCATAAAAAGCTAATCGAGGAGCTAAGGACTGATGCACTGGAGAAAGATACTCATATTGACCATTTGCAAAAGATGAACGACGAGCTAAGTGCTCGTCTCTCCAAGGCAAAAGAGGACGTTATGGCTGAATTCAAGTCGTCCAAAGTGTACACGGACGCCCTGGATCGTAATTATGTAGCTGGTTTTGAGGACTTCAGAATGGATGCTATTGAGAACTTCCCTGAAGTTGACTTTAGCTCAATCAAACTTAACCTTGCTGCTACCACTAGTTCTCTTATTCAGACTGGCTCTGATGATGTCAATATTGAAAACGATGCTACCACTCAGCTGCCCCTGGACGATCCTAAAGTCAATGCCCCTCCTGCTTGAAGACGAGACTTTTACAGCAATCCTTGTATTTCTTTTCTGTTCATTTGGTTTTTATTTGGTCCTTTGTTTTGGGACATTTTTATGTAACCCAAGTACATTTACCTCGTCCATGTTTTTAGGACGGGGTTCTAAACGATCATTTCAGTTTTCTGACTTAACAAGGGTTTTTGGATGTAGGATGTCCACCCTTTAGTTAATGAATGAAGGTTTATTTTCTTTCTGCATGGACGAATGCTGTTATTTGTATCAACTCCAGCTTTGGCTCGTCCATGGCGAAAATATATATATATATATATTCTTCATATTATTTGTTAATCTAACTCGTCTTTGCAGGTAGTATTTTTATTCAGCTTTGTTCGTCTTAAGACTTGCAAGCTGATTTTACATACTGTCCTGTTTATTTTGCCTAACTTTTCACTCGTCCAAAGGTTGGATTGTTTTAGTTGGCTTTTGATTCTCGTCTTTAAATTGGACAGAAATGCTTTATAAGGCTTTTTTCTCGTCCATGAATTGGACGAGTATGCCTAAGCTTTTTCCTTGTTTTACTCAAGAAAATTTAGATGTTACTTCTCTACATCCAGAGAATTTATTCGTCTTGAATCTTTTAGCCCCCTTGTGGGTTAGCTTGAACGAAAATAGCATGGAGGTTTGAAATTCACACAACATTTTGTATATAACATAAATATCGTTTACAGATAAGGCACATGCATACTTAATGCCTTTTTATTTAATAAGTACAAACTCCATAACTTTGTCCATAATCATGACACAACATAATAAATAATAAAGTAGTAGTATCAAACACAAACAGCATCAAACATAAGTAGTATCAAGCACAAACAGCATCAAACATAAGTAGAACGTAAGTAGACGGATAAGGTCTAAGCTCGTCCATAGTAATACTTCATCCAGGCTCACTTTCACTGATAGTACCTCCTCAGGTGCTCCACATTCCAAGGATGCTCCAATTTTCTCCCGTCCAGGGCCTCCAAGTAGTAGGATCCTTGCCTTTTACAGTTGATAACTCTATAGGGTCCTTCCCAATTTGGGCCCAATTTCCCATGAGCTGGGTTTTTGGTTGCTAAAGAGACCTTTCTCAGGACGAGATCTCCTATGTTGAAACGCCTTGGCTTCACCATTGCATCATACTGCCTAGCCATGAGGTTCTTGTACTTTGCTGCCCTGTGCTCTGCATCTGCCCTTACCTCGTCTATCAGATCGAGATTTAAACGAAGTTGCTCTTCATTATCCTTGTCTTGATACATCATCACCCTGTGATTGGCCATATGTACTTCTGCAGGTATGACTGCTTCGCTTCCATAGGCTAGCTTGAAAGGAGTTTCCCCCGTGGGGGTTCTCACTGTGGTCCTGTACGCCCATAGAACACCTGGTAACTCATCTGGCCATACTCCCTTTGCCCCTTCAAATCGAGTCTTGATGATTTTCAACAAGGATCGGTTTGCAACTTCAGCTTGGTCGTTGGCTTGGGGGTGAACGGGTGAGGAATAATGATTTTGAATTCTGAAGTGTACGCAGAAGTCCCTGAAGAGTGCATTGTCAAATTGTCGTCCGTTATCAGACACCAATACCTTGGGCACTCCAAATCTGCACACAATGTTCTTCCACATGAAATTTTTAACATTCTGTTGTGTGATATTTGCTAACGGTTTAGCTTCCACCCATTTCGTGAAATAATCGATGCCCACCACTAGAAATTTCATCTGCCTTGTGCCCAGAGGGAAGGGACCCAAAATGTCTAGTCCCCATTGCGCAAAAGGCCACGGTGCCATCATCGGGGTGAGGTACTCTGATGGTTGTCTGGGGACGTTACTAAACCGTTGGCATTGGTCGCAGACCTTGACGTATGCTTTAGCATCAGCTTGCATATTTGGCCAATAATACCCCGCACGGACGACCTTGTGGACAAGTGACCTGGCTCCTAAGTGATTGCCGCACGCTCCTTCATGAACTTCTTTCAATACGTAGTTTGCTTCGTCCGAAGCCAAGGATCTAAGATAAGGTTGAGAAAAACCTCTCTTGTATAGCACTTCGTCCATAAGAACGTACCTAGCCGATCTCACCCTCAACTTCCTGGCTTCGTCCTTCTCTTCTGGGAGTCGTCCGTCTTTTAAGTATGATATAATCGAGGTCATCCAATTTCTTCTGCTCTCCAACTGTTGTACTTCTGGGATATCTATACTTGGCATATACTGAATTTCATCAAATTCATCCATAGATTCATTTGCTGAGGCTTCTTTTACTATGGTATCAGCTTCCACGTTCTCCTCCCTTGGGATTTGAACGAAGTCAGCTTTTTCAAATCTTTTCATAATGCGTATCACCCTACTAAGGTATTTCCTTATCCGTTCTTCCTTTGCTTCATACATCTCATTCACTTGCCCCATGATCAATTGAGAATCCCCCAAGACGAGTATAGACTTGGCTTCCATAGACTTAGCCAATTCTAGCCCTTTGAGAAGGGCTTCATACTCGACTTCATTATTAGTTGCTTGGTACTGCAAACGAACCTTATGTTTCAATTTGTCTCCTTCCGAGGATTGTAGGACCACACCAATTCCACCTGCATGCCGTGTAGACGAACCATCCACATGGACGACCCATCTCCTACTGTCTTCCATCTCATCATGATTTGGAGTAAATTCCGCAATGAAATCTGCTAGGGCTTGAGCTTTTATGGCATGCCTTGGCTGATATCTAATGTCAAACTCACTGAGCTCTACAGCCCACTGGATCAATCGTCCTGCAGCTTCCAATCTATTCATTGCCTTCTTGAGCGGATGATCTGTCATGACATTAATGACATATGCTTGGAAATAATGCCTCAGTTTCCTGGAAGCGGTTATCAATGCGAAGGCTAATTTCTCCATTTGTGGATATCGTCCTTCCGCTCCCCTCAATGCCTTACTTGTATAGTACACAGGCCTTTGCACTTTGCCTTCTTCTCTTATCAATGCTGAACTCACGGCATGCGGGGTTACTGCTAAGTATAAATACAACTCCTCTCCCACCACGAACGGACTTAGCAAAGGAGCCATGGTAAGGTATGCCTTCAGATCTTCGAAAGCTCTCTGACACTCATCGGTCCATTCGAATGCTTTTTTAAGAACCTTAAAAAATGGCAAACATTTGTCAGTGGCTTTAGAGACAAACCTGTTATGTGCAGCAACTCGTCCAATGAGGGATTGGATTTCTTTGGTATTTTGCGGAGGCTTCATGTCCAGTATTGCTTGAATTTTATCAGGATTCGCTTCAATTCCCCTGTGGGAGACCATAAATCCAAGGAATTTCCCTGATGATACCCCAAAAGCACATTTGCTAGGATTCAGCTTCATGTGATACTGTCTCAGTGTGTCAAATGTCTCCTGCAGGTCGTCTAGATGCCTTACCTCGTCCTGACTCTTCACTAGCATGTCATCTGCATAGACTTCCACATTCCGCCCAATCTGCGAATGAAACATGTGGTTGACCAATCTTTGATATGTCGCCCCTGCATTCTTTAAGCCAAAGGGCATCACCTTATAACAGAATAAGCCTTGACTGGTGACAAATGATGTTTTCTCTTGGTCTGCCTCGTCCATCCTTATCTGATTGTATCCAGAGAAAGCATCCATGAAGCTAAGCAACTTGTGGCCCGCAGTGGAATCTACCAACTGGTCAATGCGTGGCAGCGGGTAACTATCCTTGGGGCAAGCCTTGTTTAAGTCAGTGAAATCTACGCATATTCTCCACTTGTCGTTTGCCTTCTTGACCATTACTACATTGGCCAACCAATCCGGATAGTACACTTCTCGAATAAACTTCGCCACAATCAACTTTTGAACTTCGTCTTTAATGGCATCATCTCTCTCAGGGGCAAACACCCTCTTCTTTTGTCGCACTAGCTTGGAGGAAGGACATACATTCAGTCGATGGGTAATGACACTAAGGTCTATACCCGGCATATCCTCATAACTCCAAGCAAACACATCAATATTTTTCTTCAAAAACTGGACGAGGTCCTTCTTAATCTTCTCTTCTAGATTTGCTCCAACCCTAGTACACCTCTCAAGGTTATTTTTATCCAAGAAAATATCTTCCAATGCTTCGGTAGGCTCTGCTACAACTCTCTTTTCTTCAATATTCATGGCTTGAACTTGTTCGTCCATGGCCAACATGGCCAGGTAACATTCTCTTGCTGCTAGTTGGTCTCCTTGTACTTGCCCTACTCCGTGTTCTTTTGGAAACTTGACTGATAGGTGGTAAGTAGATGTAACGGCCTTCCAACTATTTAAAGTTGGCCTTCTAATTATGGCGTTGTAGGAGGATGAACAATCTACCACAAGGAAGTTCACATCTTTGGTGATTTGTCGTGGGTATGCCCCCATTACCACTGATAAGGAAATAGTACCCACTAGTTGTACCTTCATTCCACCAAAACCTACTAGGGGGGAGTTTACTGGACGGAGCTGGTCTCGTCCTAATCTCATTTGCTGAAAAGCTAGATAATATAAAATGTCCGTCGAGCTTCCGTTGTCTACTAGCACTTTTCTAGTTGTGTAGTCAGCAATAAGTAAGGTGATGACGATAGCATCATCATGTGGGTGATGAATTCTCTCAGCGTCTTCGTCCGTGAAGGTGATTACTTGTTCGTCTGTAGACCTTGCTCTCAGTGATCGTCCAGAAAGTTAGACGCTCTGCACTACCTTCAAGTATGCTTTCTTGGACTTGGACGATTGGCCTGTCGAACTTCCCCCTATGATGACTCTTATTTCTCCGAGCGGTGCTCGTGAGGATTCTTCCATCTTCCCTTTCAGTTTCTCGTCCTTGTGGTCTCGTCCAAGGAAATTCCTCAACTTCCCTTGCCTTATGAGATTTTCAATTTGCTGCTTTAAATCAAAACACTCGTCTGTATTATGACCATGATCCTTATGGAAGCGACAATACTTGTTCCTATTGCGCTTATTGGGATCCCCCTTCATTTTCTCCGGCCACTTCAAGGAAGGGTCATCCTTGATTTACATAAGGACCTGCTCAAGTGGCATGTTCAAAGGGGTATATTGCTGGTTCTGTGTTGAAGAGCCTGGCTTCTTATTATCTCGGTCTTTCCTTTCTTCTGTCCGTCTCTTCTTTGGACGAGGGCCTTGCTCAAAATGGTGACTGGGGTTTGCCTCTACTCTCTCAGATCTCTTCCTCTTCTTAGCAATGATCGCGTTTTCTGCATTCATAAAATTTTGAGCCGAATGGACGAGTTCGGCCATGGACTGAGGCTCTTTTCATAGAGTTTATGTATAAATAAATCCGAATTCACCCCATTATGGAAGGCCGCCAATAGGAGTTTATCATCTACTTCGTCCACACTCAGGGCTTCTCTGTTGAAACGGGTGATGAACGACCGTAGGCTCTCGTTCTCTCCCTGCTCTATAGTCAACAAGTTGGACGAAGAACGCTCGTGTCTTTGTCCCCCAATGAAATTATTAACAAACAACTTGCTCAACTCTTCAAAAGAACTTACCGAATTCGGGGGTATTTTGCTGAACCAAATTCGTGCTGGGCCCTTGAGGGTAGTAGGAAAGACTCTACACATTATTTCGTCAGGAACTCCTTGAAGATGCATGGTGGTCTTAAAGGTGGCAATGTGATCAAATGGGTCTCGTGTTCCATCATACGAATCCAGAGAAGGCAACTTGAACTTTGATGGTAGAGGGTGACCGTTGATGGAAGCCGTGAAGGGGGAATCAGTTCTGTGGACTAAATCTTCTATCGGATTCGCCCTTCTCATGTTCTCTTTCATTTCCTCCATGACTTTCTTCATTTGGTCCATCTCTTTTTTCAAGTGTGGTACCGTTCGTGAAGTGGTGCCTCTTAACTGACTTCCAATTTCAGTATTCTCTCTATCATCATGACTCTGTGTTTGTCCTCCTCCTTCACATTCTTCACGTGTCTGCCTTCTCAGATTAATCTCCATTCTTAACTCTTGGTTTTGGCGAGTCAACTCCGCCATTGCGGCCGCCATAGATTGCACATGTTGGACAGATGATGTCTGCATGACCGGTGCAGATTGGCGATCGTGGTTAGGGTTGCTTGAAGCATCTCTGCTTCCCTAATGGCCTGGGCTAGTAGCCCTCGATCTAGTCCGAACCATGAACCTTTTGTCACGGAAAAAGAAAACTGTAAAACAATCAGTTCCCACAAACGACGCCAACTGATAGTTCCTTGGAGATCAGTAGGTTGATAAGTCTCGAGCGCTGATGATCTTAGGGCCAGATCCTGAAAACAAACACTAAGTCAGAGGGGACCGGCCAAAAGTCCTCCAATGGTGAAGTTAGCGAATTTGGAATTCTCAGTAAGAAGGAAGTGACTTCTGAAAATAAAATGTCTGAATGGCCTTACCTTCTTATCGAAGAATGCTTATAGAGCATGTATGAAACGGTTATCTGTTTAATAACCGTTCCTATTGTCGAGGAGTCCGGAGAATTTGGAGGTAACTTCCATAACCGCCATGGAAGTTACCTCAGTTGGACTTGCGCTCCATAGTGGTTAATGGAGAATTTGGCACATAGTGGTCCAATCCGATGAACTCGTCCATCCTTCATTAAGGACGGACGAGACTATCAAGGACGACTCGTCCTTATCCAAATGATTCTAAGGATGGACAAGCTTCACATGGGATCTCGTCCGTCCAAAGACGGACGTGGTCATCAAGGACGCTTGGGATGATCACCTCGTATGCTTGGTTCGCCCTAATTGGTCTTTCATTGGACGAGCCATATGGATGAGTTCAGGAGTTGGTGTTTTTTGTGACACCATCAATTGAGATAAGAGATTATGATTGGTATGCATTTCCAACTATGTTGGTTTCATTTTAATTTTTTCTTCTTTTAAACACTTAATTTTGATCCATCCCCAACTATTTTCTTCCAATTCATTATTAAGGTTACCAAAAAAATTAGATTATAATATGATTTAAAACTTTAACCTTTGTTTTTTTAGAAGGACTTCGTAACAAATATTTTTAGGTGGTAAGTAAATTGTTAGTTGTTCTAATTTGAATTCAATACTAAAATTACTTTTTTACCCAATAATAATAACTAATAACAACTTATCACTTAAAATTTATTGTAAAAGTGTTATGAAAATGTTGTGATTTTTTTTTTTTTTTGGTTAGTGTAGATGTTTGACTTCTCTTATTTAACAATAAAAATGCTATATCCACCACATATTCACAACAAATCGATGAAACTAACTAAAATCCATGCCTAAACGTATCATAAGAATGAATTTTGAGAGTGAATGGGCATCAATTGTTTTGATTGGGCCGAAAATAAAAGCTAATCATAGCCCAATACATAGATCCATAAACTTTATACCAGTTCTTGAGGCCGAATCACAATCCAGACCCAAACACAAAAGGGTTAAAAACACAGTCCAAGCCCATTCCAGATCTAGTTGGATAACACACGGAACCTCACCACTCATACCAGTCGCAAAGAAACTCCGGCCGAAACTGCAGGTTTCAGCCAAAGAAACGCCGATCTCTCTAGAAAACCCAAAAAAAAAGAATTAAAGATAAAAAAGAACAACAGCAACAACAAAGAAATCAGAGCCAGAAAAAGAAGAAGAAAGAAGCCGAAGAAGAAAAGAAAGCCAAAAAGGCATGGGCGTCGATTACTACAAGATTCTCCAAGTAGACCGAAACGCCAAAGACGATGACCTCAAAAAAGCGTATCGAAAGCTCGCTATGAAGTGGCACCCCGATAAAAACCCTAACAACAAAAAAGAAGCCGAAGCCAAATTCAAACAAATCTCCGAAGCCTACGATGTAAAATCCCAAAAACCCTTACTTTCTTTTCTCACTCTCTCAATTTTATTTATTTATTTATTTTCAAATTTAAATTTTGATTTTTTTTTGATAGGTTTTGAGTGATCCGCAAAAGCGAGCAGTGTACGATCAGTACGGAGAGGAAGGGTTGAAGGGGCAAGTGCCGCCGCCGGGTGCCGGTGGCTTTTCCGGCGGGCCGGAGGCCGGAGGACCGACGTCGTTTCGGTTTTCGACTCGTAGTCCTGACGATATTTTCTCTGAGTTTTTCGGGTTCTCGGGTTTCGGAGGCATGGGCGATTTCGGTCACGGAGCTTCGCGTGCGGGCGGGTCCGGGTTTCCGAGGGGTATGTTTGGGGATGATATATTTGCTTCGTTTAGAGGTGGAGCCGGTGAGGGCTCTGTTGCCGCGCCGCGAAAAGGCGCCGCAATAGAACGCACATTGCCGTGTAGTTTGGAGGATTTGTATAAAGGAACTACAAAGAAGATGAAGATTTCTAGGGATGTCACTGATTCTAGTGGGTAAGTTTTGGTTTTTTTGATCACCTTATAATCAATCACACTGTTTTTGATTTCATTGGTTTCAATTTTTTAGTTCAATTTAGATTGTAGATCTACATGTTTTATTATGCCTTTTGTTTTGTTTATTTTGTCGATTAAGACTTTGTATAGAATAGATTAGCAGACTGACTCTCACAGATCAGAGCTGACCCAAAAAATTTTGGACCCCAAAATTTGTTATTTATTTATTTTGTTAATCAAGACTTCAGATTGAATTGATTGGCATACTTCATATCAAGTATGACTTCGGATAAAATTGAATGAAGAGAATACTGTTATTGTTGGTGGTGGAAAAAAAATTTATGTGGTTAACTCTAACTTGTTTTTTGAGGATTTATAGCGGATTCCAAAATTTTGAAACTAAGGCTTGGTTGTTGATTTTCTGTCTATTCCATAATTTTATCTGAATAATGATTTTGTGCTGGTGTGTAATTTGTACCTACTTGACTGTAAAGCTTGCTGAGTTATTATAGTTTTACCAATGTGAGGTTTTGGGTGGCAACTGATATTTTCTGATATGTGTATATAATGTGTTTTGAGGATTCCAGTGTTTAGGCTTGTTAGTGTGTTATTCATCTATTTTTGCTTTAAAAATATGTATTTCAAGTTTAAAAAGAAGGGTTTCTATGCTGTATAACTCTGGAACTTGCCACTTGTGATTGAAGCAGACTGCATCTAAGCGCTTGTAGGTTTGGCGTGTATATGGTATTTTGCGACTGATATTTAATAAGTTTGCTTTGGTAAGAGCAATATTTTGACAATGTCTGGTGGAAGAGGGGTGTTTATGTATGAATACATCGTAATGTCACATTAAATCGTGATTGTTTTGATGCAATAAGTGAACATTCAATTTTGTTACAGTTTTAAGTTGTATCTTATTTTTAATCCAGTTCTGGAACGGAAGCTATCTTAGAGATGTATATAGTTAGAAATATGTTCTGGCAGGCAGGGGGACATACGATGTCATTACCTGTCAAAAGTTCCTTGTTTGTGATGGTGTGCAGGACGATACATGGTAGATATTTGGGTAAATTGTGTTGACAAATACATGTTTTTTGTAGCATTTGCTGTTTTGTTTTCTATATTGAAAGATTCAGTAGTTGAGATCTTGTTTAGATTTCTGAGCCAGTGAAAAGTCCATAATTAAAGCAAGATGCCTTGCTGTCTATAATTTTTCAAGATATGACTGCAGAATGAAGAAGCTTACATGGCCCATAGCTTGTATTTTCTGAATTTTGGCACTTTGAGGTCAATAATTGCTGTAAAACTACTAGAACCTTTTGACACTTGATAACCTTTTGTTCTTAACTTTATTGGTGGTACTGTTAGGAGTTTGGGATATTGTCAATCCATGATTATGTGACTTTATTGTGTCTGCTGGGTGAGAAAATAGTTTGCATGAAACTTTGTAATTACTTAAGGAACTAGAGTTATCAAATATATATGTGCAACAAAATGAAATTTTCTTTCTTTTGTTTTTAACTTTCTAGGAATCAAAATCATTCCTTTCTTACTGTGTTGTTGTAAGTTTGTTTCATCTATGTTATAAATCTTCTGGGTATGCAAGAAACAGCATTATACACACACTAGAAAACTAAAAGAATTGGACAAGAGATCCCTTGCATATGAAATTTCTTTTGATAGTTTGTCTTGACTGGTCTTGCATATGTTATTTTGTTGTACAGGAGACCGACTACAGTGGAGGAAATTCTTACAATTGAGATCAAGCCAGGTTGGAAGAAGGGGACAAAGATCACTTTTCCGGAGAAGGGAAATGAACAGCGAGGTGTTATACCCTCAGACCTAATCTTTATTATTGATGAGAAGCCTCATAGTCTCTTTAAGAGGGATGGCAATGATCTAATTGTCACCCAGAAGATATCTCTTGTGGAAGCTTTGACAGGTTACACGGCACAGTTGACCACACTTGATGGGCGGAATCTGACAGTTCCCATCAACTCCATCATCAGTCCCACCTATGAAGAAGTTGTTAAGGGAGAAGGAATGCCAATCCCCAAAGAACCTTCCAAAAAAGGAAACTTGAGAATCAAATTCAATATCAAGTTTCCCACCAGGCTTACATCAGAGCAGAAAACTGGCATTAAGCGACTATTAACTTCTTCATAAACGCCGGTGGTATCTCTCCCTACCATCTTCCAAACTTGTGTAAGCTTGCTTTTATTTTCTTTGTTGGTTCTCATTCCTGGAAAGAAAGAAAATTCATGCTTTGTGAGCTGAGGATTCTATTAAAACAGTTATTTAGGCTTTTAATATTATTTGTGTTTTTTTGTCTTTTTTCTTTTTACAATCTTCTTTAAGTGCACAGGTTTTGCCAGACCACTCATGGTTGTAAAATGTTCACAGAACAAAATTTATGTACCCTCGCTTACTATGGGCTTGAGTTGCCATTGGTCACCCTTCCCCTTAGATTTTTTCCCCCCTTGTGCTGTGCACCACCTAATTCTGAAGAACAAAAATGGTTGAATTGCTATAACATGTCTACCAGTTTGTGAGATGTAAGCTTTGCTATGATGCAAATTTGGTGACTGGACAAAATTCAACCTTAGAATTAGTTCTTTTCTTATCCAGTTATTTCCAGGCATTTGAAGGGCGCATCTTTAACTTTTGGAGGACATAAAAAGTGCCCTGTTCTTAATAGCAGAAGTGAGTCAGAACCGTTTTCAGTAGAAATTTAAAACTGCCACTGCCTGGTTTATGTGGAAAGAAACCCAGCTATGGTTGGTGTCTCCTGGGTATAATAGCTAGAGGATGTTAATTGATTCTTCAGTGGTCATTTGAAGTGAATTGTGAATTGCTTTATACATACTTTATATTTGGAGTATTCAATATATATATATATATATAGATAGACACACACACCTTATTCGGAGAGCATGAGGTTCTGTGGCACGTTCTTGAGATTCTTTATATTTAGATTTTCACCTCAACAAATATTACATTTATATGAAAGTTTTAGTTTATTGACCGCTCAACAAAATAGTTGTACATTGTTGACAAGAATATTGAAATTTAGCCAAATTGGATATTTTTTTTTTTTGAGGATCAATATGTAAGTAAGTTTAACTTATGCTATAGTTCCTTTTACCTACTATGGTGTAAAGTAATTGCCTTCTATTTGCACCAAAATTAACATCTTCCTTTTATCAACCAAAAAAAAAAAAAAATGACATTTTCTCTTTTATAATATTAATTAATATTTTTGAGCTTCAATTTTTCTAATCAATATTTTTTAGCTTCTATTTTTCTATAGAGTTTAAGTGCTCATTTGGGATAAGCTTATTGTGGATAATTTATTTTCAAAAGTGATGTATATTTTAATAGGTGAAATTTTAATGAGTATCTAAAAAAAAAGTAAAACTTCAAAGTTGTGGAAAGTTATATCTAGATAGAGAGATGTTACGTCCACAACATCTTTATAATAAATCATAGGTGATTAGTTGTTGTTGGTTTAAATTTGAACTTAACACTAAAATTACTTTTTTGCCCCAACAATAACAATCAGTAACAAACTGTCACTTAGGATTTGTTGTGAAAATATTGTGGACATATCATTTGACATATCGTTTCTCATCTAGATAAATTGACAAAAGAAGTTAGTAAATAGGTTAACCAGGGAACTAAATCCCATAATAAAACCAGTTATTTATGTATATCATAAAATTATACTAATGAGCTCAAGATTTAATTATATAAATTAATTAACTATAGATACTTTAAATTACAACTTGTTACCACACACTGGTCCTTAACTAGATACAACAATAACGTATGACTCAGTTGGTTTAGGGGTCTAGCAAAATCTCTCTCCCTCTCCCCCCCCCTTAAAAATAGAAAATGTTGAGGTGCGATCATAATAGTTCTTCTATTATCAAGAAATTAATACTTGAGGAGCTTAGACAAAGATTAAGAAATTGTAGTCTAACAAGAGAGTTAAGCCAACTAGATTATGAGATCAATAGTTTAAAACTAAATTAATCTTATATCGTTGTTTCAAATATTCAAACTCAAGACTTATCTCATTTCAAAACTCTAAGTACTGGTTTACGACTTTTGAGAATATAATAATTAGCGTACATCCACCACTTCTATCACTTTTACTAATACTAAAATCAATCTCCTGTGAAGGACTATGAATTTTTTTACCAAACTTTTTACCAAACTAAAGCCATTGAAATCGAATTGAACATACACGTAGTTGGTTGACTATGCCAAGAAAAGCATAGAGATAAGAGACAAATACATGTGGGTTCAATATCGAAATCACAAAACTAAGGAGTCACCAATGCTAATACAGATTAGCCAAAAGTGCAAAAAGCAAAAAAAGTACCACATCATATCCTATCACACACCCCCATTTTTACTATCTGCAATCCAAGTCTCCCAAATCGTACGGCTATAAACCCATCAATCCTATTAAAAAAAAAAGTGGAGATAGTAATTACCCAATATAGCGTTAATTTACAGAGTCTCTCACAAGAACCCACCTCTCTGTGTTTCGCTCCTCACGTTTTTACATGCTTCCCTCTTCTCTGTTTTTCTAAAGCTCTCTCTCTCTCTCTCTCTCTCTCTCTCTTCGATCCCTCTCCGTACTCTTTCTCTGCAATTCCAATTCATCAAGTAAATACTTTTCCTACCTTTGAAATTCAGGAAATAAAAAATAAAAAAAATCCAAAACGCACCGTTTTAGATCTCCGAATTCTGATAGGTCATGGAAATGGCTGCCAGTCCTCGAACCGTAGAGGAGATCTTCAAAGATTACAGTGGCCGCCGAGCTGGTGTCGTTCGTGCTTTAACTTACGGTACTTTACTTTCTCTCTCTACAATTACTCTCTCTCTCTCTCTCTCTCTAAAAATATTAATCTGACCGTTGCTTTTTTTGATTCAGATGTTGATGAATTTTATGGACTCTGTGATCCAGGTACTGTGTAATTAGACTTATTTTATTTTATTTTAAATTTCGGTTTTTTTTTTTTTGTTTGGTTTGGTTTCCGAGAAACCGAGGGAAAGTTTTGTTTGCATGGTGTGGTTATGGTAATCAGAGTCGTAGGATTGGAATGGGAGGTCGAAATTATTATAAAATTAAAAACTTATTCGTTTCTTTTTATGTGGAAATGTATTTTTTTCCTGTTCAATTTGAAAATTTTTAGATCTCTAGTCTATGAAAACATTTTGATAGTGAAAGTAATAGTAATGCAATTGAAATGAAATGATTGGAATTTCAAATTAAAAAGTCTAGGTCAAATTAACTGTAGAAAACTCAATTTGAGTTTTACTGTTTTGTTATGATCCAAACAGAGCTTGTTAAGTGTTTAGTTAGTTAGTTAGTTTTTCTAATTCAAAAATTTTCGTCCCTTTTGTTTTGCTATAGATAAGGAGAACTTGTGTTTGTATGGGCATCCGAATGAAAGTTGGGAAGTAACTTTGCCGGCTGAGGAAGTTCCACCGGAGCTTCCTGAGCCAGCACTAGGGATCAATTTCGCAAGAGATGGCATGCACCGGAAAGATTGGCTTTCGTTGGTTGCAGTGCACAGTGATTCTTGGTTGCTTTCTGTGGCTTTCTATCTTGGAGCTCGTCTTAACCGCAATGAAAGGTAAAATCTTTCACTCTTTTTATTGTTCCTGCCACATTCATGTGCTTCATATGATATTGGAGTTCATTTGAGAAATCTGATATTGATGTATTTGTTGAGCAGATCTTTGGGCGCTCCTGAAAAATTGAATTCCTTGTTGTCTCTTATATTTATTTTTAAGCTGAAAATCCATATATAACAAATGGGTCAGTGTCATCACGAAAATCAGTGCAATTTTAATGTATCTCTCAGATGGAGTTCATTGATTTACAATATCAGTTGTGGTGATGACTTTAATTAGCTTTGTTGGCTCTGGGGTTCAAAATGATAGCTTAGTGGTTATGGCATCCTTTGTGGTGTCCCATGTTTGTGGTTCTAACCCCACCTCCCTCTCCCCCTCACTCACTATCTACCTATCAAAAAAATTATCTTTATTGGCTTTGTTGTACTTGTTGGAGTTGGATTTAAAACTTCAAATGCTAGAAGATAGAGCTTAATGGGTTGGGATTCTATATGCTTGATCTGAAATCTTGTTTCTTCTTTTCTAGACTTTTTTCAGGCATTGTATTGTGCTCTTAATATTTGGGAGAACTTCTATACACACTCAGTCTACTTCAGAACTCTCCGTGTTTAATAAAGTTCTTATTATTTGTCAAGAAGAAATATGTGTTGAAAATAGAGCCATTCTAACTTTGACAGGGTGTCCAAGTACTTCCTAATTTGTTTGTTTTTTGAAGTTATGTCTGTTCCTTCTTTTTCTCAATTTTCTTTTACTGAAAGATTGTCTTTTTGACTCATGCTATCATTCTGTTGGCTTACAGGCAGCAGCATCAGAATATGTTCCTTTATTCATTCTCTTAGTCTACCTAATTTCTTACAAATGGATCTTGGTTGTCTGCCATTTTTTTTCTGTGTTAGTTTAAAAGTTCTAGTATATCAATTTTCTTTCCCCACTGCTCTTTGCATTTGATGCAATAGTGATTTACATGGTTTAGTTTGAAGCTCCCCTTCCCCCTCCCCTTGGAGCCAACACTTAACAAAAAAAAAAAAGTTTTACTGATCCAAGAAGCTTTTTTGTCATTCTGTTGTTTGGAGATTCATGAACATGGTCTGTGTATTCTGGAAGAATTTCAGTCCTAGAATTGAGGGTAAAAACTATGAGCTTAAGATAACTGGAGTTATCACTAGCTGATTTATTTAAAGAATGATCAAGTAAACATTTTTAATGGAAAGGAAGGCAGATGAAGCTGTCAACTCTCCAACTGCAATGTTGTTTTAAGTTGTCAGTACTTCTTATTCTATGCTGAAACAATTTTTTTTGTCACATCTTATAAGTAGTTCGATGATTCAAGTCGAGGGAACGAAAAAAGGTAGATGAGCATGTAATAACATTAGCAGAATTAGTAAAAAGGACTTGTCAATCAAATTGGTGACAGAGTGATTCTAGATAGGATAAAATGGCAAAAAGGATTACATGTGGCTGACCTTGATTACCTGCTTGAGGATCCATAGTTGATTCTAGAGCTTTGGGCCTAAGGTGTAGTTGTTGTAGCATGAAACATTTTGTATGTAATAATGATATCATATGCCTTTAAAGTAATCATGGCACTGATGGCTAATTGCTAGCAGATACGTGAATATGATTTTAAATCCCATGCTATTTCATGGCATTCTAGGAACTCTCTTGATTCAGTAGCTTTACTTTGCTTATATTGAACTGCTGGGACTGGTACAAGAATCATGGTGAGATATTGCGTTCTAAGGCCATACCTGTTTATGTTCAACGCCATCTTTCTACAGTTTATCTAAAAAAAAAGGCCATCTTATCCTGTGAGGTTGGCAGTTTTGGGTCAGAGCTTGCACGTTAGTGGCGCAATGACATTTATTTTACAGTAGCTGAGAAATCTGAATGGGGCTTGACTGAGCGAGTTATTATTTGTAACTATACAGAGAATTTCAGACTCCTTTTTCTCTCTTAAAGTTCTTTTTTTTTTAAGATCCACTATTGTTATGATCTAAAAGGAGGTTTTTCATGTATGCAAAATTGCATGCCATTTTCCCTTGTTATAATTGTCTATTTAACATAAATTGAGTTGATTTTTTTGACAGGAAACGTCTATTTAGCTTGATCAATGAACTGCCAACCGTTTTTGAAGTTGTTACAGAGAGGAAGCCTATAAAAGACAAGCCCAGTGTGGATAGCGGAAGCAAGTCTCGGGGCAGCACAAAGGTTAGAAAGATGGAACTTAAGCTTTTTTTAATTTTCTTGATTCTCATCTATCATTGAATTTGTCATACTTAAGTTAGGGTCTATCAGCCTCTGGCTCTATCTAAGGTTATGTTTGTTAAAATGATAATCAAAATCAGAAAAATAAATCTATAAAAATATACTGTGTGATGAATGATTGTGTATTCTAAAATGTCAGCGTGCATTTGTTGAAACACTATTCAAGAAATGTATATGATTTAGGCTTGCAAAGCCACCTAATTACCAAATATTGACCTTCTGCAAGAAGAAATGTTATTGGCATTTGGCATACTGGTTTTACTGTTTCATAGTACTAATGCATGCTCATACCTTTAATCATTACCGGGTTCACTGTACTGTAGAGATCAAACGATGGACAAGTTAAGATTAATACTAAGTTTGCTGATGAGAATTTTGAGGAGGAAGAAGATGAGCATAGTGAAACCCTTTGTGGGAGCTGCGGTGGAAATTACAACGCAGATGAATTTTGGATTGGCTGTGATGTCTGTGAGAGGTGGTACCATGGAAAGTGTGTGAAGATAACACCTGCTAAGGCGGAAAGCATCAAGCAATACAAATGCCCATCTTGTATGAAGAGGGGCAGGCAGTAGTAGTCACTAAAGCCAATGTTGAGAGATGAATAGCATTGTTTCAGTGGCTGACAAAAAAATGGTATAGCAGTGTTACTTTTTTAAAAGTTATGTATTGAGTTTGCTCTGTAATATTTATTTCTAACAGATTGTTTCAAAGTGGTTTAAAGCCATCTTCCCCGGTGAATCCTTGTTCAAATATTTTCTTATATAATTAGAATCTGTTAATTTGTGTCAGATTCACCAATAACATACATATAGTTGGTGAAGTGCTTTTTTTTTTTTTTACATGTACATGCACGTCTATGCATTGTGATTGTAAAGGAATGTGTTCCTTCTGAGTACACATTAGTTGTCTACATTTCTAATTATTTTCTGAATCCCCATTAGGATTTGTATAGAGACCGTTGAATGTGCCCCTATTGGGCCTAAAACTTGACGTTGAAGATTACGACTGCTGCAAAAGATTCAATGCATCAAGGTTAAATTCTTTAAAAAAAGCTTTGAGATTGGTGATTCAGTTGAATTGTTAATTAATATATACTTTACAAGTTACACCCAATGCCAGCAAAGCCCCAACTTATGAAGTAATCCAGCCATTTTTAATGTTTATGAACCTTTGAAAGTAATCAAAAGGTCAAAGTGTCAAACCTGAAGCATGGAGACAATTATGGAGAGCATCAAGGCCCCTTACTATAGAACAAAGCAACGAATTGGTCCGCGGCCCAAGGTGGAAGGTTAGGAGTAACTGGGCCTCAATTGCCTAGTAAGAATTGGACTTCCTCCTAAATCCTATGTTTAGACTTAAATCAAATGGATCATAAAAACGTTACATGGGTGTAGGTAACGAATATTCAAGCTTTGTTTGGTTGAGATGATGGACATGCAATGATAGAAAAGATTTGTGTTTTCTACCATGTGTATTTGGTACAGATGCCGAAATAGTGGAAATGTGGAGATTATATTGCTATCATGTCATTTTAGAAAAGTGAAATGATAGAAAAGTGAAGGAGTAATGTTATAATTTTCTTCTTAATGGCATATTCCATTCTGTTTTCTTCACAATTTGGAAGGGGACTAGGGTGGAAAACTCCAATTATCCCTATTTTCTTTCCTCTTCATTTTCACTCCAACCAAACCATGAAAAATTACATTTTCCTCTTCATTGTTCTTCCATCCTATTTCATTCTTTTCCTTTCCACCCCAACTAAACATTGCATTAGACCCGTGAAGAAATGGTATGATTCGTACTTGGCTACACAAAGTGACTGAATGAGTTGGATTGAGTTGATCCATAGGGTCACATGAGTCAGCCTTTTTTCCCCCCTCTTTTGTCAAAAACCATTTTCGTTTTATTTGGTTTTGGTAACATTGAATCTTTTTAGACAACAATCATAGTTATACAATCAAAAGCCTTGTGGCTCGGTAATATTATCTAATTCTCCCGGCAAGGAGAACTTGAATTGGAATCTCCTTTGTCCACTTTATTGTAAACAAAAAAACTGTAGTTATAAAATCTAATTTTCTTTTCATTGCTAAGAGTATTATATTAAATTTTTTATATTGCACATGACAATATTGATGATATTACCCACAGATCTGAGGTGCAATTCGAAACCAAAAATACATTAGATCCAAAATTTACTGCTAACATTAATTATTTTTTCATAAGTATATTATATATTTTCTTACTAAATATTTAAACTTATTTTTTTTTACCCAACATGTTCTATTTTAATCTTAAAACTCTATATATTTAGATATTTTTATAGGTGATTTAATTTTATTTCATGTTTTACATACTAACTAGTATAGAAGCTGATATTTTGATCGTGGCATCTAGTTTTTATCTTTTTTTCTCTTGTGAAAATTATTAGATTGCTCAAAATGATTGATTCATAAATTTAAGAATTTTTGTATTTTCTAAATTTTATTTTTTTAGTGGTTATGCTCTTTTATCCTCTTATTTGTATTGGAAAAAACACCAAATGAATATGTTCAAATCTCTTATTTATTTATTAAATGTTAAAATAAAAATCATGATGTGACCCTCAGATAAAATTAGCTCTAGTATGAACTACAGTACCATATAGTCTAATCAAACATCAACGGTCCAACCCAACTAATTTGTCAGTACTACACGCACCTATGATATTGGGTTGACTTACACTTCCACATGAAGAGGAATTTTTACTTAGAACTTTCAAACTCTTTCCTTTGCACCTTCAGTCCCGACCTTAGATTTGGTCTCCAAATAATGAGCATAGCTTGAGACAGAACTGACAGACTGTCTTTTGGACATAAGATAGGAAAAAGATAACTAAGAGTTTGAAACTCTTGAAATGCTACTTGGTTAGTTCCGACAACAAAGACATTTCATGGCATCTAAATCTCTAGTGAAATCGCCACCTTAGTTTTTTTCGTTTCCACAACTGCTTTTGTCTTCATATCTCTCTCAATAATCCTCCTTTTTTTCCTGGCCATCGCTTATGTAGTTCTTGGGTTGCTGATCAGCTGCCTGATTCCGATATGGGTTCGAGTCGCTCAGATGGCTCTGCTGGGAAAGATGAGCTACACCAACAGTTCGAACAGGCAGTTAATAAGCTTGGTGGCCCTGATAGTAAGTCTCGAGAGCACTGATTACTACACACTCGTTAGTGAACATTGTCTGTACGCATCACGTATTTCATGTGTCAAAAGTTTTGCTTGATTTGTTCATGGTTTTTTACACTTTAGTGATGGTTTATCAAGGCCTGCATGCATGTTTATTTGTTTTTACTTGGCAGGGGCTACTCCAAAGGGTATCTTGAAGACTATGGGCAATCCTGGGCTAAACATTTATCGTGTCAAAAGCCACTACTTACAGGTTCTCTCTCTCTCTCTCATCAATGCTAGAACTACAACCAATTTCTGTCAAACTTTCACTTCATTTACAATGTCTTTTCTAAACTCTCAATTTGCCTTATTAACACCCTAATTTAAGAGAAGTGTATATTAATACCTTCTACTCTTTAATTAACTGAAAATTGTGGTTTTTCTATTGCACTTAACAAGGATAATTTTGTAATTGAACCAATTTACTCTCATTTAACGTCAGATTTAAACGGTGGGGGCACATTGATATGATATTCTTTCAAATTGGTATGTGAATTAGGCAAATCGATAATTTGGGGGAACATTGTTAATAAATTGAAAGTTTAGAGTGAAAAAGTACAGTTTTTCTAGTTGTAAATGACTTACAAATTGATATGTGGTTGATGCTGCTACTTCATCAGTATAAAAAATGTTTGAATTATTTTTTTGTGACGATGATAAAATCAATTTGTAAGATTATATTTTAAAATTTGTAATATTCTTAATATCACTTTATTTAAAATTTTATGGCAGTGCATGTTGTAGCTTAAAAAACTTTCAGTTTTGGATCTTGGAACCCGTCTAGTGTATAGTGCAACTACCGATCCTTAGGTTAGTCAAAAAAGGGACTTTGGATAATCAGAAGAAGCAGTTGTGTTTTCTCTAAACTGCAGTGTTCCTCGTTGCAATCGTGCTGTGATTGTATAAAATATAATACTAACACATGGATTTCTTTGTTTTGAAAGTTTTGAGGAATTTCATTTAGCCATGCTGATAAGTTTTTGGATTATTCCTTTTGTCCCAGAAATACAGGATCTCAAAATTTATCCCAGAGTCCACCAGTAGTAAGTGCTAAAAAATCCAATTTATTATTTGATCAGAAATTCTGAAATAGTGCTTCACTTCTTTTAATTTTATTTCATAAATTTTTTTTTTTAGGTATAGGAGGCAAGTTTGAGAGGAGAAACATATCAGAACTACTGCCTAATTTCAGTACAACATGGTGAGATTTTACTTTACTTTATTTATTTATTTATTTTTGAAGAGTGAGTTTTAGCCCTGGGGGAGTAGTAATTATGCTCCAGCTAGAGACTCAAATTAGTCTCTATTTCATGAGGAGTGGTTCCAAGAAAATTGTGCAACCATTGCAAGTCCTTCATGTGTTTGAGGACTTTCTTTTGCTTTTCTATTAATAAATTTTCTCTCATCCAAGTCATGTTGTGATTCTAAATATTTGCAGTGCTGCTCAACTTAATGAAGCTCTACAAATGCAAAAGGAAGTACATAAGCGAATGAGTGATCAACTTGAGGTATTCAAGAAATCCCAACTTTGCTCAATAAGTACTAGTAAGCAAAAACTAATAAAAATTAAAGAAAAAGGGGTGGGGTGGGTAAATAAACCTTTTGTATCAATGTATGTTAATTGATGAATTACCAATTGTTCTAAAAAATAAAAATGATTAGAAAATTGGTGAATTTAATTATTTAAGTATCGTTGAGTTTTAACTCTTAAACTTTTAGAAAAATTATGAATTCAATCATTTAACTATTATTTTATCATTAGAGGTAACCTCTTTTGTCTGTATATATGGAAAGTTCAAATGAGATTGAAGCTTAAACTTGAAGCCCAAGGAAGATTCCTCGACCAAATTAAGGAGGAACATCGAAACCAGGCAACCAATACAAAACCTCGCAAGCCTATTTCTCCCATATCATTACCTTCCCTTTGTGAGGAGTCAGAGTCAAATGCAAAAGAATTAGAATCTGATTCAGAAGCTGACAGAAATGAAATACAGTCTGAGGAAGGATTTCGTGCTCCAAAGAGGCTTAGGGTTGATGAGGATGTTTTGTCACCAAGTTTCAGAAATGCTTCAGTCACTTTAGAATCTTACAGCCAAGCCATGTTTCTTCAAAAAGAAATGCAAATCTCATATCCGGACCATGGTCTCAGCTTTCCCTGGAGTATTGCAGCCTGCCCATCACCTTTACTGCCCAGCTTTTTCTAGATTTTGCATCCAAATAGAGTATATAACTATGTGTGGAAGGCAATTATATTGTCAAAGATATTTGGTTTCTGGCAAGGTAGATAAATTTTTTATGTCTCATTTTGAGTGTTTTATTTTATATTCCAACAATTAAACATATGGCATACGTACGATGCAATTAATGGAATATAAAATGGAACATTAAGAGTGAGATAGAAAGTTTTTATTCATGCCAATGCCACTGTAGGGGTATTGGAGTGGAGAGTTCTATCTAGAAGATAAGGGAAGTAAATAAAGACGTCTTTAGTAATAAAGCTTTCCTAATAAAGTTGTAGCATCATGGCAGCACACCAAACATAGTTGGACCATGATATATTTGGTTGTTACTTTTCCTTTTGGGGTTTATTCAGAATGCATTGCTCGATATGCATTTGAAAGTAAATAAAATCATAGTTCTTGATCCCACAGAAATGAAAGTCCCACGAAGAAGCTTCTTTAAGAACGAGAGGGCGACAGGCATGAAAGGACCAAAACTTGTGGGTCTATCTATCATGGATACCCTTGTACCACATCGTAAGGAGTTATACCCTATTGAAGAGTTGCAATTTTAGGAGCAAATATAGCTAAGATTGTGCATGAGTCATCTTTTGGGTCGGGTTGGAGGGTTTTATAACCCAACTTGAGCTTGTGGGGTTGAGAAACTATCAACCCAACCCATTGACGGAGGGAGACTTTGACTATGGGGGGCAATGGCTCCCGTAATTTTTTTGTAAAAAAATATTAGTATATATATAGGTATAAATTTTAGTAATTTTGTTCTATAAAATTGCACTTTGCCCCTTTCTCAAAAAAAAAAAAAAAAAATTATTGATTCTTTTAAGAGTAATACTATAACCATAAACTTTTCTACAATATTTTTACAAATGGTTGAGGTAGTAAATTCTTATTATTTTGTATTTGGGTTTATTTGTAATTTTAGCATTTTTCTCATTTTAAAGGACATAAAAAAAATTTATAAACCTAAATTTTTTTAAAAAATATACAAGCCCAAAAAAAAAAATAGTCCAACCACAAAAATTACCAATAATAGCTTTAAAAAATTAAAAATTTTTAAATAAAATTGTAAAGACACGATTTGTAGTGACCCAAAAGAGATATTGGGTCCGCGCATTTAAGGGTCCGAACAATATCATTTGTAGAGAGTGGGCTTGAAAGGCTAGGCCTGGATCACCGAACAGCGATTAACCATGGTTTCTATGGAAATTTACATGAAGGCGAACTTAACGTATCTAGCAAGACCTTCTTCTGACGCGGCGTGAGTGGTTCCGGTTTTTAGACCTCGTCCGAGGAGCTTAGTGTTCTCATTATTCTCCTGGTCTAAGACTTCATGGTCCGGGCCCCTTTCTTCCGTTGGTTCTTTTTCCCTTTTATACTAACATTTACCCTCCCTCCAGTGTTCACGTGTAAGCTCCACTTTCTAGGATTGAGACTTGTCCCATCCGTCCATACCTAGAGTGGTTGGAGGTGGTTGTAAAAGTTGAATAGCATGGTGAAGAGCATGGACCTGTCAGACGTAGAGTTCTTTATTGCAGTACTGGCAGTTTTTTCCCTTGGCCTGCTCCTGCACTGAGCTCGTCCTTTCCTGTAGGGGCTCTATAAGGTGCCGAGCATAAGATTGTCCTCGGCCATATCCTTAGCCCCCTTTTTGGACTTTCATTATTCGTCCTCGGCAATAGTTCTCCTCGGCTAAGGCTTTGGGCCCTAACGTAAAGTGGGCCGGGGCCACAAATTTTCTGGCCCCACAAAAATAATTTTTTCTTTACCCAATAGCAAACGTACACATAAAAAACAAAAACAAAAAATAAATTAATTATAAAAAAACCCTTAGCGGTTAAGAAACAAAGCTAAAGGTTGGAGCAGCTGTACGCAACTAGTAGCAAAGCTGCCTCTTCTAACTTTAAGTTCTGGTTCTGTCCTTGATCCAATCCATGGTTGGTTGTGTTTACATATTTCATACTTTGCAAAAAATTGAACTTTCATTAATCATTTAATTATTTTTTTAATCAATTGTTACAATTCATGCCTAAATTATATTTTAAATTTCTAAACTCATCAAAACTACTTAAACCAAAATAAATCAAACTAAAAAAAATTAAAATTAGGGTGATAAAATAAACTTATATAGAAGAATCTATAATTTTTTCTTTATCACTTACATTAGAGTTGTGGCACAAAAAAGTTATGGTTCTACTTAGACATGGCAAAACGGGTGGGTCGGATTGGGTTTGGGTCGGGTCAATCAGGTTGTGGGTCAATCGGATTGCGGGTCAAATGGGTTACGGGTCAAAACGGGTCATTTTAAAAGGGTTAAAAATGGGTTTGGGTCAATTGGGTTGCAGGTCGAGTTGGGTTGGGTCAGGTCGGGTTGACCTGTATTTTTCACATGATTTTATTTATTTATTTATTTTTTAAAAGAAAACAACATATATTTGCCATTAGAAAGTCATGTAACAAATTACTTGATGTAACATGCATTACTTTGAATTCATCACTTATATCAAGAATGGACTACACTTATTAATACTTATTCAATAATTTAAAAATTATACAAATCTTAACATTGCTATTTAAAACAAAATAACACAAAGATAAGTAAAACAAATACACAAGTTTTATTTCTACACAAGTTTTATTTCTACACAATATCAACATTCCAAAATATAAAACAAAATTACAAATGACTTATTGGATAATTCATTTGACAAAGAATAAAAACATATAAGAAATTTACAATCTTGAAAATTAATTTTATAATCTATTGTCAATTGTAGTTGGCACTCTATTTCAATTTGAGATATATATTAAAGTTTGATTGTTTACTTATTTATACATGGTCTTTTTTATGAATATCATATCATTGTTAAGCAA
Source organism: Quercus tomentella (assembly GCA_028535165.1). NCBI lineage: Eukaryota > Viridiplantae > Streptophyta > Magnoliopsida > Fagales > Fagaceae > Quercus > Quercus tomentella. The sequence goes on from JAPQVY010000012.1 coordinate 14,126,943, forward strand.
CATACATTTTAGGGAATATCATAATTTATTTTGAAAAACTAGGTCTAAAAAAGACCATAAATTGTTAAAAAATAGGTCTAAACATTCATAATTTATGTTAATTTGATATTTTGGCTTCACTATTTTGACAATTGTGAAATCTTGGCATATACTTTGCTATTTGATATTTGAAAATCTTTACTCATTACAAAATGCTCAATCATTCATTTTTCAATTAATTTGCATACAGTTATGTAAATGTCTCAATTTATTTTCCTAAAGCTCACAACAAACAATTAAACCAATATTGTCTTAATTTTATTATTTTTTTTACCAAAAAAAAGTTTTAAAAAAAGGTTCGGGTTCGGGTCAAGTTGCAGGTCAGGTTGGGTTGACCCGCAAAAAACACGGGTCGGGTCAAGGGTCAACTCATTTTTACTTCAGGTCAAGTATTTTTTGGGTCGGGTCAGAAAATTCTGACCCGTTTTGCCATGTCTAGTTCTACTACATCCATAGAGATTTGCATAATTTTTTATATTCAGACTTGCATGATAATTAATTAGCTAATATATATCTTGAGTTCTTGACAGTTCTTTATGGAAAATTGGTGTGAGGTTATTATTGGTAGGTTAACGAGAGAGAGAGAGAGAGAGAGAGAGAGAGAGAGAGAGAGAGAGAGAGAGAGAGAGAGAGAGAGAGAGAGAGAGTGCTTTCTGGCTCTTCATTACAATTCAATCTTCTGATTACTACTAAAACTTTGAATTTGTTGGTTACTAAATAAATTTTCAGTAACTTCAATAAGCTTATCAAGAAGTGTCAAGGACTAAGTATGTGTTCCTAATTAGCTTAGTGGTTGGCATTGGCACTTTGGCCTATCGGGGTTCCATATAGAAGAAAAAAAAAGTTATAGAATTTTATTTTTATTACTTATGGATAAAAACAACCAGTCTACTAAGATATTTGTGTGGAATTTTCTTCTACTGGTTGGCGGAGTCTTCTCATTAGGCAACAAAGAAATCTAAAGAATCATCTGGTGCTAGCTGACTTGATTAGAAAGTTGACTAAATTTCTACCCTTTGGTATCCCTAGCTTAGCAATTGGATCACCAGGCTCCCAAAGGCAGGGCTTCTATGCTATAATCTCACTCTAGCTTAGTGGATTGGTAAGGCGAGGCATTCATATATTGTACTAGATATTACCCTGGCATCAACATACAAGTGACAAAGGAATTGCTACGTCCTCTTCAAAAAAGTCAACAAAGAGGCATGAGGAGACATGTTAGACTGTACAATGTGAAAATTTGTGTGTAATTATTCAGTTTTATGATCATTACTTGTATGTATATTAAAATGGATCTACTACCGGACTGAAAAGCTGCAGTTTTGGGTATGAACTCACTGGTACAAGTGTTATGTATGTCATCTTATTAAGCTGTCAACTTGTTTTGTACCATCTCTCTTTACATTTGTCATACCAAAATTAAATGCCTGCCAAGTGCCAAGTATTCTTACTGGATATGCCCAAGATTTAGGACGGCACTTTTCTGCTTTAAATGATCGGAAAATGACTGTCAGAAAGCCGACTTTTTGCCCAAATTTGGGGCTCTGTGATCTTAGTGAAAACAATATGCAACATTGCTCTTGAAATACAGAATGATTTCTCTTAAACTGTGAACTTGTTTTGTTGCTTTACAGTTTCAAATGGACCCAAAATGATTAATGTATAAAAGCCTAAAATGCAATCCCAATTGAATGTTAGCAACAAGTTCCATTGCCCTTTGAATATTCTACAGGGGTTAGGAGAAAAATGACATCTGAGGGTGTTTTCATTATATAGCTATGACATATACTTCCATCAATGAAGATAGCTCCAGAGTATGACAGTCTGGGAGATTACCCAGACGTGTCATATTTCAAAAGACAACAACTCACTGCTTAATCCATTTACATTTCTAAGACCATATAGACATGCAAAGTAAACTAATTTTAAAAAATAATCATACTTGAAAGTTGAAACCTTGCAAATTCAGGTGATACCGTGTAATATTACACAACTATAAAGAATTGGACTCTACTTAATCATGATAAACCTGCTCTGCAGCTATATCTCCAATTAGTCATTGCAGGTTATCTCAATAGTTTTAAATTCTTTGGTTGGCAGCAGCTAATATGATGACAATATACAAGGCCTTATGACATCAGGTTGAAAAGTGCTCCCACAAAATACCTACGTCCGTTTATCCTATCTTACTTGATTAATCTCATTCTGTCAATCCACAAACAGGAATCCCCTGCATTTGAAACCATTCAGGCATGTGAAATCGCTCATAGAGTACAGCCCTCACATCCTTTTGCATCGAGAGGTGCTTGAGAGGTGGAAGCAGGACTTCCAAAAGCTATACAAGCCACATGAAAGAAACAAAAATTGGAAGAGGATATGTAGTCAGGACGTATGATGTAACCATTCAATTCTTCCTTTAAATTGACAAAATCTAAGTACCTGATCATCATATGGCTGTCCAGCAGAGAATGGAATGCACGGTATTCCATTCAGTGGTTGCTTCAGGAAACTGAATGGGTTGTTATCAACAATAACTATTCGAGATAGGTCTTTGGATAAACATGACAGATCCTTCACATGTTCTCGATATTCCCTATCAGTACACAAATGCCAGATATAACTTCAGTGAAAACCTCATAATTAATTTCCAAAAGTTTTAGTCTCCACCATTAATATTGTACATGGTATATCAACTTATGTGAAACATCGAACTGGGATTTTGTAATTTCAATAGGACAAAAAAGCTTGAATTGTATCATTGTATGTTAGAGATATACGTTTCAGCTTGGCTTTCTGGTCTCCCATATATAATAGACAAGTTTCAAGACCACCGACAATAAAAGAAGGGCATCAAGATGCACCTTCTAAATGGAAATAACTGATAAATTACATTGCTAAGAAGTAACAAGAGGGAACTTCTTTAATTGAACAGTTTTTTAGTTATTTCTTTGTGAAGGAAGTCATCTAAGAAATTGCATCAGCATCAAGAAATAACTTAGCTCAGCATTTGTAACATGAATAGCAATATATCATTCCCTTATTGCGGGGTATAAGCACAAAAGAGAGCATGCATAGTAAAAACAAGAAATAATGTAGATGCCTGTCATTCCAAGCCCCGATCCTGCCCCATAGCAATTAAGCAAATACTAATCCGCAAAATTGATATTTGTCACCGGTTCATCATCAGTATGGTTTGAAATTGTCCTAGCACCACCTGGATCAATCAACTACAGATTTTTTATTTACCACAATTATTCTTTTTCTCAGAAACAGAAAATTTATCTTATCACTTATCAGTCACTATTTTGTGCATTTTAAATTTAACTAGAGCACTATATCCATTTCATAAGCATGTTTCTCGGTTTCATGCATTCTGAAAAATAAATCATAGCCTGATAGTCGTCTTATTACTTCTAAAAGTACAGTGCAAAAACTTCTATGCGTCCTGGAGAAAAGCACATAACAGGAAAACTCTGTTCTCTTAAAATCTGTGTTTCAATATGATCAGAAGATGACACCCAGACAACACTATAATATTCAATACGACCAGAAAATGGCTCTCAGAATACTTCAAGACCACAACAAAATAGTAGGTATATGCCTACAAGAAAGCTTAAACGCACTAGTGAAAATTACAACAGTAAACTGAATACCAAGCAAGCTATAACCAAGAGTGCACTGCATGCCAACAACTGAGCCTTGCTCAAAAAATTTCAAAAAGAACGAAAACAGGCTTGGTTCAATGCATCTCACCATCAACCATTGCTATTTATTACATTGCATCATGCCTACTTACGAGTCGAATGGTTTAATTATTCAATCCGAGCGGTCTCTAAAATATATCAAACCAAGAATGGCAGCATTTTCTTGTCTTGAACCCAACTACCATTCATAGAGTAAGTACTAATAGACAAAGATGCTTTCGTGCTAACTGTTGAAGGCCGATATAGACGAAGGCAAAATCGGTTCTCCACATCTATTTTGTCAACAAGTGGTCTCGCATAACCTGCAAGGTGCTCGAAGACAATTTAATGAAAAGAACAAAAACAGAAGAAAAATTATTCACAAGAAAGAAATGAAGCAACATCGAACCTTCAAGACCGGCAGTGAATAGAACAAGATCCGCAAATTTACTAATCTGATCTAAGAACTCTTGCAAACCGGGACGTTCAAATACTGTCACATAATTGATCTTTTGTTTCCCTTCAGAACTCTTCCACCCAGAGATATCATATCAATATTACAGTTACACATGAAAAAGAAACCGAAATAACATGTTTGGAGAGAGATCAAGACCTTGTCCGAGGATACACATTGAATCTCAAACCACTTCAATCCAGCTTCCATTGCTTGAGCATGAATACTGGCAGGCAAACTAGATTTCTCGTATGCACATACTTGCCATAACGTACCATCAGTTATTGGCTGGCTTTTCCATAATAATTCACCCAAAGCATTTGTGTATCTTGTACCGAAGTTCTCATCGACTTTTGCTAGCTAATCTATGACTATGACTAAGCTTTTGCGTAGTCGATAGAGACTGAAGGAGAAATAGTGTATGAAAGATGTATTATAAATGGGAGCATATCATCTGCAATTTGCAATATATAGTTGGCCTAATCGCAACTTGCGGTTGGATTTGAGCAAAAAAAAAAAAAAAAAAAAAAAAAGGAGTAAAAATCATCGAAAAACAAAGAATTGAATTTGGCTTAGAGCCATGATATGATCGTTATTATGAACATAATATTTGCTCAAACTTTGATTGAGTTTGCTAAAGGATTGCAGATAAATATCGACTGAATATAGATAACTAAAAAGTCAGAATTTTGTAACTTCCAAACTTTGAAAATCCTATAAATTTCTCTATATATGTAACACTATTTTTCAAAGGTCCTTTAACTAAAAATTAAGAGTAATTTTACAATATAAGGTTAAAAACATCATTGATTGTCAGATGGACAAAAATTTAGTCACAAACAAATCATAACTCTATAGTTCCTGATATATTGAGTGCAAAAATTGGATCATCGGATTATGAAATAAGCCAAATCAAATTTCGAAGGACTATAAGTTGAACTGAAAATTTGCAAAACTTGGCCATGCTCCTATCTACCATCACTTATTGGCTGGCTTTTCCATAATAATTTTTTTTTTTTTAGAATCTTTTCCATAATAATTAATGCAAGCATTTGCAGATCTGCATGCACCATAATAACCAAATCATGTTGAAATACCAAACTTTGTCCTAGTGTGCGTGGGTCATTACTCATTAGTTTATAGTCTCCATCTCCATATGCATGTTAATCAAATTTGGACCTGGCAATCCTGGATTGCGTTATGATGGGCTAGATCTATTCGAACCTGGCCCTATGTATGCACTTCTTTCATGTGGGAAACTGGGAGACCCTGCTTGCTTGTCCTAACTAATTAACGTGATCATTATGCAGGCCTCGACCATAATGATTTAAAATAGCTTTCATGTTTACTACTCAAACCCAAAACAAACTACCAACTCCAACCCTGAAAAAAAAAAAAAAACAATGAGACTCACTTGGGTTTTATGCAATTCTATAGTGGCTAACCTGTGTGATGTGAAAGAATAATACATATGCGCTATAATTAAATAACATTTCTCTACTATCCAAAAGATTAGAAATCAATAAAATGTTATGAATGAATACAAATGTTATGACCAAATATATCGAAGTTGATTGAAATGAACCAAAATGGACTTAACTAAACCATAATGGACCAAATGGACAAAAATGGATTAGAATGGACTGCATAGACCGAAGTAGAGCAAATTGGACCAAACTGCTATATTAATGTGACTCAATAGAAGCATAGCAACAATAAATATTATTGTGGGGACCGGCCTAGAATAATAGGCTACTTGGGCCTTGGGCCTTGGGCCCGTCCGAGGAGACGCTGTGGTCCAAAATCCTTATTTGTCTACTAAGGCAAAGAGAACCTGTCCGAGGAGTAATTCCTCCTCGGACATTCCAAAATCCGGGTCAATGGTGTGTCCTGGCTACTGTAGTCCTCCCTCCAAGTACGTAAAAAGAAAGCAAACCCAAAATATCTCGGTAAAAGCTGCCTCCACCACATTAAATGCACCACAACTACTCTCCTGGCCGCATTAATGAAGAGAAGACCCCTGAACAGTGCTACTTTGGCCACTGCAACTCACAAAGAGCTGATGAGGGTATCTGATGAGACAGGTGCTCAAGTGGGAGTTTGGATGATCAACAAGTGTAAAGCCCAGATGATAGGGGAGGGCCTATATAATATGTAAAGGTTCCCCAAGAAAAAGGGGGGAGAATACTGTAAAGAAGCTTTGAGAGAATACTGTAAAGAAGTTTTGAGAGAATATTGTAAAGAAGGTCTGCTTGCAGAAATCTGTGTCCATTAATAAAATTTTAGACCTGATCATTTGAGAAGGATCTATCTTCATTGCAACCTCTCTTTTTGTTCTTGTTTCTGGACCCCCTGAGCCTATGCAATAAACCGCTTAAGCTAACTGAAACCAAGTTCTTTAGCCCATACTCTACAAAGAATTCATTGTGTGGGATCTTTTGGGCCAAGACCTGACCAACCAGGATCGGGTCAACTAAAACCGTGTCCCTACAATTATGCTTCAACTTTTAGATAGATATAGATATAGAATATAAATGTGGCTTAATAAGTTCTTAGCAACAAAAAATGTTAAGCCTTAACTTTTAGATATTATATATATAGACATAGGTTCAGATAATATGACATTTATGTGATTTTTTTTTACTGGTTGCTTGGTTGGACTTGGTGGTCGGAATTTTAATAGGCAACAAAAATTGAATTGAAAATTTGCAAAACTTGCCATTACTTTCCATCTCACATATTGGCTGGCTTTTCCATTATAATTCATGCCAGCATTTGTGGATCTTGTCCTGTATTGAGATAGTTATTTAATCTTATCTTTTGTAATTTAGTTCGGTTGGCAATTTTGAATTATTGTCATTTTTATCTGTTTTATACTTCACCTTGTATTTTCAATTATATATCTAATACATATAACATTCAACAGATTAGTGTGAATGATAATTCATTCAAACTACGTTGTGTTTATATTTGGTGTGAGGGCCACTACTTATGGCTTCCAACAGAACTAAATCACAACAGATAAGATTAAGTAACTATCTCAATATATCGCATGCATGCCTGCACCATGCATAATAACCAGATTTAGCTGAAATACCAAATCTTGTCCTCGAGTGGACGGATCATAAGTTAATAGCCTCGATCTCCATGTCAATCAAATTTGTACGAGCCCAAAGGACCTGATGATCCTGGCTTGCATTGCGATGGGCTGACTTGAGACGCAAAGGATTGATGAGTCTATGCGAGTACAAAAAGGGCATGTGAGATCGAGGACTTAAATCAAAAGTTAGTTATATATTATGGATGGCTCTATAAAAATGGTAATTTTTTAGTGGTTAAAAAGCTATATTAAGATGGAAAGCAAATTAAGAAAAACAATCCAGAAAAGAAAATGACACAAAAATAGGTCCCATGAACTGTTATTACCTGCTAACCTGCCCTCAAACATTTCCAAGTTAAGAAGAACAGTAGGGAATAGTGTATGAAACACATATTACAATTAAAGGAGCAATCGTACAATCCATGATAAAAACAATAAATATAGTAATATGGTTTAAGAAATGTCATTGACAAATAACAGGGAGCCATTGATCTAAATAACCTTTGACATGGAAAGCAATGACAATGGCTGAGGCAGCATATGTGTACACTAAAGAACACAGCCGAAATATTACTCATTCAAGGGGGTTCATTACTTCAATTCCATCCAATCCGGCCATGCTACAAAACAAACAATCACATAAATGAATTAATAACGGAACAGCTACGTCACTGATAGAAATAGTGAAGAATGAAAGAACCGTAATTACTTTCTTGCAAACACATGAACAAACAGTAAATCTATTCCTTTTATTCCGTTGGTGTTAAATAACAGTATAGAAAAGTTTAGGAACTAGAGAGACAATAAAATCTCACAACATTTTTACATTATCTTTGTTTTGAATTGTGGTAGGTCCTACTAAAATCTTATTTTATTTCAATTTATTTTGAATTATGATGGAATGATATCTCACTTGTTTTGAAAATATTGTGACATTTTGTTGTAGTCTTAGAAGAACTCATAACAATCACATGTAGACTTAACAATCCTAATAGAGAGATATTCTTTTCAATTTTTCATTTTTTTTCTCATTTTCTCATTTATGTTTTTATTTTATATTATTATTGTTCTATTACAAACAAGTGAAAAATATGTATGTCCATTAATCAAATCAAATGAGTTTTTGTTGAGATGAAAATAAAATGGGTTAACATACCTAGTTCATTCTTCTTCTGTTTCTCTTCTTAAATTTAAGATATGTGTCTCTAATTGCATTCATTTCATTGACAACAACATTTGTTGGCATCCGCTCATCATGTGACGTTGTAGAACACGACAATCCAATTTCAAACACTGATATCAAGCAATCTTTTATTTTGCTATTAACATTGAGATGGGGCACTTCTTCAATTATTGCTCTGTCTTCAATGTCATCTTCGTTTCTCTCATCACCAACATCTTCTCCATCCTCCTCAAAGAACATTGATGGGTCAACTATATCCATTACATGTTCAGGCAAAGCCATTGAAGTGAACTTGTGAATGCTCAAACCATCTATGAACATTTCATCGATAGGTTTTTTCCCAGTGAACATCTCTAACAAGAGTATCCCATAATTGAAAATGTCTCCCGATGTTGAAATTTGGCCACCCATCCCATACTCTGATTCATTAATACATTTTCAGTAACAAACAACAATATTATGACCTCAGAAAGTTAGAATTTAACCACTAGCGCATTATGCATTGTTTGCACATATATCCCAACATTAAACTTTGTGAATGTGTGCTTTTTTTTTTTTTTCAAGTGGCCAATTGTGTGAAACATTTTTCCCTACTCAAAAACGTGGTCTCAAACATGAGTGTATAGTTACTTTTTGAAAGAATCTCTACTTTTGTTTAATATGAAAAAAATTACTATTAAACAAGAAACGAGTTGTGCCTCATTTGGTTGAAAAATTACCTGGAGGAATGTACCCAATGGAACCCTTTAGTCCAACTGATAGGGTTTGAGTTTTGGAGGGATTGTTAGATGCTTCAAAGAGGAACTTCACCAATCCGAAATCACCAACATGGGCTACCATATCTTCATCAAGGAGTATATTGCTTGGTTTAATATCACAATGAACAATCGGCGTTTGGCAATGTTGATGAAGATATTCTAATGCATAAGCAACATCAATGGCTATATTTAGACTTTGAATAAAGCTTAATTTGTTTCTTGATGTCGCTCATCATTTTTTGGATGCAACCACTGGTCTAGACTTCCATTGCCCGTGAACTCAAAAATTAGGCTCTTAAAGTCATTCCCTTTATGATCAATGCTAGAGCAAGCAGAGTTGGAGCAACACAATTACAAGGTAAATATATGCTAACAAAGGATATAATATCCAAACTATTAAGATAAACTTAATGATAGGCCAAAAACGAATTGACTCCTTGTGATAAATTAATTGATTAATTAGCCAAGTTTATTAATTAATCAAATTAACAAGCAAAGTGCGTGATAGCACAAACAAATCACCAAATAACTAAATATGCAGCGGAAAATAAATGACACGGTGATTTGTTTACGAATGGAGAAAACCTACACGGCAAAAACCCCACCAGGTGATTTTAAGGTCACTACTTCCGAAATTCCACTATTATCACAACAAACGGTTACAAGTAAAGGAATCTCAGTACCTTATACCAACTTACAGTTGAACCCTTACCCCAATACCCAATTGGACTTGTTCTGTAGTGACAAGTGACTGGGACGTCAGACAGTGACTCCCAACCCCGACTGTGAATGACAGTGGGTAGGCCAGTGTCGGAGAAATCCGACAAAATGACTCGGCGTTTTGAATGACCACCTTGTTGAGAAAAGTTCTCCAAGAAGTCCTTTCGGGCATCCTCATCACGGAACCGGATATGAGAAGGAGTAGGATCAGAGGAAGACAACGCTCTAGAACGAAGAGGGTTCTAGGACGGAATGGATTTACATTTTGGTGCCATAGACACGACTAATGTAAACAAGAGAGAGGGGAAGAAAGAGACAATCAGAAAAGCTCTAAACAGTTCAAATATAGCAAGTATATAGAAAGTGTGTGAAGATAACACCTGCTAAGGCGGAAAGCATCAAGCAATACAAATGCCCATCTTGTATGAAGAGGGGCAGGCAGTAGTAGTCACTAAAGCCAATGTTGGGAGATGAATAGCATTGTTCCAGTGGCTGACAAAAAAAATGGTATAGCAGTGTTACTTTTTTAAAAGTTATGCATTGAGTTTGCTCTGTAATATTTATTTCTAACAGATTGTTTCAAAGTGGTTTAAAGCCATCTTCCCCGGTGAATCCTTGTTCAAATATTTTCTTATATAATTAGAATCTGTTAATTTGTGTCAGATTCACCAATAACATACATATAGTTGGTGAAGTGCTTTTTTTTTTTTTTTTTTTTTTTTTTTTTTTTTTTTTAACGTGTACGTGCACGTCTATGCTTTGTGATTGTAAAGGAATGTGTTCCTTCTGAGTACACATTAGTTGTCTATATTTCTAATTATTTTCTAAATCCCCATTAGGATTTGTATAGAGACCATTGAATGTGCCCCTATTGGGCCTAAAACTTGACTTTAAAGATTACGACTGCTGCAAAAGATCCAATGCATCAAGGTTAAATTCTTTAAAACAAGCTTTGAGATTGGTGATTCAGTTGAATTGTTAATTAATATATACTTCACAAGTTACATCCAATGCCAGCAAAGCCCCAACTTAGGAAGTAATCCAGCCATTTTTAATGTTTATGAACCTTTGAAAGTAATCAAAAGGTCAAACCTGAAGCATGGAGACAATTATGGAGAGCATCAAGGCCCCTTACTATAGAACAAAGCAACGAATTGGTCCGCAGACCAAGGTGGAAGGATAGGTGTAACTGGGCCTCAATTGCCTAGTAAGAATTGGGCTTCCTCCTAAATCCTATGTTTAGACCTAAATCAAATGGATCATAAAAAACGTTACATGGGTGTAGCCGTGTAGGTAACGAATATCCAAGCTTTGTTTGTTGAGATGATGGACGTGCAATGATAGAAAAGATTTGTGTTTTCTACCATGTGTATTTGGTACAGATGCCGGAATAGTGGAAATATGGAAATTATATTGCTATCATGTCATTTTAGAAAAGTGAAATGATAGAAAAGTGAAGGAGTAATGTTATAATTTTCTTCTTAATGGGATATCCCATTCTGTTTTCTTCACAATTTGGAAGGGGACTTGGGTGGAAAACTCCAATTATCCCTATTTTCTTTCCTCTTCATTTTCACTCCAACCAAACCATGAAAAATTACATTTTCCTCTTCATTGTTCTTCCATCCTACTTCATACTTTTCCTTTCCACCCCAACTAAACATTACATTAGACCCGTGAAGAAATGGTATGATTCGTACTTGGCTACACAAAGTGACTGAATGAGTTGGATTGAGTTGATCCATAGGGTCACATGAGTCAGCCTTTTTTCCCCCCTCTTTTGTCAAAAACCATTTTCGTTTTATTTGGTTTTGGTAACATTTAATCTATTTATACAACAATCATAGTTATACAATCAAAAGCCTTGTGGCTCGGTAATATTATCTAATTCTCCCGGCAAGGAGAACTTGAATTGGAATCTCCTTTGTCCACTTTATTGTAAACAAAAAAACTGTAGTTATAAAATCTAATTTTCTTTTCATTGCTAAGAGTATTATATTAAATTTTTTATGTTGCACACGACAATATTGATGATATTACCCACAGATCTGAGGTGCAATTCGAAACCAAAAATACATTAGATCCAAAATTTACTGCTAACATTAATTATTTTTTAATAAGTATATTATATATTTTCTTACTAAATATTTAAACTTATTTTTCTTTACCCAACATGTTCTATTTTAATCTTAAAACTCTATATATCTAGATATTTTTATAGGTGATTTAATTTTATTTCATGTTTTACATACTAACTAGTATAGAAGCTGATATTTTGATCGTGGCATCTAGTTTTTATCTTTTTTTCTCTTGTGAAAATTATTAGATTGCTCAAAATGATTGATTCATAAATTTAAGAATTTTTGTATTTTCTAAATTTTATTTTTTTAGTGGTTATGCTCTTTTATCCTCTTATTTGTATTGGAAAAAACACCAAATGAATATGTTCAAATCTCTTATTTATTTATTAAATGTTAAAATAAAAATCATGATGTGACCCTCAGATAAAATTAGCTCTAGTATGAACTACAGTACCATATAGTCTAATCAAACCTCAACGGTCCAACCCAACTAATTTGTCAGTACTACACGCACCTATGATATTGGGTTGACTTACACTTACACATGAAGAGGAATTTTTACTTAGAACTTTCAAACTCTTTCCTTTGCACCTTCAGTCCCGACCTTAGATTTGGTCTCCAAATAATGAGCATAGCTTGAGACAGAACTGACAGACTGTCTTTTGGACATAAGATAGGAAAAAGATAACTAAGAGTTTGAAACTCTTGAAATGCTACTTGGTTAGTTCCGACAACAAAGACATTTCATGGCATCTAAATCTCTAGTGTGCATCGCCACCTTAGTTTTTTCATTTCCACAACTGCTTTTGTCTTCATATCTCTCTCAATAATCCTCCTTTTTTTCCTGGCCATCGCTTATGTAGTTCTTGGGTTGCTGATCAGCTGCCTGATTCCGATATGGGTTCGAGTCGCTCAGATGGCTCTGCTGGGAAAGAACGCATGCGTTGGACAGATGAGCTACACCAACAGTTCGAACAGGCAGTTAATAAGCTTGGTGGCCCTGATAGTAAGTCTCGAGAGCACTGATTACTACACACTCGTTAGTGAACATTGTCTGTACACATCACATATTTCATGTGTTAAGAGTTTTGCATGATTTGTTCATGGTTTTTTTACACTTTAGTGATGGTTTATCAAGGCCTGCATGCATGTTTTATGTGTTTTTGCTTGGCAGGGGCTACTCCAAAGGGTATCTTGAAGACTATGGGCATTCCTGGGCTAAACATTTATCATGTCAAAAGCCACTTACAGGTTCTCTCTCTCTCTCTCTCTCTCTCTCTCTCTCTCTCTCTCTCATCAATGCTAAAACTACAACCAATTTCTGTCATAAACTTTCACCTCATTTACAATGTCTTCTCTAAACTCTCAATTTGCCTTATTGACACTCTAATTTATGAGAACTGTATATTAATACCTTTTACTCTCTAAATTGAGAGTATATTAAATGAAAATTGTGGTTTTTCTATTGCACTTAACAAGGATAATTTTGTAATTGAACCAATTTACTCTCATTTTGATGTCGGATTTAAGCGGTGGGGGCACATTGATATGATATTCTTTCAAATTGGTATGTCAACTAGGCAAATCGATAATTTGGGGGAACTTTGTTAATAAATTGATAGTTTAGAGTGAAAAAGTACAGTTTTTCTAGTTATAAATGACTTAGAAATTGATATGTGGTTGATGCTGCTACTTCATCAGTATAAAAAATGTCTGATTTTTTTTTTTTTTTTTTTTTTTTTTTTTTTTTTTTTGTGACGATGATAAATCAATTTGTAAGATTATATTGTGAAATTTGTAATATTTTTAATATCACTTGTTTAAAATTTTATGTCAGTGCATGTTGTAGCTTAAAAAACTTTCAGTTTTGGATCTTGGAACACGTCTAGTGTATAGTGCAACTACGGATCCTTAGGTTAGTCAAAAAAGGGATTTTGGATAATCAGATGAAGCAGTTGTGATTTCTCTAAACTGCAGCGTTCCTCGTTGCAATCGTGCTGTGATTATATAAATTATAATACTAACACATGGATTTCTTTGTTTTGAAAGTTTTGAGGAATTTCATTTAGGTACGCTGATAAGTTTTTGGATTATTCCTTTTGTTCCAGAAATACAGGATCTCAAAATTTATCCCAGAGTCGACCAGTAGTAAGTGTTAAAAAATCCAATTTATTTCTTGATCAGAAATTCTGAAATTGAAAACTTATTCTTCTTATGTTTCACTTCTTTTAATTTTATTTCTTAATATTTTTTTTTCCTGTATTGGAGGCAAGTTTGAGAGGAGAAACATATATCAGAACTACTGCCTAATTTCAGTACAACATGGTGAGATTTTTACTTTAATTAATTAATTTATTTATTTTTGAAGAGTGAGTTTTAGCCCTGGGGGAGTAGTAATTATTCTCCAGCTAGAGACTCAAATTAGTCTCTACTTCATGAGGAGTGGTTCCAAGCAAATTGTGCAACCATTGCAAGTCCTTCATGTGTTTGAGGACTTTCTTTTGCTTTTCTATTAATGAATTCTCCCTCATACAAGTCATGTTGTGATTCTAAATATTTGCAGTGCTGCTCAACTTAATGAAGCGCTACAAATGCAAAAGGAAGTACATATGCGAATGAGTCATCAACTTGAGGTATTCAAGAAATCCCAACTTTGCTCAATAAGTACTAGTAAGCAAGAGCTAATAAAAATTAAAGAAAAAGGGGTGGGGTGGGTAAATAAACCTTTTGTATCAATGCATGTTAATTGATAAATTACCAACTGTTCTAAAAAAATAAAAATAATTAGAAAAATTAGTGAATTTAATTATTTAAGTATTGTTGAGTTTTAACTCTTAAAACTTTTAGAAAAATTGTGAATTCAATCATTTAACTATTATTTTATCATTAGAGATAACCTCTTTCGTTTGTATATATGGAAGGTTCAAATGAGATTGATAACCTCTTTCGTTTGTATATATGGAAGGTTCAAATGAGATTGAAGCTTAAACTTCCTGAAGCCCAAGGAAGGTTCCTTGACCAAATTACGGAGGAACATCGAAACCAGGCAACCAATACAAAACCTCGCAAGCCTATTTCTCCCATATCATTACCTTCCCTTTGTGAGGAGTCAGAGTCAAATGCAAAAGAATTAGAATCTGATTCAGAAGCTGACAGAAATGAAATACAGTCTGAGGAAGGATTTCGAGCTCCAAAGAGGCTTAGGGTTGATGAGGATGTTTTGTCACCAAGTTCCGTAAATGCTTCAGTCAATTTAGAATCTTACAGCCAAGCCATGTTTCTTCAAAAAGAAATGCAAATCTCATATCCGGACCATGGTCTCAGCTTTCCATGGAGTATTGCAGCCTGCACATCACCTTTAGTGCCCAGCTTTTTCTAGATTTTGCATCCAAATATAGAGTATATAACTATGTGTGGAAGGCAATTATATTGTCAAAGATATTTGGTTTCTGGCAAGGTAGATAAATTTTTTATGTCTCATTGGGAGTGTTTTATTTTATATTCCATCAATTAAACATATGGCATACGTACGATGCAATTAATGGAATATAAAATGGAACATTAAAAGTAAGATGGAAAATTTTTATTCATGCCTATGCCACCGTAGGAGTATTGGAGTGGAGAGTTCTATCTAGAAGACTAGGGAAGTAAATAAAAAGGTCTTTAGTAATAAAGATTTCCTAATAAAGTTGTAGCATCATGGCAGAACACATAATATAGTTGGACCATGATACATTTAATTGTTACTTTTCCTTTTGGGGTTTATTCAGAATGCATTGCTCGATATGTATTTTAAAGTAAATAAAATCATAGTTCTTGATCCCACAGAAATGAAAGTCCCACGAAGAAGCTTCTTTAAGAATGAGAGGGCGACAAGCATGAAAGGACCAAAACTTGTGGCTCTATCATGGATACCATTATACCATTTCATGAGGAGTTATACCCTATTGAAGAGTTGCAATTTTAGGAGCAAATATAGCTAAGATTGTGCATGAGTCATCTTTTGGGTCGGGTTGGAGGGTTTTATAACCCAACTTGAGCTTGTGGGGTTGAGAAACTATCAACCCATGCCCGTTGATGGAGGGAGACTTTGACCATGGGGGCAATGGCTCCCCTAATTTTTTTGTAAAAAAATATTAGTATATATATAGGTATAAATTTTAGTAATTTTGTTCTATAAAATTGCACTTTGCCCCTTTCTCCAAAAAAAAAAAAAAATATATATATATATATATATATAAAAAAATATATATATATATATATATATATATATATATATATTTATATAGATATTGATTCTTTTAAGAGTAATACTATAGCCATAAATTTTTCTACAACATTTTTACAAATGGCTGAGGTAATAAATTCTTATTATTTTGCATCTGGGTGTATTTGTAATTTTAGCATTTTTCTCATTTTAAAGGACATAAAAAAAATTTATAAACCTAATATACAAGCCCAAAAAAATTAGTCCAACAACAAAAATTACCAATAATAGCTTAAAACAATTAAAATTTTTTAAATAAAATAATTTTTTCTTTACCTAATAGCAAACGCACACATAAAAAACAAAAATAAATAATAAATTAATTATATTAAAAAAACCCTTAGCAGTTAAGCAACAAAACTAAAGGTTGGAGCAGTTGCAAGCAACTAGTAGCAAAGCTGCCTCTTCTAACTTCAAGTTCTGGTTCCATCCTTGATCCAAACCATGGTTGGTTGTGTTTACATATTTCATACTTTGTAAAAAATTGAACTTTCATTAATCATTGACAGTTTTTAGACCCCCTAAACAATTGATTAAACCTAGGTAATTAGCCAAGTTGTTACTTAGTCCAATTAAACAAGTCTAGGTTATCACAATATAAAAGATCAAATCATGCAAAGCAGCGGAAAATAAATAACACACGATATGATCACCCAGGAAACCAAACCGGTAAAAACCTGGGAAGGATTTGACCTAGCTATCCTCAAGGTAAACTTGAATCCACTATCTTGAAAGAATCGAAGTTCATACAAAAGGACTTACAAGCACCCCCGCTTGACTTCCTAATGCTACCAACCAGTAGAACTTACTGACACGACCACGTGCAAGCTCCGAATCCACGGACTCCTTCTTTCTTGAATTCCCACCAGCTACAAGCACCCCCGCTTGTGTATTCTTTAAGCTTTAATGGTAGCAACTGAATTGATCATCAAGGTGTAGAAAATATCTCCTCCTTGAAAACCCTAAGTTTGTGTAAAGGAAAGTTCCTCTAGATCTTACAAGAGATTTACACAAACCGCAATATGAGCAACACTAAAACGTGACTAGGGTTTGCCTTTTATACTTAGGACAAATAAGAAACCCTAAAAACGTTTTAAAACAAATAGGGCTGAGTTGGAAAATTCTGTAGAAAACCGATCTGCCCGAGCTTCGATCGGTCGAGCCTAAGCTTCGATCGATCGAGCCAGGCCGAAAGCCACAGTGCTTCCTGCATTAAACTCGATTCCAACTTTACATTGACATACAACTTTGAGCTAGCTTTAAACACTTCTAAACACATTGTTTTGATCATGCTTTGCCAACAATTCAAATTAGAGTTCTAAATACATAAAGTCCTAAACTTTAGAACCTAACAAACTCCCCCTTTGGCAATCCATGACAAAACACAACTTAGAAGCTCAAAGTTTACAAAATGAAAAGCCCTTTACAAAATAATGCTCATAAATCAAATTCAATCCTAACTACTATCCATCAGTTGCAAGTGTAGACAGCAGCTCAATTGAATCAACCTGTATATTTCCTGAAACACTAAACAAAATGCATAACTGCATGAGTGGAAATAATACAAGTAAACAAAATAACTTCTTGATTTCAAACAACACACAAATAAAGACATATATTAATGACATATATTAATGAATAACTCATAAATATAAATTAGTAAGCAATTTGAAACAAGAAACAAATAAAGTACCAACAAAAATATAAAACTCCCCCTAACATGAATATCCCATCAAAAACAAGGTAAGAGCTAAAAAATGTTAAGTACACAGTGAAGCACATAGATACAATCTAAAACTCCACAAGCTCCAACCAAAAACAAATAAACTCCCCCTGAAAACAAAAACCTACAAGTACTCCTCCTTTTTGTGACGGAATGCCAAAGGGCAAACAAGATATCCATCATCAAAAGGGAGGTGGTCTAAACTGCGCCAACTCCGCACGCAAGGCACGGATCTTTCAAGTACGTCCACCAAAATCTGTTCTTGAGCCGCCTGAACGGTCAAGACATGATCCAACGTGTGACGGATGTCGGAATCATCCGAAACAGTCGGTGGAGGAATAGCAGCATCAGCATCAGCAGCAGCACCTGAAGTCTCAGTAGCAGCTGTACCTGTAGAAGAGGGAGGAGGGGGAACACTACTAGATGACGCACCTCTAGGACGAGGATGAGGAACTCTCAACTGAGTAGCCCTCTGACGAAGAAAGGTGGCACCTATGGGAGCTATCACATGAACAGGCTCACCTGACGGAAAACCATCTAGACCTAAGTAGAGCAGAATCCTATGAATGAAAATAGGATGAATAAGCGCATGCCCTACGGCAGAACTCCTATGAACCTCGTTCAAAGAACGAAGGAACAAGTGAGGAAAACTGATGGACGCTCCAGAAGCAAAGGCGTACAAAAACACACATCGCTCTAAAGGGATGGTGTGGAAGTGAGAGATAGGCCACAAGGAATGACACGCAATCCTAAAGAAGAGATAGGCAGTCTCAGTAAGCTCAGCGGACGTGATCCGAGGATCAGAACCCCACTGGATAGATGACCCAGTGATGTAAGACATGACAACGTCTAAAGAGGGGGACTCATCAAAGGGATAGTCAGCATCCCGAACAACCGGCACCCCAAGAGCCTCAGCCACTACCCGAGGGGTAATGGTGAACTCTACACCTCGTATCCAACTCCTAACAAGGGTGTTGGAATCATAGATGTGGCAAGAGAGGTTCGAGTAGAACTCTCTAATCAGGGTGGTCGGAGGTGGATGATCTATCTCTACAAGAGGCAACCAACCCCTAGACTCAAAATTGGCCCTAATGGCCGGATCAAGCGCATCTAACACAATAGCTCGCTCAGACCAGATCTTACGCCTACAGTTCAAGGTGTCATAGGCTTCTATACACTTATCATTCTTAAACAGCTCAACTCTAGGTGGAGACTCAGAGGAAGTGGAAGTGGTCCTATGAGCTCTAGTTTTCCTAGGCATGGTGCTAAGATAAGGATCAAAACACAGAGCGAAAGAACAAAAAACCACAAAACCAAAACCAAGGGCAGACTGCAAGTTAGCACAAAAACAAAATATAGAAACAAAATCTATATGATGCATGAACAAGTGTAAATGTCATGATGCATGTTCTAATGCAGTGAATTAAGTCAAAAAGGTTCAAATTACAAAATTGGCTTGCACATTAAGGTTTTTAACACAAAAACCCCAAAATATAGAAACCACTTGATCAATTTTAAAAAAAATTGACGAATTGATCATTACACATGATATAATAACAAAAATAATGACCAAATACATCAATCGGAGAAGCCAATTTCATCAATTTAAGCCAATTTGACAAAATCCCCAATTCGGATCAAATTCAAAACCCTAGAATTTCCAATTTTTCAAAAACCACAAAATTGATCAAATTAAACTATAGGGAACATCCATATACCATCATGGCACAAAAACCCATTGATCAATTACACAAGAAAAGGCTTGAATCATCAAAAACCCCAAAAAGTTTGAAGATGCCGAAAATACCCATGATAATGCATGAAAACAAGAAATAAACTTGAAAAAGAAGGGCAAAAGAGTCTTACCGGCTTCTAAGGACAAAAACCTTGCAAAAATCTTGAAGGAAAACGACAAAAATAGACTGGTGGAGCCAAGAGCCAACGCGGAGAGAGAGAAAGGAAAAGAACTATTTGAAAAAGAAGTTGAAAAAGTCCAATTCTGCCTTTTTGAAAAACCTGATTCACGAGTTTCGATCGGTCGTAAATCAGTCTCGACCGGTCGAAACAGATAAAGACTCCTTCTCTCAAATTTTAAAAAAATTTAAAAATTTCGATCGGTCGAAAATCAGAATGGACCGATCGAATCAGGCAGAGGCTCACCATATTTTTGAGGAAAAACACAATTTTTGAAAAACAAGTTGATTTAACTCAAAGCATTGAAATTTAAGAACAAAAATGCATGAGTATGAGATGATATGATTTTCCAACAAGAATTTTAAGCCCAATATTCCCAAAAACAAAATTTTGCATTCTCCACAAATTTTCAAGCAACAAATTTAGTTTGCACATAATTCAAAGTGATTGCAAAAACTTGGTTGGTCAGACCATAAACACACACAATAACATGTACAATATTTAGCAAAGAGTAACTTGTGTAGTGTGTGCGACTAGTAAAGACTTGAGATACATGTGAGGTGATATGTGAATAGCAATCAATCACAGAGTCTACAAAATTCATCACAAAGAATTTAAAAGAGACTATTACCTAAAGAGTTATATCATATAACTCCCACATCTCCTAGATCATAAGTTTGCAATCATGTAAGTTTTTTGTATTTATGCCTCATAATATACATTCCAATTTTAAGTTTTGTGAGTTTGGCATCAAGCCTAATAGTACACACCAATTAGATTTTAAGAATTAAGCACTTTTACCGAGGCTTCACCTTATGTTCTTTTTGTGCATGTGCTACACTTTCTCGAACACAAAATCTTATGATATGCACTAAGGTGTTCATGATTGGCTAGTGAACAGTGGTGAGATGGTTATTTATGCATTTCTCTAAAAGTTCAAGTCCAACATTTAAAAACATGTGACTTCAAGATTAAGACATAGTAATCAAAAACCATACACATCTTTCCCACACAACATGCACTACAAATCTTCAACTAGTAGAATGTAATAAATAAGCTCATCAAAGCTAAATAAGGTACAAAAAACATGTTATGTGAAAATAAATTGACTAACCTTGTTCTCAAAAACCAAGAAGAATAGTGCAAAAACAAAATGTGCTTCCTTTTCCCTTTTTTTTTTTTAACTTTATTTTAATAAAAATAAAAAACACCTAGAATGAAATGCATGAATGTTATGCTATGCAAATCCTAGAGACAAAAAAAAAACAAAACCAAAGAACAATGGTCACAAAGGGTAGAGCAATGAAGCACAAGGACCATGAGGCCAAAGACAAATCAAGGACACAGAATCACACCAATCACTTGACGAAGAGTCTCAAACTTACTTCTATCAAGAGGTTTGGAAAAAATGTCGGCATTCTGACGCTTAGTGGGAATATACTTAAGACACACAATTTTTTTTTCAACAAGATCCCTAATGAAGTGATACCTAATCTCTATGTGCTTAGTGAAGAGAACATATAGTCCATTGTCACAAATCTGACTGATGCTGAGTAAATTTGCCTTTAGTCCATCAACATACCAATCATCTTCAAAGACTAGTAACCCTGGGATGTCCACAGTTCCAATGCCTCTGATGACAGATTTGCTTCCATCTCCAAAAGTGACAGTCCCAATCTTTCCTTCAAAAAGAGTCTTGAATAATCCTTTGTTTCCTGTCATATGCCTGGAACAACCACTATCCAAATACCAAAGACAAGAATCACGTGCCTTTAAGGCGGTTAAGGCAGTATAACACAAATAATTATTATCACATATGATAAGATCAAGATGTTCAAGGAAAGATTTAACAAACTCAACAAGAGACAAATATACAAAGTAAGCAAGTTGATGAATAAGCAGAAAGAATTTCCAAAAATCCATACCAAAGGGGTCAAGGAACAGCTCAGTGATCAAAAGATCAACAACAAAAGAGCTACCCGCTCTGATACCACTTGACAGTTTTTAGACCCCTTAAACAATTGATTAAACCTAGGTAATTAGCCAAGTTGTTACTTAGTCCAATTAAACAAGTCTAGGTTATCACAATATAAAAGATCAAATCATGCAAAGCAGCGGAAAATAAATAACACACGATATGATCACTCAGGAAACCAAACCGGTAAAAACCTGAGGAGGATTTGACCTAGCTATCCTCAAGGTAAACTTGAATCCACTATCTTGAAAGAATCGAAGTTCATACAAAAGGACTTACAAGCACCCTGCTTGACTTCCTAATGCTACCAACCAGTAGAACTTACTGACACGACCACGTGCAAGCTCCGAATCCACGGACTCTTTCTTTCTTGGATTCCCACCAGCTACAAGCATCCCCGCTTGTGTATTCTTTAAGCTTTAATGGCAGCAACTGAATTGATCATCAAGGTGTAGAAAATATCTCCTCCTTGAAAACCCTAAGTTTGTGTAAAGGAAAACTCCTTTAGATCTCACAAAAGATTTACACAAACCGCAATATGAGCAACACTAAAACGTGGCTAGGGTTTGCCTTTTATACTTAGGACAAATAAGAAACCCTAAAAACGTTTTAAAACAAATAGGACTGAGTTGGAAAATTCTGCAGAAAAGCGATCTGCCCGAGTTTCGATCGGTCGAGCCTAAGCTTCGATCAATCGAGCCAGGCCGAAAGCCACAGTGCTTCCTGCATTAAACTCGATTCCAACTTTACATTGACATACAACTTTGAGCTAGCTTTAAACACTTCTAAACACATTGTTTTGATCATGGTTTGCCAACAATACAAATTAGAGTTCTAAATACATAAAGTCCTAAACTTTAGAACCTAACAATCATTTAATTATTTTTTTAATCAATTGTTACAATTCATGCCTAAATTATATTTTAAATTTCCAAACTCTTCAAAACTACTTAAACCAAAATAAATCAAACTAAAAAAAATTAAAACACCAAAATAAATCAAACTAAAAAAAAATTAAAATAAGGGTGATAAAATAAACTTATATGGAAGAACCTATAATTTTTTCTTTATCACTCACATTAGAGTTGTGGCACAAAAAAGTTATGGTTGTACTTAGACACGGCTAAACAGACGGTTCGGGTTGGGTCAATCGGATTGCGGGTTAAACAGGTTACGGGTCAAAACGAGTCATTTTAAGCAGGTTAAAAATGGGTTCGGGTCAATCGGGTTGTGGGTCGGGTCAGGTTGACCCGTATTTTTCACTTGATTTAAAAAAAAAAAAAAAACATGTATTTGCCATTTAAAAAGTCATGCAACAAATTACTTGATATAAAATGCATTACTTTAAATTCACTACTTATATCAAGAATGAACTACACTTATTAATACTTATTCAATAACTTTAAAATTATACAAATCCTAACATTGCTATCTAAAACAAAATAACACAAAGATAAGTAAAACAAATACACAAGTTTTATTTTTGCACAATATCAACATTCCAAAATATAAATCAAAATTACAAATGACTTATTGGATAATTTATTTGACAAAGAATAAAAACATATAAAAAATTTACAATCTTGAAAATTAATTTTATAATCTATTATCAATTGTGGTTGACACTCTATTTCAATTTGAGATATATATTAAAGTTTGATTGTTTACTTATTTATACATGGTATTTTTTATGAATATCATATCATTGTTAAGCAATACACACTCTAAGAAATATCATAATTTATTTTGAAAAACCATTTATTTTGAACATAAATTGTTAAAAAATAGGTCTAAACATTCATAATTTATGTTAATTTAATATTTTGGCTTCACTATTTTGACAATTGTGAATGTTTCTTATACATGTCTACGATTTTAAATCTATATTTTTAACTATACTGTAATCGAATTATCTTGGCATATACTTTGCTATTTGATATCTAAAAATCTTTACTCATTACAAAATGCTCAATCATTCATCTTTCAATTAATTTGCATACAGTTATGTAAATGTCTCAATTGTTTCCTTAAAGCTCACAACAAATAATTAAACCAATATTGTCATTATTTTATTTTATTTTTTACCAAATTTTTTTTTAAAAAAAAGGTTTGGGTTCGGGTCGGGTTATCCCACAAAAAACACAGTTCGGGTCACGGGTCAACCCATTTTTGCTTATGGTAAAAAAAATCAAGTTCAGGTCAAGTATTTTTCAGGTCGGGTTAGAAAATTCTGACCCGTTTTGCCATGTCTAGTTCTACTACATCCACAGAGATTTGCATAATTTTTTTATATTCAGACTTGCATGATAATTAATTAGCTAATACTATATATCTTGACAGTTCTTTATGGAAAATTGGTGTGAGGTTATTATTGGTAGGAGAGAGAGAGAGAGAGAGAGAGAGAGAGAGAGAGAGAGAGAGAGAGAGAGAGTGTGTGTGTGTGTGTGTTTTCTGGCTCTTCATTACAATTCAATCTTCTGATTACTACTAAAACTTTGAATTTGTTGGTTACTAAATAAATTTTCAGTAACTTCAATAAGCTTATCAAAAAGTGTCAAGGACTAGTATGTGTTACTAATTAGCTTAGTGGTTGGCATTGGCACTTTGGCCTATCGGGGTTCCATATAGAAGAAAAAAAAAGTTATACTGTAGAATTTTATTTTTATTACTTATGGATAAAAACAACCAGTCTACCAAGATATTTGTGTGGAATTTTCTTCTACTGGTTGGCGGAGTTTTCTAATTAGGCAACAAAGAAATCTAAAGAATCATCTGGTGCTAGCTGACTTGATTAGAAAGTTGACTAAATTTCTACCCTTTGGTATCCCTAGCTTAGCAACATGTACTACAAAACTCAAACTAGTAAAGTGCAATAAAATAAGCTCATCCAAGCTAAATAAGGTACATAAACATGTTATGTAAAGATAATATGGCCAACCTTGATTTCAAATTCAAGAACAATAATGCAAAACACAAAAATCTTTTTGGTTTAAAAAAATTTATGACCAAAACTAAAAGCACACATTATGCTAAATGAATAAAATGCAAAAACAATGCATGACAGTGCTTAATTAAGCTATAGAGGGTATAAAAACAATAAATATTAATTTCTTAATTAACCCATGTGTACATGTACAAACTAGTACATACTCATACAAAATCATAAATAGCTTAGCACTTATATAACACATACTATTCAAGTTTCTCCATAATGTCAAGCATGTTCTAAATCAAAAGAGAGATATTATAACTCATGTAATCCTCAAAACAAATAAAACAAGACACAAAATAAAATATTTTTGTCTTTTTAAAAATTTTCAATGTTTTTGGATTTTTTTTATAAAAAACAACCTAAAAAACAAAACAACCAAAAATGGAAACAAAACATGTCCACAATTAATTGAAAGAATTAGATCAAGGACAAGTAAACAATACTCACCTTAGCGATTCTTTTCTCACCCATATAGCACGAGTCTTCGGCTTTGTAGGTGAAAATCCATGAGAAGCAGAATGCATTTGAGGGATTACACCAATTTTCTGAGAAAGATTGAAATCCTGCAAATTCCTTTCACAAGCCAACAAGCTTAAACTTTTCAAAAGAATATGAAACAATTTGTATGGACTTATAGCAGGAGAAATATCATCACATATCCTAGATTGAAATACAGAATTTTTAAATTTCAATTTATGACAATTAGGACGAATGTGATCGGAGACACTACAAAAGTGACACACAGGAACAAATTTAGGAACATTAGTATTCCTAACAACAAATCTAGTCTCAGATTTTGGTTTTTGCCTCAACAAAGAATAATTTGGTCTAATATGACCAACAACACCACAAAGGTGACAAGTCGGCACAAAAACAAATTTATTATGCTCTCTAACAGTAGGTTTAGACATAGGTTTAGAAATTTCAGCGTCTACATCAGAAATTTTACCTTTGTCTAACCTAGCAAAATAAACCTTTTCTTTATTATTCCTCTTGAAATGAGGGATATAAACTTTTTCAGTTTTAGGCTTAAGAGAAACAGAAACACTTCTTTTATCAATAGCAGGCTTGGTACTAGTCAAATTTTCAATTTTAGCTTTAGATTCAACTAACTCTTGTTCCAAGCTTTTTATCTTCTCATTTTGAGAGGAAATTTGATTTCTCAAAAATTCATTCTTTTTATTAGATTCATCTAATCTAACAACCAATTCCTTTTTTTTCAAGATTAGCCAATTTTAACTTTTCCTTGAATTTCCTAGCTATTTTCATAGATTTCAATAATTCCTTACGGAGAGTTTCATAGGCATCAATAAGATCAACAGAAACAATAGTGTCCGTTTTATTTAAATCATCACAATAAAAAATAGTAAGACACTTAAAATTATCCATGATAACAGGGATAAGGATCAGCTCTTAGATCCAAAGATCTAAAACAAAAGAGCTACCCGCTCTGATATCACTTGTACGTTTTTAGACCCCTTAAATACAACCAGATTAACCTAGTTATTTAGCCAAGTGATTATTTTGATAAATTATGCAGATCTAGGTTAACACATATAAATCAAATCATTGACAAGTGCGGAAAATAAAGAACATAACGATATGATAACTCAGGAAAACCAAACCGGTAAAAAAACCTGGGGAGGATTTAACCTAGCTGTTCTCAAGGTAAAACAAATCCACTATGAAAAAATTGAAGTTTACACAATAGCGACTTAGATCACTAACATCCTATTGCTACCTCGAGTAGGAAACTTGCTACCACGACCACGTGACAGCTCTGAGTCCACGGACTACTTCTTTCTTGGATTCACAGCAAGTACAAGCACTCCCGCTTGTATATCTTTAAGCTCTTGAAACAGCAACTGAATTGATCATCAAGCTCTCGACATCAATCTTGAGATTGGAAACCCTAAGTGTGTATGAAAGCAAGCACCTCTAGATCTCACAAGAGATTCATACACATAGCATAAAGAGTCACCTCTAAATGTGGCTAGAGTTTTTCCTTTTATACTTAAGGCAAAACATAAAACCCTACACGTCAAATGGGCTTGGGCTGAGTTGGAAAATTTTTGCAAAAAAACAATCTACACGAGCTTCGATTGATCGAGTCTAATTCTCGATCAATCGAGCCAGGTAGATTTACACAGTAAATCCTGCAGTACACTTGATTCCAACTTTACATATACACATACTTTGAGCAAGTCTAAAACAAGACTAAACGTTTTGATCATGATTTGCCAATATTACAAAATAAAGTTCTAATATATTTAAACCTAAAGTCTTAGAACCTAACAACAATAACTATTCGAGATAGGTCTTTGGATAAACATGACAGATCCTTCACATGTTCTCGATATTCCCTGTCAGTACACAAATGCCAGATATAACTTCAGTGAAAATCTCATAATTAATTTCCAAAAGTTTTAGTCTCCACCATTAATATTGTACATGGTATATCAACTTATGTGAAACATCGAACTGGGATTTTGTAATTTCAATAGGGCAAAAAAGATTGAATTGTATCATTGTATGTAAGAGATATACGTTTCAGCTTGGCTTTCTGGTCTCCCATATATAATAGACAAGTTTCAAGACCACTGACAATAAAAAAAAAGGCATCAAGTTGCACCTTCTAAATGGAAATAACTGATAAATTACATTGCTAAGAAGTAACAAGAGGGCACTTCTTTAATTGAACAGCTTTTTAGTTATTTCTTTGTGAAGGAAGTCATCTAAGCAATTGCATCAGCATCAAGACATAACTTAGCTCAGCATTTGTAACATGAATAGCAATATATCATTCCCTTATTGCGGGGTATAAGCACAAAAGAGAGCATGCATAGTAAAAACAAGAAATAATGTAGATGCCTATGTCATTCCAAGCCCCGATCCTGTCTCATAGCAATTAAGCAAATACTAATCCGCAAAATTGATATTTGTCACCGGTTCATCATCAGTATGGTTTGAAAGTGTCCTAGCACCACCTGGATCAATCAACTACAGATTTTTTATTTACCACAATTATTCTTTTTCTCAGAAACAGAAAATTTATCTTATCACTTATCAGTCACTATTTTGTGCATTTTCAATTTAACTAGAGCACTATATCCATTTTATAAGCATGTTTCTTGGTTTCATGCATTCTGAAAAATAAATCATAGCCTGATAGTTGTCTTATCTTCTAAAAGTACAGTGCAAAAACTTCTATGCGTCTTGGAGAAAAGCACATAACAGGAAAACTCTGTTCTCTTAAAATCTGTGTTTCAATATGATCAGAAGATGACACCCAGACAACACTATAATATTCAATACGACCAGAAAATGGCTCTCAGAATACTTCAAGACCACAACAAAATATTAGGTATATGCCTACAAGAAAGCTTAAACGCACTAGTGAAAATTACAACAGTAAACTGAATACCAATCAAGCTATAACCAAGAGTGCACTGCGTGCCAACAACTGAGCCTTGCCTAAAAAATTTCAAAAAGAACGCAAACAGGCTTGGTTCAATGCATCTCACCATCAACCATTGCTATTTATTACATTACATCATGCCTACCTACGAGTCGAATGGTTTACTTATTCAATCCGAGCGGTCTCTAAAATATATCAAAACAAGCATGGCAGCATTTTCTTGTCTCGAACCCAACTACCATTCATAGAGTAAGTACTAATAGGCAAAGATGCTTATGTGCTAACTGTTGAAGGCCGATATAGACGAAGTCTAAATCGGTTCTCCACATCTATTTTGTGAACGAGTGGTCTCGCATAACCTGCAAGGTGCTGAAAGACAATGTAATGAAAAGAACAAAAACAGAAGAAAAATTATTCACAAGAAAGAAATGAAGCAACATCGAACCTTCAAGACCGGCAGTGAATAGAACAAGATCCGCAAATTTACAAATCTGATCTAAGAACTCTTGCAAACCGGGACGTTCAAATACTGTCACATAATTGATCTTTTGTTTCCCTTCAGAACTCTTCCACCCAGAGATATCATATCAATATTACAGTTACACATGAAAAAGAAACCGAAATAACATGTTCGGGGAGAGATCAAGACCTTGTCTGAGGATACACATTGAATCTCAAACCACTTCAATCCAGCTTCCATTGCTTGAGCATGAATACTGGCAGGCAACTAGATTTCTCGTATGCACATACTTGCCATAACGTACCATCAGTTATTGGCTGGCTTTTCCATAATAATTCACCCAAAGCATTTGTGGATCTTGTACCGAAGTTCTCATGGACTTTTGCTAGCTAATCTATGACTATGACTAAGCTTTTACGTAGTCGATAGAGACTGAAGGAGAAATAGTGTATGAATGATGTATTATAAACGGGAGCATATCATCTGCAATTTGTAATATATAGTTGGCCTAATCGCAACTTGCTATTGGAAAATTAGGTTTTGAGCAAAAAAAAAAAAAAAAAAAAGAAAAAAAGAAAAAAAAAAGAGTAAAAATCATTGAAAAACAAAGAATTGAAGTTGGCTTAGAGCCATGATATGATCGTTATTATGAACATAATATTTGCCCAAACTTTGATAGGATTGCAGATAAATATCGACTGAATATAGCTAACTAAAAAGTCAGAATTTTGTAACTATCAAACTTTGAAAATCCTATAAATTTCTCTATATATGTAACACTATTTTTCAAAGGTCCTTTAACTAAAAATTAAGAGTGAAAATAAGGTTAAAAACATCAAAACATCATTGATTGTCAGATGGACAAAAATTTAGTCACAAACAAAATCATAAATCATAGTTCCTGATATATTGAGTGCAAAAATTGGATTATCGGATTATGAAATAAGCCAAATCAAATTTCGAAAGACTGTAAGTTGAACTAAAAATTTGCAAAACTTGACCATGCTCCTATCTACCATCACTTATTGGCTGGCTTTTCTATAATAATTTTTTTTTTTTGGAGAATCTTTTCCATAATAATTAATGCAAGCATTCGCAGATCTGCATGCACCATAATAACCAAATAATGTTGAAATACCAAACTTTGTCCTAGTGTGCGTGGGTCATTACTCATTAGTTTATAGTCTCCATCTCCATATGCATGTTAATCAAATTTGGACCTGGCAATCCTGGATTGCGTTATGATGGGCTCGATCTATTCGAACCTGGCCCTATGTATGCACTTCTTTCATGTGGGAAACTGGGAGAGCAACCTTGCTTGCTTGTCCTAACTAATTAACGTGATCATTATACAGGCCTTGACCGTAATGATTTAAAATAGCTTTCATGTTTACTACTCAAACCCAAAACAAACTACCAACCCCAACCCTTAAAAAAAGAAAAAGAAAAAAAACAATGAGACTCACTTGGGTTTTATGCAATTCTATAGTGGCTAACTTGTGCGATGTGCAAGAATAATACATATGCGCTATAATTAAATAACATTTCTCTACTATCCAAAAGATTAGAAATCAATAAAATGTTATGAATGAATACAAATGTTATGACCAAATATATCGAAGTTGATTGAAATGGACCAAAACGGACTTAACTGAATCATAATGGACCAAATGGATTAGAATGGACTGCATAGACTGAAGCAGAGCAAATTGGACCGAACTGCTACATTAATATGACTCAATAGAAGCATAGCAACAATAAATATTATACTTCAACTTTTAGATAGATGTAGATGTAGAATATAAATGTGGCTTAATAAGTTTTTAGCAACAAAAAATGTTAAGCCTTAACTTTTAGATATTATATATATCAACATAGGTATAGATAATATGATATTTATGTGATTTTTTTTACTGGTTGCTTGGTTGGATTTGGTGGTTGGAATTTTAATAGGCAACAAAAATTGAATTGAAAATTTGCAAAACTTGCCATTACTTTCCATCTCACATATTGGCTGGCTTTTCCATTATAATTCATGCAAGCATTTGTGGATCTTGTCTTGTATTGAGATAGTTATTTAATCTTATCTTTTGTAATTTAGTTCGGTTGGCAATTTTGAATTATTGTCATTTTTATCTGATATATATTTCACCTTGTATTTTCAATTATAAATCTAATACATATAACATTCAACAGATTAGTATGAATGATAATTCATTCAAACTGAAAGCTTGAAATTGTGTGAAAACACAAGAGCTGTTTAGACTCCTAAATTAAAATTATGACTCGGTTGATTTTACTATAACTTAAACTAAGTGCGGAATAGAGTAAATGCGAGCGAACAAACAACATAACTACTTTAAGCCATATTCAACAAATCACAACAGTAAAATGAAAGCTAAAAGAGTAGGGAAGAAGAATATAAACACAATATAACACGCCAATATGTTATCGAAGAGGAAACCGAAGAACTCGGCGAAAAGCCTCTCTGCTGACCTCCAAGCGGTAAATCAATCCACTAGAGAATAAAGTTGGAGTACATGAATAACAAAAGACCCTTTAAGTCTAGTTTACCCAATATACTTGAGCCCTCCAAGCTCCTGCTACCAACTGACTTAACGAAGTCTTGTCTTCTCTAGCTCTCCGGATCCCGCAATACGCTCGATTGCATCCGCCAAGCCTCACCGGCTTCTTTTTGGAAAATCTCCAAAGCTTCCCAAGCTCCAAAACACTCTCTACACTCTAAAAAGGTGTGGGATGTGTTTGGATACAAATCTCCTCTTAAGGTATGACAATGGGAGAGGGAAGGAGAAAAGGCTAGAATGATTTCTCATTAAGAATGAGTAGCTCTCTGTCTAAAAGATGGGTGTGTGTGTTATAGAGAATAAAGTTGGAGTACAGGAATAACAAAAGACCCTTTAAGTCTAGTCTGCCCAATGTATTTGAGCCCTCCAAGCTCCTGCTACTAATTGATTTAACGAAGTCTTGTCTACTCTAACTCTCTGGATCTCGCAATACGCTTGATTGCATCCGCCAAGCCTCACCGGCTTCTTTTGGAAAATCTCCAAAGCTTCCTAAGCTCCAAAACACTCTCTATACTCTAAAAATGTGTGGGATGTGTTTGGGTACAAATCTCCTCTTAAGGTATGACAATGGGAGAGGGAAGGAGAAAATGTCAGAATGATTTTTCATTAAGGATGAGTAGCTCTCTCTCTAAAAGATGGGTGTGTGTGTTATAGAAAACCTATCTAAGGATTTTCTCTCTGAATGGCCTCCTTTACATTTGTGGGTAATGAAGGTATATATAGTATAGGTGAAGAGTAAGAAAATCACACTTAAAAATCCTCCAGGCAGAATGTTTTGCGAGTACCTCGCGAGAAAGCCTTACCCGCGAGACATCCGCGAAACTGACTGCCTGGCACGACTCTTCAGCTTCTAGTCATGTGCTTCTCACGTGGCTACTTCGCGGGTTAACTTCTCATAAAATCCACTTGATCTTCAATTAAGCTTGAGTCTTCACCAACTTAATACTAAACCCAATACAATAAAATCCCACAAAATACAAGGACCAAAATTAAAAACAATTACAACACTTTTTGTCATGGAATAAAGCCAACATAAAATATAGTTGTAAATTACAACTTTACACAAACTACGTTGTGTTTAAATTTGGTGTTAAGGGCCACTCCTTATGGCTTCCAATAGAACTAAATCACAACAGATAAGATTAAGTAACTATCTCAATATATTGCTCAAAAAAAAAAAACTATCTCAATATATCGCATGCATGCCTGCACCATGCATAATAACCAGATTTAGCTGAAATTATACCAAATCTTGTCCTCGAGGGGACGGGTCATCAGTTGATAGCCTCGATCTCCATGTCAATCAAATTTGTACGAGCCCAAAGGACCTGATGATCCTGGCTTGCATTGTGATGGGCTGACTCAAGACGCAAAGGATTGATAAGTCTATGCAAGTACAAAAAGGGCATGTGAGATCGAGGACTTAAATCAAAACTCAGTTATATATATTATGGATGGCTCTATAAAAATGGTAATTTTTTAGTGATTAAAAAGATATATTAAGATGGAAAGCAAATTAAGAAAAACAATCCAGAAAAGAAAATGACACAAAAATAGGTCCCATGAACTGTTATTACCTGCTAACCTGCCCTCAAACATTTCCAAGTTAAGAAGAACAGTAAGGAATAGTGTATGAAACACATATTACAATTAAAGGAGCAATCGTACAATCCATGATAAAAACAATAAATATAGTAATATGGTTTAAGAAATGTCATTGACAAATAACAGGGAGTCATTGATCTAAATAACCTTGAAAATGGAAAGCAATGACAATGGCTGAGGCAGCATATGTGTACACTAAAGACCACAGCAGAAATATTACTCAATCAAGGGGGTTCATTACTTCAATTCCATCCAATCTGGCCATGCTACAAAACAAACAATCACATAAATGAATTAATAACGGAACAGCTACGTCACTGAGAGAAATAGTGAAGAATGAAAGAACCGTAATTACTTTCTTGCAAAAACATGAACAAACAGTAAATCTATTCCTTTTATTCCATTGGTGTTAAATAACAGGATAGAAAAGTTTGGGAACTAGAGAGACAATAAAATATCACAATATTTTCACAATATCTTAGTTTTGAATTGTGGTAGGTCTTACTAAAATCATATTTTATTTCAATTTATTTTGAATTATGACGGAATGATATCTCACTTGTTATGAAAATATTGTGACATTTTGTTGTAGTCTTAGAATAACTCATAACAATCATATGCAGACTTAACAATCCTAATAGAGAAATTGATATTCTTTTCAATTTTTTTTTTCTCATTTTCTCATTTATGTTTTTATTTTATATTATTATTATTGTTCTATTACAAACAAGTGAAAAATATATATGTCCATTAATCAAATCAAATGAGTTTTTGTTGAGATGAAAATAAAATGGATTAACATACCTAGTTCATTCTTCTTTTGTTTCCCTTCTTAAATTTAAGATATGTGTCTCTAATTGCATTCATTTCATTGACAACAACATTTGTTGGCATCCGCTCATCATGTGATGTTGTAGAACACGACAATCCAATTTCAAACACTGATATCAAGCAATCTTTTATTCTGCTATCAACATTGAGATGGGGCACTTCTTTAATTATTGCTCTGTCTTCAATGTCATCTTCGTCTCTCTCATCACCAACATCTTCTCCATCCTCCTTCAAGAACATTGATGGGTCAACTATATCCATTACATGTTCAGGCAAAGCCATTGAAGTGAACCTGTGAATGCTCAAACCATCTATGAACATTTTGTCGATAGGTTTTTTCCCAGTGAACATCTCTAACAAGAGTATCCCATAACTGAAAATGTCTCCAAATGTTGAAATTTGGCCACCCATCCCATACTCTAATTCATTAATACATTTTTAGTAACAAACAATAATCTCATGACCTTAGAAAGTTAGAATTTAACCACTAGCGCATTATGCATTGTTTGCACATATATCCCAACATTAAACTTTGTGAATATGTGCATTTTTTTTTTTTCAGTGGCCAATTGTGTGAAACATTTTTCCCTACTAAAAAACGTGGACCCGAACATGTGCGTATAGTTACTTTTTGAAAGAATCTCTACTTTTGTTTAATATGAAAAAAAATACTATTAAACAAGAAACGAGTTGTGCCTCATTTGGTTGAAAAATTACCTGGAGGAATGTACCCAATGGAACCCTTTAGTCCAACTGATAGGGTTTGAGTTTTGGAGGGATTGTTAGATGCTTCAAAGAGGAACTTCACCAATCCGAAATCACCAACATGGGCTACCATATCTTCATCAAGGAGTATATTGCTTGGTTTAATATCACAGTGAACAATTGGCGTTTGGCAATGTTGATGAAGATATTCTAATGCATAAGCAACATCAATGGCTATATTTAGTCTCTGAATAAAGCTTAATTTGTTTCTTTGATGTCGCTCATCATTTTTCGGATGCAACCACTGGTCTAGACTTCCATTGCACATGAACTCAAAAATTAGGCTCTTAAAGTCATTCCCTTTATGATCAATGCTAGAGCAAGCAGAGAAAATCTTGAGGAGATTGCGATGGCGTATACTTCTCAAAGCATTGCATTCATTAATGAAACTTGTGGAAGCTTCTTGTTGTTGAAGGTTCAATACTTTGATTGCAACAATTGTTCCATTTCTAGAAAGAACTCCTTTGTATACAGAGCTAAAGCTACCCGAACCAATCAAGTTGTTCTCAGAAAACCCATTGGTTGATTCTAAGAGTTCAGCATAAGAGATAGGTAATTGCCAATCTTCAAAAGAAGATGCAGTCAATTCTCCCTCTCTTAATTTTTTCACAGTAGAACACATTGGGAAAAAATACAACAAAATAAGTACAAATATGGTTATACATGTGATAGGAATTATTATTCTGAGTGCAAGAAGCCTCCTGTTCAATTTGGGATGTTTGCTTGAGCATGAAGATAAATTTAATTCTTGGACACCACTACATAACTTTTCATTTCCAAAGATTGAAATTGCACTTGCATTTGCAAAAATTCCTTCACTTGGCACTTCACCCTCAAAATCATTATAAGAAATATTGAGATGCTTAAGTGCCAAAAGCTTGCTAAGAAATTCAGGAATATGCCCAGATAATTTATTATGAGAAAGATCTATATCTTCTAAACCTCTTAAATTCTTCAAGGATTGAGGAATTACTCCCTCAAATGAGTTACTGCCCAAATACAAGTACTCCAAACTAATACAAGTCCCAAGGGTGGTGGGAATTTTGCCTAATAATCTATTCTTTGAGAGATCTAACTTGGTAAGATGTATTAAGTTTCCCACTTCAAAAGGTAGTGCTCCTATTAAAAAATTATAAGACAAGTCCAAAAAAATTGAAAGAGATGAAAGACCCATAACCTGTTTTGGTATGGTTCCAGAGAGATTGTTATGAGAAAGGTTCAGTAAAAGCAAATTTTGGCAGTTTCCTAGGCTTGGGGGTATTATTCCCTGAAATCTGTTCCCCTCCATATAAAGGTTTATCAGTTTAGTTAAGTTACCCAAGGTGGAAGGGATTGGCCCAAAAAATTTGTTATTTTCCAAATGTAATTCATTTAACTTTTGAAGCTTCCCAAGATCATGAGGGAGAGTACCTCCCAAATAGTTATAATCTAATGCAAGAGCATCTAAGTTAACGAGATTCCCG
Organism: Quercus tomentella; assembly: GCA_028535165.1. Lineage (NCBI taxonomy): Eukaryota > Viridiplantae > Streptophyta > Magnoliopsida > Fagales > Fagaceae > Quercus > Quercus tomentella. The sequence goes on from JAPQVY010000012.1 coordinate 14,162,959, forward strand.
ATCCCAGTAGGGATGTTACCGTGAATCTTATTCTCACTTATACCAAGAAGGCCTAGCTGGGTGGAAAGGTTGGCTATAGAGCTGGGCAATACTCCTCCAAAATTATTACCTACAAGAATCAATGTCTCCAAACTAGTACAATTGGCCAAGAAATTGAGAAAACTTAAGTCACCATCCTTCCCCTTTCCAAGGCTATTGTATCCAAGATTAAGCCAACGCAAACCTTGCAAGTTTGCTAGAGTTTGAGGCACTGTCCCAGTCAAACCATTTTCAACAAGGTCAAGGCTCCGAAGTTGAGAAGCAGTTGAAAATGACTCGGGAATAGGTCCAGTGAAATTGTTTCCACCGCCAAAAAATCTTTGAAGGTTAGGAAGAGTAAAACCAACATCTGTTGGGAGGCTTCCATGCAGCTGGTTACCAGCTATAGAGAAAAAGTAAATGGAAGAAATATTATAGATTTGAGGGGGGATGGTACCAGACAGATTATTCACAGGAACGCTGAAATATCCCAACCTTGATAGACGGCCAAGTCCGCCAGGTATGCTTCCTTGAAAATTGTTTTCAGGAAGCCTAAGGACATACAAAGAAGAAAAGTTTCCTATCCAAGCTGGGATAGTTCCTGTTAGGCTGTTCTCGCCAAGACATAGTTTCACCAACTTTGACAATGAGCTGAGGTGGCTTGGAATCTGCCCAACAAGATCGTTGGAATCAACGTCAAGCACTCTAAGTTGTGTACAGTAGCTCAGATTAGTCGGAAGTTTACCATCAAAGGAATTCCAGCTCAAATTGAGATGTTGCAGGCGCTGTAGACGCCCCACTTCTTGAGGAATTTCATCGTAGAAGCTGTTGTTTCGTAGGTAGATTCCTGTGAGGTAAGTAAGATTTCCTATAGAGGGTGGTATGGAGCCAGACAATTTCTTAGCTGTCAAGTTCAAAGCCATGACCCGTTTACTGGAAGGGCCACATGTAACACCTAACCAGTTGCAGAAATGAACAGAGACATTCCATGAGCTCATGATTTGAAGTGGGTCTTGAGTGATCCGATTCTTGAAGTCAAGTAAAGCCAGGCGATCAGTCTCATTTGCAAGAGCAGGAACTGTTTTAGATTTCAAACATGAGCTCATGGACATCAGAAGAATCCCATGAAAGAATATTAACAAAACCCACTCGTAACTAAGACAAGAGTATGTCATTCTGTTGGGATTGCAAGTTTGATGCGAGGGATAGAATCTGTTAGCAGCGTGTGCTTTCTGTGGAATGCAAAAATTTCAATTAGAGATAACAGAATTATATGTTAGGACATAACTTTCTGTGGAAATGCAAAACTTTAGCCGCGCCTATAGATAATGAAATAATAGCATGGATTTTTCTTTTGCTCATCACAAGAGTGACCTTTACGTTGACAAGAATGACCTTTGGTTTATAAGAAACAGCCCTTTTAACAAGGATCTGACTGTCAATTCTGTTGAAATGTGCCCAGTATTGTGACTTTGATAAGTTAATTGGAAATTTCCATGGAAAGAATTGAAAGTAGAATTCAGATAGTAAAATATCGACCAATTAAATTGGAAGATAGTTATTTATCGAATTCTCAAGAAATATATATTTGAGAGATTAACTCCGTTAAGTGGGAAAGAAAATCAAGAATAGGCCATGTGAAACTTGTAATTTTGCCCACAATCATTTCAAGGTTAAGATAATCAATTTTTATAGTTCTTTCTTCTTCGGGCTCCAATGGTAACTAGACGAACCTGTTAATGCTTCAAGATAGCTAGGAACAGAGTTCCCATCGAAGATTACTACTAGCTATTCTATGATTGTAGGCTTTTTACTGGGTGAGAAATAATGTATGAAAGAGTGAAGGAGCCAGCATTTTAGTCTAGGGGAGCAAGATTACAAGAACATTAAAAAATAACCAAATAAATTTTAACATTTTTCTTAAATAAAATATTAACCAACATTAATAATAAAATATATAAACAAATTCTAATCTTCTATCAAAATCTAATATAAACGTAGACTATAATTTACTTTTTCATACTTAGTTTAGTTAACTATAAGTGTATATTTCATATCATTAAAATAAAGAAACACAAATAACTAATTCATAGTTACTAACTATCAAAGTAAGCAATTATCTAAATAAATAAATTTTAGACATCTAATTTGTTGCTCAAAATAAATTGAGAAAATAAATCAATCTAAATGTGCAAAGTTGTATAGTCTCAATATCTTGATTGCTTTAAAAAGAATATGTAGAATTCAAAATTTCTTTCTCTATCTTTCTAAGTTCTTAAATGGCCAAAAAAAAAAAAAATTTACAAAAAAAAAAAAACCTAAATTTTAAATTTGTGATAAAGTCAAGAGGTGGATGAATTTAAAAAAAAAAAAAAAAATTGTGGAAGCTTAGGGTTATAATACATTACTAGGACATTAAGTATTTTTTTTCCTATAAAATATGGGATGTATTACTATTGGAAAAAGGAAAATTCTGGGATAACAGGGGAGAAGAACTCAAAAAAGTATTGTGACTACTGAATATTGGTGAAAAGTGAAAATTAAGATAGAAAATTTTTTTTGAGAAGATAAAATTAAGTTAGTTTTAAAAAAAAGGAGAGAGAGAGAGAGAGAGAGAGAGAGAGAGAGAGAGAGAGAGAGAGATGTGTCAGGGGGTCTTTTCCTTATTATTTTGGTAGTAGACTATAGTTTATTACTTTTTAGAGAGAAAAATTAGGGAAACAACAAAATGACACAATATTTCACAAAATTCTTATCATTAGTTGTGGTAGGTCCTATTCTAATATTTCATTATTTCATTTTATTTTATTTTGACCTATGAGAGATTGAAGTCTCAATTGTTATTAAAATGTTATGACAATCTATTGTGTACATAAAATAACTCTCATTTAAAATAGATATGCTTTTTGGTTTTTATATGCTATCAATGGTTGGTTGGTTGGTTTAAATTGGAAAATAGTTTTGTCCTTTTGTTTATTTTCTACTAATATGTAACTTGTGCTTATGCATGAAAATGATAAATTGTAGTTGTGCTATTGATGTTAGTTTGAGTTATTAAACATATAGGACATAGTTCAACCAGGACATTTAGAGGTATTAAAATAGTTTTTCCTTACAATTTTCATGATATTGGTTACACCAAGTTTTTCATTACATTGCTATTACGTATATAATTTTGAAAAGGACAAAATTTAGTTACAAATTTGGTTGTAGCCTAAGGCTACAAATTTACTCAATAAAATAAATATGATTAGATGTTTTGAAAATCTAACCGTTAAATTGCATATTCTTTACGCTCTTAATACACATGTCAAATTTTGTGTCAATCAGATATTATTTATTATATGATATATAAGCTTATATTTTATGCATAATTTTAAACTACAAAAACTTGCAATTTAAATAATTTATTAATGACATATCTATTTATCTTTAATTTTCTAGAAATTTTACAAGCATAAAGGATATAAGAAGAAGATGTTGTAGCCTAAGGCTACAATTAATTTTGTAACTAAACTTTGTTCTTTTGAAAATCAGTATTGAATACTACATATACAATATCAATTTACAATTATTGTTTAAGAAATTCTACTAAATATAACACAAAATAAATTAATAAATTGGTTAAATAGTGTCTCCTAAATTAAATGCGGATAAGTGAATGAGATCGTTCAGCTCAATTATAGTTTGTTACCTTCAATATCTTTACATACAAAATATCTGAATAGAAACAATGTAAAAAATATGCTCATTAGTTTAGAGAAAAAAATAATAGTAAAAATATAAACAATTTAATTTGTATGGAAAGCTAATAAAAGTAAAATCCAATTTTGATTCTAATTGAATTTTCACTAAACTTTGGTTTAAAAAAGCAAAATATATATATATATATATATATATATTACCTAGTTATTAGTAATGGACCGTTTTGATTCTAATTACATAAATGATTGTAAACTTGAATTGTTTTTAGTTATACAAAAAAAAGGCTCATAAATATAAAATCTTTCAAATTCTCTCTTCTTTTAATTTTATATATTGAGTTAGATATATGATTATGTTTTTTATGGTTTATTTATATTAGAGTTCTTGTTTTCTACACTAAATTAACTTATTTGGTACAAAAATTAAAAAAAACTTAGATTAGATGGGACATGTGGCATAAAATTAAACTCTAATTAAAATCCAATTTTTACACTAAATTAACTCACTTGGTACAAAAATTTAAAAACTTATATAAGATGGGATACATGGCACAAAATTAGTCTCTAATTTGAATTCCAATTTAAAATCTAATTAGATTTTTTTTTTACCTATATATATAAACTAGCATGTAACCTATGCAAATGCATAGATGCATTTAAAATTAAACACAATTTTTATTATAAAAATATAAATAATTAATCAAATTATTATTTTAAAAAATAACATGTAACACATGCATTAATGCATACATACAGTTAAATTTAAAATTAAACATAATTTTTATCATAAAAATATTGATAATTAGTCAGATTATTTTTTTAAAAAGTAAACATAGTTAGTCACATATTAAAATTCTTACCCAAATTTAATAATACTTATGATCATTTTTTTTTCTAATTTTTAATAAGATAGAACATGTGGTAATTTTTGTTGTGTGGTGATTTTTATTGAGTATATGTGATTGTTTTTTTTTAAATATATTTTATTTTATTTTATTTCATAGCTCATTAATATTAGATTCTTAATATTTTGCACTCATTAACTCATTTGGCACAAAGATTAAAAAACTTAGGTGAACACATAACACAAACTTAAGTGGATAATTACAGTATGGTCCTCACATAAATTTAGACACAATTTTTATTATAAAAATATAAATAGTTAGTCAAATTATTTTTAAAAAATAGCATATAACTTGCATATGTATAGATGCATTTAAATTGAACACAATTTTTATCATAAAAAATATAAATAATTAGTCAAATTATATATATATATATATATATATATTTAAAGTAAACGTAATTAGTCACATATTATATTTCTTACCCAAATTTAAACTACTTATGATAATTTTTTTTATAATTTTTAATAAGATAGAATGTGTAATGATTTTTATTGAGTGTATGTGATTAGTTTTTTTTTTTTTTATTTTAAATTTTATAGTTCATTAATATTAGATTCTTAGTATTTTGCACTCATTAACTCACTTGGCACAAAGATTAAAAAACTTAAGTGGACATATGACACAAACTTGAGTGGAAAATTAATTATAGTATGGTCCCTACATAAATCTAGACACATGGCACAAAATTGGGAACTCTAATTTGATTTTCTCTCAGCTTCACCTATTATTATTATTATTTTATATATATATATATATATATTTATTTATAGATGAGAGTATATCATTTGCAATTTGTGCAAATATTATATAGTTGGTCCATTTGTAGCTGCTTGTTGAGAAATTAGGACAAAATCATTGGAAAACAGAGAATTGAAGTAGGCTTAAGGACATGATATGATTGTTTTTATAAACACAATATTTTCTCGTACTTGGTTGAGTTTGCTAAAGGGTTAAAGGTATATATCGCCTCTAGAATACAGTTAAGCCATAATTTTACAGGTAACAAATTTTAAAAAATCGTATGAATTTCTTTATATATGTGGTACCCCATTTTTTAACTGTCATTTAATTTAGCATTAAAATTTAAATGTAAAAAGATAATTTTGGAATTTAAGGATAAAAACATCATTTTGATTTTTGACTAGGATAATTTTAGTAAAATTTAGACGTTAAATACGGTATGCTGGTAACCTGTGGAATATGAGAAAATTTATTGTGTATCCGATATTCAAACTATGATGGAAGATATAATGATATATATATTATAAAGCAAAGGAGGGATCATACGTACCGGACAGACAGTATTGACTTAGACTAGTTGAAGTAGTTATAAGTCCCAACACTGATCATTTCAAAAAAAAAAAAGTCCCAACACTGATGATGGCATGTTTGCTAACTAGGACTAGGAGAGATTCCATGTGAATTGTCCAGGAGAAGCTAAAGAACATTACAATTTAAAAAGAAAAAAAGTGCACTATTGAGTTGGTGAGGAATTGAAAGTAAAATGAGAATTGATAGAAAGAAATTGGAGGACTGGAGGAGAGCTCCCTTGCAAATTGTCCAGGAGAAGCTAAAGAACATTACAATTTATACAGAAGGAAAGGGTACCATCAAAGCTGGGATAGTTGCCGTAAGATTGTCTCCATCAAGACCCAGGTCCACCAACTGAGTTGGTGTGGAATTGAGAATCAAATTAGAATTGATAGAAAGGAATTGGAAGTAAAATTTCTAGATGCTGTAATTAAGTGCAGTAGGCGACGACCCATTTCTTGAGCCTTGAGGAATAATTTTTATGAGGAAATATGTTTTATTTATTTATATATTCTTAAAAATTATAAAAGGGGTTAGTTCACAGGTTTATTTACAGCGACCGAATTGAGTTAAGGCAACAAAGGGTTTATTTTATTTTATTTTTTTTTTTGAGGGGGAAGGCAACAAAGGTTGGTATACTGTTGGTTTGAAGTCCAAAAAAAGAGAGAGAAGAATTGCTATAAATTAATGGATGAGATAAAATTTAGTCACTGTATTACAAATGAATTATTTAGAAGTACAAGTTGGGGCGTTGTAGACACTTTATTTTTGATTTCACAACTATGAAATAAAAATCTCATTCTCGAACAAAATTGTACCCAAGGACAAAATTATCATTTTAGAAGTTCCTAGATGCTTCCTAGCTAACTAGGTGAGCTTCCTTATGAATTGTCCAGGAGAAACTAAATTGAGAACATTACAATTTTTTTAAGAAAAAAAATGAACATTTACAATTTAGAGAAAAGAAATGTTTGGTGTCAAAGCTGGGATAGTTCCTGTAACTTCAAGAACCAATTACACGGTACACCAAATAAGTTGGATTGGAATCGAAAATCAAATTAGAATTGTTAATTTTTTAGAAAGGAATTGGAAGTCAAATACAGGTGCTGTGAAGGTGTGGTAGGCTACAACCCATTTCTTGAGGAATAATTTTCCTAGGAAGAGTTTTATTATTTTTTAATCACGAAAGAGACTAGTTGTATAAACAAACAACTAAATATATATTTTATTTTGAGCGATTAAATTTGAGGCGTTGTCTCCTTCAAGTACTTGTATAAACAAACAAATTTAAATTTCGAAAAACATATATATTTTAATTTTGAGGGAAGACTAATTACAATAAAAGCATACAATGAAAAACTACAAATATATTAATTCATAATTAAAATTATAAAAGAAACTTTATTTATTTATTGATATATGATAACTGGTATTTTTTTTATGTTTCTGACAAAGATGTTTAAGGTTCAAATTCATCACCATCTTCCGTTGTTAAAACTATTAATTTATTTAATATATACACACACACACGCTTTATTTGTTAAAATATCTATTCCTTTTGAGAATAAATAAATTATCTTTCAATATAATCATCAAAGTGTGGAGTAGCCTAGTGGTTGATGCTAAAATTATAGAGCATTCACATCGGTGGTGCTAAAAAATATAGCTTTTAGTACCTCAAACACCTACTTTATCTATTTTAACACCATATTTAATAATACATCCAAGATCTCATCTTTTACTTTAGCACATCATCGATTAAAATAATATAAAATATCCACCTGCAAAAGAGAGAATGAGAGGCTGAGATGAGAGAGAGAATAAAAACCAATAAAAGCAATGTTAGAAGTATGTAGTTATATGATTAAATTTACCATATCATAATAGTTTAAACTTTTGGAAAAATTGGTAATTTAACATGGTAATTTAATAAGCAATTAGCAACTTGCTATGGTGGATTGAAACTAATAGTAGTTCAATGTAACAGGTTGTTAATTATTTTTAAAGATTTAACAGCTCCAATATAGCATGCATTTTGGTGTTTGTGGTGCTAAAAATTACTTTTTAGCTATTTTAACGCCGCCAAAGTGAATGTTAACCTCTTTTTTAAGGGATGGGAATTCAAGCCTTAGTTGCATTTAATTTTTTTAAAGAAACCAATGAGTATCAACAGTGGTGGGCAAGAGGGAGAAAAATTTGACATCAAATTCAGCAATTCAAGTGCCAAATTTGGTGTCAGATTCTCCCTCCTCTCCTCACAAATTTTCAAGCGAATTCAGCACACAAGTTGCCAAATTCTACTTATCTCTTCATGAATGCAAATCCTCTGTATCACTTTTTGTATACCACTCGATGTTTCACCAATCACTACCTACCATGTGTATGATTGCTTTTCATTTTAAACTTCAGTTATTTGATAAGGAAAGTAAAATGAAAACATGGCAAATATTGATTGGTGGAACATAGAGTGGTACACAAAAAGTGGTACAGAAGACTTGAACTCATATCTTTGTAATGCCAATAAACTTACATTTTTACCATATTTAACCAAAAAGACACCAGGAATAGGTCCCGTGAAACTATGGAATATCTGCCCACAAACATTTCTAAGGAAGAGTAAGGCCAAGCCCAAGTGGCTAACTTCTTGATGAAACAACATGAATAGACAACAATTGTAATCTGTATTCATTTTATTCCATTAGTCTTAAAAAACAGTTACATGCAGACTTGACAATCCTAATAGAGCGATTGATGTTCTTTTCTTTTTACTTCCATCCAATTCGGTCATGCCACAAAAAAGTAAATCACATGAATTAATTAACGCAACAAGCGTATGACTAACGTCAACAAACAGCAATTGTAATCCATGAATTCCATTAGCATTAATAAACAGTAACATTCGGACTTGACAATCCTAATAGAAGCTATTGATATTCTTTTCTTTTTACTTCTACATTTTTTTCCTTAATTTTATATGCTTATGTTTTTTTTTTTTTTCCAATGCAGGGAAGTGACAATTTGTATGTCCATTAACCAAAGGAATTCAAAGACAAATTGAGATGCCGCAGGCGCTGTAGACATCCCACTTCTTGAGGAATTTCACTGTAGAAGCTGTTGTCTTCTAGGTTGATTCTTGTGAGGTAAGTAAGATTTCCTATAGCGGGTGGTTCAAAAGCATGACTCGTTACTGGAGGGGCTACATGTAACACCTAATTCAGATAAGAGTGCATCATTCTGTTGGGGTTGTAAGTTTGAAGAGAGGGATATAATCTGATAACAGTTTTTGCTTTCTGTGGAATACAAAAAATTTAATTAGAGTTAACAGAATTAAATGTTAGTAGGACACAGCTTTCTGTGGAAATGCAAAACTTCAGCCCCATCTATAGATAATGACATGGATGGATTTTCTTTTGTAGAAGTGAAGACTTTTGGTTTATAAGAAACAGCCATTTTAACAATGACCTGACTGTCAATTCTGTTAAAAATGTTTCTGGTACTGTGACTTTGATAAGTTAATTGGAAATTTTTGTGGAAATAATTGAAAGTAGAATTCAGATGCTACTATCTACATGAAAAGGATTTTGGTAACTCTATCTCTATGGTAGTCTAGAGGCTGTAAAATATCGACCAATTAAATTGGAAGATAGTTATATCGAATGCTCTAGAACTACATATTTTAGAGATAAGCAGGATTAGCTTTCTGTGGAAATGCAAAACTTTAGCCCCACCTATAGATAATGACATAATAGCATGGATTTTTCTTTTGTTTATCACAAGAGTGAACATCACGTAGATAAGACTTTTGGTTTAAACGGCCATTTTAACAATGGCTTGATTGTTAATTCTGTTAAAAAAAGAAGTGTTAGGTACTGTGACTTTGATAGGTTAATTGAAAATTTCTGTGGAAAGAATTGAAAGTAGAATTCAGATACTGCCATCCACATGAAAAAGATTGGTAACTCTTATCTCTATGGTAGTCTAGAGGCAGTAAAATATTGACCAATTAAATCGGAAATTAGTTATTTTCGGATTCTCAAAAAATACATATTTTAGAGATTAGCTCCGTTAAGTGGGAAAGCAAATCAAGCAAGATGACCCATGCAAGGAAAGAAAATGACACAAGAATAGGTAATTAATGTGAAACTTTTAATTCTGCCCACATTCATTTCAAGGTTAAGATAATCAATTTTGATAGTTCTTTGGCGCTCCAACGGCAACTAGACGAACCCTGTAATGCTTCAAAAGAGGAACAGAGTTCCTGTCGAGGTTTACTAGCTAATCTATGATTGTAGGCTTTTAGGTTGTCAATTTTGACTGGGGAGAAATAGTGTCTGAAAGATGTTATATAAATGGGAGCATATCATTTGCAATTTGTGTAAATATTATATTATCTAGAATGTAGTTAAGCTAGAATTTTGTAAGTACCAAATTTTAAAAATCATATAAATTTCTTTATGTATATAGTATGTACTGCCCTATTTTATTTTTCAACCGCAGTTTAACCTAACGTTAAAATTTAAGGGTAAAAAAATAATTTTATAATTTAAGAATAAAAAACATCATTTTGACTGTTAGATGAACAAAAGTTTAATTTCAAACAAAATCATAATTCGTTAGAATGGAATGATATATAGAGTGCAAAAATCGAACCATCAATGCCTAATCAAGTTTCAAAAAAAGTGAAAATTTGTAAAACATTTTGGCGCATAAGAAACGGCTATTTTCGCAATGACCTGATTGTCAATTCTGCTAAAACGTGCCCTGTACTGTGACTTTTGATAAATCGCTGGAAATTTCTGTGGAAGTAGAATCCAGATGTTGTTGTCCAGCCAGTTATGAGTCTGACAAGTTCATTTCTTAATTACTCTCCAGCCCACATAATAAGATAAGTTTGAAAGGTTGTGGGTATCCGTATTATAAACCACACGAACTGGAGAAAAGTCTCTTAAATCATTATTGTCATTGACCATTAACTGAGTCTGCTTTCTGTGGAAATACAAAAATTTTCAATTAGTGTTGATAGAAATAAGTAGTACCTATTGCGAAAGAGTACATTCATGGAATGGCTCCATTTCATCTAACTTTTTGTCCAGAGTTTTAATTTGATTATGATATAAGGTAGCTCAATTAGAACTTTAGAAGTCAAATTTTAGCCCCACCTATTGAAGTATTGATAATGAAATAATATCATGGATTTTCTTTCATGGATAGAAATTTTACTTGGATTGATAAATCAGTTGTTTAGTTTTCTTAAGATCTGTATCGAATATATTTCTTTGAAGAACATGAACGGCATATATAGACAATGTACTAGGCTCTATACCACAAGTTGTAAATTACTCATCATAAGAGTTTAACATCACAGGAGCCCAAATAAGAATGACCCAGAAGAGAAGACTTTTGACTTATAAGAACGAAATGGTCATTTCACAATGAACTGAAAGGTCATTTAGTTCAGTTAAAACGAGTAATGTTGAAGATTTTAGCATTTAACACTAATGCATGAATTGAGTTTGTCGGAATCTGCCCAATAAGCTCGTTGTAAACAACCTTAATCACTGGTAAGTTCTTTACTGTGACTTTGATAAGTTAAATGGAAAATTTAAGTGGAAGCAAATGAAAATAGAATGCAAATGCTGTTGTCCAGATAGTTTATGAGCCTAACAAAATGATATAGAACAGACCACTATAGCTTTTCTGAACTCTCACATGCGCTTGAAATCATCGCGCAAGGGAAAAATGTACTAGTAGAAATCATGGGTCTTGGAGTCGGAATCACATGAAATTTGGCAGGCTAAAGTGAAACGGCCTTCTAAGCAATAATTGTCACTTTGTCATGAGGTACCCCCTAAAAATGGCGAATTCCTGTACGTATGTCATCCTAAACCCAGACTCTTCCTCCTATTGGAGGATTGAATCAATCATCCAAGATATCAATAATGCCATTGAATCAATTATCCAAGATATCAATAATGTCATTGATGTCAAGAATGTACGTATGTGCATGGGACCCACTGGAACTCAGTTAACACTCTTCTAAAAAAAAAAAAAAAAAGTGAAACGCTAGATGTGGAACGCAGACTTAGTATCCAAACAGGTACTTATTGTACAACAGCTCATATGGATGTAGACCTGTTGTCAATCATTTATCTTCAATGAATCTTGTTTTTAACAACGTACAGGCAACGCCGCAAGTTATAAAATAAACAAATAAATAAGAATGATATATATATATATATATATATATATATATATATATATATATAGAGAGAGAGAGAGAGAGAGAGAGAGAGAGAGAGAGAGAGAGAGAGAGAGAGAGAGAGAGAGAGAGAGAGAGAGAGAGCCGATTTGGGTTCAGTGTTGAGGAAACTCTAAACCAATTGAGATATTGACATGTATTAAATATTTTTCAAGTGTTAACATCTCAATGGATCCAGTGCTTCTATATACTGGATCCAATCCTTACCCTATATATATACACACACACACAAAAAGAAGTGTGTCCATGAAATGAGGAGGTATCTCACGAAGCAAGCTCCATGAACCATACTCTTAGGGCGTGTGAGTCTCATTGTTTTTTAGGGTGGGTTTGAGTAATAAACATGAAAGCTATTTCAAGTCATTTCGGCCCAAGCCCATATAATGAACATGTTAAGAGTCCCCATCTCCCACATAAAAGAAGTGCATACATGGGTTAGGTTTGGCCTTTTTTGCTAAATATGTTGGGTTATAGACTGATCCCGATTAATTAATTCAATTACCCAAGTTGATTAATTAGGTCAAATTAGATGCAAATTGTGGAGGCACCAAAAAATCATCAAATAAACTAAGTGCAATAGAAATTAAATTGATACGATGATTTGTTAACAAATGGGAAACACCACTTGCAAGGCAAAAACCCCACCGGGTGAATTTGAAGTCACCACTCCCAAAAATCTACTAATTAAGAACAAGCGGTTACAAATATAAGAAATCTTACCACTACTAGGCCTATTCCAAAATACCAACCTACAATTGAATCCTTACTCCAATCCCCAATTGGACTTGATCTTGTAAAGACTTCTTCCTTTGCATGGATCCTAGTATGTGACTAAATCTTTTGCATGAATCCAAGTATGTAACTAACTCCACAACAACCTTTTGATTGTTGTAGTTGATTTGTAACAGCTTCATATAGAAACACTAATAAGATCTTCAATGTTGGTATTAGAGACATTGCTTGGTTACAAAACCCAAAGACGCACAAGAAACGCAGCAATATCTCTTTCTTTTGTAGGAGGAGGCTAGGGTTTCAAAAAGAAAACCTTATGAAGCTTTCTGGGTTAGGGTTTTCTTTTTCCACCTCCTTATTTAAATAGGAGCTTAATGGACATTTTAAATGGGCTCTCTTATTCCAATTAGGTTTACACAAACCTTGAGCTTTCCTAATCTTATTAGGATTGTACAAACCCATAAACAAATAGCCTCTTAGAATAAAATGTTGCTAGCTATATTCTGAAATTTGCCAGCTCGATAGATCGAGAAATGTCGAGCATGTATCGAGAATTCTTCATTAAGTCTCGATAGATACTAGTGTCTAGACTAGTGTCTAGCTTCACTAAATTAGCTTTTTTTTTTTTTTTTTCCTCACTTGTTTCTTGGTTCAATCTTCATGTTTTTAATGATACCACTTGTAAAGTAAACTTCACATACTTTTTGATACATTAAATCCAATTTAGATCTATCCAATTACAAGTAAAATGTACTTTGTCAAAGGATATGCCAATACATAGAAAATATGACCTAACAGAATAGCATAATTTTAGGTAATATTTAGGAAAAAAAGCATCGGGTCAAACTTATTTAGTTATGTAGTATTTTTTTTTTTTTTTTTTGAACTTAAGTTTGTTAGACTTGAGTTCCAAGCATTATGACAATCTGATCAAACATAATGATTGGAACTCGGGTTTGGTAAACTTGAGTTTCACTTGGAACTCAAGTTTGATAAACTCGAGTTTCAAAAAAAGTGCTACATAACTAAATAAATTTGGTCAAATACTATTTAGCAAATTTTTCCAAAAATTATGTTATTTAGCAAAATTTTCCGATTAGGTTTGAACAGAGCGAGCCCATAACAACGCAAGCCAGGATCTTTAGGTCCTGTGGGCTTGCCCAAATATGATTGACACAGAGATGAAGACTACAAATTGATGGCCCATGCACATGAGGACAAGATTTGGTGTTTCAGCTTGATTAGGTTATTATGGTGCATGAATGCTGCACGCAGTACAAGATCTACAAAAGCTTGCATGACTTATTATGGAAAAGCGAGCCATTAAGTGATGCTAGTATATAGAAGCATATGCAAATTTTACAAATTTACACTTCAATTTTATCTTTTGAAACTTGATTACCGATGGTTTGATTTTTGCACTCAATATATCATTCTAATATATCTCATTCTAATAGTTAGGAATTACAATTTCGTTGGGAATTAAACTTTTGTTCATCTAAAAGTCAAAATGATGTTTTTATCCTTAAATTCTAAAATTATTTATTTACGTTTAAGTTTTACCGGCCGTTAGGTTAAACGATGGTTGAAAAATAAAATAAGGTAGTACATAAATATAAAGAAATTTATACGATATTTATAATTTGGTACTTGTAAAATTCTAGCTTAACTGTATTCTAGAGAATTTAATATTTGCACAAATTGCAAACGATACGCTCCCATTTATATAATATCTTGCTAGAGATGTTCACAGGAAAAAAACCTATAATGAAATGTTCATAGATGGTTTGAGCATTCACAGATTCACTTCAATAGCTTTGCCTGAACATGTAATGGATATAGTAGACCCATCAATGTTCTTTGAGGAGGATGAAGTAGATGTTGATGATGGGAGAAACGAAGAAGACATTGAAGACAGAGAAACAATTGAAGAAGAGCGTCATCTCAATGTTAATAGTAGAATAAAAGATTGCTTGATATTAGTGTTCAAAATTGGATTGTCTGATGAGCGGATGCCAACAAATGTTGTTGTCAATGAAATGAATGCAATTATAGGCATATATCTCAAATTTAAGAAGGGAAATAGAAGAAGAATGAACTAGGTATTTTAACTCATTTTATTTTCTTCTCAACAAAAACTCATTTGATTTGATTAATGAGCATACATATTTTTCACTTCTTTGTAAAAGAACAATAATAATATAAAATGACAACATAAATGAGAAGAAAAAAATGAAAAATAGAAAAGAATATCAATTTCCTTAGTATTACAACAAAATGTCACAACATTTTTATAACAAGTGAGATATCATTCCACCATAATTCAAAATAAATTGAAATAAAATAAAATAGAGATTTTAATGGGACCTATCACAACTCAAAAGTCAAAACAAAGATATTGTTGAAATATTGTGAGATTTTGTTGTCTCAATCTCTAGTTCCTAAACTTTTCTATACTTTTATTTAACACCAATGGAATAAAAGGAATAGAATTACTGTTTGTTCATGTTTTTGCTAGAAAGTAATTACAGTTCTTTCATTCTTCACTATTTCTATCAGTGACGTAGCTATTCCGTTATTAATTAATTTATGTGATTGTTTTTTAGAATGACCGTATTGGATGGAGGCTATAAACTTATGACCCGTTCACTTGAGGTCAAGATTTGGTATACTCCTGTTAAACCATATTTGCATAGCATTTTAGTCTAATTCAGTCCAATTCACTTCACTTTGGTCTAGGTTCAGTTTGGTCTAATTTGGTCTATTCGGTCTAGTTTAGTCTACTTCAGTCAATTCGGTCCACTTCACTCAATTCGGCTTATTTCAGTCTATTTCGTCTACTTTAGTCCTTTAAGTCCACTTCGATTCATTTTGGTCCACTTAGTTCCATTCAGTGATAACATTTGTATTCATTTAATCTGTGATATATAACTATAAGAGATCTCTTTTGTATTGATTCAAAACCTTTTTTTTTCTAATCTTTTGGACCGAAGCTTAACCCCTTCCCTTCAAGTTCATTTCCCTACTTCCAAAGATCCATCAATCGAGTTGTCACTCACAGAGGATTTTACTACCACCATTTTTAAATAAGTCTGGCGTGTGTTCTTTTCTTCTAACCAATATGTAACATTTCCTCCTTTTTCTGCGTTGCTAGAGCTTAATGGGTTTTGACCATAAATTGATGAAATTTACAATTCTGAAATCCAATTGAACAAATCGAGTTGGGTTAAACCTCGTCTAACCTCAACAACAATTTGGGTATTTGACAATACAAGTGAATTTGTCCCCAGTAATAGGTTTTTATTTTTTTGGCAAATCAGAACCTTCATTCAATAATAGCAAAAATAGCAACAATTAAATACAAGCTATACATTGGTGACACATTGGGCTAGATGTTGGTGTCGGTACATTCAATGTGGAAAAAGGCAAAAAAGCAAAATGACAAACAGAGTGGAAAATTTAAAAAAAAAAAAAAAAAAAAAAAAAAAAATCTTGGAGAGTGTTAAACCCGGTGGAAAATTTATCACAGGGCAGAAAATATCTGGCAAAGTGTCTAACACGGTGGAAAATGATCTGGTCCAAAATATTTGATTTGAAGAAAGCGGTATTTGCACGTGAGACTGTGAGACTCCTCCCAGCATTTAGCCAGAAATCCTTAGCTATTAATTGCTGCCTATTTCTTGAACCCCACCTCTCACAAATCACAATTCCTATTGAGCTAGGATATTTTTTTTGTCAATGACATGATTGATTAAGAGTCTTTTTTGACAAATCACAATTCCTATGGAGACTCGTTTCAGTTCAGTCAATGGAGAAAAAATTAAGAAATGAAAACTGGCTGGACAAGCATCTGAATTCTACGTCCAGAGAAATTTCCAATGACCTACCAAAGTCACAGTAGTATTGGACACGTTTTAGCAGAATTGACAATAAGGTCATTGTAAAAATGGTTGTTTCATATGCGCCAAAATGTTTTACAAATGTTCACTTCAATTTTGTCTTCTGAAACTTGATCTGGTACGGATGATGGTTCGATTTTTGCATTCAATATATATATATATATATATATATATATATCATTCTAATAGTTAGCAATTATGATTTTGTTTGAAATTAAACTTTTGTTCATCTAACCGTCAAAATGATGTTTTTATTTTTAAATTCTAAAATTATCTTTTTAGCTTTAAATTTTACTATGAGGTTAAACTACAGTTGAAAAATTAAATAGGATAGTTCATAAATATAAAGAAATTTATACGATTTTTAAAATTTGGTACTAGTAAAATTCTAGCTTAATTGTATTCTAGAGAATATAATATTTGCACAAATTGCAAATGATATGCTCCCATTTATATAAAATCTTTTAGACACTATTTCAGTATTTCTCCCTCAGTCAAATGTTGTCGTCAATAAAATTAATTAATTAATGCAATTGGAAACACAGTTCTTAAATTTAAGAAGGAAAACAAAGGAAGAATGAGCTAGGTATGTTAAGTCATTTTAATTGATTAATGGACATACATATTGTCACTTCCCTGTATTGGGGAAAGAAACATAAGCATATAAAATTAAAGAAAAAAATGTAGAATTTGGCAACTTGTGTGCATTCGCTTGAAAATTTGTGAGGAGAGGAGAGAGAATCTGACACCGAATTTGGCACTTGAATGGCTAAATTTTATGTCAAATTTTCTTCCTCTTGCCCACCAGTAGTGTTGATACTCATTGGTTTCTTTAAAAAATTAAATGCAACTAAGGCTTGAATCCCCCTCCCTTAAAAAGAGGGGTTAGCATTCACATTGACAGTGTTAAAATAGCTAAAAAGTAATTTTTAGCACCACAAACACCAAAATGCATGCTATATTGGAGTTGTTAAATCTTTAAAAATAATTAACAACTTGTTACAATGAACTACTATTAGTTTTAATCCACCGTAGCAAGTTGCTAATTGCTTATTAAATTACTGTAGGGACTGGTTTTAAGCGCTTCTTTTATCGGAAGAGTGGACTCAAGCCCAACTAGCCCAATACAATAAATTTATAGAGAATGGGTTTAAGAACTGGGCCTTAGTGAGGGTTACGACAATTATGCATGGTTAGGAGAGGATTGAACAATACAGACGTGGACTAAAGTGTGAAGTTACGTCCTCGGTTCTTATCCAAGGAGTTTCTTGTTCTTATTAGTTCTTCAGTGCTTGGTTACAAAGGTTCCAGAGATCATGCAAATCGCTACAATATTCTCTATCTCTCTTTCCTGATCTCCCTTCCATGGAGGATTTCTTACATTATATAGCCCTTTTCTGTTGATCTTGGCCCTCCATTTGTTGATCATGCAGGCCACTACTCGAGTGTTTGTCCCATCAGCCACCTTCCCAAACCTTCTGTGAGTTGCAACAATCAAGGAGGCACTGTTTAGGGGTCATTTCCTCATTAATGCGGTCAGAACGTTAGTTGTGAGCATTTAATGCGGACGTGACAGTTTCTCCTTGAATTGCTCCTCCACCATGCTCTCATGGCTGACCCATGGTACTCATTCCTTTTCTCGGGATGTTCTGGACGGTTAACGTGATGGTATGCTGCTCTCCCCTTCTAGGATCTGGGTTCGCCGAGGACAGGACCGTCCTCAGTGATGTTTCTGGGCCATTTGGGCTTTCTTCATTCGTCCTTGGCCGTTTCTTCCTCCTCGGCGTGGGCCTTGGGCTTAGCATAAAGTGAGCCGGGGTTGTCAAATTCTTTGACCCCACAATTACCATGTTAAATTACCAATTTTTCCAAAAGCTTAAACTATTATGATATGGTAAATTTAATCATTTAACTACATACTTCTAACATTGCTTTTATTGGTTTTTATTCTCTCTCTCATCTCTACCTCTCATTCTCTCTTTTGCGGGTGGATATTTTATATTATTTTAATCAGTGATGTGCTAAAGTAAAAGATGAGATGTTGGATGTGTTATTAAATGTGGTGTTAAAATAGATAAAGTAGGTGTTTGAGGTACTAAAAGCTATATTTTTTAGCACTACCGATGTGAATGCTCTATAATTTTAGCATCAACCACTAGGCTACTCCACACTTTGATGATCATATTGAAAGATAATTTATTTATTCTCAAAAGGAATAGATATTTTAACAAATAAAGTGTGTGTATATATATTAAATAAATTAATAGTTTTAACAATGGAGGATGGTGATGAATTCGAACCTTAAACATCTTTGTCAGAAACATAAAAAAATACCAGTTATCATATATCAATAAATAAATAAAGTTCTATTTTCAATTTCAATTTTTAATTTTAATTATAAATT
Organism: Quercus tomentella; assembly: GCA_028535165.1. Lineage (NCBI taxonomy): Eukaryota > Viridiplantae > Streptophyta > Magnoliopsida > Fagales > Fagaceae > Quercus > Quercus tomentella. The sequence continues at coordinate 14,182,194 of JAPQVY010000012.1, forward strand.
AATATATTTGTAGTTTTTCATTGTATGCTTTTATTGTAACCTCAAATTTAATCGCTCAAACTAATCTCTCTCTCTCTCTCTCTCTCTCTCTCTCTCTCTAGGCGATGTGGGATTCCATAAATTGCAAGGCCCTCTTTTTGGTCTCTACAATCCAACCTCCTTACGGGCACACGCGTCCTCCTGTGTGGTGCCCACACTTTTAGCTAGAGCATGGCTTTGATACCATCCCTCAACCCCCCCTTACAGGCACATGTGTCCTTGTGTGTGGGGCCCACACTTTCGACTAGGGCGTGGCTCTGATATTGTTCACTTTGGGGCTCATACCCCCCACGGTTTTATTCTCCCCCCAAAGCACACAGCAATGGGGAAAAGGCCTCTACACATTTAAGGGAGGTCACTCCTTATAAGCATATCCCCATGTGCTTCCCTAGGCGATGTGGGATTTCATAAATTGCAAGACCCCCTTTTTGGGTCTCTACACCTAAATTTGACTTCCAATTCCTTTCTAAAAAATTAACAATTCTAATTTGATTTTCAATTCCAATCCAAGTTAGTTGGAGTACTGTGTACTTGGGTCTTGAAGTTGACCACCACACATGATGCTTTCTTTGATAGATAGAAACTAAACTGTTAGTTCCTAGGTAATAAACCTCAAGTCCATGAAGGGTTCCTTGAATCCACAAGGTGATAAAATTGGAATCCACCAAAGAAGAAAACTGACAAAAAGTTAGTGTTTATTTATAATAGACTAATCTCCCTCTGACGGCTATAAAACATATAAATACTGACAAAAATTTCTAAAACCCTAATTCGTATCTATTATGCGATTAGGAGACAAAATACCAAAATCTACCAAAAATGGCAAAATTGAGTTAAATGCAAAATCATAAACTATTGACCTTAAGAGTTGTCCTAAAACAAGCAAGACTTTATTCTGACTTTTGAACAAAAAGTTATTAAGGAAAAAAAAAAGTACTATAAATAGCGAAATTGCTTCAAACATATAATAATGTCATTGATCAATTAGCAAACTAGATGATCAAGGAATAGGCCCGGTGAAACTTTTAATACTGCCATCAAACATTTCAAGTATAGGAAGAGTACTATGACGGTGAAATAGTATATTTATGGAAGATATATGTATTATAAATCAAAGGAGCAATCGTAATTACAGACAGACAATATTTCCATAGATTAGTTGAAGAAGTTACGAGTCCCAACACTGATGCTGACCGTGCTTGCTAACTAGAACTAGGAGAGCTTCCTTGTGAATTGTCCATGTAAGGTTGAATTTAATCAACCATCTTGTTGGCTTTATTCCTACCAAATTTGCTTGTATTTCAGCAATTAGTAACCCTGTATTTAGGTGGGTTTGTTGTAAAGGTAGTGAGTGAGATAGAGTGTTGAATGCTCAAGAGTGTGCAAGAAAACAGAGTCTCGCGGCTGGATCTCGTGGGTGACTCATGGCTGTAAGCCGCCAGAAGCAGCACATGTGCCAAACATGCCAGAAGTTGAAGCGTCATGCTAGCTGGAGCACTACAGGACAAAATAGGACAACTGGCCATTCTGTTATCTCGCGGCTGGATCTCGCGACTCAGTTAAGCCGCGAGCCAACCCTGTTTTGAAAAACCTGACGTTTCACATTCCATTCTCACCCCAGTATAAATACCCCTTATACCCACGAAAGAATGAGAGCTTCCAGAGAGAATTTTGAGAGAGAAACCCTAAAGTAAAACAAGATTGATTCATCCACAATCTTTACATAAGAGACTCTTCAAATTCCTTAACTCTCTTCCTCTCCATTGTTAAATCCATTGAGAGGCATTTTACCAAAACCTTTTCTCACTATATCCATTACTGTGAGAGGGCTGTTTGGTGTTCTGGGAAGCAGTTAGAAAGGAACCAATTTACATTGGTTGATGCTATGGTCAAGTAGCGGAATCCGGGAAGCTAGAAAAGAAATAGGTTTGGAGTAACCTCGTTGGAGCAAGAAGCTTGGAAGGCTTAGGTACACTGGGTAGATTAGGCTTGGAGGGTCTATTGCTGTTCATGTATCCCAACTACATTTTCTAGTGGATTGTTTACTACTTGGAGGGCGGCAGAGAGGTTTTATGCCGAGGGCTTCGGTTTTTTCTTCGATAACACATCGTGTGTTGTCCTTGTGTTTGCATCTCTCTTCCTTTTATCTTTGCCATTTAATTTCTGCTGTGGATGTGATTTTATTTGGTTTAGATAGTTTATCAATTTTGTGTTAAGCTTATATTCATGTTTCGCACATAAATTGTTTGATATTAAGCTTGAATTGGAATTTGTAAATTGGGGGTCTAAACGTTCAAGGGTGTTTTTACACTATTTGAACTTTCAATTGGTATTAGAGCGGGTGCACTTGTTGTGGTTTAATTACCTAAGTGCGATCCTAGACCCCTTTGTTATGGATGCTGTTATGGAAAATACCATGCTGAATTGTAGTTTAAGTGTTTGTGATAATGACTCTATGAGTATGTTTGAAGGGTGTCTCAACAATAAACTCGTAGAGTTGTTAAAAACGAAGAAAGATGCTAAGATATTTGTTCACATGCTGAAATATTTTGAAAATAAGAATCACATCTTACACAATAGCATATTTGAATCTAAATCGTTGATTAAGAAATACAAAAGAAAAAATAGAATGTTGTGTGAGATGATTGATAGTCTGAAAATGAAAGGTCAATCTAACAAAAGCATGAAAACTGAAGATAAGGTTTTGTTTGAAGGTCAAGAATGTTTGTCTCATGTGAGCTTATTTATGCATACCTCATTAAAGGTATTTAATTCATGCTTGTGGTATCTTGACAGCGGGTGTTCTCGTCACATGACAGGGGATAAATCACTATTTAAGACACTCAAAGAGAAGGTTGGTGACTATGTAACTTTTGGTGATGGAAGTCATGCTCAAGTTCTCGGTAAAGGGACCATCGAGATACCTGGATTACCTCTGTTGAAAGATGTTTTATACATCAAAGGGCTGAAGGCAAATCTTTTGAGCATCACTCAAATATGTGATGAGGATTTCCTTGTCCAATTCTCTAAGAAGGGATGCTTAATCATCAATGAAGAAGGGATTCAAGTCTTGGAGGGAAATCGGACTACAGACAATTGCTATGGAGTAGTTCCTATGGCACCCATTTCGTGTAGAAGTGCTCGCGTTGACATGTTGGAACTGTGGCATCACAGATTTGGGCATGCGAATTTCAAACAAGTAGTTAAAGTGTCTAAACTTGAAGCAGTTGAGGGACTTCCTAAGTTTGGAAAGGTGAAGCAGACTATTTGTGGTGCATGTCAAATGGGAAAGCAAACAAAGACAAGTCATCACAAGGTGAATGTGATTGCTACTTCACGGTGTTTAGAGTTACTTCATGTTGATCTAATAGGGCCTACAAGAACTGAAAGTGTAGGAGGAAAGAGGTACATTATGGTCATTGTGGATGATTACTCAAGATACACTTTGGTTGAATTTCTTAGAGAAAAATCAGAAGCATGTGAAAGGTTGGAAATTCTTTGCAAGAAACTACAAAACGAGAAAAGGGTCCCTATTGCCAAGATAAGAAGTGATCATGGGAAGGAATTTGAGAATGCAAGATTTGAGTCTTTCTGTGAAAAGAATGGAATCAAAAAGGAATTTTCAGCCCCCAAAACTCCTCAACAAAATGGAGTGGTAAGGAGAAAGAATCGGGTAATTCAGGAAATGGCAAGAGTCATGTTACTTAACAAGCAAATACCTCAAAAGTTTTGGGGAGAAGCCGTGAACACCTCGTGTCACATTGGGAATAGAATATTCTTCCGAGTAGGAACAAAGAAGACCGCCGATGAGATTTGGAATGGAAAGAAGCCCAGAGTAAAGTATTTCTGAGTGTTTGGAAGCAAGTGTTATATTCTAAATGATCGGGAGAATCTTGGGAAATTTGATGCAAAAAGTGATAAAGGTATTTTCCTTGGGTACTCTACTACTAGTCGGGCATATAGAGTTTTTAACAAGAGAACTAAGACAGTGATGGAGTCCATCAATGTCAAGATTGATGATGCCTTAACAAAGGTCGAGATGATTGATGATGGAGAAGGGCCAAGCACCAAAGAACCCGATGTTGAGGTCGAAGCTCTTGATATAGAAGTTGAAGGATCTACACCGGAAGAAGAGTCAACTCCCATGAACCCAAGAATGGAAACAAGATCAATGTCTAGAACATCAAGTCCTCTCACTCCACCGGAAGTCCATCCTCCCATCTCACGGAGTGATGAAGTCTACATATCAAAGAAGCCATCATCAAGAGTAATTAAGAATCATCCGAAAAGCAACATTATAGGGTCTCTAGATGAAGGTCTTCGCCTCAGAAAAGGAAACATCCTTTTGGCCAATCATGTAACATATCATTGCTAGCTTGCTCAATTTGAGCCAAAAAGAGTAGAAGAAGCTCTTCAAGATGAGAATTAGGTTGAGTCAATGCATGAAGAGCTGAATCAATTTGTGAGGAATGATGTGTGGGAACTTGCCTCAAGGCTTGAAAATGTTCATGTCATAGGCACTAAATGGATATTCAAAAACAAAACCGATGAAGATGGAGAGATAATTCGGAATAAATCTCGGTTAGTAGCTTAAGGATACACCCAAGTAGAAGGAGTAGACTTTGATGAATCCTTCGCTCCTGTGGCAAGACTTGAGTCTATTCGAATTCTCATGTCCATTGCATGCACTATGAAGAAAAGTTTCCTATCCAAGCTGGGATAGTTCCTGTTAGGCTGTTCTCACCAAGACATAGTTTCACCAACTTTGACAATGAGCTGAGGTGGTTTGGAATCTGCCCAACAAGATCGTTGGAACCAACGTCAAGCACTCTAAGTTGTGTACAGTAGCTCAGATTAGTCGGAAGTTTACCATCAAAGGAATTCCAGCTCAAATTGAGATGTTGCAGGCGCTGTAGACGCCCCACTTCTTGAGGAATTTCATCGTAGAAGCTGTTGTTTCGTAGGTAGATTCCTGTGAGGTAAGTAAGATTTCCTATAGAGGGTGGTATGGAGCCAGACAATTTCTTAGCTGTCAAGTTCAAAGCCATGACCCGTTTACTGGAAGGGCCACATGTAACACCTAACCAGTTGCAGAAATGAACAGAGACATTCCATGAGCTCATGATTTGAAGTGGGTCTTGAGTGATCCGATTCTTGAAGTCAAGTAAAGCCAGGCGATCAGTCTCATTTGCAAGAGCAGGAACTGTTTTAGATTTCAAACATGAGCTCATGGACATCAGAAGAATCCCATGAAAGAATATTAACAAAACCCACTCGTAACTAAGACAAGAGTATGTCATTCTGTTGGGATTGCAAGTTTGATGCGAGGGATAGAATCTGTTAGCAGCGTGTGCTTTCTGTGGAATGCAAAAATTTCAATTAGAGATAACAGAATTCTATGTTACGACATAACTTTCTGTGGAAATGCAAAACTTTAGCTGTGCCTATAGATAATGAAATAATAGCATGGATTTTTCTTTTGCTCATCACAAGAGTGACCTTGACGTAGACAAGAATGACCTTTGGTTTATAAGAAACAGCCATTTTAACAAGGACCTGACTGTCAATTCTGTTAAAATGTGCCCAGTATTGTGACTTTGATAAGTTAATTGGAAATTTTCGTGGAAAGAATTGAAAGTAGAATTCAGATGGTAAAATATCGACCAATTAAATCGGAAGATAGTTATTTATCGAATTCTCAAGAAATATATATTTGAGAGATTAACTCCGTTAAGTGGGAAAGAAAATCAAGAATAGGCCATGTGAAACTTGTAATTCTGCTCACAATCATTTCAAGGTTAAGATAATCAATTTTGATAGTTCTTTGGGCTCCAATGGTAACTAGATGAACCTGTTAATGCTTCAAGATAGGAACAGAGTTCCCATCGAAGATTACTACTAGCTAATCTATGATTGTAGGCTTTTTACTGGGTAAGAAATAATGTATGAAAGAGTGATGAAGCCAGCATTTTAGTCTAGGGGAGCAAGATTAAAAGAACATTAAAAAATAACCAAATAAATTTTAACATTTTTCTTAAATAAAATATTAACCAATATTAATAATAAAATATATAAACAAATTCTAATCTTCTATCAAAATCTAATATAAATGTAAACTATAATTTACTTTTTCATACTTAGTTTAGTTAACTATAAGTGCATGTTTCATATCATTAAAATAAAGAAACACAAATAACTAATTCATAGTTACTAACTATCAAAGTAAGCAATTATCTAAATACATAAATTTTAGACATCTAATTTGTTGCTCAAAATAAATTGAGAAAATAAATCAATCTAAATGTGCAAAGTTGTATAGTCTCAATATCTTGATTGCTTTAAAAAGAATATGTAGAATTCAAAATTTCTTTCTCTATCTTTCTAAGTTCTTAAATGGCCAAAAAAAAAAAAAAAGGTTTACAAAAAAAAAAAAAACCTAAATTTTAAATTTGTGATAAAGTCAAGAGGTGGATGAATTTAAAAAAAATAGTGGAAGCTTTAGGGTTATAATACATTACAAGGAGATTAAGTATTTTTTTTTTCCTATAAAATATGGGATGTATTGCTATTGGAAAAAGGAAAATTCTGGGATAACAGGGGAGAAGAACTCAAAAAAGTATTGTGAATACTGAATATTGGTGAAAAGTGAAAATTAAGATAGAAATTTTTTTTTTTTTTTTTTTTGAGTAGATAAAATTAAGATAGAGATAGTTTTAAAAAAAGGAAGGGAGAGAGAGAGAGAGAGAGAGAGAGAGAGAGAGAGAGAGAGAGATGGGTGTGTCAGGGGGTCTTTTACTTATTATTTTGGTAGTAGACTATAGTTTATCACTTTTTAGAGAGAAAAATTAGGGAAACAACAAAATGACACAATATTTCACAAAATTCTTATCATTAGTTGTGGTAGGTCCTATTCTAATATTTCATTATTTTATTTTGACCTATGAGAGATTGAAGTCTCAATTGTTATGAAAATGTTATGACAATCTATTGTGTACATAAAATAACTCTCATTTAAAATAGATATGCTTTTTGGTTTTTGTATGCTGTCAATGGTTGGTTGGTTTAAATTCGAAAATAGTTGTCTTTTTGTTTATTTTTCACTAGTATGTAACTCGTGCTTATACACGAAAATGATAAATTGTAGTTGTGCTATTAATGTTAGTTTGAGTTATTAAACATATAGGACATAGTTTGACCATGACATTTGGAGGTACTAAAATAGTTTTTTCTTTCAATTTTCATGATATTGGTTACACCAAGTTTCTCATTACATTTCTATTACGTATATAATTTTGAAAAGGACAAAATTTGGCTACAAATTTGATTGTAGCCTAAGGTTACAAATTTACTCAATAAAATAAATATTACTAGATATTTTGAAAATCTAATCGTTAAATTGCATATTCTTTACGCTCTTAATACACATATCAAATTTTGTGTCAATCGGATATTATTTATTATATGATATATAAGCTTATATTTTATGCATAATTTTAAACTACAAAAACTTGCAATTTAAATAATTTATCAATGATATAACTATTGATCTTTAATTTTCTAGAAATTTTACAAGCATAAAGGATATAAGAAGAAGATGTTGCAGCCTAAGGCTACAATCAATTTTGTAGCTAAACTTTGTCCTTTTGAAAAATCATTATTGAATACTACATATACAATATTAATTCACAATTATTTTCTGTGAAATTTTACTAAATATAACACAAAATAAATTAATAAATTGGTTAAATAGTGTCTCCTAAATTAAATGGGAATAAGTGAATGAGATTGTCCAGCTTAATTACAGTTTGTTACATTCAATATCTTTACATACAAAATATCTGAATAGAAAAAATGTAAAAAATATGCTCATTAGTTTAGAGAAAAAAATAATAGTAAAAATCTAAACAATTTAATTTGTATGGAAAGCTAAAAAAGAAAAATCCAATTTTGATTCTAATTGAATTTTCACTAAACTTTGGTTTAAAAAAGCAATATATATATATATATATATATATATATATATTACCTAGTTATTAGTAATGGACCGTTTTGATTCTAATTACATAAATGACTTATAAATTTGAATTGTTTTTAGTTATACAAAAAAAAAGCTCATAAATATAAAATCTTTCAAACTCTCTTTTCTTTTAATTTTATATATAGAGTTAGATATATGATTATGTTTTTTATGGTTTATTTATATTAGACTTCTCGTTTTCTAGACTAAATTAATTTTTGACACAAAAATTAAAAAACTTAGATTTGATGGGACACGTGGTGTAAAATTAAACTCTAATTGAAATCCAAATTTTACACTAAATTAACTCACTTGGCACAAAAATTTAAAAACTTCTATAAAATAGGACACTTGGCACAAAATTAGTTTTTAATTTGAATTCCAATTTAAAATCTAATTGGATTTTTTTCTTAGTTTTGCCTATATATATAAACTAGCATGTAACCCATGCAAATGCATGGATGCATTTAAAATTAAACACTATTTTTATTATAAAAATATATATAATTAGTCAAATTATTATTTTAAAAAATAGCATGTAACACATGCATTAATGCATACATATAGTTAAATTTAAAATTAAACATAATTTTTATCATAAAAATATAGATAATTAGTCAAATTATTTTAAAAAAAAGTAAACGTAGTTAGTCACATATTAAATTCTTACCTAAATTTAATAATACTTATGATCATTTTTTTTTTCTAATTTTTAATAAGATAGAACATGTGGTAATTTTTGTTGTGTGATGATTTTTATTGAGTATGTGTGATTGTTTATATATATATATATATATATATATATATATATATATTATTATTATTATTTCATAGCTCATTAATATTAGATTCTTAATATTTTGCACTCATTAACTCACTTGGCACAAAGATTAAAAAACTTAGGTGGACACATGACACAAACTTAAGTGGATAATTATAGTGTGGTCCCCATATAAATTTAGACACAATTTTTATTACAAAAATATAAATAGTTAGTCAAATTATTTTTTAAAATAGCATGTAACATGCATATGCGTATGGATACATTTAAATTGAACACAATTTTTATCATAAAAAATATAAATAATTAGTCAAATTATATATATATATATATATATATATATATATATATATATATATATATGTGGAGACCATTTTTGTCTCAGGTTCGACCTTCAGTTCGACCCATATGTGGGAAGCCGAGGAAGCCTTTTGGCTTAGAGTCCCGCATTGAAGGAAACCCCCCCCCCCCCCCCCCCCCAACTTGCTGCCTTATAAGCTGTGAAGCTAAGGGAGTAGTGTACCATCAAGTCTCTGATCAGATGCTTGATGGTACACTACTCCCTTGGCTTCACAGCTTATAAGGCAGCAAGTGGGGGGGTTTTCCTTCGATGTGAGACTCTGAGCCAAAAGGATTTCTCGGCTTCCCACATATGGGTCGAACTGAAGGTCGAACCTGAGGCAAAAATGGTCTCCACAATATATATATATATATATATATATATATATATATATATATATATATATTTTTAAAGTAAACATAATTAGTCACATATTATAATTTTTACCCAAATTTAATACTACTTATGATAATTTTTTTTCTAATTTTTAATAAGATAGAATATGTAATGATTTTTATTGAGTATATGTGATTAGTTTTTTAAATTTTAAATTTTATAGTTCATTAGTATTAGATTCTTAATATTTTGCGTTCATTAACTCACTTGGCACAAAGATTAAAAAACTTAAATGGACATATGGCACAAACTTGAGTGGAAAATTAATTATAGTATGGTCCCCACATAAATCTAGACATATGACACAAAATTGAAAACTTTAATTTGGAATTCTAATTTGAGTTTCTCTCAGCTTCACCTATTATTATATATATATATATATATATGAGAGTATATCATTTGCAATTTGTACAAATATTATATAGTTGATCCATTTGTAGTTGCTTGTTGAGAAATTAGGACAAAATCATCGGAAAACAGAGAATTGAAGTAGGCTTAAGGACATGATATGATTGTTTTTATTAACACAATATTTTCTCGTACTTGGTTGAGTTTGCTAAAGGGTTAAAGGTATATATCGCCTCTAGAATACAGTTAAGCCATAATTTTACAGGTAACAAATTTTAAAAAATCGTATGAATTACTTTATATATGTAGTACCCCATTTTTTAACCGTCATTTAATTTAGCATTAAAATTTAAATGTAAAAAGATAATTTTGGAATTTAAGGATAAAAACATCATTTTGATTTTTGACTAGGATAATTTTAGTAAAATTTAGACGTTAAATGCGGTATGCTAGTAACCTGTGGAATATGAGAAAATTTATCGTGTATCCGATATTCATACTATGATGGAAGATATAATGATATATGTATTATAAAGCAAAGGAGGGATCATACATACCGGATAGACAGTATTGACTTAGACTAGTTGAAGAAGTTATAAGTCCCAACACTGATGATGGCCCTGTTTGCTAACTAGGACTAGGAGAGATTCCATGTGAATTGTCCAGGAGAAGCAAAAGAACATTACAATTTATAAAGAAGAAAAGTGCACTATTGAGTTCGGGAGGAATTGAAAGTAAAATGAGAATTGATAGAAAGAAATTGGAGGACTGGAGGAGAGCTCCCTTGTAAATTGTCCAGGAGAAGCTAAAGAACATTACACTTTATACAGAAGAAGTAAATTGTCTCTATCAAGATCCAGGTCCACAAACTGAGTTAGGGTGGAATTGAAAGTCAAATTAGAATTGATAGAAAGGAATTGGAAGTAGAATTTCTAGATGCTATAATTAAGTGCGGTAGGCGATGACCCATTTCTTGAGCCTTGAGGAATAATTTCCATCAGGAAATATGTTTTATTTATTTATATATTTTTAAAAATTATAAAAGAGGTTAGTTCACAGGATTATTTACAGCGACCGATTGAGTTAGGGCAACAAAGGTTGGTATTCTGTTGGTCTGAAGTCCAAAAAATAGAGAAGAATAGCTATAAATTAATGGATGACATAAAATTTAATCACTATATTATAAATGAATTATTTAGGAATACAATTGTTGAGGCGTTGTAGAAACTCTCTTTCTGATTTCACAACTATGAAATTAAAATCTCATTCTTGAACAAAATTGTACCCGAGGACAAAATTATAATTTTAGAAGTTCCAGGACTGATGATGGCCATGCATGCTTCCTAACTAGGTGAGCTTCCTTATGAATTGTCCAGGAGAAACTAAACTAAGAACATTACAATTTTTTTGAGAAAAAAAGAACAATACAATTTAGAGAAAAGAAAAGTGTGCTATCAAAGCTGGAATGGTTCCTGTAAGGTTGTCAACTTCAAGACCCAAGTACACGGTACACCAACAAAGTTGGATTAGAATTGAAAATCAAATTAGAATTGTTAATTTTTTAGAAAGGAATTGGAAGTCAAATTCAGGTGCTGTGAAAGTGCGGTAGGCGGTAACCCATTTCTTGAGGAATAATTTGAGTGGGAAGAGTTTTATTATTTTTTAACCACGAAAGAGACTAGTAGTATAAACAAACAACTATATATATATATATATATATATATATATATATATATATATATTATTTTGAGCGATTAAATTTGGGGCGTTGTCTCCTTCAAGTACTTGTATAAACTATAAACAAACAAATTTAAATTTCGAAAAACATATATATTTTAGTTTGAGGGAAGACTTTTTTTTTTTGAGGAAGAAAAAATGGAGGTGTTTATGGTTATATTTAACCCCCGGGCAGGGCACCAGGTGGCAGCCGATAGAATATGGAGCCTTTCGTACCCGAAACTACCTTTACCAGCCTGTGTGGGGGGTCAACCCCACTAAGGATGCCCACCAAACAAAAGCCTGCTGGCAGCGAGACTCGAACCTAGGTGGGTTAGACGAAGCGTTTGAACCTTACCAGCTGAGCCAAGCTCTCGTTGGCGAGGGAAGACTAATTACTATAAAAGCATACAAATGAAAAACTACAAATATATTAATTTATAATAAAAATTTAAAACGGAACTTTATTTATTTTATTGATATATGATAACTGGAATTTTCTGATGTTTTCAACAAAGATGTTCAAGGTTTGAATTCATCACCATCCTCCATTGTTAAAACCACAAATATATTTAACATATATACAGTACACACACACGCTTTATTCGTTAAAATATCTATTCCTTTTGAGAATAAATAAATTATCTTCCAATGTGATCATCAAAGTGTGGAGTAGCCTAGTGGTTGATGCTAAAACTATAGAGCATTCACATCGGTAGTGCTAAAAAAATTAGCTTTTAGTACCTCAAACTCCTACTTTATCTATTTTAACACCACATTGAATAATACACCATACATCTCATCTTTTATTTTAGTACATCACCCATTAAAATAATATAAAATATCCACCCACAAAAGAGAGAATGTAGTTAAAGCGATGTTAGAAGTATGTAGTTAAGTGATTAAATTTATTATATCTCGATATCTTAAGCTTTTGTGACAATTGGTAATTTAACTTGATAATTTAATAAGCAATTAGCAACTTGCTATGGTGGATTGCAACTAATAGCAGTTCACTGTAACAAGTTGTTAATTATTTTTGAAGATTTAACAGCTCCAATATAGCATGCATTTTGGTGTTTGTGGTGCTAAAAATTACTTTTTATCTATTTTAACACCGCTAATGTGAATGCTAACCCCTCTTTTTAAGGGAGGGGGATTCAAGCCTTAGTTGCATTTAATTTTTTAAAGAAACCAATGAGTATCAACACTGGTGGGCAAGAGGGAGAAAATTTGACATCAAATTCAGCAATTCAAGTGCCAAATTTGGTGTCAGATTCTCTCTCCTCTCCTCACAAATTTTCAAGCGAATTCAGCACACAAGTTGCCAAATTCTACTTCTCTTTTATAATGCCAATAAACTTACATTTTTACAATATTTAGCCAAAAAGACTCCAGGAATTAGGGAACGTAAAACTATGGAATATTTGCCCACAAACATTTCTAAGGAAGAGTAAGGCCAAGCCCAAGTGGTTAACTTCTTGAAACAACATGAACAGAACAATTGTAATCTGTATTCATTTTATTCCATTAGCGCGCGTTAATAAACAGTAACATGTCGACTGACAATCCTAATAGAAGCTATTGATATTCTTTTCTTTTTTCTTCTACATTTTTTTTCCTTAATTTATATGCTTATGTTTTTTTCCCAAATACAGGGAAGTGACAATATGTATGTCCATTAATCAAATAAAATGACTTAAAATACCTAGCTCATTCTTGTTCTGTTTTCCTTCTTAAATTTAAGAACTGTGTTTCTAATTGCATTAATTTCATTGACGACAACATTTTGTTGGGTGCATGTGACACCCTTGGATTCCATCACACATATTTGTCAAAGCTCATTTATGAGCTTGTTCCAAAAGTTTTTAAAGCTTGCTTTCTCATTTATTGAGAAATGACCAAGACTTGTGAGAAGTCTAACTTCTCTTAATGAGAAGTGATCTTAAGCATGTTGGACACGCTGAAGAAAAAGAAAAGAAAGGAACTAAGGCCATTCAGCTATTGTGTGTGATTGAGAGAGAGACACACTGAGTGAAGAGCCGAAGCAAGAGAGCCATTCGGCCATTGTGAGAAAAACACAAGTGAGAGCTTCAGGAGGTGCAGTCAGTCCGAAAAGATAGAGAGAAACACAGTGAGAGTGTGAAAAAGAAAAGGGATTTTTCTTTGCTCAAGTTACACATGAAGAAGATAAATTGGTAGAGTTCTCATGGAGTTTTTGAGTGCTACAACCATGGAGAGTTGGAGTATTCAAAGGAAGATTTTGCTACTGACTTTGTGGTGAGATTGTATTTACTCATTGAGATTTATTTGTTGTATATCCAATTTATTGTGGAATCAAGTTTAGCATAAACTTGATAATTGTAATCTCTATTTCATAGTAGATATTTTTCAGAGCTGCCCCGTGGTATTTCCCTCTACACTGGAGGGTTTTCCACATAAGATTCGGTGTTCTTGTGTGGTTGTGTTTATGTGGTGCTTGCTGGAATTTTTTTTGTTTCCATAATATTGTTATTGCTTGGTACTTATATATTTTAATTCACACATAGACATTTAGGAGATTAGGATTTTCCCCCAACACATTTGACTGAGGGAGAAATACTGAAATAGTGTCTGAAAGATTTTATATAAATGGGAGCATATCATTTGCAATTTGTGCAAATATTATATTCTCTAGAATACAATTAAGCTAGAATTTTACTAGTACCAAATTTTAAAAATCGTATAAATTTCTTTATATTTATGTACTACCCTATTTAATTTTTCTCCCGTAGTTTAACCTAACAGTAAAATTTAAAGCTAAAAAGATAATTTTAGAATTTAAAAATAAAAACATCATTTTGACTATTAGATGAACAAAAGTTTAATTTCAAACAAAATCATAATTCCTAACTATTAGAATGACATACTGAGTGAAAAATCGAACCATCATCGGTACCAAATCAAGTTTCAAAAGACAAAATTGAAGTGAAAATTTGTAAAACATTTTGGTGCATATAAAATGACCATTTTCACAATGACCTGATTGTCAATTCTGCTAAAATGTGTCCAATACTCCTGTGACTTTGATAAGTCATTGAAAATTTCTGTGGAAGTAGAATTCAGATGCTGTTGTACTGCCAGTTTTCATTTCTTAATTTTTTCTCTTATGACTGAACTGAAACGAGTCTCCATAGGAGTTGTGATTTGTCAAAAAAGACTCTTAATCAATCATGTCATTGACAAAAAAGATATCCTAGTTCAAGAAATAGGCAGCAATAGCTAAGGATTTCTGTCTAAATGCTGGAGTCTCACATGCAAATACCGTTTTCTTCAAATCAAATATTTTGGACCAGATCATTTTCCACCGTGTTAGACACTTTGCCAGATATTTTCTGCCCTGTTTGCCACTTTTTCTTTTTCCATATTCGATGAACTTTGGACCATGATAAATTTTCCACCGTGTTTAACACTCTCCAAGATTTTTTTTTTTTTTTTATTCTTATTTTTCCGCTCTGTTTGTCACTTTGCTTTTTTGCCTTTTTCCACATTGAATGTACCGACACCAACATCTAGCCCAATGTGTCACCAATGTATAGCTTGTATTTAATTGTTGCTATTTTTGCTATCATTGAATGAAGGTTCTGATTTGCCAAAAAAATAAAAACCTATTACTGGGGACAAATTCACTAGTATTGTCATATACCCAAATTGTTGTTGAGGTTTGACGAGGTTTAACCGAACTCAATTAGTTCAACTGGATTTCAGAATGGCAAATTTCACCAATTTATGGTCAAAACCCATTAAGCTCTAGCAACGCAGAAAAAGGAGGAAATGTGATGATGCCGAAAATTCCACCAGTAAGTCACACGGTTCTTGCGCGCTACACACGACACCTGCACAACAACAAGAAAGAACCTAGCAGAGAGTACCGGTGTGGTACCGGCCAAATACCCCCCGAAGGTTAAGTCAGAAATGTTCTCACTGCTCTAGAGTGCTAGAGAGGGTAAATTATGCGTCCCTTGGTTCGTGAGGGTATTGGGGCTTTTATAGTAGTAGAAAGGTTGACATCCCTTCCTTGGTGTAGAAGTCTTTTCCTTATAGGAGTCTCCTTGGGCGTATTTTGCAGGATTCTTTCCATATAGGAGTTCTTAGGTTTCATGAAGCGTGGGGAGCAAGTTATTTACTTATACACGCAAACGTGGTGATCAAGTATTCAAAGATTGACGCCGTCAGTCTATGTTGTTCCGTCAGATTAAGCACCGTCAGCTTCAGGATGTCCAGCTTCATGGTACCCTATGCGTGGAGTTCCTTCACGCCATATCACCGTCAGCTCTTTAGAAATGTTGACGGCAAAACATGTCCCGTCACCTTGTCCATTTATTTTATCCTTATCAGTTGCCCCCTACTTCATACTTCCATCAGTTTTTATACTAACGGGTTATGGAGTTGATTATGTTATTTCTCAAAGAGGCGGGGTTATTGCCCTCATGGGTCTCCTCGAGCCGCCGTGTATTTAATGCTTTGGACAGGTGGCTCATTTTTATCGGCTTTGCTTCTGACGAGGCGTCGCTTCGTCTTCCGCGCCCTTTTATCCCATATATAAACAGCACCTCCCCCTCATTTTTCTCTATTTCAACCCTGCTGATCTTGGAGAGAGAGACCGTCGCACATTTTTCGTCAGCTTTACTTCCGTCAGCTATTCTGTCGCTGTCTGTAGAGCCATCCGGAAGGTCACCATATCAGTAAGTTTTCATCTCCTCTCTTCTTTCTTCCTCTTTTTTATTTTTATTTTTGCCTCATTAGTGAGGACGTCAGTCTAGGTACTTAGATTGAATCCGTCACTTGTAGGTAGTCAGATGTCAAGTGACGCATCTTGTGAGGAGTCATCAGCCCGCGAAGGAGCGGGCTACGACGAGGCCTTTGGTTCTAGAAATGAGTCAGGGGACTCTTCAATTCCGTCAGAGAGAGAAATGTCGGCCCAATCTCCTGACGGCAATGAGAGTTTCGCTGAGGGAGATAAGGATGAGGAAAGAGGGGATGGAAACGTCGGGGATGAAATGGATGTTGATGGAGAGGATAGTGACGGGGATGAGGGGTCTACTAAAGAAACCTCGGAGGGTCCTGGAGATAACCGTCCCTTCATTCTTCCTGAGGATTGGGCCGTTAACAAATTTTTGCCTAGGATGAGTGGTAAGGTTTTTAGGGAGTTGCGTATTCGTTACCAAATCCCAGACCACATCCCAATCCGTCTCCCTAGCGAGGATGAGAGGTGTTACTCCGGGCGGACCGCTGACGTTGGCATGTATGATGCCATGTTTGCTGCGGGCTTGAGGTTGCCTTTGACGGCTCTACACCGTCAACTTGTTGACTTCCTGGGCATATCCGTCACCCAAATTGCCCCAAACGCCTGGAGGACTTTCATAGGAGCTGAAATCTTGTGGGGCAGTTTCAGTGGAGGACACCGTCAGCTTACGCTAGACGAATTTTTTTATTGTTATAGGCCCCATCATATTGCCTCGTCTAAGGGGACATATCACTTCAATGCCAGGGAAAAAGGGTTACGGCTTGTGTCAGACATGCCGGATTCCAATAGGAACTGGAAAAGTAGGTATTTTTTCGTTGAGGGGACGGATTGGGTTTGCCGTCAGGAGGAGTGGGCGACGATGCCCCGCGGCTATTTTGACAACACCTGGGCCTTTGTCAGGGACTTAGGTTGATCCCGTCAACTATGTTCCTGCTGTTTTTTTTTGAAGTGACGCTACTAACACTTGCTTTTGTTTCTTTCAGCTTATACCCGTCCGCACATATCTGACTAGCAAGAGGAGTTCATCCAACGGATTCTGGAAATCCCTTTGGAAGACCGTAAGTGCAGGGATTTGATCACCCTTGACACCCTTCACTTATACTGTGGGGGTCCAGAACCGTCAGCGGCAGCTCGAAGGTTGGAAGAGTTTGCACGTCGACGTGAGTAGATTTTTATTTTTCCAGTCAGTTTCATTCCTCCGTCCCTTGCCCAAACAGTCTTTTTTGTGTTTGTAGAGATGGAATCCGCGAAGCAAAGGATAAGGGCTGCCGCAGCCCGTCAGAAGGAGGAGAGGAAGGCTAAGGAGGTAGGGGGGGAGGCCTCGTCAACCCCCAAGGCCGTCGCTAAGGTGACGAAGAGGAAGCCCGACGGGAGTGACAGCCATCCCTCAAAAAAGCCTGCCGCCTCCTGACCCATAAGGACTATGCCGTCGGGGAGGTTGAATCCCTGATAAAACCGACGGACATAGAGCCTTGTGACCAGGTGGGGACGGAGGATTTAGGGGCGTCGGCCCTCTTCGATCTCACCAGGGTATGTTTATTACATTTTTGGTTGAACAAGCTTTATTTTGTTCTTTTAGTTCATTTTTGGTTGACTGACGGATATGTTCTTTTAGGCCTTGGTGCGCGTTAAGGCCCTTCACGACCGTTGTGTGGCGAAGGAGGGGGTCGCCACCCGAGTTCGTAAACATAACACGAACCTGTTGAATCAGCAAACTCAGTATAAGGAAGCCGTCCGTATCCTCAACCAGGAGCTGCAGGAAGTTAAGGAGAAGCTGACGGAGGTCACCCGTCAGAATGACAAGCTCCAGGAAGAGGTGACGGATCTGGGCGAAAAGCTGCAGACGGCGGGGGCTGACGCGATTAGAGACTTTAAAGCGTCGCAGTCTTTTATTGACTCATGTGCCGGATATTATGGCACTGGGTTCGATGATTGCCTTCGGCAGGTCGCGTCGGCCTTCCGGGAGTTGGACTTGTCTGGGATTACCATGGACGAAGAAGACGACGGCTCTCCTCAGCCTAATCCTACTCCGAAGCATGATGATAGTGTAGTCTTAGCTCAGCCTGCTGTTAATCCTGCTGCTCTTGATTCTCCACCTGTGATTGTGGATATCGAGGACCATCAAGCTGATGGCAAACCTACTGACGCTCCTGCTGCTTAGTTTTTATTTTGCATTTTAGCCGTGTATTTATTTTGTAAACAATCGTTGCATTTTAAACATTTGGCAAACAGTTGTAGTTTTAAACAATGTTTAAGTGCCCTTGTTTTCTTCGGGCTCTTGTTTATATACAGTTGTGTATGCGTTTATTTCCGTTGCTTTTGTATCTGTTAACCAGTGATTACGCCATACGAAGTCTTGGCAACCATTCCCGTCTGTTTGGGAATCCGTCAATTTTTGAACGGTCGGAAGATTCCGTCGGTATGACTGACGTTTTTCTTCTTACCTCGTCGGTTTTACGGGTTTCCGGTTGGATTTTTGGCCTTTTTCCAAGGTCCGTCAGCTTAGTGGCATCATCCGAGTATTGTTTTTCATGGTCGTCAATTTCCTAATTGTGGCCATCTTTTGGGCTTAGTGTAAGTCCGTTGGCTCTATACCGGCCCGATAAGTTTAGTAAGACCGTCAGCTTTTTGGTTTTAGCTTTTTATGGGCTTGATGAACTTTTTCTCCTTTGTGGGCCCGTGGGTTTTTGAACCTTGTCTGTATGGTGATATCCTCACCACTCGGGACCGTCAGCTTTTTAGCTTCGGCTTTGATGATCTTGTCATCTTTGTAGGTCCGTTAGTTTTTAGACCTTGTCCGTATGGTGATATCCTCACCACTCGGGACTGTCAGCTTTTTTAGCTTTGGCTTTGATGATCTTGTCATCTTTGTAGGTCCGTTAGTTTTTAGACCTTGTCCGTATGGTGATATCCTCACCACTCGGGACCGTCAGCTTTTTAGCTTTGGCCTTGATGATCTTGTCATCTTCTCGGGACCGTCAGCTTTTTAGTTTTGGCTTTGATGATCTTGTCATCTTTGTAGGTCCGTTAGTTTTCAGACCTTGTCCGTATGGTGATATCCTCACCACTCGGGACCGTCAGCTTTTTAGCTTTGGCCTTGATGATTTTGTCATCTTCTCGGGATCGTCAGCTTTTTAGCTTTGGCCTTGATGATCTTGTCATCTTCTCGGGACCGTCAACTTTTTGGCTTTGATGATCTTGTCATCTTTGTAGGTCCGTTAGTTTTCAGACCTTGTCCATATGGTGATATCCTCACCACTCGGGACCGTCGGCTTTTTAGTCCGTGTTATGGACATGGTTGTTTTGGTTGCTCACTTTTGTGAACTTAGTTGCCCACTTACGTGGACTTTGAACCGTAGATAAAAATAGATACTTCAGCAATTTTGAATAAACTCCTCTTATTGCCATGCATTTGTAAATAAAAGTAATTCTAAAATCTAATCCTGCCTTTTGGGCTTAAAACAAAAAATAGATATTGTTGCAAAAAACTAAAGTAAATAATAAATCTGAGGAGTAAGGCTAGAATTTGCTGAAATGTAAGTAAAAAAGGGTCGGTCTTCACACTGCTGCTCCTACTGGTAATACTTTCGTAGGTGCTCGGTGTTCCATGGGTGTGGCAGTTTCTGTCCTTCCAACGTCTCTAGGTGGTAAGTGCCTTTCCTCTGCCACGACGTAACTCGGTAAGGTCCTTCCCAATTGGGGCCGAGTTTCCCTTGGGTAGGGTATCTGGCGGCACCCATGACCTTTCTAAGAACAAGGTCTCCAACTTGGAAGTCTCTGTGTCGAACCCGAGAGTTGTAGTGTTTGGCCATGCGATCCTGGTACCTAGCAAGCCTTTGTTCTGCTGCTGCTCTGATCTCGTCCACTAGGTCGAGCTGTAGTCGCATAGCCTCGTCGTTTTTGTTCTCATCATGATTGTGCACCCTATAGCTCATGAGCCAAACTTCGGCCGAGATGACCGCTTCGCCTCCGTACGTCAGTCGGAACGGTGTCTCTCCTGTGGGCGTCCTTGCTGTCGTTCTGTATGCCCACAGTATGCTTGGTAATTCTTCGGGCCATATACCCTTTGCCCCCTCGAGCCGAGTCTTGATAATCTTGAGTAAGGATCGGTTCGTGACTTCGACCTGGCCATTAGCTTGAGGGTGGGCGGGGGAGGAGTAATGGTTCTTTATTCCTAGCTGTGAGCAAAAATCCCGGAAGGGGTCGTTGTCGAATTGCCTTCCGTTGTCCGAGACAAAGACTCTAGGAATGCCAAACCTGCATATGATGCATCTCCAGACAAAGCTGCGCACATTCTTTTCTGTAATTGTTGCCAAGGCTTCAGCTTCCACCCATTTCGTGAAATAATCAATGCCCACCACCAGGAACTTCAGCTGTCGTATTGTTGTAGGGAATGGCCCCATAATATCTAACCCCCATTGTGCCAACGGCCATGGGACCATCATCGGGGTCAGCTCTTCGGTCGGTTGTCTAATAATATTGCTGAACCTTTGGCATTTGTCGCAGGCCCTGACATAGGCTTCGGTGTCCCTCTGCATGGTGGGCCAATAGTACCCCGCCCGCAGAAGCTTGTGTACCAACGATCTAGACCCTGAATGGTTTCTGCAGATTCCTTCATGTACCTCTCTCATGACGTAGTCTGCCTCCTCCGTACCCAAGCATCTCAGATATGGTCGGGAGAAGCCTCTTTTGTACAGCACGTCTTTTATTAGGACGAACCTTGCCGCCTGGACCTTTAGTTTTCTTGCAGCCTCCTTTCCGTCTGGCAATACCCCGTTTTTCAAGTATGACATTAACGGCGCGGTCCAGCTACTATCAGAGCCTATTTCCTGCACGTTGCTGGGGTCTATTAGCGGAGAAAGCTGAACAAAAGAGAGTACATTACCAGGGGTGACCATATGTTCTACCGAAGCGGCCTTTGCGAGGCGATTAGCTCGCTCATTTTCTCCTCTGGGAATTTGGACGATCTTGGCTTCTAGGTCGTCCACTCTCGCCTTAACTTGATCAAGGTACCTTTTCATCCTTTTGCCCTTGCATTCGTAGTCTCCATTTATTTGGTTGGTAATGACCTGAGAGTCGCAGTAGATGACTACCCTTGCGGCTCCTGCAGCTTTGGCGAGGTCCAGTCCTGCTATCAATGCTTCATATTCTGATTCATTGTTGGTAGCGGGGAAGTCGAGACGGACCATACATTCAATTGTGTCTCCTTCGGGCGATATTAGCACGATACCGGCCCTTCCGGCTTGTCTGTTGGACGACTCGTCCGTATATATGCTCCAATGAGGGGACTCTTCTGCCCCCTTGTCTTCGTCATGAGTGAATTCGGCTATGAAATCTGCGACGACCTGTCCCTTGATGGCGGTTCGTGGGCGGTACTGGATATCAAATTCACTTAGTTCTATAGCCCATAACGCCAATCGACCCGCAGCCTCAGGATTGCTCATTGCCCGCCGTAAGGGTTTGTCGGTCAGGACGTTCACCGTATGTGCTTGAAAGTACGGTTTGAGCTTGCGGGCCGCCGTCACTAATGCAAAAGCAAGTTTTTCCATGGGCGGGTATCTTTCTTCAGCACCGCGGAGTGCGCGGCTTGCGTAGTATACGGGCTTTTGTACTTTCTCTTCTTCTCTGATTAAGGCAGCACTAACGGCTGCGGGGGAGACGGCTAGATACAGGAAAAGCTCTTCTCCTGGCTGTGACGGGCTTAGCAGTGGTGGGGAAGAGAGATAAGCTTTCAATTCTTCGAACGCTTGCTGGCATTCGGAGGTCCACTCGAATGATCTCTTCAGTGTTCGGAAGAAGGGCAAACACTTGTCCGTCGCCCTTGACACGAACCTGTTTAGTGCCGCTATTTTTCCGTTGAGGCTTTGCACCTCCTTCACATTTCTTGGTGGCGCCATTTCCATAATAGCCCGGATCTTGTCCAGGTTTGCCTCGATCCCCCTTTAGGACACCATAAATCCTAGGAATTTTCCCGCCGTCACTCCAAAGGCGCATTTTCCTGGATTGAGCTTCATGTTGTAGGAGCGAAGGGTGTTGAATGTTTCTTTGAGATCTTCCAGATGGTCTTCCTCCCTTCGGCTTTTTACTAGCATATCGTCAACGTAGACCTGGACATTCCTCCCAATCTGTTGTGCAAACATTTTGTTCATAAGTCGTTGGTATGTTGCGCCTGCGTTCTTCAGGCCAAAGGGCATCACTTTGTAACAGAAGAGCCCTTGGCTGGTCACGAACGAAGTTTTTTCCTGATCAGCTTCGTGCATCCGGATCTGGTTGTACCCTGAGAAGGCGTCCATAAAGCTCAGCAACTGGTGTCGGGCCGTTGATTCTACTAGGACGTCGACCCTTGGGAGGGGATAGCTATCTTTGGGGCAAGCTTTGTTAAGGTCGGTGAAGTCCACACACATCTGCCACTTCCCGCTAGCCTTTTTGACCATTACTACGTTCGCCAGCCAATCGGGGTAGTATACTTCCCTAACGAAGCTCGCTTCCTATAGCTTTCGGACTTATTCTGCTATGGCCCGATCTCGTTCGGGGGCAAACACTCTCTTCTTCTGTCGAACAGGTGGAAAGGCGGGCGATACATTCAACCTGTGCACCATGACTGAAGGGTCTATTCCTGGCATATCTTTATGACTCCAGGCGAATACGTCTCGATTGTCTCTGAGGAAGGTTATGAGCTCCTGGCGGATTGTGGGGTTCGCGAGTGTTCCGATTTTGGTCGTTCTGCCAGGATCGGAACTGTCCAGTGGTATCTCTTCTAGCTTCTCTACTGGCTCTGTTACCGTCCGGTGTTCTTCTATACTTAAAGCCTGAACCTGATCCTCCATTTCCATCATGGCTATGTAGCATTCGCGCGCGGCCATCTGACTTCCGCGCAACTCCCCTACTCCGTAGTCGATAGGGAACTTGATCATCAGGTGGTAGGTTGAAGTTACCGCCCTCCATGAATTGAGCGCGGGCCGTCCGAGGATAGCGTTGTAGTCAGACGAGCAATCGACCACCAAGAACGTCACGTCCTTGGCTATCTGCTGAGGGTAATCGCCTACTATGACGGACAATGTGACCACTCCCAGGGGGAATACCCGGCTCCCTCCGAAGCCTACGAGCGGGGCGTTTGTCGGAATCAATCGCTCCCTGTCGATCCTCATCTGCTGGAACGCCGGGTAGTACAAAATATCTGCTGAACTGCCGTTGTCAACCAACACCCGGTGCATGTTGTAGTCTTCTACCCGTAAGCTGACGACGAGCGCATCGTCGTGTGGATGGTGAAGGCGCTGTGCGTCCTCCTCTGAGAACCCAATTATGGGGCCTTCTCTTCGTGCTATCTTCGGCACGACTCCTGTCAGCTGAACACTTTGTACCATACGGAGGTAGGCCTTGTGGGCCTTCTTGGACGACCCGGCAACCGCCGTTCCTCCTACGATCATCCTTATGTCCCCTATCGGGGGCCTCGGTCTCTCATTATCCCGTCGGGGGTGTTGGTCTTGTGCAGGTGGATCCGTTTTCTCCTTGCTAACGAACTTCTGCAGTTTTCCTTGTCTGATAAGCGCCTCAATCTGCTACTTGAGGTCATAGCAGTCAGCCGTATTATGACCATGGTCGCGGTGGAAACGGCAATACTTATCCCTGGAACGTTTGTTGGGATCACTCTTTAGCTTTCCCAGGAACGTCAGAGCCTCCTCATCCTTGATTTGCATAAGGACTTGATCTATCGGGGCCGTCAGTGGAGTGAAGCTCGTGAATCTTCCCCCAAGGGGCTTAGGGCACTTTTCATCCCTTCAGTCTCCCGTTCTTGCCTTCTTTCGGCCTTGGTCCTGCCGAGTGTCTTCCTGCCTCTCTCTTTTTCTTGGCCTCTCTTCTTGGGCCAACAGCGCGTCTTCGGCGTTCATATATTTCGTGGCATGATAAAGTACTTCCGACATGGTCTTTGGGTCGTTTTTGTATAGGGAGAACAAAAACTTACCCTTCTTCAAGCCGTTCGTGAATGCTGCGACAAGTATCTTATCGTCGGCTTCGTCGATCGAGAGTGCCTCCTTGTTGAAGCGGGATATGTAGGCTCTTAAAGTTTCATCCTCTCGCTGCTTCATACTCATCAAGCAAGCCGTAGACTTCTTGTACCGATGGCCTCCGATGAAGTGTGCGGTAAATTGAGCGCTGAGTTCTTTGAAGGTACTGATGGAGTTCGGTGTCAGTGGGCTGAACCAAATTCTCGCTGCGCCCTTCAGTGTTGTAGGGAAGGCTCTACACATGATCGCGTCTGCCACTCCTTGAAGGTGCATTAGGGTCTTGAAGGTCTCCAGGTGGTCTAGAGGATCCTTGACCCCGTCATAACTGTCTATCTGCGGCATGCGGAACTTACTCGGTAGGGGGAAGAAGTTGACGGTGGCAGTGAACGGTGAGTCAGTCCGGTTGACAAGGTCGTCAAGATCACTGGACACTCGCCCCTTGAGGGCATTCATCATAACCTCCATTTGTTCCTTCATAGCCTGCATCTCTGCGATAATAGGTGGCGAAGCTGTATCTGCGAGGGAAGGGAGACTCACGTACTGTCGCTCTGGTTTGTTCGGGGCGTTGCTCGCCTGGGGTCCCTCCTGGTTTCTTCTGTCAACGCTGGTTCCTTCTTGCTCAGCTCCTTGGTTGTCTGGCGCTGCGTTTTTCTGGCGTAGCTGCTCTTCCAGGTTGCGGTTTTGTTGTGTGAGCCGTTCCACAACCGCAGCAAGAGTCTTGACTTGCTTCTCGAGGGCGATCGTGGGTGGCTCCTCTTCTTGAATGTCGTTAGTGGTTGCCATTGAGCGGGTAAGCACCATGCGACTTTTTGTCCGGGAAGCTGTAATATGGCTACACGATTCCCCACAGACGGCGCCAACTGATGATGCCGAAAATACCACCAGTAAGTCACACGGTTCTCGCGCACTACACACGACACCTGCACAACAACAAGAAAGAACCTAGCAGAGAGTACCGGTGTGGTACCGGCCAAATACCCTCTGAAGGTTAACTCAGAAATGTTCTCACTGCTCTAGAGTGCTAGAGAGGGTAAATTATGCGTCCCTTGGTTCGTGAGGATATTGGGGCTTTTATAGTAGTAGGAAGGTTGACATCCCTTCCTTGGTGTAGAAGTCTTTTCCTTATAGGAGTCTCCTTGGGCGTATTTTGCAGGATTCTTTCCATATAGGAGTTCTTAGGTTTCATGAAGCGTGGGGAGCAAGTTATTTACTTATACACGCAAACGTGGTGATCAAGTATTCAAAGACTGACGCCGTCAGTCTATGTTGTTCCGTCAGATTAAGCACCGTCAGCTTCAGGATGTCCAGCTTCATGGTACCCTATGCGTGGAGTTCCTTCACGCCATATCACCGTCAGCTCTTTAGAAATGCTGACGGCAAAACATGTCCCGTCACCTTGTCCATTTATTTTATCCTTATCAAAATGTTACATATTGGTTAGAAGAAAAGAACACAAACGCCAGACTTATTTAAAAATGGTGGTTGGAAAATCCTCTGTGAGTGACAACTCGATTGATGGATCTTTGGAAGTAGGGAAATGATCTTGAAGGGAAGGGGTTAAGCTTCGATCCAAAAGATTAGAAAAGAGAAGAAGTTATGAATCAATACATAAGAGATCTCTTTTTTCTTTTTCTTTTTGATGAATTTATAAAAAAAAAAAAAAAAAAAAAAAAAAAGAGATTAAATGAATACAAATGTTATCACTGAATAGAACTAAGTTGACGAAAATAAACTGAAGTGGACTTAAAAGGACCAAAGTAGTCCAAATAGACTGAAATCAGCCGAATTGAGCGAAGTGGACCGAAGTAGACTGAACTAGAGCGAATAGACCAAATTAAACCAAACTGAACCTAGACCAAAGTGGAATGAATTGGATTGAACTAGACTAAAATGCTATGTTGATATGGCTTAACAGGAGTATACCAAATCTTGACCTCAAGTGAATGGGTCATAAGTTTATAGCCTCCATCTCCATGTCAATCAAATTTGTGCGAGCCCAAAGGACTTAATGATCCTGGCTTGCATTGCGGTGGGCTGACTCGAGACCCAAAGGATTGATAAGTCTATGTGAGTACAAAGGGCATGAGAGACCGACGATTTAAATCAAAAGATAGTTATACATTATGGATGGCTCTATAAAAATGGTAATTTTTTAGTGATTAAAAAGCTATATTAAGATGGAAAGCAAATTAAGAAAAACGATCCAGAAAAGAAAATCACAAAAAAATAGTTTTCGTAAACTGTTATTACCTGCTAACCTGCCCTCAAACATTTCTAAGTTAAGAAGAACAGTAAGGAATAAAGTATCAAACAAATATTACAATTAAAGGAGCAATCGTACAATCCATTATAAAAACAATAAATATAGTAATATGGTTTAAGAAATGTCATTGACAAATAACAGGGAGCCATTGATCTAAATTACCTTTGACATGGAAAGCAATGACAATGGCTGAGGCAGCATATGCGTACACTATAAAGAACACAGTAGAATGTCACAAGCCTATAATTTATAGCCATCACGAGCCTCAGAAATTTTACTCAATCAAGGAAGTTCATTACTTCAATTCCATCCAATTCGGTCATGCTACAAAACAATCATATAAATTAATTAATAACGGAACAGCTACGTCACTAATAGAAATAGTGAAAGAACGAAAAAACTGTAATTACTTTCTTGCAACAACATGAACAAACAGTAATTCTATTCTTTTTATTCCATTGGTGTTAAATAACAGAGAAATGCTTCATCTATAACATTTTCATAACACTCTCACAACAAATCACATGTGACAAGTTGTTATTGGTTCAAATTTGAATTTACAACTTAAATTACTTTTTTGTCCACTTATAACAACCAATAACAACCTACCACTTAAGATTTGTTGTGAAAATGTTATAAACATAGTATTTTTCTAAATAACAGTACAGAAAAGTTTAGGAACAAAGGAGACAACAAAATCTCACAACATTTTCACAATATCTTTGTTTTGAATTGTGGTAGGTCCCACTAAAATCTTATTTTATTTCAATTTATTTTGAATTATGGTGGAATGACATTTTGTTTAAGTCCTAGAAGAACTCATAACAATAACATGCAGACTTAACAATCATAATAGAGAGATTGATATTCTTTTCAAATTTTCATTTTTTTTTTCAATTTCTCATTTATGTTTTTATTTTATATTGTTATTGTTCTTGTACAAATAAGTGAAAAATATGTATGACCATTAATCAAATCAAATGAGTTTTTGTGGAGAAGAAAATAAAATGAGTTAACATACCTAATTCATTCTTCTTCTGTTTCCCTTCTTAAATTTAAGATATGTGTCTCTAATTGCATTCATTTCATTGACAACAATATTGGCATCCGCTCATTGGGTGATGTTGTAGTACACGACAGTCCAATTTCAAACACTGATATCAAGCAATCTTTTATTCTGCTACTAACATTGAGATGGGGCTCTTCTTCAATTATTGCTATGTCTTCTATGTCATTTTCATCTCTCTCATCATCAACATCATCTTCATCCTCCTCAAAGAACATTGATGGGTCAACTATATCCATTACATGTTCAGGCAAAGCCATTGAAGTGAACCCGTGAATGCTCAAATCATCTATGAACATTTCATCGATAGGCTTTTTCCCAGTGAACATCTCTAGCAAGAGTATCCCATAACTGAAAATGTCTCCCAGTGTTGAAACTTGGCCACCCATCCCGTACTCTAGAATTCATTAATACATTTTCAGTAACAAATAGTACTCTTCTGAGCTTAGAATTTAACCACTAATGCATTATGTATTGTTTGCACACATATCCCAACATACAATTTTGTGGATCTGTGCGTTTGCTTCTTTTTTTTTTTATTTTTTTTATTTTTTAGTGGCCAATGTTGTTAAACATTTTTCCCTACTAAAAAAAGCGGTCTCAAACTTGAGCATATAGTTACTTTTTAAAAGAATCTCTACATCCGTTTAATATGAAAAAAAAAAAAAAAAAAAAAAAAAAAAAAAAAAAAACTATTAAACAAGAAATGAGTTATGCTACATTTGGTTGAAAAATTACCTGGAGCAATGTACCCAATGGAACCCTTTAGTCCAACTGATAGGGTTTGAGTTTTGGAGGGATTGTTAGATGCTTCAAAGAGGAACTTCACCAATCCAAAATCACCTACATGAGCTACCATATCTTCATCAAGGAGTATATTGCTTGGTTTAAGATCACAGTGAACAATTGGTGTTTGGCAATGTTGATGAAGATATTCTAATGCATAAGCAACATCAATGACTATGTTTAGTCTTTGAATAAAGCTTAATTTGTTTCTTTCTTGCTGCTCATCATTTTTTCGATGCAACCACCAGTCTAGACTTCCATTGCACATGAACTCAAAAATTAGGCTCTTAAAGTCATTCCCTTTATGATCAACGCTAGAGCAAGCAGAGATAATTTTTAGGAGATTGCGATGACGTATACTTCTCAAAGCATTGCATTCGTTAATGAAACTTGTCGAAGCTTCTTGTTGTTGAAGGTTCAATACTTTTATCGCAACAATTGCTCCATTTCCAGAAAGAACTCCTTTGTATACAGAGCCAAAGCTGCCAGAACCAATCAAATTGTTCTCAGAAAACCCATTTGTTGATTTAAGGAGTTCTGCATAAGAGATACGTAGGGGCCAATCTTCAATAGAAGACGTAGTTAATGCTCCCTCTCTTTTCACAATTGAACATGTAGGGAAAAAATACAACAAAAGAAGTACAAATATGGTTATACAAATGACAGGAATTATTATTCCGAGTGCAAGAAGCTTCCGAGACAAATTAGGATTTTTGCTTGAGCATGTAGATAAATGTAATTCTTGGACACCACCGCATAACTTATCATTTCCAAAAATTGAAATTGCGCTCGCATTTGCAAAAATTCCTTCACTTGGCACCTCACCCTCAAAATCATTATAAGAAATATTGAGATGCTTAAGCCACAAAAGCTTGCTAAGAAATTTAGGAATTTTCCCTAACAATTTATTACGAGAAAGATCTATATCTTCTAAACCTCTTAAGTTCTTCAATGATTGAGGAATTGCTCCCTCAAATGAATTACCATCCAAATACAAGTACTCCAAACTAATACAAGTCTCAATGGTGGTGGGAATTTTGCCTGATAATCTATTGTTTGAGAGATCTAACTTGGCAAGATGTATTAAATAGCCCACTTCAAAAGGTAGTGCTCCGATTAGAAAATTACTAGACAAGTCCAAAAAAATTGAAAGTTGTGAAAGACCCATAACCTGTTTTGGCATGGCGCCAGAGAGATTGTTATGAGAAAGGTTTAGTAAAAGCAATTTTTGGCAATTTCCCAAGGTTGGAGGTATCCTTTCCTCAAATTTGTTGTCCTCCATATGGAGCATTGTCAGTGCAGTTAAGTTACCTAAGGAGGAAGGGATTGGCCCAAAAAAATTGTTCTTATTCAAATATAATTGATTTAACTTTTGAAGGTTCCCAAGAACATGGGGGAGAGTACCTCCCAAATAGTTATATTCTAATCGAAGAACGTTTAAGTTAATGAGGTTCCCGATCCCAATAGGGATGTCACCACGGATCATGTTCCCATTCATAACAAGATATTGTAGCTGGGTGGAAAGGTTGGCTATAGAGCTGGGCAATACTCCTCCAAAATAATTATGATCAAAAACCAAGACCTCCAAACTAGTACAATTAGCCAAGAAATTGAGAAAATTCAGGTCACCATCCTTCCCCTTTCCAAGACTATTGAATTCAAAATTAAGAGTAACCAAGCCTTGCAAGCTTGCTAGATTTTGAGGCACTGTCCCAGTTAGACCATTTCCGGCAAAGTCAAGATCCTGAATTTGAGAAGCATTTGACAACGACGCGGGAATAGGTCCCGTGAAATTGTTAAGACCACAATAAAATGATTGGAGGTTTGGAAGAGTAAGACCAACATCTGGTGGAATGCTTCCATGTATTCGGTTTTGAGTAATAGAGAAAAAGAATATGGAAGAAATATTATAGATTGGAGGAGGGATGGTACCAGACAAATTATTCCCATAAAGCTGAAAAAATCCCAAGCCTGGTAGACGGCCAATTTCACTTGGTATGCTTCCTTGAAAATTGTTTAGTGCAAGACTAAGAGCAATCAAAGAAGAAAAGTTTCCTATCCAAGCTGGGATATTTCCTGTAAGGTTGTTCCCACCAAGTTGTAGATACACCAACTTTGACAATGAGTTGAGGTGGTTCGGAATCTGCCCAGTAAGATTGTTGTAAATAACATTAAGCACCCTAAGTGTTGTGCAGTAGCTCAAATTAGTTGGAAGTTTACCACCAAAGGAATTCGAAGTCAAATTGAGATGCCGCAGGCGCTGTAGACGTCCCATTTCTTGAGGAATTTCACCGTAGAAGCTGTTGTTTTGTAGGTTGATTCCAGTGAGATAAGTAAGATTTCCTATAGAGGGTGGTATGGATCCAGACAATTTCTTAGCTGTCAAGTTCAAAACCATGACTCGTTTACTGGAGGGGCTACATGTAACACCTATCCAGTTGCAGAAATGATAGGAGTCATTCCATGAGCTCATGATTTGAAGTGGGTCTTGAGTGATCCGATTCTTGAAGTCAAGTAAAGCCAGGCGATCAGTCTCATTTGCAAAAGTTGGAATTTTTTCAGATTTCAAACATGAGCTCATACACATTAGAAGAATCCAATGAAAGAATATTAACAAAACCCACTCGTAATTCAGACTAGAGTGCGTCATTCTGTTGGGGTTGCAAGTTTGAAAAGAAGGATAGACTCTGATAACAGAGTTCGCTTTCTGTGGAATAAAAAAATTCAATTAGAGTTAACAGAATTATATGCTAGTAGGACATAGCTGTCTGTGGAAATGCAAAACTTTTAAAAATAAATATTAACCTTTTTCTTAATTAAAATATTAACTTATATTAATAATAAAATAAATAAACACTTCTAATCTGCAATCAAATCTAATATAAACGTTTTTCTCAAAAAAAAATCTAATATAAACGTAAACTATAATTTAATTTTTCATATTTAGTTTAGTTAACTACAAGTGTATATTTCATATCATTAAAATAAAGAAAAACAAGTAAGTAATTCATAGTTACTAACAACAAAGAGCAGACATTATATGTTGAAACTATTAAAAAAAAAAAAAAAAGTAAGAAATTATCTAAATACTTAAATTTTTTACATCTAAGAAAATAAATCAATCTTTTTTTGAGAAGGGGAAAATAAATCAATCTAAATGTGAATAGTTGTATAGTCTCACTATCTTGATCGCTTTTTAAAAAATATTTAGAATTCAACATTTCTTTCTCTAATTTTCTAAATTCTTAGATGGCAAAAAAAAAAAAAAAAAAAAAACTACTCTTTAAAATTGTGATAAAGTCTAGAGATGGATAAAAAAATCAATATTCTATATATATATATATATATATATATATATATATATATATATATATATATAAAATAGAGACCTCACGTGGGAGTGCATGAGGTAACCAAGGTTTTGAAATTCGGACCGGACTGTATGGTCCAACCGAAAAACCTCGAACCTCTTAGTTTTGCGATTTTTTTAGCTTCAAGAACTATTCTATGAGAAAAAAGCAGTAACCCGTGCGAACCGTGGTCGGACCGTACGGTTCTGAGAACCATGACCGGTTTTTAAGGTTTGGACGGTTTCTTTTTGTTTCAGCTTTTCCAGTGAATTTTGGCCAATACACCGGTATGAAGTTATGATCAAATCTAGAAGAAATGAAAAAGAAATGAAAGAACACGAAGAAAAACAAAGATCAGAAGGAGATCTGATAATTTTTGAAGGTGCTTAACCAGTGGAGTTGATATCGTACCGTACCGACAGTAAAAAGGAAAATCACCAAAGAGTTCCTCAGATCTCTTCCTTTTCTTCGTCGTCTTCTTCTTCTTCGCTCAAAGACTTCTCTCCGCTCAGAGACTTGGACCAAACACTCTCTGGCTCTCTTCAGTCTCTACTCTTATTTTAATTTTGGCGAAAATGCACTTTTGGTCCCTACATTTTGGGCCTTGTTACAATTTGGTCCCTAAATTGATTTAGCTCCTAGGTCAGTCCCTGATTTTCAAAAATCGTTTTTAAAATAGTCCCTACCGTCAACCCAGTGACAGAAAATGCTGAGGTGGCAAACGGAAGTACCAGGTGGCATGTTAGATCTGATGTGGCTAATAAAATAAAAAAAAAAAATTATTTGGCTTTTAAAAAATAACACATCAGCATTTTAATAATAAAAAATCCATGTCAGAAAATTTAAAAAAAAAAAAAAAAAAAAAAAAAAACAAAACAAAACCTTAAATCTCATTAAATTAAATAATTAAATTTGTATTTTTTTTAATTGTTTTTCATTGTTTTTTTGGAAGAACATAAGAACATGTTCTTCCCTAACATAACTAACACAATCAAACTCAACAAATTCCAACACAATCAACACCAAATTCTATAGGAAATCAAACCCATAAACTCAAAAAAAAAAAAAAAAAAACTAACTAACTAATCTCCAACAAACCCAAACCTAGAAATTTTCTTGGGAAACAAACACAAAAAAAAAAAAAAAAAAAAAAACCCAAAAAATTCAACAAAGACCCATGCCCGAATCTCCATAGCTAACGGAATCACCTCCACCGTTGCCCCACCAGCCACAACCATAAACCACAGCAGCCACAACCCAACAACCTTCCTCTTCCACCATTTCTCAATCTGCAACCACCAACCACAGCCAAACAAAAAAAAACCCACGAACCACAACCCACAGCCAAAAAAAACCCATGAACCAAATCAACCAAATCAGCCACGACCCACAGCCAAATCAGCCACGATCCATGGCAAAAAAAAAAAACCCACGAACCATGAACCAGTCGAACCCACGAATCGATCGGAACCATCGAAGCACAGTCACCCACGACCTGCGGCCAAACCGACAGCGACACCATCGAGCACGTCCTCACCCACGAATCTGACCACCACAAAGTTCAAACCCATATCATAGCCAACAAAAACCCATGAAATTAGATCCACGACCCGCCAGAGCACAACCACAAAATCAGACCCACAAATCGCCGGAGCACAACCATGAAACCACCAAGAACGCAAGTCACGGGAGTGAGAGAAGGGAAATAGAAGGGTAGAGAGAGAAAGAACAGTCGGAGTGCATGAGAGCTAGAGAGAGAGAGTGAGGGTCGAAGAGAAGAGAGGTTATGTGTGGAGAAGAGAAATTATAAGACATGGGTTTGATTTACTGGATGTTTATGGGTCTTGGATTTATTGGGTTTGATTTGGGGAAGAACATGAAGCATATGAAGTTCATGTCCTGGGGAAGAAGAAGAACAATGTTCTTCTGAAAAAGTTTTTTTTTTTTTTGTTTTTGATTTTGAATTTTTTCAGTTTAATATTTTTTAAATTATTTTTATTTTTTTATTAATTAAAATGCTGACTTGTCATTAAAATGCTGACATGGATGTTGACGTGATATTTATTAATGTTATTTTATTAGCCACGTCAGATCTAACATACCACCTGGCACTTCCGTTTGCCACCTCAGCATTTTCTGTCACTGGGTTGACGGTAGGGACTATTTTAAAAATGATTTTTGAAAATCAGGGACTGACTTAGGAGCTAAATCAATTTAGGGACCAAACTGTAATAAGGCCCAAAATATAGGGACCAAAAGTGCATTTTCGCCTTTAATTTTTCATTTTGTAGCCCAAAACCTCCTTTGAATGACTTATGATAGTACTACTGACCCACGTGAATGACAACACACTAATACACTAATACACCCACTGACCCAAGTGAATGACAACACACTAATACACCCACTGACCCACCGACTGACCCGCGTGAATGACTTATGACTACTGCTACACATTAGGTTCAAATTTTTTACTGCCATCCAACTGTTAAAAACAAATAAATAAAGTTTGTAATTACAAATGGTAATTTAAAATTTTTTAAATTACCATTTATACTAATTTAATATAATTATTTATATTTTAAATAATTATTAAATTAATTATGACGTCATTATGGTTCGACCACGATTCAACTTTAGTTCGATCTCAAAAATCTTGAACCTCTTCCTTTTACGGTTCAATGAACGGTTCGGGTTTCAAAACCTTACTTCTATGTGGCAATCTAATTTTGCATTTAGCCTTGTTTTTTTTTACCTCTTTTCATTAAGTTTTTTTTTCACTGTTATCTAAAAGATCACATTAACTTATTTTTACTGTTATCTCATTAATGTCCCATTAATTGACAGAGCTTACACCACACCTTTCTCTCTTCTTCAAGTCTTTTAGCATACTCACTGTTTTAGTATTAAAAACAAAAGCAAAAATAAATAAATAAGGACTAATAACTAACCAGATAAGGAACTAGGAAGAGATAGAGAGGCACGAAAATGTTGTGGATTATTAAATGAAATGCATTGTTTCACTATTACCAAAATAAAAGATCTGAGATTAACAAAGCATTTGTAAGAGAGAGAAAGAGAGGAATTCGAAGGGCTATCACCTGCGTCATACTAGTCTCCCACTACCATCAAGTCCCAAATTTTTTTTCTTTTTAAATTAGGGACTTAAATATGATTTAGGTTTTGGTAATTTGGTTGGATAGCTTTTGTTTTGGGTATATAAGTAGAAAGAATATTTGGTGCGCAATGTAAAGTCATATTCTACCATGGTTTTAAATCATCTATAAGACATGCATACACACTTACCCATACCATGTCTTAATGTTGCACTATTGATGAGTGGAAGAAGGTGAGAAAATTGGACATACTTTCATTTCATGGTATGCAATCTGTGAACACAACATAAATTAGTTGATTTTCATGGTCCTGCTACTCTTTTGCATTTATTTTTGGTTTCATGATTTTTTTTTTATTTTTTATTTTTTATTTTTTTAATTTGTCTTACTTTGAGAAGGCTACAAATGTGCAGTGAAGCAACATTAGTATTCTTCACATTCCTTTGGTATCTTAAAACGAAGGTATGCCTTGGACATCTCAAACTTAGAGAACTATTTTGTTTAATTATCTTATACCTTCGTAACAGTTATTCTAACATTATGTGCCTAAACATAAAGCAAAAGGTGATTGTAACTTTTTGGAATTGAGGGTTAAGGTAAGGGATATTGCCATTGTTACATTGTCTATTGGCGAAAGGCTCTGAGTTATAGCCAAATAAGGGTTTTTTTTTTTTTTTTTTTTTAGATAATGCAGTATGTTAACGTTCTTCTCAATAAGCTTAGCAGCATCACAAACTAATTCTAATAAGATATCCATTGACAAAATTTATGCTTTAGAGATTGAAGTCATTTGTTTAGTGCATTCTACTCTGCATTCTCCTGATGTTATTTGCTAAATTGGGATCAGAATGTTCATTGCTCATTCTTTGGCCTTACTCTCAATTATGTGAAAACTGTGTATATCTCATTGTTTACACTTGGGTTCTTTAAATTGCTTTGTTATTTATTTATGTATTTTCTTTCTTTCTTTTGTCTGTGTCTAAGTTAAGGATGATAACTACGCAATGAAAGAAAAAGGCAGAATGGAAGAATGTGGCATTGCAAACTAGTCACAAGGCAAAATGATTAATGTGTTCAAATTTGTGTAAAAACCTTCCAAATTATATTCATTTGTATTAAAGAGTACTTGAAACATGTAATATTAATTTTTATACTTGCTATGATTTAATTGGAAATTATTCCATGAAAACTTAAAAAGTTACCTATCGGATAAGGTTTTAGCTTTCAGAGGTGGGAAATTTTCGCCAAGTGGTAACCAAACATATCTTTCTATTATATGGGTAAAATTTAATATGCTTTACTTTGATATAAATGAAAGCTCTCTTGCATTCTTATATCTAGGATTGAATATTAGAGAAAATATTAATATTTGTGGTTACACTTGCCTTTTCTTTCCTACATGGTTTGTCTCTCTATTTTTAATCTTTAACTCATTGTTGTGATAAAGAAAACTTTGTCATTGACTCATTATATAGTTTGAGTAGGTTGATCTTCATGATACGTTACTACTAAACTAATTTTTAATATCTCAAAATGAATATGTTTCTTTACTCTGATTTAGTTTACTTTTTTTTTTTAATAATATATGTACAACATTCTCCAAAACTATCATACATAAAACATCACAAAATTATCTATGCATCGCTCGGGTAACTTACTAGTAAAAAAAAAAAATTAGTGGAGGCTTTAGTGTAATAATACATTACAATGACATTAAGTTTTTTTTTTTTCCTATAAAATGTGGGATGTATTGCTATGAGAAAAAGGATAATTTCGGGATTGCAAAGGAGATGAACTCAAAAAAGTGCTTTGAATACTGAATATTGGTGAAAAGTGAAATTAAGATAGAGTTAGTTTATAAAAAGAAAAATAAAAAAAGAGATTGGTGTGTCATGAGTCTTTTCCTTGTTATTTCGGTAGTAGACTTGTTTGTTACTCTTTAAGGAGAAAAATTAGAGAAACAACAAAATGTCATAATATTTTCACATAATTTTTATCATTAGTTGTGGTAGGTCCTATTCTAATATTTCATTATTTTATTTTGACCTATGAGCCAGATTGAAGTCTCAATTGTTATAAAAATGTTGTGATAATTTATAGAGTACATAAAATAACTCTCATTTAAAATAGATATGCTTTTTGGTTCAGTGGCTGGTTGGTTTAAATTGGTAAATGGGACTTGTCTTTTTGTTTATTTTCCATGTCAGCAGGGGCAAAGCATTTAAGTTTTGGTTTATGCAAAGTAAACATAACAGAAAGACTTTTTCCCCCTCCCCCCTAACTCCGCTAGTGGTCCGAAAGATGTAATATAAATGGGAGTATATCATTTGCAATTTGTGCAAATACTGTATTATATAGTTGGCTTATTTGTAGCTGCTTATTGAGAAATTAGGACAAAATCATCGGAAAACAGAGAATTGAAGTAGGCTTTAAGGACATGATATGATTGTTTTTATTAACACAATATTTTCTCGTACTTGGTCAAGTTTGCTAAAGGGTCAAAGGTATATATTGCCTCTAGTATACAGTTAAGCCATAATTTTACAAGTAACAGATTTTTAAAAATCGTATGAATTTATTTATATATGTAGTACCCTATTTTTTAACTGTCATTTAATTTAGTATTAAAATTTAAATGTAAAAAGAAAATTTTAGAATTTAAGGATAAAAACATCATTTTGATCTTTGACTAAGATAAGTTTAGTAAAATGTAGACGTTAAATGCAGTATGCTACTAACCTGTGGAATATGAGAAAATTTATCATGTATCCGATATTCATACTATGTATGAAAGATGTAATGATATATGTATCATAAAGCAAAGGAGGGATCATACGTACCGGACTGACAGTATTGGCTTAACTAGTTGAAAAAGTTACAAGTCCCAACACTGATGATGGCCATGTTTGCTAACTAGGACTAGGAGGGATTCCTTGTGAATTGTCCAGGAGAAGCTAAAGAACATTACAATTTATAAGGAAGAAAAGTGCACTATTGAGTTGGTGAGGAATTGAACGTAAAATGAAAATTGATAGAAAGAAATTGGAGGACTGGAGGAGAGCTCCCTTGTAAATTGTACAGGAGAAGCTAAAGAACATTACAATTTATACAGAAGAAAAGGGTACCTTCAAAGCTGGGATAGTTGCCGTAAGATTGTCTCCATCAAGACCTAGGTCCACCAACTGAGTTGGTGTGGAATTGAAAGTCAAATTAGAATTGATAGAAAGGAATTGGAAGTAAAATTTCTAGATGCTGTAATTAAGTGCAGTAGGCGACGACCCATTTCTTGAGCCTTGAGAAATAATTTCCATCAAGAAATATGTTTTATTTATTTACATATTTTAAAAAATTATAAAAGAGGCTAGTTCATAGGTTTATTTACCGCGTCCAATTGAGTTAAGGCAACAAAGGTTTTTTTTTTATTTTTTTTATTTTTTTTATTTTATTTTTTATTTTTTTAGGGGGAAGGCGACAAAGGTTGGTATACTGTTGGTCTGAAGTCAAAAAAGAGAGAAGAATTGCTATAAATGAATGGATGAGATAAAATTTAGTCACTATATTACAAATGAATTATTTAAAAATACAAGTTGGGGCGTTGTAGACACTCTATTTCTGACTTCACAACTATGAAATTAAAATCTTTTTCTCGAACAAAATTGTACCCGAGGACAAAATTATCATTTTCGAAGTTCCAGGATGCTTCCTAGCTAACTAGGTGAGCTTCCTTATGAATTGTCCAGGAGAAGCTAAATTGAGAACATCACAATTTTTTTAAGAAAAAAAAAAAGAACATTTACAATTTAGAGAAAAGAAATGTTTGGTATCAAAGCTGGGATAGTTCCTGTAAGACCCAATCACACGGTACACCAACTAAGTTGGATTGGAATTGAAAATCAAATTAGAATTGTTAATTTTTTAGAAAGGAATTGGAAGTCAAATTCAGGTGCGGTGAAAGTACGGTAGGACTAGGAGATAACCCATTTCTTGAGGAATAATTTTCCTGGGAAGAGTTTTATTATTTTGAACCACGAAAGAGACTAGTTGTATAAACAAACAACTTCATATATATTTTATTTTGAGCAATTAAATTTGGGGCGTTGTCTCCTTCAAGTACTTGTATAAACAAACAAATTTAAATTACGAAAAACATATATATTTTAGTTTGAGGGAAGACAAATTACAACAAAAGCATACAATGAAAAACTACAAATATATTAATTTATAATTAAAATTAAAAACGGAACTTTATTTATTTATTGATATATGATAACTGATATTTTTTTTATGTTTAGGACAATGATGTTTAAGGTTCGAATTCATCACCATCCTCCGTTGTTAAAACTATCGATTTATTTAATATATATATATATATATATACACACTTTATTTGTGAAAAATATCTATTCCTTTTGAGAATAAATAAATTATCTTTCAATATGATCATCAAAGTGTGGAGTAGCCTAGTGGTTGATGCTAAAACTATAGAACATTCACATCGATGGTACTAAAAAATATAACTTTTAGTACCTCAAACACCTACTTTATATATTTTAACACCACATTTAACAATACACCCAACATCTCATTTTTTACTTCAGCACATCACCGATTAAAATAATATAAAATATCCACCCGCAAAAGAGAGAATAAGAGATTAAGATGAGAGAGACAGAGTAAAAACCAATAAAAGAAATGTTAGAAGTATGTAGTTAAATAATTAAATTTAACATATCATAATAGTTTAAGCTTTTGGAAAAATTGGTAATTTAACATGGTAATTTAATAAGCAGTTAGCAACTTGCTATGGTGGATTGAAACTAATAGCAGTTCAATGTAACAAGTTGTTAATTATTTTTAAAGATTTAATAGCTCCAATATAGCATTCATTTTGGTATTTGTAGTGCTAAAAATTACTTTTTAACTATTTTAACACCGCCAATGTGAATGCTAACCCCTCTTTTAAGGGAGGGGGATTCTAGCCTTAGTTGCATTTAATTTTTTAAAGAAACCAATGAGTATCAACACTGGTGGGCAAGAGGGAGAAAATTTGACATCAAATTCAGCAATTCAAGTGCCAAATTTGGTGTCAGATTCTCTCTCCTCTCCTCACAAATTTTCTAGCGAATTCAGCACACAAGTTGCCAAAATCTACTTCTCTCTTCATAATGCCAATAAACTTACATTTTTACAATACTTAGCTTAAAAGACTCCAGGAATTAGGGTTCGTGAAACTATGGAATATCTGCCCACAAACATTTCTAAGGAAGGAAGAGTAAGGCCAAGCCCAGGTGGCTAACTTCGTGAAACAACATGAACAGACAACAATTGTAATCTGTATTCATGTTATTCCATTTGTGTTAAATAACAGTAACATGCAGACTTGACAATCCTAATAGAGCGATTGATGTTCTGTTCTTTTTACTTCCATCCAATTCGGTCATGCAACAAAACAGTAAATCATATGAATTAAATAGCGCAACAAGCGTATGACTAACGTGAACAGACAGTAAGTATTCCATGAATTCCATTAGTGTTAATAAACAGTAACATGCCGACTTGACAATCCTAATAGAAGCTATTGATATTCTTTTCTTTTTATTTCTACGTTTTTTTTCCTTAATTTTATACGCTTGCGTTTTTTTCCCCCCAATACAGGGAAGTGACAATATGTATGTCCATTAATCAAATAAAATGACTTGGCATACCTAGCTCATTCTTCTTCTGTTTTCCTTCTTCATCAATTTAAAGACATGATATGGTTGTTTTTATTAGCACATTATTTGCTCGTACCTGGTTGAATTTGATAAAGAGTTGAAGGTAAATATTGCCTCTAGAATACAGTTAAGCTAGAATTTTACAAGTAGCAAATTTTAAATATCGTATGAATTTCTTTATACATGTAGTGCCCTATTTTTCAAATGACATTTAACTTAACATTAAAATTTAAAGGTAAAAAGATAATTTTAGAATTTAAGGGTAAAAACATCATTTTGAGTGTTAGATGCAGAAAAGTTTAACTTCAAACAAAATTATAATTCCTAACTATTAGAATGATATATTGTCAATTAATAAAATTCCAAATCTTGTCCTCATGTCATGGGACATCAATTTATAGTCTTCATCTCCATGTCAATCAAATTTGGACGAGCCCACAGGACCTGAAGATCCTGGCTTGGGTTACGATGGGCTCGCTATTTATAGGAAGAGTACTATATATGGCCAAGATCTGATTGTAGGCTTCCATGTAGTCAATTCTGACTGACGGAGAAATAGTGTATTTATGGAAGATATGTGTATTATAAATCAAAGGAGGAATCGTACGTACCAGACAGAAAATATTGCCATAGACAAGTTGAAGAAGTTACAAGTCCCAACACTGATGCTGACCGTGCTCGCTAACTAGAACTAGGAGAGTTTCCTTGTGAATTGTCCAGGAGTAGCCAAAAGAACATTACAATTTATAAAGAAGAAAAGTGTACTATCAAATCTAGGATAGTTTCCGTAAGGTCCAACAACTGAGTTGGTGCGGAATTGAAAGTCAGATTTAAATTGATAGAAAGGAATTGGAAGTAAAATTTAGATGTTGTTAAGCGCGGTATGCTGCTAACTCGTGGAATACAAGAAAATTTATCATGTATCTTATATATATTTATATACACACTATGTATGGAAGATATATGAATTATAAAAGCAAAGGAAGGATCATACGTACCGGACAGACAGTATTGGCTTAGACCAGTTGAAGAAGTTACAAATCCCGACGCTGATGATGGCTATGTTTGCTAACTAGGACTAGGTCTAGGAGAGCTTCCTTGTGAATTGTCCAGGAGAATCTAAACAACATTACAATTTATACAGAAGAAAAAGGATACTATTGAGTTGGTGCGGAATTGAAAGTCAAATTAGAATGGATAGAGAAAGGAATTGGAAGTCAAATTTGTAGATGCTGTAAGTGCGGTAGGTGACGACCCATTTCTTTTGGAATAATTTCCATCAAGAAAGATGTTTTATTTATTTATTTTTGAAAATTATAAAAGAGGTTAGTTCACAGATTTATTTACAGCAACCTATTGCGTTAAGGCAACAAAGGTTGGTGCACTGTTGGTCCGAAGTCCAAAAAAAAAAAAAAAAAAAAAAAAGGGAAAATCGGCCATTTATCACTTTTCGCGGAAATTATTAGCAACATACCACTATTTGGAATTATATTATAGGACACGGCTTGTGTCCAGTGGAAATTTCCACTGGACACGTCCGGATTCAGACACGTGTCAACAATCCAACGTGTCTAGTGAAAGTTTTAACTGGACACAAACCAGACCAAAATAAGTAGCAACATACCAGTGTTGCTACTTATTTTAAAGAAAAAAGGATGCCTCTGCTTTTTAAAGCCCAACTTAAACTCCAAGAGAAAAAAAAAAAAAAAAAAAAAAAAGTTCCAAAAGAAAATTTTGGTCTTTAATCTCAGAAATAAAAAGCCCATAAGTCAAAATTTGAAAAATCATTAAAAAAAAAAAAGTTAAATAAAACCTAAGAATTGTAGCTATCTAACCTCCAAAATCTCTTATTATCCTTCTTCACTCTCCAAACCCAAAGGAAAAAGTCTGCCTCTACTTCACACACAAAAAATCTGCTGTCGCCGCCGCCGCTTGGTCTGCCTTCTGCCACCGCTTGATCTGGTTTTTCAGCTCTCTCTTTCTTTCTTTCACTGTGAGAGTGTGTTTATAGTGTTTTGATATGCTATTTCACTAAATCAGTGTGAGTGTGTTTATAGTGTTTTGTACTGCCCCCTGTGTGGTGTTATCTTTTGATTTTGATTTTTTTTTGTTGAGTTTTTGAATCTTGGACCGTGTGTGTGACTGTGTGTGAGAGCTGTAGCATTAAGAGTTGTCTTCTAAACTTCTGATCTTTGTTGTTGAGTAACTCGAGTTTTGAGTCTCTAAAGTCTGATCGTGTGTGTGACTTTGTGTGGGCCTGTTGGGTTAGTGGGTTTAGTGGGTTATTACTTTTATTAGTTTATAGTGTTTTATTGTTGAGTACTTGAGTTTGAGTTTCATGTTGGGTGTTGGCGTGTTGCAGAGTTGCTGTGAGTGTTTTATTGATTTGATATAAAGTTGAGTTATTACTTCTTACTTATCGCTTTGACTATTTGACTAATTTGTGACTTGTGAGTAGTTTTTTAATTTTGTTGAATGTGACTTGTGAGTGGTTGTTGGGTATGTGACTTGGTCAATATATTAATATTAAAGACAATAAAAATATAAAACATTTAAAAAAGTTTTTCAACAATGAAATATATCAAGAATGAATTGTGCAATCGAATGGGGGATCAGTGGTTGAATGATTGTTTGATTGTGTACATTGAAAAGATATAGATATAGTTCGTAGGATTGATAATGAATCTATCACGTAACGGTTTCAAAATATGAAATCTCGTAGAAGA
Organism: Quercus tomentella; assembly: GCA_028535165.1. Taxonomy (NCBI): domain Eukaryota; kingdom Viridiplantae; phylum Streptophyta; class Magnoliopsida; order Fagales; family Fagaceae; genus Quercus; species Quercus tomentella. Next base: position 14,225,644 of record JAPQVY010000012.1, read on the forward strand.
CAATTGTAGAATTTTTTTTTTTTTTTTTTTTTTTTTTTTTTGTGATATTGATATATTCAATTCTCTTTTGTTTTAGATTTTATATAATTTATGTTTTTTATTGACCCCTTAGACAAAAATCCTAGAGTTGCCCCTGGCACTCATAGATGATTTTCCGGCCACCATTTTTAAATATGTTTGGCGTTTAAGTTATTTTCTTCTAACCAACATGTAACATTTTCTCCTTTTACTGCGTTGCCAGAGCTGAATGGGTTTCACGATAAATTAGGGAAATATACCATTCTAACATCCAATTGAACTAAACGAGCTCGGTTAAACCTGGGTCAAATCTAGATCAAATCTCAACAACCATTTGGGTATATGACGACATTAGTGAATTTGTCCCCAGTAATAATTTTATTTCTTTTTTCTTTTTTTGGAAAACCAGAACCTTCATTGAATCATAGCAGAAATGGCAACAGCTAAATACAAGCTATACCTTGATGAGTGGTGTCACATTGAGCTAGATGTAAGCCTGTAAAAAAACATCTTAGTCGGTACATTCAATGTGGAAAAAGGCAAAAAAGCAAAGTGACAAACAGAGCGGAAAATTTAAAAAAAAAATCTTGAAAAGTGTTTAACACGGTGTGGAAAATTTATCATGGTCCAAGCAAATGGCCAAATCGGCCATTTACCACTTTTCGTGGAAATTATTAGCAACATACCACTGTTTACAAAATAAGTAGTAATATACTACTTTTTTGAAACTTGAATTCATGAAACTCGAGTTTTCTATGTAAATCGAGTTTTAAACACTTGAGTTTCAAAAAAAAAAAAAACTTGTGTTGATGTGGATTTTTTTTGTTTTGAAAAAATGCCACAAGGAACTCGAGCTTTGTAAACTCGAGTTCCATGCAACACAATACTCGAGTTCTTTGTAAATACAAAAATAAGGAAGATAAAAAATCAAGTTCCATGCAACACAATACTCGAGTTCTTTGTAAATACAAAAATAAGGAAGATAAAAAATAACATCAACAAAAGCAATTAAAAAAGACATATCAATTAAGGAAGTAACAAAAACTATAACTTTTGATAGTATAGAATGGAAGAGCAAAATTGAAAATACATATTTTCTTGACTAATTTGTTGAGGATTCAATTGACTTCAAGAATATTTAAGACTAAGATTTTATTGTTGTCGTTGGAAGGTGTTTAAGTTTAACTATACAAAATGAAGGATTAGCAGCCTTCTAGTAAGGGAAGAAAAAAAAAAAAGGAAAGAGCATCAAGATCAAAATTTGATCATGAAATCTACGAATTTAAGATTGGTTTTGATTAAATTTAATTTGGCAGCTGGAGAACATAGTGTTAAAAGTCTATAGCAGGTTTAAACTCGTTGGCAGAATTCATATTAGTGCCTTCAACCACAATGTGAAAGAGCTCCCACTAACATTAAAATATACTATATATTCTACTATGAGGACAGCTAAAAGGTTTCACACTTTTTGTAGCAACCTTTTTGTTTTTTCTATCTCAATTTTAAAATATAAAAGGTTTCACACTTTTAAAATATACTATCTCAATTTCCACAATTTTGTAGCGACCTTTTTGTTTTTTCTTATTTGTCCCTTTTCCTTTGAGTAGTCAGCACCGGGGCAAGTAGAAATGCTTGAGCAACTTGCATGAAGGAATATTGTAACCAATTTATCAAGATAATGATCACCCAACAAACCCAGTGGGGTTGGCTGAGTGGTTGGGCACTCGGTTTCAAAGTGGCTGTCTTGGGTTTAACTAGGAGCTCTCTAGTTCAAGTCTGGGCAACAGCACTTTGAAAAAACTCCCTGAGCTAGCAATTTACCCCACTATGAGCCCACCCATCGCGAACAGTGATTAGTTTCTGGTTGAAAGTTTTGAGGAAACACTGTGAGAAACCCAAAAATAAATAAATAAAAGATCACCCAACAAACCCAAACACTTAAAAAATTCCCTTTCATACTCGTCTCGCTCAATGCTTTGTCAAGAAGATCATGATTACAATCCCATTGCTCACCTCCAATCGTAGGCTACCGATCCCAATAGGAAATAGCTAACTTTGTCTGTTGTATTTGTTTTCTTAATCTCACACAAGGTTCCTAAACTGGACAAGTGCATTGGTCAATACTTGTTCCTTGGTCATGTTTGGCAAACTATAGAGTAATAGAATTGGTTCAATTCTAACATAAGCTAAACCAATTGAACTGATTTTATTTTATCTGTTTTGTCAAGAATCAAGTCAGAACTGATTCTAATTAACATGCATTTCAGGAAAACACCAAATCTAAAACAAGGTTTGGTTTTGGTGGAACTATCAATGCCTAACCACTAAAATTTGAAATTTTGATTTTGGAAGGATTATATTTGAAAAAAAATTAAAATTACAACTATTTTGACATGGAGTGAGATTTTTCTTTTACATGTTCTAATTTCTCATTGTAACTCCCAATATTTTAACCAATTTGACCATAACGCTTTCGAGAAGTTAGAAACTGATGAGTGTGTTAAAAATGAATGAACAAGGGGTATGAGTGGCCTAAAAATTAATATTTTGAAATTAAAATTTCTATATTTTACAATGCTTCTATTTAAATAAATAAAAACATATGTTTGTGAGTTCAAATGAAAAAAAAAAAAAATTACTTATTTTTATGTTTATATTTATTTGTTGATTATCGGAAAAAAAAAAAAAAGTATTAGGAACTCGAGCTTGCCAAACTCGAGTTCCATATTACAAGAAACTTGAGTTTGGTAGAGTTTTGTATTTACAAAGAACTTGAGTTCCATGTGGCATTTTTTCAAAAAAAAAAAAAAAAAAAATCCACATCAGCACAAGTTTTTTTTTTTATGAAACTCGAGTGTTTAAAACTCGATTTACACAGAAAACTTGAGTTTCATGAACTCGAGTTTCGAAAAAGTGTATATTGCTACTTATTTTGCAAACAGTGGTATGTTGCTAATAATTTCTACGGAAAGTGGTAAATGGCCGAATCAAGTTTCAAAAGACAAAATTGAAGTGAAAAATTGTAAAACATTTTGGCGCATAACAAACGACCATTTTTGCATTGACCAGATTGTCAATTTTGCTAAAATGTGTCCTGTACTGTGAATTAATAAGTCATTGGAAATTGCTATGGAAATAGAATTCAAATGATGTTGTCCAGCCAGTTAAGAGTCTGACAAGTTCATTTCTTAATTTTTCTCTTTTGATTGAACTTACCGAGTCTTCAACCCACATCATATCATATACTATATAATAAAAGTTAAGCTTAGAAGTTGTGGTTGAGTCAAGTGGCTTTACCAAATTGTAGAAATTTTGTTAGATTTAATATATATATATATATATATATATATGTATATATATTTATATTGTTCTTATCTTCTTCTCCTATAATTTCTAAGTTGATAAAAATTTTGATTTGATTACAATCCACATTCTTCATATTACAATCCTCTAGGGTATGTTTGGTACACTGAATGTAGATTACATTAGGAATAATAATCTTTATTACTGGGAATAGAAGACATTGTAATGGAATAGCTATTACTATTCATAAGTTTGGTTGTTATATATAAAAAGCTTGTAAAAGATGATGTATAAGGAAACTTTATATTTTTGGAAATATATTAATTTTAAAACCTATTATATATACTAAGGAATAGCTATTACATCCATTTTAAAGAGGAATAGCTATTCTTCAATTTAAAGAATAGTCATTCCAATGTAATAACTAATCTATGTAATAAAGATGCAACCAAATGACCGAATTGCTATTGCACATGAATAACTATTCCATTACAGGAGCTATTACAGCATACCAAACGTACCCTAAGTTGATAAATTTTTTAATTTGATTGCAATCCAAATTCTTTATTTAATCCTTTTATTATTATAATTTATAAGTCTAATATATAAGTCGATAAAAAATCAAGAAAAAATTTACATTACAAAGATGTATATGGCAACTAGTGCTGGCTTAAGCATATAAGCAATTGATGCAATCGCCTAAGCCCCAAATGAAAAAAGGCCCCCAAATTTTAACCAATAATTTTAAAAAAAAATTCTTGGAGAAAACCAACCAATAAATATGTCTTTAACATATACAAGTATTAATTAAAATCCAAATTTTTATTATTAAAGAATCATCTGGAAAAAACTAAAACAAAAAACTGTTGGATGTGCTGAACGATTCGTTTTCTCTATGGATATTGGGTAGTATAAAAATCATTTAAGTTCCTACATATACCGAAGCTGAAAAATCACACACTATCCCTCTCTACAAAGCAAATTGAAAGCAAAAAGCCCAAGATAAATTCAATCTCAAATCTCAATTTTTTTACTGATTGTTGAGACATTTCTACGCTCTTTCCATTTTAAGAGAAAAAATGGTTTTCTGAAGTCTTCTTTGCAGTCGGCTTTGGACCTTCGAACCTCCTTCTTTGTTAGGCCATAGCCTTCAACATCGAGGTTTGGAATTTTAACTCTAAAATATCTGTATCTTTCTTTCTTGCTTTAGTTTGCCTTCTTTTATTCTTGGTTGTTTGTGGTAGATAGCCCTCACAGTTGTCAATGGTCCATATATTTTGATAAATAAAAAAAAGGGGGTGCGTAGGTATTGGGTACTGGGTTGCATAGGTTTACCTCCACACTTTTGTAGTTTTATATATGCTTCCCTTTTTTTTTTTTCTTTTTTTTGAGAGGATTCTTTTGGTTTTGTTAGTATATAAATTCTTAATTTGTTAAAAAATAATAATTAATTTTATCTTTATATATAATAAGATCAAGCTATATTTTTAATTCATAGTAGGTTTAAACAGTAAACAATGATGATAGTTTGAAAAAGTATTGTCTATAATATCTTGAATGTTATTTCAAACATGATATTTATGATATTGATGGCTTATATTTATTAATAACATATTATTTAAGATCAATTATGCCATTATTCTAAAAAAAATGTGGATAAGCCAATTATAATTTCAAATGGAAATGTTAGTAGAATTTGATTACAAAAACTTGATTAATACTTTTACATCACAAAAAGTAATAAAATTAGGCTTTAAATAAAAACAATGATATCAATATTTAAATAAAAATGATTTAATTCATATTTGATTAATAAAAAGGCCCATTTAAAATTGTCGCCTTAGGCCCCACAATTTATTGAGCCGGCCTTGATAGCAACCCAGACCTTTTTTCGGTTATTGAAATCAACAAAATTGTACAACCTTTTATCAAAGTAGTATATTTCAAATACTCACTTCAAGGATTTACGTTACAGAATAGTTTTTTAATTAATAATCCTTTTATTATTTTCACCTCCATTACCACGTGAGCCACTGTCAGTTGTTAGTGAAAACATACTCCAACCAACAGAGAGGGGTGCAACTTGGAAAAGGTTAAGCAGAATAGGTATGGAGACAGATATTGAAATAGAGGATATCTTGGGTGAAAAAAGAAGGGTGGATAGCAGTGAAGACCAATCTGAGTTACCAAAGAAGAGAAGGGTTTCTCAGGGGGGTAAGAAAAACAAATTGATAGTGGCGGAGGCTGGATCCCAGCCCCGCCAAGACCAATGAGTATTTTATGTTAGAACTGTCGGGGGCTTGGGAACCAACGAATAGAAAATTAGCTTGCAGAGATGGTGTGGGCAAAAGATCCCTCCGTTGTGTTTTTAGCCGAAACATGGACGGATGAAGCAAGGTTAGTGTTAGTGCAAGATCGTTTGAAGATGAAGAATAAATTTATAGCTCCAAGAAGAAATAAAATTGGGGGTTTGGTGATTTTTTGGAAGGAGGATTTTGACTTAACAATTGAGACTTTCTCACAGTACTACATAGATAGTACAATAAAGAAAAATAAGGAAGGGGAATGGCGTTTTACGGGTTTCTATGGGGAACCGAATACTCAAAAAAGGCATGAAGCTTGGGGAAGATTGAGGAGTTTGAAATCAAGAGGAAAGGCGCCATGGTTGTGTGCAGGTGACTTTAATGAGGTCACAAAACAATCAGAAAAAATTGGAGGCAGAACATGACCACATGGACAAATGCAAGCTTTTAGAGATGTGCTTGATGAATGCGGATTTATGGACTTAGGATTTGTGGGGACTATGTTCACTTGGCATAAGCACTTTGCAGATTACACAGTATGGGAACGTTTGGACCGAGCTGTTGCAACAAACGATTGGTTTTCAAATTTCCCGGATACAAAGGTGTACCATTTGGATGTGACGGCATCTGATCATAAAGCAATTTTGATTCGGCCAGAAGGTATGGAGTGTAACCAGCAAAAACCTTTCAGGTTTGAGCAAATGTGGATGGCAGAGCAAGGGTGTGGAGCAACTATTGAAGCGGTTTGGAAAAGAGACATTGAGGCTACGGCTTGTAATAGGGTGATTAAAAAAATTCAGAATTGTGGGGAAGCTCTTTTGAAGTGGAGTAAGACAAGTTTTGCGAGTGTGAGAAGGGAGTTGAAGGAGAAAAGAAAACTTCTCTCTAAGGCGGAACTGGCAACTAGCAGAGGAGGAGACATTACTTGGGTGAGAGTGCTTGAACAAGAAATTAATTTACTGATGGACCGTGAAGCTCAAATGTGGTCCCAACGGTCAAAAATTCAGTGGCTTAGAGATGGAGATCGAAACACCCGGTATTTCCATAGCAAAGCTTCCCAACGTAGACGCCGTAACTACATTAAAGGAGTTTATAACAGAGAGGGCAGATGGTGCATTGATCCGAGAAGTATAGTGGATATAGTGGTGGATTTTTATCAAGGGCTGTTCACCTCCACAAACCCAACCAGTTTTGATGATATACTGGAGCAAATTCCACATGTTGTGACCGAGGAGATGAACTCAGATTTAATGGGAGACTTCACGGCACATGAGGTAGAGGTTGCTCTCAAACAAATGGCCCTTTTAAAGTCGCCCGGACCTGACGGTATGCCCCCAATCTTTTATCAAAATTATTGGTCTTTGGTTGGAAATGATGTGGTTGATGCTATTCTCATGTATTTGAACACGAGTACTTTTCCACCCTCACTTGGTCACTCTTTTATTACTTTAATCCCCAAAGTAAATAACCTGGAATATATCTCCCAATATCGACCTATTTCTCTTAATAATGTCCTTTATAGGGTATACTCTAAGGTTTTGGCAAATAGGTTGAAAAAGTTGCTGCCCAATATAGTGTCTGAACAACAAAGTGCTTTTATGACGGACCGTTTGATTTCTAATAATATAATGGTTGCTTTTGAAACTTTGCATTACATGCGGAATCATAGCACATGGAACACTGGGTATATGGCACTTAAATTGGATATGAGTAAAGCATATGATAGGGTTGAATGGTTGTACATGGAAAAATTGATGACAAAGATGGGATTTTGTGATGCATGGGTGAAGTTAATGATGGGGTGTATATCTACCGCCACTTATTCAATCTTGATAAATGGTGAGCCACATGGAAACATTGTGCCAACTAGGGGGCTTCGCCAAGGGGACCCTCTTTCCCTATATCTTTTTCTACTATGTACTGAAGGCTTTCATGGCCTGTTGAAAAAAGCCGAAGATTTGGGAGAAATCAGAGGAGTTTCCATCTCTCGTTTTGGCCCTAAACTAACCCATCTCCTTTTTGCAGATGACAACCTTATTTTTTGCAGGGCACAAAATAATGACTGCCAGAAGTTATTGGGGATATTAGGTACATATGAGAGAGCATCCGGTCAATAGATAAATCGGGATAAAACCACCCTCTTCTTCAGCAAGTCCTCAACTCCAGATATGCAAGAATCAATAAAGCAAGCACTAGGAGTTCCGGCGGTCCAACAATATGAGAAGTATTTGGGGCTGCCATCTTTTATTGGAAGAAAGAAAAAAGAGAGCTTCGACAACATAAAGCAAAGGGTGTGGAAAAAGTTACAAGGATGGGAGGGGAAATTGCTCTCACAGGCGGGAAGGGAAGTTTTAATAAAGGCTGTGGCTCAAGCACTTCCTACTTATACAATGTCCTATTTTAAATTGCCGATCGGATTATGTCATGAAATTGAGGCTCTCATCAAAAAAAATTTTTGGGGGCAAAGGGGAGAGGGCCGAAAGGTCCATTGGATTAAATGGGAGGAGCTTTGCAAACCAAAGACACAAGGTGGGATGGGATTCAGGGATCTATCAAGGTTCAATGATGCATTATTGGCTAAACAAAATTGGTGACTTTTACATGACAAAACATCGCTATTTTATAGGGTGTTTAAGGCCAAATTTTTTCCGAATAGCTCCATCATGGAGGCAGCCAACCCGAGCTCAGCCTCATACGCCTGGCGTAGTATACTTAGAGGTAGAGAAGTCATTAAAAGAGGAGCAGTATGGAGGATAGGTGATGGACAGTCTGTGGATATTTGGGAGGATAATTGGCTGCCCCGAAAACACTCTCCAAGAGTGTTATCCCCTCGGCCTGAAGCATTGGTAGGGACCAAAGTGAGCTCACTGATAGACCCGGTGCAGAAGCTATGGAAAACAGAGGTAATGGAGAATATGTTGCTCAGCTTTGAAGTAGAAACCATAAGCACAATACCCCTGTGTCGCACAAACCAGCCAGATATACTTACATGGCCTCATAATCCTAAAGGGGAATACACCGTTAAATCCAGGTATCAATTTCTGCAGAGGGAGTTTCAGAATGCACAACCTGGACAATCTGATGGTACATGCGTTAAACCACTGTGGCATGCCATTTGGAACCATCCTATGCCCAACAAAGTCAAGAATCTGATCTGGAAAGCAGCAAAAAACTCTCTGCCTTCAAAGGTGAACCTGGTTCGTCGTAAGATTATTCAGGATGATTGCTGTGATCTGTGCAGGGAACACAAAGAAGATGTGAAGCATGCTCTATATAGTTGTCCGAAGCTAGAAGAATTCTGGAAAAAAATGCCACAATGGAGTCATGATAATTTAAAACGAGCTGTGACCTTTATTGATTTGTTGGGGACTGTTTTTGTTGAAAACAAAGAGCCAACTTTTTTTGCTATGGTGGTGTGGGCCTTATGGAACCATAGGAACAATTTGAGGCTGGGAAAAAAGGTTGAACCGTTGAATATGTTGATGCAGCAGGCAAAGCAGCGTCTGGGCGATTTCCAGCTTTACAACACAGCACGGGTTGAACCTGTGGGACGTCCACCAACAAGCTGGCAGCCTCCGGGTCCTTTCCAGTACAAGGTCAACGTGGACGGAGCTCTCTTTGAGGTAGATAAAACAGCCGGTCTGGGGGTGGTTATTAGGAATGAGCATGGACAGGTCATGGCTTCACTATTTGAACGTATCCGGTTGCCCTCTACGGTGTTAGAAGTTGAAGCGTTGGCAGCGAGAAGAGGCTTGGAACTAGCTGTTGAAACAGGCTTCAGAAACATAGTTTTGGAGAGCGACTCTCAGATCCTTATCACAGCACTCCGAGAAGGCTCTTATTCATTATCTAGCTTTGGTCATATAGTACAGGATATCAAGTTTATTGCCTCATATGTGTCATCGATAAATTATACTCATGTTAGAAGGCAATGTAATGCTCTAGCTCACTCTCTAGCAAGGCGAGCTAAGTTAGCCTCTCAATGTCAAATCTGGATGGAAAATGTTCCACCAGATAGTTCATCTGTATTACAGGCCAATCTCTTTGGCCTCCTTTAATAAGAAGCATGCTTTTGATTCTCAAAAAAAAAAAAAAAAAAAAATCCTTTTATTATTAATTTATTTTGAAATTTGGTTTCAAATTAATTTTTCATATCAACATTAATTATTTAAAAAAAAACAATCATAGTACACATATACAACTACTAATAGCCTAATATCAACATTTAATTTTATTTTTTATTTTTTAAAACACCTCAGGGATAAAAAAAAAATTGTAATTATTCTTATTGACTTTTTTCTATACATCTCTATCAATTTTTTAGATAAATACAAAAACTTAGGGTATGTTTTGTAATTGTTTTTCCCTCTTATTTTCTGTTTCCAAAAAAAAAAAAAAAAAAATCTATTTTTGAAACTAAAAAACTTGTTTGGCAACTCAAAATGGATAAAAAACAAAAGCTGTTTTCAAAACTCAATTTGTGTAGGAAACTAAAAATATGCAAAAGGCTATTTTCAGTTTCTAATTTTCAAAATTCAATGAAAATATGCATTTAATTTAATGAATTTGTCTCATTTAATGAGTTAACATTAAAGTTCAAATCCTAGTGACAACATATTTTAGTATTTTCTATTTTTTTCTTCAAAAAATTATTTTTTTAATTTCAACTAACCAAACATTTTTTTGATTTCAAAAATACAAGAATTTTTTTTTTCTTTATATTCCCAAAAACAAGTTTTTGAAAATAGAGAGCAAAAACTATAATCAAACATAACTTCAGTTTTTGTTATCTTTTGTTTTTTTCCTTCACTCTTTTAGCTAACATTGCACGTATATTAGATTACATTCTTTCAATTTCTTCTCCGTAACTTTTTTTTTTTTAATAGGAACTTCTTTGTAACTTTGAGTTTTTTTTTTTGGAGAAATAATTACAACATGTTGCTAACCCCGCAGCTCGAACCCTTCCCCCCCTAGACCCCCAAGCACTAAGTGCATGGGGAGGTGCCAATTCAGCTACAAGGCTTTTGGCTTGTAACTTTGAGTTTATGTATTGATTTAAATTTCTTTCTTTTTGATGCTTCATTTAAGTTACTTTTTTTTTTTTATTTTATATTTCTTTATTTTCAATGCTTCATTTAAGTTACTTTTTATTTGGTCTTTATTATATCTGCTTGGTTTGATCTTCTTGGGTAATTAAGAAAGTTTAATCTTTCAATCTCTTTTTCTTTATGTGAAAAATTGCATAGCTTTAATATATATATATATATATATATATATATATATATATATATATATGTTCTTGAGGCGGCAAACAAACCAACTAGATTTGCTAAAGATGAAACAATGTACACATATGGCTAGAGGATGTCCCCATAATAATTTGAAACCAGGTTCTTGAATTAACATTTTTTTTTGTATGTAATTTTCTTATTCTTTGTAAGGCATTGATTTTATTGCGTGTTTTTTTTTATAAAGTTTATTATTGCATGTGTATTTCAATGTGATTATCAATAAGTATTTTAAGAGTTTTAATCGGTAACATATATGATAGTTTTTAGACCCCTTAAAAACACAATTGGATTAACCTAGGTAATTAGCCAAGTTGTTACTTAGTCCAAATTCCAAATCTAGGTTATCACAATCAAACAATCATATCATGCATAGCAGCGGAAAGATAAATAACACAAAGATATGATCACCCAGGAAACCAAACCGGTAAAAACCTGAAGAGGATTTAATCTAGCTATCCTCAAGGTAAACCTGAATCCACTATCTTGAAATAATCGAAGTTCATACAATAAGACTTACAAGCCCCCACGCTCGACTTCTTATTGCTACCCACCAGTAGAACTTACTGACACGACCACGTGCAAGCTCCGAAACCACGGACTCCTTCTTTCTTGGATTCTCCAACAAGTACAAGCACACCCGCTTGTGTTTCTTTAAGTTCTTATGACAGCAACTGAATGATCATCAAGCTCTTGAACGAATCTCCTTCTTGATAATCCTAAGCTTGTGTAAAGGAAAGCTCCTCACAGATCTCATAAGAGATTTACACAAACAGCAATATGAGCAACACTAAAACGTGGCTAGGGTTTGCCTTTTATACCTAGGACAAATTAGAAAACCCTAAACGTTTTAAACAAACTAAGGCTAAGTTGGAATTCTGCAGAAAAATGCCTCTGACCCAATTTTCGATTGATTGAGCCTAAGTTTCGATCGATCGAACCAGGCTGAGAAGCTTAAATAACTTCTGCAACAGTTTATTCCAACTTTACATAAATGAACCAAGTTTGAGCAAGTCTAAACACGACTAAACATATTGTTTTGATCATGGTTTGCCAACAATACACATTAGAGTTCTAAATACATAAAATCCTAAGTCTTTAGAACCTAATAATCTCCCCCTTTGGCAATCCGTAACAAAACACAACTAAAAGCTCAAAGTTTACAAAGAAAAGCCCTTTACAAAAATAATGCTCATAAAAACAAATTCAATCCTAACTACTATCCATCAGTTGCAAGTGTAGACAGCAGCTCAATTGAATCAACCTATATATTTCCCGAAACACTAAACAAAATGCATAACCGCATGTGTTACAGAAAAACAAAAATAGTAAATCAACAAATATGCAAACTAACTCTCCCCCTAAGTTAGATACATCAAAAACAATGTTAACTCCCCCTAAACAGAACATTCTTGTATTTTCCACACATATTCCCACATTTCATCTAAATCTCCCCCTTTTTGTCACGAATTGACAAAGATAACTCAAACAAAGAGTAACAAAGGTCAAGAAAAAATAGACAATCAAGGGAACACAAAACAATTCAACTCTATAGAAAATAGAGACAACTCCCTCTATGAAGAGCAACAACTCCCCCTATGAACAACAAGGGTTAAAAAAAAGATTCTCCCCCTATAAAAATAGGAAATAGAAAACAAGTGCTGGGAAAAACAATTTTGGGGAAACATTAGGAAGTGGGAAAAGAAAAACACACAAATCTAACTTTAAAAAAAAGTTGAGGATACACATGAAGAAAAATATTCTCTCTTTCAATAAATGCAAACATGACACTATGTGACCCATAAACAGTTGCATGAGTAGAGAAAATATTTGCACATTAATTATCCATCATATCTCTTCAGAAAAATATTTTCTGTAGTTCACACATAAAAATAGCATATACTAAAAAGTACATAACTTGAAAATTAATCAATCAAGTTGAGTACCCAATTTAGCAAAGTGTATGCATGTTATGTGTGAAAATAATGAGAGATATGACTGCAAAACTACAAGATGGATACAGAAAACAATGCAATGCACATGAATCCTAAACATAAATGATGCATGAAAAAAAATTTGGTCAAATACTTAAAAACTGAAAAATTTTCAATTTCGATCGATCGAGCATCGATCGAATGCCAATCGAGTCAGGCAGATTCAACCAAAAATTTTTATCGCAATTTCGATCGGTTGAGCAACAGATTCGATCGATCGAAAATCTAGAAAATTCAGATTTTTGAAAAAACAAAGCATTTTAATGCAGAAACTCAAAGCACTTTTTTTTTTTTTTTTTTTCTGAATAAAATGCATGAGTATGAGATGAAAAGTTTTTCAAAAACACTAGAATTCAACCCAGATCTTCCAAAAACATGATTTTCAATCAATTTGTCCTCAAATCTCAAACTTTAAACATATTTTGCATCAAAATCAAGAAACTTTTAATCTTGGATGGCCACAACAAGATCACACACAATATAATGTACCAAGTTTAGCAAAGAGTAACTTGTGTAGTGTGCACAACTAGCAAAAGCTTGAGATACATGTGAGGTGATATGTAAATAGTAATCAAGCACAAATTCTACAAAATTCATCTCATAGAATTTGAAAGAGACTATCACCTAAAGAGTTATATCATATAACTCCCACATCTCCTAGAAAACAAGCTTGCAATCATGTAAGTTTCTTGATTTTGCTTCATATTGTACACACAAATTTTAATTGTTCAGAAACTTATTAAAATAGTCGGGATAATGTACACACCAATTTTATTTGTTTGATTTAGCATTAAGTCCAATAATGTACACACCAATTTTAACATTTAAACCGAGGCTACACCTTATGATCTTTTTGTGCATGTGCTACACTTTCTCGAGCACAAAATCTTACGATATGCACTAAGGTGTTCATGATTGGCTAGTGAACAGTTGTGAGATGGTTATTTATGCCTTTCTCTAAAGGTTCAAGTCCGACAGTCAAAGACATGTGACTTCAAGATCAAGACAAAGTGATCAAAAACTACAAACATCTCCTACACAACATGCACTACAAAACTTCAACTAGTAAAGTGCAATAAATAAGCTCATCCAAGCTAAACAAAGTACATAAACATGTTATGTAAAGATAATATGGCCAATCCTTGATTATAAATCCAAGATGTGAAATACAAAACACAAAAATCTTTTTGGTTTTAAAAAATTTATGACCAAAAACAAAAAGCACACATTATAATAAATGAACAATGCAAATGCAATGCATGACAATGCTTAACTAAGCTATAGAGGGTACACAAACAAGAAATATCAATTTCTTAATTAACCCATGAGTACATGTACAAACTAGTACATACTCACACAAAATCAGAAATAGCTTAGCACTTATATAACACATACTATCCAAGTTTCTCCACAATGTCAAGCATGTTTTAAATCAAGAGAGAGATATCATAATTCATGTAATCCTCAAGAAAAATAAAACTAGACATAAAATAAAATATTTTTGTCTTTTTAAAATTTTTCAATGTTTTTGGATTTTTTTTTATTAAAAAAAAACTTAAAAAACAAAACAACCAAAAACAAAAGCAAAACATGTCCACAAACAACTGAAAGAATTAAATCAGGGACAAGTCAGCAACACTCACCTTAGAGAATCTTTTCTCACCCATCTAGCACGAGTCTTCGGCTTTGTAGGTGAAAATCCATGTGAAGCAAAGTGTATTTGAGGAATTACACCAATCTTTTGAGAAAGACTGAAATCCTGCAAATTCCTTTCACAAGCCAATAAGCTTAAATTTTTCAAAAGCATATGAAACAATTTATATGGACTTATGGCATGAGAAATATCATCACAAATCCTAGATTTAAACACAGAATGCTTAAATTTTAGTTTATGACAATTAAGACGAATGTGACTGGTGACACCACAAAAGTGACAAACAGGAACAAATTTAGGAACATCAGTATTCCTAACAACAAATCTAGTCTCAGATTTTGGTTTTTGCCTCAACAAAGAACAATTTGGTCTAATATGACCAACACCACAAAGGTGACAGGTAGGCACAAAAATAGATTCATTATGCTCTCTAACAGTAGGTTTAGACATAGGTTTAGAAACTTCAGCGTCTACATCAGAATTTTTACCTTTGTCTAACCTAGCAAAATAAGTCTTTTCTTTATTATTCCTCTTAAAAGGAGGGATATAAACTTTCTCAGTTTTAGGCTTAAGAGAGACAGAAACACTTCTGTTATCAACAGCAAACTTGGTACAAGTCAAATTTTCAATTTTAGCTTTAGATTCAACTAACTCCTCTTCCAAACTTTTCATCTTCTCATCTTGAGAGGAAATTTGATTTCTCAAAAATTCATTCTTTTTATTAGATTCATTTAATTTAACAACCAATTCCTCTTTTTCAAGATTAGCCAATTTTAACTCTTCCTTGAATTTCTTAGCAATTTTCATAGATTTCAATAATTCCTTACGAAAAGTTTCACGGGCATCAATAAAATCAACAGAAGCATGAGCAGAAACATGATCAGAAAGACACTTCAAATTATCCATGACAACAGGGGTCAAGGATCAGCTCTTAAGGGATCAAGGATCAGCTGTTAGACCCTTTAAAAACACAATTGGATTAACCTAGGTAATTAGCTAAGTTGTTACTTAGTCCAAATTCCAAATCTAGGTTATCAGAATCAAACAATCATATCATGTATAGCAGTGGAAAGATAAATAACACAAAGATATGATCACCCAGGAAACCAAACCGATAAAAACTTGGGGAGGATTTAACCTACCTACCTTCAAGGTAAACCTGAATCCACTATCTTGAAAGAATCGAAGTTCATACAATAAGACTTACAAGCCCCCATGCTCAACTTCTAATTACTACCCACCAGTAGAACTTACTGACACGACCACGTGCAAGCTTCGAAACCACGGACTCCTTCTTTCTTGGATTCTCTAGCAAGTACAAGCACACCCGCTTGTGTTTCTTTACGTTCTTATGGCGGCAATTGAATGATCATCAAGCTCTTGAACGAATCTCCTTCTTGATAATCCTAAGCTTATGTAAAGGAAAGCTCCTCACAGATCTCACAAGAGATTTACACAAACAGCAATATGAGCAACACTAAAACGTGGCTAGGGTTTGCCTTTTATACCTAGGACAAATTAGAAAACCCTAAACGTTTTAAACAAACTAGGGCTGAGTTGGAATTCTGTAGAAAAATGCCTTTGACCCGATTTTTGATTAATCGAGCCTAAGCTTTGATCGATCGAACCAGGCCGAGAAGCCTAAATAACTTCTGCAACAGTTTATTCCAACTTTACATAAATGAACCAACTTTAAGCAAGTCTAAATACGACTAAACATATTGTTTTGATCATGGTTTGCGAACAATACACATTAGAGTTCTAAATACATAAATCCTAAGTCTTTAGAACCTAACAATATATTCTTCCATGAATAAAAATTAAAGAGAAATTTGTGAGAAAAAAAAGAAATAGTAAAATTGAAGAACCAAGCTAGTTGACTATTTGAAGCCCACCTTGAAAAACTAAAATTAGTAACTTTTTTGTTGGTTCAAGATAATTAAACATTTTTATTAGTTTTAAAAAACAATTTCAAAATTATATCTAAGAAAAAAATATATCTTAGTAATGATATAAACATATTTACCATTATTTATATATGAATTATTAAAAAAGTGCAATAAATTTGTATGTTTGAGAATTCATAAGATGAGTTTTTTTTTTTTTTTTTGGTATATTATTTTTTGCCAATATCATGAAACAAAATTTGTAAGCTTTGCTTCAAACTTACGTAGTTTTGAATTTGTGATTAATTTTTTTACAAAATTTGTCATTATATTACATGTTTAGTAATTTAGATTATTCTTAATCATTGAATTGAGGTTTCCACTTAAATATGATTTCAATTATTGTTTTGGATAGTTTTTAATTATTAAATTCAAGGTTTTTCTACTTAAATATACGTTGGTGATTAATTGAGCCTTAAAGCTCAATACACACACACACACACACACATTTTATAATACCTTAATTTCACACAATATGTAATCATTATATAACTTAAAAGTAAAATACTCATTTATTTTCTTTATCTATTCTATTAACTAATTTTAAGTAAATTGTTGTATAAAAACTATTTACGTATGAATTTTGATTAAGTCATGTATTGCATGGGCATAATGCTAGTTTATTAAGATAAGTTTGAAAGGTTGTGGTATCTGTATTGTAAACCACATGAATTTGAGAAAAGACTCTTTTTTTTTTTTTTTTTTTTTGAAACTGAAATCAAACTTTCATTAAATCAAGGATGCATCAATGTTTACATACTCAACAGCAACTGATGGAACCTCTTCCATCCAAAATAAGTCAACATTCACCTTTTGGGCATACCTAGCAAGCTCATGTGCTACCCGATTACCATTTCTTTTAGTGCAGCTCACAGACGTCCATTCCAAAGCTCCTGCCAGATGCCAGATGTCTCCAACAACATGGCCAATGGCTGACTGGTTCTCCGTACCTGAAGCAATCCACCTTGTAGCATTAACATTGTCCCCTTCCACGACAAGCATCGTGAAACCAGCATCAATAGCGAATTCTAGTGCCTTACGACATGCGAGTAGTTCAGCCATATCACTCCCCTGTACTGCCAGACCTTTAACTGTCATTGCCGCCATAACTTCTCCAGAATAATTTTTGATCACTGCACCGAAGCCAGAGCTAGCAGAGTCCTTAAACACCGCAGCATCATAGTTAAGCTTGTACACATCTTGTGGTGGGGGTATCCAGCGCGTTCCATCATTCTGCAGCGCCTGCCGAGACGTTCCTACTTCCACAGCTGCCTGTAGACTCACTTGTGCTTGCTGAAACTCCTCAAGCAATTCAGATGCACGCCTATTCAAGCAGTCCGGTTCAATTAATTTGCCTCCATGCACTACTCTATTCCGCTGGTTCCAAATCAACCATGCCTGCACCAACCACAATTCCACCTCTGTTTTGTCCAGCCGGTCTAGCAAATACTCCAATAAAGCAACAACATCAATTTGACCCGTACCACACTTCTGCAATGCCCTTACACTACCCTACCACACATCCTGCACTACTGACATTCCCATAAAGCATGGATAGCTGATTCTTGGAATAGGCCACATAACGAACACACATCATCCGATAAAATCCGTTTCTTCTTGAGGTTCCTTCTAGTAGGGAGAATATCATGACACGCCCTCCACCCAAACACCTTTATCTTATTGGGAATCTGAAGCTTCCATATAGCAGCCCACACCGGACTACCACCACTGCCTGATGATGATTCAACCCGATCCACCTTCCACAATTGAGCTTTGGCAACCTTATAGGCTGACTTCACTGTGAAAATACCATCCTTATTATGCTTCCAAAAAATAGAGTCAGATACTTTCCTTCGACTTAAAGGTATATTGCAAATAGCTTCCCCCTCTTCCCGATTGAAATGAGCCATAATAAAATCTCGTCGCCATATATGGAGGTCTTGGTTAATCAACCTTGACACCCATTCTTCCTCTTCATCATCCCTCACCGACAAAAAGGGCTTATTAGTAGGATACTCAGGAATCCACCTATCCCGATAGACATTAATAGAAAGTCCATCACCCACTCGCCAACAATGTCCCAATCTCAAAATAGGTAAGGCCGCCACTAAACTCCTCCACACAAAAGAATAGTTAGGTGATTCTGAAGCCTCAAGTACCGAAGTTCTAGGGAAGTACCTTGCTTTAAAGCATTGATAGACTAGAGAAGTTGTATCATTTAATAATCTCTACCCCTGCTTGGCCAACATAGCTAAATTAAACGCTCTAAGGTCCCGAAACCCCATTCCACCATCCTTCTTTGACAATGTCAGTTTATCCCAACTTTTCCAATGAATTTTCCGTTCATTCCCTACCTGGCCCCACCAAAATCTAGCACATAAGCCATCCAACTCCTCACATAATTTCCCTGGAAGCTGAAAAACACTCATTGTATACGTTGGAATAGACTGAGCAACTGCCTTGATGAGAACTTCTTTCCCAGCTCTGGATAGCATCATCCCCTTCCACCCCTGTAGTTTTTTCCACACCCTATCTTTAATAAAATAAAAAGTATGGTATTTTGCCCTTCCAACTAGAGTAGGCAAACCCAGATATGATTCAAACCGAACCACTTCCTTCACTCCCAGAATCCCCAATGCCTCTTGCTTCTGGCTAACAGTGGTGTTATTACTGAAATACACTGAAGACTTTTCTAAGTTTATGCATTGTCCAGAGGCTTTAGCATAAACTTGAAGGATCTCAACAATAGAATTAATCTCCGCTGGTGTGGCCCTACCAAAAATCAATGAATCATCTGCAAAAAGAAGATTAGTTATCTTTGGTGCACTTCTACAGATAGATACCCCATGCAGACTCCCTCCACTCTCTGCTCTGTCCAATAGTGAAGTAAACCCTTCAGTACATAGCAGAAATAAATATGGTGAGAGAGGATCACCCTGACGGATTCCCCTAGAAGGCAAAACATTACCAAATGGTCTCCCATTTACCAGAACAGAGAAAGACGTCGTTGTCACACAACTCATTACCCTTTCTATCCATGTTTCAGGAAAACCCAACCGCTGCATAACCCCCTAAAGGAAAGGCCACTCCACCCTATCATATGCTTTACTAACATCCAATTTCAACGCCATGTACCCTTTTTTTCCTTTCTTCCTGCAGTGCATAGTGTGTAGTGTTTCATATGCTATCAACACATTATCAGTAATAAGACGCCCAGGGACAAAAGCACTCTGAGTGGAAGATATGATACTAGGTAACACCTGCTTCAGTCTATTTGCTAATACTTTAGAAATTATTTTGTAAATCACATTACACAGACTTATGGGCCTAAAATCAGACATTTTCTCCGGATTCTTCACTTTAGGGATCAGCACAATGTAAGTATGATTAATATCAGGCAACATATGACCATTATTCAGAAAATTCAACACAGCATCAACTACAGTATCACCCACAACATGCCAAAATCTTTGGTAAAATAAAGCATTCATACCATCAAGTCCAGGTGCCTTTGTTGGTCCCATTTGGAACAATGCTATCTTAACTTCATTAGCACTAAACTCATTGGACAGGGTATCATACATCTCCGGTGTCACCTTCCTGGGGACCGCATTGAGACATTCCTCCATCTGGTCACAATTACCTGCACAAAATAAATTGTCAAAATACCCAGTAGCCACAGTAGCTATTTCCTCCATCTCCTCCACCCAGAGCCCTTGTTCACTTCGAATTCCCTTAACATAATTTTGCCTTCGTCTCTGGGAGGCTTTTGAGTGAAAGTATTTAGTATTTTTATCTCCATGTTTAAGCCACGGGATCCGAGACCGTTGTGCCCAATAAACTTCCTACTTTAGTAGCAAATCATCCAGCTGTTTGCTAACACTCAAATATTCGGCCTTTGATTCTTCAGTCACCACTTCAGCACTATTTAATACCTCCGGCCGGTTTTGGAGAGTTTTAATGGCTACATCATTCGGCTCTGACTTTGAAGATCCCCTAGCTTGCAATTCCTCACCATAGAACTTAATCTTCTCCTTTATTGAAGCTAAACCCGACACCCCCCCTCCTACCATCTCCCAAGCATCTTTAACCACTCCGCCACAATCCTCCCACAGCAACCAATTTTCTTCAAATTTAAACCCCTTTTTAAATTTTTCTTGAAACCTCTGAACACTCTTCACATGCACCAGAATTGGCAAATGATTCGATGCATGGGGTGGAAGATGAGAAATTGTAGTTATCGGAAATTTTTCCTGCCACTCCATAGTTGCCACAGCCCTATCAAGTCTTAATTTGGTATTAGCTTCACCAGGCCTCTTATTAGACCACGTGTAGGTATACCCTCTGTATCCCAAATCCTCCAAAGAACAGGAATCTAACACAGTCCTAAAAGCATCAATCTCTGCTGAATTAAGGGGCCTTAAACTTAACTTCTCTGCACTATTTAGAACTGCATTGAAATCTCCTGCACAAAGCCATGCACCATTAACAAAACTCCTCAGATGTTCCAGCAAATGCCAAGATTTTTCTTTATTCTGAGCCTCAGGCCAACCATAAAAGCCAGTAAAAAACCAGACAAACCCATCCTCTTCAGTGACCTTCATCAGAATGTGATTAAGCGAATAATTAATCAGATCCATCCCAACTTCCTTCTTCCATAGTAAAGCCAACCCACCTCCTGCATTTGGTTGTTTAACTATAATTTTATTCTGAAATTGCAAGTCTCCATACAAATTATTAAATCCTTCCTTATCCAGACGTGTTTCCATAAGAAAACACACAGTGGGAGCTTGTTCCCTCACAAGTTTGCGAAGGCTTCGACCTGTCCAAGGGTTCCCAAGCCCTTGGCAGTTCCAGCATAACAACCTCATTGCTCCTGGCAAGGGTGGTCATCCACCCCCGCCGATCTCTCAAACACAGAAGCTTCCCTATTCTCTAATTTCCCCCTCTTAGCTCTTCCCTCATCTCCCTTAAGAATTTGGTTCCCATCAAAGTCTACTGGCATTGGCCTTTTTCCATTGGACGGTAACAACATCTGTTGCAAGCTCCCAAGGCCAAAGTCCATCCTTTGGAATCTAGTCCAAGATGACTTGGGCTTACTAGCATTTAGCCCATCTGAATATTTTTCACAGCCAACTTCATCACTACTTAAGCCCAACACTTTATTTTCATGTGCTTTGCTCACCAGCCCACTAGATAAGTCAGCCACGTTTTTTAACAATTCTTCCTTCAGCTCAGTTACAGGATTGTGCACGTCAGTAGTGCCACTCACCACGAAACCTGCATGGGTGTGATTACCTTCCTGACCGTGCGGTGTGATTCCTGAAAATCCGGAATGGCCTTCATCCTCGTATCTAGGGTTTCGACACTGTCCTTCGTCCACCGTCACAGCTCTGCTATGTTGCAGCGCCTCTTCACACCTAATCGGATCTCCCTTCGACCTGTACCGACCAGTGCCGGATGTTTCACCACCCCCCTCTGGACTGTATTCAGCCCCCCTGCCTTTCTTTTAAACGGACCACTTCTTGCTGACCTCCCATAGCTTTAAGAAATTCTCCATATTGGTAGTCGACCATGCCTCCATTCTTCGTCGCCGCGAAGTGTTCTGCACAATTCTTTACATCATGGCCAAGCATGCCACAATAATGGCAAAACAACGGCAACCGTTCATATTTAAACCTCACCCAATGTTTTCCTCCCTCTAACCCTGCAATGAAGCTTCCTCTGCGAATGGGCTTCGAGATAGGTAGTGCCACTCTAACCCTCATGAAGTAGTGCAACTCGTCCTGACCTCTTCTCTGTTCAACTTCCTCAACAGTCCCAAGTCTACTCCCCACTTCCTTAGCAACTTGTGATGTAAACATGTCAAGCGGCGCCCCCCATATCTGAATCCAAAGAGATGCCGTCTCCATGGTTATATTCTCAACAGTCATGCCTCTCCTCCACCGCTTAAGCAATAGTAATTGGTTATCAAAAGTCCACGGGCTGCCTCTGAAAACTCTATTCAAATCAAATTCAGATGTGAATTTAAACTAAAACAGATTTGGCCCTACCTCTGTGATACGTAGACTATCCTCTAAACCCCAAGCCCTTCTCATAGTATGCTTTGTGGCTTGCTTGTTCAAAGTTTTGCATGTCAAAAACTTACCCATCAAACTAAGGGTGCAGTCCTCAATGGCTTCCAACCGTCCTTCGTCAGAGATGGGAATCACCTCTTCCTCCTCCGTAGTCAACTTAATGTTCTCCATGCCATGCACGACATCATCCGCCATGGAAAACAATATCGCTCACACAAACTCACTACTGAAAAAAACCAAGATGCCCTAGACCTAAGTCAAGGGAGGGAGAAACTCGTATACATGAGAGAGAGAGCTCCACAGGGGAGAGAACAAAATGATATGAGAAAAGACTCTTAAAACAATCATGTCATTGACAAAAAAGATATCCTAGTACGATAGGAATTGTGATTTGTGAGAGGTGGGGTTTAAGAAATAGGCAGCAATAGCTAAGGATTTCTAGCTAAATGCTGGAGTCTCACATAGTCACATGCAAATACCTCTTTCTTCAAATCAAATATTTTGGACCAGACAATTTCCAATTGTGTTAGACACTTCGCAAAATATTTTCCGCCCTGTTTGCCACCTTTTCTTTTCTATATTCGATGAACTTTAGACCATGATAAATTTTCCACCGTGTTTAACACTCTCCAAGATTTTTTTTTTTTTTTTTTTCTTTTTCGCTTTGTTTGTCACTTTTCTTTTTGGCCTTTTTCCACATTGAATATACCGACAGCAAGATTTTTTTTTATTACAGGCTTACATCTAGCCCAATGTGTCACCAATGTATAGCTTGTATTTAATTGTTGCTGTTATTGCTATGATTGAATGAAGTTTCTGACTTGCCAAAAAAAAAATCAAAACCCTATTGCTGGGGATAAATTCACTAGTATGGTCGTATACCCAAATTGTTGTTGAGGTTTGATCTAGATTTGACGAGGTTTAACCGAACCCGATTAATTCAATTGGATTTCAGAATGGTAAATTTCACCAATTTATGGTCAAAACCCATTCAGCTCTAGCAACGCAGAAAAATGAGGAACGGTAACATATTGGTTAGAAGAAAAGAACACAAACACCAGACTTATGTAAAAATGGTGGCAGGAAAATCCTCTGTGAGTGCGAACTCGATTGATGGATCTTTGGAAGTAGGGAAATGAACTTGAAGGGAAGGGGTTAAGTTTCGATCCAAAAGATTAGAAAAAAAAATGTTATGAATCTGATGATGCCGAAAATACCACCAGTAAGTCACACGGTTCTCGCGCGCTCCAAATAACACCTGCACAGCAAAAAGAAAGGACCTAGCAGAGAGCACCGGTGTGGTACCGGCCAAATACCCTTCGAAGGTCAAGTCAAAACTATTCTCACTGCTTTAGAGTGCTAGAGAGGGTAAATTATGTGTACCTTGGTTCGTGAGGGTGCTTGGTTTTTATAGTAGTAGGGCTTGACCCCTTTTCCTTGGAGTAGAAGTCTTTTCCTTATAGGAGTCTCCTTGGGCGTATTTTGCGGGATCCTTTCCATATAGGAATCCCTCTTAGGTTTCACAAAACGTGGAGGGAAAGTCATTTACTTATACACGCAAACGTGGTTAGCAAGCATTCTTTGACTAATGCTGTCAACTTATATTATGCCTTCGGTCTTCATATCGTCAGCTTCAGGATGATCTTCAGCTTTATTATCTCGTCGGCCTATGGTGCCTCTCCTTACAACTTTATCCCGCCGTCAGTTATTAAACAGGGCCTGAAGGCCCAGTAGATACTGTTACTAATAAACCGTCGGCTTATCTTTCTTGACCAATCTCTTTTATCCTTATCAGTTGTCCCTTACTCCATATCTCCGTCATTTTTCATACTGACGGGTTATGGAGTTCATGTTTCTGTTGATTGTCATATTCTTTAAGGAGGCGGGAAAATTATTTACATGGGACTCCTTAAGCCACCGTGCATTTAATGCTTTGGACACGTGGCGAGTTCCCATTGGCTTTGCTTTTGACGAGGGCGTCGCTTCGTCTTCCGCGCCCTTTCATTCTGTATATAAGGGGGGCCCTCCTCCTCATTTCCCCTATTTCATCTTTGCTGATCTTTGAGAGAGAGAGACCGTTGCCCTGAATTCCGTCAGCTTGTTCCTTAACTCCGTCACCTAGTGCATTGCTGCCCTTGAAGCTGTTTCTCCAAGAAAGTTAACTCACTAGTAAGTTCTATTTCCTCTCTTCTTTTCATTTTTACTTATGCCTGTATAATTCATTAGTGAGGACGCCAGCTTAGGTACTTAGATTGGATCCGTCACTTGTAGGTAGTCAGATGTCAAGTAACGCATCGTGTGAGGAGTCGTCAGTCTGCGAAGGAGCGGGCTACGACGAGGCCTTTGGTTTTGGTGATGAGTCAGAGGACTTCTCGCCTTCGTCAGAGAGAGGGATGTCGGCCCAATCTCCTGACGGTGATGAGAGTTATACTGAGGGGGTTAAGGATGAAGTAGAAGAGGGAAGAGGAGAGGATGAAGGTGATGGGGGTGATATAAATG
This sequence comes from Quercus tomentella, assembly GCA_028535165.1. Taxonomy (NCBI): domain Eukaryota; kingdom Viridiplantae; phylum Streptophyta; class Magnoliopsida; order Fagales; family Fagaceae; genus Quercus; species Quercus tomentella. The sequence continues at coordinate 14,250,726 of JAPQVY010000012.1, forward strand.
TTGACGGAGATGATATAAACGTTGACGACGATGATAGCGACGGAGATGATAGTGATGGAGATGAGGGACCCAGTGAAGGGACTTCAGAGGGTCCTGGAGATAACCGTCCTTTCATTCTCCCTGAGGATTGGGCCGTCAACAAATTTTTACCTAGGATGAGTGATAAGATTTTTAAGGAGTTGCGCACTCGTTACCAAATCTCAGACCATATCCCGATCCGTCTCCCTGAAGAGAATGAGAGTTGTTACTCAGGGAGAACCGCTGACGTGGGCATGTACGATGCCACGTTTGCTGTGGGACTGAGATTACCGTTGACGGCCCTACACCGTCAGCTGGCTGACTTCCTGGACTTGTCCGTCACTCAAATTGCCCCAAATGCCTGGAGGACTTTCATAGGAGCTGAGATCTTATGGGGCCGTCTAAGTGAAGGAAACCGTCAGCTTACCTTAGACGAATTCTTTTACTGCTACAGGCCCCATCATATCGCCTCGTCTAAGGAGACATACCATTTTAATGCCCAGGAGAAAAATTTGAGGCTGATATCAGATATGCCAGATTCCAATAGGAACTGGAAAAGTAGATATTTTTTTGTTGAAGGGACGGATTGGGTTTGCCGTCAGGAGGAATGGGCGACGATGCCCCATGGTTATTTTGACAACACTTGCGCTTTTGTCAGGGATTCAGGTTAATCCTGTCAACCATGTTCCTTTCGTTTTTGAAGTGACGCTACTAACAATCCTCTTTTTCTTTTCAGCTTATACCCGTCCCCACATAACCGACGAACAGGAGGAGTTCATCCGTCGGGTTCTAGAAATCCCTTTGGAGGAACGTAAGTGTAGGGATTTGATCACCCTTGACACTATTCATTTATACTGCGGGGGTCCAGAACCGTCAACTGAAGCCCAGAAATTGGACGATTTTTCCCGTCGACATAAGTACTCCTTATCACCTCCGTCAGTCTATTCCTCCGTCTCTTGTTCTAACTATTAGTTTTTTTTGTTTTTGTTTTTGTTTTTGTTTTTTTTTTTTTTTTTGGTATTGTAGAGATGGAATCTGCTAAACAGAGGGTAAAGGCTGCTGCAGCCCGTCAGAAGGAGGAGAAGCGGGCAAATGAGGCAGGGGGGGAGACGTCATTGACCCCTAAGGCCGTCACTAAGCAGGCAAAGAGGAAGCCCGATGGGAGTGATGGCCGTCCGGCTAAAAAGGCCGCCGTCACTCCTGGGGATGGTGCTGCAAAGGAAAAATCACCTCTCAAGCCAAGCCATGGTGCGGGCAAAGGGGTAATGACCTCCTTGGGTCTCGTTAACGAGGGCCTCTGCCGCCTCCTAACCCACAAGGACTATGCCGTCGGTGAGGTTAAGTCCTTCATAAAGCTGACGGACATAGAGCCTTGTGACCTGTTGGGGACGGAGGATTTAGGGGCGTCAGCCCTTTTTGATCTCACCAGGGTATGCTTGCTACCTTTTGGTCAAACTGATTTCATTTTGCTTTGATGAACTATGACTGACGGCTGTCTTCTTTTCTTAGGCCTTGGTGCGTGTTATGGCCCTTCAAGACCGTTGCGTCGCGAAGGAGGGAGTCGTCACTAGGGTCCGGAAGCATAATGCAAATCTGATGAATGAACAAGGGCAGTACAAGGATGCCGTCCGTACGCTGAATCAAGAGCTGAAGGAAGTCAGGGAGAAGCTGGTAGAGGCTGACTGTCAGAATGACAAGCTCAAGGAGGAGGTGATGGATCTAGGCCAAAAGCTGTAGACGGCTGGGGTTGATGCGGTTCGAGACTTTAAAGCGACGCAATCGTTTATTGACTCTTGTGCCGAGTATTATGGCACTGGTTTTGAAGATTGCCTTAAGCAGGTCGCGTCAGCATTCCCAGAGCTAGACCTGTCCGGAATTACAATGGATGATGGAGATGACAGCTCCTCTCAGCCTACTCCTACTCCTGAGTCTGACGGTGTTGTTGTCCTAGCCCAACCTGCTGCCAACCCTCCTACTCTTGCTTCCAATACTCCAGCTACGATTGTAAACGTTGAAGATCAGCAAGCTGACGGGAATCCTGCTGACGCTCCCGCTCCTTAGTTCTCTTTACTTGTATTTTATCCTAATCATTTTGCAAACAATCGTTGTACTTTAATTTTTTTTGAAAACAATTGTTTAAGTGCCCGTTTGGTTTTCTCGGGGTTTTGTTTGTATACAGCTGTATGTATTGCATGGTATATTATTCCCGTCGCTTTCGTTATTTTTTTTTTATCTAATTAGTGATTACGAAGTCTTGGTAAACATTCCCGTCTGTTTGGGAACCCCGTCAGTTTTTTGAACTGGTTGGGAGACTTCGTCGGTATATGGCCTTTTTGCGACTTATGAGATATCCTTCTTATCTTGTCGGTATAGCCTTGTTCGTCATTTTTCAAGGACCGTCAGCTTGGTTGCACTATCCAAGTAATGGTTCCGTCGCTTTTGGCCCATCAGCTTTGAAGATTCTCCCGTCAATTGTCACCAATTTTGTTATTTTACTGACCTTAATGTGGCCGTCAATTTTCTAATTTTCAATCATCTTATGGTCTTAATGTAAGCCCGTTGGTTCTATAATGGCTCTGTCCGTTTGGTGAGATCGTCAGCTTTTTAGCTTTAGTCTGACGGACTTGATGATCTTGTCATCTTTTGTAGGCCCGTTGGTTTTTAGAACCTTGTCCATATGATGATAGCCTCGTTTATTAGGTGGGACCGTCAGTTTTTTAGCTTTAGTCTGTCATGGGTTTGATGAGCTTGTCATCTTTTGTAGGCCCGTTGGTTTTAGGACCTTGTCCATATGCTGATAGCCTCATCTATTAGGTAGGACCGTTAGCTTTTTTAGCTTTAGCCTTGATGACCTTGTCATCTTTTGTAGGCCTGTTGGTTTTTTGGAACCTTGTCCATATGATGGTAGTCTCGTCTGTTTAGTGAGACCGTCAGCCTTTTAGTCCGTGTGTTATGGACTTAGTCGTTTTTGTTGTTCACTTTTATGAACTTACTTGTCCACTTCTGTGGACTTTAAACCGTAGATTTCTAAAATAGATACTTCAGCAATTTTGAATAAACTCCTCTTATTGCCATGGATTTGTAAATAAAAGTAATTCTAAAACCAAATCCTGCCTTTTGGGCTTAAAACAAAAAAGAGGTATTGTTGCAAAAAGCTAAAGTAAATGATAAAGCTGAGGAGTAAGAATAAAATTTGCTGAAAATAAAAAAGGTTGGTCTTCATGTTGCCGCTCCTACTAGTAATACTTTCGTAGGTGCTCGGTGTTCCATGGGTGTGGTAGTTTCTGTCCTTCTAACGTCTCCAGGTGGTAAGTGCCTTTCCTCTGCCACGACGTAACTCGGTAAGGTCCTTCCCAATTGGGGCCAAGTTTCCCTTGGGTAGGGTCCCTAGCGGTGCCCATGACCTTTCTAAGAACAAGGTCTCCAACTTGGAAGTCTCTATGTCGGACCCGAGAGTTGTAGTGTTTGGCCATGCGGTCCTGGTACCTAGCGAGCCTTTGTTCTGCAGCCTCCCTGATCTCGTCCACTAGGTCGAGCTGTAGTCGCATTGCCTCGTCGTTTTCGTTCTCATCATGGTTGTGCACCCTGTAGCTCGTGAGCCCACCTTCGGCCAGGATGACTGCTTCGCTTCCGTACGTCAGTCGGAACGGTGTCTCTCCTGTGGGTGTTCTTGCCGTCGTCCTGTATGCCCATAGTATGCTTGGCAATTCTTCAGGCCATATACCCTTTGCCCCCTCGAGCCGAGTCTTGATAATCTTGAACAAGGATCGGTTCGTGACTTTGACCTGGCCATTAGCCTGAGGGTGAGCGGGGGAGGAGTAGTGGTTCTTTATTCCTAATTGTGAGCAAAAATCCCGGAAGGAGTCGTTGTCGAATTGCTTCCCGTTGTCCGAGACAAAGACTCTAGGAATGCCAAACCTGCATATGATGCATCTCCAGACAAAACTTCGCACGTTCTTCTCCGTAATTGTGGCCAAAGCTTCAGCTTCCACCCATTTTGTAAAGTAGTCAATGCCCACCACCAGGAACTTCAGCTGTTGTACTGCTGTAGGGAATGGTCCCATAATATCTAACCCCCATTGTGCGAACGACCATGGGGCCGTCATCGGGGTCAGCTCTTCGGTTGGTTGTCTAATAATATTGCTGAACCTTTGGCATTTGTCACAGGTCTTGACATAAGCTTCGGCGTCCTTCTACATGGTGGGCCAATAGTACCCTGCTCGCACAAGCTTGTGTACCAATGATCTAGACCCTGAATGGTTTCCGTAGATTCCTTCGTGTACCTCTCTCATGACGTAGTCTACCTCTTCCGTAGCTAAGCATCTCAGATATGGTCGGGAGAAGCCTCTTTTGTACAGGACGTCTTTTATTAGGACGAATCTTGCCACCTGGACCTTTAGTTTCCTTGCAGCCTCCTTTTCGTCTGGTAAGACCTCGTATTTCAAGTATGAAACTAACGGCGTGGTCCAGCTACTGTCAGAGCCTATTTCCTGCACGTTGCTGGGGTCTATTAGTGGAGAAAGCTGAACAAAAGAGAGTACATTACTAGGGATGACCATATGTTCTGCTGAAGTGGCCTTTGCGAGGCGATTGGCTCGCTCGTTTTCTCCTCTGGGAATTTGGACGATTTTGGCTTCTAGGTCATCCACTCTCGCCCGTACTTGATCAAGGTACCTTTTCATCCTTTCGCCCTTGCATTCGTAGTCTCCATTTATTTGGTTAGTAATGACCTAAGAGTCGCAGTAGATGACTACCCTTGCGGCTCCTGCTGCTTTGGTGAGGTCGAGTCTTGCTATCAATGCTTCATACTCTGATTCATTGTTGGTAGCAGGGAAGTCAAGACGGACCATACACTCAATTGTATCTCCTACGGGCGATAGTAGCACGATGCCGGCCCTTTCGGCTTGTCTGTTGGATGACCTGTCCGTATATATGCCCCCTTGTCTTCGTCATGAGTGAATTCTGCTATGAAATCTGCGACGATCTGTCCCTTGATGGCGGTCCGTGGGCGGTACTGGATATCAAATTCGCTTAACTTTATAGCCCATAACGCCAATCGACCTGCAGCCTCAGGATTGCTCATCGCCCGTCGCAAGGGCTTGTCAGTCAAGACGTTCATCGTATGGGCTTGAAAGTACGGTTTGAGCTTGCGGGCCGCTGTAACTAATGCAAAGGCAAGTTTTTCCATAGGCGGGTATCTTTCTTCAGCATCGCGAAGCGCTCGGCTCGCGTAGTATACGAGCTTTTGTACTTTTTCTTCTTCTCTGACTAAGGTAGCACTGATGGCTACGGGGGAGACGACTAGATAGAGAAAAATCTCTTCTCCTGGCTGCGACGGGCTCAGCAGTGGTGGGGAGGAGAGATAAGCCTTCAATTCCTCAAATGCTTGTTGGCATTCGTCAGTCCACTCGAATGATTTCTTCAGCGTGCGGAAGAAGGGCAAACATTTGTCCGTCGCCCTTGACACGAACCTATTCAGTGCCGCTATTTTTCCGTTGAGGCTTTGCACCTCCTTCACATTTCTTGGTGGCACCATCTCCATAATGGCCCGGATCTTGTTCGGGTTTGCCTCGATTCCCCTTTGGGACACCATAAATCCTAGGAATTTTCCCGCCGTCACTCCAAAGGCACATTTTCCCGGATTGAGCTTCATGTTGTAGGAGTGAAGGGTGTTGAATGTTTCTTTGAGATCTTCCAGATGATCTTCCTCCCTTCGGCTTTTTACTAGCATGTCATCAACGTAGACCTGGATATTCCTCCCAATCTGTTGCGCAAACATTTTCTTCATAAGTCTTTGGTACGTTGCGCTTGTGTTCTTCAGGCTGAAGGGCATCACTTTGTAACAGAAAAGGCCTTGGCTGGTCACGAACGAAGTTTTTTCCTGATCAGCTTCGTGCATTCGGATTTGGTTGTACCCCGAGAAAGCGTCCATGAAGCTCAACAATTGGTGTCGGGCCGTTGAGTCTACTAGGACGTCGACCCTTGGGAGGGGATAGCCATCTTTGGGGCAGGCTTTGTTAAGATCGGTGAAGTCCACACACATCCGCCATTTCCCGCTAGCTTTTTTGACCATTACTACGTTCGCTAGCCAATCGGGATAGTATACTTCCCTAATGAAGCTTGCTTTCTGTAGCTTTCGGACTTCTTTTGCTATGGCCCGATCTCGTTCGGGGGCGAACACTCTCTTCTTCTGTCGGACAAGTGGAAAGGCGGGCGATACATTCAACCTGTGCACCATGACTGAGGGGTTTATTCCTAGCATATCTTCATAACTCCAGGCAAACACGTCTCGATTGCCTCTGAGGAAGGTTATGAGCTCTTGACGGATTGCGGGGTTAGCGAGTGTTCCAATTTTGGTCATTCGGCCAAGATCGAAACTGTCAAGGGGTATCTCTTCTAGCTTCTCTACTGGCTCCGTTACCGTCCGGTGCTCTTCTATACTCAAAGCCTGAACTTAATCTTCCATTTCCATCATGGCTACGTAGCATTCGTGTGCGGCCATCTGACTTCCGTGCAGCTCCCCTACTCCGTAGTCAGTGGGGAACTTAATCATTAGGTGGTAGGTTGAAGTTACCGCCTTCCATGAATTGAGCGTGGGTCGTTTGAGGATGGCGTTGTAGGCAGACGAGCAATCGACCACGAAGAATGTTACGTCCTTGGTTATCTGCTGAGGGTAATCACCTACCATTACGGACAATGTGACCGCGCCCAGAGGGAATAGCCGGCTCCCTCCGAAACCCACGAGCGGGGCATTTGTTGGAATCAATCGCTCCCTGTCGATCCTCATCTGTTGGAACGCCAGGTAGTATAAAATATTTGCTGAACTGCCGTTGTCGACCAACACCCGGTGCATGTTGTAGTCTTCTACCCGTAAGCTGACGACGAGCGCATCGTCATGTGGATGGTGAAGGAGTCGTGCATCCTCTTCTGAGAACCCGATTATGGGGCCTTCTCTTTGTGCTATCTTCGGCACAACTCCCGTCAGTTGAATATTTTGCACCATCCGAAGGTAGGTTTTGCGGGCCTTTTTGGATGACCCAGCGGCAGCCGTTCCTCCTACGATCATCCTTATGTCCCCTATCGGGGGCCTCAGTTGCTCATTATCCCGTTGGGGGTGTTGGTCTTGTGGGGGTGGATCTGTTTTCTCCTTACTAACGAACTTATGCAGTTTTCCTTGTTTGATAAGGGCCTCAATCTGCTACTTTAGGTCATAGCAATCAGCCGTATCGTGACCATGGTCGCGGTGGAAACGGCAATACTTATCCCTAGAACGTTTGTTGGGATCGCTCTTCAGCTTTCCCGAGAACGTCAGAGCCTCCTCGTCCTTGATTTGCATAAGGACTTGATCTATCGGGGCTGTCAACAGAGTGAAGCTCGTGAATCTTCCCCCCAGGGGCTTAGGGCGCCTCTCATCCCTTTGGTCTCCCGTCCTTGCTTTCTTTCGGCCTTGGTCCTGCTGAGTGTCTTCCTGCCTCTTTCTTTTCTTTGGTCTCTTATCTCGCGCCAACAACGCGTCTTCGGCGTTCATATACTTTGTGGCCCGGTAAAGTACTTCCGACATGGTCTTTGGGTCGTTTTTATATAGGGAGAACAAAAACTTACCCTTCTTCAGCCCATTCGTGAACGCTGCGACAAGTATCTTATCGTCGGCTTCGTCGATCGACAGTGTCTCCTTATTGAAGCGGGATATGTAGGCTCTTAAAGTTTCATTCTCTCGCTGCTTGACACTCATCAAACAAGCCATAGACTTCTTGTACCGATAGCCTCCGATGAAGTGCGCGGTAAATTGAGCGCTAAGTTCTTTGAAGGTGCTGATGGAGTTCAGTGTCAGTCGGCTGAACCAAATTCTCGCCGTGCCCTTCAACGTTGTAGGGAAGGCCCTACACATGATCGCGTCTGCTACTCCTTGAAGGTGCATTAAGGTCTTGAATGTCTCTAGATGGTCCAGAGGGTCCCTGACCCCGTCATAACTGTCTATCTGTGGCATGCGGAACTTACTCGGCAGGGGGAAGGAGTTGACGGGGGCGGTGAACGGCGAGTCAGTTCGGTTGACAAGGTCGTCAAGATCACTGGACATTCGCCCCTTGAGAGCGTTCATCATAACCTCCATTTGTTCCTTCATTGCCTGCATCTCTGCGATAATAGGTGGCAGAACCGTATTTGCGAGGGAAGGGAGGCTCATGTTCTGTCGCTCCGGTTTGCTCGGGGCGTTACTAGCCTGGGGTCCCTCTTGGTTCCTTCGATCAGCGTTGGTTCCTTCTTGATCAGCTCCTTGGTTGTCCGGTGCTGCGTTTTTCTGGCGCAGCTGTTCTTCCAGGTCACGATTTTGTCTGGTGAGGCGTTCCACAGCCGCGGCGAGAGTCTTAACTTGCTTCTCGAGGGCAGTTGTGGGTGGTTCCTCTTCTTGAATGCCGTTAGTGGTTGCCATTGAGCGGGTGAGCACCCTGCAACTTTTGTCCGGGAAGCGGTAATATGACTTTACACTACTCGTTCCCACAGACGGCGCCAACTGATGATGCCGAAAATACCACCAGTAAGTCACACGGTCCTCGCGCGCTCCAAATAACACCTGCACAGCAAAAAGAAAGGACCTAGCAGAGAGCACTGGTGCGGTACCGACCAAATACCCTCCGAAGGTCAAGTCAGAACTATTCTCACTGCTCTAGAGTGCTAGAGAGGGTAAATTATGCGTACCTTAGTTCGTGAGGGTGCTTGGTTTTTATAGTAGTAGGGCTTGACCCCTTTTCCTTGGAGTAGAAGTCTTTTCCTTATAGGAGTCTCCTTGGGTGTATTTTGCGGGATCCTTTCCATATAGGAATCCCTCTTAGGTTTCACAAAACGTGGAGAGCAAGTTATTTACTTATACACGCAAACGTGGTTAGCAAGCATTCTTTGACTAATGCTGTCAGCTTATATTATGCCTTCGGTCTTTATACCGTTAGCTTCAGGATGACCTTCAGCTTTATTATCCCGTCGGCCTATGGTGCCTCTCCTTACAACTTTATCCCGCCGTTAGTTATTAAACAGGGCCTGACGGCTCAGTAGATACCGTCACTAATAAACCGTCGGCTTATCTTTCTTGACCAATCTCTTTTATCCTTATCGGAATCAATACAAAAGAGATCTCTTAGAGCACTTATAGCAATGGTACTATATTGGTATATTGGTATTTTTTAGCTCCTCAAACACCAAAAAGCATGCTCCAGCAGTAGAGCTAAATCTTTTTTTTTTTTAGCTCCATTGCTACAGTGCACATCTATAGATAGATGTGCACTGTTCATGAGAGCTAAAAAAAATATTATTTTATTAAATTCCTCAAATGATATAGTGGCGGCTCTAGGAATTATTTTTAGGGTGATCGCTAAGAAACTTAAATTTTACAAAATTTAATAAAGAAATAACTTAAATATATCAATATCACACAAAAAAATAAATAAAATAAAAAACCGAAAATATATGAATTGTTACCACTTTTTTCTTCTAACAAAGAGAAAGAAAAAAGAAGAAGAAAGGATTGATAAGAGATAAAGTGGGAATTATGAATGCTGAGATAAGAGTAATAAAGTAAGAGAATAGAATAAAAAAGAAAAAAGAAAAACGGATGATGTTTGCTGTAGCTATGAGCTGAGTTGCTAAGGAAAGCAATATTATTGCCATTGCAAAGCCAAAAAAGGATAACTGCCAACATTATCAAGGATAACTCATAACTACAATATTTTTATTAAGGGGCCAAAATTCATTTTGGAGTAATGCTACATCTATAACATTTTTAAAACAAATCTTATGCAACAATTTGTTATTAGTGCTTTAAAAAGTGATGTCAATATTGGAACCAAATTAGAATTAGTAACCGATTTCATCTTATTACATAAGATTTGTTATGAAATTATTGTAAAAATATTGTGAATGTAATATTATTCTTATTTTTATTGAATTAAAATTCTTGTAATTCTCAAATCAGGGTGGTCAATATTTTTGTTAGGGTTGTCAAAATAGGTTAGTTTAGCGTGTGTGTGTATATATTTATTTATTTATTTTTTGCAAGTATATATATACATATTTTGGCAAGTTAGGATGGTCCTGTGACCCCCCTAAGATGCATGTAGAGCCACCCCTGCATTTATATCTGTTTTATATTTCACCTTGTATACTCAATTATAAATCTAATAAATACAACATTCAACAGATTAGTGTGAGTGATGATTCATTCAAACGACCTTGTGTTTAAATTTGGCATAAGGGCCACCCCTTATGGCTTCTAACAGATAAAGATAACGTAACTATCTCAATATATTGCATGCATGCCTGCACCATGCATAATAACCAGATTTAACTGAAAATACCAAATCATGTCCTCGAGTGCCCACAGGACCAGATGATTCTGGCTTCCATTGCGATGCACTGACTTGAGACGCAAAGGATTGATAAGTCTATGCGAGTACAACGGGCATGAGAGATCGAGGAATTAAATCAAAAGATAGTTATATATTATGGATGGCTCCATAAAGATGTTAATTTTTTAGTAATTAAAAAGCTATATTAAGAGGGAAATTAAATTAAGAAAAACAATCAAGAAAAGAAAATGGCACAAAAAGAAGAACAGTAAGGAAAAGTGTATTAAACACATATTACAATTACAGGAGCGATCGTACAATCCATGATAAAAACAATACATATATAGTAATATGGTTTAAGAAATGTCATTGACAAATAACAGCGAGCCGTTGATCTAAATTACCTTTGACATGGAAAGCAATGACAATGGCTGAGGGCCTGAGGCAGCATATGTGTACACTGTAACGAACATAGTAGAATGTTACAAGCCTATAATTTATAGCCATCACGAGCCACAGAAACATTACTCAATCAAGGGAGTTCATTACTTCAATTCCATCCAATCCGGCCAAGCTACAAAACAAAAAATCACATAAATGAATTAATAACGGAACAGCTACGTCACTGATAGAAATAGTGAAGAATGGAAGAACTTTAATTACTTTCTTACAAAAATACGATCAAAGAGTAATTCTATTCCTTTTATTCCATTGGTGTTAAATAACAATATAGAAAAGTTGAGACAATAAAATCTCACAACATTTTCACAATATCTTTGTTTTGAATTGTGGTAGGTCCCACAAAAATCTTATTTTATTTCAATTTATTTTGGATTATGATGGAATAATATCTCACTTGTTATGAAAATATTGTGACATTTTGTTGTAGTCTTAGAAGAACTCATAACAATCACATGCAGACTTAAGTTCTTAACAATCCTAATAGAGAGATTGATATTCTTTTCAATTTTTTTTCTCATTTTCTCATTTATGTTTCTATTTTATATTATTATTGTTCTATTACAAACAAGTGAAATATATGGATGTCCATTAATCAAATCAAATGAATTTTTGTTGAGATGAAAATAAAATGAGTTAACATACCTAGTTCATTCTTCTTCTGTTTCCCTTCTTAAATTTAAGATATGAGTCTCTAATTGCATTCATTTCATTGACAACAACATTTGTTGGCATCCGCTCATCAGGTGATGTTGTAGAACACGACAATCCAATTTCAAACACTGATATCAAGCAATCTTTAATTTTGCTACTAACATTGAGATGGGGCACTTCTTCAATTATTGCTCTGTCTTCAATGTCATCTTCGTTTCTCTCATCACCAACATCTTCTCCATCCTCCTCAAAGAACATTGATGGGTCAACTATATCCATTACATGTTCAGGCAAAGCCATTGAAGTGAACCTGTGAATGCTCAAACCATCTATGAACATTTCATCGATAGGTTTTTTCCCAGTGAACATCTCTAACAAGAGTATCCCATAACTGAAAATGTCTCCCGATGTTGAAATTTGGCCACCCATCCCATACTCTAATTCATTAATACATTTTCAGTAACAAACATTAATCTTATGAACTTAGAAGGTTAGAATTTAACCACTAGTGCATTATGCATTGTTTGCACATATATCCCAACATAAAACTTTGTGAATATGTGCAGTTTTTATTTTATTTTTTTGAAGTGGCCATTTGTGTGAAACATTATTCCCTAGTAAAAAGCGTGGTCTCAAACATGAGCGTATAGTTATTTTTGAAAGAATCTCTACTTTTGTTTAAAATGAAGAAAAAAAAAAAAAAACTATTAAACAAGAAATGAGTTTTGTCTCATCTGGTTGAAAAATTACCTGGAGGAATGTACCCAATGGAACCCTTTAGTCCAACTGACAGGGTTTGAGTTTTGGAGAGATTGTTAGATGCTTCAAAGAGGAACTTCACCAATCCAAAATCACCAACATGGGCTACCATATCTTCGTCAAGGAGTATATTGCTTGGTTTAATATCACAGTGAACAATTGGCGTTTGGCAATGTTGATGAAGATATTCTAATGCATAAGCAACATCTATGGCTATATTTAGTCTCTGAATAAAACTTAATTTGTTTCTTTGATGTTTCTCATCATTTTTTGGATGCAACCACTGGTCTAGACTTCCATTGCACATGAACTCAAAAATTAGGCTCTTAAAGTCATTTCCTTCATGATCAATGCTAGAGCAAGCAGAGAAAATCTTGAGGAGATTGCGATGACGTATACTTCTCAAAGCATTGCATTCATTAATGAAACTTGTGGAAGCTTCTTGTTGTTGAAGATTCAATACTTTGATCGCAACAATTGCTCCATTTCTAGAAAGAACTCCTTTGTATACAAAGCCAAAGCTACCCGAACCAATCAAGTTGTTTTTAGAAAACCCATTTGTTGATTCTAAGAGTTCAGCATAAGAGATAGGTAATTGCCAATCTTCAAAAGAAGGTGTAGTTAATGCCCCCTCTCTTAAATTTTTAACAAAAGAACATGTAGGGAAAAAATACAATAGAAGAAGTACAAATATGATTATGCTAGTGACAGGAATTATTATTCCAAGTGTAAGAAGCTTCCCATGGAAATGATGCTTTTTCCTTGAGCATGTAGATAAATGTAATTCTTTGAAACCACCGCATAGCTTATCATTTCCAAAGATTGAAATTGCGCTTGCATTTGCGAAAATTCCTTCATTTGGTACTTCACCTTCAAAATTATTATAAGAAATATTGAGATGCTTAAGTGACAAAAGCTTGCTAAGAAATTTAGGAATATGCCCAGACAAGTTATTATGCGAAAGATCTATATCTTCTAAACTTCTTAAGGTCTTCAAAGATTCGGGAATTGCTCCCTCAAATGAATTACCCTCCAAATACAAGCGCTCCAAACTAAGACAAGTCTTAAGGGTGGTGGGAATTTCACCTGATAATCTGTTCATTGAGAGATCTAACTCACCAAGAAGTCTTAAGTTGCCCACTTCAAATGGTAATGCACCTATCAGAAAATTATGAGACATGACCAAAGAAATTGAAAGGGAAGAAAGACCAATAACCTGTTTTGGTATCGTGCCATTGAGATTGTTACTGGAAAGGTTTAGTGTAAGCAATCTTTTGCAGTTTCCAAGGGTTGGGGGTATACTACCCTCAAAGTTGTTTTCTTGCAAATAGAGCCTTGTTAATGCAGTTAAGTTACCCAAGGAGGAAGGGATTAGCCCTGAAAATTCGTTATCATTCAATTGTAATCCTTCTAAGTTCTGAAGCTTCCCAAGAATATCTGGCAGAGGACCTCCCAAATAGTTACCTTCTAATCCCAACGAGTTTAAGTTAACAAGGTTCCCAATCCCAATAGGGATTCTACCACGGATCATATTTGAACCCATAGTAAGAGATTTTAGTTGCGTGGAAAGGTTGGCTATGACGCTGGGCAATATCCCTCCTAACTGATTTTGAACAAAACTCAAGACCTCCAAACTAGTACAATTAGCAAAGTTATTGAGAAAATTCAGGTCACCGTCTTTCCTCTTTCCAAGTTTATTGACTTCAAAATTAAGTCGAACCAAGCCTTGCAAGCTTGCTAGATTTTGAGGCACGGTCCCGGTCAAATTATTTTGGGAAAAGTCAAGTACCTGAAGTTGAGAAGCATTTGACAATGATGCAGGAATAGTTCCTGTGAAACTATTAACAGCTCCAGCAAATATTTGAAGGTTAGGAAGAGTAAGACCAACATCTGGGGGAATGCTTCCATGTAGATGGTTTAGAGTAACGGAGAAGTAGTATATGGAAGAAATATTATAGATCAGAGAAGGAATGGTACCAGACAAATAATTCCCATAAAGGTGAAATATTCCCAAGCTTGATAGAAAGCCAAGTTCACTAGGTATACTTCCTTGCAAAGAGTTTCGGGAAAGACCAAGACCATACAAAGAAGAAAAGTTTCCAATCCAAGCTGGGATATTTCCTGTAAGGCTGTTCACACCAAGAGATAGAATCACCAACTTTGACAATGAACTGAGGTGGCCTGGAATCTGCCCAACAAGATTGTTGAAAGCAACGTCAAGCACTCTAAGTTGTGTACAATAGCTCAGATTAGTCGGAAGTTTACCACCAAATGAATTCCTGCTCAAATTGAGATGATGCAGGCGTTGTAGGCGTCCCACTTCTTGAGGAATTTCACCAATGAAGCTATTACTTCGTAGGTTGATTCCTGTTAGGAAAGTAAGATTTCCTATAGAGGGTGGTATAGGGCCAACTAATCTCTTAGCTTCCAAGTCCAAAACATTGACACGTTTACTGGAGGGGCTACACGTAACACCTATCCAGTTGCAGAAATGAACGGAGTCATTCCATGAGCTCATGATTTGAAAAGGGTCTTGAGTTATCTGATTCTTGAAGTCAAGTAAAGCCAGACGATCAGTCTCATTTGCAAGAGCAGGAACTGTTTTAGACTTCAAACATGAGCTCATAGACATTAGAAGAATCCCTTGAAAGAATATTAACAAAACCCACTCGTAACTCCAACAAGGGTGCGTCATCCTGTTAAAGTTGCAATTTTGTGAATGATAAAATTTGAAATCAGAGTTTGCTTTATGTGGACTATAAAAGAATTCAATTAGAGTAAATAGAAATGTATGTTAGTAGGACATAGTTTTCTGTGGAAATTCAAAACTTTAGCCCCACCGGGCCACGTATGGATAATGAAATAATAACATGGATTTCTTTTGCTCACAAGAGAAGACTTTTGGCAAAGAAGAAACAGCCATTTTAATAATGACTTGACTGTCAATTCATAAGCAGGTATCATCTAGAAATAACACATTATTTGCTCGTACTTGGTTGAGTTTGATAAAGGTTTGAAGGTAAATATTGCCTCTAGAATACAGTTAAGCTAGAATTTTACAAGTAGCAAATTTTAAATATCGTATGAATTTCTTTATACATGTAGTGCCCTATTTTTCAACTGTCATTTAACTTAACATTAAAATTTAAAGGTAAAAAGATAATTTTAGAATTTAAGGGTAAAAATATCATTTTGACTGTTAGATGAAGAAAAGTTTAATTTCAAACAAAATTATAATTCCTAACTACTAGAATGATATATTGTCAATTAATATAATTCCAAATCTTGTCCTCATGTCATGGTGTTGAGGTGCATGGCTGCACCTAGAGTCCAGCCCAATTGGGAATGCAAGCATTGAAGACTCCTAATTTTAATAGAAATAGGAATAGTTGGCTTGCATGAAATAAAACTCCTATTCCTAATTATACCAGGAGTGTCAGGCGGTGGCAGAAGCTTTTATATAAAGTTTGGTGCGTGTGGTTTCACATACATAGAGGGAGATTCAAAGAGAGATTGAAGAGTGAAACACAGTTTTGAAGCCGAAAGAAAAAGATTAGAACACATCAATCCCAACACATGGGACATCAATTTATAGTCTTCATCTCCATGTCAATCAAATTTGGGTGAGCCCACAAGACCTGAAGATCCTGGCTTGGGTTTCGATGGGCTCGCTATTTATATCTCGGGATGATTGATTGAATCTGCCAATGGGAAGAGGAATTTGGGTTTAGGATGACATTGACATCAATGACATTATTGATATCCAGGGGTGGCCCAACAAACTTTGAGGCCTAAGGCAATATATTTAAATGGGATCTTTTTGTTATTAATTAAATAGTATTTAACTAGTTTTCAATATCATAATTTTTATATAACAAAAATGCATTCTTTTTATCTTGTAATATCTTTTTTTTTGTTGTTGAAGAAATGCTAAAACTATAACAAATTTTACTAAAAAAAATGTACAAATGTTGTAGCAATGAATGTAATTAATGATACTTCAAGAAAATAATAAACAAGTATTTGAATGAATGATGTTAAGGATATTATAAATTTTACAACAAGATACTTATAAAGATGTATCACTAAGTAATTTAAAAATGCATTTAATAGGTTGTTGACGTCTACAAATCATATTAATTTTCTAATCAATTTGTATAAAAATTTTAAAGTAAAATTTATAATATTTATAGTATTTTCCTATCTAAATTATTTCTTGTAATTAGTAATACATATTTGTAAGCCTTATGTATTTAAAATTGTAATATCTCTAGCATTATTCAATTCTTTGGTACTTCTTAAAAGTAGAAGAAAAATGTCGCAAAACTAATTTTTTTTCCTATATCTCAAAACTATATATATTTTAAAAATATATATCTCAATTTTTGCCCCAAAATTTGGGGGCCTCTCTAGTACGGGGCCCTAGGCGATTGCCTAAGTGGCCTAAGCCTAGGGCCGGCCCTGTTGATATCTTGGATGATTGATTCAATCCTTCGACCTTCAATAGTAGGAAGAGTCTGGGTTTAGGGTGACATACATTCTTGCAGTCTCCTTCAAACATTTAATAATGTCATTGATCAATTAGCTAACCAGATGATCAAGGAATAGGTCCAGTACTGTTAATACTGCCATTAAACAGTTCAAGTATAGGAAGAGTACTATGGCCAAGATCTGATTGTAGGCTTCCATGCATGCAGTCAATTCTACTGACGGAGAAATAGTGTATTTATGGAAGATAGGTGTATTATAAATCAAAGGCGGAATCGTACGTAACGGACAGAAAATATTGCCATAGACAAGTTGAAGAAGTTACCAGTCCCAAAACTGATGCTGACCGTGCTTGCTAACTAGAACTAGGAGAGTTTCCTTGTGAATTGTCCAGGAGTAGCCAAAAGAACATTACAGTTTATAAAGAAGAGAAGTGTACTATCAAATCTAGGATAGTTTCCGTAAGGTCCAACAACTGAGTTGGTGTGGAATTGAAAGTCAGATTTAAATTGATAGAAAGGAATTGGAAGTAAAATTTAGATGTTGTTAAGTGCAGTATGCTGCTAACCCGTGGAATACAAGAAAATTTATCATGTATCTTATATATATATACTATGTATGGAAGATATGAATTATAAAAGCAAAGGAAGGATCATACGTACCGGACAGACAGTATTGGCTTAGACTAGTTGAAGAAGTTACAAATCCCGACACTGGTGATGGCTATGTTTGCTAACTAGGACTAGGTCTAGGAGAGCTTCCTTGTGAATTGTCCAGGAGAAGCTAAACAACATTACAATTTATACAGAAGAAAAAGGATACTATTGAGTTAGTGCGGAATTGAAAGTCAAATTAGATTTGATAGAGAAAGGAATTTCTAGATGCTGATAGAGAGGAATTTCCATTGAGTTGGTGCGGAATTGATAGAATTTCTAGATGCTGTAAGTGCGGTAGGTGACGACCCATTTATTGAGGAATAATTTCCATCAAGATTATTTATTTTTGAAAATTATAAAAGAGGTTAGTTCATAGATTTATTTACATCAACCTATTGTGTTAAGGCGACAAAGGTTGGTGTACTGTTGGTCCAAAGTCTAGAAAAAAAGAGAAGAATTGCTATGAATTAATGGATAAGATAAAATTTAGTCATTGTATTACAAATGAATTATTTAGAAATACAAGTTGGGGGTGCTGTAGGCACTCTATTTCGGATTTCATAACTATGAAATTAAAATCTCATTCTTGAACAAAATTGTTCCCGAGTGATAGGCCAAAAAAACGTATTGACTCCTTGTGATGAATTAATTGATTAATTAGCTAAGTTTATTAATTAATCAAATTAACATGCAATGTACGTGGTAGCACAAACAAATCACCAATTAAACTAAGTATGCAGCGGAAATTAAATTGACATGGTGATTTGTTTACGAATGGGGAAAACCTACACGGCAAAAACTCCAACGGGTGATTTTAAGGTCACCACTCTCGAGAATCCACTATTATCAAAACAAGCGGTTACAAGTAAAGGAATCCCAGTACCTTATACCAACCTATAGTTGAACCTTTATCCCAATACCCAATTGGACTTGTTTTGTAGTGACAATCTCTCATTTTCAATGCATGGCTCCCAGTACGTGACTAACCAATTGTGCGGATCCCAGTACGCAACTTGATCACCAACTAGAGAAGGATGTTGGCTGCAAAATTCTTCAGTTCATCTAGACGATGAAGATCATGAAATTGCTTGGTCACAAAACCGTAAGGTGTGCATAACACAGCAGCTTCTTGAAGAGAACGAAGAACTAGAGCAAACTAGGTTTCCGGTCATACTCTTCTTCACACTTGTGCAATTGTGCTCTTGCGCAACTTCTGTAACTTTTTATAGCCCTTAAAATAATTCTTATATATGTTTAGGGTTGTGAAAACAAAATTGAAAAATCTGTTTTTCATAAACCTCGATAGATACCTATTTGTCGAGCAACTGTCGAGTCTCAAGTTGAAACAGCTCTCTTTAAGCCTCAATAGATGCTAGCTGTCGAGTTTTAATGAACAACACTTTTTGACTTGGTTCTTGGATAGACTTGCATGGTTTTAACACTTGAACTTGAAACCTTGTTTTTTGAAGCATTAAATACATCCTAGATCTATCAAATTACAAGTAAAATGCGTTTTGTCAAAGGATTAGCTAATTACATAAAATAGTGACATATGTTCCTAACATGAGAAACACATATGTCCTAAAACCAAGGAAAAAATTATCATTTTAGAAGTTCCAGGACTGATGATAGCCATGCATGCTTCCTAACTAGGTGAGCTTCCTTATGAATTGTCTAGAAGAAACTAAATTTAGAACATTACAATTTTTTTGAGAAAAAAAGAACAATACAATTTAGAAAGGGTGCTATCAAAGTTGGAATGGTTATTGTAAGGTTGTCAACTTCAAGATCCAAGTACACGGTACACCAACTAAGTTGGATTGGAATTGAAATTTGAAAATCAAATTAGAATTGTTAATTTTTTAAATGGGAATTGGAAGTCAAATTCAGGTGCTATGAAAGTGCGATAGGCAATAACCCATTTCTTGAGGATAAATTTGTCAGTTAAGTTAACTAAAACCCATTGTTTGAGAGAAGACTAATCTATATATATCTAAAAGCTGAAGCGTAACATTTATTGTTGCTATGCTCCAGTTAAGTCCCAATTTTTTATACAATTTTTTTAACATTTAAAGTTAATTAAAAACACTATTATATTACAATCAAAATATCATATTTATCTTATTAATAACTATTCTTATTTATTATTAAATTTTCAATTCCATTTTAATTTTTCATATCCTCACTACTTTCTACCTTATCTTTCTTCAACCTTTCTCATTTCATTTTAACTATTCATATCTCCACTACTCTCTACCTTAATATCACTATTATTCAACCTTTCTCAAAATTCTACTTTGGGTTGATACAATTTATTTTTGTGTTTTTTTTTTTTTGAAACCTATTTTTGTGTTTTAAGTTGTTGTCTTTTTTATTATCTTTGATTGTTAAATGTTATTCTATTACATTATAAATATAGTATATAAGAATATAATGTTATTCTAATACATAGCATAGCTAAAATGATTTAGTGTTTATTGCTATAGATTTCATTTTTACTATTTTTCTTTTCATCTTATTTGATTCAAAATCTAAATTCAGCCACATCCTCCATATTATTAAATTATTTATATTTTATATAATTTTTTATTTAAAAAATTAAAAATAAAATATTTTACTTAAATTCAAATAATAAAAAATTTCTTATAGATTCTCCCCATAAAACATTACAAAGCATGAATAGAAAGATAGAATACAAAACACATGCTATTTCAGAAACACTAAATTCATAATAATAATAATAATAATAATAATAATATCAAACCAGACATATCATAAAACAAACTAATAGTTATGGATATACTAACTTCATGGCAACAAAATGGAGTAAAATTAAAAATAAAAATAAGCGTTACAATGCATATTTAGTACATTAGAATTATCATCAAATTTGAGAAAACAATAGGATGTTAACGAAGAGGGAAAGAAAGTGATTAGTAAAAGAAATCAAACGTGTCAAAGGCCTTGTAGCTAAATTGGCACATTCCCATGTATAAAGTGCTTGGGGGTCTAGGGGGGAAAGGGTTTGAGCTGTAGGGTTAGCAGTATGTTATAATTATTTCTCAAAAAAAAAAAAAATCAAACGTTAATTAAATTAATTAATTAGTAACCATTAATTGGAAAACAAAGAGGCTGACAAGAGTAAAAAATTAATTAAAGATGACCTTACGAATGTCATCAAAAGGTTTAGAGTGCAATTAAATAAATCGTTAAATTCACTTAATTAAATCATATAATCAACAATTAAATACAATTATTTTAATTTTTTATGCAAGGAGCATGTATCAATTTATACAAATACTATTTTCAATGTTTAATTTTATTTTCTATCAATTTTTTTTTCATCATTTCACCTTTTCACGTCCAACCAAACTCACATAAAGTAAAACTAAATCCTTTCTATGTCCATAATTTTCTATTCCCCATTCTTCCATTCGCATCCTTATCCTGATTTTCCTTGCATGTCATCATCATTTTCATTATTCTCATATTGTGCATGCCCTTGTCACCTTCTCATATTGTGCACATTATTCTCATATTGTGCACACCCTTTTCATCATTTCACCTTTTCACATCCAGAAAAACTTATATAAAGAAAAACTAAATCCTTTCTGAGGGTTTTTAGACCCCTTAAAACAATTGAATTAACCTAGGTAATTAGCCAAGTTGTTACTTAGTCTAATTTAACAAATCTAGGTGATCACAATAACAAAGATCATATCATGCAAAGCAACGGAAAGATAAATAACACAAGATATGATTACCCAGAAAACCAAACCGGTAAAAACCTAGGGAGGATTTGACCTAGCTATACTCAAGGTAAACTTGAATCCACTATCTTGAAAGAATCGAAGTTCATACAACAAGACTTACAAGCCCCCACGCTCGACTTCTTATTGCTACCAACCAGTAGAACTTACTGACACGACCACGTGCAAGCTCCGAATCCACGGACTCCTTCTTTCTTGGATTTACCACCAGATACAAGCACACCCGCTTGTGTTTTCTTTAAGCTTCAATGGCAGCAACCGAGTTGATCATCAAGGTGTAGATAAATCTTCTCCTTGAAAACCCTAAGTTTGTGTAAAGGAAATCTCCTCTAGATCTCACAAAAGATTTACACAAACCGTAATATGAGCAACACTAAAACGTGGCTAAGGTTTGCCTTTTATACTTAGGACAAATTAAAAAACCCTAAAATGTTTTAAAACAACTAGGACTGAGTTGGAAAATTTGCAAAAAAAATCATTCTGCCCGAGCTTCGATCGATCGAGCCTAAGCTTCAATCGATCGAGCCAAGCCGAAATGCATAAAACTTTTCTGCATTAGCTCGATTCCAACTTTACATAAATGCATAACTTTGAGCAAGACTAAAACACTTCTAAACACATTGTTTTGATCATGGTTTGCCAACAATACATATTAGAGTTCTAAATACATAAAAACCTAAGTCTTTAGAACCTAACACTTTCTATGTCCATAATTTTCTATTCCCCATTCTTCCATTCGCATCCTTATCTTGATTTTCCTTACATGTCATCATCATTTACATTATTCTCATATTGTGCACGCCTTTGTCACCTTCTCATATTGTGCACATTATTCTCATACTGTGCACGCCCTTTTCATCATTTCACCTTTTCACGTCCAGACAAACTCGCATAAAGAAAAACTAAATCCTTTCTATGTCCATAGTTTTCTATTCCCCATTCATTCATTCCCATCGTTATCCTGATTTTCCTTGCATGTCATCATCATTTACATTATTCTCATATTGTGCATGCCCTTGTCACCTTGGGTATATAACACGTTAAAATCGGAAATGCAGTTCACCATTGCATTGATTCACTTCGGTGAGGTGCTGGTGCAACATATGTTCGGTGTATGAACGGGAATATACATGTGGTCAACAACTATTTCACGCAATGGGAGATGTATGTTGTTGGTGATTTTTAGTTCTGGGTTATACTTTATGCTGCTCTGCTAAACCCTAACGCCAATAATTTGGTTTTACAAGCATCGAGTAGGGTTTTTTTTTTTTTTTTTTTTTTTTTTTTTTTTTTCCCCTTAAAATGTGTAAAATTAATCACTTTTTTGTATTTTGCACAATTTTGCAACCTTTGATGCGGTTGCTCTTAGATAAACTCAAATAGACAGTTGGTTATCGTGTAGTATAATCCATTAATATCTCTTACGACTATGTTAACATTACACATTTTAAACTTAAAACTAATCAAACTTTAATCTAGAAAACCATATTTATTATCAAAACTAAAAGGAAGATGTTCTTCAGTAATAATAGAAGTATATAAGAAATAAAGATGGAAAAGTTCAAAATCCCATTTTTGACATTACATTTAACATTATTTGTAAATAATAAAAATAAAAAATAAAATCCTTAAGTGGTTATATTCTTTACACATCATGACTTTTAAAATTTTAATGAAAGGTTCTAAGATTTTATCTCTCATTTAATGCCTCTATTATGAAAATTATCAACCAGTAAAATATGATAATAGTAAAAAAAGTTACAAATGAGATCATAAAAAAACTAATTAGCCACAATTATTATGGAATAAATGTCTTTTTTTTTTCTTTTTTTATGCATCTAAGGAAATGAAATGTATAGAGTTTACTTATTAAGGTATATATAAAGATTCACGTTAAAAAAATATGTAAAGGTTTTTTTGAAAAAAAAAGTATATGTAAGGTTTTTATTAACTTAAAAGACAATGAAAAACCAATTGTTAATAACTACAATCTTCATTGAGCTAAAGAAAACTCTTGTATCAACAAAGAAAAGGCGATAGAGTCAGCCTTAGAGGTACGTAGTACTTCAATCACTTAGCTCTAGGAATCTATCAACAAACTTCAAGTGGAATTAACATCCCAACAAGAAGCGAGTTTTGCCTTTCAGATGCAATTAGAAGGTGTCACAGCAGAACATAATTCTTTAAGGAAAGAAATTGAAAAGCTAGAAGGCTAGCTAGGAGCTCTAAGCAATCTAGACTTCTCTCTTGAAAACATTAGTTCTCTCACAAACATTATCTGATTTTCAAGTTGTAATATTTTATGGTCTTGAAGGACCATGTGATTGTATTATAAACTTTACTATGCTTTATTTAGTTAGGCTATTTAAACTTTGCATGCATATCATTAATAGTAAAATATGAAATAGTTGAATAGAAGACTTTGTTAATAATGGTATAGGTATTATGGAACATAACATTAATTTGAGATCATGGCAACAAAATATATTTACAAGATTAAGCATGATATTTCTTAAGGTGAGCTCCGCTAATGGGGCTGTATGCCTTTATACTTGCTTGATCTTTTAGCTAATAGTGTCTAGTCGGATGTGCTTCTTCCATTATATAGGATCCTTCCCACTTTGGGAAAACTTGTGTTTGACAGCTCTAGCCACTCCTCGTACATGAGAGGCAGTTTTCCAAACAAGTTCCCCCACTTGAACTTTCTTTCTTTAACTTGGCCTTCATGCCTACCTTCATATTAGCCTGGTAAAGGCGATTATGAAAGGTAGTATTATCGTGTTTTTCTTCAACAATTTCCAAAGTAGCTTCTCTGGGTATCCTTAAAATCTCTGCTACCTTCACTGCTGGCCTTACCAAATCTATTGGGATGATAGCTTCTGTGCCATAGACTAAAGAAAATGGTGAAGCTCCTGTAGCTTGTGATTTGACTGTTCTATTAGCCCATAGAGCTGTAGGAAGCTCTTCTCTCCACCCCTTTCCATTCTCCGTAGTTATTTTTCCCAATATTTTCAATAATGTTTTGTTAAAGGCCTCAGCTTGACCATTTCCTTTGGGATAATAAGGTGTCAATGTCATGTGAGAAATAGAGTACCATTCTGTTAAATGGCACACATCCTTGTTCAGGAATGGTGTGCCATTGTTAGAAATAATTTTGTTGGGTACCCCAAAACGACATATTATATTCTCCCTCAAGAAATTAGCCACTGAGCTATTTGTTGCCTTCTTCATAGCCATAGCTTTTACCCAGTGGTAAATAGCTCAGTAGCTACCAATATCCATTTACATCCTTTAGAAAGGGGATTTATAGGTCTTATAAAATCTAGCCCCCAATTGTGGAAAGGATATGGAGCCACAATTGGATGGAGACTTTGATGGCTGGTGTGTATTTCATCCCCTCGCCTCTAGTACTCTTGACACTTCTTAACAAAGTCTTGAGCATCTCTTTGAATTGTAGGCCAGTAATATCCTTATTGTAAAGCCATTTGCCATAGCTTTCTCCCACCTTGGTGTCCTGCTGGCTCTCCTTCATGTAGATCTGAGAGAATGCCATTAACTTCTTCAGTGGGAATACATACCGTCCACCTTTCCTGAAAACTTCTCTTGAATAACTTCCTCTCCACTATTTTGAACCTTGTCACATATTTCTTCAATTTTTCCCGTTTTACCCGATTAGCAGGTAGTACACCTTATAAAAGGTATCTTAAATATGAATCCTGCCAATCTTTTTCCAGCACTTTGCCATTAAGCACTTCTGCTTGGTCTGGGGGAATGATGGAATAAGTCTTACAACTCCTTTGCTCTTCCTTAACATCATTGGCCATTTCTAGCCAAAAGATCCCTAGCCTTTGTAGTATTCTATATAGGCTGACATCAAGGTCTGCACCACAGATTTCATAATGCAACCTATGTAACAGTGTCAGCCCTTCCTACCTTGAGACACTTTATCAGCAAACCCTCTACTCCTCTAAAAAATAAATCCCCATTAATCCTGAGGAAGTCTTTCATATTTACTTGTAATTTTGACCCAATGTACTTTCCTTAAGCCATTGCCTTTAACAAGGGTTCTCGCCAATCTTGAGGGGGACACAGTTCATCCTGGGCCAAACCAGGTTTTTTCTTCACTTGAAGTGTCATTTTCTCTTTCTTCAATACAAATTTGGTGGCTAGGGTAGCTAACGAATCAGCCAGCTTGTTCTTATTCCTACTAATCACTTTGTATTCTATGAAAGTAAAGTGTTTTATAATCCTCTGAACCCCAGCTTTATAAGTAGCTAGGCTAGGATTCTTTACTCCATAAGTTTCTCCAACTTGCTTTATCACCAACTCAAAATAACCAAAAACCTTCAACCTTTTTATGCCCAACCTTTTGGTAGCCTTTAGCCCTATCAACAAGGCTTCCTATTCTGCTTCATTATTAGAGCAGGGGAAACATAGCTTGTAAGCAAACGTGTGTTCCTCCCCTAGTGGCTTTAATACCACTCCTATCCCTCCTCTCTGGAATGTAAAGGAGCCATCAAAATGCATTGACCATTCTTGCTCCTCTGTCACCAAGACCTCTTGTTGTGGCGGTGAAAAATCACTTGTCCCAAGGAAGTTAGCCAGCAGATTAGCTACTACCTGGCCTTTGATGGCAATTGTTGGTCTTATCCATTCGATATTAAGGCATGACGTTAGGATGACCCATTGCACCATTCTCCTTGACAATTGAGAGCGGGTTAGGAGATACTTCACAGAATTGCTCTTAGTCACCAACTGTACATGATGCCCTAAAAAGTAATGATTGAACTTTAACATGGCAAAAGCTAAAGACAAACATACCTTCTTAGCAGTTGAATATCTTAACTCTGGTCCCCTTATAAGCCTGCTAATATAGTACACCGGCTTTTCTACCCCTTCTTGATCCTGAGCTAACAACGCTCCCAAGGACTGTTCTGTATTGGCTATGTACAACAAAAGAGGTTTGCCAGGTAAAAGGGCCACCATTGTGTGAAGGTCTGCCAATATCATCTGGATTTTCTTGAATGCCTTTTGGCATTGGTCACACCATATAAAAGCCACTCCCTTCTTAGTCTGCCCCAACAGAGGCTTTAGAATCTTAGCTTGACCTGGAATAAACCTTCTTAGATAAAAATAAAAATTCCCATAAAGCTTCTCAACTCCTTTAATGTTGTAAGGGGACTAAGGGCAGCCATTGCTTTGGCCTTTGTAGGGTCTAAATCAATCCCTCTATGATGAACAAGGAACCCTAAGAACTTCCCTAAAGATACCCTAAAAGCATATTTAGAAAGGTTCATCCTGAAGTTATGCTCCTTGCATCTTTCAAAGACTTGCCTCAAATGCAATAACTGCTTAAAGGGATTCTTTGCCTTCACCACAAGATTATCAACATAATCTTCTACCTGCTTATGGAGCATATCACTAAAGATCAAAGTCATAGTCCTTTGGTAAGTAGCACTTGCATTCTTTAACCAAAAAGGCATCACCTTATAGAAATAGTTCCCAAAAGGTGTTCTGAAGGCAGTATTCTAGGCATTAGCTGGCTTCATAAAGATCTAATTATACCCACTGTAGCCATCTATAAAAGAAAAAAGTTCATAACCAGTTGCTGCATCCAGCAAAATATCAACATTAAGGAGTGAGAATTCATCCTTAGGACAAGCCTTATTAAGATCCCGGAAGTCCACACAAATTCTTATCTGACCACCTTTCTTCTTTACAGGGACTATGTTGGCCAACCAGCTCGGACATTCAATCTCTTCAATAAAACCCGCCTTTAAAAGCTTATTCACTTCAGCTTTTATCTTTTCCACTACATCCAAACGGTATTTCCTTGGTGGTTGCTTTATAGGCTTAACATTAGGATCCACCTTTAACTTATGGGTTACCAAGCTTGGACTCAGACCTTGCATTTCTTGGTAACTCCAAGCAAAAACGTCCTTGTATTCCCTTAACAAGGCTATCAACTTCCTTCTTTACTCTTTAGACAAACCCTTGTTGATTTTCACTAGCCTTTCACCTTCTTCCCTATTATTTAGATCAATCTCAACAAGTTCGTCTTGCACATTCTTGACAACATCATTCATGTACTTAGGAACTTCTTTTACAAGTTCCTTAACTACATGAACTTCCTTTAGCTGTTGTATCAAATCGAGGGGATTAGGCTCACCATCTTCCTCATCCCCCTCCCTTGATCGTGAACTCATATACCACCTTGCCATCAGGCCTGGTAGTTCTCCTTATCTTTGAGGGTCTTTCTAGCTTTGCAACTTTGTCATCATCTTCTTCCTCTCTTTGCAAAGAAATAGAGTTAAAAAGAAGAATTTTGTTTTCACCATCGGGTTCATACTCTTGATATAAAGCTACTTCAATAAAATGGAACTCCGCTCTATCGAAAGGCATCCTAGTGGCTTCAATAACCACTTGCCTATTCCTCCAAAAGGCCTTCACACATTGATGACATATGGAAGCCACAACCTTATATGCCTTCAACCATGGACGACTTAGAATGATATGATAAGATGTATTTCCCTCCATTACATGCATAAGAGTGGGTGCTCAAATTGGCCCAACCCTAAAATCCAAAGACACATGCCCTAGGGTACACTACTGTAAGGGGCCTGTTCCTGTTACTTGAAGTGGCTTAGGGATGATCCTTTCTCTCGAAATTCCTAAGGCATCAAATGTTGGAAGAGGCAGGATGTTGGTGGATGCGCTCGTGTCTACTAAGGCCCTTTTGATTCGAGATGCTCCCAAAAAGGCAGTAAAATACAAAGATCTGTCACCATCAACAACTCGGTTGGCTAGATCTTTATTAGAAAAGGTGATTGAATCCTTTGCTTCTTGATATGCCACCTGCATCAAACTTCTTTCAACAGCTGCCACTTCATGATTCCTTTCCATTACCCTAGTCAGAGCTTGGGCTGTCTCTCTCCTAGCCAATGGTCTAAGACCTATTCCTTCAAGAAAGGAATGTATCTTATCTTCTTGCTAAATTCTCGTGACCATTTCTTCATCTAGCAAGGGTGGAGGTGTTGAGCTACTATTAGCCATGTTCTCAGCTTCTTCTTCCATGGGATCCTCATGATCCATGAAGAAAGTCATTGCCACCTTTGGTCTACGCATCCTTGGGTCAACGCTCTTCCTAGTTTTGATAATCAAATCATCCTTGGTTACCCTATCAAGGAAGATATTCCTCAAAGCATAACAATCCATGGTATGGTGGTCATATCTCCTATGGTATCTACAGTAAAGTGGACCTTGCTTTTCTTCCTTTATGGGTTCACGTTTGCATTCAGGTAATACCACCACACCATCTTTCAACCAAGCTTCTAGGATGCTATATATTTCCTCAATAGAAATAGTAAAAGGAGGGGGAATACTACCTCTCTCCCTCTTCTTATTCTTGGCTACTTTCTTGGGCTCTTCTGCCACAGCAACTTCTACCTTCCTGCCTTCTCTCCTCCAAAACTGTCTAGGTGTACTCACAGCTTATGAAGTCGAGCCCTTTGAAGGTTTCCTTAAGGACATACTTGTTATTCTTGAAGCCTCTACAAGCCTTGTAAAGTTGAAAATTTGCAGATTCTCAAGATACAGCTAATCATACAGCATACCAACAATACAAACATCCACCAGCTTTTCCTCCTTCACAGGGTCATAGCATAGTAAAGAAAGGTCTTTGAACTTGCAAATATACTCAAGCAACCCTTCAGACACCCTTTGCTTTTCATGTTGCAGATCTGACAAAGTGAGGTTTTCTTCCAAAGCAAAAAACTTTTTCACGAACTGCGTTGCCAAATCATTCCAACCCAAGACTGACCCTAGTGCAGGACTAGTGTACCAAGTAAAGGCATGGCCTTCTAATGACTTAGAGAACTCCCTGAGTCTCAACTCATGGTCATGGGAGTGAGCCGTTAGTGCATCTACATACCACTTGATGTGCTCTCTAGCATTCCCTATTATGTCGTCATACTTGGGAAAGATGGGAGGAGTGTAATTAATAGGATAAGGCTTTCCAGCTATCTTTTCAGAATAAGGAGGTCTGGTATCAACATAAACAGTACTCTCTATTTTCTTGGCTTCGAACAAAATAGCATAAATATCCTCCTTAGTCAGGTAAGGAGATCTCTGAGGACCTTGACCACCTTGGGGAGCTTGAGGTATGGATGTCTCCTGACATAGAGACTGGAACTCTGCCCACAGGGCAGCCTGAGAACACTTAAGGTCTTTAATGGCAGCCATGATATTCCTGTTTTCGGGCTGACCAGTTTTACCAGAGGACTTTGTGCCTTCAGAGTGCATGGATATGTGATCTGTACTTGGTTTTAACCGCTGGTTTTCACCCAAACCAGTTAGTATCCCTGTAACATTTTTCCTTGGAGGCATGGAGAAAGTAGCAACAAAGAGAGATAGACTAACAAAACTCACTTAAAAAAGGAAATGACCAGAGATCCCCAGTGAAGTCGCCAAAAATGTACGTGTAAGTTAGATTTGAGCTTATATAAAGAAATGAAATAAGTTATCTAACAGTACATCTACATGAAAAAGCCTTTAAGTGACAAAGGTACGAACTTTGACATGACAAAAGTCAAAGAAGAAGAAAGTGATAGCAAGAATGTAAAAAGGACACAAGATGTACATGGAAAACCCTAAGAAAGGGATGAAAAACCACAATTTGAGCAAGAATGGAATATTCTTCCTTTGTTTGGCTTTGTATCATGTGGGAAGAAGAGGTAACTCTTGTACAATAAAGGTGTTCTTCCTTAAAGAGGGACCTTATCTTCTATCTTCATATCTTATCAACTTTCTACTGTATTCTCAAAAGATCTACTTAGGTTCTTACCCTTAAAAATACAGCTGCATGTTCCTCTTATAATTTGAGGAATATGGCTGAGTACAAAGATAGGTGTTAAGTCATCATTTCCTTGTTTTAGACCTTTTCACAACTATGGTATTATCTGGTGACTGGAGGAGAGAGAATGCGCCAACGTGGCACTGTGGCCTGTGGGTAGGTGACTTTGCCACTGCTTGGGAAACAAGCCCTAGACAATGAGAGGGACATCAGGAGTACTGTGACTGATACACGTGTCTCTGAAGTAGTCCAACATGCATTCAACCAATAAGGAGTGTTCTCATGGTTACTGACCTTAGAAAGTCACTATCTCCCTTTTTGTGAGTGCTTGAGTACCATGTCAGATGCATATCTTACTTCCTTCCTAAGGTAGTCACGCCTTTGGTACGGGACAAGAATAGGATCTTTTAGCCAAAGCTTCCTCTTCCTTTGCTCACAGCCGCTCCAAGTATAGGGTCCAGATCCAACCACATATGCTTTCTCCCATGCCTTAGTGGTGTAATGTACAATCTTCTATCTAGATCTACACTTTGCCACTTCTTTTTATCATAAATCAAACATTGAATTTCTAAATACTGTATTTGTACTTTTGCTTTCCTATAAAGTGCTTGCAAATTTAAGTAATTGGTTAAGTTCCTATACTTAGTAATTAGTTTATTATAGTATGTGTATTGAAGATGGAATGTGGGTTAAGAACAAGTTTTCGGACTAGGTTTTAGGATGATTATATCTAATTATATTCATTTAAAATAGGTGGAATTATATTTATGCAAATCAAAATTGCTGATACCCAAAGCATCCTAAATTAACATTACAAGGCTAATATAAGGAGGCTCAACTCCATGTTTCAATGACTTCTATGAGAGAGAGTGTCGATGCCCATGCTAATGAAGGACAAAGTCCTTACATCTTTCAATCAAATGTCCAAAACCACCACAAAATTGGGTCGATACTTTTGATAGTTGGAGAAAAACCCCGTTTTGCACAGCCAATGAGATTGATAACGAGCTAAGTGCTTTGCTTAGACATGACTCACTATGTGACCTTGACACTACTATATATAGTTAAAATATTATTGAGAATGCTTGATGAGATCAATGCCTTGGTTAGAAATTTCATATGAAAATTGATAGGTTCAATGAGTCTGATATGTACAACATACACTTGCAGTTAATTGGGTTCATGATCAACTGATGGTAGGGAACAAAATATTTCTACTTGCTTTGAAGCTTCAGCTATAATTATAAGTGATTTTAGCAATGAAAATATCCACCGTTTGTGTTATAATATATGTACAACATTTTCCAAAACAATCTTACATAAAAGCTTATAGCATCATCCGCGCATTGCGTGGGCAACCTGCTAGTTATATTTAACTGGAGTGACTACACGTAACACCTATCCAGTTGCAGAAATGAACGGAGTCATTCCATGAGCTCATGATTTGAAGTGGGTACTCATTTTTTTTTTTTTTTTTAACCAAAAAAAAGAAGTGGGTCTTGAGTTATCCCATTCTTGAAGTCAAGTAAAGCCAGGTGATCAGTCTCATTTGTAAGAGTAGGAATTGGTTTAGATATCAAACATGAGCTCATAGACATCAGAAGAATCCCTTGAAAGAATATTAACAAAATCCACTCGTAACTCAGACAAGAGTGTGTCATCCTGTTGGAGGTTACAATTTTGTGAATGATAAAATCTGATACCAGAGTTTGCTATATATATGTGGAATAAGAAAAAAAAAATTTCCGTTAAGAGTAAATAGAAACTTTACCCCCACCTACGGATGATGAAATAATAGCATGGATCCATGATGAAATTTCAGTTTGTGAATGATAAAATCCGGATTTCTTTTGCTCACGAGAGTGAAAGTCACAGAATGACCCAGAAGAGAAGACTTTTGGCACCTAAGAAATGGCTACTTTAACAATGACTTGATTGTCAATTCAAAAGCAAGGATAGTCTTGGGTGGAGGGGATTTTGTCAATATGGAAATTGAATTTGCAAAGGAAAAACAACACGACTATTCAATCCGCTTTCTTTAGACTCCAAGCTTCTTGAATAAGCCACTTGATATTTCAATAAAGAAATACAAAACTTTAGCCCCACCCCACCTATGGATGATGAAATAATAGCATGGATTTCTTTTTCTCACGAGAGTGAACATCATTGACCTCGAAGAGAAGACTTTTGGCGCATAAGAAATGATCCTGGTTGTCAATTCTACTAAAACGTAGAATTCAGATGCTGCTAGCCACATGAAAAGGATTGGTAACTCTTATTTCTATGGTAGTCTAGAGGCTGTAAAATATCGACCAATTAAATCGGAAGATAGTTATCAAATGCTCTAGAAATATATATTTTAGAGATTAGCTCTGTAAAGTGGGAAAGCAAATCAAGAAAGATGGCCCATGCAAGGAAAGAAAATGACACAAGAATGGGTCATGTGAAACTTTTGATTCTGCCCATAATCATTTTAAGGTTAAGAATCTTAAGATAATCAATTTTGATAGTTTTTTTTGGGCTCCCATGGCAACTAGATGAACCCGTTAATGCTTCAGGATAGGAATAGAGTTCCCATCGAAGTTTACTAGCTAATCTATGATTGTAGACTTTTAGAGTTCACTAGTCGCGTACCGCGCGTTGCGCGTGATTATTTTTTATGGATGGTCTCATTATTATTATTATTTTGTAATTTGAACTATTTTAATGAAAAGTAATGCATTTCATAATCATATTTACCGCAAAATAATTTTTTATTATTGTAGAATTTTTTTTATTTAAATTTTGAAACCTTAATTCTGCCATAGTCGGTTGACTAATTTTTACATCTCTAAGTCAATTAAACACGTTTTGCATGCTACATGTAAACCTTCTTTTCCATAAGGGTTGAAATAATGTGGGTAGTATTTTTTTTTATGGAATTTAAAAATTAAATTTCTTATACCTTGTCTTGATGTTTCCTAAAAATAAATTTAGTGATTCTCTTTCAATAATTGTGAAAATTTTAAGCGGTAATTCGGAAGGTAATTCATGTTACATGTTCATGCTTTGATTGTGTAATTGTATGATTGATTTGGGTTGTAATTTATAAGTTGTTTAGGATATTAAATATAGTGTTGTGTGTGATTTATAGAGTAGTGAAGATTGTAGTTATTAACAATTGGTTTTTCATTGTCTTTTAAGTTAATAAAAACCTTACATAAACTTTTTTTTTTTCCAAAAAACCTTTACATATTTTTTTAACGTGAATCTTTAAATACACCTTAATAAGTAAACTCTATACATTTCATTTCCTTAGATGCATAAAAAAAAAAGAAAAAAAAAAAAGACATTTATTCCATAATAATTGTGGCTAATTAGTTTTTTTATGATCTCATTTGTAACTTTTTTTACTATTATCATATTTTACTGGTTGATGATTTTCATAATAGAGGCATTAAATGAGAGATAAAATCTTAGAACCATTCATTAGATTTTTAAAAGTCATGATGTGTGAAGAATATAAGCATTTAAGGATTTTGTTTTTTATTTTTATTATTTATAAATAATGTCAAATGTAATGTCAAAAATGAGATTTTGAACATCTTCCTTTTAGTTTTGATAATAAATATGGTTTTCTAAATTAGAGTTTGATTAGTTTGAAGTTTAAAATGTGTAATGTTAACATAGTCATAAGAGATATTAATGGATTATATTGCATGATAACCAACTATCTATTTGAGTCTATCTAAGAGCAACTGGATCAAAGGTTGCAAAATTGTGCAAAATACAAAAAGTGGTTAATTTTACACATTTTAAGGAATAAAAAAAAAACACCTACTCAATGCTTGTAAAACAAAATTATTGGTGTTAGGGTATAGCAGAGCAGCAAAAAGTATAACCTAAAACTAAAAATCACCAACAGCGTACATCTCCCACTGCGTGAAATAGTTGTTAACCATGTGTATATTCCCATTCATACACTGAACATACGTTGCACAAGCACCTCACCAAAGTGAATCAACGCAATGGTCATAGAAAGGATTTAGTTTTTCTTTATGTGAGTTTGGTTGGACGTGAAAGGTGAAATGATGAGAAGGGCGTGCACAATAAGAGAATAATGTGCACAATATGAGAATAATGTAAATGATGATGACATGCAAGGAAAATCAAGATAAGGATGGGAATGGAAGAATGGGGAATAGAAAATTATGGACATAGAAAGGATTTAATTTTTCTTTATGTGAGTTTGGTTGGACATGAAAAGGTGAAATGATGAAAAACTTTTTGTTTGATAGCAAAAGAAAATTAAACATAGAAAATAGTATTTGTATAAATTGATACACGCTCCTTGCATAAAAAAAATTAAAATAATTGTATTTAATTGTTGATTATATTATTTAATTAAGTGAATTCAATGATTTATTTAATTGCACTGTAAAATGACATTCGTAAGGTCATCTTTAATTAATTTTTTACTCCTGTCAACCTCTTTGTTTTCCGATTAGTGGTTACTAATTAATTTATTTAGTTAACATTTGATTTCTTTTACTAATCTCTTTCTTTCCCTCTTTATTAACATCCTATTGTTTTCTCAAATTTGATAATAATTCTAATGTACTAAATATGCATTGTAACATTTATTTTTATTTTTTATTTTATTCCATTTTGTTGCAATGAAGTTAGTATATCCATAACTATTAGTTTGTTTTATGATATGTTTGGTTTGATATTATTATTATTATTATAAATTTAGTGTTTCTAAAATAGCATGTGTTTTGTATTCTATCTTTCTATTCATGCATTGTAACTTTTTATGGGAAGAATTTATAAGAAATTTTTTTATTTATTTGAATTTAAGTAAAATATTATATTTTTAATTTTTTTAATAAAAAATGATATAAAATATAAATAATTTAATACTATGGAGGATGTGGTTGAATTTAGATTTTGAATCAAATAAGATGAAAAGAAAAATAGTAAAAATGAAATATATAGCAATAAACACTAAATTATTTTAGCTATGCTATGTATTAGAATAACATTATATTCTTATATACTATATTTATAATGTAATAATAGAATAACATTTAACAGTCAAAGATAATAAAAAAGATAACAACTTAAAACACAAAAATAGGCTTCAAAAAAAAAAAAAAAACACAAAAATAAATTGTATCAACCCAAAGTAGAATTCTAAAGAATACAAAAATTCATCAACCTAAAGTAGAGATGAGGAACAATAAAAAAAAAAAAAAAAAAAAAAGTAAAAGTAAAGTTTTTGATGTCCTTCGTAAGGTTTTCTCTATTTTATTCTTTACTCCTCCCGTCAGGCTCTTTGTTTTCTAATTAATAGTTACAAATTGACATTTGATTTTTTTTTTTTTTTTCCCTTTCTCCATCTACACTTTATTACCCATAAATCTCTCTCTCTCTCTCTCTCTCCCCGTTGACATCTTATTGTTTTTCCAAATTTTGATGATAATTCTAATTTACTAATTATGTACTATAATGTTTATTTTTTTATTTTTTTCACTCCGTTTTGCTTCCATTAATTTAGTATATCCATAACTATTAGTTTTTTAATATTATGTTTGGTTTCATATATATATATAGTGTTTCTAATTAAATTGGTATTTGTTTTGTATTTCATTTGTCCACTGATGCATTGTAACATTTCTTGAGAATACTTTATGTTATAACACACCAACTCCAAACTTGTCCATTGAGGTCGTCCAAGGAAAACGAAGCAAATGTAGATGGATTGCATTATAGTATGCTCATCCACGATGAGGTCATCTATCCAAAGAAATACCTGGACGACCTTCCTACATTCTAGACGTCTCTCCCCATGCAAGATTAGGACAAGCTTCTCACTTAGCCCGGAATGCAAAGGTCAAGGTTCATTACCATAGCTAGTTTCCAATGACAATTATGGAAAAAAAGACCAAATAAGGTAACTTCCATAGCAGTTATGGAAGTTACCTCTGAGTCTTCCGAATTCCTCAATGATATAAGAAGTTACTAAATAAGTAATTGTCCCAAAGTGTGTGCTATATAAGCATTCATCCACAAGAGGGTAAGTCATTCAGACACTTCCACAAAAATTGGAATCCCAAAAATACTAACTTTACCATCGGAGGATTCTTGGCCAGTCTTCCCACAGACGGCGCCAATTGATGAACACAATGAAATCAGTAGGCTAAATGTCTCGGGCATCAATGATCAGAGAGCACTTGAAAGTCCTGAAAAAACATGGGGAATGGTGCTATCAACCTCATCTCGGGATAGGTATTTACGAAGCCTATTTTCTAGGGAGACTTAGGTTACCTCTAAATGCTTTTGCCAGAGAACTTCTTACTAGATTAGGCTTAGGAGTTTGTCAATTTAACCCTAATGCATGGAGACTTGTTGTCTCTATGCAAGTTTTGTGGAGAGAGGTGTTTGAAGGGGATCGTTGTAACACCCCGACCCAATTTTTATAATTAAACTATGTGTTTAAGTGGTTAAGTATTATTAATATTTTAAGCCACTTACTTACAAACTATTTAATAAACATATTATTTTATAATGTCATTGAATAAGAATTGTAAAGATTGTAAATAATTGAAATGACTATTTGTATTATAAATATATACTTAGTATGTGCAAACTATATTAAGTGGTTAAGTTATGAGATATATATATATATATATATATATATATATAGTTGTTGGTGTTTCAACTATGTATGATGCATGAGATATTATAGAACATATATGCTCTTTTAATGTGATGAATATAATTTTATAAATGTAAGGATATATATATATATATATATATATATATATATATATATATATATATATATATATATATATGTATGTGTATGCAAAGTGATATTATTTTTGTAGAAAGGTGTGAGTGTGAATGCAAGAAATTATTTTGTAGGAAAGTTTGAGTGTGAATGCAAGAAAATTTGGAAAAGTGGGTGTGATTTTCTTCCCTAGCATCCCATGTATCCCACCCCAATTTGCCCACATTTCTTGTCTTCTTTTGTGCCCCAAAAGTCTCCTTCTTATCCTATTTTGCTGGCTGCCTCAGACCAGAAGGTTCAGCAGCTCCTTTTCTTCTTTCTTTCTTCTTGTTTCCTTCTTCTCCCCTTCTTACACGGCAGCCTTCTCTCCCTCATCAAAGAAAAATATCCCTCTCTAAAGAATAAATTAAGGGATTAACACTAAAATTTCAACTTCAAATTGTTGGGGGTAAGTAATGAAAACTTCATTTGTTTATTTCTATTTCTTTACCCTCTATCCTGATTTTATAGGCTGAATTATGATTCTGTTTTAGTGATTTGAAGGTTTGATGATATTATGGTTTAGTTAATGTTTAATAACATATTTTAGTATGTTAATTATAGGAATAAAAATAACCCAATGAAATTAAGGCCTATTGCTATTTGTTGATGATTTTGTAAGAATATGTACTGAAGCTGTCACTGTGACAGATTCTGTGTTCATGCATGTTAAATTATGTATTAAATTGTATATAGTGAATTTGGATGCTAGGGATAATTTATATGAAACCTAAGACACTTGTGGTTGTTATTGAATTGGTCTCATAGCATTTGAATTAATATAAAAATAATGGTTCAATTTATAAGTTGCATGAAATTCTGTCAGGACAGATTTGAGTATGCTGTCTTGCGTGATTTTTAGTAAATCATGGGTTTATGATTTGACTCTGAAATTTTTATTGTTTATAATGGACATACAGGGGAGTAGTTATGTAAAATTTCATAACAATTGGATGTGTGTGGACAGCCCGTTTGTATTTTACAAATGGGGCATATGTTGCTGGAATAAAACAGTGAACAGTAAGGGACATGCCTAACTTTGAGGATTTAATTCCAAAAGTTAGGGTGAATGTTTTGAGCTATAATTTAATATGCTCATCCTTTGGTATGTTAGAATCATATATAAATTTTATGAATTGGTTTCTCTATGATTTAGTGCATCATGTTGTCTGATGAATGCATTTTGTGTTTGCGGGAACCTCTTTGAGGTGGGATTAGGATTTCCTTGATTCTAAGAGATAGGTTTTGAGATGAATGTGTAAGTCTATGACAAGGAAATTATGGATAGTAATAAGCTTTGATTTATGGTTTAGGTGTTACCAGTATCCAGGTCTAAGCTCCTTTGACTTTAGGCTCTCAGTTCCTCTGCTTTCAAGTAAGGGATAAGTTATATGAGCATTTGGTAAGTCATGAGGTTATTTTAAAGTATATTATGCATTAAAATGTTTTTGATTAGAGATATGGCATGTAATCATTATTCTGACAAAGATATGTTCGTGAGCTTTCGAAAACTTATGTATATGATTTAAGCATATTAATGCTATTACTGATTTCACGAACATGATGTTTAAAGAAAAGAATGGAAATGTTATTATCATGAAATGTCATGCAAAATAAGAAATTTCAGTATGATGTAACAGTATGAAATGTTTTCGGGTTATGTCCTCTGGTAATCTGAACTCGGCTAGTAGAGGTTAATTACTAGCTTTCCATAGAAAAATGTTATCTGTTTGGCCATTTAAAGTAGAGGAAATTGGGTTGCCCGTAACTCTAGGCCATTTAAAGTAGAGGAAATGGGGTTGCCCGTAACTCTAATTTAAATAAGGCCTTCTCCCCAATGTGTACAGATGGTGGGGAGGAACAAAACCTGGAGGGGATGTGCCATCAGGCCTCCCAAAGGGGACAATATCATACACACAGGGGCACCCAAATGTGATGAGGCCTTCTCTGTACAGCTTATCAGATATGGACTAGCCGATATATATGTTATGAACAGCTATGTTATGTTATTAATCATGAGAGAATTATTTTGATTAAATGCATTGTGAAAAGTTAAAAGCTCTCATGAAAATAAGAAGTTTTTGTTGAAAAGAAAGCTGTTCATTAAAGATAAAAGTTTCTGAAGTTCTGTTATGCTATAAAGATAAAGTTTCTGATGAAAGTACAAGTTCATGTTTAAAAGTTATTAGATATCTGTTTTTATGAAACGTTAAGTTTTATGACCATGGAAGTTATAGTATTTTATGAGAAGAAATTTATAAAGAAAAGTTTTCTTATTAATCAAGATGTTTCTAGTTTAATACAAAGTTGCTGATTATCTAATTTAAGTTAAAATAATTATTTTGTAATAAGAATATATACGTATGGTGACTTTGTAGGAAACGAAATAAGCTTAATTCGAAAGGTTTGGTAATATTAACCTGATAAGAAAAAGGAGAACAATTATTTTCTATGAAGAGCGTATAAGCTATTATTATGAATAGTATAAAATACTATGCATGAAAAGATGTTCTCCTGTTCGAATATTCATAGAATGAAATGATTTGATTTACATGCATTCTTATTGAATTCTCATATATCTTACCCTTATTGAGCTGTGTAGCTCACCCCTTCCACTCTTTCAGTTAGCAGGTTTTATTTTGGAGTAAAGGGAGCCTTAGTCGAGTTTTGGAAGGAGCTGGTTTTAGTTTATATGTATAGATCCTAAATTAACAATATGATGTTTAGATTTGTAGCATTGTGTATTTTAGGATCTAATGCAAGTGTATACCTTAAAGTATTAAGAGATGTATTATGTGAAATTCTGAATTTGAACAATTGGTGGATTATGTCAATCTTTGAGTACAATGTAGATGCTCTGAATATCAAGTGAAAAGTTATATCATTTAAGTAAGGAAACAAGGATGAAAAAATAAGAGGGAAGCTTTTGGTAAAAGTTTTATAAAAGTTAAGTTGGTTCTTATTAATATCAGGTTTAGGCTTGATATTAGCATGCCGGTCATGGTCACAAATCCGAGTACCGGGTTTGAGGCGTGACAATTGTCCTCTTACTGTGAATGAATTCCTTTATTGCTACAAACCCTCCGAAATTAATCAGTCCCGTAGTTTTTATCAGTTTACAGCCAGGGGCAAAGACTATAGATTGATTAAGTCATTAGTTACCTCTGACAGAAACTGGAAGATAGAGTTTCTCTTCGTCTCCGATTTTTGGGCCAGGCACCCTGTTGAGGTCGGCAGGGATTTGGTACCATTTCCTAAGTAAACCTAACTTCCTTTCATTCGTCTTGGAAGGGATTCCTAAGGCGCAACTATACATGGTTTCTATTTCATCTGGGGGAGGAGATGAGGGAATACTCGTCGAGGTGCCAACCCCTGAAGCTACCCTCATCCTAAGTTGTTCCTGAATAACCTTAAGGGGGAACCCAGGAACACCAGAGGTGTATCCCTCGTCCGTAGAGCTACCTCTACCACTGCTATCACTACTAGAGCTACTATAGCTAGAAGAATCGTGATACTCGTCTATAGCTTCATCTACACTATTGCTAGGTGAGGAGAGAACGACTTTAGACATTTTGTAATATTGAAGGAAAACCTAAGGATGAAGGAAAGAAAAATGCCTGGCTTTAGACGGAGGAATAAGGATGAGGAAACGCTTCTAGACGAGGCTTTAAGATGAGGAGTGTCAAGGAAGGAAATTTCAAAAATTTGAAGGGTAATGGAGGAATTCTACTATTTATAGGCTGTGGACTTAGGCATTTGAAACGACATAGCCAACTAGAAAATGACACATGGCATGTTCCTCGAAGAAATGGATCAACGCTGTTAATCACCAATGAGGTTATGACACGTGACACATCTAATCACAAACATAAGCACGTCCATCCAAGGAATGACATGCGATCACACGTTTCCTTGGATGACTCATGGACAAGGTGGCAACTGATGGTGTATTATAACACACCAACTCCAAACTCGTCCATTGAGGTCATCCAAGGAAAACAGGCAAACAAAGCAAATGTAGATGGATTGCATTATAGTATGCTCATCCACGATGAGGTCGTCCGTCCAAAGAAATACCTAGATGACCTTCTTGCATTCTAGACGTTCTCTCGATGTAAGATTAGGATGAGCTTCTCACTTAGCCCGGAATGCAAAGGTCAAGGTTCATTACCATAGCCAGTTTCCAATGATAGTTATGGAAAACAAGCCCAAATAAGGTAACTTCCCCAGCAGTTATGGAAGTTACCTCTGAGTCTTCCGAATTCCTCAATGATAAGAGAAGTTACTGAACAAGTAACTGTCTCAAAGTGTGTGCTATATAAGTATTCATCCACAAGAGGGTAAGTCATTCAGACACTTCCACAAAAATTGGAATCCCAAAAATACTAACTTTACCATCGGAGGATTCCTGGCCGGTCTTCCCCAGTCGCCTCTGATTTTGTGTTTGCTTTTTTAGTACTTTTAAGTTCTCTCTGATCATTGACACCCGAGACATTTAGCCTACTGATTTCATTGTGTTCATCAATTATATGTTTAATTTTAAAAAAATGAGGCAAAATATAAATAATTTAATAGTATGGAGGATGTTGCTAAACTTAAATGTTGAATAAAATAAGATGAGAAGAAAAATAGTAAAAATGAAATGTATAGCAATAAACACCAAATTCTTTTAGTTATGCTATGCAATAAAATAACAATATATTTTTATATACTATCTTTATAATGCAATAGTATAACATTTAACAATCAATGAGAATAAAAAAGATAACAACATAAAACACAAAACTAAATCATATCAATCCAAAGGATAATTCTAAAGAAAACAAAAGTTTATCAACCTAAAGTAGAGATGCAGGGAAAATAAATAAATAAATATACCAAAATTGAAGAGAGAGAGAGAGAGAGAGAGAGAGAGAACCTTTTGTGTGTGGAAAAATAGAAAATTATGCATGGAATGAGAGAGGGAATGTCAAATTTATAGTATGAGGATAAGAATAAGAAGAGTCAAAAATAAAAGAAGATAAAAGGATAGAATAATAGAGATATTAAGGTAGAGAGTAATGGGGATATAAAAAGTTAAAATGGAATGAGAAAGGTTGAAGAAAGATAAGGTAGAAAGTAGTGGGGATATGAAAAATTAAAATAGAATTGAAAATTTAATAATAAATAAGAATAGTTAAAAATAAGATAAATATGATATTTTGATTGTAATATAATAGAGTTTTTAATTAACTTTAAATGTTAAAAATTGTATAAAAAATTGGAAAGAAAAAATGATAATGACATGGATGCTGATGTGGCTTAACTGGACCGTAGCAATAATAAATACTACGCTTCAGTTTTTAGATATACTAGCGTTTAACCCGTGCAATGCACGGGATCATTTTATAGTTTAGGCTCACCTTTACATCACTCACACCATAAAACTCCTTTGATAGGTTTGACCTTTATGTTGCATGTAAGACATGCAAAATTAATACCCCATCTG
The DNA here is from genome assembly GCA_028535165.1 of Quercus tomentella. Taxonomy (NCBI): domain Eukaryota; kingdom Viridiplantae; phylum Streptophyta; class Magnoliopsida; order Fagales; family Fagaceae; genus Quercus; species Quercus tomentella. The sequence continues at coordinate 14,293,017 of JAPQVY010000012.1, forward strand.
TTGTTATCATTAACAATCTTGGCTTTGCATGTCACCAATTAATTTGATCTATCTGTGATAAAATTGTATATATGTTAACATTATGCTATTCCCTTTTATTTATTTAACAGATTAACAGCTTTCCTAATAATTGAACAACTTGGACTTCAAAAAAGGAAAAAAGTAAGACCAAGCACAATAGATTAATAGGTTTCTTGATATTTAGTTTTCCAAAAGTTGGCAATCTCTTGTAATGGTTTGCATTTTGATTTTCTCAACTCCAAATATTTGCCTTGTTCATGGCCTTTAGTTGTTATTTGTATAATATAAACCCGCTCAATACTTGAAATTAGGACTCAGATTCATTACTTGAAATTAGAAGCTTTTTAATGTAGCACCTATAAAAATGCATACTCAGCATTCTCAATTTTCATCAATCTTGTATTCCAAAAATAAGGCTGCACTAAACAGTGCGGCAATCTAACAGAGACAAATGAATTACAATCTACAATTATAACTGAGTTCAAAATTAGAATCACATATATTACAAAACTTAAATTCATGTTGATATAAGAATCTTAGGATGCTTAGATTACTAAACCATAGCTTAAATATAGAAATTTAAATCTCTCATAATCTGAAATAAAACAGAAAACTAAGTAAATAAGAAAAGGGTATGAAGAATAGAACTTGGTGCATAATTCTTAAACATTTTTTATGCATCCAAGTCTTCTATTTTAGCAACTATTTTTCTATTATGTAAGAAAGTTATCCATCCAATCCTTTAGGAGGTCCTTTTGGCATAATTTCCTTTGTGACTTTTGGAATGTCAAAGTTGATGTAGAGCTTTGTTGCCCATGTGAATGACAGTCAATAGTTACCTACAAATTTTTTTAATCAATTAGGCATTAACATTTGTCATGTTTTCATTTAAAGTATATGAGAATAATATCTAATAATATTTAAAAGAAACTCCCAGACGATCAAATAGTTAAACTTAGAGGTGAGAAAAACATAACTTTCATTTCACAAAAATGATATAACTCTCATGCTCAACACATATTGCAAAGATCAAAACCACATCTATATTTCATGCCCAACTGACAAAACACAAAGTAGCAAGGCACAGATTAATTAAGTTTAAATATAACTTAAGAAACCAAAATGCTCTAAAACAGAAAATGTAGTGAGCTCAAGTATAAGCGAAATCTGGTTTTCGCTTATACTTTACCCAAGGATTTCTATGGGTAATAGTGATCTGTGCAATTATTCTCTTTGGACTCTATATCTACTCCCTTTAATTTAATTTAACTTGGCATGATGTTTCTATGGATAATAGTGATCTATGCAACATCTAGCTGAGCAAATTTTTGGTTTGCACAACATGTGAAACCAAAAAATGACATCTCTTAACCATAGAACAGATATTGCAAACTATTTTTCATGTTGCATCAAATGTTGTAGCCTTACTTCCTACTTTTAAAGTCCTACAATAGAAGGTAAGATCCAATTCATGTCTAGTGGAATTTCAAGTGCATTGTATCATGCGTGTGACGTGTAACTGGTGTTCACTATTCTTAGTGAAAATGCAAAGAGGGCAGTCCATATAATTGCAGCCATTATTTCCGATTGCTCAAAAAAAAAAAAAAAAAGGCATAGCAATTTTAAATTGCAGTAGAGAAAGATGAAAGAAATACTGCAAACGAAGCCTAAGAAAACGTTGAAAATATGGGTTGAATTGTAAAAGGTAATGCAGCAGTTCAGTGGAAATTTAAATCTGAAAAATGAAGGTTTGGACCACGACTAATCAAACCTTGATTCTGCATTTGTTAGTGGTTCATGTACAGCCCAGAATTCAGATAGCTACAAAATCTATCAATAATTAAAATTATTTTAGTAATAGGAGGGGGTAAAAATAAGTTGGTTCCAAAAAATAATTAGTGGAGTACAGAGCAAAAATTGATGATATAAATACCAAGAAGTGTTTTGCTAGCAAACAAAGAAACCACATCAAGTGTCAAATTCACTTTTTGGAAACTGGAAAAAAACGAATGAAATGTTAAAGTCCTAAAAACACTAATGAAATGGTAAAATTAACAAATAAAATAGTAAATATATTGAAGTGGGTGATAGCTAGTGGCTAGAACACGTGAGCCACACGTGGAGTTGGAGCAATCCAGCAAATTGTAACGTGAACAAAGAAACCTTCGACTTAGAGATTCATAAGTAAAAAACTGTAAAAGGGACAAAGAAATAAGGACGAAGAAGAAGAAGAAAAAGAAGAAGAAGGGAAGAAAAACCAGACTAAATAGTGAGTCTAGATGCCATATACTAAGGAGTCAGAGAGAGAGACCAAGAAATGGGTCTCCTTTCATGGTCAACTCCAACTCTCCAATGTAAGTTTGTTCAAAAAAAATTTGTACACATCCTAGTTTTTTTGTGCCCATTTAATATAACAAAATTCTTCCTAAGTCCACCAAAAACCAATGTGCCTTGATCCAAGTAGGGGGAGAAAAGGAACTCTTGTGTTAGAGCTGTGAAATTATAGAACATAACAAAAATCTTTCATTATAATATAACTTTGTCAATAATATTGGTTAATAAGGTGGGTCTGAGGATCTGAATTATAACACATGAAATCAAGTCAAACAAAGAAATTAAATTAACTTGCATTGTGTACATAACTAATAAAAAATTCGTCTCTTCCCTCCAAAAAAAAAAAAAAAAAAAAAACTAATAAAAAATTCAAACAGAACAACAAATCATGCATAGTCCTAAAACACAGAACAAAGGATAAGGATTTTCCTAGACTCAAACATGCATGTGGTATAAACTTATAGTAAGCAATTAGCAAAGAAGAAGCAGCACAATTTAACCCCCCACCCCACTCATATTTTATATGATAATGATATAAATCATATAATAGGTACATTCAAAACAGGATTGGCAAGGTGAAAATTCATCAGTTATAGATGTCTCGTTCAAACATGGTTTCTTCATGTGGGTTTGGCAGCAACAAAAGAAGGAAACCATTTAGGCAATAAACATAAAGATAAAAGAAGTTAAAAAAAAAAAAAAAAAGTAGGAAAATTATGAACATTAATCTCATGAGCTATTCCTTCCTGTAGATACCAAGGTACTATAACCTAATATACACTATACAAATCACATGCATGAACTAATTAAAATATCGCTTGTCAATCCCTAGCAAATATAGGAAAAACCATGGGACTGCAGTATCATTTTTAATGAACAAAACATGCAACCCACATGATTTTTTTAAAACTGTGATGAGAAATTGTAAAGAATAAAACATGTTAGCCACGCGAGTCCTTCAACACCACATTATCTTAAAAGCGAAGTTTAAATTTGAGTCAATTGATGTTTTATAAAAACAAATACCCTAAACAAAATTAAATCTAACACAAATACCCAAAATAAAATAAATCTCTTAAAGCAACTATTTGATTCTAACCAAAAGACTTTAGTTCAAACGGATTCCAACCCAAATTCTAGACTTTAAAGCCGAATTTGTTATTTTTATTTAAAAGCTTTACCTGCCAATGGGTGGGAATACTCTGTTTCCTCTTTCTTGCTGTCCATCTCTTCGTCTTTGTGCGTGACTTACAGTTACCAACTTTCTCTTAATGTTGATTCTAAATGTTTCGGTTTCTTTATATGTAAACAGCAAAAGGTTGTCAGTCATAAGGTTTAAACAAAAACAATCAAAGCAAAATAATCAAAATACCTTAATCTCAGCCAAATACGTATAGCAAAAACAATCCCAAGCCTAAATAATATTTAACGCCAATTTCTTTCTCAAAAAGTAAAAAATGTTTTACAAAATCGAAACCTACTGATAGCAAGTCAGCGAGAGACCGGATGAATCATGATTGTGGAAGGCCAGAATGGCGGTAATGGCAGTCCTCAAATGTTTCTCTCTCTCTCTGCCTTATGATCTCTATCAATTGCTGTTTTTGGAATCTAAATATCTACCAAAACATTCAAAAACCTAAAATCAAAATTAAAAGTAGGATTGGATTCTAACCCAAAATATAAATCCAACAAAAGAAAATTTGGGGAATCCTTCTTGACCTTTCAGTTTCAGTCGAATCTCCACTGTGCCGCAAACATTTTTTTTGTCTCCTTCCCTTTCTCTTTATCGCTACGAACTCTGCTTGGTTCCTCTATCTTCGTATCCCTTAATCAAAACCAAATCTGACCCAAAATACCAATCTAAATCATAATTAACACCCAATTGATTCCCCAAAAAAAAACCCAAAACCCTAAATTTTTAAATTTAAAACAGAACTTACCAGTAGCGATTCCGATGGTCGGGTAGCGAGTGGACGCTTACGGTGATGGCAGAAAATCTGACAGGAAGTGAGAGACATCTTTTCATTCTTGATTGCAAACTGCATTTTTTGATCTCTCGATCTCTCTCTCCTTCTCGGTTCTCTGCCTCTCTATTTTTCTGTCTCACTTTTCCCTCGGTCTCTCTTTCTCCTTTCTCCTTTCTCCCAATCTTTCTTTTCTTTTCTTTGTCTTAAGCGGTTAGTTTTCTTTTATACCAAGACGGCTTCAAACAGTATTTAATGTAATGAAAAATTATAATTTATTGCTTTTAAACGGTGTTATAGCGTTATGAAAGAATATAATGTATCGCTTTTTAAAGTGTAACGTGTCTGAATTTTGGATAGGGACTTATCCTATTTGTCATTATCTCCTTAATTCTAGGAACTTATTTTCTCTCAGCTTCTGCTATTATATATATATAGATATATATATATAGATATATATATATATATATATTTATTTATTTATTTATTTATTTAGTTGGAGGGGTGAAAAAGTAGGAGGATAGAAAATAGTGGAAGAATAGAAAAGTGAGAGGATAAAAAAGATTTTAATTTTTCTTATTTTTGTTTGGTTGGGAGTGAAAAAGTAGAGGGATGGAAAAAGTGAGTTTGTATAAATTTACTCATATACCCTTGATAAAAAAATGATAGCCAATTAAAACAAAAAAGTGACAAACAACCAAAAAAAAAAAAAGCAATCACCCAATTTATTAAAAAAGAAAAAACATGTTTCAAAAAAAAAAAAAAAATCATGTCTAGTTAAACAAAAGAAAAAAAAAAAGAAAAAAAAAAAGGACTTATTGCTCATGTGCATTTGCACATGAATGCACATGGGCATTTTTGTCCATTAAACAGCTCCATTTTCTCTCTTCAATTTCCTCTCCATTTTAGGGAGAAAACTTTGGAAAGAAAACACTTGAGCCTCTTCATTTGTTTTCCTTCCTCCCAACCTAACTAAACACATTTCAAAAAAGTTTTCCTTCTCATTTTCTCTCCAAACTTTTCCATCTACCCTATTTCACCTCCAAATAAACACAGCCTTAGATAGTCAATTTTGACTGGGGGGACAAATAGTAGATGTTATATAAATGGGAGCCATATCATTTGCAATTTGTGCAAATATTACATAGTTGGCCCATTTGTAGCTTCTTGTTGAGAAATTAGGACAAAATTATCGAAAAAAAGAAGTAATTGAAGTAGGCCTAAAAACACGAAATGATTATGGCAGATTTCAAACATGAGCTCATACACATCAGAAGAATCCCATGAAAGAATATTAGCAAAAACCACTCATAACTCAGACAAGAGTGTGTCATCCTGTTGGAAGTACAAGTTTCTAGTGAAGGATCAAATTTGATACCAGAGTTTATTAATTTATTTTTTTGATACATGATACCAGAGTTTGTTTTCTTTGGAATACAAAAATTTTCAATTAGAGTTGATAGAAGTAAGTAGCACCTATTGCGAAAGAGTATATTAATGGAATGTCTCCATTTCATCGAACTTTTTGTCCAGAGTTTTATTTTGATTATGATAAAAGTTAGGCGCAATTACAAGTCAAACTTTAGCCCCATCTATAGATAATGAAATAATACCACGGACTATCTTTTGCGCATAATGAATTTTACTTGGACGAATAAATCAGTTGTTTAGTTTTCTTAAGATCTGTATCGAACATATTTCTTTGAAGAACATGGACGGCATTGAAAATGTACTACACTCTAGACCGCATGTTGTATATTTTTTTTGATGAAAGAAAGGGGGGCGGGAGCGACTATATGTGGCTTACCTCCCAAGACATGACCTAATAGGAGCACTCCCCGCTAGGGAATGTTGGATTGAACCATAACTACTGGACCACATGTTGTATATTACTCATCATAAGAGTTAACATCACATTAGCGTAAATAAGGACCTAGAAGAGAAGACTTTTGGCTTATACGAACAAAACAGTCATTTCACAATGAACTGATAGTTCATATAGTTCAATTAAAACAAGCAATGTTGAAGATTAGAACATTTAACAATACCGGCAAATATTTCAAAATTAGGAAGAGTAAAGCCACATACTGGTGACAGTTCCTCTAAGTTTGCACCACAACCCCAATAACTTATTGACTTTGACCATGAAATGAGTTTGTCTGGAATCTGCCCAATAAGCTCGTTGTAAACAACCTTAATCACTTGTAAGTTCTGTACTGTGACTTCGATAAGTTAATTGGAAAATTTAAGTGTAAGGAAATGAAAATAGAATTCAGATGCTGTTGTCCAGATAGTTTATGAGCCTCATAAAAGTTCTTTTTTTTTTTTCTTTTTTTTCCCCTTTAATAAGTAAAGCAATTAAAAATTGTTGAGGACCAAATTCCTGCAAAGGCTCACTTAGAGACCTGTCAGCAAAATAGTCTAAGCAAGATCAGGCCCAAGGCTTTTTTATTTTATCTCATTCGTATCGCACGTGGCCAAGTCCACTTGAAGGGATTTTTTTGGGGGGAATTTTATGAAGATGTGATTTGGAGGGCCCAAGAGAGAATTTTGTACACTTTCGAGCTCAAAGGAAAAAGAAGCATGTGGGCTTGGAGCACATAAACTTCCGTGAGCCCACATGTGTCTCACATGTGAGTCAAAAAGCCTATAAAAGATCTTCTGCTACACATCTCTAATTTCATCCCATGTTTCATGCTCGTTTCACCTTATCAAGGTTAATGACACTAACATGATCCCCTAAATTCAACAGTATCATTAGGCAAAAAATCCTTAAAGAAAGCTGGCCAAATAATTAAATTACCTAAAATCAACACTAAGCCAAACCAATTTCACTGCCCCATGAAACTCACTACTTCAAATTACCAAAACTCAAAAGAGCCATTACTTAAAGAGCAGTGCCTAGGGATTTTAGACATCCTTAGATGCCTCTATAAATGCCAAGTAGGTGGAAACATTAAAAAAAATAAAACTCCACCAACCTTAAACTCCCTTCATTTACTATTGCTCCACGAAAACACACAACGTCCTTGTGCCACATACAGCATAGGCCAAAACAAATTTTTTGGGTTCTTGACCACATGTGAAAATACTCCCTGTCTCCCCTACCAAATCACTCTAAATTCTCTCTTTTGTCATATTTTAAAGCCAGTCGCTACAGCTGCTTGTATTTTTCCTTTAACCCCTTTTTGTTTATAAGTTAACGCTTTTATGTGCAGTTCTTGTGACAACGCCGCTTGCCTTTACCACAATACATGTTGACGAGAGTAGCAGACTTATTAACCCCCATCTTAAATCCGAGTACAAAATCAAAAGAGAAGCCAATCTAGATTTGACACGTTATGATACAAAGAAATAAACCCCAACAACAATTATGTTTAATTCACTGTGTATAAAATCAACTACCATAGCCTTATGTTTTTAAAACTAAAATTGATAATCATGACACAAGGATTGGATGATAGTTATTGAGCAATTAAATTGGATGATAGTTATTATCGAATAATGTTCTAGAAATACAGTAGTAATTTAGTGATTAGCTCTATTAGGTGGGAAAGCAAACCAAGAAAGACAACCCAAGAGAAGAAAATGATACAACAATAGGTCATGTGAAACTTTCAATTCTGCTGATCATTTCAAGGTTATCGAGTAATCAACTTAATATCTTAGATACATTTGCGGCTCCAATGATAACTAGACCAACACGTTATTGCTTCAAGATAGGAATGAAGTTCCCATTGACTTTAAAGTAGTCGATTTTGACTAAGGGAGAAATAATGTGCGAAAGAGCAATCAAATTTGGGTGATCCCACAGAAAATGATGATCTCAATCCCTATATGTATGCACTTCTTTTATGTGGGAGAGCAATTCTGCTTGCGTGTCCCAAGTCCCAATGTGATCACTAGATGGGCTTGGGCATGGGCCTGGAAATGATTTAAAATATTTTTAATACTGAAAAGCTTGAAATACCAAATTCAATGAATTTCTTTCTATATATATGTAACACACCATTTTTCAAGGTTACTTTAACAAAAAATTAAGGGTAAAAAGATAATTTTACAATATAAGGGTAAAAACATCATTAATTGTTAAATGAAAAAAAATTTTACTCACAAACAAAATCATAATTCCTAAATATTTAAGTGATATATTGAAAGTAGAAATCGGATCATCAGACCGGGAGATAAGCCAAATCAAGTTTCGAAGGACAAAATTGAAGTGAAAATTTCCAAAACTTGGCCATGCTCCTATCTACCATCACTTATTGGCTGGATTTTCCATAATAAATAATGCAAGCATTTGCACATTTGCGTGCACCATAATAACCAAATCATGCTGAAATACCAAATTTTGTCCTAGTGTGCGTGGGTCATCAATTTATAGTCTCCACATCTCCAAGTTAATTAAATTTGGACCTGACGATCTTGTCTTGCATCATAATAGGCTCGATCTATCCGAACCTGGCCCTATGTATGCAATTCTTTTTTGTGGGAGACTGGGAAAGCAACCTTGCTTGAATGTCCTAACTAACGTGATCACTATATGGGCTTAGGCTAAAATGTTTTGAAATAGCCTTCATGTTTATTACTCAAACCCAAAACAAACAACCAACCTTCACCTCAAAAAAAAAAATTAAAAATTAAAATATAAAATAAAAACAAAAACAATACAATGTGACTCACTCACGTTTTATGCAATACTAGTCACTAACCAACGAGATGTGTTAATTTTTTTTTTATTAATGTGATAATACATATGCACTATAATTAAATAACATTTCTCCAATATCCAAAAAAATTAGACATCCGAAAAATGTTATGAATGAATATAAAAGAGATCTCTTATCACAAGATAAATGAATACAAATGTCATGACCGAAGTGAATTGAAATGGACCAAAAGAACTGAAGTGAATTGAAACAGACCGAAGTGGACTGAAATAGACTGTAGTGGACCGGAGTGGACTAAAGTCAATCAAAGGGGACCGAATGGATAGAAGTGCACAGAAAGGAACGAATTAGACCGGAATGGACCGAATTAGACCTTATGGATTGAAATGGGAAAAATGGACTGAAATTGACCGAATGAACTGAAGTGGACCGAAATAGACTGAATTGGACCTAAGTAGACCAAATGGATTGAATTGGATCTAAGTGGACTGAAATAAATTGAAGTAAACTGAAACGCTACGATGATGTGACTTAAGAAGCATAGCAATAATAAAGACTATGCTAAAGCTTTTAGATATTATATATATATATATATATATATATGTACATGATATTTATGTGAAATTTTCAATTACTGTTGGTGGTCGGAGTTTTAATTGGCAACAAAAATTGAATTGAAAATTAGCAAAACATGCCATTACTTTCCATTTCACATATTGGCTGGCTTTTCCATAATAATTCATGCAAGCATATATAATATACGTGGATCTTGTCCTGTATTAAGATAATCACTTCATCTTATCCTTTGTAATTTAGTTCTGTTGACAATTTTGAATTATTGTCATCTTTATCTGTTTTATATTTCACCTTATATCCTCAATTATAAATCCAATACATACAACATTCAACAGATTAGTGTGAATGATAATTCATTCAAACTACCTTGTGTTTAAATTTGGTATAAGGGCCACTCCTTATGGCTTCCAACATAACTAAATTACAACAGATAAGATTAATTAACTATCTCAATATATTGAGTGCACAGGTCATCAATTGTGCGAGGCCACAGGACCTGATGATCCTGGCTTGCATTGCAATGGGCTGACTCGAGATGCAAAGGTATTGATGCGAGTACAAAGGGCGTGAGAGATCGAGGAATTAAACCAAAAGATATAGTTATTATGGATGGCTCCATAAAAACGATATTTTTTTAGTGATTACTGATTAAATAGCTATATTAAGAGGCCAGGGAAAGCAAATCTCTTCTCAAAATAAATAAATAATAAAAAGAGTGAAAGCAAATTAAGAAAAACAATCCAGGAAAAGAAAATGACAAAAATAGGTCCCATGAATAGTAAGACACAAGGCCTAGTAGCCAACATATCTGGTGGTAGGAATAGTGTATGAAACACATTAGATATTACGATTAAAGAAGCGATAGTACAATCCATGATAAAAAGAATATAGTAATATGGTTATAGAAAATGGCATTGACAAATAACAGTGAGCAGTGAGCCATTGATCTAAATTACCTTTGATCTGGAAAACAATGGCACAAATGGTTGAATGTCACAAGCCTTATAATATATGGCCATCACTAGCTAGCCTCGGAGATATTTCTCAATCAAGGGTCATTACATAGAGATTCCATCTTATCTGGTCATTCTGCAAAACAGACAATCAAATGAATAAATTCATAACGCTACAAGGGTGTGATTGATAAGGAAAATGCAACCATTGTAATTACAATTTCTTGCAACAGAATCAAATTATCATACCTAGCTCCTCTCCTCCCCTTCTTTAATTTATGAACAATGTCTCTAATTGCCTATGAAGCACGGGTGCGTTTTGGGACTCGGGTGCGGGTGCGGGTACGGGTGCGGGACTCGGCAATTTTTGAAAAAGGTGGGTGCGGGTGCGGCGGGACTCGGCGATTAAAAAATTATTAAAAATATTTTTAATATATTACTAAGCATGCTTTTTTATATAATAATAATAATAGAAAACTCATATTATAATAATAATAATAATAGTATAGAAATAATAAGAATAAAATAAATAGATAATAATAAGTAAAAAAAAAAAACAAAAAAAGTAGGAGGCTCTCACGTGTAGCTTTCCATTAAAAAAAAAAAAAAAGAAGAAGAAGAAGAAGAAGAAGGAAGATGTGGCTCTCACGTTTGGTCAGAGAGGGACAAAAAACAAAGAAAAGTTTTTGTACTTGTCAAAAAGAGAAACAGTAGTTACGTTACAGAAGACTTCCAGAGAAAAAAAAAAAAAAAAACAGAGAACAACTCAGAAGACGATGCAAAGAAGAACACGAAGAAGCAAATCAGTCCACCGGCAACAGTAGCGTAACAATATCCAGTCCAGTCCAGAAGGTTTTTTTTTTTTTTCCCTTAACGGCCGATTTCCTTTTTCCGGTCGAAACACGCCGATATTCAGCCGATACGATTCGATTCGGCCCAAATCGGCGCGAATCCGTCCGGTTCGGCGCGAATCGGCGTGCATGGGAGCCGAATCGGCGCGAATCGGCGCCGATTTGAGCCGCGTCGGCGTGAGTCGGGAAATCCACGTGGCACGACGCGACACGGACGCGCGGTCTGCGGCGTCCCTCCCGCGTCGCCGCGTCCCGCCGCGTCGGACGCGGGTGCGCTGGGTCCGGAGCCGCGTCCGTGCATCCCAGCTAATTGCATTCATTTCGTTGACAACAACATTTATAGGAATCCGCTCATTTGGTGAACTTGCAGAACACGACAATCCAATTTGGAACACTGACATCAAGCAATCTATCATTCTGCTACTAACATTGACATGCAGATTCTCTTCTTCAATTATTGCTCTTCCTTCTACGTCTTCTTCATTTCTTGTATCATCAACTTCTTCTCCATCCTCTTCAAAGAACATTAACGGGTCAATTATATCGATGACATGTTCAGGCAAAGCCATTGCAATGAACGTGTGAATGTTCTGATCATCTTTAAACATTTCATCGGTAGGTCTTTTCCCAATTAACATCTCCAACAAGAGTATCCCATAGCTATAGATGTCTCCAAGTGTAGAAACTTCGCCAGCCATCCCATATTCTACAATTCATTGACACATTTTTAGTAACAAATGGAAGTATTATGAGCTTAGAACATAGCCATTAATGCATCATGCACAGTTTGCACATATGGCCCTTCATAACAGACATTTATTTCAAGTTCAATGGTGTCAAATATTTTTTTTCCTGGTCAGGAAGTGGTGTCAAACAGCAGCATAATTAATTTTTTAATAGAATCCCTATTTTAGTCTAATATTAAATTAAATGTTATGCAAGAAATGAGGTGAGCTTTCATTTGGTTGAAAAATTACCTGGAGGAATATACCCAATGGAACCCCTTAATCCACTCGATAAGGCTTGAGTATTGGAGAGATTTTTTGATGCTTCAAAAATATATTTCACTAATCCAAAATCACCAACATGGGCTACCATATCTTCATCAAGGAGTATATTGCTTGGCTTTAGATCACAATGAACAATTGGCGTTTGGGAATGGTGATGGAGATATTCTAATGCATAAGCAACATCAATAGCTATGTTCAGTCTTTGAAGGAAGCTCAAATTCTTCCTTTGATGTTGCTCATCACTTTTAGGATGCAACCATTGCTCTAGACTTCCATTGCACATGAACTCAAAAATTAAGCTCTTAAAATCATTCCCTTCATGATCCACGCTCGAGCAAACAGAGATAATTTTAAGGAGATTACGATGACGTATATCTCTCAAAGCATTGCATTCATTAATAAAACTCTTCAAAGCTCCTTGTTGTTGAAGGTTTAATACTTTAATTGCAACAACTGCTCCATTTCTAGAAAGAACTCCTTTGTATACAGAGCCAAAGCTACCCGTACCAATCAAGTTGTTCTCAAAAAACCCGTTTGTTGATTCTAAGAGTTCAGCATAAGAGATAGGTAATTGACAAACTTCAAAAGAAGACGCAGTTAAAGTTCCCTCCCTTGAATTTTTCACAATAGAACATGTAGGGAAAAAATACAACAGAAGAAGTACAAATATGATTATACTGGTGATAGGAATTATTATTCCAAGTACAAGAAGCTTCCGAGAAAAATTAGGATTTTTACTTGAGCATGTAGATAAATGTAATCCTTGGACACCACCGCATAACTTATCGTTTCCAAATATTGAAATTGCACTTGCATTTGCAAAAATTCTATCACTTGGCACTTCACCCTCAAAATCATTATAAGAAATATTGAGATGCTTAAGTGCCAAAAGCTTGCTAAGAAATTCAAGAATATGCCCAGACATTTTATTACAAGAAAGATCTATATCTTCTAAACCTCTTAAGTTCTTCAAGAATTGAGGAATTTCTCCTTCAAATGAATTACCATTCAAATACAAGTGCTCCAAACTAATACAAGTCTCAAGGGTGGTGGGAATATTTCCTGATAATCTATTGTTTGAAAGATCTAACTTGGCAAGATGTATTAAGTTGCCCACTTCAAAAGGTAGTGCTCCTATTAAAAAATTATAAGACAAGTCCAAAAATATTGAGAGGGATGAAAGACTCATAACCTGTTTTGGTATGGTGTCAGAGAGATTGTTATGAGAAAAGTTCAGTAAAAGCAAATTTTGGCAGTTTCCTAGGCTTGGGGGTATCCTTCCCTCAAATCTATTCCTCTCCATATAGAGTTTTGTCAGTGTAGTTAAGTTACCCAAGGAGGAAGGGATTGGCCCAAAAAAATTGTTATTACTCAAAAATAATCCCTCTAACTTTAGAAGCTTCCCAATAACATGAGGGAGAGTACCTCCCAAATAGGTATATTCTAATGCCAGAACGTTTAAGTTAACGAGGTCCCCAATCCCAACAGGGATGTCACCATGGATCATATTCTCACTCAAAGTAAGAATTTGTAGCTGGGTGGAAAGGTTGGCTATGGAGCTGGGCAATAGTCCTCCAAAATGATTAGCAGCGAGACCCAAGATCTCCAAACTAGTACAATTAGCCAAGAAACTGAGGAATTTCAGGTCACCATCTTTCCCATATCCAAGACTATTAGCTTCAAAAAAAAGTGTAACCAATCCTTGCAAGCTTCCTAGATTTTTAGGCACTGTCCCGGTCAGAAAATTTTCAGGAAGGTCAAGGATTTGAAGTTGAGAAGCATTTGACAGTGACATAGGAATAGGTCCTATGAAATTGTTTGAACCGCCATAAAATATTTGAAGGTTAGGAAGAGTAAGACCGACATCTGTTGGAAGGCTTCCATGTAGCTGGTTTTGAGCGACAGAGAAAAATAATATGGATGAAATATTAAAGATCAGAGGAGGGATGGTACCAGATAGATAATTCTGAGAAAGCTGAAAACGTCCCAAGCTTGGTAGATGGCCAAGTTCACTAGGTATGCTTCCTTGAAAATTGTTCCTGGAAAGACCAAGACCATACAAAGAAGAAAAGTTTCCAATCCAAGCTGGGATATTTCCTGTAAGGTTGTTCAGACCAAGAGATAGATACACCAACTTTGACAATGAGCTGAGGTGGTGTGGAATCTGCCCAATAAGATTGTTGTAAGTAACATTAAGCACTCTTAAGTTGTGTACAGTTGCTCAGATTAGGTGGAAGTTTACCACCAAAGGAATTCCCACTCAAATCGAGATGCTGCAGGTGCTGTAGATGTCCCACTTCTTGAGGAATTTCTCCATAAAATCTGTTGTTTCGTAGGTTGATTTTTGTGAGGTGAGTAAGGTTTCCCAAAGAGGGTGGTATGGGGCCAACCAATCTCTTAGCTTCGAAGTCCAAAACAATGACTTGCTTACTGGAGGGGCTACATGTAACACCTAACCAGTTGCAGAAATGTATGGAGTTATTCCATGAGCTCATGATTTGAAGTGGGTCTTGAGTTATCCGATTCTTGAAGTCAAGTAAAGCCAGGTAATCACTCTCATTTGCAAAAGTCTGAACTGTTGCTGATTTCAAACATGAGCTCATACACATAAGAAGAATCCCATGAAAGAATATTAAGAAAAACCACCCGTAGCTGAGACAAGACTGTGTCATTTTGTTGGGGTAGCAAGTTTGAAGTGAAAGATAGAATCTAATAACAATGTTTCCTTTCTGTGGAATACAAAAAATTCAATTAGAGTTAACAAAATTATACGTTAGTAGGACACAACTTTTTGTGGAAATTCAAAAAAGTGAACATCATATAGATAAGAATGACCCAGAAGAGAATACTTTTGGTTTATAAGAAACGGCCATTTTAACAATGACTTGATTGTCAATTCTGTTAAAATGTGTCTGGTACTGTGACTTTGATAAGTTAATTGGAAATTGACTTTGATAAGTTAATTGGAAATTTCTTTGGAAAGAATTGAACGTAAAATTTAGATGCTGCTATCCAGCTAGTTATGAGTCTGATAAAAGTTCTTTCTTATTTTATTTTATTTTTTTTTCTTCTTTGATTGAAGCAATTAGCTTGTACTGAGTCTCCAGCCCACATCTAATTAGATTAGTTTAAAAAGTTGTAGTATTGTAAACCACATGAACTTGAGGACTCCTACTCAACATGTCATTGACCAAAAAGCTATCCTAGTTCGATAGGAATTGTGAGGACGTGAGGTTCAAGAAATAGACAGAAATAGCTATGGATTTCTGGCTAAATAGATAGTCGATTCTTAACACTAATTTGATAATCAAGACAAAGGCTTGGTAACTCTATCTCTATGGTAGTCTAGACTGTAGAGGCAGTAAAATATAGACCAATTAAATCGGAAGACAGTTATTATCGAATGCACTAGAAATGTTGGGGGTGCACGACCCTAAGAAGTCCAGCCCACATGGAATTCTATTCAAGTTGGAATAGGAGTTTGTTGCCTACTGTCATTGATACTCATATTGGAATAGGGTGAGGCTGCAGGAGCTTTATACATATAAGCATTGTGAGTGTATAGATAAAAGATAGACGGAGGGAGAAATACACAGATTTGAAGGCGACTAGAAGGAAAAAGAATAGTGCTTTGTGCGGCACTAGGAGAAAAAAGAAAATGTGAATTTTTCTTTTACTCAAGACACACAAGGAAGATAAATTGGGGTATTCTCTAGGAGGATTTTTTTTTTTTTTTTGTGCTACAACCACAGAGAGTCGAAGTGCTATTGGATTTTGTGGTGAGGTTGTATTTGTTACTAGAGGTATAATTGTATTTTCCCAATTTATTGTGAACTAATGTTTTGGGTATAACTTGAGTGTTGTAATCTCTATTTTATTATAATGGATTAATCTATAATATTGGTTAAGAGGGCAAGCAAATCAAGAAAGATGAACATTCAAGAAAGAAAATGACACAAGAATAGGTCATGTGAAACTTTTAATTCTGCCCACATTCATTTCAAGGTTAAGATAATCAATTTTGATAGTTCTCTGGGGCTCCAATGCAACTAGACAAACCCGTTAATGCTTCAAGATAGGAACAGTGTTCCCACCGAAGTTTACAAGCTAATTTATGATTGTAGGCTTTTAGATAGTCAATTTTGACTGAGGGAGAAATAGTGTCCGAAAGATGTTATATAAATGAGAGTATATCATTTTCAATTTGGACAAAGTTTGACTACAAATTTGCTTATGGCTTAAAGCTACAACTTTCATTAAAAAAAATTAACATAACTACATATTTTTAAAATCTAACCATTGGTTGCATATTTTTTATGTTCTTAAAAGTTAAAACACATGTCAAATTTTGTGTCAAGAGGAGTATAAACTTATTTTTTAGAGAGATGCTACATCCATAACATTTTTACAATATTTTCACAACAAATCATAGGTAGTTAGTTATTATTGGTTCAAATTTGAATCTAATACTAAGATTACTTTTTTGCTCTAATAATAACAACTAGTAACAACATGTCACTTAGGATTTGTTGTAAAATTGTTGTGGACATATCATTTCTCTATTTTTTATGCATAATTTTAGACTATAAAACTTGCAATTTAAACAATTGATGAGATAGTTGTTGATCTTCAATCTTCTGAAAATTTTGCAAGTATAGAGAATATAAGAAGAAAATATAATCCGATAGTGGATTTGTCAAAATTCATATCCAATAAAAAGATATTGAGTGAGTGTAGCCTTAAACTATAATCAAGTTTATAGTTAAATTTTGTCCTTGCAATATTTGCAAACATTATATAGTTGGCCCATTTCTAGCTTGTTTTTGATAAATTAGGACAAAATCGTAGAAAAACAGAGAATTGAAGTAAGCTTAAAGACATGATATGGTTGTTTTTATTAACACATTATTTGCTCGTACTCGGTTGAATTTGATAAGGGTTGAAGGTAAATATTGCCTCTAGAATACAGTTAAGCTAGAATTTTACAAATAGCAAATTTTAAATATCGTATGAATTTCTTTATACATGTAGTGCCCTATTTTTCAACTGTCATTTAACTTAACATTAAAATTTAAAAGTAAAAAGATAATTTTAGAATTTAAGGGTAAAAACATCATTTTGACTGTTAGATGCAGAAAAGTTTAATTTCAAACAAAATTATAATTCCTAACTATTAGAATGATATATTGTCAATTAATAAAATTCCAAATCTTGTCCTCATGTCATGGGACATCAATTTATAGTCTTCATCTCCATGTCAATCAAATTTGGACGAGCCCACAGGACCTGAAGATCCTGGCTTGGGTGGCGATGGGCTCGCTATTTATAGGAAGAGTACTATATATGGCCAAGATCTGATTGTAGGCTTCCATGCAGTCAATTCTGACTGACGGAGAAATAGTATATTTATGGAAGATATGTGTATTATAAATCAAAGGAGGAATCGTACGTATCAGACAGAAAATATTGCCATAGACAAGTTGAAGAAGTTACAAGTCCCAACACTGATGCTGACCGTGCTTGCTAACTAGAACTAGGAGAGTTTCCTTGTGAATTGTCCAGGAGTAGCCAAAAGAACATTACAATTTATAAAGAAGAAAAGTGTACTATCAAATCTAGGATAGTTTCCGTAAGGTCCAACAACTGAGTTGGTGTGGAATTTGAAAGTCAGATTTAAATTGATAGAAAGGAATTGGAAGTAAAATTTAGATATTGTTAAGTGCGGTATGCTGCTAACTCGTGGAATACAAGAAAATTTATCATGTATCTTATATATATATATATACACACACAATGTATGGAAGATATATGAATTATAAAAGCAAAGGAAGGATCATACGTACCAGACAGACAGTATTGGCTTAGACTAGTTGAAGAAGTTACAAATCCCGACACTGATGATGGCAATGTTTGCTAAATAGGACTAGGTCTAGGAGAGCTTCCTTGTGAATTGTCCAGGAGAAGCTAAACAGCATTACAATTTATGCAGAAGAAAAAGGATACTATTGAGTTGGTGCGGAATTGAAAGTCAAATTAGAATTGATAGAAAAAGGAATTGGAAGTAAAATTTCTAGATGCTGAAGTGCATAGGGACCCATTTCTTGAGGAATAATTTCCATCAAGAAAGATGTTTTATTTATTTATTTTTGAAAATTATAAAAGAGGTTAGTTCACAGATTTATTTACAGCAACCTATTGCGTTAATTAAGGCGACAAAGGTTGGTGTACTGTTGGTCCAAAGTCCAAAAAAAACAGAGAAGAATTGCTATGAATTAATGGATGAGATAAAATTTAGTCACTGCACTACAAATGAATTATTTAGAAATACAAGTTGGGGCGTTGTAGACACTATTTCAGATTTCACAACTATGAAATTAAAATCTCATTCTTGAACAAAATTATTCCCGAGGACAAAATTATCATTTTAGAAGTTCCAGGACTAATGATGGCCATGCATGCTTCCTAACTAGGTGAGCTTCCTTATGAATTGTCCAGGAGAATCTAAATTTAGAACATTACAATTTTTTTGAGAAAAAAAGAACAATACAATTTAGAGAAAAGAAAATGGTGCTATCAAAGCTGGAATGGTTCCTGTAAGGTTGTCAACTTCAAGACCCAAGTACACGGTACTCTTACTAAGTTGGATTGGAATTGAAATTTGAAAATCAAATTAGAATTGTTAATTTTTTAGAAAGGAATTGGAAGTCAAATTCAAGTGCTGTGAAAGTGCAGTAGGCGATAACCTATTTCTTGAGGAATAATTCGCCAGTTGAGCTAACTAGAACCTACTATTTGGGGGAAGACTAATTACAATAAAAGCATACAATGAAAAACTACAAATATATTCATTTATAATTAAAAATTAAAAACAAAACTTTATTTATTTATTGATATATGATAACTGGTATTTTGAGTTCCCAACAAAGATGTTTAAGGTTCGAATTTATCACCATTCTCCATTGTTAAAACTATCAATTTATTTCATATACACACACACTTTATTTGTTAAAATATTTAATCCTTTTGAGAATAAATAAATTATCTTTCAATATGATCATCAAAGTGTGGAGTCGCCCAGTGGTTAATGCTAAAATTATAGAGCATTCACATCAGTGGTGCTAAAAAATATAGCTTTTAATATCTCAAACACCTACTCTATCTATTTAACACCACATTTAACAATACACTCAACATCTCATCTTTTAGTTCAGCAAATCACCAATTAAAATAATATAAAATATCCACTCACAAAAGAGAGAATGAGAGACTGAGATGAGAGAGAGAATAAAAACCAATAAAAGCAATGTTAGAAGTACATGGTTAAATAATTAAACTTACCATATTATAATAGTTTAAACTTTTGGGACAATCGGTAATTTAACATAACAATTTAATAAGCAATTAGCAACTTGCTATAGTGGATTGCAACTAATAGCAGTTCACTATAACGAGTTATTAATTATTTTTAAAGATTTATTTAACAGCTCCAATATTGCTTGCATTTTGGTGTTTGGGGTGCTAAAAATAACTTTTTAGCTACTTTAACACTGCCAATGTGAATGCTAACCTCTCTTTTTTAGGGAGGGGGATTCAAGCCTTAGTTGCATTTAATTTTTTAAAGAAACCAATGAGTATCAACACTGGTGGGCAAGAGGGAGAAAATTTGACATCAAATTCAGCAATTCAAGTGCCAAATTTGGTGTAAGATTCTCTTTCCTCTCAATAATTTTCCAGCGAATTCAGCACACAAGTTACCAAATTCTACTTCTCTCTTCATGATGCCAATAAACTTACATTTTTACAATATTTAGCCAAAAAGACTCCAGGAATTATGGTTCGTGAAACTATGGAATATCTGCCCACAAACATTTCTAAGGAAGAGTAAGGCCAAGCCCAATTGGCTAACTTCTTGATGAAACAACATGAATAGACAACAATTGTAACCTGTATTCATTTTATTCCATTAGTGTTAAATAACAGGAACAATCCTTTCCTTTTTTTGTTTAAGGAAAAATAACAGTAACAATCCTAATAGAGCGATTGATGTTCTTTTCTATTTACTTACATCCAATTCGGTCATGCAACAAAACAGTAAATCACATGAATCAATTAACGCAATAAGCGCGCGTATGACTAATGTGAACAGACAGCAATTGCATTCCTTGAATTCCATTAGTGTTAATAAACAGTAACATGCGGACTTGACAAATCCTAATAGAAGCTATTGATATTCTTTTCTTTTTACTTCTATATTTTTTTCCTTAATTTTATATGCTTATGTTTTTTTTTCCCCAATACAGGGAAGTGACAATATGTATGTCCATTAATCAAATAAAATGACTTAACGTACCTAGCTCATTCTTCTTCTATTTGCCATCTTAAATTTAAGAACTGTCTCTAATTGCATTAATTTCATTGAGGAGAACATTTGACTGCGGGAGAAATACTGAAATAGTGTCTAAAAGATTTTATATAAATGGGAGCATATATCATTTGCAATTTGGGCAAATATTATATTCTCTAGAATACAATTAAGCTAACATTATACAAGTACCAAATTTTAAAAATCATATAAATTTCTTTATATATATGTATTACCCTATTTAATTTTTCAACCGTTGTTTAACCGAACAGTAAAATTTAAAGCTAAAAAGATAATTTTAGAATTTAAGAATAAAAACATCATTTTGACTATTAGATGAACAAAAGTATAATTTCAAACAAAGTCATAATTCCTAACTATTAGAATGAAATACTGAGTGCAAAAATTGAACCATCGGTACCAAATTAAGTTTCAAAAGACAAAATTGAAGTGAAAATTTGTAAAACATTTTGGCACATATGAAACGGCCATTTTCACAATGACCTGCTTGTCAATTCTGCTAAAACGTGTCCAATAATACTGTGACTTTGATAAGTCATTGGAAGTTTCTGTGAACATAGAATTCAGATGCTGTTGTCCAGCCAGTTTTTATTTCTTAATTTTTCTCTTTTGACTGAACTAAAACGAGTCTCCATAGGAATTGTGATTTGTCAAAAAAGACTCTTAAATCAATCATGGCATTGACAAAAAAGATATTCTAGTTCAATAGGAATTGTGATTTGTGAGAGGTGGGGTTCAAGAAATAGGCAGCAATAGCTAAGTATTTCTTGATAAATGCTACAGTCTCACATGCAAATACCTCTTTCTTCAAATCAATTATTTTGGACCAGATCATTTTCCACCGAGTTAGACACTTCGCGAGATATTTTCTGCCCTGTTTGCCACTTTTTCTTTTCCATATTCGATCAACTTTGGACCATGATAAATTTTCCACCGTGTTTAAAACACTTAAGACTTTTTATTTTTCCGCTCTGTTTGTCACTTTGCTTTTTTTGCCTTTTTCCACATTGAATGTACCGACCAAGATGTTTTTTTACAGGCTTACATCTAGCTCAATGTGTCACCACTCATCAATGTATAGCTTGTATTTAACTGTTGCCTTTTCTGCTATGATCGAATGAAGGTTCTGGTTTCCCAAAAAAAGAAAAAAAATTACTGGGGTCAAATTCACTAATGTCGTCCTATACCCAAATGTTTGTTGAGATTTGATCTAGATTTGACCGAGGTTTAACCGAGCTCGTTTAGTTCAATTGGATGTTAGAATGGTATATTTCCCTAATTTATCGTCAAACCCATTCAGCTCTGGCAACGCAGTAAAAGGAGAAAAATGTTACATATTGGTTAGAAAAAAATAACTGAAACGACAAACTTATTTTAAAATGGTGGCCGGAAAATCATCTATGAGTGCCAACTCGCTTGATGGATCTTTGGAAGTAGGGAAAAGAACTTGAAGTGAAGGGGTTAAGCTTTGATTCAAAAGATTAGAAAAAAAAAAAAAAAAATTGAATGAATACAAAAGAGATCTCTTATCACAAAGTAAATGAATACAACTGTTATCACCGAATGGACCAAAAGTGATCGAAGCAAACCTGATAGACCAAACTAGACGGAAATGTTAAGCTGATGTGGCTTAATAGAAGTATAGCAACAATAAATACTACGCTTCAATGTTAAGCTGATGTGGCCCAATAGAAGTATAGCAACAATAAATATTACGCTTCAACTTTTTTTTTTTTTTTTTATGAGAACGCTTCAACTTTTAGATATTATATAAATATGAATATTCAACTCTAATATATATATATATATATATATGATATTTCTATCAAATTTTCTTTTTCCGATTAGTGGTCGGAGCTTTAATAGGCAACAAAAATTGAATTAAAAATTTGCAAAACTTGCCATTACTTAACTTCTCAAAAAAAAAAAAAAAAAAAAATGTTCTACGGTAGGTAAGTACTTCGTTATCGGGTTTATTCTATATAATTTCAATTTTTCACAATGAATTCTTTAAATTGGTGGTGACCTTCAAACCACTCATTGGGTTTTTTTTTTCTTTTTTTCTTTTTTTTGGGTTTTTCCCAGCATCACTATATTGCCATGTACTTTTCTACTTTCCACGATATAAAACTTAGTTTTTGCGATGTAGTTGTGTCTATAATAGTATCATGTAATTAACTAGACCATTGGATAAATTAGACTAATTAATCAACTTGGGTGATTAATTGATTTAACCCGAATCAATTTCAACCCAACATTTTTCTTCCTTTGAATTAAGCAATTAACAATTATGTTTAATTTAATACAAGATAGTCGATTCTCAAAAACTAAATTTGATGATCATGACAAAGGATTGGTAACTCTATGGGAGTCTTGAGGCCGTAGATACAGAGCAATTAAACCGGACGATAGTCATTATCCAATGCTCTAGAAAAGTAGAGGCAGCTCTTTTAAGTGAGAAAGCAAATCAAGAAAAGACAATCAAAGGAAAATGACACGACAATAGGTTCTGTAAAACATTTAATTCCGCCGACAATTATATTAAGGTTAAGAGTAACAAATTAAGAAAACAGGTTCTTTGCGACTCCGATGGCAACTAGATCAGTGAGTTATTGCTTCAAGATAGGACCGAGGGAGAAATAGTGTATGAAATATGTATTATAACTGGTAGCATATCATCTGCAATTTGTACAAATATTATATATAGTTGGCCTAATAGCAACTTGCTTTTTGGGAAATTAGGAAAATATCATTGAAAAACAGAGAATTGAAGTTGGCTTAGAGCCACGATATGATCGTTTTTATTAACACAATATTTGCTCTTACTTTGATTGATTTTGTTAAAGGATTACAGATAAATAATGACTGAATATAGCTAAGTCAGGATTTTACAAGTAGCAAACTTTGAAAATCTTATAAATTTCTCTATATATGTAACACACTATTTTTCAAGAGTCCTTTAACCAAAAATTAAGGGTTAATGGATAATTTTAAATATAAGGTTAAAAACATTATTGATTTTTAGATGAAAAAAAATTTAATTGCAAACAAAATCATAATTCCTAACTATTAAAGTGATATATTGAGTGCAAAAATCGAATTATCTGACCATGAAATAAGCCAAATCAAGTTTCGAAGGACAAAATGGAGGTGAAAATTTGCAACACTTGTTGATGCTCCTATCTACCATTACTTATTGGCTGGCTTTTCCATAATAATTAATGCAAGCATTTGCAGCTCTGCATGCACCATAATTAAATAACAAACAACCAAACTCCACCTAAAAAATAATAATAATAACACTGCTTGCCAATTATGCTAAAACGTGTCCAATAATACTGTGACTTTGATAAGTCATTGGAAGTTTCTATGGACGTAGAATTCAGATGCTGTTGTCCAGCTAGTTTTCATTTCTTAATTTTTCTCTTTTGACTGAACTGAAACGAGACTCCATTGGAATTGTGATTTGTCAAAGAAGACTCATAAATCAATCATGCCATTGACAAAAAAGATATTCTAGTTCAATAGGAATTTGTGATTTGTGAGAGGTGGGGTTCAAGAAATAGGCAGCAATAGCTAAGTATTTCTTGATAAATGCTACATCTCACATGCAAATACCACTTTCTTCAAATCAAATATTTTGGACCAGATCATTTTCCACCGAGTTAGACACTTCGCGAGATATTTTCTGCCCTGTTTGCCACTTTTTCTTTTCCATATTCGATCAACTTTGGACCATGATAAATTTTCCACCGTGTTTAAAACTCCCCAAGACTTTTTATTTTTCCACTATGTTTGTCACTTTGCTTTTTTTGCCTTTTTCCACATTGAATGTACCGACCAAGATGTTTTTTTACAGGCTTACATCTAGCTCAGTGTGTCACCACTCATCAATGTATAGCTTGTATTTAACTGTTGCCATTTCTGCTATGATCGAATGAAGGTTCTGGTTTCCCAAAAAAAGAAAAAAAAAATTACCGGGGACAAATTCACTAATGTCGTCCTATACCCAAATGGTTGTAGAGATTTGATCTAGATTTGACCGAGGTTTAACCGAGCTCGTTTAGTTCAATTGGATGTTAGAATGGTATATTTCCCTAATTTATCGTCAAACCCATTCAGCTCTGGCAACGCAGTAAAAGGAGAAAAATGTTACATATTGGTTAGAAGAAAATAACTTAAAACGCCAAACTTATTTTAAAATGGTGGCCGGAAAATCATCTATGAGTGCCAACTCGCTTGATGGACCTTTGGAAGTAGGGAAAAGAACTTGAAGGGAAGGGGTTAAGCTTCGATTCAAAAGATTAGAAATCAAAAAAATATATATATTGAATGAATACAAAAGATATCTCTTATCACAAAGTAAATGAATACAAATGCTATCGTAGGAACTGTTTTAGATTTCAAACGTGAGCTCATGGACATCAGAAGAATCCCGTGAAAGAATATTAAAGAAACCCACTCGTAACTAAGACAAGAGTGTGTCATTCTGTCGGGGTTGCAAGTTTGAAGCGAGGGATAGAATCTGTTAACAACGTGTGCTTTCTGTGGAATATAAAAAATTCAATTGGAGATAACAGGATTAGCTTTCTGTGGAAATGCAAAACTTTAGCCCCACCTATAGAGAATGACATAATAGCATGGATTTTTCTTTTGTTTATCACAAGAGTGAACATCACGTAGATAAGACTTTTGGTTTAAACGGCCATTTTAACAATGGCTTGATTGTTAATTCTGTTAAAAAAAAATGTGTTAGTTACTGTGACTTTGATAAGTTAATTGGAAATTTCTGTGAAAAGAATTGAAAGTAGAATTCAGATACTGCTATCCACATGAAAAGTATTGGTAACTCTTATCTCTATGGTAGTCTAGAGGCTGTAAAATATTGACCAATTAAATCGGAAGTTAGTTATTATCGAATTCTCAAAAAATGCATATTTTAGAGATTAGCTCCGTTAAGTGGGAAAGCAAATCAAGAAAGATGACCCATGCAAGGAAAGAAAATGACACAAGAATTGGTAATGTGAAACTTTTAATTCTGCCCACAATCATTTCAAGTTTAAGATAATCAATTTTGATAGTTCTTTGGGGCTCCAATAGCAACTAGACAAACCCGTTAATGCTTCAAGTTAGGAACAGAGTTTCCATCGAAGTTTACTACCTAATCTATGATTGTAGGCTTTTTGGTAGTCAATTTTGACTGAGGGATAAATACTATTAAATAGTGTCTGAAAGATGTAATATAAATGGGATTATATATATAATTTACAATTTATGCAAACATAATATATATATATATATAGTTGGCCCATTTCTAGCTTCTTGTTGAGAAATTAGGAAAAAATCGTAGAAGAACAGAGAATTGAAGTAGGCTTAAAGACATGATATGATTGTTTTTATTAACACGATATTTGCTCTTAATTCTTTATATATGTAGTACCCTATTTTTCAACTGTCATTTATCCTAACATCAAAATTTAAAGGTACAAAGATAATTTTAGAATTTAAGGGTAAAAACATGATTTTGGCCATTAGATGAAGAAAAGTTTAATTTAAATTATTAAAAAAAAAATGCATAATTCCTAACTATTAGAATGATATATCGAGTGTGAAAATCCATCCATCAGTGCCAAATCAAGATTCAAAAGAGAAAATTCAAGTGAAAATTTGTAGGACTTGCATATGCTCCTATATACTAGCATCACTTAATGTGTTGCATTTTCCATAATAATTCATGCAAGCATTTGTAGATCTTGTACTGTGTGCAGCATGCATACACCATAATAACCTAATCAAAGCTGAAATACCAAATCTTGTCCTCATGCATGTCACATGTGCATCAGTGCATGGATCATCAATTTGTAGAGTCTTCATCTCCATGTCAATCAATTTTGGGCGAGCCCACAGGACATGACAATCCTGGCTTGCGTTGCAATGGGCTCGCTCTGTCCAAACATGGCCCCCATGTACACTTCTTTTATGTGGGAGATTGGAACTCCTAACATGTTCATTATATGGGCTTGGGGCAAAATGATTTGAAATAGCTTTCACGTTTATTGTTTACTACTCAAATCCAAAACAAACAACTAAATTACCAATCCCACCCTCAAAAAGTCAAAAAAAAAAATATATATATATATATATAAATGTATATTAAAATTTAATGAGACTCACATGTTCTAAGAGTATGGTTCATGGAGCTGCTTCATGTATATAAGTGAGGTCTAGTTAACAAGTACTCTTCAGATAACCATTAATCAACTATTTTAAAAAACATTTTATGAGAATGGTTGACATATAAAAAAACAAGTACCCTTGCCTCTTTGTTGTTAATAGTTTTTCCCTTCACCCAAAAACAAGGTTCAGTGAAGATAAATGCTTGATATTTTAAAAATGAAAAAGTCTACATCTATACGAACTGTTGTACAATAGTCTACTTTTTATATATAAAAAAATGATTAAGATTTGAATTGATACAAGCCCAAATTTTACAAGCATGGGGACCAACCCATCTCAATCCTATAACAAAACCCAGTTGGGAATAAATGAGATGGGAATGGGCCCTTTAAAAGGGGAAAACCCTTAAAGTCAAAGCCCAATGGGCCTTTTAACAAGTCCTTGGGTGTCAAGATTCGGCCCAAGTGGGTCTAGCCCAAGACCATATCAACGCGGTAACCCCGCTTCAAACATACTGAGCAGCACTCTTCGTGCACTGATTAGAGCAAATTGATATCTTGGATGATTGATTGAATTTACCAATGGGAAAAAGAGTCTGGGTTTCGGATGACATTGACATCAATGATATTATTGATATCTTGGATGATTGATTGAATCCTCCAGTAGGAGGAAAAGTCTGGGTTAAAGTTAAAGATGACATACATTCTTGCAGTCTCCTTCAAACATTACTGCTTTCAGGTTTCCCAACTCGATCTTGTCATTGCATTTGCATGTAAGCAAGCTTTGACCTCTGGCCAAATAAACCGAGTCCCAATAAACTTTTATAGCGGTGGTTGCCATAAGAGATAGAGGTTTTATTATTATTTTTGGCTCAAATACAGTAGTTTTCTTTTTTTGAAGTTGTACTTATAAATTTATGGGTTTGGCTTACCTCTAATATTTTTTTCATTGGATATGTTCTTTTGTTTTAAATACACAATGACAAGTGATAGTGGGTTTCAATTTTTACCTTTTATTTAGTTAGTGGGTAAAGTGGCAATCTCTTATTAAATTAAAAGGAAATTCATTTTTAAAAAGTATTGGAGGTAAATCAAACCCTAAATTTATAATGGGTTAAAAGGAATTTAAAGTTTCGATTTCTAGACATCTTTGATGGAAATATATAAAAGGTCAGAAGTGTCAGTTAAATAACAAAATTTTTAGTTACCGAGTCTACTGTTAGCTACTAGAATCATAATTTTATTTTTGGGACCAGGAATACACTACCAGTGAGTACACTCCCTTTTCCACAACTAGAACAGCATTTAAAAAGATTCTTGGGAGACTATAGGGATTGAGTGTGACCACATTGGATAAAAAGAAATTGTAATTAATAATATTTAATAGGGCAGCCCATGCTGTATTGTTGTTAATTTAGCTGGCTGGCTGCTTTTCTTTCAAGAAAATATTATTCTTATGATCTTATCACACAAAAGCCAAAGGTGGAAAGTAAGAGAGAGAAAGAAAGAAAATGGGGGGAGAGAGAAAAGAAATTAAATCAAATCCATGTTTAATGCCAATTGTTTCCTTTGCATTAAATTGTTGACATTCACAACATTGCCTAGTATACTTTTAACTTTACTAGCTATAGTCACCGTTAAGACTTAAGAGACAAAGATCCCGTTCAAATCCCTTACAATTTGATCTAATCCATTTTTAAAATATTAAATCAATGACCTTATAATCTACATATTTCTCTTAATTCAACACACTATAAATGTGAGATTTGTAAGATTTTTTTTTTAAATAAATACAATATAATTTCAATTTATAATATTCATTACATGATAGAGATTACAAGGATGAAAGTCTTTCTATTTTCTATCCTTATAAAAATAAAAGAACATATAAAACTTGTTGCAATTGGTTCCAAGGTCAATGTAGGTGGTTAACACAAAAAATAAAATATCATCAGCCACCTCTTGACTAGTTGTACTCTAAAATAATACTAGTTTTTGTACATGTGCGAGAATTAAAAGTTGAAAAAATGTGAGAAAGAATTTGGATCCTATCTAATGTTTAATTTGTTATATACGTATCACACGTGTCATGTTTGTGTCACATCCACTGTCACATTCAAAGAACCACAGGAAAAGTCACCAGTCACAAGACAAACTTAGAAGATTCTGCACCAAGCCTTTTACTGTGGCCCAAATATAGTCAATGATCCTACAAAAATTGGAGTTGCCCAGAGCTCACTTTAACTCCATGAAAGCACAGCTATTTTCAATTTTTTTGACTACTCGAAAATCTTTATGTGTTAAGTTTCTCACTACCTTCTGTGGATCCCACCGTGGAGAACAATTTCTTAATTTCCCTGGTGAGATGGGCTAAAAAAAAATAAAGATTCAACGACGTAGTTATTTTGCACGTCAAAAGTTGATATTCATGAATTGACTTTTCATCTAAACTAATGTACTTATTAAAAACGTGAAAATAAAACAAACATTTTGAAGGCCAAATTATACTTTGCCTTTCAGAAAAGAGAATAGGATAAATTAATTACCATTTACCCCTTAAAGTATATATACATGGTAATAATTTGGAAATCAACCTAAGCTTTCATCATGCAATCGACACTGCATTTGTGGGTAAAATTGGATGAGTTGTAAGCAAAGTATTCGATAGCACAGGAAGGTCATTGCAGGGGTTTAAATATATATTAATGAATAAAAGCTTCTTTTCAAACTAGCTAGAAGAGAAACTCTCCAAACTCTTTATATATTATTATATTAAGTGTGAATTTTAAAAATCTAATTGTTAAATGACAAATTCTTATTATACTCTTCATGTTTGTAAAATTTTAAGAAGATCAAAGATAATTATTTGCTATGTAATTAAATAAATGTTAAATTTTCAAGTTTTTGTAATATAAAATTGTGTGTACAAAATATATTTATTGATCGAATAATAAAATAACATCCAATTTGAATGAAATTTAATATACCTGTTAAGAACATAATTAAGACACATAAAATTCAACGATTAGATTTTATAAATTCATACCCAAAAAATAGATACATGAAAAGTTTGAACAGTTTTCTTCAATCTCGTTTGAAGAGAAACTTTGTTCAGTTCGAATTCCTACTAATGATGTAAAAGGGCTTGAAGGATTGGTTGAGGTTCTGCCAATGGAGATCGATGCAGATTGGGTGCTAGAGTAGATCAAATGAAGTCTTGATTCTTTTTTGGCTGTTTATAGGGAAAAAATTGAAACTTTGCTAAGTATACCAGAACAAAAATTGTAGTTTGAACTATTTTGAAAATTTAGACCAAAAATTATTCTATAAATTTATTATACTACCTCTTTCTCATAAACGTAAAATTTATATACATGATAAACATGTAAGACCCAACTTTATGTAAAAAGAATGTATAACAAATTGTGTAATACTTTAGCAAATACAAGACTCGAGCATGCTATATATTGATTACTTTTCCTTGAACTAATTACCAATATTAATATATTAACATTACCGAATTTGCGAGTCTGTAGTCAGGCCTGGTAAGAAATGGGAAAGCCAATTTGGATTGTCTTCTTGTTTTTATATCCCATCAAGATAAGATATATAAAGACTAACACTCCTTCTTCATTTGATTTTAGATAGAACAAAGACTAATGGCCTGTTTGGATGGAGGGGGAAAGGAGGGAGAGTGGAGGGGAGTAAAGTAATGTTAGCTAAAAATAAGCTAATTTTATGCTAAATCTACTCTACTCTACTCTACTCCACTCCCCCTCAATTCAAACGGACCATAAAACTTCAATTATTTACATCCCCTAATTATCTATGTGAACATTACACACATATTACGTGTCGTGTTTGTGACACATACAGTGTCACATTCAAAGAACCACAGGAAAAGTCACCAAGCCACAAGACAAACTTGGAATATTCTGCACCAAGCCTTTTACTGTTGCCCAAATATACTCAATGATCCTACAAAGATTCGAGTTGCCCAGAGCTCACTTTAACTCCATGAAAGCACAGCTATTTTGATTTTTTTGACTACTCGAAAATCTTTATGTGTTAAGCCTCTCACTACCTTCTGTGGATCCCACCGTGGAGAACAATTTCTTAATTTCCCTGGTGAGATGGACTAAAAAAAATTAAAGATTCAACGATGACGTCCACAATTTGGAATAGAACAATTTCTTCGACGTAGTTATTATGCACGTCAAAAGTTCATATTCATGAATTGACTTTTCATCTAAATTAAAGTACTTATTAAAAATGTGAAAATAAAACAAACATTTTGAAGGCCAAATTACCCTTTGCCTTTCAGAAAAGAGAATAGAATTAATTAATTACCATTTATCCCTCTTCTTTTTTTTTTTGAGAATGTACCATTTATCCCTCTAAGTTTCACCAAATTATTGCTATAATACACATAGTAATAATTTGGAAATCAACCTAAGCTTTCATCGTGCAATTGACACTGCATTTGTGGGTAAAATTGGATGAGTTGTACGTAAAGTATTCTTTTTCCGAACTAATTTAGACAAAATCTCTTCAAAATCTTTATATATCATTATATTAAGTGTGAATTTTAAAAATCTAATTGTTGGATTGCATATTCTTATTATATCCTTCATGCTTGTAAAATTTTAAAAAGATTAAAAATCAATTGCTATGTCATTAAATAAATGTTAAAATTAATTTCAAGTTTTTGTAATTTGAAATTGTGTATAAAAATAAATAAATTCATTGATCGAATAATAAAATAACATCCAATTTGAATGAAATTTGATATGTATGTTAGGAACATAAGAAATAAAAAATTCAACAGTTAGATTTTACAAATTCACACTCAAAATATAGATATATGAAAAGTTTTGAATAATTTTTCCTCAATCTAGTTTAGCATAGTTTTCAGAACCGGACCGGACCGGACCGTGAAAACCGAGAACCGGAAATCGGGATGAAAACCAGTTTTTTAAGCTTAAAGAACCGGATTTTTTGTTAATTCCGTGAACCGTTAAAACCGGGGTTGGACCGCATGAACCGATGAGAACCGTGCGGTCCAACCCCTTAGCAATTTTTTTTTTTTTTTTAAAACAACTTAACACAATTTTATTCTACTTAATTAAATTATCTATCTCTTACAAGGAATAAAAAAAAATTATAATTAAAATCCTTCAAAAATATTCAACTTTACTTCAAAAATTAATCATAAATTTTAATGTTTTCATGGTTATTATTTTATTTTATTAACTTTCTTATTTAATTATTAAATATATGCTTGAAAATCATTAAATTTCCCTTACATATATAGATATATTGTCAATTTTGCTAGTTTTATAAATTTAATATCTATATTTAAGCTTTAATTAATTATTAAATTAATTATGACATCATCACGGTTCGACCCCGGTTCGACCTCGGTTCGACCCCGGTTCGACCTCGGTTCGACCTTAAAAACCTTGAACCTCTCCTTTTTACAGTTCAATGAACGGTCCGGGTCTGAAAACCTTGTAGTTTAGAGATAAATTTTGTTTGGTTTGAATTCCTACTAATGACATAAAAGGACTTGAAGGATTGGTTGAGGTTCTGCCAATGGAGATCGATGCGGATTGGGTACTAGAGCAGATCAAATGAAGTCTTGATTCTTTTTTGGCTGTTTATAGGGAAAAAATTGAAACTTTGCTAAGTATACAAGAACAAAAATTTTAGTTTAAACTATTTTGAAAATGTAGACCCAAAATTATTCTATAAATTTAGTATTCTACATCTCTTTCTCATAAACGTAAATCTTATATACATGATACACATGTAAGATGCAACTTTATGTAAGAAGAATGTATAACAAATTGCGTAATACTTTAGCAAATACAAGACTCGAGCATGCTATATATTGATTACTTCCTCGAACTAATTACCAATATTATACATTACCGAATTTGCGAGTTTGTAGTCAGGCCTAGTAAGAAATGGGAAAGCCAATTTGGATTGTCTTCTTTTTTTTTCTTTTTCTTTTTCCTTTTTTTTTGAGAAACGTCTTCTTCTTTTTATATCCCATCAAGATAAGATATATAAAGACTAACACTCCTTCCTTATTTGTTTTTACTTAGAGCAAAGACTAACACATCAATTATTTACATCTCTATGTGAACATTATTATAGAAAGCCATGCCCCTTTTGATGTGGCTTTTATTTTCAAGCCGTGCCAATCTTTATTACTTTATAAATGTCCCCACATTACCAAAAAGTCAGTGATTTGATCAATTGAATCTAATTTGAAAATGGTACATATATAAAAGCATAAATTCCTAATTGTGTTTTCACTAAATTTTTTCATTCTGTGGACAGTGTTCATGCATCACGTTTGGCCCAGTCTGACTCTGTGGAGCTTTGGAGAATTAGTGTGCAAGACGCACGTGACATATAAGGTCTCTCATGTGAAAATGTCGCAGGCTCTTACAAATGGAGAGAGAGAGAGAGAGAGAGAGAGAGAGAGATTTCATTAATGCAACAATGGAGAAAGTTTGGTCAAAATTTGTACATGATATATGATTGGTTTTGAGTCCAAAGTTGAATCAAGCAACGCACGAAGTTTTCATGCAGCGCTGAAATAAGTTTGATCATATAATTAAGTCAATGGCATCTTTTGAATATTTTCGAGTTCTCATGCAACTAGAAAAGAGTTGCATCACAAAATTCAATAATATTTACTTTTAATTTTAAGGTTTTTAATTTTAAGGTTAGGATTGTGTCCAGTACATCAATTGTACATGAGATGCAATCTCGTGACCAAATTTAATTCCATGTCCATATCCCAACTTTTCAGTGTATTAAAGCACTGGACACAAACCGTGTCCTTAATTTTACTCCGTAGATTAACTCAGGCAATAAAACCAAGTTCTCGCTCAACTTTTAAAGGTTGCATTCTTGAATGCTAAGTACTAACATTCGTTTTGGTGTTACTTCAAAAGATTAGAGGGAAGAAGAAGATGTGGTATGACATTTATAGCAATATAATCACATGAATCACTTCGTTTCTTTCCTGAATTAACACAGACAAACTACGTACTTCAAGATGATAAAGCCTCTTGTCTATTACTTGTCCAAAGCAATTCAAGTCTTTAACGAACGACAGGTTGCTGATATAAAAGGTGGAAGAAAATGATAATGCGGAAGTGACATATATCCACCAAGTTTTATTAGGCATTACATATACATAGACATTAAAATCATCGGTGTTTTAAGGATTCAACTTGAGCCTTGCCACACGGACCCTTTGTCCTAATGTAAAGTCTGTATTCATCATATGTCATTGGCTGATAAAGTGCCGGACGGTCCTTGGTCACAAGCTCCTTGATTGGTTGAATGAGTAAATCACTCTTTGGGTTATAAAATAAGGCAAGTGAAACACGATCTTTCACTGCATTCACAATCACCCGATGTTCCACGCTCTTGTAAATTGCATTGCTCAGTACCTAAATAGACATCAAATAGAACCTTCAAGTAACAATAATGATTTGCATTGTCCTATTTTGATTTTCCATAAAAAAAATCCAACTTCTTTACAAATAAAGTTATAATTTATAAGGGACCAATAAGGACCACCCATAAATAAAAAAAGAAGGTTATTGGAGGACCAGCTCTTGGTGGTTTGAACTAGATGAAAAAGAATAACTTATGCATTCAATATATGCATCGTCCCTTTCATAATGTTTGGATCCTATGCAAATGTGCAACTAATACATTGTTAGAGGAATAATGGATATAAAATCTAAGATGACTATTGTTTGGAAAATTGTTCCGTGGTTTAAAAAATCACTTAATAGTCTATTAAGAAAAATCAGATTCTATTATCATCTTTCTTAGTTTTAAACTCAAATAAATTTACTATAAAATGAATTTTTACTTCCAATAAAGAAAATATTATGTTAAGAAGTTCTACTAAATTTCTTTATTGATTTTTCAAAGCAGACAATAAACCCCAAAATAGATTAGTGAACAACAAAAATGGAATATTTTGTTATGAATAGTAACAATAATAATAAAAGGAGAGAGAGAGAGAGAGAGACCTGAATTTGATCCCCTACGTTGACAATGAAGGCATTTGGAACAGGCTTAACAGTAACCCATTCATTGCCTTTACGGACTTGGAGTCCAGACACATTCTCATCAGGCAGAAGAAGGGTCATGCCACCAGGATCAGAGTGTGGTGATAGACCAAGAGTAAGGTCTGGTTGTGGACACCTAGGGTAAAAGTTCACCCTCAAGCATGCACCAATGTCCTTAGTACCTCCAAAAGCATTCTGAAGATGATCCTGCCCCAATCCAAGATTTATCGATAATACCTTCATCAACTTTTCACATAGCTTTACCGTTTCTTCACCATATGCCGCTATCAATTTCCTATATAAATCCAACATTATAAACAAATTAGGTTATGTTTTCAAAACTATTCTATTTTACTTGACTCATAAGCCTTCTATAAGCCAATCCTCATCGATTAGGGTTGCTTTAGTTTCCTTTTACTCAATTAATCATGGTTTATATAATTGTAAAATAACTTGTCGAAAATATATACAAATGTAATATATCCTTTCAATATTTTCTTTCCATTTAAATAAAACAAAATCATGTACTATTTGTTAGTACATACAATCTTAATGATTCTATTAAAAAAAATTATGAAATTTTTTAAGTTCCGTTTCATTGGAAGGATGGAAAATAAAAGGATCAAGAATAAATATAAATTTTCTTTGTTTAGTTTAAAAGAAAAGTAAGAAGATGAAAAATATAATTTGTATGAAGAGAGTTAGAATATGACAAAAGTAATAGTTGGCAAATAGAAAAAATTCATAAAAGTCACGTGCAAGGACGACTTTTCGTCCAAATTTTGTTCTCTTATCTTTTCTTGTTAACCAAACAAATCCAAAATTTTTCATTCTCTCTATTTTGCCTCAACCAAACAGAAACTTAAATCTACAGATTTAAGATCAGTAATTTTAGTCATATTATCACATAATTTTTTAGAATTCGTACTTGAAAGTACCGGTCAATGATTGAAACCTAGAATAAAAGTCCCATCCGCATCCTTTGAAGGTCAACAAGGTGGTTATGCTTATGCCTTTACACCTTCATACATGGCATAGGATTATTGGTTATAAGTACTAATAAAGTTTTCAGGCTGTATATTTATAACTAGTGCCCTCAAAGGACTGTGCCAGCCTTCACGAATATGATTGTACTATATGCATTTTTTTTTTTAATACTGTACTTTTGGTCATCAGTTAGCAAATAAAAAAATAAATGAAGTTACTCAATAGTGGCCATGCGATTTTGGTATTTGATTTAGTGGAAATTTTATTTTATTTTTTATAACTTTTTTGGGTTTACAAGGGGGCTTATGCCAAACTATACCAAATGCCAATTACAATTGGCAGCCGAAAGATGAACAAACTTATTATTGGTAATTCAGAATTTCTAAGAACAATTGTTTAGAAAAAAAAGGGAGTCCCTTTTGAACGTCATAATCAAGTTGGCACAGGGCTATAGACATATAATATACACCATACTAATTTTTTAATACAACATAAAAGAAAGAGCATTCCAAAATTCACCTTATTGAATCTAAATAATAAGATATTAGTACTATTTTAATAGCAACTTCATTAACAATAATAAAATCATTGTATACTGTACACCATACAAAGTTATCATAGCCTTATTCATATCTTTTTGGACTTAGAAATTTATTATGAACAAAAATATATAACACTAAGGCTCGTTTGGATTAAAAAGCAAAATGGAGAATAGAGTTGGTTAAAAATAAACTAATTTTAGATCAATTTTATTCTATTTTACTTTCTCTTTTTATCCCTCAATCCAAACGAACTATAAGCACTGAGACACGGAAACGAAATATTAGGACAATAATTTACAGGTACGCAGAAAAGTCCTTGGCTACTACTGCTCTTAAAGTAATGCAATGAGAAACATGTTTTTAACGAGAAAAGAAAAATATGATGACTCATTCAGACAAACAAAACCAAACGTACCTGCATGATTGTGGTACCGCTGGCCACTTGCTCTGGTTTCTCAATGAGGCAGGCATATAGTGGAGGAAGAAATAGTCACTCCAATCAAGTTTTGCTCCTTTGTCCACACCCAAACGACTACCATACCCTTCATACGTACTTGGAGAGTTTGCATATTTTTGTTTCAAATCAAGTGGTTGATCAAAGAACTCACGCCAAGTCTCTCTAGCTTGTTTCATCAACTCATGGCTAACACCATGGTTCACAACTTGGAAGAAACCCCACTCTTTACAAGCACTTGATATGAGACTTAGAGTCTCATATTGGAGGGTTTGGTTGTTGGAGAGTAGGTTTTGGAGATCAATGACTGGGATGTTAATATGAGTGTCGTCTAAGTTTTTTGGTGAAGGCCTATCAGTGATGGGTTTGATGTAGCGGTCTGGGATTTTTGTTAGACCACTCTCTGATAAGGCTTGGACTCGGACCACTGGTTCAGGCCAACTTTGAAGGTGATTCATTGTTTTTGCTTCTTTTTGAAGATAATGACAAAGTGGGTTTAATGTTTTGGGTGAGTGTGTGAGAGAGACTGAGAATGTATGTGGTATATATAAGTAAAAAGATTGGAAGAAGATGGAGGAACTAATTTCGGCGCCGTGAAAAACCTAAATTGCTCATTTAAGAAAGAAAGAAAAAAAAAAAAAAAATTATAAAAGAAGTTCTACGAGATACACGCAGCATTTTCACAATACTCTTACAATAAGTCATAGATGA
Source organism: Quercus tomentella (assembly GCA_028535165.1). Lineage (NCBI taxonomy): Eukaryota > Viridiplantae > Streptophyta > Magnoliopsida > Fagales > Fagaceae > Quercus > Quercus tomentella. The sequence continues at coordinate 14,330,757 of JAPQVY010000012.1, forward strand.
TAAATTGTTATTAGCTTTAATTTGTTTACTACTAAAATTATTTATTTACCTACTAATAATGATCAATTATAATTTTTCATTTAAAATTTATTGTAAAAATATAATAAAAATATTGTAAATATAATATTTTTTTTCTTTTTATAAAACAAAATCTTTAATAAATAATAAATGCTCAATTATTGTTCTATTTGTGTTTCTACTTTTCTACACTTTGTTGTGAATGGGATGTGATACGTTATTTATGTATTTGTAGTGAAGGGAGGTTAGGTTCCATTTCTTCACAAAAAAAAAAGTTGGGCTCCACTCATTATAGGCTGAACCGGTGGGTTGGTCCAATTGTGCGAGGGCACTCTGCACTAGTCCAAGCTAAAAAAGTTGTAGTTGACTCTACTACTTATTAGACATGTGGTCTAAGATGTTTGATAAATTCTATCCACGTGCGTTTTATGAGAGACAGTGAAGTTACCTTTACAAAACACGTGTCAGTTTTGGATTAGTCATACTAAAATATAATTTAAATTTATTAATGAATATTTTAAGAAAATTAATTTAAAAAATATTTTTAGAATATTTTTATGGTAAAAGAAAAAATCAACAAATTTTTTTATAAGTTTTTATATTTTCCATTAAAGTAGTATTAAAATATTTTTCTAAATTTATTCATTAATAAATACCTTAAAAGCATCCATTACCATGATATTTTATTATTATTATTTAAGAATGAGCATAAATATTAAGATTTGTAATATTTAACGTGGATTCATTAATTCCAAATAGAAATGATCCTTTTTCGGTTATTACAAAATTCTGCTAAATCCTTGATAGGAAAAAAGGTGTGAATAATATATGCTTTACTCGATTGCCTAATTAAATAAGAAGCATGATTACCTTAAGGTCCTTAACGTATCACGTCAAATCATGCAAAAATATGAATTTATTGTGTTAGTAACTTTGACTTCATTTTTTTATTGCAAATGCATAATGATTTCCTCTTTGATAGAAACTCATAATGGTTTCAATTTTCAAATCTACAGAAAATTTGCTGCATGATATTTCACATTTTTTTTCTTACCAATGAAAGATAAATTAATTGGCCGAAAATGGAGCAGGAATATCACAGTGTTAGCGTCGGTTATGCACACGGGATTTACTATATTTGTCAATGTAATTATGTTTAAGAGATTACAGTCAAATAAATACTAAGCCTAAATATTTGAATAATAATTTGTCAATGTAATTATGTTTACGCTCTGTTTGTTTGAGGAATTTTTTTTGCATTTTCTAGTGATTGGTAGACAGGAAAGTTTAGGTCAACGGAACAATAACATTAGCAAGAGATAATCTCTAAGGGAATTAGGAGATTCTCCCCCAAAAAATGTAGCCTGATTTTTCACTGGACTAGAATGTTTTTTTTTTTCCTTTTTTTTTTTTTTTTTTCCTCTTCATTTTGGTTTTATCATGGGTGGCCACAAAGGTCCATGACACTAATTGAATATACTTTTTTTTTTTGGTTTCACTTTTGCCACAAGTGATCAGGCATTGGATATTAACTTTCAAATTTACCTAAATCCTACACTACCTTGTTTGGCTAAATTAGGTCACATGCATGGTATCTTCATGATTAAAGCAACAATTCTTTTTCAGTAAAACTAGTACACAATAAATGCATATCGAAGAAAGTGGAAGAGAAGTGTACCGAACCTATAATTCTTCTTGTTCCTAATTTTTCCAAACAGCTATTTGCGAGGTACATACTATTATTGTATGAGATAAAGACTGACAAATACTTCTCTCTAACCAGCATCCTATTTACCTTTCTATCTTGTTTGGCAAAACATGCTTCGGTCACGTGGGATGTTTCACAAACCAAGCTCATATGTCATAAAATTCATATTCATATTCATCTTCTTCTTTTTCTTTTTAAATCTATACAAGTAATTATCAACCATGAATTCTATTTGTCTAGTTGTGTAAGGAAAATATCGAATTGCATGGTGGATTTGGCCACTTGCAACAAGAATAACAACAAGATGAGTGTTGTGAGATTTCAATTTGGAATTGAAGTTGAGAATATATTATTTATATGATTCTATTGATTGGACAGGAAAATTATTAAGTACTCCCGGAGTACCATAAATGCGTACTCCCTCTTCTCGCATGAATAGTGGGTCCCATCATGAATTTAATTAGTGGGACCCACCATTCACGTGAGAAGAGTGAGTATGCATTTATGGTACTTCGGGAATACATAATAATTTTCCGATTGGGACAACACTCATATTGTATATGATTTAAAGGATTTAGGGTTCTACTTTTTGTCACCATGATTAAAAAGACAAGAAATGCCTTTCAACTTGAGCAATTTTACAAATTTTTTTCATTTTAAATGTTCTGCTCAAACCCAAGTGGAGTGAGAAGAACGAAAGTGTTAATACTCCAAAATGCATTTAAATTTTATTTATTATTATTATTAGCATTTCAAATCATTCTATTTGTTAGGTTAATCTCGTCTAAGTCTCATGGAATATTAATGTCCTCCGCAACCCAACCACAAACTATTTACTGATCACAAAATATTTTTAAACAAGCTATATATACAGAGAATTTTACACCAATTAAGTTGAGAAGCTTTTATCAACAACAACAAAAAGTTGACAAGTTTTATTAGTTCGCATTTTGACCCACCAATAACATTACATGTTTATATACAACTAACCACATCAATAACCACACCAATAACATTACATGTTTTTTTTTTTTTTTATGTCCATTCACTTTTTCTTTTTGAATATGACAAAGTAAAAATGTCATCACATGTAAAAAAATAAAAAAATAAAGAAGGAAAAGAAGTGTCTTGAAATATTTCCACAACCAATATATTCTATCTGTTTGGTTAATCACATCTAAGAGTCATGTGATGTCCTCCACAAACTTGACACTACATTATCTTATATATTTACTATTTTTCCTACTATTTCCTTGCTCATTTTTTTTTTTTTTTTGGAAGATCGAAATGAAACGACAAAAAATAAATCAAAATTTTAACTTTCTTATTGTAAATGAACCACTATTATTGTATTCTTTTTCTTTTTAAGGATACAGACAACTTTTATTCATGACGCAAAAGATAAACTTGTACATTAGTTGTCAGTTGGTGCAGTGATGAAATGTGGGTTAATCTTAATTCCAACCCAGCAATAATTTTCAGTCTGCAACATTAACTGCATGTTTTGCTAAAGTATGTCATATGCTCCTATATTAGCATTTCTTGTTACAGAGATATTCAATGGACCCAAATCAAATGGATGTCTTCTACTATGTGTCCAAATAATTCTAAAATCACACCCAGCCATCCTTTTATGTGACAGACTGCACGTGACTGACTGTCTATCACTGACCACTTTTGTTTTTATGTTTGTTTTTACAATTGAGTGTTGTATCAACCATATAGAATAATTACGAGAAAAGGTATGAGAAAAAATATAATCTTAGAATTATTGCTAAGTATTACCGTGCAGTCATTAAAGAGAAATTATTAGATCTATCGGGAGGATTATTGAAGTGGTATTTCCAACCAATAAAACGATATCATCTATTTAAGTGTATGAGTCAGCTTTCTAATCAATACATGAAATAAAAAATAAATAAATCACTAAATAATATCACATTTCTATAAATAACATCGTCTTATTAGTTAGGAGGACTACCTCAACAGTCCTCCCATATGCCTAATAAATTTTCGTCATCGAGAGCTCTGTATCTGGCAGAGAATTGGGTACCACCTCTGCTCTGCATCCGCTTCAAATATCACTCTTCTGCATCCCATTACTTTAAGAAATACAAATGGTCCTGAAATGGTAGAAAAACTTCCTTTTTTGTTCGTTTGAAAAACGTGTCCATCATAATTACATGCTCGAATTGTTGATCACCATATAAAAAAACTGCAATAAACAATTAATACTTTTGTATGAATTGCAGGTCACAACCAGCTAAATATGGCTATCAGCCTATCACCACCCACTAATTAAATCATTATACGAATTTGAAGTGCATGTGATGTGAAGTCCTTTCATGTTTATGACAGGTTGCTTGTCACGAAAATGAATTGCTAATTAAGGAGGTTCGACGTGAACATGAGGACTTAATTATTGGGTCCATTCTTAAGTACTATTAAATTATTAATATTGTCTTAGGTAACTCCGAAGAAACTCCTTTCAAGTTTTGATTGGCGTGCTTGCATAGAGGAAAAAGAGAGGAAATGAGATGAGAGAAGCGTGGGCCGTAAGGTTTACCATCACGATCAATTAATGCTAGATTCATATGTTTTTCAGGCCAAAATGGAAAAATGCTCCTTTTTAGAAAATAGTTTAGTAATTTGTCCTTTCTTTTTTAACTATTTAGCAAATTGTTCCTATTTTGAAACTCAATTTTAACAAAATCGAGTTCTGTATAAAACTTGATATTCTCAAAATCGAATTCTATGTGTTTTTTATGTAAAATTTGACATTAGTAATATCAAGTTTCACTTAAATTTAAAAAAAAAAAAAAATTAAGTAACAAAATATGCATAGAACTTGACATTACTAATGTCGAGTTCCATCTGTAACTGTATTTTGTTAAAATCGAGTTTTAAAAACAATAACATTTTACTAAATAGTTTTAAAATATGAGCATTTTATTAAATAGTTTTCCAAATTTGTAGTGAAAAGGGGACATTTTCCCATTTTGACCGATTTTTCACAACTTTTTAAAATGTTATGTTATGATTAAAATAATGTCTCTCTCATATAAATTTATCATTAAGACCATTTCTACTTTGTAGCAACCACAACATACTATACACCAATAATTATGAAAAATAATTTTGCCCTTACAATATCATATGATTGCTGTTGGTTGGAGGGAAAAAAGATTTTAGGAATTTAAAGGAAGAAAATATCTAATTTAATAAATTATTCTATACTTTTAATTTTTAAGATTAATTACTTATAGAATTTTAACAATATATATTGTTTCTTAAAAAAAATTGAAAATATATCTAAACAAATTCTCAACACCTATTCTCCTTATTGTTAATTTATATAATACCAATATGGCTATACCTACTCTATTCTTTCCTATTATCATTATTATTTGTTTCTCAAAAAAATATTATTATTATTTAAAACATCCAAATAAACCTTTCTTGTACACTACTCTCCTTTTATTATCCTCATTTCTTGTCTCTCACCATTCTCTTGAACATATATATTAAAAGAAGTGCCTTATTGGACAAGATTTCACTCAAACTAGTTTGAAGGAATCTCCACCAACTTATTACGTGGAAACTCATAAAATCATTCACATGTATAATTCGAACAAGTCACATACAAAGGCGGAGGGAGGAGGGCTAGGGGGGCCATGGCCCCCCTTAACTTTCAAAAATCCCTAATCCTTCTTCTTCTTCTTCTTCTTCTTCTTCTTCTTTTTTTGAGAAAATACTTCTTCTATTTTTGGTTATATATATATATATATATATATACACACTAGTCGCTAACCCATGCGATGCATGGGAAAACTATTAAAAGTAAGATTTGAAATAAATTATTTACAAAATTATGGTATTAGAATGCATTAAAATTCATGTAATTTAAGTATCCTCTAAAATAAATACTTAATAAGCACTTTTTCTACATTTTTTATAACAATATTAATAGTGTAAATTTTCAGTTAAGTTCATATATTACCTTGCAGAGAGGTGCATAATATTTGCCTATAATATCTATACATTGCTATATATTTCTTTATACATTGTTATATATCCTACTTAAACACAATCTATATCATTAGGAAATTGTCTAAAAATCAAACTGAATTAACCATTTTTATTTTTTTTTTTGGGAGGGAGAACCTCTAATATTAATTAATTGATGGTAAAGTGATATTAAATTCTTGGTCAATCACATTGACCATCAATCAATTTATTATAACTTGTTTCATGACCATATTTAACAAAAAGAGAGGAATTACTATTAATAAATTTCATAATTTAAATCAAAATTCAAATTTACATATATGCATAGTAATTAAAAAAAAAAAAACAAAACCAAATACTTTTCACAAACTTCAACAACAAATATGTTTCTCAAAAAAAAAAAAAAAAAAAAAAAAAAAAAAAAAAAAAAAACTTCAACAACAAATCTTACAAACCTCACTGTTCATGAACATATTCTAAAAATCACAGTTCATAAACATATTCTAACATAAAATTCAATAAATAAAAGTGTAGAGATTTTTTTTTTTTTTTTTTTTTAACATAAAAAGCAAACCAGAGCCATCCTCATCAAAAAGTCAATATTTTATAATTATACATCAAAGCACCGTCCCAAAAATTTTGGTTTGGTTTGATTTTTATTTATTTAGAGAAAATTTGCATTAAGTTTTACTAGTTCTGAATCCTAAACAATGAAAAGGAACCATAAATAGTCACAGGCACAAAATAAAATAAAATCTTTACAAAACAAATATAAAGAAAGACATTAGCTTTGAATACAAACGTTAAACCCTAGATTCACTCACACCAATAATAAACAAAATTGAAATAAACAATCAACGGAGTGAGAGAATTTTTACCTCAATGGAGGGTTCAAAGCACTCAAAGAGAAAGAGAGAGAGATTGACAGTGCTTAGTATATATATATATATATATATATATATATATATAAAGGAAATCAGGAAACGTCCCAGAGAGAGAGAGAGGGATTTCTTTTTCTATTTGGTTTTTTTTTTTTTTTTTTTTTTTTTTGAGAAAGTTTTCTATTTGGTTTTAGATTTTACTTTGATACGTTTTTTTTTATAATCCAAAGTTTTTTTTTATAATCCTAATCCTAATGTGAGTCTTTCTAATATTGCAATCTGCCCATATTTCAACTCTCATTTATTGTCGTCCATGGCTCCAGGCATTCACTATTATTTTAATTTTTTTTTTCCTTGTTTTAGTTTATCTCTTCCACGGTTCCACCTATTTCTTCCTTTTTTGTCTTATCATATTTCATTCTACTTTATCTTTTAATCAAAATTATGTATTATCCTCTTTCAATGGCTACACGTTTCTCAGAAAGTAGATTTGAATGCTTCACGTCTTTTACTGAGGAATCTAGTTTCAACTTTCACATGAAAAAGAGAGAAAAACAGTAGGAGACAGAGGGAGGGAGAAAGTATAGAAGAAGATGCAGAGTAGAGCACGCCAATGGATGCCGTTGAAAACGAAGAAGAAGTAATCTGAAAGCAAAGAAAAACAAAAAGAAGAGAGATACCAAAAATCTAAAATCATCACAGACACTGTTAGATCAATCTAACCAAAATAACCAAATCTAAATTTGTCTATTCAAAATACCTTTGCCAGTTCCGGTTGTGGGATGCTAGCCCATGCTTGCTTGACGGTTGTAGACTTGTAGTGCCCTCAAATTTCTCACCTTTTTTTTTTTTTTACAAAATTTAGTTGCAGTACTTTAGGTACTTTTCTTTAAGTTCTCCTCTTAATATTCAGTCATGTAACTACTTAACTAAAAAATAAACTGTCATCACAAAAGAAAAAATCTACATGGCAAAATCTTAAAAAGGAAACTTAAGGAACAACACCTGAGTACTGTACCCAAGTCTTGCTCTCTTTTTTCCTCTCCATACACCTTACTTATGTTTTCTTCTCAATGACAATTTTTTGTTTTAATATATATATATATATATATATGTGTGTGTGTGTGTGTATCTTATGTAGTTAGTTAGTTACTAAAAATTGAATCAACAAAATGAAAAAGCACAATTGTTCGGGTTAATATCTTGTGAAATGAATTGAACTAAATGGTAAGTTAAAATCCCAAAAGAAACAATTGTTCAGTGTTATTTAAATGTAGACGTGTCAATAATTTATGTAACCACATGGCACAATGAGGCGCGGTCAACAAAAAGTCAAATGTTTCTTCTATTATTATTATTATTATTATTATTATTATATATAATGGTCCCCTAGATATGACTAATAAATCATTTTTTTCTAAAAATTACTCATATATCATACATAACTCATTAATTCTTTCCTAAACAAAATCATTATTTCAAAATATATGTAATGTATTTCGTAAAAAAAGGAAAAAAAAAATTGAAACATATGTTTAAATGTTATTAAAATTAATGAGATATATATATATGGCAAAACAATTGAATATTAAAAGGGAAAAAAGAGAAAGTTATTAGTACCTTAAATAAGCATTTGTAAATTTGTAGTTACATATATATGAAAAAGAAAAAGGAAAAAAAAAAGGCCACATATTCAAAGCCCAATTATGAAACCCCTTCTCTTCCACTTCACACTTCAAAACATACCGATTTTTAAGAATGGTATATTTAAAATAGTAATAAAATAGAGTAGTATATCATAATTCTTTACTAAGATATATAACTTTTCTTTTTCTATTTGAAGAAAAACCTAAAGTCTTCCCATAAAAAAAAAAATAAATAAATAATAATAATAAAAAACCCTAAAATCTTCTTTCTATTAAAAAAAAAAACCTAAAATCTTCCATCTATTAAATATTTTAATGAATAATAAACTGAAGTATAAAATACAATTTTCATTCACAAACTATCAAACAATGTCTCTATTAATCTTTTTTTTTTTTTCCCCATTATCAAAATGTTTAGGGATGCAATTGAAACCAGACCTATAGCCTACTGATACTCAATGTGATTTGATCCGATCCAAATGGGGTGAGGTGTACCCGTTCTACGGAGTAGATGGGGTGGGGACGAAGGATAGTTTCTCTACTCACAGTAGGTTTCAGTAGGGGTGAGGCATGTTGACCTTGATCCACTCCTAACCATATATATGTAGTTGAATTATCAAAAAAGAATATAAATAAATATATATATATATATATATATATATATATATATATATATATTTATAATTTTGTGCGTGGTTAAACCTAAACTTAAAGATTATGGAGGTAATAAGCTAAATTTATGCTACAACTAATTTGTGTTATGGGTTTATATTGATCCATAATGGGAAATTCGGATAAGAACACATGAATCAAAAGATTCTCACACTATATGGAAATAAACTCTTCTTTATTAAATTTGGTATCTCTCTATTACAAGGATCTTTTCTCTTTTTCTTTTGTATGTTTTTTCTATTGTCCCTCCCTCTTTCTTCTTTTACCTCTTTTATATGAGCCATCTCCCTCTTCTTCATATTTTGTCTGATGATGTGCTAAAATTGTTAGTGAGTTGTAGGCTCCAAGTCGCTCCAATGGGTACTTGTGAATAAGAACAAGGGGACCAAATTGAAGACACCAGTGTGGTACCGGCAAAAAACCCTTTAAAGGTCAAGTTAGTGAATAAAAAGTCTCTATGAACTCTATAGTGAGAGAGTTAGAGAGTTTCTGCGTACCCGAGAAAAGTGGAGGTCTAGTGCTTATATAGCAGCTAATGGTAACCAAGATCCCTTGAGAGTGGGGATTTTTCCTTATGGAGAAGATTTGATACTAGGGTTTTCAAGATTATAGGGTGTCTTTCCATATGAGGGGGACATGAATTTGTAGCAAGTTTACTTTGCGTGATTAGCAAGATGTTCCCTTGTGTAGGTTTTCATGAGGGTCAAGTAAGGTTGCTGGACTCGTTGGCTCTCAATTCTCCCCGTTGGCCTGTCGTTTAGCCATCGGATATTTTTCCCGTCAGGATTCAATATGGCCTCGTTGCTTTCTAAGCCATCGCTCTAGTCCTTCAGTCTTCTCCTAAGGGACTGATGGACCTCCGTCGATTTCCCTTGTATGACGTGTCGGGACTTAGTAAAAACATCACTATCAATTGCCCCCTACTCCATGGCTTTATCGATTTTAGCTAACGAGTCGTGGAGTACTAAGTATTTATGGTCATTAATTGTAGTTTTTATCGAAGAGACTGTCATTAAATGGCGTGAGCAACTCTAAGTTTTAAAAGTTAGGTGACATGTGGCACTTGTTGGTTGGCCTCGTTTCCAATCACGAGCGTCGCTTCATATACCACGCCTCTTCTCTCTATAAATAGTTCTTCCCTCTCCAATCATTTATTTTACTTTACCTTATCCTTCCTCATTTGAGAGCTTTGAGACCAAAGTATACACACTAACACGTCTTTCACAAGCACTTGTCATCTATGCCTCCGTCAATCTTGCAAATTCCGTCACTTTTACGAAGCCGTCTATTTATCCTGTAAGTCTTCTTCTCCCTTTCTGTGTTTTATTTTTTATTTTTTATTTATTAATTTATTTATTTATTTCTATCTTTTCTAGCTAGTCATTGCCTCTATAGAGACCCATCAAATAGGTTCTTAGAATACCTCCGTCGCTTGTAGGTGAATAGATGTCAGGTGATAGAGAAGCGACGAGTGAATAGTCGTCAGTCTGTGAAGGTGCAGGCTATGATGAACTCTACCCGTCAGGTCATGAGCTTGAGGAATATTTATTCTCGTCCCCAAAAAGGGAACCATTTGCTCACTCCCTTGCCGAGGAGGAAGAGAATTATAAAGAAGACGGGGAGGAGGTTGTGGGTGACGAGGATGAGGAAGGAGTGGGAAAAGGAGAAAGTAAGGGGGATGATGAGGGCAACGTCGAAGAGGTGGAGCGTCAAGAGCTCGGCGAATGTTCTAGGCCCTTCATCCTTCCCTTTATATGGACGGTGAATGACTTTTACCCAACCATGTCCCAAAACGTTTTTAACAAACTTCGCGACCATTTCCAAATCCCAGATATCCATCTATCGAGGAAGCATGAAAGGTGTTACTTTGGGAAAACAGCAGACGTTGGCATGTACAATGCCATGTTTGCTGTCGGTATAAGGTTGCCACTAGCGGAGTTACACCATCAACTGGCCAACTATCTTAGGTTATCCATCAACCAGATAGCTGCAAATGCATGGAGGATATTTCTAGGGGCCGAGGTGATATGGGGTTAGCTGAGTGGTGGCAACTGTCGTCTTACCCTCGACGAGTTTTTCTACTATTACAGGCCTCGATAGATCACCTCATCAAAAGGTATTTATCGTTTCTTAGCGAGGAAGACGTCACTTAGGTTAGTGTTGGATATGCCTAATTCAAATAGAAACTAGAAGAACGTATATTTTTTCATTCAGGAGACAAATTAGGTGTGTAGGCCTTAGGAGTGGGATAGCATGCTCAACGGGTTCGATAACACCTAGGGCATTGTTAGGGAGTTAGGTGGGTCATCCTTCTATCTTATTTCTACCTTGTCTGCTTCTGTTAATACTTATATACTTTTTGTTGTTTCCAGCCCAGGTCCATCCGGAGATTACCAATGAGCAGGAGAGCTTTATTAGGCGCGTCTTAGAGATTCCCTTCGAGCAGAGGAAGTGAAAGGATTTAGTTACGCTTGATACTATCCACACCTTTTATGGTGATTTAGTGTCGACGCTGAAAGCCCATCAATTGCAAGCATTCTCCCACCGTCGTAAGTTCTCTTACTTACCTGTCTAGCATATCTACCTTTGTTTTACTCCTTCTGTCGTCTTTATTTATTTTTCGTTTTCCAGAAATGGACACAGGAAGGCAAAGAGCGCTGGTGAGGAAAGCCGTTGCTACACGCAAGCAGAAAGAGCAAGCGTTAGGATTAGCTCCTAATGTAGGCCTTAAAACCACACTTAAGAGAAAACCTAACGCCAAGAATGACCATCCCCCAAAGAAGGGGACGGGTCCACTAATTAGGGAGCAATAGCAGAAGGCTCCGTTGCCCCCTCCTCCCCCTCGTCATGGAGCTAGGAAGGGTTTAATGACCGAGAAAGGACCCATCGCTCTCGGCCCTTTCCAGAGGCTTGTCACTCACAAGGATTATGCCGTTGAGATGGTTACCTCAATCATTAAGGAGACAGACCTGAATCCATGTGGTGAACACTCTTCGGAGGACTTCAGGGCCTTCTAGCCAATACGACCTGTCAAAGGTATGTCCCATTTACTCACATTATACTTCAAAAAAATTTTACTCTGATTTTAACCATTATGCTTTGTTTCAGGCGTTGGTGCGTATAAAGGCCCTTCAGGACAGGTGCATGGCCAATAAGGGGGTGATCCGACGGTTCCATAAGCGCTAGGAGATCGAGAACAAGGAGGGAGCTCAGTACTCGGAGGCCGTCCATACCCTTAACCAAGAGTTGATGGCCAAGACTAAGGTGCTTATGGAGGAGACTCGTTGGCTCGAGGAGGCGGAGAAAGCGAAGACCAATTTGGCAATGGAGATGGTTGCTTTTCATGAGTAGATGGAGAAAGCCAGAGTTGACGCTGTGGCAGAGTTTAGTATTTCTCAACCTTTCTTTGAAGCGTGTGGCGTCTACTATGTTGACGGGTTCGAGGATTGCTTGAAGCAGGTGAGAGCTGCTTATCCCAACCTCGACTTGTCCCAAATCGTAATAGATGACAAAGTTCCTCCGATGCCTGGAGGAGACGACACCGTCAGTGATGAGACTGTTGACTCCGTTCCTACGATTAAGCAAGAGGTGAAGGAGGCTGATGGCATGGTCATTGCCTAACCTACTCTTGACGGTCCTGACGCTGTTGTGGTCCCGTCCACTAAGAACCCGACTACTGCCTAAGGCCTATCCGTTGTGAACCCAACCACTCCTGATGCCCCTCCGTCTTGATTCTTCTTTTCCCTTGTATTTAATTTTTTTGTAGAATTATTTGTAAGAAAATAATCAATGCCCCCTTCTTTTGGGGTTTCTATGTAAAAACTTTTACCCGTTTGGGCTACATTTACTATTTATCCTTTGCCTATACTTGTTATATTTTGTCTTTATTTTACCTGTGTGCATGCCTCCGTTGTGTTGGTACTGTCGTCGTTTTATTCTATCCGTCTACCCCGTAGGTAGGGCTTAACGTAACTTTAGGACCAAATACCCGTTGACATCCTTGGTCCTCTGTCCACCCTGCAAGTAGGACTTAGTAAAATTTCCAAGACCAGGTACTCGTTGGTATCCTTAGTCATCCGTCCACCCCGTAGGTAGGACTTAGCAAGATTTCTAAGACTTGATATCCATTGGTATCCTTGGTCATCCATCCATCCCGTAGGCAAGACTTTGTAAAATTTCTAAGACCAAGTATCCTTTGTCGTCCGTTCACCTCATAGGAGAAAAAAATTCTAAGACCAAGTACCGGTTGGTATCCTTGGTTATCCATCCATCCCGTAGTTAGGATTTCGTAAAATTTCTAAGACCAGGTACCCATCGGTATCTTTGGTCATCCATCCACCCCGTAGGTAGGACTTGGAAAAAATTTCTAAAACCAGGTATCCTTGGTCGTCCGTCCACCTTGTAGGTAGGACTTAGCGTGGTTTAGATGGCCCATTAAAGGATAGGGAGTAGAGAAACGTTTCTGATAATGCATCTAAGTTTTATTAATAATAAAAAGGCTAAAAAGAAACTCGACATCCTTGAAGTCTTGACATCTTTTGACATCCAACCTTTGATATAAAAATGGAAAAACGAAAAAAAAGTGATAAAACGAGTTGCATCAGACTGCTACTGGTAGTACTTCCTTAAATGCTCGGTGTTCTACGGGTGATAGAGCCTCTGCCCGTCGAAGGTTTCCAAGTAGTAAGTCCCCTTCCTATGGCAACCGGCGATCTTATATGGTCCTTCCCAATTGGGGCCCAACTTACCCTGTGAAGGATCTTTGGTGGCCGTTGTTACCTTCCTTAGGACCAGGTCCTTGACCTGAAAATGACAAGGCTTGACCTTGGTGTTGTAGTGCTTTGCCATAAGGTCCTGGTAACGAGTCATCCTCTATTCTACCATTGCTTTAACTTCGTCAAAAAGATCTAACTGTAGGCATATCCCTTCTTCGTTCCTTCTTTCGTCATGGTGGGATACTTGATGGCTGGTCAGTCCTGCTTCCACTCGGATGACGGCCTCGTGTCTGTATGCGATGCGGAAAGGTGTCTCTCCTGTAAATGTGCAAATTGTTGTCCTATATGCCCACAGGACACTAGGCAACTCATCCGGTCATATGCCCTTTGCCCCCTCAAGCCAAGTCTTGATCATCTAGAGTAGGGATCGGTTTGTGACTTCAACTTGTCCGTTGGCCTGGGGGTGAGCAAGAGAGGAGTAATGATTCTGGATCCCCAACTATTGGCAGAAATTTCTGAATGCGTCATTGTCGAATTTCTTTCCATTGTCAGAGACGATGACCTTGGGGATTCCGAAGTGACAAATGATGCTCTTCCAAACAAAGCTTCAAACATTTTTTCTGTGATAGTGGCTAATGGTTCTGCCTCGACCCATTTGTTAAGGTAGTCAATCCTTACGACGAGGAACTTGAGCTACTGTACGGTGATAGGGAAAGGTCCAACTATATCTAATCCCCATTAGGCGAAAGGCCAGAGGGCGCTCATTGGTGTAAGTTCCTCAGTCGATTGTCGTATAATGTTGTTGAGGCGTTGACACTTGTCACACGCCTTTATGTAGGACTAGGCATCCTTCTGCATAGTGGACCAATAGTATCCAGCTCGTATTAGCTTGTGAACTAGTGAGTGTGCCCCCGAATGGTTCCCGCATATTCCTTCGTGTACTTGTCTCATGACATAGTCAACTTCGTCGGGAGTCAAGCACCTCAGATACGGACAAGAGAAACCCTTTTTGTAAAGGACATCCCTCATCATGATGAAACGTGAAGATTGTACCTTCGACCTACGGGAAGTGTTGTGATCTTCTAGCAATGTCCCATTCCTGAGGTAGGATATGATCAGCGTCATCCAATCAACTCCTAGGGGGATAACATGTACCTCCACTTTGTCAATTGCAAGGGAATATTGGATGAAAAATAATACCTAACCGAGGACGTTCGTACACTCGACGGATGCTGCTTTGGCTAAATGGTCTACCTGTTTGTTCTCTTCCCTTGGGATTTGCACGAACTTAACCGAGAATTCCTCGCTCATCTTGCTTTTGACCATGCTCAAGTATTCTGTCATCCGTTCCCCTTTTGCCTTGGAGTCCCCATTGATGTGTCCAACCATAACTTGTGAATCGCAGTGTATGACAGCTGACTCAACTCTCACTGCTTTAGCTAAGTCGAGGCCCGAGAGGACTGCTTCGTATTCGGCCTCATTGTTGGTTGTTAAGAACTAGAGGCGGACTCCACATTCTATTGTGTCTCCCTCCGATGACCGTAGCAAGACCCCAGCTCCTCCAACCTATTGGTTAGACGAACCATCTATCCATATCGTCCATGCCATCAATTTCTCCTCTTCGTCTTTTCCTGTCATGAATTCAACAATAAAATCAACTAAAGCTTGCGCTTTGATTGTGGTTATGGGTCAGTATTAGACATCAAACTCGCTGAGCTCAATCGTCCATGAAACCAGTCATTCTGCTGCTTCTGGGTTGTTCATCGTTTTTTGCAGCAACTTGTCCATTTGGACTACTATAGTATGCGCTTAGAAGTACGGCCTGAGTTTTCGGGCAGCAGTGATCAATGCAAAGGCCAGCTTCTCCATTGAGGGATATCTCCCCTCAACTCCCCGAAGTGCCCGACTAGTGTAGTATATGGGTAAATGCACTCGGTCTTCCTCTCGTATAAGAGCAGAACTGATGGCAGTTGGGGATACAGCTAAGTAGAGGGAGAGCTCTTCACCAAGTTTGAACAGACTGAGCAATGATAGGGACGTAAGGTATGCCTTCAGTTCTTCAAATGCCCCCTAGCACTCATTGGTCCACTCGAAAGCCTTCCTTAGCACCTTGAAGAATGGTAGACACTTATCCATTGCCCTAGAGATAAAACGGTTAAGGGATGCAACTCTTTTGTTTAGGCTTTACAACTCCTTGATGTTTTTCAGAGGGGCCATTTCCATTATAGCTCGAACTTTGTCGAGATTGGCTTCTACTTTGTGTTGCGATACCATAAACCTAAGAATTTTCCTGACGCCACACCGAAGACACACTTACTAGGGTTGAGCTTCATATCATAAAGGCAAAGGGTATCGAATGTCTCCCGGAGGTTGTCCAAATGGCTAACTTCCAGTGCGCTTTTCACAAGCATGTCGTTTACATACACCTCCATGTTTTGCCCAATCTGTTAGGCAAACATCTTGTTTACAAGCCTTTGGTATGTTGCCCCTGCGTTCTTCAATCCAAATGGCATGACTTTGTAGCAGAAGAGTCCTTGGCTCGTGACAAATGAAGTCTTCTCCTAGTCTGCTTCATCCAACCTGATCTGATTATACCCCGAGAAGGCGTCCATGAAACTTAACAACTGATGGCTAGTCGTAGAGTCCACGAGGAGGTTGATGCGCAGGAGTGGATAGCTATCCTTTGGGCGTGCCTTATTCAGGTTGGTGAAGTCTATGCACATTCTCCACTTGCCATTTGCTTTTTTGACCATGACCACATTGGCCAACCATTCAGGGTAGTAGACTTCTCTGATGAAATCTGCCTCTAGTAGCTTACGTACCTCTTCAGCTATGGCTTTGTCTTTTTCTTGGGCGAAGACCCTTTTCTTCTGTTGGATTGAGGGCAAGGACAGGCATACATTGAGCTTATGTACCATGGTACTAGGACTAATCCCTGGGATGTCCTTGTGGCTCCAGACGAAGACGTCTTGATTGCTCTTTAGGAAGAGGGCAAACTCTTTACGAACCAAAGGGTCGACTTGTGTGCTAATATGAGTAGTCCAACCAGGGGTATCATCATCTAAAGAGATTTCTTCTAGATCCCCTGTCGGTTCTACAGTGACCTTTCTCTCTTCGATGTTCAAGCCTTGCAAATGATCATCCATCTCAAGCATGGCTATGTAGCATTCACGAGCGGCCATCTGGTCTTCTCGCGCTTCTCCTATCCCGTACTCCGTTGGAAACTTCACTAGCAGGTGGTATGTGGATGTGGCCACCCGTCATGCATTAAGCATGGGACGACCAATGATGGTGTTGTATGCAGAGGAGCAATCAACGATAAGGAAATTGACCTCCTTAGTAAGCTGCTGAGGGTACATCCCGATGGTTACTAGTAAAGTAATAGCTCTGACGGGAACGACTTCAGTGCCACCAAATCCTACCAACGACACGTCTAAGGGTTGCAGACACTCTCAGTCGACCCTCATCTTCTAGAACGCAGGGTAGTAGGGGATATCTACTGAGCTCCCATTGTCCATTAGTAGTCGTCAGGTATTAAAGTCCACGATGGACAAGCTAATGACCAGGGCGTGGTCATAAGGGTGGTGTAGTCGTCTAGAATCTTCCTCTATGAAGCTGATAGCAGGGTTGTTGACCTTCGTAGCTTTTGGGGGTCGTCCAGAAATCTGGGCGCTCTGCACCATACGTAAATACGTCTTCCTGGCCTTCTTGGATGACCCCGCCATAGTGTTTCCTCCTACAATTACTCTTATCTTGCCAAGCGAGGCTTTGGGTCTTTCTTCAACCTGTCGATTGGGCTTGGGGTCCCTTGGCAGGTTTTCATTTCCCCTGACAAATCGTTGTAACTTCCCCTATTTGATAAGGGCCTCAATCTACTGTTTGAGGTCATAGCACTCAGAGGTGTCATGCCCATGGTCTTGGTGGAAACTGCAACACTTATTCTGGGGCCTTTTGCTTGGATTGCCTTTCAGCTTGTCTAGTCATGTTAGCGCCACATCGTCCCTTATTTGTATAAGGACTTAATCCAGCGGGGTATTCAAGGGGGTGAAATTTTTCATCCTCCCTAACGGGGTTTTTGATCTCCTTTCATCCCTTCGCTCACTCATTCGAGACAACTTCCTTCCTCTATCTAGACGATGGTCGTCTTGTCTTTGTCTCTTCCTCAGCCCGCCCCCCCGGGCTATCATCGCGTCTTTGGCATTCATGTATTTCATGGCTTTGTACAGCGTTCCGGCCATCGTCTTTAGGTTATTTTTGTAAAGGGAGAAGAGAAACTCCCCCAGTCGTAACCCACGGGTGAAGGCAGTAACAAGGACTTTGTCGTCAACTTCGTTAATTAGGAGGGCCTTTTTGTTGAAACGAGTTACGTATGACCTTAGGTTTTCATCTTCCCACTGTGTAATGCTTAGTATGGCCGTTAAGGATCTTCTATGTCTTTGTCCCTCGATGAAGTGCGTGACAAAGTGTCCACTCAAATCTTTGAAGGTTGGACAATGTTCAGGGTAAGTTTACTAAACCATACCTTTGTTGGCCCCTTCAGTGTGGTAGGAAATGCCCTATACATAATTTCGTCTGGAACTCCTTGCAAGTGCATGAGGGTTTTAAATGACTCCAAATTGTCCAAGGGGTCCCACGAACTATCATATACCTCGACCTAGGGCATTCAGAACTTGGCCCGAAGGGGGAAGGAAGTCACCTATGTGGTGAAGGGTGAGTCGATCCGCTGGACTAATTCATCCAAGTTGGTGAATACCCATCCTCTTAAGGCATTCATCATCATGTCCATCTTTTCTTTCATTGTCTACATCTCCTATGCCATGCACAACACGCCGACTTCCAGCTCGAAGGGATGACTAGTATCCTGCTGATCTTGTCTTCTGAAGGCATTGCTTTCTTCTTGGTCGTCCCTTTCTTGGTGATCATTCGTCGAGGGACAATTGTTGTCACATTCGTCCTTATCTTGTCTATCATTCTGACCGTTAGGCTCCAAGTCATTCCGCTGCTCTAGCTATCATTCCAACTCGTAGTTCCGCTAAGTGAGCCGTTCAACCGCTGCAGCAAGGGTTTGCACCTGCCTCTCTAATGCACTGGGTGAGTTCCCGGTCTCTTGGTTGGTAGTGGCCATTGATCGTGTTAGGACCATACAACTCTTTGTCTTTGAAACGGCGATATGGCTTATCACTCGTTTCCCACAGATGGCACTAACTAATGATGTGCTAAAATCGTCAGTGAGTTTTAGGCTCCAAGTCGCTCCAATGGGTACCTGTGAATAAGAACAAATGGACCAAATAGAAAGCACCGGTGTGGTACCAGTAAAAAACCCTCCGAAAGTTAACTTAGTAAATGAGAAGTCTCTATGAATTCTATAGTGAGAGAGCTAGATAGTTTTTGTGTACCTGAGAAAAGTAGAGGTCTAGTGCATATATAGCAGCTGGTGGGAACCAAGATCTCTTGAGAGTGGGGATTTTTCCTTATAGAGAAGATCCAATACTAGGGTTTCCGAGATTATAGGGTGTCTTTCCATATGAGGGGGATATGAATCTGTAGCAGGTTTACTTTGTGTGATTAGCAAGATGTTCCCTTGTGTAGGTTTTCGTAAGGGTCAAGTAAGGCTGTTGGACCCGTTGGCTCTCGATTCTCCCCATTGGCCTTTCATTTAGCCGTCGGATATTTTTCCCATCGAGATTCAGTATGGCCTCGTCGCTTTCTATGCCATCGCTCTAGTCCTTCCGTCTTCTCCTGAATGACCAACGGACCTGAAGGCGCCATCGATTTCCCTTGTATGACGTGTCTGGGACTTAGTAAAAACATCACTATCATTGTCCATGTCTACCTGGATAACTTCTGGTCTTATTTGACTCTTCTTTTTTGGTTTTTCATCATGAACGGGATCTTTTAAGGTTTCCTTTTACTGTTCAAGCATCCACCTGGATATCTTCTGATCTTATCAGGCTCTTCTTTTTTGGTTTTTCATCATGAATGGAGACTTTTGGAGCTTTTCTTATTGTTTAGGCTTGTCCTTTTGCATTAAATGCGATGGTACTAGGCAAGTGAACTTTGTTAATGCGGAGTTCGTTATGGAATTATTCGAAAACTTCAGAAAGCTTCCTCGGAGAAGTGAACCTTCCCTGGGGCTTACCTTGGTAGCTCAAATACAGCTCAGACATGACCTTAGCATTGGGTCTGGATTGGTATTAGTTCTGATCAACGATCCAAGGATCTACGTTTATTATCAAAGTGGGCTAGTTAATGCTTGATTGGTTTCTTCCATTTGGGCCGGTCCTTTAGTGTTATATATATTATTGACCTTATCTTTTTATGTTTTAAGATTTTAATTGTTGTATTGTGATGTTTGAATTGTTTTTATATATTTTTAAGACTTTTTTTTATGAGAAATATATTTTTAAGATTTTAATGGTTCAAAGTTTTTTTTTTTTTTTGAAATATATTGTTTTTGAGAAACATAAGACTTAAATGGTATATTATTATGTTTTGAGAAGATTTATTAATATTATAATTTAATTAGAAATGTTATACGAGTTTAAATTTAATGTCGATTGGATTTTAAATAATATTTAATAAATTAAAAAAATATCAGTATATACTTAGACAGAGCTAGCTAGGGTAGGGAATTGGATTCTTGCCTATTGCGCTATTGCCATCCCTCTAAGCTTCAACTTTATGCATTGTTTCAATCTATGGTTTTGTCCAAATCTGTCACAACGAATTAAACACATGCAAGTCGTGACTAAACATATTGAAATGACCATTTTTTTAGTTGACATTTCATAGTATATGTATGCCGACTCATAGTAGATGTCTATTAGAAATTTTTTTAATTTTGGTTAATAAAAACATATGCTCTCTATCAGTCTATCAATCTTCGTTTTCATCTCCAGATCCAGATCTTTAGAATTTAATTGAGGACAATATTCGGTTGAAAATTCTTAAGTACCCTCGGAGTATAAAAAATGGTACTTTTTTCTCTTACATTTATGGTGTGGTCCATTCATTTAATTCATGGTGGGATCCACCATAAATGCGAGAAAAGATGGCACTATTTCTTCGTACTCCAAGAATACTTAAAAATTTTCTTATTTGGTTTTCCTAATAAATGCATCAATATTTGGTATTTAGAGGCAGCAGTGGGCTGGTTCTTTACTATACACAAGTTGGCATGGCTAAGGCAGTGGGATGGTGGCTTTGCAAAGGGTTGTTTCGCGGCTAAGGCTTGACAGGTTGCAAAGCCATGTACGTGCCGTGGGCAGCCTTGCTTGGGACTGGGGCTGGCTCAATGTATTTTTAAGACTAAGGCGAAAAATTTTAGTAGGCATTTTAAATTCTAAATGTTAATTAAATACTATTTATTTGACTTTCTATATTATTTATATATATATATATAGCATTAAAATTGATCTTGATTCTTGAGATGTAAAATTGCTAATTAAGTTTTATTTATATCTCTTTCGCAAGTTGTTAGGAAAATTTTGTCAATATAAAATTGCTAATTAAGTTTTATTTACATCTCTTTTGCAAATTGTTAGAAAAAATTTGTCAATAATTATTCAACACACTCATAATATATATATATATATATATATATATATATGGTGAAATAGTTTACTTACTCAATATTTTGGGAGACCTTATTGGAAGTGGGGGAAAAAAAATACAAAACCCACCTATATTATTTTTTCCTTAAAAAAAACAATTATCATTTTACAATGTTAAGACATTTTTATACAATTTGGAGGCATTTTGCTTATACAATTGGGGGACTAATTAAAACCCTTTAAATTTTTTTTTTTTTTTCAAGTGGGGCCTTGAGCCGGCATTGCATATGACTAGGCCATGGACAATTTGTTGTGTAGCGGGTATCCTTCATATGAACAAGGCAAAACCAGACTACTTGATACAAAATATATATATATTTAATAACATTATTAACCACATTTCTTTCATTCACCGCATAACGACATTGACTATTTAATTTGACACAATATCAAAACATTTGAAATCATTTTCATATATAAAACAAACGTGAAGGACCGAAATGGTAATTAAAACCTATAATACTTTGTTTTTATTGATTAAGAGGTAAATAATATCCAAGGAGAGGATTAAATAATTCCTTACTTACCAATGCTAATCCCTACCCATCTCAATCAACAACTGTTTGTTTTTTTTGTTTTTTTTTTTTTTTGTGTCTCACTCCCCAACTTCGCCCCCACCCTCAAAACTCTACTTTTTCTTTTCTTTTCTTTTTTTAAGATAAATCATATTTCATAATCACATCTCCCTTTTCTTTTGCTGTGTTGTTGAATTTTTGTGTTCGTTGGGAATTTGATTTGTACTTCCCCTTTTATGATTTTTTTTTTTTTTTTTTTTTTTTTTTTTTTTTTTTTTTTTTGGTGTTCGTCGCTTATCCCAATCTAGTAATATTTAATTAAATTTATTTGTCAAAATTTGTGTTGATGCAATTGTGAGAGAGAGAGAGAGAGAGAAATGCAGCATTGTTCATTGGCTGGATTCAAGTTTGGGAGTCAACTTTGGGAGGATTAGAGTGGGACCATATGTCTTTTTCTGTCAGACTGTCTCTGTCGGCAATCACAAAAGCAACATGGCAAATTAGAAATTGAGTTTAACTCAAAATTTCTAAAATATTATTGAAATTAGAAATTGAGTTTATTTATTAATAATTAGTGAGGAAGGGGATAGGAACTTGGTTCTTCAACTTCTTGTTTTAAAATAAACCAAACAATACTAATGAATTATAAGTCTTTTAATCATATCTATACGTGTACTTATGTCGATTTTGTTATTTAATTTTTTCTTTTACCTAGCTAAAATTGTATTAAACCCTTAAAATTTAGGGATGAAATAAAAAAAAACGTGTACTTATGTCGATTTTGTTATTTAATTTTTTCTTTTACCTAGCTAAAATTGTATTAAACCCTTAAAATTTAGGGATGAAATAAAAATTGAGAGACCAAATTAAGAAAAATAATAATTGAAGAATTTTATTTTTAAATTTTTTTATCTTTCTGTAATTTAATAATTACAACAATAAGAAGTAAAATTTGGAATCCTAATTTTCTTAAGAATGAGATAAATAATATATTGAATTACTAAACTCTTGACATATTTTATTTTATAATTTACATGATGAAATTAATAGAAATGAAATTGAAACTCTAACAAATGTATAAAGACCAAAAGATACAAAGTATGGAATGGCTCATGACTTGGCCCACTGAGTCTCATTTGTATGGTTTAAGACCGAATTTTATAAACTCTATCCTTCTTGGGGCTCTTATCGATGTTAATTGAGAGGTTTCTCTTGCTCTCTATTTTGTTTGGCCTTAATAAAATTATCTTTATTTATCGGAAAAATATAAATGTCTTCCATGGCGTATGCATATATATTAGAAAAGTATGGTCCAAAAGATAATGTTCGGCCGACACCACTTGAACATCCTTCGCATCATTGGCTGAAGAATGAACATGAACCAGACTTATGGTCTTTTTATATTTTTATCACGTGGCAAACATTAGCCTAACTCATAAAAGATATATGAACGTGACAATATATATGCTTATGACATCGACCCCATATGTATGGTCCCAATCTATCCCTATCCTTCCAATGACTTTTTACGCTTTGTTATCCTTTTCTACTCTACTTGTTTTTCATATTTTAAGTAAAAGACAAAAATATTGGGAAAAAAAAAGAAAGAAAGAAGAGTAGGTAAAAGGATTAGTTAACCGGCTTTCTTAAGATATTTGTTACCGAATTATTTTAGAAAAATTTTGATACTACTTATTTGTGAAATATAAAAAACCGTAAAAAAAAAAAAAAATTCTCATAAAATTTAAAAAAAAATATTTATTAAACTAATACCCTAACTCAGTGCATTCCATTGGTAAAAATATAGTGCTATGAATTTTTGAGTGATATTATCTATCAATGTTACAAACTTTATTACATAAGTTTTCCAAATGATAGTATTAATATATTTTTTAATCCCAAATGTTGGAATATAAATCTTTGATACTTCAACTTTTGTGAAAATGCTAAAGTTATAAATCATTCTGTTTTTAAAAAATTTACAAATTGACTAATCACTAAATTTAATTGGTTTCACATCAACATTATAATAAATAAAATTCTTAATTACTCGTTTGGCCTTCACGTTTCAGTTTGTAAGGTTTGTAAGGTTTAGTCTTCAAGCTTATTGGTGTAGGATTGTTCATCCTTCCCAAAAAGGTCATTAAAACTGTGGAACAAAAGCTAAATAGTTTTTTCATGGCATGGAACTGATGAGACTGCAACTGGTGCAAAAGTTAAATGGGACATGGTATGCAAACCAAAGAGTGAAGGAGGCTTGGCTTGAAGAGATTTGAAGATTGGGTTAACGCTGTTATCATAGGTTTCATCTGGTCTCTTTTGCTCAAGTTAGATCCTTATGGTAGCATGGGTTAAGCTACTCTCCTAAAGGGAAAAAGCTTCTGGATTGCTAAGAGGCTGTTTGGTTCATCAATTTCCATAACTCATATCTCTGTTTCCATAACTCATAACTCAAAAATGGTGGGACTCATAGCTAGAAGTCCGTTTGACACCACCATAACTCTGTTTCCATCACTCAATTCTCTGATTTTTGAGTTATGAGTTATGAAAACTGAAAACACATTTTAGCTGTTTTTAGTTTCCATAACTCATAACTCAATGGCATTTTCGTAAATAAACATACATGGAGGGACCCATAGCCGCACTTTTTGACCTTTTTTTTTCCCTTTCTTCTCCTGAGTTCGGTCTTCAGTTCTTCCTTTTTTTCTTTTCTTTTTTTTCCTTCTTCTTTCACTGGGTTCAGTCTTTAGTTCTTCTCTTCTTTTTTCCTTCTTCTTTCACTAGGTTCGGTCTTCAGTTCTTGCTTTTTTTTTTTTTTTCATTGGTTTGGTCTTCAGTTCTTGCTTCTTTTTTTTCTTTTTTCTTTTTTTTTTCCCTTCTTCTTTCGTTGGTTCAGTCTTTAGTTCTTCCTTCTTCTTTTTTTTCTTTTCTTTTTTTCCTTCTTCTTTCACTGGGTTTGGTCTTCAGTTCTTGCTTTTTTTTTTCCTTCTTCTTTCACTGGGTTTGGGTTTCTGGTTTTTTTTTTTTTTTTTTTTTTTTTTTTTTTTTTTTTTTTCACTGGGTTCGGTCTTCAGTTCTTGCCCTTCTTTTTTTTCTTCTTTCACTGGGTTCGATGAGTAAAAAAAAAAAAGCTGCACCGAGTGACAGGTATGGGGCTCACAAACAGTGTGAAAAATATTGAGCTATAACAAGTGAGTGATGGTGCCAAATGGGTATGGTATTTTAAGTGATGAGTGATAGAAGATGGAAATTGAGTGATAAAAAAAAGCATCCAAACAGCCTCTAAAATCCCCCAAAATTGCACTTGGGATTGGAAGAAAATCTTCAAGGGCTTATGGAGACTGCTTGACCTTTAATTAGGATTGATGTTGGCTTATCACCACATACCTTTGGTGTAATGGTCACTTCACAAGTACTAAGTTTTTATGAGGCAGGGGGGAGGGGAAGGGCAAAGATCAGGTTCAAGTTTCTAAGAAGGAGTTTTACACACATATACACTTAGATTAGGTTAGAGTAAAATTTCTATCTTGTAAAAAAAAAGAAAAAAAGATTGGTGTTGGCTTAGAGATATAGAAACATCCATCTTTAGCATAATTGGTGGCATCCTGATGGTGTATTATTCCTAAAATATGATCACAAAATAGTCTATGATGTAACCAACTTTTCAAATGTTTCGTTTTCCAATGTGATAAAAGGATAATTGGCATTGGGCTCCAGCCAGACCTGAGAATCTAGAATCCATTCAAAGTAAGCTTTCCCTATTGATTTGATTGACGAGGATATGCCAATTGGAATCTAATCTAACAGTATAGGCTCAACCCTAACTTTATTTTATGTGTAAATCAATTTTCTTACTTGTAATACAAGTTTATTAATCATAGTTAGTTAGTGTGTGATTAGTTTAGGATTTAGCCTACTATTTTATGTTTCTGCTTCTGCATATATTTTAGCATATTTAACATGCATAAAATGAGTTAATACAGTACTTTTGAAAGTCTTGGAATCGTTTGTATGATGTTTATAAAAAATGTAAATAAACTTTTAATTTTTAATTTAAGCTCCCTTATGCAACCACAAAATAACAAGTTGAAACTTGAAAATCACTCTATTTGTTGATGGCAACAACACCTTTATGTTAGAATTATGTAGTAAAATGATTAAATTTACCATCTTTTAAAATCTTAAATTTTTTAGAAAATCGATAATTTAACACTCTAAATAGAGATAAACAAAATTATTTTATTATTTTAGGTATATATATACACATGTAAGTATGTAACTGTACAATATAGTCTCATATTAAATAATAATGATCAAAGTGAGTAGTTAACCTAATATATAATTTAACCCAAACTCATAGAATCTTCCATTCTTCCCAATACACCAATATCATATATGTTTGAGTTCACCCTAATTTTTACCGTCTTGTTACAGGAATTTTGACCGTTCACAACTGTCACAAACTCATGCATTTTCTCTATGGACACGTTGCGATTTTCTATTCCTCACTTGTCTATTTCCGAGTTTTTCTCCGAAAGTCATCACCTTAAAACATTTTACATGATGCGTAGAATTGAAAAACTTCCACTCATTCATTTCCCGATTGACACAGTACTCTTCATTCAATCAGCTTTATCCGAACGGTCTCAGAAAATATCTTCAATGTCGTCATCTTGATAGAAATTGACTTGGTAACGACCGCTGCTATATACGGATGCTTGCGTATTGATTATTACCCTTAAAATATAGGGCCTAATTAATACCCTTGTGTACTTTGTTTGAAAATCTTAGAACTTTCACATTTGTTGTGCTATATGAAAGCTGTTCAGGTTTTGACTACTTCTGATCCATATGGGCAAATATTTTAATGAAGTTTCTGCGACACATTTTGGCACAAAGGGTCTTTTACTATAATAATCATCCAAAGGAAAACATACAATACATAAATTAGAGTCTATTCATAAAGGAAAATGATGTTTATGAATAAAAACCTTGTGTTTTGTGAGTTTGATGCTCCACGTTCTGTAATTCTTTCACATGGGAGAGGGAAAATTTTCACGTGGTTTCCCATACTGGTCATACTCGTGATTCATGCCATTGCTCTCATCATCCAGTGTCGGGGCCATGTAAAAGCATGTACAGAAGGAGAAGAAGAAAATAATAATAATAATTGCCTTTGAGATATATAGTAAAGTACATGTTTTTATTGAATAGTTTTAACAAGTTTACAACATCAAATATCATAATTTTTTCTAACAACTTGTTGAGCGCAGTGGCAGCGCCACGTACAGGTCAGGGTGTTCCCAAGAACACCCTGACCTAAAAAAAATTAAAAAAAAAAATTATATTTAATCCATATTAGGAACACCCTCAATCACAAAATTAGGAACACCCTCAAATTAAAAAAAAAAAAAAAAAAAAAAAAAAAAAAAAAAAATTATATGTTCTACTTTCAAGCCAAAAAAAACCCAAAAAAAAAAAAAAATTTTTTGAACTAAAATCTGAAAAAAAATAAATAAAAATTTGGTAACAGAGCCAAGCCCACTGCCCACGGCAAGCCCAACATGATACGAAGGTAGCAAACCCATGGATTCTCACCCAAAAAAAAAAAAAAACAGTACAGAGCAAATCAGAAATCAAACCAAAGTCACGTCGTTGGCAGAGAAAACCAAACCTTGATACAGTCTATACAGAGCAAAAGCAAACCAAACCTCATTACCCAATACTACAATACATAGGTGTTTATCAAAAAAAAAAAAAAACCCAATACAGAGCAAACCAAACCCTAGACCCAGAGCAAACCAAACCCACAGTGAGACGGTCACGTTGCTCGCAGGCGCAGCTCGCTCCGTCGCTCGTCGTCCTCGTCTAGTCGTCGTCGCTCGCTCGCCCCTCGTCGTCTCTCGTCGCTTGCCCCTCGTCGCAGATTGCAGATCGGTCTCGCCGTCTCGGCTGCTCCGGTGCTCAGCCTCAAGGTATTTCTCTCTCTTTTTCTCTCTGACTCTCTATCAATCTCTCTCTCTCTCTCTCTCTCTCTCTCTCTCTCTCTCTCTCTCTCTCTTTGAAATGAAAAATATGAATGTCTGATGTCTCTCTCTCTCTCTTTATTCTAGTCTAAGTTGTCTAACTCAGTAACTCTCTCTCTCTCTTTTGAACTGTAAGACTCTGATTGGCTGCCGAATCTTTACTCTCTCTTTTTCTTTTTCTTTTTGAGAATCAATCTTTACTCTTTAACTTATTTTTCTTTTTGCCTATTTTTTGGCTTTATCTTATCCGTTGCTGTTGCTTGTTGGTCAGTGACTCAGTGTGTGTTGGTGTTGGTGTTGGTGTTGGTGAGATATTGATTATCTTTTAGTGTAATGTGTATTGTGATTGTGAATGTGAAATTTTCCAGATTGGCAGGTTGTGATTGGGGGACGGCTTGTGCTTGTCTGTTGAGTGGGGTGGGGGTAGATGGGCTGATGGGCACATGGGGCCGGGTAGTAAATAATAATTAAAGCAGTGTAATGTGCTACACATTACACTGCTTTAATTATTATGCTGCACATGGGATGTATAATGTTTGGCTCTTTTAGTGTAATGTGCACAAGGGACTAAACAATATAACAAATTAAAGCAATATAATTAATGACAAACAAATTAAAGTAATATAGTTTATTGTTACGCTAAACAACAATAATTAAAGCAGTATAATTAACCCATACATTATAAAAGACAAATAAATTAAATTATGTTAGGCTAAATAATAATTAATAATTTTATAATTAATGAAACAATAATATAACAAATTATAGTTTATAAAAGACAAACAAATTAATGAAACAACTAAACAACAATAATTAATAATTTTATTAATATTTCAAATAAACTTATAGTTTATTGTTTATTCTTTTGCTAGAATTATGGACAAATATTTGATAAGAAAACCACGTACCCAAGATTCAGCTCCTGCGCAAGATTCATCTTCATCTTCTAAGTGAATTCATGTTGACTTTAACTTAGAGAATCTTCCTTCAAATCCTGGGTTACGAGAAAAAATATCATCTTATCATCCTAATCATCTTGATGAAATAAGAAGATATTATTTAACAAAAGACCCTTGTCAACCTGTTTTACACAATGATGATTATCCTATATCTTATTTTTCTGGAAAGCCCCGTCGATTTATATCCAAATGGTATAAAAATAGATACTGGTTGGAATATAGTATAGACAAGGATGCAGTATTTTGTTTTTATTGCTACCTATTTGGGCAAGATGTTGGCAAGCAAGGAGGAGGTGACACTTTTGTAACGAAGGGATTCAAACTTTGGAATCAGAAAAATAAGTTAAATTCCCATGTTGGAGGAGTTTATAGTGCTCATAACCAAGCTGTTCAGAAGAGTGAAGATCTATTGAAGGAAAAGCAACACATTCAAAGTGTTTTTGTTAAGCAATCAAATCAAGATAAAATTGAATATCGGGTTCAATTAAATGCAATAGTTGATTGCATAAGATTCCTTTTATGTCGGAGATTAGCTTTTCGTGGTCACGATGAATCTCAAGGTTCAAGTGATAAAGGAAATTTCCTTGAACTTGTACAATTTTTGGGGGATCACAATGAATCAATCAATGAAGTGTTGCAAAAAGCTCCGAAAAATTGCAAGCTTACCCACCCTGATATTCAAAAAGACATTGTGAATGCAATTGCACGTGAAACATCCAAAGCCATCATCAAGGATCTTGACAATGGGTTCTTTTCAATATTAGTTGATGAGTCACGTGATATCTCAGTGAAAGAACAAATGGTCCTCGTTCTTCGTTATGTGAACAAAGAAGGAATTATTATAGAGCAACTCCTTGGTATTGTACATGTAGCAAGTACTACCACTTTGTCACTCAAACATGCTATTGAATGTTTACTTTGTGAACATAATTTGAGTTTATCAAACCTACGTGGGCAAGGTTATGACGGGGTTAGTAATATGCAAGGTGATATCAATAGTTTCAAAACTTTAATTTTGAAAGAGAACAAGTCAGCATTTTATGTCCATTGTTTTGCTCATCAATTTCAATTGACACTTGTTGCTGTTGCTAAAAATCACATTAACATTGCTGAATTTTTTTATGTGGTTAGTAATTTAGTAACTGTTGTTGGAGGCTCTTGTAAGAGACGAGATGCTCTTCGAGATACACAATTTGCCAAAATTAAAGAAGATTTAGAGAATGGTATACATAGAAGTGGGCAAGGTTTGAATCAAGAGACAAATCTTAAACGTCCTGGTGATACACGTTGGAGATCATATTATGAGACTATTCTCAACTTGATTTTGATGTTCTCTGCTGTTGTTGATGTACTAGAGATTATTGAAGAAGATGGCCTCTCCGACCAAAAAGTTGAAACTCGATCTATTATGAGGTCAATTCTCTCTTTTGAATTTGTCTTTGCTGTACACTTGATGAAAAATATTTTAGGGATCACAAATGAGTTGCCAATAGCATTACAAAAAAAAAAAAAAAAAAAAAAAAAAAAAAAATCAAGATATAGTAAATGCTATGGATCTTGTTAAAGTGTCTAAGCAACGGTTGCAAGTGATGAGAGATGATGGATGGGCATCTTTATTGGCTGAAGTATCTTTATTTTGTACCTTACATGATATTCCTATCTTGGACATGGAAGCGATATTTGTAGTTAGTGGGAGGCCACGACGCAACATCCAACAAAATACAACTTTACATCATTATCGTGTTGAACTATTCTACACAGTCATAGATATGCAACTTCAAAAGCTTAACAACCGCTTTTCTGAGGCGAATACCGATTTGCTACTTTGTATGGCTTGCTTGAATCCAAGTAATTCATTTGTGGCTTTCAATAAGGAAAAGTTGATACGTCTAGCTAAGTTCTATCCCTCTGATTTTCTTGGGACAGATATTTTGGCACTTGACTCTCAACTGCAAAATTACATTTTTAATATACGCAGCAATGACTTCTTTTTAGAGCTTCAAGGAGTTAGTGAACTTGCTAAAAAGTTAGTGAGCACAAGGAAACACAAGACTTATCCATTTGTCTATTTGCTAGTGAAGCTAGCTTTGACCCTTCCAGTTGCTACTGCAACAGTAGAAAGAAGTTTTTCAGTAATGAAATATATAAAGAATGAACTGCGCAATCGAATGAGAGATCAATGGATGAATGATTGCTTAGTTGTGTATATTGAAAAAGATGTAGCTTGTAGCATTGATAATGAGACTATTATGCAACGATTTCAAAATATGAAAACTCGTAGAAGGCAATTGTAAATTCTATGTATTTGCGTATTTTTTGATTGTTGTTGTTGTCAATATATAATTTTTTTTTTTATTAGATTGTATAATTTATGCTTGTTGAGGAACATCCTAAAAAAATTTCCTGGAGTTGCCACTGGTTGAGCGGGTATACTTTGATTATTAATTAAGGCAACATATCACTTCCATTGAGAAAATCACTGACATATATAACTTTTATTGTTTATCAATCATAATATTGTTAAATATTAGTATTGATACACCATGTTGAATATGCTAGTATGAATGCGGAAGGGGAAGCATAGAATAGGAATACTGAGAACACGAAGGTTACGTGGTTCAGCCTTGGCGGCCTACATTCACGGAGGAATCCTTTAAGGGCTACATCTTTATTGTATAAGAGTCTAGTACAATAACATGTATTACAATGAACCCTAACATGAGTATATATAGGCAACTAAACCCTAGACTACTAGTACAAGCAGGAATGGGCTTGCACACAAAGTAGAATTAGGCTTGGGCCTATGCTAATGGGCTAATATATCTCTAACACCCCCTCTCAAACTCAAGATGAAAGTTTGATGAAATCTTGAGATTTGATAAGGTTGAGAAGATCTCTTGAATGAAGTTTGGCTCTATGACGGTAGTTTGAGGAAGGCAATGGTCTTGCAGTGTTGATGCGACTTCTAACGATGGCATAACTATACCGGAGAGTTTTGACAGCAGCAGTAGGAAGTTAAAGAATATGAACGCAGTGAAAAAACACCGAGGAAGACAAAGATTGCTCTTCATTTTTTCTAACAACTTGTTGAGCGGGTATACTTTAATTATTAATTAGGGCAACATATCACTTCCATTGAGACAATCACTGACATATATAACTTTTATTGTTTATCAATCATAATATGTTACTTATTTTAAAATTTATTTTCTTTAGGCTTATTGACAATTTTTTTTTTTTTTTTTTTTTTTTTTTTTTTTTTTTTTTTTTTTTTTTTTTTAAGTTAGAAAACTTTTTGATAAGTTTAACTCTAGGGTTTAAGCCTTATTTTTATAGGTTGGGTCAATATTCTCTTAATAATATATGTTGAGAATATAACTCTACAATCAAAAAGTTAGGAAACGTGAAGCCTGCTGATGCAAATAACAAAAAACTGAGACCTCAAAAGATCAAAGTACAAACAAAAGAACTCATCTAGGGTACATTATTCAAGGAGTCGCTGCAGTTTTTTAATTATGACGACATACAAAAGAATTTAAAAGAATCATAAGTATATACCTCCCTATTCAGTAATTATTAGAGGTACATACATGTTTGAAATTAAAACACCATCACGTGCCTAGGGTTATTATTAAGCTATCATCAAGTATATAGAATTTGAATTTTCCTCCATATTTGTATGGAAGGCTTCCCACAGAAGCAAATTCAAAACACCTGCGAGGCCTTGCCAGTCCTTGAAACCCGCTGTAAATGTTTGTTTCACACTTCCTAATCTACTCTGCTTTATACAATATCCATATTTTTCAAAATAGGTATCCACA
Source organism: Quercus tomentella (assembly GCA_028535165.1). Lineage (NCBI taxonomy): Eukaryota > Viridiplantae > Streptophyta > Magnoliopsida > Fagales > Fagaceae > Quercus > Quercus tomentella. The sequence continues at coordinate 14,363,339 of JAPQVY010000012.1, forward strand.
TTTAAAAAAAGATTCTATATTATACCCGTGAAAACATTATTGGATATAAAACAATCAAAACCCTAACTATCTAGTAAATAGAAGAAGTCATATCCAATGCACAAAACTCTTACTTTAATTTTGTGAGATTTTAAAGAGATCATGGTAATTAACCTTACTCTTAATTTTTTATTTTTTTAAGAGACTAATTTCTGGATTTGAATCCAAGACCTATTGCCCTTTGGTGGAAGGCACTTACTGTCACACCAAGGCCCCACGATAGAAACTTGATCGATCATGGGTTGGAGGAGAACCATGGGAGAAGAGCTAGAAAAGGAGGCCAAGTAGGAGAGGGAAAAGGGGTGGGGTAAGGAAAGGGAAGTATCAGGGCGGAAATGGCAATTGAAAACGTGGTTGTATGAGTCTAGTTTTGACTAGAGCAGAGCACAACTGTTTAGGTAGGACCGAGTGATTCCACTTCTTCTCTCTCTGTCTCTGCTAAGCAAGAAACAATGCTAATGGGCACATTTTCACTTTCGCCAATGTTGTGTCTGAGTTTGACTCAATATTGGTCATTTATAAAACTCAATAATAATCATATTGTGAATCAAATCATAGTCAATTTATATTGGTGTGAGGTTCTGTTGATGTATGACCTTGTTGGACCTGGGTTCTTTTGGGGTTTCAAATCCAAAACTCACACTGAACCGTGAATGATCAGCGGCCTACCATTACACATTTGAGCCTACAAAACAAAATCCAAAGCCTGAGAGAGAATGAATATGAAAAGGAACACTGATTTGTATTTAGCAGTAACACTAAAAATAGCACTAATTCAGCAGTAAAACTCCTAGTCAAATTAGAATTTATTGTTCGAGTATAGAAGAGGGAGAGTTGTCAAAAAAATACCATAGATAATGAGTGTCGTGAAGAGAGTTTTGATTTTTTTTCTCTTTGTTCTTGTAATGAACTAATGGGTGATGCAATCATCTAGTACTTAGTGTTATATGGGCTATTTTTGTTGTGTGTATGTTAGTTGTTTAAAACGGTCATTGTCTTCCCCATATATATATATAAACTCAGAGAAAATCCAATTAAACTCTACAATTAAAGTCCAATTATGCGCTATGTGTCCTAAATTATTTATTTTTAAAGATAGTTTTATTTCTTAATTTTGAAGTCAAATGTAAAACCACATCATAAATATCTATCTAAATGAGTTATTGCGTACAAAAACCAAAAAGTCTAAAATTAATGAACATAAAAAAAAATTAAAGAAATTGACAATTTACATTTTCTATCTAATAATATAAGAATGACTACCAATAATATTTAAATTATATAGGTAAGAATTATACTACGTATTTTAATGTATATTTTTTAAGTATATCTATACATACGCATGAGATTACAAACTAATTTAGATAACGTAAATAACCCTATTCAAATTGATCAGAAGAAAAGGGGAGAAAATGATGCGTAAGAGTTCAATTTCTTTGGGTAGTGAACCCGTCATTAACCCAAGGTTCAGACTTGTCCTGCACTAAAAATATCAACCCCGGTTAGTTATCCCCCATTTGGTCTTTGAGGAAACCAATTATGAACTCAATTTTGTACCTACTTTTTCAGAAGTTAACATGGTCAATAGGCTGCTAAATTGCACTTATATCAAAAGCACAAAACCCAACTTAGGCCGACAACAACTCAAGAGCAATTGGTTCATTATTTTGAGGATTATGATACAAATCATGTTGCTTTTTCCTGGATGAGCAGTTTTTATGACAGATTACCTAGCTTTGAGTGTTTCGACCATTTCTTTCTTGCATGCTTGGTTGCTCAAGGAAATGGTGTGAAAACAACACTACGATGAGGGCCGAATTTTCTTCCAAGCCGGTTATAAGAAAAAAAAAAATCAACCCGCTATATGACAACCCACTATATGACAACTTAAATGAATAAATGTGCATATTGTTAATCACATGAATTTTAAATAATTATGTGACCATTTTAAATAATTTATTGAATGGTGTTATCAAGATACATGTGAATGGGCTTATGATTTATCACATAATGGGTTAATAAATAAGAGTTTTCAAACAAAACTTTGTCCATCTAGTAAAAGTATGAATAAGTGAGGAAAAAAATTCAAAATGATGGTAAAATTAAAAGATAGAGACACAATTTAAAAGAAGGTTGATTGAGGATGAATGGAGAAGTAGAGAGACAATAATGCATATTGATGATGTATGTTGAATTGTTTTTAGTGACCTAGAAGGTTGATGTTGAATTGTTTAATTTTTAATGACCTAGAAGGTTGATTTTGAATTGTTTTTAATGATCTAGAAGGGTGATCTTATCATATTACCTACGTATGATATTTAGTCATCTTCTCCTTTTATTTGGTAAAATGATAGGCTATTCAAATCACATATGTATGACATTTTGTTCCATCCTTTTCCTCTCATTTTGGGAAAATTGAAAATGGTAAGCTAGATAGAAAATACTCATTACCAATTCTGAGATAATTACAATTCATCTTCCATTTTCTTTCCAACTACTTCAATTCTGTCACTACCAAACCAAAACAAGCTTGTTCAATTATATCTCATTTTTCATTTATTCCATTTTTTTACCATCAAAATGCGCTTTGGGGGATGGGGGCGTGGGGGGAGTTTTATTAAAATCTCAAAGATGACAATGAGCCAAAGAACAAAAAGCCCCGATTTCACCTTAAATATTATATTTTATGTTTTACCAATTATAATATATGTCATGTGTTGAGTTTTATGTTGTTGCAACAGATGATTTTTATACAAAAAATCTAGTATCACACATAAATACACATATTTTGCTACAACTCTTCCACGTGGTTGACTATGAGTATGGAGAAAAAAGTGTGAGTCTATGTAAAAGTAAAGGAAGTATATCATGTATATCTCACATGAGGGAGTCCACCCTCATGTGAGAGGGAGGATGCATACATCCGAAACATAATGTATTTTTCCGTAAAAGTGACAAACAATCAATCAGAATCTAGCACATAGGAGAATTATGGAAAAAATTGTGAATCTGTTTGTAATAATAGAAGAACAACTCACTACCATAAGTTTGAAAACTTTTCCTCGTGCGTTTGATGGAAAGAATTATTTGAAGGACTATGAGGCTATATGAGCAACTTTCTTATGTAGAAAAGACAATGTCGATCGGATGATGCATGCGCACTAGTCCAACAAGTAATCTAAGCACTAGTGCAGCACTTCGCAAAACAATCATACTCACCATTTTCCCCACCTCAGTGTTTCGTGTTTTTGACCAAATAATAAAGTTACCATGTTTTTCTTCACGAAGACAGCAATATCTATCTCAAATGTGCGCCACAAATTGCTGTACTTTTTGTAGTACAATGACACACCAGCACCACGATTGAGACTAAAGGTGTGGTATGAAATAAATGTTTTTAAAAAATTTCATAATTAAACCCAAAAGGCAAAGCCGCAAAAGCACACGAGCAATTCGAGTTTGATTCTTCTGTTCCACTTTGGAAAAATCTGAGAAGAGCAACACTACTGTCGTCTTTGATCATATCACAATTCACAACACTTCCGAAGGAAATTTTAGCACGCTTCTAATTCCTAATGCCATAAAGTGGGTATATACCATAACAAAAACTTTTTCACCAGAAGAAATAATAAATAAATGAAAAATGTGATTTATATTTAGCACATTAGATTCAAATGATAGTCTAATGATAATAGATAGCATATTTTATAGTGTCTAATGTTTGTGGTTTAAACACACCTATTCTTTCTTCACTATCTACCTATCAAATAAATATATATAAGAAAAAAATAAAAATAAAAACATTATGTAACACATTGTGCTTAAATAATGACACATATGAATTCAGTCATGTGGATAATTTAATCAAATATCAGCACAATCATAGCTTCATCTCAAGATAAAAAGCACCGCAGTTTCATCTTTAAGAAAAAAGCACCGCAGACAGAAAGTTTTCAAAATTCTCGAGAGAAAGTGTCCACCAACCCCACCAACTGCTGCTTAGTTTCTAGGACTGGCGCAAGGCCTAAACCACTTAGGCCATGACGTAAGCCTCCTAAGAGAAAGAGGACCGTAAAAGGGGAAATAAGTGATTTTTTTTTTTTTTATTAAAAAAATGTGACTTGTAAATTCTTTTTCCTCCACTTTTAAGGTGGTCCAAAAAATTAAATGATGTTAGAAATATCACAAATTTTATTACATAGGTCTTACAAATTACTGTGTCACTAATCATACCAAGTAATTCAAATATTCATGTATTATCTTGTAATTGTTGAAGTGCCACCATCTTTTTTTTTTTTTTTTTTTTCCACATCAGTTTGTAAGCTTTTTGTAGTAAAAATTATATTAACTTTGGCATTTTTCCAAAAAGAAAATTATAAATTAATAGTAATCCAAACAAATCACCACTAAGCCAATGAAAATGTTGAAATTACAAGTTTTACTGCCAAAAAAATAAAAGTTTACAAAATGATTTGGCAAGAATATGATTTGTGCCACTTAAATAATATATGAATGTCATAATCATTTTTTTTTTTTTTTCTGATTGGTGATATGTTAATTTGTAAGGCCTATACATTAAAATTTATAATATCTCTAGCATCGCTCAAGTGAATTAGTCATATTAAACCTTGAGAATAATGAATTTTAAATAGAAATAACAATATAGAACATTAACTAAATTAATGGTTACGCTCTATTTGTTTCACTGGAAAACTTTCTATAAAGACAGTTTTCCACATTTTTTAGTATTTGGTAGCACCAAAAAAAAAAAAAAAGTCATTGGAAAACTATCTTTAGTCAATGAAAAACCCTAATAAAAATAATGCTTATTTTCTATAGGTTGTTTTCCAAAAAACAATCTCTCTCTCACGTGTTGCATTTCCTATAAATATTATCTTCGTCTGTAACCGTGGGAAACATAATTTTTTGGCGCCTTCTCTCTCTCATGGTAGCTCTTTTACTTTTTCATTCTTCCCTTTACTTTTTCTCTCCTCACACCCTCACTGTCACTAACTCTGGTTTCTCTCTCTCTCTCTCTCTCTCTCTCTCTCTCTCTCTCTCTCTCTCTCTCTCTCTCTCTCTCTCTCTCTCTCTCTCTCTCTCTCCATGTTTCTCTTCCCTTATGTAACACAATTCTCTGATTAGATTTTTTTTCCCCTCACTGATCATTCAATAGCTCCAACTTGCAAAGGAGAACAGATTTGCAACGGTAATTATTTCATTCCAAACAGAAGTTACTTCTTTTTTGTACATATTAGTGCAAAAAAAATTTAAAAAATTAAAAAAAGAAGAAAAAAGAATGAATGAAGTAAAAGATGAAAATTTTAAACATAGTACCTATATGGCTATATGGCTCTAAATTGCTTTTAAATTGGAAAATCTTTACCATGGACTAATAATATTGTTATATAATGAATGATAATTGTTTAGGGGAATTGCAGTTGTTGGCAGATAGTTTATGCAAATACTATGCAGTGATAATATATTATGCAAATATATTATGTAAATACATAATTTAGAGTAATATTGAAGACTTGTGGTTGACCATAGTAGACAATTAGTGAACCAACAAAAAGAGCAGACAATTAAAAGTTATTGTTATTTATATTTATTGAAGATGTATTCCCCTATCAATTATATATATATATATAGACAAATGATTGATATATGTGTGTGTGTGTGTGTGTGTGTGTGTGTGTGTACGTTACTATATATATATATATGAGCAAGATGAGTAGTAAAGATCATGAAAACTTAACAACTAATTAATTTTGATTGTATCTATTATCAAAATTTTAGCATGAAAGCCAAATTCATTCTTGATTTTTTATTTATATTGATTACTTTAGTTGGCTTACATAATAGACATGTTTTAAACTATACAAGAAATATTTTTAAATTGCATATCAAACACCAGAAAACATTCTCAAGCTCATTTTCAAAGTCGTTACCAAACTCTGAAAAATGAGATAATTTTCTAGAAAATACTCTTTGGAAAATGAACCATTTTCCAGAAAATGTTAATATTGAAACAAACAAAGCGAAATAAACTAAATATTACGTAAGTGATATTTAAATATAAAAGTACTCATTTACAATTTTCGTCTTAGGCCTCAAATTGTATTGAGCCGGCCTTGCTACCTACAAATTACTCCAAAAACTATTAAAGGTATAATATAGGCTTGTTGGGATCCGCATGTCAACGAGGTGAAGGTTGTCAAACCCAAACCGGACCAGACAATCCGACCGGGTTAATCGGAAACCGAACTGATCGAAATTCAGTTTTTTAAACATAGAGAACCGGATTTATTTGAAATTTCGTGAACCCCTTAAACTGCAGTTGGACCGCACGGTTCATACAGAACCGATGGCATGAACCGTACGGTCCAACCACGGTTCAAGCATGCTTGTTAATTAAGAAAAAATCGGAAAAGTGCACTTACCAGGTTTAGAACCTTGGCACAATCAAAGTTGGAGCTAGAGTCTAACCACTCAACTAAGCTTAAAAGTAGATGCTCAACAATATTTTAAAAAAAAAAACAAAAAAAAAAACAACAACAACAACAACTTAACACAATTCTATTTTACTGAATTAAATTATCCATCTCTTAGAAGGAATATAAAAAAATTATAATTAAAATCCTTCAAAGATATTCAACTTTACTTCAAAAATTAATCATAAATTTTAATTTTTTCATGGTTATTATTTTACTCTACTAACTTTCTTATTTAATTTGAAATATATGCTTGAAAATCATTAAATTTCTCTCACATATATAGATATATTAGTCAATTTTGCAAGTTTTATAAATTTATTTATATTTTAAATAATTATTAAACTAATTATGACATCATCATGGTTTGACCTTGGTTCAACCTCAGTCCAACCTTGAAAACCTTAAACCTCTCCCTTTAACGGTTCATTGAATGGTCCAGGTTTGAAAACCATGCCATCACCAAGAAGCCAGACTCGCCTTGTGCTCAGTTGGAGTCCATAATGCGATTACTCTTCTTCCCAAACTCCCACCACCTACAAAAGGATACTATCTACACATATAATGTATAACCCTTTTTTTCACTTTATCCACCTTATTTGGTTTAAGTAAAATCTTTTAAATTTTTACTTTTCTAAGAACAATAATTTTTTTCCCCAACTTAATGATTGTTTGTATTATGTTGTGAGCTGTCATATAATTTTCCTAATCTCCAATATAAACTAATCCTAATGAGTGACGACCTAAACCTTGGTACAAGTATTGACCTCTAATAAGTTATATCCACTATTAATTGACCTCCAATAAGTTTATTCATTTCTGTGCAAGACAAGATAGAGAATAAGTAACATTAAAATAATATGAGTATCCTTATTAGGTCACTACACATTTTAACTCCATGATGGATTCCAATGTGAAATTGGAAAAAATATCTTGTGAGACAATCTTATGATACCTCTCTCACAGTATGTATGGATGTCATATAATGTAAGATGGTGATCTCTTAAGACCGTCTCATAAAATACTTTCATGAAATTGAGACAATGTGAGTTCTTTGATCCCAGCTACAAATCAAGTACACAAAAAGAGAGACCCCATTACAAACTGATTATTATTATTAAAAAAATAAATAAATAAATAAATAACCCATATTTAAACAATGAGTATTGCTTGGGTCGTTGTTCATGTTTGTAGGTCAGCAAATTGCTTTGTCCACAATGTTGTTAATTAGGCTTTTTTCTTGTTTTAATGCCTTTGGGCCTATTTCCATCTCCAATATTTGGGCCTATCCATCTCAAGAGGACCCTCGAGTTTGGTTGAGTAATAGTGCTGTCTTTTAATATATATAGACACACACACACGAGTATTGCTTGCATGGGAATTATGGTGGCTCACTCGACATATCCGATATATTAGACCCATGGCCTGTAGGCACGAGCCCATGGGTATGCTGCATTGCTGTTGTCAAATTGTCCACGGACCAAATTTGCAAGAGTTTTCTTTAAGACGTTCTGAAAAGTTTTTGCCACATCTATATTCTTAAAATAAAAATTCAATTAATAGTTCAAATTAGATTTTTCTCGTCAAAAAAAAAAAATATATATATATATATATATATATATCTCAAATTAGGTTTTGAATTCATTCCAATTCTTTGTTAAGTGTCCAACTGGCACCCAAGTTTGATGCCAATTGCCAAATGCCTTTACATTGCACACCAATTTTGCGTCTAGTATCCTTCCCTTTTTTTTTCCTTTTTTTGGCTAAGAATAAAAACTTTTATTAACAGAAACAAGATACAAACTAAGAATTCTCCTTAATTACATCTAGAACAGAAGGAGGAGTTGAATTAGAATCAAAGAAGCCAAAAAATCTATTCGAAAGTGACCAACGGCTAAGAACATGAGCAGCCTGGTTAGCCTTTCTAGGAACTCAGTTAAAAGAAAAAGAATGAACTATACTAGTTAAATCCTTAGTTTCCTGCAAAATATTACTAACTCTCCATGGAACAGAATCGATGGAGGAAATCAGACCTTGGATGCAAACCTGACAGTCACTTTCAAAACTTACATTGATAAGTTTGTGACTCATGGCAGTAGAAATAGCCTTTCTAAGTGCATCAGCCTCAGCTTGAACAGTAGAAACAACTCATCTAAGTGCCTCAGCCTCAGCTTGAACAGGAATGTTGGTGTTCACTTTGATGGAACAAGCAAACACCAAATTCCCTCTCCAATCTTTAGCAATCATGGCAATAGCTAAGTCAAATTTTCCCACAGCTGTATCACAATTTATCAAATAACATCTTTTATAGTGTCTAATGTTTGTGGTTTAAACCCACCTACTCTTTCTTCACTATCTACCTATCAAATAAATATAAATATATATATATATATATATATAAACATTATGTAACACATTGTGCTCAAATAATGAGACATATGAATTCAGTCATGTGGATAATTTAATCAAATATTAGCACAATCATAGTTTCATCTCAAGGTAAAAAGCGCCGCAGTTTCATCTCAAGGAAAAAAGTACTGCAGACAGAAAGTTTTCAAAATTCTCAAGAGAAAGTGTCCACCGACCCCACCAACCGCTACTTAGTTTCTAGGGCCGGCGCAAGGCCTAAACCATTTAGGCCATGAGGTAAGCCTCCTAAGAGAGAAAGGACCCTAAAAGGGGGAATAAGTGATTTTTTTATATTAAAAAAATGTGGCTTGTAAATTCTTTTTCCTCCACTTTTAAGGAGGTCCAAAAAATTAAGTGATATTAGAAATACTACAAATTTTATTATATAGGTCTTACAAATTGTTGTGTCACTAATCATACCAAGTAATTCAAATATTCATGTATTATCCTGTAGTTGTTGAAGTGCCACCCATATTTTCTTTTTTTCACATCAGTTTGTAGGCTTTTTGTAGTAAAAATTATATTAACTTTAGCATTTTTCCAAAAAAAAAAATACAAATTAATAGTAATCCAAACAAATCACCACTAAGCAAATGAAAATGCTGAAATTACAACAAGTTGTACTGCCAAAAAAAAGAAAAAGAAAGCTTACAAAATGATTTAGCAAGAATATGATTTGTGCCACTTAAATAATATATGAATGTCATAATCATTTTTTTTCTTCTGATTGGTGATATGTTAATTTGTAAGGCCTATAGAGTAAAGTTTGTAATGTCTCTAGCATTGCTCAAGCAAATTAGTCATATTAAACCTTGAGAATAATGAATTTTAAATAGAAATAATAATATAGAACATTAACTAAATTAATGGTTAACTCTCTATTTGTTTCACTAGAAAACTTTCTGTAAAGATAGTTTTTCACATTTTCTAGTATTTGGTAGCACCAAAAAAAAAAAAACAATTAGTCATTGGAAAACTATCTTTAGTTAACGGAAAACCCTAATAAAAATAATGCTTATTTTCTATAGGTTGTTTTCCAAAAAAAATTTTGGAAAACAATCTCTCTCTCACACGTTGCATTTCCTATAAATATTATCTTTGTCTGTAGCCGTGGGAAACATAATTTTTTTGGCACCTTCTCTCTCTCACGGTAAGCTCTTTCACTTTTCTCTCTTCCCTTTACTCTTTCTCTCCTCACACCCTCACTGTCACTAACTCTAATCTCTCCTCTTCTCATAGATCTCTCTCTCTCTCTCTCTCTCTCTCTCTCTCCTATGTAACATAATTCTCTGATTAGATTTTTTTTTCCCTTCACTAATAGGTCAATAGCTCTGACTTGCAAAGGAGAACAAATTTGCAGCAGTAATTATTTCATTCCTCTCTACCAAAATCTCAATTCTTTGCTTTGAATTTCAAGCTTGATTTTCTTTTTTCTCTAAGAAATTTTCAGTTTGATGGATTCCAGACAGAAGTTACTTCTTTTTCATACATATAAGTGCAAAAAAATTTTAAAAAAAAAAAGAAAAGAAAAAAGAATGAATGAAGTAAAAGATGAAAATTTTAAACATAGTTCTTATATGGCTATATGGCTCTAAATTGCTTTTACATAGGACAATCTTTACCATGGACTAATAATATTGTTATATAATGAATGATAATTTTTTAGGGGAATTACATTTGTTGGCAGATATTTTATGCAGATACTATGTAATGGTAATATATTATGCAGATACATTATGTAAATACATAATTTAGAGTAATATTGAAGACTTGTGGTTGACCATAGTAGACAATTAAAAGTTATTGTTATTTATACTTATTGAAGATGTATTCCCCTGTCAATTTTATATATATATAGACAAATGATTGATATATGTGTGTGTGTACGTTCATACGTTACTATCCATATATATGAGCAAGATGAGTAGTAAAAATCATGAAAATTTGACAACTAATTAATTTTGATTGTATCTATTGTCAAAATTTTAATATGAAAAAAAATTCATTCTTAGTTTTTTATTTATATTAATTACATTAGTTGATTTACATAATAGACATGTTTTAAATTATACAAGAAATATTTTTTAAAAAATTGCATACCAAATACTAGAAAACATTTTAAAGCTCATTTTCAAGGTCGTTATCATACTCTGGAAAATGAGATAATTTTCTAGAAAATACTCTTTAGAAAATGAACCATTTTCCAGAAAATGTTAATACTGAAACAAACAAAGCGAAATAAACTAAATATTACGTAAGTGATATTTAAATATAAAAGTGCTCATTTAAAATTTTCTTCTTAGGCCTCAAATTGTATTGAGCCGGCCTTGCAACCTACAAATTACTCCAAAAACTATTAAAGGTATAATATAGGCTTGTTGGCTTCCGCATGTCAACGACCATCACCAAGAAGCCAGACTCGCCTTGTGCTCAGTTGGAGTCCATAATGCGATTCCTCTTTCTTTCCAAACTCCCACCACCTACAAAAGGATACTATCCACACATATAATGTATAACCCCTTTTTTTCACTTTATCCAGCTTATTTGGTTTATGTAAAATCTTTTAAATTTTTACTTTTCTAAGAACAATAAATTTTTTTTTCCCAACTTAATGATTGTTTGTATTATGCAGTGAGCTGTCATATAATTTTCCTAATCTTTTACTTTTCTAAGAACAATAATTTTTTTTTTCCCAACTTAATGATTGTTTGTATTATGCTGTGAGCTGTCATATAATTTTCCTAATCTCTAATATAAACTAATCCTGATGAGTGACGACCTAAACCTTGGTACAAGTATTGACCTCTAATAAGTTTATTCATTTCTGTGCAAGACAAGATAGAGAATAAGTAACATTAAAATAATATGAGTATCCTTATTAGGTCACTACACATTTTAACTCCATGATGGATTCGAACGTGAAATTGGAAAAAATATCTTGTGAGACAATCTTATGATACCTCTTTAACAGTATGTATGGATGTCATATAATGTGAGATGGTGATCTCTTAAAACCGTCTCATATTACCGCGCACTCCTGATGCGGTGGTCACTCTACAAATATAAATGCTTGTGGGGTGTGAGGAAAGAGCCGGGGTTCAAGTCTCAAGGAATGAGTTTCACACACATATACACTTAGATTAGGCTAGAGTAGAAATTCTATCAAAAAAAAAAAACGTCTCATAAAATACTCTTGCGAAATTGAGACAATGTGAGTTCTTTAATCTCAGCTACAAATCAAGTACACCAAAAGAGAGACCCCATTACAAACTGATTATTATTATTAAAATAAAAAATAAAAAAAACCACATTTAAACAATGAGTTTTGCTTGGGTCGTTGTTCATGTTTGTAGGTCAGCAAATTGCTTTGTCCACAAAGTTGTTAATTAGGTAATGCCTTTGGGCTTATTTCCATCTCCAATATTTGGGCCTATCCATCTCAAGAGGACCCTCGAGTTTGGTTGAGTAATAGTGCTGTTTTTTAATATACACACACACACACGAGTATTGCTTGCATGGGAATTATGATGGCTCACTCGACATATCCGATATATTTGACCCATGGCTTGTAGGCACGAGCCCATGGGTATGCTGCATTGCTGTTGTCAAATTGTCCACGGACCAAATTTGCAAGAGTTTGCTTTAAGACGTTCTGAAAAGTTTTTGCCACATCTATATTCTTAAAATTCAAATTAGATTTTTCTCGTCCAAAAAAAAAAAAAAAATCAAATTAGGTTTTGATTTCATTCCAATTCTTTGTTAAGTGTCCAATTGGCACCCAAGTTTGATGCCAATTGCCAAATGCCTTTGCATTGCACACCAATTTTGCGTCTAGTATCCTTCCCTTTTCTTTTTCTTTTTTTTTGGCTAAGAATAAAAACTTTTATTAATAGAAACAAGATACAAACTGAGCATCCTCCTTAATTACATCTAGAACAGAAGGAGGAGCTGAATTAGAATCAAAGAAGCCAAAAAATCTATTTGACAGTGACCAACGGCTAAGAACATGAGCAGCCTAGTTAGCCTTACTAGGAACCCAGTTAAAAGAAAAAAAAAAAGTAACTAAACTAGTTAAATACTTAGTTTCCTACAAAATATTACTAACTCTCCATGGAACAGAATAGTGGAGGAAGTTAGACCTTGGATGCAAACCTGACAGTCACTTTCAAAACTTACATTGATAAGTTTGTGATTCATGGCAGTAGAAACAACCTATCTAAGCGCATTAGCCTCAGCTTGAACAGTAGAAACAACCCATCTAAGTGCCTCAGCCTCAGCTTGAATAGGGATGTTGGTGTTCACTTTGATGGAACAAGCAAACACCGAATTCCCTCTCCAATCTCTAGCAATCATGGCAATAGCTGAGTCAAATTTTCCCATAGCTGCATCACAATTTATCTTTGTTCTCTCCCTTGTTGGATTATTCCAATGAGTGATTGAAACTGTAGATGAAGGTGGTATGTGATGATTCTTGGACATGTGATATGTGATGATTCTTGGACATAATCATCCAGTGCTCATGGAAATTTCTTTGAAACGCTCTTTCCAGCTCTTCACCTGTTGGCTTAAATCCTCCATGGACTGCTTTGTTCCTCAATTGCCACAAAAACTCTAATGTAAGAGCGTCTAGTATCCTTCCAATTACACTATTAACAGCATGAAGTATGTTAAGCCTATAACAAGATGCATGTAATATGTTCTTTAACAGCTTGTTGGGCCTATAACAACATCATTACAGCCCTATTATAAGGGTCCCATAAATATTTATCCCAATTTTAACTTCTAAAGGACGCCACTTACAAACCAAGAGTCATTTAGCTCAAATGGCACTTTTTGGAGTTTCCGGAATTCAAATCCCAGTATCCCACTTTCCCAACAACTGAATTATCCGAAAGATAAAAAGGATGGCATTTCTTCTGATAACCTCGTATTCTTTTTTCTTTTCTTTTTCTTTTCTTTTTTTTTTTGGGGGGGGGGGGGGGGGGGGGGTGTGGTGGGTGGTGGTGAGATAGCCTTACGAATTCCTACCAGATATTTTCGTGAATGATTTGGACCCACAACGCATACACTAAAAGACCTTCATATTTCTATGACAAGAATATTCTACACTACGGGAGAGTTCAATTCCACATACTCAACCAGAAAAACAACTTAAGGAGTGGTAAAAAAAAAAGGAACAGAATCATACATGCCAATCCATGGCCTCTAGGCACCGTCTTTTACACAATTAACATTCCCAAGGACAAGTTAGATGCACTCAAGCCTGCATGACCCTTTTTAAGGCACCAAGTAAACGGCACTCCATTTCGTCAAGGGACCCCAACAACTAATCACAAAGGAAGTGAGTCCCAGATACGGGGGCAATACAGTACTTTTTTTTTTTTTTGTGTGAATAAACAGAACACCAACCTCAAATATATATACTACTCACTCCCCAAGTTTAAAGACCCCAAGTTTAAAGAACCATCCTTCATCAGCTTCATGCTTAGACTGTTAAATCTTCCTCTAGAATAATGTCGAGAAGCCTTTCTCCAATCTGTTCCGGTCTTCATCATAGCCACAAATTCATCATAGCTGATACGCCCATCCTGCATTCATAAAACAATAGCATCAGATTTGTAACCTGCTTAAGAAAAACCAGGTATGTGGAAATTGTTGGGCATTCACCTTGTCTGTATCCACTTCTTGGAAGATGTCATTTGCTACATCTGTACAATCATCCGCTCCATCTTCCATCAATGCATCCCGAAGCTCATCTGGTTCAATGTATCCATTCCTGTCCTTGTCAAAGTAGGAGAAGGCGTTGTGAAGATGTTCATCGTTAGCCATCTTTTGTAGATGGAGGGAAATAGCAACAAATTCTCCGCAGTCAAGTGTACCTTTCCCATTAGTATCTACCTGTTGCCAAGAATTTGTCCGTTCAATCCTCAAGAGACTAATTTACCATGGACACTTGGATTATACTTTTAGCACCTTTCAAAAAATGAGTAATGTTTAATGGAGATAGAAAGACAAAAACTGTCTAAGAATCAAGGTGTCCTAATCATTCATCTGCCTGTCATTGTATTTTCTTTCCTAACAATTTTTTTCTACGTTACAACAGAGCACTTGTGTCCCAACATGTCCCTTACATGTCTGACTGCTGCATAGAATGTCAAAATATTTTATTGTTGAAATTTAGACAGTATTTCCAACTTGTTTCCAGTGTGTCAAAGGGATGTTACGTCCACATGGAGCCCAACTCCTCTTTAAAGGAATCTGCTACTTATGAGGCAGCAGCAGGGGGTGCAATATGATTAATAACATAAAACATCAACTTCATGATGGTTTGTGTCATTTTGAATAAAGTTTATTTGGTAGGGGAAAGGGAAAAGGGGAAGACATGAACCATCATCAACACCCTGAGAATCTATCTAGAGTCAACCCCAACTGAAACTAGTTTCTAGACCCAATAGAATAATTTCACATAATCATTTAAAAATGATTTTCCTGGAACTAGGCACCGGTACAAGAATGCATAAATTGTCAACAAGACTGCGTGAAGCACTTGTCCAGAAGGTACTTTGAGGACTGCCCACCACTTCAGTGGCATAAACAACAAACAGATCCAGTGATTAGGCTTGCTACAATGGAATGATTTGTCAAAGATAACACTGAATATAGTCGGATACAGTGAAAAGGATTCTCGGAAAATTTTAACGTGTGATGAGTGTTTGAACAATTATTATGGTCCTGATGGTCATAATAACAAATGATGGCCCTCCTTAAACAAGGCAACAGATGAGTAGAATAGGCACTGATGAGAACGGGGAGTAATAAATGTGAATTTTGAGAAGTAATACTTTATGTTATGAGGATATATTGTTGAAAGTAAAATTAAAGGGATGTAAACTCACAGCTTCAATAAGCATCTGGACTTCAGGCTCTGCAAGCTGGGATCCGACATTTCTAAGTCCGACTTTCAATTCTTCAATTGAAACAATACCATCATTATCAGTGTCCATCTTCTTAAACGTCTCTTTGATGTCTTCAACTTCTTCAATGGATAAGAAATCAGCAATAACCTGTTTCAGCAGCATACCAATCAAATTGGTTGTCAAAAGAAAATATAACTCAAAACATAAAAGGTACGTAGAAATAGTCAACTAACCCTCAGGGCTTTTCTCTTAAATCGGTTCATCATTGAAAACTGCTTAAGCCTCGACTTGACAACATCTCCAAGAGGAACATTAGGAGCCTTTTTAGCATTTTGGAGCCAGGGATGCTCTGTAAACAGAAAAGAACAGTACTCAAAACATAATCAATATTTAACAGATATGTGCAAATCCGACAAAAACCTAAAATCAGAATGTACATAGAGTTACACAGATCAAAGTCTTGTATCATAAATTTTCATGCAACATTGACTAACTGCATATTTAGTTATTTTTGTATTTATATTTTGCTTGTAATGAAATTACCATTCATGTTTCCAAAAGAAAAATATTGATAAGGAGCTTTTGATAACATGTTAATAGTAATAAAGCATAAATGACTGGGAAACCACATTAAACGTACTTGAATAAAGTTTTAAACCAAGTAATCTGTGTCAGAGAGTGCCAAATTTAAAATGTGAAGATTTATGTCTTTTTTTCATGATAAGTATTTAAGTTTTATTGAGAGAGAGAATTACTTCATGTTTACAATAATGAACAGAAAGTATCCAAAAAAATTTACAAATAATCAAATAGAAAAGCTAATAGAGTTATCAAACTCAAAGACGGAAGTATAATGTGTAAATCTGCAAGCTTGTACCCACTCAAAGGTAAATAGGAAAGAGGATTTCAATTGCTCTAAAGATCTCTGAGTGTCAAGATTTCTGTAGCCATATCAATATACCTATCTACATACAATTGCATAGATACCTATCCAGAAACAGATATATCATTGATATGTCACCTATCATACAAGAAATAAACTAACATGACCAACAATATAATATATTTCCTAATATAATCAATACTGTAGTATAATATGCACACTTTTTCGTGTAGAAACTAGGTCTTTTGAGAAAAAGGGACAAGTTTTTTATTCATTTTAAAATCTTGTAAACTAACATTAAACTCCAGTGGCTTAGTGTTTTTTCAATTAACTGTTAAGTCTGCATGTTCTTTACTTTCTTTATTAATTTTTCAAGGGCTGAGTTAATTTGTCAAAAGTAGATTTAAAGCTCTGTATTGGCAAATGGTCATTGATCAATGTAATGCACCAAAATGAAATAAAAGGAAGGGGGAGGGGGTAGAGAGAGACAGGGGGAGGCTTGTTAGATGGGATTACCAAAATGCCAAATGCTTGGACAAAAAAAAAAGGAAATATGCATGCAGACACAGAGAACAATAAATATCGTTCATATTACCCAAATTTTCGAACATACAATGCATTCTTATCATGAGGTATTATGCACAAAAGAGATGTAGAATACCGAGCACTTGCTTCGCAGTGAGCCGAAGCTTGGGGTCTGGCTCCAACATTTGCTTGACTAGACTCTTTGCACTATCTGAGATATTAGGCCATGGATCCCGTTTGAAATCTATTAGCCCACGAAGAATAGCCTGTGCAACACCTTGTTCAGACTCTGCATCATAAGTACACTCTGCCCTGGTCAGAAACAATGGTAGACACACAAACCCATGTGCGCACGCGCACACACAAAAAGAGAGAGAGAGATGCTAGGAATATAATTACCAGCCCAGAATGGGGGAACCCCACATAGCAAAATATAGAGAATAACCCCTGCACTCCATATATCTATCTCTGGCCCATAATTCCGCTTGAGCACCTCTGGAGCCATGTAATATGGACTTCCAACAATTTCTGAGAACCTCTCACCTAGTAATGCATTATATTTAATCATCAGAAAACATCAGTGCAATAGTAAACATTCTAAAAGCAGACAACAATCACCAAAATCAATGAGAAAATGGTCAAAAAATATTAGTAATGCAACTGTAAACCACTTAAAATAACTCTTGATGTTTCCTGGTAAATGGCAGACTACTTAACACCAAGCCCACCATCCTCCACGACCCATTTTTTCCTAGAGAAGGATGGAACTCTTAGAAGCCTCTTAGAACAGGCATGAGAAAGTATCTATAACTAAGAGATTGGGGAGACAAAAAGGTGGTATGTATATCAATGTCGGTAAAAATGCACTTCAAGTGCAAAGTGCCAAGCCTTTAGCACTTTTCGTCTTTAAAGTGCAGTGCATTAGCAAAAGTGTGTATAAGGCACGCTTTTAAAGCTTTTTCCAATAAGCATTAAGAGCACTTTTTTGGGCTTTTAATATTATTCAAAAAAAAAAAAAAAAATCAGTTATTAATGTAACCATGAGATATTAATGGTATATACCTTTGATTTCTTATATAAACATCAATTGTGGTATGATTAATACACATAAGCCCACCCCTCAACCGCTCATTGCAAATTCTAGAAGATAATAATAATAATAATAATATATATATATATATATATATATTTTATAGGAACATTCAATGTAACTAACACAAAACCAGATGGAAGACTCCAAAGCCAAAGCCAAAGACAAAGTTTTCCTTTTTCCTCTATGACGTACATCTCTCTCTCTCTCTCTCTCTCTCTCTCTCTCTCTCTCTCTCCCTCTCATTTTATTTCTCTTTTGACTTTCAGCTTTAAGCTCTACCTCCTCTACTTGACCCAACTACTAGTTCCTTTTACCCCTTTTTGGTATAACTCCCTTCTCTTGTTTTTTTCTCTACTTGACCCAACTACTAGTTCCTTCCCCCCCACACCCCCCCCCAACCTCTCCTGGTATAACTCCCTTCTCTTGCTTTTCTTGGTCTTCAAAGTTTGTATTTTTTTGATAAGTGGTCTTTGAAGTTTGTCTTGAAAGAGATAACTGATACCCGTTCTTTTTTGGGGGCATACCCCCTTCACCTTCTTCTTCCTTTTCCCTTGATCTTTCTAATTTCTTCTGGAACCAATACCCACTTTTTTGTTGTTTCCCCCTTTTGTTTAAAAATAAAAAAAGAAGGGGGGAAAAAAAAAAAAAAAAAAAAATTGCACTCATGCAAAATATATATATTCACCGCTATCAAATATCATGGTTCCGTATATTTTGTAAATCATGAAATAATTATATAAAATGCTATATTTCAATATTATATGATTAGTTGATCACTTGATTGTTATATTATCCATTAACAATTGTTTTCAAATTTACTACATTATATATATATATATATTTATATATATTAAATGTGTTCTTTATTCTATCAAGCACGCACTTGTGCTTTGCACCTAGGCTCCAAGAGGCCTTTGCGCTTCGGCTAACACTCTTACCAACATCAGTATGTACTGAATGCTTATATCTCCACAAAGGGCATAGTCATTTTTACATGTGAACTTCTCCACAATGAGTGAAGAAACAATATTTTCATACTACTGACTAGAGATACTATACCAATATCTCTTTGAACAATGTAATAAAGACTTACAGAAAAAAACTCTCTGACATCATGTGTGGTTGAAGAAACAATATTTAATAACAACACAATAATGAAAAAGTCAAACAATCAGCGATGACAACCTCTACAACAGCTGTTGGAGAAGACAAATGAAGGTGAAAAGAACTGTTTTGCTTTTCTCATTTTGGATTTTGGGTCAACTGCTGATTGTTTTATTTCCCCAAGGTAATGCTGAGCAAAACTTAAGCCATCATTCTATTGTAACTAAGGCCTTTTAAAACCAAGGTAGTCAAAGGTGAAAGGCAACCTTAAGGCACCAAGGCCTTGTATCGCCCGAGGCATGAGGCGACAAAAAGGCACTAGCTTGAGTAAAGCGAGGCGCCAAATTCTTAATATATTTATTATACATTTAGAACTTAAATCATATGTACCTAGTGTATTATAATATTATAATTAAGTATTTTCCAATGTGAAGCATGAAGAAATTAGGTCTATAAAATTATTTCAAAATAGGATTAGCATGGTTTAGGCTCTATTAGTTAATTCTAACAATACGTTTTACTACAAGCTTCTATCTAACAATAAGTTTTACAAAACAAATTTGTAAATTAATTTAACTAACGATAGGTTTTATAACATGCCTTGTGAAATTAATAATCTAAAATAGGTTTCACAACAAACTTCTATTAAAAAAAAATTATTTAAAAAAATAAATAAAATAACTTGAGGCTCTTGCCTTAGCGCCTTTTTCATGGCTTAAGGCAATCGCCTTGCTCGCCTAGGCTCTAAAGGCGAGCGCCTCGCCTTAGAGCCTTTAAGGCGCCTCGCCCGGGCGCCTAGGCAAGCGCTCGGCTTGCCTTTGACTACACTGTTTAAAACCACTCCATACCAATTAACCAAACTGTTATTGATCGATATATTAATATCACTACTGTCGAACAAGTGAACATAGTAAAAATCAGAAACAGATGCCAAACAATTAGATAAGGATAGTGGACAGCCCAAGTCGCAAAAATGTTAATTATACTTATCAGTCAGACAGTCACCAACTCAATGCATGCTCAATAATTTGGAAAAACCTCTAATTAGTTCAGAAGAATTTTCACAGGATTAGATATATAAAACCACCCAGTCAGGAGATCAAATGCAGGTAATCAAAAAAATAAATAAATAACTCAACTATCTGATCAAGACAGAAATACTTGTCAAGAAGTAAGAAAGGGAAGAGAAATTGATTCTACAAAATTATATACACAATATTCCAGCAATGCCAATCTTTCCAAATTTAAGTCAAGTTTCAGTGTGGCACCACCAGATACATGTATGCAAGCATTATAGCTTCTAAGCATCCACTGAGCACTATCACTTACTTGAGGTCATACTTTTCATGTAACTAAGCATCTAATTTCCTTTCCTTTTTTATAAAGGCTAAAAAGTGAGCTTGGCCAAGGTTGCAAAAACTTTCTTCACTTAAGGTTTCATAGAGATTTCTATACAATACAAAGATGGTTACTTTGAGTAGGCACAATGGGGAGAGTGGAGACAATGAACCACTTTTTGTTACATCGTGATGTTGTGTATGAATTGTGGGGTTTTGTCTTCCATGTGTTTGGGGTTCGTGGGTAATGCCAAAGAGTGTTGTTGATCTTTTAATTGGATGAAAAAGTGGTTTTTGAAAACACTCTTGTTTTGTTTGGAATCTAGCCCCTTTATGTTTGTTGTGGACATTGTAGAGTGAGAGGAATCTTCAGGCCAAATGGCTGCAATAAAGCTTTGTTTGAATGGTCCAATGTTTGGGGTCCTAGCAATATCTATTCTATCGTAGATTTTATTCATTCTCTCTCATTTCAATTGTAACTTGCATTATTTTTGTAATTCTTTAGACTATCCTGTGTGCATGAGATGGTTCTTTTTATTCAATAAAATTTTATTACTTAAACCTAAAAAAAAAGAAGCAAAAACATACAACCAAAAAAAGACACTAAATCTTATGTAAATCAAATTTAGAAGTTGAAAGGGTTGCACTATCTTCTAGTCCCCAACAACATATATTTTGAATGAGAATGAGACAAATATCTGATTTTCTAGGTCAACAGACTCCAATAACTCAGATAAAACGTCAACAACATATATTTTGTCCTTTATCTCTTTTCATTTCCACATTCTTGTTTGGCTACATGTCATCCTCTTAATTTCCTAGTGCAATAAAGCAAAAACCCAGCCAGTACCTTTCCCCCCAATGACCCCTTAGTTTAAAAAGTTGCATACCGTCAAGAGGTCATTTTAGATCTTTTGGACATACATCAAGATCCCAAGTGGTACCTAGCCACTTTGCTACAAAAACTTTCAAATAACATCTAACTTTAGGAGGCATCCACATCAACATTGTTTGACCAGTGAATACAAGTGCAAACTGATTCCCTTTCATTTGTTTGTATTCGCTTCAATTGCATTGGATTTACTATCATAAACACATTGTACTTTTCTTATCAATAAAAAAAAATGTGCAAACTGATTCCAGCTCTAACATATCGAACACAATAAAACTTACCATTATCTATAAAACAACACAACACAACACATACACTTTTCTTTTACATGTACAACAGGATTTGAACTTACGGAGTCCAATTCATGACCAAGATACCAATGGGTTTCTTTTTGGTCTAGGCGGGATTCGATCCCGGGTCATTTATTCTACAACAAGAGACTTTAACTAACCAAACTAAATATAATGTATATCCCATCCAATTATGGAAGGCAAGTACATGCTAAATTAGTCATAACAGCCTAATCCACAATACAAGTACCATATACCAAACTTAGCATTTTCACTAGTATAAACATAAGCTCATGTCTCAATCTCAAATCTCAATAAACAAATTTACCAAAACAGAAATAGCAAAGTTCAAATTCTGACCTGGCTTGAAGAATATCGAAAGCCCGAAATCAATAGCTTTCAAAGGCGAATTCTCCTTCTTATTGGCGAACAAGAAATTCTCAGGCTTCAAGTCCCTATGAATCACTCCATGCTTATGGCAGAGCTGCACAACCTCCACAATAGTCCTCGTGACCGCGGCGGCGGCGCGCTCTGTATAGTGGCCCCGCGCCACAATCCGATCGAAAAGCTCGCCTCCCTCGCACAACTCCATCACCAAATGCACCGCATTGTCGTCCTCGCACGCCTCCTTGAAGCTCACAATGCTCGAATTCCTCGGCAAGTGCTTCATTATCGCCACCTCGCGCCTCACATCTTCGATATCCACCGCAGTCCTGAGCTTCCGCTTCGAAATGCTCTTGCAAGCCAATAGCTCCTTCGTGTCCCGGTCTATGCAGAGGTACGTCACGCCGAACTCGCCGCGACCGAGCTCCCGGTCCACCAAGTACTTCTCCTCGATGTTCTCCTTAGGCAAACCGGCCAAAACCGTGATCGGAGCCTTCTTTCCGGCGTTCGAATCTCTCCGGCCGTGATCGTGGCCGGAAAAGTTCGATTTCACATCCTCTCTCGCCACCGCCGCCGGAGATCTACAACAATTCCCCATACTCTCCGAATCCTCCTCGATCTCACGGCGGATCTTCCAAAAACCCTAGCTCACCGTGTCACATGATAATGCCGAAACTCCTGAGCTCGAAAACCCTAACCCTAACCCTAACCCTAAGATCAAAGCGACGAAAGCGACTGTGTGAGAGAGAGAGTGAGTAAGAGAGAGTGAGAGTGAGAGTAAGAGTGAGAGAGAGAGAGACTGTGAAGCTAAGCTAAGCTAAACAAAGAGTTTCTAATTCTAAAGTTTCTAATATATTTTTGTTTTTATATTTTTAAATTTTTATTAATATTTTTTTTATATAAAAATTATGCTTTGGTTCTGAGAATTTTTTCGGCTATAAATCAAAAGAGTTGAACGGTCGGAACGGAACGGTGAGTGTGAAAATGAAGAGGATGGGTTTATTATTATTAATTAATAATTAATACAGTATTATATAGTTCCTTTAGTATTCTTTTTTTTTTAATTTAGATAATTATTTTATTTTAATTTGTTGCTGAATATAGAAGGGACAGAATGATAAGTGATTAATTAAATAATAAATAGTGAATAAGTGTTTACACTATTGTCCCCCTTGGCTTGTGGCATATTTGTTTTCTGACCCATGATAATAAAAGTTTGGGATTTTGTGAATCTGTCAACATTTTTGGGAAGGACAAAAAGGAAATTAACTAGTTTAATTATTGTACTATGGTTTATGTTTTGATTGCTTGTGAATTAATGGAAGTGTTGTTAAATCATAGTCCTATTAATTCAAAAGTAGCAATTAATAGAAAATTCAGTGATTCTTAAAATAGAATGTGCATTTTTTTTTTAGGGTCTTTTTATAATTTTTAATTATACTTTTGTAACATAAAAGGATAAAATGATAAAAATAAGTTGAATCCTTCGTAATTTTATTGTTAAATTGCATGTAACATCTATCAACCCAAAAAAACTAATAATATTATTTCTAGAGTAGTAATAATAATAAGGGTCTTATTAACGGATGTCCTTAAAGCATTTGTTAATAGACTATTTGAAGAAAGT
Organism: Quercus tomentella; assembly: GCA_028535165.1. Taxonomy (NCBI): domain Eukaryota; kingdom Viridiplantae; phylum Streptophyta; class Magnoliopsida; order Fagales; family Fagaceae; genus Quercus; species Quercus tomentella. The sequence continues at coordinate 14,387,333 of JAPQVY010000012.1, forward strand.
TTGATACCACTTTCATGGATAATATAAAAGGTTGTGAAAAAGTTAGTTTTTTTTTTTTTTTTTTTTCCTATAAAAAAATTTCTAAAAAGATATCATAAATCAATGCTCTTAAGGCATCCGTTAAATTTTCCCTAATAATAATTTTTTTTTCTTCACTCATGATGACAATAGGATTATATAATAAGTAAAACATGTTCATAATTTTTGTTTGAGTAAATTGCAAATTACACTCCTAAAGTTTGGGGGTGATTAAATTTATATCCTAAAATTTCAGAATTTAAATTTTATCTCCTGAAATTTGGGGTGTTTGGATTTTACACCCTAATATTTCAGAATTTGGATTTTACCTCATAAATTTTAGGAGTGTTAGAATTGTATATCCCTCAAATTTTGAAACTTTAAAATATAAAATCCAAACACTCTTAAAATATAGGGGTAAAATTCAAAATTTGAAATGTCAGGATGTAAAATCCAAACACCTCCAAACTTTAGAGGGTAAAATTCAAATTCTGAAATTTTAAGGTGTAAAATCCAATCACCCCCAAAACTTTAGGAGTGTAATTTGGAACTTACCCTTTTTGTTTTTATATACCATAGGATTTGAACTTATGGTATTTTATTCAAGACGATTGTTCTTTGACATCAAGACAAGTCTCTAATAGGTTTCTTTTGATGTAAACAAAATGAAATCTTAAAACCTTTATTCAACAATAATAAAATTTATCAATTAAGCTAATTAGAATCATATGTTCATAACTTTTAAAGAATCATAACCTAAAAGATTCGTATTCTTCATTTTTTTTTTTTTTTTGGTTAAGAATATCAAACCAAAGGAATAACAATCAACAAATGATAAACTTTATCAGTTTTTACTTGTTACAAAGATGAATACATAGGAAATAGGTCAAGAAACTACATGAACATAAAGTTTACAAAGAAAAATCTGGGAAGATTTGCATGAAAATTGCTTTCCTTCACTTGAAATAGAATGTAGTTTGGGTGGTGTCATGATTATATTAACTAAATGTCATGGGCATCAAGAAAAATTAAGCCCAAACTGCAGGAGCAACATGCAAAAATGCAAAACACAGAGAGTTTTAGTGCGAGAATTAAGAAGAGAAAAAGATGCTGTTTTTGTTGTCTCTTTTAATAGCATACATTTGAAATCGAGGGGGGAGGGGGGGGAACCTTTGTCTGTCATCCCTCTGTGTTTTTATTAGTGTCAATGACTAAGTGGGTCTCATCTTGACACTCAAACAACCATCTTTTCCTCTTTTGGTGTTGCTTGAAAGACTAGTACAACTTGATCTAGAACAAGTACATGATTGTGAATCAGCTTTGGATGCAACTTTATCAGGGGAAAAAAGAAGAAAGTATTTTGGTCCATTTTAAAATAATAAATAAATAGTAGAAACTAAAATATATCTTCTTTTTTTTTTTTTATGCTGTTGTCATTTTAGTATTTTTAGTTTCAAATTTTTTGGATTGGATATGGATCCTCAACTTATAAACTTTCAAACTGTTATCAATTTGATTATGTCATTAGGTTCCCTAAAATATTGACAGTTATAACTACTATAGTGGGCCTTTTTTACAATGTTGGGCTAGGCTGTCTCCTGCAGTATTAAGCCCAAGTGTTCTGAGTAAGGGAGTCGAGACTAGTCCAACTGCAACTCAATTTGGTCCGGCTTGTGCACAAACTATGCCCCGTTTGCCAGGCTTTAATCACAGGCCCATGGCAAGCAGAGCTGCTGCAGGTAAGTTATGGCAGACAAATATAATAAAGATAACACAAGAAATAGTAGACAAAATGGATAAAAGGGAGCGACAAGAGGCACCCCGTAGGCCGAAAGTATAGAAATAAATAAGGAATAATAATAATAGGATTATTGAATTAAAGAGGGAAAAATCAGTCTGCCATGCCAAGTAATGTTGCGGAGCTGAAACCAAGAAGGTAAACCACTTCCTCAATGCGACTAATCTCCCAGGGGAAAGAAATTAATTGCTTTGAGGGAATGGGACTGAATGGTTTATGTTTAATGAGGATCCTCTGTCTTTTTTGATAGAGAGCAGGGCTTTAGAGAGAGAGAGGAGATCAAACTATTGGTGCATGCCTGCCATTCTATACTCCCTATTCTCTATCATTCCTAGTTTTTCCTTTCTTTCTTTTTTCTTCCTTTTCTTTCTCAGTGTTAACTCATTTTGTTGCGATTCTCTCCTAGAGGTTGCTATTTCAGTGTTTGTGATTGTGATCCTGACCGTCCTACCCTGCTGTGCACGGCAAGGCCCCTTTTTATAGTGTCCGCTGTGACCGAATTTTACTATTTTAGCCTTTAACAACCTTTGTCTGGTCTGGGTGTCCTTACCAACCACTTACTGGTTTGCCAGTCGCTCAGCCACCACCACTTACCTATGCTAGTCGTGACACCAGACAAAAAAAGCTTTTTTTTTTTTTTTTGTTTACTTGCCGTGCTACAATGTGAGTGCTCTCTCTCTCTTCCTATCCCTCATGGCATGCACCTAGTGGTCCCAGCTCATCCTTACTTCCTTTGGGCAGTATGTCATCCTAGAAGGACGTTTCCCCCAAAAGAGCCTGAGCAGGAATCCTAGAATAGGTTTTCCCCTCTCCCCATCGCCAGATCATGCCTTCTTACCTCTAACCTATGACCTCACCACCTCCTATATTGGCTAGGTACAGACTGGTGATGTCTTGGCCTTATACGTGCTTCACTTCCATGTATATCCGAAATTTGCCTGCTGCTCACGCATCCGCCGTGATCTAGAGACTGGTCTGCACATCCTGCCGCCCATCTTTGGCTTCTTATGGCGTGAACCATTTTCTGGCTTCTCATTCTTTAAAGCTTGCTCCTTTTAGGGCTGGGCTTTTGCTTGGCGGTGGGCTTTTCCTCCTTCAACCCACTCTCTTGCTCTTTTCTGCAGTCTTTGCGTGTCCTGCCATACTGCTTTGCCATTCCGATTATGGCGTTATTTAACCCAAGCCTACTAGGCTTCTTTGGGCTTGTTGCTTATTCTTCCCTCAATGACTCAGTTTAGTCATTTGGGCTTTTTTGGTTACATTGGGCATCCTTGGCCCCATTTACTTTCCTTGGGCCCTTTTGGCCCTTTTCCTAGCTTTGCATTCTCATGGGTTTTTACTAACTCATTTGAGCTTCCTTGGCCCAATTACCTTATCCTTCATCCTTGGGGCTCATGGATTTTCCATCAACCCTTTACTTTCCTTACTTTCATTACTTCGGGCCTGCTATGGCCCATTCTCACTTTTCTATATCACATACTGCCTATGAGTTTGCTTCTTCTCTCTTTTCGGGCTCCTTTAGGCCCGTCTACTTCCTCAAGACCCATTTGTTTATTTCATAGGTCTGTAATCCATTATTCCTGTCGTTTGGGTTTAATGGTTTTTTTATCCACTTACTAAATCTTTTCTGCCCATGTTGCTGGGCTTCTTGTTTCTATTGGGCTTCCGAAAATGATCATCAACAACTACATTATCTTGTTTATTTATCTATTTTAATTTTGCTTTTGCTATTACAGTATGTTGGGTTTAAACTAAACAAAAATCGAATCTAGATCATTTATTTTCTGTAATCGCGGACTATCATATGCTTAAACGAAAAGTCCAGGGTTTAAATTGAATGAAAATCGAATCTTAGATCATTTATTCTTTGTAATCGAGGACTATCGTATGCCTAAACAAAAAGTTTAGAAACACACCCTTTTACAGTAATATTGGGAAAGATATTGACTATATAGGTTAACTAGTTGAAAACTTCAATGTTTACATGTTGTCCCGTGAGAGACGTGCAGGTGCAAATAAAAGCAAATCAAGCTGGTGGTTAGCTCATTCTCCGAATTAAAGCAACAAAAATTTGACCTACAATTTCTTGATTCAACATAGACCTCAGCCAATTTAATTCTCAGTCTTCATTCTTCGTGAATCACACAAATATACAAGGTCATGAAGATCACGTCAGCTGAACTAGGCAAGCAGATTATCAGATTTTCTTTGCAGAGATTGGGGAAGTTGCTATATGTGCTCTATGAAAAGTCTTAATATACTAGAATTTTTATTTTTTAAACCTATGGAATTCATCTCTAGGGGTAGGTGTGTTAAGAAGAAGAAGAAGAAATGCAGAGAATAGTTTCAATTGTAACCAACTTTGTATGCCATCACTTGCTCTGACAATTGACCCACCATATATGGAAGCAAATTGTAAAATGTTTATGAAATACAAAAAGACTTTGCTTTTAAAGGTGAGAAAATTCAAAACATAATCGGAAAATAGTCTTAATTAAAACACTTTTTTTCTTCTTTATGCACGTGCACACATTAACATTGTTTAGCCTTATCATTAAATTAGAACGTAATATTATCTATTTCAATTTTGCTTTTGCTATTAAAATATGTTGTTTTTTAAACTAAAATCGAACCTAGATCATTTGTTCTATGTAATTAAAAACTATCATATGCTTAAACAAAAAGTCTCAGGACGCATCTTTTAACGTGAAAATTGGGAAAGATATTGACTATAGTTTAACTAGTTATATTTTTTTTTTCAAAACTTAAGAAAAACATTTATTGACCAAAATTATAGAAATTTGATAATTTAGGAGGTTTAGAAACTTTGAGACTTGAGAGAACAAAATAACATCAACACCAAAGTTAAAGGGACTTAAATGTATTTTAGCCATAAATAAATACGAGTCAGCCTTGCCTGTTGCAAATTTTAGCAATATTAGCTTATCATTAGATTAGTACATAAAAGAGGAACAAGGTTTTAATTTTGTTTATTTTTCTATTTTAATTTTGATTTTGTTATTACAATACGTCGGTTTTTAAATTAAAATCGAACCCATATCATTTATTTTCTATAATCAAGGATTATCATATGCCTAAACAATAAGTCTAGAGACACATCCTTTGGCATGGAAATTGGGAAAGATATAAAATTAACTAGTTGAAAACTTCAATGTTTAAATGTTGTCCCATAAGAGTCGTGCAGGTGCAAATAATAGCAAACCAAGCTGGTGGTTAGCTCATTCTCTGAATTAAAACAACCAAAATTTGACCCTTAATTTCTTGATTCAACATAGACCCCAGCCAAGTTTATTCTCAGTCTTCATTCTTCGTGAATCACACAAATAATGCAAGGTCATGAAGAACACGTCAGCTGAACTATATAGGCAAGCAGATTATCATATTTTCTTTGCAGAGATTGGGGAAGTTGTTATGTTTGCTCTTTGAAAAGTCTTAATATACGAGACTTTTTAAACATATGGAATTCATCTCTAGGGTTAGGTGTGTTGGAAGAAAAGCAGAGAATAGTTTCAATTGTTACCAACTTTCTATGCCATCATGGAAACAAATTGTAATATATGCTTATGAAATACAAAAAGACTTTTGCTTTTAAAGGTGAGAAAATTCAAAACATAATCGGAAAATAGTCTTAATTTAAAACACTTTTTTCTTCTTTATGCACGTGTACGTTAACATTGTTTAGGCTTAATTAATTTCTCAATTGAATTCATTTTTAAGTTATTTTCATTGAAAATTTTGATTTAGACTCCAACGAACAATTAATGCATTACTTATTAGTTACGTCCAAGTTACCAATTCAATAGATAGTACAATTATAGTAATTATTACCATTATCCAAATCAATAAAAGAACATAAATATTTGTTGACGAAGTGAAAAACCTTTACAAAATTCTTCAAATAAAAACCAATGCTGATAACCTACCCATTGAAAATTTTACTCTAGAAGAAACCCTTACGATAGTCTAAACTTACAAAATCTTTGTAAATAGACCATTGCCACCTCAGCATCTGATCCATATTTGCCTCACATTGCAGCAACCACCAACACTCTGCAATTATTCAATGAAACCCCCTTCATGAATGTCTCTGTCTACAACCACCAAAAAGTTCTAATATTCCACGTAACTCTTTGGAGAGATACACTAATAAAGGCACTAGTAATGGATATGCAAATATATGATCTGAAATGAGAAACACTGTAAGAAATAACTGAAGAAAGAACTCATAACGAGAACACTCAAAAGGAAATAATTATCAAGTTGTTTCTTGGCTCAAATCAATACACAACCAACTTGCTTCAATACAACCATCATTAACATTTGTTTTGACACGCATGTGCATATTAGCGAACATAACATGCATTAAGAAAATAAATAAATCAAAAATCAAAACATGGCATTTAAAGTCATGTTTTATTTATTTAGTCATCAAATTAATCGGGAAAAAAATAATAATAAGTCAATCCGACAACAGCAAAAATTCTCTCTCAACTAATGTAAGATCGCAATTAGTTGGGTAGAAATATAATGAAAAATTTATTTGATAATATTATCTAAGAAATCTTATAAAATATTAAAATGATCTGGCAGAGTAGGGTCCACATGGCATGCCCCTTTTTTATGTTAGATATTCTCATCTCCTAATTAATGGAATATTTCCATCTTGTTTTCCTTTTTTTCATGTGAGGGGATAGGACACTACTTCTTCTTTTTTAAGTGAATAACTTCCACATAACCATGTTTATACTCAGAAGTCTAAAGGAAATAAATAATATATAATAATACCTCAAAAGTCTTAAAATTTTAATTATTTGAATGTTGATTGTTAAGATGATCTTTGATTCAAGAAATGTTTTATTTTTTATTTTTATTTTTTTTAAGATAGTTATAATAGATAATTGTCAGTCCCGCAGTTTGAACTCTTTCTTCTCTAGACTTCTAAGCACTTTGTGTATGGGGAAGTATCAATTAAGATACAATAGGCTCAGTTGAGGAAGTGTTGTTTAGGATTTTTAGAGTTTGTATTTAAGGATTTTGGGATTTGAATTTTTTTTAGGTTAAAAAAATTGCACTAAAATCAATTTTGTAATATTAGGCACATTTAGGATTTTTTAAAATTTTATTTGAAGGTCCCTATGAGGATTAAAGAATGTAGTGTGGGTAATGCAACATTTATGTTTTTTTAGATGTCAATTTTGTTCTAACAATTTTTCTTTCTGATGGGCCAAGAATGTATTGACCTCTTGTGATAAATTAACAAGTTAATTAGCTAAGTTAATTAATTAATTCAATTAACATGCAATATGCGTGGTAGTACAAACAAATCACCAACTAAGTTAATATGCAGCGGAAAATAAAGTTGACACTGTGATTTGTTTACGAATGGGGAAAACCTCCAAGGCAAAAACCCTACCGGGTGATTTTAAGGTCACCACTCCCGAGAATCCACTATTATCACAACAAGCGATTACAAATAAAGGAATTCTAGCACCTTATACCAACCTATAGTTGAACCCTTACCCTAATACCCAATTGGACTTATTCTATAGTGACAATCTCTCATTTTCAATGCACGGCTCCCAGTACGTAACTAACCAATCGATGTACGGATCCAAATACGTAACTAACCACCAACTTGAGAAGGATGTTAGCTGCAAAGTTCTTCAGTTCATTAACATGATGAAGATCACGAAGCTTATTGGTTACAAAACCCTACGGCGTACAAATACAGCAGTTTCTTGAAGAGAAAGATGAAATAGGGCAAATTGTCTTTGGTCACAATATGCTTGTAAAAAACCTTTGCATCAAGTTGCACTCACTTGCATCAATTGTGGCAGCCCTTAAAATAATCCTTATATATGTTTAGGGTCGTGAGAAAAAAAAGTCTAAACATGTATACATGGATTGGAGTGAAATCAGATCTGAAAATCTAATTTTCTTAAATCTCGATAGATAGGGTATCTATCGAGCAACTATCGAACATCGGGCAAAAGCTGCTTTTTAAACCTCGATAGATGCTATCTGTCGAGCTAGCAGTCGAGTTTTAAAATCTAGCACTTCTTCACTTGATTCTTGGACAGACTTGCATGGCTTTAATACTTGGGCTTGAACTCTTATTCCTTAAAGCATTAAATATATCATAGATCTACCCAATTACAAGTAAAGTGCATTTTGTCAAAGGATTAACTAATTTTACATTGATATATGTTTCTAACATGATTCACATATGTCCTAACACTTTCATATCATTTTAAGTTATAAACATTACAAAAGAAAACCCTTTTAGGTAGCAATTATCTCTTACTTTTATTTTGAACGATTATCTCTTACGTCTATTCTATGAAGTGGAACTCTCATAATATGTGAGTTCTATACTGTTAAGTATTTACGAGACTTAGACACGTGGAACCAGTTTAAGAGATGTCGTCGTTTGAATGATATCATATGGAGATGTTGAGACTTGAGATGCTTATCCTATTAGGTGCCTATAAGATGCCAATAGCTCAAAATTTTCAAATGCTATAATTGTTTCTTCGTTATTAATTGACTTAAAGTTTGTTTTGATTTCATGTTTTTCAAGATGTAGAAGTAGAAAATTGAAATTTATTATTTCTTAGCATATGCATGCGTTCGTGATCCCCTAAGTCATAGTTTTGCGTTTCCATTTGAACTTTTGAAGAGGTTTCCCTATCTTCTTTCCTCCTTTTTGTGGAGATTCCATACAATTTTTTTAAGATCTACATGATATCGAAGTTTGTAGAAATTATATTACATATAAATTTGTATTCACACACTATAGACACGCACACACTCGAATTTGTTTAGAGAGAGAGAAACATGAAGGAAAACTTCTTAATTCTTATTTAAACCGAGGCTTCTTGACCTTCAATAAAAAAGTGTGAAGTAAAATCATTGATTTGTTACACTAATATTTTTTTTTCTCTTTTTACGTGTCTTTCAATGATTTGAAAACAATAATAATAATAATAATAATTATTATTATTATTTTACCATGTCTTAATTATATAGAGGCTCTTGAACCATACTGTTGAGTATTGTATTAAAATAAATAAATCCCTCGCGTATAATATATGTGATCGAAAGGCTAATAATTAAAAGAAATCTACTAGTGTAAAAGAGAAGTGCAGCATTATGAATATTCTGGAAACTAGTTCAAACAATAAATGCATGCATACATGTAACACACTATCATACACGCATTTACTAGCTATACTTAATTTGTACCAATAAATTTATGTTTCATCCATTTAAGAAGATCATATATATTTGAGAGTTCATAACTCAATAAGATACCGTAGACAAATTAATCTAGCAGCATGTATCAATAAAATATGAGAATGTGTATTTCAATATTAATCTTAAGCATTTGGTTTGTATAGATTAGTTTCATTAATTCATTTTTCTTAAAAAAAGAAGTTGAAAAAAAGTAAAATAAATTGCACATTCTTTTTTACAATGAAAATAAGTTAAATCAAACAAGCTCTGATGAAGTATCAAAGGTCACAAATATTGGTGTTTCGGCCTAGCTAGCAAATTTCATCCATATTTACCTTCCAAATTAATGTAAATATATGAGATTTATCAAGTTGTGAAATAAATAATGGACAAAACTATTTCTTTAGTTTCTTTATAAAAATGAGGGAAACAAGGTGCTTCATCAACATGTAGACCAGAGGACAATTTCCAGGATTCAAGACCAGTGGCCCCGCCGCCTCATTGATTTCAGCGATTTGTGTTCCTTTTGTGTTTGTCTTTGATTAGAAAGTTGTCAATTTATCACACATGCAATATGGCTGCTCTGACATTCAAACCATGCTTTTACACCTTTAATTTTGAAACAAAAATCCCAACATCTATTTCTTCATTAAGTGATGTCGATCGGGGTTTGATTAATTTGTATGCAAAAAAATTTAATATCAATATCAATTGGAAGATGCTTTTGAAAATTTTTTCAAGTAAAATTTCAAAGCTGATCGTGTAGTTTCTAAAATGCAATGTTGCTCACCAACAATTGAGGAAGCAAAATCTAAAGCTTTCTGATGAAGACTGTGTGTCAATCAAAGATGATATATAATGCACACTTATGTTATACGTAAGCTTATTCGTCATCATCACTTGGATTTTAATTCTCTAGAAGATGTAATGTCGCTATATATAAGCATTAAGAACGGGCTACCTTAGGTCCAAAGTCAAACACATTTAATTGTAACTTTTGAGCCTAAGACTTCCTAATCAATCATTGACAATTACAATATTTTTTTTGTTGAAAAAAGAAGCTTTTTTTTTTTCATGAGGAGTGCGTGCCCTACGCCCTCCTACCACAAATTTGAGGAGGTAATTGCTTGATTACTTTGCGCCATAATTGTTTTTATTTTTTTGAAAAAGAAAAATTCAGAATTTAAAAAACTAAAATTATACTTGTATCTACATTAATTTCAATTCTACTCCTGGTCTATTATTATTTCCTTAACTATTTCCATTTAAGAAAGTTTAATATGCTTTAGAAAAGCAATTTGAATTTCTACGGAAAAACAAAACTATGTGAATTAGCTAGTTAAAACTTAAAGCACTTAAAAAGTAAAGAAGAAATAGAAAGAAAACACACACACGCAAATGGTTCTCCCAAAAGCTCATATGTCACATCTTTATTATTTAGTTCTATCTTATATGCATTACAATGTACCTATTTATATATAGTAACCTATTTTTAAGCTAACCCTAAACTTACTCTAGAGCTGTAGTAAATGCAGTACAATAGGATTATTACTATAACAATATTTATTATTATAATGAGAAAAGAATGGCGGCTGGACTAAAATTATAAAATGAGCAATTGGGAGGGCCCTGAATTCATGCATATCTCAAATTCAACTTAAGATGAAAGTTTGAACACATTAATTTGAATTTGGAACAAAAAGTGTAACTACCAGGTAGGTAGAGAACAGATTGGATGGAACATGAATATTAAAATAGGTTGCAAAGAAGACTAAATATCCTGCAAGTGTGCGAGGAGACCGATACCTCATGAGTCTTGAGTGCTTGAAATTAAAAGAAATAATTTTTTTTTTAATTTTTTACCTTTTGAGAATGAACTCATACTTTTCAGGAGGCTAAAATATTTATTTTATTTTATTTTATTTTTATAAATTTAATTTTCTTCCGAAAATGTTTTATTGTTTTTTTCAAAATGAATCCCAAAACATGGCTCCGCCCCTGGGAAAAAAATATTGACTTGAAATCAGAACGTTAATTACTTCCTTTGTTTTTGTACCTTGCTTTCGAATATGAGACAGAATTGACATTTGAAACCATCATGCGCCGAAGTTAACTATAACCATTAGCCATTACCACTGCGCAAAACTGGTGGTGGGCTTGGAATTGTTCCGTAGCGACTGAATTTAAAAACATGCATCACATGCATGCAAGAAATTACGACTGAAATGAGTATTCCAAAATGAATGTTGTACCTTTGGAATGCTTTTTTTTAATAGTTTTTACATAGTCATCCTGATTCCTCAGCCAGCATTCACTATTACTGTGAAGTCAATGTGTAAGTCCAAAAGACTCCACATTAGAGGGCCCAAAAGAGAGAGAAACACCTTGATGGTTTGATTACTAATCCTTTTATGTTTGTATTAGGCTAATAGCAAGCCACGATGTACCAAAAGACAAAAAAAAAAGTTATTAATAGAATCTGATTAAACTCAGGTAGGGTAGGAATTAGATTCTTCTTGTACTAACAATTAAAACATTGGTGGCCTCTATTGATGATAAGTCTTAATCTCAATGAAAAAGAATGAGTTGATTTACGTTAATGTGTCACTTAATTATAGAAATAATAAAGGGTATAATTTTGGATAAAATAATAAAATGGCAAAAACAATCAAATTAAACATACAATAATAACTAGTAAAACTTACTCTCAAAATTTTAAGCATAACTATCAATTCTCAATAGACAAATTAGTATCAATGAAGTGTAATGTTGGGTTAAGATAGCTTGATCCCGGTTAATTAGTTCAATTACCCAAGTTGATTAATTAGATTCAATTACATACAAATCGTGAAGGCATCATCAAATCACCAAAAATACTAAATGTAGCGGAGAATAAATTTGACACGATAATTTGTTGACAAATGGGGAAAATCTTGCAAAGCAAAAACCTTACTGGGTGATTTTAAGGTCACTACTTTTAAGAATCCACTAATCGGCAATCAAGCGGTTACAAGTATAAGAAATCTTACCAACTATCCTGGCTTATCCCGAAATACCAACCTACAGTTGAACCTTCGCTTCAATACTCAATTGGACTTGATTTTGTAGTAGTCTTCTTTCCTTTGATGCACAAACATCCAATTTGTGACTAACTATTTGCACAGATCTTAGTACGTGACTAACTCCAACTTGAACAGATGTTGTTGGCTATAAAGTTCTTCACTTCATCAACAATTAAGATCTAAAAGCACTTGATTACAAAACCCTATAGCGTACAAACGCAATAGCTTCTCACAGAAAAAATAAGTCTCTTGGTATCTGTATCCGTGTGTGATGGCTCTTAAAATAAGTCTTATATATATTTAGGATTGTGAGAAAAGAAACCTTAAACAAATACAAAAGTCTTGGCCGGATTTCAGATCTGGAAATTCTGAAATCGTAAGTCTCGATAGATCGAGTTACTATCGAGTTTCACATTAAGTCTCTATAGTAGGCATTTGTCAAGCTATTTGTCGAGACTTAATGAACAACTTTTCCTCACTTGTTTCTTACACTAATCTTCACGTCTTTAATACTTGACTTGAACAACATGTTTCTTGAAGTATTAAACTCATCTTAGATCTACCCAATTATAAGTAAAATACATTTTGTCAAAGGATTAGCCAATTACAAAACATATGACCCTAACATGTAATTTAGAACAAACAATACAATAGTTCTAATAAATTGAATCTAGGCTAATTATGAAGCCTATTGAGCCAAAGACATTCTAAGATTGTTGGATCGGATTTTAAATTAAATTCCAATTCAATTAATGGGGTACGGTAGGAGTGTTTGATTCATTTATCCATTTATATATAAATAGTCAAACTCAAACCCGAATATAAATTTTCTATCTCATTCTAAGTTGTTCAAGTTTATACTCCATCTAATTAAGTTTTTTTTTTTTTTTTTTTTTAAGTTTATACTCTATTAATTATAGTTTATCACATTTTTTTTCCCTTTATAAAATAACCAATGTTTAAATGGGAAAAAATTACACGTGTCATATTGCAGTTGGTAAAACATAATGTGAAACGCTCATATCAATATCAAGACAAATTAGTTTTTTTTTTTTTTTTGGAGAGCATCCAAATAATAGTCTTTAAATTTTACAAACCAAATATGAAATTAAGACATTCCAAACTCCAAAGTATCCAAATACAACTAATGAGAGCAGTTCATAAAATTAGTTTTATTTTTTAAAGTCCCTTCTCAAAAAAAAAAAAAAAGGTTTTATTTTTCAAAGTTCAAACCCCATATATCTTTGCATATTATTACACACATATATAAACAATTATTAACTCTAATCCTTTTCTTTTGCTTTTGGCTTTTCCTTATGGCTTTTTATCAAATGGATAATTTTATTTTGATTTGACTTCGGCTCAATTTCACTTTAAATTTGATGTGCTTGTGTTCTAGATTGATGTAAAGCAAAGTCTTTCAGTGTTTGAGGTCTTCGAAAGAGTAACGCATACTCAAAATTATACAAGTTGACAACTTGACACAATCTAATCTAAAAAAAGAAATTTCAATACTATGAGAATAATGTTACTTTCTCTTACATGAGTAGTAAACTCTTCCATAAATTTAAGTGTAATCTACTATTATGTGAGAAGAAGAATCATTATTCTCAAAATACAGAATAATTACTCATATATTTAAAGTGGTAAAATATCTCATAAATATTCTCAAAATCAGAAATATTTGGTTTATGTATGTTTTCTTCTAATGAAAATTCTGACTTAGGAAAGTCAATTCACATGACAAAGATTTTTTTCCCATATATATGTTTGATCATTTATGTTGACTAGGACCGTAGGTTAGGTTAGAGGAGATTATGTGGAATATGATTATATCTCAATTTTAAAATTGAGTGGGTCCATTTCATGTCACCAATTTATTTCAAGTAGTCTAATGGTAAGTATAGTGTTACGACATTTAAATTTTAAATAATATGACACTAAATACATATTAATTTTTTATTTTTTTATATTTAATTTGAAGTACAAATAAATCTGTTTCTAATGTAAAAGATTAATTTTTAGGTAGATAAAGAATGATCATTCTCTAACAAGTCAAAATAAATAAATTATACTTTAGATTTATGTTAATATATTAGATTTGACTGACCTTGATTTGGTAAGTATGGAAACAAATTGCAAGATCATATAATTTTAACAAACATTAGAAAAAATTATTATGCACTTTCGGCTTATTTTCAGCCAATTTTACTCTACTCCCCTCACTCCTCCTCAATCCAAACAAACCATAAATATAATAAGAGAGGGATCATGCTACACCGTTCTTTGAAAGTACTTGATAATTATTCATAACATTATCAATCTCTACCTTTTAGAGCATTAGTATTGGTGGTGTTAAAAATTAAAACTATATTGCTATTTTTTGCACTACCAAATACAAAAATATGGCTACATTGGGGGTGCCAAAGCTAAATAATGGTGGGTCATCTGCGTCATGGTCATGCCTTTGGTATGGTGGGTCATTGGTTTTGGGTCATGCTGTGGGTGTAGGTTTGTGCCGTGGTGTTTGTGGGTCTTGCCGTGGTGGGTCATCGGTTTCATGGTTTCGTGGGTCATGTCGTGGGGTTTGTGTGGTGGGTTATCGGCATTGTGGTCATGCCGTGGGTGTGGTGGGTCATCGGTTTCGGGTCATGCTTGGGTGTGGGTTTCTGTGGGTTTTATTTTTGTGGTTGTGGGTTGATTTTCTTGGGTAATTGTGAGCTGATTTTGGTGATTGTAGTGGTGGGCTGTGTGAAGTGGTGGTTGACCGATGGTGGTGGTGGGTTGTGTGCAGTGGTGGTTGTAATTATTATTTATTATAGTAGATATATTATTTTAATGTATTGTTTATATTATTTTATTGTGTTGAAAGTTAAAATAAAACTACTGATATCAGGTGTTTTATAAAATAAGAAAATAAAACAAATAAAATAACTTTTGATAGAGTTAAATAGTTAAAATTAGGTCTCCACCAACATTGATGCTCTTATAGATGTAATGAATTGCTAAATCTACTTTCTAAATGAAAAAGATCTGATACAGTTTTGCATATAGTGAATTTGTCCCTTGAGAGATAAGAATTAAGAATTACCTACCATGTGGCACGTAGCATATAGAGGGGAAAAGGTCAAAAAGCATTAATCTAAAAGTTTGTTTATGAATCTACATGGAAGAGGTAAAACCAATAGTGAGTCAGTCGTGGTACTTGTTCTGACCATGAAAACAATTGTCTTCACACTGGTCTTATCGTAGAATTTCAGTATTGTCGGTGTAATTGGGTAATCTACTTTAATTTACTTGTACTAGTCGATTGGAATCATACGAAGAAGTCAGTAAAGGCGTAATAAAGCTTCGATTCAATTTATTTCAGTACCGGTCAGGACAGGATTCTTTAGACTTTTTAGGTTAATTTTGTAGTTGAGTTTTTATTTAAATTTATTATTATATTATATTATTAATAATTTATATACATATTAAAAATATATAGTCAGCCTACCAGCAATGTAATAAGATCTAATTCATTCATTTGGAAATTAATAAATAAAATATTGAAAATTCTATAATAGATTTAGGGTCTATTTAGATACGGCTTATTTTGTTGAAAATTGAAAACTTATTGCTGAAAACATTGTAACAAAATAATTTTTAAAATGCAAAACACTGTAACAAACTTATTACTATGTTTTTCAATACTTGGCTGGTCCGTGAACAGTACCGTGTGACTTAGGAAAAAAACGCAAAACGCAAAATCATTCCTTGGCAAATGTACGCTTAACTTAAAAGAACTTTAAAAGGTCCTAATTCTGTTTGTCTTATGTTTTTAATTAGAGATAATTATCTTACTAAATGAATTCATAAAACCACACATGTGGGTAGGGATACATAAAAAAACCAAAACAACAATAATATTTTCACCATATTTTTACAACAAATCATAAGTAGTGAGTTGTTATGGGTTCTAATTTGAATTTACAATTTAAATTACTTTTTTCTCACTCATAACAACCAATAACAACCCACCACTTAGAATTTATTGTGAAAATATTGTGGATATAGTATTTCTCCAAACTTAATCAATATAAACCGACCAAAACAGGCTGCCAATGCCGGAAATTGAAGATGTCATCCTGAGGGTTAGAAGAAAAGTTCGAAACCAAAGGTGTTACAATTCGCGTGATTACCAATTTAGTTTTTAAAAAGCCAAAAAAAATTGCTATATATATATATTACATATATAATTAATATTTTATATTTTTTTATATAAAAAATATCATACATGAAACAATGTAATAATAATAATAATAATAATAATAATAATAATAATAATATTATTATTATTATTATTATTATTATTATTATTATTATTATTATTTTGAGTGAGGAATGTCATCTTTTAATGAGACTTAAAGAACGCTTTCAAAGTTCATTAGATTTTCATTTCCTGATTTACATTCATTCACTTTGTCAAGTTTAGGGGTGTTCACCAAAACGCACAAACCGCACCAAAACTACTTACAAAATGGTATAACCGCATTGCAAGTGACAGTGCACCGCACCGCATGGTGCAGTGCAGTTTGTGGTTTTATAATAAGAAAACCACACAAACTGCACTGCACTGCACCGCACCGCACCCTCTTTATATATTAATATATTTATTTTTTTAATATTAAATATGTCATTAATAGTTTAATAACCCTATTTTTCCAAAAAAAAAAGTTTAATAACTTTAGCAAGTGTTGATTAGGAAACCAACCCAAAATAAAGAAAAACTAGTTCAATAGTTTTAAACTTGGCCCAAAAGCCCAAAATAAAGGGAAAAATTAGTTTTGGGCTGGGCAAGAAAAGCCTAGAATTTGAAAAATATACCAGTTTCAAACCATTCAAACAATATCTTATACACTGCACTGCACTTTGCGATGTAGTTTAGCCAAAACCATAACCACACTGCACCTCATTTTTGCAATCACATGTGAGGTGCAGTGCGGTTATGGTTTTGACTAAACTCTAAACCACACCGCACTACATCTCACATGTGACTGCAAAAATGAGGTGCAGTATGATTATGGTTTTGGCTAAACTACATCGCAAAGTGTAGTGTTAAAAATGATCCAAAACTGCACCGCATGGCACCGCAAACACCCCTAGTCAAGTCTCTTTTATCTCTCTCACTCCCTCACTATCTCATGCCTTTCTTTGTCAATCTCTCTGTCTCACAGACAGAATTCATCTATTCGGTGATGTCGCTCAAACCTCATGTCTAGCCCAATCTAAAAATCAAAGGACCACAATGAGTAGAGAGGCTAGTCTCCCCATTATCATTGTGCAATGCTATGACGCTCAAGGGGAAATCGACCTATAATTAATTAGCTCATAAGCTCAATGCAAAACCTCCCCTAAAACCGATCAAGTTGTATTATGTACACTTCTATTTGTGAGTCTTATATGTTGTGAAAGACTATTGGAGATGTTTTATAAGATAATTTATTATTTTGTGTAACCTTCAGGGAGCGATATCTCGCATTCTCACTTACATGCAAGTGAGTCCCATAGATATGGGACCCATTACCATATATGAGAGTACCTTCGTATACAACTATTACACAGAACACAAGTATTATCTCTTACACAAAACACAAATACCATCTTTGATACGATATCCTGTGGCCATGAACCCATGTATCATTCCTCAATAGTCTCGGAAATGACAACCATAACCTTCTTTCAAACGACGTGTCGTTTTGATATTGATTAAGAGAAGGACATACATTAATGGGGGTCAAATATTTTGGGCAAAAAAAGGTCAAGGATTAAGAATAAGTCATAGGTGTGAACCAGAAGACCTGTGGGTCCGAACACTTTTCTCTTGCAAACTTTGCATGCACGCCACGTGGAAAATCATGGTAGGGCGTTTACACGTGGGACATGACCCAAACGCGTTGATGATTAAAAATTTCAAAAAATCAACGGCCCACATAGCTCCCTAAAAAAAAAAAAAAATTAATATCTTTTTTTGATTCTTCATTCTTGTCCCACTTTTTTGATTTCAAAAAAATCCATGCAAACATTTTAGCTCCCCCACAATATCAAATCGTTATTTAGCTCCTCCACGTACCATCTCGAAGCTTTTCTTTCTTGTCAACTTCACAATCTCACACGCTTCAAAAAGAAAGAACCTGAAACTTTTTTTTTTTTTTTTTTCTAAATTGTTATTTGTTTTTTACTTTTTTTTTTATTTGGAATAATTAAAAAAAAAAAAAATCAAAAGCTTGCATAGCAAGTTTTCTATAACTGGTTGCAGAGAATAAAGTCCCCACTATGGAAGACTTTTTCGTAAGCGTGACGACGCGTAAACGCAATGGGAACAAATGGGAAATACAGGAAAATAAAAAAGAAAGATAGAGAGAGAGAGAAAAAGAAAAAGAAAAATGAAAGAGAAAGATAGAGAGAGAGAGTTTCCGCGTAGACAGATGAGACTGAGAAGAGACTGTTTAGAGGAAGAAAAGAATGAAATAAAGAGAGAGAGAGCGCTTTTCTTTGGTTTCATTTTCTGAATCTGAACGAATAAAAATAACACTTTGTTTTTAGACACCTAAGCAACAAAGAAAATCAACCTTGTTTCTTTCTCGGCGATTCACACCTGGGTTTTCATAGTTTTCACACCACCTATACATATAAATCTCTCTCTCGCTTTCTCTTTTGGTCTTTCTATCTTTCTCTCTTATTACAATCCATCTTTTGGAACAGAAAATTCTAATCTTTGTATAAAGCTATTTTCCTACTTTTTGTTTTTATTTTTTTGTGTGGTTGTTAATGGAGGGACATCATCCTCATCCTCATCATCTTCAACATCAGCATCAGCAACAGCAACATCATCATATCAGTGTCAACGTTGATACGAGTGATAGATTTCCTCAATGGAGTGTTCAAGAGACAAAGGAGTTCTTGATGATCCGAGCTGAGCTGGATCGAACTTTCATGGAAACAAAGAGGAACAAGCTCCTCTGGGAAGTTATCTCCACCAAGATGAAAGAAAAGGGTTTCAATCGCAGCGCTGAACAGTGCAAGTGCAAGTGGAAAAACCTCGTTACTCGTTATAAGGTACTTTTACTCAATACCCATATAAAAAAAACCCTGATCTTTATTCTTATGATTGGTTTTGAAGATTTTTGTAGTTTTTGGATTAGGAAAAAACTCTAGCTGTTTATAAGCTTTTGGGTTTTTGGTTTTTGGTTTTTTTTTTTTTTTTTTTTTTTTTTTTAAACCTAAATATCTCTTTTGGAAACAACAAAAAAGTATTATTTGACTTAAAAGTCTTTGGTGGTTATGGGTTTTGTTAATATTTCTTTGTTGGTGATTTTAAGGGGTGTGAGACAATGGAACCTGAAGCCATGCGTCAACAATTCCCGTTTTACAATGAACTCCAAGCGATTTTCACTGCGAGGATGCAGAGAATGTTATGGGCTGAAGCTGAAGGAGCAGCAAGTGGTTCAAAAAAGAAAGCTGCACAGCTTTCATCTGATGAAGAGGAAGATATCGAAGACAGTGAGGGAGAGATCAAAGGCAACACTAGGAAGAAGATTAAAAAGAGCAGCAAGAGCAATATTACTGGAAGTAGTACTAGCGGTGTTGGTAGTGGGAGTGGAAACAATTTCAACCATTTGAAGGAGATATTGGATGATTTCATGAAGCAACAGTTGCAAATAGAAGTGCAATGGAGGGAAGCGTTTGAGGCTAGAGAAAACGAGAGGAGATTAAAGGAAATGGAGTGGAGGCAACACATGGAAGCATTGGAGAGTGAGAGGATATTGATGGAGCAGAGGTGGAGAGAGAGGGAAGAGCAAAGGAGGATGAGAGAAGAAGCTAGGGCTGAGAAAAGGGACGCTCTTATCACAGCTTTGCTAAGCAAGATTAGGAGAGAGGATATGTAGTACCAGTATTACTTAGTAGCTGATTGGCTAGCTTTTGATCATTTTTCTTTTTAGCTTTGTGTTTCAAAGAGATGGATGAGCTTGCAAGCTTTGAAACTGAGAGGTTTGTCTTGGAACTCACATGTTGGAGATGATTTTGTTCTTATGGCTTTATCATATATGCAAATCATCGTTTTTTCCTCGCTGAGACTAAAGGCGTATTTAGTGTAGAAAGTTCGCATCTTTTCATTATATTATATAAGCTGTTTTGCTCTCATAAGTCTGATCTTAATCATGCAGTGCTTTTGTCATAATTGAGAGATAAAAGAACACAATTTACATTCATATTTAAGTAGGTGAAAACCACAAAACATTATGTTTGAGATAATGTCAATGAGAATAAGCATTCCATTATGATGCTCGGTTTTTACGTTAATGCTCCATTCTTGCTAATGGCTCTCAACTTCATAAGAGTGTAGTTACTTTCACTTTGATACAGATACACTTTGATGAGTGATACAGATACACTATTTGTATACAAAGATTTCGGTTCTTACATGTTTAATTATTGGTGCTAGTCCTGTTTAGTTGACTACTGTTTTATACAATTTAGCAATCAAATCCTAGAAAAACGGACTGTATAGAAATGGATGATCCTGTTCCATCATAAAAAAAAAAAAGTTAAGAAATTGTCTTTATTTTGGTTTAAAAGTTTTACTAAGCCTTTTTGATGGTTCATAAAGCAATAATATTTGTATTACTTCTTAGGTAATATATATATATATATATATATATATACACACACATGGTCCTCCTCAAGGTGGTGGCAAGGCCTAGGGGGAAGATGACATATTGATTCAGTTTTTCAGTGGAAAGATAATGGTTTGGTTCCTTATTTCAGCCTTGATATATATGCAAAGCTCATGATTTTTTCGTTCTTGCTGCTATATGCATGTCAAAACGTGTGCATTAGTTATTTGGCAGCTGAATTTGCTGTTGAAGATCTCAAAGAATAGAAAGGAAATAATCACTGCATTTATAAAGCTTTGGTTTGACCATCCAGGTAGGGTAAAAATATTGGTGAGCTTTGACACACATAAGTTGTGGGAGGAGATTCGTACATAGGAATATATATATATATATATATATATATATATGGTTTAAAAGCTTCATCAACATGAGATATGGTGATTTGTTTTTAAATAC
Organism: Quercus tomentella; assembly: GCA_028535165.1. Classification (NCBI taxonomy): domain Eukaryota; kingdom Viridiplantae; phylum Streptophyta; class Magnoliopsida; order Fagales; family Fagaceae; genus Quercus; species Quercus tomentella. The sequence continues at coordinate 14,408,581 of JAPQVY010000012.1, forward strand.
ATTTTAAGTGAAGGAGAGGAGCGGGGTGGAGGTTTGGACTCTAAACATTTTCGTTGGAAAAAACATATTTTTGACCTAAAAGTCATTGACTAGTACATGCATGAGATATGTAAATTTGTCTGGAGCCTTACTTTATATGGTTGATGATAGAAAATCTACGGCATAGAGATAGATGGACATGCTCGGACAGCTAGGTACAGCCTTGTTTGTAGACTTTCAATTTCTATGTAATTTTACTTTTGTCATAAATTGTGTATTAGTTTTCCCCTTAGCCCGCTAGAAATTTGAAATTCTGACATATCTATAAGTCCTTGAATATTTTATATAGGACAAAATTTAAGTACAGTACTTTAGGTGTTATTTTTTAAGTTTTCCTCTTAAAATTCAGTCATGTGACTACTTAACTTAAAAATACATTTCCATCTCATGAGGAAAAATTCACATGACAGAATTTTAAAAGAAGAACCTAAGAAACAGTACTTAAATACTGTACCTAAGTCTTGCTCTTTTATATATATAGATACTTGATAAATTTTTGTTACTTGTATAGTTTTATGTAAAAAAAATTATTACGTTTTCCATTATTATTTTCTTTGCTATGTTTGATAAATTATATGGAACAAGCAAGGAAATAAAGTTTAAGATATGTACCCACTTCTCATATTCCTGAAAATATTCAAGCTGTATGCCGGTAAGGATTTACAGGTATTTATATCGTATACAAGCATATATGTTTTCCAAATTATTGTTCATGATTATCATATGATTAGACTACTAGCTAAAAAAGCTAGTAACCATTCATGAACTGGTACACGATCCTTTTCAAAGGACCTAGTTTCTGTTGAAGTTTCTATTACTTGTATCTTTTGCCAATCTTTTGCGATTGGCCCTCAACTGCCAATATATGTAATTGTACTCATATTAATGATTCTTGAGGGTCAATCTCTCAAAAGAGTTTTTTTTTTTTTTTTTTTTTTTTTTTTTTTTTTTTTTTTTTCAGTTGAAGTTTCACATTAAATTGGCTTTTTGGATCTCAAAAAAGAATGAACCTCAATATTTTACTGTAATTTTTTGTGATGTTGTTGAATTGTATTAAGATATGTTTTCCTTAGATTAATAGGTAGAGGATTTAGAAAATCCCCCTAGTATCATTCTGAAACAAGCTTAATTGTTTGAATTTTTAATTTAGTACCATATGTCCTTGTGATGTAGCAAACTTGACTGAAATGGGGGACAGAGGGGGCCATGGCTCCTTTAGCTTTTAAAACTTCCTATATATATATATATATATTATAAGAGGAGAAGGGAAATTTTTACCTTCTCAAAAAAAAAAAAAAAAATCATAAATTCTTTGTCCTCATTGCATATTTGAATATAAACCTAGGAATCTAGGATGATAATATTCCAATAATAGTAAGTAATGAGTATGCAAAGCTAAGCTTTTATATATATATATATATATAAAGTATGCGAAGTTAGAGAGAAAAATTATCATTTTTAATTTAAAAATCAGTGTACTAATTTGTTGCTAACAATTTTATAACTCAACTAGTTGACACTTTTTTATGCATTTTATATTTAGGATTCAAAGCTCCCTCCCCGACTATTGAATTATCAAAAAAAAAAAAAAAAAAGGTGTACTAACTTGTTATTATTAGAAAATATTCCAACAAATTAGCACCAAAAAAAAAAAAAAAAATTAAAGCATTGTCCACCTTGATCATTATTTTGTTGAGGGTCTACCCAAAAAAAGTATTCTTTCAATTCAATACTTGCCGATATATCAGCTAACAAGCAAATTTAAATAATTATCAATTAAAGTGGACCATGGGCTATTTAACTTTTCTTCTGCAATTTTTTTGTTGTATTTGATCCCACGCGTATCTCCAATTAATTTTTTTGTTTTCTCTTGCATTACATTCAACAAAGATGAGATTTTTTTTGGGGTTAATTGAAGCATGTGAAACAAGTCTATTTTTAGATGTGAATGTTCCCACTCTCCAATAATTTAATACTTATTTTTAATGGTCACAATCTTCTTGCGGAAGTCCATTTTAGATGGATCTCAGTGATATGGGAGTAAATTTTCTTTGTGCAATTGGATTAGTTTTTCACTTTTAAACTAAAATAGTTATATCTAAAATACACTTAATTATACTTAAAAAAAGGATTACAATGTGATACATAAATAATCAACTTAACCAAACCCACACATATCTCTAAATGTCAACAAGGTGGAATCGATTACATTTTACCACCCCCACCGACCCCAACTTCCCCACCCAAAAGAAAGGATTTGGCTTCATTATGCGATTCACCTTCTTCCTTTTCCTCAAAGAAATGCCTAACTGGCTCTTATCTTTTTCTTTTTGATTTATTGGTACGTATCAAAAATTACACATGGGTGCAAAAGTAAATTTTTTTTTTAATACAAGATATAAATTCTACTTTAGTCTAATTTAAGTGTATATTTGTGTGAAATTTCATCCTAGAAACTTGAACCCCGATTCTAACCCTGTCTTCCACACCCCACAAATACTTATACTTGTGAAATTAATGACCATCGTGCCAAAGGTGCGCGGTGGTCAAAAGCAAATCTTTACAATCTCTCCAATGGGGGCTTATATAATCTTATTATCATAGATTTATGTAATTATTATTCCCTCGCACAATATCTATCCCAATGCTTCACCAATCATTTCCAATGGGATCTTAGCGAAAAAGAATAAATCATTTCCTAGGTGACATTTGATTACAGTTTTATAAGTCTAGAAACTTCAGAATTTCATTATGAGATCCAGCTATAGCCATATATACACGAACACCTATACGCGTTTTTTCGCATCAGTTTACATACAAAATTCTCTCACCGACACACCGTTTTTCACTAGCAATTATATAGCCAGACTGACTTTTTTTTGTTTTGCTCAACATGTTCTTCAGAATACTTTCTTTCTCCCCCTAGTGGGGGCATTTCTATTAGGTCATTGATCAATCTTCCAAGGCTATGTGTTTCAGCTGTCAACAGTTAACACGTAGAAGGGTTTGAGTGTATAAGAAACTAATATGATTAACTCAAGCACTCAACCTAAACCCACCATAAAAATTTTGACCATGTCCAACATATATTTAATTATTATTCAAGGTCTTGGTAAATTGTCTTTGGGGATGTTTGCATGACTATGTCTACTAGAAATTCGGTGAGTAATGTTTGGATTTGTCAAAAATCTTGTAACTCAATTGACGCTTATATTAGCGATCTAAAACCCTCAATTTCCAACTACTTATGTATAACAAAAGGGTAAATCGTAAATTACACCCCTAAAGTTCGGAAGTGTTTAAATTTAACACCCTAAAATTTTAGAATTTGAATTTTATCTCCTAAAATTATACTTTGTTTGCATCAGTAGCCACTCCATCCATAATTTACGTTAAGTGCTACATAAATTTGTCATGCATGTTTAATTCGTCCAATAAAATGATGCCACATAATTTTTATTTAAAATTTTTAGGAAAAAAAAAATGATATGGTATCATTTTATTGGATGAATTAAACACATGTGGCAAGCTTACGTGGAATTTAACAAAAAATAAGGATGTAGTGGCTGCGCTGATGCAAATAGATTATAACTTCAATGATGAAATCTAAATTAAAAAATTTCAGGATGTAAAATTCAAACACCCTCAAAGTATATTTTGCAATTTAGTCTAAAAAATATAAAGTTGTGATTTGAGAAATTTTATTTTTATATGGACTTATCATTTTCTCAATTGTTAAAAAAAAAATTATAAAATAATTTCATCTTTAGATTAATTAATTGGGATCAACTAGGTAGGTATTGGGTGAGCATGTGAAGGAAAGGAGTGAGCATATAAAATAAGCAAGTTATTATTGTTTTTTGAGGCTATGGGGTACACTTGTCAATTTGCGTGTCAAACATAGTAAGATGTTAGTGGCCAACATGTGCATATTCAAACAAAATGGAGAGAAGTAAAATAAGATAAGCAATATGCACAAGAAGATACAGTATTTTATTTCTTTTAGCTTTATAAAACTTGACCGTTATTGAAACTGATCATATGCCTTTTATTTTATTTTATTTTTGAGAATAGGCCCAACGACAATTGTGGGCACCCTTTATTTGTACGAAAAATAATATAAAACTTATCAAAGATTCCACTCGGGCCCAAAAAAAAGATTTTCTTTTTCTTATTTATTTTTGCTAAACAAAATCTAAACAATGGTCTGCATAATTAGTTCAAAAGTTAGTATATCTTCGATCTCATTTTTCACATTGTTAAATCAAACTTCGATTAATTATATAAATCTTATGATTTTAATAGTAATTTTGTTTTTTAATATGTACAAATGTCATAGAACTAAAAAAACTAAGATTATTTTTGGTAAAAAAAAAACTAAGAATATTTTTATGGGATTCCCAAAAAAAATAAAAAATAAAGAGAGAATATTTTCATCCTTTAACCAAAAAAGAGCACGTCACCTCTATCAGATGTTAAATGTGAAGCATCTATATAAATTATTTATTTCAATCACATTTAAAAAATTTATTAGTTCGATTGATAAAAATAGTAATAATAAAAGTCTACAAGATTTATATCTATAACTAGGGCTGGGTTTAAGTTATATATAGTATAACTCTAAGCAATTTTACATCACTCAATAACTTGTTATAGAATTCATATTTTGAAAATTTCACCGTTGAATTACATGTTCTATATGTTCTTAACATTCATGCCAATTTTCATGTCAATTGGATGTTATTTACCATTTAATTCATAAATTCATTTTTTATGCATTATTTTAAACTATAAAAACTTGAATTTAAACAATTGATTGACGACATGACTATTGATCTTTAATTACCTTGAAATTTTGTAAGCATGGAGAATATATTAAAATAATGTAATCTAATGGTGAATTTGTCAAAATTTACATTCAATTCAAAAATATTGAGTGGTGTAACATTGCTTAAAGTTACACTAGGTACAAGAACAAAATGTTTGTGAATAACAATAAATTTTTTTGTTTGTGTGTGTTCATGTTCATTCCCTTTTTATATATTTCATTTATAGTTTTTAGTTGTGGTGGATATTTTTTTTTTCTGTAATTAATGTACTTTAACCACCTCTTACTATCTCAATTCCTTCCCATACCCTATTATTAGCGTTTGATGATCTCACAAAAATGTAAAAATAATTTAAAAAGTCTTTTTTTGGTACAATACTGTTTTGGTATTTAAATTTTACTAAAAAAATGTTTTTCATTCCTAAATTTTTTTTTTTAAAAAAATTCATTTTTCGTTTATAAACTATTGAAAAATTTGTTTGTATTTCCTAAACTATTGAAAATATTTTATTTTTTTCCTTAAACTTTACAAAAAATTTGTTTTTCTCTAAACTATTAAAAAAAGAAGTTATTTTTTATCCATATTTTTGTCCTTAAACTATGAAGAAAACTCTCTACAAAGTTTAAGGATTAAACAAGAACTCTTTAAAGTTCCAAGGATGAAAACAAATTTTTGGTAAAGTTTAAAAATTAAAATAGTATTTTATTTATTTTATTTTTTATTTTTGCTGAATTAAAAAAGGGGTTTCCGGTGTGGGCCCATTGACCTCATGTTTTGTGATGGCAATGGATAATACCACGTATACCAGCCTTACTGGGACTCCGACTATCGCTCGAACTGCTTCTCTCTACATGCTGAGACAAAGACTCCTACCATCAAACCACAAGCTGCGTGGTATTTATTTATTTATTTTCCCATAGATTGTATTATGGAATTTATACTCAGATACTATTAACGTGACTGCAATATGTGGACTGATTATTGTAATGGGTGCAAGTGCAGCTATCCTCGAGCCACGACCAATCTTCATGCATTATTCACAAAAAGACAGCCCAAAGGCCATATAAGTGATATAACTATTATAAGGGCCAGGATATAATAATGATGTGAGCACAGACGAATGATAATAATAAGTCGGTGGTCATGGCCAGCCATCGACATCAGTGTTGTTGTTTGGTGGACCCCTTGACCCATGTAATGGGAACGAGAAATCGTCGGGAATGGGTCAATAAATTCATTATACAACTCATCCCGCTGACATTTTTAGATTTTGTGCTTCATGTCAAACACAGAGACCTTAGCATTTTGGTCAAATCTTTGGACTGTACACAAATTCTCTATAGGACCACAAGAAACTTGATTTCTTTTCTTTCCATGGAGTAATTGTATTTGTTATTGTTGAAACAGATATGAAGTTTCCCATATTGTGAAAGCAAATTAAGAATTGTAGAAACAGCCTAGGGTGTCTCAAAGTTTCTGATTGTGTAGGGAAGGTGGGATTTGACCATTTCCATTTGTTATCACATTGCAACTTCAACAGAAATTTATTAGGCTCTTGGGTCCTCCAGCAAATCCAAATTTATTTATTTGTAGCTATGCTACAAAGTCTTGCCATGTGTAGTTTGAGAATCCAATGAACACTGCTATCTTTTCAAGTTTATGTAATTTCGGTGTGTGTTATGATTGGTGTATAATAAAAAATGATATTAGTGGTGGTTTTATGTAAAAATAATGTTTGCATTAATCGCAATTTATCATCTTAGATTTTGTGAAAAAAGTTATAAAATTTATTGTGTCTATATATATTATTGTTAAAGCTTTGGGAAAACATGAATACATGGTTCAATATAAAAAAGTTTAGGTTTGAGTTGAAATTTGGTATCTTTTCATGATATCTGAAGTAGGGGTGTCCACGGGTCGATCCGGGTCGGGTTTGTGCCCAACCCGAAACCGACCTGCTCATATCGAGTGGGAGGTTAAATGACCCGCCGCCGACCGCGGACAACCTCGGGTCGAGTCAGATTGGTCTCCGGCGGACAACGGTCGGGTTGGTCGAAGTCGGAGTGAGTTTCAACCTCCAGATCTTCGCCGGATCTTCACCGAATCTTTGTTGGATCTTCGCTGGATCTATTGATTTTTATTCGGATTTGTGTGACAACCACGAGATCGAAGCAAAAAACACCACCTCAAGCCCAGATTTGAGCGAAAACTTCCATCTCATCGCCGGATCTTTGTCGAAACTTCGATGGATCTTCACCGGATTTGTTGATTTTTCTTTGGATCTGTGTGACAACCACAGGATCGAAGCAAAAACCACCACCTCAAGCCTAGATTTGAGCGAAAACTTCCATCTCATCGTTGGATCTTTGCCGAATCTTCGGTGGATCTTCGCCGGATCTATTGATTTTTCTTCGGATCTATGTGACAATCATGGGATCGAATCAAAAACCACCACCTCAAGTCCAGATTTGAGCAAAAACTTCCATCTCATCGCCAGATCTAATAAAAAACTACCAACTCTTCACCGGATCTGAGTGGATCTAGGTAGATTCGACCTTCTTTCATAGGTTTCATCGGTCAGACCGGGTTCATCGGGTTTTGGAGAAGAAAACCCGCCATCCGACCCGCTTAAGTCGGTTTTTGGTGGCGAAGACCCGCCGCCGATAGTCACCAGCGTCGGGTTGGTCGGTTTTCGGGTCGGCCTGAGTAGTTTGGACGGGTGGGTCGGTTTTCAGTTTTCGGTGGACAGTCCTAATCTTAAGAGCCACTTGTACGTGAGAACTACTATATATGTATAAGCATCCACACGTATTTATATACCAAATTGTAGGGTTATTCTATTGACGAAACCTTAAAACACAGGAAAGCATGGAAGAGAGAGATTTGGATGGTAGGGTTTCCTAGGGGGAGAAGCAACCTCTCCATTGTAAGTGTTGTCCATTTCATGGTCCAAATTAGATTTTTTTTTTTTTAATAAACATATTAGATTTTACAAATCTAAAGGTGTATAGTTTGCCACGTTATTAAAAATTTCAAATGATGTGGCAATTTGTACATTGTTAGAAAAATAATTAAAATTTGAAGCACGTACAATTACAAAATAGACGGTGCTTGAAATGGAAAGTATCCTAATCCTTCCTAGGGTAGGATAGTATGCTTAAATACTTTTTTGTTTTATTTTTTGCGCTTGTGGGTAATTTTGTATGTGTAAAACCAAGAGTTTTATAGCTCAATAGGCATCTCTTGATGTTTTTAACGAAGACATTTATGGTTCAAATAATACACACAATATTCTAGATTAAGATTTTTTTTTTCTTTTCTAGATGGGTTGCCCGCATGGGCTTTCCTTACTTTCTTTAGTCCTAAACATAAGGCTCAATGTCTACAATCTACATTCTCCCGGTCAAAATGGGCAAATGCCCCTTTCTCTCAAAAAATCCAGCATTTTACCCCATTTTCCAAATTAATTAGAAAAATGCCCCTGTTTTGAAACTCAATTTTTGGAACATCGAGTTATAGCGAACATGGACTTATAAAATATATATATATATATATATATATATATATATATATTTGGAACTTGAGTTCCATGAACTCGAGTACCATGTAAAGTACTCGAGTACTTCACATGGAACTCGAGTTCCATAAACTCAAGTTCCAGAATTTTTTTTTTTTTTTTTTAAATTTTCAGTTTATTATAACTCGATTGTCCAAAAATCGAGTTTTAAATTAAAACTCAATTTTTAGAAAATCGAGTTTCAAAACAGGGGCATTTCCCTATTTAGTTTGGAAAATTAGGCAAAATGCTGATTTTTATTTTTTTATTTTTTATTTTTATTTTTAAAAAGGGCAAAAGCCCATATTCTCCACATTCTCCCACTCACCTATGGTGGGCATGCTCTCCAAACCATTTGTTCTATCTATTCGTACAAGGGAAAATGATCCGTGCAACTGGCAATTGGGCCTAACGTGCAATGTGAAAACACCGAAGCTGAGCCCCACCAAATGGTTTCTCATCCCCCATTGAACTGAGCAATGTGCATCCTTTGATCCACCATGAGTTTAACAAGCTCAAAGTCATGCTCAACCCCCCTATTAATAGCCAAGTGAAGCCATTAAAAGTTGCTTCTCATCTTAAAACACAATGGTTTATCATAAAATAATTAATAATAATAGAAGACTAAATATATCAATTGGTTTACAACTGAGTTTTACTCGTATTTTATTTAAGAAAAAACATAAACATGGATATAAGGAATTGATGAAGAGATCGTACAAATCAATCTTATTTAAAGTTAATGGTCATGATCATGATCATTTTAAAATCAAGATTCTTAAAATATCATTATACGTTGTTATTGTTAGTGATCTTGGCAAAATGACATCTACTTCCATGTTAAAGAAAGCATAGAGTTAAACCATATAAGAATGGTAGGATATTCATAGTGAATAAATTGCTTTCATGTCTCAGAGTCAATATCATATCAATTTATAAATGAATAATCTGTTTATTTCACATAAAAAATTACAATGTGTGATGGACCGAGCAAAGATAAGGGAAAAAAAGTAGAAGAAAAACACTAAGAAATAAAAAAGAATCATGGGAACCAAAGCACACGCCGAGTAGAACTGTAGAAGTAGTAAAAAGAACAACCAAAAAACGACTATATGGTTTTGCAGTAATCAAATAAGAGTAAGCAATAAGAATTATCCTATCTCACAGGCATTGACGGAGCTATTATTGGACTGGGGGGGGGGGGGGGGGGCAATGGCCCCTCTAATTTTTTTTTTAAAAAAATATTACTATATTAATAGGTACTAATTTTAGCAATTTTGTTCAATAAAATTACACTTTGCCCCCCCTTAATAATGTCATCAATTATTTTGAGAGTAATGTTATAGCCACAAACGTTTTTACCATGTTTATACAAACTATTGAGGTAGCAAATTTTTATTAATTCGTACACTTGTATCACATTTTACTTATCAATAACCACTCACCACATTAGCAATTTGTAAAAATTTTGTAGTTTTAGCATTTTTCACCTTTAAAGGACATAAAAAATTAATAGATTAAATCTAAAACAAAATATACAAGCCCAAAAAAATTAGCCCAACAACAAAAATCACTAATAATAAAACTAAAAAAATTAAGCCTAATCAATCTATTTTACCCAAAACAAACAACTTGCCATTTAAAAAATTTTAAACAAAAATTCTTAGTAGTAAAGCAGTAGACTCAAAGGCCGGAGCCACCACACACAGCTAGCAACAGAGTTGCCCCCCCTAACTCTAAATCCTGGCTCTGTCCCTGCTCACAGGTAATCTAAAACTCTCGGCAAGCTCTATCTGATTTCCACCATGTGAACATTGCTCACCGGTCCTAGGTTTGGTGTTAACCTCCAATCAGGTTTCATGGATTCCTCCACCTAAAAGCTCTCTTAAGGTTAACTTTGATGGGGCAACATTCACAGATATTGACAAGGCTAGTTTGGGTGTTATAATCCGCAACGATCATGGACAGGTGATTGCTTCCCTCTTAGAACAGATTTAGCTACCTTTCTTTTCTGATTTGGTTGAAGCCTTGGCAGCGGTAAGGGCAATATCCTTTGCTCAAGAACTTGGCTTCTCCAAATTCATCTTGGAAGGCAACTCCGAACTAGTAATAAAAGCTCTCAAGAGTAATGAAGATTCTCTATCTCCTTTTGGTCACATTCTAGCTTCGGCCAAAGCTACTACAGATGTCAATTGTATTTCTTTTTCCCACACTGGCAGACTTGGCAATTCTGTTACTCATAACCTTGCTAAACATGCAAAACATGTTACAAGTTTTATTGTGTGGATGGAGGATGTTCCTCCATACCTCTACTCTGTATTGTTAGCCAACCATAGCTGATTTTTTTTTAATGAATTTCAAAGTCTTCTTTCTCAAAAAAAAAAAAAAAAATGAAGGTGTTCAACAACTCTTGAGATACTTGAATTCAAATATGATTGAATTTCTTTTTTTTCTTAATTGACAATTCATGCAAAAAAAAAGGTTATTTCTCAAATTGCACAATGATTCAATATTCAAAAGACAATATTATCTTCTTTCACGTGACTACATGAGTACTGAGTCTCAACTTTTTGGTTGGTTCTTTTTGTTTTTGTTGGTATTAATAATTCAACATTTAAGATTCTCTTTATTTATTTATTTTTTACCTGAGACAGAATTTTACTTTAGTTTAATCTAAGTATATGAGTGTGAAATTCATTTTCTAAAAATGTTACATCCCACAATCACTATTTATTTTCTTCATTTTTTAATACAATGATAATTAGGAGTGGAGGGATTTAATTTCTGGACACTAACTAGTTGAGTTACAAAACTCTTAGCTACGCTTTATTGATTTATTTTTAGAGAATGCTTTTTGGTGAAATTGGAAGATTTTTGAACCATCTTAAAAATTTTAAAACATTTTTTTTTTTTTTTGAGAAGCAATTTTAAAACATATTTACAAGCAATTGTTTAAATATCATTAATATGAGAGAGGGAGAGAGTACTAATTTTCCATTCTAGTGTTAGGTAGGAAGGATAAAAAAAAAGTAGGAAGTTGGAAATTTGGTTTATCTTTCCTTTATTTGGTAGGTAAGAAAAATTGAAGAAAATAAATAGTGATTTGTAGCAATTTACTGTTATATCAGTATTTTATATATATATATATATATATATATATATATATATATATAAATAAAAAATAAAAAATAAAAGATCAAAATTTAGGAGACACTTTCTCACAAAAGAGACCCAAACTCAAGTTCCTTTAAAAGCTAACGTGGCTCATAAACTCTCCATCGATGATCACTTTGACCGCCGCTGATAAAAAAAGAAAAAAAGAAAAAAAAGAAAAGCCAAACAAAACTCAAAGGAGCAGAAAGTAACTAATTAACTGACTAATTCACTCGGTCAGTTTATAAGAGTCATAGCCTTGTAGAGTACTCAATTTTCTTTATCTTTTTGCGTAAGATGCACGGACACGGACACAGACATGGTATAGGTATGGATACGATACGGCAATACAAGCAATTTTCAAAAAATTATAACATGATATGATAAATTGGACACCATTACAACACGGTACGACATAGATATTGCACTCAAAATGAAATATCTGTGCATCCTAACCGTTTGCTCTCATATTTCTCAATTCTCAAACTAAAAGTCACTGTTAGCTCTCACGTCTCAATCTCTCTAACCTCTACTTCTCTCTCAAAGGTACTCCCATTTTCTCCATTATTGTCCTTTCTAGTTTGAATAAATGTCTCCAACACTATAATTTAATATTCAATATAGCATTTGGTTTTTTATTTTCACAGTCGCAATCATGTGGGTTCTTTTATTGATTCTCTTCTAGTAGTTTCATTTTATAATTGCAACTTCAAGTCACCAATAATAAAGAATGCAATTCTTTATGCACTATATTGACTGCTTTTCTATTCTTTTTTTAAAATTTTCTTGTAGCTTATTTGGTCTTGAACAGCTGAGAGCTTGTTATTTATTTATTTTTTTGTTGTTGATAGTTTTTGACTTTTTGTTTGTTTATCGAGAAGACTGAGGAAAGAAAAAACAACTAGTTGTGTGGGGAACTTGGTTTTATATACCGGGTTCCAAATAAAAAATTAGAGATTACAAAATTAAATTGTCTTTTCTTTTCTTATCCAACTTTTTCTTATTAAACAAACATAGCATAAAGGAAGCTTCTTTTCCAATTTTTATATTTGGTTGTCAATAAGACTGAGGAAAGAAAGAAAAAAAACTTGTTGTGTGTGGGGAACTTTTTTTATATACCCGGTTACAAATGAGAAATTAGAGATTACAAAATTAAAATGCCTTTCTTATCCAACTTTTTCTTAGTAATAAACAAACATAGCATAAAGGAAGCTTCTTTTCCAATTTTTACATTTATATATGCAACACTTTATTTTGTTTCCTTTTGGATAATCTCTTATGGGGTTTCTCCAATTTTGATTTGCTTTCTTCAATTCTTTCTTTCTTATTGGCAATTACTCCTTTATTGCTTAAGAAAGCATGCTTTTGACCCCTACTAATCGATCCTTTCTTACATAAACAGAAGTAACAGAACGCTCCCATGGACATTATTTGGTACTGGATGGGGTTCTTTGTTAGAGAAACGAGGAGTGCCTCCAATGTACTTGATCTTATGGCTCGTACTTCAAGATTGCTTCAGGCTTTCGAGTCATCCATCCTTGCACGTAGAAACGTTGAGATTATCCAGGTTGTTTATTTTGCTATTATTTATGTTACTTCTATTGTGGTTTTTACTACAATGTATTATAAATTCCCTTATAATTCTTTCCTATTCTTTTTCTTTGGTAAATCTAGAGTGGGGTTAGGGTGTAGAAGATTTAAATCTAGAGAAAATTACAATTTGTCTCATTGTGGTTTGGCCATTTCATAATATTATTCCACAAATTTTCAATTGTTACATTTGAGTATTGAACCTTAAAATTTGGATTAAAATGGAATCGTTAAAATTTCATCCAAAGTAACCCTAATGATTTCATTTCAATCAAAATCTTGAGGGTTAAAATGTGGAGTAGCAATTAAAAACATTTGTGAGATTGACTTATGTGTGGACCAAACAATATGGGGTAAAGTTTGTCCACAAAATGAAAAATCCATTAATTTAGACGAAATCTTAATAATTTCATTTTAATCCAAACTTTAGGAGTTCAAATGTATAGGAAGAAATTTTTTTGAAGAGCTCTATCTTATTTTGTGCTTTTCTTTACGGAGTATTTGAACAACAATAGCACTTAGCAAGATGTATGTTTAATTTTTTCTGCTGTTTTAAAATTTTCATAGCTGGTGAATCAAAGAAATGCATTTACTCAGAAAATTTTAACTCTCCAGCAAGCAATGAATATGCAACATCAAGGTTTGCAACATATGAGGCAACTGGTGTCCCAGTACCAGAAACCTATGAAGCACGGGTGCATTTCCGGGTGCGGGTGCGAGTGCGGGTGCGGGACTCGGCAATGTTTGAAAAAGTTGGGTGCGAGTGCGACAATTAAAAATTTTCTAAAAATATTTTTATTTATATTTTTAATATATTGCTAAGCATAATTTTTCACATTATATAAACATATACCAAATTTAAGAGCAATAGTAGATAATAACTAAAATATGATGTTCATAAATTAAATATAACCCTCAAGTTTGAAACTAAAACATTCCATGATGTTTGGAAATTAGAATACAACTCACGAGTTTGAAACTAAAACAAAATAAAAGATAATCAACAAGACAATCAAATACAACCATCATCATCTTCAAGATTAATAGCTTCACTTTGAACTTTACTTTCACTAGTAGTAACACTAGTGCTAACATTCTCAATAACCATGGCCTCCAACTCTGGCTCATCAAGTGTAAGGGCAGCATTCTTAAGAATTCTAGCTCCTCCATGTATGTCGCTCTCATTCCAAGAATCTCCTGCAATATCTCACATCTTTGTTGCTATATTTATGTACTCCTCATTGCGCCTTGACAAGAGTCAAAGATACCAAATCCTCAGCGCGTGCAAGAGCCATTTTGTTTCTTTTTAAAGAATGAATGAATTTGTATGTGCTCCAATTCCTCTCAGCACATGAGGATGAACAAGGTTGTCCAAGAAGTTTAAGGGCAAGGGTTTGAAGAGTTGGAAATGAGGAGCCATGGTATTGCCACCAAACCAAAGGTTGTAAGGCCCACCTATTTGTCAAGGCATCTAGTGAAGGATACCTCCCTCTTGAAAATGCAGCAAACTCAACTTTCACCACCCTTAAGTCATTCTCATCTTCAAATTATCGATCCAAACACTTGCTCCTTTCCATAGAAATTTCATGATCCCGATGTGGAGAGATGCGTTTTGGATTTTCCGAAAGCCATTCAATGGAGTAATATCTAGTTAAAGATTAAAAAACAAATATAGATGAAATGTGTGTTTTACTAGAAGGGGGAACTAAGGAAAAGAGAAAATAAATGTACTTACTTAGGATTTAAGGAATGAGCCAAGCAATGTAATGGTGTAAAATTTTTAGTCCATCGATCAATGAGTATATCATACACCACACCCCAAAATGAGCTATACTTATCATCTTCCAAGCCTTCGTGCCGATATATTGCTGCCTTCACCTTCTCCATCATTAAATCCCACATCTCATACACAAGATGAAGACAAGGCTTATCTGTGTCGGCTACTCGTAGCATATCATAAATAGGTGCTGTGAATTCAAGGATATAATCAACAGTATCCCACTAAAGATCACTTAGAATCATATCTTTCACCTTTTGAGCTTTTCCAACATCATCCTCCCTATAAGAAGCCCATTGGTCACTAATAGCCATGGCTTGAAGGCATCTTTTTATCAACTTCAACTTTTTTAGTATTACAACAACCGAAGCAAATCTAGTATCAGCAACTTGGAGCAGTTTTAATGGACAAAATTCATTAAACATTGCCAACCTCATTGAATGGTTCATGATAAAAACATGTATGGAGGATGCCTCATCAGCAACACGTGTAATCCAACTACATTCCTCATATGTAACTTCATTCTTTTCAGTGTTTTTTGCTGCACAAATATTCTTCAATGCTATATTGAGAGTGTGGACAACACAGGGTGTCAAAAATATTTTAGGATACTCACCTTCAATAAGAGCTTCAGCAGACTTCATTACACTAGCATTATCAGTGATGACTTGGACAACTTTTTCATGTCCAATCTCTTTTATAGCATCCTTCAACACCCCAACAATATAATGTTTGTCTTTGAACTCACCTGACCTATCAATTTCCTTTATAAACACTGGACCCCCATCTAATATAGCCATAATATTAATAAGAGGCCTCCTTTGTGGATCTGACCATCCATCAGAAACAATACTTACACCATTTTCAAGCCAAAAGTCCTTAATTGGTTTCAAAAGTCTTTCAACATGAGCTCTTTCTTTTTGCAAAAGTGATGTTCTCAAGGCATTGTATCCAGGAGGAACATAACCCTGAATGCTATGGGTAGCAGCATATGAATAGGAACTACGATAATATGGGTTCCATGCAAAGTTAAACAAAAGCCCACCGGTGTAAAACATCCTAGCAATTCTACAGTCACATTCCTCCTCTTACCATCAATCGGATTTGTACTATCACTCCCTTCCTGTCTCCGAAATGAGGGAATAGGTATAGGCCCACGGCCTGGGGGGGAGGGGGTGGGGGTAAGGGAATTTGACTTCTCTGTTCTCGCTCTAACTTATCATTCTCAACTTGATCATACATTCGCTGCATTTCCAGTCTATGGCTCGGTGTCACCTTAGGGCATGCTTTAATACCTTTATTAGAAATTTTTAATAAATGAGCCTTAACCCTAGAATAGGATCCCAAAAAAACTACACCACAATAGTTGCACTTAAAGTGTGTGTTTCCACATGATTTAACAGTAGAACCAGGTGGTTTTTCTACTTTATTCACATACTGCCAAAGAGGAGCTTCATCATTTGGCATTTCTTGATTAGATGAAGGTGAAGTTCCTGTGCTAGTAACTTCATCCATTGCAAATTCAATAGATTCAATTTAACATACAAATAATAACTATTAATTGAATAATAAATCAAACCCAAGTCACAACATTACAGCTTATATAAAAACTTAAAAAAAAAATTAAAAAAATTAGATCACAGATTCACAATGAGTAATAGTCAGAGGCTTAGAGCATGTGATAGTATAATAAGCTTAAGATTGAAAAACTAAGATTGAAAGCTTTAATTAGTTTGATACCTGAGTTAAGAGTGGGTCGGTGAGGTGAGGTGAGCTTGAGACTTGAGACTTGAGGTGAGCTTGAGTGCGTCTGTGACTGAGTGCATTTGTGAGAAAGGGGAGACGGAGAGCAGAGAGCAGAGTGGGGAGACGGAGCACAGAGAGTGAGAGAGAGCTGAAGATTGAAGTGAAGAATGGACTGAATGGTGCGTTTTGAGAATTGAGATAGTTTAGGGTTTGTTATTAAGTTCAAACGGTGCATTTTGCACCTTTTCTTTATTTTTATTTTTTATATTTTAATTTTGGCCTGAATCGGCATAGGTATTGGTGTGTTTCGGCGATTTCGCTCGATACGGACCGATTCAGCCTGAGTCGGCGCGAATCGGCCCGATTTTGTGCAAATTAGCTTAAGTCTACACAAAGTTGGCGTGAGTCGGGAAACCAAAAAAAAAAAAAAAACCGGACGCAGCACTGACGCGTAGGCAGTGGCGTCGCCGCGTCGGGCCGCATCGGACGAGGGTGCGGCGGCCATTTTGCCTTGTCCATGCAACCCAGCTAGAAACAGGTGGAAAAATTAGAGGTATAGCTCACAAACCACAAAAATTTCTTCACTCTGTATATGGTCTTATTGTTTGGACCAAATTTCATCCATGTTTTCAATCTCATCAACAGAGTGTTCTGCACTTGGCTACAGTCTAATATATACATGTTGTTTTGCATTTGAAAGAACTTTGTATTCATAATTGTGCATTTAGACTTCATTCATTAATCATTTTGATTGGATCATTCCATGATTAATTAACTATATACTGTTTTCTAAATTTTCTTGACAATTCATTTGAAGCAGGCTCAGCAGCAAAGCAATCGTGTCACAAACTGTTGCCCCTCTGCACAATGATGTCTTCTATTTGGCCTAATGGGTGCATAATTAGTATGTGAGTGCTTTCAACTGCTGTGAAAAAGGTGGTGCTACATATGTGTAGGAACTACAAATGGTGTCTATTGTCGCAATTGCTTTGCGTGGGGTTCCCCTCTTATATTCAAATGGTAGGCAGTGATGAAAGACACATTTTAGATTCATTTGAATACACCTTTTAGGATTGCTTCATTTTACTGTTTGTGTCCTTAATTTCGATATTGAATCTTTTTTTTCTTTTTTTTTTTGGTAAGAAATTTCAATATTGAAATTGATATACATCACAGGTGTTTGTAGGTTTATGTGCTCAGAGATCAAACAATGTAATTGTAGCAATATATTTTGATAAAGGGATTAGTGGTGCTTAAATATCTCTTTGTTTCGGATTTCTTTGGGTGAATACTTGGCAGCATTGCTTCAATAATGCTACAGACAATAAATTTTAGAACTTTTTTCACAATATATGAGGCCATTGATATCAATTTAGTTAAATATCATAACATATCATCTCAACAATTCTGAATTTTGTTGTATATTTAGATTTTTTATTATTATTATTATTGCTTCACATCTCTCTAATGCTTTTGGTTGTGTTCACCATGCACATTAAATTTTCAACAAATTAAAATTTACCCAAGTAATATCTCTTTGTTTCGGATTTCTTTGGGTGAATACTTGGCAGCATTGCTTCAATAATGCTATAGACAATAAATTTTATAACTTTTTTCACAATATATGAGGCCATTGATATCACTTTTGTTAAATATCATAACATATCATCTCAACAATTGTGAATTTTGTTGTATATTTAGATTTTTTGTTTTTATTATTGCTTTACATCTATCTAATGCTTTTGGTTGTGTTCACCATGCACATTAAATTTTCGATGAAAGCTCAAATTTGTATGAAAACACAAGAGCTGTTTAGACCCCCAAATTAAAGATTACGGCTTGGTTGATTTTACTCTAACTTAAACTAAGTGTGGAATAGAGTAAATGTGAGCGAACACACAATATAACTACTCTAAGCCATATTCATCAAATATCAACAATAAAATAAAAGCTAAAAGAGTAGGGAAGAAGAATGCAAACACAAGATAACACCCCAATGTGTTATCAAAGAGGAAACCAAAGAACTCGGTGAAAAACCTCTCCGCCGCCCTTCAAGCAGTAAATCGATCCACTAGAGAATGAGTTGGAGTACACGAATAAGAAAAGACACTCCAAGCCTAGTCTACCCCATGTACTTGAGCTCTCCAAGCTCCTGCTACCAACTGACTTGATGAAGCCTTGTCTTCTCTAGCTCTTTGGATCACGTAATTCAGTCCGATTGCATCCACCAAACAAATGGCTTCTTCCAATGCTTCCCAGCAGCACCAAAACCTCACTTTACACTTAGGATGGGTGTGGTAAGTGTTTGGGCTATCAACCTCTCAAGGATTTGGATATGGAGAGGTAGGAGTTGAGGAAAACCACAATGGATTGTGTAGAGGATTGTGGGTATGACAATCTCTAACTCTCAAGGGTTATGGCTAGGGTTTTCTCTCTGAAAGGCACTCTTCTCAATATGTGGGTAATGTGGGTATATATAGTGTGGGTAAAGACATGGTGTATCAAATATAACAAAATAGCAAAACAAAATGTTTCGTGGGTATCTCGCAGGAAGGCCTTACCTGCGAAATACTCGCAAAAACCAGCTGTCATCATCTGTCATGACTCTTCGCATTCCAGTCATGTGCTGAGCACATGGCTTCACTTCGCGGGAAGTCTTCTTGCGAGCTACCCGCGAAAACTCTTTTGATCTTCAATGTTGTCTTGAGTCTTCACACTCTCTCTCACTCACAATCCATACAATGAAATCCCCCATAAAATACAGGATACATAAGATTGAACAAAATTACAATCAAATTTGGCACGGAATTAAAGCCAACACAAAATAGTTGTAAATCACAACTTTACATTCGACAAATTAAAATTTCCCCAAGTAATAGTGTGTTGTTAGTGATCTTGGCAAAATGACTTCTACTTTCGTGTTAGACTGGAAGCATGGGTTATAAACCATTTATGGATGGTAAAATATTCATATTAAAAAAGCTATCATGTTTCAATGCTGATATCATATTAATTTACAAGTGAATAATCTTTTTATTTTTTAATGAAAAATGAGTAATCAATTTGTATCAAATAGAAAATTACAATGTGTGATGGACCAAGCAAAGGTAAAAGAATAAAAAGAATTTAAACCATTTATGAATGATAGGATACTTATAAAAAAATTATAAAGGGTAGGATATTCATGTTAAAAGAGCTCCCCTGTCTCTTATCAAAAAAAAAAAAAAAAAACGAGCTCCCATGTCTCAACGTCAATATTATTTCAATTTACAAATGGATAAATTGTTAATGTCAAATAAAAAATTACAATGTGCTATGGAACAAGCAAAGGTTAAAAAATAAAAAGAATCAGCTCCACCAACAACTAATTAAAAGGAGAGATTTATAATTTATTATGGGAATCAAAGCACATTAAGGGTGTGTTTGGATTGAACTTATTGTTGCTGAAACTGAAAACTGAAAACACGGTAGCAAAATAATTTTTAAATGTGTAAATAGTACCGTGGGACCCATTTTTAATATTTTTTAATGAATAAAGTGGCTGTGGGTCCCATAAACAGTACTGCTACAGTACCGCTACAGTGCCGCTACAGTGTTGTTTGTCCCCTTTTCTACAAAACGCGTGAAATGTAAAAAAAAAAAAAAAAAAAAAGAGTGAAAACGCAGACGCAGCAAAGTTCAGTGCTATCCAAACGAGCACTAAGTAATTATGGTATCTTCAAAATATTCTATCTAATAAGGTAGTTTCCTTTTCCCCATCTGATTTGAAAATTAGAGATAAGGATGAGCTTCCAAGTGAATTGAAAAATAAAGATAAGGCCAAGCTTCCTAATGACTAATGAGGTTCTGATAGACTCCTCATCAAACTCTAACTCTATCCAGCATAACTGTACTATTGGCCTGGAGATAAATCCAGGTAAATTCGAAAATTCTGCAGATGAGCATTTCGAAATTTATAAGGATATTGAGATGGGATTATCTTTACGTAGCTGGAAACGTGTTATCCGAAATAAGGGAAACTTTGGTACAAAAAATTCTTCCAGCTTATTGGCACTATCTTCTAAACGGTCTGCCCAAGTCTCTGGTGCTTTCACGCCTCTTGAAACGCATCCTAAACAGAAAAAAAGAAAAGAAAAAAAAAAAGAAAAGAAAAAGCAATAGTTAAAGGAAACATTCAGTCGGCTATTCCCATCACTGGGGTTGGTACTCAACGCCCCTCCAAACCATGAAAATTCGTGGTTTATCAACTGAAGAAAGTCCCCAAGTTTTTTTTTTTCAATGTGAAAACTAGACTTGTTCATCAATTTTTTTTAAAAAAAAAAAAAAAAAAAGAAGTGAAAACTAGACTTGAAAACCATTAATGATGCTTCCAAAGACAACATGGCTTCAACGCTCCTTATTGGAACTCATTTAGGCTGGCCATGCATGTTTAATTTATAGAAGTTAAATGAATTGATCTTTTAAGTCTATGGTCTCGTACGGCTACTTGCACTATGGAGTTCATGGAGGTCAATACAATCAAGAGTAGGTTGTGTTCTTCGGAAGTGGTTGGCTGGATCTTGAAGATATTAAGTTGATTTGTGAACAATTTTTTAGTTTTTTTTATTTTTTTATTTTTTAAGATGTAATTGTGTTGCTCTAGCTCTTAACTAGTGTTGCAACTTGCAAAAGAGAATGAGGAGGCCAGTTTTGACCCTCTTTTCTCTTTCTCATTGTATAGCATGATATTGAATGAATAGAGTTTACTATTTTTTCCTCTAAAAAAAACTAGCTATAAAGGACAACAAAAAACGAAGGCATTTTTAACAACTCTTGAGATGACCCAATACAAAGATGATGAGTTTTTTTTTTTTTTTTTTTTTTTTGAATTTTATTTTGATTGTCCGTTTCAACCAAGCATTAAATCTCAAATTGTATATTGATTCAATATTAGAATAATAATATTTTTTTTTCACCTTAATTATGAGTCTCAACTTTTAGATCTCATGAACAAAGTGCTTAAGGGTAGACATGGCAAAATGGGACAGACTTTTCTAACCCGACCCGAACCTGATTTTTTTGACCCGAAACAAAAACGGGTTGACCTGTGACCCGACCCGACCCAACCCAGATAACTCGTGACCTGACCTGTTAAAAAAAATCCACTAAAAAAATATTTAGACTACATCCTGATACTAGGTGCATAAAGCACAGCACCACAACCAATAGTCAATATATTATAGATATAAACAAGTAAAGCAACAGACAAGACATGACATGAGAGAATGACTATTTGAGCTTCATCACAACCAATAAGAGCTAAGCTTCACAGATATGACATGAGAGAATGAGACAAAGACAACACAAGACTGTCAAGACAACCATTAAAAAAAAATAAAAAAAAATCTCATTCAATACTAGCTGTAGTCCAAAGCTAAAGGCACAAAGCACAAACCTGAAAGTTGAAACGTGACAAACCAAACCACAAAGGGCCCCAAAACTTCCTCAGTTCAGTTCCTCTACTCTTGTCTCTTACACCTCTACCCTTCTTTTCACACTTTCACACATTCTACACTTTTTTAGTTTCACACAAAGCAAGAAAGATGATGTAAGTGAATTGCATTTTGTTTGGTATATGTTGTGCTATGTTTTTTTAATAATAAAGATTGTAATGTTGTGTGGTATTATTTTTCATTGCAATTTCTTTTAAGGATTAGGAATTTGATCATTATGAAAGTGGTCGTGGTGCAAAAACAAAAAAATCTCAGTTGGACTTGTATTTAGAAGAGCCTAGATTAACAAAAAGAAAAATTCAAAGTTGGAAGTTATCTCTTGGTGGAAAGAGCATTACAATCGGTTTCCAAAGCTCTCTTTTATGGCACGGGATCTCATGAGCATTTCGATAACCACTATTGTTTCTGAATCAAGTTTTAGCACTGGGGAAAAAATTCTTACTCCGTATCGATCACGTAATTTACCTGAGAATGTGGAAACTACGTTGTGTACTAAAAGTTGGCTATATGGATTTGAAGGTAATTTAATTTTTTTTATAGTCATAATTATACAATTTTAATTCTTTATTGATTTGCTTTCATGGTACATTAAGTTATATTAAAATATTGTATTGTAGATGAAGATGCTGACGAAATTGGCCAACTTGAGTTACAATTTGCAAGTATGAATATTTGCAGTGCTGAATCTGCTACCAACGTTGAGTAGATTGAGATTGAGGTGTAATTCTTATAAAATATTTACTTATTATTCTTTACTTAATATGTTATGTTTATTTTTAAATATTTTTTGTCTAGTTTATCTTTCTAAGTAATCTAACTTTACTATTATTTTAAATGTAACAGGAACATGTGCACTTAAGAAGACTGATAACTTGCTACTTTGTTGGCTTAATTGTTTTGTTTGTTTTAAGATCTATCTCTTTTTGAAGATGTAAACTTGTAAGTATATGCATTTTGACAGTGAACTATTAACACTGAAGACTTTTTCCATCATGAATTTATGACTATAAATAATTTTTGTCATGCTCAAAACTGTCAGAATTGGAAGGATATTAACAAGTGGCATTAAGTGCAATTCATTTGCTTAATTGATTTTATTCATTCTCTCTAAACAGGTTGTCATTGATTTGTTTTTGTAATTGAAAAAAAAAAATTGAAAAATACGGGTTAACCCGACCCGACCCGACCAGTAACCAGATTGACCCGCGACCCGATTGACCCGCAAACTTGATTGACCCGACCCGCCTATTTTGTCACGTCTACTTAAGGGATTGGGGAAAAGGGTTCGAGCTGCAAAATTAGCAACATATTGTAATTATTTCTTAAAAAAAAAAAAAAAAAACTTTTAGATCCCAATGTTTATTTTTATTTTTTGAGGGATGATCCCAATGTTTAGCAATACTAAAATGGTGAGAAATTTTACTAGTTTTAGGGGGTGATAATTCTAATAAGTGCAATTTTAGAACCCAAAAAATGTGCGAATTGATATATTTTGAGATTTTTTTTTTGAAAAATGATATGTTTACAACATTTTTACAACAAATCCTAAGTGACAAGTTGTTACTGGTAGGGCAAAAAAGTAATCTTAGTGTTAGTTTCAAATTTGAACAAATAACAACTAACCACCTCTGATTTGTTGTAAAAATGTTGTAGATATAGCATCTTTTTTTTTTTTTTTTTTTTGTTTACCTAGTTTGAGTTTTTGGTTTAAATTCTACTTGCTTTATTTATAATTCTTACCTACAAAAATACTAGTGAGGAGATAAATATCATCAACAAATCCTAAAATATAGGAACTAATCCTATCCTAAAATATAGGAATTAATATGAATTCAAATAAATAACAATAGTAATCTATCTAGGAAGTCTTATTCTATCACTAAACTACATTCTAATAATTTATCTCGTACTTAATCATAACAAAACAATCTAATGAACACTTTGATCGGGAAGTAGCTAACTATCAATCTAATTAGTCGGTCAATTTATTATTTATAAGAGCCATGGGCCCATAGCCTTGCAGAGTACTCACTCCTTTTCACTTTTCCTCTATTCAAACAAAGAGTTCAATTCTCAAACATGCGTTCCTTAGCCGTACTCTCAATTTCTCCAATATTTTCTTATCTAGTTAATTGATTTAGTATTCAATATAGCATTTGGTTCCTTCAAATTTCACAGTCACAATCATGTGGGTTCTTTTTGTTGATTCTCTTATAGTAATCGCAATTCTTTATGCACTATATTTGGTCTTGACCTTTTGTAGAAACGTCCAAGAAAAGATGAGAGCTTGTTATTTATTGGGTTAAATATTTGTATTCAATGGAGTTTTTCTTGATTATATTTAGACTTCTTGTTTGGGTGTGGAGAAACTAGTTGTGTAGGACGGATTACCAAATGAGAAATCAGATATTAAAAATTAAATTTCGTTTCTTTTCTTATCCAACAACTTTTTCTTAGTAAACAAACAGAGCATAAAGGAAGCCCCTTTTCATATTTTACATGCGTGCTACACATTCTTTTGTTTTCTTTTAGATGATCTCTAATGGGGTTTCTACGATTTTGATTTGCAATATTATTGTTTCTTTCTAATTGGCAATTACTCATATATTGCTTTCAAAGCATGATTTTGACCCCAACTAATTGATCCTTCTTACATAAACAGGAGATACTGTGCACTCCTCTCACTGTGGACGATGATTGGGTGAAGAGGTTTATTAGTGAATTGATAGCCGTCGAAGAAAAGATGGTTTCAGGATTTCAAGCTATCCATCGGTGTAAGTGCAAACGCTGAGACTAACAATGTTGGTTATTTTGCTATCATTTCTTGTAGTTTCTTGTTTGGTTGTGTCATGTGTGGGGTACTTAATAACTGTGTTCCAAATGAGAAATAAGAGAGTAAATATTAAAAGTCTTTTCTTTTCTTATCCAATATTTTCTTAGCGAACAAACATACCATTAAGGAAGCTCCTTTTACAAATTTTACATCTATGCAACACTTTCTTTTCTTTTGGATAATCTCTTATGGGGTTTCTACGATTTCTGTTCTAGACATGAATTGTTCTTCAATTCTTTCTTTCTTATCGGCAACTAATTAATCCTTTCTTACATAAACAGGATTTACAGAAAGATCCCATGAACCGTGTTGGCTGGGTGAAGCTCTTAGCTAGAGAATTAAAGAATGCCTACAATAAAGATGATGCTATAGCTCGTGGTTCAAGCGTGTGAGATGCTTTCGAGTCATCCATCCATGCAATTGCAATCACTGGGGTTAACCAGGTTGTTCTTTCCTTTTCTTCTTTGGTGGATGGGAGAAATGGGGAGAGAAGTAAGGGGTGCTAGGGTAGTATCGACTGTTGAGTTGGTGGAGAGGATTTAAATTTAGGGAAAATTACAATTACTTTCTTGTGGTTTAGTCCTTTCACAATTTTTATTACACAAATTTTCAATTGTTATATTGACTCCTTAAATTTTGGACTAAAACAAAATTGATAGAATTCAATCCAACATATATAACCCTAATGACTTCATTTCAGTTCAAACCTTAGGAGTTAAAACATAGCAAATAAAAATATTGGCAATATTGAATTGTGAGTGGATCAAAACATAAGGGGGTAAATTACTTACCAACAAAATGAAAAAAGTCCGTT
Organism: Quercus tomentella; assembly: GCA_028535165.1. Taxonomy (NCBI): domain Eukaryota; kingdom Viridiplantae; phylum Streptophyta; class Magnoliopsida; order Fagales; family Fagaceae; genus Quercus; species Quercus tomentella. The sequence goes on from JAPQVY010000012.1 coordinate 14,434,410, forward strand.
AATTTGGATGAAATCCTAACTATTTCACTTTAATCCAAACTTAGTGGTTCAAATGTAGCAATTGAAAGTTTGTGTCATTGGGTTCACTGAAAGGCCTAACTCATAGGCTTGAAGTGATCTTTCTTATTTTGTGCTTTTCTCTACAGATTATTTAAAAAAACTTAGCCGGAGCTGAATTTTAATTTCTTCCACTGTTTTAAAATTCTCACAGATGGTGGAACAAGGAGAAACACTCTTACAGGAACTGCAGAAAGAGTGTGAAGAACGGAAATTGGAGTTGCAACAGCTGAAGCAACTGGTGACTCAGGACCAAATTGGGCAGAGGACATTAAAGGTTTAGCTCACAGACCCCATAATTTGAAAGAAAATGGTTTGCAACAACTGAAAGTTAGTGTATTAAATTGAAATAAAGTAGAACTACAATGGAGTAAATTGTATTTTACCCTCAAATATAAGAATTGAGGCTTTGTTTATTTATTGTGAATTTCCCAATTCTAGAAAAATTTGATGTTGATGTACAGGAAGAAACTGGTGTCCATCAAAGTGTTTTCAAAAGGGATAAGTTATAGGCATGAAGAGATCTATCTTATTTTTTGCTTTTCTTTAAGTATTATTTGAACAACATTAGTACTTAGCTGGAGGTACATATGGTTCAATTTTTTTACCTGTTTTTAAATTTTACAGCAAAGTGTAGAACTTCTTCAGGCAGCATATGAACGTGAGCAACAACTGGCGTCGCATTTAGAGTTATAACTAACAAACCTCATAATTTCATGACTCAGAATATGATCTTATGTTTGGACACAATTTCAGCCATGTTTACAGTGTCATCAGCAGAGTGTTCCATGGCTATATATGTTGTGTTGCATTTGAAAGAATTTTGTATTCATAAAAATGGTGCATTTAGTCTTCCTTCATGGTCATTTGGATTGGATCATTGATTAAATTAACTATACTATTCTTTCTAAATTTTCTCTAGAGTCTAGGTTGATGACCATTGTTTGATTTTCTCTAGGCGAGGACTGATGAATTGGCCCAGCAACTACAACAGATTCAGCTAAGCAACTCCAACCAAAGGCAGCGCTCCCATGCATCCTGATGTCTTACTTCTCTTTACTGTTTGTGTCCTCAGATTTCAATATTGAATCTCTTTTTTTAGTAAGTAATTTCAATATTAAAATTGATACACATCATAGATGTTTGTAGGTTTGAGTTTAGAGATCAAATAAAGTGTAATTGTAGCAATATACCTTGATAAAGGGATTAGTTGGTGTTTAAATATCTCTCTGTTTCGGATATTCTTTGGCTGGATACTTGGCAGCATTGCTTCAATCAAGCTATAAACAATCAATTTTACACCTTATTTCACAATATATGAGGCCATTGATATCACTTTTGCTATACATCAATATCATAACATATCATCTCAACAATTGTGATTTTTTTTTATTTTTTTATTTTATTTTATTTTTTTTTGTTATTGCTTTTGCATCTCTCTAATGCTTTCTCCCTACCTCCAAAAGGTTTGACCGTCATGGGTAATCCTTCACTCATGCTTTGGTTGTGGTTGTGTTCACTATGCAAATTATATTTTCGACCAAAATTTACCCAAGTAATAGTGTTGTTAGTGATCTTGGCGAAATGACTTCTACTTCCATGTTAAACAGGAAGCATGGATTTTAAATCATTTATGGATGGTAGTAGGATATTCATCTTAAAAAAAATTTATCATGTCTCAATGCTGATATCATTTTAATTTACAAGTGAATAATCTTTTTTTTTTTTTTAAATGGAAAATCCGAAAATGAATAATCTTTCTATATCAATAATATATTACAATGTGTGATGGACCAAGCTAAGGTTAAACAAAAAAAAAAAAAAAAAAAAAACCATTTATGAATGATAAAAAGAATTGCTCCACCAACAGCTAATTAAAAATCTCCTCAAAGAAAAAAAAAAAAAACTAATTAAAGGAGAGATTTATCATTTATTATGCGAACCAATGCACGCTAGGTAATTTTGGTAAGCTTTACCACCGCATACTTTTAGTGTGATGGTTACTCCACAAGTATAAATGCTTGTGGGATAAGGACTGAGGTTCAAGTCTTCAAGAGGGAGTTTTATACACATATATACTTAGATTAGGTTAGAGTAGAAATTCTATCTTGTATCCCAAAAAAAAAAAAAATTTGGTGAGCTTTATGAAGCGATTTCAACAACTCTTGAGATGACCCAGTGCAAAGATGATTGTTTTTTTTTTAATTGACCATTTTGATTCTTAAATTGTATAATGATTCAGATTAAGAGAATAATATTTTTTTCTTTCACCTGAATTATGAGTCTTAGCTTTAAGATCTCAATGTTTAGAAATACTAAAATGCTGAGAAATTTTAATAGTTTTTGGGGTGACAATTCTAAGTGCAATTTAGAACTCAAAAAAAAGTGGAAATCAATATATCTTGATATTTTTAAACTTCCATAATATTAGTCTACCAAATACCTATTTAGAAAAAAAAGAAAAAAAAGAAAAAAAAAAAAGAGGCTTTCATGTCTCAGAGTCAATATCATATCAATTTGCAAGTGAACAAATCCATTTATTTCTCATCAAAAATTACTACCTGTGATGGATCGAGCATAGGTTAGGAAGAAATAAGAAGAAACACAACTACTATATTTTTTACCCCATTCGAAAGCGAGTATTAATTTTTTTTTTAAATAACTGAGATATAACAGTAAATTGCTACAAATCACTATTTATTTCCTCCAATTTTCCTTTCCTACCAAATAAAGGAAAGATAAACAAATTTTCCAACTCCCACTTTTTTAATCTTTCCTACCAAACACAAAGAATGGAAGATCTCTCTCTCTCTCTCTCTCTCCAACTTTCCTCCCAATCCTACCTCTTTGGGGTGGGCCTCTCATAAGCTTGTGTTCTATAGGTGTCGATCCAAATGCTTATGAGTGACTTGCTCCATTGAATAAAAAAATATGTTATGTTTCTATCTTCCATTAAGGATGCGTTTTGATACTGCTTATTTTGCTGAAAACTGAAAACAATAAAAAAATAATAAAAAAGTTACTGTTCACGCACGGGTTACTATTCATTTGTCTAATTGACGCTGGTCCTAAAAAACAAGAAAAAAAAAAGGCAAACGCAGCTCATTTTCATTTGAATCCAAATGCTACCTAATTATAGCATCACACTTATAATGTGTATATCTCACATTGGTGGTGTATGAGTCTCGTACACTAAAATTCTATGAATTTGACGCTGCATATAGCAAAAAACACCACCTTCCACCATATTAAGAGATATATACTTACTAAAAGGACCCAAACTTCGTATGAGAACAATCTAATAAACTTTCCACCGTTGAAACACTTTGACCGTTGTGACAACAATGCCAAACAAAACCAATAAGTAAATAACTAATTTACTTGGTCAGTTTATATATAAGAGTCATAGCCTTGTAGAGTTTATACATTATGAATATGATAGGATACTTATGTGTGATGGAGCAAGCAAAGGTTAAAAAATAAAAAGAATTGCTCCTCCAACAACTAATTATAAATCTTTTCAAAAATAAAAAATAAAATAAAATAAAAGGAGAGATTTATCTTTTATTATGCGAACCAAAGCATGCTAAGTAATTGTGGTGAACCAAAAGTCAAGGCAATTCCAACAACTCTCGAGATGACCCAATACAAAGATGATTGTTTTTATTTAATTGACCATTTTGATTCTCAAATTGTATAATGATTCCATGTTAGGAGAATAATATTCTTTTTTTTTCACTTGAATTACAAGTCTTAGCTTTAAGATCTCAATGTTTAGAAATACTAAAATGGTGAGAAATTTTACTAGTTTTGGGGGTGACAATTCTATTATGTGCAATTTAGAACCTAAAGACAATTCTAATAAATGCAATTTAGAACCCAAAAAATATGAGAATTAATATATCTTGATATTTTTAAACTTCCATAATAATAGTCTACCAAATACCTATTTAGAAAAAAAGCTTTCTTGTCTCAGAGTCAATATCATATCAATTTACAAATGAATAATTTGTTGATTTCACATCAAAAATTACAACCTATGATGGATCGAGCATAGATTACAAAAAGAAGAAGAAGAAACACAACTACTATATTTTTTTACCCCATTTGAAAGTAAGTATTTTTTTTAAAAAATATAATTGAGATGTAACAGTAAATTGTTACAAATCACTATTTCTTTCCTCCAATTTTCCCTTCCTACCAAATAAAGGAAAGATAAACAAATTTTCCAACTTTCCACTTTTATATCTTTCCTACCAAACACAGAGAATGGAAAATTATTACTCTCTCTCTCTCCTCCCAATCCTCCCAATATAATAAAAAATCATCTAAAGGGTCCACTGTATGGGGTAGGCCTATCATAAGCTTGTGTGTCCCATCGGTGTCCAATCCAAATGCTTGTGAGTGACTTGCTCCATTGAATAAAAAAAGTATAGCGTTTCCATCTTCTATTAAATGCAGCATCACACTCACACTTGTATTGAGTAAATCCTGCTGGTGGTGTATGAGTCTAGTAAACTATGGTTCTATGAATATGACGCAACATATAGCAAAAACACCATATACCTTCCACCATATTAAGAGATAAAGGAATGCGGTGGTTTTTTTTGGGTATGTATGGGTCGGCTTTCGGCTTTAACTTAACTTCAAACCCAGTTTTTTATTTTTTATTTTTATTTTTATATTTAATTCTAGAATATAAAAATTTTCTATATGGCTACTGATAAATATTCAAACATTAAACAAAATGGAGGAATGAAAATTGGGTTACTGTTGATTGTGTGAGAAATCTGAAGCTCTCAAATTTTCTCTCGGGCTAGGGAAAAATAAAAGAAGAAATAAACAGGGGAGAGATGATGTTAACCGTTAACGGTAGTTAGTGGAGTTATTAAAGGTGGTAGTAATTTAGAAATGGCATTTAAGGAACTATACCTAGGGTACTATGTCTAAATTTTGCCCTAAGAGCATCTCTGACAGGAGAGCTAAATACAAAATGTTCTCTACTTTAGAGAGTAAATCCACAAAATAGGCTACTGTTCATTGTCCAATGGACTCTATATCCGGAAATTTTAGCTACTGTTCATTTTTCAAATGTTTTTTTTTTCTATTATAATAAAAATGTATTGAATAAAAAAATTTTGGAAGATGTGTAGTTGTTAAAAAAAAAAAATAATGAATGAAAAAATAATATTTAAATAAGATAGAGAATCTGTTGGAAAGTATATTTAAAAAAGTGGGTAGTTAAAAGGTAAAAGTTACTCCAAATAGTACAAATTTTTGCCTAATGCTGGAGATGTTCTAAGGGATATTACTTACTAAAGGAACCCAAACTCCATGTGAGAACAATCTAATAAACTTTCCATCGTTGAAAAACTTTGACCGTTGTGACAACAAAGCCAAACAAAACCAAAAGTAACTAACTAATTAACTAACTAATTTATTCGGTCAGTTTATATACAAGAGTCATAGCCTTGTAGAGTACTCACTCTTCTTCACCTTTTTGCTCTCATATTTCTCAATTCTCAAACTAGAGTCGCTGTCAGCTCTCACATCTCAATCTCTAACCCCCAACTTCTCTCTCAAAGGTACTCTCATTTTCTCCATTCTTTTCTTTTCTAGTTTGAATATACGTCTCCAACACTTAAATTAATTTAGTATTCAATATAGCATTTGATTTTTAAATTTCACGGTCAAAATCATGTGGGTTCTTTTTGTTGATTCTCTTAAAGAATGTAATTTTTTTTTCCACTATATTGACCTTTTGTAGAAACGTCCAAGAAAAGATGAAAGCTTATTATTTATTGTGTTAAATATATGTATTCAATGGAGTTTTTAGATATTAAATATTAAATGTCATTTCTTTTCTTATCTAATAACTTTTTCTTAGTAAACAAACAGAGCATAAAGGAAGCTCCTTTTTGTATTTTACACTTATGCTACACATTCTTTTGTTTTCTTTTAGATGATCTCTAATGGGGTTTCTACGATTTTGATTTGCAATATTATTGTTCTTCAATTGTTTCTTTCTAATTGGCAATTACTCATGTATTGCTATAAAAGCATGATTTTGACCCGAACTAATTGATCCTTCTTACATAAACAGAAGTTACAGAGCGCTCCCATGGACAATGTACATGATGACTGTGAGGAGTACTTTGTTAAAGAAATTAATACTGTAGAAGAATCTAAAGCTCGTGTTTCAAGATTGCTTCAGGAGTTCGAGTTATCCATTGGTGCAAGTGCAAACGCTGAGACTAACCATGTAGGTTATTTTGCTATCATTTCTTGTAGCTTCTTGTTTGGTTGTCGAGAAGACTGAGGAAAGAAAAAGAAACTGGTTGTGTCATGGATGGGGTACTTGGTTTTAATTACTGTGTTCCAAATGAGAAATAAGAGAGAATAAGTATTAAATGTCTTTTTCTTTTCTTACCCAATATTTTCTTAGTAAACAAACATATCATAAAGGAAGCACCTTTTTCCAATTTTTACATTCATGCAAGACTTTCTTTTCTTTTCTTTTGGATTATCTATTATGGGGTTTCTATGATTTCTGTTCTGGACACGAATTGTTCTTCAATTCTTCAATTCAGTTTTTACATAAACAGGAGTTACAGAATACTCCTGTGGACCGTGTTGGCTGGGTGAAGCTCTTGGTTAGAGAAATGAAGAATGCCTCCAATGAAGATGATGCTATTGCTCGTGTTTCAAGACTGTTGGAGGCTTTTGAGTCATCCATCCGTGCAAGTGCAAACACTGAGATTAACCAGGTTGTTTAGTTTGCTATCAATTTTCTGTTACTGCAATGTATCATAATTTATCTTCTTGTGGTTTAGTCATTTCACAATTTTATTACTCAAATTTTCAATTGTTACATTGACTCCTTAAAATTTGGACTATAACAAAATCGTTATAATTCCATCCGACATAACCCTAATGATTTCATTTCAGTTCAAACCTTAGGAGTTAAAACATTACAATTAAAAACGCCTGTGAGTAGTGGGTCAAATCATAAGGGGGTAAATTACTTACCCACAAAATGAAAAATCCGTTAATTTGGATGGAATCCTAACAATTTTATTTTAATTCAAACTTTAGTGGTTCAAATGTAGCAATTAAAAGTTTGTGTATTAAATTTTTATAAAGTCAAACTAGGAAGTAAATTGTATTTTACCCTTAAATCTAATAAGGGCTTGTTTTTTCTCTTATTAAGGCTTATTGTGAATTTCACTATTCTAGACAAAATGTGAATTTGATTGAAGATTATCTTTATTAGGAAAAAAATATGTGACCAGTTTATATAGAGTTTTTTTTTTTTTTAATTATTTAATTTCTTCCACTGTTTTCATATTCTCACAGATGGTGGAACTAGGACAAACACTCTTGCAGGAATGTATAATTCTCAGGCAGTCATCGGCTATCCAACAAGAACTTCAGAAAAAGTGTGAAGAACGGAAATTGGAGTTGCAACATGTGAAGCAACTGGTGACTCAGTACCAAATTGGGCAGAGAACATTAAAGGTTTAGCTTACAGATCCCGTAATTTGAATAAAAATGTTCATAAAAATTGCGCACTTAAGCTTCCTGCATTCGTCATTGTGATTGGATCCTTGATACTTTACAGTCCTTGCATGACTTCAATTAACCATGTCTACTCTCTTTTAAAAAAAAATCTTTCTAAATTTTCTCTAGTTTGATTTTATGATGCGGAACCAGGAGAATGTTATATCGGCAAGAAAATATCTACATATGAAGACTTTTGCAATGCATCTACACCAGATGAGATCAAATGTAAATTTTGTCCACAAAATGCAAAATCCATTAATTTGGGTAGAATCCTAATAATTAACTTTAGGAATTCAAATTTAATCCAAACTTTAGGAGTTCAAATGTAACAATTGAAATAAAGTCGAACTACAATGTAGTAAATTGTATTTTACCCTTAAATATAAGAATAGTTTGTTTCCTTATGAGGCTTTGTTTATTTATTGTGAATTTCCCAATTCTAGAAAAATTTGATGTTGATGCACAGGAAGAAACTTGTGTCCATCAATGTGCGTTCAAAAGGGATAAGTTATAGGCTTGAAGAGATCTATCTTATTTTGTGCTTTTCTTTAAGGACTATTATTTGAACAACATTATCACTTAGCAGGAGGTATGGTTTAATTTTTTCAGCTGTTCTAAAATTTCCACAGGAAAGAGAAGCACTTCTTCGGGCAGCATATGAACGTGAGCAACAAGTGGGGTCCTATTTACTGAATCAGATGAGTAATATAGAGGTATAGCTCACAAACCCCATAATTTCTTGACTTAGTATATGATCTTATGTTTGGACAGAATTTCAGCCATGTTTACCATGTCAGCAGCAGAGTGTTCCATGTCTATATATGTTGTGCATTTAGTCTTCCATGTCTATATATGTTTGTTGCATTTAGTTAATTTTGCTAATCATAAAAAATTGTGCATTTAGTCATTTGAATTGGATCATTGCTTTCTTTACAACCATTCCATGATTTAATTAACTACATGTCTACTGTTGTTTCCAAATTTTCTCTAGTCTAAAGATGACCATTGTTTGATTATATGATGCACTACCAGGAGAAGATGATTGATTTGTCCACTTTGCTAAGCGACCTCCCTGCACTCTGATGTCTTCTATTGATTCTTGGATACGTTAATTTGGCCTAATAGGTACATAGTATTAGTATGTGAGAGCTTTCAACTGCTGTGAAAAAGGTTGTGCAATTTATCTGTAGTACACAAATGGTGTCTACTGTCCCAATTGGTTTGTGTGGGCTTTTCCCCTATTAGATTTCTCTCTTTACTGTTTGTGACCTCGATTTCAATATTGAATCTTTTTTTTTTGGTTAAGTAATTTCAATATTGAAATTGATACACATCATAGGTGTTTGTAGGTTTATGTGTTCAGAGATCAAATAAATCAATTGTAGCAATATACCTTGATAAAGGGATTAGTGTTGTTTAAATATCTCTTTGTTTCGGATTTTCTTTGGATGAATACAAGGCAGCATTGCTTCAATAACGCTATAGACAATCACTTTTACAACTTATTTCACAATATATCACTTTGATATCTCTTTGGCCATTGATATCACTTTTGTGATACATCTATATCATAACATATCATCTGAATGAATTTTTTTGTACATTTTGATTTTGATTTTGATTTTTTTTTTGGTTATTGCTTTGCATATCTCTAATGCTTCCTCCTTACCTCCAAAAGGTAATCCTTCACTCATGCTTTGGTTGTGTTCAGCGTGCACAGAAAATTACCCAATTAATAGTGCGTTGTTAGTGATCTCGGCAAAATGATTTCTACTTCCATGCTACACAGGAAGCATGGATTTTAAACCATTTATGGATGGTAGGATATTCATATTAAAAAAAAAAAAAACTATTATGTTTCAACGTATTAATTTACAAGTGAATAATCATTTTTTAAAAATGGAAAATGCAAAAAATGAATAATCTATTTATATCAAATAAAAAAAATTACAATGCATGATGGACCAAGCTAAGGTAAAAAAAAAAAAAAAAAAAAAAAAAAAAAAAAAAAATTAAACCATTTATGAATGACAGGATACTTATGTGTAATGGAGCAAGCAAAGGTTAAAAAATAAAAAGAATTCCTCTACCAAGAACTAATTAAAAGGAGAGATTCTTTCTCCAATAAAAAAAAAAAAAATTTAAAAGGAGAGATTTATCATTTATCATGCAAACCAAAGCACACTAAGTAATTATGGTGAACCAAAAATGAAGGTATTTTCAAAAACTCATGAGATGACCTAATACGAAGATAATTATTATTATTTTTAAAATTGACCATTTGGATTCTCAATTGTATAATAATTCAATATTAGGAGAATAATATTCTTTTCTTTCACCTAAATTATGAATCTCCACTTTTAGATCTTAATGTTTAGAAATACTAAAATGGTAAGAAATTTTACTAGTTTTAGGGGTGACAATTCTAATAATTGCAATTTATGCTACGATTGTTTCGAAATAAAATATTTTTAGAAAAAATATCACATTTTACGGTGTTTGTGTGCATACTTTTTTATGATGTCAAATACATCGAAACCCAAATTGACTACAAGATATAATCTTTATTTATATTTTCTACCTCACTTTGAAAGCTTTACAACATCATTATTTTATTTATTTTATTTTAAATCAAATTTTACCACTACAAACGTGTTTCTCTTATATTTTTGTTATGTACTATAGTCCACTTCAATCCTATTTGGTCCACGTTGGTCCCACTCAGTCCATTCTGTCTACTTTGGTTCTATTCGGTCCACTTCATTTTACTTCGGTTCTATTCGGTCCATTATGTCCACTTTGGTCTTATTCGGTCCTTTCGGTCTTATTCAATCCACTTTGCTTCTATTAGGTTCAATTTGGTCCTATTCAGTCCATTCTGTTCACTTCAGTCCTTTCTATCCACATTGGTTCTATTGGGTCCATTCGGTCTTATTTGGTCCATACAATCCACTTTCGTTCTATTCGGTCCATTTTGATCTTATTCAGTCCATATTGGTTCTATTTGAACCATTCTATCCACTTCGGTCATTTTCCATCCACCTTAAGAACATTGGTTTAGGCAATATTTTAAGATATTTTTTATGGGAAATAAGCAATTGATTTTTTTGATAGCTTTATATATTTCCCTTGAAATTAGTATAATAAATTAACTAAAGTAATCTATTGCACCTGTTTACTTAACTATTTTATTGATTATTAAATTTTTGTCAACTGAACATATAACAAGGAAAAGAAGTGTTTTTTTTTTTTTTTTTGGGGTCAACTGAACGTTTTGTTCAATTGAAAACATGGTTTTGAAAATGGTTTTGCTTTGGAAATGGTTTTGCCAAAACTATTTCCAAAACCATGTTTTTGATGTAATTGAATTGTACTTTTATATTCTAATTTAGGCTTTGAAGATCTACATTGGAGACACAAGAATTGGCTTAGAAATATGCTAAAAAAGATGAGTTTCTAGTGCTTCAACTGCAACTCAATTGGTCAAGCTTCTTAAATCTTGACTATAAGCTTGACACCACTCGATCTATTGAGATGTGAGATTTTAGTTTTCTCATGTCATGATCAATGATGACCAGAAACCTAAGAATCCATGAACTAGAGTTCTAGGATCGAGGAGTGGTGATGTGGGGTGTGGGGGTGCAGTTGATAACTTTTGTGTGATGTGTAAAATGCTTTCCTAATAATAGAGGCGTAAATCAATTTATACCACAATGCCCCAAATTTTATGGTCAACCTTTCAAGTTGGCCAACATTTTTAGTGACACCAAACACTTGAAATTGGAAAAAATATTTTTTATTTTATTTTTATTTTTATTTTTAGGTAAAACAAATGTAGCCTAACTATCAATCATACATAAATAACACTACACAATTATTTTCGTATAATTTTTAACAATAGTTAAATTGATAAGTTTTTTGGTTATCGTTTGGATTTACTATTAACATGACTTTTTTACCTACAAAGAATAATTTGAAATCTCGACCGTTGTGACTTTTTTTTTTACTCTAAACTTTTTGATAGACCCATTGATAATAATCCATTAATTGATCCATTTTTTAAAAGCATATATCATCTTCTTATTATGGGTTGAAGCTAAGGCTCTAAGTATGTTTGGAGCCATTTTTTTTTTTTTTTTTAACCTTCATATCAAATATATGATATGAAAAATTGTTGTCTTTCCATAACTATAAACCCAATTTTACAACTATCGAGTTGACAGATTGTGATTGATGTACAATAAAAGTGATTTCAATTATGTTCCAAGTGAAAGTAATATATTACAAATCACAATGTGTCTGCCCCAACAAGTGAGCCAAAAATTGCTAAATTTGTTGGGTCCTAGCATTTCTGATTATCTTCTTCTTCTTCCTTTTTTTTTATTTTTTATTTTTTATTTTTTTACCTTTTCATTTTATCTACCAATATGAGTTGTGGTTTTGGTTGATGGTTTACAACTTTACAAGTTTAAAACAAAAAATCCACAAAAGTGTGTCAAGTAAGTGTGCGAGTGTGGTGACTGATTACTGGATCAAAAATAACAAGACAAAATAATTTCAAATACATTTCTTATCTGATATATATATATATATATATATATACATACATATAAAGAGAAGGAGAGTTGGCAAAACGACTGTGGAAGCGTTAAAACGGCAGGAATGGATTTCATTTTGGGTTTGTTCATTGAGTGAAGATGAATTTACTCTTATACCCTTAAAAACTTTTGATTTATAATAAGCGGAAAGAGTTGTTGGGGACAGTGTCGTCTTTTGCCTCATATCTTATCTCTTTGTTTACTTTAGACTTAAACGGTGTTTGTCTTTTTTCACTGCAGATTGAAAGAGAGAGTAAGGAAAGTGGAAGAAGAAAATTCGGTGTTTGTCTTTGTTTGTTTCAAGGTTAGCATTCAATTTCAAACCCTTCAATTTAATATTTTGATTTTTTATTGCCTATATTTTTGAAGAACTCATTTTCATTTTTGTTTTGTTTTGTTTAGCTGATTTTAGAGGTCCAATTTGTTTTGGTGTGATAGATTAGTTTTTTGGGTGGTGGGTTTCTGCTTCTTTTTTTATGTGGGTATTTGGGTTTCTGTTTCTGTTGTTTGTTAGTGTATAAAGTTTATGAATAAATGATGAGTAATGACAGAGTTTATAAAAAGTCTAGCTTTGAAACACAATCAAATAATAAAGAAACACAAAGTTGAATTTTGGATGTACTAATCAACTGCCAGTCTGCCACTAAACACTTTTAAAAGAATGTGATTCTCACTTTCAAAAGAAAATCCAATGCTTCAAAAGTTCTAATCAAACTCTGCATAAGAGTGTGAAATCTTGGACTAGATTGTTGAACTAACCATGGGTAGGATCATAGATCAGAAGCAAATCTAGTAACTCACAAATTCTAGTAATCCCTAAGCAAGAATGGTTAAATCGTTGAATTAACTAACGGTAGGATTATAAATCTGAGCTTGACTATAAGTCCAAACAAATCATTAGCTCTGTCTATTCCAACATTTGTGACAATTTGTTGAGACTAGGCCATATGAATCTCACTCTTCCCCACAATTATGACAAGACCACATGCTTGTGAGGGTTTTCAATCTACTGTGTAGCAAATTAAAAAGCTCCAGGTCTCTACTCTTCAATGTGACTGGTGAATTGTTTAATCACCATGTTATTTTCTAAAGAAAAATAAGTGGAAGTACAGTGGCTTTGGATTCTTATTGATAATATGGCCCATTATTATAAGAAGACAGTTCATTTTTTCACTAAGTAGCAGTTTGAAATATAGGTAGTAAAAATGTAAAAATTAAAGAACTCATTGATTATCTATGCCAAACAAAAGAACTAGAGAATGAGATGCAGCAAAAGAACTCACCAAAGAATAATGACGCTCATAATCAAAATTAATCAAACATATATACTAGTATAAAGCAACACAAGCAAACCCTCATAGGAAATAAATCAAAGATGCATCAACCCCTTTATTACTTGAAAATTCCAACCAATTTCAAGCCAGAAAAAAAAAATAATAATAACACAAAAAATTCAACCCAGTAAAAGAAATTACAAAAAGACAGTCCCTTTGAAGTTTGATCAGTTTCAGTAGACACCCACATCAATGATGTAGGAGTGTCAGTGTGAGTGTCTCACCAGAAGTGCACCAAGTCTAGCTTTGAAATTGTCAAAAAAAAAATCTCTAAAGTGAGTTTTAGTATGGATTGGTCTTTTGCATTATTATTATTATTATTATTTTAAATTTGCGGAGTTTTTTTTTTTTTTGTTGCCATTTTGACTGTTCTACTAATAGAGAGAGAGAGAGAGAGAGACCAACAACAAGTGAAGATCTAGGATGGCAATTTGCAAGTGGCCGTGGGAATGATTATAGTTCTGTGTGGTCTGTGAATGTGACGTCAATGACAACTATGGCATGAAGATGACAATATTTGTTATGGCATGACTTTGGGCTTGTTTTAGAGCTAAATTTTTTAATATTTAGGGTTTTGAGTTCAAATTTCATATTATGGTTTCATTATATTCTGTTTTTCTGATTTTCCTGTCAATTTGGTTGTAGAGAAAATTAACATGTATTTAGTTTTCTTAGTACACTGCCTGTGTGCCTTTTTTTATCTTTTTGTCCATATATCTATTTTCAATGGAGTTTATTACTTATCAAAAAAATATTTTTGCTTTTAGCAATTACTTAATAAAATAGTTTTGCAGAAACAATGTCTAGAGAATATAATTATAGAATGGAAGTCTTGTATTTTTTTTTTTTTTTTTGGTTAAAAAAAAAAAAAACATAATCTAAGGCATACTTGAGGTGAAACCAGACCCGTTAAATGTTTGAATCCTAATAAGATACAAAATCAAAAGTCTCTTGTCCTGATCCAAACCAAACCCATTGGTTGTCACTGAAACGCTGTTTCTCTCGCTCTCAGACTCAGTGATTTGGAGAGAGAGAGAGCCATGGTTGTTGGGTTGAGATTGTTCCATCAAAACCCATTGATTGTTCCTCAAGTCCAAGGACTAGCAACGAAGATATTACCGCAGGGAACCCTTAATGTTCAATGCTCGGCGAAACCAGCAGCAACACAGTACAATAATAATGAGAAATATAGCCTAAGAACATGCAAGAATTGCAAGACCCAATACGACCCAGCTCTCAATCACCCTCGCTCTTGTCGCTACCACACTGCTCACTTTGGTGGTAAGTACCACTCTTTATTATCATTCCTGCTTTATTTTATTTTAATTTTTTTTCACTTTTTTTTTTTTTTTCAATTTCGTGTATACACACACGCGCACACGTGTGCATAAGCAGAACTCATTTGAACTATTTATTTGTTTCTTTGTTTGCTAAAAGATTATTAGTACATGAAATGTCAGTGATTTTGTTAGTCAGGAAATGTTTATATAGTCTATAATTTTCATGTTAAGTCTTATGAAATGGACCTATAAATCTTAATTGATATATATATATATATGAAAAATTAAAGAAGGTTTCCCAAATAAATTCAGTGATGTAGTCTCATTGAGCAATAAACCATATGAATGAATTTAATTATGCTGCATTAGTCAATACAGCTACATAGTTGAATTCAATTAGGACCTTAGGTACAATGCCTAAAGAACTATACCTAAGCTTTGTCATATATATATATATATAGTTGAAGCTTAAATAGTGTTAGATTCACCTTAAACACAAGGTAATGAGAAGTTTGTTACAAAGACTCCCAAGACATTTAAGTAAAGGCCTGATGATGCATTCTCAATAGGGGAATTAGGATCCTCTATCTCTCCATTTGACATGAAATGGAGAGAGTGACTATCTATTTCACAGTTAGGATTTTATTTCCTGAATCTGACAGTGTACAGAGTGTCACATCTTCATTTCAAGTGAAATAGAGATGATCATATTTCTCGGGGATAGATTTTCTAAGGCTTTATCTATGGTATTAGGCTATATACTTCTAGTGTGGGTGACAACTTTTGAATTAGTATCAACGTTTCATGATGTAAGTAGAGGAAACCAAAATTTTAATTTCAAAGAAAGAAAGGTTGGAGGAAAATTATGTGTAGATTATGCAAAGTGCATGGTAAAAAAGGAATGAAGTAGTGACTGAAATGTGAAATCAATGTTTCTTGTGTTTTGGAGTTACCAATCAATTTTGAGAAATGTGGTGAAAAAGAATGCAGTAGTGATTGAAAATTACATATTTTGAGCAATAATAACAATCAATTTTTAGCATGTTATTGGTTGCTATAACATACCCCATCATGTACAACAAAAGATGTTTCCTTAATTTATTAACTCAGAGGTGTTAAAATATGAACATGATAGTTGTTGGGTGCTTTAATATATCCAGTTCTTTATTTTTTTATTTTTTATTTTTTCCCCTAATATAAGTTGCGGATTCATAGGTAAGTAATCTTGAGAAAACAGACTATTTCAAAGGTGTTTTCAATGGATTGACAAATTTCAACACGATGATGAGTCAACTAAACATGAGGCTATTCTATCATACTAATTGGAAATTCTTATTTTGTTACTAGCTTTCTAATGCTAGAATATGACAAATTCTTTTGTACAATAGAAGCAAGTCACGTGGTGGTGTACTCATTTACAATTATGCGCCATAGGAGTTGAGAAAACTTTGTTTTAAAGGTCATGTGTTAATTCTTTTTGTTGTCAACTTATTGCTCAAAATATGTTGCCACCCCTTGAAAAAAAGAAGAAAGCTTTATGTGAGAAATTGACAAGAGCGTTTATAGTGTTTGACAAAAGCAAAATATTTGGCTTTGTATATGCAGCTATGGTTTGAATAGTCATGAGTCATATCTTTTTGTGATATCCACATGTTGCTATAATTTAAGTGATCATATAATATGGATGGGATTAGAAAGGAGAAGTATACAGGTTAATTTGTTTATGCTACACTTCTGTGATTTTCATGATGTATTACTAGTTCAATGTGAAAATTTCCGTTTGTGGTACTTAAAGACACGCATATACCTTAAGTTCCACATTAAGTTTGGAGTAGTAGAATTGTATGGATTTCTTGAATTGTTTCAGAAAGCTTGGTAAGCAAAAGGCTTTTAGCCTTAAAAATGAATTTTACTCCTCCCTTTGTTTAAATTGTGCCAAAATAATTATTAAAAAAAAGTTGTTTAGAACAAATGTGAACTTGCCAATGAACTCTAGCTCAAATGACACTTACTCATCTCATAATAATGGTTTATGTGTAGTCTTGGGTTTAAGAATTATTGAGTATGTGTGTAACTTGCCAATAATATAGAAAAAAAAATTCCGTACTATTTTTTATTAGTACTATACATATTATGTTTGCTGTTTTAGGTGTTCACTTTTGCTTGTCTTTTGAAGTTTAGTTTGATTTGCATACATTTTCATCCCCGGCTCACTCAGGAGAAACAAGGAGGAAATTTGAGAGCGTTTACTCAGGAGGCACCATGGATTCTCCCGACTCCGGAAAAGTCTTTCAATACTGGCATTGCTGTGGTTCTGAAGACCCCTTTGACCCTGGATGTACTGCTGCTCCGCATTCCTCTTATGATGACTGATGCAGTTAACAGTCTTCCACAATGAATACATGGTTCACTTCTTTAACCCAAGATTCTCAATTGTTTCCTACTATGCTTTATTTGTAATATGTATATGGTATATATATTTTTTTTCATATGTTTTTCTTTTCCTTTTCAATCATGTAGCACTACTAAATTGGATTTTCAGATTCAAAAAAAGTAAAACCCAAATGTTGGGGCATATATTCTTGGTTGCTCTGCTGTTGTGGTGTATGTAATTTGAAAAGTTTGGAAAGCTTTGTGAAAGAGTTTATCCTCATGGTAACCTTCCTTAATTTGGCAACGTACATGTACGGAAGAAACATAAAATCGCATTATCCATATGATATCACTACATTTCATTACATTAATATTCACTGTTACCATTCTCCAATTGGATGCAACTGTGTTGCAGTTGCCTTTTACTCCTATCTTTAGAAATCATTCCTAACTCGTTTGTTACAACCGGTAAGAAGAGAAAAAGAGAAAATAGTCATTTCCTGCTTGTTTTTTCGTATCTTGTACTTTGGGTTGGTCAATTTTTGTTGATTCAGTAGTTTGAATGTAGGTTTTGGTTGCACTAAAACTAGCCATAGTTAATCGACATGCACTGTCAAGTTAAATTTACGTCAGGGTTTGAAATACCAAACTTGGTTGAGAGACGGAACCCGTGTATCATAAGTCATAACCTTTAGACTTGCGTATATTGTATCTTGTTTCCTGTGTACCGGATTCCTTAGGATTGGGCCTCTTTGGATTTGCTGCAGCTTTTAGAATGGGACCCTGATATAAGCTTAAGAACACAAAATTAATCCCCTACTCTTTAGCAATAACAATGACAACAGATGACACAAATCAGAAGGTTGTGTTGTTGACTTATATTAGCCGGTGTCTCTTTGTTTGAGAGGCGTTTCCAAATAATCTTATTTTGGAGGTTGAAAGTGCTAGTTTGACAGTTCTGACTGAAAATGCAATATGAAAACCTTGAGAATTTACAATACTTGATCTTAGCTAAAGCCCAATCAAGTACCCTTTTTGTGTGTGATATAAGAAAGTGGTGTTCTAGGCTTCTAGCCATTGTTTGGGCTATTTCACTTCTTGCTTATGAGATATCCCACAAACCCTATGGACGGATAATATGGTGAATTGAATTTGAGACTCCTAGGTTTACGCTCCTAAGACCAATGAGCCCTGCCAACAATGGTGAACCTTCATCGGCGTCAGATTGTTCCTAGTGCGAGCTGTGCGCTGTGTAATGTTCTTCCTGAAGACTCTCTTCATGCAGTGTGGTATTGTGAAGCCATTTCAGGTGCCTGGTCTACGTTGGATTGGTTTCATCAAACTGCACCACCACGTCCCACTTCCTTCACTGAACTACTTTCTAGTTTTCTGTGCAACAAAGAGGAGTTTAGAGCAGAGATTTTCGTGATCATGGTGTGGTTGCTGTGGAATAGGCGTAATGCAGTCCAGTATGGTCACCCGCCTCTTCCAGTGGCTAGTATTTGTAGTTCTGCAGGTAGTTATTTGCAGGAATTTCTTCAAGCCCAGAACGTTGTGCCTGAATCGCCCCGTCCTCCTCCCATGCAACAATGGCGACCTCCGGACCCTCAGTGCTTCAAAGTAAATTTCGATGCCGCTTTGTTTCATCGCTCAAACTTGGCAGGTATTGGGATCATTGCCCGTAATCATGTTGGTGAAGCAGTGGGTGCTCTGTCCTCGCCCATTCCAATGGCCCAGTCCGTGGCAGATATAGAAGCCTTAGCATGTTTGAAGGCTGTTCAGTTTGCATTGGAAATTGGCCTCAACCGAGTTGTGATTGAAGGAGATTCAGCAGTCATCATCAATGCTCTTCTTCACGGTGCGGGTGAACTAGCCAGTTTCGGAAACATCTTGGATGATATTCGTTTACACTCCTCTGTTTTTCAGTTTGTGGAATTTGTTCACGTTAGTCGCAGTT
Organism: Quercus tomentella; assembly: GCA_028535165.1. Taxonomy (NCBI): domain Eukaryota; kingdom Viridiplantae; phylum Streptophyta; class Magnoliopsida; order Fagales; family Fagaceae; genus Quercus; species Quercus tomentella. The sequence goes on from JAPQVY010000012.1 coordinate 14,453,572, forward strand.
GTAATTCAGTGGCTGATGCTCTCGCTAAGAAAGCTAAGTCAAACGTAGGGGATCAGATTTGGCTGAATGATTTGCCATCTGATATTGCTCCGTTAGTTTTGCATGATGTTCACTAGTTTTGTTTTGTTGAATAAAGTTTCCCAGGTCTCTGATCTGGCTTCTCAAAAAAAAAAAAAAAAAAAAGACCAATGAGCCCTTATGTGGATACCCTTGTAGGAGGTCATCTAGAAGTACTTGATAAATATGTAGTAGTAAAACATAATACATGTACTTTATATATATTAGTTTTAGACCCCTAATATTTAACCAATTTTAAGGTTAAATTGTTAATTAGATTAATTATGAATGCCTTAATTTAAAAAATTAATAAAAAATATCATGCACAGCGGAAAAATAGGAAACCAAACTAGTTTTACAAATAAAATTGGGGGGCTTGACTTAATCAATCCTAAGGCAACAATTGAGATTTACAAACAAGAATAACCCTATTCGTGATAAATCAAACTTTAGTTACCCAACTGAGCTCTGAATCTCACAGGCTTCCCTTACAGTGATCTATTGCAATGTAAACCTCTAATCCAGGCACTTCAAAATCCCATTGAAGATTTACTCCAACATAGACCTCCAATTTATGACTCCTAGATCATCCACTTGAAGGTTTAGATTTAGCACATTTGATGACTAGTTTGTAGCAACTTTAGATCTACTGGTTTAGATTGTATGTAGATTGATTTTCTGTAGTGACTTTGAAAGGAGAATGCACAAAACCTTTTAGATCTCAAACTAAGCAGCTCCAAAGTTTTCTAAAACGTGCCTTATGGTTTTCTTTATATGCTTAGTGAAATAGGTCTGAAACCTTAAACGTTTGATGGGTTGAAAAATTGATTCTATAGATTCAACTTTTGATCGGTCAAAATTGATTAAATTTATGTTCTTGAATCAGCTTCTTTCCTGTTCTTGCACACTAAATACTAGCATCTTGAGCATTGTCTAATCAATTCTATAGACTCTATGAGTAATATCTAGACAAGTTTGTTTTTCATTATATAGTTTATCTGGTTTTTATTTTTCTTTGAGCAATACTGATTTGGGAATTTGTTATAGTTTTTTTGGTGTTTGGATTTGAATGAGCTTTTTATACAAAATGGAAAAATCGGAGTTATTAGCCCAAAGAATTAGTGAATGCTATTATTTTTTGGCGGAGCCAGAATTTTTTTTAGGGCCAAACCATATACAACAAAAGTATTAACTCAATCTTGAACACTTTTTTTTTCTTAATATATATATTTTTTCTTCATTAAATTACTCACACTTCAAAAATCATGGATATTAAAATTTATAAACTAGTTATACTGTTATCTTTTTTTCACACAAAGAAGTGTATAACATTGTCTATATGCAATCAAACAAAAGCATAAAATACTATGTACACGAAGCATTAAGTATAAAGTATAAAAAAGAAACAAAATATAAAACAACAACCAAAGCATAAAGTAAAGAAATATAATAAACTCAACTTATCTCTTACTGTGGACATGTGGTGCATGAAGTGGCCTCATACTGTGTGTGGTACACGTACGTGGCGTTAATCTACTGAAGTATAGGTAAAAGCTAAGCAAGCACTCCTTTACCAGAGTGAAGAGAGGCTTTTTATCGGTCTACTAGCTTTTTCACGTGTAATCAAAGATTCAAAATACAAAAAGATCTTAGCAAAGAAAAAGATCTTACAAGGGAACTTTTTCCTTTTCCTTATATAGTTTATTTTGGTTTCTGAATGAACTTTTTATACAAAAAGGAAAAATCGGGAGAGTTAGGCCTTGTTTAGATTTTGTTTGGATGATTTTTTGTTTGTTCACTCAGTTAACAAAACTGAGTTTTCTGAGTTTTGAGTTACCAACTTCGAAAAGACCAGAAGCTTGTTTTCAAGTTATGAGTTTATTAACTCAGTGGCAATTTCTGTAATTTTTCTTTCCAAATGGGTCTCACAGCAGTGTGTAGTTACATCACTGCAGACCCACAGAAACTCCAACGGATATTTTGGCTTAACTTTCCCAACTACCCAAGCTCACTTTCTTCATCTCACTTTCCCTTTTCCTTCTCCCAAACCCACAACAACTGAAGCAGAGCTCTAGTTCCGCCAATTAGTACCTTCAACCCGAGACAAGCATTCATAGCTCCGTTCATCGATTTTTGTTTCCGGTGAGACCCAAATTCAGCCCCTCCATCTGTTTACATGCCTGAAACTGTTGGGTTTTATTTTGATATTTTTTGTTTTTTTCATTTTCCTCCATTTCCATGTTCCTCCATTTTTTGTGTTGTGTTTACTGAGACCTTGGCTCGCTTGGTTGTGAATGCTTGTTTATTAAGACCTTGGCTCACTAGCGATAGACGGTGGAGATCGGCGAGGGAGCTTCTTCTGGAGTTATGGGTTCGGGTTTGTGCTTTGGGAGAGTATGTGTGCTGAAGGGGGAAGGGGAAATGAGAAAAGAGAAAAAAGGGGATGAAACCTTCCGCGGGTAGGCTAACAGCTTTGCTCTGACCAAGTTATAGGTATGGGGCCCACAAAAAGTTGAAAAATTTGAGTGATGACAAGTTGAGTAATGTGTGCCAAACGGGTGGGTATAAGAAATTGAGGTATTTTGAGTGATGAGTGATGAGTGATGAAAATTGAGTGAGAAGTGATGAGTGATGAAAAAAAATTAAACCAAACAGGGCCTTATTAGCCCAAACAATGAGCGAGTGCTATTATTTTTTGGTTCTTTGAATTAATTGATTTTTTTATTTATTTTTTATTGGGGTTTTCCTTAATGAATTTTAAGATTCAAGGGGAATCAAAGTGAACTCTACCAATAAACTTTTTGTCCTTTAAAATTCTAGGGGGGAGGAAGTTGATTCACATGTAATATACTTTGAAGTTTATCAATTTGGTAGTGCTATAAATGAAATTTTCAAAAAGTCAAGTGCTCTGCGACTCTCAATATATATATATATATATATATATATATATATATATATATTTTTTTTTTTTGATTCATTATTGTCACTTTCATACTGTATATGGTACCTCGCTTTTTTGATTCCTTATTGTCACTTTCTTATTGTATATGGTACCCACATCCACATGTAATCTCCATGTAAAGTGGCATAATAGTGGCATATATTATGTTAGACACACACACAATACAACAAATATGGATTTTTTTTTTTGAAGCAACAAATATGGATTAATAACTCAACTTAGTTATCACGATTCAGTCTTCCTTTTATTATAATGTTTAGTTGATAAACGGTTCGGTCTTCCTTTTATTATAATGTTTTAGTTAATTAAATAACATATAAACGCCGACCTTATTGCTAGCCAGCTTTCCAAGGCACAAAGGGCCAATGACAAACCAGCACCTGGCTCCATAAATATTATTGAGCAGTAATAATTATAATAATAAATATAAATAAATATTAAAAGAGTGTTGAAAGGACACGTGTCAAGTACCCATTAAAGTTTTGCAATGCTTAGATCTTGAAATTCTTATCTATAAATATGAAAACCAAAGTCCCTTTTCCTCATCCATCTTTCCGCTTTGATATTCACTTTTGTTTAGCAATGGAAACAACTTCTTTACTTTCCTCAGTACTTCCTATTCAGCCAATTCCCTTTAGCAAATCAGAATGTAAGAGTGTGAGATTCTTGCATGGGAGAAGATCAAGTTTAGCCATGGTTTTTGCTGCTAGAAGAGACTCGTTCGAGCCTGCAGACTATAATGGAGGATGCTTGGTCGATGAAAGTATAATCATTTTGAGGAAACGCATACATGAGATGAAGATGATTGAAAGGAACTATGAACCTCCAGAGGATTGGATGGAGTGGGAGAAGCAGTATTACACATGTTATGATGAATATATTTGTACACTAGTGGGGTTATTGCAATCACATTTGATGAACACAAGGCCTAGCTTGGCTCTTGGGATGCTTGCACTCATCACGATGAGTGTTCCGGCGTCGACGGTCATGGTTGTGCATCATTTCATGGAGGTGGCCAATGGTGTCTTCTCTGCCATTCATCTTGGTTGATATGGTTTGATTTCGTGAATGTAAATTATGTAATTTTATAGAGTTTTGTATATAGTTCATTTTCATCTTTTCCCAAAATTTTTACGGGGAAATGATAAGATTCTTTGAATTAACTGTGTTGTTTGAAGATCTTTTAATTTAATCAAATTCAAGGTTATATGGCAAATTGCAGGTCCTTTACATTCTTGACACATTTTCTCTAGTATTGCTTAATTGGATATTATCTAGCTCTTGTTGATCTCAGGCTCTTAGGCTAATGCCTCTATGATTTAGCAATTAATCATTTCATTGAGCCGTGGGTGCTAGTCATTTGATGAAGTTTTTCTTTTCTTTTCTTTTCCTTTTTTTTTTTTTTGGGGGGGGGGGGGGGTCAATATACAAAAGACTAGAATCAAATTCCTCGTATATAAAGAAAGGATTAAAAAAATGAAATGTTATGTAACCCAAAGAGCTAAACCAGTTGACATGTAGTTTTAATGATCAATTTGTGCTTATTATAATGATCAATGAGTACTTAAAAATATGAAACTGGCCATTGCATGATGCAGCTAGTGAGAACAATTAGTGTATGAGTGTACTTACCAATGGGTATGAGGCATTTTTTTTTTTTTTTTCAAAAGTCTTGTAGTTATGTTATGGACTACTGCTAAAATGGGTTGAAGGGGAAGCTATGAAGAAAAAGAAGCTTTATTGACTAAAACAAAAATGAGCAAACTGACATAAATAATACAAGATTTGGAGTGGAGATGCAGCAGATGCTAGGCTTGAAATTGTTAGTCAAATCTGAAGATGTTATTTTCATTTTTTTTTTAATTTTAATTTTTGACAATTCAATAGGGGAGGGAGGATTAAACCTAGATTTTTCCTTGTGAAAAAGAATAAATTCTTAACCTGAAAAAGTGATTTAGCCACTTAGTTTATGGGATGGAAAATATTGATTTGGAATATTAAGTTTGTACAGCCTGAGTTTACTTATTGGGCCACTGCTTTAATAAACGGATAGTTTAAGTCTTGGGCCCATAATCTAGCTTACTAGCACTCTCTTTGTCTCATGGGAGCCCGTGACCATCTCAGCTCTCCCAGACTAGGTGTTTTCCAGTGATGTTTGGTTCTTTCTGTTAATAGAATCTTTTTATAGTCGCAATGGTCAAGGAGGTTTATGTGTTCAGACTTCAAGATCAAATTAATTAATTATAGAAATATACCTTGATAAAGAGATTAGTTCTGCATAAATATCTCTCTTCTGGATTTCTTTGGCTGAATACTTGACAATTAATATTGCTTAAATATGTGTTCCTAAAAGTGCTTTAGAAAACATATTTTTTACTACTTTCCCACATTTTGTCTACTCCCAAAAAAAATGTATAGTAAACAATTTCCAACCCAAAAAGTACAAAAAAAAATTTATGTAAGTAGAGAGAGAGATAGAATCAAGAATCGGTGTTGATGATGAGATAGACGAGTGGTGATGTGGGGTGGAGGTTGGAGTTGATGAGTTGTGTGATGTGTAAATTTTTTTGCTTGAATATAGAGGTGTAAATCATTTTATACCACAATACCCCAAATTCTATGGTCAACCTTTTAGGTTAAACAACATTTTCAATGACACCAAACACTTGAAATTGGAAAAATGGTTTTCTGAAAATGATTTTTAGGTAAAACAAATACAGCATAACTACAAATCATACCTAAGTAACTCTACACAATTATTTTTTAAGAATAGTTGAATTGGTAATTTTTTTTGATTATCAATTGAATTTACCATTAACAGGACTTTTTTACCTGCAAAGAATAAGTTGTTATCTTGACCAATATGACTTTTTATTTTTATTTTTTATTTTTATTTTTTATTTTTTTTTATTTTTTACACTGGACTTATTGATAGACCCATTGATAATAATCCATTGATTGACCCATTTTTTAAGGGTACATATCATTTTCCTGTTAGGAGTTAAAGCCTAAGGCTCTAAATATGTTTGGAGCTTTTAAATTATTATTATTATATCCTTCATATCAAATAGTTTATGATATGTAAAATTGTTGTCTTTCAATAACTATAAGCCCAATTTTACAACTATTAAGTTGGCAGTTTATGGTTGAATTACAATAAAAATTATTTCAATGATAAACCATGTGAAAGTAACATGTTTAAAATCACAATGTGTCTGCCCCAACAAGTGAAAAAATAATTGCTAATTTTGTTGGGTCCTAGTCCTAGCATTGGTGATTATCTCTTTTCTTTCTTTTTTATTTTTTATTTATTTTTTTATTTTATCTACCAACCGAGACCCACAATCCACTGTACTAGAACAATCCGTTGATTTACTCTGACCGAAGCTGAAAAAAAAAAAAAAAAAAAAACCCCAAAGGAGCGGGAAGTAACTAACTTAACTAATTTACTCAGACCGTTTATAAGAGCCTATAGCATTGTAGTGTAGACACACTTTTCTTTACCTTTTTCCTCTATTCCGCTACTCAAACGAAGAGTTCTCAAGTTTCTCAATTCTCAAACCAGAGTCACTGTTAGCACTCCTATCTTAATCTCTCAAAACCAAACTTCTCTCTCAAGGGTACTCTCATTTCCTTCGTTCTCTTCCTTTCTTGTTTGATTAAAATGTCTCTCCAACTCTGAGTATTAATTCAATATTGTAATCATGTGGGTACTCTTTGTTGATTCTCTTATAGCAATTGCATATTTTATATTCACAAGTAGAAGTCACCCACCAATTATAAAGAATGCAAATCTTTTTGCACTATATCAACTGCTTTTTTTTTCTTCTTCTTTTTCCTGATTGAATAAGTAATTTGGAGTTCAATCCCTGCCTATACCAAAAACTAATTAGTGTCTTGGTTTGATGATAAAAAGCTATTATTAAAAGCGGACGCCATTGGTTGAAATTCTTTCAAAAAAAATATATCAATTGCTTTTTTTCTTTATAATTTTCTTGTAGCTTGTTTAATCTTGATTTTATTAGAAACGTCCAAGAAAACCTGAGTACATGTTATTTATTGGCTTAAAAATTTGACTTCCTGTTTGGTTTTCGAGAAGGCAGCTGAAGAAAGAAAAAGAAACTATCATGAGCGAGAGGTTACAGAACGCTCCCATGAAGGCTCTTGATTATTGGGTGGACTGCTCTGTTAGACAGATATGGAATGCTCACTCTGAACATGATGCCAGAGTTAATGGTACAAGATTGTTCAAGACTCTCATGAACGAGATCAAAACAAATGCAGACACTGTCGAGAAAAGTCATCTTCAGTTAGCCAAAGATGTATTATAATTTAATTCCCCTTATTTTTCTTTCCTTTCCTTTCCTCTTTTAACACATTTTTTATTATTACATTTGACCATTTAAAGTTTTGATTAAAATGTAGATGTTAGAGTAACCCTACTAATTTCATTCCAGTCCAAACTTCAAAGGTTATAAATGTAGCAATTGATAGTTTGTGGATTAAAAGTGAGGAAATTTTTATTTTTCCTTTAATTCTAATATTGGCTTGTTTCTTTTTATGGCTTTGTTTACTTATTGTGAATTTCCCTATTTTAGGAAAATGTGATGTGACCCACATATATATAGGGTACATTTAGACTTAGATTTATCATATTCATATTCGTTCCTGATAAAAAAGAGAGATTTATTTTATTATAATTAGAGTGAGAAATAGAGAAAAACTCATCCAATTAGGAATTTCTTTGTGAATAGGTATATAGTGAGACTTGTTAATGAAAATTCCTTGATGGAACGAGTAGTTTATAAAAAGGAGACTACACTTAAATTTCAATTTCCCCTAATATATAGGAAGAAACTTCTGTCCAACAAAGGATTTAAGCTATAGGCTTGAAGAGCTCTCTATCTTATTCTGTGATTTTCTCTGCAAATTATTTGAGCAACATTAGCAGGAGATATATAGTTTAATTTCTTCTACTGTTTTAAAATTTTCACAGATGCAATTGGATGAGAATTATCACCAATATGATCATGAAGCTCTTGCTCTCCAGCGAGAAGTGGATGCAAAAAATGTACATCTGAATGAGTATGAAGAACATCTGAACTTGGACTTGCAACATCAGAGGCAAGTGGTGTCCCAGTACGAGGATTGGCTGCGTGCACTTCGGGTTAAGCTCACAGACCCCATAATTTCTTGACTTTTTATGTTTGGACAGAATTTTCAACCTGTTTTCCATGTCAGCAGCAGGGTGTTTCCATGGCTATATATGCTGTTTTGCATTTGAAAGAAAATGGTCTTAAAATTTGTGCACTTCATTCATTTTGATTTGGAACCCTGCACTTTGTTCATGTTGTTTTTCAAATTCTCTCTAGTCTGATTACTATTGTTTGGTTTTATGATGTACTGCCAGGTGGAAAATAATGAATTGACAACACAACTAGAACTGGCTCAGCAAAGAAGGTACTTCCCAAGGCAATAATTCGCTTCCATGTATCGAGATGATGACTTTTATTGATTCTTGGATATGTTAATATGGCCTAATGGTTGAAATTCTCTCAAAAAAAAAAAAAAAAAACAATTGCTTTTTTTCTTTATAATTTTCTTGTAGCTTATTTAATCTTGATTTTATTTGAAACGTCCAAGAAAACCTGAGTACATGTTATTTATTGGCTTAAAATTTTTACTTCTTGTTTGTTTTTCAAGAAGGCAGCTGAAGAAAGAAAAAGAAACTATCATGAGCGAGAGGTTACAGAACGCTCCCATGAAGGCTCTTGATTATTGGGTGGACTGCTCTGTTAGACAGATATGGAATGCTCACTCTGAACATGATGCCAGAGTTAATGGTACAAGATTGTTCAAGACTCTCATGAACGAGATCAAAACAAATGCAGACACTGTCGAGAAAAGTCATCTTCAGTTAGCCAAAGATGTATTATAATTTAATTCCCCTTATTGTTCTTTCCTTTCCTTTCCTCTTATAACAAATTTTTTATTATTACATTTGACCATTTAAAGTTTTGATTAAAATGTAGATGTTAGAGTAACCCTACTAATTTCATTCCAGTCCAAACTTCAAAGGTTATAAATGTAGCAATTGATAGTTTGTGGATTAAAAGTGAGGAAATTTTTATTTTTCCTTCAATTCTAATATTGGCTTGTTTCTTTTTATGGCTTTGTTTACTTATTGTGAATTTCCCTATTTTAGGAAAATGTGATGTGACCCACATATATATAGGGTACATTTAGACTTAGATTTATCATATTCGTTCCTGAAAAAAAAGAGAGATTTATTTTATTATAATTAGAGTGAGAAATAGATAAAAACTCATCCAATTAGGAATTTCTTTGTGAATAGGTATATAGTGAGACTTGTTATTGAAAATTCCTTGATGGAACGAGTAGTTTATAAAAAGGAGACTACACTTAAATTTCAATGGCCCCTAATATATAGGAAGAAACTTCTGTCCATCAAAGGATTTAAGCTATAGGCTTGAAGAGCTCTCTATCTTATTCTGTGATTTTCTCTGCAAATTATTTGAGCAACATTAGCAGAAGATATATAGTTTAATTTCTTCTACTGTTTTAAAATTTTCACAGGTGCAATTGGATGAGAATTATCACCAATATGATCATGAAGCTCTTGCTCTCCAGCGAGAAGTGGATGCAAAAAATGTACATCTGAATGAGTATGAAGAACATCTGAACTTGGACTTGCAACATCAGAGGCAAGTGGTGTCCCAGTACGAGGATTGGCTGCGTGCACTTCGGGTTAAGCTCACAGACCCCATAATTTCTTGACTTTTTATGTTTTCCATGTCAGCAGCTGGGTGTTTCCCTGGCTATATATGCTGTTTTGCATGTGAAAGAAAGTGTTCTTAAAATTTGTGCACTTCATTCATTTTGATTTAGAACCCTGCACTTTGTTCATGTTGTTTTTCAAATTTTCTCTAGTCTGATGACTATTGTTTGGTTTTATGATGTACTACCAGGTGGAAAATAATGAATTGACAACGCAACTAAAACTGGCTCAGCAGAGAAGGTACTTCCCAAGGCAATAATTCACTTCCATGTATCGAGATGATGACTTTTATTGATTCTTGGATTTGTTAATGTGGCCTAATGGGTGGTTAGTATGTGAGTGCTTTCATCTGCTGTGGAAAAGGTAGTGCTATTTATCTGTAGGCACTACAAATGGTGTCTGCTGTCCCAGTTGGTTTAGTTTCATTTGAATAAACCATTAAGGATTACTTCTCTTTACTGTTTGAATCTTCGAATTCAATATTGAACTTTTATAGTTTTGGACTTGGCAAGTAATTTCAATATTAAAATTGATACATATACTACGTAGTGTTTGTAGGTTTATGTGTTGAGACTTGAGAGATCAATTAATAAAGTAATTTCAAATAAAGCATTTAGTTTCATTTGTATGCTTAAATATCTTTATCCTCCTGATTTTATTCGGCTGAATACTTGGAATATTGCTTAAATATGTGCTACAGACACAATATATAAGCTATCGTTTCAACTGTTCAACAGTTGTAAATTTTGTTGTATATTTAGACTGTTTTTTGTTTGCTTTTGCTTTTCTCCTCTCTACTGCTTCCTCCCAAAAAGTTTGACCGTCATGGGTGATCCTCCACTAATGTCTTGATTGTGTTCACCATGCACATTAAGTATTCTCCAAAATATACCCAAGTGATAGTATGTTGTTGTAAGTGATATTGGTAAAATGACATCTACTTCCATGTTACAAAGGAAGCTTAATGGGATATTCATATTAAAAAGGCTCTCATGTCTCAACGATAATATCATATCAATTTAGAAATTAATATTCTTTTTATGTCAATTTAAAAAATTACAATGTGTGATGGAACAAGAAATGGTTAAAAAAAATAGTTAAAAGGAGATTAGGGCCCATTTGGTAAGGGATTGGTGTTTTGGTTTTCAAAATAAAACTGTTTTTAAAAAGTGTGCTAAAAAACTGTATTTAGAGTATTCCTAATACAAAAAAGTGTGTTTCACACCATGTTTAGATAGAGAACATTTTTTTCAATACTAAAAAACACATAAATGAGTGTTTGGTTTGAAAATTAGGTTTTTTATTTATTTATTTTATTATTTTTTTTAAGTTATATTTTGTGACACAATGTGGGGTTCACATTTTTAAAAAATTTACAACAATATTTTGCGTAAATATATAATCAACCTCATGCAATTTATTTGAAAGTAATGACGTTAAAACAAATGAATAACTGCCCTAAAGATTATATTTGTATATTCATAATTTTTATGTTTAGAAAGACTAAAACTTATATTTAGCCGTACCAAAGTGGATTGAAATGCTACATTAATGTAGCTCAAAAAAACGTAACAACAACAAATGCTATGCTTAAGAGTTTAGATATTATGAGTTTGAGATTTATATATATTTTTTAGTAAATTTGGATTTAAATTAGGTGCTTTCAACCTAAACATGTCTTTTCCCATTATGTAAGTGCACAAAATAGATCAAAGTGGACCAAAATGAACTGAAGTGGTCTGAATGGATTGAATTGGACCAGAAGAAACAAAATGGACAAAATGAACAGAATAGGACCGGATAGAAAGAAGGTGGACCAAATAAGACCAAATAAGAATGAATGGACTGGAGTGAACAGAATGGACTGAAAGGGACTAAATTGGATCGAAATTAACAAACCCGACCGAAGCAGACCAAATAGGACCAATGTGGACTGAATAGAATTGAAGCGGATAGAATGGACTGAATAAAACCAAAATGGACCAAATAGGATCAAAGTGGACTGAATAGGACTAAAGTGGATCAAAGTGAACAGAATAGACCGAATAGGATCAATGTGGATTGAATAGGATCAAATGGAACCAAAGTAGACAAAATGGATCGAACAAGACCAAAGTGGATAGAATGGATCAAATAGGACCAATGTGGACTAAATAGAGCCAATGTGGATTGAATGGACCAAATTGGACTGAATAGGACGGAATGGACAGCATAGAACTTAAGTGGACAGAATGGACTAAATAGGACCGAATAGACTATATAGGACTAGACTAGATCGAAGAGGACATAATGGACCAAATAGAACTAATGTGGATTGAATAAGACTTGAATATTTATCATTTTTATTTCATTTTTAGGGCTCATATTTCTAATTTCTAATTTCTAATATCTATTTTATTTTTATTTTTTAACTCAAAATTAAAGAGTTTAGCCTAAATATAATGAAATTTCATACTTTTCAACCCAAAAGTTAAGAAAAGAAATGAATTTTTGAGCTAAACTTGAAAAGAAAACCTATAAAAAAATGGATTTTAGGCTCAATTAGTCTAAAATGGATTGAAGGGAGACCAAAATTGATTGAGTGAACCGAATTGGACTAAGTGGACCAAACTGGATTGAAGTAGACCTAATTAGACGGAATTGGACTCAATGGAAACAAAGTAGACCTAATTAGACCGAATAGAAATTGTTTAATTTTAAGAGAGAACAAATTATCTTCAAAAAAATTTAGAGATATATTATATTACAATAAAAAAAAATTATTTATTTCCACTCATCAAGTGGGTCTGCAACTAGTTTCAATACATAAAAGTAAAACAAATAGCCGTGTTTTAGCACCTAATAAAATAAGTAAAATAAGAGTAGATGTAAAAATAAAAATAAAAGAAAGTAAAGTTTTTTTTTTTTTTTTTTTTTTTTAAATTTTATTTGAGAAACACACACATATAGGGGAAGGGGGATGAGATAAAGGAATACACTCACATGCCAACACCAAAACTGCATGCGGCAGTTATTGTCGTGGAGCAAGTGATAAACCCTTTCTCAATATCACACCTTACTGATGTGGGATGACTCGACAACACTGAGTATCTTTTTTTATTTGAGAAAAACACACGCACATATATATAGGGGAAGGGGGATGAAAAGAAAGTAAAGTTGATATCAATAATTACTCTTTTGTCTATATTAACTCTATCCAAAAAATTGATAAAGCAATAGAAAAAAAGTTGATAAGAACAAATAAGTTATTGTTTCTATCTAAAAAATTGCTACCACAACCAGGGACGGAGCTACTCTTTGACTGGGGGGCCATGCCCCATGGATTTTGGGGAAAAAAAATTTTCTATCGGTAAACTCAGAGATGAAGATGAGAGAGAAATTTCTCATTGAATGAATAAGGAAAGTGCAGCTCTGCTTATATATACAAGTAGCAAAGCACTTAAATGAAACAAGCTAAAAGCAATTAAAAACAAGCTTTTTAATTTTAACGCAAATCAAGTTCTGGTACTGCACTTTTTGGATTCTCAATATCAAAATTAGCCTAAATTCTCTCTCTTAATGACCAAAATATTGCAATTTTTTATTATAATTTTTTTTTTAAAGTCCAAACTTCCCCCCCCCCCCCCCCCCCCAATACCTTTGGCTCTAGCTCCATCCCTGATCACGACTCCCCTGAATTATACGACTCCCTTAAATTAGATTACTATTAGAACTCTTTGTACAATAATCCTACTTGGTTTTGTACTTGGAATATGACACAAACACTTTTATATATAAATATATATAGTGCTGAGGTTTTGTGCCGCTACAAATAGAGCTATAGAGATCTTGTGTGTGATCAAGCAACAGAGATCTTGTGAGGGGTGTTTGGGGGCAACAATAATAGAGATTTTGTGTGTGTGTGGCTACAACCATAAAGATTTTTTTTGATAAGCCAACAACCATAAAGATGATATTGGGAAGTACAGCACTTTGTATTTAAGAGATTTCTTTAGCTACTGTTAGCTTTTGTATTTAAAGATGATATTGGTAAGTACAGCACTTTGTATTTAAAGATAATATGCTTTTGTATTTAAAGATGATATTGGTAAGTACAACACTTTGTTGATATAAGAGGTTCTCTTTTTTGAAGTACCAATCATTGGTATTTAAGAGATTTCTTTTGCTACTGTTAGCTTTTGTGTTCTTTGCAGATTTGTTTGGTAATTCTCTCTTTGGTTTGTACTCCTCTATGACCATTCATTCTTATTTGGAGAGTTATTTGGGTGTATTTGGAATTTAGGTTTGTGAGAGTGTCTCTACCCAAATTTGAAAATAGTGAAATTTATTCATAGTCATCCGTGGACATTGGCTTGCTGAACCACGTAATTCTTATTGTATTTGTGTTTTTGGTTGATTTTCTTTGTTCCTAATATTTGTTTGGAACCTAAAATATTTTCACAATCCCAATCATGGTTGATTCTTAAGTAGAAGTCCCGCGCCAATTACAAAAAGAAAAATGCAATTCCTTTTGCGCTTTATCGACTGGTTTTTTCTTTTTAATTTTCTTGTAGCTTACTTGATCTTCACTTCATTAAAAACATCCAAGAAAATCTGAGAGCTTGTTATTTATTGGCTTAAAAATTTGTATTCATAAGAGTTTTTCTTGATAATTTGTACTTGTTTGTTTGTTTGGTTTTTTTTTTTTTTTTTTGGTTGTTGTTGTTGTTGACAAATAGGTACTTGGTTTTAATTACTCTGTTCCAAATGAGAAATTAGAGATCTAACCAATTTTTTCCATTTATGCTACACATTGTTTTGTTTTCTTTAGGATAATCTCTTATGGGGTTTCTACGATTTTGATTAGCTTTATTGTTTTAGACTTGAATTTTCCTTCAATTCTTTATTTCTTATTGTTACCTGGCATTGGATGGATTACTCATTTATTGCTTAAAAGCAGCTTTGGATTTCAACTTCATATTTCTTACATAAACAGAAGTTACGGGACTTTCCCATGGAAGTTAGTGATCATTGGGTGGAGCTCTGTGTTGAAGAATTTAGGAATGCCACGGATGAAGACGATGGCAGAAATCATTGTACAAGTTTGTTGGAGAATGTGGTGATATCCATCACCTCCAACGAACGTGCAAGAGCTATGATTAACAATGTATGTATTATAACTCTCCTTTATTGTTCTTTCCTTTCCTTTCCATTTTCTTTACTTTGGTATTTGGGAGAAATTACAATTCACCTCCCAGCCATTTCACAATTCACTATTGAAAGCTCGAAAATGTGTTAAAAACACAAGAGCTGTTTAGACCCCTAAATTAAAGTTACGGCTCAATAGATTTTACACTAACTTAGTTCTAAGTGCGGAATAGTGTAAATAGCGGATAAACAAACAAGCTACTCTAATCCATAATCAAGACAACACAACAGTAAACTGGAATGTAAAAGAGAAGGGAAGAGAGATGCAAACACAAGATAACACGCCGATGTGTTATCGAAGAGGAAACCGAAGAACTCGGCGAAAAACCTCTCCGCCGCCCTCTAAGCGGTAATCGATTCACTAGACAATTAGTTGGGATACATGGGTTAGCAAGAGAACCTCCAAGCCTAATCTACCCGCTGTACCTAAACCCTCCAAGCTCCTACTCCAACAAGGCTTCTCGGAATCATGTCTTTTCTAGCTCTCTGGATCCTGCAACAAGCTCCATGTTGCATCTGCCATCTTTGGCTTCTTCCAATGCTTCCTAGCAGCACCAAAAGCTCACTTGACACTCTGAAAGGGTGTGGTAAGTGTTTGGGCTATCAACCTCTCAATGGTATGGAAATGGAGAGGTAGGAGTTGAGGAAAATCCACAAGCAATTATGTAGAGGATTGTGGGTATAACAATTTCTAACTCTCAAGGTGTTTGGCTAGAGTTTTCTCTCAGAAGTACTCCTCAACATTTGTGGGTAATGTGGGTATATATAGTGTGGGTACAGAAAGTGTGTATCAGATAGTACAGTTTGGCAGAACAGAATGTTTCGCGGGTGTCTCGCGGGAAGGCCTTACCCGCGAGCTACTCGCGAAACACAACTGTCTCCATCTGTACTGACTCTTTGCATTCCAGTCATGTGCAAGACACATGCTTCACTTCGCGGGATGCTTAGTCGCGAGATACCCGCGAGAACTCTTCTGGCTTCAATTGCTTGAGTCTTCACACTCTCTCTCTCTAACACACAACCCTTACAATCAAATCCCACAATAAATATAGAGTACAAAAGATTGAATATAATTACAATCAAATTTGGCACGGAATAAAAGCCAACAAAATACATATTTGTAAATCACAACTTTACAACTATAAAGACTCATCCTATTAGAAATTTCTTTGTGAATAGGTATTTAGTGAGACTTGTTAATGAAAAAATGTTGATGGAAGGTGCTTATAAAAAGGAGACTACCCTTATATTTCAATGGGGCCCCTAATATATTGGAAGAAACTTCTCTGTCCAAAGAGTTTTCTAATGGCATAAATTATAATATAGCTTGAAGTTCTATCGTATTCTGTGATTTTCTCTACAAAGCATTTGAACTGTTTAATTTCTTCAACTGTTTTAAAATTATCACAGCTGTGGGAAATGGTTGAAGAAGATGGACGTAAATTATTTACTCTCAAGCAAGAAATAGAGGCCGGAAATGAGCGTCAACGTGAACGTGAGAAAAAGTATGAAGAACAGAAGGGAGAGTATGAAGAACAGAACTTGCAACATTTGAGGCAACTAAAACTGGTGCCCCAATACCAGGTTTAGCTTACTGACCCCTCTGTATATTATCTTATATTTGGACAGAATTTCAGCCTATTTTCTATCCTCTTCTCAAATTGTATAATGATTCAATATTAGGAGAATAAATATTCAATACTATCCTCCAAATTTTAGGAGTTCAAATGTAACAATTGAAAGTTTGTATATTAAATTACAATAAAGTCATAAATTCTTATTTTACCAAGAATGATTTGTTTCCTTTCGAGGTTTTGTTTATTTATTGTGAATTTCAGAATTCTAAAACATTTGATCATGATATAAGATTATCTCCGTTAGATAAATATGTGACCCACATATATACAGTTTATTCTAGTTATTATTTTATTATTATTATTTTTATATATTTAGATTTATTTTATTTATTAATAATTAGAATGAATTATAGATAATAAAAACTCATCCTATTATGAAATTTTTTATGAATAGAGGAGTTATTAAAAATGAAACTACCCGGTCGCTAAACTATAGGAAATTTTTTTTTTGGAAATCTTAAGGAAGAAACTTGTGTCCATCAAAATGTTTTCTAAAGGGATAAGTTATAGTCTTGAAGAGATCTATCTTATTATCTTATTTTGTGCTTTGCATTAAGGATTATTTGAACAACATTAGCACTTAGCAGGAGGTATGGTTTAATTTTTTCAGCTGTTGTTAAATTTTCACACGAAACAGAAGCACTTTTTCAGGAAGCACAACAACGTGAGCAACAACTTGAGTCCCGTTACCAACGATGTGAACAACAACTGGAGTCCTGTTACCAAGATCGGTTGAGAAGAGTAGAGGTATAGCCTTGGGGTCGCTAATCTATTGGAAGGAAAAAACTGGATAAGTTATATATGGTTTAATTTATTTAGCTGTTTTAAAATTTTCACAGCAAAGTGAAGCACTTTTTCAGGAAGCATATGGTAGGGGTGGCAATTCGTGTTTGCGTGTCGGATTTGTGTCGTGTCAAGTCATGAGTATTCGACTACATAGGTCAACACTATCCCGACATGTTTATTAAATGGGTTAAGATTCCTCAACCCTAACACGACCTATTTATTAAACAGGTCAGTCATGTCGAACTGTTTATTAGAATTAATGAGTAACTGCATCACAAATAATCATTCAAAATTAAAGCATATCCCAATATCACAAATAATCAATCACAATATGTCAAAGAAAATAAATCACAACAACTAATAAGTTTATATACCTAGAGTTAGAAGGGTATATTGGTAAAATGTCATTTAATTAAATGGGTCAAACGGGTTCTATATGTTCAACACTACCCAACCCGTTTATTAAACGGGTCAGTCGTGTCAACCCGAATATGACACGAACCCGTTAAGCCTCAACCCATAACCTGCTAATTTCGTGTCATGTCGTGTTAGGTTCGCGGGTCGTGTCAAATTTTGCCACCCCTAGCATATGGACGTGAGCAACAACAGGTGTCCCAGTACAAGAATCAGCTGAGAACATTAGAGGTATAGCTCACAAACCCCATAATTTCTTGACTCAGAGTATATGATCTTATGTTTGGACATAATTTCAGCCATGTTTACCATGTCAACAGCAGAGTGTTCTGTGGCTATATATGTTTGTTGCTTTTAAATAATTTTGTTAATCATCAAAATTGTGCATTTAGTCATTTGAATTGGATCATTGCTTTCTTTACAACCATTCCATGTTTTAATTAACTATAAGTCTACTGTTGTTTCTAAATTTCCTCTTGTCTGATGACCATTGTTTGGTTTTATGATGCACTACCAGGCAAGGAATAATGAATTGGCAAGGCAACTACAACAGGCTCAGTGAAGGCGGAGATCCTATGCACCCTGATGTCTTCTATTGAATCTTGGATACATTAATTTGGCCTAATAGGTACATGATTAGTATGTTAGTATGTGAGCAATTTATCTATAGGCACTACAATTGGTATCTACTGTCTCCATTGGTTTGGGTGGGTTTTTCCCTCTTATATTCAAATGGTAGGTAGTGATGAAAGAAACATTTTAGATTCATTTGAATCCACCTTTAAGGATCACTTCTCTTTACTGTTTGTCCTCGATTTCAATATTGAATATTTTTTTTTGGCAAGTAATTTCAATATTGAAATTGATAGACATCATAGCTGTTTGTAGGTTTATGTGATCAGAGATCAAATAAAGTAATTGTAGCAATATACCTTGATAAAGGGATTAGTGGTGCTTAAATATCTCTCTGTTTTAGATTTTCTTTGGCTAAATACTTGGCAGTACTTCTTCAATAATGTGAGGCTATTGATATCACTTTTGTTATGCATCAGTATCATCTCAACAACTGTGAATTTTGTTGTATATTTGTAATTTTTTTTTTAGGTTATTGATTTGAATCTCTCTAATGCTATCTCCCTACCTCCATTTGGTTTGACCATCATGAGTACTGATTCTTCACTCATGCTTTGGTTGGTTGTGTTCACCATGCAAATTAAATGTTCAACAAAAATTATCCAATTAATAGTGTTGTTAGTGATCTTGGGAAAATGACTTCTACTTCCATGTTAACATAGGAAGCATGGATGAACCATTAATGGATGGTAGGATATTCATATTTAAAGAGCTATCATTTCTCAACGCATATATCATATACACACGTATATATATAGAGAGAGAGAGAGGGAGAGAATATGATTAATCTATTTATGTCAAAGAAAAAATTACAATGTGTGATGGACCAAGGAAATGTTTTTTTTTTTTTTTTAAAATAACCATTTATATGATTGGTAGGATACTTAGGATATTCATATTAAAAAAAGCTCTAATGTCTCAATCATCTAGGGGCGTAGCTAGGAATAATTACTTGGGGGGCCGGGTTGTAGTAGAGATATACTAAATATAATTCAATCAATTTTTCATGTGATTCAAACCACGAAGATTTTTCGGTCCTTTGTATGGATACTCTATGTTTCTAGGTTGAAATGGACCAACTATGAGATAAGCACGTCGAAGAGTTCATCTTGTTCATTGACAGGGAATTCATATATTTGTTTACGTGATCCTGGATCACGGTCTATCCTTTTAGATTGAATTCTTGAACATTTGGAGGGATGCTCATCAGACATTGAAGTATCAACATTTGTTTCTACAAATTACCTAAGTGTTGAATGACATACAACAGTTTCATAAAGAATGCATCAATTGTTTGTCATTTGCTCATTATTTGGCCCCTAATTTCAATCCCAAAAAAAAAAAAAAAAAAAAAAAAAAAAAAAAATCAATTCAAAAAATGATAAACTAACTTGGGAGAGAGATATAATATATTATCATATAAAATTCATTCTTACATGGTCTCACGACCCTCATCCCAATTGCCTTCCATAGATTTTTTTTTTCTTTTATAATTTACTTACTTTACTACCCAACTACACAATTCAAGCCCCACCTGGACCCACTCAAGAGACAAACAACACAAAAGCCAAAAAGGCTGAGTCAGTGGGTCAAGAATAAAGAATACAATAACAATAAACACAAAAAGCCAAAGTCAAATAAACATAAATTGTTTTGTTGGCAAAGGGATATCACATACACATATTTGATATTTCTATTATGCTATTCAATATTTAGTTTAGTTCTAGAGAAAAAGAGACAGAACTGAGATGAGAATGACTGAATGAGACACCTAGAGGAATTGAGGTGAGGGCTTTAGGAGTTGAGGTTGAGTGATGAAGGTTAGGTGACGTCAGCGGCTAGTGGAGCTTCGATGTCACGGAGAGCTATTGAGGCTTGATCGCATGACTTGAGGACTGGGAATTCAGGCAGCATGAACTGAGGCAGTCAAGCAGAGCGCAAAGGCGTGACTACGTAAAGACTGGGAATTCAAGCAAAGGCGTGAGGTGAGGGTTGAAGAGGAGTTTGTTTTGTTTGATTAGGATTAGGGATTTCAGAGTTGGGGTTAGGTTGGGCTGGAAGTGCCTTTAGTTTAGAGGAGAAGAATTTTGTTTGATTAAGGATTTTGGGCTGGCCGGCTGGGCTAGATGTGGGCCAAAATTTTTGTTTTATTTGAAGTTGTATTAGACTAGAAAAAATGTTGAAAATAGTTTTTGCGGGGTGGGGGCATATCTTTTTTTTATATACTCTAAGGGAAATTTTAAAAATTTTGGGGTGGCCAAGTGGCTCTACCCCTGCAACCATGATAACGCCTTAAAATGTATACTTGTTATATATTTATGTGGGCATTATCTCCTTATTACTATGCTTAATTTGTATAATTAAGCCATGATTTGCATTAGTCCCTATTATTTATTTTTACATAATTTCTTGAATAAGATGCTATTCATTGTGTGTAATTTTCTACTTTCAAGAAATCATGTGAGAAAGATGAGTTTATAGGAATTTGTGAGAGAATGAAGGCCAAACTAGAATTAAAGTGGAGCTAAAGGACCATACTTAAATGTCTAAGGAGGTGCAGCTGGAGTGCTTGGATCGTCTACCATGATTGGAAGCTTCAAATAAGGAAAGAAATCAAAAAGGCAGAATCTGAAAAGGAAAAATCTGATTTGAGGACTGATCAGTATTTTGGTCGTATCTCTCTCCTCAAAAATCCAATTGACACAAGGCCAGATGGGTTGGAACTGTGACTTAAATATCTACAACTTTCCAGTTTTGAGTTTTTCGAAATTCTGAAGTTTTGAAGGCCGAAATTAACTCACAACTTAATGCTGTAAACCTGGACGGAAATTAAAATAGTAAAAGTTTTATTTTCTTTGGACACTTAGACGTTAGGGTTTTGAAGAGAGGCTGTGTAGAACAAATTTTGGCAGAGAAAACCTTGCATTTTTCTTTCTCTAATGGCAGCCTAAACTCTTTGCTAGGGCTAGGGGTTATGTTTCTTCTATACGGTATGAATATTCAATGTGATTCTTTCTAGGATTTTATCAACAACATATTTGATTGTTCAATTAGATTTCTTTTGATGTATTAGTTCTTCCATGCTTTCAATAAGTTCAATCATGTTTTTCTTATTGTTTAGATGAATTTCTAATAGTTTCAAATAGAAATCAGGTTTTAAAGTGAATGGGTTTTTCTGAAAACTTTTCTAACCGCATTATTAATCGAGGTTATCATGCATTCTTGAATTGTCTCAATTCAACCGAATCATAAATTTTTAATTGTATAAGAACAATCAATTATGAAATATATAATTTCTTAGATCACAAAAAATTTCATATCGATATAGGGAAACACCCCAATGCCCTAGTATTTACATTATTGATTTAAATTAGTTTTATTATTATTCTTGTTTACAATCACCAAGAAAAAGTATTTTTCTTCTTCACCCAAATTGTTATTTAATTACATTGTCTTTGAATTTACCCCGCTCCTTGTGGTTCAACCTTAGTACTCCGAGAATTATATTGTTACGATCTCCTGCACTTGGGAGTGAGAAAGCAAACCATCCACCAACAACTAATTAAAATGAGAGATCTATAATTTATTATGGGAACCAAAGCACACGCTAAGTAGTTGTGGGGAAACTAACTAGCTAAAAGGGGCCAAGGGCCTTGCCACTAAATTGTTACCTCCCCATGCATAAAGTACTTGGGGGTTTAGGGGGAAAAGAACTAGCTTAAAGGGACAACGAAAAATTGTAGGCGTTTTCAACAACTCTTGAGATGATGCAATAAAAAGATGATTGAATTTTTTTTTTCTTTTCTTACTTGACCAATTTGAGCAACCAAGCACTAAATCTCAAATTGTATAATGATACAATATTAGGAGAATAATATTCTTTTCTTTCACCTGACTTGTGAGTCTCTGCTTTTCGATGTCAATGTTCGTTTAGTCTTAAGAATATGATTTTTTTTATTTACCAAAAAAAAAAAAAGTGTTTTTTTTAACGATATCAATATGGTTTTTGAAATACAAAAATGGTGAGAAAATTTTCCTATAAAAAATGGTGTGAAATTTTACTAGTTTTAGGGGTGACAATTATAATAAGTGCAATTTTAGAACCCAAGAAATGTGGAAATTGATATCTTGAAAATTTTAAATTTCCAATATATTAGTCAACCAAATATATATTTTTTATTAAGGGACAATTTAACAGATGCTTTAAAGGCATTGATTTAGAAAATATTCTTAGAAATTTTTTATGGCAAAATAAAAAATTAAAAAAAAAAACTGATTTTTTTGACAGCTTTTTATATTTTTCAAGAAAGTGAAATAAAAGCTTTACTAAAATTGTCTCTTAACAAATGCCTTTAGGGCACCTGTTAACCTAACCATTTTACTGATTATCACATTTTTTGTCAACTGAACATATAACAAGGAAAAGAAGTGTAGGGTCATTTTTATATATATATATATATATATACACTTGTTATTGAAAGTAGAACAAACACTTACAGTAGTAGTAGTTACAAGATCTCAACAGTACAGGTTAACAGTTACAAGGTTAACAATTACAAAGCATGTTCTAGTCCTAGATACAAGATTGTAAGGTAGTAGGAAACATTGTTATTGATACTGTTCCGTTCCGGTCGGAATAGCCGGAATTTTTCGTACCTGTATGCAAACCGGTACCAGAATACCCCACGTTCCACCTCGGGTCAGATTTCGAGCCATTCCGGTCATTCCGGACAATTTCGGCCAAGATGTAAATTCCGGTCGATATAGGATTTAGCCTGTTAAAAAAAAAAAAACAAACAAACCAGTGAAGGTTCAAACGACGCCAGCCCGCCATTTGCCTGAATGAACGCAACGTCCTAGCCCACTTCTTCATCTTCTTCTTCTTCTTCTTTATCTTCTTCTCCGTTTTGTATCCACTGGTTAGTGGACTGGTCTTTTGACTCTTTTGTTCTTTTATAGTTTTATTTTCTTTTGTCTTGAGTCTCTTCTAGAGTCTTTTATTGTTTTCAAATTTTAACTTTTCTGAGCCCAATCACGTGAGTGACTTTGGAAATGACAAAAAAAAAAAGTTAAAAAATACAAAAGCAAATGTCAGTCAGAGCCTCAAAAGTTAAAAAGTTAATATTATTTTTAAAAAAAATATTATTATTAGAAAAATATTATATTGATAACATTTTTAGAATACTTACACAATAAATTATAAATAATAGGTTGTATAAGTGTGTGTTCATATACATATATATATATATATATATATATATATTTTTTTTTTTAGGAACCTCGAAACACCCTGAAACGGTACGCCGAAATAGGCCAGTATCGAAATATTCCGTTCCACTGGACAAATCGAAACGAGCTCCGAAACGGAATTAATAACATTGGTAGGAAATAGTGGTAGTAGAAGCAATAAATTTTCTCTCTAAGAAGGCTTCTAAGGGAAGAAGTTCTAAGGGAAGAAAATTTTGAAGTAAAAGCTTGTTTTAAACTTAAGGGACAACCCCCCTTAAATAAGCAAAATTCCGAGTGAACAGTGTCATGAATAGTAACAGGTGAATAGTAACGGATGAACAGTGACTAGTGAATAGTGACAGATGAATAGTAAAAATGAATTTTCCCACTTTTGACTCATTTTTGGGGAATCATCCGTGGAGTTCAGAGGCCTACAATTTTAGGGTCTAGGCCATATTATTGATGACCTTTTGTGCCAAAAGAAACCAATAAGCACTATCCTTCAGAAGCATTGGCATTGTTGTCTTCTTGTACTAAAGGAAATCAAATGAGCACTAGTATTGGGAATCTTCAGAAGCATCGTATTGGTGGAAAACATGCTTTTAGCAGTGGTAAATATTAAAGTGTTTTGGCCGTTGTGCAGGCCAGAAAAATAGGAGAATCAAAATCTTCCGCCAAATCCGGGGTATCTTGAAATAGTTTCGAATTTTCAGCAACATATTCTTCAAAGACATTGAAGTATTTTGGCCTTTGTGCAAGCCAGACAAATAAGGGAAAGTAACAGCAGTCTCAAACAGTAGTAACCTCAGGAGTGAACTCATCAATCAGTGGAAGGAGCATCGGATGGATAACCATCATAAGGATCCCATGGAAGATTATCATCACACGCATGCTCATGATAGATAGCATATTTATTACATAGTCCACAATATAAAAGTGGCTCAAACTTTGGAGTTTTTCCTGGGATGAGAAGACTTCTTGGATTAGGATGATATGCTATTTGCAAGTGAACAAGGGCATTAGCATAGGATTTGGGACCAAAAACAGAGATTCTATCTATGCTTCCTATGAAATGATAATCTTTCCATAGATTTTGAGCAACCTCAAGAATTTGATTATTAAAATAATTTCTCCAACATTTTGGAAGAGTAAAAGGATCATTAAAGGACAAGTGGGAATTTCCTTCAAGCCATTGTCCTTGGTGGGTGTAACCGTTAATGAGAATGAGATGCTTTGAGGGTTGGACATTCATCCAGTTATCTCTTTCCCATTCTGGCAAAGTGCTCCAACATCTGATGGAAACAAAAGATCTAATGGAAGAGCTTTCAAGCCCTTTAATAGTAGTCTGAATAATTTGTGGAAGCTAACTTATAAAGCTGTGATTTACAAATATGTATTCTGTTGGCTTTTATTTCGTGCCAAATTTGATTGTAATTTTATTCAATCTTTTGTACCTTGTATTTATTGTGGGATTTGATTGTAAGGGTTGTGTGATAGAAAGAGAAAGTGTGAAGACTCAAGCAATTGAGCCAGAAGATTTCTCGCGGGTAGCTTGTGACTAAGCATCCCGCAAAGTGAAGCATGTGCCTTGCACATGACTGGAATGCGAAGAGTCAGTACAGATGGAGACAATCGTGTTTTGCGAGTATCTCGCGAGTAAGACCTTCCCGCGAGACACCCGCGAAATTTTCTATTTTGCCAGACTGTACTATCTGATATACACC
The DNA here is from genome assembly GCA_028535165.1 of Quercus tomentella. NCBI lineage: Eukaryota > Viridiplantae > Streptophyta > Magnoliopsida > Fagales > Fagaceae > Quercus > Quercus tomentella. The sequence goes on from JAPQVY010000012.1 coordinate 14,479,000, forward strand.
TTCTGTACCTACATTATATATACCCACATTACCCACAAATGTTGAGGAGTGCTTTTGAGAGAAAACCCTAGCCAAACACCTTGAGAGTTAGAGATTGTTATACCCACAATCCTCTACACAATTGCTTGTGGGTTTTCCTCCTCAACTCCTACCTCTCCATTTCCATACCATTGAGAGGTTCATAGCCCAAACACTTACCACACCCTTTCAGAGTGCCAAGTGAGGTTTTGGTGCTGCTAGAAAGCATTGGAAGAAGACAAGGATGGCAGATGCAACATGGAGCTTGTTGCGGGATCTAGAGAGCTAGACAAGACACGGTTCTGAGAAGCCTTGTTGGAGTAGGAGCTTGGAGGGCTTAGGTACAGCAGGTAGATTAGGCTTGGAGGGTCTCTTGCTAACCCATGTATCCCAACTGATTCTCTAATGGATCGATTATCGCTTGGAGGGCGGCAGAGAGGTTTTTCGCCGAGTTCTTCGGTTTCCTCTTCGATAACACATCGGCATGTTATCTGTGTTTGCATTCTTCTTCCCTACTTTTTTACATTTCATTTTACTGTTGTGTTTATATGAATATGTGTTAGAGTAGCTTGTTTATTTATCCGCTCGCATTTACACTATTCCGCACTTAGAATTAAGTTAGTGTAAAATCTATCGAGCCGTAACTTTGATTTGGGGGTCTAAACAGCTCTTGTGTTTTTAACACATTTTTGAGCTTTCATAACTGGCCTATTTATGGCTTGTTAATTTTATGAACCTGATAAAGCCATATTTAGAAATCTGGGAAAGCCAGTTAGGATCCCTATCATCATCATCATCATCATCTGAATGATTATCAATAACATATGAACCATCATCATAATCAATCAGGAGACCAGGAAATGGATGTTTCTTTTCATACACTCTGAGACTACCCCCAAAGTGTTCTTCCCAATCAAGCTAAATAAAGACATTGTCACCTTCGTCTAATTCATCAGGATTAGGAATAGTGGTTGTAACAAGTTTCTTGAAATACTTGAACCATAGGTCAAAAGTCCTGAACATAGCCTTGCTTTCCAGAATACGATATCGTATATTTGTTGGCAAGTTGGCAACAACACTTCTTAACATAGATTGGGTCTTAAGACTCAATCTAGCATAATCAGTGCCCATTATAGTCTCTTTATCCATTGAATGGATTTCCTCTTTGCCAAAGAGTTGACTAGTGTAGGGATCAATGTTTAGGTAGTGATCAAGACAGCTTCTAAAAGCCTCATTTTCTGAAACAAGGTTATTTTCTGAAACAAGATCATTTTCTAGAACAAGGTTATCATAGTGGCTCATATAAGCCTCATTTTGAGCAGTAAGGTTAACAAGGTGGATTTCAAGTGATCGGAGGGTTCTCAGGAAGAGGTTACAGTGATTTCTAATAAAAGAAGCTTGAAGGTTATCAAGAATAAATTTAATAGAATCTAGTAGTTCAGAATAGGTTCCATTGTGGAATTGTAACCTTTTAGACAAAACTTCTTATAAAGCAATTATCATATCACCACTGGAATATGTCACCTCTGCTGGGACAAATTCCTGAAGGGAGGTTGATCCTCTGGATTTTACTCCAGAAGATGCGCCTTCATGCATTACAAAAGGTTGTCCCGGGGGAGCCTTTGTCTTGAGAATAGCCCTGTGTTGGCGCTTTTCCCTTGTTCCTCCTCTCTGCCGAGGAAGTCATAATAATCCACTTACTAGTGGTATAAGTATTAGTATTATTCCACTTATTAGTGGTACTTATCCATGAGACATGCACCAACTCCTGCAAAGAAACATTGATAATGTTAGGACAGTTGATAACACTTAACATTTTGGTACTATGAATATTACCTTTAAAATCATCTGTGATATATTAGCAAGAACTCATCATTAGTTCTTGAATAAGAGCATTCATGGGGGAGTGTCTTTCATAAGACAAATTATCCATATCAATTTCAAACTTTGAAGCAAATTTGAATTTTACTTTCTGTCCAAAAGGATCAGTAGTAATTCCATCATGTTCAACAAGAAAAGGATATAAAGCATTTATAAATGGCAGACCAAGAATTACTTTATCAGTCATGTTTTTAACAAGAACAGAAGGAATCTTAAAACAGACATTATCATGACAAACATGAGCATTATTCAATTCATATCTAATCTTCATTTGACTACCATTAGCAGAAACCAATCTTTTAGTTGATTTTTCAAAATATTTTGAAGGAATCAATCCTTCTTGGATATAGTTCATATCCGCACCAGAATCAATCATAGTAATAACAGTGAAATGATAATCATGGGAAACAACAATTTTAACTTTTGTAAACCATTTTGGAGGAAGCAATTTATTAACAAGACTAAGTTGAGAATTATCAACAATACCTTTATCAAAAAGAAGAGACTGTTGACTGGATTTATCTCCATCTTTGTGCTCATCTTGTTCGTTATCAAATTTATTAAGATTTTTATCAATTTTTAACATTATCAATTCTTGTTTGAGATTATTGTTATCACTTTTAATGCTTTTAAATTCATGTTTTAATTCATTTATCTCTTGTTTAACAACATTAATTTCATGTTGAAGATCGTTAACAGTCAATTCTTTGGATTTCTTTTTATTAAATCTCTCCAAAGTTTCTTCAAAGCTTATAGTTGATTTTAGTTTTTTACCAGTTTCATCTTTTATCAAATTTTTCTTAAACTTATCCAAATATTCTTTTTGTAATTCAGGATTTGAATTTGATTTATCAGTTGAATTATTAATTTTTCATCTTCTTCACTCTTAGTGAGAGTATTAACAGATTTAATAAAATTACAACAAGAATCTCTACAACCAATTTTAATATTAGGTGAATCAAAAGAATCAGTAGCAGATTGATAGCAAGAATCAGATGAAGAAGAAAAATCATCTTCCAAAGAATCAGACGAATTGTTTGATTCAAGGATTCTGAATAATTCTTCTTGATTTTTATCATCAATATTTAACATGTTAAACTTGTTTTTCAACTTACCAGGTTTTTGCTTACAATCTTTACTAAAGTGTCCAGGTTTACCACAATTAAAGCATTTACCTTTACTTGATCTCTGGTTATCATATTTTTTAGTAACATTTTTCTTCTTAGCATAGAAATCATTAGGTTTAACAAAGTTGTTTTTGTATTTTTTTTATATTTTTTTATGGCTTTTATCATGTTTTTTACTTTTTTGCCTGGAAGGAGCAATAGGAGGCAAACCATATTGTTCACAAAAATTACCCATTTCATATTTAGCTTTTCTTTTATTCTTTAATTGGTGTTTTAACAGTTTTTCATCATTACACATATTGATACCAAGTTTTTTAATAGCACTGAAAATATCTCCATAGGTTAAATTATCATAATCAATAGAATCATTTTTACCCATTAACTCTTGTTTTACCTTATGAGCAAAGATAGGAGGCAGACCATCAATAAACTTTTCTTTCCAATAAGGCTTGTGGCAATCTTTCCGAAGCATCACCCTGGAAGTAAAAACATCTTGATACCATCTGTAATCAGACATAGTAGGACATTTCAAATTATTCAAATAATCAGAAACTCAGGATGAATAATTAGATGGAGTACCAACAAAATGTTTGAGAATAGTATAGATCAGGGTATTAACACCATCAGGAATACCGCGACCAATACTTTCATCAAAAATAGACAAACCTTCATCATTCTTTTTAACAGCATGTTTAATAGACTCTCTGGATTCTTCTGTGAGATATGAATCCCACCATCCATGAAGAGTACCAGAAAAACTAGTAACAAGTAAATTAACAATTTCAGGTTGATCAAGATCATGGTTATTTTGATAAGCAATACCAACCATAGACATATGACTCATTTTATTAATGGTTTCTTGTTCAGACAAACCATCAATATTCCATTTATAAAGCTTATCAGCAGAAATAGCAAACTGTGTTTGAAAAGATCTTTCTTCAAATCTTTTTATTTCTGGTAAATCATCATCACAAATCTTTTTAGCAGAAACAGAAGATACAGTATCAGAATCTGTATTTTCATCAGAAACAATTTCTTTTTCATTTCTTGAAATAGTGCAAGCTGTACTTCTAGAAGTACCTTCAATTTTAACTTTTAAATCAGAAAGCATTTTTTCAACAATTTCAAGAGTCTTAGACTGAGAAGTTTTAAACATAACTTTTTCTCTTTGATTGGGTAAATCAATCAAAGGCTTCTTAGTTTTAACAGAAACAGATTTTTCAAAAACAGGGTTTCAACAGAAACAATTTTTTCAACGATTTTTTCTTCAATAGAGTCAAGCTGTTGACCAATAATATGCAAAGATTCATTAGTAAAATTGTTTTGTTCAATAAGACTAACAATGGAAGTTTGATCATCAGCAATTTTGAAAGGAGAGGCCTTCACTTCATCCTTCTTAGTAGTTATCAAAATTGTCTCAAGAGGAGGATGACTAGACCTAACAATGGTTTTATCTGCCTTAACAATTTTTTTTTTATTTTATCACATTTAGATGTTGTTTTGAAACTTCATCTTTTGAAACATAATGGTTTTCAAGAAAATCAAAAAACAAAACATGTTTTTTCAATTGATTCATCTTTTCTAACCATTTTCTTTTAACACGGTCTTTTTCAGACTAAGCAAAATTATTTTGGAAATATTTTCTTTTATTTTTGTTTTTAGCAAGCATAAATTCATTATACAGGGAAACCATATCAACTTCAAAGCTTTCATCTAAAACAATCAAAACTCTTAATTGATTTTGGTAAACATGATTTTCAATTGGAGGAAAATCAGAATCAGAAGGACAAATAGATTTAGTGTCATCTTCTTCTTCATTAGCAGTTCTGCTATATGGAGAGGAAACTTCAGGTTTAGTGGAGTAGTAAACAGAGCTTATTTGAGATTTATCACTTGAAACACCTTTTAGTTTTAAATCATTGGGTTTTTCCAAACTCTTTTGTAAAAAATCATTGAGATCTTGGTCTCCTTTTGAAATACTTCCAGATCCAGCAAAGGAATGTCTTCCTTCGTTGATCCTCAAAGGTGGATTGTTTTGAAAACTTATTTTAACAGTACCATCAAGATATTGTTGAATATGAGTGAGATCTAGTTCATCAAAAACAGGTTTAGCAGGAGGGGATTCTTGTTCCAACAACCAATTAGTAGGAAGCTTAACATCTTGCCATTGAATCATTTTTGGAACTTGAACTTTAGCATCAGGGGTTGAACATTGAATTAACATGGTTTTACCAGAAGGTTCTCTAGGAATCTTAGCACCAGGGTTTATTTGAGTACCCAACAGTCTATAATAAATGTGATAAATCAAAGCAAAAGGCTTACTACCTTCTTCCATGTGATAACCAAATGAGGCAATGTTCAAAGTCAAAGCTTTAACAATATTAGGGTCATCCAAAGCAAGAGTAAGATCAGGATAACAGTTAAAATAAACAGGACCATCATACATAGAAGCAGTAATCATACCAAGAATGCTATCTTTAAAGATCTTAAATCTAGCATCTCTTAAACACATAAGAACAGAAGCATTATATATATATATATATATATATATATATATATATATATTGTGTTGCCAAAACCGTTTCCAAAATCATGTTTTCAATGTAATTGAATTGTAATTTTAGCATCTAAATTAGGTTTTGAAGATCTACGTTGGAGGCACAATAATTGGCTCAAGAATATGCTTAAAAAGAAGAGTTTCTAGTGCCTTGACTGCAACTCAATTGGTTGCGCTTCATTAAATCTCAACTACAAGCTTTACACCACTCAATTGATTGCAATACGAGATTTTAGTTTTCTCATGTCATGACAGATGATGACCTAGAGACCTAAGAACTCATGAACTAGAGTTCTAGGATATATTTAAAGTCTTATTAAGTCATCCTAAAGAAGTAGAGAACATTATGTGAAGAGGTGAACTTGCTACGATGTAATATTTAGGTAAATTTTTGTAATATTATTGCATTGTCATATTTCCATTCTACTATAGTAAAATTTTCAATTGGTTGTAAGCTATATAAATCACCCGTTGGGTTTTTCCTATAAGGCCTTTTCCATTGTAACCATATCACTATGTCAAAATTTATCTTTTGCCGCACATTATCTTCACAATAAGGTTGCCACCATCATGAGTTAATTTGGACCATTGCATAATTGGTTAATTTAATGAAATTGGGAAGTTTAGTAAAATCAATTAAGGTCTTAGAGCATATCCCAATATATTAAGAGTTGGAGTCTAAGGCTCCAAAAAAATATGTTTAGAGCCAAACATTTTCCTTTTTTTATATACTTCCTATCAAATACATGAGATGAAAAATTAGTATATTTCAATAACTATAAGCCCAACTTTTTTTTTTTTTTTTGAGAAGAGGACTGATATAATAATTTACTGCAAATCACAATAACTTTTTTTTTCTATCAAAACATTGGACGTATACATTTTTTTTTCTTCCTTCTATTTATTTTATCCTTCATATCAAATACATATTTTTTACTACTTTCCCACATTTCTTTAGCTCACAAACAGATATATAATAACAATTTCCAACCCAAAAAATCCACACAAAAAAATGTCAATAAAAAAAGAAGTTGAGAGAGAGAGCCTAGTTTTTAGGGTGAATCAACGATCAGTGTCAATGGTGAGAACAACAACAGGTGATGAGGGAGAGAATATTAGTTGCTAATTGTAGGGAGTGGGGGTGGAGGTTGGGGTTGCTGAGTTTTAAGGGATGTGTAAAATGTTTTTCCTGAAAATAAAGGTGTAAATCATTTTACTCCACATTGCCCCAAATTTGTTAGTGAACAAGTTGATCAACATTTTTTGTGACACCAAACACTTGAAATTGAAAAATATATTTTTTTGAAAATGATTTTTGGGAAAACAAACACAGCCTATCTACCAATCATACCTGAATAATGATACTAGTTAAATTGGTAAGTTTTTCTAGTTATCACTTGGATCTACAATTAACGTCACTTTTTTACATACAAAAAAATATCTTTCCATCTCAAATGCTGTGTTTTTTTTTTTTTTTTTTGGGTAACTGTAGACTTATTGATTAACCCATTGTATGATAATAATTCACTGATTGACCCATTTTTTTTAAGTTCACATATCATCTTTTTATTAAGAGTGAAAGCCTAAGACTCCAAATATGTTTAGAGCCAAACTTTTTCCTTTTCTTTATATGCTTCCTATCAAATATATGAGATGAAAAACTATTATCTTCCAATGACTATAAGCCCAATTTCTTTTCTTCTCTTTTTTTTTTTTTTTTGGGTAAAAAAATGGGTTAGAGAGGGGTGTGACCAATGTAACTTTTCTATATGGGCATAACTATAGTAGAACCCTAACTGCTCCTTATTATAAGCCCAATTTTACAACTATTGAGTTAGCCGATTGTACCAACTATAAGTCCAATTTCACAACTATGGAGTTTCCACTTTGTAATTGGCGTACAAGGAAAATGGTTTCAATATTAGCACCATGTAAAATTGGGTGCATCAGAAAAATCAGTTATTTTATATGCCAAGATTCTCAAAAAAAAGAAAAAAAAAAGAAGAAGTTTATTTTATATGCCAAAGTGGCTAAAATTCCCATCGTTAATTACTCTGACCGCAGCCGACAAAAAAGCCAAAACCAAAAGGAGCGGGAAGTAACTAACTTAACTAATTTCCTCAGACCCTTTACAAGAAGAGCCTATAGCTTCGTAAACCCACTCCTCTTCGGACGAAAAGCTCTCAAATTTCTCAATCTCCCAAACCAGAGTCTCTGTTAGCTCTCAGATCGTAATCTCTCAAACCAGACTTCTCTCTCTCAAGGGTACTCTCATTTTCTTCATTCTTTTCCTTACTAGTTTGATTAAATGCCTCTCTAACTCTTTTGAGTATTAATTCAATAAATTTCACAGTTGCAATCATGTTGGTTGTTACTTGTTTTTGTTGATTCTCTTCTAGTTATTGCATTTTATATTAGCATAGTAGAAGTCACCAATAATAAAGAATGCAATTCTTTTTGCACTATATCTACTGCTTTTCATTTCTTTTTAAAAAAAAATTCTTGTACCTCTATTAGAAACGTCCAAGAAAAGCTAAGAGCTTGTTATTTATTGGCTTAATAATTTGTATTCAATAGAGTTTTTCTTGATAGTTGTTGACTTCTTGTTTGGTTTTCGAGAAGGCAGCTGAAGAAAGAAAAAGAAACTATCATGAACGAGAGCTTACAGAAGTTACGGAACGCTCCCATGGAAGCTCTTGATTATTGGGTGGTTCGCTTTGTTAGACAGATATGGAAGACTAACTCTGGACATGATGCCACAGTTAATGGTACAAGATTGTTCAAGGCTCTTATGAACAACATCAGCACAAATGCAGACAGCGCCGAGAAAAGTGTTCATCATGATATGGTTCGTTCCTTTCCTTTCCTCTTATAACAAATTTTTTATTATTACATTTGACCATTCAAAGTTTTGATTAAAACGAAATTTTTAGAGTAACCCTACTAATTTCATTCGTCCAAACTTCATAGGTTATAATGTAGCAATTGAAAGTTAGTGGATTAAAAGTAAGGAAATTTTTAATTTTCCTTTAATTCTAATAATGGCTTGTTTCTTTTTGTTAAGCTATCAATTCTCTCAAAAGTTTAAGCTTTTAGAAAATGGTGAGTTTAATCACTTAATCATAATTCTAACACTCTCCCTCACTTGTGGGCCTAAACTTTCCCTTAATAAGTGAGGGTCCTTTAGGCCTACAAGTGGAAATTTAACATTTTAAATGGGAGGTAGAGTAAAGACATGGATTGAACTCAGGATCTTCTGCTTTGATACCATGTTAAGCTAAGCTTTTAGAAAATTGTGAGTTTAATCACTTAACTATAATTCTAACACTTTTTATGGCTTTGTTTACTTATTGTGAATTTCCCTATTTTAGGAAAATGTGATGTGACCCACATATATATAGGGTACATTTAGATTTAGATTAATTTTATTCATTCCAAAAACAGAAACAGAGAGATTTATTTTATTATAATTAGAGTGAGAAACTCATACTTAGGAATTTCTTTGTGAATAGGTATATAGTGAGACTTGTTAATGGAAGGAGTAGTTTGCAAAAATTGGAGACTACACTTAAATTTCAATGGCCGCTAAAATATAGGAAGAAACTTCTGTCCATCAAAGGATTTAAGCTATAGGCTTCAAGAGCTCTCTATCTTATTCTGTGATTTTCTCTGAAAATTATTTGAACAACATTAGCAGGAGGTATATTTTAATTTCTTCTATTGTTTTAAAATTCTCACAGATGCAGTTGCATGAGAATTATTGCCGATATGTTAATGAAGCTCTTGTTCTCCAGCGAGAAGTGGATGCAAAAAATGTACATCTGAATGAGTATGAAGAACGTCTGAACTTGGACTTGCAACATCAGAGGCAAGTGGTGTCCCAGTTCGAGGATCAGCTGCATGCACTTCGGGTTAAGCTCACGGACCCCATAATTTCTTGACTTTTTATGTTAGGACAGAATTTTAAATCTGTTTTCCATGTCAGCAGCAGAGTGTTTCCATGGCTATATATGCTGTTTTGCATTTGAAAGAAAATGTTCTTAAAATTTGTGCACTTCATTCATTTTGATTTGGAACCTTGCACTTTATTCATGTTGTTTTTCAAATTTTCTCTAGTTCTGATGACAATTGTTTGGTTTTACGATGTACTACCAGGTGGAAAATAATGAATTGACAACACAACTAAAACTGGCTCAGTAAAGAAGGTACTTCCCAAGGCAATACTTCACTTCCATGTATCGAGATGATGACTTGCATGTATTATTGATTCTTGGATATGTCAATTTGGCCTAATGGGTGGTTAGTATGTGAGTGTTTTCATCTGCTGTGGAAAAGGTAGTGCTATTTATCTATAGGCGCTACAAATGGTGTCTGCTGTCCCAGTTGGTTTAGTTTCATTTGAATAAACCATTAAGGATTACTTCTCTTTACTGTTTGAATCCTCAATTTCAATATTGAGCTTTTATAGTTTTGGTAAGTAATTTCAATATTGAAATTGATACACGTAATACGTAGTGTTTGTAGGTTTATGTGTTGAGACTTGAGAGATCAATTAATAAAGTAATTTCAAATAAAGTGTAGGGAATTCAACCGAAATTCCAACCTGTGAGAAACAAAACAAAAAAAAAAAAAAAAAAAAAAAAAAAAAAGGGAAAACACGTTAAAGAAAAACAATCACACACACAAGACAGTATTTACATTGTTCGGCAATTTGCCTACATCCACGGAGTTGCAGGGATTTCACTATTATCAGGAAAAAATACAAACTGCGGCTACAGTGTTTTTCTCTCTCTCTAAAACACGACAACAGTGACAAACCCTAATCACAAAAAACGGCTTCTATATCCTGTGCACAGGATTACAATGGGCTACAAAACAGGCCAAGCCTTCGCTCCATGGACTAAGCCTCAGAAAATCTCCCATTAAAAACCACGCAACATTATTCAGGTCGGGTCGGGTCGGGTCGTCAATCGAATCAAACATAAACTAGGCTTCACAAAGCCCAACAAATCTCCCACTTGGAGACTAGTTCAATCACCAACATCAGCCACTATCCTCCAAAAAGCAATCCCTCATCCCTACAACTCATCCTCTTGTCCTCAAGCTAGAAGCCCAACTGAAGTTGCACACAGCTTCAGCTTCTCAATAGTGACACCCTTAGTCAACATGTCTGCTGGGTTCTTAGATCCACATATCTTCTCAAGTATTACCAACTTATCTTCAACAAGGTACCAAATAAAGTGGTGTTTAGTCTGTATATGTTTCGACTTTGAATGAAAAGCCAAATTTTTAGCAAGAAAAATTGCACTCTGATTGTCACTGTGTAGAATGCCCATCTCCTGCTTCTTACCCAATTCATCTAAGAAACTATGTAGCCAAATCATCTCCTTTCCAGCTTCAGTTGCTGCAACATACTCAGCTTCTATAGTAGACAAAGTAACAATCTTTTGCAAATTTGAAGCCCATGATATAGCTGTCCCACCCAGAGTAAATACAAACCTAATAGTACTCTTTCTACTATCAATATCACCAGCAAAATCAGCATCTACATAACCTTACAGTTTCAAACTTGCACCTGTGAAGCAAAGACATGTATCTGATGAACCCTTCAGATATCTCAGAATCCACTTGACTGCCTCCCAATGTTGCTTTCCAGGCCTACTCATGAATCTGCTCACAACTCCCACTGCATGTGCAATGTCTAGCCTTGTACACACCATAGCATACATCAAGCTGCCAATCGCTGAGGCATAAGGCACCTTGCTCATATGGTCCCTTTCTTCTTCTGTCTTCGATGATTGTTCTTTGCTCAGTTTGAAATGACTACCCAAAGGTGTGCTCACTGGTTTAGCTTCATTCATGTTGAATCTGCTGAGAACTTTCTTCACATACTCTGACTGTGAAAGCTTCAATGTACCATTAGCCTTGTCTCTAATGATTCTCATACCAAGGATTTGCTTTGCAGCTCCCAAATCCTTCATTGCAAACTGTTTTGACAATTGCTTCTTTAGATTATTAATCTCCTCAATGCTAGACCTTGCAATGAGCATATCATCCACATACAACAGTAAAATGATATAAGAATTGTCAAAGAATTTAACATAGCAACAATGATCAGCTTCACATCTCTTGAACCCAATTCTATGCATAAAACTGTCAAATTTCTTGTACCACTATCTAGGAGCTTGTTTTAGGCCATACAATCTCTTTCTCAGCATGCAAACTAGATTCTCTTGTCCTTGAGCAATGAACACTTCTAGCTGAATCATGTAAAGGTCTTCCTCCAAGTCACCATGAAGGAATGCCGTCTTCACATCTAACTGCTCAAAATGTAAGTTTTCTGCAGCCACCATTCCCAGCACCAGTCTAATTGTTGACATCTTCACAACTGGAGAAAATATCTCTATGTAGTCAATGTCTTCCTTCTGTTGGAACCCTTTAACAACTAATCTGGTCTTGTAACGTTTGCTACCATCATGCTCATTCTTTATTCTGTATACCCACTTGTTGTGCAAAGCCTTCTTTCCTACTGGCAATTCAGTCAGTTCCCATGTCTGATTCCTCAACAAGGAATCCATCTCATCCTTCATGGCTAACTCCCACTTGCTTGAATTCTCATCTTGCAAGGCTTCTTCATAACACTCTGGCTCACCATCATCAATCAACAGGAGATAATTTAGAGTGGGTGAATAACGATGTGGAGCTCTAATGGTCCTGGAAGATCTACGGACTTCAGCTACAGGTGTACTCTAATCTACCTGTGAATCTACATTCTCCTTATCTTCTTCACCCCTTTTCTGGACAGTACTTTCAGTTAATCCATCTAAGTTGACAAACTCAGATTTCTTTTAATCTATCTCTGTAACATCTGACACTACAGTTGACCTATCCTTGTACATAACATGTTTATCACATTTCTACTTCTGATGATTTTCCTGTTTTGTTCATCCTAAAACCTATAGCCAAATTTCTCATCACCATAGCCAATGAAAAAACATGTTTTAGACTTTGCATCAAGTTTACTACAAGCATCAGAATCAATATGAACATAAGCAACACAACCAAAAACTTTTAAATGTGAAAACTTTACCTCTTTACCACTCCAAACCTCCTCAGGAAGTCTGAACTCCATGGGAACTGATGGCCCTCGATTTATCAGGTAAGCTGCAGTGCTAACAACATCAGTCCAGAAAGTTTTTGGTAGTCCAACATGCAACCTCATACTCCTAGCACGCTCATTGAGAGTTCTGTTCATGCGCTCAGCCACACCATTCTGCTGTGGTGTCCCAGGAATGGTCTTCTCCATCCTAATTCCCTATGCAGCATAATACTCACTGAACCCTCAATCTATATACTCTCCTCCATTATCTGACCTCAAACATTTTACTTTCAAACCCGTTTCTGTCTCAATCATGGCCTTCCACTTCTTAAAAGTTTCAAATACATCAAATTTATTTTTCAGAAAATAAACTCATACCTTTCTGCTTGAGTCATCAATGAAAGTGATGTAGTACCTTGAATCTCCAAAGGATGCAACTGGGGAAGGCCCCCACAAATCAGTGTGTACTAACTCCAATTTTTCAGCCTTCGGTGTTCTGCCAGTTTTCAAGAAGCTCACCTTTTTCTGCTTTCCTAAGATGCAGCTTTCACACATGTCAAAATCAATAGACTTCAATTCTGGTAGTTTTCCTTTTGACAGCAGCATCTCCATCCCTTTCTCACTCATGTGACCAAGTGTGCGGTGCCATAGGCTTGTATCAGTACTTGCATCAGCAACTGCAATTGTGTCCCTTGGACTTGAGGTCATATATAGAGTACCCATCTTCTTTCCACGAGCCAATACCCTAGCTCCCTTTGTAACCTTCCAAGTACCACCAACAAATAGTATTGCATGCCCTTCATCATCAAGTTGTCCAACAAAAATCAGATTCCTCCTCAGGTCAGGAATATATATCGAACCTTCTCCAGTAACCAAACAGACCCATTGGGCAACAATATCTAGACATCTCCCATACCCACAACATCCAAGGCTGAACCATCAGCCAAATACACTTTACCAAAATTACCTGCAACATAATTCTGTATGATTTCTCGGTGTGGAGTGGTATGAAACGAAGCTCCTGAGTCCAAAACCCAATCATCAAGTGGACTGTCTACTGCAAGAAGTAATGCATCCTGTACCTCTTCTGTTACAGCATTAGCAGAATCATCTTCATTCTTCTTCTTAGGACTTTTGCATTGGTTCCTAAAGTGACCTGTTTTCCCACAATTCCAGCATCGTACTTGTTGGCCTGATCTAGATTTACTTCTGTTCCGATTAGTATTTCTAGATTTTGATCTGCCCCGATTTGAATTTCTATTATTACCTCTGCCTCTTGTCTCAAGGTTTAGGGTAGAACCAGATCCTGAGGTTTCATCTGCATCTCTTCTACGAATCTCCTCAGCCAGAATTAAATCTCGTATATCATTGTACTTGAGCTTTTCCTTTCCTGTAGAATTGCTTACTGTCATCCTCATCGCCTCCCAATTGTTTGGCAAAGAAGCCAAAACGATCAGAGCACGTATCTCATCATCAAAATCAATTTCTACAGACGACAATTGATTTGTGATAGTGTTAAATTCATTCAGATGTTCAGATGTTGTGCTACTGATGCGTTCTCTGCCATCTTCAGATTGAACAGTTTCTTCATCAAATGCACCTTGTTATTTGCTGACGGCTTTTCATACATACCAGACAAAGCCTTCATCAAATCTGCTGTGGTCTTCTCCTTAACAACATTGTGTGCAACAGACCTAGACAGAGTTAATCTGATAACTCCCAATACCTGTCTGTCAAGAAAAGCCCATTCATCAGCTTTCATAGCCTCAGGTTTTGTCCCCAAAAGAGGCAGATGCAATTTCCTCCTATAGAGATAATCTTCAATTTGCATCCTCCAATACACGAAGTCTATGCCATCAAACTTTTCTATTCCAGACGCCTTTTCTACTTCCTCTGCCATTGCTCCCACTCAAACCTAACCATAGGCTCTGATACCAGTTGTTGGGAATTCAACCAAAATTCCAACCTGTTAGAAACAAAACAAAAAAAAAAAAAAAAAAAAAAAAAGAGAGAAAACACACGTCAAAGAAAAAAAATCACATGCACAAGACAGTATTTACGTGGTTCGGCAATTTGCCTACGTCCACGAAGTTGTAGGGATTTCACTATTATCAAGGAAAAATACAAACTGCGGCTACAGTGTTTTTCTCTCTCTCTAAAACACGACAATAGTGACAAACCCTAATCACAAAAAATGGCTGCTATATCCTGTGCACAGGATTACAATGGGCCACAAAACGGGCCAAGCCTCCGCTCCATGGACTAAGCCTCAGAAAATCTCCTATTAAAAACCACGCAACATTATTCAGGTCGGGTCAGGTCATCAACCAGATCAAATATAAACTAGGCTCCACAAAGCCCAACATAAAGCATTTAGTTTCATTCGTATGCTTAAATATCTTTCTCCACTAGATTTTATTTGGTTGAATACTTGGAATATTGCTTAAATATGTGCTACAGACACAATATAAAAGCTATCGTTTCAACTGTTCAACAGTTGTAAATTTTCTTGTATATTTAGACTCTTTTTTGTTTGCTTTTGCTTTTCTCCTCTCTACTGCTTTCTCCCAAAAAGTTTGACCGTCATGGGTGATCCTCCACTAATGTCTTGATTGTGTTCACCATGCACATTAAGTGTTCTCCAAAATATACCCAATAGTATGTTGTTGTAAGTGATCTTGGTAAAATTACATCTTCTTCCATGTTACAAAGGAAGCATAGTGGGATATTCATATTAAAAAAGTTCTCATGTCTCAGCGATAATATCAAGTTAATTTAATAATGAATATTCTGTTTATGTCAATTAAAAAAATTACAATGTGTGATGGAACAAGAAATGGTTAAAAAAAATAGTTAAAAGAAGAGATTAGGGCCCATTTGGTAAGGGATTGGTGTTTTTGTTTACAAAATAATCAAAAAACTGTTTTTAAGAAGTGTGCTAAAAAAACTGTATTTAGAGTATTCCTAACACAAAAAAGTGTGTTTAGCACCATGTTTAGATAGAGAACATTTTTTTCAATACTAAAAACACACAAATGAGTGTTTGGTTTGAAAATGCGTTTTGTTTTTTTTTTTTTTTTTTGTTTTTTTTAAGTTATATTTTGTGACACAATGTGGGGTTTGCATTTTTTAAAATATTTACAACAATATTTTGCTTAAATGTATAATTAACCTCATGCAATTTATTTGAAAATAACGACGTTAAAACAAATAAATAACTACTCTAAAGATTATATTTGTATATTCATAACTTTTATGTTTAGAAAGACTAAAACTTACATTTAGCCAAAGTGGATTGAAATGCTACAAATATGTAGCTCAACAAAAGTGTAGCAACAACAAATGCTATGTTTAAGAGTTTAGATATTATGAGTTTGAGATATATATATATATATATATATATATATTAGTAAATTTGGATTTAGATTAGGTGCTTTCAATCTAAACATGGCTTTTCCCATTATGTAAGAGCACAAAATAGATCAAAATGGACCAAAATGAACTGAAGTAGTCTGAATGGACTGAATTGGACCAAAAGAAACAAAATGGACAGAATAGGACCGAATGGACCAGATAGGAAAAGGTGGACCAAAAAGGACTGAATAAGAACAAATGGACTGGAGTGAACAGAATGGACTGTAAGGGATCAAATTGGACTAAATCGGACCAAAATTGACAGGCCCGACCGAAGCAGACCAAATAGGACCAATGTGGACCGAATAGAGTCGAAGTGGACAAAATGGACCGAATAAAACCAAAATGGACCAAATAGGACCAAAGTGGACTGAATAGCACTGAAGTGTATCAAAGTGGATAGAATGGACCGAATAGAATCAATGTGGACTGAATAGGACCAAATAGAACCAAAGTAGGCAAAATGGATCGAATAGGACCAAAATGGACAGAATGGATCAAATAGGACCAATGTGGACTGAATGGACCAAATTGGACTGAATAAGACCGAATGGACCGCATAGAACTTGAGTGGATAGAATGGACTAAATTGGACCAAATGGACTGAATAGGACCAGATTGGACTAAAGAGGACACAATGGACTGAATAAAACTAATGTGGATCGAATAAGACTTTTGAATATTTATCATTTTTATTTCATTTTTAGGGCTCATATTTCTAATTTCTAATGTCTATTTTATTTTTATTTTTTTAACTCAAAACTGAAGAGTTTAGCCTAAATATAATAAAATTTCATACTTTTCAACCCAAAAGTTAAGAAAAAAAATGAATTTTTGAGCTAAACTTAAAAAGAAAACCTACAAAAAGAATGGATTTTAGTCTCAATTGGTCTAAAATGGACTAAAGGGGGACCGAAATTGATCGAGTGAACCAAATTGGACTGAGTAGACCAAATTGGATTGAAGTAGACCTAATTGGACCAAATTGGACTAAATGGAACCGAAGTAGACCTAATTGGACCGAATAGAAATTGGTTACTTTTGAGGGAGAACAAATTATCTTCAAAAAAATTTAGAGAATAAATTATACATTATATTACAATAAAAAATAATTATTTATTCCCACGCATCAAGTGGGTCAGCGACTAGTTTCAATACATAAAAGTAAAACAATCATTATTGAAAACTCACTTAGTGTGTAAAACACTTGTGAATATTTAGACCCCCAAATTAAAATTTTCCAATACAAGCTTATATTCAAACAATATATGTGTGGAATATGAAATATAAGCAATACCTAAATAAGCAAACTACTCTAAGCCATATTTTAATAACAACTCAGCAGTAATTAAAAGCAAAGAGTAAGGGATAGAGAGAAGTAAACACAAGATAACACCAACACATGTTATCAAAGAGGAAACCAAAGAACTCGGCAAAAAACCTCTCCGCCACTCTCCAAGCGATAAATGATCCACTAGAAAATCAGTTAGGATACATGAATAGCAATAGACCCTCCAAGCCTAATCTACCCGATGCACCTAAGCCCTCCAAGCTTCTTGCTCCAACAAGGTTACGCCAAACCATGTCTTCTCTAGCTTACCGGATCCCGCAATTAGCCCATTGCATCAACCAATATGAATTGGTTCTCTCTTAAACTGCTTCCCAAACACCAAGAACCTTCTCACTATTCTAAATTTGGTGAGGTAAGGACTTGGTTTATAATCCTCTCATGGGTATGACAATAGAGAGTGTGAGAGTAGTGGAATTTGGAGAATCAAATGTGTAAGATTGTGGATGAATCAATCTTGTTGTTCTCTAGGGTTTTTCTCTCAAAATTCTCTCTGGAAGATCTCTACATTTCGTGGGTATAAGGGTATTTATAGTAGGGCATGAGATGGAATGTGAAAAGTCAATTTTCAGCAAAACAGGGTGCACTGGCAACTCACTTCTCGATTGGGATGAGTTGCAAGTTCCAGTCACTAGTTACCAGACTAACCAGACTATACTTTTTTTCCTATAGTGATCTAGCTGTCCTGACCCTTCAAAATCCTAAAACAAACTCTAAACTTAAAATGTGAGTTGGGAACAGTTACCAAAACTCACTCATACCTAATTCTAGATCTGTAAAGCTCTTGAACCATACGAACAAGTCTCCTGAAAACAATATCACAAAATGCACTCATTAAGTTCATTGTAAGCGGAAAACTTAGAATGCATATGGAGCAAGCACAATACGATCAAGCAAGTATGAATATGATAATGAAGCATAACTTGACCATACAAGAACAATCACTATAAATAGTGACTACAATGAACATTCACACGGCGAATGAACATCCGGACATGCAAGCAAATAAACTCAATGCAAAGTATTATTTGCATGTCCAACACTCAATCGATGCAAGAACACTAAAGCAAGAAGCATTAGGTTTAAATTTGCATCAAGGATACAAGATCCAACAAGGGCACAATAGTACTAAAGAAAATGCAAAATATTAACTAAAAGTACTAAGCTACATAAGCAAGGGTACATAAAAATATAGTCAAGTACACAACATAAGCTTAACCTATGAAATATGAACATAGACTAGTAATAGCAACAAGAAAAAATCTAGAAAAGCTTGTTGTTTGATTTGCTTGCTCTTGCATTGCTTGCTCTTGCATTGCTTGCTCCCCCTTTGATTTAGCTCTCTCTCCCCCTATCATAGCTCTCCCCCTATCATGAACACTGTCTCCCCCATTTTGTCATAGAATAGCTAGTCACCATCTTCTTCTTGCTTCCTTTGGATTTGATCCAATTGAGTTTGGAGAGAGGTAAACTTTGTTTCAAATTAGGTGTGCTAAGAGTGCATGATAGATGTAAAATTTTGTGCTGATGTCTTGCATGGAAGCCATGATGTTGTCCAACTTCTCATCATAGAAGTGTGAGCTAGAGCTTGTATCACCTTGAGGAGCATTACTCTCTTGCTTGACATTCTTTCGGCTATGGCCTATTATAGCATTGAGAGTGCTAATGTTGATTGGTCTTTACTTTGATTAAGGATACTCATCTTCCATTATGGGTATTCCTTTTAGCTTCAATATCTTTGTGATAAGGCAAGAAAATGGAAGGCAGTTCCTAGAGGCCGTCCTCTCAACAGTTTTGACCAAAATGTGAAAGATATGAGAACATATATCAATTTCTTCATCGGTAATCAAGTCATGAAGAAATAGAGCCCAACCAAGATTCATATGTCTGGTGCTCGAGAAAGGATAGAGATTATGAAACATTATTGTTGTAAGCAACCTCAACTCGAGAGATAACAATGATAGACCAATTGATTTCCCATTTGAAGACGCATCCAAGTTTTCTCTAAAAGCATCACAAAGAATTTCAAGATCTAGTTCCATCTCATCATACACCGGTGGTTTTGCAAACACTGGTCGTTGATGTTCAGAATGAAAGCAAGATATGAAGGCGTTATAGTAAAGTCTTTTCCTCTCAACCAACATCGTAGCACTTCCCCATCAAAGAGAGCATTCACATAAAACTCTTTCACAAGCTCTTCATAAGGATCTCAAGATTCGATAGAAGGTAGTTCCAATCCTTAGAAGCAAACCATTTAGGAATGTTCGTATCAAGAAGAGTAGCTTGCTCAACAACCCATTCAATTACCGTGGGGGCATTTTGGAAGTAGCTCAAATATGCTTGAAAAGCGGTATAGGATCTGAATCAGGTGTTATCGAAAACTCCAACTGAAGATCAAATTTTCTTTGACTTAGGGGAGAAACTACTGAGGTTAATGACTGGTTCCTTCCCTTTACTGCTGCTTTCTTTTGTTAGGATATGTGCCCTTTAAATCCTATTGTATGATGCTATGTATGACATTATGTTGTGATCAATAAAGTTATTTTATTATTATTTAAAATAATGGTAATATGAATATTTGGACATTATCATATAGTCCATGAGATGCATAGTATGTGATTTCTGTGATTTAGTCACAGAAGATATAAATCACAAGTTCTTTGTAAACTCATAATTTTAGTTCGTAGTCGGTGATGAAATTGGGCATTTCATTTACGAAGACTATAACATATCAATGAAGATGATTTGTCTTGATCATAGAAGTGGAGACTTCTAGTTGATATGTTCATATGTTTTAAGTGTTAAGACATATTGAACTGGATTGCTGTGAGATATTCTACTAACGACTATCAAATGAATAATAAATCTCACAACTTCTATTTACATCAACTCTCAATCTTGAGAGAATAATGAACCTGATTATGAAGTATAGGTTGCTTTGATATATCAAGAGTGAGATCTAAAGTCACGATCAAAACCTTAGTATGTTGGGTAGCCACATTTAATGTTGAAGGAACATATATTCTCAAGATGGAATTCATAATCTCTTAATGGATATAAAATATTCCCTTGAGATAAGTTTAATAAGTTTGGTTATTCAGAATGTTAAGCCTAACTAGTTTACTAAGAAGTTACTAAAATATATATTTATGAGATTGGATTTCATAAATATATGATGAATAACTTAAAGGATTAAACTGGGCACTCAAGGATTAAGATGTAGTAATCTTCAAAGTGGCAGTCAACATTCATGACTTTGTATTACTATGAATATTTTAACGAATGGATTGGATGTATAATAAAGTCTTGGGATATAATTTATTAATAAGGCCTAGAGTACAATTATATTTATATAGTGGTATTAAATATAATTAATGGTAACTTTGGGCTTTGTCAAGAGTTGATAGGTAAGTCCAAAGCCCATTGGAGCTAGTGTCTTATTTGTCCCTTTTGGCCCCACTCCAAGCCACATACCAAAGCCCAATTGGAATGGCCAAAAAGGCTAGCCCAATTAGATAATCAGTTATATATAAGAAGAGAAACATACAAAATTTTGTAATGCATGTGAATCTATGAAAATGGTATGTATATGAGTGTAAGCCACTCTCTTATTCTTCCTTGAACACATATGTGTAAACTGATTGAGAGACCACACTTCTTGGGCATAAGTGGAATTGGAGTAAAGATTAAAAGTGTTCCCAAGTACTTCTAATCTTTGGTTTCTAATTTCACCGCACCAAGGTACGCTCTCTTGTTCTTAAATTCTGAATTTACATAGTACATGTTATCAATTGTGAATGAAATAGATCTGTTAATTTTCTGCTGTTTATGTTTTGTATGTGATATAAACCATGTTTAACCTTTCACTACTTAATTTTTGAAAGGAGACATCTTCAAGCAAAGATCATGAAATAGCGAAGAGCAAGATGAAAACAAATAGCAACAAACTTGATTAGCAACAAGTTAATACCAACAACATAAACTACGAATTAAACCCTAAAAACTGAAATTTAAAGAGCAATTAAAAAAAAAAAGACATGTGAAGATGCTAAACATCAAAGCATGATATAATCATGGCATTAGTCACTCAACATGTCAAAGATTGTGTGTGTGTGCATCATATGAAAAAGTGTGCATATAAGAGGCATGAAAAACATGCAAGGGGCAAAGTGTGAAACACATAACCATTAGTTGTTCCAAACATGGAAACGTGATTATCCCCAAATTTTGAACTCAACGGAGTCCAAAATTACACACAAAAACATCTAAATAGACATTTTATCAACAAAATAGTACGCACACCACAACACAAAACATAATATAATGTATGAGCATGTAATAAAAACATGTAAAACAAGCATTATACCATCATTCTCAAAAAAACCCATACCTTTTCTTGGATTTGGAGTAAAGATTGAAGAAAAAAATGGAGGTTTTTGGATTGAAAATGGCGGTTTTAAGAGAGGGAGAGGCGGAGAAGACAAAGAGACACACGTGATGCGAGGAAAACTAAAAAGTTTTGAAAAACTGTCTGATTTTTAACCCTACTTTTGCAAAATACGCGTTTTTCGTGACTCAACTGACTCGCGAGTGAGTCGCCAAAATCCCTTGAACCCAGATTTTGAAAAATTTCTCTACGTCTTTTTCACGACTTGGACTTGCACTCGTCAGTGAGTCGCAAAAGCCTCTAGATGAACTCGCTACTCGCGAATGAGTCGCCAAAAATTCTTAAACCCAGATTTTGAAAAATTTTCTAAGTCTTTTTCGCGACTGGGACTTTCACTCACCAATGAGTCATGAAACCTTCTGGATAAAGTCGCGACTTAAGCTTGAAAACTCATGACTCGCGAGTGAGTAGCCAAAATGCAAAGTTGCAAATTTTTTGGATTTTTGTGAAATTTTTCAGTTCTAAATACTTTCCAAAAACAACTAAAATACTCAAAAATCTTTTTGGTTTTGATCAACAGATGCTTGAGTATGCACATCACATTTAATCAAACACAATCACACAAATGAATAAGGAATTCATTGAACATAGACATGTGTGATGTGGGTGGGTATCAAATATGAGATAGTCCTTAGTCTAACGTGAAGATTCAATGATCAATTCAACCAAGTCATACACAATTAGCACCAAGTAGAGTGACCTATCTCAATTGTAGAAATGAACATATATGACCTCTCACATAAACTTGATTACATTGAGTTAGAAGCTTTTCATTTGGCTTCTTTTCTTTTGATCATTTTGATCTTTACATCTCTTTTTAAGATCGATGCTTGAAATTTTTGATATTTCAATTTGATGAGTAATCCTTTGGCTTTTGGCATCATACATTTTAAGTACATGTTGCTTTCCCCTTTTCCTAGTCAAATACTAGTTTGTGCGATGGCTTTTTCAGCTCATTATCTCTTTTCAAAATTTGACGTTGGTTGAACTTTTAAGTGAAAAAAATAAGTGGGAAGAGATATAGGCACAAGTCTACGCATGTCTCAAGATCAACAAAACTATAGACTAATCATTCATGATAAGTTTGAAGATCTATTTACAACAATCACATAGATGCCAAGATGTTTCCCACAAAGATACAAGTGCATAGAGAACAAGCTAAGCTCATTAATGCACAAAGCCATTAGTACGGAGGTACAAGGCTAAACATGCATGTGACAATGCACAACACCGCCGATCAAACTTTTTGGATTTTATACTTTTTATGTGTTTTTGGATTTTTGACACAAAGCAAGTAAAAAATGATCAAAAACAACAAAGCTTTTAAACAACAAAAACAATAAAAACATGCTAGAATGTAAAATAAGCAAACAACCAACAATGTCACATTATATAAAAAGAATTAATGCATGGACATGTTATAATGCTTATGCATAAGTACCCTTCTTCACCCACATGGCACGTGCGTTTGGGATGATATCCTTTGAGGATTGGGTACTTGAGCCATGATTCTCAAACCTTAGGGTGAAGTTGGCCAAGCATGAGGTGATGGTGTCAATCATCTTCATCACATCACTCATGACAGGTTCTTCGTCTTGCCCTTTTGGTTGCTTGGGTTTCCCATTGCCTTTTCCTTGTCTTCTTGGCTTTTGAAGATCCACATTCTTCAATGCTTGGAACTTGTAGCAATTTAGTTTAGTGTGCCCTCAGATTCCACAATGATGGCAATAGTGTTGTGTTTGTGGACCTCTTTATGTCTTAGGAAGAGACTTTCCTATTGCCTTAGGCTTAGCCATAATTGGATTTGGAGACACTGTCAAAATCTTTTGATTCACCACATTTGGCTTCTTTTCAAATTTTACATTATCAACAAGAGGATTTGATGGTTCTTTAGCCTTGACAAACTTCATTTCCTTAGACACTTTAGAGATTGAGCTACTTTCTCCGGTATACCCTAAGTCACTTCTGTCCAAAGAGGGCTTTTGATAGGCAAGCACTTCATCAAGTTTCTTGGAAGCAACACGCTCCACTTTGGCATTTGCTTGAACAACTTCAAGCTCAAGAAACTTTATCCTGGAATAGGCATTGTTTAGTTCTTCATTTAACCCTTCAACTTCACACTTGGTCTTTTTGTACCGCACGAGGATGCTTTTGTAATCTTGTTCGGCTTTCTTCATCTTTCTAATGGTTGCCTTAGCCACTCTTGCATATTCTCCTCTCTTTTCAAGAAGTGCATTGTAGGATTCTTGCAATCTATTTGTTCCTTCATAAATGCATTCTTCTTCATCATCATCGAATCCATCTCCAACACCAATAGATTCCACTTCAGTATGCTCACCAAGCTCTTCCACTAGATTGCTCAAATCTTTCGAATAATTTACAGGTGTAATGGCCATGAAAGCGGAGTAGTTTCCTTCTCCATCATAGCTTTCTTCAAAGTCGGGGTTTGAGCTATCCGAATCAAATAGGTGGGGCGTTCTTTCTTCAAATGACCGTGCTCGTTGCACTCATAACAAGTGGTTACTTGAGAAGGAGAAGAATCTTTGGAATCCTTCCTTTTGAAGTCCTTCTTGTCTTTCTTGAAATTAGACAATTTTCCTTTCACAAAGGACTTCCCATCCTTTTTGAATTTCAAAAACTTGCGAAAGTTCTTTGCAAGGAATGCCACCTCTTTTTCAACCTCGTCCTCATTTGAGGAATCTTGAACTTCAATTCTCTGATTGATCATCTTAAGAGCAAGGGATTTGCTCTTTCTTTGAGATGGTAGAGAGAGCTCATATGTTTGAAGAGAGCCGATAAGTTCTTGAACCTTTATCTCATCAAGATCCTTGCTCTCCTCAATGGTAGTCACCTTGGCTCGGAAGCTCATCGGTAATGATATAAGGATCTTTCTTACTACTTTGGAGTCTTCCATCTTCTCACCCAAGTTCAATTTTCCGATTACCACTTCATTCAACTTTCCATAGAATGAGTCGAATGATTCATCTTCGCTCATCTTCAATTCTTCAAATCGAGTGGTAAGCATTTGTAGCTTGGTATCCTTCACCTTCTTGGTGCCTTCGTAGGTAGTCTCCAAAATTTGCCATGCCACCCTGGCAATTGACACATGAGAAATCCTGTGAATTCATCCGGTGAGACACTGCAAAATATAGCATTAAGTACTTTGCTATTAGCATTAGCCGCTGCGAGAGCTGCCTTGTCCCAGGTAGATTTAGCAGCCTCCGGCTTTGTCCAACCAATTTCTATAGCAACCCACACACTCTCATCAATGGAGCACAAAAATGCACACATAGGCACTTTCCAAAATGTGTAATTACTCCCACCAAAGAAAGGAGGTGCATTGAGTAAGGGATAGAGACAAGCTTATATTCAAATATATGTGTGGAATATGAAATATAAGTAATACCTAAATAAGAAAACTACTCTAAGCCATATTTTAATCACAACTCAACTGTAATTAAAAGCAAAGAGTAAGGGATAGAGAGAAGCAAACACAAGATAACACCGGCATGTATTATCGAAGTGGAAACCGAAGAACTCGGTGAAAAACCTCTCCGCCGCTCTCCAAGTCGTAAATGATCCACTAGAAAATCAGTTGGAATACATGAATAGCAATAAACCCTCCAAGCCTAATCTACCTGATGCTACTAAGCCCTCCAATCTTCTTGCTCCAACAAGGTTGCGCTGAAGCGTGTCTTCTCTAGCTTACCGAATCCCGCAATTAGCTCATTGCATCAACCAATATGAATTGGTTCTCTCTTGAACTGCTTCCCAAACACCAAGAACCTTCTCACTATTCTGAATTTGGTGAGGTAAGGATTTGGTTTATAATCCTCTCATAGGTATGACAATGGAAAGGGTGAGAGTAGAGGAATTTGGAGAATCAAATATGTAAGATTGTGGATGAATCAATCTTGTTGTTTTCTAGGGTTTTTCTCTCAAAATTCACTTTGGAAGCTCTCTGCTTTTCGTGAGTATTAGGGTATTTATAGTAGGGCATGAGATGGAATGTGAAAAGTCAGTTTTCAGCAAAACAGGGTGCACTGGCGACTCACTTCGCGACTGGGATGAGTCGCGAGTTCCAGTCGCCAGTTACCAAACTAGCCAGACTGTACTTTTTGTCCTGTAGTAATCCAGCTATCTTGACCCTTCAACTTCCTGCATGCTTCACACGTGTGCTACATTTTGGCAAGTCATCACTCGCGAGTCAGTCACGAGATCCAGTCGCCAGTCACATCTTGTTGCACACTCTTGATCAAATCTTCACACTCTCTCACACACAATCCTTACATTATTCCCACCTAAATACAGGGTTTCTAAATGTTGAATTGCAATTAAATTTGGCATGAAATAAAGCCAACACATAGTTGAATAAATTCAACTTTACAATTATTATTAAAAAAAAAAATGAAACCATTATATTCTCTAGGATGGGATAGAGTTTATTTCAACCCGGTGCCAGTAAAGTCCAAATACATGTCAATTGTTCTATTGTGATCCAAATAGCCGTGTTTTAGCACATAGTAAAATAAGTAAAATAAGAGTAGGTGTAAAAAATAAATAAATAAATAAAGTTGATATCAATAATTACTCTTTGGCTATATCGACTCTATCCAAAAAATTGATAAAGCAGTAGAAAAAAAAGTTGATAAGAACAAATAAGTTACTGTTTCTATCTTAAAAACTGTTACCACGACCAGGCACGAAGCTACTCTTTGACTGAGGGGCCATGGCCCCTGGCTTTTAGGAAAAAAATTTTTAATGTTAATGTATAGGTATAGGTATAGGTATATTTAATGTTAATGATCAATTAGACCAAAAAAAATTAATTTCAGAGCTATGTTACGACCAGGGCTCTCACAACACCCCATATATATGTTGTTTTCTATCTCATATGAGAAGATAAACTTAGAGATGAAGATGAGAGAGAAATTTCTCATTAAATGAATAAGGAAAGTGCAGCTTTGCTTATATATACAAGGAATAGAGCACTTGAATGAAACAAAATAAAAGCAATTAAAAACAAGCTTTTTAATTTGAACACAAATCAAGATCTGGTACTACACTTTTTGGATTCTCAATATCAAAATTAGCCTAAATTCTCTCTCTTAATGACCAAAAAATTGAAATTTTTTATTATGATTTTTTTTTTAAGTCCAAACTTTGCCTCCCCAAACCTTCGGCTCTGGCTTTGTCCCTGATCACGACTCCCTTGAATTAGATTACTATTAGAACTCTGTCCTTGAATTAGATTACTATTAGAACTCCGTGTACAATAATCCTACTTGGTTTTGGACTTGGAATATGACACAAACACTTTTATATATAAATATATATAGGGCTATGGTTTTGTGCCGCTACAAATAAAGCTATAGAGATCTTTTGTGTGATCAAACTACAGAGATCTTGTGAGGGGTGTTTGGGGGAAACAATAATAGAGATTTTGTGTGTGTGGCAACAACCATAAAGATGATATTGGTAAGTACAGCACTTTGTATTTAAGAGATTTCTTTAGCTACTATTAGCTTTTGTATTTAAAGATGATATTGGTAAGTACATCACTTTGTATTCAAAGATAATATTGGTAAGTACAACACTTTTTTGGTATAAGTGGTTCTCTTTTGTGATGTACCAATCATTGGTGTTTAAGAGATTTCTTTAGCTACTGTTAGCTTTTGAGTACTTTGCAGATTTGTTTGGTAGTTCTCTCTTTGGTTTGTACTCCTTTGCGACAATTCATTCTTATTTGGAGAGTTATTTAGGTGTATTTGGAGAGTTATTTTCCCCATCACTTGAGTATAGGCATCATCTGGTGCCCAAAGAATGCCTCCACCATGACTACTCTC
Organism: Quercus tomentella; assembly: GCA_028535165.1. Lineage (NCBI taxonomy): Eukaryota > Viridiplantae > Streptophyta > Magnoliopsida > Fagales > Fagaceae > Quercus > Quercus tomentella. The sequence goes on from JAPQVY010000012.1 coordinate 14,506,737, forward strand.
TCCAGTTAATTGGGTTCCAACATTCAGCAGTTCTTGCATCCTCCCCTATTTTCATAATTTTACCAAATGACTTATTAGATTCTACATATAGTGCAAAAAAAAAGTATATTTATAAACATCAATTTCCTTGTTAGTTTAAAAAATAAGCAAGTCACAAATGATTAATAGAGAAAATACTTACAATGTTTTCAGCAGCTCTATCTATTACAGGTGTCCCATCTTTACGTCTATAAGCTTTGTTATATACTACAGCGAGCTCCACTGGCCCGCCTATTTCGTTTTCTTAGAACACGTTGTGAGGGTTAATTTTTTACGATATCCTGGCCCAAGCTTAAGCAAGGACCCTGGACCCTCTTGTTATAGTTTAAAGGGACTGGGCTTGGTTCACTACAGCTAAATGGGCTGTTTACAAACCAGGTTATGCACAGAGCAAAGATCCTACAACATGTATACATTGGCAAGCAAGAATATATGTATTGAACAGCAAGAAAAACAGGAAAAAAAGAGACAATGTAATGTAAAAGAAAAAGGCACACAGTGACTATTAAGAATCCCCAAATTAATATGAAATATTTGACTATCTTCTTAATTATAGACTACAAAGTGCTCACTAAGACGTGTTACAAGGTTCAAATAAGCTCAAAAATTACAGACTTGGATGGCTATTCAAGCCTCCAAGACTTGCAAAATTTGAATATCTTTGAATCCAAGTATGTTCTAGAGGCTGTTTCTGGGATACCGAGAGATATTTCCCTACTTTCTTTGAATTTTGATAGAGTTTTCTCAATGATTCTATTATGATTTCACTATTGCCAAATGCCTCTTCAATGTTGGCTACCTTCCTCTTTTATAGTGTCATGGTGGGATTCTAGGGTACCACCAATTTCTCTCTTTTGATCCCTTAGGCATCAAAGCTCGTGCTGTGCCAGTTACTCAGAGGGTTGGTTCTTTCCTTATTCCTTATAATTTTATCCTTTTGGTGCTGTTTCCCTGAAAGTCCTTCGCTGACTTTCCATTACGTGGTGCTCTTAGGTAGCTGACCTTCAATCTCTCTTCTTTCAATGCTTCCATGCCTTTACCCTTTGTCATTTTTCCAAAGTGAGCCAAATCCTTCCCTGCCAAGTTCAAGGTCTTCCTAGCTACTTCCCCTTATGGTTCATCTTTCTGGGTTCCCCGAAGTACCAGCCTTTTTCTCACGAGTTGTTGCTTTCCAAGCCCTCTGGTTCTTTGTTGCATCACTGAGCGCTTGAGGAGGACATATCTGTCCTTCATTTCCTGTGCTTTTTTGATTCCCCCTTTTCGAGCTGTCTCAATCCCACTCTGACTATGTTGCACGTCCTAGGGATCCCTGGCCCTTGGCGGTCTTTGGGATCCCGGCCCAATTCTTTCTACCGAACTTTTTTTGGTCTTCTGATCTTGGCAGGCTGGGCCTTTGTTTCATGGGCTCTAAAACCTGCCCCTTCATGGATCTTGGGCTTCAAATCTTTGGGCCTTATGTTATGATTTTTTGAACCTCAACACACGTTCATTATATCCATTAATTATTGTGCTAAGTAAAACTCTTAACAAGTAAGACAACAATAAAATAAAATAAAATAAAATAAACAAACACAAGACAAGACAAGCCACCTTATTTCTATATGCCACAAATCTGAAATCTTTAGGAAAAAAATATGTTATGCAAATTGCAATGCTTATGTATTGGTTCTAAGCTCATGCATGGTTGAATAATTGCATGCTGCCAAGGTTACCGTGCAATTATGCAACATGGTTGAATAATAACTGATAGGCCAAAAACGAATTGACCCCTTGTGATAAATTAACCAATTAATTTAGCCAAGTGAATTAATTAAGTTAATTAACATGCAAAAGCGTGGTAGCACAAACAAATCACCAATAAACTAATTATGCAGCGGAAAATAAATAACACGGTGATTTGTTTACGAATGGGGAAAACCTAACGGCAAAAACCCCACAGGGTGATTTTCAAGTCACCAATCCCCCACTATTATCACAACAAGCGGTTACAAGTAAAGGAATCCCAATACCTTATACCAACCTACAGTTGAACTCTTACCCCAATACCCAATTGGACTTGTTTTGTAGTGACAATTTCCCCTTTTTGATGCACGGCTCCCAAGTACATGACTAACCAATGCGCGGATCCCAGTACGCGACTTCAATCACCAACTAGAGAGAGTTATTGGCTGCAAAGTTCTTCAGTTCATCCACGATGAAGATCAAGAAGATGCTTGCTCACAAAACCCAAAGGTGCACATACACAGCAACTTCTTCAGAAAAGATGAACTAGGGCAAAACTTTGTCTCCGGTCACAAATTGCTTGAACAGACTTTGCTCAATGCTTGTGCAACTTGTGTACACTTTGACGGCCCTTAAAACAATCCTTTTATATGTCTAGGGTTATGAGAAAAGAATGCCTAAACACATAAACACGGATCCCAAGAAAATAGAACAGAAAAATCTGTTTTTCTTAAACCTCGACAGATAGGAGGTGTCGAGCAGGTGTCCAGCACACGAGCTGAACAGCTTTCTTAAGCTTGATAGATACAGCTATTGAGCTAGCTGTTGAGCTTTAATGATTTTGCACTTCTCAGCTTGTTTCTTGGACAGACTTGATGACTTCAACACTTGATCTTGAAACCTTGTTTCTTGAAGTATTAAAAACACCTAGAACTACCTAATTACAAGTAAAGTGCGTTTTGTCAAAGGATTAGCCAATTACATAAAAGAATGACATATGTTCTTAATATGTGAACCACATATGTCCCAACAATCTCCCTCTTTGGCAATCCGTGACAAAACCGCAACAAACAAATGAACATATGAGAGAAGTCATAAATCACTCAACTCATATTCACTTGTTGAATACAATAAAATCTATCCTAACACAAACTCTTGAAAAACTTTGCAAGAAGAGAGTTTATGACAAGTAGACTTTAACAACCTGTATTTCTGAAACACTTTAAACAAAACTCATCAAGGCATCTTAGTGTGAAACAGAAATAATAGATTGCATACAAGTATAAGAATCATGTGCATAAAGGAGAGAAAAGAAACAACACATGTAAAGATAGGTGAAAGAAAAACACACATCCGCATATAAAGAAGATAAATACAATGTATGTGTAAAAATGATCACAAGACCTAATGTACAAGAACAAATGTATCTAGAAAAGAAAGAAAAGAAAAGATACATGATATCCTCACTACATCCCTCATATCAACAACACTCACCCTAACAAAATGGTCATATACTAACTCTCCCCCTAAGAATGACTACTCTCATATCCCAAAACTACTCCCCCTTTTTGTCACAAGTGACAAAGGGTAAAAGTGTCAAGCAGACATCTCATCAGTAGAGTTAGCATCTCCATCATCATCATCAGAAGCATCATCGTCATCATCACCATTATCATCATCATCCTCAGCATCAGAATCAGAAGCCACTGGAGGAGGTGGTGGAGGAGAAGCCTTAGAAGCAAAACCACCCATGGTCGCCTGCCGTCGTGCAATACAGCCAACACGAACGTTCACCTAATACAACTCAATAGAGAGTGTATCAAGGCGAGCATCCATGCGCTGAAGCTGGACCATGATGTCTCCAAGTGACACATTGCTCATGGAAGAGGAGGGGCCGGATGTGGATGGAGCAGATTGAGATGAAGAAGCCGAACGGGAGGGAGGTGCTGCTGACTCCTGTCACGACCGAAACTGCGCCTCACTACGTTTTACGGTAGCAGCGTCTATGGCACACATGAAAGTGAAAGGGTCGGACACAGGAAAAGGGACGGAAAAGTGGCGTAAAATCCTCGTGATAGCGGAAGGAAAGATGACCTTATCACGGGATGCCGAATCTAGATGAACATCTATAATAGAAAGAATGAAATGAGAAGGGAAGTCTATAGTAAGATGCACAAGTAAGGACAACAAAAATCAAGCACGAGGCTTTGTAATGGAGTTGTAGTGAGAGAGAGGATGGAGTACAAAGGTCATCACCATGTTCAAGAGTCTAGGACCTTTAGCAAAAGGCCGACATGGTGTAAACTGACGCTCACAAAAAGCAGATATGAGCTCATCCTTGGACACAGTCCTTAGACACTCATAACAAGGATAGTTAGGAAACTCTATCTTAGGAACCCAAAGCACATCTGCAACAAGTTGTGGTGTGACAGGAATGCGCGTACCTTGAACGCGAGTGAAGAAAAGAGGTACTGAACGATCAATCTCGTGCATGTTGGAGTAAAACTCTTGAATAAGCACGAGAGGACAGGTGATCGGGACGTCACACAGTGACTCCCATTCCTGACTATGAATGACATCGGGAAGGTCAGTGTCAGCGAAGTCTGCCAAAATGACTTGGCGTTTCGAATGAACACCTCGTCTAGAAAAGTTCTCTGAGAAAGCCTTTCGGTCATCCTCATCACAGAACCGAATGTGAGAAGGAGTAGGATCAGAAGATGAAGATATCCTGGAACGAAGAGGGTTCCGAGACGGAGCAGATTTACGCTTAGGTGCCATAGACACAACTAACGTAAACAAAAAGAAAGGGAGAGAGAGAGAGACAATCAGAAAAGCTCCAACAACAATTCAAATATAACAAGTATATTGAAAAGAGAGTACGTATGCATGGGGAATTCATGAGCATGTGACATGCAAAAGAAATTCATCATGGGCTAAGCCCAATCCAACCTACCAGCACACAAACATATTGCACACATCTAAATGCATGAAAATATTGTTATAATGCATATGTGATGCAATGTATGAGATTTTAAAATTATTGAAATGAAAACCCATCCCAAAATTTCAATAAACACTCATCAATTTTGAAAAACCCCAAAAATTTTCAAAAACCCCAAAACCTAGGTTTCAAAACATGAAATACATGAAGAATGAGAGATTAGAAGCTTACCAAGTGATGAAAAACTTGAAAAAGCTTGAAGAAACCTTGAGGATCAAGATTGGAGTGAGATGAGAGTGTTTGGGAGAGAAAAAGAGAGAGCTATCGAGAGAGAGATCGAGGGAAATAAGTTCTGAATCGCACGAGGAGCTTAAATAGAACCTCAGTAAATCTCGACAAATGAAGGTGTCGAGAGGTGTCGAGACATCTGTCAAGGGAGGTGTCGAGGAAAATGGTCATCGACAGATGCAAGTGTCGAGAAAGTGTCGAGGAACAAACCACCAGAACCAAGAACAGAAGCTCGATCGATCAACCAGGTGTCGAGAAGCTGTTGAGGAGGCAGGAACTTTCTCGATCGATCCATCAGGTGTCGAGAAGCTGTTGAGATTGCGATAACAAAAAACTTAAGAAGCTCGACAAATAGCTAGGTATCGAGGAGGTGTTGATTTAGCTTTTAAAACCAGTTTTTCGAGAGGAGAAAAACACAGACATGAATGCAATCAGACATGCAACTAACCAATGATCCAATCAACATATTAAGCTCTCAAAATCATCTCTCAACAAAATTTTAAGCACATGGATCTCAAAAACACACACACACACTAAACAAGTCTAACCAATTTTATATTTCAAAAACAAGTCAAGACAGTTTTGTGAGTATACATTAACACATGTAACACCTTGTGATGGCCAAATCACATTGTACCTGCATATGTATCAAGAGTAGCAAAGAATATTGTGTGTTGTGTGTGAAAAACATCGCAAGATTGCATAAGTGTATACATGTTATGACGATTTGAGATATGAGAAAATCACTTTAACTCACACACAATCATAACTGTTTAATGGGGACTATCACCCTCGAGGTACATCCTATAACTCTCACATCTCCTAGAATACACGCTTGTAATCATATTTAAAAGCATTTTTTATCTTTTTGTTATTTTCTTTACATATTTTTCTTTTATTTAGCATATCATGCATGGGCATATAAGAGAGAGAAAAGAAATACCCATTGATATTTGACATTCCAATTTTGCTATGCCGAAGCACACAAATGTTATTGACACTGCACTTTTGCTATGCCGAAGCATACAGGTGTCATATTATGATTGGCGGGCAACAGTGGTGAGAGGGTTATTTATGTCTTTTTTTTAATGGTTATTTATGTCTTTCTCTTAGGATTTTCTAGTCCTTCCCGTAAAAAAGAGTGATACGAGTTTTAAGTACAAGAGATAACTTAATCTTACTCATCACAAACAAGAGCCACAAAGCTCACTTGCTTAGTTGTGCATAGAGATGCTCATCTAAGCTACAAGAGATACAAAGTTTAGAAAATTTTGTTTCAATGGCCATCCAAGATACACAAGTACCAATGTACACAAAACACACACTGTTTTTGTATTTTTCTGATTTTTTTTTTTATATGAAAAACAAAAATAAGCAAAACTAAAAATAAACAAACAAAAACATGTTAAGCAAAGCAAAGCATAAAACTAGACTGACTCAAAATAGTAAAGCAAAACACACAAGTAATGCAACAAACAAAAACAAGAAGATAGAAGAAAGTGATAGAATCACTTGGAGCCCTTTTCCTTCCACACCTTGGAAGAACCTTTCCGTTGATTAAACCTTTGAACTGGCGGTGAAGGGGAAGAATTGAAACCGTTCAAGTTCGAAAGGAACATGAGGGCTTTGAGAGGATCTCCAAGAGGAGCAAGAGAGGATTGAAGCTGATTCTGGCTTCCAGATGCTATCATGTCGTTGCTTTGTTGAGTGGCTAACCACTTATAGCAATTTGGTCGAGTATGACCGGCAGCTCCACAATGATGACAGAGATGCTGCTTCTTCTGTTTAGGCTTTTGAGAGTTAGCCTTCTTAGCCCTAGGGTTTTTAATATCTTTCTTATCCTGCTTAGGGGGTGCTCCTAGAATAGATTTACCCTTGTCTAAGTTCTCACTCGCTAATTCAATTTTAACATCATTGTTCTCAATTTCAGCATTATTAGCAGGAGAAACAAAAACAATAGCACTAGTAGAAGCAATATTAGAGGAAGAAAGACCATACCCTAAACCTGTTCGATCTGAAGTAGAGTTCTAAATGCTGAGCATCTCATCAAGCTTTGCACTTGAAGTCCTCTCCAATTGAGCTCTTACTTGAAACAACTCCGCTTCAAGCTTCTTCGTCTTCTCAGCCAAGAAATTGTTCTCAAACCTCAGCGCTCCAATAGTCTGATTAGCCTCATCAAACTTTGTGGCCAACTCTTCACGGTCAAGTTCCACATCACTGAGTTTCTTAGTGGCCAGCCTATACAGTTTCTCATGTTTCTCAGAAAGCTTGTACAGTTTCTCATAAGCTGTATGGATATCATCTTGATCATTCATCTTCTCACACTTAGAATCCACCAATTCTTCTTCTTCTTCCACGTCTTCAACAATCCCTTCAGTAGGATTGACTGTGGCAATGAAGGCATTTAAGTTTCCATTATCCTCATTGTTGGAATCATCCTCAGGCTTAGTGTCACTCAAGGTTGCAGCAAGTGCCTTGTTCTTCCCAATGCTCTTGAGATATGTAGGACACTCCTGTTTCATATGTCCAAAACCATGACACCCAAAGCACTTAGGTCCTACGGGAACAGTGTACTGACTGCCATCCTTTGCATCTTTCTTCCCTTTGTCTTGGCTCTTAAACTGAGAAGAACTGGATTGCCTACGGTCCTTGTCGAAGCTCCTCCCATTGGCATTCTTCATGAACTTTTTGAACTGCCTTGTAATGTAAAACTTCATCTTAAAATCCTCGTCATCTGAAGACTCATCAGTGTCACTGCTCTTGGCCTTTAAAGCCATGCTCTTGCCTTTACCCGATTTGCCAATTCTTGGTAGCCCTAGCTCGTAGGTCTGCAAGTTTCCAACCAGCTCAGTCAAAAGAATCTTGTCAATATCCTTTGATTCCTCTATCGCCATAATCTTGGCATGAAATCTCTCGGGTAGAGATCTAAGCACTTTCCTCACAATCTTGGGTTCAGGAATGGTTTCCCTAAGATTGAAGGCTGAGTTCACTGTGTCTTTTAGCTTGGCATAGAACTCATCGAACGACTCATCCTCCTCCATCTTTATCTCTTCAAAGCTTGTAGTGAGCCTTTGAAGCTTTGAATCTTTGACAGCCTTTGTACCCTCATAGGTTGTCTGGAGGATGGTCCATGCTTCCTTAGCAGTTTCAATCGAGGATATCTTCTTGAACTCCTCATTGGTGACCGCACTGAATAAAGCATTCAATGCCCTGTTGTTGAAGTTTGCCACCTTGATCTTTGCTTCATCCCAATCACCCGGCACTTCTTTTGGCTTGGTCCAGCCAATCTTTATAGCTTGCCACACCTTCTCATCTAAGGACTGCAAGAAAGCTCTCATGCATACAAATTCCAGTATGCATAGTTAGTGCCATCAAATAAAGGAGGTATAATTAACGACTGTCCTCTATCCATGACAAACAGGGGTCAATGGATCAAACACAACAAAGATTAACCCTAATCAGAGTGTGTCTGCTCTGATACCAATTGATAGGCCAAAAATGAATTGACCCCTTGTGATAAATTAATCAATTAATTTAGCCAAGTGAATTATTTAAGTTAATTAACATGCAAAAGCGTGGTAGCGCAAACAAATCACCAATAAACTAATTAAGTAGCGGAAAATAAATAACACAGTGATTTGTTTACGAATGGGGAAAACCTAACGGCAAAAACCCTACCGGATGATTTTCAGGTCACCACTTCCGAAATTCCACTATTATCACAACAAGCAGTTACAAGTAAAGGAATCCCAATACCTTATACCAACCTACAGTTGAACCCTTACCCCAATACCCAATTGGACTTGTTCTGTAGTGAAAATTTTCCCTTTTTGATGCACGGCTCCCAAATACATGACTAACCAATGCGCGAATCCTAGTACGCGACTTCAATCACCAACTAAAGAGAGTTGTTGGCTGTAAAGTTCTTCAGTTCATCCACGATGAAGATCAAGATGATGCTTGGTCAAAAAACCCAAAGGTGCACATACACAGCAACTTCTTCAGAAGAGATGAACTAGGGCAAAACTTTTTCTTCGGTCACAAATTTTTTGAACAGACTTTGCTCAATGCTTGTGCAACTTGTGTACACTTTGACGGCCCTTAAAACAATCATTTTATATATCTAGGGTTAGGAGAAAAGAAGGCCCAAACACATAAACACGGATCCCAAGAAAACAGAACAGAAAAATCTGTTTTTCTTAAACCTCGACAGATAGGAGGTGTCGAGCAGGTGTCGAGCACACGAGTTGAACAGCTTTCTTAAGCTCGATAGATACAGTTGTCGAGCCAGCTGTCGAGCTTTAATGATTTTGCACTTCTCAGCTTGTTTCTTGGACAGACTTGATGACTTCAACACTTGATCTTGAAACCTTGTTTCTTAAAGTATTAAAAACACCTAGAACTACCCAATTACAAGTAAAGTGCATTTTGTCAAAGGATTAGCCAATTACATAAAAGAATGACATATGTTCTTAATATGTGAACCAAATATGTCCTAACAATAACTTAATGACTTTGGCTTGGCAATGCAGAAAACATTAAAATATAATTTTTGCCATACTTGGGAGAAAATTTGAAAGAGAGCAAAAAGTTATATCATCAATACTTTTAGAACGTTCATTAGGATCCCTTGATACAAATATCCCCTCCCAGCACCCGTTTAGCACTTCAAATGAAATTTAAGCCCTTGTAGGGGGCAAATAATAATTAGAAATAGGTATTGATAAGTTATTTGTTAGTAAACATAGTTTATAAAAATTAACAACCAACGTAATATTAACTTCAATGATGAATTCTAAACAATCTCCCCAAAAGAATTGCTGACAATTTCTCAAATTGATCCCAAAAGTGTGACTATATTTCATGTATGGACTGATTCCCAAATTTTTTCCAAGGGAATAAGTAAAAATTCTTTTCTTTAAAAGAAAATTATTTGCTAAGTAATTACGGAGGAGTCTAGTAGATCAAGGCCCTATGATCTAGAGCTTATACTATCTATAATTTCCTAATGTATTAAGTAATCCAAGATTAATAAATCAAATTTGCAACTATGGTTGCTAAGAAATTTTCTTTCTCGAAATTAAATTTGGAATTTCACAAACCACTCTCTAATAGATGAACTTGTATCAACTAACGCTACACAAACTATAGTAGCTCCATTCATAATATGCTTAGCCCAAGAAAAGGCTTATGAGTGATGAACCATGATATAGCTTTAGAGCAAGGCCACAAATAATGAAGCACATGACTTTTTCAATAAAAGTAACCTCTTTAACAGATTTGCTTTTTGATATGCTTATTATGGTAGAAAACTGAATTGTGAGAATAGCGTAAGAAAGATATATATATATATATATATATATATATATATATATATATATATATATATAATATGTGTAGTACTAAATCTCATATTTAAATCAATAGCCTATTTAGCATATTCGGTTTTTGTTTTTTTTTTTTTTATAGAAGTAATGTAAGAGGTAGACATCATACAATAATAGCAACTAGTTGTGCGAAACTTCTTGGTCTAGTTCTAGGTATTTCTTCTTGGAGTCCACAACTGGCCTTATTCTGCAGAGCCTTTGTCTACAAATGCAGTCACACAAATCTCCACCAAACAACATCATCAATCTAATATAGTACGTAAAGTCCAATAATATCAACCCATTGTTACTGCAAATAATTTCAATAGGCAAAAAATGTTAATACCTGTACTTCCTCTGTAAACTAGTATTCCACCAACTTCTTCCACTGTTCTTCATCACAATTGTTTGGTATATTGTCCACAACTCGTTGTTTACTCATACCTTCTAAACATTGTTCCTTCTTTAACAAGGTCTCGTGCGCCCTTCTCAGGTTCCCCAATAGTTGCATTGCCTAGTCCTCTTGTTTTGCTAGCGGGACTTTGTCTACAGGGATGGCCCATCATCTCTGGAAAGAATACTCTTAGTCAACATACATGTCAAAGTTGATCCTTGTCGAAATTATGATTACATAGCTACTCATAATCATTGTTATTGATTCTGTTCCATTCCGACCGGAATTTTTCGTACCGGTATGCAAACTGGTATCAGAATACCCCACATTCCACCTCGGGTCAAATTTCGGGCAGTTTCGGGTCATTCCGGTCAATTCCGGCCAATTTCGGCAGAGATGCAAATTTCGGCCGGTACAAGATTTGGCCTGGTATTAAAAAAAAAAGTAAAAGCAAAAGACTTCAAAACGACGCCGTTTTGGACTTTACTAAAAAACCTAACCCTATATTCCTCTTCTATTTCTATTCTTGGATTCTTTTTCTTTCACTCTCATCTCAATCTCTCACTCACTCACTGCTGTCGTGCTCTGCTCTCAATGGAGTCTCTGTGCTGTGCTCTCCACTCCTCATCAATCTCTCACTCTCTCGTGACTCCCTCTATCTCTAACTCTCTCACTCTCTTGGATTGAAGCTTCGGCCAAATCAGGTATTCTTTCTCTACTCTCACTCTCTCGGATTGAAGCTTCAACCAAATCATAAATTTTTTTTCTCCTGATTTGTTAAGAATCTTAAGATTAAGTGTTAAGAACTTAAGATATGTGTGATTAAGTGTTAAGAACTTAAGCTTCAGTCTTTTGTTTGTTCATTTCTCTCGGATTGTCATAAATTTTTTTTCTTATGATTTGTTTTGTGGTTAAGAACTTAGGAGTTAAGATTAAGACGTAAGAGTTAAGAATTTAAGATATGTGATTTGTTTGTTCATTCACTTCATGCAAATTAAGTTAAATTTTAGCTACTGCATTTGATTGAATTTCATTTCATTTCATTGAACAGTAAACTATGGTTGATCATTGTACTCATCATAGTTCAGCTGGTACTTCTGCTGCTTCTGTGGCCTCTGCCCCTGCAAGATCAGAGGATCCCGCATGGGCTCATGCCCGTGCAGTGCCTAATGCAAAAAATAACACTATATGTTTGCATTGTAATAAGTTGATTAAAGGGGGTGGTATTACTAGACTTAAGTATCATCTTGTTGGGATTAGGGGTCAAGTTGAACCATGTAAAGTTGTTTCATCTGATATTAGGTTTCAAATGAAACAAATGATTGAAGACTTGAAAAAATCTAAACAAACTAAAAAGAGGATTCAATCAGAAATTGGGAACCCGTATGGTGGTCCATTTGATGTTGATGATGATGAGGAGGAGGAGGAGGAGGAGGAGGTTAGGGTTGTTGAAAAGACTCAAAAGAGTCCGCCTTAAACATTAGGTAAATGAAAATTTAGGGGAAAGGATTTTGACACTGATATGGGTCAAATAAGAGGAAAGAAGAAAATTAAGAGTTATTTTGCTCCTAGAACAACCCCCAGTGCTCAGCCCTCTATAAGAAGTGCTTTGGTTACAAAAGCAATGATTGATAATGCAAAAATGAATGTGGCAAGATGGTGGTATCATTCTAATGTACCCTTTTATGCATCTCAATCACCCTATTATCAACCTATGATAGATTCCATTGCTCCTATTGGGCCGGGATTTAAGGGGCCTTCTTTTTATGAGTTGAGGGGACCCCTTTTGAAAAATGTTGTGCATGAAGTTAATGATTTTTTGTTAGATATAAAAAATGATTGGAAAGTATATGGCTGTTCAGTGATGTCTGATGGGTGGACAAATCAAAAACAACAACCAATAATGAATTTTTTGGTGTATTGTCCAAGGGGTGCCATGTTCTTGAAATCTATTGACACTTCAGGCCTTACAAAGGATGCTAAAACGTTGTTCAACATATTTGATTCTGTTGTTCAAGAAATTGGTGTGGAATATATTGTGCAATTGATTACAGATAATGCTTCTGCCTATAAAAAAGCTGGAAAAAAATTACAGCAGAAGTATGGTACTTAATTTTGGTCTCCTTGTGCAACTCATTGCATAGACTTGATGTTGGAGAATATTGCTAATCCTAGGTGGTTCCCTCTTGTTGATGAAGCAATTAAGAAGGCAAAAAAGATAACAAAGTTCATTTACAACCATGGAGTTGTTTTAGACTTGATGAGGCAAGATTTTACAAATGGAAGAGAGTTATGTCATCCTGCAATTACAAGGTTTGCCACTAACTTCTTAAGTCTACAGAGCATGCTAAGATTCAAAAAAGAGCTTAGACAAATGTTCATTTGTGATAAATGTCTTTCATGCCCCCATGCTAAGACTGCCTTTGGGAAGGAGATAAGTAAAATTGTTTTGGAAGATTATTCGTTTTGGTCTCAATGCAAGAACATAGTGAAAGTTAGTGAGCCTTTAGTTAGAGTGCTTCGTCTTGTTGATGGGGATGAGAAACCTGCTATGGGGTACTTGTATGAAGCAATGGACAAAGCAAAAGAGGAAATAAAAAAAAAGTTGAAGAACAAAGTTTCTTTGTATGGAAATTATATTAGAGTTATTGATGCTAGATGGGACAAACAACTTCATAGTCCTTTGCATGCAGCAGGTTGCTTTCTTAACCCTGCAATTTATTTTAGGCCTTCATTTAAAAGGAAAAATGAAGTTCAAAGAGGGTTGCTAAGCACTCTAATGAGGTTGATTCCCGATCCTGACATTCAAGACAAAATAAGTACACAACTTGATGAGTACAAAAAGTCAATTGGTGACTTTGGCACATCACTAGCTATCCGCCAACGAGAGAGACTAAATCCAGGTAAACATTAATAATTTAATAGTATTTCCTTTCAATATGTCTATTTATCCTTTATAGTTGTTATTGTAAGATTACATGGGCAATGCTTATTTTACATTCTTATTTGTTATTGTAGTTTCATGGTGGGAGCAATTTGGACTTGGAGCTCCAAATTTACAATCATTTGCCATTCGTGTGCTAAGTCAATGTTGTAGTGCAACTGGTTGTGAGAGAAATTGGAGCACATTTGAATATGTTCACTCAAAGAAGAGAAATAGATTAGAACATAAACAAGTAAATGATTTGGTCTTTGTCCATTATAATTTGAGGCTTCGAGAAAGGTAAATTTATCATCGTTACTCATATGTAAATGAAATGTACTTTCAAATAATTATAATTTATAAAATGTTACTAATGTTTAATATTCTCATTGGTAGGAACATTCAAAGGAATAAGTATGCATTGGATCCTATAAGCTTGGATAACATTGACTTGATGGGAGATTGGGTGGCTGAAGAACCTGCACTTCTTAATCCAGATGATATAAATTGGGATTGTCTTAATGAACCAGCAACCATAGTGGATGTGGAAGAGGATGCTGAACTTGAAACTATTGATGTTGATGACGATGATGATGATGACAACAACAATGAGCATGGCTTGACAAATCTTGCAATGGGTGCTAGTAGTTCTTGTGGGAGTTCTTTTGATGATGAATTTGATCCTTCTCTCATGGATAATGATGAGGAGGAGTAAATCTTGTACTATTTGATATTTAGTTATTGTCTTGTTAATCTTCTTATTGTGTGATGTTAAATTGATGTTATATTGATGTTTAAGACTTAAGAGTTAAGACTAAATGATTTGTATTATTTGATATTTAGTTATTTATATATTAAAATTGACAGTTTTATGTTCTACAAGAATATATATAAATTATTTTTTAAGAACCCTGAAACGGTACGCCGAAATCGACCGGTATCGAAATATTCCATTCCACTGGACAAACCGAAACGGGCTCCGAAACGGTATTAATAACAATGCTCATAATGATACTCTAGTCTATATTACATCATCTAGCATAACTATGCATAACCATACTAATAATTTGATAATATTAAAGCAACATGCCAAAGTTGTTGTCACTATTACCTCAATCTCCCCCCAACACTCTCATTTATACTGGATAGGCACTTCCCACCAATCAATAGGCACCACTAGGCACATATAGTACTTTCTTGTAATAGTGCCTACCCACCTCTTAAATGTCGCCCCGCTTCCCCCAATTGGTTGGCCTTGGCCATTCAAATGTAGTACATGTTTTGTTCCTAGCGGTAGATTCCAAATGTCTCGCATTAGTGTACTACCACGTTTTGTACGTGGTTCAACATTAGCAGGGGTTGCTACCACGTCATTTGTATAGAGTGAACCATAATGAGAAACCACTTTCCAATATTCACATCACAACTAGCACACACATGGAAGCAAGAATTTGAAAAGTAGAGTTCATACCTAGAGGTTCTGTGGCATCATGATCATGTGTAGTGCCATGTGGAATGTCTTCCTCCAAAGCAGCATCATGTGTCTCTTCTTGTTGGCTCCCTATTGCGTGAGAAGAGCACTGCCCACTTTCCACTAACTGTAGCCGCCGTTTTCTACCCATTCCTCCCTCCAAAACCTGAAAAACACAAACATAGTAATAGTTATACAGCAATAATTGCATTGAAAGGAAGTGCAAAGGCTACAATGCTTATAGTAACAATCAATACCATGTACTTATTTAGGATATACTTCAAGCAAGTAATCGTCTACCATATTAAATAACTATCATTACAAAATACCTTGCGCTAGATTTAAAGGTTTGAGCATAAAGAGACATGCTATCAACAACTTAGGAACACGTGGGTTAGTAAACTATACATACATGTAATAAATAATATCTACGGCTCATCAGTGTCCTCATAATCTTCTTCATCGTCAATAACATCATTCTCATCTATGTCGTCCCATCCAGAAACAGCTAAGTCCCCACTGACTGAGGCGTCAATTGTCATACCCTCTATATCATCTCGAGTCCAGCCTTGGTTGTCATTCGCACCACCGAAATAATCGTTCATACTTATATTGTAAGGAACGTGCTCACAATATGTATATGCATCATCATCATCATCATCATCATCATCACACTGTGGACCAGTACCAGCATCAAACATATCTCTCGCTTTAGTTTTAACAACAACATACCAATCTTTCTCCCTTTTGTTTGCAACATTAAAAACTTGTGAAGCTTCAGATGCCAAGACAAATGGTTCATCAATCATTTTATCCCCACGATGTATCAAGCGGGTCAAATTTACCATAGGAAACCCAAACTCATCAACCTTATATCCCCTAATACTATGAACATCAACCCATCTACATTTGAATAAAACGTGTCTTATACGGTCACAATAATTTAACTTAATAATATCAATTAAGACACCATAGTATGTTACGCCACCGTCCGTGACAACACTAACTCCATTATTTTGGGTTTTCCTATGTGCCTCATCATCCACACATCTGAATTTCAATCCATTTATTACATAATGTTTCATCCGCTTCACTGTCTCATATGACCATATAGATAATGTTATTATTGTATCACTCAGTCTCGCCCTATCAGCATCAGTCATTGTCACCACCTAACAAAATCAAGCACATTAATTATTAGTAATACAATACTAATTATTACAATGTTATGAATAATTAAGTTGCATGTTTGAAACGTACGTGACGTCTAAGCCAACTACAGAACTGCTCCATGTGGTGCTTATTTATAACATCCTCGAATATACGACAGTGGGCATTTTGGAGTTCTTCCTCCACCAATTTTTTGTGCATCCTGTAAAGGAAATTATGTTAGTCTTATGATAAGCTAGTGTTATCGGATTGACATGAAGCAATATCAGTATATTTCTCTATTACTTACTCAATGAACTTGGTAATTTCTTTGCTACTGAATAGAATGTATCGATGAGCTTGGGTTAATTCGATATTCATTAGTTGCATGCTCGACACAGCCCCTGTAGATCCCTCAATCAACCTGGTCGATCGATTGAATATAGTTTCAACTCCTTCCATGTATCGTACACAAAATGTTAAGCACTCCTCCACATAGTACCCTTCAGCAATAGATCCCTCTGGAGCAACTCTATTTCGCATGTAGGACTTAAGTCAAGAGAGGTACCTAATTGGAATAATAATATTAAAAATTGAACATTAAATTTGAATGAAACCATTAAGCATATACTATTTTACATATTTCTAACCTTTCAATGGGATACATCCAACGATAGTGAACTGGCCCACACATCTTGACCTCAGTGGCCAAATGTATCACCAAATGTACCATAACTGTGAAGAATGATGGAGGAAATATCTTTTCAAGTTCACACAACATCACTGCAATGTCCTTTTCAAGATTCTCAATCTTGGAAACCTTCAACGTCTTCGAACAAATTTCCCTAAAGAAACAGGATAACTTCATCAAAGGCCTAGTTATCGAAGCCGGCAATGATCTGCATAATGCTATTAGGAGGAGTTGTTGCATCAATATGTGATTATCATGACTCTTTAGCCCTGAAATCATGCGGTCTTTGAGATTGACACATCGTGAAATATTGGCAGCATACCCATCGAGAACTCTTACATCCTTCAGAACTTGCAAGAACCCATCTTTCTCTCCTGTAGTCATATTAAAACATGCATGCAGCGTCGTATATTTATCACTGACGCTTGATTTTAGGTGAAGAGCACTCCATATACCCATGGCCTATAAGTCAAGGCGTGCCTCAGGATTATCCTTTGTCTTGCCCTTCAAACTCAACAACGTGCCTATTATATTGTCTGTCACGTTCTTCTCTATGTGAATAACATCAAGATTGTGACGCAACTTGTGATCCCTCCAATAAGGCAATGTGAATAGTATACTTCGCTTATTCCAAGCACCTACATTTTCCTCCCCTCTCTTTCTTTTTTTGAATGTAGCTTGAGCTTTCTTACCTAGACAACGTCAAACTAAACTTTCTATATCCATAAGTATATCTAACCACGATGGAGGCACAAGAGCCAATCTCATATCTTGAGTACCATCAAAGTTTGTATCTTCTTTCCAAAATGGGTGATCTCTATCCAACCAACGCTGATGTCCCATGTAACAGAATTTGCGGCCATTTTTTAAATAGCAAGTCTGTATCAGAGGCACAAGAAGGACAAGCAAACATGCCTTTCGTACTCCAACCAGACAAATCCAAGTATGCAAGAAAATCATTTATGGTCCACATCAATACTACACGCAATTGGAACCTGTTTTTAGAAGATGCATCATACGCCTCTACTCCAACGTCTCATAACTCCCTGAGTTTCTCGATTAAAGGTTGTAAGTAGACATCTATAGCTATTCTAGGTGAGGAAGAACCAAGGACAACTAGTGATAGTATCAAAGATGACCTTTTCATGCACATCCAAGAAAGGAGATTGTATGGGACCAAAACGACCAGCCATGTCCTGTGACTGGTACTCAAAATGCCATACGGGTTGAACCCATCCAATGCTAGTCCAAGTCTTACAATACGAGGCTTGGACGAAAAATCTACATACTTAGGCTGTGTTTGGTTCCCGTAAAATATTTTCCAGAAAATAAATATTTTTCGGAAATGCTATTTTCGGGAAAGGAAAATATTTATAAGTGTTTGGTTGCATTCCAAAAAATATTTTGGAAAATATTTTCTGGTGTTTGGTTTTATTCTTGAAAATGCTCTAGAAAACCCATTTTTATCATGTTTCTCTCATTTTCTCACATTTTCTCAGCTTCCAAACAAATATTAATATCATTTCTCAGTAAATAAACACAAAAGAAACAAATCCCAACAAAAAAAATTCATCAAATCCAGTCAAATTGAGAGAGAGAAAGGCGACCGGGTTCGATGAATGGGGACGACGAATCTGGGTCGAGGACGATCGGTTTTGGGGTGCGACGAGAACGATCGGTTTTGGGTGGATCAGTGCTGGGGTGTGACGATCTCGCCGATGGTGCGATCAGCGCGATGAGGGTCTGAGATGGTGCGATCGATCTCGCTGGTGGTGCGATCGGCGCGATGAGGGTCTGAGATGTTGCGATCGAATGGGTTTTCTGGGTTTGACGAATGGGTTTGGGCATTGCTCGACGAACGAGCTCAGTCTTGGGTTTTCTGGGTTCATCGGAGTCGGTTTCTGGGTTCGTCAAAGTCGGTTTCTGGGTTCGGTCTTTCTTCCTCTCTCTCTCTCTCTCTCTCTCTCTCTCTCTCTGTGTGTGCGTAGGCGCGATCTCACTCTCACTCATCTCTCTCTCTGTTTTCCGGAAAATGATATTTGAAGGTAAAATAAAAACGGAAATCATTTTACACCCCAACACACGGTCAACTGAAAAGCATTTCTGAAAAATTTATTTTCCATGCGCAACCAAACCCGCATTTACAGAAAAGCATTTTCGGAAGTGATTTTCACCCAAAACAAACGCAGCCTTAGTGTCAAACATTTTCCATGCTTCTGAGTTAGCAGGATGCCGCATTATCCTGTCATCAGTACGCCTAGTTGCATGCCACTTCATATATCCCGCTAAATAGAGTAACAGAAACAGCCGTTACAATCTTGGTTTCAAAGGGAACCACCGTAGCATCTTTGTAGCTTTCTTCTTCCCCTTACTAGATGATGAATTATTTGGTTCCCCAGAAGTTGCGTTCTGTTCTTTCCACCTAGACACTCCACAGAATTTGCAAGCCTCTAGGTTAGCATCTTGCTTCCAAAACAACATACAGTCATTAGTTCAGGCATGAATCTTCTCATAACCCAAATCCAAATCTTTAATAATCTTCTTAGCCTCATAAAAGTCTTTTGGCAATGTAGCATCCAAAGGAAGTAAGTCTTGCACAACTTGAAGCAACAAAGTAAATGATTTGTTGGACCAACCACAAAGAGACTTCAGCTGGTACAACACGACAACAGCTGAGAATATACTAAATTTTGTTCATCCTTTGTATAAAGGTTTCTCCACATCTTCTATCATTTTGTAAAAGTTTTTGCATCATCATTAGGACCTTTTGCCAGTTGTTGCACACTAGGACCTTCATCCATTGATTCTGGTGCCATATCATGCATGGCGAACAAATTATGCAACATCCCACCAAAATTCCCTTATTCATTCAAGTTTTCATGCACATAACTACTCCTAACTTCAACAGGTGTCGTGGTCGACTGTGATTCCCCATGCATCGTCCAAATTCTATAATTGGAAAGAATCCCAAAGTTGTTTAGGTGACCACGTACAACTTCTGCCGGATGGAGTTGACTATGCACACATTTGACACAAGGGCATGGGATCTTCCCATTGCGTGCATTAAGAGACGCAAATTCCATGAATCTTTTGACACCTTCAAAATATTCCCTAGTACCCCTCTTCTTGTCCATCCAACTCTTGTCCATTGCTAAACAATATCTCAACACAATCTCCTACAACACTGCTTCATTAGTGCACATATAAACCAATGGTTAGATCCTAATCTCCTAACATCTAAAGCATTAAACATGAACATAAGATATGTAGATGACTTATAAAATGTAATATGCTAATCATTAGTCATAAGATTATATTTACATAATAACTGCGTACAAAAGTATATAGTAAATTTTATACATGTTCATTCAACATATTTTGGATTCTCAATTTCATAAAGCCATAACTAGAAATAGCAACTCAATGTATACATCTATTCTAGAATTTGAATACATTAATATTATAAGAAGTTACTCAATGGCTCACAATATGCTACATAGGAATCATCAAATATACAGAATACATAGAACACATTCAACACTCCTAATATACAATGAAAACTGTCTTATATCACCATGCAAGCCACCCGCTTGCACCAATTCAACAACCCACCACAAAGCAGATATTTCACATATAATTGATTTGAAATAAGAATAAGTCAGTTGAACTTACTGTGCACTATAGCTTACCAACCTCGTAACAACCCATGCAAGACGCAAGTCACCTGATGAAAACACACCTCTCAATACAAAAGGGAAAAAAATTCATTAGTAAAAAAAAAAAAAAAAAATGATATAAGAGAATTATAATTCAGTAAAAAAAAAAAAAAAAAAAAAAGGAGATATTGTGTTTCAGGGGAATTATAATTCTTAGTTCTTAGAAAATAGAAATGTTCTCAAACCAACAAATAAACTTTCACAGATAGTTAAAAATTAACAATTCTCAACTTCAATTTTATATTGCAAAACCCACGTTCAAAATTCAAATGGTCATGGTCCTCATGGATATATTTCGACTATGAATTTTTATTTTTTTTTTATATCTAGGTAAATGTAAAAATATTTGTGAACATACTATATGTAAGAAGGGAAAAGCTAACAGATATCCTAAGAACATTAATTTAAGAAATATTTTTGAAAACTAATCTTTATGGAAAAAGAAAAAAGCAATTGATTTTTTTCACAGCTTTTTACATTTCCTATAAAAGTGATATTAAAATTTTCCTAAAATAGTAAATTAATAAATTTTCCAAGGGCAGACCTTATAAGAAAATGACAAAATGAGAGGAAAAACAAAAAAAACAATAAAACAAAACAAAATGAAGTCATGAACATGCATGACTATAACCTGAGAGAGATATAAGTATAAAGCAATAACCTAACAAAAGTGATTTTTTCCTTCTATCAGTCATGTTACAAGTCATTTAATCTTGGGTTTAATTGTTAATTAATAGATCTAGGCTGTAAGCTGAGTCATCCATGATCATAGGTTGTTACATTCAAAGACTTTGCATATCACTAGAACTATAATATTATTTAGAAAATATATGATTGAAAGAGGCCCTTCTACTGTCTCTTATGGCTAGGCTGCATTTGAAAGGTTCAGGTGTACACATTGTAATAGCTATATGTCTACTGTTGTTTCTAAATTTTCTCTAGTTTGATGACCATTGTTTGGTTTTATGATGCACTACTAGGCAAGGAATAATGAATTGGTAAGGAAACTACAACAGGCTCAGCCAAGGCAGAGATCCTATGCACCCTGATGTCTTCTGTTGAATCTTGGATACGTTAATTTGGCCTAATAGGTATATAATTAGTATGTTACTATGTGAGCAATTTATCTGTAGGCACTACAAATGGTATCTATTGTCCCCATTGGTTTGGGTGGGTTTTTTCCCTTTTATTTTCCCTTTTATATTCAAATGGTAGGTAGTGATGAAAGACACATTTTAGATTCATTTGAATACACCTTTAAGGATTACTTTTTTTTTGCTGTTTGTGTCCTCAATTTCAATATTGAATCTCTTTTCTTTTCTTTTTTTGGTAAGTAATTTCAATATTCAAATTGATACACATCATAGCTGTTTGTAGGTTTATGTGTTCAGAGATCAAACAAAGTAATTGTAGCAGTATACCTTGATAAAGGGATTAGTGGTGCTTAAATATCTCTCTGTTCTGGATTTTCTTTGGCTGAATACTTGCCAGTACTGCTTCAATAATGTGAGGCTATTGATATCACTTTTGTTATGCATCAATATCATCTCAACAACTGCGAATTTTGTTGTATATTTGTTATAAATAAAAAAATAAAAAAAAATGGTTATTGCTTTGCATCTCTCTCCAAAAGGTTTGACCATCATGGGTACTGATCCTTCACTCATGCTTTCTCACCATGCCCAATTAATAGAGTGTTGTTAGTGATCTTGGGAAAATGACTTCTACTTCCATGTTAACAGAGGAAGCATGGATGAACCATTAATGGATGGTAGGATATTCATATTTAAAGAGCTATCATTTCTCAACGCATATATCATATTAATTTACTAATGATAATTCGTGTGTGTGTATATATATATATATATATATATATATATATAGAGAGAGAGAGAGAGAGAGAGAGAGAGAGAGAACGATTAATCTATTTATATCAAAGGAGAATAAGTGGAATGGATTTGAGTGGACGGAAGAAAACAAAGAATTCTTACTCCTGGGCATGAGCATAAACTTCTATCAGCATTGGACACACAACTTCCTGTTGATGAATAAGTGGAATGGATTTGAGTGGACGGAAGAATGTACCTTGGCCTTCAAGCAGCTTAAGGAATATCTCTCTCAACCACCTATCATGTCCAACCCTGAGATGGACGAGGTCTTGTTCGCCTACATCGCGGTGGCCTCCCATGCTGTGAGCCTGGTATTGATACGGGTTGATAGCGGCATCCAAAGGCCGATTTATTATGTAAGCAAATCACTGCATGAGGCCGAAGTCCGTTATCTACCCTTGGAGAAGGCCATTTTGGCGATAGTGCACGCTACACGTAAGCTCCCCCATTACTTCCAGGCACACACTGTAGTTGTCCTAACTCAGCTCCCGCTCGTAGCTCTACTCCGAAATGCTGATTATACGGGAAGGATTGCTAAATGGGGGACAATGCTAGGGGTTTTCGACATCAAATACATGCCTCGCACCTCTGTCAAAGGTCAAGTCCTTGCGGATCTAGTTGCCAAGTTTGTAGAATCCTCGTTAGAAGAAGAGGCGAAAGCACAACTCATGGATGGAAAATCGGTTGGCATGATCTCCCAACAAGGTCCCTTATCCTGGAAAGTATACATTAATGGTGCCGCAAATCAGAAGGGTTCCGAAGTGGGGCTAGTACTAGTATCCCCCAAAAGGATCACTATTGAGAAATCATTGAGGCTGGACTTCTCGGCCACAAATAACGAAGCTGAATATGAGGCTTTGCTAATGGGAATGACCATGGTTCAAAAAATGGACAGAAAGGCAGTAGAGATGTTCTCGGACTCAAGATTAGTCGTTGGCCAAGTAAAAGGAGAATTTGAAGTGAGAGATGAAAGAATGCAGGGGTACTTGAGTCAGGGTAGACACCTATAATCAGGGTTCGAATCTTTTAACCTATCGCACATCCCTAGAAGTGGAAACACATATGCTGATTCCTTGGCCACACTTATGACCTCCTCGGGTCGTCCTTGCAGAGGATTTGTACAAACACGCAGGGGTGAAGAGAGAGTTGGTCCATGTTCACCAAGTCAGAGTAGGGCCTAGTTGGATGGACCCCGTGGTACTATTCTTGAAGGACGACATCTTGCCCGAGGAGAAATTAGAAGCAGACAAGGTACGTAGAAAGGCTCCTCGATTCTAGCTGTCCGAGGACCAAAAGTTATATAAACGCTCATTTTCTGGGCCATACCTGCAATGCATACACCCCGAGGCAACAAAATTACTCCTTGAGGAGTTACACGAGGGGATTTGCGAAAGCCACACCGAAGGTAGATCTTTGGCGCATAGGGTCATCACTCAAGGCTATTGGTGGCTGAACATGCAAAAGGAAGCACAGGAATATGTAAAGAAGTGCGACCAATGTAAAAGGTTCGCACCAAACATACACCAACCGAGAGGAGTCCTTAACCCTCTATCCAGCCCTTGGCCATTCGCACAATGAGGCTTAGACATTGTAGGCCCTTTCCCTAAAGCAGCAGGAAATAAGAGATACCTGCTAGTCAGCACGAACTACTTCACTAAATGGGTTGAAGCCGAGCCCTTGGCAAATATCAGGGACGTGGACGCCAAGAAATTTGTTTGGAAAAACATCGTCGCACAATTCGAAGTCCCTTGTACCCTCATCTCGGACAACGGCCTTCAGTTTGATAGCAAATCTTTCAGGAGATACTATTGTGACTTGGGAATTACGAATAGATACTCTACCCCCAGCCTATCCCCAAGGGAATGGACAAGCCGAGACTGTTAACAAGGTCATAGTAAATGGACTCAAGAAGAGGTTGGATGATGCAAAGGGAAAATGGGTGGAAGAGCTGCCACACATCCTCTGGACATACCGAACCACGTCTCGCAAATCCACCGGGGAAACCCCCTTTTCAATGACTTACGAGGCCAAGGCTATTATTCCTTTGGAAACCGGCTTCCCTACACTAAGGACTAGCTCTTTCAATCTGAGCAATAACAATGAGTTGCTAGAAAAAAGCCTAGACTTTATTGAAGAAAGGAGAGAGAATGCAATGGTTCAATTGGCATACTGCCAACACAAACTCAAGCAAGGTTATGATGCCAATGTAAAGTTAAGGCCATTAGTGCCTGGTGACTTGGTATTGAGAAAAGTTCTAGGTACTGCAAAGAACCCAGCGTGGGGAAAGCTAGGGCCCAACTGGGAAGGACCGTATCGCATCACTTCGGTGGCTGGTATAGAGACGTATTTTCTGGAAGACTTAGATGAGCATGTAATATCACGCCCTTGGAATGTAAACAACCTAAAGAGGTATTATTATTAATAAAAGTTTCTTTTTATCAATATGTTCATTTGTTGTATAAAAGCATTATACTTCCTATTATTCTTTATTCCCAAGTGTTTAAACAGAACCTTAGTCATGCCTGGGTCCTCGGACCAGATGCTTTGGGGAAATTAACACTCTATGACATCTTTATAAGTGTTTAAACAGAACCTTAGTCATGCTTGGGTCCTCGGACCAGATGCTTTTGGGAAATTAACACTCTATGACATCTTTATAAGTGTTTGAACAGAACCTTAGTCATGCCTGGGTCCTCGGACCAAATGCTTTGGGGAAATTAATACTCTATGACATCTTTATAAGTGATTAAACAGAACCTTAGTCATGCCTGGGTCCTCGGACCAGATGCTTTGGGAAAATTAACATTTTATGACATCTTTATAAGTGATTAAGTAATTAAACAAAATCTTAGTTGTGTATGGCTCTTCGGACCACATACTTGGGAGAAATTAACACTCCATGATATCTATTTGTTTCTCACTAAGTGTCAAGACAGATCTAAGATTATAACCAACTCCTCAGATTGGTAGCTCTGAGTAATTTAAAATCCTTAATTATTTATCCAAGTGTTGAGCAGAGTGAAGGATATCTTTCCTTTTTTTTTATTCTTTATAAAGTTTATTGCTAATTTTTATTAGATTCAGCCTTCATTATAGAAAGAGCAGCTCACAGTACAAATATGGGGTAAATCTCTTCATTGTTGGTACTTAGTCAAATTACTTACATTGGTGGCAGGGTATTGTTGTTAGTTTTTATTAAAACTAAAGTGGCAACAGGTCAAGTTTATTTGCAATAACAGTAAGCTTGAAAGCATGTAAAGCAAAGACACAAGAGATAGAAAGGAAAGTCCATTCATTAATTAAAAAGAGGGAGTACATTATATTCAATGACAAAGTGCCACTAAAAAAAAAAAAAAAACCTAAAAGAAAATCCTAAGTGCTAAGCCTTGGCCTTGGGGGCAGGAGGGCTTTTGGCTCGGCTGAGAGATGGCAGCGTCCTTGGCCTTAGGATCAGCTTCTTTAGTCTTGACCTCTGCTTCCTTTGCCTTAGCTGCTGCTTCCTTGGCCTTGGTAGCGTCTACAGCTTCTAAGAAGTGCTTTTTCTCCTTGCCTTTGTCCTTGTCCTTGGCCCCCTCAACCCCTTGGCCTTGATCACCAGCTTGGCTGGATCCCTTCAAAGCCTCAAGGAGAGGGAGAGCAGCTTGGGTAGTCAGGTGCAGCTAAGAAGTCTCTGGAGCAAAGGCAAAGTGAGAAGGGACGGTACCTGGGACTTCACAGATATCTGGGTGGTAGTAGATACTCCCAAGCTGCCTCCATACCGAATATGTAGGGACGCCTGCAACATCAAGGGCCCTACCCCATGATATGTCGCAGTAATCCCTGCAGAGCTCGGAAAGCTCCTCAGCAAGCCTAACTTGCGTTTCTTCCACGCCGAGCAAATAGGACGACTTCTTCTCAGCCTCAGCTACCTCTTGGGCCAGTTGAGCTGCCTCTTTGGCCTTCTGCAGTTCAGCCTTCAGATCTTTGACCACCTGCCTTTCGGTGGCCAGGTCTATCTCGGTCAAGTGTAGTTTTTAACGCTGATCTTCGACCTGCTTCTCCACAGTCTTTAGACCCGCCTCGGCACTCTTTCAAGCCTGGACCACCTCTTTCAGCATCTCAGACAGCTCTGCTTGTTCTTGTTTGAGGGCCCCCAAGGACTTCTCAACGTCAGCACGGGAGAGGGCCTCAGCGTTAGCCTTTTTACGGGCGTCGTGGACTCACTCCTCAGCCATAAAAACTTGTTGAGTAACCTGCACAAAAACAACGGAAGAATCACATGAATGAAAAGTGCAAAAGTACAGCTTAGCATCCAAATTCAAGGGTATGATAAGTCGCTTACCATGGCGAGGTCCCTCTTCAGGGACAGGAAGAGGTCTTTCTGCTTGAAGCGCCTGTAAACCTCCATGTCTTTGGGGAGGAGAAGAGGTTGCTCCAAGGCTTCGGTAATGTGGCCTGCACACCCCCTTTGGAAATCCCTAACCGAGGCATTCCAAGGGATGGCAGCCTCATCCACCTCCAGCCGAGGAGACCAGGTGCGTTGTGGGAGGCACACCTCGGCCCTATCTCGCTCCTCCCGACTGTCCACAGAAGTGGACCTCTTGTCATGAGGGTCTTTGGTCACCTTCTGCTGTTTAGACCCCTTCTGAGGGCCCACATCTCCTTCTTCAAGATCCTTAAGTGGCCTTTTCTTCTTCAGATCCAGAATGGCCTTCAATCCAAGGTCGGTGGGGAGTGGAGGAGGAAGGGGGAGTGTGGGCGAAACTTGAGGCTTGGAGGCTTCTTTCGGAGTTGGCGCTTTGCTCCTTGCAACCATCAGGTCCCTTAGGCTTTTGTTTCCCTTATTCAAAGCCATCCCATCCTCCTCTTCTTCAGAGGTACTGTCTGGACGGGAAGTCACAAGGATCGGGACGTGGACACTAGAATGCCTATCGGGCTCGTCCTCAGCGTCCGAGACAGGAATCACTTGCATTCCCTGAGTCTCCCCCTCTTCGAAACGGAACTTGTCAATTTCTTCTTCGAGCGAGGAGTTTGAGGAGGCAACCTCTTCTCCTGCTGCTGCTGCTTCAGGCAGGACCTGTTGGAATGGTTGTACGACCATTGGAAGGTTCTGTCGGAGTGGCAGTACGACCGGTGGAAGATCGTCTCGGGCTAGGAAGTTTGGTTTTGATACGTCAATTCGAGCGAGCTGCTGGTCACCTGCTCTTATGGCGTGGCCTACTTCTTGGTATATTTTTGAAATAGGCTGGAAGTCCAAAATTAAATGGACTGCTCTCAATTGCTTGTCTTCACTTACGAAGATCTCAGACCTTAGCAAATAATTGAGAGCTTCGACGTTGGTCAAACTGAGCTGGGGTGCTACGTAATTTTTGTCTGCAAAAGTAGCTGAGGAGCAAAACATGTTTAGAAAATTAAAATTCATCATCAAAAGAAAGAAAAATGAAAGAGCAATAATGGCATGGTTCAGGTTAAAGAATCTAAATTTCTTGCTATGGAACCTAACTCTAAGGTATCCCACCTGGCTCTCCCTCTCAGACTGGGTAATGAAGGCCATCATGCCACACCCTCGAAGCAATCAGGTAGTTGTCTTTCATCCCCTTGTTAGATTTAAAGAGACACAAGATGAGCCTAACGACATCAGATCGGGATTTAAGGTAAAATCTCGCACCTTTAAGGTTGTGGCACTCGTACATGTGGACCACATCGTGCTAGGTGAGCCCCAAGCCCAGATACTCGTTGAGAGCATTAACACTACCTAAGACCCTGAATAGATTGGGTGCACAATGGTATGGGCAGATCCTATGGTTGAGGAGGTAGTCCCTCGTTATCCTACCAATAGGGAGAGTCATCCCTCCTTCTATGAAAGCTATCATAGGGATGATGACTTCCCCCTCCTCTCTGTGTGTCACTATTTGTTCTAAGGAACAGTATCGTAGGGCTACTCCCTGCGGTATGTGGTATTTATCCTTAAAGGCCTCTATTTTGGCAGAAGAGTCTATTAGGTGCTTAAATCTACCCATCCGGATGGATTAAAGGGAAACAACTAAAATTGGTAAATGAAGAAACAAGAACTGGAAGGCCGAAAAGATGGGCCGGGGAGAAAAAGAGAAGTTTAAAGAAATAGAGACTTACGAGAACTAAGATGTGTGCTAGTCCCTGAAACCTTTAGAAATATTTTCAAGGATTTCTTAGAGGAAAAGTGTGGGAAGTTTAGTAATTTGGAGAGCTTTGTGAGTTTGAGTGCTTGGGATCTCTGGAGAGTTTGAAGACTTGTGAAATGAGGGAAATGATTTCTCCAGATGCTTTATATAGAGGGCAAGATTGGGTGGGAGTTATCCCGTTCAAAGCCCAAGGAGAAATACCAGCCATTGGATTAGCACCTCACCGTTGGATGTGGGGGACATAACGCCGCCTGGAGCAATTAATGAAGCCTCGCGGGCTCCAAAGCGTCAATAACAATTATGAGGCACATAAAACGGTACTCCCGCACGTGTAAACCCAGGGATTTGATGTTCTTAACCCTTAATAAATCAAAACCCCACTTTTTCTCCTCGGATGGGAGGGAAAAACCGATGTTTTAAGAGGCTATTGTAGGGATAAGGGCCCAAGTTCATGTATTGGGCCTTGGGCCTTAGTCTAGGACCTTGGTTTGTCCGAGGACGGATAAACAGTAGTGAGGGTGTCAAGCTCATAACCCCATAAGTAAAATACAAACAGAAGGGCTGAGAAAGTTGGTCCGAGTAGGATTTCCTCCTCGGATGAGCAGAGCACAGATTGAATATATGCCTTATCACTCAAGGTAGCCTTCCAGGATGATCTACTGATAGAGACACGTGATATTGATAGGCCACAAACTGAATGACCCCTTGTGATAGAAATTAATTAATTAGTTAGTCAAGTTATTAATTAATCAATTTATCATGCAAACGCGTGGTAGCACAAACAAATCACCAATAAACTAATAATGCAGCGGAAAATAAATAACACGGTGATTTGTTTACGAATGGGGAAAACCTAACGGCAAAAACCCCCATCGGGTGATTTTCAGGTCACCACTCCCGAAACTCCACTATTATCACAACAAGCGGTTACAAGTAAAGGAATCCAAGTACCTTACCAACCTACAGTTGAACCCTTACCCCAATACCCAATTGGACTTGTTCTGTAGTGACAGATCCCCTTTCGATGCACGACTCCCAAGTACGTGACTAACCAATTGCGCGGATCCCAGTACGCGACTTCAATCACCAACTGAGAAGGTTGTTGGTTGCAAAGTTCTTCAGTTCATCCACACGATGAAGATCAAGAAGATACTTGGTCACAAAACCCTACGGTGCACATACACAGCAACTTCTTCAAGAGAAAGAGATGAACTAGGGCAAGAACTTCGTCTCCGATCACAATTTGCTTGAACAGAGTTTGCTCAAAACTTGTGCAACTTGTGAACACTTTGATGGCCCTTAAACTAATCCTTTTATATGTCTAGGGTTAGGAGAAAAGAAAGCCCAAAGACACATTCACGGATCCCAAGAAAATCTTATTGAAATTCTGAAAATCTTAAACCTCGACAGATAGAAGGTGTCGAGCACACCAAATGTAGAACAGTTTCCTTAAGCTCGATAGATGCAGCTGTCGAGCTTTAATGATTTTGCACTCTAAACTTGTTTTCTTGAACAAACTTGAAGGCTTCAATACTTGATCTTGAAACATGGTTTCTTGAAGTATTTAAAGACATCCTAAATCTACCCAAATACAAGTAAAGTGCGTTTTGTCAAAGGATAAGCCAATTACATAAAATCATGACATATGCTTCTTAACATGTGAAACACATATGTCCTAACAAATATGAACGTACAAAAGGGATGGGAGCTCAGAGGAATCTAAGGGAAAACTGCTACCACCGCATTGAATGCACTACAGCTACTTTTCCGGCTGCATTTATATGGAGAAGACCCCTGAACAGTGTTGCCTTAGCTACCTCAACTCATAAAAAGCCAGAGAGGATGTCTGATGGGACAGGCACTCGAGTAAGGGCACAAGTGATCAATAAGTGTAAGGTCAAGATGGTCCAAAGGGAGATATATAATGCAAGAGACCTTCCATGAGGAGGGGATCGGAAAATCAAGAAAGATACATTGTAGCAATCTAGAACCAGACTTGTAATAAAGCTTTAAAAGTAATACCTAAGAATCAGTCTCCTTGGACTTGGCCGAGGTCATTTATCTTTAGTGAACGTCTATTATCTATTTTTCTTTGCCATCAAAATCTATTAGCTTGTTACTTAATTCACTAAAGCCCAGTTTTCCAACCCATTCTCTACAAATTTATTGTTTTGGGCTTTTTGGGCTTAAATCCATACACCTGTTGGGCTAGGAGTTCAAATCAGGTCCTTACAATTATTATTATTATTATTATTATTATTATTATTATTATTATTATTATTATTATTATTATTATTATTATTTCCTATTAGAAAAGCCCAAAATTTAAATATCTCCTCATCCATTGTATCTATAATAATTTTTTTAAAGAGAATCATAAGATTGGATCTTAGGAAATTATCACCTTAACTTCCTTACAAAATTAATTTAGTTTGATTTGTGACAAAGGGCAAAGCTTCATGAAAGTATTCAATATATTGGATCATGAGGATGAGGACACATGGCCAAAAGTGAAAATGTGTCATCATCTTGACAAGTTCAACGCATTTGAGGTACCGGAGCCAATCAAAGTTTTTGTGATAAGTGACATTTATTTGATTTTGTGTTGTTTATGAGGATTTTTTTTAAGATCACTAAATTTTTAAATATCACATATCATTCATCTTACTAAGAATTAGAATCTTCCCCCACCCTCCAAGATCTATGGTTCTGGGCCACTGGCCATGGGAAAAATGTTCTTATAAGATGGATTTATAATACATCTCTTTCATAATATGTGTAGATTCCATACATATAGGTTTTACATGTTATAAGAGAGATATCTTATGAGATACCTTCTTAAACTATAGACGCACAAAGAGTGATGGGTCAAGATAGATATTCTTAAAATTATGTCCGGGCTATATGGCAAATATTCCATTAACTTTTTTTCCCAATGGTTGATGTGACAATGACCAATGACTTGTTTAATTCACACTACACCCCCCCACAAAATAGCAATATGATCGTTTGACCATGAGTAAATGACGAGACGAGGTCTATAAATTCCACTTGGAAGTTGGAACGTGTATTTCTTCAGAGAGAAATAGTTGGACCAGTGAGACCTAAGTTTGTATTGTTTGGTTCTTCCATAGTTCAGGATAGTTTTAGCAACGAAGAATGGGGTGCTATTCTTGCTACCTTATATGCTCGTAAGGTACTTCTTTTTTTTCCTTTGCGCACTTTAGGGTGTCAGTGAGAAACATTTGTATGTTGTTATCCAAATTATGTGTTTATTCAAACGTTATAATTGTCTTGCACCGCACACTGGATTTGACATTTACTGTTTATTGTCACTTACATTTGTTATCAGAGATATTATTATGATCCTAATACGATATGTCATTTCAGATTTTTATCTTGTAATCGGTGGCATTTTATAATGGCGGGTTCCACATGACATAATCTGTTAAGTGCTAACTGTGTTTTTATCTTGAGTTTGCTTAATTCGTTGATAGGATCATTGAGTATTCATTTGAAGGGAGAGGTTTATATAATGGAAAAGGTCTACCTACAAACCAATTTGAAGAAAAATTTCTCTAATCTACTATGCGATAACTTGTTTATTAGCTATTACCACTTAGCAGGTAGAGGAAATTCCTACAAATTGGTTTTGAGGAAATTTTTGTCCAGTAATAGTTAAATGATATTTGAGCATATATCTGTTATAAGATCATAGGATGGACATTAAAAAAAAAAAAAAAAGATTTGATAGGATGAACATGCACTAGAGAGAGTTTAGGTCAACCTAATTGTTCAGGCTAGGTCAAAATTTTGGATTGTACTGGCCATTTCAGTGAAATTCCATACCGTATCTCTTTGTTTTTGTTTTGATAATCCATACTGTATCTATACGATTTTTTTTTTTTTTTTTTTTTTGTAAACCTTTTATAAATTTATGTGACATTTATTTTCATATTCTTGTTTACTGTAAGTGAGACATATACATAGAAGCAATGTTTGTAGGTTTTGTACTGAGATGAAACATGGATAGGATCATTATTCAGAAGCATTTTGCGAATACCCTTCTGAATATTTAATTGAAAAGTAACTGAGACTGGCATAAAGGAAGTGAAGATTTATTGAAGAACTGGAAAATTTGCAGAAGTAATACAATACTGTTTGGGCCTAACCGGTGGTTCTGGTTAATTCTGCATTAAAGCCTTGTTAAGGCGTGTGCAAGGGGAAACACACTGGCCACATGACAATTAATCTGTTCTTGTTCAAGGAGAACTTGTCAAACAAGAGTGCTATCAAAACTGTGGTTCATCATTTACTCTGTTAAGCGTACATTATTGGTTGGAGGTTGAGGATAGAACATGCCTCGCCCTTGTCTCCTTTGCCGGAGACTGCAAATGATGGGAATCCTATCGATAAAGAAGAGGCATAGGCATCGCCTCTCAATCCAATCCGTCTTCCCTGGCAAACAGTTAGCCCTTATTGTTAAGGACTTAGAGTCATAATAAAGGATAAATTCAAGTATGAAAGATTACAAGAAGCAAACTCCACAATTGCATAGTTAAAAATTATAAACAAAACAGAAAAAAGAAGTCATAAGTGCACAACAAGAATATAAATAACATGCCAAAAAGGTTGAAAGAAATATAGTCAACCATGACATATCCAGAAATTAAATTTTCTTATTGAGATCACATCTTACATTTAGCTTGATAATTAAATTCGTGATTTTCTTCAGGAGGGAGTGGAAGAGATATTCTATCAAGAATTTACAGCTGTTTACTTACAACTGAACTTGAGAGGCCCCTATTTTGGTGACTGCACTGGGTCCAACACAGCATTTTTATGAGCTTATCCAGCACGTGTTAAGCCTACTTGGCGGTTAGACACTATTTCGGGTGAGGATCCCTCTGTCTCCAAATATAAAGCTCATTTAATTCTATCACCAGATTATAAATCCACCGAAATTTTACTTTGATCAAACATAAAAGAGAATGTTATACTATAAACCTAATTCATCCAACATTGATGTGGTTATTGTAGGACAACATTGAGTGTTAAATGGCCAACACGTTTGAATTTGCACCCATTGTCATTTGATCAACTTTTTTAGTAACTAGTAAGTTGCCCATGTGATGCACGGATAATTTTGTGATATTTTATGTAAGACAATTTTGGATATGTTGTATATATTTTATAAAGAAAAAGTAAATTAAATTAAAGTAAATAAATATATACATTTTAAAATATTAAAAATTAGTTTAGTAGCTTCACTGCATATTTGTAGCCTTTTTGAGGTAAATTTAAAAAAAAAAAAAAAATCATGAAACCAAAAATAAATGCAAAAGAATAACGGGACCATGAAAATCAACTAATTTGTATTGTGTTCACATATTTCATACCATGAAATGAAAGTATGCCCAACTCTCTGACCGTCTTCAACTCATCGATGGTGCAACACTAAGACATGGTGTGGGTAAGTGTGTATGCATGTATCTTATAGATGATTTAAAATTAAACCATGGTAGAATATAGTTTTACATTGCGCACCAAATATTTTCTCTACTTATATACCCAAAACAAAAACTATCTAACCAAATTACCTAAATATAAATCATATTTAAGCCCCTAATTTAAAAAGAAAAAAAAAAAAATACCCGTAAGGGTTTCGGCGTCTTGATGGTAGTGAGAGGCCAGTATAACAGAGATAGTGACCCCTCATATTCTTCTTTTTCTCTCTTTCAAATGTTTTGTTAGTCTCAGGTATTTTATTTTGGTAATATATAGTGAAATAATGCATTTTATTTAACAATCTACAACATTTTTGTCTCTCTATCTCTCTTCAGGGCCTTATCTAATTAGTTATTACTATTAGTCCTTACTTATTTTATTTTATTTTATTTTTTTTAAATGCTAAAACAGTAACTATGCTGAATAACATGAAGAATATAGAAATGTATGATGTAAGTTTAGGCAATTAATGTGATATTAATAAGATAACAGTAAAATAAGTTAAAGTGAACTCTTAGGTAACAGTAAAAAAAAAACCTTAATAAAAGAGGTAAAAAAAAAAAGATTAAAAGCAAAATTAGAGTGCCACTTAGCAGGACCTCATGCATTCCTGCATGAGGTCTCTGCTTAAATATATATATATATATATATATATATATATTGATTTCAATAAAAATATTAAACGAAAATACGTGCAAGTTCCAGATAAGCAAAAGCAGCTGTGTGAACAATTCTAATCACAATCATTAACGAACAGTAAGTAGTCATCAGTTTTTTTTTTTTTTTTAAGGCTTGAGTATGGAAGGAAAGCGTAATAAGAAGCAAATATCAAAATGCAATAACTGAATGCCACACACATTGACTATCTTAATACATAATGCTCTGGCATTGTTTCGATCCATCACTCTCAGTATCAAAACAAGAAAAATAATGCATAGATGGTGCAAACCTGGGGTGCCACTATCAGGAGTAAGGACTGCAGTCTATGTTAGAACAATCATTGGTTGGAGAAGAAACACTAGTTGACTCAGAGGGCAATTGATCTTCAGTTGATTTTCGCTTTTTATTGATCGCTAGCTCTGAAAGATTATCATCAGTTAATTGATCACATACATCAATTTCCATGTATGAAGCAGTTGAATCGTCAATATGGTCCGCATCCAGATTTCTCTATTTGGAAGCACTTCAGGAGAATACAATTCCTCTTTCCTGTTGCATTTAAAAGTATCACATTAGCTATGTTGGGTAATGAAAAAAGTTGACAGATTCTGAGATGTGCAGCACATCAGCAAAATCTACTTGTGACCAAACCGCTCAACACCTAGACTCATTCATTACTTTTTTTTGATAAGTAATAAGATATATTGAAAAAAAAAAAGGAACACCCAAGTGCACCGGAAGCGAACAAGGGAAAGGAAATCAAATACAAAAATTGCAAGAGTCTAGGAAAACAATAAAAGAAGGGAAAGATTTATTTTGCAAAGCAAACAACCAATCCCTTAAAGTTCTAAAAAAGAGAAGCTTGAGATCCGGAATAGATCTCTCAGAATCTTCAAAACATCTACTATTCCGCTCCCTCCAAAGGCACCACAATAAGCAATGAGGAATGATAGACCAAATAAAACCATTTCGATGACGACCAAAGCTGCCTTGCCAACATCGCAGCAGCCCCAAAACAGAGTGAGGCATAACCCAAGAAACTCCAAAAAGACCCAAAACCATAGACCAAAGATCCGAAGCAAAAGGACAATGAAGGAATAGATGGTCAATCGATTCACCATTTCTCTTACACATGTAGCACCAATCCAGAATCCATATCTTCCTTTTACGTAAATTGTCAATCGTCAAGCATTTCCCTAAGGCAGCAGTCCAAACAAAGAAAGCAACTCTAGAGGGAATCTTCTGCTTCCAAATACTTTTCCAAGGAGCAGTCCAAACAAAGAAAGCAACCCTAGACTCATTCATTACTACTGAAGCATTAGGGTAACTTTACAAGAAACTAAACTTGTGTGTTCTTTTTCAGTCTGAACTCATGAAATCATTCAAAATATAAATTCTATCAACAAATTAATTATTTTTAAGGCATTTAAGTTCCATTCCATAACCATTCATAAATAGTTCAATTTTCATTCTGATTTTCTATCTACTTCTAAAGTAATTCTTCCTTAAATAACCGCCAAAAGGGGAGGTGGGGGAAAAAAAGAGGACACCTAAGACAACTTTTAAATCGTCATCACAATTAATTTGGAGAACGGAAGAAACCATTCTTAGCATAGGTTTCAGAAGTTTTTTTTTGGGTTACTTTTATTTCTTAAATAAGACATCGGAAAGGCAAGAAGAATATAAATAATAATATTTTTAATTTAAAAAAAAAAAGTTTCCAATGCAATGTGCATTTTATAGATTTAAAATTGTTGCCACACAAAAAAAACATTGGGTGATTTATGACAACAATGAGATTGTATCTGCAAAAACTATAAAAAGATAGATAGCTAATAAAGTAACCCTAAAACTTTTTTTTTTTTTTTTGACAAGAAATATGTATATTCAAAAAACTGCTAAATGCAAAGAAGCATAAAGTATCTAAGAGAGTACCCTAAAACTTTATACTAAATAAAATCTTAACATTTCTAAGAAAAAATTGACCTGCCCAATAATCTTTAATTAAAATGGTGATCTGCATAGTAAGGTTTATGAAACAAAGAAGAAGCACAGGCATTTAGAGAAGCACCAACAAACCTCAAGTTTTTTAAATAAGTGACAAGCTGCTTCTCCTCTTGCAATTTTTTTCTCCCCCTCATATCCCTCTCCAATCAAAAGGACGTCTTTCAGCTGTAAACTAAGCTCGGCATGCACCATATCTCCCTTCTTTATAAATGTTTCTTTTATAAAATATCCACGAGAAGCACATAGTTCTTTCAGTTTTCGAAATGGATGCAGTTCAAGCTTATCAGGGGTCACAATTGGAGATAACAGGGGCTTATATATTCTCCAAACTTCATTAAGATTAAGCTTGGTGTCAAGTAGTATTGCCCTTGCAATACTTTCCACCATATCTCCAAGAGCCTGTAACAAAAAGAAGATGGTCATACAAACAAACTAATCATAAACAGAAAAATAATGGCAACCAAACCACAAAGAAGCAAGTCAATGTAGAACTCACCAACCAAATGACTTACACAACAGCAAATATTTAAGAAACATTGACTAAGAATCATGGATACAAATGGCAACTGTCAAAATTCACATCAAGAAGAAGGAAAAGGGGAATGAGCATAAAAACTAACCTCAGGACCTTTTGGGCCTTGGAGTAATCCATCAGTATGAGATTCAGAAATAGACTTCACATATTCTGTTAGTTGACATAGAAGTAACCCTGAGCAGTGTTGAAGATCCTGGTGAAGGTTTAGTCTTACAGCAGCTTGAGCGAAATTTTCATTATTTACTGAAGCTGAACACAAGTCAGTCAACTGTCAACTCACCTGGATCAATATCTGTGTAGCTCTGATAGAGATGCCATGTAATAAGCAGGTCCAACACCAAGTCACTAAGATATTCAAGCCTCTGTCAAAAAATTCAAGAAGTTAAGAAGAGAGATTATATACAGCTCTTGCTTATTGTGTGTTCAATTTCTTGTCATTTTCAAAATTTACAAAGACTTCTTCAACAGACATTTAAAAAGGATATTTTAGGAAAAGGAAGAGGGGGTGAGGGGGCAGAAAGAGAAAAATTCAATCAAGTGATTCAAATCTGCTGAGAATGTCCATTGCTACCTGGTAACAATAGCCAACTCCCAGTTCTTGCTGGGATGCATGTGTTATGGCCTCCTGTAAAAGACCCTTAACAGAAAATTCATAACCAAGCTTTGACTCTAGGGTTGCAACCTCATTATCTTTTGAGACATAGGACCGTAGAGAAGCAGTAGTAATTGCTTCAACAACTAATGAGGGATCAAGTTCAGCATCAATTCCAAGCCACTTCATCAGATGGAGTGCAGCAATTATTCCACCACCAATATAGTATGCTCCTATGAGGGCTTCAACACAATCAGCCATGGTTTTTAAACTCATCCATCTATGACCTTAATCACAGCTATTTCCAATCATAACTTTGGGTCTTCAGTATGGAATTTTGCATCCAAAGGCACTTCTGGAGTATCCACCGCGCATTTACAGGGAACAGGCCATAAAAACGCTGTCCAGGAGCAACCCAACGACGAGGATCAAATGCACTGTCACGTATATATCCCTGTCAAAGAAAAAATGCAAAGCATCGTAACTCATAAACTCATTAAGGTACTAAAGCCTGTTAAAAGTTAGACTTGTACCCAGTGCATGCAGGAATGCAAAGCAGTGTATAACAAAATAAAAACAAACAGGGATAACATATGTTCATATATTGTGGCATGTTCACAAAACAATAATGTCATTTTTCTAATGTACATAACAAAATCCCAGTGATCATTGGACCAAATAGCATCTCCTTCCCACATAAATGAGGGACGGAGAGTCCAGTTCCGGTGCCTGAGTTTTATATATCTGTCAAAGAAAGAAATTTATACAACAACATGCTGCTGATTATTACATGTTCATATTGACTTATCAGATACTAAAACTATTTTATCCAGGATGCCATTTCAATGTGCCCATATTGTATTGTAGCTGAATCCTGAATCCAAATTTGGGTTTCACAGGCATAGCATATAAAACCTATCTATCTCTGTAAAGCTGCATAGTCTTCCAAAATGGTTTGTTTGTATATTTTTATTCCACTAATAAGACAAATTTCATTTTCCACCATTGTAAACTAACTTAAGAAAATGACAGATTGATACATATTCCATAATTATGTTGCCAAAATAACAATTTGAAATAAATGAAACATTTTCATAATTTACAACTCAACTTGGTATCAAAGCGTCCCGATCCAACCCTAGAACTTACTAAAACACGTTGGAGGCTATGTTCCAATGAGAGGGGTGTGCTAATGTCAGCACTGACAAGGTCACCAGAATCCGAAGAACAAACCATCTGACTTGCCGGAATCTCCTGATATTTGCAGTGATTTTCCCAATATTTTTGGAGCCATCTGCAATGTCTTTTTCATTTTCCATTGTTTTCTTTTACCCTTGGCACCAATTCAACCCTAGAACCCACTAAAACGCATTGGAGGCTGTGTTCAATGATAGAGATCCATGTACCTGACAAGGTGAGCTACTATATGGAGGTTAAGGGTGGCGTAGTGCAAGGAACCCGGTTTTGTGAGGCAGGTAGGTGCATGATTGAGAAAACTGTAGTATGTAAATGCCTTGTTTGATGTATTGTATTTAGCTCAGATTCAGGATGGGATAGAAGACAAAGTGTGTTAGACACTTAACAGTAATGGCAAATTTTTGCTTGCTCATAACATGAAGTAATGAGAAGCAGGGTTGTTCATGTTCCGACCGGAACCGATGAAACTGATTGGAGCCGAGCTGACTGCACCGCTCATAGCTGTTGCTGACAATGTAAGTGTTGCCAATTCTTAGTTTATGAAGACAACTATAGGTTGGCAGTATAGTTGTCGGTTTTCATTTCAGAATTCTGAGAAAGACCGCACCACACTACACTGGCCATATATATATATATATATATATATATATATATATATATATATATATACACTTCTAAAAGATAAACCCTTCAGTTACCCTATAAACCCCCACCCCCGAGATTTTTGTTCCTAACCCAATCGCCCCCCTCCTCCTTCCTCAACAACTCAGATCTTCCCCAACTCTGGTTGCCATCTCTACCTTCCTCAAA
The DNA here is from genome assembly GCA_028535165.1 of Quercus tomentella. Taxonomy (NCBI): domain Eukaryota; kingdom Viridiplantae; phylum Streptophyta; class Magnoliopsida; order Fagales; family Fagaceae; genus Quercus; species Quercus tomentella. Next base: position 14,546,775 of record JAPQVY010000012.1, read on the forward strand.
CTCTGGTCAACACCCCACAGCCAAACTCAAACAGAGCAAAGCTTTGAGACTCCAATCAAAAAGATTGGCTTTGATCAATCAAGAACACAGAAAAAGAAAATGGGTTGCAATTGCTCTGAAGGGTAAAATTTTTCATATCTTGAACCTGAGATTCTAAATGCAGAGGATTTTTTATTTGCCGTGGGTTAACTTTTTTGATTTGTTGTGGGAAAACTACTTGTAATTTTTGGGTTACTCTCACTCTGATGGTTATGCATTTTTTGGAGCATTTGAAATGGTATAGAATTTTTTGCCCTCTTTTTCTTGCCTGTAGTTGGCATCCGACTACCGCAACAATAGAAATGGCTACCAATGTAGACAGAAATTTGATCCCTACTGTGTGGTAACAGTTTGAAGTTTAAGATAACTGATCCATGCAGTGCAGCTCATAAAATCTGTCCCAAAATTGGCCATGCCAAACCATGTTCATCCCTCTAATGAGAAGCACCACCAGCTAGGATTTTCCCTGGAACTAGAAGGCTATAAAAAAGTAGAAGCGATGCAGCTCATAAAATCTATCCCAAAATCAGCCACGCCAAACCATGTTCAACCCTCTAAGGAGAAGCACCCCTAGCTTGGATTTTCCTTGGAACTAGAAGGCTATTAGAAAGTAGAAGGCTCCAACAAGAATAGCTTTCTATATATGGACTGAATCTTTAGGGAAGTTTCTCACCTTGGAAGCACGGATGCAGATTCGGGTTTGGATGCGAGTGCGGTGCAGTGCGGTGCGGTGCAGCGATCCAGCAATTTTTGACAAAGTAGGATACGGATACGGCGAGATACGTTTATTAATAAACTATTATTTATATTTTCTATATATTGCGAATCATATTTTTTTTTCATATAATGGTAAACATATACCAATTTAAGAGCATTAGTAGGTAATAAAGTGAGAGATTGAGGGAGTCTAAGGGAGAGATGGACTGCTGGAGCCGTGGGTTACAGAGAGAGAGGAGACGAAGAGAACGAGAGACTTTAAGATTATTTTAGGGTTATTTCTTTAAAGTAGGTTTTCAAAACAGTGTGTTTTATATTTCAGCCCATATCACACCGATTCGGGCCTGTTTCGGAATGAATCAAACCGTATCAACGAGAATCAGAAACGAGAAAAAAAAAAAAAAAAAAGGTTAGGCCACGGACGCGCATGAAGCCGCGTCCATGGCTGCACAGCGTGTCTATGCATATCCAACTCAGGTGTGCCAGCCCAATCGGCGCACCCGTGCTTCCTAGTTTCTCACCATACATATTCTTAGCAAGTGATAATCATTGTAATCAATGTCGTTGTATGTGTAAGAGGATTGGTGAGAAGATGGATCATTTGTAGATTCAACAACAACGTCAAGTTGCTATAATCACTGAATCCATGATGTTTTGTGTTTTCATGATGTTTTGTGTTAGATGGATAATGACTGAATCCATGCACACGTTGCTCCAATGTTGGCAAAGGAAACCAACTTCTTTATCATTATGTTTAATGTGGACCATGGAGGGACAATGTTAGAAATTATTTCAAATCTCTAATTTAACAAAATTACCTTTTTTGGATTTTTTATTTTTTATTTTTGTATCTTCTTTATACGGAAGGAAAGTCTTTTCCTCATCAAGTAATTAGAATCCCTATCAAAGAAGAAATGTGGTAAACTTTGTTCACCAAGGAAGAGAAGTTGGACCCTTATATATAAGTGGCCTTGTAAAGGTTTGGTGGTTTTGGTCCCAAATAGAGAGAGAAGAAGACTTTCAATGGAAAATTGAAAGGTTTTCTTCTTAGAGTAGCCTAATAGTTCCTTTGGGGTTGAAAATATACTCCTTTGGGGTTGAAAAGATACCTATGTGTCCAATGCAAGTTGTGTGGCTGATAGAAAACAAAGAATTCTTGCTCCTGGGCATGAGCATAAACTTCTTAGCCCACCAAGAGTGAATGCCCCCAGATTTCCAGGCAAATAGTTATGGTGGGTGGGGTCAATTTCCCTTATGTTTTACTAGCTACAATCGAGTCCAAAGGATACTTCTTCAAGAAGGTCCCTACATTATCAAAAAGAAAATAGAGAAATCTCTCAAGAATGAGCAGTTGAGAGGTTGAGTGTTGTAACCTTTCTTGAGTATAGTGGATTTCACCTTCCTTTCCATGGATGTAGACAGTTTGTTGAACCATGTAAATTCTTGTATCAGCAATATCGGTAGTCTTTCTTTTAGCTTTATCTCTGTTAAGTTTAGTTGGGTTAGGAGGTTAGGCAACACAGCAGCACATGAAGCTGCCAAATTTGCTCTAACCTCATGTCAGTCCTTCTTTTTCAATAATGGTAATCTCCCTGCTGTTTTAGAGTCTGTTTGTAAGGTGGATTACCTTCCTTGTTCTCCTTATTTGGTTTAATGTTATTGCAGATTATCAAAAAAAAAAATGTAAATTCTTGTGTCTCTTTTGTGTTTGGATGGGGGGAGACAGGGAGAGAGCATAAGAAAGGAGGACCAGCATATAATGCAAGACAAGCCAAAACAATTCAACAAGAAAAATAAATAACAATGAAATAAAAGATAGGGAACCTAGGAGTCAGCACCTAGGTTTGCTTAGAATCCGCGCCGAGCAAAGAAAACCACTGAGTCAGCACAAGTGGAAAAGAAAAGGTATAGTTCATCAATTTTCTGATACAACTACATAAAAATTGATACTATGCATATTGTTGTTAAAGAGAGATCATGAAGTTTTAATTCATATGCACCATGATGTGCCTAATAAAGCCACTTAAAGAGATGTAAGCCATATAAAGCAGATATATGTTCAAATACCTGTCATTTGCGATCTGTTCCCAATTTATGTAGGGTTGCATTACAAATATCCCTTTTACGTATATCAGTTAATTGCCCTTCATGTTTCTCAGGATTTTTAAGAAAGAGGTGACAGCCTACTGCATACTTTAGAACTGAATCACCAAGTAATTCCAAACGCTCCATTGAAAAATTCTCAGAACATCTTAGTGATGTAAGAGCTTCTAGAATCTATTCACAAAAGATCTTGTTTAGATTAATCAAAACTATATGATTCAAAAGAATATAGACAAATCAAGAGAATAACCAGTTAATAGGACAGACCAAAGCGCTTGAAATATGAAAGTTGCTAGAACAACAAATCTCTTCTCTAAGCTGGCTGGCTAACATAAGGGGTTCCAGCCAGTGCATCACATATGGTAATAAATAAAATGATCTTAAAACTCCTCTGGAAACATCAAGCCTGATCAAAAGTTCAGGAGGCATATGAACATGCATTTGCGCCTTTTTGACAAGCACACCTACTTCCAATGTCTTACCAGTAAGAGCATTTGTAGCAGTGGAGCTAAAAAGCTATAATGCTATTTTAGCTCCACCAATATAGCAAAATAAGCTCACAGCAGTGGAGCCAAAGCCATAAAATTTGGCTGATTTGCTACAGTGTACATCTATAGATAGATGTGCACTGTAGCACTCATCTAAAAAAAAAAAAATTTTTTTAATCCTCTGCCCGATTAAAATAATAAATCCCACTCAGTTTTTTTCATTCTTTTATTTTATATCTCACCGTCACTCTCATCTCCTTCTCCCTCGCTCATCTCCCAGATCACTCCTCCCTCACTCATCACCGTCGCCGTCACAGACCAGCCCAGCCCACGCCGTCCCTCGCCGTCCCAGCCCAGCCCAACCCACGCCGTCCCAGCCGCATCTCCCTCACTCATCTCTCTCACCCATCGCACTCCAGATCACTCATCTCCCTCACTCATCACCATCGCCGTCCCAGACCAACCCAGCCCACGCCGTCCGTCGTCGTCCCAGCCCACGCCGTCGCAAGCATCTCCCTCACTCATCTCCCTCACTCATCGCACTCCAGCTCATCTCCCTCACTCATCACCGTCGCCGTCGCAAGCTCTCATCTCACTCATCAAGCTCTCCACGCCGTCGCCATCCCAGCCCAGCCCACGCCGTCGCCGTCCCAGCCGATCCACTTCAGGTCAGTGCTCTCTCTTTTCTTTTGTAGTGAATTTTTTCGTGGCTTAATTTTTCTGGGTTTAGTGTGATTTTGTGGTCTCTGTATTGGGAATTTTCTGTTATTTTGTTGTGTGGATTCTGTGCTCTCTGTATTGGGAATTTTCTGTTTGCAGGAATTGGTTGTGTGGATTATGTGGTCTCTGTATTGGAAATTTTGTGTTTGGGAATTTTCTGTTATTTTGTTGTGTGGATTATGTGGTCTCTGTATTGGGAATTTTCTGTTTGCAGGAATTTGTTGTCTGGATTATGTGGTCTCTGTAATTTGTGCAGGAAAGTTTTTATGTTTTGTTGTTAGTGTAATTTGTTGTGTTGCACAAAACCAGAGTTACGTTTGGGTGGTCTCTGTAAATTGTTGTGTTGCACAAAACCACACTCTGTAAATTGTTGTGTTGCACAAAACCACATTCCTGTGTTGCATAAAACCACATGAATGTATTGGGTCACTGTAATTTATTGTGTGGTCTCTGTAATTTGTAATTTGTCTATAAATGTAATATAAATGTCTCTGTAATATAAATGTAAGTTTGTTGTGTAATTTATCTCTGTAATTTGTTGTGTTAATATAAATGTAATTTGTTGTGTAAGAGTCGTCGGTGGCGGTGGCGGTGGCGGTGGCGGCGGCGGCGGCGACGGCGACGACGGCAGTGGAAAAAAAGTCGTCGGCGATGGCAGCGGCGGTGGCGGTGGCAGCGGCGGTAGCGGTGGCGGTGGCGGTGGCGGTTGAAGGTGGTTGTGGTTGTTGTTTATTGTATAGGATATATTATTTTATTGTAGTGGATATATTATTTTATTGTAATGAATATATTATTTTATTGTGATGTTTATATTATTTTATTGTGTTAAAAGCTAAAATAGATTCACTGCTGCAGCATGTATGTAGGTAAAATAGATAAAGTAACTTTTGGTGGAGCTAAAAAGCTAAATTTTTAGCTCCACTGCTGTGAATGCTCTAAGGCCTGCTTAATCAGAAGAAAATATTAGATATATTCCCAAAGTTCCACAGCATTACTAAATCAGATTCAAGAACTTTATTTTAAAAAATAGAAATAGACATCCATGTAATGATTGTGCAGTAACAACTTGTGTAATACACCGAACCAGTAGGGAAAAACCCTCACCTAAGATGATAAAATGTGTGCAATTTTTGTATGCCGACACATGCTCATGGAAATTTCCCTTTTCCCCCCTCCTTACAGGGCATGCTTCTAAGCCAGATTTCTATTACACTATAGAAATAGGGAACTAATAGTTGACTGCTACCTGATTTCTAAAACATGCCAGTCAATTATCAAGATCCTTAAATTAGCCTTGAGAGAAGTGTTTAGCATTGCCTAACCCGACTCTCTTTTTGCTTCCTTTTTCCAATTGAACATGGTGTACCATATAGAGAGATCTCCATCTACTCTGTCTGTAACAATCTGATCCAACTAAAAACTCTTCCCAACCCCAACCCCCATTCTCCCATTTGGTCTACCCTATGAGAACTGGGAATCAAAGTAGTAGTAGACAAAGCTGAAAGCCATGACTTAGTTGAGGGGTGTTGATAATGGAAGATTAGGGTGACAATATGCATTGTTCAGCTAAATTTTTTCAACTAGATTATAAAAGTTGGAAAAATGAAATAAAATCATCTTTCTTTACAAAGGCTAAATATTATCATATCATAACTAGCACATAAATCTGCCAAAAGGAAAGGAAAAAAAGACTTGAATACCAATATACAGAACACGCGCACCACATATAAGAACATATACGTTGTAACAAAGCTCAACATTCAAATTAACAAACCTTCCTCATTGAAGTTTACAAGAAGGTTGTGTGGGTTATGACTTTCTTTAACCGCAACAAAGGCTGTCCTGGATACATCAGTGTTATCCTATACCTGATCATGACAGGAGTTATCTATGGAACTATATAGAGGAATCCAAAGGGAAAAATACACAATAAGCTCAAAACATCATTCAGGATAAGAAATCACTTACTTTTTGTTGAAGTACTCTGAAAATGTCATATTTTGATGAGGCATTGTCCGTGTTTCCACCAAAAGGACTCTCAGCAGAGATATTATTCACAACCTCAACAACAAAGTAGATTTTTCCAGTGTGAATTGCCAAAACTATCATCTCCTTGAGGTTGTTTATGTCAGCCATGCTATAAGCAAAGTGGATAACATTAGTTCCAATAAAGTTAGAAACTCACTCTACTTTAAGACTAAGAAGACAGTGATAATACTTAAGTTCCAAGAAAGTTAGAAACTCACTCTACCCTCAGCAAATCAACCTTCTTGACTAGCTTGCTCTTGCTAACAACATTCTTTGCTTTGCCATGCAGAGAAACTTAATGTTCTTGTCATGTTACAACAAACCCACTTCCAACTTTCTTCAAGCTGACTCCTTTGTTTAGCAATGTATATATAACGGAAAATCTTATTACGCACTCATTATTCCACACTCTATACACACTCATTTTTTAAATTATGTTTTTAAAACATGATTTCAGTTAAAATTGTGAAACCGGAGCTTGTTAAGCATATTCAACATAGCTGGTTCAAAGCAACTGCCTTATTGGCCACAACAAGTAGCAATAGTTCGATAAGCAAAGCGAGATATGTGTAGAAAGGACCTTTAACACATTAGCAAAAACATTTTAATTGTTGAACAACCACATTAAAACAACAACACGTGGAAGAGCTATAGCTAGTTACAATATTCTGAATAACTGATTAAAAGTCCTCAACATCCACAGATCACATTGTCTTTTCTCTTAACAGAATTTTACAAACAAAAGCGAAATTTGAGTCTCTCCCTCTTGATCTACTGTTGTTGGACTCAGGGGGGTCGAGGGGGGTGCCTCCCCTTGGCTCCTTGAAAAAGATCCTTGAAGTTGGTACATTATGAACTATTCTTTCGTACTTTACCCTAACAAAAAAAAAGACTCCCACTGTACAGACCCTTAACATAAAGAAAGTAGGAAAATAAATCTTCTCCACATATCAAATCATATCACTTTTTCACCAAATTTACCATTCTTATTAGTTTTATCTCACCACTTACATCTTCACCCATTTCATTGTTCCTTTTTTTCTCAATCATTATTTTCAATTTACTATTCACAACACTTTTCTTGCGGAGCAATGCTATGAATACTACAAATTTTACAAATTGACGTGTTATCAATCATAAAAAAATTCATTCAAACATTTATTTATTATATTGTTTAAGTGCCATACATTCTTGTCATTGGAGAGCAAAAAAATATATTGAAATTATGTCTCAATTCCTAGCAAAAAAAAAAATCTCAGAATTTCCTCACTAGCACATTTTCATTTTCTCACATCATAAAAACAAAAAGTAAAATCACGCACACCTCTTAATAAATTTGATTGAACAAAATCAAATTAGAGACTTTTTTGGGCCAACCATAATCGCATGGGAGAACAAAATGAATGGAATAGCATTCTTCTTCTGATAATCAAGATTCATTCATTCAGCATTCTTAATTCATGACACAAGCAGGCATTTTTTAAAAACCTCAATGGGTCGTCAAAGCACCACTACATTACATTAAGAAACAAGAAAAAATAAAATCTAAGTGTTCTTAATATTTTTTTTTACCTAAAAAGAAAAGGAAAAAAATATATAGATTAGTTGTTTCTTTTTGTCGGTATTCTCTACTAAGATTGCTCCTGAGAAGATTGATCCTGAGAATTAAATTATAATATAATAGTGATTAGTAATCAACTAAAATATTACAAAAAAAATGGATAAAGATAGAAAGATAAAGAAGGAAATATAAAAAAATATACCAATCGCCTAAGAGGCACCCACGAACCGTCTCCAACAAAGGGAAAGTCAATTACTATTTGTTCACTGCCAAAAACCCTGAATCCGAGGGAACTTTGGTCATAAAAGCCTGGCGGAAGAGATATTTCCATAGGGAAGTGCGAAATCGCCGAATCAATGTTACCATACACAGTAACGGTTCCTGTGTTCCAATTCACGAAGACCCTGACGTCACGTAAATTAGAGCCCTGTGGATACACAATTATCTTTTGACATCCATGTGAGCGATGATAGATATGATATGGACTCCGGCTGACTTGACACTTTTTTTTTTTTCCGATAGAAACGGCGAGATGAAGTTGATCTGGTTTTTAGGGTTTTTGAATTGTTGTGTTGTGTGTGACTGAGAGGATGAGGGAAATAGGAAAGGGTTTTTATATTTTTAGGGTTTTGTTTCTTTGTTTTTTCGATATTCAATATACGTCTATCTATTCTGTCAAAAAAAAAAAAGTTTTCGGGCCCACTCCAAGTGACGGTGTAAATCTACAATTTTCTGGGCCTATAGGCCCCTTTACAAAATGTCTTAAGACCTTTGGGCCTCGATGCCATCACTTTGCCACCAGAGATTTTTCCTTCTTTTTTTTGTGATACATGTATAATAGGGTCCAAGGGCCAACATAGGCTCAAACAGCCAGGCTTAGCCCGTGGACAAGCCATATATCATATCAGTAGCTAGGGCTGTCCAGAGACCTGGCCAACCCGACCCATCCACCGCCGCCGACCGAACCCGATCCGTCGCCGACCGATCCGACTTCTCCGGCGGTCGGTGACAGGTTTGTTTCTCCAAAACCCGAGTTTGGCGGGTCGGAGGTTGGTTTTCCTTCTCCAGAATCCAATCAAACCGACCCTCAAGATTTCCGACGCTATTTGGTAGATCCGGTGAGATTTAGACCATTTTCGTCAAGATCTCGGCGAGATTTCGCAGGATCTAGCCAAGATCTTGCTGAAAATGGCCTAGATTAGGCCGGATCTGGAGAAACCTCAAAGATTTTGGCCAGATTTTTGCCGTTTTCATGTGTTTATTTTCACCGTTTTCACGCTGGTTTCGTCGTTTTCTGGATTTTCGACCCCGATCGACCCGTCCACCGCCCATTGATGGTCTGATCCGTCCGATCCAATTACTCCGAAGGTCGGCGGCGGGTGCATTTCTTTGTCACCCGATTTTGGCGGGTCGGATCCGAGTTGGGCACAAACCCGACCCGGACCGACCCGTGGACAGCCCTATCAGTAGCACAGCCAACAAAAGCTTCAGGGTTCATTGGTTTGCCATTAGCATCTGATACTCGTCAAGTAAGGATGTTGCCCCACGCAGAATAGCCTTGGGTGGACTTGCGTGTTTTAAAAATAGAACCTGTTCTTTACAAAATTTACTATATCAAGAAATTTATGTGGTTTACAACTCAAATGTTTGAGAATTTACTAATCCTAGTTGAGTTCCCACACGATGTGCAGTGCAACTTATTATTAGTTTTCTCCAATATTTCAATAAGTTTTGCCAAAAATTTTGTAACTCAACTGATTAGCACCTCAATTTCCAATAGAAACATTTAGGATTCAAATCCCCACCCCCAACTATTGATGTATAAAAAAGATGTTTCAATAAATTTCATTGTAAAAAATTGTAATCTTTAGTTATTTTATATATAGATAAAATAGGAATACACTAAGAGTAGTATAATGATTTGATCATACTATATATTTGTATTTACAAATTGAAAATTGCATGATATAGTAGCTAATATAGATAGGCATGTTTTATGCCTAATAAAAAATGCATATATCTTGCAATTTTTTTTTTTTTTTTTTTTACTTTTACATTCTTGATTGTGTGTTACTACAATTTTTTTCCCCTTTTTGTTGGACATGGTTTCAATTGTTGCTAAAACAACTAAATTTGAGTAAAAATGCCATATTTCAAATTAGTTGTTTCTCACATAAAAAAATTAAAAAAAAAAAAAAAAAAAAAACCAATCATTTCTCATATAAATCTTAGAAAAATTGTATTAAAATTTCATTATGCTTAAAATAATTAATATAACAAAATAAATATATTTATTATATTAGTAATCTTTCTAATTACATAGAAAACATATTATAGTGTTAGTTCCACACAAACACATATGCGTGCATACACACAAAGGAGTTAGGAAATTTAAAGGATTAAGATTAATTTTAGTGAATTCACAAATATTTAATTTTTTTATGGCTTTTGTGACAATTGTTGTCAAAACAACTAAATATGAATAAGAATGTCATATTCTAAATTTATTATTATTATTTCAACTAAAAATTATTTTCTATATAGAGTTTATAAAAATAATCATATAAATTCATTTAATATAAATAATTAATGCACAACAATAGATATTTTTTTTTTTTTGAGAAATACAACAATAGATAATTAATATATGTATTTACCTTATTGACTAATTCAATGAACTAATACTTTAATATAAATGCAAATTTTGTTGAAGTAGAAAACTAAATGAAGAAAACTTCAAGGAATGCGCCAAATGGCATAACCTCATATTCTCCAACATGAGGTCTCTACTTTTATATATATATACTAGCCTTTGAACACGCGCGTGTTCAAAGGCTCTTCTATTTTTTTTTGGATAAAGGTTAATAGTTTGCCTCTATTATAATTTAGAAATATATTTTTTTTTCAAACAAATAAAAAGGATTATTGTAGGGAAAATACTTTTTTTTTTTTTTTAAGAAACGTAGGGAAAAGACTTGGTTGTAAGAAATTGTTATTAACGAAAGAAATGGGTTTATTTGACCATCGAAGAAGTCCATTGTGAATTCCAATTGAAAAGATAAAAATCAAACCCACAAAAGTTACATGAGAATTAATTGGATTTTATAGATCTAATGGTGAACTTCACTCATGAAAAAAAATGAGGACTTATAAATAAGGAAGAATCTCATTAGATGAAGAGAATAAATATTGCATACCTTCTTTTAGAGAATAAAGCTAGTTGTATGCACAGTTTTTTTGAACATGCTCCAAAACCAATTTTTTTTAAGACGTTGGAAGAAAGTTAAGTGACGGTAGAAGCACTTTTTCCTCAATCTAATAGGTGGGAGAGAAACGTTAAGTGTTGGAAATAACTGTATTTGGGAAGGAGTAGGTGGTGGTGGTTTTATTTGTGTTCGTGGGATGAAAAGATTTTTTGTTTTTTAGAAATAGGAGAGAAGTTTGAATCTATTTAGGACTCTAGTGGGAAATTGCTCAATGAAATTGGGCTTTTTTTAAAATTGAATTTTAAAAAAAATTGGTTAAAGGTGCTTTTTTAAAAAGCTTATTTAGCTGTCATTTACCAAAACTGCAATTTAAGGTGTAAATTACAAAAAATGACTATATATATATATATATATTTAAGGGAATTCTTTCATGACTGTTAATAATAATATTCTAAGTAGAATCTCAAAATTAATTCAGAATTAATAATATTCTATCTAATTAAGAATATTTTTTTCAAATACTTCTCTAAAGTACAACAAAGTACATTAACATTTTTTAGAAAATAAATCATTTTTCAAAAAGCATTTTCTAAAAAACTATCTCATTTTTCTATATTGGGTAGCAACTTTGAAATGAATTGGAAAACTATCTTTTTGCTTTCTTTATTTAGCTTGACATAAGATAGAATTGTTTTTCATCACGTTAAATAAAGAAAGTTAAGAGATATTTTTCCTTTGTCCCACTTTATTTAGATATTACCAAACATAGAAAAAATACAAAAAAACTATTTTTACATAAAGTTTTTCATTGAAATATATAAATCCCACTCTACAAAGAAAAACTTATTTTAAATTAATGATTAATATACATTTTGTAAGCTCCGAATCCCATGCAATAGCTTAATGGACAATTAATCATTGTGTTGCCTATAAATTAAAAAAACTTATTCTCCTCAATTGTTATCCGCTCATTCATTCCTATCTTTCTAGATAAAAATGAATGACCAACTAAAAACAAACCTTCTTTCTCAACTAAAAACAAACCTTTAACAGCCCAAATCAAAATAAAAGTTTACTGATGCAAAAGGTCAAGCAATTTTTAAACATTGCTCAAGCAAAATGAGATTTTAGAAATTCATTTTCATTGCCATACCAATATTTGATCGATGGTTGTTGCAATGAATGTGGCTAAATTAACACTAATTTTTTTCCTAAAATTTATTTCTTGATAAAAGCCATAAAATTCTTAAATTATTTCATTTCACACCCTTGATGAGTATACTAAAATAAATAGAATATTTGCTCTATGTAACGCTTTATTACCAAAGTTCTAAAGTTTTTTTTTTTTTAAAAATACTACTATGATTTAAATTATACTAACAAGAGTTTTAGAAATTTAAAAGAATTCTATTAATTATTTTATATTATTTTAATAATCTATTGTAGGGTCACGGTTTGTAGCCCAAGCCCAAAAGATTTGGGATGTAAGCCCAATGAGCTAAATACAATAAATTTGTAGAGAGTAGGTGAAAGAGCTGGGCTCTTAGCAAATGTGACAACGGCTAGCAAGGATTTAAAAGATGAACAAACATAGAAACACACGTAAAACTTGATGAAATAAATGTCCGAGGAGATGAACTGTTATTTGAACAACTGTTCCTGAAAGCTAATACCACCCTTAGTGCTAAAGTAATTCTTTTTCTCTCCCCTTTCACTATATCTTCACCCCCTATCTCATGGGGGGTCTTTTACATTATATAGTTTCCTTTCCGACCATCTTGATCGTACACTTGTTAATCATCTAAACCTTCACTCGAGTATATGTCCCATCAAGCATCTTTTTTGGCTCTCTGTGTATGGTGGTGGTTGAGACTGCACTATTCAGGGGTTTTCTCCACATAAATGCGGCCAAAAAAGTTGCTGCAGTGCATTTAATGCGGTGGTAGTAGCTTTTTTCTTAGATATTTCCATATTCTTATCCTCTTCGTACGTGCCTGAAGTTCATCCTTATCGTTGGGAATTTCTGGAAGGTCACCTAAGTCATCCAAGTACTGGTTTGACCGACATTCATCCTATCCGAGAAGGATAACCTCCTCGGACTGCATTCCTCCACCCTTTCCTCATGTGATCCTCCATTCTGGGGCCTCTCCAATCATTTACTCCTCCTCGGACATATCCACATCATCAAATAGGGCCCAAGGCCCAGTATACAAATTTGGGCTCTTAACCCCACATCTATCATAAGTATTTATTTTTAATAATAAAAGATGAGACATACACATTATGCTTGCACTAAATGACTTTTAATAATGTAAACTTTATAAGCTGTGCAACATAATTTCATCACATCATTCATTATAAATACATTAAAATTATTTACATAGTTTAAGTTAAATGAAATTCTATTAACAAATTTTTGAAAAGAAATTGAAATACTAATCAAATTAAAACTCAATTATCAAAAGTTCAAAAATTTTAAAAGAGGTTCTATTATTTTTAGAATTTTTTTATAATCTATATTTGGTTTTTGATAAAAACATTGATCGTAGAATGTGTATTAGTTATTAACTTAAAATATATTTTTTTTGTTTTATTATTCAATTGATAATATTATTGAAATATTTGTTTAATTTACATACAATTTTTTGTTAAGCCATGTGATAGTTAAAAAAGGGAGGAAAAGAAAGTAAATCTAGGACACTAAATGCATTTGCACATATTATATGGTAAGAAAAGATACCCAAAAAAAAAAGATTCGATGCATTTACACATTATCTGCACGTACCTCTACATGTCTCTCTTTGTGGTAAACTTTAAAAATGGCAACTTTTTTATTCACTATCATTTTATTTCTGGCTGGACCCTAATCACAATATTAATACTACATTAATCATGTTTATTATTGTTAAAAAAAAATTGTTCCTAATCACCGGCGTCTCTAGTCTAAATTGTCCTGATTTGACTTTGAAAGTTTCAAAAGCAGGGAGCTATTTCCAGAGATAATTGGCTACGTTCGTACATGCTTATAAAACTAGTACATTTAGAAGTCTCCTATGTGATTTATTTTTATATTTTTTTTTTATAGTTTTTACGTCAACAAGAACTTTGCTATAGCTGCCTTGAAATTTCTAAATTATGTTCTCTTGTTTCAGCTTGAAAATTATATGATGGTCAGAAAACTCAGAAGATTCACAAAGGTTACGATGTTTGATTACAAGGTACTTTGCCGTGCCAAATTGTCTATCATCTTTACCATCACACTTGTTGCTATGATCTTTGTCATCTACAAAGACCGTATCATCTGTGAAAACAGTGAGGAAACTCGAGGGCAACTGAGATCAAGTACTGGCAGTATCATCTATGAAAATAGTGAGCAAACTCAAGGGAAACTGAGATCAACTATTGGTAACAAACAACTGTATTCCATGCAAGAAAAGATTGATGAAGTTGAAGAAGAAAATTTGCAATCATTAGTCCCTCCTTTGAGTGTCACAGAAGAAGAGAGAATTGCTTGGTTCCGGGAAAAGATGCCAAAGATTCAGATTTTCCAGTCCAACAACTTGACACGGAAATTTCATAGTCGGGTTAAAAAATTCTTTCGCAGTGGCTGTGAGGCACAATTCTTCATGACTTGGATTTCACCAGCAGCGACTTTTGGAAGAAGGGAATTCTTCACCTTGGAGAGCCTTTTCAAGGCACACCCTCATGGATGTTTAATGATTCTATCAAGAAGTTTGGACTCTGGAAGAGGGAACAAAATCCTGAAACCTCTAGTTGATAGAGGATTCAAAGTTAAGGCAGTGACACCGGACTTGGCGTATCTATTCAAGAATACACCAGCTAAAGCTTGGTTTAAGGAGATGAAGAGTGGGAAAAAGGACCCAGGTGAGATTCCATTTGCTCAGAATTTATCCAATTTGATCAGACTTGCAGTATTGTACAAGTATGGTGGGGTTTACTTGGATACAGATTTTATTGTTCTAAAGCCTTTTATCGGGTTGAAGAACTCAATTGGTGCACAAAGTATGGATATGGAAACTAAGACCTGGACCAGGTTAAACAATGCAGTTTTGATTTTTGATATGAATCATCCACTTCTGCTCAAATTCATGGAGGAATTCGCCTCCACTTTTGATGGAAATAAATGGGGTCATAATGGTCCCTATTTGGGTTTCTAGAGTGGTTGAGAATATAGGAAAGCAACCTGGTTATAAGTTCACAGTCTTGCAGCCTATGGCCTTCTATCCTGTTGATTGGATCAGGATAAACAGACTTTTCATGAAGCCAGCAAACCGTTCTGATTCTAGATGGGTACAAGAAAAACTGCTTCAGCTCAGTGGAGAGACTTATGGGGTACACCTATGGAACAAGCAAACCCGCAATTTGCAAATCGAAGAAGGAAGTGTCATGGGAAGACTAATCTTAGAACACTGTCTCATTTGCCAACACATATATAGTTCTTAAAGGAGGATGCTTGAATTTATTCTCTGGTAAATGAGATAAAGGGTATTTCTTTTGTATCTTTGTTCTTTTTTTCTTTTTCAACTTTTTTGGTTGTTTGTCAATAATTATTTGATAGTAAATCTCATACAGCTTAACAATGGTAATATACATTCAATTTTCTATGTGATAACGATGGCTAATGTAGAATAATATCAAAACTTTCTTGCACAAATCATAATTCTAAACCTTTTCAATTTCAATCTAAATCTAAACCCTCTGCACCTCCATAAGCCAAATCCTGGCAATCTTCTGTACGGCTTTTTTCGTTTCAACTTGTGGTTGCTAGTTTTCACCTTTCTATTCCCAACGCCAACCTCTCTATCCATGAAACTACCTTCTGTAGCAGCCTTATTTTGACCATCAGTTTCAGAATCACTGGTGGGTCCAACTTGCTTAATTGATGCCCATGGATCATGAATTTCATCATCTGCATCACTGCCCCACAAAGGTATAGCCTTTACTATAGGTGAGCCACTGTAATTTTCAAAAAAATTGGACAAACTAGTATGTTCCATATCAAATAATCTCCTCAAAGATGTGCTTCCTCCTTGCATCAATTCTAACAAGCTGTTACTTTTCTGGGAGGAAGAGAACGAAGAACTCGAAGAAGCCGAAATATACAAGGAAGGAGAAGATGAGGATAAATACAAAGACTTCTGGTACTCTAGAATCCGCCTGAGTCTTTCTTTGCCAACAACGAGAGGGGACTCTTCATCCTTCTCTTCTGTAATCTCTGATACCGGCATAGTTTGAAAGGATTTTGTTATATGTATGAAATATATGGATAGGCAACCTGCATTCCTTTTCTATTTGGTTAAAAAGAAAGACAGAGATCAGAATGCAGGAGGGCTAATGGAATTGAAACAAGAAGAGAATGAAGATTAATCAAATGGATGCAAGAAGCAAGTGAATTATGTGCCCTCTTCAATCCCCTAATTGCTTAACCTTTTATTTTTTTTGATAAGTAAGTTCAGGAATAAAGAGAGCAGAATCAAGGTCTAAAGCATATACTGGTTAGTGCCACCTATAAGCAGCGGAAGAACAAAGGAAAAAACTAGAATAATGAACTAAAAGACAGCCAAACTCTCAATAAAAAATTTGTGAAAGCCGGCAATGAAAAACATTTGTTTTACTAGATTTCGCTTTTAGGATAGTTACAAGCACTAGACTAAAACATTCTAGCCAATCGAATGTACTGAACTATTCTAAATATACATCCAAAACTCTAGTAAGAACCAAGAATAAAATATTATATAATTGAGCTAAGCTTACTAGCATGCCAAACCAGGTTGGATTTATCAGGCGAGGAATGCACGTTTCATCACAAATAGAGTTGGTTCTTACATATGAACCACAGAACCAAAGAAGGTACACTTTACCCAAGACAGCACCACCAGCGGTCAATATGAGATGGAAGGCACGTATGGCTATTTCTCAACTCAATTCTCAAGCATATTTGGAACATCAATAATTCTAGGAACACACTTAATTTCAATACGCTAATATATGCAACTGTGAGTGGTAGATACTTTTTGCCCAATACTCTTTACATGGACCTGCAAATTTTAGCTGAACACTCACAATAGCACACATCATCATCATGTGAAATTGAGTGTGTCCATAGTATTGTTGTTACTTGTCAGATGTTGAAACATTTATATTTGAGGCTTCATAAAATAATAAATTAAGGCTAAATATTCTTTCACACTCGTTAACATCCACTATTTTACACACGTATCCATAATTGATATTGGAATATTTACATTTTAATGCATAAAAATGGATGTAAAATAATGGATTCGTCGAAGCCCATAATTATTATTGTTTTGAGAAACAAAACTCATAAATTAATAATAACATTAAATATCAGAAAAGACATTGCCCAAGAACATAGAATATCTGACTATAGGGAGAGCTCCCAGAGAAGCTTCTTAATCTTTTCTCCTAATAACATAACTCCAGGTTGAATGAGTACCCTTGGTTGCACAAGAAATTTACAACTTTACTAATTTGATTTTTCTTTTGTTAATAACTTCTTTGGGTATGAAGTTTCTCAGGCTTACTAAACCGTGTTTTATTGGTCAAAGGAAAGAAATTATATATTTTTCTAGAAACACCATTGACTTATTCCATTCAGACAAGATCTCGGGCAATCAATTTTCTACAAACATATACGTTATTTGAAAGAGGCAAGTCAGGATTCTCTTCTTTTCAACTTTCAAAGCAAATGAAGAGAGTTTACTTCATGATGAAGATTTAATTTTTCTTCTCTATTTCAAGGCAAATGGATCTAATTTATTTCACAATATAAAAAATATAGTGTATTTGACTGTGAAGATTTAATTTTTCCTGCTTTCAAAGATGTACTGTGTACATAATAGTATAATACCATGTAATCCACCATGTTCATTATTCATTTTTAAATTCTTTAAATATTTTTATTTGGATGCTTATTATTTTTTAAGTAAATAGAGAGCGTCTTTTTTCAAGGGTTACACAAAAATAATTGCATAGTCTGTTGGTTGTATTATTGGAAACTTTCGGAAGAATCAAACATTCGCAAATTGAATATCAAGAATCATCACGATTAAATTAAAAGATCTTTTTTCTTTCATGAATGAAGATCTTATCTTTTTAATTAATCAATTATTAATTTATTATGCCCAACCTATCGTGTATTGTAATTAGCCAACAACACTAAAACTAGTAACTTACTAGTTACTAGTAGTAAAAGTTATAAAATAATAATAATAATAATAAAGGATAAAATTTAACTATAAAATTATTTGTAGTCTAAGGTTACAATTTTACCCAATATCTTTTTATTAGATGTGGTTTTTGACAAATCCATTATTGAATTACATCTTCTTCTTATATTTCCATGCTTACAAAATTTCTAGAAAATTAAAAATCAATAGCTATGTCATCAATAAATTATTTAAATTGCAAGTTTTTATAGTTTAAAATTATACATAAAATATAAACTTATAGATCATATGGTTAATAATATTCGATTGATACAAAATTTGACATGTGTATTAAGAACGTAAAGAAAATGCAATTCAACAATTGAATTTTCAAAATATATAATAATATTTATTTTATTGAGTATGATTGTAGCTACTATACTTTTTCCATAAATAAATAAATTAAAAGTTGTATATATGGGAGCATTTTAAAAGCTGGACGTGGTTCTCTTTTGCTTTTGTGCTTTCCCTTATTACCTCTTCTTTGTAAAATTGAAAAATTCTATCCGAACAAATTGAAATTGGGAAAGATGACGCAATCACAACAAATAATAAACGTTTGTCTATAGTATAAGTCTTGACATCTAAAATGGGTTTCACAATGAGAAATATGAAGTCTATCAATAAAAAATAAAAAGGAAAAAAAAAATCTCTGGAATTTTATTATTCAAAAGTTTAAATGCCCAAGGACTACTACTACTAATAATACATAAGGGGAAACATAAGGAAAAAAAAAATCATAGGGTCGCTCGCTAGGAAAACAAAATTTGCGTATATAAGGCTATGTTTGTTTCATGTAAAATATTTTCCGGAAAATACTTATTTTTTGGAAATGCTATTTTCAGTTTCAGGAAAGGAAAATATTTTTAAGTGTTTGGTTGCATTTCAGAAAATGTTGTGAAAAATATTTTCTGGTGTTTGGTTGTGTTCTTGAAAATACCATAGAAAACACATTTTCTACTTGTTGCTCACATTTTCTTAGCTACCAAACAAATATATAATTTCATTCCTCAATCCAGAAACACAAATAAAACCCAGAAAAAAAAAAAAAAAATTCATAATCCAATCAAATTGAGAGAAGAAGGAAGAGAGAAAGGCGACTGGGTTCGACCAGAGGCGAGATCGCGCGACGAAGGCGAAGGCGAGATCGTGCGGCGCGGTGCTGCGACCGCGATCGGCACGAAGGCGAGATCGCGATCGAGGACGACGAATATGGGTCGAGGACGATCGGTTTTGGGGTGCGACAAGAACGATCGGTTTTGGGTGGATCGGTGCTGGGGTGCGACGATCTCGCCGGTGGTGCGATCGGCGTGATGAGGGTCTGAGATGGTGCAGTTGATCTCGCCGATGGTGCGATTGGCGCAATGAGGGTCTAAGATGGTGCGATCGAATGGGTTTTCTGGGTTTGATGAATGGGTTTAGGCATTGCTCGACGAACGAGCTCGGTCTTGGGTTTTCTAGGTTCGTTAGAGTCGGTTTCTGGGTTCAGTCTCTTCTTCCTCTCTCTCTCTCTCTCTCTACGCGCGGGTGCAATCTCCCTCTCACTCAGCTCTCTCTCTGTTTTCCGGAAAATGATATTTGAAGGTAAAATAAAAACGGAAATCATTTTACACCCTAACACACGGTCAACTGAAAAGCATTTCCGGAAAATTTATTTTTCATGCGCAACCAAACACCCGCATTTACGGAAAAGCATTTCCGGAAGTGATTTTCACCCAAAACAAACATAGCCTAAGGGTAAACATAAGGAAATGATTATCTGTAGCTGCCAAACACGCGGGTCAGGGGGAAAATGATTTCCTGAAAGCATTTACCACCAAAACAAACGTACCCTTAGCCACGAAATTAGGCTAAAAATAATAATAATAAAAAATTGTCAAGAAAAACATTTTATAATTGGATCCTAGTTATATCCTATCAATCAATTTTGACTAAAATATTTCTAAAAACTCTCTCAAACAAGGAAACAAAGCCAAGTTCTATAAAAACTCTCCTGCAATAGGAGCTCTTTCTCTCGTGTCTACGAGATTTCTCTCCCTTAGTCTTACTAGGGGTTTGCTTTTTCTCCTTTTATCTTCTTATTCATTCTATTATTCCTTCTTTATCTTGTACAAAATGGCGGAAGACGTGATCAATGGTTTGGATAATCTGAAGCTAACTACAGAGGAAGAGGAAGTCATAACAATCTCAGTGGAAGACCGGAAAGAAGAAATAGAAAGTTGTGCTCAAAGTTTGGTTGGGAAGTTTCTCACATGTAAGGTGTTTAACAAGAGAGCAGCTCAGAATACTTTAAGAAAGGCATGGGGAGTGGACGAAGGGGTTCAGATAGTTGAAGTAGGGTCAAATTTGTTCCAATTCAAGTTCACTACAGAATTTGATATGGAACGAGTGTTACGAGATGGTCCATGGACGTTTCATAACCAGATTTTGATGTTAAGGAAATGGCAACCGGGTATGACGGCGACAAATGTGAAGTTTGATTCGGTGGCCCTCTGGGTGCAGATTTGGGGTGCTCCATTTGATATGGTTTGTCCTCAAGTGGCGACAGCGGTAGGAAGGCGGTTGGGAGTGGTGGAAGAAGTGGAGCAGAGAAAAAGGAAGGATATGCAAAATATGTTTATGAGGGTCAAGGTGGCTATTCCTATAGCCAAACCTCTTAGACGAGGGGGATTCCTTTCCGGTTCAGATGGACAGCGAGTTTGGACTACGTTCAAGTATGAAAGATTGCCTTTGTTTTGCCATTTTTGTGGTGTGTTAGGTCATGATCTCAAGCATTGTGCTGGTTACTTTGCTATCGCGAAGAAGGAGAAGGAAGTAACATGTCCGTATAGGGAGTGGCTGAAAGCAAGTGGTGGCCGACCTTGGGCATCTTTTAAGGGAGATTCAGACCGGTCACACTACCCAAGGAGTAAAACGGAGAAGCAGAGGATAGTGGCGATGAGGTGGCGGCGGCGGCTCACAACCATTCTCCAAACCCTAGGTTGCATGAAAGGCAAGAAGAAAGATTTTCCGAAAATCTTGGGATTGCTCAGCATACGGGAGAGGTTATTGCCGAAAAACAAGGGAGTGGGGGTATTAATGGTACTTTGGAAACAGATATTGATTGGCTGGATATGGATGGGGTTGGTCATGATAATTTAAATATGCAATTGACTAGCAAAATTAATGAGGCTGACATATATTCGGAAAAGCAGGGGCATTCAAATGTGAACGTATAAAAAAGATATGTCTCCAGATAATTCTTTGTTGAATGAGGGGAGGAATAATTTAAAGGTGGGGGCTGAATGTGCAGAGAATGTGCAAAATGATGGGTTGCCACTTAAGAATCGGCCCACATGGAAAAGATTGGCCCGTATGGTATGTGGACCAGATCGTGAAGAGTCACCTACCTTGGGAAAGAGAGGAGTACAGCAAAAGGAAGTGTATGTGGAATTAGATACTGATGAACAATCAAAGAAACGTGAGAAGATTGAAGGTGTTTCACAAACAACCAAAACCGCGGGGGTGTCGAACCACCCCTGCCGAGCACAATGAGGCTCCTAAGCTGGAACTGCCAAGAGCTTGAGAACCCTTGGACAGTTCGTAACCTTCGCAAAATTGTGAGGGAGCAAGCACCCACAGTATGTTTTTTAATGGAAACAAGATTGAATAGGGAAGGTTTTGATTATCATTGTAGAGAAATACCTTACAGGAATAAACTTATTGTCAAGAAACCGAATTCGGGAGGGGGATTGGCTTTGTTGTGGAAACCGGAAGTGCAACTTGACGTGATTAATTACACAGAGAATCACATTCTAGCTAAGGTTGTGGAGGATGATGGGTTTGAATGGTACTTAACTTTCTTCTATGATTGGCCTGAAGCTAGCCAAAAAAACTAAATCTTGGGCTCTTTTATCTCATCTCTCTACTATGGTTAATGGGCCTTGGTGTAGCATAGGAGATTTCAATGCAATCTTATGTGCTACGGAGAAACAGAGCTTTTATCCACCGCCATATAATCAGATGGAGGAGTTTGGATTGGCATTGGACTCTTGTGGTTTAGTGGATTTGGGGTTTCATGGGTATCCTTTCACATGGAAAAATAAAAGGCCAGGGAGAGCAAACACCAGGCAGTGGTTAGATCGAGCAGTGGCTAACATTGGTTGGAAGGAGAGATTTCCTGCTACTACAATCACTCATCTAGTTTCACATGCTTCGGATCATCTCCCTTTGATCATGCAGACCAGATCCAATATAGAAAGTCGAGCAAAGGGTGCATTGGGGTTTAAATTTGAAGAATCATGGCTATTATGGGAGGACTGTGAGAAAACTGTGGAGGAATCATGGAGGTTGGGAGATAGGACAGGTTCGGCCGTAGTTGTTATTCTGGAAAAAATAAAGGCTTGTGGGGCGGATTTGATGGCATGGGGTGTATCGAGAACTCATCCAGATGCTGAGGAGATTAAAAGATTGCAGAAAAAAGTTAAAGCTTTAACCACTGGTGAATTGACTGAGGAGAATAAAGCCGAGTTTACAGAAGTAAGCAAGAGATTGGATGACCTTCTCAACAAGCAGGAGATCTATTGGCATCAACGGTCTAGAGTTTCTTGGCTGAAACATGGTGATAAAAACACCAAGTTTTTCCATTCCAAGGCATCCCAAAGAAGAAGAAGGAATTTGATCCAAGGTATAAGGGATCAACAGCAAAATTGGGTTGAGAGAATTGAGAATATTGCTGGGGTGGCGACAAATTATTTTGATTCTATTTTTAGTTCTGGTGGATGTGACCGGATGGATGAATGTCTCAACACAGTACATCATAAAGTGGCCCCGAATATGCTAGAAGTGTTGTCCAGTGAATATAGTGCAGAAGAAGTCAAAGCAGCGTTGCTCCAGATGGGACCAACAAAGGCTCCTGGACCCGATGGTATGAATGCTTTATTTTATCAAAATTTTTGGCATATAGTAGGGAATGATGTGACTAATGCTGTGTTAGATTTCCTGAATTTTGGTAATATGCTGCCTGAAATTAATTATACTCATATTGTGCTTATTCCGAAAGTTAAGTCTCTAGAGAGGATGTCTGATTATAGACCTATTAGTCTCTATAACGTCATATATAAAATTATTTCAAAGGTGTTGGCCAATAGATTGAAGCTCATTTTGCCTTTATTGATATCTCCCACTCAAAGTGCCTTTGTTCCTGGTCGTTTGATTACTGATAATGTTTTAGTAGCATATGAGACTTTGCATACCATGCATGGTAGGAGATCAGGTAGATGTGGCTCTTTGGCTCTGAAATTGGATATTAGTAAAGCATATGACAATGTGGAGTGGCCTTTTTTGAAGGGTATTATGTCTAGATTGGGCTTGCCTGAAGCTTGGATTGATAGGGTTATGACTTGTGTGACATCTCCTACATTTTCTGTACGTATTAATGGAAAAGCCTATGGTAATATTAAACCTTCTAGGGGGATCCGACAAGAAAACTCTTTATCACCTTATTTGTTCATGTTGTGTGTAGAAGGTTTTTCATCATTATTAGCCAAAGCAGAGGAGGATAGGCGGATCCATGGAGTAAGCATATGCAGAAGAGCACCTAATCTATCTCACTTATTATTTGCTGATGACTCACTATTATTTTGTCGGGCAACTCAGGAGAAGGTGCAGGCCATTACTGAGGTATGACAGACATATGCAACTGCATCGGGGCAATGCATCAACTTTGAAAAATCATCACTCTATTTTAGTACTAATATAGATGGGGATCAGAGGGCAAGAATTAGAATGGCTCTGGGAGTTAGGGAGGTTGACAGGTTTGAGACTTATTTGGGGTTAGCTACCCTAGTTGGCAGATCTAAATACCAAACTTTTTCCTATCTAAAGGATAAAGTTTGGAAAAAAATACAGGGATGGAAAGGCCAATTACTATCTAGAGCTGGGAAGGAAGTACTAATAAAAGCGGTGGCCCAATCTATTCCCACTTACACGATGGGAGTATTTCAGTTACCGGTAAAATTATGCAATGACTTGAATGCTATGTGTGCTAGATTCTGGTGGGGACAAGTTGGTAATGAAAGGAAGATACACTGGAAGAGTTGGCAAGTGCTATCCAAACCAAAGAATGAAGGAGGTATGGGTTTTCGAGATATACGATGTTTTAATTTAGCAATGTTGGCAAAGCAAGGATGGAGATTGCTACAAGACACTGAGTCATTGCTGCATAGGTGCTTTAAAGCGAGGTATTTTCCTAGAAGTAATTTTTTGGAAGCAACTGATGTGCCAAGTAGTTCCTATGTGTGGAAAAGCTTGATGGCAGCCCAACCTATTCTTAAAAAAGGGTGCTGTTGGAGGGTAGGAGATGGCTCAAATATTCGGGTCACTCAGGATAGGTGGATTCCAAATTATCGAACAAATAAGATCCTACACATGCCCTTGGAAGTGGATGGAGAATGGCGTGTCTCAGAGCTCATTGATTGGACAGTGCTTGACTGGGACCGTGGAGTGCTTGCTGCAAAATTTCACAAGGAGGATGTGGAGGCTATTATTCGGGTTCCCTTGAGTAGAAGACATGTACCAGATTCGATAATGTGGCTTCCAAATAAGAAAGGAGTGTATACGGTGAAATCTGGATATCATATGGCTAGATTGGTATCACAGGAGGTAGATGGTTTGGAGGGGAGCTCAAGGAGGAATGACCGAGACTGGATATGGAACAAACTGTGGAAATGCCGAGTGCCAAACAAGATAAAAATATTTGCATGGAGGGTCTGCCATGACATTTTGCCAACAGGAGAAAATTTGGCTCGCCGAAAGATAACTGATGATAATAGATGCGGATTGTGTAAACAGGGAGCTGAATCGGTACTGCATTGTTTATGGGAATGTGGGGTTGCGCAAGACGTTTGGGCAAGTAGTAATATTGGAGTGCAGAAACGGGCGACGAGTCAAGTTGATATGATGCAGCTGCTTGAAGATTTGCTGGACAGAATTTCAGGGGAGGAACTAGAACTGTTTTTGGTTCAGTGTTGGGTTATTTGGAACCAACGAAATGCTATTTTGCATGGGGGAAAGTTGCAGGACCCACAGAGACTGAATAGGAGAGCAGAAGACTTTTTGAAAGAGTTTAGAGAAGCCCAGAACCTCTTGTCAGTCCAGGTATCCGGTGGAGTGGTGCAGCCTCGGGCTTCATGGAGTCCGCCATTGGGTTTGCTTTATAAGCTCAATTTTGATGCAGCAGTGTTTGAAGGGATTAGCGCCTCAGGGTTTGGAGCAATAGTGCGCAATGACAAAGGGGAAGTGATGGCTGCTATCTCGGCAAGGGGACCTCCAGTAGTGGACAACGAAGAAGCTGAAGTGTTGGCGTGCAGACGTGCTGTTGAGTTTGCGGTGGAAGCTGGGTTTAGAGAGCTAATAATAGAAGGGGACAACGCCAATGTGATGAAGACCATTATGTCATCAGAGATCAACTTTTCTAGGCTAGGACATATTTATGAGGATATAAGCTGTATGGTTTTGACTTTACAAACCTGTTCTTTTAGTTGTGTTAAAAGGAGTGCGAACTCTGCTGCGCATGCTTTAGCAAAATATGCAAGTCAAGTGGATGATGAGATTGTTTGGTTGGAAGAATCTCCACCACCCACACTGGAAGCTTTGTATTTGGATAATTGTTATTTCATGAATGAATTATGGTTTTCACTTCAAAAAAAAAAAATCTATTTATATCAAAGAAAAAATTACAATGTGTGATGGACCAAGGAAATATTTTTAAAATTAACCATTTATATGAATGGTAAAATATTAAAAGGAGAGATCTATAATTTATTATGGGAACCAAAGCACACACTAAGTAATTGGGGTGAAACTAACTAGCAAAAAGGGGCTAGGGGCCAGGGGCCTTGTTGTTGAATTGGCACCTCTTCATGCGTAAAGTGTTTAGGGGTCCAAGGAAAAGAAACTAGCTAAAAGGGACAATAAAAAATGAAGGCATTTTTAACTAGTCTTGAGATGACGCAATAAAAAGATGATTGATTTTTTTTTTTCTTTTCTTACTTGACCAATTTTAGCAACCAAGCACTAAATCTCAAATTGTATAATGATACAATATTAGGAGAATAATATTCTTTTCTTTCACTGACTTGTGAGTCTCCGCTTTTAGATGTCAATGTTTGTATGTTTTAAGAATATGATTTTTTTTATTTACCAAAAAAATGGTTTTTTTTTTTTAATGATAACAATTAGGCTTTTAAAATACTAAAATGGTGAGAAATATTTCCTATAAAAAAATGGTTCAAAATTTTACTAGTTTTAGGGGTGACAATTATAATAAGTGCAATTTTAGAACCCAAGAAATGTGGGAATTGATATCTTGAAAATTTTAAATTTCCAATATATTAGTCAACCAAATATATATATTTTTTTAAAAGGGAAAACTTAATAAATGCCCTTAAAGGCATTGGTTTAGAAAATATTTTTAGAAATTTTTTATAAGAAAAGAAAAACAACTGATTTTTTTGACAACTTTTTATATTTTTCACGTAAGTGATATAAAAGCTTTACTAAAATTGTCTTTTAACAAATGCCCTTAGGATACCCATTAACCTAACCATTTTATTGATTATTACATTTTTGTCAACTGAACATATAACAAGAAAAAAGAAGTGTTAGGGTCATATATATATATATATATATATATATATATATTGTGATGCCAAAACCGTTTCTAAAATCATGTTTTCAATGTAATTGAATTGTAATTTTAGCGTCTAAATTACGTTTAGATTTTGAGATCTACGTTGGAGGCACAATAATTGGCTCAAGAATATGCTCAAAAAGAAGAGTTTCTAGTGCCTTGACTGCAACTCAATTGGTCATGCTTCATTAAATCTCTACAAAAAGCTTGACACCACTCGATTGATTGAAATGTGAGATTTTAGTTTTCTCATGTCATGACTGATGATGACCTAGAGACCTAAGAATCCATGAACTAGAGTTCTAGGACATATTTAAAGTCTTATTAAGTCATCCTAAAGAAGTAGAGAAGAGGTGAACTTGCTACGAATTAAGTATTTAGGTAAATTTTTGTGATATTCTTCCATTGTCATAAATCCATTTTACTATAGTGAATTTTTCAATTGGCGGTAAGCCATAAATCATCCATTGGGTTTTTCCTGTAAGGCTTTTCCCATTGTAACCATATCACTATGTTAAAATTTATTTTTTGCTGCACTTTATCTTCGCAATAAGGTTGCCACCATCATGAGTTAATTTGGACCATTGCATAATTGGTTAATTTAATGAAATTGGGAACTTTAGTAAAACCAACTAGGGTCTTAGAGAATTTGCTTCAATTATTCAATATGTGTATAATAGAAAAATGTCTTAAATTTACATATTCAAGCATGAAAATCACCTACATCAGTTAAGTTAAAAATGTGTAAATTTGCAAAATTACTACAGTAACTGTGTAAATATACATTGCTACTATAGCTTTGTATATCATTTAAAAAAAAAAAAAAAAATCACTCACCTCTTGTCTCATCGAATTCCTCTCTCTCTCTCTCTCTCTCTCTCTCTCTCTCTCTCTCTCTCTCTCTCTCTCTCTCTCTCTCTCTCTCTCTCTCTCTCTCTCTCTCTCTCTCTCTCTCTCTCTGAAGATAAGAATAAACAAAGAATGAAGCATGATTATTTAAGTGAAATAGAATGTAGAATAGATAATCTGATGTGGGAGTTTTTGAAAAGTGATTGTGTAAAATAAAAAAAGTTGGTTTTTGTAGTAAATAGACATAAATTTTTGCACGAACTTATGCAAATGCTTTAAATTTCTCTCCAAAAAGTAATAGTCCCTTAACCCATTTTTTTATGATACTACCAAATGTGGAAAAATACTGAATATCTTCATATAATTTTTCCATTGAAACAAACGGACGTAAATTTTTGCATAAACTAATGCAAATGCTCTAAATTTCTCTCCAAAAAGTAATAGTCCCTTAATCCATTTTTTCTATTGCTACCAAATATGGGAAAACACAGAATATCTTCATATAATGTTTTCCATCAAAACAAACGAAGCGCAAGGTTTCATTCGTATCACTTGAATATATTTTCCAATCAAAAAATATTTTCAAGTGAAAACATTTTCCTAAAAATAAAATATACTTTCATATGTTTGGTTGTGTTCATGAACATGCTCTAGAAATTTTATTTTTTACTACTTTCTCATATTTTCTCAACTCCTGAACAAATATTTAATAAACAAATTCCATCCCAAAAGCCAAAAACAATAAAAGAATCCTGATAAAGAGAGTCAAGTTTTTAGAGTGAGATCAACAATCGGTGGCAAGTTTGGTGACTAGTGATTAGGATTAGAATATCAGTTGTTGATAGTGAGGGGTGGAGGTTGGTGCTATCGAGTTTTGTATGAGATGTAAATTGGTTTGCCTAAAGATAGAGGTGTAATTCATTTTACCTCTAAAATCAAGAGAGTCAATTTCGTACCGGAAGCTATTTCGGTTTGGCTAAGAGAACGAATATTTTGGTACCCGTTGATACCAATATACCATTTCAGGATTACTGCTATTTATATATTTCTATACATACATACATACATACATATATATATATATATATGTGTGTGTGTGTGTGTGTGTGTGTCTGTGTATTATTTATGTAAATATTAATTTATCAATTTTTATGTTTATCAACATAAAATTTAAAATCTACATATTTTATGAGCCTACATATTAGCTTAAGTAAATTAACCAATATATTATATTAAATAAAATGTTTTTTAATAATTTTCTTCAAATTTTTTATATTTTTTATTGTACCGGCCGAAATGCCAATACCAACTGGTACGGGCTGGTATAGCCGAAATAGGCCAATACAATCCAATATTTTTTCTAGTACATTTTGGAGGTGTACTAGTACTAGTTTTAATGGTTGGTACGGTATATTTCCCCGGTAAGGCTGGTACCGGTACGGTATTGACTTCCTTGCCTAAAATGCCCCAAAATTTTACAATCAATTAACAACTATTTTCAGGTTTGACCAACATTTTCAACAAAAGGGACATGTTATATCTGAAACATACAAAATTTGGTAAATATCATAAAGCAAATGTCATCACAGCAAACACCTGAAATTAAGAAGAAAATATTTTTGGGTGAAAGAAACACATCCTAACTACCAATCATACCTAAGTAATGCTACACAATAATTTTTTTTAACATTTTTAGCGGTGGTTGGATTGGTAATTTCTTAGTTATTTTCATTTGGATTTACCATTAATATTACATTTTTACCCACAAAGAACAACTTGCCTTCTCAACGGTGAATTTTTTTTTTACTCTAAACTTATTGATTGACTCACTATATGATAATAATTCATTGATGGACCCATTCTTTTAAAGGCATTGATTCTTAAACACGCCTTATTGTACATCTTTCATACACATGCATTATCACTATTTTCATGTTTTAATTTTTAAATGTGGACCTATCAGAATAAATAAATGTGGACATCAATAAAAGATGTGAATTTTTTTTTCTATGAAAGAAAAAATGGGTAGGGGGACCTGCGTTGGTGTCTTCCACGTGGGAGTGACGATAATGAAATTGTGAACATTGTTCTAACTTATAAAAAGTGTGAGAACAATTATAAAAATAATTCTCCATTGGTTGATCAGTTTGACCGCAGCTGACAAAAAAGCCAAAACCCAAAGGAGCGGGAAGTAACTAACTTAACTAAAAATAACTACTTAAGTCAGTCCGTTTATAAGAGTCAGAGCCTCTCTCATAAAGACTCACTCTTCTTCACCTTTTTCCTCTATTGCGAAGAGCACTCAGAATTCTCAATTCTCAAACCAGATTTGCTGTTAGCTCCCAGATCTCAATCTCTCAAAACCGAACTTCTCTCTCAAGGGTACTCTCATACGATTCCAACTCTTTAAATTTCACAGTCGAAATCATGTGTTTATTGATTTTCTTCTAGTTCATAGTTATACAATTCTTTATGCACCATATCGACTGCTTCTTTCTTTTTTTCTTTTTTCTTTTTTAATTTAATATTTCTTGTAGTTTACTTGAACTTGACTTGATTAGAAACGTCCAAGAAATGCTGAGAGCTTGTTATTTATTGGCTTAAAATTTGTATTGAAAAGAGTTTTTCTTGATAGTTTTTGTGTGTTCCAAATGAGAAATTAGAGATTGTTTAGAAATTAAACGTCTTTTCTTTTTCTTCGTAAACAAACATAGAATAAAGATAGCTTATTTTCCAATTTTTTTCCAATTATGCTACACTTCTTTTGTTTTCTTTTAGATAATCTCTTACAGGGTTTCTACATGTTTGATTTGCTTTATTTTTTGCAGTTGAATCTTGCTTCAGTTCTTTCTTTCTTAATGTTATTGGCATTGGATTACTCATTTATTGTTCAAACTTGATATTTCTTACATAAACAGAAGTTACAGAACGCTCCCATGGACGATTTGGATGATTTCGATGTTGATCCTTGGGTGGAGAGCTGTGTTAGAGAAATGCAGAATTCCTTGAATGAACATCAGGCCAGAGTTCGTAGTAGAAGATTGTTGGAGGCTTTCATCACAACCTATAGTAAACTAGCATGGAGTAATGCTGAATCTGTGGGTTCTTATTGCGAAAATGTATTGTTCTTTCCCTTCCTTTTCTTTACTTTGGTAGATGGGAGAAATGTATTTTATTTATTCCTAAAAGAAAAAATATATATTTAATAATTAGAGTGAGTAATAGATAAAGACTCACCCCATTAGGAATTTCTTTATAGATAGGTATTTAGTGAGATTTGATAATGAAAATTCCTTGATGGAAGGAGTTTATAAAATGGAGACTATCCTTAATATATAGGAAGAAATTTCTGTCCATCAAAGGACTTTCTAATGGGATAATTTATAGGCTTGAGGAGATCTATCTTACTCTCTGTTTTTCTCTACAAATTATTTGAACAATATTAGCAGAAGGTATAGTTTAATTTCTTCTGATGTTTTAAAATTCTCACAGTTGCAGGGACTGATTGAAGGAGCTCGTATGCAAATTAATAATCTCAAGCAAGCACAGGAAGCCCAACTTGAACGTGAGAAAGAGCTTGAAAATCAGAACTTGAAGGTGCAATATCTGAAGCAACTGGTGCCCGAATACCAGAGTCGGCTGAGAGCATTAGAGGTTTAGCTCACGCACCCCATATATGCTTGTTTTACTATGATGCTTGAAGGTTGTTTTAATTGATAGTATTGTTTCCATTTTATTGATCACTGGGAAAAGAAAGACCCCATGTTGTTTGTTTGTCTGTTTTGGTGTGAGTAGGTACAAAAAGATTAGGGTAAAAAGATAAAGAAAAGGACTTTACAGTTTACACTTTGTTTAAAGAAGGGAAAAATGTTGAGTTAGTGGAAGCTCTGACACTAGATTATTGAACAAATGACTGAACAAA
Organism: Quercus tomentella; assembly: GCA_028535165.1. Lineage (NCBI taxonomy): Eukaryota > Viridiplantae > Streptophyta > Magnoliopsida > Fagales > Fagaceae > Quercus > Quercus tomentella. The sequence continues at coordinate 14,578,329 of JAPQVY010000012.1, forward strand.
GAGCTTTTATTAAAACTTGACTCTTTGAATTACAACACTTTACAAGTACTAATGCTTTTACAAGACACACACACCAACTCTCTAGACACCTATGTATTGACACTACACAATTGCTATCTATGGCACACACTTCACCACCTCATACAACTTCACACCTCTCTCACTTGGTGCTTTATGACACTTCACCTTACATGTCTCTCACTAGTCTCACACTAATCTCACACTAGTCTCACACTATTCTCACACTCTACTTCACATATCATCACATTTATTTATACTAGGTGTATGTTGGTTAGAAAACCAACTTGAAGCTTCTAGCATCTTCCTTTTTATTGCCATTAAATGAATGCCACTCTCCAATCTTCTAGACTATTCTATAAACATGTGACTAAAATTCACTAGTGCAAGGAAGCTTCTAGATAAAATATAAGAACTATCTTGGAGAGAATTCCGGAAAGAGAGCAAGAGAGAAATTTCCGGAATTAGAGAGATTGTGTGAGAATGTTCTAGAAGTTTCTAGAAACAACAGAGTTAGTGTTGATTTCTAACAAAAAATTGGGTCTTTAAAAGAAATGGAATGGAAAGCTCTGTTTGGGTGATATTGCTTCAAATAGATTTACTTAATATTGGGTTTCTTTCTTTTAAGACTTGTGTGAGCTTTATTTTGAGAGAGGTAACCAATTACCAAATTACCGAATATATCCTGCCACTTGGGGGTTGATGTCTCAAGTGTTAAGGGGTGGGCTGGAATTGCTGTAAATCTTTAAGTTCAAACCATACTCTGGTGGGCATGGTGGAACTAGTGCTACCAGCTCTACTTGTAAGCTTTTCTGATTGTTTATATGGTATAGATTCAAGAATTTGTGTAGGATAGCTGTGGCTGTCAACACATGTGGTGAGATTAGCCAAATAGGTAGCTTGCTTGGTACTGGCTCTTCGATTGGCTAAAAGAAATTGCCCATTAACCCAAATTTTTTTGGGCGCAAATTGGATGCATAAGCATTACACAAACAAAACTAAATTTCAGCATCTGTATATTGTCTTATGTTTTCCATGTCAGCAGCAGAGTGTTCAGTGGCTATATATGCTGTTCATTTGAAAGAAATGAATTGTGCATTAATAATTTTGATTGAATCCTTGCTTTCCTTATAGTCATTGCATCATTTGCATGATTTCAATTAACTATACGTCTACTGTTAGTTTTCTAATTTTTCTCTAGTCTGATGACGATTGTTTGTTTCTATGATGCACTATCAGGAGGAAAAAAATGAATTGACAATGCAACTACAACAGGCTCAGCAAAGCGACTCCAACCCAAGGGGCTTCCGTGCACCCTAATGTCTTCTATCGATTCTTGGATACGTTAATTTGGCCTAATGGATGCATAGATAGTATGTTAGTATGTGAGTGCTTTCAACTGCTGTGAAAATGGTTGTGCTATTTATCTGTGGGCACTAGAAATGGTGTCTGCTGTCCTAATTTCTCTGCGGGGGTTTCCTGATCCTCTCTAATATTCAAATGGTAGGCAGTGATGAAAGACACATTTATTTTCATTTGAATTCACCACCATTAAGGATTAGTTCTCTTTACAGTTTGTGTCCTTGATTTCAATATTGAACTTTTTTAGATAAATAATTTCAATATTGAAATTGATGCACATCATAGGTGTTTGTAGGTATAAATGACTTCAAGATCAAATAAAGTAATTGTAAAAATATACCTTGATAAAGAGATTAGTGGTGCTTAAATATCTCTATCTTTCTGGTTTTCTTTGGCTGAATACTTGGCAATTAATATTGCTTAAATATATAAGGCACCCTCTTTTGGGTATGCAGGTACTAAGAGTCCTCTCACTACCAACCACTAGACATCATTTGGCTGGGTTCATTAACATAACTTTTATTATACACCAATATTATAACCTATCATCTCAACCGTTGTGAAATTTGTTGTATATTTATATATATATATATATATATATATATATATATATATATATATATATATATATTTTGTTATTGCTTTGCGCCTCTCTAATGGTTTCTCCCCTGCCTTCAAAAGGTTTGAGAAAAATATACCCAATTTTGTAAGTGATCGTGGTAAAATGACTTCTACTTCCATCTTACAAAGATAGCATAGATTTTAAACCATTTGTGAATAGTAGGATATTCATATTAGAAAAGCTCTCATGACTGGTCTATATAGTACCAATTTACAAATGAATACTTTGTTTATGTCAAATAAAAAAAAAAAATTACAATGTATGACCAACTTCTAAATAAAAGAAGAGATTTAACTGGTGAAACCAGCCAGCAAAAAAAAAAAAAAAACGAAGGTGTTTTCAATAAATCTTGAGATACAAATACAAATATGATTTAATTTGGTGGGAGTTATTTCTTAATTCGTGAAAATTTTAAATTCTCACCTGAAATTTCTATCAACCAAATTAGTGAAAGAAGTAATATTTATACAATTTCCATCAACCAAATATATAGAACTGGGGTGGAAAATTGGTGAGAGTTATTTTCTTCCCTGGCTACAAAATATTTTTCCCTCCAAATAGGCAGAAAATTGAGAGGAATATAGGGTAAGAGTGCAAGAACATTGAACATTGGACGCCATCATTAAGAGGAATATTTTTCCCTCTAAAAAAAATGTATTTGTATCCCTCCTATACTTTTTATATGATAGGGGTGATTTTTTTTTTTTTAGAAGAGGGATGATATAATAATTAATTACAAATCACAAGCATTTTTTTCCTGTCAAAACATTGGACAAATACATTATTTTTTCTTCCTCCTATTTTTTGTCCTTCCTATCAAATACATATTTTTTTTATTACTTTCCCACATTTTTTCAACTCACAAACAGATATATAATAAACAATTTCCATCCCAAAAAAATCCAAATTAATAAAAAAAATATGTCAATAAAAAAAGAAGTTGAGAGAGAGAGGAGAGAGAGAAAGCCCAGTTTTTGGGGTGAATCAATGATTGGTATCAATGGCAAGATTGACGACTGGTGATGAGGGCGAGAATATTAGTGGCTAATTGTAGGGTGTGGGGTGGAGGTTGGAGTTGATGAGTTTTAAGTGATGTGAAATGTTTTTCCTAAAATTAGAGGTGTAAATTATTTTACTCCACATTTCCCAAAATTTGCAGTCAACAAGTTGGCCAACATTTCCTGTGATACCAAAACACTTGAAATTGAAAAATTAATTAATTAAAAAATATTTTTAGGTAAAACAAACGTAGCCTAATTATCAGTCATACCCTAATAATGATACTGGTTAACATCACTGTTTTACCAACAAAAAAAAATAACTTGCCATCTCAATCTCAACTGCTATGATTTTTTTTAAAAAATATTCTAGACTTATTGATTGATCCATTATATGATAATATTTTTTTGATTGACCCATTTTTTTAAGGGTACATATCATCTTCCTATTAGAAGTTGAAGCTTAAACTTTTTTCCTTCTTTTCATATGTTTCCTATCAAATACTGAGATGAAAAAATATCATCTTTCAATAACTAAAAACCCAATTTTCCTTTTTTTTTTTGGGTTAAAAAATTGATTAGAGAAGGGCGACCAGAGTGGCTTCCTACTTGAACGTAACTATAGTGGCTTCCGACTATGGTAGCATTCCTTTTTTACACACATATACACTTAGATTAGGTTAGAGTATAATTTTTATCTTGTATTAAAAAAAATTATTTTTAAATGCTAACGTGGCTAAAATTTCCATCGTTGATTACTCCGACCACAGCTGACAAAAAAGCCAAAATAAAAAGGAGCGGGAAGTAACTAACTTAACTAATTTCCTCAGACCGTTTATAAAAGCCTGTAGCTTCGCAAACTTCACTCTTCTTCACCTTTTTCCTCTATTGCGCTATTCAAACGAAAAGCTCTCAAATTTCTCAATCTCTCAAACCAGAGTCGCTGTTAGCTCTCAGATCGTAATCTCTCAAACCAGACTTCTCTCTCTCAAGGGTACTCTTGTTTTCTTCATTCTTTTTCTTTTTTATTAGAAACGTCCAAGAAAAGCTGAGAGCTTGTTATCCATTGGCATAAAAACTTGTATACAAAGAAACAAAAGAGTTTTTCTTGATAATTTTTTACAAAAGAGTTTGGTTTGCAAGAAGACTGAGGAAAGAAAAAGAAACTAGTTTTGTGGGGTACTTGGTTTTGACCACTGTGTTCCAAATGAGAAATTAGAGATCGACTAAAAATTAAATGTTTTTTTTCTTTTTCTTATCCAACTTTTTCTTAGTAACAAACATAGCATAAAGAAAGCTCCTTTTTCCTTATTTTACATTTATGCTACACTTTCTTTTGGATAATATCTTATGGGGTTTCTCCTATTTTGATTTGCTTTATTGTTTTTTGGACTTGGAATTTTGCTTCAATTCTTTCTTTCTTATTGTCATTGGCATTGGATTACTCATTTATTGCTTAAAATCAGCTTTTGACCCCAACCTGATATTTCTTATAAAACAGAAGTTACAGAACGCTGCCATGGACAGGATTGATGATTGGGTGGAGCGCAGTATCAGTGAATGGAAGACCACCTTCAATGAACGTATCGCCAGAGCTCGTTGTAGAAAATTGATTGAGGAAATCGTGACATATATCCGTGACCGTGTTCGCCCTGTGGTTAGCAATGTATTATAATTCCCCTTAATGTTCTTTCCTTTCCTTTTTCTTTTCTTTGGTAGATGGGAGATATGGGCAGCGTCCAAATGGGGTTAGGGTAAAGACGATTTGAATATAGGGAAAATTACAATTCACCTTCTTGTGATTCATCCATTTCACAAACTTTTAATTGTTACATTTGACCCTTTAAAGTTTTAATTAAAACGAAACTGTTAGAATTCCATCCAAAGTATAACCCTACTGATTTCATTCTACTCCAAAATTTAAGGGTTGAAATGTAGCAATTGATAGTTTGTGTATTGATCTCAAAAAAAAAAAAAAAAAAAAAAATGTGAAAAAAGTTTGTGTATCAAATTGAAATAAAGTCGAATTACAAGGGAGTAAAATGTATTATATCCTTAAATCTAATAATGGCTTGTTTTCTTTTTAGGCTTTATTTACATATTGTCAATTTTTCAATTTTTGGAAAATGTGATGCATATGTAACTTACATATGTAGAGTATATTATTTTAGTTTAATTATTGTTAGTTGAAGACAAGATTTCAAAACACTACCGTTTGCTTTTCTCTACAGATTATTTAAATAACATTAGCAGGAGGTATAGTTTAATTTCTTCTGCTGTATAAATTCTCACAGTTGCAGGGACAAATTGATACACTTAATCGGGAAATTAGAAATCTCAAGCGAGAAGTTCATGGACTTAATCAGCGAAACGGATCTCTCAAAACGGAGTTGGAACAACTCAGGGAACAGGTGTCCGGGTACCAGAATCAGCAGAGAACATTAGAGGTTCATCTCGCAAACCCCATATATGCTTCTTTTTCTATGATGCTTGGAGGGATTTTTTTTTTTGGGGTGGGGGGGGTGTTCTCTTAATACGTAATTTTGTTTCCCATTAAGTTTTTCATTGGAAAAAGAAAGACCCCATGTTGTTTGTTTGACTTTTTTGGCGTTAATAGGTACAAAAAGATTAGGTTAAAAAAGTTAAGGAGAGGACTTTACAGTTTACACTTTTTTTGAATAAGGGAAAAATTGGGTCTTTACTCTTTAATAGAAATTGAATGGAAAGCTCAGTTTCTATAGAGGATAGAACGAAGGAAATGAAGGGTGATTTTGCTTGAAATTGATTTACTTAAGACTTGTGTGTGCTTTATTTTAGACTTGCTTGAATTTGTGTAGGATAGCTGTGGCTGTCAATGCATGAGGTGAGATTAGCCAAATAGTCAGTTTGCTTGGCTACTGGCTATTTGATTGGAGCAAGGGCCATAGCAGATGATGGCTAAAAGAAATTGGCTATTAACACAAACAAAACTAAAGAACTTATGTTAAAAAGGTGATCACCATAAGTAAATGCTAGGCTGGTGGCACTGAATTTCAGCCTCTGTAAATGTTCATAAAAATTGTGCAATTAGTGTTCCTACATTAATAATATTGATTGAATTTTTGCTTTCCTTATAGTCATTGCATAATTTCAATTAACTATATGTCTCCTGTTGTTTTCCAAATTTTCTCTAGTCTGATAACTATTTATGATGCATTCCAGGTGGAAAATAATGTATTGGCAGAGCGACTACAACAGACTCAGCAAAGCAACTCCAACAGAAGGCTACGCTCCCATGCACCCTGATGGCTTCTATTGATTCTTGGATGTGTTAATTTGGCCTAATGGGTGCATAATTAGTATGTTAGTATGTGAGTGCTTTCAACTGCTGTGAAAAAGGCTGTGCTACTTATCTGTAGGCATTACAAATGGTCTGCTGTCCCAGCAATTGCTTTGCGGGGAGTTTCTCTCTTTTATATTCAAATGGTAGGCAGTGATGAAAGATGCATTTCGTTTCATTTGAATACACCATTAAGGATTACTTCTCTTTTCGATCTATTTGTTTCCTCGATTTCAATATTGAACCTCTTTTTTGGTAAGTAATTTCAATATTGAAATTGATGCACGATGTTTGTAGGTTTATGTGTTTAGAGATCTGATAAAGTAATTGTAGCAAATATACCTTGATAAAGATATTAGATGTGCCATCTCTCTGTTTCTGGTTTTCTTTGGCTGAATACTAAGCAATATTGCTTAAAGACTCAATAAATTTCACAACATTTGAGGTCATTGACATCGCTTTTATTGTACCAATATTATATTCTATCATCTCAACAATTATGAATTGTGGTGTATATTTAGATTTTTTTTTTTTTTTTTTTTTTGGGTTATTGCTTTGCATCTCTCCATTGCTTTTTTCCCTACCTCCAAAAGGTTTGATCTTGGTAAAACTTTAGATTTTACTAGTGTATTGTAGGCCTTAAGAATATAGTTTTAGAAATGCTAAATTTTACTAGCTTTAGGGGTGACAACTCTAATATGTGCAATTTCAGAACCCAAAAAAATGTGGGAACTAATACATTCTGAGATTTTTCAACATCCATATATTAGTCAATCAAATACCCATAAATTTATTAATTTGTGAAAATTTTAAATTCTCACCCTAAATTTCTTTCAATCAAACATAGAGCTAACGAAAGGAGTAATTTTTATACATGGCTCTAAAATAATTACTTAACCAAAAGAGGATCTCTTACAAAATTCAAATTGTCAAAGAGTCTCACCTTGAATTACAATTTCCTTGGGTTAGAGTGATTTTAGGAGTGATGGAAAATAAATGAGAGAAAAATAAAGAAATAAGAAATTTGATTTTTTTTTTCTTGTTTAGTCAGATTGAAAGTAGAGAAGATAGAAAATTGGTGGGAGTTATTTTCTTCCTTGACCCAAAAACTTGTCATATAATTACAATTGATATACTCAAATAATTGATAGTAATCTCAACTCAAACTTGTGTTTTCCCATCATTCTTAAGTAAGTAAACCGAATGGATCGAATTAGACAAAATAGAGAAGATGGACCAAATTGGACCGGATAGACTGAAGTAGACTGAAATGGACCAAATGGACCAAAGAAAACCTACTGGACCAAAGTAGATCAAATTGGACTGAAGTGGACTGAACAGACCGAAGTAGATCGAATGGACCGAAGTGGATCAGATGGAGGGAATTGGACCGAAGTAGAATGAAGTGGACTAAAGTAGACCGAAAAGGACCAAAGTAGAACTAAGTGGACCGAATTGACCAAAGTAGACTGAATGGAACGAATTGGACCGAAATAGACCAAAGGGAATCAAATGGACTGAAGTTGACCGAAGAAGATTGAATAGACCAAAGTAGACCAAATAGACCAAATGGAACAAAGTAGACCAAAATAAACCGAAATGAACCAAATATTTTTCCGTCCAAATAGACAGAAAATTGAGAGGAAAATATGGTAAGCCTGCAATAACTATATAGACCAAAATACGGATGATTTTTTTTTTTTTTTTTTTTTTTTGAGAAGAGGGATGATACAATAATTTACTACAAATCACAAGCATTCTTTTTCTTGTCAAAACATTGGACATACACATTATTTTTTCTTCCTCCTATTTCTTTTCTCCTTCCTATCAAATACATATTTGACCCATATTTTTAAAGGCACATATCATCTTCCTGTTAAGAGTTGAAGCCTAAGGCTCCAATTATGTTTAGAGCCAAACTTTTTCCTTTTTTTAAATTCTCTTATCAAATACATGAGATGGAAATTAGTATCTTTCAATAACTATAAGCCCAATTTCTTTTCTTTCTTTCTTTTTTTTTTTTGGGTAAAAAAATTGGTTAGAGAGGGGTGTAATCAGTGTGATTTTTCTACCTGGACGTAGCCATAATAGCACCCTAACTGCTCCAGACTAAAAGCCCAATTTCACAAAGTTTGTACAAACTATAAGCCCAATTTCACAACTATGGAGTTAGCACTTTGTAATTGGTGTACATGAAAAATGATTTCAATGATAGTCTCATGTAAAAGTGATATATTACAAATCACAATGTGTGGCTTCAAAAAGTGACAAAAAATTGTTAAATTTGTTGGGTGCATGGTAGCATTCCCTTTTCACCTTTTCATTTTATCTACCAATCAAGACCCACTGTATCAGAACAATCAGTTATTTTAAATGCTAACGTGGCTAAAATCTCCACCGTTGATCACTCTGACCGCAGCTGACAAAAAAGTCAAAACCAAAAGGAGCGGGAAGTAACTAACTTAACTAATTTACTCAGACCGTTTATAAGAGCATATAGCTTCGTAGACTCACTCTTCTTCACCTTTTTCCTCCATTGCGCTACTCAAACGAAGAGCTCTCAAATTTCTCCGTTCTCAAAGTAATCTCTCAAATTAGCCTTCTCTCTCAAGGGTACTCTCATTTTCTTCATTCTTTTCCTTTGAGTATTAATTCAATAAATTTCACATTTGCAATCATGTTGGTTCTTTTTGTTGATTCTCTTCTAGTTATTGCATTTTATATTCGCAAATAGAAATCACCAATAATAAAGTTTTAGAAGAGCTGAGAGCTTGATAGTCATTAGCTTAAGAATTTGTTTTCAAAGAAACAAAAAGAGTTTTTCTTGATAATTTTTTACTTCTTGTTTGGTTTACAAGAAGGAAAGAAAAAGAAACTAGTCTTGTGGGGTACTTGGTTTTAACCACTGTGTACCAAATGAGAAATTAGAGATCAACTAAAAATTAAATCTTTTTTTTTTTATCCGACTTTTTCTTAGTAAACAAACATAGCATAAAGAAAGCTCATTTTTCCTTATTTTACATTTATGCTACACTTTCTATTGGATAATATCTTATGGGGTTTCTCCGATTTGAATTTTGCTTCAATTCTTTCTTTCTTATTGTTATTGGCATTGGCTTACTGATTCATTGCTTAAAATCAGCTTTTGACCCCCAACTTGATATTTCTTATATAAACAGAACGCTTCAATGAACGTATCGCCAGAGCTCGTTGTAGAAGATTGATGGAGGAAATCGTGATATTTATCCGTGACCGTGTAGGCCCTGTGATTAACAATGTAATATAATTCCCCCAAGTGTTCTTTCCTTTCCTTTTTCTTTTCTTTTGGTAGATGGGAGAAATGGGCATTGTCCGAATGGGGTTAGGGTAAAGACTAAAGAGGATTTGAATATAGGGAAAATTTCAGTTCACCTCCTTGTGATTTGGCCATTTCATAATTTACTCCACAAACATTTAATTGTTATATTTGACCCTTAAAGTTTTAATTTGTTACAATTCCATCCAAAGTAACCCTACTGATTTCATGTTCCTCCAAAAATTTATGGGTTAAAATGTAGCAATTGATAGTTTGCGTATTGATCTCAAAAAATAGAAAAAAGGAAAAAGAAGAAGAAAGTTTGTTATTACTTTGTAATCAAGTCAAATTACAAGGGAGGAAATTGTATTATACCCTTAAATCGAATAATAGCTTGTTTTCTTTTTAGGCTTTGTTTACTTATTGTGAATTTTCCTATTTTTGGAAATTGTGATGTATATGTGACTTACATATATGTAGTATATTATAGTAATTTAATTATTTTTATTATATATTTATATTTAACAGTTAGAGTGAATAATAGGATCCTATTTGAAATGTCTTTGTGTATATGTATTTTAGTAAGACGTGTCAATGAAAATTCTTATTTTTCTTGAAGGAATAGTTTAATTGTAGCAGGAGGTATAGTTTAATTTATTCCACTGTTTAAATTCTCACAGCTGCGGGGACAAGTTGATAGCCTTAATCGGGAAATTAGAACTCTCAAGCGAGAAGTTCAAGGACTTAATCAACAAAACAGATCTCTCAACTCGGAGTTGCAACAACTGAGGGAACAGGTGTCCGAGCACCAGAATCGGCTGAGAACATTAGAGGTTTATCTCCCATATATGCTTCTTCTACTATGATGCTTTGAAGGATTTTTTTTTTTTTTTTTTTTTTTTTTCCCATTAAGTTTAAGAAAAGGACTTAACAATTTACACTTTGTTTGAATAAGGGAAAAATTGGGTCTTCAATAGAAATGGAATAGAAAGCTCTGTTTGTACGGAGGATAGAATGAAGGAAATTATTTACTTAATATTGGGTTTCTTCCTTTTAAGACTCGTGTGAGATTGAATTTGCATGTTATTGCTGTGGCTTTCAATACATGTGGTGAGATCAGCCAAATAGGCAGCTTGCTCTTTGATTGGAGCAAAGGCTTTAGGAGATGATGGCTAAAAGAAATTGCCCATTAACCCAGATTTTTTTGGTGCAAATTAAAGAATGTGTTGAAAAGGTGATCATCATAAATACGATGCTAGGTTGGTGGCACTGAATTTCAGCCTCTGTATATTCTCTTATGTTGGGACAGAAATTCAGTCTGTTTTCCTTGTCAGCAGTAGAGTGTTTGGTGGCTATATATGCTGTTTTGCATTTGATAGAAAATGTTCATAAAAATTATGCAATCAGTCTTTCTGCATTAATAAGTTTAGTTGAAACCTTGCTTTTCTTATAGTCATTGCATGATTTCAATTAACTATATGTCTAGTGTTGTTTTCAAATTTTTCTCTAGTCTGATGACTATTGTTTGTTTTTATGATGCACTACCAGGAGGAAAAATGTGAATTGACAATGCAACTACTACAGATTCAGTAAAGCAACACCAACCCAAGGGGCTTCCCTGAACCCTGATGTCTTCTATTGATTCTTGGATACGTTAATTTGGCCTAATGGGTGCATAATTAGTATGTTAGTATGTGAATAATTTCAACTGCTGTGAAAATGGTAGTGCTATTTATCTGTAGGCACTAAAAATGGTGTCTGCTGTCCCAGCAATTGCTTTGTGGGGGAGTTTCCTCTCTTATATTCAAATGGTAGCATAGGCAGTGATGAAAGACACATTTTGTTTGTAGGTTTATGTAGATCAAATAAAGTAATTGTAGCAACTAGCAATACACCTTGATAAAGATATTAATGGTGCTTAGATATCTCTCTCTTTCTGGTTTTCTTTGGCTGAATACTAGGCAATATTGCTTAAATATGTGCAACAAACACAACAAATTTCACAAGTGATATCATTGATATCACTTTTTGGTTACTGCTTTGCATCTCTCCAATGCTTTCTAACCTACCTCCAAAAGGTTTGACTGTCATGGGTGATCCTCCACTCATGTCTTGATTGAGTTCACATTGCACATTAAGTGATTGACGAAATTGTACCCAAGTGATAGTATGTTGTTGTAATTGATCTTGGTAAAATTTTAGATTTTACTAGTTTATGGTAGGTCTTAAGAATATAATTTTAGAAATACTAAATGGTGAGAAATTTTACAAGTTAGGGGTAACAACTCTAATAAGTGCAATTTTAGAACCCCAAAAAATGTGGGAATTAATATATTTTGAGATTTTTAAACTTCCCATATATTAGTCAATCAAATATCCTTAAATTTATTAACTTGTGAAAATTTTAAATTTTCACCTTAAATTTCTGGGATAATTATACATTACCCACCTGTGGTTTACCTCTAATTCTAAGTGCCTACCCGTGGTTTGAATTTTGACACTTTGCCCACCTGTGATTATCTCCGTCTATGTGCCGTGTGCCCACCTCTCTACTTTCCGTTACTCTAACACAGAAAATGTAAAAACAAAACCCCAAACAGATCAAAACACTCCCCACATGAAGAACATACACAAACACATGAAGAACATACACAAACAAAATCATCGCTACTGCTTTAGTGGGGCAACTTTGAAAGCTTAACAAAAGTTTAACAACCCCTACTTTTATATTTATTTATTTAAATAATAAATTGATCGAAGTGGCGACATTAGCTGAAAAACCCATTAGCTGAAAAACCCATTTTTGAGATACGAATTTAGCATTATGTAGATGGCAGCTGCTAAAAGTTGATACGCTTTGGAAGGAACCTTTTTCTGCTGTTAGCGTCAAATAATGCGAGAGTTTATAAGCACGGGGTTGAGCATGCGATTGCGCACTTTCTTATTCTTTTAATCATGAATATGAAGTTATCCAATTCAATCTCTTCTTCTTGTGACTTGTGTCCACTATTCTTTTTGTGACCGATCATCTCTAAACATATATATATATATATATATATATATATATATATATATATATATATTCTCTGCTGTAAATGATGCTCCAATTCTTTCTCGGACACTGTGTTCTTCAATTTTTCAAGCTCGTCTCGGACACCCTAGAGCAATCCAATCTCTTGGAAAATCTGGGATCCCAAATTTTTGATGATTTTCTGTGCAGCGCCATAAAGGATTGCTTCGGCCATGGCTTTGTAGTGGGTGAAAAGAACGCTAGAAGAGCAAGAGAAAAGCCAGATCTGGGAGGGTTTGGAGTGGTCGGCCATGGCTGGGTTTGGCTTTGGAGTGGTCGGCCATGGCTGGGTTTGGGGTTTGGAGTGGTCGGCCATGGCTGGGTTTGTTGTGGTCGGCCATTTGATTTTTTTTTTCTTTGAACAAATTAGTAACCATTGTGGTGAAAGAGAGACAACAAGGCAAATATATATTTGTGGAGGTTGATTTGAGTTTGATTTTTCTGGGTCTATGTTCTTCATGTTGTAAATTGTGTTATGTTTTGATTTTAATAAATTTCTTAGTACAGGCACAAAAAATAAGTATGAGGAAGAAGATGAAGAACTCTCTTTCTCTCATGGTTTTGCTTCATTTGATTTGTATTAGTTTGTTCTTCTCTCATGGTTTTGCTTCATTTGATTTGTATTAGTTTTCTGGGTTTATATTCTTCATGTTTGTGTATGTTCTTCATGTTTGTGAATAATGAGAAACCAATACTATATTTTAATCTTGTTTTTCTCTTTTTTTTTTTTGTTTTTCTTGTTTTGGGAGGAGAGAGACATAAAACGGGTGTAAAAATACATATTTACCCTTAATTTTAACAGAGGTGGACACACGGCACATAGACGGAGATAATCACAGGTGGGCAAAGTGTCAAAATTCAAACCACGGGTAGGCACTTAGAATTAGAGGTAAACCACAGGTGGGTAATGTGTAATTATCCCTAAATTTCTTTCAATCAAACATAGAGCTAACAAAAGAAGTAATTTTTATACATGGCTCTAAAATAATTACTTAACCAAAAGAGGATCTAATATTTTGCAAAATTCAAACTGTCAAAGAATCTCACCTCGAATTGCCAATTTTCCCGGGTTAAGGTTTGTTTGGGATCCGCTTATTTTGCTGAAACTGAAAACTTTTTACTAAAAGTACTATAAATAAAGGTAAAAGTTAACTGAAATAGTACAGTGAGACCCATTAATAGTACTAAAAAGTGTCATAGGGCCCATAAATAGTAACAAAAATAAGCTGAATAGTAAAATAAGCTGGCTTCTTAATTTTTGCCAAATACACACTTACAGTGATTTTAGGAGCGATGAAAATAAATGAGAGAAAATGAAAGAAATAAGAGCTTTTGTTTTTTCTTGTTTGGTTGGATAGAAAGTAGAGAAGATGGAAAATTGGTGGGAGTTATTATCTTCATTGACCCAAAAAAAGAATCCCTCCAAATAGACAGAAAATTGAGAGAAAAATAGTGTAAGAGTGCAATAGCTTTTTTTGAGAAGAGGGATGATAAACCCATTGTATACTTATTGATTAACCCATTGTATAATAATAATTCATTGATTGACCCATTTTTTTAAGGGCACATATCATCTTCCTCTTAGGAGTTGAAGCCTAAGGCTCCAAATATGTTTAGAGTCAAACTTTTTCCATTTTTTCTATCCTTCCTATCAAATACATGAGATAAATATATATATATATATATATATATATATATATATATATATATATATTAATCTTTCAATAACTATAAGCCCAATTTCCCAACTATTTAGTTTGCCGTTTGCAGTTGGTGTACAATAAAAATGATTTCAATAGGGTAAAATTTAGGTACAGTACTATATGTATTATTTCATAGGTTCGTCTCTTAAAATTCAATCATGTAACTACTTAACTAGAAATACACTTCCATCCCATGAGAAAAAAAAAAATCCACATGGTAAAATTTTAAGAGATGAACCTAAGTAATAATACCTAAGGTATTGGTGGGAGTTATTATCTTCATTGACCCAAAAAAAAAAAAAAAAAAATCCCTCCAAATAGACAGAAAATTGAGAGAAAAATAGGGTAAGAGTGCAATAGCTTTTTTTGAGAAGAGGGATGATAAACCCATTGTATACTTATTGATTAACCCATTGTATAATAATAATTCATTAATTGACCCATTTTTTTAAGGGCACATATCATCTTCCTATTAGGAGTTGAAGCCTAAGGCTCCAAATATGTTTAGAGTCAAACTTTTTCATTTTTTCTATCATTCCTATCAAATACATGAGATAAAATATATATATATATATATATATATATATATATATATATATATATATTAATCTTTCAATAACTATAAGCCCAATTTCCCAACTATTTAGTTTGCCATTTGTAGTTGGTGTACAATAAAAATGATTTTAATAGGGTAAAATTTAGGTACGTACAGTACTATATGTGTTATTCCATAGGTTCCTCTCTTAAAATTCAATCACGTGTCTACTTAATTAGAAATACATTTTCATCCCATGAGGAAAAAAAATCAACATTACAAAATTTTAAGAGATGAACCTAAGTAATAATACCTAAGGTATTGTATCTAAAGTTTTCCTCATTTCAATGATGGTCCCATATAAAATTCATTATACATATTACGATCACAATGGGTCACCTAAACACTCAATTATTTTATATCCTAACGTGGCTAAAATTTCCACCGTTGATTATCTCGACCGCAGCTGACAAAAAAGCCAAAACAAAAAGGAGCGGGAAGTAACTAACTAATTTACTCAGACCGTTTATAAGAGCCTATAGCTTCGTAGCTTTCACTCTTCTCCTCTATTGCGCTATTCAAACGAAAAACTCTCAAATTCTCAAACCAGACTTCTCTCTCAAGGGTACTTCTATTTTCTTCATTCTTTTCCTTTGAGTAAATTCAATAAATTTCACAGTCGTAACCATGTTGTTTCTTTTTATATTAGCAGAGTAGAAGTCCCCCCTCAAAAAAAAAAAAAAAATCAGAGTAGAAGTCCCCAATAATAAAGAATGCAATTCTTTTGCACTATATCGACTGCTTTTCTTTTCTTTTTTAAATTTTCTTGTGGCTTATTTGGTCTTGACCTTTATTAGAAACGTTCAAGAAAAGCTAAGAGCTTGTTATTCATTGGCTTAAAAACTTGTATCCAAAGAAACAGAAGATTTTTTCTTGATAATTTTTTACTTCTTGTTTGGTTTGCGAGAAGACTGAGGAAAGAAAAAGAATCTAGTTTTGTGGGGTACTTGGTTTTGACCAGTGTTCCAAATAAGAAATTAGAGATCGACTAAAACCTAAATGTTTTTTCTTTTTCTTATCCAACTTTTTCGTAGTAAAAAAACATAGCATAAAGAAAGCTCCTTTTTCCTTATTTTACATTGATGCTACACTTTCTTTTGGATAATATCTAATGGAGTTTCTCCGATTTTGATTTACTTTATTGTTTTTTGGACTTGGAATTTTGCTTCAATTCTTTCTTTCTTATTGGTATTGACATTGGATTACTCATTTAATTGCTTAAAATCAGCGTTTGACCCCCAACTTGATATTTCTTACATAAAAAGAAGTTACAGAACGCTGCCATGGACAGTATTAATAATTGGGTGGAGCGCAGTGTTAGAGAATGGATGAGTACCTTCGATGAAGAAATTGCCACAGCTAATTGTAGAAGATTGATGGAGGACATCGTGACATTTATCCGTAACCGTATAGGCCCTGTGGTTAACAATGTATTATAATTCCCTTTGATGTTCTTTCCTTTCCTTTTTTTTTTCTCTACAGATTATTTAAACAACATTAGCAGGAGGTATAGCTTAATTTCTTCTGCTGTTTAAATTCTCACAGCTGGAGGGACAAGTTGATAGACTTAATCGGGAAATTAGAAATCTCAGGCGAGAAGTTCATGGACTCAATCAGCAAAACGGATCTCTCAATTCTGAGTTGGAACAACTGAGGCGACAGTTGTCCGAGTGCCAGAATCGGCAGAGAACATTAGAGGTTTATCTCACAGACCCCATATATGCTTGTTTTACTATGATGCACTTTTTTTTTGGGGGGGGGGGGGGGGGGGGGGAGAGGGAGGTGTGTGTGTGTAAAGAAAGACCCATGTTTGTTTGTCTATTTGGTGTTAGTAGGTACAAAAAGATCAGGGTAATAAGGTAAAGGAAAGGACTTCACAGTTTACACTTTGTTTAAATAAGGGAAAATTTGGGTCTTTAATAGAAATTGAATAGAAAGCTCTGTTTGTATAGAGAATAGAATGAAGGAAATGAAGGTGATGTTACTTGAAATTGATTTACTCAATACATGCGGTGAGATTAGCCAAATAGGCAGCTTGCTTGGCAACTGGCTCTTTGATTGGAGCAACGGCTTCAGGAGATGATGGCTAAAAGAAATTGGCCATCAACCCAGATTTTTTGGGTGCAAATTGGTTACATATGCGTAACACAAACAAAACTAAAGAATGTGTGTTCAAAAGGTGACCATCATAAGAACAATTCTAGGCTGGTGGCACTGAATTGAAGCCTCTGTATATTGTCTTATGTTGGGACTGAAATTCAGTCTGATTTTCATGTTAGCAGAAGAGTGTTTGGTGGCTGTATATGCTGTTTTGCATTTGATAGAAAGTGTTCATAAAAATTGTGCAAATCAGTTTCTACATTAATAATTTTCATTGAATCCTTGATTTCCATATAGTCATTGCATGATTTCAATTAACTATATGTCTACTGTCGAATTCTAATTTTTCTCTAACCTGATGACTATTGTTTGTGTTTATGATGCAATATTAGGACGAAAAATATGCATTGACAATGCAACTACTACAGTTTCCGCAAACAATTAATATGTTAGTATGTTAGTACTGTTGTGAAAAAGGTAGGCATTACAAATGGTCTGCTGTCCCAGCAATCGCTTTGCGGGAGTTTCCTCTAATATTCAAATGGTAGGCAGTGATTAAAGACGCATTTCGTTTCATTTGAATAACAACATTAAGGATTACTTTTCTTTTCTGTTTGTGTCCTCGATTTCAATATTGAACCTTTTTTTGGTAAGTAATTTCAATATTGAAATTGATGCACATCATAGATGTTTGTAGGTTTATGTGTTTATAGATCAAGTAAAGTAATTGTATAAAGATATTAGTGGTGCTTAAATCTCTCTTTCTTTCTAGTTTTCTTTGGCTGAATATATAACCTATCATCTCAAGTCTCAACAGTTATGAGTTTTGTTGTATATTTAGATTTTTCTTTTTCTTTTTCTTTTTGGTTACTGCTTTGCATCTCTCGAATGCTTTATTGAGTTTATTCCCTACCTCCAAAAGGATTGAATGTCATGGGTGATCCTCTACTCATGTCTTGATTGTGTTCACCTTGTAAATTAAGTGATCGACGAAAATGTACCCAAGTGATAGTATTTGTTGTAATTGATCTTGGTAAAATTTTAGATTTTACTAGTTTATGGTAGGCCTTAAGAATATAATTTTAGAAATTCTAAATGGTGAGAAATTTTACTAGCTTCAAGGGTGAGGTCTCAAATTAGTGCAATTTTAGAACCCAAAAAAATGTGGGAATCAATATATTTTGAGATTTTTAAACATCCATATATTAGTCCATCAAATACCCATAAATTTATTAATTCGTGAAAGTTTTGAATTCTCACCTTAAATATCTTTCAATCAAACATAGAGCTAACAAAAGGAGTAATTTTTAAACATGGCTCTAAAATAATTACTCCTAATATTTTGAAAAATTCAAACAGCCAAAGAATCTCACCTTGAATTGCCAATTTTCCCAGGTTAGAGTGATTTTAGGAGCTATGGAAAATAAATGAGAGAAAAAGAAAGAAATAAGAGTTTAAAAAATTCAAAAAATTTTGGGTTGAAAAGTATGAAATTTTATTATATTTGGGCTTAACTCTTTAGTTTTGAGTTAAAAAAAAAATACTAAAATAGACATTGAAAATTAGAAATATGAGTCCATCCTGGTCCAATTCATTCCATTCGGTCCTATTTGGTCCATTCTGTCCACTAGAGTTCTATTCGGTCCAATTCGATACATTCGGTCTTATTCAGTTTACTTCAATCCCATTCGGTCCATTCAGTTTACATTGGTCCTATTCTGTCTACTTTAGTCCATTCAGTCCACTTCGGTCCTATTCAGTTCACTCTATCTACATTAGTTCTATTTGGTCCTATTCGGTCCGCATTGGTCAAATTCAATCCATTATGTCCACTTTGATCCACTTTAGTCCTGATGTCACGGAAGTCTAAAGAAAGCACACATAATACTCTTTTGATAAAGCAAAAACTAAACTATTAGCTTCTAGTAGTAAACCTCAAATTCACGAAGGGTTTCCTTGAATCCACAAGAAAAAAACTAGAATCCACCAGAGAAATAATTTGACAAAAAGTCTATGTTTATTGATAATAGTTTGATTTGTTTCTGATAGCCACAAAACATATAAATACTAAAAAAAACGTCTACAACTCTAATTCACCTTAATTACGCAATTAGGTGACAAAGTACCAAAATTTACCAAAAATGGCAAAATTGAGTTAAATGCAGAATTATAAACTACTAACCTTAAGGGTCGTCCCAAAACAAGCGGAACCTTATTCTAACTTTTGAGCAAAAAGTTATTAAGGAAACAAATCTTACCATAAACGGCAAAATCACAGTTTTGGGGCCTAAATGAAGGAATTCATCATTTTCAAGAGATACCTTGTGGCAAAGCGACAACTATAGTACAGAAAGCCGTTTCGCTTCAGCCTGCCAAATTTTATGCGATTCCAACTCCCAGGCCCATGATTTCTACTAGTACCTTTTTGCCTTGCATATTGATTTCGGGTGCACATGAGAGTTCAAGAAGGCCATGGCGGTCTGTTCTACAACAAGTCCTCTTCAACCCATTCAGTCCACTTTGGTCCATTTTGTCCACTTTGATTCTATTCGGTCCTATTCACTCCACATTGGTCCTATTTAGTCCAGTCTGTCCATTTCTGTCCTATTCAGTCCAATTTGGTCCCGTTCAGTCCATTCTATCCATTTCAGTCCTATTCAATCCATTCGTTCTTATTCAGTCCACCCTGTTCCCATTTGGTCCTATTCTGTCCATTTGGTCCAATTTGGTCCATTCGAATCTCTTTAGTTCATTTTGGTCCACTTTGATTTATTTTGTGCCCTTACATAATGAGAAAAGACATGTTTGAGTTGAAAGCACTAATTCTAAATCCAAATTTATTAAAATGCACACACACACACACACACACACACACACACACACACACACACACACATATATATATATATATATATATATATATATCTAAAACTCGTGATATCTAAAATTTTAAACATAGCATTTATTATTGCTACACTTTTGTGGAGCCACATTAATGTAGCATTTCAATCCACTTCAGTACAGCTAAATTTAAGTGAAAGTCTTTCTAAACATAAAGGCTATGAATATACAAACATCGTTACTTTTAAATGAATTGTATGAGGTTGATTATATATTTAAGCAAAATAAATAAATAAATACATATATGTATGTATGTGTGTATAATTTTTATTTAAATAAATTATTCAAATTATTCATTCTCTTAAAAGAAATTATCTTGATAATCAAAACTCATATCCAACGTATACTGAATATTTATAATTTATTCTCTAAATTTTATTTTATATATATATATATATATATATAGAGAGAGAGAGAGAGAGAGAGAGAGAGAGAGAGAGAGAGAGTTGCAAGAAAGAATAAAAAATCAAAAGAAATAGAATAAGCACTTTTTCAAGAGAGAATATGAGAGAGAATAATAAGAAGTTTAGGGCAAGATCAACTATTGGTAGCCATATAGGCGACCAATGATTAGAGCGAGAATATATATCAACAGCTAGCAGTGAGGGGCTGGGGATTAAAGGCTAGGACTAATGAGTTTTGTGTGAGGTATAAAATGTTTTGCCTAAAATAGAGGCATAAATCATTTTGCACCAAAATACCCCAAATTTTACAGGCAACATGAAAACATTTCTAGTTGACCAACATTATCAGTCACACCAAACACTTGAAATTGAGAAAAATATTTTTTTTTAAATATTATCAGTCACACCAAACACAGCCTAACTATCAATCATACCAATGTAATGCTACACACAATAATTTTTGCAACATTTTTAATAGAAGTTGAATCATTAAGTTTTACCGATTCTCATTTAAATTTATTGTTAATGTCACTTTTTGACCGACAAAGAACAACTTCTCTACAATTGTGAACCTTTTTTTTTTTACTCTAGACTTATTGATTGACTCACTATATGATAATAATTTGTTGATGGACCCATTCTTTAAGGGTTTGTCCCTCACTCGCACCTTATTGTACATCATTCATACATTTCATCATTTTCATTTTTGAAATGTGGAATCAATAAAAGATGTAAATATTGCACTTGAAAATATGAACATTGTGAATACAAAATATCATATACTATATGGATGATAAGTGGTTTACAGTTAGCTCAATTGATAAAATTTCTGATGGTTGAATAAGAAATTGGGGATCCAATCACCGCCTATACCAAATAGATTTTCTGATGGTTGAATAAGAGATCTAGGGTTCAATCCTTGCTTACACTAAAAACAAATATATACTATATAATAAAAAAGTGGCTACACTAAATTAATTGCAGCATTTTTTTTAGATTTTTTTATTAAAAAATATATTTATTTATTTATTTATTTGTTCTTATCTTCTTTTCATAAAAATTCTAAGTTGATAAAAAATTTTATTTGATTACAATCCAAATTCTCCATCTAATTGTTTTATTATTATTATTTTTTTTTTACTAGTTATTTTTACTTAAATTATATTACTACATGACCATAAGAAACAAAAAATAGATAGAATATTTTTGGGTAAAATACTATTTTGGTCCCTAAACTTTAACAAGAGTTTGTTTTTCGTCCCTAAACTTAAAAAAAAAAAAAAAAAAAAAAAAAAAAAAAAAAAATCATCCTTAAACTTTGTAAAGAGTTTTTTCAATAGTTTAGAGACAAAAATAAGAATGAAAAAAAAAAAATTCAATAGTTTAGGGATGAAAAACAAAATTTTAGGAAAGTTTAAAGACATAAATAAATAAAAATTCAATAATTTAGGAACGAAAGATGAACTTTTTAATAATTTAAGGACGAAAAATGAACTTCTTAAAGTTTAGAAATAAAAACACACTTTTAGTAAAGTTTAGGAACCAAAATAGTATAATACCAAATATTTTTTATTCATATTTTTTAAATATTTTTAAAAAAAATAAATATAATATTTTTTATTCTTATCTTCTTCTCCTATAATCTCTAAGTTGATTACTACAAAATAAAGAAATAAGTATTTGAGTTTAACATAAACACCTTCTTCTTTTTTCACATCAACTTCTATATACACAACTTAAAATTCTACATACCGTATCCGACGTACCGTACAACTTTTCAGTGTATTCTTCCCTTCTCAACAGGTATGTATTTGCCTTCTTATTCTTCTTTATCAATTATTTTCTTCTACTTCTTTATCAAATTGAATAGGTTTTGTGCTTGTGCATGGGTTGCCTTTGTTTAAGCTATTTTTCTTTTTACTTCAAAAAGATAAATAAAACTCCTCATACACGTACTTAAATTTGTGAATTCAGCATTAAAAATTGAAAACCGCACTGATTTGAAGCATTTTTTATATGCTTTGGATGCTTGATGTGGGTACAGTGGTTTCCTTTAATGACAAAAGGAATGGAATTCCCATGTTCTTGTAAGTTATAACCGCAACACTCCTCTTATATTGCAAACAATTTTAGACTGTTATTTTCTGCAACCGAATTAAAATTTTCAGGTAATAGGTTCATTATGTAATAATAATTCTTTTAGCTATTTTTTCAATAAAAATTATATAAAAAGAAAAGAAAATAAAGAAAATTTGATATAAAAAATAACTTTTATGTCTATCCAAAAAAAATGATTAAGTTGATAAGAAAGTTATCTAAAAATTGCTGCAATTTAATACAGTTAGCCACTTAGCTTAATTTTGAGATAATAAATTCGATGGCAGTTTATCAGTCTACAAGTCTCTTGGCACTTTTTCATGTAAGATTCTAGCTCTCTACTTTAACTTACTTTCAAATCTTTCTAATGTTTAGAAATTTGGATTACTTTTAATTATAAATCTAGTATTCTGTTTAATTCTGCATTCAATTATTTTTGGATGATTTTTTTTATTGAATTGAGGGTTTTTTTTTATAACAATTGTATTTGGATAGGAAACTTTGAGGTGATAAATTTGATGGCAATTCGTTTATCTACAAGGATCTGGCACTTTCTACGTTAATTCAATTTTCATGTGAGGCTCTCTCGACATTAACTTACGACCAAATCTTTTTAATATTTAGAATTTGGATTAGTTTTTATTATTAAACCTAGGTTTTTGCTTAATTCTACATTCAATTGTTTTGGATTGTTTTAATCTTTGAAATGGGGGCTTTTTTGCTTGTGTATATATATATATATATATATATATTGTTGTGGTTATTTATGCTTTCAAGTTTAATTATAATATTTCATGTATATTGGATAGGTTTTAATTAGTGAATTTGAGGTTGTTTATGTAAATATGTTATGGTGATTTCTTGGGGATTTGAGCACAATTATTTGTGTAATTTTAATCATAATTCGAGCAATACTAGGGTGTTCCTTTTCATATTTTACATTTATTATACATATTCTTTGTTTTCTTTTGGATGATCTGTAATGGGGTTTCTACGATTTTGATTTGCAATATTGTTATGGACTTGAACTGTTCTTCAATTACTCATATATTGGTTTAAAAGCATGATTTTGACCCCAACTAATTGATCATTAATTTCTTACATAAACAGAAGTTACACAATCAACTAATTGAGCTCCCATGGACCGTGTTGGCTGGGTGAAGCTCCTAGATAGAGAAATGAAGAATGCCTCCAATGAAGATGATGCTATAGCTCGTGGTTCAAGAGTGTTTGATGCTTCCGAATCATCCATACATGCAATTGCAAACACTGGGATTAACCAGGTTGTTTATTTTGCTATCATATTTCTTTCCGTTACTGTTCTTTCCTTTTCTTCTTTGGTGGATGGGAGAAATGGGGAGAGAAGTGAAGGGTTGCTAGGGCAGTATTGACTGTTGAGTGTGTGGGGAGGATTTAAATTTAGGTTTAGGAGAAATTACAATTTACTTTCTTTCGGCTTAGTCATTTCACAATTTTATTACACAAATTTTCAATTGTTATATTAACATAACCCTAACAATTTCATTTCAATTCAAACCTTAGGGGTTAAAACGTAGCAATTACTAACGTTTGTGAGATTGAATTGTGAGTGGGCCAAAAGGGGGTAAATTACTTGTCCACAAAATGGAAAATTAGTTCATTTGAATGGAATCCTAACAATTTCATTTTAATCCAAACTTTAGGAGTTCAAATGTAGCAATAGAAAGTGTACGTGTATTAAATTTTTATAAAGTTGAACTAGGAAGTAAATTGGATTTTATCCTTCAATTTAATAAGGGCTTGTTTCCTTTTTTTAAATTTCTTCGACTGTTTTAAAATTCTCACAGCTGATGGAACAAGGAGAAAAACTCTTACAGGAATATATAATTCTCAAGCAAACAATGGCTATCCAACAACAAGAACATCAGAAAGAGCGTGAAGAACGGAAATTGGGGCATGAAACACTATTACAGGAATATATGATTCTCAAGCAACTGGTAACTCAGTACCAACTTGGGCTGAGAACATTAAAGGTTTAGCTCACAGACTCCATAATTTGAAAGAAAATGTTCATAAAAATTGTGCACTTAAGCTTCCTTACAGTCATTGCATGATTTCAATTAACCATAAGTCTAATGATTATTGTTTGATTTTATGATGCGGTACCAGAAGAAGAATGTTATATTGGAAAGAAAATATCTACACATGAAGAACTTTGCAATGCATCTATACCAGAATCAGAAAAGCAACTCCATCCCAAGCCGCTTCTCTCAGTCCCTGCACCCTGATATCTTCCATTGATTCTTGGATATGTTAACTTGGTCTAATGGGTGGTTAGTATGTGAAAAAGCCAAGTTTTACTTCTCTTCTATTCAAATGATAGCTAGACAGTGATGAAAGACGCATTTAGTTTCATTAGGATACATCATTAAGTATTACTTCTCTTTACGATTTGTGTCCTCAATTTCAATATTGAAATTGATGCACATAGTAAGTGTTTGTAGGTTTATGTGCTCAGGGTCGGTTTGGTTGGAGAGGTGGAAAAGTAAGAGGATAGAAAATGGTGGAATGATAGAAAAATGAGAGGATAGAAGAAATTTAGTTTTCTCTCATATATGTTTGGTTGAAAGGATGGAAAAGTTGAGAGATGGAAAATTTTTTTGTTTGGTTGAGAAGAGAAATAAAATTATAGAAATAGAATTGGTAAAAATTTACTATTATGTCCCTTTTAGAAAAAACAAAAGTAACTCATTATATTTTTATTAAAAATTTGCGTATGAATGAATATTTCATTAACAAAAAAAGCAAAAAAAAAAAAAAAAAAAAAACACACACACACACAAGAAGTTCAAGAATCAAAATTGTATTCTTCAAAAAAAAAAAAGGCTTGAACGTGGCCGAGTGAAGAGCCAAAAGGAAAAGACAAAATGTTCAATCAAGGAGCTTGTGAACGTTAGTGGTTCAAATTTTTATTCAAAATGTTTGGCCACTTTTTTCTTTCACATTCAATAGCGTTTTCACGCCTGTTTTCTCTCCATTTCAGAGAGACAAGTTTTGAGTGGACCTAGGTGGAAACTGCATGGCCCCATTCAAAAAATTTCTTTCCCTCCCTCCTTACCAAACAACACACAAACTCATTTTCTCTTCTATTTTCTCCAAATGAGTCAATCTCATACTAGAGGCTGTACCGGTTTGACTAGTGGAACGATATATTTTGATACCGATCAATACCGGTGTACCATTTCGAGTTTACCATTATTTTTTATATTTATAAATATTTTTTTTTTTGTGAAAAATATGTGTGTGTGTGTGTGTGTGTGTGTGTGTGTATTATAATAAATATAAAAGTTTACCATAAAACATTACCTCAATTCAGAACAAATTATTCATGATTTTTGACTTTAGCATCAATTAAAAGAAAAAGAAAAAAAATATAAAAAATAAAAAGCTTAATTATTCATTGCATACTACGAAAACAAATAATACTAATAAGTTAATGCAAATAAGTTACCATTCTGCCCTTACAAAAATTCAAAAAATACAAAACTTTAAAAAATATAAAAATAGAAATAAAAAGCTTTTTTCTGTACCAGCCGGTACGCGTACCAGCCAGTAATGCCCGAAATCAACCGGTATGGCCGGTACATTGCCGGTACGGCCGGTATTTAAACCGGTACGAAACGTTGACATTTCAATATTAGTAAACATACCGATATTGTACATACCGGTTGGTACCAGTACGGTATTAACCACCTTGATTTTATCTACATTATTTTACATCCACCCTATTCCACCTCTAACCAAACATACCCTAAAACTGTAAGATTCATCACCAACTTTAGTTTGGACGGTGAAATATTTTTCATGTGTTATGTGTTTGCATATTAGGGACAATAGCTTAGGCTAGGTTAAGAGAAGTTCAAAATGCATATGCGTCGCCTTTCTCGACTTTTCTTTTGCCATGTTTTCTACATTTCAACTAGTGTAGTTTTATTTTCATTTTCTTTTAGGTGAAAACATTTAATGTTTTGTTTTCTTGTCTCCTTTATAAAAAGTTTTAAACCACGGATAGGCAAAGTGAAAACAGACTATACCACAGGTGGGTTTGCTGTAATTATCCCTATAGCTTCTACGGTTATGCATGTAAGACATCCAATAGAAACATTATATTCAAAGACAAAAGTTAGGTATAGTATTTAAATGTTGTTCCATAGGTTCCTCTCTTAAAATTCAGTCATATGACTTTTCTCATGTGACAGAAGCGTACTTTTAGTTAAGTACAGTCACATGATTGAATTTTAATAGGAAAACCTAAGGAACATCACCTAAATATTATACCTAAATTTTTCCCTATATCCAATATCCATCAGAAGTACTGTATCCAATAAAAAAGAGTGATAGCATATAAGTGTAAGGAATTAAGCCATGAATGAAATAGTAAAAAGTGGTGTGTGTAGTAAAGTGTGTGTAATGTATTATGGATCAATAAAAGCTTCTATTTTATTGATAACTCTTTTGAGTATCTACTTGAGTGTGGTGAGATTTATCACAAAGTATTTGACAAAATACTTTTCTATTGAGTGACAAATTTATTTTGACAAAGCTTCCACAACGGCAAAGCTCTACAAAGAGTTCAAATACATCTTAGGTATAGACCTTGATAAAGGGATCAATGGTGCTTAAAGGAAATCAATACCATACAGATATCAGCCATACTAGGGAAATATACCATACTAGTTATTAAACTAGTATCAGTACTCCTCTAAAATGTATTAGATTGTACTGGCTATACCAGAGATGTTTCAGCCAGTATTGGCATTACAATTTAAAATATACTAGTCGCAAACCCACGCGATGCGTGTGAATAGATAATTATATTTTAGTTATGATATAATATATAATTTGTTCTTTAAATTTTATGGAAAATAATTTGTTCTCCCAAAAACTTAAAAAATTTCTAAAATTATTTTTCATTTATTTATCCCAAAAAATATATCATCATTTTATTATTTGGATTTATTTGATTGATATTATTCATTTTTTAGGCCGTCCATATTTTAATAAATTATGTTATCATGCGTTATATTTTCCTAATTTTTTTTTTCCTGTACAACTAAACTATTTGAGTTTCAAATATATTGTTCAAAATTTTCATTCTCTTAAAAAGAAATTATTATATTTATAATTTTTCTTATCATAGGAGTAGCTTCGAACTATTGATTGAGTTTTGTTTACTAATATAGATACATGAAATTGGAACTGCATATTTCTTAGACATTCCTAAGTGACTATATCATATTATAAATTTAATATTTAAAATAATATATAGGAAAAAAGTAGAGTTTATGTCTAAAATTGAACACTTCACCTATCAAAATGAAAGAAAATAATTAGTATAACATAAAGAGAACATGATCTTTTTTCTTCTTTTTTTTTTAATTACATACACTTTTATTTATTAAGATTTTATTGCCTTTAACTAGATCTTCATATTGCATTTTTGTTACTACACTCCTGTTGAGCCTTCTCATTTGTTACATCATTGGCCACATCATTATTCTTTTAGTATTTATTTTTTACATTTAATTTTTTGAAAATATTAAATATATAAATATATTGGCTTTACAAATTCATCTTAGGCAGTTTTAATTTTACATATTCATTTACTTTAATTTTGATGTTATAACTAAATAATGAATCAATGAAAAATAAAAATAAAAATATTGTCTATACATGTTCATCTTGGGCGGTTTAATTTTAATAGTTGATAGACACATTCAAATACTTAGCCAACATTGTATTTTGATATAAATTCAAAATCTCACTTTCAAAATAACTAAGTATTATGTCCAAAAAAAAAATCAAACAAAAGCTAAAAGAGGGAGAGAGAAGACTTGTAACGGAAAACTTTAAAAAATCAAACACACTATCAAATCGTATTAACCCAAAATAGTATTATATAAAAAATACAATGATTCATCAACATAAAGTAAAGTTGCAAAAAAGAATATATATATATATATATATAGAGAGAGAGAGAGAGAGAGAGAGAGAGTAATCACTTTTTTGGGAGAGAAATAGAAAATAAAATGAGAAAAAGAAGCATTGAATTAAAAATAAGTCATAAGTCAAACACCAAATTATCCAAACCATGATATATAATAGAATAACATTATATTCTCGTAAACTATATTTATATGCAATAAAATAACATTTAATAATTATAAAAAAGAAAAAAAAAGATAATAACTTAAAAACACAAAACCAAATTGCAATCCAAAATAAAATTCTAAAGAACACATAAATACATCAATTTAAAGTAGAGATACAAAAAATAAAAAATTCACACAAAAATAAAACATGAGAGAGAGAGAGAGAGAGAGAGAGAGAGAGAGAGTAATAACCTTTTTCATGTGAGAAAATATGTATAGAATGGGATAGAAAATGTCATATTTATAATAATAGAATAGGGATAAGAAGAGTAAAAAAAAAAAAAAAAAAAAGAGAAAAAAATAGATCAAGAGTGACATTAAGGTTAAGAGTAGCAGAGAGATGAAAAGGTAAAAGAGAAGTTATGGTTGGAAATAGTAGAGAGAAATGATAATTAAGTAGATGATGTGACCGCTGATGTGACTCAATAGAAGCGTAGCAACAATAAATGATACGCTTTAGCTTTTAGATATATATATATATATATATATATATATATATATATATATATATGTATAGAAATATATAAGTAGTAGTAATCCCAAAACGGTACATTGGTATCAATCGGTATTGAAATATTTTGTTCCCTTGGCCACACCAAAATGGCCTCTAGTACGAAATTGACTCTTTGGCTTAAATATCTCTCTTTCTGGCTTTCTTTGGCTGAATACTTGGTGGTGGTATTACTTCAATATATGCTACAAACACAAGAAATTTTACAATTTATTTCACAATATATAAGGTCACTCATGACATTACTTTTATTGTCATCACCAGTAGGAAGATGACATTTGTACTTGTCCAACAAATTAAATGGGTCATGTACATTACATATGACAGGGTATATGTCATCTTCCTATTAGTGGTTGGAGCCAAACCTTTTTATATTTTTCCTGTCAAAACATTGGAAAGATCGATTATATTTCCTTCCTAATTTTCTATCCTTCTTATCAATATATAGGTTGAAATTTTATTTTCTTTTTCCTTTTTTTTCACTATTTCAATCTAAGGTTTTTTTTTTTTCACTTAAAACTATTTTCCAACCATAAACTATTTTCAAGTGAAAACATTTTCAAAAAATATATATATATATTTTCAAGTTTTTAGTTGCATTCTAATAAATGTTCTAGAAAACGTATCTTCTAATACTTTCTCACATTTTCTCAAATTCTAATTATCTATAATAAACAAATTCCAACCCAAAAAATCCAAAATAAAAAACGAGAGAGAGAGAGAGAGAGAGAGAGAGAGAGAAGTTTTCAGGGAGTTCTGTGACTATAGATAAGATCGGTGACCAATGGTTTAAGCTAACATCAGATGCTAATAGTGGAGGGTGGAGGCAAAGGCTACTGTGTTTTATGAGAGGCATAAAATGTTTTGCCCGAAAATAAAGGCAAAAATCATTTTACACCAAAATGCCCTAAATTTTATAGCCAACCTAAAATATTTCCATTTTTTTTTTTTTTGAGGGAATAAAATATTTCCATGTTGACCACCTAAAATTGGGGGAAATTATTTTCAGATGGTCAACATGGAAATATTTTGGATGAAACTAACACAACCTTTCAGCAAAAAACAACAACAACCTACTACCCAGTACCCATCATACCTGAGTAATGCTACACAAAATAATTTTCACAATAACTTGATTGACCCACTAATCCATATGATAATATTCCATTAATGGACCCATTCTGTTAAGGGCATTGATTCTCTCATAGTCTCATTCTCACACACAGACACTATATTGTACATCATCCCATACACATCATCTATTTCATATTTTAAATGCAGACATTAATTAAAAAAATATTGTTATTATGTGTGAAATTATGAACATTGTATACTAATTAAGCGAAGCCTAAAGAAAAATTACCATATTTAATAAATGCTAACGTGGCTCAAATTATCGGTCGCTGGTCACTTTGACCGAAGCTGACAAAAAAGCCAAAACCCAAAAGTAGCGGGAAGTAACTAACTTAACTAATTTACTAGGTCGGTTTATAAGAGCCATATCCTCTCGTAGACTCACTCTTCTTCACCATTCAAACGAAGAGCTCTCAAAATTGAAAATTCTCAATTCTCAAACAAGAATCGCTGTTAGCTCTCATTTTCTCAAGGGTAATACTACTTCTCTCTCAAGGGTACTCTCATTTTCTCTATTCTTTCCCCTTCATGTTTGAATAAAAGTCTCCAACTCTTTGAGTTCTCAATACAATATATAGTATTTGCTTTCATGTTATTTCATTTTGTTGATTCTCTTCTAGTTAAGGCATTTTGATATTTGCAAGCTGAAGTTGCCAATAATAAAGAATGCATTTCTTTTTGCACTATATTTTGGTCTTGACCTTTATTAGAAACGTCCAAGAAAAGCAGAGAGCTTGCTATTTACTGGCTTAAATATTTGTATTCAAATGAGTTTTTCCTGTTTAATTTTTAGACTTTGGAAAGAAAAAGAAACTAGTTGTGTGGGATACTTGGTTTTAGTTACTGGGTTCCAACTTCCAAATGAGAAATTAGAGATTAAAAATTGAAAGTCTTTTCTTTTTACTATCCAACTTTTTCTTGGTAAACAAACAGAGCATAAAGAAAGCTCCTTTTTGTATTTTACATTTACGCTACACTTTCTTTTTGTTTTCTTTTAGATAATCTCTTATGGGGTTTCTACGATTTTGATTTTCATTATTGTTTTGGGCTTGAATTTTTCTTTCTTATTGGCAATTTTACTCATTTATTGCTTAAAGAAGCTTTTGAGCCCAACTTGATATTTCTTATATAAACAGAAGTTACAGAACAATCCCATGGACAGCATTGATCATTGGGCAGAGCTCTTTGTTAGAGAAATGTTGAGGGCCTCCACTGTAGAAGATGGTAAAGCTCGTGCTTCAAGATTGCTTGAGAATTTCAAGAAATCCATCTGGGAACTTTCAATTGCAGGGATGAACGAGGTTGTTTATCTTGTTATCATTTCTGTTGCTGTTAAATTTAGAGAAAATTACAATTTATCTTTTGTAGTTTGGCCATTTCATATAATTTTCTCCATAAAATTTCTATGCTTAAATTTGACCCCTTAAAATTTGGACTAAAATGAAATCATTAGAGTTCTGTCCAAAGTAACCGTAATGATTTTATTTTAGTCCAAATCTTGGGGGTCAAAATGTAGCAATTAAAAACATTTGTAACACTAAATTATGATTGTACCAAACCATAAGGAGAAAAATTGTTTGTTCACAAAATGCAAAATCCATTAATTTGGATGGAATCTGAAAGGTTTCATTTTAATCCATAGGTTAGGGTAGCAGTTGAAAGTTTGTGTACTTTTTTTTATAAAACCAAACTACAAGGGAGTAAATTGAATTTTATCCATAAATCTAATCAATGTAATAGCTTATTTCCTTATTTTAGAAAAATAAGATGCTGATGCAAAAATCTCCATTAAGAGGCTTAATATGACCCCATATATAGAGTTTTTTTTCTAATAAGTTAATTATTATATATTCTTTTTACCTATTAGAAGTCTATTTGTCACTTTAAAAAACAAGAAAAGGCTATGTGTGAAATAGATATTTAGTGAAACCTGTCATTGATAACTCTTGATAGAAGGATTTTATGAAAAGAAAACTATCATTAATTACAGTGGGGTCCCTAATCTATAGGAAGAAATTTGTGTCCATCAAAGGGTTTACAATGTGTAAGAACTCTTAACTTATTTATTGCTTTTCTCTACAAGATTATTTGAACAACATTAGCAGGAGGTAATTTTTAATTTTTTTCCACTGTTTTTTTAATTCTCACAGGTGTTTGAAAATGGAGATGCACTCTTTCATGAAAATACAAAGCTCAAGCAAGCAGTGGCTATCCAACATGAACTTCAGAAAGAGTACGAAAAATGGAACTTGGAGTTGCAGCAACTGGTTTCCCAGTACCAAATTGGGCTGAGAAATTTACAGGTTTAGCTCACAGACCCCATAATTTCTTGACTCTGTATATGATCATATGTTTGGTCAGAATTTCAGCTTGTTTTCTATGTCATCTGCAGAGTTTTTCATGGCTATATGATGTTTGGAATTAGAAAGAAAATGTTCAGAAAATTGTGAACTTAATATTCCTGCATTGGTCATTTTTTTTTAGATCATTGCTTTCTCTACAGTCATTGCATGATTTTAATTAACTATATGTCTACTTTATCAATAAAAATAAAAATAAAAAAACAAATTTGATTTCTCTAGTCTGATGATTATTGTTTGATTGTATGATGCGGTACCAGGCAAAGAATTTTGCATTGACAAGACAAAATCAGCAAATGAAGAATTTTTTAATGTCAAGCCATCTACAATAGACTCAGCAAAGCAACTCCATCCCGAGGCGCTTCCCTACACCCTGATGTCTTCTATTGATTCTTGGATGTGTTAATTTGGCCTAATGGTTTTTAGTATGTTAGCATGTGAGCGCTTTCAACTCCTTGAAAAAGGTAGTGCAATATATTTATCTGTAGGCACTACAATTGGTGTCTGCTGTCCCAATTGCTTTGCAGGGGATTTCCTCTCTTATATTCAAATGGTAGGCAGTGATGAAAGATGTATTCAGTTTCATTTGAATACATCATTAAGGATTACTTCTCTTTACTGTTTGTGTCCTCAATTTCAATATTGAAATTGATACACATAGTAGGTGTTTGTAGGTTTATGTGCTAAGAGATCAAATACATCAATTGTAGCTCTATACCTTGATAAAGAGATTAGTGTGCTTAATAGCCCTCTTTCTGAATTTCTTTGGCTGAATACTTGGCATCATTGCTTGAACAAGCATTATCTCCCAATCAGTCTGTAGCAACAGATCAACCTTTGTGATTTTATTAATATTTAAGTCCTTGTAATCAAAGATACTACTTGTGAGTTGTGTAAAGATTTTTCAAGTTTTCGATAATCCTTGATAAAATGCTAACCAACATGTGTCAATTGACAATCTCAATTGGATCTTAGGTTGATACTCCCATATAAGCACTATCATTTACAGTTGAGAAACACCATTGCTCATTTCTCTAGATCTCTATTTCAAGATTCATTGCTTTTCTGCATTTTGGTAGTACTGAGGAAAAAAAAAACTCAATTTGTAAATCCTCGGAAGGATACATTTCTACCTCTCTGGACTTTGTCAAATTGAAATTTAGTTGAAACTGCTAACCTCATGAATCATGGTCATGAGGTGAAAGTTTGAATAAATTATATTGTATTACATTGTGCCTAGTATCTTGCAGAATCGTATTCTTTCTTGTAATATGCTGTCTTCATAATGTTGTGCCTCAAATGTTTATAAATCACATGTAAAATAGCTCAAAAGTGTCAAATTTGAAACTCTATACACGATTTTATAGAGTTTCTTCAGGCATTGTATATAAGAAATTTTCATATGGAATTTCCACAAGTTCATCTAAAACCTGGTTTAGTAGTACATCAAGAACTTGTTGCTCTAACTCCATGCAGACCTCTTCAAATTCTTCACATCCATAGAAATTCTTTGCTTTCCAATTTGACTCTCTACTATCATTTTCTGTCAACCTAAAAAGCTTCCCCAACACTTCCCTGTAATACTGTGTCTCTGAAATGTCCATTGATTCGCAATCCTTGCTCTTGATTGATCCGACTCTAGGATCATCAGTATAAGAAACTTTTGCTGTAGATTTTCTCTCTAAATTCAACTCCATGGGCCTTGAAACTTCTGTAATAAATATCATCAAAGAACATGAAGTTAGAGGATATCATTACACGGTATGAACTACAAATTTTAGTACAAATTAAAAATTAAAAGACTTATAAATGATGTATTTTCAATCACAAAAAGTAATTTTGATATTCATTTATTATATTGTTGAAATGGCACCAGCTACATTTATTTATTATGAGGTCAGTTTGTAAGTTAGGAGTAGTTTTAGCATTTTCCTAACAGGATGTCGTTGAAATTGCATATAACAAGATATTTTCTTCTAAAATGATAGCCTTATTCAGAAAACAAACCTGATATATGACTTCCTTGTTGCATTATACAATCACTGACTTCAAGAACAGATACTGGACTTGAATTTTGAGAGTCAGAGTCAGGCTCTACTTTCACAGCTAAATGCTGAACTTTTCTTCTCCTTGTGAACTTGGGTTCAACCAACAGTTTCTTCTGATTTATTGGCTTCGATGGACTTTTCGCATTCAAACTTGCAACATTATTTCTATACTCTTTCTTCTTGTGAGCTGGAACAAGGCTCAAACGCTTAGCTCCATTGCTGTTACTACCATTACCAGCTTTTGAAGATAGGTTGGACTTGGTTGAGACTCTCCTAGGCTCATCCCTTAACTTAGAGATCTTGTTGTTTACTTGACTCGCCCTCATATTCTCTTTGCTCTTGCTTCTCTGTTCCTTCCTCTGCTTCATATCTCCAAAACCCATCTCAGATTTCCTCACTTTGGTCCTCATTGATCCCTTGGTTTCACTTTCATCCACCTCATTCAGGCACACAACCAAGAAATCATGGCTCTTTTGATGTGACAAAGTTGGAACCTCACGAAATGACACCGAGGTCCTAACTCTGCGATGCTGAGCTCGAGTTAAATCATACTCCAGCATATAATCCGCAAAATTCACTGACTTGCTTCGCAAAACTGAGTCTTGGGGCCCTTTTCTTGGAACCCAATTGGTCTCTGGCAATGAGTCTAAGCCCATTAGTCTTGCCACGACTCCTAGGTTACCTGGAGCTTGGATTGCAGCCTCAGCTTTTGGATTTTCAGTCTGAATCTCCTCAGACTTGCTTGTCTTTGAGTCACTAGTAACATAATCGGCTGGGTGAGTTGGGAGACTTTTAAGGCATGAAATCCTGCGTACCATGTTGGAGAAACACCCAGAATTTGCATTGTGTGAATGAGTCATTGTTCAATGAGGGAGAGAGGGATAGGCTAACTTTGCCAAAGATTGGCATGCAATATATAACTAGAATAATGGTAGAGATGGATTCAAAGTTTGTCAGCGAA
Organism: Quercus tomentella; assembly: GCA_028535165.1. Taxonomy (NCBI): domain Eukaryota; kingdom Viridiplantae; phylum Streptophyta; class Magnoliopsida; order Fagales; family Fagaceae; genus Quercus; species Quercus tomentella. Next base: position 14,614,018 of record JAPQVY010000012.1, read on the forward strand.
ACAATTAGGACTTTACGAGGACCAGGAAGTAACTCGGAGGTAACCAGTACCTCCATTGCCAAAAGCATAGAATAATAGCAACATTACAAGAGACAAATTTCATTACTTTTTTATTACCATCTTTTTGACTTTATATAGTATATAATTAATGCAATATTATTTTTATATCCGAATTATATATCAATCATAATCTAACACTTTTATAGCCGTAAAAAAATTATTATGAAAATTTATTTCATTGTTAGACTTATTAGAATAATAGAATAGACATAGGAATAAAACCCCTTTTCCCTCTCCATTGTGTGTGTATGTGTGTTTGTTTCTCAAAAAAAACATAGGAATAAAACATTTATCAAACATGTGTTTAAAGTACTCATAATACAAAAAATATGTTTGATAACATGTTTCAAACAATATATTTTAAAATATGAAAAAATGTATTGTGTGTTTGGTATGTGTTTTTTTTTTTTTTTAATTACAGTGGTAACTTTTTGACATTAAAATTATTTTATTAATATTTATTAGAGGAGAGAGAAGGTTCATGTTTAGCGTGAGAGGGGGAAAAAGAGTTGTAGTTGATGTTAGGTCTAATCAAGTGAATCCCACACTTTTCTAAATATTTACAAAAATACTATTGAACAATGTTACTTGAAAACTAAAAACAATATGGAAAGTTTTTTAAATATAGTGTTTAAAAACCTTATATTGAGAATCGTGACTCAAACACTCTTACCAAACACCTTTTTTTTTTAGCTTATAATTTTCAATATTTAAACGCTGAAAAATGTTATATGGAATCACTTACCAAACAATCTCTAATTCTTTTAGATTAGCTTTCTATTTTTTTTTTTTTTATAGACAGAATTTTAAGTATTTTAAAACTTCAATTTTCTTAAGAAGAATCACACTTATCAATTCAATATTAAAAAGAATCATCAAAAAGTTAAATAAATTGTAATATTTCATTTTATACTGTAATAATTTTTTATAAAATAATAGTAATAATAAAGAAAAAAAAAAAGGACATGATATAATTATGTACATGTTGGACTATGAAATCACAGTAGAATTTTTCATGTGAGGTAACGGCATCAATTGATTGGGAATTGAATGCTGTCGGTAGACAGGTCAAAATGGCACTTGTCGGATTCAGATTAGAGAGCAGAATAAAAAAATTGATGGGTGTACGCGCAATTAGGTCGCGTAAATTTTGTACGATAAAGAATGTAACGACGAATTTGAGTGTCACTTTGTCCAAGTGTTTTCTCAGTCATGCACACTTTTTAGCTTATAGCCTTTAGGCTACACCTACGCGCCTCGTACTAAGACTAAGACTACGCAAAAGAGAAAAATGCAAAAATCACAACTTTTTCACAATTTTGTTACATATTGACTCACGAAATTATGAACTTACAGGGAACCATTATTTAATTTTTATTACTTACGAGTTGCCAAGTAGTAAAATTGTCATAAAATTGTAGAAAATTTTGTAATATTAAAGTTACTCGATAAGTCTTAAGTAATAAAGTAAAAATAATAAATTTATAATTTTATTATTCACGACTTATTACATGAGTAAGTTATAAAAAAAATTATAATTAAAAAAAAAGTTACAATTCTCACAATACAGGCACAAATTGCAGCAAAAGTTGTGAAAAAAGATACAATTCTAACGTTACTCGGCGAAATAATAACTTGATTCGAAATAGTAACTTGATTTGGTACCATGTATCTATCTAATCTGAGTGTAAATCGTGTTTCAGGTTTCAGCCGAAGTTGCTGACTTTTCTTTCTTTTGGTACTCTCCATATTTATCAAAGTCTGAACCACTGTGGTCTTTGCTCTTACACGCTGTACGAATTCCAAGCCACCGACTGGATTGACTTTCAGATTTTGGGTCAGGCTCTCTCTGTCTCTCTCTCTGGCATGGATTCGGATTTTAGTTGGTGGGTCATTTCTTGATTGGACTCAAAATGTCGGCTGAATCCAATATTTAAACTGATATGGGCTTTGACTCAGTAATGAAAACACGTTTTTCCAAGCTCTAATCTACAGATTCTACACTGGTGTGTCTCAAACATGAGATAAGTGAGGAAATATGAGTGGAAGTGTCTATGTATTGAATTGTGTGTAAAAGCTTTATCAGTGCTCTATGAAGGGAGATATATGAGTATTGTACAAACAATAGGAGCGGAATACGACTATACAAATACAATGGGCTTGTCTTCATGTAAGCGGCCTGGTGGAGCAGGCTTGATGAAGATATCATCAACTAACTAATCCTGTGAGAAGACAAAACATAACTACAAGATACTCTGAAATAAATGATAACAAACGAAGTGACAATCAATTTCAATATGCTTAATATGCTTATGAAATACAATATTGTGGGCAATTTCAATATACTTGTAGGAGCAAATGCAGCTAGAGGAGCTCAACCATGGTGTTTACAACTGTGTGATATTCAGCCTCAAAATTGGAGCGAGCAACTACAATATACTTCTTATTTTTCTAAGAAAAAATGAGGGATTTACTAAGAAGAAAACTAAAAACTTGTGTTGGAACGGAAGTTCATGGGATCTCTTACCATTCTATCTCAAATAACAAAGGATTTTGAAAACAATAGCATAATAAGACGAATGTGGTGTAGCCAGGAACTTGTTAGAATTATCTTATGGGATTAAATTTATCATTTCCTAATAGTTTAAATCTTTGGGATAATTAATAATTTATCATGATATCAAAACATGAGAACCTAAATTCAATCTTTGTCTCCGTTCTACATCCCATTTAAAATGTTAAAAATCTCACATGTTAAGAGAGAGTTTAGGCTCACACGTAGAAGATGTCAGGTCAAATAACAATGAGCTAAACTAGACTCTCATTTCAAAATATATTATACAATAAAAGACAAAGGGTCATCATATATTTAAAATGATTCTTGTTGTTCACCTCCCTTTATCGTCAACTAGTCCACACAAAAGTTAGCTTCCCGATATATAGATGTGCGATTTCTACCCACTAATCTCTATCAAGTAGGTTCTTGCAATTATATATATAATTAATTTTAAAACTTCAGAGATAACAAATAAATAATGATTATCACACATTTGTTATTGTACACTCACCATGTACATACTACCACATGGATTGAAATTATATTTTAAAAACACAATTTCAGTTAAAATTGTGAGAAAACACAATTTTATGATTTCACAATTTTAACTAAAATCATATTTTTAAAACACGATTTTAAAGGAAGTGTGTACAAAGTGTACAATAACTAGCGTGTAACAAAATTTTCCTCCTACAAGAGGAGGCTCGTCAAATATTTTATAAAAATTCTTGTTGTTCACCTCCCTTAGCCATTACTAGTCTGCCCAAGAATTAACTTCCCAAATCCCAATAGATGTGCCAAATTTCTACTCGCGGATCTCTATCGAACAAGTTCTTGCTATCAAAAACAAGTACAGAAGCCCAACATGGGTTGTTAGCTCATAATGCAATAATTAATGGACCAATAGAATGTCCACCTTGAGAATAATTCTATATACCCTATCCCAAGTGAGAGCCAATCATTCTCTTGTTGTCCATAGCTCAGCAATGATACTAGTTGAATGGCCTAGCTTAAGCGTGAAACATCCCAAACAGATTTTTACGTGGTCACGGATTAGTCCTTCTCCCCTTGCTGACTAGAATTAATGGCCTTTGGGTCTCTTATCCGTATTCAGTTTCACTTTTCTAAAGAGTGAGATTACCAAGCAATGGCTATGAGTGTGGTGAGGCCTGATGTCGGTGCCTGCTGATAAGCAATGTGAAAAGTATTCTAGTGCATGCTGACAACTCCTATGAATAATTTGTTGTGTTGGTATCGAAATCTGTTGGAAGATTTGCTGGTTCCCTACTAGCCATATTCACAATGTTAGAAAGGAAAATAATAGTCACCAGGGATTAGTTGAGAGTCTAGATTTAGGTGGCACCAGTCAGAAATGTCCTGATGAAAGAAAATTTGCCCAAGAGGGAGGATTGGAGCACTTAGAACCATACATTCTTGACCCAATTGCAGTTACTCAATGCATGTATGGAAGTTTTTCACTGATACAAACAACAAATGCATATAAGTAATAAACTTTAACTTGATACTAGGTGAATGGATACCATATGGACGGAGTCAATTTCTTCGTCGTTTTGTTACTTGATGGTAAGGACCACCATCTCATTAGCGACATATCTCACATGCCAATGGTGTTAATAGAAACATGGTTGGCCTTACTCAAAACCACATATCTCTGTCTTTGAATTTTCCATATAAGATAGGACACGAACGATTGCTTTATAAGAAAAGAAATTGACAGCCCTTATAGGGAGCTAGCTAGCTCCAAAAACCAAGATTTGTGAATTAAGATGGCTGACGGCAAAGTAAGTGGAAATTGGATGGTTTAATTGAAAATTTTGCCAAAATGATTTTTCATTCAGAATCAATCATTTAGTGTAAGTTTGGATAGCAATGCATTTGCATTTGTGCTGGCAGTAACGTTTTTTGTGTGTGGGTCTTGTGCACTGTTCACGAAACCCGCAAAACCCGCAAGTACAGATTTTAACAAATTTTTCTTTAAAACTGGGTCCCACAGCACTATTCACACATTTAAAAATTATTTTACTACAATGTTTTCAGTTTTTAGTAATAAGCGGTATCCAAACAGGCCCTCAGTATTCATTTAGATTAGGATTAAAAATTAAAATTATTTCACTATTCGACTTATTTTTGCTACCATTTAGGGACCCTACTGCACTTTTTGGCATTATTCATGAGTCGCACTGTACTATTTCAACTAACTTTTACCTTTATCTACAGTACTTTCAGCAATAATTTTTTAGTTTGAACAAAATAAACGGAATCCAAACACACCCTCAATTAGGTACAGTGCCAAAAAAAAATCATCATTTGTGTAATTTACTGTTTCCTTCCTTAATCACAGAATGAGAAAACTTTAAGTACAAGTCCTTGATTGAACCTTAGATAAGCTGATTAAATCCAACCATAAAACAAACAAACAACCAAACAAAGCAACAATAATATGCGAGTCAGTATCTCAAATGGAACAATAGCCTTTAACTTTGCCAACCCAATTCAAAACTTTTAGAATAAATTCATTTTCTTCTTTTTCTTCTTATCATCAATTCTGAAATTTTTAATAGTACACTACATTATTGCTGAAGAGATTATTCTCTCCAAGAAGAACAAATATGCATCTTCCTCCCTATTACAGCAATAACGTTGAGAATGCCATATGCATATATATTTAACTTATGTTCTAAAAGAAGTAGCTCTAATCATATTTGTCAGGCATTAGTTCTCTCATGGCATAACAAATTCGTTGTTATGCCACATTGGATCACAAGCTTGAACATCAAATTTAATTAAGAAAGGCAATCCAAGGTAAAATCTCGAGAACCTTTCTTCTTGTTGTAATGAAAGAATGCAATTTGAAGCTTTTAATTCAACTTAGATGATGCATCCGGCTCAGAGTCAGTTTGGTAGTACACAACATCCCCAGTGTCACTAACATAATGGTCTTGTTTCAAGCTTCTTATCAAATTTCCAATTAGGTGAAAAGGAAGAGGCCCTGATTTCTTTGGCTCCCGGTAATATTTGCCAAGAACTGGCTTGGCTGCCTCAGTCTACAGGTGGAACAACAACAAGAGCATCAAAATTTTGCAGGTCTTAATGTTTTTCCACAACTGTGAAATGACAAATTAGTTCTATCACACAAAAGAGATACTTACTGCTTCAATTAGGTGGTAGTGAGGTATTTGAGGAAAAAGATGGTGTATGACATGGGTTCCAATATCATGGTGGATATTATTAATCAGTCCATAGTCCCGATCAAGAGTTGTAAGACCACCCCTAAGATAACTCCATTCCTGTTCCAACATAATGGAGGAAACTTTAACATCTAAAAGGAAAAATGCCATACCACAAACTTCAAACCAAAAAAAAATATATATATATATATATCTATATATATATATATCCTTGGCTTCTCTTTTTTCTTTGCTATAATGTCTTAAGAATTAGGTTAAATTGCATAACTTAAGACTATTTTTTCAAAATTTTCCTCATACTTAAAAATGTTTCAAAAAGTTCCTTATTGTGACAGTCATCTAGTATATAGAAAGTGCATACTTAGCAAAGGGAACTCATGAAACCAAGGTTACTTTGATAACATGGAGGACAAGGCATGAATTCCATTTCCTAAGCCAGCATTTTTCATTCATTAGTTGATGATAAGGACCTCCTTGAAACAAATTTGAATGTATGATTTTTGAAACAATGTCAAAGGTTGAGGATCAAATATGCAATTTAAACAAAGAATTATCTATGTGGACTAACATCGACCTTGCAAAAACTCTAGGCATATCTCTATCTTATCTTTTCATATTTCCGTACTTCAATATAGGAAGAAAACAAATGGACAAAAATGAAGTGACATACAACTTTAAAAACCATACCTTTCCACGATACCATGGTAATTTTTCTTCATGACCATGATGATGCAGGTAAGTGACTAAGTCCAGCCACATAACAAAAACCTAAGAATGAAGCAAAGTCAGGTTTTAACACTCAACCATTGGAGAAGAAAAACTCATTCTCTTTTTCCATAGCAGACCAATATGAATATTGAAGAAACAGGATTTACCCAATAGGGAACGCCATAGAGCTTAAGTAATTGCATAGGACCCATTACAAAGCCTAACCCCACAAGGAGGGCAGCCATTGCTGTCCAACATACAGTGGAAGTGATCACATCTTTCCTCTCACTGGGAACAAACAAGTCACTGCTTGGGTCAAAATGTGAACCGGTCTTCCCAGGACTTCTACCCCACTGCAAGGAAAAGATTTATCAAAATTTAACAAGTAATTTCAAAGACTCTACGTTCAAACCTAACCAACCAAGTCACCACACACTTACAAGGTAGAAGGGGTATGCAAGCATTGGAAAAGGCACAGTGAATCGCAAAGTCTTCGTAGCCACATCCAAACTCTTGTAAATTCTTTCAGACAACTGCAGGAATAACATGTAAAATTGTTAAATTTTAGTTTGAAAATTGATCAAATTTGTTTAAAACAAACAAACAGAGAAGCCATAAACAGAGGAAATTTACAAACCGGGTGCCATGATTCGTCATTCTCAACATGTCCATGATTTTGATGATGAGTCCTATGGCTAATTCTCCTAAAAATTAATCCAACAATTAATACATTAGGCCATGAACAGCTCCAAATCTCAAATTTAGAATTATGTAGATTACCAAAGAAAACAAATGCAATGAAACAAATATTAAAGGCCAAAACGCATTGGCTTGTGTATAAAACATAGAAGAATTTTTTATCAGGAGCATACCATCCATGATACGGTACAAGAATTGAAGAATGTAGAATATGCCCCACCACACTGTTTAACTTAGGATTGTTTGAAAAGCTTCCATGACCACTGCAGAAGCAAGACCAAAGACCAATTACATTACAACATACAAATTGGCATTCAAATTAACAACCAAAAATAGCAGAGAAAGTATAAAAAATCAAAAGGGTTTGGTTGTAAATTACCAGTCATGGCCAAGAACAAAGAGAGCCCAAAACATGGTTCCCTGAGCAGCCCAATATAGAGGCCAAACAAACCAATTGTTGACATAAGCAGCCGCCGCAGCCAATCCAAAAACCACAACAACATCCCTGACCACATAGATCATAGACCTCCAAGGGTTCTTAACCCAACAATGCTTTGGAATGGCGGCTCTAATATCAGCCAATTTGAATGGTGGTGGTGACCCAGGATTGAATTTAAGTTCTTCTTTTTCTTCTCCATTGAACCCATTGACACCGTTAATTCTCTGTTGGCTCTCTTCCTCTCCTTCAATGGAAGGAACCCTCAATGGAACACTCACTTTTAGACCCCAGTTCCTGTCTCTTAAACACCCAGTTGGAGAAGCAAATTTGAGATCTGTACCACCTTTGTTTGAATGTAAAAATCTAATCTTTGAGGGCTTGTATGAGGTGGGTCTGGCTCCGGGTCTATGAAAAACTTGAGGAAGAGGCTTTAAGCCACATTCTGATAAGACCCAGCTCGCCATTGATGACCCAGATGAAGCTAACACACAAAGTTTCTGCTTTGGATCCCTCTCTCTCAAGTAAGAGACAGAGAAAAAGTTAGAGAGTACAGTGATAAAGAATCAATTTGTGGAGCAAAAACTAAAAAGAGAAAAAGTCTGCCACGCAAAAAATATCTATAACAAATTGACAATACTTAATAAAGTATTAATATATTTTTCTCAGAGAGAAAAATAAGAGAAACACATGTCTGTGCTTCTCTTTCAAGTTTCAACAAGGTCCTCAAGTTTTTTCCCGGGGTTTCTCAGTAAATCTCTCTCTTCTGTTAAATAATATGGATCTGTTTAAGTTATTTGTAGCACAAAAAACAGAGAGAATAGCACTAATTGGTGAAGGGCTTTTAAGGGTTTTTGATTCAAAACCTTGGAATGGGAGGTGGTGAGACAAGCCAACAAGTGCAAAGTGCTTAAAGTTTGGTGTTGTTTGTAGCTAAGCTATGTGGGAAAATATATATCATATACTCCTATATAATAGATCTCCACTGCTTGTAACCGTGTTTCTCTCACTTTTTGCTGTGTGGTTCCTAGGAATTTGCTCATTCCACTTTGTTGCACTCCTGCTTTGACCTGGATTCTAGGACGGTAGGATTTGCCAACATAAACATCTAATTTTTTCTAATCCTTAAAAAAATCTTATCAAAAAAAATTCTTGAAAAATAAAAATTAAAAAAAAAAAAAAAACTTTTGACAGTACCATTTTTGACAACATTTAATTGTATTTTTTAAATGATTAAATTGATTTTTTTTTTTTTTAAGAATTCGTAAAGTTAATAAATCTAGAGATATAACATTTTTTTTTACTAAATTTTAAATTTTTTCTACAGCAATTAATATGGTTTGTTGTACTTAATGTTTAATAAATGTTAATAGGTATAAGTGCTTGTAAGGTGTTGGGGGGGCGGGGGGGAAGGATCGGGGTGCAAGTCTCCAGAAGGGAGCTTCACACACATATACACTTAGATTATGTTAGAGCAGAATTCTATCTTGTATCAAAAATAAATAAATGATAATAAAAGTTGTGTGGTCATGATTAACTTATCTTATAATGATATTACTTTACAAACTTCTCATATCAATAATTATAAAATAAAATAAAAAGATAATAAAGTTAATATACCCATCTCAATTTGTTTGTCTTGTTTTTTAAGAGAACGCCATTTATTATTTTTTCTGCGGTATAAAAATGTAAAAATATTCAAAATTAATCTAAAATAAATTTATTAAAAAATTGAAATACTAAATCTAAAATAGTTTTAGAAATAAAGTAGGGGCATAATAGGGGACATTAGTAAGTTAATGGCTTTTAATTTTAAAAACGGGACAAGATTTTGAAACAACCCAAGATGAAATAGAGGACAAACAAATTGCAGTAACATTTTTAAATAAATTTTATGACTTTTTTACAACAATTAATATGGTTTGTTGTCATTAATGCTTAAAAAAATAACAATAATAAATCTATCTATATAAAAATGCGAAGTTGCTTTAATTACATCAAATCATTTTAATTAGGGAAAGTTAACGATGCGCCAATGCGGCATTGATTTAGGATATATTTTTAAAAACTTTTTTATAGGAAAAGAAAAAAAAACAATTAATATTTTTGATGACTTCTTATACTTCTCATAAAAATTATATCAAAAATTTTCTAAAATAATTTATTAACAATTATCCTAAAAAGCATATAGATGATGGAACCCTTTTAATAGTTATTAAAAAAAATTATGAAATATATTATCTCTCAACATTACTCAATCTTTGTGTGCTCCAATTATTTCCCTTTCATTAAGCCACACGTTAGGAGATTTAAGGCCGAAGTTATGTCAGTCATGAGTCACACGTGACACATAGTATTTACTATTATTTTCCACATGTTGGACGGAGAAGTGGGAACTGCAAAACAAAAGCTGCCCATGAGTATTTCATGCCACATATATTTTATATATTATGGTTTTTTTTGCTCATTTTTAAATAAGTTTCTTGAGACTTTTGATTAGTCTAATCACACTGCTGGGACGTATGTTTCAGGAATCCATTTGACGATTGGGGGTCTTTGGTGAAATGATGGCAATATATCGGTTATTGGTTAATACTATTGATCATGACCCACGCGTGGAAAAGGTTTAACTTTTGTTTTTGAATATTCAAAAGATCCAGGAATCATTCTAAAACAAAAGATCCAAGAATAAGTCACATATGGGGGTTGAGGACTTGAGGGCTTCTTCATTCTTTTCATCGCTTGAAACTTGGTTCATACGAAATTTCTTTTTTATATAGAAAATATTTTTAGAAATTTTTTATAGAAAAAAAAAAAAAACAATTAATTTATTTGAAAATTTTTTATATTTCTCATGGAAGTTGTATTAAAACCTTCCTAAAATGATTTATTAACAATAGCCACCCGTCAACATGACGCTTATAAACATTACTATATAAAGTTTACAAACTAATGTGACAATAAATGTAATTGGTAAGTTTCAATTATCTAATAAATGATTCTCAAAAAAAAAAAAAAAACTATCTAATAAATTTTTTTTTTTTTTTTTTTGGGTGACTAATGAGTGGTGACACATCACTATCTTTATGCCTAACTCATAAATATGTTGTGGGTTTCAATTAGCTCAACTAGTAAAGTCTCTGATGGTTGTATAAGATATTTGGGGTTCAATTCCCGCCTACATCAAAAACTGATTATCATCAGAAGCGAATTCTATAGGTTGAAACCCTCTCAAAAAAAAAAAAAAAAAAAAAAAACTCATAAATATGTTGTACCATAATTTATAATAACATTAACATTTTCCTAAAGCTTGTATCTAAAATAGGAATTGAGAATATTTATTTTTTTTAAATGGAAAAAAAAAAAGTTAAAATTCTTTTGGATAATATTTTTACTTGTGTTTGTGGTATAGATCGTAAGGAATTGATCTCCAAAGTCATGATTGTTTGTAAGAAGAAATCTTTTTAATTATTATTTGTATCCTCCATTCATATTTGGTGCCAAGCTAAAGGGAGACTGGGTCTATCAATTCAAATTCGAATACAAGGTAGTCAAGCCTAGTAGCCTAGTACAGTACTATGCAGAAATACTAGTTAGTAAATATGCATAAGATACCTGTATAGTTCACGTACATACGTAAATATTAGAAAAACGTTACAATAAACTTTATCAATTTTCGATAAATTTTTTTCAAAATTAATTTTATTGTGTACTATTAAGCACACATTAGTAAAATCCATAAAAGATAAGTCATAAAATTTTCTGATGGAAACCTGTCGTTGCCGTCAAAAACTCAAATAAGACACTCCATATAATAAAATATTAAAAGTAATCTATATGAAACTTATTACCCTCGCCTCAAACACAAAGAATAATATAAAATATTAAAAACAATCTACATGAAACGTACGTACTGCCCTCGAACACAAAGTCACAGAGAGAATCAACTTTAGCGTGCGTTTGGATTGCTTTTGTAGAAAAGATTTTTGTGTTTTGCTGAAAATTTGGTGGGTCCCATGTTATGTTCATATATTTTTTGATATTGTTCATCACTTGTTGATACTATTCATGACTCCACTGTACTATTTATATTAACTTTTACTTTTATCTACAGTACTTTTAGTAATAAATTTTTAATTTCAACAAAATAAGCGGTATCTAAACACACATTTAATATGTTTTTATTTTAAAATAGTGATACAACATATAATATTTTTACAACAATTTTACAATAAAATCTAGGTGGTAAATTGTTGCTAGTTTTCATTGAGTACATCAATGATATTACTTTTTAAATTTTAACTTAACATTAACCGCTTAATACCTAAGTTTTATTGTAAAATTATTGTGAAAATGTTGTGTGTATTACTCTCAAACACAAGAACTTTAATATATTTTATTTTAAAATAGTGCTACAACAAACAATATTTTCACAACAATTTTACAATAAAGCTTAGGTTATAAATTATTTATGATTTTAATTTGAGTTCATCACTTATATTACTTTTTAACCCAATATTAACTGCTTAATGCTTAAGCTTTATTGTAAAATTATTATAAAAATGTTATATTCCAGCTTTACTTTTATTTTTATTTTTATTAAATTGTGAAACTCATAAAAAGTGAGATGCTGCCACAACCTTTTTCCATGCTTCATTCCCTCACTAGTCAAACACCACAATATATATATACTAGTATTATACCCGTGGGATGCACGGCTTAATCAAAATTCATACATAAATAGTTTTTTTATTAATTTACTTAAAATGATAATAGAATAGATAATAAAAATAATTAAATATTTTACTTTTAAGTTATATAATAAATTCATATTGTGTAAAATTAAGGTATTATGAAATGCATATATATATATATATATAAATATAAGTAATAACTTATAAAAAGAGTGCAATAAATATGTTTGTTTTCAGAATGCATAAGATGATTTATTCTTTTTTTTTTTGTATATTATTTTTTGTCAATATCATGAAACAAAATTTGTATGCTTTTCTTCAAACATACGTGGATTTGAATTTTTCATTTATTTTTTTTGCAAAAAATTGTCATTATTTAATATATATATATATATATATATATATATATATATATATATATTTGTCTTTTTTGGGTTACTTTATCCTAATTTTTTTGTTTTGACCTAAATTAGATTTTTTTTTAATTAAGTTTACGTTAATGTTAATACATATTAGCTATCATTTGATACTTTATCTAGACACAAAAAAACAACAATTAATGTTTAAATTAGGCTAAAAGTAAAATTTTTACTTTATAAAAAAATTTATACAATACTTATTGTTACTTTATCTAAATAAGTCGAAAAGAACAAATAGAATAAGGGTCTTACTTAAACTTAAACTTGTTATGTTAATACATATTAGCTATCATTTGATATTTTATCCACACACACAAAAAACAACAATTAACATTTAAAATAGGCTAGAAGTAAAATTGTTACTTTATAAAAAAATTGATACAATACTTATTGTTACTTTATCCAAATAAGTCGATAAGAACAAATAGAATAAGAGTCTTACTTAAACTTAAACTTGTTTGTCAAATGGATTAGATGAAGAATTTGGGTTGTAATCAAATTAAAATTGAATAAGAATTAGATGGATTAGAAGAAGAATTTGGATTGTAATCAAATTAAAATTTTTATCAAATTAGAAATTATAGGAGAAGAAAAATTATATATATATATATATATATATATTTTTTTTTTTTTAAATCTAAAAACATTTTTGCAATTAAAGATGCATTAAAGCATGTAGTTTAGTAATTAAAAAAAGAAGAAAGTTGTTGCTTTTTTTTTTTATAATACACTACACGTAAAAAATAAAGATTAGATGAAGAATTTAGATTGTAATCAAATTAAGATTAAATAAGGATTATATGGATTATATGAAGAATTTGGATTGTAATCAAATTAAGATTTTTATCAACTTAGAATTATAGGAAAAACAAAATTATATATTTTTTTAAAATCTAAAAATCTATAAAAAAATTCTACAATTTGGTGAAGCCACTTGGCTCAACCACCGCATCTAAGCCCAACTTTTATTATATAGTATTATGCTCGTGCGTTGCATAGTTTTAGTTATAAACTTTTAGTATAATTTTACTGAGAAATAATAAATCAATAATCACTTGAATCTAGATTATATAAATTGCATAAAAATTATTGTTCTTAAAAGTATCAAGTAATAACACAACATATTTATATGAGAAAATTCCTAAATTTAATAATTAAAAACCCATGGAAACTTAACCAAAGGTATTTCATTTGCCAAAAAAATTAACATAATTCTCTTCTAACTTATCAGTTGTCTTATAATGATATTTTTGTAGCGCACACATTTAATATTACTAACAAAAAAAATAAAAATGAGATATAGTAACATAAAAATTTTACTATTCAAGAAAGTTAATTTAATCTAATAATGCACATATAAGCATAACTCAAATACAACCTAGAAATAATATATATATATATATATATATATATATATATATATATATAAGATGAAACCCTTGTTGTAGGAGGAAATACAAAATTTGATAATTTTTAAATAATAAATAGATAAAGCCTATGAAAAAAAAAAAAAAAGAAGAAAAAGAAGAAGATGAGTACAAATAATTCATAAATGCAAAACCAAACAAAAGAAGAAGAAAAAAACTAAATATATTTTTGTAGGATAAAAAGGAAGAATATTATAGAGATAGAAGGATAAATCTCCATACCTTTAAGTTTAACTCAAATAATAATTGATGTAGACAAATCATGAAAGTGAAATATTTATAAAAGAAGGTGAAATATTTATAGAGGTTTATATGGGAGATTTCATGGATTTAAATTACCTTTTAATGACTCATAAGCAAAACCATAAAATAAAAAAAAATAAAAACACACACACACTCAAAAATAACAAAGAAGAGAAACATACCTATAATAATATGGATGGTGGTCTTGATAAAACATTCTACTACAAACAAAACCAACTCAAATAATAACTAATGACGGACAGATCATGAATGTGAAATATGTATATAGGCTTATATATGAATTTCATGGATTTAAAATTGACCTTATGACTCATAAACGGAACCGTAGAAAACAAAAACAAAGAGAAGAAACATACCTTTAATAGTGTGGATGGTGGCTTTGATAAAACATTCTACTACAAACAAAACAAACTCAAATAATAATTGATGCCTGATAAATCATAAAGGTGAAATATTATAGAAGTTCATATAATTGATTTCATGGATTTAAAATTGCATTTATGACTCATAAGCAAAACCATAGAAACAAAAACAAAGAATAAAAACATACTTGTAATATTGTGGTTTTAATAAAGTATTCTACGTCTACTGCAAACAAAAAGAGAGATACAAACTTATTATTAATAATGGGGAGAGAAAAAATTGATGAGAACAATAAGTAGTGTTTCTATCTCCAAAAAATTTAAATTAAAAAAAAAGAAAAAAAAAAGAAAAGAAAGAAGCCGTTAATGAAGAAGTTGTGCATATAAATATATAAGAATACACTAAAAAAACTGTATATATAGAGAATTTTCAATTGTGAAGATGTTAGATTTCTAATCAATTTAGGAATTATAAGAGAAATAAAATTATTAGGAAAAAGATATATGTATTAAAAAAATTATCACAATTAACATTTTTAAAAAAAAAACGTAAAACACTAAAACTCATCACTTAGGATGCATGTTTATCCAAAAAACTTGGAAGTTAGGACTTGGGAGAGTTCTATTAGACATAGAATTCAAATTATATTGAAGTTAAATTATAAGAGAAATTATTAGATGGTTTGGAATTAAAGAAATACCTATCCTATATGAAATTCTAATCAATTATATATTGTTAAAAATGTTTCTATCCAAAAATATATATAAAACGAGTATTTTTTTTCTTAATTTAGTTAGTTAGTGGCATACAACTACTAAATCTAAGAGAGACCAAACCAGTTTGAATAACAAAAACTAAAACTATTTATCTGTATCTTTTCTAATTTAACGTCTCATGGAACTTTTTTTTTTTTTAAGGGATCTAGAAAGGGAAGGATACGGGTTGTCTTGGAGTCCAAGTAAGGAGGGATACCTTTTGAATGGCTCCAATGACTGCAAGATTTGTACGTGGGATGTGTCTGCTAATCCCAAAAAGAAGGTGCTTGATGCATTGTATGTTTATAGGGTAATTTTCCTGTCTCAAATTTTACATATTGGTAGTTGATAAGTTCCTTCAAACTTATCATTTTCTCCTTGGTGTTTTAACAAAAAATGCAACTTTTTTTTTTGTCATATCAAACTTTTTTTTTCTTTACTTTTTTATTCTTTGGATAAACTCCAAATTTTAATATAGAGTTATGATTAATGTTAATATAGATATAGATTTCTAAATACATGAGGCCTAAGTTAACTGATATACATGAGGCTTTTTAATCTAAAATTTTTCGGATTAAGTGCCTGAAATACAATTATTTTGTTTTTATCTACAAAAGAGTTTTGATTAATTGATATGAGAAATGATATGTCCACACTAATTTCACAACATTTTTACAACAAATCTTAAGTGGCAAGTTGTTATTGGTTGTTATTGTTAGGGCAAAAAAGTAATCTTAGTGTTAGGTTCAAATTTGAACCAATAACAACTAACCACCTATGATTTATTGTGAAAATGTTGTGGACGTAATATCTCTTAATTGATATACATAAGGTCTACGTTAATTGATATAGGGCATTTTCATCTAAAACTTTTTGGATTAGGTGTCTAAAATCCTTTTTCTTTTTTTTTTTATCTACAAATTTTATGTTAGATGTTAGTTTAGATTTTGCTATTTCCTCTCATCACACAGCACAAATTTTTGTTCATATCAACTTCTTCAATGTGGAGACTTTTTGTTCATATAACTTCTTCAATTATATATTGTTAAAAAATGTTTTTATCCAAAAAAAAAATAGCGTGTAATTTTTTCTAAAATTATTTTTTATCTATAATTTTAAATTTTAAATTTTAAATAAAATACTAATGGTTATACGATCCTAACCTAAGTAAATTAGTTATCTTATCCATGTTTCTAAGGTTTTTTTTTAATTTTTTTTTATACATGTCTTATCATTTTAAATATGAAAAAAATTCTACAATATTTTTTTTTTTTTTTTTTTTTGAGAAACAAACACACACACACACACACACACAAGGAAGAGGGAAATGAGTTCTAACACAAAAGCACACCACAACTCCACTTAAAAGTCATGGTAACTTTTAAGGGAGGGTGGGGCAAGTTATACTACACACAACATATAACACACTCTCTTAAGCAATGTAGGACAATTACACTTCTTCTTTTTTTGAGAAACAAACACACACACACACACACACACACACAAAAGGAAGAGGAAAGACACACACACACACAAAAGGAAGAGGAAAGGGGTTCTGCAATATTGATTAGACTTTTATTAGTAATATATTCTACAGGTAAAAAAATAAGACATGGATAAGATGGAGAATTTGAATTGTAATCAAATTAAGATTTTTATCAACTTAGGAATTATAGGAGAAGAAAAATTATATTTTTTTTTAAATCTAAAAATCTAAAAAAAAAAATGTGCAATTTGGTGAAGCCACTTGGCGCAACCACGGCGTCTAAGCCCAACTTTTATTATATAGTATATGATGATATGTGTGTGTGTTAAATGTTTCTGTATTTTTTATACAAATTATTTTAAAAATACTTGTACTACACACGCACCGTTATTTTCCTATTTCCGTATTTTTATGCTAAATTTTCAAAACATACTTTTATTAAAAAATATCAAATTCTATCCGCTGTATGTTTACCGTAATATACGCGTATTTTACTAACTATGCTACTCTCTCCAATACAAGGATGGAGGCTAGTGGTGCATCGTGAAAAAAATATACTAACTCATAGAAGGAATATCAACCAAAATAATCTTTGTCTTATTATGATTATTGATTATAACACGGCAAGAGTCCCTTGTGAATATGTTGTTTCTTAAACTAGAAGCTTGGACTTTACTTCACTTGAGAACGACTGTGATTGGTGGGGTGAAAAAGAATCAGATTAATGCATGGATTGAAACCAAGTTTTATAATAAGTTTAGACATGTCTAATGTCCATCGTTGAATAAGGATCAAAGCATTTGGTTACCGGATATTTGGCAACCTTGAGTTTTGTTCTTGATTGGATTTGGATATTAGGAATATGCTTTTATATCAATCTTGGGTAATCTATTAACCAAACCAACTTTGTTGTGTCCTCTTAGGGGAAGACAACCCCTAAAGAACATACTAAATTTAAGGGATCTAGTCAGTTAACATTAAGTGAGGTCAAATTGCTTTTTCTTGGTGAAAGCAATTTGGCTGAAATTTTGGGCAAATTCAATAGATCAGTCAGGCTCTTTTTTGGTGTTTTATGGCTAACACATGGGCTCATAGACTTTGCAAGTGTTCCAACCCCACCTAACAAACTCTATCTCTTGGGTCTATGGATATAAACCCAAAATCTACGTACTTTTTTCCATTTATACCACACTCCTCTAATTTCCCCAATAATTACATGGACTTCGGTCATGTTAAAAAAAAAAAAAGGTAAAATATCATTTTCATCCCTAAATTCTAACAAAAGTTCGTTTTTCATTCCTAAACTTTTAAAAATTTGTTTTTTGTCCCTAAAATTTTTAAAACATTCTACTTTACATCCTTCCGTTTATATTTGTTACGCTATTAGTTTATATTCTCTATGACCTAACAGAGTGTTGACATGACATTTGATTTGGACAAAACTATTTTATTTAAAAAGTTTTAGACATGTGACACAAAGTTATTGGCACATATGAAAAAAGAGATCGGATGAAATTATCTCCACTTAAAGTAGAACCTAACCTTATTCTAGAACCATGCAACCCAACACCCAACCTCCCATAGCGTCAGCCTCAACTGGCAACCCCAGTCGGCTATTCCAAGGCGATGACCCCGACTATGAAATCCCGATCCCAAACTGGCAACACTAATTTTTGGGTGGCTGGTTTGAATCTTTATGTCATTGTGAAAGGTTTGCGTGAAGCTTTAGGAAATTTGTATTTGGACTTAGCATGATTTTTTTTTTTTTTTGGAAAATTGGGGGTGTTTGGTTTGTGTTTTCAAACTACCATTTTCAGTTTTTAAACAACATTATACACTTTTTCACCCACATGTATTTTCACAAATATTTTCAAACAACAATTTTCAGTTTTTAAACACATGTACCAAACGGTCAGTAACTGAGATGCCATCATTGTAGGTTGGTATGGGCTTGTTTTGTTGAATCTTGTTTCTACTAGTCCACAGGCACCATCAAAGCATCATAAAGTCTTCTTTGTCCTATTTGCACACTTCAAGGACCTACTGTAGTAAGTCAAAGGAATTGGAGAACCTGCAAGGTTGCGATTACTTAGATTTGAACTGATTTCAGTTTTTCCTAGTCTTCTTTGATAGATTGACAGTCCCAAACAACATGAATATGATCGTCCAATTCCATTGAACGTGCTTCGCACCATGGAGAGTTAAACCACCTGACGGTTTGGGGTTGCCTGTCGCCGATTTGGGGTGGGATTTCACGATGGGTTCGACGATTTGGGTCACCGGTTATGGCTGTTGCCTTGGGGTTTAGGCATGGGTTTTCGTGGTTAGTTTTGGCCCCAGGTGGGAGGGGTAATTTCATCATATTATTATTCTTTCCACGTCCCAATAGCTATGTGCCACATGTGCAAAATATTTAAATAAAATACTCTAATCCAAATCAGATACTGTGTCAGTCCATATAGGATATAAACTAACGGTTATAGATGGATAAACTAAACATTATAGATGGAAGGATGTATAGTAGAATGTTTTGCAAAGTTTAAGGATGAAAAATGAACTTTTGAAAATTTAGAAATGAAAAAAGAACTTTTATAAAAGTTTAAGGACGAAAATGATATTTTACTCTAAATTTTTTTAACAAAATACAACAAAAATAATAGGCCCAAAAGAATTAGACTTGCCTTGGGTGGACCTTTAGAAAAAAGAGGCATCAACATTATATGTCTTTTGTTGGATTGGGATCCTAAGGAATGTTTAGTATAATTAGGAGTATGCATGAGTCGATTTAGGTTGTGTTTGGGGTGTTTACAAAACCTCAGTGGGTTGTGAATAGGGATGAGGATCGGATCAAGAGCAATTAGATCAAGGATGCCTTGTCTCCTTGTCGTGGTCGAAATATTTTACCATCCTAATGAGGTAGCTTCAAAATTAATGAGGTAGAGATGAAAAGTAAAGGTAGAAGTAGTCATGAGAGACTTTATAGAGATAAAGAAGTGTTTTCAAGTTGTAATAAAATATGTATAAAAATTAAATTATAAATTGAAAATGCATAAAATAGAATAAATTATATATGTATATACACAACTTGGCCTAATATTCAAATTTCTTAAAAAACTAGGTCTCAAAATACCAAACTTAATCAAATTAATAAATTTAAATTAAGTCAAAATCCAAAATAAATCAAACTACAAAACATTAAAAAAAACGTATATTGTTCAATAATATTGGGTTGAATTGGGTAACTTGGGTTGAAAATTTTGCCAATCTAAACAACTTTAAAAAATTAAATATACGTATAATAACCCAACCCCTTAACTTCTAAAATGTTTAACATCTTTTTCTATTTCTATAAATAATTTATTTTTTATTTTAATTGATGTTGTGATTTGATCTGTAATTATATTTTCGGTATAAATTTAACAAATTTTGGATATCAAAGTAATTATCTTTTAAAAAAAATAAAAATGGCTCGCGTGTGTAATCATCACCCTACACTTTAAGGTACAGGTTAAATAAACCTAAGAAAACCACCAACACACAACAGAACATACCGCTACTCGCACCCACATATTCTTACGGTGTATTGGCCTTACATAAGAGAATAATGCATGTATTCAATAATACATTATACCTTTTCTCAATGTTTGGTATTGGGCTATATATCGAAAATGGGAAATGTAACTGACTTGTTCCAAAGCTAAAGGAACATGTTTGGACGAATAGGAAAGCAAGGATGAAAGCCATTTGAGATGGACTAGAGCTGGAGTACAAAGTACAAACTCAATAATTCAAAATTTGGTAGGAGAGGTTGTCAAAGCTGTCGTAAATCGTAATGCCATTGAATTCTGAATATACACAACCTTCCAGAGGCGGCATTTTTTCCTCTGATCCTTGTTAAACTGTTCAAGAGTGGTGACAAAATAGGATACTGTTTAGACAACCTCCAACCTTAGATACACACCTTTCACTTATTTAAAATCGAGTTTAATAAATTATAATTGTAAATGTTAGATCCAATTTTATCGGATTTCCCCAAAGCAACAATTGTAAATGTTAGTTGACAATGAAGAATGATAGCGGTAAATATTACCAATAAAAACTCTTATTATCACATAAAGAATTTAAAATTGAATCTTACTTAAACTAAAAAAGAAATGTTAAAAGAATGACGAGAGATAATTATTAGTCAACAAGCCTATTCCTCAACCTAGTTAAATAGCAAAAAATATTAGTTTCAATCAAAATCGACTTCAAAATTTAGGATTAAGATATGTTGTTATAATTAGTTTCACTTTCATGTCAAACTATAATGTTTATACCACCACCATTCAATTAGTCTGATTCTCCCACAACTCCAACTTAATAGAACCAGGAAAAATTATATTTTGTACTTTTACCATTAGGAAGGATTAATTAATCAAGAATTATATGCAAATTTTTTATTAAAAAAAAAAAAAAAAGGTTTTAGTTGCCTTTTAATCCATTCCTAAACGACACTGTTTTTTTCTTTTCAAGAGTAAACGACACCCACCAAAAATTTAGGCCACATAAGGCGAGAAAACGTGTCTTGTTCAACCGCATCCGGATCAACCGATTGGTTCGCGCTACGTCACGACCCGATAGACCCATATTGTTTTTTTTGTTTCTCTTTTTGTCAGTTTTACCCTTCACTTCACCTGAAATTTACATTAATCATTACCCCCAAAAATCCATATCTCTCTATTTCCCTCTGGTCTTGTCCTGTTTCCTTGATTCTGATAGATTGGGATTTCAAATTCCCAGTAATTCCAATTCCAATTCCAATGGATCGAGCCCAGTTATTTCTGTTGGGTATACCAATGTTTCTGTTTTGTACCGACATTGTAAACCTCTTCATACCCCCACCTCCAAAAGTACCCACTACTAATCAATTCCATTACAAACCCCCTAACCCAATCCCCCAACAACCAATTCTCAACCAACCTCTTGATTTTCCCACACAGGTCCTCCTCTCAATTTTACAATTCTTTTCCACATTTTTTTTTTTTTTTGGTAACATATAGTATAATGGGTTGCGTCCATATTGGTATTTTACGTGTGAGAAAAAATTTTATGTACCTAACATTTTTGTTTGTTTTTTTGGGTGAAAATGCAGAAACCAAGTGGCATTGTCGGTGGAGGAATTGGTCTGGGCAGCACTGTCAACATCAACTTTTGCTCTTCCTGTTCTTACAGGTTATCCCAAATTTTTGATGGGTTTTATTAGCAAGTGTACCTAACATTAGATTTTTTTTTTCTTTTACCGTTTCAACAAATAAAAAGTGTGTGTATATATATATATATATATATATGTATGTATTTAAACAGAAATTTTATTGTTAGGTACATAAATTTCATAAATGGGGTGTGTTATGGAGGGATCAAAATGTTTCTGATTTTAAATTTCAGGGACAAAAAGTATAATTTATCCTAAATGTTAAGAAAATTACATAATTGCTATGAATTTGTGGGTTTACAGTTCATAATAGAAGATTAAGTATTCCGTGAACTCCGGTCTTAAGTTAGTCGTTAACAAGACCAAACTATTGTGTTGAGCTCATTCTGATCATCAAATAATTGATTAACTAATTGTGTTTTGTTTAGCTGTCATGATGTGTGCACACTACTTGTGTGGTTTTTATATCCAAGTCGTCCATTTTGAAAATGAAATATAGGAAAAGAAAAAAGGGTGAAACTGATTAATGAAGAAATGGTGTGTTATGATATGTACTTTTGACTTTAAATTCTACATGTGTATTGTGTGGATTGGCAACTCGTGTTGCTAAATTACTGTTATGAGTCATAGGTTTGCATCTTGATGTTAGAAACTTAGAATTCCTTGGTCAATGGAACTTTAGCATACTCTTCAATTTCTGGTAGTAGAGTCTTGCTTTTGGAAATATGTTCTAAAATATGTAAGTTTATGCAGACTAATTTTGTCAATTCTTCTTTCTATGAAATGTTTTACTTCGTCCTCCGTCCTATTTTGACAGTTTTAATCACGAATATAACTTAATTGTCATTGTTTTGACTCTAAATATCACCCAAACTATAACTTGTGACAGAAGTATAATTTAAATCCGTGATGTCAGCTCCATTGTGCTTGTTAATAATAACTAGGTCAAATTACTTGTTTCCATCAGTACTTTGCTGTTGTAATTGGAAACTGTTTCGAATTACATCAATCCATACGTAGGTTCATTTTTTAAATTTTGGACACGTACTTTGTAAGATCATCGGTGTTCTCTCTTAAATTTGAATTCATGTGGCTGACCGTGAGTAGTTTGTTGAGGATCCATAGCTAACCCCAAAATTTTGAGACTAATGCTTAGTGGTGGTGGCAGTTGTTGTTCTGTCTATTCTCACATGTAAATTATGTTTCTTGTGGCAGAGGAAATGCAGTAACAATGAAGAACATGCTAGACACATCATTTCCTAGGATCAATGTTGTTCTGGCAAACCACCCACCTCCACTTCCAAAACGCCTACTGAGCAAAGCTGTACCTGTTGTTCAATTTGGAATTATTGGGACAATAATGGCAGGTGAACAGATTTTTCCGAGGTTGGGATTTGCGGCACCACCTCCTTGGTTCTACTCCTTGCGTGCCAATAAATTTCGAAGTATTGCAAGCACTTGGCTTTTGGGGAACTTCATCCAATCCTTCCTGCAGAGTTCTGGTGCTTTTGAAGTATATTGTAATGGTGAACTGGTAAACTCCTTACCTTCTTTCGATACATAGATTTTGCTCACTTTTTAGGTCCAGTTAACATATTTTTGTTGATCCTGCTTTAGTAAACTCAATGTCAGATACCAGTTTGGGATATTTTTGAAGTCTTCTTGGTTGATTTTAAGGGCAGTTATTGTGACAAGTGAAAAACTCTTCAATTTTTGCGTGGCTCTCATCACTTTTACCTCTTTGGACTTGTAGGTTTTCTCTAAGCTGAAGGAGAATAGATTCCCTAGCGAAATTGAGCTGAGAGATCTTGTTGGCAGGAAACTTAGTAGCTCGAGAGTTGTGGATGGTATAGGAGGAGGTGTCTGGTCCTAGTGCCCAGTGGAAGCTGAAGTTTGTTCACAAATTTGCGGTGACATACTGATGAAAATGCTGTCATAGTGAATTTTTAACCCCTGTAACGTTTCTCATTAATCATGTACTGAACAATGGTTACATACCCTTTAATTTTGGCATCGCCATGTGTCTGATATAATTTACAAAAAAGAAAGAAAAGAAAGAAAAATCCTTTGCGAATCAGGCACTTCTTTTTTCCTCATTTATTAGATGACCACTCTTTAACAATTCTCCCAAAACTTGTTCTTCCAATTGAATTGTACATTTCTCTGTGAATCAGGCACTCCCTCAATCTCTCTCTCTCTCTAGAATAGTGAAAAGTGGAGGGCTAATTCACATGGGATTATTCTCTGGAACCTGAGAGTGGTCAAGTTGGAGAATTCTGATTGAATACATCACACTATGGCCTCTTTTCTTCAAATAGATGAAAAAAAATCTAGCATAACGCAACGTTAAGCATTAACTAAGTAATTGTTTTGCCAATCACCATGCTTTGGGCAAGAGAAAGTTTGGTACTATGAAGGTGTTGGTGAGAGATCACTTAAGAACTCGGTGGCTTGCAGTGCTTAAAAACACATCGCCATGGTGTTGGCAAGAGATCATCTTGGAAGTGGGTGAGCTTCAAATCTCATCGAAGGACCTAGTGATGTAGTCTCTTAGTTTGATTAATTCCTCATTGAAGAGTTGAAGTAATAGATTCTTTTAGTTTGATTAATTCTTCATCGAAGAGTTGAAGCTACAAATTTTGGATTAGTTATTGGTGGTAAACAGATACACGTACACATCAGACTTGCTGAGCCACCATGCACTCAGGCCCACACCAATGCAAAACCAATGACACTGATGGCTTCTTCTATGCTGTGAAATCAGTTATCAATTAGATAATTTACCTTCATTTTTTCTCAATCCTGTACAATAATTAGACAATCACTTGTCATTTTTCTCAATCTTGTACAATGAATAAAACAATAAAAATCTGTCTTGTTTTACTCTCCAAAAATGATATTTATGCCGTAGTAACACAATTTACATGAAAGGCTTTTGAAAACTCAGATACACCATATACGGCATGGACTTTTGCTTGCCAGCTTGATTAAAGGCTACAAATCACATTCTTTATTGAAAGCCGATTGCAGGTTTCTGAGAATATTTCTGGTATCGTGGTAATCCTCCTGCCTCTTAAATATTAAACCACACACAGATAAGCCGGACTTTCTTTTCATATATGCCACCATTTTTTTCGTGCCTCCAGGGTCTTGACAAGCTCATTTGCCAATGATGCAAAGTCTTCAGCTCCACTTTGCAGCTCTTCAGTGCGCCTGCTAATTTTCTGATGCACGTAACAACAAAAGCTAGTTCAGGGGCCAGTCAAGAAGTGCTACTTACTGGAATTGAATTCAAATAAGCTTAGTGACACTGCAAATTTTTTTCTTTTCTTTTTCACAACTTCAAATAAAAATGGTGTTGCCAGTAAACCCCATGTGGAAGTGATTGCCCAACACTCAAGAACTTTCCACCTCAGTAAAGAAGTTTTAGTAGAAAAGTTGATAAAATTCCAAGGACGAGGTGAGGTGGGAGTATAATTTTTTGTCTTTCCAAAGGATGGAATCATCTGTAATCTCCACAGCCACAAATCCATATCTTTAAAAGGTTTAACCCTAGTACCTTCTTGAAAGGAAGGAGTACTATTGGGCTACAAGGTCATCGATAAAATATTCATTAGCTTGGATATGATTAAACTGTAAATTCAATCTTGACATCAATACAGTAGTCATATAAACTGTCACACTTTTCTCTTCATTTTTTTCTCTCTCTAGGAAAGTAACCAAGGGTAAAGCAACACAGTCAATCCAGACCAAGTGATTTCTTATGGAAATATCCAATGAATAACCTACCTCCAATTTTTCCTGCCTCTGTGCAAGCTTGTCTCTAGCATGTGCAGCCACCGAAGAAGCGTCCTTAAATTAATTACCACATCAGATAATAAGACAATCCATTCAGTGAGCTGTTAAATTATGGAAAACAGTACTAGTTAAACTAAAACCATCATATGAAATTACCCCAGCTTTTCTATATGTAGCCATGATTTCTTCAGGTGTTCTAAGTCTGGGTTTGGTATCATCAGTCCCCCCTTGAAATAATCTTTCCCTCTCTGTCCCCTTCTCTGCAGGAGGAAAACAATATTTTTAATACCAACCTGATCAAGTCAAAACATGCATTAGATGAAGATTAAAAAGTCAGATTTACCTGTCTTTATATTTTGAAAATCATGAGATGAAGAAGACACCGCTGGTAGAGGCTCATCTATCTCAATGTCATCTGTACCAAATACATAGAGTGAGAAAAAATCAACAGAAAAGCTTAGCCAAGAAAAAGATTCAACTAAAAAGAACCAAACAAAAGAAGACAACAAAAACCAGCCTTCTTTGTTGCCTTGGTGGTTGGGTAGCAAGTTTTGTTGTCCAAGCCCAAAGGTTCGAAGGCTGGTATAAACAAGAAGACAACAAAAAAGAAGACAGTGTATGGGCAGGTGGACAGATCAAAACCTATATTAAGCTCCTCAGCTTCCTGATTATCTGTAACAGCTGGAGACGAGTCTGAGAATGGGGACTTCAAAAATATGCCCTCTAAATGAGAAAAATTTACTTTAGGATTTGGAATAAAATCCTCAGTATGGGGAACTTTTCTCCCTTTAAAACCTTTGACGATACCACCTAGAATGCCAGGCTCAGTACCCTGTAGCAACACAAAGTCAGAAAACCTATGTAAAAAACATCAACAGTCTTCAGAATAAAAACTTAAAAGAAAAAAGGGTATTATTCTTTGAACCTGCTTATTCTTCGGATTTAAAGAGAAATTAAGGGCAGCATCTGCAGCAGCTGCAAGAACTTCATCATGGAGACAAGGCAAAGTTTCTGGAATCCTATAAAACCACGGCATAGTTCCTTGTAAAATCTTATCTTGTTTATTTAAAAGTTATAAAATGATCTTCATGCCTGACTTCATGAATGTATTGCCACATTAGCTTCTGAAATATACCTGAAATCATTTTCACCAGCTAATAAAGAGATGAACGCCAATTCACACCCACTTGCCTATGGAAGTTCCTCAACATCAGACAAGTCAAAATAATAATAATAATTTACAAAACTTGCGGGCTGCAAGATCTAAGAAGTGAAAACATGTCTTTGGCTGAAAAATGCACACATCCCCATTCACAAAAGCAATACCAGTGTAATCTGCCCATTATCAGAAGAGCTCATCGTCTTGTCCATGTTTGCCTTAAAATTCCACCTCAAAATTGACATTAAGGAGCTTTCTTTCACCAATTCTAAATCTGGCAA
Organism: Quercus tomentella; assembly: GCA_028535165.1. Taxonomy (NCBI): domain Eukaryota; kingdom Viridiplantae; phylum Streptophyta; class Magnoliopsida; order Fagales; family Fagaceae; genus Quercus; species Quercus tomentella. The sequence continues at coordinate 14,641,527 of JAPQVY010000012.1, forward strand.
GGATCTGCCAAAAGAAAGTTATCACCAGTACCAATTATTTCAAACATTACTGATGCTAGATGAACATGCTATCATAACAAGAGTGAAAGAGAGAAATTTCTATCAAAACCATTGGAATTGCATGATAAATCAAAAGAATGGTTGGTGTCCTACAACTGTAAATATTATTTTGTTGATTATTCTACTGAGGTAAGCACAAAAGCAAAGAAAAAACGGCACTTACCTGATTTCAATTACACCTGTCTGAAACAGCAAGACCAGTCCACAAACTTTTTCATCTTTCTTTAAAGTTGCTGTCCAACAGCAAGGTTTTGCATGTTTCACTTTACGAATGGATTTATTGTTTCCCTAATAAAATTATATCAAATTAGCTTGCAAATGGAAATTTTATAATACTGTAAGTTAAAATAAATAAGGCAGATAGAGGACCTGAATCACAGATTTCGTAGAGTACAAGTGCAATGAATCCTCACAACAAAGCAAAAGAATTGAATCCAACAATCTTTCCTCAGAACATGCAGTTTCTGAAGACGGCTGTTGTTCACCTTCATGTGAATTTATGCTAACTGTAGTACTATTGGGCATAGGTTCGTTCTTGGTAGCCCTATCTTCATGGGACTCCAGCTGCATCTCATTGGATGATTCAGAGACAGAGATACTGACAGCTGGAGTGCAAAATATCTTATAATTTTATAATAAGTGAAACCAAACTTAAAATTATCTAATTGCTCCTAGAAGGAAATTGTACTTGCCTATAACATACATTGAAATTGCAACTGATGGCTTTTTCAAGTGCCATGGCTGAGTGCTTATAATTTTACCAGTACCACCTTCAAACAAATTAATCTTTGCATCCTTGGTTAATACAAATATTACTTCCTCTGCAGAGTAGGCTGGGACTTTTGTTTCAAAGTGCTTAGGGCTTTTGGCAAGGCTATGAGTATATGTAAGTTCTTTCCAAGTAATTGAAATTATTGGAAAGCTAGAGCAAGACACACCATCTATCCAGAACAAAACCGACGATGAACTTGTGTTGAGCACTGCAACCTGTAACAGGGGCAATATGTTCAGAAGTCCTGAATAAAGAAGGTTGAAATTACTGGCTAATCACCAAACTCATTACAACAATAAAGAGGTGAAATAAAACAACTAGATGACATCACTCACACGACCAGATTCAAATCCCACAGCAAGTTTAGCTCCACAATTTGCAAACTGTAGTGCTTGTATTGGTGAATTAAGAAGGCAAAAAACGGCTCTACATTGAGGTCCTTTTCCTTGAGGCAAAATGTAAACTGTGAAGCAAGTTGAACAATCTTAATTTGGGAAAATAAGGATTTTATCGTTGTATTTCAACATAAAGGAGCAAAAGATATCCAGATACAGAAACTATATCAAGATATTGCAATACTTGAATAAATAAAAAACAGATTCAGAATAATTTCATTATCAGTTTAAAGAAATCAATGGTGGTATTATTAAAAAGCTAGCTTGTCTTCAACTGTCTACAATTTGGCTGGCTAGCAAATCAAGCAAGGTAAGCAAAAGAGTCCTAGTCTTAGTTCAGAGATCTGCAAAGGAAACTGGTCCACTCTTGCTTGCAGAAACTCCTCGATTACCAAGTCTCAAGCATGACTTTTCTTCTTTAACAACTCACATACACATCATTTAATCACCTAACTTTTTAACCTGTTCATATTCAGCTAATGGTTCTTCTAAACTTCGTAATCAAATACAGGCATCATCTGTAAATAAGTTAATTTTCAATATCATAACTACATATCACATTCTGCAAATTTTGAAAGATTAATTTAGAAGCTTAACTACTCAAATTTTAGACAACCAATCTTTCTCCAATTAGCATTAAACAAAATTGTCCTTTCCCAAAAAAAATATAGATTTTTAAGATCTATGTTGATTTAGGCCATTGGAAATATTGAAGTTCCAAAGTGCATCATATTGAATTTTTTATATGCATTATTTCTGATTTTTTCCCTGTGACGGGAAGTCATATCTAAAGCCAAAACTTGCATTGTCTTGATAAAAGAAAAACAGTGCAACACTTCAGGAAAACATGGAGGTGTACCCCATTATGGATAAATGGCATCTAGATCACCTTCATTTTTAGTTTCTGTGACAAAGTGGAAGTGTGTCCCATCTGAACAGCCTTTGAGGTCATAGAGACGAACCTAGAAAAGTCAAAAATACAATAAGCAATAATATAGTGCAATGCCTCACGGCCTTGAATGAAGCATCCAGTAAGAAATCTCACCAGACCACATCCGTTGCCAACAGCCAACCTTAAACTGATGGAGCAGAAGTCCAACTTTGTTACTGGAGCACTTGAACCAGCCACTTTCACACCTTGTACCTACCAATCGGATGAGATCATTCACTATTAAACATATATCCTCCATTCATTAAGGGACAGAATATGACAGAAATATTTGATGGAACTCTAACCTCGCCTTCTAAAAGACAGATTAAAGATAAGACAGGATACGTGGCATCCCATATCCGAATTGACCCATCAGAATAACCTGCTAAATAAATTCTCCCAACCCCATCATTTTTAGTAATAGACAATTCACTGCGTAAACCTCCAGTCAAGGGCCACTTGGCAGCACTAACTGCAGTCACTGTTGAGGTAAGTTTCATAACTGAGGCCACCTGAGAGAACAGAAAAGAAGACAAGATGATAATATAGAAATGAGCTGGAAAATATAAGACAGACACACATATATGAGCTACTAGTTTCTCATAACAGAATAACCTACTAGATTCACAGTTTCAACCTCATTATCTTTAGAGATAGATAATTGAATGAAATACCTCTAACAGAGCCTTTGATGAGTCCCCCCCAGTGGGTATCTTACTGAGCTTTGCCACAGTCATGGAAGGATTAGATGATGGTACCACTGCAGGAAACTCCATCGCAGAGATGGATGGTCTTCTCTCACGCTGAGATATTAAGGCAGATAGGCTAGCATCATCATAGAAATGTAATTGCCCAGGGTTTGTCAACACAAAGAGATCAGCTTTTTGGTTACCCCCCATCGCCCCAGCATTTGGTAATAAAATCATGTCTGCGAAAGAGCCACTAAGTGTAAGCTCTGCACGACCAACACATCTTAATGTCCCCGTTGACCATTCAAGAGATACAACCTGCAACATTGAGAAATTTTAAAGAGCTGATTTTGGATGCTAGGAGAAATTCAAACTAGTAGAAAACCATTTCAGCTACCCGTTTCAACTGACAACAAACTATGAAAATGTCAGCATTGTTACCAATTGGGCCAAAGGAATCATATTTACTATTTGAAAGTGGTCAAGCTGAAACATTGTAGAGACCAGAAATTCTTTCTGAATCCCAGGGTAGAAGTACAGAGATTAAATCTACAAGAGATGAAAAACGTACAAAAGTTTGCATGCTTTACTTTTAATTACAGTCATACTATCATCTTAACCAGCGTTGTCACCCCGAGTTATTTTTTTGGTTTTTTCACCTATTTTTCTATTCTTTTCTTCTCTCTCTCTCTCTCTCTCTCTCTCTCTCTCTCTCTCTCTCTCTCTCACTCTCTCTCTCTCTCTCTCTGAAGAAAGAAAATGAAAGAATTTTGCTTTGAAAGCAACTTTTCGTTGAAACTGTTTATTTGTTTATGACAAGTTCACAACAGTTTTAAATACATCGATATATTCTAAAAATAAAAATATCTTCCAAGAAAGCTTAGGAGTTTTAGTAACTACATCAAATCTTTAATACAACCGTATGAAATTAAATATATTAAAGATAATGTTAAATAGCTAGAGATGAATAACACACCGTCAAAACTTCTTCAGACCCTATTTCATCACCACCATAGATAAAAAGTTGGCCATCACAATCATTACGGGATTTTTGGTTTTTGGACCACTGTAAGACAATGACAGGGAGTCTCCTTTCTGCAGATGATAATTGTAGCTTAACAATATTGTTAGATGATGAAGCTTGTTGACTTTTACTAGATGCAGCACACGATGTGTTCCAAAACAAAATATCTCCATCAATGTATCCCACAGCCAGAATGGACCCACTGGAAGATGCCCAACAAAGAGCACTTATCTCTTTATCTTCAAGATGATGTTCCAATGTAGCATCGGGAAGATTAGCATCCACTTCACTTGAAGAATCAACAACTCCATCCTTCAATTGGAGATCCTTACCACCTCCAACAAAGAGAATTTGACCTTCAGAAATATCCCAAAGAATAATCAATCCATTCTGATATGCAAGCAATACTCTGAAAAAGAGAAGAAAAAAGAAAGGAATGAAAAAGGAACTGCAATAAGCCCAAAAAGACAAAATATACTGTAATATTTTTCATCATCTATCTTATTGTCTCAAGTGATAAGGATATAACATTATAACTCCATCATGTAGACTAATGTTAGTAAATAGCTATATTGCATGCCAAACAAAATCAATGACTAGATATATTCTTGGGACATAGAACAACTAACATTAATCAGTTTACACACAAGAAGGAAAAAGGACTGAATCTGAAGTTATTTACTACTACCCATATCACTATAGTCTGCCCGCCTAATGAATATCACAATAATCCCTCCAACTCCAATATTTAATAAGATTATCCCCTACAATGTCCAATGCTTCTTCAATTCCTACCATTACATTGAAAAAAGTTGATATGATGTTCCTTTTGAAATCTAAAGATGACCAAGACTACCCTCTAATGGGGAGTGTATACATGAGTTTGAGGTGCTTTGATCACATCCTTTAATCAATAAGACATTCCAAGAGAGACAGTGGTTTTAGCTGCAAACATGACACTAATACTTGCCTTAATAAGAAATGAATGAAAGTGATTATACAGAGGAGAGAAAAAGACTTGAAAGCATCACTCATTGCTTAGTGAGAAACATGGAACTTTAATCATGGGTTTCAAACAAACAGATTTTCTAATTTTTTTTGTTACACTTGAAAGGATAACTTTAGGAAAGCCATGGCTGGGCATTATTTAAGCATAATTTCTGCTTATATTAGTCTAAACCGTTAGCAATTTAGTACGTTAATCTAAAAACAAAATATTCCTGAATAGGTAACATATTTGGCAACATTAAAAATAATTGTAAACCGTTCCTGTTTCAGAATCAAAAGCAGGAAAGTAAAGTGGAAAGCCTTAATGTTGCTTGCATCTTGCCTATTCCCAGAAGAACACGGTTGAGGAAGAACTCCAATGATAGGTTGGTCATTAGGAAGGGGGAACCCAGCGGCTTCTGTTAAATAGCACAAAACAGATGCAGTAAATAAGATTGAAGCAAATTAGAACCACATATGTTCGATAACTAAATACAAGACATACAGGTCGAGTAGCTAATCACAAGAGCATGTAACCCACCTGCCTAAAAAAATTAGTGATATAAACTCAAAGCAATAGGTGCATACCAACAGAACTAAACCAGTCGTTGTTATATGTATATTTGATGTAAAGTTAAATTAAAATGAAATCCAAGGAACTTGTCCTCAAAGTGGCTAAGCCTTTCCTAAGATATAATGCTCTCAATTACATAAGTATTTGATGGGTTATCATATAAATATGCATGCTTAATTGATCTTACATGTTAGTTTCTTTCGTTTTTATTGATAAGTTACACATGCACCCCATGAGTCTTGAACTCATGACCTTCCTCTCCATGCCATCATTAAGGAAGGAGGAAATGTCATTTGAGTAATAGCTCGTTTGGCAATCTTACATGTCAGTCCTAAGATAACAAATAGTAGTATCTCAACTCAAAATGAATGTAAAAAATACTCATCAAATTCCAATTCATGACCTATTGAGTTTGGCACATACATCAAAGACCACTGACTGCACCAGCAAGGAGAAGGAATATGTATCAATTATCAGGTTGATGCACTTAAGGCCAAAAGAAATTTCTTAGCACATGTTAGTATGATACCATTATACCATGCGTTAAACAAAAGATACGACCCTAAAAGGATTGTAATTGACAAAAAATAAAAAGGAATTACATTGCTGAACTCAGCAATGGAGGGATTGGGAAAGAAAGTTTCTTTGGCTTGAATTAACATATTTGTCCATATCAAGTTGCAGAATTCACATCCACTTGCATCTTTGTGGCATCTAAGAACAAGTTTGTACAAGGAAAGTAAACTTGACTTTGTAAATTGGTAGAAAATTGCTAGCAACTGTCACATCATCACATCATTATTCTTATCAACCATTAAAAACAAAGAGAAGGAGAAATTACCACTTATAGAACCTGCAGAAATATGATATTGCAACTGGAAAAGTTTTCCATCTTCAGCCTCAAACTTTATCACAGACATCAAACCATGCTCATCACCAACATACCTGCATGTAGTAATAGAGTAAACATTTCAAGAAGTTATTGCCAAATACCTGATTAATATGATCTGTTACCAATTTTAAATTTTTGCCAGTAACATACATGAAGTGGGAGCCACTGATCACAGAAAAAGCAGTTATATTGGATGCCCACTGTAAAGAATCAGCTATACTCCTGCTCACAAGATCCCAAACCTGCCAAAAATAAATTAGCTATCAAACGATTGAATAAATAAACACACTTTTACGTGTAAGCACCTCCCTAACATTTAAAACTATAGCACCTGATTAAAGACATAGATTGCCAAGTCAACTGTGTTGCTGTTATTAAGTATCACCCACCCATATCGAAGGGTTCGTGCAATGTTTTAATTGTTCTGATACATGATTACCAAAAACAATGCATATGGATGAGAACCAAATAATGAACTTTCAAATTGTATCCCTCTGAAAGGAATATTGAAGTTGAAAAAAAAACTACCAAAAGATCACTAACTGCACTAAATGATTAATGAAGAGACATTTGATGTGGATGACCATTCACAACAATCTTAAGAAGACATAAAATGTGAAAATTCAACAAGGTTATCTTGCAATTCTTCCAAAATGCCAAAAGCTAAAGACACGGTAGATATGAAATAGATTCTTTTTTTTTTTTTTTGGATAATGATAAGAAATATGAAATTTGCATATGACTAAGATCCAATACCTGAATATCATTGTCATTTGAAATGCTGACCATATATGCCTTGTTTTGTAGAAACTGCCAAAAGATACTAAGTATCAATCTGCTGCTAAAAACAAAAAAGGAAAGAGAGAATATCCTCAGGATTTTGTAAAGATAAATGGTCGATAATGCTCTTTTTTTTTTTTGATAAGTAAGAATTTTATATATACGAACGGCTACTCTGTGCAAGAATGGTCGATAATGCTCTCATCAACTAGCATTGCCTACTGGTTCTAAATAACAGCATTCTAAAACTCAACATGGTTTATCCAATTGTCCAAGCTATGTATAGCATATCAGTAACAAAATCAACATTGTTATAACTTTTATCTTGTAGTACTCCCAAACACTCACATTTAAAAACCTTTACAGGTGCAAAGAGAACCTATCCTTTTTTGCCTATGTCGACCAGAACATCACTCATGTTATCTGTATGTTTCTATGACAAGAAGGAATGCTTAAACCCCAGTTTCTGGGGATGCTACTCTCATGGCATCAGGCTCGTTCCATATCCCCTGATTGTCCTTCAGATTTATTGCCCTTGATAGATAGTATCTCTGTATGCTGAATCTTATTTTCTTTTTCTTTTTTTGATTTGTACTGTAGTATAATTCCTGTATACTGTGACTCTCATTTTTCATCTTTTAATGAACTACTTACTTTTTACTGATAAAAATATATTTTATATATTCCAAGTTTTTCAATGAATCATTCAAAAATCAGCATCAGAAGTTAGGTATGATTTTTTGTATCATATTTGGATATGCTTCTTGACTTCCTGCAAATATTTGATTCTAAATGGCATCAAGCTTCTAGCTGCTTCTCTGTTAAATATGAGAGACTTCATAATAGAAAAGTGCTGCTGAAATAGGTTTCTTTTTTCCGTTTTAAGGATAAACTGCAAGCATTAACTTGATAATATTCATATTAAGATTGACATTTTCTTTTTTGTCAAAATGGCAGCAGTATTCTCCCTTGACTCTATCAAAAGTACTTGCAAACATTAAAATCAACTGAATACTAAATGTACTTACCTCTATGTGTTTGTAAGGCAATTGCTTTGGGGATATCAGAAGTCCTTCAATACCATCTCCACCAATAACTTTAATTCTCCCATCCCTGCAGTAGAATCAAAGTGATAAGGACACCATTTTGTGCCCTGCATTCTCCATTTGTTAATTTAAGTCACTAAATGATGCAATTAAGAGTTCTAATGTCATGATAAATGTCGTGCACACGGTTTTCAATTTGCAGAAGGGAACTTTTGTGCAGCAAGGTTAAATTGCCTGGTAGCAATACCAATCCCACCAACCAACAAAGGCCCGCTTGGCACTGCAGTTTGAAACTTCACTTCTTCAAAGTACTGCTTTTTTAAACTTCACTTTTTTCTAGGTACAACCTTTTCAAAAGGCTGAGAAATAAGTTGAACCAAACGGGCAGCACACGAACCTCGTCAATTTCAGTTCACTATTGTCAATTATATGTGCCACAATATATAGACGTTGATTTATCATTTGACATCACGAGGATCATCTCGCTAAAATCCCAAAATTTATCGATAGACAAATCACATTTGCCAAAAAAAAAAAAAACCTAAGTAATACGGAATTTATCATATATTCTAATATCAGTATCAAACAGATACTCGCAAATAACTAACGAACAATATCAAACCTAGCTTCTAGCTTAAACTTCTACCAATACCAGAAACAAAGACTACATATTTCAACTCACAGAGTCCCAATGGCCAAAAGGCGCTGAATGGGGTCGAAAGCAAGAACCGAAGCCGTAGATGGAACACCATAGTGAACAGCAACCCGCGGATCCAAGTCTTCCGTTGTCAAATCACCATGTTGCACTTTACGCTAAATCAAAACAAACAAACAAACAAACAAACCTCTATAATCAGTGACACCCTAAAAAGTTCATATACATATACATATACAATATATAACATCACACATTCAGCACATTTAAGTTCAACAAAAAACAAATTCAAAGAAATTGAAAATATTTCAATGATCAGTGAAACTCCTAATGTATCTCTAGCAAGTTCTTCAGCTAAGAACATAGCACCATGAAAATAATACACACACACACACACACACACATTTCCGATCGTTACTAAATTGGACTCTATCTGTAACAGCTAGCAATATATAACTAAGCTTGAGCTTCATCGAACTCTTTTTTTTTTCTTTTCTTTAATTTTCTGGTAGATTCGAGAACTGTAGCTTAGGAATCACAATGAAAATGCTTAATTAGTATATAAAATAAAAATTTAAATTGAATATAGCTTTAAAGAAAAGAAGGAACGCATAGCATTCGACAGTTATGGAAATTTTCAGTGAGAAATGAAACCCTAGATCAATCGCATTTCAAGTAAAACTACAAAAACAACACGGATTGTTTGGAAATGGAAAGTGAATTTCGAAAAGCAAAAGCGGCAAAGAGTGAGAAACAGTGCACAGTGCACAGTGAGTTTGCTGGAATTTCATTACCTGATGGTGTTGCACAGCTTTCTGAATCAATCGCTTCGCGGCTAACATGACGATTCGGTTCTAAAGAATTTGAAATCTTTTGGTTTCGCCGGAGACTTTTTTGTTTCTTCGGTCTTTTTTTACTTATTGAATTTTTTTTTTTTTAGTGATTATATCGATGCAAAGTTTTTTTGGAGCTTTATAGTTTATACACACTATTTTTTCTTTTTTTTATTTTTATTTTTATTTTTGAAGTTCTTTGTTTAGTAGTCAATGCAATAGGCATTTTTGATTGAGCCGTTGTTTTTAATTTGTAAAAATGTCCTATGTGATTCTTGCTTTTGTCCTTTTCGTGTGCTCGTTGATTGGAGCTTTCTGTGTTGTAGCGCAACTTTTTGAAACCTTGGAATCAAAAGTTTGATATAAAATTGCACGGCCGAATGGCACAAAGGGGATGTAGCTCAGATGGTAGAGCGCTCGCTTAGCATGCGAGAGGTATGGGGATCGATACCCCACTTCTCCATTTAAAAACGTTACCTTTTTTTCTTTTTCTTTTTGATCGAACCTTTTTTTCTTTTTCATTTGGTTTTTTACTATCTCTGTTTTATAACGACCATTTATCTTTTTCTTTTTCATTTGTTTTATTTTTAACTTCTTCTTTTTTTTTCTCATTGATTAGCCTTTGGGTACCTTTCTTTCTTGGGCAATGGTGGTGCGTGACTTCTACTTGTGTTTCCATCGAGTAGTCATGACTCATGAGCTAATTGGTTGTAGTGCACTGAAAATTATTAGGTACTTCCGGAGTACCATAAATACGTATTTTTTCCTCTCACATAAATGGTGAGTCCCACCATGAATTTAATTAGTGAAACTCACAATTCATGTGAATGGAGAGAGTACGCATTTATAGTACTCCAGGAGTACACAATAATTTCCCGTAGTACACTGCACGTACCACAAATCATCAAAATTCGAGGAGTAAGTCTAATGTCACAAATTTTTTTACAACTTTATTATGTAGCGACCCATGAATGATAAAATCATAAATCTACATGTACCCACCATTTTATTTTCACTACTCACGAATGGCACCACATAGCAAAATTGTGGTAAAATTATGGAAAAATTTGTGCCACTGGAGATACTCCAAATCAGACTTGAGTTGGATCATGTCATATCATTAGTTTGGCTTGGTTCAATGCTAATAGCTTTTTATTCTTTTTTTTATTATTAAATAAAATTTTATTAGAAAGCAAAAAGCCTTAAATAGGAATTAGAAAAATCTCTCCTCTTGAACCAAGCTGACATCACGGCGACGTGCAACATCCAAATCTTTTTTTTTTTTTTTTTTTTTTGAGAAACGCAACATCCAAATCTTGACAACAAAAATTTGGATGTAAAAGATACTACCCAAATGAGGGTGTAAGAGATATTACCCAAAAGGTCCAAACTCATAGTAAAATTAGACATGGATTGTTTGGAAATGTAAAATGGGGTGATAAAATAAGTTTTGAGAATATATAATAAACACTTTTTTGCATTCCTGGATGCTAAATACTCTAAGTTTTTGAGTTAGATAGTTGTTAATTGAGCTAGATTGATTATATATATATAAGATAAAAATTCTACTATAATACAATCTAAGTGTATATGTGTGAAGCTCCTTTTTAGAGACTTGAATCTCAGCCCTTGCCTCCCACATCTCACAAACAATTATATTTGTGAAGTGACCAGCGCAATAAAAGTGTGCAATAATGGGCTAAATTAATTAAAAGAGAAAAAGAGTCTAAGATTTTAGAAGAAAGAGGCTAACTACAAAAATGAAAAAATATAATAAATAGGCTAGGGCCCTTATCGGGTCCATCCTGTCTGAAGTACTACTAGTGCTAGATAAGGTCAGCTTTACAAATACGCAAAATGCCCATCACCATTCACCACTGTTGGGTAATGCCTTGATTTGAAGCAATTTTTATCTCCTTTCTTTGATACTAGCCTCTGAGTCTCTCTTCTTCTTATTTTTTTGTAAAAGTTAATAATTTGTATAAATTATAATTTGGGATTAATATATTTTTCGATCACAAAAAAGATCTAGAGGTGTGATGAGTGTTAAGCATTTGTGGTAAAATAATTTTATGTGATGTGAGTATTTTTTTTTTTTTTTAATTATGGAAGTTTTTTTTTTTTATTGGAACCGTTGGTAGTTTTTTTTTTTTTTTTTTTTTTATAGGAATCGTGGGTGGGTAGCCAGCCTTTCTTATTTCTGGTTAGAAACGTGGGGTAGTAGAGCTAGGAAGCGGGAAGTGTGAGAGTAGTGAGAAAATTTTAGTTGATTTACCATTTTAACTTTATTTCTCTTTTTAAGGAATAAGAATAGATTAATTAAATTAGGAGTATTTTTGACAGTAAAAAAAAGTAATAACTAACTTTCCGAATCCTCTTAATATATACAGACTAGCCTCTGAGCATGCGCTCACGCGCGTGCTTAGAGGCTCTTCTATTCTTAGGGTAAGGGTTAATTTAGAGTATTCATTATATTTTAGGATTATTACATTTTCTAATCACAACAAAATCTAAGGGTGTGATGAGTATTATGCCTTTGCAAGTGAAATAATTTTTCATGACACCCCTAGGGTTTTTTTGTGATTGGAAAATAAATAAATTTTCATCACACCCTTAGGATTTTTTGGTTTAATGTCCTCATAAGCTCTTCTATTTTTTTTAAAGGAAAAAACTTTTCGAGGTTGATGTATTTTCAATCACAAAAATCTCTAGGAGTGTGATGACATGTAGCACATAATATATACACATTTGGAAATACATAAATCTAATCACATCTTTAGATATTTTCATGATTGAAAAATGAATCAATCCTAAATTATGATAAATGAAAAGTAGTCCCTTAGAGAAAAGTAAAAATAAAAGAAGAGTCTCCAAGAACATGCAAAAAGGCTAGTTTCTTCTAATGTGATTGTCAATTGTTTATATCATTAGAAAATTAGTTTTAGAAACATTACCCAATTTGAATGCTCCTCGAACTAATGCTTCTGTCCAATAACATAAATGAGCTACAATGTACATAATAGCCCTTTTGCGCACGTTTAGAGACTTTTCTATTTTTTAAATGTCAATACTTTCTTTATCTTAATTTTATTCTATTAATATACAAATTGTAATTATAATGATAAGATACAAAAAGAACAAACTTTTGTCAATCGATTCATCTCTTCCTACCTTTACTTGATTTATAAAGAAAAAATTACAAAAAATTAGTGCATAATTAATCCCAACATCTTAAGAGAATTATGTAAACATCTAGAATCGACTATTAAAATATTCATAATTTTTTTTACCACTTTAAAGCCAACAAAGCATTTAGTATTCAAGTAACAATACTTAGTATTAGTGTCATGATTAATGTAGGAGGGATAGGCCCAGAAATGTATATTGGGCCTTGGGCCCTGTCTGAGGACACTTAATAGTTCGAGGACAAGGGAACATTGATATAGAGGTACGGGCTAGTGAATGGAGGGTAGTGGTTCGAGGACAACTGCATCCTTGGCTTAACAGAGCAAAGGTCAAAAGGGTTGACGTGTCGTCAACGGCAACATTCTGGGTAGTTCTAATGGAAAGGATGAGCATCAGGAAGGAATAAGATGAAGGAGAAAGTAAGAAATATCTAAGGGAAAACTGCTACCATTGCATTAAATGTTATGTAGCTAACTCTCTGGCCGCATTAATGTGGAAGTAATACCTGAACAGTAATAGTTAGCCTTACAGCTGCCACTAAAAACTTTAGGAAGGTGCTGATGGAACAAGGATTAGAGCCGGCCATTTGATCCACACGTGGAGGGTTGAGATAGAGTAAATGAGGGTAACATAAAGGAGAGAAATCCCATGACAGAGGGGAAGGTAAGAAATATCTAAGAGAGAGCTGCTGCCACCTCATTAAATGCTCTGTAGCTAACTCTCTGGCCGCATTAATGTAGAAGTGATACCTGAATAGTGATGTTCAGCCTTACAGCTGTCACTAAAAACTTCAAGAAGGTGCTGATGGGACAAGGATAAGAGCTGGCCATTTGATCTACACGTGGAGGGTTGAGATAGAGTAAAGGAGGGTAATATAAAGGAGAGAAATCCCATTACAAAGGGGATCAAAGAATCTGTGGAAAAACACTATAGCATTGAGAACTATAATTGTAACCAAGTTTAAGAGAAATAGAAATAGAAGAACTACTCTCCTCGGACATTGCCGAGGAAGAACTTCTTTGTCCAACACTTGTTTTTCCATTGTTTTTCCTTGCTTTCTTACCATCTTTAGCCCAAAGTGAGCGTTGCCCACTTCATTAAAGCCTAGTTTCTAACCCGCTCTCTACAAATTCATTGTATTGGACTCTTTGGGCTTCAATCCAAAACCATTTGGGCTTGGCACTCAAATCCGTCCTTACAATTAATATGATACAAAATTAAGACTCAACTTCAACTAATATATTTATCAAAAAAAAAAAAAACTTAAACTAAAATATTCTTAAAATTTTTTTTTTTTTTTAATTCTTGGAGGAGAGAATAAAAATCATTACAGAGAACTTTGCAATTTTTATAGAATCTAAATTCAAATGAGAAAAGAATGGAGAAAAAAGAAAAGGCCTTGAAAGGTAAAAGATTTGTACATCCTGCAAAAGTTATGATATTTTTAAAAGTTTTGAATGCATTCATGTAGAGACTTTTTTATTTTTGTAAAATTTGTCATTAATGATTTCAACATCAATAAGTTTTTTTTTTTTTTTTGGTGCAGGAGATCAGAGCATGCCTTTTAAAATACCTCTCATATTATACATGAATTTGAAATCCACTTTGATTTGTAAGATCTTAGACATATTCCCATTCACGGTTTTTTGGAGCCATAATTTGCTGATGAAATTGTATAAGAAATTTTAAAATCTAAAAAGTAAAGGAAAAAAAAAAAAATTCAAAGAATAAGTTAGACGTGGTCATGAGCATCAATTCTCAACATGTTGATCCTTACTTAATCGAGTGTAAAGATATTGCTCCAATACCGAAAGGGCTTGTTTGTGCAAATTTTCTTCAAAATACATAAACCAACCGACAAAATTAACATGCTATAATTTGCTGATAGAATTATATAAGAAATTCTAAAATCTAAGAAGAAAAAGAAAAAGAAAATTAAAAGATTTGGGCGTAATAAAGTTCTAGGCATGCAGAATAAATGTTATCATGGTCTTGGAATATTATGGCAAACGAAACATAGTAAACAAAAAAATAAAAATTTAAAAAGAACGTGAAAGAGAAATAGGGATGTTTAGCATATAGTTAAAACACTGTATTAGATCTTTGTCAATAAATTCCCACCTACACAGTATCAAATTTAAATAAATAAATAAATTACAACCCATAAAAACCAAAATTGGAGATTACAACACAAAAACTCAAATGTCAGTAACAAAATATAGAGAGAGATTAGAGTACCTACCTTTTAAATTCTATTTTGAGGGGTGGCACTTCTTTTTTTTTTTTTTTTTTTTTTTTTTGCACTTTGTCTCTGCATTTTTTCTAATTTTTTGCTTTGATCAAAGTCCTCTCTAGCTCTTAACGTAGCAAGATTAGGTTTTTTTTACTATAAAAAAAAAAAAATTTATTTTCTGAACTCTCTTAATATATATCGACTATATAATATATACAGACTATAATAGGTAAATAATACCATTTTTTTTAAGAAGCAATAAATACCACCATTTTAGCATTAAAATATTAACCAAACTTAAACTTGCGTGTCATCTTTATCCTATCATCCACAAATCAATTCAACGCCATCACTATAGCCCTTAAAATAATATTACTACTAAATTTGTACATTTCTTCTTCATTTCTTCCACCTCTGCTGCTAGTTCTATTTTTCTTTTGGGTTTCAGAGACCTAATCTTATCGCAGCTCTCCACCATGACAGTTTTCTCTTCCACAAAGCAAGGTTTGTTCACAATTTGAAGCTTTGGTTGAACTCATCATTGATCAATTTATTCTGATGAATGGTTTAATTTCAATGATTTGCAGATGATCGTGACCAAAATCCAAGGACCTCTTATTTTAATTCACCACCGTTGGATATCTCTGTTGCGTTCCCACAAGCAACTCCAGCTTCCATTTTCCCTCCTTGTAGTAAGAATTGATAAATTTTTTTTTTTAGCTTTTGTGATTTTTAGTATTGTTTAAAGGCATGACTATTTTTTCGCGGTCACTTTCACGTGGTCCCACTAAACTTTTTTACTATGTACTTATCATAGCAAGTCGCGTTAACAGTTGTGAAAAATTATGTATTGCTTGTGATTTCTGTCATCGGTGAAGACAATTCATGCATTTAGAACTTTGTGCAATAGGGGAACAAATTTTTATATGTATGTATGTTTGATGTTAAATGTTAGTTTTCGGAATCAAAATTAGTGAAGATGGGATTTGCATTTTGTGTCGTAGCTCGGTTAAGTGATTATATGAGGAGTCTGTTAAGGTGCATTTTGAACCAAGTGGAGAGAAAATGGAAGATGGATTCGATATTTTCTCCTGTTTGGTAGAGTAGAAAAGTGGGATGGAAAGAAAAAAGTGAGGGAGATTAATTTATATCCCGGACCACTATTTTTAATCTTTTGAAATGGGAAGAAAATGGGAGAGAAATGTCTTATATAGGTAATTTGAGATTCTTATCTTTCTAGTTTAATTAAAAACAATTCAATATGAGGATATAATTCGAATTTAAGACAAGATGCTTTGTTTTCGCTTCACTTTTCTATCCCTTTTACCAATCGAAGTTAAGTGTCTTTTGCTAGTTTATCGTTCTACATGTGCCACAGGCTTCACCAACAATCTCTTGGTCCTGTCTGTTCTAATGTAGATTGTTGCGATTTCTCTTCCTTTTTTCAAATAAGAGATTGTTCGGGAATTTATATCTCAACTATTTCTATTCACATTTCGTAGTTGTCAAAGTCATCATCTTTTATTTTGCCTTCTCTTTCATTGTTCTGTTTATCATTTCCCCAATTATAAGATTTGGTGCATATGATAGTTTATTTCCTATAACTGGTAACATATGTTTTGTACTTCTAGTATTTCCCCTGTAGTTGCCTTGGCATGTTGCACTATATGAGAGTAACCAAAATTTTCTTTGGTGGGTCACTTTCTTATCTTTTTTTCATGGTATATAAAACTTACAGCATCAGACTATTATCAACTTGATGATCTATTGAGTCCTGAGGAGCAGACTGTGAGGAAGAACGTAAGAGAGTGTATGGAAAAAGAAATAGCCCCAATAATGACAGAGGTATATTTTTATCACATTACTCTTATCATTATTTTTATTTTCAGAAGATGGAAACTATAGTTTGTGAATACAATGGTAAAATTCTGGAATGGTATTTAGTCATTGGAAAAGTGATGCTTTGTCTTTGAAGACGATAGATGTTCAAATGCAAATAAATAGTTATACTTTTTTTTTCTTTCCAGTATTGGGAGAAGGCCAAGTTTCCCTTTCATGTTATTCCAAAACTTGGTGCCTTGCGTATTGCTGGTGGCACAATCAAGGTATATGCATTTTTTTTCCTTTCCCTTTTGAGCTGTTAGATGTGGTGAATGGGATGTTTAGCTAGTTCTGATTCTCAGGGTTATGGGTGTCCTGGTCACTCCATTACTGGAAGCGCTGTTGCTGCAGCAGAAGTTGCTAGAGTTGATGCAAGCTGCTCTACTTTCATACTGGTGCATTCATCTCTGGCAATGCTCACTATTGGTGAGATCTCCATATTACCTTTCAATTGTCTTGACCTGATAAAAGTAGTGGAAGGGTTTTATTTATTTTAATTTTTTAATTAAGAAAAACAAGATGCTGTTAATAAATCTTAATATTACTTGTCTGGACTGCCAATTATAGCATTGTGTGGATCGGAGGCACAGAAGCAAAAATATCTTCCTTCTTTGGCAGAGTTAAAAACTGTAGCGTGTTGGGTAAGAAGCCCTTGGCATTGTATTACCATATGGGATTCCAA
Source organism: Quercus tomentella (assembly GCA_028535165.1). Lineage (NCBI taxonomy): Eukaryota > Viridiplantae > Streptophyta > Magnoliopsida > Fagales > Fagaceae > Quercus > Quercus tomentella. The sequence continues at coordinate 14,659,147 of JAPQVY010000012.1, forward strand.
AAACATGTTTAATATGAGTTTCTGTCAAACTTTAGTTACTGAAATATGTTGTTTCCACATCTTAAGGCTTTGACCGAGCCTGAATATGGAAGTGATGCTAGTGCATTGAAAACGATAGCAACAAAGGTTCTTGCACTCAACTTCTTTTCTATTTATTTATCTACAGCAAATAACACCAGTTTTCATACATACATTCATATCTGGAACTTTATGTTTTTGCTGTTGTATTGGGATGATCAGGTGGAAGGAGGTTGGATACTTGAGGGCCAAAAGCGCTGGATTGGAAACAGTACCTTTGCAGATTTGTTGGTTATTTTTGCGAGGAACACCGCAACAAATCAGATAAATGGGTAGGTGATCTGCTCTATGATATGCAGGATGCCTTACCCCAGCATTGACATGCTGGAAATTTATGGGCTGGAAACCTATTCAAACATATGTGTGGGTCCTTAAAAGAGCCTAATTGGTCTCTATGTTGTATAGTGCTCCTTTCCTCTTTCTTTTGTTCTACTTACAAACATTTTTTTTTTTCCCTGTGAAACTTGTCATGTGTTGTATAGTGCTACTTTCGTCTTTATATTGTTCTCTATTGTTCGTAGAGGCAAAAACACTTATGTACAAATTTATATGCTTGTTCTTTCTAGTTTGTTGGTAAACATGCACTTATGCCCTGGCCCTCTATTGAGGTTTTGGATGGCTGTCATGTTGGACACTGTATATCCATGCCTGTGGATTTTCTGTTATTTATCATCCTTCTTTACTACCCAGGTCGGACCTATTATAACATCCATTCTTCTTTTTAAAAATTCTCCCTTGATAACTAGATGAACATCAAATTAACATTCACAAAGCAGTTTATGTGATATCTAAACATAATTTGCACCAAGTGATGCCTCAATATATTCTCATTAGAGTGTAAGGATCAATCCTTTCATCTGAGAAAAGCAGAGACCAACAGCCCACAAAAGTTAGTATTGGAGACCCTATATGAAAGTAAAAATTAGATTAAAGTACACTTTTGTTTTCATTTTGGCCCTTGACATTTCAAAATTTTCATTTTAGCTCTTCATGTTTGATTTCCTTTTCATATTGCCATGCTGTCTATTTCTGTTAGTAATATGACTGTCCATAATATGTTTTTCTGTACAACAATATAATTCTTACATTCCACAGGATTTTAGACTTTAGAGTTAGTATTTCATGAAATAGTTAGATATGAAGGGAACTTAATGAGTTAATGGTTAGATTAGTAACGAAAATGGACTGCAAACTCAATATGTAAACCAAATCAAACATGAAGGGCCAAAATTAATATTTTGAAACGTAAAGGGCCAAAATGAAAACAACCCCAAACTTTAACGGCCAAAGCAAACCTTGAAACCTTCATCGATTGCCCGTCATTGCTCAATTAGATGATCTTTTGTAGGATTCCCTGTATTGCTGGCGGATTGTCATCCTAAACTTGTACATTTGAGTGGTACAATTTTACTGGCTTTTGTTTGAAAAGGCAGATAGTTGGTTTTCTGTATTGGCATCCTCTTCATGTGTGATATTTCTGCTTTCTGTTTCAGATTTATAGTAAAGAAGGATGTGCCTGGATTAACAGTAAAAAAAATAGAAAATAAAATTGGCCTACGGATTGTTCAAAATGGAGATATTCTCTTGAAGAAAGTTTTTATTCCTGACGAGGACAGGATACCTGGTGTCGATTCTTTTCAGGATACAAACAAGGTATGGGTGTGATGAGTTGTCTTAAATGTTGCTTGTCCTTCATCATTTGTATACTTCCTGCTGTGTATGGTTTTTTTTTTTTTTTGGCTGACTATCATCTATAAGTGGGCAGAATGGCGTCTTCGGTTGTGATAATACATCATTTATTGTGCGAATAAAACCCAATGACTATCATATATCATGTATCATCTACTTTGGTCAGATTTTATCTTTTTTACATGTCAGTATTGGAAACATGGTAATATTATACTTATAAAAAAAGAAAAAAAATGGTAATATTATAGAGGTAGTACCCAATACACAAAGCTCGCACTTTTGCCTGGTTTGGGAGAGGTGATTGGTAGGTAGCCTTACCCCTAATATTATATCAACACAAAATGATTGCTTTTAATATCTTTTTATTGTGTGAACAACTTTCTTAGTCCTTGTGCAGAGTAATCTAATGAAAAAATCAATACCTTATTCCTTTGAAAACAACACATAGTATGTGCTATATACAGAACTTCAACTTTAGTCTTGTAGGTTCTGCAATAGTTTGGTTTTTTTCTTTTCAACCAGATGAGAGAGAGAGAGAGAATTTGAACACCTTGGGTTTTGAGCCATTAGACTTGAGCACACCAAAACAGAATGCTAGCCACCATCGTGCAAACATGCCACTTTTATGTGTTCTTCTGACCTCATTGCATTACTAACGTGTTCATTGCTCACCATCTGGAATGTGGGGGCATCAACTTCAACCAAATCAATCAGTAGTAGTTCATTCAACCATACACACATGAAATTGCAGAGTCCCAGCAAGAGAGAGCGATCAAAATGTGTTTGTTGTGTCCATAAAGCATCTATTCCTTCAAATATATGATGCTGCCAATGGTAGTCTTTTGTAGAAATACCTGCAGTGCTTTTGTGCATGAATTTTCTGCATATACTTTGCTGGTTTTCAATTTCTTTTTCCGTGTAGTTCCATGATATATAGTATTCATGTGTGTTCCTGTTTTTTCATGTTGCTTATATGCAATTGCTGCCTCAAAACAGATTCTTGCAGTTTCACGTGTTATGGTTGCCTGGCAACCAATTGGCATATCAATGGGCATCTATGATATGTGTCACAGGTACCAGAGTAAATTCTGTTCTTCTGCACTGTGCGATTTCATTTTAAGCTTTTGGAAGTGATGTGATTATATTTCCAATTGATTTAAAGATATCTGAAGGAGAGGAAACAGTTTGGAGCACCACTAGCAGCTTTCCAAATCAATCAACTGAAACTTGTTCAGATGCTCGGTAATGTTCAAGCAATGATTCTTGTTGGTTGGCGACTTTGCAAGTTGTATGAGAATGGTAAAATGACTCCAGGTCAAGCAAGCTTGGGAAAGGTACAATTAGAAATCTTTAAATTTGTGATAAGTGCTGTAAGTTCCTTGTGCTGACATTTTTTTCCCCATAATTCTTCAGTCATGGATCACCTTGAAGGCAAGAGAAACTGCTGCAATTGGGCGGGAGTTACTTGGTGGTAATGGAATATTGGCTGATTTTCTAGTTGCAAAGGTATTAATGCTGTAATTTTATTAGAAAAAGTTTAAATTAACAATTGCAAAGGATTGGTTTGTGAAGGGTCTAAATTAGAATGTGATTTTATGAGACATAATCCAAGTGAGAGATCACTTGAAGCACAATTATTAATTGAACTTGCTAGCTATCAGATGCCCAATCCAATAGATAGAACCATTGCTTATTTACATGATTAGATAGATAAATGGAATCTGATAGGATTAAGATTTTAGACATGCAATTGACGGGCTGACGAAAAAGTTTAGAGACACCCTTTGCCACAACTTACACATGTCAAGTGGTGATTGGATTACTTTTCACCTCATGTGTAAGGGATGTAATTCAATCACAAGTTGACGTATGTGCAAGTTGTGACAAAAGTTGTGGCAAAGTTTGCAGTCATAGAAGAATTGGGACTGTTTCTTTTGAGAAAATTGAGCTGCAATAACCCACCCCCATACAATTATTTACCTATTTTTCCTTTTTCAATTTTGGGAGTTTCATTTCAGGCATTCTGCGATTTGGAGCCGATCTACACATATGAAGGCACCTATGACATCAACAGCTTGGTAACAGGTAGGGAAGTCACTGGCATTGCTAGCTTCAAGCCAGCTGTATCAAGCCGAAGAAGCCGTCTCTAGAAATGTATACTTTCTTCCTCAACCCTCTGGTTGGAAACTTATTATCCCTTCTCTTATTGTGTTAGCTGTGCTGCTTGAGGCAATGTTTCCAATGAGAAAAATTCTTGATGCCCATAATAATTGAATAACTTATAGTGTATAGAATATGTTGATGGAAATGAAATAAAATGCAAAATTTTCTTTTAGCTTTCTTAAATCTACTGGAGTAATAGTAGACATGACTAGACAACTAAAGTTACTATATATCAGTCTCAATGACCCATACCAGGATTAAGGGCGCTCCCATAATCAAGGGTTCAATTTACCTCTTGAAGTTGCTCAGGTCAGTGGTCCCTTTTTTGAGGTCACTGTGTTATACTCAAAAAGTACCAAGGAGACGCAGCAAGTATATTCTAGATCCACTCAACCCTAAGGGATTGGTTTATTGGCTTTCCGGCCTCGTGTGATCTATGAGGTTCTGGATTTAAGTTTCCTAGCTAAGGCTTTGAGAGTGGTCCAAGGGATTCTTTATTCCTCATAATTAATCAGTGTAAGAATGATATATTGAGGCATTACTCAGGTACTCAAAGAGTTCTGGACACCTATGTTTAGAAAAAGAACCGAAAAAGTAATGTTCTAGATCCATGCTTGTGGACCCATAAAATTTATCATCACGAAGGCTATCAGATAAGCATCGGCAATTCGATGAATCGTTCTGTGTACTAATTAATTTTTTGACAGCATCTTTAACTACAAGCATAATTTGGTAGAACAGAACTTGTCCTCTGATGTCTTAGGTTTAGCTGCTGCTGTTTCTTGGAAGTATAGGTACCTACTGTCACATTTTAGGATAAGCTTCGTTCCTTAGTTATTTAGATTCTAAATTAAATTCAGTCATGCGGTATTAAAATTTGGAAATTGTAATACAAAAAGAAGTGCATTGACCAATAAACTAATAAGTCATATGGTTGTAGTGCATAACTAATAAGCCGCATTAGTTCTCATAAAAAGAAAATTAAGCCACATTAGTTTTGCTTAAAAAAACAATATTTAGCAACTCTGTTGGTCTTTATTTCGGATGTCATTTTATAAACTGATGGGAGGATGCTAAAAAGTCTTGTAACTCACTTATCAAAAAAAAAAAAAAGATTTTAAAAAGTCTTGTTAAGTCAGAATGTTACATGGTCTCTTTCATGAGGAGCGAATTCTTCTCCCATTTATTGTAACAATCGAATTATATTTAAAAAATAAAAGAAAAGATGGTCACAAAACTCAAAACTATATTTAGTGATACATTTCAATGTCTATTTTTTTCTCGTCCTTTATAATTTTTGTTTTTTACTTAAAGTTTTTACTTATTTTGTGTGTTATTCTTATATTTAAATTAGAAAATTATTATTTCACGTTCGGCATACACAATAATGTCTACACTTTCATATTTGGTATTCACATTTTTGAAGAATGCTCCGTATACACAAAGTCTGCACACAAGGTATTCACATTTTTCAGAAATACTCTATGTACCCGTTTGGTTTTAGCGTTTGTGTGTCTGCGTTTTCATTTTTGGCGTTTCCCCCCCCCCCCCCCTTTTTTTTTAGCCTGCATTTGTTGACTTTTCACAAATTCCACTTTTTAGCAACTTTTTCATTAAAAATGGGTCCCATGGCATTATTCACACATTTAAAAATTATTTTGCTACAGTGTTTTCAGTTTTCAGTTTCAACAAAATAAGCTGTATTCAAACGTACCCTATATACACAATGTCCTGCACTTTTAGATAAGGTATTCAAAGAGAAGTTATTCACATTTTCAAAGAATATTCACGCTTAACACATGATGTGAATGGAGAGTGTGGAAAAGAGGGTAAGACAACCAAACTACCAAAGCCCAATTTGGTATCTACAAAAGAAAAGAAATTTGGACTTAAAATATAGAATCTACACACACCAACTCACAAATCTGCAGCCTCATGCCAATGCAGATTTTCTTCCTTATCTGTCATTAAATTAATACACTTGCATGGTAGAAAATTACACATTCTGTCTTTCCAAATCCCAAATAACATTGATCCTAGAGTCTTATATGATCTAAAGCTTCATTGTCTTCTTCTTCCTTTCTTTTTATTTATTTCTTTATCCATAGTGGATAAAGCATATGGTTGTCTTAGATGATAGATCACCGTTGATTGACAAAAATGCAGCCCCAACCAGACCACCATAGATCATAGAACTCTACTGTCAACATTTATCAATAATATCAAATACTACCTAGCTAGCTGGTACCTACACACCTCATACTTTTACCAATTACAACTTGCCACATGGCGAGTTGAACACAAAGTTATGTCAAATTATGTGTCCCTAGCATTGCTCATTTTAAAACCTACCATTCATCCTCACTTGATAGTTGATTCTTGTCTTTCACCTTCTTGTCTCTGCAATCCCCAGCTCCTGATCTTTAGCTGAAGCTGAGCCGCCCCAGCCAAAAACCTCACCTTCTGAGCTGGCCTCAGTATCTCCACCACCTTCATCGCTGTCCTCATCCTCAACGAATCAGCATTCGCCACCACAGTCTCCAATGCCACTCTCAACGTAGCCGTAGCCGTTTCCTCTTCACTCGCTTCACCGTCCACTAACCTCCCGCTACGCCTCGCGGCCTCCAACATTGTTGGACCCGCCACGCTTTCATGAACCTTCGCTAGCTCATCGTTAAGTGCACGTTCCTCCAACTTGGTCTCCTCCAACAACCTATTCATTCTCTGTGTTTGGTCTTCGGACATGTCAAGCACCGAGTTGGTGACAATTCTGAAGACTATTCCGGGCTTAAACCCAGCTATCCAGAGGAAGGTTCGCTCGAACGAGGTTAGCCACGTGGGAGAGAAAGCAAGGAAGACATCCCTTTGAGCTATTCTTGACTTGGCTTCGTAGTATTCTTGGTAATGGGCGAGCATACGTGAACATAGTTCTTTGATGTCCTCGTCTTGCATGTCATGGCAGTGTTGCTGAGCTGAGAGAAGCTCATCAAGGTAGTGTTCTTGGCGGACCATCCAGCCTTCCAGGAAGGTTTTGAATGAATCAGCATTATTGGTTTGTGTACCTGTGGTTGATCTATCAGGCATAGCTAGTGAAAGAAAGAGTGAGTGAGTGATATTGTGAAGGACAAGCAGCAATGCGATGTTTATATATATATTTGAGTTGGTTATGAGAATGTGAGGGGAAAAGATTTTTTTTTTCTTACCAGGTAGTATTGTGTGGAATACTTCGAGAGCAAGGTTGGTGCTTGATTTTTAATGGGGTTGGAGGAATGGACAGAGAGAGAGAGAGATTGTGAGGAAGAAAAAAAAAAAAAAAAAACTCCTCGAGAGTAGAGACGTGTGGCAGGTCAGTTTAGCAAAGCCATGATAAGAGGGTTTTAAATTTGGAGTCGGTGGTGAAGAATGCAAAGAGAGGATGAACGGTGTTTCACACATGCAGTTTCTAAGACCACCGACTGAGAGAGAGAGAGAGATACCTCATATCTGAGAGAGTTTTAAGGAGACTCGGTGCAATTTGTCTCCAAGTGGAAAAGACATCGTGAAGATAAAATAAAGAGAGAGCAAGATTTTTATGGGATACAAATCAGAATTCTGGAAATGGCCATTAAAGGAAAGGAGTTAAGGAATGTGGTGTGTGTGTTTCTAGGAAGGCAAGGCTAAGTACTTATTTGGGTTTGGCTGCTGATCACTCCTAGTCAATTGGCTGACTGGGTGACACGTATTAACATTGCCCAAATGGAGAAAGACAAGGAAGCCATGTCATCACTTCTACTTTAACTTACCAATAGGAGAGAGAGAGAGAGGGCCTTCAGAAAGTTTGGTAGGATTCTGGGCTGTGAATGGTGAGTGAAGGGGCTAAAATTGTAAGTCAAGTCAAATAAGGTTGGCCCAATTAGGAGAAGTGAGAGTATGAGTAGGTTGAGGGACATGCGTCTCCAATGGATTTGAGCTTAAGAGTGGCAGCAGCGCTTTTAATGGAGACTATGTTTGTGCGTGGAAAAATGGTCTCTGCCTGCAAATGCAAATGGTCTACTAGTGGTTTACATGTCAATGGTCGTTGGTCACCAAGGTGATGACCTTAGAACGAGAAGGGGAATGATGGAGAAGATATACCGCAATTATTACATGTCTATCAGTCAAGAAGGCATTGTGCATTTTGATATATGTACCATTTTTCTCGTAAGATATAAATTCCACATCATTATTAACAAATTGAAAATAACAATTATTTTATGCATACAATTTCATATGCATCTTTTTCTCTCACAAGGTAAGGGCATAACTCATACGCTTCAATAGTCAAAATACATATATTGCATGGAACCTGCACATTTTAAGATGTGAGGTGCATATATCGGTCATGAGATATATTTTTTATGATAGGTAAATAGTGGGAGTAGGAAGTGAAGTTCGGATCACAAATATGAAACACCATAAAAAGTATTATTAATGTTGAACCATCACTTGTGCCCCTTATTATTACTATTAACAAGTTAGTAAACCATAATGGTGGCCAACTTTGTGTTAGGATGTACTACTATTTTGTTAAAAGTTTATAACTTGAAAGTTGATAAAAAAAATTAAAAAAAATCTATATATATATAAAAGTAAGTGTTAAAAAATTATATACAAAACAAGTTAAAATACTTAAAAAGTTGATATATATATATATATATATAAAATAAAAAAATCTATTGGCAACAGGACAGCACAGAAGAAACATAAAATGCAACAGAAAAAATCTGATGAAAGATCAAAAGGATAAGACAGAGAAGTAGGTTTGATTGAACTTGTTGGGTGGCGGTTATGGAAATTGAAAAGAGTCCTTACATACAGGATACAGCTGTAAAATTTGGCTATACTCGACTGGGAAAGCAGGAAGGTGGAACAGGTATTCGGTGCAGAAATGTTGGCAAGTGTTGATGATGTATTAGACTTTTGATGGGCAATACGATGCATGTCTCTTTTTTCACGCGGTTGATAGGACTTAAGAGTTATTCTAGATCAGACAAGGCCACCGTGCCACTTATAGCAGCCATCAACTTCTTCAAAAAAAATCCCTATTTTATGTGCTTTGCTATTGCGTAACTTTTGTTGCTACTCTTTGGCTTGTACCAACAAAACAAAAATCAAATTTATCACGTAATAAAAAATATAAAATTGGTTGTCCAAGTTTTGTAGCTTCACTTTGTGATAGGTTTTAATTAATTTAATTGATAAAATTTTTTATGGTTAAATAAGAGATTTAAAATTCAATCCACGTTTATCTAAAAACAAATTGATATACTAGTTATCATTAAGAGTAAATACTATAAGTTGAAATTCTCGTAAAAAAAAAAAAAAAAAAAACAACTAGCACACGGTGATATATTTAACAAAAATCAAATTAGTTGGGAGATGGGCTATTGAATTAATGCATAAGTCAAGACAAACTCAAATCACGTGCACACACTAACTGAAAATAATAATTATATAATATGTGAGCGTTCACATGTGTGAATATTAATTTTCTAATACTGAAAAAAAAAAAAATTGTTGAATAATACTAAAAGAGTTTTGACCCATAAATATATGATACTGTGGGTGTTAGACATGGTACACTCATGGTTGCTCCAGAAGCTTATAAACCATGAGTGGGAGGGTTACTTAGGCGATGTGGGACTTGGGTGAGCCTAGGTGTAAATCACTTCATGGCAATACTCCTCGGCTCCCACCCCTTCGTGACAAAACCGTGAGGGACTGGCTCCCCAAAGCGGACAAAAACTGCTTAGTGTGAGTCGTGTACCCACATTAAAAGGGGAGTGTTAGACATGGTACACTCATGGTCGCTCCAGAAACTTATAAACCATGAGTGGGAGGGTTACTTAGGCGATGTGGGACTTGGGTGAGCCTAGGTGTAAATCACTTCATGGCAATACTCCTCGGCTCCCACCCCTTCGTGACAAAACCGTGAGGGACTGGCTCCCCAAAGCGGACAAAAACTGCTTAGTGTGAGTCGTGTACCCACAGATACTATATATAAAAATTATCAAACTTTGATATTATATATGCAAACTCCAACATTTTTTAAGTAACTTATAATCATTATTGAGTATACAAAGCTGTATAGTTTGTTATACAAGTATAAAAAAATACAATAAAATAAATAACTTAGCAACTTTCATCAAAGCTATGTTCAATGACAATATTTTATATAACAAATTTCATCAATTATTATTTTCATGTAGATGCTTATTATTTTCAAGTGGATGCTTCTGTCAAATTCATAATGTTACAATTGAAGTCGCAATGAGCTGTTTATTATTATTATTATTTTATGATATATATATATATATTTCTTAATAAAATCTTAAGAATAGAATTTTAAAAAAGTGCATATAGCATTCTTATAATTTAAAAAGTGCATATTCTTATAAAATATGCATATTCAATATAAAATAAATAAAAATTGAGGGGATGTTCATGGCTCCGCCATTATTTTTGGGGGGGGGGGTCATCCCTATCTTTTAAGTGAATTTCCTTATTTTAAATCTTATCGGTATATTTGTTCTTATCAAAAAGAAAAATAGTTGTAATTTGTAATGCATTTTTTTTTTCAAAATAAATAAATATGCATAATGCCAAGAGTCTTGTAATTAAATTTGTACTTTTTAGCGTTTTCAACGAAAACATTCAAAAGTTTAATTGTTTAAATTCCTCCCTTCCAACTATCGAATTATCATTTTTTTTAAAAATCATGTAAATGTTCATTCATTGCACAAACAAATTCAAGAAAATTATGTACAGCCTGACTACTTTTTTCAAAAGAATGAAAAAATAATAATAGAGTTAGAATTGAACAGCCTTAACCTGTGCTTCATTAAATAATAATAATTTAATGTAGCTTGACAGAAATGCATTCTTAAATATATGTATATCTAAAAGCTGAACCGTAGCATTTATTGTTGCTACGCTCTAGTCGAGCCACATCAGCGTCTACGACATTATCTTTTTTCTTTCCAATTTTCCTATAATTGTTTTTAACATTTATTTTTTTAATATTTACAATTCTCCAACCTTTCTCCCTCTCTTACCTTTTCATCTCCCCATTATTTTTCCAACCTTTATCATTCCCTTATCTTTTCATCTCTTCACTACCCTTTACATTAATATCATTCTTAGCCTTTCCCTTCATCTTCCTTTATTTTTGTCTCTTCTTATTCACACTCTCCTACTATAAATTTGTCACTATCTCTTTCACTCTATGCATAGTTTTCCCTCACAAAAAAAAGTTATCTCTCTCTCAATTTTTTGGTGGATTTTTAAAATTTTTCTTGCATCTCTACTTTAGGTTGATAATTTTTTATATTCTTTAAAACTTTATTTTGGGTTAATGCAATTTAGTTTTGTTTTTTAAATTGTTGTTGTTGTTGTTGTTTTTTTTTTTTTTTTTTTTTTTTTGGTTCTCATTGATTGTTAAATGTTGTCATATTGCGTTATAAATAATTAAATATAGCATATAAAAATATAATATTATTCTGTTACATAGCATGATTTGGATAATTTGGTATTTATTGTAATTTGGTATTTATTCTATTACATAGCATGATTTTTTATAGATCTCAATTTAGATGTTAAACTATGAGACTTTACTAATTTTTGTTTATTTTTTAATCTTTTGTAGTAGACAAAGTACTCTTAATAGTTGTATTAAAAGTATTCTATAATGTCATTTATTTAGAGAAAAATAAAGATTAGCCAAATGAAAATAATTGTATGGGTGACGAATTTTAGCTTTTGCAATTTTTTTATTATTATTATTTTATAACAATGCATATATATGAGTTTAATTCTTAGATTTTGCTAATAATTTTTTATTTGATAATATGTTTTGGATTGACGAAATTACAATTTCTACAAAGAAAATAACCATAATAGATTATCAACAACAAATTGTTTTCCTAATTAGTCCAATTAATAATTGTTAAATTTTATTAATTTTTTTAGTTACTTTTTTTGTTGTTTTGGATTATAAGCAGAAAAAATTAAGTTTTGAGAAAGTTTGTTTAAAACTAAAAGAATAATTTCCAAATTTTACATTATTTTTAATGATTCACAAAATGCTATAAATAACTTTTATTAAAAAATGAATATTTTCGTTAACTTGCCTTTTGAATTTCTGAGAAAAATTGTATTATTTTCATTTTGATACGACAAAATTTATATTTATGATTTACAATTGTTCCTATATTACATTTATGATTGTTCCTATAATAAATAAAAATATGAGTACGAAATACATTACTCATTATCAAAATTAGTTTAAATTGTAAAAGAAAATTTTAATAAAACCACCATAAAAATAATTATCATGCGCAACACGCCGGTTGGTGGCTACTAAGTGTTTGTTTGGATATGAATTATCCTGCGCGTTTGCGTTTTGAGTTTTCACGTTTCCTTTTTTTTTAGCTGTAATTTTTGACTTTTCCACCCGTGCGCTGTTCATGCATTGTTCACGGGACTCACAACCACTTTATTCAGAAAATAATATTAAAAATGGGTCCCATGACACTATTCACACATTTAAAAAATTATTTTGTTACAGTACTTTCAGTTTTCAGTTTTTAGCAAAAATAATCTGTATCCAAACGGACCCTAATAATAATAATTTAAGAGTTAGGACACTCAAAATCCTTGGAGTGTTCCCTACCCCTTAGCTTTTAATATTGCTCACTATATCATGTTTTATCTATACTACTATTTAAGGGGCTTCCTTTGTTTGGACCAGATTTTTTTTTGTTCCAAAATACCCCTACACCCCTAGGTTTAAGTAGGGACAAAACTAAAGGATAGTCCGGTAAAAATACATATATAATTTGCACTAAAACATTGCCTACAAAATAGGAACACTTCTCTATTAACCCACTTTTTCAAAGCAACTATACGTTTATTGTTTTTTTTAATAGAAAAATTAGTTAAACTACTTACGTTTCTGTTGTTTTTTTTCCTAAAAAAGAAAAAACCTTAGTTTCTAATACTACTTTGTTTTTATTAAAAAAAAAGACCCTATGATTATCCAAAAACATTAGTATTAATTTTTATCCAAAAAAAAAAAATAGATAACAAAAAAACTAAACTAAATAGATATACGCTCAGAGGCCCTTCTATTTTTTGGGTAAGTGTTAATTTAGAGCATTTATTATAATTTGGGATTACTAAATTTTCCAATCATAAAAAAAAAACTTAGGAGTATGATGAAAAAATTATTTTACCACACATAATACTCGTCACACCCCTAGGTTTTTTTTTTTTTTTTTTTGGTAATTGAAAAATGTAGTAATCCCAAATTATAATAAATGTTTTAAATTAACCTTTACCCAAAAAATAAAAGAGTCTCTAAGCACACCCGTGTGCTAAGAGGCTAGTTTTATTTTATTTTGTTTTGGATGAACCGCTATATCATGTTGCTCAGATGAACTAAAAAATATCATGTTGCTCAACTAGTCAAATCAACACTTGGATTTTGTTGTCTACAATTATGTATAGAAAAATGACAATTGCTAATTTCTCGACATCATAGATAAAAAAAAATAAAAATAAAAATATGATCACTCATAGAACAGAAGCTAAAGATTTCAAATTCTATCTTATGAAAAAACAATATGCCAAATGCCAAATGCCAAATGGGAAATCGGAAATAATCCTAGGACCTCGTAAAGTACCCTTCAAACTAGAACACAAATTAAGATTTTTTTTTTTTTTTTGGATACCGAGTAAAATAGTAAACCGATCAATCCAAAAGTTCAAGTTCAGGGGTTCAAAATAATACAAAGATTAAGGAGAAAAGGAATAAAAACATGAGCCAAGAAAACTAAATTAAACTGGACAAACCAACAATAAAATGTGATTATAATCAAAGGGGGACAATGCCCTTGCATACCATAAGCCTATCAAACCTACTGCAGCAGTCAAATCTGCGAAAGAATAGAATCAATAATAACTAATAACTCTTAGAACTGCAGGAATTTTGTTCTTAATTCATACTGAAATACAATGAAATGATTTGAGAGTTTAGGAAGCAAGAAAAGGGAAAGTCACCTAATAACTTTCATCTTTTATTTCTTGAAACCATACATCTTTCATTCATAAAACAAATTTGTTAGTATATATAATATATATACCCATCTCTGTCTTCCTCAGCAGCATGCAATGGTAGCAGTGATGGGCATCAGAAATCCCCACCCCACCACAAACCCCCAGCCCCAGCTCTTAAATCCTAGTATTCTATAAAAATTCTAGCAAATAAGAAAGTAGGTCATTGGTGAAATAGTGAACATCACAGCATCTCAATCTTCATAAGGTCTTCCAAAACTGGATTCAAAGCAATAATAAAGAGGAAACTGGTAAATCTCCAACCTCACATCCTTGCAATAGGATTCAACTAAATTGTTTCAAGTAGATGCATCATAATAGCTATGATTAGTTGTATCATAATCCAATTAGTTAGAAGCTTCTCTATCCAAGTCTTTCTTGCATACCAAGATTAATAATGTTTTCCATTCAAACTAATGATGTTATAGGAAAAAATAGATCAATAATGTTTCACTTTCCCCCTTCCATTCAAACTAATAATGTTATTGGAAAAAATAGTTCAATTTTCTTCAATACCCCTAACTTGTTATCATAACATTTACCAATTCACATAGCAAATGCCTAAACAAACCATGTGCATAGCATAACACCAAGATAATAATATCTAGAGGAGACTCAGATTACGCATAACATGATAAGTACAATATTACAATTTTCAACATTAAACACTCCCCGCATCATAATGCAAATCAAATAAGCAAGCAATTCAAAGGCATAATATGATTTAACTAAATATGACAATATTTCATAACACATGATAAAGCACCGTACCATCTTCATGCAATCCACTTGCTTGCTGCAATTGTAGTGATCACCACACAACTAACCAAATCTCAAAAACAATACCAAGCTTAATATACCAGTAGAATCTAAGCAAAAGTTATTAACATGTAAGACTGATATGTGCACAGGTAACAACAGAGATTCCTAAATTAATAGATATGAGGAAAGTGAGAGTAATGCAAACAATTGAAGTGAGAATCATTAGAGAAGTAGATGGACTTTTTCTTTTGGCCTCAAAAAATAGCTCTTGAAAAGGGTTTACAATGATTACAGAATAAAAAGGGCTTACTAGAAAAGTGTTGGTCTTTGAGTAAACTACAGAGCATAGTACAATGTTAGCAACTTCTGGAACCAAAGTTTCCAAACTAGACTTCTCTGCAAGCTCAGCCATCCCATTATGCCTCATCCCCAAAGAAAGAAATCGTTACTCGATCTTATATTTATTGATTTTATTTACAGTAACGATCAGCCTTCTTCTTGACACGGTCATCAAGAGCGTCCTCAATAGACTTGGTTTTGGCCTTTGGATCGTAACTGAACTTCTTGGCCTCAACTGGGAAGAGCTGCTCATACTTCATGCGCTTGGCAGCATCGATCGTGTATTCTACTCCTCCTGTTTGTCCAGATTCTTTGCCACCTGTAGCATGAGCGTCCTCAACCCCTGCCTCCATGTCTAAAATAGGTTCATCGTTCGTGAGTTCCTTATCCTTGTTCTTCTTCTTTTTCTTCTGTTTCTTCTTATCAATGGATTTGCTGTGAGTGGCGAGACTTCCCCCTTTGAAGGTCAATCTCCCTCCTTTCGCTTTCTCATATGGGTCCGACATTTTAAAACTGCACCACAACACAATGCATCAAACTCTTCAACTTTCAATACCACACCACACCACAAAGAGAGTTTAACTTTATTCATCCAAAATAAACAGCGAATCATAAGCTTCAATTTTCAGTAGCCATATCATATTCAAGCAAACAAAATTTTCCTTAAATCCTGCCCCCACACCCCCCCCCCCCTCCAAAAAAAAAGACCAAACTACAATTTTGGTCCTGCACATTTGTCACAGTTTCAATTTTATCCTATAATTTTCAAGGTTTGGCTTCTGTCTAGTGCTCTTGACATGACACAGACACAACATAAATCCAAAAAATGACCACATTTCGGTCTTGTATCCCGCCCCTTACACTAGAACACTAGACGGCCTTCGCCCTAACTTTCAAAATCACAGTTCCTTATCTATTACTCGTGTCAATTTTGTCCGTCAACTTTCAAAATCTGGTCAATTTTATCCTCAAAATTGACCTGGTTCTGAAAGTTGAGGACGAAATTGACACAAATAAATAGCTGATGGATAAAATTGCCACAATAAAATGTATAGGGACGAAATTGAAAACTACCCCCCTTGTAAAAGGATTTCATCAAGGTCACATTAATGTATCTGAAAGCGAAACGGTGAATTTCAGTTATGATTATGCTTAGATCAATAACAACCCAATTTCAGTTTAGTAGCGTAAATTTATTGGGAAAAAAAACTAAAATTGAAACAAATCCCTAAATTTTTTTTTATACCCAATTTGTTCAACCTAATCCATGTTTAGTAGCTGAGAAAAATTGCATACGAAAGAATAAAAATATACAGGAATAACAAAAAGGGAAAAATAAATATTGGTCCCAAAAATTTGTAATCCCTAAAAGGTATAAATAGAAGAATGAAGGAAAAGAGTGAGGCCTGGGATAGAGGAAAATTGAACTCCATAGAGAGACCGATCGAAGAGAGAGAGAGAGAGAGAGAGAGAGATGACCTGACTGTGTGAGAGAGTCCTGAGGAGTTAGACTGAGAAACGTGAGAGATGGGGGGCAGAGAGAATGAGCGAAATCCCAGTACAGTTTATTCGGTCCATTTAGGACAAGAGGGGGATAGATCATAGATGTGATGGGAATGGGTCCCCAAGTCTTATACAAAGAGGCCCAGCGGGCTGAGTTGTGAGCCAGCCCATTAAGGGACTTGGGGGAAAAAGACAAAGATTTTCCTAATCTGGATTATTAATGGAGTCTATCACTGTTTTTGCACTGCCTTCAAACTAAGCTAGCTTTTACAGCCGTTGAGAAATGCAGTAGTCATTGCCAAAAGAGCAGCTGCTGAGTTACATGGGATCCTACCAGTGTTGACCATTATGATTGAGCCTTGTGAGTCTCTACCTACTGTAGAGAGAAAAACAAAACGCCAATCAGTTTTTGATGTAGACAGAAATTAAACCATAGATTTTTTATTTAACTATAAGAGAGTTTACCTGTTGAGCTAACTGAAACTTACTAGCTAAATGCTTTTAAAAAGTACTATAGAACTTAACTTTATGTGATTATCGTCATGCCTTAAAGATGGTGTGGCCACTCCCAAGTCATTTTGATATTCACTACTTCGAATGACATAAAAAATATCAAATAATGGACATGTTGATCATGGAAATATGCACTAAAAATGACAAAAAAATATTGTTTTAAAACAAAGTAAGTGCAAAGAAACATTAAAACTGCA
The DNA here is from genome assembly GCA_028535165.1 of Quercus tomentella. Classification (NCBI taxonomy): domain Eukaryota; kingdom Viridiplantae; phylum Streptophyta; class Magnoliopsida; order Fagales; family Fagaceae; genus Quercus; species Quercus tomentella. The sequence goes on from JAPQVY010000012.1 coordinate 14,676,522, forward strand.
CTTAAATATATCATTCACTTTAATGATTTAATAACAAAAAAAATCCATATATAGTCATAAATTTTGTTAGATAATTGCACAATGCCGAACTTATATTTTGTATCATTCTAGGAACCATTAGTCTACAATTACATACTCAATTCTAATTTGCAGTGAAAGTGTGTAGAATCTGCACGAAATCTTAAATAGATCAATTACTCGATTACAAGTGCTAATCCAAACACAAAGTACAAAATTTATAGCATTGTTTTTCCTCCATATTTTCAAAAATTCTAGATGACTATTGTAGGGACTAGGGCCCAAAATAATGTATTGGGCCTTGGGCCTTGTCCGAGGACACTAACAAGTCCGATGAGGAGCAAATAACTATTAAATGATTCCCAGTAAAAGTCTCATAAGCGGGAGATGAAGGGAAGGAGATCCGAGGAGAAATTCCTCCTCGGACATGACGAATGTAGTCCAAGTATATACTATAGCAATTGAAATGTGCCCCATGAACATGTGAGAGGGAAGGAAACTCAAAATATCTAAGGAAAAGTTGCTATCACCGCATTAAATGCACTGCAACTACTTTTCTGGCCGCATTAATGTGGAGAAGACTTTTGAACAGTGCTGCCTTGGCTACCACAACTCACAAAAAGCTGAAAGGGGTGTCTGATGGGATGGACACTCAAGTAGGGATTCAGATGATCAACAAGTGTAGGGTCAAGATGATCAGAAAGGAGCTATATAATGTGGAAGAGCCCCCATGAGAAGGGGATCGGAAAAACAAAGAGAAAAACACTGTAGCAATCTAAACTATCCTAGTATCCAACCGTGATCAATACACAATAATTGTGGCATCCTCGGATTGAAAGTCCATTGACATCAATATCTCTTATTTATGCTTGATTGCCTCTTAATCCAATACTAGCCGTTGTCCAATTCATTAGGACCAAGTTCTTTGATCCATTCTCTACAAATTCATTGTCTTGGGCTAATTGGACTGAGACTTCATACATTTTGGGCTTGGGCCCCAAATTTTAGCCCTACAACTATCACAGGGTTTAGATCCCATGATCATTACGAAGGCTGTAAGTCACCAAGTGAAATTGATGCTCGCAGAATGCCGAAAGAAGTAGAGCACTTTTACTTTAAAAAAAAAAAAAAAAAAAAAAAAACCTTGAAACCACTAGGAGAGAAACTAGAATCTACCAGAAAATAATAGAGAAAGCTATAATTTTATTAAATTGGATACCAAGCATAATTTTCGTTTACATATTTTGGAAGGCTTGCTAAAACTTGATTAGCAAGTAAAAATATTCTAAAACGGATCATAATTGATACCCTACCACAATAGGATTCTAATATGATTTGAAAAACATTAAATGCACCTAAAATCAAGAAATTAATAACCTTAAACCTAAAATTCTAAAAATTACATGAAAACACTAAAATTAATAAATAACAAAAATTAAATTGCAGATTATGTCCTATATCATAGCCCTATACTGGAAAAAATAAAATAAAAAATTTGTCCTCGAGTTGATATTTGAAATTTGAAATCTTCAATGCAAAACGAACAAATATTTTGAATACTTCAACTCTTTTGTATTTGTTCCAAACTTGCAAAGTCAATTGAGCAATTGAATATATTGGTTTGCCACTTCTGGGTTTGACTAATAAAAGCAAAATCTAATTTGCCTTACACCAACCCTGCCAAGGTGATGGAGATCCAAGGCGCGGAGATAAAAAAAACTTAAGATATATATACCACAAGGAGGCTCAAACTCATAGACTAATGAGAAGAATTTTCAATGCAATCATTAACACACGTTACACACACACACACAATAATCTGCAAATAAAAAATTGCCCACCATGGAGAGAGAGAGAGAGTAACCTACATAACAGTACAATTACAAATTATATTACCACATGAAAAAAAATTGGTCTCATCAAATGAAAAAAAAAATTTCACATATATTACACGTGAAAAAGCTAGTAGACTGATATATTTGGAAAGATACATTGGATGGTACATACTAATATATTTGGAGAAACACATTGGATGATACAAACTTTGTATTCCAATCTTCCATACATCACTAAACAAATAGATTTGTTAACCATGATGATGGTTCAAACACAAGAAAAACATGTTTTTGGGATACTTTCTTCATAGTCATGCTGGATTTGTGAGGTTGATACATTTTTACAATATTATATGGTTGCAAGATTGAGGTTTTCATTGCCCTCTGTGACATTAGATCTCTCCTCCTTCGTGTTTTTTGGAGTAATGAAACTACTTGATCCTTCCTTCCACCAATCTTTCAAGTTCAGGGCAACATATGATCCCTCCTTCCACATGTTTCCAGGCTTATCACGCCTTCAAAATCTTCAATAAGCCCTAGCTGTTTTAGAGGAACATATATCCATAGTTGATTAATCCCCAAAGAAAAATATTAAACATATATATATATATATATATATATATATCAACATGCTGAATTATGAGAATTAAATAATTCCCAAATGTCGATAATTATTTATATATATATATATATATATATATATATATATATATATATATCAACATGCTGAATTATGAGAATTAAATAATTCCCAAATGTCGATAAAGAAAATTATGGATTATACGAAAGCAATATCAAGTTATCAACCCATTTGGTTCTATTTTCAGTTCTATATCGAACTCATAGATAGAAATTGAAATTAGTATTTTCTCTTTTATGAAAATGGTCCATTAACAGAAAATGACACTGTTTACCCAAAATACAGATTGGAAAAAAGCACTGATTGCAAATGACTCCAGCCACAATAATAAATTTGTATGATCGTATCAGCTACAATTTCTACATTCTTATGTTCTGCTTTTTTATTGCAAAGAACTAAAGTTGCCGCACAATATTTCCTAATTCCATAGAGGCTTCTATAACAGATTTTGGAAGAAATATGAACATTAATAAAATTAAAATCATAGGATTCAATGAAGAAGTGTTAACTTGTTGCAGAATTACAGAAGATGCATACATTTTTCAAATTTAAATCTAAAGCAATGCAAAAATAGCAGCACAGAAAGAAGTAGATTGAACATACCAATCCAAGTAGGCATCTTGCTCCATGATGCCACGAGCATGAGGAGAAAGTGTATGCATCTGCAGTGGCAGCCATCCCAGTTTGTCTGAATCCTGAAAAGAAAATCATCTACTGAAATTTTAATAATTGGTATTTGATGTTCTTATAACAACTTCTATATGTAAATAATCCATTCATAATAAAACAAAGAAATTAAATTTTATGTTGGCTTTTAAACTATTACAATACCTAAACTTTTTTTTTTTTTAATTAGGCTTTAAAACAATCATGAGCAATATATGAAACAGAGCACTTATACAAACAAAGCAAATTTTGACTTAGGAAGAAAAAAAATATATACTTGGAATAAATTAAATGCTATAATCATGGTGGGTACCATAACCTAAAAGTAACATAGAAGAACACTTCTCCAATTATTTTAAAGAAAATCACAAATGGAACATGTCAACCCCTCTTGTAGTGGGTGAACGGCTAATAAAAAAATTTCAGATAAAAAGGATACACAAGACACTAAAATTTATAGGGCAATAAGTACTTGCCATTCAATTGTATGTATAAATCTATGCAAAATGCTAAAATCTTCTGGTAAATCATTGATCCGATTTAGTAGTCTCCATGTCTCCTCAAAAATCTCTCTCATACTTTGATGAAAGGAAGAGAGTTGGGAGGAAAATGTGACTGTTGGGTGTGGCAACATGAGTACTGATCATGGAGAAGAAACATTAATATTGAGATCTGCAAACACACATTTTACCCAGGCATATTTATACCCACAAGCATTAGACAAAAATAAATCAATCACATGACGGGGTGAGGCATTTTTGGAAACACTTAGGTGAATTTGCAATTCTAGAATAACAGATAAGAATGGCTGATTACAATTTATTACTTAGCCTATATAAGAGGGGGTGCCATTTCAATTTGTGTTAGGGACAACTTATTAGCAATCTCATGATCATCACAAAGTTAATGATATATGTTAGGGACATGACAAATATCCCAGTTTTTGGTTTACCATAAATTCTGACCAAAGATAAACACGACGGAAAACAAATGCTTTACTTTACATGCCAAATGCATTAGAAATTGGGATTCTAGGAATTAAATGCAATCCAATTTCTAGTCCTTTTTTGGGTATGTAATTTATAGTCCTATCAAACAAAGTTTTGCCATTAATTTTCTTGACAGGGAAAAGTATATTTGGTCATCAAATGTAAATACTTTGCCAACCCAAAATGCATGATCGGTTGAGCAGACTTGTAAGTTTGTGTGGTGGATGCAAGGGAAAGACTGTCAGTCTCAAGTGTAAGATGAGCACATTTCGGTAGTACTCAAAATTATGATCAATCAAATCATCCTCCTTGTGAAAAATATTACGATCACAAATATTTATATTGCTTTTACCACAATTTTAACGTTTATAATTTGCCACGTGATGAGTTGCGGCAACAATTATATTATCATCGGGATTATGTGGTTCAGTCTCTTAGCATTGATCCCTTCGTGTTAAGTCCTAATCATCATCAAAAGGAAGGACAAAGCCACACCCACCACAGCCTTGGTTGGTGAAAGACAGTAATTGCCAACTGCCACATGCAATACCACGTGCTGCACGTGGTACTAATTGCTGCATGGTGTCCCAATTTTGTCACAAATGTTCCTTTGTGAATTACAAACATTCATTTTTAGGTACTAATTGCTGCATGGTGTCCCAATTTTGTCACAAATGTTCCTTTGTGAATTACAAACATTCATTTTTATATATGAATTCTGATGATGCACAAAAAATCAGTAGGTTAAATACTTCAGGCTTTAATGGGCTAATGATTGCTTGAAAGGTCTGAAAAGAAAAAAACACAAGATCAAAGTTGATCGGGGTGAACCAGCCAAGAACCTTTCGATACTTAAGTTAGTTTTCTATCTAGAACTCAAGAATTCCAACTTTGAGAGTAGTGAAAACTTACCTTCATTTGACATGGATGAGTCCTTTTATAGTGAGTTTTGGAGTGGTTACTTGTTTAGTAACTTCCTCAATGTGGATGGAAGTTAGAAGGTTCGGACTTAATTTCGACAACTGCTATAAAAGTTAGAAGGTTCAGACTTATCTTCTATAACTGCTATCAAAAGTTAAGAACTTAGTGGGAAGTTAGAGTAATGAATAAGGATTTTGCTCATACTTCAGAATAGTAGAACATGGTCCGAATTATAAGCTCTCAAACATAAATTTACTCTGATATTTTCTAAGTGTTGGGAGGTCATCCAGGTGCTTCCATGCTAGACGACCTTCTTACACTTGGGCGACCTTCTTGTATTGGGACAACCTTTCTGGACTTGGACGACACTATGGACGAACTGGAGATAGTCCAATTTTTGGTTCACCATCAAATTCATTTTTTATTTTTCAACACTCACATTTAACACGTTCAAATTATAACAAAAAGTTGTTGCACTAAAATTGTATGTTTATATTTTCTCTTTCCACGCAATATTTTACAATTTGTTCTAGTGAGAAGTTTTGATGAGCTACCTCACTTTTATTGTAAAGAAGAATTGTCACTATAATTGTTTTCCAATATGGTCAAGTGTCCTTTTTAGCTCAAATCAAATGTGAATTTTTATGTTATTGAATAAGGGATATGGGTTCAAATTTTGCTTATGCCTCAAAAAAATAACCTTTTTAATGTCTTAACTTGATGATAAATAAATTATTATGGAGTAAATATTATAGATTTCAATTACTATGTATATATATGAAGTGTTTTTATTAGGCTCCGTGGCGAATCCACATGGATGCCTGAGTCCATGATCCCAAACTTTTAGAAAAAAAAAATTACTTATGCTAATATAGATATATTTACAAGTGATATTTAAGAAAAATAATACTTGCCATCTAAAAAAATTTCAATGTTTATATTCTTGTTAGTATTAGTATATTTATAGACAATACACCCAAAAAAACTATGTCATAATCATCTCAAAATATGTGTCAAAGTCCTTATATTGTTTAAACCACATTTTTGCAAGTTAAGAATGTTTTAATCACAACCTTTGTTTAATATGCTATCAGTAAATTATAAAGAAGATTTTAAAATATTCACATGGCTTATAAATCATTAACCGCATTATATGTGATTTACGAAAAAATATATTCACTTATATTATTTTCTTTAATATTTAAAACAAAAATCTCAAAATAAGAACATAAAAAAATATAAATGAACCTGTAAGGGCATGAAATTTAGGGTCCCAAACCCACTTAAAATAGTGAGGCTTGTACCACCCAATTAGGCCCAAACAGATAAATATTTGTTGAGAGAGTGAGGAAAACAAGTCGGGCTCAAGTCCGAAGATTCGAATAGGAAGGGAATGAATGGAAGTTAAAAACAAGTAACACTAATGGTTCTTCTTAAGTCTGCCCGAGAACAATTTTCTTACACAGGGATATACACTGCTCTCTCCCTTTCTCCCTATTGTTCTTGTTCTAATCTCTTTTCCTTCATTTTTTTTGGGATCCCCTCATCTAGAAGTTCTCTTCCTTTATATACTCCTATGCTTCTTGCATCCTAGCCCTCTATCTGCATCCCTTTAGGTTCTCCATAGGACATTTGTCCCATTAGACTCCTGCTGAAGGTGGTAGAAGGGGCTGCTTAGCTGTGAATTTACTGTTCATGTGTCATTTCCTCATCAATGCAGCTAATAAAACTATTGCCAGTCATTTAATGCGGAGGTAGTAGGTAAGCTTTCACAGTAATCTTCTTTCAAATACCTTGACTTTCTCCTTGAATGCCATTCTCTCCACTCAGGTTTGCAAGAGATATTTTGTCCCTTCCCTCCTTCTCTGCGGGCAAACCCACTCCTCGGGTTTAAAGTGCTTCCACCTAATGAACGAATAATGGTGATAGCAATCTTAGTCTTTCTCGTTCCTCGGGTTCCCATAGAATCATTTAAATAATTCTAAAAATAATAATAATGATGACATCGCATACTTTGATTTATAAGTACATTGATATATCAATGGATGAAAGTTGTGTGATTAAAAGAAATCATAAATTAAATGATTCTGATTAAAACAATTTTTTTTAAATAGTTTCAACCTATGACGTCCGCTTCTGATAATAGCTCTTTATATCAGACCAAGACACCAATAAGTTTTTGGTGTATGCAGGGATTGAATCTCAGATCTCTTATTCAGCCATTAGAGATTTTACTCGTTGAGTTAACTAGAACCACATTAAAACATTAGATGCATGGGGTGTGATTAAAAAATAATCAATGTGGCAATAAAATATGTATATTTTATTTCTTTTTAAATATATTATAACCATTTTTTTTTTTGAGAAAATATATTATAACCACTTCAATATTACTCCATACAAAGAGATTGCTTTCCAAGAATAAGAATATACATTGCAAATAGTTTAACGGAACAATATGTCATAGTTCAAAATGATTTTTTTTTTTAAATGAATTTTATTTTGAGAATAGTTATCTTTTAATGTTGTGATATTTATTCCTTTTAGATGTAGAGTTATAATTAAATTCTATTTATATATATAAAATAAAAATTAAGAAGTAATATATTCTTTTCTTTTTTTTGAGAAGAAGAACTTGAATTTTTTTATTAAGTGATAGGCAAATCTGCCTGATAAGCTACAAAAATTTGGATTGGAACATCCTCTATCCAAACTAAAAAACTAGTGTACATGACGTGTATGTCTAGCTAGGTTGTGTGCAACATAATTTCCATCCCTACCAACATGTTGAAAACTAATACTAGTAAACAAGTCTGCCAACAAATGAGCATCACGAATTAAAAGACCATATGAGGCTACAGAAGGAGAGGAGTCCCTTAAAGCATTCATGACGATTAGCGAGTCTCCCTCAAGAATTGCTTTGTTTAAGCCTAGTTCTAGGGAGAGCTCGAATGCTCTACATGCTGCCAAAGTTTCCAGGTTCACGACTGAATGTGGGAGTGGAATATTTTGAGATAATGAAGCCATGACCATGCCCTGACTATCTCGAACAACCACTCCAATGCCAAAGCTGTCTTCATCCTTAAACACTGCTCTGTCAAAATTAATCTTGAAGCAATCAACTGGATGAGGTTGCCACCTTACCCACGGTGGTGCTACTACTGTCAACTTCCTTGGCTGGATTGTCCGAAACTCCAAGAGTGAATGAAAGGCTTGCTGCGCTATCTGATTAAGAGGCAGACCTAGTGGAGCAATCCTCACATTGTTACGCCTAAACAAGATAGTCCAGGTAAGCATTGCGAAGAATTCACCACTACAACCTGAATCTAGTACATGAAGGAGCAATTGTGTGAAAGTTTGGAACCATGTGCTGCTCCTAAAGTTCCATTGCGGATCATCCTCCCAAACTTGTGTCAAACCTGGACATGACCACAAAAAATGCAGAACGTCTTCGGGGTGTTATGAGCAGAGGGGGTAAGTTGGATCATCAATAATACATCGGCGATCGGTGAACCATGTTTGATTTTGTTGGGATGGCATTTCGGCATGCTCTTCACACAAAATTCCTCACCTTACATGGGACTGCCAGCTGCCATATATTTTTCCACATTGATTTTTTCTAATCAATAACTTGGTGCCTTGGTGAAGATGTGCTTCGCACTTCAGATTTTAGGAACTAATATCTTGATTTGGCAGAATATTGGCCGAACTGCACAAATGGCCAAAAAAGAGCATCATCACATGGATTTCGGTTAAGAGGGATTTTCTAAATTTAAGTAATATATTCATATAGTTTTCAACATTCAAGGAAAAGTACTAATTGTAAATGCATTATACTCCAAAATGACTAGTCTAGTCACAATTGAGACTTATTATTGTTAATTATAAAGCCCAAATTAACCCAATTATACCTGATGTGGGACTCAACATACACCCAAATATCACACACTTAACTAATTCAATTTCAAACTGGTATATCACATTATTATTCGTTAGGATTTTTTAATTTAACAAAATATTTATTACCTAAGTTTCAAGAAATTAAAAATTCTGGTCCAACTAAAATTCTATTAATCTTTGTCTCTAGAAAAAATCAATTTTTATCATTTATTGTTAGTTTTATTTAGGTAGAACTATGATATTTAAGTTTCAAAAAAAATATTTTACAAATTATAACTGTCATAATAATTAGTGAACCACTTGAAACTCTAAATTTACTATCATGATACATTACATATATTGAGTCACTTGACGCACAAACAATTTGTAATGTCCAAATTTTATAATATTAAAATACAAAATTTTGATAAATTATTAAAAAATATATTAAATATTAATTTAGATTTCTTGAAATTTTTTATAATAAATTTTTAATTGGAATGAATTTTTTTTATATAAAAGTTTCAATTAATCCATGTATCGTATGGAAATACTACTAATATTTAACCATCTACTAAAATGGTAGCACTCAAAATTTTCCAATGAAATTTTTATTTACAAAGACCGATAAATTCAACAAATTCTCATTCTAAAAAAAAAAAAAAAATCAACAATTCAAGTCAGGGTTTTTATGATTTTCTCCTTTTGTCCTTTTCTCTTTCAACGAATCTTATTTTTTTCCTTCAAAATGAAAGATGTAAGGGCGTGGTTTTGGTTCTTGAGCCCAAAGGGTAGAAGGATTCAGGCCAAAGAGCCCAACACGATAAATTTGTAGAGAGTAGGCTTAAAAGTTAGACCTCAATGGATCAGGCCACGTGCACAATGGATCAAAGATATTAAGAAAGCAAAGGAGACAAGTTTAAAGCAAGGAAATCCTTCATAGGCGAAGTCCGAGGAGAATGATTCTTGAATTTAGTTCTTTTGGACTTGGATACAATTTCAATTCTTGTTGCTATAGTGTGTTCTCTACAGATTTTCCGATCCCTTCTTCCTAGAGGGTCTCTTACATTATATAGCTCCCTTTAGATGATCCTAACCCTCCATCTGTTGATCGTTTAGACCACTACTTGAGTGCTTGTCCCATCAGACACCTTCCCAAACCCCTTGTGAGTTAGGGCAGCCAAGGTATCACTGTTCAGGGGTCTTCTCTACATAAATGCAGTTAGGAGGTTTGGTAAATGTGGTGGTAGCCACCATCCCTTCAGTCATGTCAGGGCTAACCCCTTCCTCGAAACTCTTTCTCTACAGTATGACCTCCTCTGGTAACGTGTTATTGACGTAGCCTTACTATCTGAGCGTGTGACCTCCTTGGCACGATAATGGACTCCTCGGCCATGGATATGACATGTGGCACAAGTATCTTATTTAAATTCTTGTGCCCCACAAAAGATATATTTGCCTTGCATACCATTCAAATTTTATGCCTCTTTATACACACACACACACACATTAAATTACATTTTTTATCATTAAAATTGAAATGGTATATTATGACTCTAAATAGTAAAACAATAAACCCAGCCATATATAGATAACCAATACAATTTTAGGCCCTCAGGAGCTGTATTTTTTTTATAAAATAAGCATATTCAACTGTCAACCAATCAAGTGAGTTTCAGTTAACTCAACTGAAAACATTTCTTGTCGTTAAATAAAAGATCTAGGGTTCAATCCACGTGTATACTAAAAACCAATAGAATTTGTACTTAAAATCTTGAAAACCAACACTCTAGCTTCATAATCAAATTTTTTTGTCCCATTCTCCCTAATGACAAACTTACATGGGTTCCAAATTGCAATCGTATTGATACTCCAAAATTTGCCCAATAAATTAGGTTGCTTTGAAAAAAAAAAAAAAAAACTAAAATAAACAATAATAATAACCTTAATATAATATAAACAAATTAAATTCATAGATAAAAAAATTCATTAAATTTTTAAGGGTAAAATTCAAGTACATTTTTTTTTTTTGGGTGATAATTTGATAGTTGGGAGAGGAGAGATTTAAACTCTGAATGCCTTCATTAAAAACACTAAGAGGTGTAAGTTGAATTAAAAGACTCTTGATTCAACTACAATTCTGTAAGTAATATATCTTAGATTTTCCAATTAACTTCAACTACGTGGTTGTATTCATATTTAATTTTTTAGTGGAAATTATAAAATTAGTTTTGTTATATATATCAACACAATTTTTAATAAGATTTAAAAAAAAAAAAACCAAAAAGTAAAGATAAAACTCTGGTAAAATCTATTGCCATAGAATAAGAAATTTGGGGTTATTAACTCCTTGCTCAATAATGCAAATTCTCCTCGTAGTATTTCAAACAACATCTCTAGGTCTTGGATACAACTCTAGCAATTTTGAAGTATTTAGATATCTCATGTTCACTGCAACGGAAACAAAGTAGCTCATGTTCTAGCCCAGTATGCTAGTGACATTTAATATTTTGTCATTTTTTTTTTAGAAGGACCATTTTGTAACTTAGATAAAGGAAACTCCACTTATTATTAAGTGTATAGTTACTCAAGATGTATTGTCTTTTATTCTCATTAAATGAAAATTTTTAGTTTCTTAGAGCATCTACAACAGTGGAGCTAAAAATATAGCTATTTGGCACCACAAAAAGTTACTTTATCTATTTTACCTACTCATATGCTGCAGCAGTGGATCTAATTTAGCTTTTAACACAATAAAATAATATAAACATCACAATAAAATAATATATCTACTATAATAAAATAATATATCCACTACAATAAACAACAATCACAACTACCCGCAACCACTACCGCTACCACTATCGCTGCCACTACCGCCACTGCCACTGACTCTTCCACCGCCACCGCAATCGCTACCGCTGCCGCTACCACCACCACTACCGCCGCCACTGCCAACGCCATCGTCGCTGACTCTTTTGCCACCAATGCCACCGCCACCGCTGTCGACTTTTCCACCGCCAACTCTTTTGCCTCCTCCGCCGCCGTCACCGCCACTGCCGCTGCCGCCACATGATAAAATAATATATTATCTATAATAAACAACAATCATAGCCACTACCACCACCACTGTCACTACCACCACTGCCACCGCCATCGCAATTGCCACCATCAAAAAAATTATTTTTTTTCTCACCAATATTAGATAGCAATAACCTACCACTTAAAATTTATTGCAAAAATATTATTGTAACATTTCTTAATTTTAATTTCTTATTATTCTTTATTTTATTTTTCCCATTATCTTATTTTTTCATCCAAATACATGTTTCTTTCTTCTCCTTCTTTTTTTTTACCTCTACACACGTACTCCTCTTATCTCATCCACCCTCAGCCACACCTTTTAACTTTCAACCATTTCTTATTTTTTATTGTTTTCTCTTTTTGTTACTTTTTCTGCTCATCTCCTTCTCCATTTTTCAATTGTTCTCTCTTTATTTCTCTGTCCAACCAAGCTTCAGTTCCGCTTAGCCCAACTAAAGCAACGCCACTAGGTCCACCACCACGCCTCTATCAACCTCTGGTTCATGGTTTGTTTGTTTGTTTTTTTTTTTTTTTTTTTTTGGTTCAAAGGAAAAAATTGCAGAAGAAACCATTTTGGCCGTGGGTTTTGCCGATGTTTGCTTTTTTTTTTTTTTTTTTTTTTTTTTTTTTTTTTTTCCAGGTAGTGGTGGGTTTGATGAGTGTGGGTGTGGTTGGGTTTGTGACTAATGTGGTGGTGGTGGTGGTGGTGGTGGGGGTTGCCGTGGTGGTGGAGGTGGTGATTGATATTGGTGGTGGTGGTGGGTTTGATGAGTGTGGGTGTGATTGGATTTGTGACATATGTGGTAGTGGGGATTGCTGTGGTCGGAGCTGGGTCAGTGGTGACGTGGGTCGGTGGCATGAGAGGTCTGAAAGTTGAGAGATTGTGAGAGTTTTGAGAAAAAAAAAAAAAAAAAAAAAAAAAAAAAAGAGAAAGGAAAAAAATAATATTTTAATTCGGCTAGATGAAAAAAAATATTATTATTATTTTTAACTCTCAGCTACAGTTCACATCTATAGATAGATGTGCATTGTAGCAATGAAGCTAAAAAAAATAGGTTTAACTCCACTGCTGTGTGGCTATTTTTGGTGTTTTGGTGGAATTAAAATAACTATATAATTATTTAGCTCCACTGCTGTGAGGACTCTTATAAATGATAAAAATAAAAATATTTGACGTTTATTTTTCGGTTATACAAAAAATTAATTGACGTGAATATTAAAATTACTATCTCCGGAAAAAAAACAAAAACAATGATCAATATGTATAACACCTAAAATAAGGTACAAAAGAGTCTCCCAAACTCAGCCAAAAAAGAAAAAAGAAAAAGGGAGATTCCCAAAGTTTTTGAACATAATTTTTTTTGTCCTTTTTTATCGTTGTTCTGTCCTCGTAGATTGTGTTGATAAGTATAATAATACCACTGTATAGATTTCCAAAGGACTAAACCCATTATTGTACTTTCGGTCCAAAGCAAGTCTGTAATATAAACCTCTCTCCATGAAACCAGAAAGTATTCTCTTCCTCTTCCAATAAAAAGAAGAAGTGGGTGCCCTTTTCTACTCTTCTATAATTCTATCTTCTTCGTTCTTCCTTCAAATCCCCTTTATTTTCTCTTGGGGTTGACTGTTGACTTTATACTTCGTCTGAGGATTCGGGTCTAGATCTGGTATGGTCGTGGATATGTTATATATAAGGTTGTTTTTGCTGATATTTTTCTAATGCTATTTGAATCTTTCTTTGTCTCTCAAAAAAAAAAAAAAAAAAAAAAATTTCCCTGGTTTCATTACTTTGCGTTTTATGCTTTGGATTATTAATATTAATTCTATTGTTTTATCTTACCTTGTCTTTGTGACTTTATTTGCTTTAAAGGGTTTTCTTTTCTTGGATTTCTTGTAGTTTTTTTGTTAATTTTTTTGGGTTTTTTTTATCAGTATTTCAAAAAATGTTGGAGTTAAAGCACAAGGAAGCCATATAAAATGATGTGGGGGGTTTTGGTTTGGTTTAAAATGTTTGTTTTTTCTATTTGTATTAAAGGAGCTATTTGCATGTCTCAATGGTTAAATAGCCCAGGAATCTTACCTTGAAAAGTTCAGATTTTTTTTTCTTGAAAAAAAAAATTGCTTTGATTTGTCTATTAATCTCTCTCTTCACAACAAAAGACAAACTTTAAGATCTCTTTGGGCTTTATTATGTAACACTGATTTTTTTTTTTTTGGTATACTTAAAATGAATCCTTTATTTTTTTGGTTGCAAAATCTTTAGATTTTTGAAGAGTTGGTAAGTATACTCTTTTTTGCAATATGGGTATCATTTTTTACCTTGTTTTTGAGTTTATTATGCGGTTCATTGAATGAATTGGTACTGATTTGGTGGTTGGTTTTTTTATGATGATTTACTTTAGTTGGAGGCTTGTATTCGGTTAAGATGGAATCCAGTCTTTTTTGGTTGTTTCTACTTTTGGTAGATTTGGTTATTTAGTGTTCAAGATGTACTCCTAGTTTGGAGTTTCAAGGGTTTTGGTTAAGGTTTAAAGGTTTAATTGCATGTGATACTTCTTTGTACATGTTTGTGGCTTAGTGTTAGAAGGATCTTGTTGTTGTTGAGAATGGAATACTAGCGTGGGATAAAGTCTAGAGTAAGAAGTGTTCAGATTATGACCCTCTAAACAAAAATTTCAGTCTTTAATCTTTGAAGTTGAAACTTAAAATAAGTTGATTTTTACTTGAGTTTGGCATTATAACATAGTTAGAACATCAGGCTTAGAAATGATCCGTTCTTGATGTATGAAAGTAAATAATTCAGTAGTTGAAGGGAAGAGTTATCAAAGTGGAACAAAGGGAAGAAACATTAAAAGCCAATTCTGGGAAGAGAAAAGAAAACCTTGTAAGTTATAGGATATGAATAAGTTTAGGGATATATTGAGATGCTTGGAGTTTGTAAATTGGATAAGGTTTGAATAGGTTAAAACTTGAAAGAGTTGCTGGGGACTTGGGGGAATAAGTTGATGACAAAGAAAGTTATACTTATGGCTGGGTTAAAAGAGTCAGTTAACTGCTATAGGTTGTAAATTTTGTAGGCTTAGGGCGTTAGAGGTTTACTAAGTGGAAAGGAACACTCAAATGATCATTGCTTTAAACTTCAATTTAGAACACCCAAAATTTAATAAAGTCTAATAATGTTTGAAAAATATTACTTGCACTTTTTCATGTGTAGTAGCTTCCACATTAACAGCTAGCTAGACTCCCAATGTTCTAAACAAAGAAAGAAAAATTGTGCTACTCCAATAAATTTTAGTTTGCTAAGGAAATTTCTTGAAATGGTGAAGACGAGAGATTCACACACTTAATTACTATTAGAAGTGGAACATACGTTAGTCAAATATATTTGGTCTTGTCTTGAAAAGTGAATAGTAGATATTGTAAAGATTATAAGTTGATTTTATGAGAGAGAATAACCACAACACAAATTTGTGGTACTAGACATTTGTAGTATAACGTGGAAAATAGGAGATGTTAGAGGAACTTAGGATTTAGGTGGTGGGATTTGAAGGGAGAGAAACAAGTGTTTATAGATTTATAGTTAAAGAAGGCAAGTGGAGTCTAGACAAAGGTGTTGATAAGAAAATAATGAATGAATAGCATTAAAAGGGGGCTGAAGAAGCACTTGGAGAACGAAAAATATGTAGCCAGCTGATTAAGGAGACTTGGTGTTGGTGGTGGGATGAGGTGGTTTAAGTAGTTGTTAGATGTGAGAGAGAGAGAGAGAGAGAGAGAGAGAGAGAGAGAGAGAGAGAGACCTACCTAGATATAGATAGTGACCCACTTGTGAATATTATGAAGTGGCAAAGAAGCAAAGAAAGCTGTCAAAAAGGCTAGATTTAAGGCTCATTATGGATTATAAAGCAAGTTAGTGACGAAGGATGTAGCAAAGAATATAGACTTGTTAAGACAAGGGAATGAAAGCAAGTGACTTGAATGTGTTCAATGCATTAAAAATGAAGATCAAAGTGTGTTAGTAGGAATAAGAGATTAAAGAGAGATGGAAGAATTATTTTGATATATTGTTTAATGGAAGCCACACAAAAGATTAGAGCATACCAAGTTTTACCCAACTGGGAATAGAAATCATAGGTTTGTTTGAAGAATTAGGATGATTGGGTAAAGGATGCATTAAGGACGATGGAGACAGGAAGAATTGTGGACCTGATGAATTAACCATTGTTGTTTGGTAGTGCTTGGGTGATGAGATGAAAAGATCTTTAAGGGATAACAAAATGTCTAGTGAGTGGAGAAAAACTCTCAAATATCCATATACAAGAATAAGGAAAATATTCAAAATTGTACAAATTAATGTGCAACTACGCTTATGAGTCACACTATGAACTTTTGGGAGAATAACAATATTGGAGTTTTATTTTGATTTTATTCCAAGGCAATTTATCATAGAAGTTATTTTATTATATGTCTAATGTAAAAATAGAGAAAATGTAGAGAAGCCCATAAAGATCTTTATATGGGTTTTATTGACCTAGAGGAAGCGAATAATAGAGTACCTATGAGAGTTTTTGTGGTGTGTTTTAAAATAGAAATGAGTTCCTTTAGAGTAAATTAAATTGATTAAGACCAAGGAATTAATAAAGTTTTTATGTTTGACGTAGGTTAAACTAGCTATCTCATTGGATGAATTCAATATGAAGTCTTTTGGTGTATGCCTTTTGTAGATGATATAGTTTTAGTTGATGAAATTTGAGATGGAGTTAATGTCAAGATAGAAATTCGTAGAGGTGCTTTACAATCTAAAGGCTTTTAGCTAAGTATAACTTAGTCAGATTACATGGAACATACATGTCGATTTGTTTTTAGAGTAGATATCTTCCACTGTCCCTTATTTTCTTAGTAAAAATGCCATAGTAGTTGGATCTATTTTGTCTATAGTCATTTTTGATGCATTGCTATTATATGTTCTCTCTTAACTTTTGCAGATTTCTTCAAGCTTTGACATATAATTGTTTGACAATGAGAGAGAGCACGCTTGTAAGCATTCATGAAACGGTCGTGACTGTGTACATGCGTGCTCTTTCTCATTGTCATGCAATTTCCCAACTGCTGCAGGTTTCTTTGGTCTGTATACTTGTTATTGGGCATTTGGGTAGCAGGTTGTTTTGATCTTTTATGTACACAAATTCAAAATATAGAATACTTATAACTCTAGGTCTATAGAGCCTATATGGAAATTAAGAATGTTTGTGTGAATATAAAAAATTTTAAAAATATAATACTTATAAATTTATATCTATAATGCCTATATGGCAATTAAGTATGTGTATATGTGTGTGTTAAGTTCAAGTTAAACCTAGTGTTAGCTTAGTTAATATTAAATTACTTTTTATTGTATGTTATTTTTGGAAAAAAAAATCCATCATTGGATTACACTGTTTTCTTATACACTTATGCTTGCAAAATATTACAAAGTTTCAAGATGATTAAATACCAATTGCTATTTCATCAATAACATTTTTCAAAAAAATTGAACACAAGATATAAGTTAATATATGCTAACTAACCAAGCTCTCTCTCTCTCTCTCTCTCTCATATTATTTTCAACTTATAAAAAAAATGAGGTTATATATTAGATAGTAAATACTATTTGATTACCATATAATTTTTGGTGTACATGTTAAACATGTAATTCAATAGTGGGATTTGAAAAATATCAATTCAATTTAAGTGGTGTAACATTGTCAAGATGTTACTTTGGTGTAATTTGATCTTTACCATATACATATGGGCTTATGTAAGATCGCTCACACCCAAGTGGGATTGATCGAACCCGCTGCCAAAGATGAAATCCCATTTTGGGCTACAGCTTATTAATTGGCTTGAATTTTTATTAATATTAATGTGCATTTTGTAATTTATTTTGTGATTTTATTAATTTCATAGCTTTTGAATTGCAAACAACTTTTTTTGTTGTTCATAGCCTTTTTATATTTTTGAATAGGCAGAAAAAGTATTTTACCTGGTGATCCTTTTAAGAAAGATCGATGGCTGATTTTTTAACACCAACCCCCCCCCCCCCCAAAAAAAAATCCATTTTTACCTGTTCTTGTGGTGGGTTGGGATTTAGGTGATTTATGGTTTAGAACTTCAAAAAGAATATTTGATAGAAGCTTTAAAGGGCTCTGATATCTCTTGGGTTTTGCCTTAATAGTTGGACTTCATAGAGGACACACACACATTCTCTCTAGCATGCAATGGTTGTGTCATTATAATGTCTCAACTACTCTATAAAGCATTAGAGGGGCTCTGTAGAGTTTACAAACACAAGGTAGCTTTTTAAATTTTTTATTTTTATTATTAAGGGTTTAATAAGAAAGTGCAATTGGGGAGGGCACAACCCATGAAGTTCAGGTAAATTTGAAAAAGAATATTGTCTTGTGGCCTTCATCTAGATAAGGATCTGAGGAATAATATCAGGTCTGAAATTGGTATTTTTTCACATTGTTTGAAGTTCTGAGTGTTTCCTTCCCTCCAAATAACCACATGAGACAATGAGGGATTGCAAACAATGAGAAGCTTGTAAGTTTCGTCTTGCCTATAGGGTTCTCTATAGAGATAAGGCTTTGTTTGCCCATATCCTAATATTTACTACCAGACTGCCACTATTGTTATATTGATTTTTTTTCCATGTTTGTGCCTGTCATAGAATTGTTTATGGACAAATCTTTCAATGTTTAAATTTCTTTTTTTCTTTCCTTTGTTTCTGCTAGGGCATATACGTGTTATATTAAACATTTGTTTTCAAAGTGTGGGTGTTGGGGGCAAGAAACACAACAATTTCGAAGGGGAAAATACAAGCTAGTCATGTTGAAAATGGTTATGCTTGAGATTTAAATACTAGTATTAAAACTTTGGGGAAGACTGGGGGTGGCACATCCCCTAAACTGGCCATTGTAACTGTTGTTGGTTTTAGTCTTTTAGGTCATATTAGGTTTGTGATTTAATATCTAGAAATCTATCCTTTTCATCTCATTTCCAAAGTCCTAGTGTGTAAGAATTATTTCTTTCTAAGTTGGTTGACAAAACCTTGTAGATAGCTCTAAGTAGTGGTGCTGGTCACTGTGACTCATTTGCATCATGGCCACCCAACGTTCTCAGCCAAGCCCAAGGCCCACCATATAATTTTGGGCCCCTTATCCCTACAGGTTTCTTTTATTGAAATTTTTTACAATTCTTTGAATTGTTTAAGAAGCTAGGGGAGATATCTTTGTAATCATTCTCAAACTTATGCTTTATATGCTCATGTTACATCTACTTTGCTGTAGAAGATTATCTGGAATCATTATTTATCCTTTATTTTGGCTAGGATGGGTTAATTAATTGTAGAAATAAGGTAGTGTTTAGTTATCACCATTTCGTAATATCTGAAAGCAAGTTTCTTAAGCCAAATCGGGCTTAGCTTTAGTGTTTCGAGTAAAAATGGCCAATGGAAGAATGTTGTGCTTGTTTAAAACAATATAAAATAAAATAAGAAAAAGAAACATAGGGGAGAAAGATGGAAATGCAATCCATATAATTACAACTAATGGAACAAGAACCTTTATCACGGGTTTGTTTTATTGTCCGTTTGGAACAGTTTATTTAGTTTTTAAGTTTATTTAGTTTTTTGTTGAAAGTGTGTTAAAGTATACTTTTACCTTGAAAAAATTTGAAAAAAAAAAAATGCTAGAAAAAGTCAGATTTTAAAACATTATACATAAAAGTTAAAAGTTGAGCTTATAAGCTGATGCCAATAAAAGCTCATAACCAATTTAGAATTTTTAATTTGAATTATTTCAAATAGATATTCGTATAGAGCAAACAACATTAAAGCCAAGAACATCTAATTTGAGATTGAGATTGAAATAAATAATTAATCTTATGAATTTGAACATTTAAACCTTCTCTCTTCTAGAATTTTTAATTTAAATTATTTTAAACAAATATTTGTAGCATAAACAACAATAAAGCCAAGAACATCTCATCTGAGTTTGAGATTGAGGTTGAAATAAATAATTAAACTTAGAAATTTGAACATTTTAACCTTCTCTCTCTCATATTTGTTTGTGTTTGTGTTTATGTTTATAATGCTTATGTGTTTGTATTGTGATACTGTATATGTTTTTATATTTTCTATATTATCATTTTTCATATTACCGTTTGCATTTATTTTTTGTGTTTGTATTTATGTTTACTTTTATGTTTTTATTTTTTATATTGCCTCTATACTTGTGTTCTGGTGCTAATTATATTTTCAATATTTTTCTTTTTATGTACTCCCTACGTGTGCATGAACTATTCCACTATCATTGCCATCAATGTACATCAGTAAGGAAAAAGAAAACTTATAAGTGGTAACCAAGTGGACAAAGTAGTATAAACCTGAACTGAAAAATAGCTATAATAGCCTTAAATTTTAAACTATGTAACCAAACAACCCTCTTTTCAAAAAATCTAGGAGAATGACGATCTTTTGGAATTTGATATTGCTAATGTAGAGTTTTGCGTGAAACTCGATATTAGCAATGTCGAGTTCTATATAGATCTTGCCACAGTGGCAATGCTGATGTGGTGTTTACATTTTTTTTTTTTTTTAAAAATGTTTGATTACAAAATTTAAAAAAAAATTAAAGTGAAACTTGACATTAGTAATGTCAAATTCCACTAAATCTAAAACTGTAGATGCTTCACATAACTTAATAGCCTTATGGAGTTCCTTCAGATACTCCCTAAGTTCCTTCTCAAATTCAAGCTTATCAGATTAGTAAGGTTAAACCATGGATGAGATAAGAGATTTTTATCCCTCATCATTTGAACAATTATCTAGGTAAAATTTTGCATTACCTGGAACAATTTTATAAAAGATTACTTTTTTTCACAGAGAGAGATTTTGAAAGGTTCATTATTTGTTTTAAAGCTAATGCCTAGAACATACTATTTTCTTTAATATGTGAATCTGTAAGGGCACTATATGTGATTTACGAAAAAATATATTCACTTATATTATTTTCTTTAATATTTAAAACAAAAATCTCAAAATAAGAACATAAAAAAATATAAATGAATTTGTAAGGGCACGAAATTTAGGGGCCCAAACCCACTTAAAATAGTGAGGCTTGTACCACCCAATTAGGCCCAAACAGTTAAATATTTGTTGAGAGAGTGAGGAAAACAAGTCGGGCTCAAGTCCGAAGATTCGAATAGGAAGGGAATGAATGGAAGTTAAAAACAAGTAGCACTAATGGTTCTTCTTAAGTCTGCCCGAGGACAATTTTCTTACACAGGGATATACACTGCTCTCTCTCTTTCTCCCTATTGTTCTTGTTCTAATCTCTTTTCCTTCATTTTTTTCGGGATCCCCTCATCTAGAAGTTCTCTTCCTTTATATACTCCTATGCTTCTTGCATCCTAGCCCTCTATCTGCATCCCTTTAGGTTCTCTGCAGGACACTTGTCCCATTAGACTCCTGCTGAAGGTGGTAGAAGGGGCTGCTTAGTTGTAAATCTACTATTCATGTGTCATTTCCTCATCAATGCAGCTAATAAAAATGTTGCCAGTCATTTAATGCAGAGGTAGTAGGTAAGCTTTCACAGGAATCTTCTTTCAAATACCTTGACTTTCTCCTTAAACGCCATTCTCTCCACTCAGGTTTGCAGGAGATATTTTGTCCCTTCCCTCCTTCTCTACGGGCAAACCCACTCCTCAGGTTTAAAGTGCTTCCACCTAAGGAACAAATAATGGTCATAGCAATCTTAGTCTTTCCCGGTCCTCGGGTTCCCACAGAATCATTTAAATAATTCTAAAAATAATAATAATGATGACATCGCATACTTTGATTTATAAGTACATTGATATATCAATGGATGAAAGTTGTGTGATTAAAAGAAATCATAAATAAAATGATTCTGATTAAAACAATTTTTTTTAGATAGTTTCAATCTATGGCGTCCGCTTCTGATGATAACGCTTTAAATCAAACTAAGACACCAATAAGTTTTTGGTGTATGTAGGGATTGAATCTCAAATCTCTTATTCAGCCATCAGAGATTTTACTCGTTGAGTTAACTAGAACCACATGAAAACATTAGATGCATGGGGTGTGATTAAAAAATAATCAATGTGGCAATAAAATATGTATATTTTATTTCTTTTTTAATATATTATAACCATTTTTTTTTTTTGTTGAGAAAATATGTTAGTTTTTAGACCCCTTAAAACATAATTGATTTAACCTAGGTAATTAGCTAAGTTGTTACTTAGTCCAATTAAACAAATCTAGGTTATCACAATTACAAAGATCATATCATGCAAAGCAGCGGAAAGATAAATAACACAAGATATGATCACCCAAGAAACCAAACCGGTAAAAACCTGGGGAGGGTTTAACCTAGCTATCCTCAAGGTAAAAACGCAAATCCACTGGAAAGAATCGAAGTTCATACAATAAGACTTACAAGCCCCCACGCTCGACTTCTTATTGCTACCCACCAGTAGAACTTACTGACACGACCACGTGCAAGCTCCGAATCCACGGACTCCTTCTTTCTTTTGCCTTTGCAAAACACAAACACCCCCATTTGTGACTTTGAGATCCCACTCAAAGGTTTAGCAGCACAAACTCTCCTGTTTGTGACTCCAAGACCACCCTTGAAGGTTTAGATCATCAGCACCTTTGATGACTAGAGAAGGCAGCAACTTCTACAATACCGGATCTTGAGATTCTTCAAGGAATAATACCGGTAGAAGACATAAGAGAGCTTTTTAGGAACAAAACCCTAAATACAAAAGAGGCAGACTCTTTTCTCTCTGAAAAGCCTTATAAAAACGTGCTTAGGGTTTCCTTTATATACTGGGAGAAGTAGATTAGAAACCCTAATCCTAAATGGGCTTGAACTGCTGTATGGGCTTAATTAAAATTCTACAGATACGACTTTCGATCGATCGAGCCTGTTCTTCAATCGATCGAACCAGGCAGAATATGAAATCTTCTTCCTGCAGCTTGTATGTTCTTGAATCTTGACTTGAATCACCTTGAGCATTGTCTAATAAAACCTATAGACTCTAAGATCTATATCTAGACAAGTTTGTGTTCACGATTTGCCAATTGTTCTAAACATTTAGAACCTAGCAAAATATATTATAACCACTTCAATATTACTCCATACACAGAGATTACTTTTCAAGAATAAGAATATACATTGCAAATAGTTCAACGGAACAATATGTAATAGTTCAAAATGATTTTTTTTTAAATGATTTTTATTTTGAGAATAGTTATCTTTTAATGTTGTGATATTTATTCCTTTTAGATGTAGAGTTATAATTAAATTCTATTTATATATATATAAAATAAAAATTAAGAAGTAATATATTCTTTTCTTTTTTTTTAGAAGAACTTGAATTTTTTTATTAAGTGATAGGCAAATCTGCCTGATAAGCTGCAAAAATTTGGATTGGAACATCCTCTATCCAAACTGAAAAATTAGTGTACATGACGTGTATGTCTAGCTAGGTTGTGTGCAACATAATTTCCATCCCTACCAACATGTTGAAAACTAATACTAGTAAACAAGTCTGCCAACAAATGAGCATCACGAATTAAAAGACCATTTGAGGCTACAGAAGGAGAGGAGTCCCTTAAAGCATTCATGACGATTAGCAAGTCTCCCTCAAGAATTGCTTTGTTTAAGCCTAGTTCTAGGGAGAGCTCGAATGCTCTACATGCTACCAAAGTTTCCAAGTTCACGACTGAATGTGGGAGTGGAATATTTTGAGATAATGAAGCCATGACCATGCCCTGACTATCTTGACCAACCACTCCAATACCAGCACTGTCTTCATCGTTAAACATTGCTCCATCAAAATTAATCTTGAAGCAATCAACTAGACGAGGTTGCCACCTTACCCACGGTGGTGCTACTGCTGTCAGCTTCCTTGGCTGGATTGTCCGAAACTCCAAGAGTGAATGAAAGGCTTGCTGCGCTATCTGATTCAGAGGCAGACTTGGTGGAGCAGTCCTCACATTATTACGCCTAAACAAGATAGTCCAGGTAAGCATTGCGAAGAATTCACCACTACAACCTGAATCTAGTACATGAAGGAGTAATTGTGGGAAAGTTTGGAACCGTGTGTTGCTCCTAAAGTTCCATTGCGGATCATCCTCCCAAACCTGGACATGACCACAAAAAATGCATAACGTCTTCGGGGTGTTATGAGCAGAGGGGGCAAGTTGGATCATCAATAATGCATCGGTGATCGGCGATCGGCGAACCATGTTTGATTTTGTTGGGATAGCATTTCAGCATGCTCTTCACACAAAATTCCTCACCTTACATGGGACTGCCAGCTGCCATATATTTTTCCACATTGATTTTTTCTAACCAATAACTTGGTGCCTTGGTGAAGATGAGCTTCTTACTTCAGATTTTAGGAAGTAATATCCTGATTTGGCAGAATATTGGCCGAACTGCACAAATGGCCAAAAAAGAGCATCATCACATGGATTTCGGCTGAGAGGGATTTTCTAAATTTAAGTAATATATTCATATAGTTTTCAACATTCAAGGAAAAGTACTAATTATAAATGCATTATACTCCAAAATGACTAGTCTAGTCACAATTGAGACTTATTGTTGTTGATTATAAAGCCCAAATTAACCCAATTATACCTGATGTGGGACTCAATACACACCCAAATATCACACACTTAACTAATTCAATTTCAAACTGGTATATCACATTATTATTTGTTAGGATTTTTTAATTTATCAAAATATTTATTACCTAAGTTTCAATAAATTAAAATTTCTGGTCCAACTAAAATTCTATTAATCTTTGTCTCTAGAAAAAATCAATTTTTATCATTTATTGTTAGTTTTATTTAGGTAGAACTATGATATTTAAGTTTCAAAAAAAATATTTTACAAATTATAACTGTCATAATAATTAGTGAACCACTTGAAACTCTAAATTTACTATCATGATACATTACATATATTGAGTCACTTGACGCACAGACAATATGTAATGTCCAAATTTTATAATATTAAAATACAAAATTTTGATAAATTATTAAAAAATATATTAAATATTAATTTAGATTTCTTGAAATTTTTTATAATAAATTTTTAATTGGAATGAAATTTTTTTTATATAAAAGTTTCAATTAATCCATGTATCGTATGGAAATACTACTAATATTTAACCATGTACTAAAATGGTAGCACTCAAAATTTTCCAATGAAATTTTTATTTACAAAGACCGATAAATTCAACAAATTCTCATTCTCAAAAAAAAAAATAAAAAATAAAAAATCAACAATTCAAGTTAGGGTTTTTATGATTTTCTCCTTTTGTCCTTTTCTCTTTCAACGAATCTTGTTCTTTTTCCTTCAAAATGAAAGATGTAAGGACGTGGTTTTGGTTCCTGAGCCCAAAGGGTAGAAGGATTCAGGCCAAAGAGCCCAACACAATAAATTTGTAGAGAGTGGGCTTAAAAGCTAGGCCTCAATGGACCAGGCCATGCGCACAATGGATCAAAGATATTAAGAAAGCAAATGAGACAAGTTTAAAGCAAGGAAATCCTTCCTAGGCAAAGTCCGAGGAGAATGATTCTTGAATTTAGTTCTTTTGGACTTGGATATAATTTCAATTCTTGTTGCTACAATGTGTTCTCTACAGATTTTCCGATCCCTTCTTCCTAGAGGGACTCTTACATTATATAGCTCCCTTTAGATGATCCTGGCCCTCCATCTGTTGATTGTTCAGACCACTACTTGAGTGCTTGTCCCATCAGACACCTTCCTAAGCCTCTTATGAGTTGGGGCAGCCAAGGTAGTACTGTTCAGGGGTCTTCTCCACATAAATGCAGCCAGGAGGTTTGGTGGGATGCATTAAATGTTGTGGTAGCCAACATCCCTTCAGTCATGTCAGGGATAACCCCCTCCTCGAAACTCTTTCTCTACAGTATGACCTTCTCTGGTAACGTGCCACTGACGTGGCCTTACTATCTGAGCGTGTGACCTCCTCAGCACGATAATGGACTCCTCGGCCATGGATATGACACTTGGCACAAGTATCTTGTTGAAATTCTTGTGCCCAACAAAAGATATCTTTGCCTTGCATACCATTCAAATTTTATGCCTCTTTATACACACACACACACACACACACATTAAATTTCATTTTTTATCATTAAAATTGAAATGGTATATTATGACTCTAAATAGTAAAACAATAAAGCCAGCCATATATAGATAACCAATACAATTTTAGGCCCTTAGGAGCTGTATTTTTTATAAAATAAGCATATTCAACTTTCAACCAATCAAGTGGGTTTCAGTTAACTCAACTGAGAACATCTCTTGTCGTTAAATAAAAGATCTAGGGTTCAATCCACGTGTATACTAAAAACCAATAGAATTTGTACTTAAAATCTTGAAAACCAACACTCTAGCTTCATAATCAAAATTTTTTGTCCCATGCTCCCTACTTCACCCTAATGACTGTTGATGGCCATTTCGGAAGCCCAAGTGGAAGGGAGAAGCCTAGCAACACGGACAGAAAAGAGTTGGCAAACGGTTAAAAAAAAAAACCTCATTAAACCCAAGCGGCAGGAATAATGGATCACAGGCTCATGAGATAAACAAATGGGCCTTGAGGAGGTAAATGGGCTTAAAAGAGCCTGGAAAGAGAGAAAAAGCAAACCATGGGTAGTATATGATGTGGAAAAGTGAGAATGGGTCACGACAGGCCCAAAGTAATGAAAGCAAAAGAAATTAAGGGGTTGATGACAAGCCCATGAACCCCAAGGTTGAGGAATAATGTAATTGGGCCGGGGAAGCCCAAAGAATTCAGTAAAAGCCCATGGTGATGCAAAGTTAAAAAAAGGGCCGAGGAAGCCCAAGGGAAGCAAACGGGCCCGGGACGCCCAAGGGAAAACAAATGGGACACAAGAGCCCACCAGTGATATAACAAAAGAAACAATGACCTTGCTAAGCCGTTAGGAGAAGAATAAACGGTAGGCCCAAAGAGGTCCAGCCAGATTAAAGCAAGACAACTTCGCAGCTGGAATGTTAGAGTGGTATGGCAGGAGATGGTAGTAGGAAAAAGGGTGGGCTGAAGAAAAAGCAAAGCCCACCATCAAGCAAGGCCCAGTCCCGAATAGGGCAAGCCATAAAAGGAAAGGGAAACCAGAAAATAATCAAGAACGGACGGCAGGCTGTACAGGCCAACCACGGCAGACGCATGGGCAGCAGGCAAACTTTGGACATACATGGAAGAGAGTCACGCGCAAGGCCCAGACCTCGCCAGCCTGTACCCAGCCAATACAGGACATGGTGAGGTCATGGGTCAGAGGTAAGAGGGCATGGTTTGGCAGTGGGGAGAGGGAAAAACCTATTTTGAGGTTCCTGCTCGGGCTCTTTTGGGGGAAGTGTCCTGCTGGGATGACATACCACCCGAAGGGGCAAAGCTGAGCTGGAACCACTAGGTGCATGCCATGAGGGATAGGGAGAGAGAAGGCACTCACACCGTAGCAGGAAAGGATGCCACGGCAGACAAACAAACAAAATAGCTTTCTTTTGTCTGGCGATGGGGAGTGGCACACAGGCGGACCAGTGATGGTCGGCAGGTACACCCATACCAGACAAAGGTGGTTAAGGGCTAAAATAGTAAAATCCAGTCACGGCAGACACTATAAAGAGACCCTTGCCATGTACAGGAAGAAGGAGGACGGGAACACCACAGTATTGAAAACTTGAAAACCAAGAAATAGAAAAATAAGGATTAAGAAAAAGATAAGAAAGGGGAATATTAGAAAAGAAGGAAAGAAAAGATAGAAAGTTAGAACGGCAGGTATGCACCAATAGGTTGATTCCCTCTCTCCCTCTCAAAATCTTGCTCTCTCCCAGAAACAAAGAGTGTTCTTATGTACCAACCATTCAAGTCCGCTTCCCTCAACATGATTAATTTCCACGGCAGGATCTCCCTGAGAGATTATTCACTTTGAGAAGAGGCGTTCTTCCCTCTTTGGTGTTTTTGGTCCTGCGGATTAGACCTGATCTGATTTATTCCCTCTCTCAATCAACTCATATATCACCCCCTGTTTCCCTTACTTTTCTTATAAAATAATTGTGGTTAAATTGTGATTATCTTTTTTCTTAAGTAGAGATTATCTGTTTACCTTAATCAAAAACGTCAAGGTACTTTATTTTATTTTGTGATTATCATATCTGCCTATCACAAACCATCTGAAACAGTTCTGCCCGCCGTAAGCGCACTCCTGGCAGACGAGGCATAGTTTGTGCACAAGCCGGACCAAGTTGAGTTGCAGTTGGACCGGTTTCAACTCCCTTACTCAGAATACTCGGACCCAGTACCGCAGGAGGCAGCCCAGCCCACTTTAACCACAAAAAGCCCACTACAATGACAAACTTACATGGGTTCCAAATTGCAATCATATTGATACTCAAAATTTGCCCAATAAATTAGGTTGCTTTGAAAAAAAAAAAACTAAAATAAACAATAATAATAACCTTATTATAATATAAACAAATTAAATTCATAGATAAAAAAAAAATTCATTAAATTTTTAAGGGTAAAATTCAAGTACATTTTTTTTTTTGGGTGATAATTTGATAGTTAGGAGAGGAGAGATTTAAACTCTGAATGCCTTCATTAAAAACACTAAGAGGTGTAAGTTGAATTAAAAGACTCTTGATTCAACTACAATTCTGTAAGTAATATATCTTAGATTTTCCAATTAACTTCAACTACGTGCTTGTATTCATATTTAATTTTTTAGTGGAAATTATAAAATTAGTTTTGTTATATATATCAACACAATTTTTAATAAGCTTTAAAAAAAAAAAAAAAAAAAAAAAAAACCAAAAAGTAAAGATAAAACTCTGCTAAAATCTATTGCCATAGAATAAGAAATTTGGGGTTATTAACTCCTTGCTCAATAATGCAAATTCTCCTCTTAGTATTTCAAACAACATCTCTAGGTCTCGGATACAACTCTAGCAATTTTGAAGTATTTAGATATCTCATGTTCACTGCAACTGAAACAAAGTAGCTCATGTTCTAGCCCAATATGCTAGTGACATTTACTATTTTGTCACTGTTTTTTTTTAGAAGGACCATTTTGTAACATAGATAAAGAAAACTCCACTTATTATTAAGTGTATGGTTACTTAAGATGTATTGTCTTTTATTCTCATTAAATGAAAATTTTTAGTTTCTTATAAATGATAAAAAAAAAATATTTGAAGTTTATTTTTTGGCTATATAAAAAATTAATTGATGCGAATATTAAAATTACTATTCCCGGAAAAAAAAAAACAAAAACAATGGTCAATATGTATATTATACATTGTATAGCACCTAAACTAAGGTACAAAAGAGTCTCCCAAACTCAGCAAAAAAAATAAAAAGGGAGATTCCCAAAGTTTTTGAACATAATTTTTTTTGTTCTTTTTTTTATCGTTGTTCTGTCCTCATAGAGTGTGTTGATAAGTATAACAATACCACTGTATAGATTTCCAAAGGACTAAACCCGTTCACTAAAAAAAAAAAAAAACAAAGGACTAAACCCATTATTGTACTTTTGGTCCCAAACAAGTCTGTAATATAAACCTCTCTCCATAGAAACCAGAAAGTACTCTCTTCCTCTTCCAATAAAAAAGAAGTGGGTGCCCTTTTCTACTCTTCTATAATTCTATCTTCTTCGTTCTTCCTTCAAATCCCCTTTATTTTCTCTTGGGGTTGACTGTTGACTTTATACTTCGTCTGAGGATTCGGGTGTAGATCTGGTATGGTCGTGGATATGTTATATATAAGGTTGTTTTTGCTAATATTTTTCTAATGCTATTTGAATCTTTCTTTATCTCTCAAAAAAAAAAAAAAAAAAAAATTTCCCTGGTTTCATTACTTTGCGTTTTATGCTTTGGATTATTAATATTAATTCTATTGTTTTATCATACCTTGTCTTTGTGACTTTATTTGCTTTAAAGGGTTTTCTTTTCTTGGATTTCTTGTAGTTTTTTTGTTAATTTGTTTGGGTTTTTTTTTATCAGTATTTCAAAAAATGTTGGAGTTAAAGCACAAGGAAGCCATATAAAATGATGTGGGGGGTTTTGGTTTGGTTTAAAATGTTTGTTTTTTCTATTTGTATTAAAGGAGCTATTTGCATGTCTCAATGGTTAATTAGCCCAGGAATCTTACCTTGAAAAGGTCAGATTTTTTTTTCTTGAAAAAAAAAAAATTGCTTTGATTTGTCTATTAATCTCTCTCTTCACAACAAAAGACAAACTTTAAGATCTCTTTGGGCTTTATTATGTAACACTGATTTTTTTTTTTTTTTTGGTATACTTAAAATGAATCCTTTATTTTTTTGGTTGCAAAATCTTTAGATTTTTGAAGAGTTGGTAAGTATACTCTTTTTTGCAATATGGGTATCATTTTTTACCTTGTTTTTGAGTTTATTATGCGGTTCATGGAATGAATTGGTACTGATTTGGTGGTTGGTTTTTTTATGATGATTTACTTTAGTTGGAGGCTTGTATTCGGTTAGGATGGAGTCCAGTCTTTTTTGGTTGTTTCTATTTTTGGTAGTTTTGGTTATTTAGTGTTCAAGATGTACTCCTAGTTTGGAGTTTCAAGGGTTTTGGTTAAGGTTTAAGGGTTTAATTGCATGTGATACTTCTTTGTACATGTTTGTGGCTTAGTGTTAGAAGGATCTTGTTGTTGTTGAGAATGGAATACTAGCGTGGGATAAAGTCTAGAGTAAGAAGTGTTCAGATTATGACCCTCTAAACAAAAATTTCAGTCTTTAATCTTTGAAGTTGAAACTTAAAATAAGTTGATTTTTACTTGAGTTTGGCATTATAACATAGTTAGAACATCAGGCTTAGAAATGATCCGTTCTTGATGAATGAAAGTAAATAATTCAGTAGTTGAAGGGAAGAGTTATCAAAGTGGAACAAAGGGAAGAAACATTAAAAGCCAATTCTGGGAAGAAAAAAGAAAACCTTGTAAGTTATAGGATATGAATAAGTTTAAGGATATATTGAGATGCTTGGAGTTTGTAAATTGGATAAGGTTTGAATAGGTTAAAACTTGAAAGAGTAGCTGGGAACTTGAGGGAATAAGTTGAAGACAAAGAAAGTTATACTTATGGCTGGGTTAAAAGAGTCTGTTAACTGCTATAGGTTGTAAATTTTGTAGGCTTAGGGCGTTAGAGGTTTACTAAGTGGAAAGGAACACTCAAATGATCATTGCTTTAAACTTCAATTTAGAACACCCAAAATTTAATAAAGTCTAATAATGTTTGAAAAATATTACTTGCACTTTTTCATGTGTAGTAGCTTCCACATTAACAGCTAGCTAGACTCCCAATGTTCTAAACAAAGAAAGAAAAATTGTGCTAGACTCCAATAAATTTTATTTTGCTAAGGAAATTTCTTGAAATGGTGAAGACGAGAGATTCACACACTTAATTACTATTAGAAGTGGAACATACGTTAGTCAAATATATTTGGTCTTTACTTGAAAAGTCAATAGTAGATATTGTAAAGATTATAAGTTGATTTTATGAGAGAGAATAACCACAACACAAATTTGTGGTACTAGATATTTGTAGTATAACGTGGAAAATAGGAGATGTTAGAGGAACTTAGGATTTAGGTGGTGGGATTTGAAGGGAGAGAAACAAGTGTTTATAGATTTTTAGTTAAAGAAGGCAAGTGGAGTCTAGACAAAGGTGTTGATAAGAAAATAATGAATGAATAGCATTAAAAGGGGGCTGAAGAAGCACTTGGAGAATGAAAAATATGTAGCCAGCTGATTAAGGAGACTTGGTGGTGGAATGAGGTGGTTTAAGTAGTTGTTAGATGTGAGAGAGAGAGAGAGAGAGAGAGAGAGAGAGAGACCTACCTAGATATAGATAGTGACCCACTTGTGAATATTATGAAGTGGCAAAGAAACAAAGAAAGCTGTCAAAAAGGCTAGATTTAAGGCTTATTATGGATTATAAAGCAAGTTAGTGACGAAGGATGTAGCAAAGAATATAGACTTGTTAAGACAAGGGAATGAAAGCAAGTGACTTGAATGTGTTCAATGCATTAAAAATGAAGATCAAAGTGTGTTAGTAGGAATAAGAGATTAAAGAGAGATGGGAGAATTATTTTGATATATTGTTTAATGGAAGCCACACAAAAGATTAGAGCACACCAAGTTTTACCCAACTGGGAATAGAAATCATAGGTTTGTTTGAAAAATTAGGATGATTGGGTAAAGGACGCATTAAGGAGGATGGAAACAGGAAGAATTGTGGACCTGATGAATTAACCATTGTTGTTTGGAAGTGCTTGGGTGATGAGATGAAAAGATCTTTAAGTGATAAGAAAATGTCTAGTGAGTGGAGAAAAACTCTCAAATATCCATATACAAGAATAAGGAAAATATTCAAAATTGTACAAATTAATGTGCAACTACGCTTATGAGTCACACTATGAACTTTTGGGAGAATAACAATATTGGAGATTTATTTTGATTTTATTCCAAGGTAATCTATCATAGAAGTTATTTTATTATATGTCTAATGTAAAAATAGAGAAAATGTAGAGAAGCCCATAAAGATCTTTATATGGGTTTTATTGACCTAGAGGAAGCGAATAATAGAGTACCTATGAGAGTTTTTGTGGTGTGTTTTAAAATAGAAATGAGTTCCTTTAGAGTAAATTAAATTGATTAAGACCAAGGAATTAATAAAGTTTTTATGTTTGACGTAGGTTAAACTAGCTATCTCATTGGATGAATTCAATATGAAGTCTTTTGGTGTATGTCTTTTGTAGATGATATAGTTTTAGTTGATGAAATTTGAGACGGAGTTAATGTCAAGATAGAAATAGAGATCCTTTACAATCTTAAGGCTTTTAGCTAAGTATAACTTGGTCAGATTACATGGAACATACATGTCTATTTGCTTTTAGAGTAGATATCTTCCACTGTCCCTTATTTTCTTAGTAAAAATGCCATAGTAGTTGGATCTATTATGTCTATAGTTATTTTTGATGCATTGCTATTATATGTTCTCTCTTATCTTTTGCAGATTTCTTCAAGCTTTGACATATAATTGTTTGACAGTGAGAGAGAGCACGCTTGTAAGCATTCATGAAACAGTCATGACTGTGTACATGCGTGCTCTTTCTCATTATCATGCAATTTCCCAACTGCAGCAGGTTTCTTTGGTCTGTATACTTGTTATTGGGCATTTGGGTAGCAGGTTGTTTTGATCTTTTATGTACACAAATTCAAAATATAGAATACTTATAACTCTAGGTCTATAGAACCTATATGGAAATTAAGAATGTTTGTGTGAATATAAAAATTCAAAAAATATAATACTTATAAATTTATATCTATAATGCCTATATGGCAATTAAGTATGTGTATATGTGTGTGTTAAGTTCAAGTTATACCTAGTGTTAGCTTAGTTAATATTAAATTACTTTTTATTGTATGTTATTTTTGAAAAAAAAAAATCCATCATTGGATTACGCTGTTTTCTTATACACTTATGCTTGCAAAATATTACAAAGTTTCAAGATGATTAAATACCAATTGCTATTTCATCTATAAAATTTTTCAAAAAAATTGTACACAAAATATAAGTTAATATATGCTAACTAATCAAGCTCTCTCTCTCTCTCTCTCATATTATTTTAAACTTATAAAAAAATGAGGTTATATATTAGATAGTAAATACTATTTGATTACCATATAATTTTTGGTGTACATGTTAAACATGTAATTCAATAGTGGGATTTGAAAAATATCAATTCAATTTAAGTGGTGTAACATTGTCAAGATGTTACTTTGGTGTAATTTGATCTTTACCATATACATATGGGCTTATGTAAGATCACTCACACCCAAGTGGGATTGATCGAACCTGCTGCCAAAGATGAAATCCCATTTCGGGCTACAGCTTGTTAATTGGCTTGAATTTTTATAAATATTAATGTGCATTTTGTAATTTATTTTGTAATTTTATTAATTTCATTGCTTTTAAATTGCAAACAACTTTTTTTGTTGTTCATAGCCTTTTTATATTTTTGAATAGGCAAAAAAAGTATTTTAGCTGGTGATCCTTTTAAGAAAGATCGATGGATGATTTTTTAACACCAACACCCCCTCCCCTCCCCCCCCCCCCCCCCCCCCCCCCCCTCCCCCCCAAAAAAAAAAAAAATCCATTTTTACTTGTTCTTGTGGTGGGTTGGGATTTAGGTAATTTATGGTTTAGAACTTCAAAAAGAATATTTGATAGAAGCTTTAAAGGGCTCTGATATCTCTTGGGTTTTGCCTTAATAGTTGGACTTCATAGAGGACACACACACATTCTCACTAGCCATGCAATGGTTGTGTCATTATAATGTCTCAACTACTCTATAAAGCATTAGAGGGGCTCTGTAGAGTTTACAAACACAAGGTACCTTTTTAAATTTTTTATTTTTATTATTAAGGGTTTAATAAGAAAGTGCAATTGGGGAGGGCACAACCCATGAAGTTCAGGTAAATTTGAAAAAGAATATTGTCTTGTGGCTTTCATCTAGATAAGGATCTGAGGAATAATATCAGGTCTGAAATTGGTATTTTTTCACATTGTTTGAAGTTCTGAGTGTTTCCTTCCCTCCAAATAACCACATGAGACAATGAGGGATTGCAAACAATGAGAAGCTTGTAAGTTTCGTCTTGCCTATAGGGTTCTCTATAGAGATAAGGCTTTGTTTGCCCATATCCTAATATTCACTACCAGACTGCCACTATTGTTATATTGATTTTTTTTCCCATGTTTGTGCCTGTCATAGAATTGTTTATGGACAAATCTTTCAATGTTTAAATTTCTTTTCTTTTTTCCTTTGTTTCTGCTAGGGCATATACGTGTTATATTAAACATTTGTTTTCAAAGTGTGGGTGTTGAAGGCAAGAAACACAACAATTTCGAAGGGGAAAATACAAGCTAGTCATGTTGAAAATGGTTATGCTTGAGATTTAAATACTAGTATTAAAACTTTGGGGAAGACTGGGAGTGGCACATCCCCTAAACTTGCCATTGTAACTGTTGTTGGTTTTAGTCTTTTAGATCATATTAGGTTTGTGATTTAATATCTAGAAATCTATCCTTTTCATCTCATTTCCAAAGTCCTAGTGTGTAAGAATTATTTCTTTCTAAGTTGGTTGACAAAACCTTGTAGATAGCTCTAAGTGGTGCTGGTCACTGTGACTCATTTGCATCATGGCCACCCAACGTTCTCGGCCAAGCCCAAGGCCCAACATATAATTTTGGGTCCCTTATCCCTACAGGTTTCTTTTATTGAAATTTTTTACAATTCTTTGAATTGTTTAAGAAGCCAGGGGAGATATCTTTGTAATCATTCTCAAACTTATGCTTTATATGCTCATGTTACATCTACTTTGCTGTAGAAGATTATCTGGAATCATTATTTATCCTTTATTTTGGCTAGGATGGGTTAATTAATTGTAGAAATAAGGTAGTGTTTAGTTAGCACCATTTCGCAATATCTGAAAGCAAGTTTCTTAAGCCAAATCGGGCTTAGCTTTTGTGTTTCGAGTAAAAATGACCAATGGAAGAATGTTGTGCTTGTTTAAAACAATATAAAATAAAATAAGAAAAAGAAACATAGGGAAGAAAGATGGAAATGCAATCCATATAATTACAACTAATGGAACAAGAACCTTTATCATAGGTTTGTTTTATTGTCCGTTTGGAAACAGTTTATTTAGTTTTTTGCTGAAAGTGTGTTAAAGTATACTTGTATCTCAGAAAAATTTGAAAAAAAAAATGTAGGAAAAAATGAGATTTTAAAACATTATATATAAAAGTTAAAAGCTGAGTTTATAAGCTAATGCCAATAAAAGCTCATAACCAATTTAGAATTTTTAATTCGAATTATTTCAAACAGATATTCGTATAGAGCAAACAACAATAAAGCCAAGAACATCTAATTCAAACAACCATAAAGCCAAGAACATCTAATTTGAGATTGAGATTGAGATTGAAATAAATAATTAATCTTATAAATTTGAACATTTTAACCTTCTCTCTTCTAGAATTTTTAATTTAAATTATTTTAAACAAATATTCGTAGCATAAACAACAATAAAGCCAACAACATCTCATCTGAGTTTGAGATTGAGGTTGAAATAAATAATTAAACTTAGAAATTTGAACATTTTAACCTTCTCTCTCTCATATTTGTTTGTGTTTGCGTTTATGTTTATAATGCTTATGTGTTTGTATTGTGATACTGTTTATGTTTTTATATTTTCTATATTATCATTTTTCATATTATCGTTTGCATTTATTTTTTGTGTTTGTATTTATGTTTACTTTTATGTTTTTATTTTTTATATTGCCTCTATACTTGTGTTCTGGTGCTAATTATATTTTCAATATTTTTCTTTTTTTTTACTCCCTACGTGTGTGCATGAACTATTCCACTATCATTGCCATCAATGTACATCAGTAAGGAAAAAGAAAACTTATAAGTGGTAACCAAGTGGACAAATTAGTATAAACATGAACGGAAAAATAGCTAAATAGCCTTAAATTTTAAACTATGTAACCAAACAACCTTCTTTTCAAAAAAATCTAGGAGAATAACCCTCTTTTGGAATTTGATATTACTAATGTAGAGTTTTGCCTGAAATTCGATATTAGCAATGTCGAATTCTATATAGATCTTGCCACAGTGGCAATGTTGATGTGGTGTTTACAATTTTTTTTTTTTTTTTTTAAATGTTTGGTTACAAAATTTTAAAAAAAAATTAAAGTGAAACTTGACATTAGTAAGGTCAATTTCCATTACTAATGTCAAGTTTATCAGATTATCAGATTAGTAAGGTTAAACCATGGATGAGATAAGAGATTTTTATCCTTCATCATTTGAACAATTATCTGGGTAAAATTTTGCATTACTAACTGCAATTCCAAAATATGTAAGATACTTATAACTAAGTGTAGGGATT
Source organism: Quercus tomentella (assembly GCA_028535165.1). NCBI lineage: Eukaryota > Viridiplantae > Streptophyta > Magnoliopsida > Fagales > Fagaceae > Quercus > Quercus tomentella. Next base: position 14,713,646 of record JAPQVY010000012.1, read on the forward strand.
AGGGCCCAAAATAATGTATTGGGTCTTGGGCCTGGTCCGAGGACACTAACAAGTCCGAAAGGGAGCAAATAACTATTAAATGATTCCCAGTAAAAGTCTCATAAGCGGGAGATGAAGGGAAGGAGATCCGAGGAGGAATTCCTCCTCGGATACGACGAATGTAGTCCAAGTATGTACTCTAGCAATAGAAATGTGCTCCATGAACATGTAAGAGGGAAGGAAACTCAAAATATCTAAGGAAAAAATGCTACCACCGCATTAAATGCATTGCAGCTACTTTTCTGGCCGCATTAATGTGGAGAGGATCTCTGAACAGTGTTGCCTTGGCTACCACAACTCACAAAAGACTGAAAGGGGTGTCTGATGAGATGGACACTCAAGTAGGGACTCAGATGATCAACAAGTGTAGGGTCAAGATGATTATAAATTAGCTATATAATGTGGGAGAACCCCCATGAGAAGAGGATCGGAAAAATAGAGAGAGAACACTGTAGCAATCTAAACTGTCTTAGTATTCAACTGTGATCAATATACAATAATTGTGGTCTCCTCGGACTGAAAGTCCATTGACATCAATATCTTTTATTTGTGCTTGATTGTCATTTAATCCAATACTAGTCGTTGCCCAATTTATTAGGACCTAGTTCTTTGACCCATTATCTACAAATTCATTATATTGGGTTCATTGGACCAAGATTTCATACATTTTAGGCTTGGGCCTCAAATTCTTAACCCTACACTAAGCTTATATACTTAAAATTTTATAAAAGCTTACTTTTTTTCACAGAGAGAGATTTTGAAAGGTTCATTATTTGTTTAAAGCTAATGCCTGGAACATACTTCAACCAAACATAAAACCCCTTAAGACCAAAACAAAAGGCAAAAACAAACCTTGTATTTACTGTTTCACTAATATTGATATTTGTGTATTAATTTAGTTGTTTTATATTAAATCTTAACATTTGTGCTTACACAAGCCAACACATACTCTTTCAATACATAGGCGATTATAACAATTTTCTAACAAAACCCAATTAAACTTCTTGATATTTCATCGTGTATATACAAGCCTTTAAAAAATATTTAATTATAACCTTTATTTCATTTTTGGATCACAAATGTAGGAAATTATCTTTACTTTTCAACTATTTTCCACTGATAATATTTTAATGTATAAATATATGTGTATTTGTATGTTTAGGGTTAAAATTATATTATTTATCATTTTGTTATCAATTCTTTTGAGTTCACTGTTTTAGTTCTTATTACTTTCCAAGCAAAATGTAAGTCTATGGCAAAAAAAAAACTATTAATCCAAAAGAACTAAGATTTAGGATACTAAGTTATAAATTAGGATGATGTTGGTCAACTGCCCTAATAGCAATGGCTATTAGGCAAGATTTGACTTCAAAATGGGAAAAATGTATAACTAACGCACATATATCTTCATAAACATATACATTGTGCACGCTTTATATAATACTTAAGATCAATTTGGACAATAAAATGTCACTCATGTAAATATCGAGTAGTATTTTTATATTATTAAACTCATTAAAAAAATAACACATCAATTATATTATGCTCATTTGTTTAGATTTTTTAATATACAAATACATGGTGTTTATCTTTTTCATATTAATATTCCCACTTATAAGTTAAGGCTGTGATTTTTAATAATTATCAAGGGTAAAATGCCTTGACATCTCTTGAACTTTGAAGTCGTTGTATTTTAAAAACAATTTTAAACTAAGCGCTTTGTAGCTGAATTAGCATCTCTCTATACACAAAGTGTTTAGGGGTCCAGGGGAAGGGAAATGGTTCAAGGTACTAATTTTAAACCATAGACATAGAGTAATCATTTATTTGTCTGAACTTTTTAAGGTTAATTTAAAAATAATATCAAAATTATGGATTTATTATACAATTAATTTCAAATTTTATTAATTATATATTCATTTTGATGAAAATTAACAAAATAATATATAAAGAATTTAAGCTATTTTTTAAAGAAGAATTTAAGCTCTTAACTCTTAACACTTATTAAAATCAATCATAAAATGTAACAGTATACTTTCTTTTCTTTGGTTAAAACTTTTGCTTTTTTATTTTCTCTTTGATTTTTTTTTTCCTATCGTTGTTTAACTTTCAAAAATTAAAGAACACTGATAAGATAGGAAATATATTCTTTATAATTTTTTCTGATGAAACTTTGTATATAAAATAAACATATAAAAATAAATTAAAAAAATATAAAAAATAAAATACAAAGGAAATTTTTGCGGGACAAGGGGAAATTGTCCCCACAGTCCCTACTCTGCCATTATTTATTGGTCAATATAGTTCATTTACTCATCCAAATCATAAATTAAATATAATATTACTATAAATTGCAAAAAGAAACAACCAAAACTGTAAGGACCAGATTTGAAATCCTAGCCCAACAGATAGATGGACTGAGGCCCAAAAAACCCAAAACAATGAATTTATAGAAAATGGGTTGGAAAACTAGGTTCTAATGAATCAGACAGACACAAAAGTAGATTTAGATGAAAAAAAGACATAAATGGACAGGTTTATAATGAAGAAAAATGTCCTCGGCAAAGTCCGAGGAGATCCGTTCTTATATATTTCTTTAAGATTTGATTACAAAGTCAGTTCTTGATGCTACAGTAATTTTTTCTTTTTTTTCCTCCCCCTTGATCCATGGAGGATCTCCTCTATTATATAGTTCCTCTTGGACTATCTTAATCCTACACTTGTTAATTATTTGAGCCACTGCTTGAGTGCTTGTTCCATTAGACACCCTCTTTGACTTTTTGTGAGTTGTGGTAGCCAAAGAAATACTGTTTAGGGGTCTTCTCCACATAAATGCGGTCAGAAAGTTAGCTGCAAGGCATTTAATGAGGTGGCAGTAGCTTTTCCTTAGATATTTCCTAGCTCCCATTCTTCCAGTACATTCATAATGCATGTCCTTCTTAGTGGAATTTCCTGGAAGGTCACTTTGAGTGATAGAATATGCATTTGATCTGTGCTTCGTTCATTCAAGGGGATGCTCCTCCTCAGACCACCTTCCCCAGCCTTTCTGTTTGAATCCTACTCATGGGATTCTGAGATCGATACCCTCACTACCGTTTATCAGCTCTCAAACCAACTAACGTCCTCGGTTAAGGCCCAATATACGGATTTGGGCCCTTACCCCTACAATAGCCCTTCAAAACTTCAGTCTTTCCCTCTTATCCGAGGAGAAAAAATGGAGTTTTGATTTTTAGGAATCAAGACCGTTCATTTCCTTGGTTTACACGTGTGGTAGTACCGTATTGTGTGCCCCATAATCGTCACTGACGTTTCAAGGCCCGCGTCGTATCATTAATTGCTCCAGGCGGCGCTCTGTTCCCTGCATCCAACGGTGAGATGTAGATCCCACTCAACTCCCCCCTCTATATAAGGCATCCGAGGAAATCATTTCTCCCTATTTCACAAGTCTTCAAGCTCTCGAGAGACTCATAGCTCTCAAATTCTCAAAGCTTCCCAAACTTCTAAAGTCTCCAAGTCTTTTTTCCTGAAAAACTTAAGTTTTTTTCTCCTTGGCCTTTCATTCTCTGTTACCTTTCCTTAGAGGCCTCACCCTTTTCCCTTTAGCTCAACCAAATGGGTAGATTTAAGCACCTAGTAGATTCTGACGCCGGTATGGAAGGTTTTAGGGCCAAGTACCATATTCCACAGGGAGTAGCCCTGCAATATTGTGCCCCAGACCAAATAGTCACACACAAGGAGGAAGGGGAGGTTGTCATTCCTATGATCGCTTTCATAGAAGGAGGGATGACACTCCCCATAGGTAGGGTGACCCAAGACTACCTGATCAACCATAGGTTGACTCCCCATCAATGTGCCCCTAACCTGTTTAGGGTCTTGGGTAGCATAGATGCTCTCAACGAGTAGATGGGCTTGGGGCTCACGTGGCATGACGTCATTCACATGTACGAGTGCCATAAACTTGCCGGCACGGGATATTATCTCAAGTCTTGGTCTGATGTTGTTAGAATGATATCGTGTCTACCTAAGTCTAACAAAGGCATGAAGGATGACTACCTGATTGTTTTCGGGGAGTGGCATGACGGTCTTCACTGCCCAATTCGGGCAGGAGATCCAGGTAGGGTACCTTAGGATTAGTCCCTTTGGCAGGGGATTTAGCCCCTTTTAGTTTTATTCCTTTTCATTTTTAACGCTTCGTCTTCTTCCGATGATAATTTTCATTGGTCTGACCATGAGTTCCTCCTCGAATGTTTTTGCAGATAAAAGGCACATTGCTCCGAGGCTCAACCTAGTCAATGTTCCGGCTCTCAACAAACTATTGAGGTTGGAGATATTCATAAGTGAAGACGGGTAGCTACGAGCTGTCCATTTAGTGTTGGACTTCGAGCCTTTGTCAAACGCATTCCAGGACGTGGGTCAAGCAATAAGGGCAGGCAATCCTAGAATCCACCAGATAGACGTTTCACGGCCCGGTTTCTTGGCTCGGGAGGATCTTCCACCTGTTGAACTACCCCCTCAACCTTTTCCTTGAGAAGTAGTTGCTCCGAGGGAGGAAACAGCCCCTTCACGCCTATCCCTCGAGGCCGAGATTGACCAATTCTGCTTCGAGGAGGACAAAGAAGAAAAGGAAGACCTTATAATCCAACTCCCGGATTTTGAGGATGAGCTAGACAGGCAATCTGCTGCCCACTCTCCCAAGTTTATTATTACCCGTGTAGATCCCAATTCTGAGGAGGATGAGGAGATGAATATTAACCCGAGGAGAGGACTGAAGGGTCTCCTTGCTACGAGGAATAAAGGAGGGTCATCTCAGGATGCCCCAAAGGTCCAACTTCCTCCTAATCTGCCACTTCCCCCTCTCCCCTCCCCCCTCAGCTTGCACCCCGACCCAAACTTGCAGAAGAGGAAGAAGAAGGGGAAGGAGACCGAGGAAGGGGAGATTGCCCCACCAAAGGACCCGAAACAACAAAAAACCAATAAAAACAGACAAAGGAGGGAGACTTTGGTGGAGAGCAGGGAGGACTCCCTGGGGGCCGAAATGCGCCAACCACAGTGTACTTGGGCTCCTCGACTGGAGCTGGACGACACTCCCATATCCTGGGATGCTTTAGTTCGGAGCTTCCAGGGAAGACATTCGGGCTACATTGTTGAGGCCCTAGAGCAGCCCCTTCTCCTTCCCAGAGATATGGACACTGTTAGGTGCTTCAAGCAGCCCGAACTCTTCTTATCCCTAAAGAGGGACCTTGCCATGGTAAGTAGTCCAACATATCTTTGAATTAAAAAATTAGCCCCAGACACCCTCTCTGGCTTTCTGTGAATTGTGGTAGCCAAGGCAGTATTGTTCAGGGGTCTTCTCCACATAAATGCGGTTAGAAAGTTAGTTGCAAGGCATTTAATGCAGTAGCAGCAGCTTTTCCTTAGATATTTCCTAGCTCCCATTCTTCCAGTACGTTCATAATGCACGTCTTTCTCAATGGAATTTCTTGAAAGGTCACTTTGAGTGATAGAATACGCATTTGATCTGTGCTTCATTCATCCAAGGGGATGCTCCTCCTTGGACCACTTTCCCCAACCTTTCTGTTTGAATCTTACTCATGGGATTCTGAGATCGACACCCTCACTACCGTTTATCAGTTCTCAGACCACCTAACATCCTCGACTAAGGCCCAAGGCCCAATATACAAATTTGGGCCCTCACCCCTACAAAAACAATGGAACAGTGACATATACTACACATCACACACGAAGAGCGTTGTAGCTCAATTAGCATGCGTTTGGGATGAGCTAAATTTTTCAGTTTATCTCCACTTTTAACTTATTTTTGCTACTATTCATGGGTCCCACTGCACTTTTTGATACTATTTATGAGTCTCACTGCACTATTTAGCTAACTTTTACCTTTATCTACAATACTTTCAGCAAAAAGTTTTCAATTTCAGCTAAATAAACTGTTCTCAAACGGACACTTTGGCATGATTATTTTTGTCAACTTATTTTGCTATTAAGCTTATTTTTGCTACTATTCATGGATCCCACTACACTTTTTGGTATTATTCATGAGTCCCATTATACTATTTCAGCTAACTTTTACCTTCATCTACAGTACTTTCAGTAAAAAGTTTTCAATTTTAGCAAAATAAGCAGATCTCAAACAAACTCTTAGTATGAATTTCTTGATATTTTCGACGGGGACATCTAGGGTTTAAATCCTCCCTTCTCATTGTAACTATTGAATTATTAAAAAAATGGAAATTAAATGGACAAAACATAATAGGAAGAATATTGAAATTAGATTCTAAATTAAGTTAACATATACTTTAAGTAATTAAGAATTAGATGCAAAAATCTTGAAATGAATTAACATAGGATAATAATAGAGTGTTTCAATATGTATTATGTGATAATGGATGATGCTTAAGCATGTGAAAATATGTTAATGCATAAATTATAAGAAAAATGGCTTTTAGTGACAAAATCTTTTTGAGGATTGCACAACACCCTTGCAAATATATATTTAGGTAAGTTGCAAATTACACCCCTAAAGTTTGAGAGTTTTTAGATTTTACACCCTGAAATTTCAAATTTTAGATTTTATCCCCTGAAATTTAAGGATGTTTGGATTTTATACTCTAACATTTTAGAATTTGGATTTTACCTCCTAAATTTTAAGAGTATTTGGATTTTATTACCTAAAGTTTGGGAGTGTTTGGATTTTAAAATGTTAAGGTGTAAAATCCAAACACTTCCAAACTTTAAATGTGTAATTTGCAATTTACCCTATATATTTTTGTGAGGGCAAAAAAATCAGAATAGGGGAAGGTTGAGATACTCCTTGTGCTTCTTCAAGATCTTAGCCGAAGGAGAATGAAAAGAGTAACAGACAAAAAATATATAAATATATATATATATATATATATATATATATATATATATATATATATATATATATCAAAGTTAGAAGGTTCAAACAAAAGAGTACAGCCCTTCATAAGGGCCTTAGAAAGACCAACAGCCAAAAAATTACAAAAGGTCTGGGTGCACCCAGCAATGCTGGGTGGGCGTGATCAAGGCAATAATGGCCAAACTACTCACTTTAGAGTGAATGAACCAAATCCCAAGTGGTTTGATCTACATGTATTTTCTTAATAATTCATGCGCAATTGATTATGTCGGTTTGCCTGGGTTTAACCACAACCGAAAATCCAATTTACCTTTGCACCAAACCCTGCCAAGGTGGAGGTCCAAGGAACCAAGATAACTCAATCATATAAAAACACGAGGCTCAAACTCAAAGAAGAATGAGAGGAATTTTTATACGTTTTTAGACCCCTTAAAACACAAGTTGTATAACCTAGTTATTTAGCCAAGTGATTACTTAGATAAATTATTTAGATCTAGGTTAACACAATCAAATCATATCATGTAAGTAATGCAGAAATATAAAGAGCACACAATATGAAAACCCAGGAAAACCAAACCGGTAAAAAACTTGGGGAGGATTTAACCTAGCTATCCTCAAGGTAAAATAGATCCACTATGAAAGAATTGAAGTTTTACAATAGCGACTTAGACCACTAACATCCTATTACTACCTCGAGTAGAAAACTTACTACCACGATCACGTGACAACTCCAAGTCCACGGACTACTTCTTTCCTTGATCCACAGCAACCACAAGTACTCCCACTTGTGTTTTCTTTAAGCTCTTGAAACAGCAACCGAAGAGATCACCAAGCTCTTGACATCAATCTTGATCTTGATAACCCTAAGTATGTATGAAGGTAAACACTTCTAGACCTCACAAGAGATTCACACACACAGCATATCAACAACATCTAAAACATGGTTAGGGTTTTTCCTTTTATACTTAAGGCAAAACATAAAACCCTACACATCATATGGGCTTGGGCTGAGTTAGAAAATTCTGCAGAAAAAAAATCTGCACGAGCTTTGATCGATCGAGTCTAATTTTCAATCGATCGAGCTTTGCAGAAATTGAATAGTAATTTCTTGCAATTACTCAATTCCAACTTTACACATAACCATACTTTGAGCAGCCTAAATCTAGACTAAATGTTTTGATCATGTTTTGCCAACATTACACATTGAAGTTCTAATACATTTAGATCCTAAAGTCTTAGAACCTAACAATTTTCAATCCAATTATTAACACACATACAATTAATAATTTCCAAACATAAAATTGCTCACCATAGAGAGAGAGAGAGGTAGTAATCTACATAACAATTAAAGATTATATTATCACATGAAAAATTACATTGATATTGCACATATATTAAGCATGAAAAAGCTGATACTAAGCGTTAAGAAATCAATACCGGAAGCTAGTAGACCTAGCTCATATATTTGGAGAGATACAATGGATGGTATTGTACATACTAAGAGTTACATTGGATGGTACGTACGTTGTATTCTAATCTTCCATACATCACTAAATATATAAATTTGTTAACAATGATGATGTCTCATACACAAGGAAAATATGCTTTTGGGATACTTCCTTCGTACTCATGCTGGATTTGTAAGGTTGATACATTTTTACATTGTTGCAAGATTAAGGCTTTCATTGCCTTTGCAACATTTAATCTCTCCTCCTTAGTGTTTTTTGGGCTTATTACACTACTTGATCCTTTCTTGCACTAGTCTTTCAACTTCAAGGCAACATTTGATCTCTCCTCCTCTGTGTTTTTTGGGCTTATGATGCTACTTGATCCTTCCTTTCACTTGTCTTTCAAGTTCAGGGAAACATTTGATCTCTCCTCCTTCATGCTTTTTGGACTTATGAGACTACTTGATCCTTCCTTCCAGTAGTCTTTCAAGTTCAAGGCAACATTAGATCTCTCCTCCTTCATGTTTTTTGGGCTTATGACACTACTTGATCCTTCCTTCCACTAGTCTTTCAAGTTCAAGGTAATATATGATCCCTCCTTCCTCATGTTTGTCAGGCTTTTGATCCCACTTGATCTCTCTTTTGACTAGTTTCTGGGCATATTGTGCCTTTAAAATCTTCATTAAGCCCTAACTGTTTTAAAGAAATATATTTGCACAATTGATTACGCCCCTAAAAGAAAATATTGAAATAAAAAAGTGCGCACGCACACACACACACACATATCAACATGCTGAAAATGGCCCATTGACGGAAAATTGCACTTTTACCCAAAATACAGATTGGAAAAAAGAATTGATTGCAAATGATTCCAGCCACAATAATGAAATTGTATGATCGTATTTGCTATTGTTTCTACATTCTTACATTTTGCCTTTTTATTGTAAAGAACTAAAGGTGCCGCACAATTCCTAATTCCATAGAGGCTTCTATAACAGATTTTGGAAGAGATATGAACATTAATAAAAAATAATAATAATAATCATAGGATTCAATGAAGAAGTATTATCCTATTGCAGACTTACAGAAGATGCATACATTTTTCAAATTTTAATCTCAAGCAATGCAACAATTGCAGCACAGAAAGAAGTAGATTGAACATACCAATCCAACCAGGCATCCTATACCATGATGCATTGGCCATGAGGAGCAAGTGTATGCTTTTGCAGTGGCAGCCATCCCAGTTTGTTTGATTCCTGAAAAGAAAATCACCTACTTTTTTTTTTTGAGAATGAGAAAATCACCTACTTAAATGTTAATAATTGGTATTTAATTTTATTATAACGAGTTCTTGTATATGTGAATAATCCATTCGTAATAAATTTCAAAAAATTAAATTTTATGTTGAATTTCAAACTACTACAATACTCAACCTTTTTTAAGACTTAAAAACAATCTTGAGCAATATATGACTCAAAGCACTTAAACAGACAGAGATAAAATTTTGACTGAAAGAAAAAAAAAATTCTCAAATAAAAAGATACAAATGGCACTAAAATTTATGGGGCAATAAACACTTGCCATTCAATTGTAATTATATATGTTTTTGAAAGGCGAAAAGCTTCTAGTAAATCATTGATCCGATTTAGTAGTCTCCATGTCTCCTCAAAAATCTTTCTCATACTTTGATGAAATGGAAAGAATTGGGAAGGAAAGTGGGGTTGTTGGCTAGGCAACATGAGTACTGATGATGGAGATGAAATATGAAACATTGAGAACTGCAGAAACACATATTATGGAGGCATATTTATATCCAAAAGTACTAGACAACAATTCTGGACTAGCAGATAAGAATATCATATTGCAATTTATTATGTAGCCTATATAAGAGAGGTGTTCTTTCATATTGCAATAAATTTCGATGGACATGTCTTACATGCCAAATGCTTTGAATTTGGCATGTAGGAACTATTCAATTAAATTTGTAGCCTTATATGGCAAGAAATTTTATGCTCCAACCAAGCAAGGTATTTTCCCGTTTGCACTTTCTTTCCAAATAAACCTTGGAGTCTCAGGTTCCCTGAACTTCATTCTCAAAAAAAAAAAAAGGGGTTCCCTGAACTTAATTGGTCATATTTGGTCATCAAATGTTAATACTTAGAGAGCGTTTGGATTGCGCTGAAAACCAGCGCGTTTGCGTTTTTCAGCTTTTTTTTTTTTTTTTTTTTCACGCGTTTTTGAGCTTTTTGAATGCTGCAGTTACTGTTCATGTACTGTTCAATGAACAGTAACCACAAATTTTGACTTTCCCAATTTGTTTCAGCCAGTCACAGCACATCGTGTACTGTTTACGGACCCACAAATTTCAATTTTCAGCAACTTTTTCATTAAAAATGGGTCCCACAATACTATTCACACATTTAAAAATTATTTTGCTACAGTATTTTTCAGTTTTCAGTTTCAGTTTTCAGCTATATCCAAACGGACCATTAATCTGCTTAAGGGAAAGAGTCTAATCTCAAGTGTAGGATGAGCTCAGTGCTCAACTGTCAACCATTGATCTATCTATTACCTACCCAAAAAACAAAAATTACTGAACAAATATTATCTTGTGAAAAACTTGGAGGACAACCGGATACAAATTGACAGAATTTGGTTCAATATTCTTAAAAGTACAAATTAAAATTTTAAACATTCCCATATATGTCTACTCAACTAGCATAAAAAAATCTGTAATTTTGTCTACTTACACTCAGGCTTCAATAACAAAACTGGAAGGTACATAAAATTGATATCATCATGTTCATCATTCATAGATACATCCTTAAATTAATACTTTATATATTTTTTCTTAGTGTAAATGAGGGGATTCGACACCTAACTAATCCCTACAAGAAGAAGGCAGATTCCATTATTTGTGGCATGCTTCCATTATATATGTGATCCTATTCTCTATGCATCTGATCCAACCATAACTCTGCAGTTACGCTTCCTATTCTCTAGATTCATTTTCATCTTCCTCATTGTTCTCTCAAATCAAATATGACTGGAATTCCTATATTTTTCTTCTTTTGGGGGGAAGGGGAAGGACAACTTCGGTTAGAATTGATGTTTTTCTTTTTAGTGAAGATTCAACCAAAAAAAATTTATCATTTTGCAAACAGTTTTGATTAAGATAAAAAGGCAATATAGTTAGTGTTACCCAAAATTATCATGATAACTTCTTGAAAAAAAAATTATATATTTTAGGTCATTTGGTAAAAGCTTAAATAGGAACACTTATCCCAAATTTGGGTAAAATTATTCAGTACAAATAATGTATGACACATTCCTCTAACACAAAAGTGAATCCTAATGCGGGACCGGTAGATGAGATTCACATTTATTTGAGAGAATGTCCAGTATATCGATAGTACTGAAATATTAAGTAGGAAAGCAATTGGTGCGAGTTTCCTATCTAACCTTTTTTTTCTTCTTTTATTTGGCAAGAATAATTTATGCGCAATTGATTATGTTGGTTTGCCTGGGTTTAACCACAACCGAAAATCCAATTTACCTTGATAAAACACTCAATCATATAAAAAAACGAGGCTCAAACTCAAAGACGAATGATAAGAATTTTCAATCCAATTATTAACACACATACAATTAATAATCTCTAAACATAAAATTGCCCACCAAAGAGAGAGAGAGAGAGGTAGTAATTTACATAACACTACAATTAAAGATTATGTTATCAGTTATCACATGAAAAATTACGTTGATATTGCATATATATTAAGCATGAAAAAGCTAATTAATACTAAGCATGAAGAAATCAATACCTGAAGCCAGTAGACCTAGCTAATATATTAGGAGAGATACAATGGATGGTGTTGATCATAGTTAATAAAATACAGTACTAGTACAATATGGTAAGTATATGGACAGATATAATTCGGTATATTTAAGAAAAATACGTTTCAAATATTTGGCAGAAAAATATGGAAGTGGAGAAATAATGGTACATGTATAGTACGTGTATAATATGTTTAAAATTTAAAATTTCGCAACAAAAAATACGGAAATATTTACCATATATTTTTATGAAGATAAATACAATAATCCAACATACTCCTAGAAGTAATCTCACTTTCCAACCACACACACACACACACATATATATATAGAGAGAGAGAGAGAGAGAGATACATTGGATGGTACATACGCTGTATTCTAATCTTCCATACATAACTAAACATATAAATTTGTTAACAATGATGATGGCTCATACACAAGGAAATTATGCTTTTGGGATACTTCATACTCATGCTGGATTTGTGAGGTTGATACATTTTTACATGGTTGCAAGATTAAGGCTTTCATTGCCTTTGTGACGTTTGATCTCTCCTCCTTCATATTTTTTGGGCTTATGACACTACTTGATCCTTCCTTCCACTATTCTTTCAAGTTCAAGGCAACATTTGATCTCTCCTCCTTCGTGTTTTTGGGCTCATGACACTACTTGATCCTTCCTTCCACTAGTCTTTCAAGTTCAAGGCAACAATTTATCTCTCCTCCTTTGTGTTTTTTGGGCTCATGTCACTACTTGATCCTTCTTTCCACTAGTCTTTCAAGTTCAAGGCAAAATTTGATCTCTCCTCTTTTGTGTTTTTTGGGCTTATGACACTACTTGATCCTTCCTTCCACTTGTCTTTCTAGTCCAGAGCAACATTAGATCTCTCCTCCTTCGTGTTTCTTGGGCTTATGACACTACTTAATCCTTCCTTCCACTAGTGTTTCAAGTTCAAGGCAACATATGATCCCTCCTTCCTCATGTTTGTTAGGCTTTTGATGCTACCTGATCCCTCTTTTCACTTGTTTCCGGGCTTATTGCGCCTTTAAAATCTTCAATAAGTCCTTGCTGTTTTAGAGAAATATATGTGCATGATTGATTATGCCCCAAAGGAAAATATTGAAATAATTCATTTTAAGAGAGCACGCACTATCAACTTGCTGAAATCTGAGAATTAAATAATTCTCAAATGCTCATAAAGAAAATTATGGATTATATGAAAGCAATATCAACCCATTCAGTTCTATTTTCAGTTCTCTCTCAAAGACCTTGATAGAATTTGAATCAGTATTCTCTCTATTATGAAAATGGTCCATTAATAGAAAATGGCACTGTTTACCCAAAATACGGATTGGAAAAAAGCAATGATTGCAAATGATTCCAGCCACAATAATGAATTTGTATGATTGTATATGCTGTTGTTTCTACATTCGTATGTTCTTCTTTTTTATTGTAAATAACTAAAGGTGCCGTACAATTGCTAATTCCATAGAGGATTCTATAACTGGAAGAGATATCAACATTAATAAATAAATAAAAAATCATAGGATTTAATGAAGAAGTATTAACCTGTTGCAGACTTACAGAAGATGCATACATTTTTCAAATTTTAATCTCAATAGTAGCACAGAAAGAAGTAGATCGAACATACCAATCCAACCGGGCATCCTTCACCATGATGCATTGGCTATGAGGAGCAAGTGTATGCTTCTGCAATGGCAGCTATCCCAGTTTGTCTGATTGCTGAAAAGAAAATAACCTACTGAAATGTTAATAAATTGTTGTTTATGTTTTTATAACAACAACAACTTATAAATGTGAATAATTCATTTGTAATAAAATGAAGAAATTAATTTTGTGTTGGCTTTCAAACTACTAGAATACTCAAACCTTTTTTAAGGCTTTAAAACAATCATGAGCAATATATAACTCAAATCACTTACACAGACAATTCAAATTTTGACTTAGGGAAGGGAAAAAAAATTCTCAAATAAAAAAGATACAAATGCCACTAAAATTTATAGGACAATAAGCACTTGCCATTCAATGTTTACTATATATATGAAATTAATATGAAAGTCTTCTGGTAAATCATTGATCCAATTTAGTAGTCTCCATGTCTCCTCAAAAATCTTTCTCATACTTTGATGAAAGGGAGAGAATTGAGAAGGAAAGTGGGGTTGCTGGCTGGGCAACATGAGTACTGATGATGGAGATGATATATCAAACATTAAGAACTGCAGAAACACATATTATGGAGGCATATTTATACGTACAAGCACTAGACAAAAATGAATCAATCACATTACTTCCGAGGCAATTTTGGAAACATCTAAGGTGTGAATTTCCAATTCTGGACTAGCAGATAAGAAGCATATTGCAATTTATTTTGTAGCCTATATAAGAGGGGTGTCCTTTCATTTTGCGTTCAGACAACGAATATCTCATGATCATCACAAATAAATTTTCGATGGACATGTTTTACATGCCAAATGCATTGAATTTGGCATGTAGGAACTATTCAATTCAATTTATAGTCCTTATATGGCAAGCAATTTTATACTCCAACCAAGCAAGGTTTTTTCACGTTTGCACTTCCTTTCCAAATAAACCTTGGAATCTCAGGTTCCCTGAACTTAATTGGTCAATTTGGAGGACAACCAGCTACTATCTTGTGAAAAACTTGGAGGACAACCAGATAGAAATTGACAGAATTTTGTTCAATTTTCTTCGAAGTACAAACTAAAATTTTAAACATTCCCCCATATATGTGTTTACTCAAC
Organism: Quercus tomentella; assembly: GCA_028535165.1. Taxonomy (NCBI): domain Eukaryota; kingdom Viridiplantae; phylum Streptophyta; class Magnoliopsida; order Fagales; family Fagaceae; genus Quercus; species Quercus tomentella. The sequence continues at coordinate 14,728,649 of JAPQVY010000012.1, forward strand.
TACCAGTACCACCACCCAAAAAAAATAAAAACTGTAATTTTGTCTACTCACAAGCAGGCTTTAATAACAACACTAAAAGGTACATAAAATTGATATTATCGTTCACCATTCATGGATACATCCTTAAATTAATACTTAATTTTTTTTTTCTTAGTGTAAATCAGGGGATTCTGGTCATTCGACACCTATGAAATCCCTACAAGAAGGCAGATGCCACCATACTATAAGGTTAGTGGCATTCTTCCATAAATATATGATCCTGTTCTCTATGCATCTGATCCCGACATAACTCCGGAGTTATGCTTCCTATCTCTAGATCCATTTCTGTCTTCCACATTGTTTTCTCAAGTCCAATATGAATGGAATTCTTATATTTTCTTCTTTTGGGGGAATGGGAACGAAAACTTCGAGTACATGGAATAAACTTCAATCACAAATTTATGTTACAGGTTGGCTAAAACTCATCTGGCAAGCAAACCAACACCACACCAACTCATCTAAAAAAAAAACCATTAAGATTACCTAATTTGAAAACAAGCTGTTCGCGATCAACCAACAGAACATATTCAGCATTAATTATAATAACTTAGAAGGTTGGAACATTATCAAGCTAGTATACAATCTGTACCATTTGCAAACCACAAATGGGACTAGTTAAGAACAATTTACAGGAGACCACACAATCGAGGCCTAGAACAGAACTGCCTTCCATTAGCTTTAACCACTGCCATGACTCCAGCAGTTACTCCAGCCCAGATTACCGAAGACATAAATTGCTGTGCACTTCGCCCAACTATATCACAGACAATAAAATTAAATATCTTAGTGAATATCATATAGGAAGGATATATATATATAGAGAGAGAGAGAGACACACACACACACACACATGTATAAGTCCCTTGTAGTACACTGAATATAATATAAATGATACCATTCTGAAGTGTGAATGATGTCAGCGTCAAGCCTCCAACTATCAAAGCTGATGCCACTGGGAGATACTGCAATTTTTCAGTTTGTCCAAAAAACATGTAATCAGAGACAACTCCAAAAATTAACATGGATTTCCAACATCTGAAAACTAATGTAATCAGGTCAACTGAGCTGAACTAGGCCAGAATTGATGTTTTCTTTTTGGTGAAGATTTAACCAATTTTTTTATTATTTCAGAGACAGTTTTGACTAAGATTATAAAAATAAAAAAATAAAATTTTAAAATGTCATCAGTGTTACCCAAAATTATCACGATAACCAAACCAACTAATACATTCTTTTCACAGGGTCAAAGTAACAGGTTCTCTGAACTAAAATCACCTAATGTAGAATTACTAGCACAATTAAGAGGATCCTGAAATGTATGTTCCCCCTTCCCCCACCTGCGCCCCCCCCCCCCCCCCCCCCCACCTTCTCTCAATTAACGGTAATTTGAATCTATTGCCACTTTTCTTGATGGTAGAAGGCAGCAAGTAACAAAAATATCATATTTAAGCTATAAAGACACTTATATTACTTACAGAGAGTGACTCAAATCCATTTAGCCGGAACGGTGAGGGACTATTTCTATTGACAGTATAGTGACCACTTATAAGATCCATTGCATCCTGAGAAACATAAAATTCATTAAAGCATATTAGCAATACTGATTTCTTTCTTAAAGAGTGGTATTCATAATCGAAAACCCATAAATAGGCAGCTTGCCTGCCGAACCCCATCATGAAAATTATTCAAATAATATCTTGAAATAGCACTCATTCCATCTTTGATTAGTCCTGCTACAGTCTGCTTTCCATATCTGCAGCATTTTGGATCCAAGATGTATTATACACAATATGGTGAACAACTTGACATCGATTTTTGAAAATCATATATTGAAATTAGATTTTACCTAACCAGGTCCCCTTTCAGGGCATTAGTCCCAGCATATTCAAGACTGATCTCATCACCTTGCTCAGCCCACACTAAATCAGCAAAATGAAGTTTAGAATGAAACTGAAAACATGAAATTGTGACTCAGAGAGGAAGATAGAAGCAGTAATATTAAGAATTCCATACATGTTCTAAATTTTCCATATTCTTCGGGAAACATAGAAATACCCTCTGAAGATGTAAGCACTCCAATCCTTTGCAACTGTATGTTTAATGACTTCTCGGCCAGAAAACTCTGTTAAGAATACATGGAGGGAGCTCAGAAAACTCTACACTAAAAAGCATATCATTCTTAATTACTGCAGATACGATCTACTATAAGATGACAAGGGCGTATCAAGGAAATGTAACAGAACGAGAGATAACAATCAAATATACTAAATACTGTTTCTGCAAACCTGGGTGACATTTGTTCGATCAAGGCAATCAATGCAGTTATTTCTAATAACTCCTTTCTGCTCCTCTAGTATGTTTCCTTCCATGTCTAAAAGGAAGTATCTGCTCAGCTGGAACAGTAATGATTAAAAAACAGAATTATGGATAGCCTACATACCTAGATTGTAGAACAGTAGTAGCAGTTTATATGTAATATTCCATATGTTTAGATTACCCTTGTTTTTCAAAATCCTCTGAGATTTGGTCATACAGAACATTAAGGTTATCAAAGTTTGTGTTGCCATTATAGTGATGAAAGTCAAACGACACATATCTGCAATAAATTGTGAAAACAAAATTAAGTTTTCCTCTGAAGAACCTTGGTTCCTGAGGAAATATACAAAGCTAAAACACAGCTAGAATCGAAGTCCATAGAGAGAGGTTTTAGCATTTTATAATACAGAGTTAAGTCAAAATGAACAAATACCATAAAGTCTAAAATGTCACCTTACATCTCGCAGCTTTTGCATTTCAGCAGCATATGCCGCACTTAGTTCACCTTCATCACCATGCTACAAAAGTTAAACATACAAAATATCCATTAGTTATAAATAAAAAACTTTCCATTGAACAGAAAAGCTTAAAACTTGTGTACTAAGGACAAAGTTATGGAATCCAATCATTTCACTAGCCAAATATGCACTAAGAACCAGCCAATCAGAATTAATATGCCATTTATTTTTGGCAACATTCTGATCAATCAGTTCGGTGATGTTGCCCATATAAATAGATGTCAAAAGAAACAATTTGCTAATATTTTCTTCTTCCTTTTTTTTAAATACACAATTTGCTAATATATTTTGTTCACCAAATTTTGCAAGTTCCAGAACTGCTTACAAGAAGAAAGTTTATAGGCCAGAATTATAATTTAGTACAAAAGAAAAGAGAGAAGAGACCCTTACTTTATCAGTTAGGTCAACTGCTACTATTTCTCCATATCTTTGTAAAAGATCATGGAAATGGCGCTCCACAACATTTGACTGGAGGTAGAATGCCAAATACACAAACATAAATAGGCACTCATTACAATAAAACTCAAGTACTCATCATGGAAAGAGCTCACATTCTGGTGTAAAAACAATACCGTCTGCTCATGGTTTATGATCCTAAGTCGCGGTTTATAGCTTAGGTCAACAATCTGCTCCCAAAGAAGTGGAATTGAGCCTCGAATCTGAATTACATAACATTGACAAGTTTTGCTTCTTAAGTTGATACCCTTTTTGTGACTAACATGCATAATGAAACATAAAGAAACACCATGCAAAGATATCTAGTCTTATACTTATTGAGTTGTAAGTTAATGTGCATTTCAAGCACACAATTACTTCTCAACCCCCATCAGATACAGTAAAGATACCTGCAATAATGAGGATCTGAAACCTTCAAGCTCAAGCAATTGTTCAGTTTCAATAAAATTTGCTGTGTCTCCTTCAAGGTTAGCCCCTCTTCTCCACATCCTTGTCCCTAAATCAAATCCAATCTCAAAACTTCAAATCTGCTTGCAGATAGTTAAATAAAAAATCATAAGAACCTATCATCTCCACAACGTTATACCTAGACGCCGTGTACACCTCCTTGAAAGTAATGTGATTGTCACATGTGAACTTTTTAAGTTCAGCTGTACAGACTGAAAGCTTAATCAACGGTTAAATGAAAACACTTGTTTTTGAATGGAATATAATGAATGAACTTATTCCAGCGTCTTATTCTCTCACATACACATGACAAACACAGAGAAAGAAAAAAGAGGAAGAGGGAGGGATAGAGAATGATATTGACTAAACAGCATTAGGAATAAGAAATTTCAGGATATTTCCTTGTAATATAGGAATGATGAAACCGTCAAGCTGCACCAGAAAGATAAAGGCACATTAGGGGAAAGAAATTTTATCAATTAAAGGAAGTTTAGCACATCATTTTTCCTTTAACCTTTCGAAAAATTTTCCTTCTTATAAAAGATTAAATATTTCTTGCTTTAGCAAACAATAAAAGTAGTCCCGAAATCCTAGGATGGATTGATCTAACAGAAGCAACATCTAACCTTAGACTCAATAAGGTCCTCTAAAAGATTTCTGTTCCAAACAAATCGAGGGTCAGCCTGAAACAGAATTAAATATCAGAAACATTATCAGCATGTTTGACCAACCATACTCATTCTTGAAATGGTAAAATACAATCTAACAGCAGAGAAATAGAAAAAAGAAAAAGTGCTCACATACAATATAGCTTCATAAAATTCAAAGTGAGATTGGAATGTTAAAATTTTTAGGACATGGAACATCAAAGAGATCTTCCAAAACTCAAACTAGTAAGAAATCAATCTTTAAGCCCAAAACACAAAATCCTATATTCATAGCTGACATGGTATGCTGACTAACCTGCTTCCAAATTGGTTTAGTCATCCATCCTTCAGCTAACTTGTATCTTCTCTGTAAGCTGATAGACATGATCAAACACATCTTCAATACATTATACATAATATGACACGGATTTGACTCTAAATACAATAAAAAGAAATAGCCCAAGACAATTATAAAAACAGTGGCAGTCTAGTTAAAGAGAGCAAGCTGCAAGGCAAAAGAATTTACTTCAAAGTTATATCTGCCTCGTATGAATAGTATAATCCAGGAGCCGATTCCACTGTTCTCAAAAGTGTTCTAAAGTATGCCTCGTCTTGTTTCTGCGTAAAATACATTATTATGACTAGGTTTCAGGCAAGAATCAAAATCTTAATCATTTCAAGAGATGCCTGCATAAGTTTAAATTATTACTTCTTGAGAAGTCGAAAACTTCAAAGCCTCATTGCAGGACAGGAACGTCATAGACATAACTTTAAAAATAGGAAAACCAAGAAAAGTCCCGACTTCTTTCCGAGAAGTTATTACGAGTACATACGTTCCTGAACCAAAACATGAAGAATTGAGCAGAAGTCTCATTCAACAACTTACAATTATCATATTGTCAAGTTAGCCAAGCTAATTAATTGGTAAAATTAGCTCATGCCAATTAATATTATTACACTTCGAATAAAACTTAGATACAGTTCCTTATTTAGGTTCCCCCAATTAAATTCAATCACGTCCCTCACTTCATTGTGTGATTGTATAGTTATAGAACCGTGGTTGAATTTAATCACAAAACCTAAATTACAGCTCCTAAGGAACTCTTAGCACTTTTTAGCTACGAAGCACTCAAGCACAAGCACGTACACAGGTACGAGTACAACAGATTATAACATAAAATGGCCAGTACGACACAGGTATGCTATTCTAAATGAAGTGTCCGTGCTTCCTAGATTTTTAGAGCAGATTCAATAACAGAACGGATATCGACAAGAAGGGCATTTATTGATTACGTGCTACTTAAGCAAGTCATTTTGCAAATAAACTAAAAAAACACATTTTCAAGAATATCAAAACTCATCCATGTGTCAAGGAAACAGTTAATACTACCTGCAACCAATCTAATGGTTCCAACAACTCCATAAATTGTAGAGACTTTTGAAGGACTTAGAGAACAAGTGTCATCACCTGCGAAAATTAGCCAAAACTATTAATTATTAAACCAAACACGCCCTAAAATAAAGGAATTGGAAAAATGAGAATGAGACGGAAAATGTTTTTACCGGTAAGTGGTTCAACGTTGCCGTCACGGCGGCCGATGGAGAAACCTTGGTTTGGGGATTCAATGGATTTGATCACGTACTTGTCCTGAAATTCCTGTAATTCTAGCTGATCGAAGAGCTTGAATCTACTACCTCCTGAAGAAGCGCCATCTCCACCGTCCATTTTTTGTTGAACCAATTTGATGGACGATAAGGTTCAGATTGATTTTTATTGTTTTTTAGAGAGAGAGAGAGAATGGAAAACGTGAATTTGATCGATCAGGAAGTGTGTGACCGATGGAGGAGGAAAGTGAAGAAACGTCAGTCAAAACAACTCGTCAGCTGACTCAGCTCCAACGGATAACCAGTAGATCTTTTTTTCAATGTTGCTATTTATAGTTATAATTAAATGACGAAAATAGCCATGTCATTTTGGATAATTAATCAAAAACATTTTATTTTTATCTCAAAAAAAAAAAAAACCAACATATATAAATACAACAAAATTTTAAAGATATTTTATTTGATGATAAAGAAACTTTAGTGAAACTAATTAGAATTTATATATGTTTTGATAATTTGGAAGTCAGGAGAGGGGAAATTTGAACTGATAATCAACTCGTTGTGTTACAAAATTTTAATTTTTCCTAAATTAGTTTTTTTGGAGAAAAAACTCATAATTTGTTAAGACTTAGGAATAATTTCAATTCCTTATATGATGGTTTCAAATTTTTAATGACCATTTAAACATATATCTAAAAGTATAAACTATTTAGCGGTCAAGAGTCTTATAATTTAATTGACTTTTCTCGGCAAGCACTTTTTAATATTTGAAAAGCAAAAACTAAGCCTTAAAAGGGAAATTTTATCTTGAAAAAGTAATGTTTGATACACACCGATAATCCTTAATTGTTTCATAACTTATCAAGATGATAAATTATGATTAATGTATAACACTCTTACATATGTTTTTTTTAAAAAAAAAAAATTAGAAACAACCACTCTCACATAGGTGATAGGTCTATGATTGATACATTTTTTTTTATTATATACTTACTTCTAACAATTGAGAAAATAATTTAAATCTTTTTTAATGTCAGCAAACTTATTCGATTCCAGTTGTTGTCATTTAAGCAAGGCATTACTTAGGCTCCATTTTTGTCTCTAACATATCACGGCAATCATGCTGTATAAGCACGGCCTAACCTCCACTAAATTATCACAAAGATGATTATGATCGTGGACCCCATATCCAAATGGTTTGGCAAATTGATGGGATAGTCATTAATCATTGCGTGAACGGTTTTGACTTCATATTCAATCATGTTCGTATAAACATAAACCACATCTTTTTCTTTTTCTTTTTCTTTTTCTTTTTTTCCCTGTGCTTGAAACTTTTAATGATGAAGGTTAATCAAAGAAGTAAAAAGGAAACGGCGATGAATATTGTTTAAAGTTTAAGAAATCACATGTAATTAAAGATGAAAGGTAACAATGATTTCGCAGTCTTTTCCGAGTTCTGTTCTGATAAATATATTTTTTGAGATGGTATTAATGATTAGTATTTGGTACATACACTTAAAAACTAAAAATTGTTGTTTGAAAATATACATAGAAATACGTGTGGGTAAAAAAGTGTGTGAAAATATGTATAATATTATTTAAAAATTGAAAATTATTGTTTAAAAACATGCACCTAACACCCCCCTGCACTAGAGCTGAAAAATGTTGCTTTCCATGGTATTTTAAAGTTGTTGAAAATTAGAAGTTAAAGAACCGTGGAAGCCACACATTTTAGGTTTTGGCTACAAGTCTATAACAACGTAACAACACCAATTGTTTAGATTCATACACTACTCTAGCTCAATGAAAAAAAAAAACCATGACTCAACTTGTGCCCCTATATAGTTTGTAGTCATATTTTTCTGTCATCGCTTATAAGAGCATTCACAACCAGAAATGTCATTCTATTCTATTTTATCATCTCAAAAAGCTACTTTATCAATTATACCATACCATTTTACAACACATCTAACATCCCAACTTTTATTTTCCTATTCTACTCATTAAAATAATATTTCTACGCAATAAAATATATTTTCCAAAATAATATATCTCCTTTCTCTAATTTCCGTCTCTCTTCCTCCCTTCTCTCTCACCGCCGTGAACAAACCCAATACCCCACACAACCACCATCCAAACCCCACCACCCCACCACTACTGCACCCACGAAAAAAAACCTACAAAAAAAGCACCAAACCCACAACTCAGATCAAACCAAGCAAACCACATCCGCAAGAAAACCCACAACTCAGATCACCAAATCCACCACCAACCACAACCACAAGCACAAGAAACAGCCATGACAGAGGAAAAAAAAACAAAAACAAAAGCAAAATTTAAGCCTCCAAAAACCACCAACAACAACCACATCCACAAGAAATAGCCACCACATAATCACCAAAAAAAAATAAAAAAGCCAATCTCCATGCCTCCACCGCCGCGGTCTGCACGTCGATCCACCACGATCCTCAACCCCAGAGCCACCACAACCCACCATGATCCACACCGATTCAAAACCCAACCAACGCCACTGGACTTGAGAGACCCACAAAATCATCAAACCCATGCCGGACTTGAGAGACTCACAACCCACAACCCACACCGGACTTGAGAGAGCCACAACCTACGTCGGACTTGATGCACCCACGAACCGTGACAGAGCCATGATCCATGGAGAAGACGAGAAGAACAACTGGGCTTGGTCAGGTGGCTTGCGGTGGGGCCTGTGATAGTGGGTCCAGCTATGGTGGCTTGGTGATGGCGTTCATGTCCACCATGGTTTTGGGTCTGAAGAGGAGAGTGCAAACAAGAGAGAAGAAGACAAGAGAGGGAAATGAAATAATGAGAAAGGAAGAGAGAGAAGAATCAGTCAGATAATAAAATAATAATTTTTAATTATACAATCTTGCTACAGTACCATCCTAGAAATAGGATGGTATTGTAGCAACATTGTAAAATTTTTTACAATTGGCACAATTTGGCAGTCCAGCTGGAGCATCATTTTAAGGGTTTGATGGTAAAATATATCAACATATAGGATATACAAGGTCCGTTGTGAATGTTCTAAGAAAAGGAATATGCAATGCTTAAACTTAAAACCAGTAAGCGGAAGCTAAAGTTGGGCTCAAAGAAACTGTAAAAAATTAAAAAATAAGAGAGAGAGAGAGAGAGAGAGAGAGAGAGAGAGAGAGAGAGAGAGAGAGCAAATGATCATGCACAAAACATTTTCTATTTCATACTTATTCAACTTTACCTGACCAAATTCCAATTATATTTGGTCAAATTGATAAGCTTACAAACTGTTCAGTACAATTGAACCATAGATGGACCTCAATTGCCATATTCATGCTCCATTTTCTTATCCCTGTTCTGTTCTCCTACACCATCCCATTCGACAAAAAGACAAATTGATGAGAAACTTGAACGATTACTTCTTGACCAAAGGAGCAAGTTCACCCTTTCCGTACATGGACGTCAGAATGTCGCAACCCCCAACCAATTCACCATTGACAAAGATCTGTGGGAATGTAGGCCAGTTACTATACTTCTTCAGTGTCTCCCTCAATCCATAATTATACTCTTCATCGAGCACATCAACGCTTTCATAATCCACCCCCTCGCCTTCAAGGATGCCAACTACCCTTTGTGAGAATCCACACATTGGTGCACTTCTTGAACCTTTGATAAATGCCACCACCTTGTTCTCCTTGACCAACTTGTCAATGAGTTCCTCCAGTGGAACTGTCAGTTGGACATGACGGCCAGGTGTCAGCCGAAGATCAGGCTTCTTCTTTGGTGGCTGCCGGACCCAGGTAATGTTTCCTGTTTCATTACCTGGTGGGATCTTTCCAGAGGCTTTTATGTGTTCCTCCATCCATGATTTCCAAGCTTGGGTAAGAGCTGCTCTATCAGGTTCATCTACTACCCCAACCTACAATTGAAACTTTTACAATAGTCACTAATAGGCAAATATTAGTATATTACTCTCTTAATTATTGTGCACAAATATAGACAGATCATATCATCAGCAAATTAAAAAGACTAGTAGGCATATTTACTTAGTGTGCATTTGGCTCCAACTTAAAAAGCTAGCTTATTTTACTATTTAGTTTATTTTTATTACTATTCAGCTTATTTTTGCTACTATTCATAGGCCCCACTACATTTTTTGGACATTTTTTGGTACTATTCATGAGTCCCACTGTACTATTTCAGCTAACTTTTACTTTTATCTACAGTACTTTCAGCAAAAAAATTTCAATTTCAACAAAATAAACGAATCCCAAACAGACCCAGTTTGGCTAGCTTATTTTTTGCCAACTTATTTTACTATTCAACTTATTTTTGCTACTATTCATGGGTCCTACTGCACTTTTTGGTACTATTCATGGGTCTTACTGTACTATTTCACCTAACTTTTATCTTTATCTACAGTACTTTCAGCAAAACGTTTTCAGTTTCAATAAAATAAGCAGACCTTTAATAGGTTGATTTAATGACATTTGCTTTAAGATATATCAATCAGTCTCATTAGCAGAAAAACCTCATAAGATCCTTCCCTGTACTTCTAAATTGATCTAATATCTTGTAACCTATTAGGGTTAATTAGATTCAATGATTTTGTTTTACTACTTATGTATATAAAAATAAAATAAAATTCAATGATTTTGTAGACATCTGAATTCTGCATGATAGCTGAGCATGCCCATGGTTGTTTGAGTACCTTCAGTCTTCACACTCACAAGTGTTCTTGGGATCAGATCCCAGTACACAAGAATTCGGCAGGGTGTAATGGGGGAACATGATTGAAGGCAGGTAATTGAATGTTCAGCATGCTTACTAGAACCAAATCATGCTTTAGTGGAGCCTACGCATCATTGTAGCTGAAATATTCCTTCTCAAGCTTGACTATTATAAGTTCAACCACACTTGACCCTATTATGTTAGTGCCGAAAGAAATATGTTCTTGTATTATACTTTTTAGAGTAAATGACGCATTACCTCCCTGTGATTAGCCCAGTTTCATTTACCCCTTGACTTTTCAATTGTTTCACTTTACCCCCTATGGAATGGACTAAAATGAAAGTGTTTAATTTTCCATCTAATTTGATGGAATTTGGCATGTGAGAGGCACCTATGCCTTGATTCCACCTGAAAAACACCCTAGAAACCTGATGCCATGGAGGGAATGACTCCCACAATTCTTCACACCTCACAGTTAAAAAGTAGAAAGAAAAAGCTAGGCCAACTTTTTTTGTATACATCTGTGTTTTGTGAATCTTAAAGATATTTCAAGGAGAAGATCATTGTCTCATAACACTTAGGTATGATCAATTGGTGCCAATTACTTTTAATATTCCTTTTTTGGACCTTAAATAATTTGTTATGTACTTATATTGGTTGAATTTGCTATTAGAATGTACCCATTTTCATCCATTTTGAAGAACAAATATTACATTCTTGATAAGATTTAATTTGTAACTTTTTGGTGAATTTAAGGGCATTAGGTTTCTATGGTGTTTTCCAGGTAAAAACAAGGCACACGTGCATCTCTTATGACAAATTCCCTCAGATTAAGACGGAAAATTAAAAGTTTTCATATTAATACATTTCACATGGGCTAAAGCGAAACAATTAAAAAGGTAAGCCAAAACTGGGCTAAACCAAACAGAGATTATATGCCCTTTACCCTTTTTTTTATTAGTACTATTAAAAAAGATAAGATATAACTCTAATACCATGTTAGACAAGGCATGACATAGCTTTGATAGTATGATGAAGTATATGAGAAAATATACAGAAGAAAATAAATAAGGCAAAGAGAAAGGAAGAGGTTGAAAGAGAACACATAAAATTTACGTGGTTTATCCTTAAGGACCAACATCCACAACAGAAAGCCATTGATGGCTACATCTTCATTATTAAGCTCTGTGTTACAATGAACCCACTTAAGGGTATTTTAATTTTTGATATGCACTGAAGGGTATTTATATTAGGCCAAATCCTAGACAAACTAGGGTTACAATACTTAAACTAAAAATAAGATTAGGATTACTTTTCTTGCATTCCAATAACAACAATAACCAAGCCTTGGTGCCAAATTTTTTGGGGTCCACCATGGATCCTTTCTACCATTCTATTCAATCCGAAGTCATACTCTTGGTTACTTTCTTACATTCCAAGTGGGATTAAATATACTGAATATGGACAAAGACTTGGGCCTTGATATTTGTAATAGGTCCACAAACCTATTGGGTTTTGAATCCACAATTTCACCCTCCCGCCATTCTTAATGTGTCATTTAAGCTATAGCTCATTCTTTTATACTTTCCCTAATGAATTATCTAGAAGTGAACTGACCAATGTACAATGGCTTCTCAATGCATTCGAGTCTCAAACTTCCCAAATATTAAACCCTAAGCAATAGCCCAAATGGAAAAATACTTGTGTCCCAAGAAATTTTTCCCAAGCAAAGTTGCGTGGCTGACATCATATATATTATATTAAAGTCGCACAATTAGAATCCAAACTAGTTTCTAATTGTGGTTTAATTTTGCACCGCGTGTCCAATTTAGATTTCTTAATTTTGATGTCAAGTGACCCATTCATTATACTTAGCGCGAGAGCCGAAATAACCACAAATACAGCAACCAAGACTTCATTTCATGCTTAACCCAACATAATAAAAAATAACTCTAGGGTAATAGTGTAATTTTATGACTAAGAATCCTCCAGATAAGAAATTAATGCAAAAAATTATTAACCAAAAAAAAAAAACGATTAGAAAAACCGTTATACCTTAACGGAGGAGCAGAGCTCCGGCACTGATTTTAGGTGAACGGTAACGCTGGCCGCTATATCCCGTGATATACCAATGAACTGAAGCTCCTCGTTGTTATCATAAACGGCGTAAACGCCAGCATCAGACGGAAATTTTTCGTTTACTTCGTTAGGTAACGGCGGCACGGCGATTAGTTCCGTTTCCGTTAAGTTCTTGTGAGCTGAAGTGATTGTTGTGAAAGCGCGAGGTTTAGTTGGGTTTTTGGATTTGTTGAGAGAAATAGAAGGTAAAGTGAGGGAGGGTTTAGGGTGTGAATAGAATGAAAGGGAAGGGGCATTTTGGGAAGAGCGAGAAGAGAGTAAGCGAAGAGAGGAGGTACTATGAATCGGAGAGAGGTTGATTGTGTTCGTAGCCATTGAGGATGTTTGATTTTTTAGTTGTTTTAGCCTCTGGTTTTTCCTTTTAGGTTGTTTAGTGTTAGTTTTTCTTGAAGCACAGAGAGAACTTGCTAAGGCTCAGGTTGTTGGACTTGAAAATTGGGTTGGGTTTGATTTGGAAACTAGGCCCAATTCTTATATCAAAATAAAATAAAATAAAAGCAATTTTTTTTTTTATTTTATAAAAATTATGTTATTAAACTTGTTTTAAAATTGATGCTTTTGAAGAAAAAGTTTGTACTCTTTTTTAATATTCTAAAAATAACTCTAAAAATCTGTTAGGATTACATATTATATCTATGTTCCAATATTATATATAGGGTGAGTTTGGCATCAACTTTAAGTTTTTAGCTTTTATGTACAATTTTTTAAAACCTTACTTTTTCCGCATTTTCTCACCTAATTTTTTCAAGGTACAAGTATATTTTAACACACTTTTAGTAAAAAAAATTTAGTAAAAAGTTAAATAAGTTGTTCCCAAACGTACACATAGTATAGATTAAGAATTTATAGGATGAAAGTGAGGATTAGACTCCGATAATAATTATGTTGACTTTGATCGAAATCAATATCTTAGATCAATTCCTTCGTTACATGACCTAAAATTTTTCTTTCTGATGAATTTTTCTGTCAATTTCACAAACTATGCACATCCTATGAATGGTTTGTGCAAGATTTCTTTTCAAAAATTCACTCCCCCTTTTCTTGGTTATTTTTGGAATTAACCTATTTGGGGCTAATATTTTACAATCCAACACAAACACAATAGGCCTCACTAAATAAACTTCATGTATTCTGGCTCAAAATATAGTCAAGGGCCCAATCACCACTAGAGGAAACGGGGTTTGCGTCCTACTACTATAAATAGATGGAATATCATGTAAATAATTGATCAAGCCCGAAACTACACAAATGTGTAAATAAACAAGGCCAAATTAATTTAATACCTATCAATCTATCTACAACAATTTAGTAGGTTCAAATTGAATCTTCTCCCATTCAACGGTACCATCATAATTCCCTTTTTCCCCTTTTCACCTAATTTTTCTCTTCATCCATTCATATGAATTATTATTTATATTTAATTTACTCTTATATTTTTCATGTGTAACCAATGTATTACTAACCTCTTCTTACATAAGGCTAGACTACTCACCCTTATGTGAGAGAAAAAAGTAATGCTGATGTGAGTAGCAGACTCCATCCCTTAACACAACCTTGGGTCCAAAAACACATCAATTGGAAAATAACCCATGACGAATAAAAAGGACAACACAATTAATTTGTACTACGCATTTATTTTTTCCTTTTGAACGTACCCAGATAACAACAAATATCAAGAAACTTCTTACTTCAATGAACTTGTAAGAAATCAAAGGCACATTAAGGAGAAAAGGGCAAGAGGAAGGGAACAAACTGTATGGTATATTGGCCAACCTCCCACCTCACCTAATATAACTGTTGACGTAGGACTTATGAACTGTTTCCACACGTGTGCAAATTTTGCTATTTATATACTAGGGTTTAAGCATTGCAGTCACCTAAAATAGACTTTGCTTGGACAGTGCACAATGAAAAAGGTCCCTTTAGCCTTAACAACTGTTTTCCACACGTGTATAATTGAACTGTACAATTCGATTAGGCCAAATCCATTTTCCAAGGCATCGACATCATCTTCCATTACCTAGTTTTACCTAGATGTTGATTTGTGATTACCTAGGGCCATCCATTCTATTCATCGGACAACAATGGAGGATTAGAAATTTGAAATTGTCCAATCTGGTTCATGTTTTTTATTGGGGTGAACATGAAGGATCTTCAGGTTGGGACCAATTTTTAGTTGTACTTGTTGCAGTGATTGCGTTGTGTGGGTTGTAATGTCCATGTCAAGCATATTTTAATCTTGAAAGCACCACCAGGAGATTACGAATAGCTTTGGTTTGGAAGTAATGATTATTTTACAATGTATATACAAAAATATATGTTCTTGGCAGTGTACATTGCTGCACCGACAATTCTGTATATATCATTATTCCCCACAACATGATCTTTCAATAATGACTGAACCTTAACAGCCGCTATAGCTGGATTTAATGATTACCAGTTACAAATGACTCTAGTGAAAATTGATTAAAACCAACAGAGGAGGACAGCACATGCTGATCCCTTTCATAATTCGTAGGACACTTCATAATGAAGATAATTTAAGAAAACTTCAAGTCATTTTACATATCTACCAATGAGGTTGTGACCCAGTTTTTAATTCGGGTATATTGAAGTCAATGAAAGGATGGTGATGGTTCTATTATCAACTTAATTATATTGAGCTTCATTAATGGAAGACATTTATGATCATTCTGAGTCCCCATTATACGTATTCTATGACAAATTTTTTTACAAGTTTTTCACCTTGTAAAGATAACTTGTTATAATTGGTTTTAATAAAAAGGTTGTCAATAGCAAACCTACATATCAATGGTAGCTTCTATCACGAATTACCAAAGGTCAAAGTTTGGTATTAAATTTAGTTGTAGCTTAAAACTACAACTCCACTCAATATCTTTTTATTTAATGTGAATTTTGACAGATTCACCATTGGATTACATTTTCTTCTTATATCATCGATGCTTGTAAAATTCTAAAAGTTCAAGATCAATAACTATGTCATCAGTCAAATATTTAAATTTCAAATTTTTGTAGTCTAAAGCATAAAAAATTAAAATTATGAATCGAATAGTAAATAACATTCGATTAATATAAAATTTGAGATGTATGTTAAAAATATAAAGAATATGCAATTCAATGGTTAAATTTTCAAAATATGTAACAATGTTAATTTTTTTTACTAGGAATTGTAGTTTTTAGCCAAACTTTGTCCATTACCAAATAAATCGTGCAAAAAAATTATGAAAAATTTGGGGTGTTTCTCATATTCCATATACCTTACCGGCAGGCTCCTCATTAGTCAGTGATAACTGATAAGCCCCCGGACATTATTTGACAGTGACCCTGAATCTTTTAAGGACAAGAGTCAATATCTACTATTATTGAAAAAAATAAGCTAGAAATTTTTTTACCATTGCTAAAAATGATATGTGAATAGAACCATATAGAAGTCATAAGAGAGAGAGATAGCTTCCTCTGAGCTCTAACACTCTTTGCAGCGACTGGTTACTATTCCCACCTAATATTAATTCTGAAGGGTCAACACCATGGCCATGGCACAGTGGTTGGAACATCTTTTAAGATTCCACTATGGGCGAAGAAAAAAAGAGCTCAAGATGTTAGCCTTTCAACTTATCCGCTCTAACCTCCATTATACTTTGAAATAGGTTAAATACCCAACCATATATACATGGCTTTAGCTTTACTCTTACTCAAAACCCTATAAAATATGTTAACTCATAAACCTCTCTCAAAGTCTTCATCATTCTGTTGCAGAAGTTGATAAGCTTTATTTCACCATTAATCTTTCTTCACCAATCACCCTCCTCCAATGGGCATAGCACCTTCTAGTTCAGGCACAATGAAACCCCCTAGAGGAAGGCCACTTCTTCCCATTATTATTGCCATTGTCTGTGCTTTTGCCATCTTAGTTCTCCTCTACACAGAAACAATTACTTTTCTTTCTCCCACATCCATTTTCAAGATCAAATCCTGTTCCAGAAAAAACAGTGTCATAAAATCCAGTTAAGTCCACAACTGGTTTCCTATTTACTGATACTTTCCTGTTGAATTTAATAGAATGATAGAAAAGAATACATGTGACACGTCGATCCGTATTAGTCTTTTAGACTTGATTGTTGTCGATACTTTCCTGTTAAAGATTATATCATTAATTATTCTAATGATGTCGTGTTATATTCCTACAGATGATAAAACTGCAGAGAATAATGTGGATGAGTCCCTTGTAGATGATAGATTTGAGTTCGACCCTGAAGAGTGCAATGTTGCTAATGGAAAGTGGGTGTTTAACCGTTCAATTAAACCCTTCTACTCAGATATAAGTTGCCCATATCTGGATAGGCAAGTTTCTTGTGTCAAAAATGGAAGGCTGGATTCTGATTATCGGCACTGGGAATGGCAGCCAGAAGATTGTACTTTGCCTAGGTTGATAAGTACAACAGTTTAATATTCTGTTATACAATGCATGTTTCTGATTGGCTATTATTTTTTTAATACAGTTTTTGTTTTGAAAAACAAAAAATAGAAAATGGTTTTGTAAATGAGATTTGCTTTGGTGTTTTATTGTTTTGACCAGTTTCTAACAACTTTAACTCATGCATTATAGTTTTCAACTTTTTTATAAATTAAAACACCAAAAAGATCTTTACATTGATTTGTTTTCTCTGAAATTTTGAAAAATGAAAAGAATTGTTTTCTCATTAAGTTTAAAACCCATAATTCATGTACATTTAAGTTTTGGAAGACAACAAAAATATGTTTTCACTTTTCGTTTTTTTTTTTTTTTTTTTTTTTTTGAAAACTTTGAGCAGGAAATGAATTTTTTTCTAATTAAGTGCACCATATTCTGATTTATGTGCATTCTCACATACACATACTAATGCATGGAATTCTATGTCTTCTATCTTTTTCTTACCGAGTTTTTAATGATAAGAACTGGACAATGTCACTGAACCACAAGACTCTTGACTAAAATTCTCTTTTAACTGCTATCATTGATGTCTTAAAACGTAGATTCAATCAAGAACTTGCTCTTAAGAAACTGCGAGACAAGAGGCTACTGTTTGTAGGAGATTCACTACAACGAGGCCAATGGCAATCTTTAGTCTGTATGGTCGAATCCATCATACCTGAGGACAAGAAGTCCATGAAACGGGGCCGTTCTCATTCAGTCTTCAAAGCCAAGGTATAGACAATTGATTTTCGTAGCAGGAAAAAGCAAAAGCTAAAAAAGGAATCTGTGAACAACCTTTACATATAGGTGTTTCTAATTCGAGCAAATTATGATGTGCTAAAGCAAAATAAAAGCTAACCTTTTTTCCACCAATATTTTTCAGGAATATAATTCTACTATTGAATTCTATTGGGCCCCATTTCTTGTGGAGTCCAATTCCGATGAACATATTATAGGAGATCCAAAGCAGAGAATACTAAAAGTGGATTCTGTTTCCAAACATGCAAAACACTGGTTAGGAGTGGATATCCTTGTGTTCAATACTTACGTTTGGTGGATGAGTGGTCTTAGAATTAAATCACTGTGAGTTTTGGAACTTCTTTTATTGATTGAACAAATTTTGAATTATTATGCATCATTCTTTTCCTTGAATTATTCAAAATAATGAGTGACTTTCGTGTTAAAAATGTCCAATTGAATGCAGATGGGGATCATTTTCAAATGGGGAGGAAGGGTATGAAGAGTTGGATGCACCAGTTGCTTACAGAATTGGTTTGAAGACCTGGGCCAATTGGGTTGACTCCACTGTTAATCCCAACAAGACTCGTGTCTTCTTCACTACCATGTCCCCAACTCACACAAGGTCTACCCCTCTCTCTCTCTCTCTCTAGAATTTGAAACTTCTAATATCTGTTCTATAATAATTACTTTTTAATATTAGATTAAGACACCAATTGCTCTTTTAGTGTAGGTAAAATTTAAATCTATATCACTTATTCAATGACAGTGAGAATTTTTACTATTTAAACTGTTGTGAAAGCGGAAGCTTTAATTCCAATTTGTTGAGAATAGCAGAAGCATGAATATCTATTTGTTGTGTGTGTATCCAAATAACGGTGGGTTTATGCAAAATAGAAATAGAACTACAAAAGAAACAATCACACGGAAACACAAAAATTTACGTGGTTCGGCTTTTGGCCTACTTCCATGGGCGGTGTCGAAGAGAAAGTTTCACTAACAAAATAAAGAGATTACAAATGTGGTACTAAAACACTCTCACAAAACCCAAACTCCAAATACACCCAAAAGAGCTCTCAATCACCAGAAACACGTGACTAGAGAAACCTGAAAATCTCTAGAACAAAGTCACACCTTAGAACTCTATACACTCTATACAAAATACCAGAGAATATAAAAAACCTATTATAATATTGCTGCACTCATAACTCATCAACAATAGCCGCATGATTACCAAAAAAAAAAAAAAAAAAACAATAGCCGCATAACTAGTGTATATATAGCAGAGATGTGGGCCTTTTGTCGTGGAGTACAATACAAACTCCACCTAGAAGTAGAATTGCTTAATTTAGTCGGCAAAACATAGTCCTATGAGTACTGGGACTCGGTCAATTCCTTTGACCAAATTAAAAGCCACGTATCAACATAAACTAATTAGAATCCACTTTTCTTTCTCATTTAAGATTGGCGGTAGCATATTTAAAACAAGTTTTTCGATGGCTACTTCAAATCTTAGGAACTAAAGAAACCAGAACTTCTTGTTCAATGTCAAATTGGACGTCTTATACCAATTCAAGCCCTCTGGATCACTTTCATCTCTCATCTACATCTACCTCTGCATTTTTCTGAACAAATTTCAACTTTAAGAATGTACATTCAATTTCAATTCTCACATGGAATTTACACGATTGAGAGTCAAAAACAATTTCTATATAATGATCAAATTAACACAAGCATATATCATACTTTCTTCTTATAATGTGATTGTACTCACAATTCAAATCTCGTCTCTTCAGAAGCGAAGACTGGAACCGCAAGGGTGAACTTAAATGTTTCAACGAGACAAAGCCAGTCATGAAAAAGAAACATTGGGGAACCGGTTCCGACAAGCGGATAATGAGTGTGGTAAACAGTGTGGTGGGAAAAATGAAAGTCCCAATTACATTCCTCAACGTAACACAAATTTCTGAGTACAGAATCGATGCTCACTCATCAATTTACACAGAGACTGGAGGTAGATTGTTAAATAAAGAAGAGAGAGCTGACCCAATGCACCATGCGGATTGCATTCATTGGTGTTTGCCTGGAGTCCCAGACACATGGAATCAAATATTTTTGGCACATTTGTAGCAACATGGATTAAAAAAATGGACAAAGATCCATGTGGTTTATGTCGCAAAACAAGGCATCAATTCTAGGTTTGCCTTTTTCTTGATGTCCTGATTGTTTGGTTTCATCCTTACATTTGAATTGTATAGCAAAGCATTTTCAGTGTGAACCATTTTATTTTGGTATTATAAAAAATTTCCATTCATTCATTCACCAAAACATACAGCTCCTGTGGCCATAAGGCGTGACTGTCTTACCTATAAATTGTGCGGTGAATGTTTAGGAACATGGAAACTTCTCAAAAAAGAAAATGATTAGCAACATGGTATCTATGGATTTTCATAGTGGTGATAGGAATAGTTGAAGGGGGGCTCCATGCCAATTATAGAATCTAAATTATTTCAATGTGCTCTTGCCGCTGCAAACTAGGTTTAAGTGTCCGCTTGATATAACTTATTTCTCAGCTTTTTGAAAATTGTTTCTTCGAAAAACTGTATATTTAGAAAACAAGAGATTTAGAAAAACTATACTTAAAAAAAAAAAAAAAAAAGGTATAGTTTCAATACAGGATGCCAAATAGACACAAAGCAACATACATAGTATAGTTAATTTTGAATATATGATGATAAATCTTGAAATTTTAAGAAAGTCTAGCTTCCAATCATATAATTATTAATTAGTACACCTCAATTATAGACTAACATTTATAGGTGATAAAAGAGGGATTATTCCATGAGAGTCTGGATACACTCAAATAGAACTTATTGTTTCGTACTTTTTTATATGAAATATTTTGCACAATGTCCATACTTTCACATCAAATATCCACATTTTTATACACAATATATGAAAAAATATCGAAAACATGACGTGAAAGAATGTGAATACCGTTGGATATAGAACAATCAATAAAAAAATATATTAGTGGAGATAAATCAAGTGACATCATAGCTATTCTGTAATATCTTAAACGAAGTTGACATGAAAATTGAAAACATTTTATCCAAGTAGCTCACAAAATCTATGCAGGTACGGTATGCTTTATGCCTTTATCCAATAACAAAAATAATACTTTCAGTCAACTATACGTGCCTAAATTTTGAAAGTGCACCCAAACTGTCTTATCAATTAGGATTTTTTCTTATGAAAAAAAAAATTAGAATTTTTTCCTGAAATCATATGCTTAAATACATGCTTGAGAAAATATTTCAGGAAAAAAAAAACAAAAAATAAAAAATCACATGAAGATGCTTGTAATAAATTTCTAGTTATTTCAAGAAAATGACATAGTTATGGAGAAGTTATTTTATAATTAAAAAAAGTAAATTATATCTTAAACTATATGCTTGGCCAATTGTTCTTATAATTTCAAAATTTTCAAATCAAAGCCTGCAATTTAAGATTTACAAATTAAACCTTATAATTTTATTAATTTTAAAATCAAGCTTTGGACTTTAAAATTATATCCATTTAAATCCCAAAATTTTTTGATCTGATTTTTAAGTTTGACTGAGGATTAAAGTCAATATGATATTAAAAATCTAAGATTTAATTTGAAACTCTTTTTGAGAAAGGTTTAATTTGTACTAATAATTTTAAATCTGTTTTAGTTTGAAATTTTTTTTATATGAAATCACCCCTATACATTTTAAAATGTACTTAATTCATAAAAAAATTGATAGAATATTTCTTTAAACCAGTTTGAAAGAAAGTTTGTCCAACTTACGATACGACAATTCAAATAAATATCCACTTATATTTTAGTCACATGACCTATTTAATAAATTGTAAGGACACGTTTTTCAGCCCAAACCCACAGTGTGTGGGATATTAGCCTAGTGAGCCTAGTACAATAAATTTGTAACGAGTGGGTTAAAGAATTAGGCCCTAGTGAATTGGACAACGGCTAATATGGAATCAGGTGACAATCAAGCACAAATAAGAGATATTGATCTGAATGAACTTACTATTCGAGGAGATATTTTTCATATAGATCAATAATAGTTGAGTAAAAGTACAATTTTGATTGCTACTGTATTCTTTCTCTATTTTTCCGATCCTTTCCTTATGGAGGGTCTCTTACATTATATAGCTCCCTTTGGACCATCTTGATCCTACACTTGTTGATCATTTGAACCCTTACTTGAGTATCTGTCCTATCAAAAACCCTCTTTAGCTTTCTATGAGTTGTGGTAGTCAAGCCAGTATTGTTCAGGGGTCTCCTCAACATAAATGCGGCCAGAAAAGTAGCTGCAATGCATTCAATGCAGTGGTAGCAGTTTTCCCTTAGATATTTCTAAGTTCCATCATCCTTATATGCTTATGATGCACGTCCTTATCACGAGAGTTTCTTAGAAGGTCAACTTGATTGCTAGAATACATATTTGAGCTATATTTATCATGTCTGATGAGGTATTCCTCCTTGAACCACCCTCCCATTTGTATTTTACTCATTAAGTCCTAGGTTTGAATCATTTATTACCATTCGTTCATCCTCGAACTACTCATACTCTCAGTCAAGGCTCAAGACCCAATATATGATTTGGGCCCTTAACCCTACATAAATAATAATATAATTTATTTATTACTTAGTAAATGGTTTTATCTCTTATGAACAACCACATAATAAAAATTGTCAAAAACAATTTTTTTTTTTTAAGGAAAAAAAAGAGGCAAGTTTTATCATAATATGGGCGTAGAGATTGGGCCCATGGGCCTTAGGCCACCCTAGCCCATCCAACCTCAAAGAAATGTCGCCTACATAAACGACCCTCACGAGTAATGCCTTACGCCGCAATACTAGTTCCTGGCTTGTTCGAGAAGATAGAAAAGATTTTTCTCTCTTCTGCGCTTTGCCAATACTTCTCAGGTGAAAAATCGATCAAACTCTCTTACACTTTCATTTCTCAGTTTCCAAACAAATCTTTAAATTTCCTAGGGTTTCTTTCTAATCCACGGTTTTAGCTCTTCAATTTCTTCGATCTATTTCGATTCTAGACTTCCATTTCTAGGGTTTAGTATTTCTAGGGTTTGGTACTTGCAATTTTTCGATCTCTATTACTTGTTTGGTACTGACTGTGTGTGTTTTTGATTTAGCTTACTGAAAAATACGATTCGATCATGGCTGGTGGAAATATATTTGGTAGAGCTATGTCTTACGTTCTCAATGAGCTCGTTGTTGACAAACTTGCCAACAGGTACATTGTCGTTTATTTCATAGAGCTTGTCGTTTATTTTATATAAATGCGTGTGTGAATCTAAGCTTCTTTCGCTGGCCACCGGGAGTAAACTGTTACCGATTGGCTCGTTCCGTTGAAGCTAAAGAAAATCAAAGTATCTGATTTGGTTTGATCTGCGGCGCACGAAATTTGAGAAATTTTTTTCTTGATGATTTGTGATTATGATGTTATTTGGTTTATCATTATTATTTGATTCTTCATTTCAACCAATTAATATTGAGATTTGTGTTTCGGTGAACTTTTGATTTATATGATTTTGAGTAGATTATGATATTAATGGCAGTATTAAGATGTAAATGACACTTGGAGACATAAATTAGAATAATGGCTAAGTGATAAAATTCACTATTTCCTAATAGCTTAAGCAAATAATGGGTGAATGATTAAATTCATAGAGCTTGTCATGTGTGTGTATGATAGAAGCTTCTTTCTCTGGCCACCGGGACTAAACTGTTACCGGTTGGCTCGTTCATTTGAAGCAAAAGAAGCTCAAATTATCCGATCTTGTTTGATCCACGGTGTGCAAAATTAATGGGCACTGCAAGCTTAGGAAGTTTGAAAAATTTTGCTTTGATAATCATGATTTTGAAATTTATATTTGATTCTTCATTTCAACCAATCTTTGTCATATTAGAGGAAGATTGAATGTTGATATTCCTGTTTCCATGAATTTTTAATTTATATGCTTCTGGGTAGATTCTGTTATCTTGACTTTAGAAGATTGCTAAGCAAATGACAATGTTAGGGTGTAAATGACACTGACACGTGGGTTAAATGACTAAATTCACAATTTCCTAATATCTTAATCTAATAATGGTTTAAGTTCTCTCCTTAAGCTTCTAGGACAAGTTATGGTATCAGAGCACGTGGTCATGAGTTCGACCTTCAACTTTTTAAGGTGGAGTTGGGTCATGTTTCACTGGACATGTGAATTATGTCTCTAAGTAGAAATCTTGTGATGTTAGAAAATGTCTATTAAAGTAATGGCTGTTTAAGGATGTCACTGACACACAGGTGTCAATGATATACAAGAACAAGAATCCCACTTCACTTGATATATGTTATTTAGTTGTCCCCACCCCCAATCATCTAATTTTTCTCCTCTGTATCTGCTGCCAAGGATGACCCTATCGTAGGCTTGTACTGATTGCATAGATGACTGCAACAATTAAACAACTAAGGGCTGAGGCTTTTTATTTTATTTTTCATACGGTGGTTGTTATTATTGATATTCATTGTTTGATTGGATGAAGCGTGATGCATTTGCATATCTGTTAACTAATGACTGTTGGAACCCTGAATGTTGGAATTTTATTTTTAAAGCTTTCTCATAGGCTATTTGGGACTAGTCTGTTCCTCACTGATTTGCATTCTTACATGTGAAGCACTGCTACATGGGAAGTTTGAGTACTGTTGTGTTAAACATTTGTTTCTTCCTTCCTTTTTTTTATTTTAATTCTTTGATTCTCCATTTCCCCAAATTCAAAATGTTGCTGGAAGATTAAATATTGAGATATATATTTCTCCTCTATATCTGCTGCCTATGATGACCCTATCGTAGGCTTGTACTGATTGCTTAGATGACTGCAACTATTAAAAAACTAAGGGCTGAGGCTTTTTGCTTTTATTTTTCAATGATTGTTTAATTGGGTGCTTGCATTCTAGCTTAACTGGTGATTCCTTGTGTTTTTAATATAATTTTTTTTGTGGTTTTTTAGTCACGCATTCCAGAGGTTTGCTGTGAGAACATCAAAGAATATCGATGAAATGATAAAGAAGGGTATGTTTCCTGTTTTTCCAATAATTGTAGTTTCCATTAGTCTGCACTTCTGAGCATTATTTAATCACTGGGTGATGGTTTGTTCATGCAGCTGCTTCGAAGCAGCGAGATGTCGCCGATCAGGTGAAGGAATTCTCTAAGAATTTTGAGGTTGGATTTGATGCTCATTTGATTTGAAATATTATTCAGTTGTTTTGGATTCTATATCTAATAACATTACCTGTGCATTTTTTTGCAGTCATACAAAAATCAGTAATGCGCAGTGATGGAGTTGGTATTGTGCCCATATGTATATGATTGCCCTAGATTCTTGTTCCTTCTTTGAGAGTGACGAAAATGAGCTAGTTATTTTAGGATGTTGGCATGTAAGATTGTCTCAAGGAAAATCTTTTGTACCTAAAATAAATTTGCCATTTTAAAAGTAGCTATTTTTGTCTTGATTAAAAAGTTACCTAAAAAGTAGCTAGTATTGCTCCACAGAATCATTTCTTCTCCTGGGAATGTGTTTCCTGAAAATGGACGTGGAGCTAAACGTCCACTCCATCTCTTAAGTATGGACATTGATATGTTAAGTAAAATCCTTTTTACTCAAGGCCTTATGTTGAAATAAATTTCTGATTCTGCTAGTTGCTTTTTTTTCCTGAGAGTTGTGGGTGTTTGAAGTTGCCATTAAGAAAAGAGAGCTAGATTTTGCTCAACCATTTGTACGCCACTGTAACAAATTGGGAACACATTAACGCTGCTTTTGAACGGTATGATTTATTTGTATTTCTAAGAAGAATTCTCTTTATACATGGGAATCGGTTTATACATGTTTGAGGTGCTCCGCCAAAATCGTCTAGAGGTAATTAGGTGGTGGAATCATCATAGCCTGTAAAGGCGTAGATACTAGATACTCCTTCGGAGTTCAACGTTACGGTGGTTCTATATTTAGGAAAAAACTACGAATTTCATAACAAAAATCTTGTTTGCACAAGCAAGATAATACCATGGAAATTTGCATTTATTTTTCCTTTCTTTTTGAGTGTGAAAATTACCTTCTTTTAAATTTTGATAAGTAAAGAGATCAAACCTAATTTTCTAGAACAAAGAAAAATGTTTTGCAACTCCATCGTATGATAATCGACGAAGTGGTGAAAGTTACGCCAACCATCCAGAGTTGCTACAAAGCAAAAAAACACTTGTTTTCTATATTGATTGAGTACACATTGACCAATTGAGTTCAAGTTTAATAGATAATATGGTTATGCAACTCCATCCAATTATTCTTAACTCCTTTGAATTTCTTAGGCAATGATAAAACATACATTGTCAACAAAACTTCAGGGCAGTAAATGACTTTTATCATCACCAATTGTCTCGGAAAGTTAACAGGCGGCTAAAATATAATAAAATCATTGTTTCTTAAATTTCATTATCAGAGCATGGTACGACTCTTTTTCATAGTAATATTAGCAAAATCCTTCTATTGTATGTGCGCAACCTTTCTACATCTGAGACCAAGAAACAGAAGCACAACTCCGTCCCATTCTCTTTTTTATAACTCCTGCCTCTTTGTTCTTGCTTTTCCTATGTTCTATAACAATGATAAAATGTCATATTAAACCAGGCAGGGTACACGGGGTTATCGGACACCATGTTACCACACATAAAATCGTGTCTTCAATTGGAAACAGGTACAGTATTTGATCTTTAGGCTTCCAGATTCGATTTTTTGTTCTGTGCTAGGGCAAATTGGGGCGCAAAGTTATACTGTGATGGTGGCTCCACTATAACGCGAAATTTACAATACAATATTAAAACATTTCAAAGTTAGCCACTCTACAGTCTACCCTGTAACTTAAGTTCATGTAACAACTCAAACAATCAAAGCTATTCTAAATTTGAGCATTCATATATTCCATGATATTAAAACAGAACAATCTTGTCTTGATTAGAAATCAATTAAATGTGGGCAAAGCCACAGAAAAAAAAAATAGAGAACTAATCCTCAAAGTTCTTCAAACAAAAACAACATGCATTCATCTCTCCAAATACACATGAGATTCAACAATTATTAGGTCAAGAGAATTATTTAGATAACACCTTTTCCCAAAGGTATTGCATATTTGCAAGCATGCATGCCAAAGCGATCAATATGCCCCTGTAAGAAGAGAAGATTCACAATTAGTCAAAAGTGAAGTGTACTTACAAACTTGAACAACAACAAAAAAAGGGACGGCTGTTCGCTAAAACCAATCAAGAGCCCTTTCATTGGAGAGATTATGAAAGAGGCAAAGTACGCCCAAAATACAAATTTCATAAATAAAACAACTGGCAAAAAGATAAGGAAAATGAAAAATGTTTTCCGTTTTGAAATAACCCTAAATCCTAATCAAAATACTTAACTCCAAAGACTCCCATAAGATTAAAGCAGATTTAATGAAACTCCAGGACATATATCATTTGCCAATTTAATCTCATAAACCATGTAGTAAACAAGAACCTGATGCTGAAACAAGCTGATTCTGCTGCTATTTCTAACGTCTTAATTCCATGTTTTCTCCAGTACAGAACATGGTTACTATAAATGAATCTGGGAATTGGCGAAGGAAGGGTCATACTTTAGAGATAGATTGATGGCAATGAGTCTCTCCTAAAAGGGATGGGTATATGAAGGATAAAAGGCTTGTTTTTAAAGAGTTAGAATTCTTTCTTGTATACAAGTAGTCTCACAGTTGGATTCAGAGCCAAGCAATATATATATATATAACAAAAAGTTACTAACAATCCTCAACTGATTGGCTACTTTCCGCAGAATCTCTACCAGTCATCCCCATGTTTATTCATCAGAGGAGAGTGCCATCTAATTCATTCATACAAAAACCTCAATGTTTAGAAAGGTTCCAAACAACATCATGTTTGATAGTACATGAGATGCTACAAGGTAAGTGATTTTTTTACAGTAACCAGACACTTTCCTCTGCATTATGTTATATGTAGAGGAAGTAAATCAACCAGACACAAATACTCACACTGAAACTGAGAGAAAGAGAGCACATTCCATATGCATCAAAGGCTTTGAAACCAATTATATACAATGAAAGTGTTGAATTTAATCCATGTGGTCTATAATTGAAGATGATAATCTAACACTACTGTCTAGAAACCATAAAACCACACAAGAGATTATCAAACCAAAATATACAAATTACCCTACCATCGTCCATTTGAGCTGCCCTAAACACAGTCATTTTTTTTTTTTTGCCCACAACTACTGTATCAAACCATACGTTGAGCATAACCCTCAAGCTGAGACAGACTGTAGGATCACAAATCACCTCAAATAATCATTAACAAGCCCCGAGTTTTCTATATATCTTACTTGTGGCCCAAATTTAGTGAAGATAAGGAATCTATTAGTACCTCATCCTACAGTAGCCCAAACTCACCATTTTCAAAATTAAATGAAACCTTTTTGTATATTTTGCACCTTAGGTGGGGAAAGCAGGCTTATAAGGTGGGAACAGAATATCTCAAGCACAAACTTTGTGTAACTAAAAATCAAGTAATTGAGCCATGTACAATTTGTGAATAGGGGTATATTATTTAAAAATTAAATTCCATTCTCACATGTCATCCAAGACAGACATTGGCATTTACCACACACAAACGCAACCTCAAATAACAAAAATCTTGGAAGTTAGCAGTTTAGCACATACAATACAACTATTCACAAAAACCCTAACCCTATAAATCTATTAAAAATAAGAAAAAATATTAAAAGAGGAAGAAGGAAATGACTGACCGAGATCTATTTTGACGACTTCTCATACTTGGTGGGGTTGTAGTAGGATGCGTAACCAGGAGGAGAGTAAATGACAGCAGCTGCCATGGCTCCCGGAAGAACCACGTACTTAGCCAACACCGCCAGCTTTGCCACCAGTGGCTCACCCCTCATAAACACCATTGTTGGATTGCTTACTCGAAGTATTCGATGATTGACCTCACCTTCTCTGCTATTGTATTGCTTGCTCCTGTAATAATATTAGTCCAATGAAATAAAAGTTATAACCAATAAAGAACAGCCTAATTTTTTTTCTTTTTCTTTTTACCTGAATCAAAGAAAAGGTACCCGAAAGGAAGTAGCAGGAAAAATATGGGTATTACAGACAGGTTATTATTAGAATAAACCACAAACAACTCAAACAACAACCTCCAATTGAAAGTTCAAAAAACTAAAAAACATATACATGGTACACTACAGAGCAAGGGTCCGTTTGGTAAGGTGATTTGGGAGACTAAAAGAGCATTTTTAAAACCCAAAACTCTATTTTGCAACCACAAATCCTCGTAGCTATTTTACAAACACTCATTTTAAACTCAAAACACAGTTTTCCAACAGCTTATACAAACGCACCCAAAATTTATAGATGGGTCTTTACTCTTTACTCTTAACAATCAGGTTTTTTAGGCATGGCAAAAACTATATGATAGATTATAGATCAGAACCTTACATGAAGATAAAGCTGGAAAGAAAAAAAAAAGTTCTTGTCCATAAATAAGGAGCCTAGCCTAGCTAGCTATGTGGTTATATCAGGTGTGGGCTATGACTAAAGAAATGATTTTTTTTAACTCAGAAATGTCATTGGATGAACGATAGCATAAAAACCCAAAAGCCAAAACTAAAGTAATCTCAACCCAGAAAATTATTCTCAGAAAGAAACATAATAGAGTCAGATTAAGCATAATTCACACCTAAACAGAAAACTCCATTCGTGAACTCAGGATCAAATCAAGCTATCACACAACAGTCAAATGAGAGAGAGAGAGAGAGATAACGGTTCAAACTGACCCGGAGACCTAAAGTGGGCCGTTCGGAGACTGGTGGCTGTGGACTTTATGGGGAGGTCCGGCTGGAAGGTAGGGGCTATGGGTTGCTCGAAAGAGATTGAAATGTGGAGAGGGGATCCTGTGGGGAAAAGTCTAGAAGTGTTTCGGGAATGCATTACTCCACGTGTTATAATTTAGTGAAACATCATTCTATTTTTTCCAAAAAAAAAAAAAAAAAAAAACCAAAAATTTTTTTTTTTTTAAATCTCAACATTTTTTTTTTTGTTTCAATAAATAATTCTATTAATTCCACGCCAAAGTGTTTTTTTTTTTTTTAATACATGATATAACTTTTTCCTTATAATTAATGTCTAAAATTCAAACAACAAAGAAGTTCAAGATTTTTGAAGGTAAATTAAGATTCAATTGGCCTTATAAAATCATGATTAATTTTTAAAAATAAAGGTATTAAATTAAAATTTTAGCAAAATTCTCTTAAAAATATCAACAAAAAATTTCAAACGAATTTCCCACTTTTATAAGATAAGAGAAAATAATAATGCGTAAAAAAAAAGTTAAAAAAAAAACATAAAAATTGAAGATTATTTTCAAAGGTATAATTCTTAAATTACAAATAAAGTTAGCAAATAATTCAAGTTCAATGGAAATAATATTTACACACAAAGAGCAAATGAAAAACTATTAATCCTTTAAAAGCAAAATTAATATAATAGGTATTCACAGATAATTAGTTAACCAAGCAATCCAATCCATTTTAAAAACTAAATGTGTGTGTATTTTAATTTTATATATATATATATATATTGTAAGGACTAGATTTGGGTTCCCAGCCCAAAAGATGGATGGACTCAGGCCCAACAAGCCCAAAATAATGAATTTATAGAGATTGAATTGGAAAAATGGGCTAAAATGATCTAGCTAACAAATAAAGTAGGCTTAAATGACAAGAACAGGAAGATATATTGATTCAAAGTAAAGAAAATCGTCCTTAACACAGTTCGAGGAGATCAGTTCTTATATATTTTTCACAAGTTTGATTATAACTTTGGTTCTTGATTGTTACAGTGTTTCTTCCTTGATTTTTCGATCCCCTTTTCCTCAGGGGTCTCTTACATTATATATCTCACTTTCAATGATCTTGGCCCTCCAGTTGTTGATCATCCAGGGCAATACTTGAGTGCTTGTCTCATCAGACACCCCCTCTGGCCCTCTGTGAGTTGGGATAGCCAAGGTAGTACTGTTCAGGGGTCTTCTACACATAAATGCGGCCAGAAAGTTAGCGGCAGACATTCAATGCGGTGGCAGCAGTTTTTCCTTAGATATTTCATGGTTCTCATTTCTCCAACACGTTCGCAGTGTACGTCTTTATCAATAGAACCTCCTGGAACGCAACCCTGGATGACAAGAGGCATATCTTGATCTTTGTTGTGTTTAGCTGAGGGGATATTCCCCCTTGGACAACCTCTCCCAACCATTACGATCATAGTTTACTCATAAAGTTTGAAGTATTACGTCTCTCTTGCTATTGATCTATCCTCGGACCATTGTGTCTCCTCGAAAAAGGCCCAAGACCCAATATATATTTGGACCCGTGTCCTCACATATATATATATATATATATATATATTGTATTCATATGCTATTTATGATTTTTTTATTTTAACACATTTGATTACTATCTTTAAAACATCTACTTTCTCTCTCTTAGCACTCTCGCTTCCCTTTTTTCTTTCATCTCTATGTTATCATTGTTGAAGTCACCTCAATAAGGATGACAAAATACTTTCAATTCATCTCAACCTGAACCTGCACCACTCCCACCCTACACAGAATTTGTCTGACCTAAAGAAAGGACGTGATGGGAACAAAGCAACCCCAATCCGACCCACCCCACCCTGCTGCCATCAACGGTTGATATCCTAGGTCGAGTTCAAGCCTATCTTACTCATGATCAAGTTTGATTTAAAAACAAAGGCCCATTTGTTTTGACATAAAACAAACTTCTTTTATGAAAATGTATTCCTCATTTCTTGTGTTCAGCGCACCTAAAAATATTATTCAACCAGAAACATATTTGGTTAATCGCAAAAAACAGGATAGCAAGTGATTTTTGGTGGGTTTTTTGTTAACACATTTTCAGGTTCCAGTCAAAATCCAAAAAAATAAATAGTTTTTGCCGAAAATGATTGCAACAAAAGAAAAATGGGACTGAAAAATGTTATATGATTAAAAAAAAGACAACTTAGGTACAGAACCTTAAGTGCTCTTTCTTAGATTCCCCTCTTAAAATTTAGCCATATGACTACTTAACTAAAAAATACACTTCTATTCCATGAAAAATAATCCCCATGACAAAATCTTAAAAGATAAACCTAAAAAACACCATCTAAATACTGTACCTAAATCTTGCCCTCAAATAAAAAGGGTACAATGAAATAGACTATAAACAAGGTAATCTGTATGACCATGTCATTCTACCATTGCACTCAAAAGCTCCAAATTGCATGAGCGTACACAAGCTTAATTGGAGACGAGCTCAATGCTGTAGCAGGGTGAAAATCGGTTTTCAGCTTTTAGCATTTTACTATCAATTAGCAAAATGTATTGATTGTAGGAAACAGTTCATCTTGTATGGGAACAGTACATTAGGAAGAGACCAATTTCCCTTCTTGCCATGGGTAAGCATTACATGATAGCATTTTACATATTAACTTTGCTGCAACAGCTAAAAAAAAAAAACAAAACAAAAAATACAAAAAGGCCTAAGATGTATCTAATTATTGTTCTAAACTCTGCCATTGTTACTACAAAACCACTTCCATTATTTGCTCAGAGAAGAGATTGAGATCTTGTTGCTATAGGCTATATTCCAGATTGAGAATCTGTATGAGATAATGCGGATCGACCATAATACAATACCCATGATGTGCATTGCTACCTCATCTTCAGACCAGGTTTAACTTCTGTTAACATGCCACTTGTGCCAAGCCAAATTTCAGCTAGAGCGTCAGTTTCATATGTATTCTCTTTTATGCAGATGAGCAAGTGTAATGCAAGTTCCTTGCCTCCTGCAACAAACAAGACACTCAGATTAAGCTATTTATTTCCATTAAAGAAGTTCCTAGTAACCGTTGTCAAAATTACTTTAATAGAGAATGAAATACAACAAGGAGGTCACCTCTAAAAACATATTGATATTCAAGGATGGATTAGGTACATTTGCCTTGCACATCACTTGTCCACTTCTTCAGGGATAATCGCCTTGCCCAGATAAACTTGTCGCATCTCGTCTCTCCAGATCTGCAATCATCACAATCACATCATTTAGCTCTCCTTATACTCCTAGGTTTGATTTGTTCCGGTAGAAATAAGATCAGAAAAGGAATGTCAATAACATAAGATATGATCTAGGAATGTGATGTTTACTGAATTATTCACATAACATTAGAGGAAACAATAAATAAACTGAAAAGATGTAACATAATAAAGAGGAAGAGCAAGAAAGACATGGGGCAGGGAAAAAGGGGAGGGGGGGGGGGGGGGGTGGGGAGTGGCGTTGTGGGGAGATTTCATTCTGAGTATTGCATCTTCAAGTCCTCTAAAATGTAGGGTGGCATAATAAAAAGGCATTACATGAGTAAAAGAACCAGATTGAGCCATGCATGAAACCACAATTAAAATCATACCGTATCACGGAATTCCAACCGAATATGAGGCACATTAGTTCTATGTATGTCATTTCCACTTGGTCCTCTCTTGTAGTATTCTTTCCCAATCCAGTGTGACTGAAACAGAAATTCCAAATGGGTAAGATACAAAAATAGGCAGGCAAAAAATCATCTATATGAAAAATTATTGACATTTGGAAACCCTGGAAGTTTCTTCCCCTTCTTCTCTAGCACTTAAAAGAACTAGAATTAATTTCAGCTAATATCATTATATGATACAACCAAGCAAGCATTGAATGGTCAACCATGGATCAGGAACAAAATGCATGCTGGACAGATGGGTGTCCACGAAAAAATAAATTAATTTGTATATGTTTTGTCCAGAAAGCAATAATATGTCCCATTCTAACTTGCATTTAGAATCTATGGCATTTAAGTCAACTGAGAATGCAGAATAGCAAAAAGGCCTCCCACTGAGTCAGAGCCGTAATGAACTGCTGCTCAAGCTATGTAGTAGCTGCTTTACTACAGAGCACCTAACAAGCATTTCCAGCACATACACACCCAACCCCAAGGGGTTGACCTAGTGGTTCCTAGTTCCTAAGGCTCTATGAGATCCAGGGGAAGGTGATTGCCATGACATTATCTTTGTAGCATCAGTAAAGAAGATGAACCAAAATAGTGGTATAAGCTCAGGATGAGGGTATGTACCTTGAGGGCATGTGAGAAACCTGATTGGTAGACTGAATTACGGGCGATCTCACATAAATCACATGAACTGAGCTTCCACACCTGCAATGAAGGTCATTAACATATTTGGGCCTGTATCTAGGTATGAAATTATGTGCATGCATAACTATGAATGAATGTATTCAAGAAATAGAGCTCACTGAAGCAGCTATGCTATATTCTTCCACCAGAGGTTCTTTTGTTAAGTGAATTTGCAGTGGATCATCAGTTGAAAGTGAAACATTGAGACCCCGTAAGAAAAAAGTAGGAAAGGGATTCCGATGGTAGTCCAAAAATAACGAGTTGTTGCTCAATGGAGACATGGCCAGACCAATCTGATGCAAATATTGCAAATATTGTAAACAAATATTGCAATTAATCAAATCATAACATCAATCCAAAATAATTCCTACCTGTGCTAGATAATACAGATATTGAAGTACAGGCGATTTTCTCAAATTGATTCCATGTGCAATATTATGAGCCGTAAGAAAGGTTGCAGCAAGGTGGTCGATGTCACCAGCCTGGAAGTACACCATACATAAGGCATCCGTACAATTAAACATCTGTATTAATTAAAACAACTATTCCCTAAATACCTCCCCAGAGTGCGGACGGAATTTTATTGTCGTCATGCCTTTAGATTCACGAAGCTGAAAATAGTAACATCTAACAGGTCAGAATTCAATGCATCAAAATCAAGACACAGGCATCTAGAAACTATTGCACTTGTCAGGACTACAAAAGACCAACACAACCAACATGTTAAAGAAACATTTGTTAAGTCAGACTCTTAAAAAAAAAAATTAAAATTAAAAAAACACCCAATTTGTTCTGCTTATTATCAAAATGATTATTTGCTGATGCTGTCTACTCTATCTGGAAGGAAACGTATGCTAGGTTTTTAGACATGAGAGCATAGACTATGCTAGGATTCTGGAAGAGATCACAAGGAGTGCCAAAAATCAGGTTATCAACTTCAGGAAACTGCAGGTAGATCAACAAAGTACATGATTGCAGAGATCTTGGCATTTCCCTTAGTCAATTTTTAGTACATAGCTATATCTGGTGTCTTGTTTTCTTTTGTTTATGTTCTTTGAGCTTGTAACTTACTGTGTAGGCTGTTTCTTTTTTATTTTTTTATTTTTTTTCCTACAGCATGCCCCTATGCCTTTGTAAGCAATAAGCAATGGCAGCTAACAACATGTGAGTCCTGCAATTGCAACTACTGCTAATGTTAACAATTAGCAGTTGCTATTTACTAGCACAATTGCTCAACAACTACAGCTTGCCAATCTTTTCCTTCTGATGAATGCAGCTCCTTTTTTTATTTATAAAGTAATATGCAGCTTCCCTAGTTACATTATTTACTTTCTAAAGAAGAAAGAAAAAAGGGGTGGCGTAAGGGAAATAGTTTAAACAACCAGAAATTGTACTCATAATAAATTACAAGATCGCTTGTGATTGTAGAATGCATACCTTGTTTAGTGTGTATAGGTTAGCATAACAGTAATACACATAGTATGAAAACGCTGGGTTGAATACATTAGTCCATTGAGCAGGTGTGGGCATGTGTTTTGTGGGGCGTCTTTCAGGCTTACTTTCATCATCCACCAAATCCAATCCCACAACCTGAACAAGCAAATATATGAGAAGTCAGACATCTTAACAGTTAAAATCTTTTTACCTAGAGATTTTAAATATAAAACGACAAACTTAACCCAAACACAACATGCTTTGTTCAAATCTCAAAAAATATAACTACAGTTTTAAAGTATAAAATACTTCTTTTATTGATAAGTTACACATGCACTCAGTGGGTTTTGAAACCATGATCATTCCATGTTGCTCTTACAAGGGGAGGAGATGCCATTTGAGCTAGAGCTCATTGGCAAAAGTTTAATAGCTTTAAAACTAAATCTTTCCACATTCTTTCATATTTACCCATTGATTAAGTTCTGCAGGGAAGGATGTATTTAAGCCTTCATGGTTGCAATGAATTAATCTGATAATCATGGTAAACCAAATCTAAGACATAGGAAGTAAAGTACTAAAAAAACCAAGTTTCATGAATCAAAAAAAAATAATAATAAAAAAAAAACAAGTTTCGCTTAATAAAATAGTGTGTTTGTGTGTAGCCCAGGTTCCTGGCATTTACAATCTAATAGATTTTTTCTTTCTACTTAGTGTCAAGGATTTAAGAGAAGACATGTAATGATTGCAGAAACAATTAGTACAATTGCGGCTCAATAACCATATTTGCTAGATTGAGAAGATTTTACAAACAAGATTTTTCATACCTGTTTCAAGAAAACATGCAACTGAGGATGTGAATCTGGATCCACAGTAACCTCAAATAATGGAATAAAGATATTGTCGAGAATGTTCTGAAATGATGTCACAATTCCCATTTCCTTGTACACATTGTACAGACGTGGAAGCTGAAAAGATTTTGAAAAAAAAAAAGAAAAAGGCATTAGATATTGACAAAATACTCAATTTGCTGAGGATGTGCCCTCTCACATTGCTGAGATGTTGACAAAATATCTAGAATTTTCATCTCACTAATGAATAAGATTAATTTTGTTATTTGATTCTGACAGATTCTTGTAAGTACCTGGATCAACCAAACAACATTCTCACTGTACAGTTCATTATTCACTATCCAACTAGCCATTTGGTCCCACTCACTTTGCTTCCTACCATATATTGAGATTCTGTATTCAGCCATCTGCAGCAACAAAATGGAGCAACAGAAATGAATATAGTGCGTTAAAACATGTATGAATGAATAGTTGAACACCCCTTTCCCTTCCCCCCCCCCCCCCCCCCAAAAAAAAGGGTGGTTCTGACACCCATGTTGAAGGCAGTGAACATTCCAAAATTACACTGTACAATGGTCGTTCAGTGCTGGAATATTTCTATCATTACACATCACAGATGCTAAAATGTGCAACTGGCATAATATGGTAAAACATAATTTCAACATTCACATTGTGTCCACTGGCAAGAATGTTCAACATCTTCCTCAACTCTGACTCATTTTGCATTAAGCTGCTGCTGTCAAGAATGTTAACAAATGCTTTATACACCAAAAAAAAATTACTCTATAAGAATTTTTCTGAGAAGTCGATTAATTTATTAGCGAAAGAACTACTTCAAATTCATTGTTTACAATACCTATGATCAGTGACAGAATATCAAAGAGAATGAAACGAGATGAGAAAAAAAGAAAAGAGGAAAAGAACAATACGGTCAGCATGACTTAATACTCAAAACACACAATACTTTATTGACCAACTCTTCCTTGTTAGAGTACAATAAACCAAACCCTAATTGAATCAAAGCAAACCCACACAGAAACTCATAAAATAAGACTGACTTATTAAGAAGGCCCACAACTATGGCTCATACAAAAAAAAAAAATTACAGAATTACTAAAATTCCCTCAACTCTAGAATAACCAAATAAAACACACACACACACCGTGGACACTTATTCTAGGTTTTTGCCTTATCCTTAGGCTTCCAAAGTGGATATTGTTTCCCTAACCACGCTATGGTTGCGCCATCTTAAAGCTTGAGACCCAGTCAGCATATCAATGCAGTACAATGCACCAGGCTCCTTTGAAAACAAATTTATCAACAATATATATATATATATATATAAATATATATTTGAACATCAAATGTTGACTCGATCTACAATTTAAAAAGAAACAAAAAGAGAATACACTAAAATATAATAAACATATAAGTGAACAGGACAGCAAGTAAGCACCTGATATTTACTCGCATCGAGATCAGAAAACACTTGCTTTGTCAGCTCGCCAAGGAAACGACCTATTCAATAAGAGATGACAGACAAATATAAGGATTGGTAATCAATAAGGGAGATATTCCAAATATCAATCTAAACATCATCATCTCTTATGAAAGAGGAGCTGACAGATTACAGAACATCAGAAAATAGAATTAAAACCTGCTGAATGAACTGAAATCCCCTATCATACAAAAGCTCTTAACAGAACAATTCTACAAGCTCATTCATTTAAACCTTTCTCTTGCTAGAAAGGAGACAACTTCAAGATAAATAAAGTTCCAGTGAGAGGAAAACAACGAATTGCTTAATTTGGAAGGTACTTCAAAAAATGTTGTTTGACATATCTATCAATCTAGGTGAAGGTGCAAATTTAAAGCGCATGGATATTCTCAATCCTTGAGAAAACTTATTGCCTAGAATTCAGAACTAATTTTCCCTTCCACCGTAAAATATATCTTGTGTATTGAAAAAGTACACACAGTAAAATGCATCTTGTTCCTGCCTAATCAAAATTTTCATGCCCATCTATTGAATTTGTACATATATATGGCCATGAAACAAAGTAGACAGATGACATAATAATGTTAAAAAAGCCGCACCCTATGCTGTCAAACTCGCAAACTACATCAACTACCCTCAAACTAAATATTGGAAGTCCTTGGTAGAAAAAAGTAAAAGTTAATTCATCACTCATCATAGAAAATCCCACAGCCCACCAAGTTCCACATGATAATTGTTTTTTTTATTAAGTACAGAGTTTGTTATAAAGGTGAAGATGGTCTTGTGTGTACCAAGTTCTACATGATAATTGACTCAGTTTTAAATAGTAAGTGGCTTGATGCAAGAGAATACAGTAAGGAGCAACCATACCTAGTAATCAAGCAAACAAGCAGGATGCACATACCTTGGATAAGATTATCTTGCTTAAGGAAAATCTCCCTGAGCCTACTTTGACCACAGGGGTTGTACTTAAGATTGAACTTATCAAAGCGATGAAAAGTACTCTTGTCTGCATGAACATCCAAAAGGTCAACATTCAGATCATACCTGTTCAAACAAATGCAAAAGTGAGATCACAAACTGTCTCCAAAGTCCAAATATATAAATAAGTTTATTAACAAATATTTATGACAATGAGTAAAAGTATACATCTTCATTTGGGTGAGAGCAAAAGAAGATTTCTTTACCCAGTTAGATCCAAGCTCTCAAATACTTCTTTCAAGGTCAGATATGTCCCATCTCGAAAAATTACAACCTGGGAAAAAAAGTATAGGAAAGTCAAGGCTATGGAGAAAATTCAATGCATCCGAAAAAATAAATAAATAAATAAATCTTAGTTGAAGCTGGGAAGGGAACAAAATTTTCATTGAATTCAACAGGCGCCATATTTCAAATGAAAAGATTTCTTTTTAGTAAGGGATAACTGCATTTGGAGTCAATCATAACCATCAGACAGACACATCAACAACAGATCAGCATAAAAATCCAAATTATTACCTCATCAGGCTCTTTCCTCAGCTTTGACTTTATATACCTTAAAAGATGCTTCTGGTTCATGCACGCTGAGTGATGAACATGCGTATCAACTTTCCTGACATTATAGAAGTCACGATGTGGAGCACTTTTCTGAGCAAGAAATTCTCTATCCGCATTAAGCATCAAATGAAGATTGAATTTCTGGATTGCACACAAATGAGCACAATAATAAAGATATTATTATATGTAGTAATAAGAGATAAGAATATTATCATGCAGCACAATTACTAATAATCATCAATGGAAAACCATCTACTTGTTCCAGAAGATTAAGCCGATGATGACATAGAGTTCTAATATTCCCAGCTGCAATAACTCGAAGTATGTGATGCAGATCAGTGAAAAAGGTTGTTGCATCAGCAACAGGGAAAAGCTCTTCTTTAGCTGCGAAAAAAACAGGTAAACATGCATAAACATCCCAGTAGGTTAAGACAAACTTGTAAAATATAACAAGCAAAAACTATCTAGCAATCTTACAATCCTTATTTGCATAGACATGAATGACCCCGTCTTGCATTTCAAAATAATGCTGCATGAAATTTGGAACATGTTAGAGATAACAATGGAATAGAAGTAGAATATCTTAAAGCAATGCA
The DNA here is from genome assembly GCA_028535165.1 of Quercus tomentella. Classification (NCBI taxonomy): domain Eukaryota; kingdom Viridiplantae; phylum Streptophyta; class Magnoliopsida; order Fagales; family Fagaceae; genus Quercus; species Quercus tomentella. The sequence continues at coordinate 14,769,083 of JAPQVY010000012.1, forward strand.
TTATGGAATACTATTATTCAAGAATCAAAAGAAAACTCACACCAGAATTTCCCTCAAGAGTATAAGAAAATGGCTCAGGATTAGGCTTTGGTGTACTGGGATCAGATATAACTTCTTTTACCCATGGAGCCACTAATTCACTGAATACATATTTTTTTCGCATTTCAAGGCATTCTTGAAGAACCACGTAGGCCTCCACTTCATCAGGTGATGGCACCTCTGGTAAAATATACAGATGTTAGAAAATAACAACCATTGAGACTTGCTCCTCAATTGCAGATCCTAATCTAGGATATAGTATTGAGAGTAGCAGGCTTAAAAGTTAATAGTACAGCCCTTTTTGAAGGAGTCACTATAAATCACTAACAACCCTGCTTGTGTCAGTGTTTAGTGTCATATATTTTCTTCATAGCCGGTGCCAAGCCTAGAAAAAGGAAGGTTGTAGTAGGTTGATGGCCAACATAAAATTTAGCCACGTTATTATAAATGGAACCACGAAAAAGAATATGTGTACCCAACCCTAGTTAATCTGTTGAAGACCCAAAGCTGATCTGAAAAAATTTGGGAGTAAGGCTAAGGCTTGGTTCTCGTCATCGTTGTTGTAACTATAAATCAACTAATAAAGGTGCTTACATAAATAATCATCAAGATTATTATACTTATTATTTTCTAAGTCATTAACTAATTAAGGAGAAAGAGAGAAATAAATGAAGGCTTTATAGGTGTAAGTCTCAAGTCCAACCCAATAAGAGTACTCAGCATTAACACTATATATCTGACAGATAATTTACATTAAAGAGAAATGACAGGCAGTCCATACCACTAGGTGTTATTTTAAGCCGAGCAAAAATTTCTTGTTCTGGCTCCTTTCTCAGAATATCAGCTGCAATTGGGTCGGGCTGAACACCGTGCAAGTCACCAGATATACTATGGGAACGAATCATGCTAGAAGCAACTATAGCCTTCTGTTCTCCACTGGCCTTAACGTGGTCTGGTAAATTCTCATATAGATTTTTACACTCTGGCCCCTGCACAAAGAGGTACAAAGCAAAACTTTCAGCTTCTGAATGGAGTTTCCTTCAGCGGAGAAACAAAAAGTACTATTATATAAACTCACAGCATTTCCATTAGTGTGCAGATATGTAGTATCTAGTTTAGCATTGTCAGTCATGTTATCTTCATCCTCTGATCCATCTACACTCTCGAAGGCACTAGCACTTGCAACAGGAGACTTGGGAGAAGTTGGTCTGATAAGAGAACCGGTTCTCTTGGTTGAACTTACATGCCCAGCAGATTTCCCTGAAATAAAAGAATTCTTTCCTTAATCAGTAAAAGATAAATGGCATCAACTCCAACCCTGCTCTCTCTCTCTCTCAAAAAAAAAAAAAAAAACAGAGTGGGATTAAGAAAACAATCCTAAAGACAGGAAGGACATCAAAACATTCTGTTTATTTTCCCAGGACCACCAGCAGTGTTGTTGTTACTAAATACCATGGTAGCTAGAATTAGTGTCGTTTTCATTGATTAAAATCAGGCAAGCAATGGATATCTGATTCTACATTCTTTGACCATAGTACAATTAGGTGATTCCAAAAGAAAGGAAGGACCTCAAAACATTCTGTTTATTTTCCAGGACCAGAGGAGTTGTTGTTGCTGAATACCATGGTAGCCAACGTTAGAATAGTTCTCATTGATTAAATGCACAAGCAATGAATTTCTGGTTCTACATTTGTGGGCCATAGTAAAGCGATTCAGAAAAGTCAAAAGAGTCTGATTCTGATTCTGTAAAGAAATCAATAATGTTCTCTCTGCCAATTAAGCCACTTAGTTGGATTCCAAGATGGGATAACTTGGAGGTAGATGCTACACCAAAGATGACAAATCTTCACCCATGAGAACTTCCTGATGGGAAACATTCTACCTAGGCACTCAGCTTCCCTTAAATATTTCAAGTGTTTTGCTATTATACCATTTATGCTGTGTTGTTTTCTTTCTTCTCCTCCATAGCATCTTCCTTCCACATGGTAATTTTTTCCCTCATTTAATAAGAAACTTTCATGATTCATCTTTTCATCGAGAATGAAAAAATAAAAATGCAAGCTCACAGTGGATGCAATTAAGTCAGAAGTGGGCAAGCTGTTGCTTGACCAAAGAATCAAGCATGTAGTTCAAAGTCAGACATTTGTCTTACAAAAAAAAAAAAAAAGGAGAATATGATGCCCATAAATTCAGATTCTCAGTACAAATTGACTGCTGAACAATTTGCAAGCTATATTATTAAAAAATTCATCATTGCTTTGAACATAAGCAGTCTGCCTATGCTAATCAACTTATTTTTTTTTTTGACAAGTATGCTAATCAACTTATATAACAAGCCAACTGTAAATCCCCATATGTCATCAGACATAGAAGGAATATATGTGTGTGTGTGTGTGTGTGTGTGTGTGTGAGAGAGAGAGAGAGAGAGACTTAAAATATGGGAAATCTAAGATTGGGACGCAAGGTCAATGGGAGCTAAAAGAGACGAAGTCGCGAAGGGGGAATTGAACTGATTCATATTTTATTAAACCCTTAAACCAATTAAAAAAAAAGGTTTTAAAAACAAAAACAAAAAACCAAAAAAAAAAAAAAAAAAGCAAATGATGGGGTTGAATATGCAGAATAACATCTCTAACCATATGTCGAAACTAGTTTATTCCTCATTACTTCAACTCATACAATGTAAAGCATTTACACCGACAAAGCCACTAAATCTTTCCAATAAATATAGCAAATTAGACCTGAACATTTCAAGATTGACCATATACCACATAACAAGCATCCCAATAGCAATACCCAACTCAATCTCAATTTTCCATAAAATATCCAATCCACCATGAAATTTGACCATTTTATAATATAGCAGTAAAACTTATTAATACCAAAAAAAAAAAAACAAAGATGTTTCGCTTCTTCATGAAAATAACACTATTCTACACTATAATACTATAAATTAACATAAAATATCAAAATATATAATGCAAACAAGAGCCTTATAAGTTATAACTATTAAGTACATAAAAACGCTGCTCCAATAGGAAACCCTATCTATCAAAACCGTGCCAACAATTCTCGAATTTTCATATAAGCGAAGAGAGAGTTCAGTTCATGATCACTCTCCCGGTGAGTAATCCGAGTGAGGCATACCTTCTGGAAGCGTGTGGAGCCTCGGCAACCCTGCGGGAATCCCATCCATGTGGATAGGACCGTTGCTCCGCCTATCTTCGCCGTCGATTCCAGCCCCGCCTCCTCCGCCGGAGATCGCCGTGACGTCGGGAAGAGAAGCCGAGGCGCGGCGATAGTAACCGTAACTATTTCCCTTGCGTCGCGCGTGGCTCCGGCGCTTCTTCAAATGCTGAGTCGCCTGCGGCGAGTCGAGGTCCGAGTTATCGTCCCTGTCTCTCTCCACCGTTTTCGCGAAGTCAAGCAACTGAGTTAGGGTTTTCCTGTGCATGTAATAGGCCGAAACCGCCACCACCGATGCTCCCGCCAGCGCCGCCATCGCCAAATGCAGCGCGTACGCGTCCATTTCTCACTCACTTTTTCTCTTCTTCTACTGAGAGAGAAATGGTTGTTTGTGGTGAGAGAAAGCGAAGCGAAGCGAGACGAGAGAGAGAAACCCTACTGAGAAGTGGAGAGCCGAGGAGAGAGTACATAGAGAGGTACCACCTCTGTTTGATTTTTTAATCTGAACAATTGAGCCTTGCTCTGGTATTTATAGCACAAGCACAAGACGAGGAACTCAGCATATCTTGATTCTTTTTGTTTTGGGATAAAAAAAAAAAAAAAAAAAAAAAAAACGCCTGTTTAATGTAATAGAGTTTTTACTGTATGAATGAAATATACAGTTTTTTAATCTCGGACCTTGTATCCCAGTGGTACTCGGTTCCACTTATAATCGTTAGTATGGAGGTTCTATTCCCCACAATAAACAATTACCCAGAAAAAAAAATATATATATATATATACAGTTTTTTACTTTTAGTTATTCCAAAATAAAAAATGGCTAAAATGTAAAATTTATTTTCTAAATTTTACCATAATTCATTTTAGTCTTTTAAATTTAAAGTTTATTCAATTTTTAATTTCTCTGTCAACTTCCATTAACATTTAACAGAAGTTTATGTAAATATTTTAATTGGTACCCGGTTCCACTTATAACCGTTAGCACGGGGGTTCTATCCCCCGCAATAAACAATTACCCAGCAACAAATATATATATATATATATATATATATATATATACAATTTTTTACATTTAGTTATTCCAAAATAAAAAAATTAAAAAGGGCTAAAATGTAAAATTTATTTTCTAAATTTTACCATAATTCATTTTAGTCCTTTGAATTTAAAGTTTATTCAATTTTTAATTTCTCCGTCAACTTCTATTAACATTTAACAAAAGTTTATGTAAATATTTTAATTGAATAAACTTGAAACTTAAAGGACTGCAATGAATTCTAGTGAAAATATAAGGTAAATTTTTCATTTTAGCCATAAATTTATATATATATATATATATAAATATAAATATAAATAAAAGAATATGTTAACAATGTTTGCAAACAAATTTGTGAGAGCCATTCCGAATAGAGTAATTGGGATCTCACAATGACTAAAATGTGTATCATGTATGAATCTCTTTTTTATATATATACAAGATAGAAATTATACTCTAACCTAATTTAAATGTATATGTGTGTGAAGCTCTCTCTTGGAGACTTGAACCTTGGCCCTTGCCCCCCACACCCCACAAACATTTATACTTATAGAATGACCATCGCATCAAAGGTGTGCAATAGTGTGTATCATGTATGAATCTAACTAGGGTTTGCGACTACGTTGTAGAGGAACTAAATTTGCAAAACAAAAGTGGGATTCTAGTTTTAAGATATTTAATAATGAAATCGTCACTGGAATGGACAACATTTAAATATTACTATACTGCCCATTGTTGGTCTCAAGGGATTGAGGAGGCTAGATTAGTCAAAAGATGATTATCAGTATAAGAAAGCAATATGCTCCTACCTTTTTAAGGCAAGAAGTGATAGAAAAAATGTCTGAAGCCAATGTTCGAGTACCAGGTGTTCGAGTACCAACACCGTTGTGCACTCATTAATGAGACTTCAAGAGTCTCACCTACATTGAAAAAGAACAACATTTAATAAGCAAATACAATATCAAGTTGAAAATGACTTGACTCCCTATAAAATAAGTCAATCAACTCTAAGAAAATATCATTTGTACATCAGTTTTGTAATCTATGACCATATATTAAGGGTGACAAAATTGGACACGACCCTTAAACTCGACACGAAATTAGCAAGTTATGGGTTGAGACTTAATGGGTTCATGTCATATTCGAGTTGACATGACTGACCCATTTAATAAACGGGTTGGGTTAGCATTCAACTCATGGAACTCGTTTGACCTGTCTGACTCATTTAATTAAATAACATTTTACCAATATACCCTTCAAACCCTAGGTATATAAACTTATTAGTTGTTGTAGTTTATTTTTCTTAGACATATTGTGATTGAATATTTGTGATATTGAAATATGCTTAGTTTTAAATGATTATTTGTAATGCAGTTACTTGTTAGTTCTAAATTTTATATTAAAAATATTTATTTGTTTGTTTTTTCATAAATTTTTTTTTTTTCATTTTGATAAAATTTGATAAACAGATCGACACGACTAGCCCGTCTAATAAATGAGTCATGTTAGGGTTGAGAAATCTTGACCTGTTTAATAAACATGTCGGGTTAGTGTTGACTCATATAGTCAAATACTCATGAGTTGACATGACACGAACCCAACATATGAACACGAATTGCCACCCCTACTGTAGGGTTAAGGGCCCGAATTAATTATTGGGGCTTGGGCCTTGGCCGAGAGCGTGAGTGGTCCGAGGAGGAATGAATGATAATGAACGGTTCAGGCTCAGAATTTAATAAGCAAGATACAAATAGGAAGGTTGTCTGTGGAGGAATATCTCATCGGATACGATAAGTACAGCTCAAATATGTATTCCAATGATCAGAGTGACCTTCCATGAAACTCCAGTGATAGGGACGTGCATCATGAACATACGAGAAGGAGGGGAACCCAAAAATATTTAAGGAAAAGCTGCTACCACCGCATTGAATGCACTGCCGCTACTTTTCTGACCACATTCATATGGAGAAGACCTCTGAACAGTGCTGTCTTGGCTACCACAACTCACAGAAAGCCAAATATGGTGTCTGATGGGATAGGTACTCAGATAAGGGCTCAGATGACCAACAAGTGTAGGATCAAGATGGTCCAAAGGGAGCTATATAATGTAAGAGACCCTCCATGAGGAATGGATCGGAAAAATAGAGAGAAAGAACACTGTAGCAATCAAAATTGCATTTGTACTCTGTTTAGTTGATTTATAAGAACACTTGCCTCCTCGAACAAGAAGTTCATTCATATCAGTACTTCTTATTTGTGCATGATTGCCATCCAATTCCATATTAGCCGTTGTCCAATTCATTAGGGCCTAGTTCTTTGACCCACTTTCTATAAATTCATTGTTTTGGGCTTTTTGGGCCTAAGTCCATTCATCCTGGACTGAGTCACAAATCTGGTCCTTACACCTCCCATATATATATATATATATATATATATATATATATATATTGTATTTTCACATACAACAATAATATGACCTTATTATTTGTGTTACACTTTTTTTTTGGGAAAGGATTTTGTGTTACGCTTAAAAGTAAAAATCATAATATAAAGTATTATACACTTGACGATATACACAATAAAATAATATTGTGCCAAAGGGGGAAAGAGTTTAAATACTACACAAAACAAAATCGCAATGGGATTTAGCGTATCTTTTTCCTTATTTTTTTATAATTGTTTTTAGGAAGTGATTTTCTTATTGGACTTTCTCACTAAATTTTTGGACTCTTGTAAAAAGTGGAGTGAAAAATTAGAAAAAGTTAAATAATGAGTGGTTTGCTTCGTATTATCGCCGCTTTTTTCCATTATAAAATGGAGTTATGGGGTATGGGGTATGGTTTAATTATTTTGATTTATTATCAAAGTGTGTGGCTTTTTGCTATAAAAAATAGACAGTGAGAGGTGGGGCGGGTAGAGTAGGGTGTGGAGCTTGTCAGGTAGGGCGGGTAAGGAGGGTGAAGTGGGGCAGGGCTTGTGAAAAGGATGGGTTTATTGCATGATTGGGGAAGAAGAGATGTGGTTCTTGTGAGTAGAACTGTGCAGTGTGAGTCATTTTCGTTATCCTATACATTTTGTCCACACATGCCAGATTTGCCATGTAGCTTGCAAACACGTTGTAAAGGACAGAGGACAGCAAAAGTGTGTTATCCACTTCATACTTCATGGTCTATTATAATTAAGATGTTTTTCGTCCCTTGGGGCATGATGCGTCGGTAAGAGTTTTAAACTGGCACCACGTGATGTTTGTAACAGTATGCTGGTTTGAGTCACACGTTTCAGTGAAAAAATGATGTGTTATGACCTAGCATATCCGAAAGTGTCCCACACCATATTGAATTCGGGTTTAAGTGAACAGGGTTAACAAAAAGTCAAATAAATATATGCCAAACCGATAAATAAGAACTTTATTATAGCAAAGTGACGAAAGTTCACTGAATTCAAAACAACCAAAAACTAAACAACTTACAACCTAGACTTCATATCAATCGATGGAATAAGTCAAACACACTTTGAAAATTAAGTCAAGTCAACTGAAATAATTTTGGAATTGAATTGCATAATAATGAAGTTTAGGAAATTTCATAACCATGTTTTTTGGCTTAAAAGATGGTATTTATAGGTGTTTCTTTAGTAAGGTGGGTGATCAATTCCATATAAAGTGGGGATCCTAATTCCTAACAGCACTTCATCTCCTTAAGTCAGTTAAGGGATCAGGCTCTCAGAGCATTCTCATCAAATATGTCAAAAAATATAACATTTAGTATTTCAAAACACTACTTTTATAATACACCCAATATCAAAGGTTTTTATTTTTTTACCACTTTATTAAAGTATTATTTATAATTCTTTTTTTTTAATCCAATAAGAGAGAGAGAGAGAGAGAGAGGCACAAAAGAGAGTGAGAGAGAGAAAGAAAAAATAATAAAAAACTCTAGCAACTTGTTACAGTAGGGTGTCAAAGATGACACTTCACTGTAGCAAAAATACCAAAAATTTTAAGAATAACATGCTTGATGTGGATGATATTTTAAGGGAATGAGAGTTAAAATTAAGATTTAGTATTTTTCACATCTTTGATGTAAATGCTCTCAGGGTTCTATACAGTGGTGATTTATCTCATTACAATGAAAAGAGGGTGGTGATTAGTCAATATATTAAATTTTGACATGACAGGTCCAACGACTTTTCTTAGGTACTTCTATTGAGATCATGAAAACTCGACTATTGAGCTCTGAGATTACTGGCCAAATCCATGAATTGCTCCCTTAGAGCACTCCCATCAGGTGTGTTAAATGTGCCAAATGTCAAATATTTGGCACATTTAACACACCAAACACAAAAATAAGCTCTCATCAGCCGTTTTATATTCCAAAAATTTTAGAACATGTCTACAGTACCGTCTCAAATATGAGACGGTACGGAACAAAATGCTATACACTGTTACCTATATTTAATTCGTTTTTTCTCCCTCCTCCCTCATTTGTCTCTCTCGGTCACTTCATCTGCAACCCATCGCTCTCTCTTTCTCTCTATCTGGCATTCTCGCCTCGCCGTCTCGCCTCGTCGGCTCGCTGCGCCGTCTCGCCACGCCATCTCACCAAGCCTCGCTGTCTCGCCGCGCCGTCTCGCCACGCCATCTCGCCAAGACGTCTCGCCACTGGTCACTGACCCACTTCCATTAGCGACAGCGACGGAGACGGTTTGTTGCTCTTGAAAGGTAACAAACACTGAAGGAAGAAAAAAAAAATGGATTTGTGCCGATTCAATTTATGATTTAAGTGTAAATTGTAATTAATTTTATAATTGATTTGGTGGATTTGGGATGTGGTTTGTTTAAGGTTTCTGCCGGTGGTGGATGCGAATTTGTGCCGGTGGTGGGTTTGGGTTTGTGCCGATCTCTGGTTGTGTTTTTTTTTTTTTTTTTTTTTGAGGTAGCGTTGGCGGATGTGGGTTTGTGCCGGTGGTGGATGTGGGTTTGTGCCGGTGGTGGGTTTGGGTTTGTGATCTCTCTGGTTGTTTTTTTTTTTTTTTTGTTGTTGGTTGAGGCGGCGTTGGTGGATGTGTATTTGTGCCGGTGGTGGATGTGGGCTTGTACCGGTGGTGGGTTTGGGTTTGTGACGATCTCTCTGATTGTGTTTTTTTTTTTTTTTTTTAAGGCGCCGGTGGTGGCCGTCGGTGTTTGTGCTGGTGGTGACCGTTGGTGATGATGATGATGATGATAGTAGTGATAAGGATAGGGATAGGGAGGAGGAGGTAATATATTATTTTAATGTGTAGTAAATATTATTTTAATGTATAGAATTGAAGAATAAGACATCTGATAAATGGTATGTTGTAAAATGATGTGTTAAAATGATAAAGTGGGTTTTTGGTGTGTCAAAATGACATTTTTTTTTAGAAAGCTGATGAGAATGCTCTTAGTGCCTTCGACCAAACCCTTCTATCTAAATATTCTTAGTCATGATTTAAGGCACCCTTGTGGTGTTGTAACTAATAGTCTAATACTTTTAGTTTTCCCATAAGCTTTAGATCACAAGAAGTCATACCTTTGTAAGTGTGCGATCTTTGAACTTTTAAAAATTTTTTTTTTTGAGTCATTTTAATTTATTTACTTATATATAACTTTTTAAAACCTCAAATTTTTGTATGTACAATTATGCTTTAACCATCTATCTTTTCTTTTTAATTAATGTGTGTACATATATATATATATAAGAAAAAGTTACTGAATGCCTTAAATGTGTTAGTTTAGGAATTATTTTTTTAAAAATTTATGAAAAATGATTAAAAAAATATTTTTTTCCTATTTTTTTATATTTTTCATGAAAATGATGTCAACACTTTCTTAAAATAGTTTATTAATAATTATCTTAAGGCCACCTTTTAACATGACCCATATACTTTAACTATTAACAAAAAGATGCATATTTCCAAACCGTAAGCCCAATCATCATATCCACCCAATAACATGTTTTATTTTTAACTAATAAACAATTGTAAAATGGATAATGATGAATTGTGGGTTCCAGTTAGCTCAACTGATAAAGTCTTTGATGGTTGAATAAGAGATCTGAGGTTCAATCCCCGTCTACACCAAAAACTGATTGGTGTCTTGGTCTGATGATAAAGAGCGTTCATCAGGAGCGGATGCCATAGGTTGAAACTCTAAAAAAAAAAATCAAAAAATCAAAAAAGAAGAAGATAATGATGAATTAACTTTATCAACCCATGCATTGACTTTTGCTAACGATGTTCGGGTGTTCATGGCTTTAGATTTTGTATTAATTAATTAATTTAAAATTAAAAAACAAAAAAAAAAAAAAAAGAAAGAAAGAAAGAAAGAAAGAAAAAACAGTATAATTCGAATAAATTTGTAAAATGATAAGAAATTAGCAAAAGTGTTTCCTAAAGTTTCAAAGGATAACCGGAGTTCAGTATATGCGCTTGCACAGTGTTTCTCATAACGACATATAAGCATTTCTTTGTCACATATCCTAATTCTCTTGGCCACCTTTCGTCAAAAAAATTCTCTTGGCCACCTGAGCACAGTTTTTCTCATAATGACATATAAGCATTTCTTTGTCACATATCCTAATTCTCTTGGCCACCTGAGCAAAACCAATTAGGGATAGTTGGATCTCTAATGGATGAATCATAATAATTATGACGTGACGTTTTTAGATTCGTGCATGATAAGGAAGTGAACATCCTCACTCATTGGCCAGAAATTTGACAAAAGTATTAAGCAATCCTTCATTATTAGTATTTTTTTTTTCTACCAGAAAGAGAGAATTAGTACATAGGCCAGATATGCCTCTCTTTTCTAAGTTTTCTTTACTTTTCTAGCTTTCTTTCTCCTCCTTCCAAGCATCTCCAATGCATATCCAAAATTATTTCTATTTCTTATATTATAAAAGCGCGAATGCTGCTACAGTACTTCAATACTGTGCACTCAGAGTGTTTATACTGTGCAAACACTGTAGCGGCAACAGTACTTTGGTGAGGCACTTTGCTTTCTTTTCTTTTTTTTTTCAACCCTTTTGTTTAAGTTTTGCACAACAGTTACAGTGCCGCTTGGCACTGTAGCTACAGTAATTGCTTTTTTTATCTTATATTATAAAAGCGCGAATGCTGCTACAGTACTTTAATACTGTGCACTCAGAATGTTTATACTGTGCAAACACTGTAGCGGCAACAGTACTTTGCTGAGGCACTTTGCTTTCTTTTTTTTCTTTTTTTTTCAACCCTTTTGTTTAAGTTTTGCACAATAGTTACAGTGCCGCTTGGCACTGTAGCTACAGTAATTGCTTTTTTTATCTTATATATAAAAGCCGCTATGCCCGCTACAGTGCTTTGGCACTGTACACTCAGTGTGTTTGTACTGTGCAAGAACTGTAGCGGCTACAGTAATTTTTGGTTTCGTGAGCACCATGCGGTACTGTAGCTACAGTACCTAAAGCCTTTTTTTTTTTTTTTTTAGAGTAATCCTCCTTCTTTTTTTTTTTTTTTTCATTTATTTTGTTTTAAATATTTATGTAAATTGGTATATATATTGTTATACTAACACAATAATTTCACAATATTTTTACAATTATTGAAGTGTCAATTTCTTACAAGTCGAAATAAAATAATAAAATATGAGATTGTAACCAACTACAACTAAAAATAAATGTTTTGAGAAAATGTTAAAAAATTTATTGTGCAGTGCTTTTACTTTATTCAACTGGCATTGTAGTTAAAGTTTGAATCATACTTTTATCTCTCTTATACCTAAAGTTAAAAACCCTGAGTATGTTACTGAATTTCGCCCTATTGCTCTCTGTAATATTTTGTATAAGCTTGTGTCAAAAGTGCTTGCTAACAGATTGAAAAAGGTTTTGCCTCATATCATATCAGATTTTCAAAGCGCCTTTCAATCAAATAAGGCGATATCTGATAATATCCTTGTGGCCTTTGAATTACTTCATCACATGACGAGGAAGAAATCAGGAAAAATGGGATATATGGCTCTAAAGTTGGACATGAGCAAGGCGTACGATAGGCTGGAATGGGATTTCCTTCAACGGACTATGGAGAAAATGGGTTTTCACCCTAGATGGGTTGGATGGATTATGGAGTGTATTAAGTCAGTTACATACTCGGTGTTGATAAATGGTGAGCCTAAGGGCCACATTATTCCGACTAGAGGTATTCGCCAAGGGGATCCACTATCCCCCTACCTCTTTCTTTTATGCTCGGAAGGTTTGACTAGTCTCATTGAGCAAGCAATGAGTGAAAGACATATTGAGGGTTTCTCTCTTTGCAAGAATGGGCCAAAGATCTCTCACCTTTTCTTTGCAGATGACAGCCTCCTGTTTTGTCGAGCAAGGGTGGAAGATGTGATAAAAATTCAAGAGATTTTGGAGAAGTATGAAGTTGCATCAGGTCAAAAAATAAATTCTGATAAAACTACCATCTTCTTTAGTAAGGATGTTCCTATGCCTACTAAGGAACAAGTGCAAAATTTGTTGAGGGTTCCTGAAATCAAAGAATATGAGAAATATCTGGGTTTGCCAGCAGTTGTGGGGCGCAATAAAAGGGCTAGCTTAAACTATATCAAAGACCGAGTGTGGGGTAAGTTACAAGGATGGAAGGAGAAATTACTTTCACAAGCGGGCAAGGAAGTTTTGTTGAAAGCGGTAGTACAAGCCATTCCGACTTTTGCTATGAGTTGCTTTCGATTACCGGTTGGCCTTTGTCAAGATATTGAAATGCTCATTCGTAAGTTTTGGTGGGGTCAAAAGGGTGATAGGAGGAAAATTCATTGGAAAAAGTGGGAGGTGTTATGCAAACCGAAAATGGAAGGAGGGATAGGTTTTAAGGACCTATGCAAGTTTAACGAAGCAATGTTAGCTAAGCATGTGTGGAGATTGCTGCATGATACGGAGTCATTATTTTTTAAGGTTTTCAAAACCAAATACTTCCCCAACTGCTCTCTGTTTGAAGCTAAATCTGCCTCGGGCTCCTTCGCATGGAAGAGTATTCTATGGGCAAGAAAATTGGTTCAAAAAGGGGCGCGATGGAGAGTGGGTGATGGGCAGTCAATTAAAATTTTCCAAGATGCTTGGTTACCATCTGACAGCGGCAAAGTTTCCTCTCCTCCATCTGATTTGGGTCCGGATGCAAAAGTAACAATGCTCATTAATCCAGTCACCGGGTGGTGGAATACTCATCTAATTGATCGCCACTTCTACCCACCTGATGCAAAGCTCATTAAATCCCTTCCTCTGTGTTCAACCCCCAGTCTGATGTGCTGATCTGGCCGAAGGAGAAAACAGGGACTTATTCAGTAAAATCGGGTTACAAGCTTCTGTGTGAGTGGCAAAATGTGGAGCTGAATCAACCTCGAATTTCTGATATTGATAGGAACTTTTGGAGTAGTATTTGGAAGATAAATGTCCCAGGAAAGATAAAGCATTTTATTTGGAAAGCTTGCTCTAACTCACTACCGACGAAGGAAAATCTGCTGAAGCGGAAAGTTGTACAAGATACCGTGTGTCAACGTTGCTCAAATGACTCAGAGGATGTGGTTCATTCATTGTGGAGCTGTGAGGGTTTAAGGGAGGTGTGGAACAGGGAGTTTGGGTGGGTGTACGATGCAGGAGTCCAATGGACCTCTTTCTCTGAAATTCTGAAGTTTGTTCAGACAAGGCCACACTCCGTTGCTCTTTTTGCAGCTACAGCATGGTCCGTTTGGTATCATAGAAACAAGCTCAGGTTGGGTGAAGCTTCCATTCCGTTGGGACAGATAAGGAGATTTGCCCGAGATTATATCCGTGATTTTAAAACTCTGAACAGCAAGCCTTCTGCACCAGTTCGCTCTGCTCCTAGAGGATGGCGTCCACCTGCAAATGATGTTTGGAAGATAAACTTTGATGGCGCAAATTTTGGTGAGTCCGACGAAGCTGGAATTGGTGTGATTATTCGAGATTGTAGGGGCGAAGTTAAGGCTGCTCTTTCTGAAAAGATAAAAAAGCCTCCTACCGTGGATATTCTGGAATTGATGGCCGCAAAGAGAGCGATGACTTTTTCCCTTGAAACAGGAACCTACAGAGCTATGCTTGAAGGAGATTCTGCCTCAGTGATTAAAGCAATTCAGTTTGGTGGTTGGGAATTTGCGCAGGGGGGTCACCTCATCCACGATATCTCTGCATTAAAAAACTCTTTTCAGAGTATTTCTTTCTCTCATGTTGTACGGCAAGGTAATGCAGTTGCACATGCCTTAGCCCAGAGAGCTAGACATTCTTTTCCTTTATCTGTCTGGGTGGAGCATGTTCCACAGGACATTGTTTCTTTCTTTTTGCAGGACCTTGGTTTTCTTAATATAAAGCATTGGCATGGTTTTCTTTCTCAAAAAAAAAAAAAAAAAAACTGGCATTGTAGTTACAGTGCCTAAAGTTTTTTTTTTTTCTCGGTAATCGGTTTATGTTTTTTTTTTTTTTTTCCCTTTTAGATATTTATGTAAGCTGATATATATATTTTTATACTGACACAACAAATTTCACAATTTTTTCACAATTATTAATGTGTCAATTTCTTACAAGTCGAAATAAAATAATAAAATATGAGATACTGACCAACTACAACTAAAAATAAATGTTTTGAGAAAATGTTACAATCTTATTGTACAGTGCTTTTGGTTTATTCAACTAGCACGGTAGTTACAGTGCTTAATTTTTTTTTTTTTCCAGTAATTGGTTTGTGTTTTTTTTCTTTTAAATATTTATGTAAGCTGGTATATATATATTGTTATATTGACATAACAAATTTTATAATTATTGACGTGTCAATTTCTTACAAGTTGAAATAAAATAATAAAATATGAGACTATGATCAACCACAATTAAAAATAAATGTTTTGAGAAAATATTACAACACTTATTGTTATTACAATATTTTCACAATTGTTGAGATCTCAGTTTTTTATAAATCAAATAAAAAAATGCTAAGTCCACAACATTTTAACATTAATTTTTACAATGCCTAGAGTTTGTTTTTTTTTTTTTTTTAGTTATCGGTTTGTGTTTTTTTTTTTCCTTTTAAATATTTATGTAACCTGACATATCTATTTCTATTAACTATATAAATAGAGTCAAAGGTTCATGAATAATGTTTTTTGGTTTTTTCAATTAGTGAGGTGCACTTTTTGTTTTGTTTTCTTTTTTCCTTCAAGTATGCCAGCTGGTTTAAGTTTTGTTTTTGTTTTTGTTTTTTGTTTTTTTTTTTTTTCTTAAGATCTTTATATGTTTACTTTGTACTTGCAATGCAAGTTTACATTGTAAATACACAAAAGTGGTTAATATTATACACATTTGCACAAAAAATGGTAAATATTGTACAAATTTAATTTGCTAATTTTTTTGTGTCCACAATATAAATTTACATTGTAATTAAGTACAATGTATACATAGAGATATTGTGAAAATGTTGTGACGCATGTGTCAATTCCTTATGGGTCAAAATAAAATAAGATAAAATAATAAAATATCATACCGAGATCTAGCACAACTAAAAATGTCGTGACATATTGTTGTTATTACAATATATTTACAATTATTGAGGGGTAAGTTGTAGGTCAAAATAAAATAATAAAATATTAAACTGGGATCCGTAACGGTCTTATACGAATGAGATTAACTTTTTTATAACATAATTATCAAAATTTTTAAAATTAATGTCTATTTTTATTTTAGGATACAAATAAAATTTAAAATTGACCATAATCACTATTTTTTTTTTCAATGGCTAGCACGTGCCTTGCACGTGCTGCCTTAACTAGTTGTAGAAAGTAAAATGAATGATGTATTTCTTTGTTTGAAGAGTTATTATTCATTAGCAAAATATTTTCTTAACTTAAAAAAAATTAAGAAAGTATACAAAGAATAAAAAGTGTATTTGAAAGAATGAGTAAAAAATTCTTTAAGAAATAATGAAAAAAAATGTTTAATTAGAATAAAGAAATGATAAAGAATTTGTAACGAAGTAAAAAAGTAGATTTTACTTTCCAAATTGGGTGAAAATATATTGCCTCATTTGCGATAGATAAGTGCTGCCTTTACATTTGCATTTTATAATGTGGTATAGAAATAGAAATACTACACCATATTATTCCTTGAGAGTTGAGTTATGGCCATCATAGTTTCTTTTCTAATTCTTTCAACAGTTATACACTTTCAATTTCCACCTTTTCAATTCGTTTTTGCACATATTCTCCACAATCCAAATGATGCATCAAAAGTTAGCATTAGAACTTAGAAGGGTGGCAATTGTATATATAAGCTGCGCTTAGTGTGTTAGGCGTAGTTTTATACTTTTAGTGTATATTTGGAAAATGAATCTAAACTGACTCTTTGCATTTTATGTACTGTTTGACGGGTCTTACATTATTTTTTGTCTCAATTTTATTTTAAATAATCTAAATTCTAATTTTTAAAAAATAAGCTAATTTTTAGTTTTTAATTTTTTATCTCATATTATTATGTAAATAAATTATCAAAAATAATCAATTTCGTCAAAAAAAGGCAGCCGACTTGGCGTAGAAAATACAAGGCTACTGGATCAAATCAAAGCATGGCATTTGGATTGTGGCGACAAACGTACATGATATGGGACATACCTATTCGATTTTGTCCATGTACCAACAACTGAACTACGCAAGGACTGTGACTTGTCCGAATCTTGAATAATACAGGGTTGGTACTTGTTACTTTAGCTAGATCCAACCAAATAAAACAAACAACCCTAAAATAGTGCTGTTTACTATAATTTCACATCGGGTGATGTGTTTCCCACTTGGTCACGAGGTCATGGAGGAGTAGTGATAAGGAGAATAGTGGACTAAAACAGTCAAAGACTCAAAAGGAATGTAGATTTTAGATAAGCTAGCCCCTCAACATGCCGTACTTAGAGGCCGTGCTCAGAGGCTCTTTTATTATAATTTGAGATTACTGTATTTTTCAATCATAAAAAAAATTTAGGAGTGTGATGAAAAATTATTTCATTACACATAATACTCACCAGTATTTATTTATGACAATGATCAAGTTGAATTTAATCCTAAAATGTAGTGTTTTAATCCTAAAATTTAGTAATGTAATACACATCCATAATAAAAAGTTAAAAAAAAGTACACGTTTAAAAATATTGAATTAAACTTTTTTTTTAAAATCCCACGATCCATCCAAAAAACACTACCTAACCACCTTTCTTTTTTTCAAATTCAAAATTTAAAAATAATACACATTTGCGGATAACTACATGTACTGTTTTAATCCTAAAAGTTATCCACTTACTACACATCCATAATAAAAGTTAAAAGAGTTTAAATTTCAAATATATTTCTTTTACGGTAAATGGATCAATTTTAATCCTAAAATGTAGTGTTTTAATCCTAATAGTTAGTCACTTACTGCACATCCATAACAAAAGTTAAAAAGAGTTTCAATTTCAAATATATCAACTACCTTAAAACTGAGAAAAGGTACGTAACATTTTTTATGGAATAGTAAATTAATAATTACTAAATGTAAATTGAATTTCACATAGAATTATACAAATGATAAATATAATTTATGTTACAAAAGAAATTTTTTACAACAATTTCTTAGATAACAATCATTTCATGTGACGTTTAAATTGAAGAGCAAAATTTAGGTACAGTACTTAGATACTCTTCCTTAGATTCCTCTTTTACGATTTTGTCATGTGAATTTTTTCTTATGGGATATAAGTGTATTTTTTAGTTAAATAGTCACATGACTAAATCTTAAGAGCAAAACCTAATGAACAACACCTAAGTTACTGTAACTAAGCTTTGTCTTAAATTTAATAACCATTAACATGATACATCAAATATATAATAATACCCTCTAAAAAAAAGTTAGAGTAAATTTCATTTAAAAAAAGTATCTTCCTTTCTACACCTACCCTAAACCCCATACAACCTCACAGCAAACAATCAAAATAGAACCCCAAAAATCCCTTCTTTTTACATCTTCACTAACACAAAACAAAAAATCCCTCCTCTCCTTTACCAACCCGAAAATCCCAGCCACCATACAATTAAACGGATATAGAGAAGCACTATGCTTATCTGATCCAATTCCAACACTAACACACTCAAAAGACTTCCTAATGATAGGGATAATCATAAGTTAACCTCTTATTCAAAAGGGTAACAACTGAAAAGAAAAGATAAAGTGATCCACATCTAATATGAACTTTACAGGCCATAGAATTTGTATGGCCGTGAGCAGAAGAAGCAGAATAACAGCAAGGAGATTTTAAATATAAAAAATAAAAATAAAAACACCGAAAACAACATCCAAACAAAAATAGATCTTGGATGCTTTTCATTTATCAAAAATAAAAGACAAAAAAAAAATAATCCAAATTCACAAAATAATATTATTTTACCATCAAGTAGGCACAACATTCAACATCAAACAACATTGTAAACAAGGCCAATTCATACAATAAGTAATAACTTACCTTAGTAGCCCTGGTAATTCCCTACTTGATGTATCATCAAGCATGTTCTGCGTGGCTGCATCAGAAAACGCAGTAACAATTAGGACAACTATCAAACAATTCCAAACAATAGAATCATAGTTACACAGCCAACACCTCCTCACCAATGGACTGGATGTGCAAAGGAGATATATGTGTTAATAGGATAAGAGACCCACCACTGTTGAGAAATTTAACAAAATATAACATACTCTCGTCACGTTGATCTCTTGTTATGCAAAAATCCCAAAAACAGCAATGCCAATAGACAATGTCTAAAAAATATGTAGAAAAAAATTGGATCAAAACACTCACCATCATTATAGTAGCCATTACTCTAATGAAGAGGAAATAATAAGGACGGCCAACATGAGAGAGAATGAGGAAATTTTTGTCAAAAGTGAAGATCTATCCCTTTTTTTTTCTTTTTTTTTTTCAGAAGAAAACTGAAGAATTAGGAGAGTGCACTATTCATTGAATTTGTGTTTATGTCCGGGAGAGTGGGCTCCTTTTTTCTGGGCATTTTGTTTGTGGGAATTAAGGTAGTAATTCACAGTTATCTTAAATTGAACATGCTGAATAATTGGTAGTTTTCTTTTTGAAAAACTAAAATTTAGGACAATAGTTGGCAGTTTTTTTTACATATTTATTCTCGCTGGTTTAAAACTTGTAAGTGAATAGGATGAGGGTACTTTGGGCATCCAAAATGAGGAATCCAAACAGGGAAAACCTCTTAAATAATAGTATAGATGAAACGACGATACGTTTCACAACAAATTTTAAATGACAATTTGTTGTTGCCTTGTTGGCTTTCATCCGAGTCAATCACTGAAATCATTTTTTTATCTACTATTAACGGTTTGTTACTCAAAATTTATTGTAAAATGTTATTGATGTAAAATATTCCGAGATTTTAACATTAATTTTAAGTATATTTATTGTAGTGATAAGATATCCATGCATCTTATGCTCGCATGATTCCTTACAACAAGACCGAACATGGTGTGACATAATGATAAAAAAGATGGATTTGTTGCCAAATCGCTAGACCTCTTGTGGTGGGAACATTCTTAAATAGATTCCTCTTTCATTAGGATTTTTTGTGATCTTTTTACACTTGTATCACAGGTAGGGAAGAGCCCATGGGCTGGGTGACTTAGGAATCACATTCCCTTTGAATTGTAGGAATCTAATTGAAGGAGCATAAAGTTTTAAGAAAGCAAGAGAATTGGGAATTTTTATTAGAGCATGGTGGAGCATCTTTCTTGATGCTTATAATATTTGGCAAAGTTGTCAATAGAAAGGTGCTTGTTGCATGAAGCCTTATTAAGTTAGGTGCCTCTTTACCAACACCACCAAGATTGAGGTCTGAGTTAAGCCCACAATCAGTATAGAATAGTTTTGGTATTTAGTTTTTTTTTTTAATAGATATAATAGTATTTTAAACCTATAACATCTACTCTATAGTTTATAATAATTAGTTAATTACTCTTTATTATCAGGTCAAGACACCCATTAATTTTTGGTATAAAAAGGGATTAAATCTCAAATATTTTATTCGACAATAATAAATTTTGCTAGTTGAGATAATTGAAAACCATTAGTTCATTATAAAACAGTTATATAATCAATCAGAAATTCATGTATTATGCTCTTTTCTGATAATGGATTCGAATATTTTTTTTAATAAAAAAGTGCCCTTTACTGTTTTTGCTTATGTTTTAATCATTATGTAACCCCCATGCCATTTGGTAGTCCTTAAAATAATCACTAATGTCCAAACTTCGTCCTATTAAGGATTCCATTCGTCTAAAAAGGCTGGTGGGATGTGATAAACCTTTTTCCAATCAAACTCCTTTTTAATTGTAATGAATTAATAGAGAATAATACCTTAAAGAAGAAACTATACAAACATACAACCTTGTCATTAACATATAAGAAGAGGAACAAGATCCTCTCAATTTCAAGTTCAAGCACTTTTCATTTTGTCAATTTTACTGTTAAGATTTTGTTTTTTAGGTCTAGCATTGCATAGAGCTACAAACTACCACTGTCCCTTGAAATTTGTCATAGACGTAATAAAATATGATGAAATTTTGTAATTGAGTTATTTATTTTACCCAATAAAAAAAAAATTTATCCACTCTTATCGTTTAACCAATTGTGAGTTAAGGACAGAATAAGGATTTCATTATATTTGTTGTGCTTGTATCCCTGACAAGCCCAAACCATTGGGCTTCTATCCCTCCGTTGGGGCAACTTCTTATTTTCATAATTATCATTGTAGTTCATCTAGGCTTACGATGGATTGTTGTCTTTTTGATCACCCATTGACCCCGTCCAGGTAAGTATAATGGATTGTTGTCTTAAGATCTCTGGTAGTTAGCATATTGCTTGGGCTTAAAAGTTAGCCCAACCAACTCTTTGCAAGTCATAAATTATTATTGCAGTAGATAAATTATTACTATTTCTCGTTTCTCATCTGGACCGACCACTAATAATATATTTTTACTTACCAATAACTACTCACTATATTAATAATTTGTAAAATAGTTTGTAACTTTAGCATTTTTCCTAAAAAATAAAATGAAAAGAAGAAGAAAAGGAAAGAATTGAAAGAAAGAAAATTCAGGGAATTCTATGGTCAAAATGGAGCCTAAAAAAAAAAAAAAAAATAAAAATTGAAGCCTCAATCAACAATTAATAGTGGGCTCATGGGCCAGAAGATAGGCCCTCGATTTGTGGTCTCAACTTGAACAAGTGAACTTTGCCAACAGACAGTGTTGCACAAATACACATGTAAAAGCTTTAGCAGGATCTAGTTGAGTCAAATCTTACGTGTTTGGATCACATCAACAGTTTGTAAAATAGTTTGTAATTTTAGCATTTTTCCTAAAAAAATAAAATGAAAAGAAGAAGAAAATGAAAGAATTGAAAGAAGAAAATTCAAGGAATTCTATGGTGAAAATCGAACCTAAAAAAATAAATAAAAAAATTGAAGCCTCAATCAGCAATTAATAGTGGCCCCATGGGCCAGAAGATAGGCCATCGATCTGTGGTCTCAACTTGAACAAGTGAACTTTGCCAACAGATAGTGTTGCACAAATACACATGTAAAAGTTTCAGTAGGATCTAGTTAAGTATAATCTTACGTGTTTAGATCACATCAACAGTTTGTAAAATAATTTGTAATTTTAGCATTTTTCCTAAAAAAAATAAAATGAAAAGAAGAAGAAAAGGAAAGAATTGAAAGAAAGAAAATTTAGGGAATTCTATGGTCAAAATGGAATTCTTGGTGCTTATAATATTTGGCAAAGTTGTCAATAGAAAGGTGCTTGTTGCATGAAGCCTTATTAAGTTAGGTGCCTCTTTACCAACGACATCAAGATTGAGGTCTGAGTCAAGCCCACAATCAGTATAGAATAGTTTTGGTATTTAGTTTTTTTTTTTTTTTTCTAATAGATATAATAGTATTTTAAACCTATAACATCTACTCTATAGTTTATAATAATTAGTTAATTATTCTTTATTATCAGGCCAAGACACCCATTGATTTTTGGTATAAACAGGGATTGAATCTCAAATCTTTTATTCGACAATAATAAATTTTACTAGTTGAGATAATTTGAAACTATTGATTCATTATAAAACATTATATAATCAATAAGAAATTCATGCATTGTGCTCTTTTCTAATAATGGATTCGAATATTTTTTTTAATAAAAAAGTGCCCTTTACTGTTTTTGCTCATGTTTTAACCATTATGTAACCCCATGCCATTTGGGAATCCTTAAAATAATCGCTAATATCCAAACTTTGTCCTATTAAGGATTCCATTCGTCTAAAAAGGCTGGTGGGATGTGATAAACCTTTTCCAATCAAACTCCTTTTTAATTGTAATGAATTAATAGAGAATAATACCTTAAAGAAGAAACTATACAAACATACAACCTTAACATTAACATAAAAGAAGAGGAACAAGATCCTCTCAATTTCAAGTTCAAGTTCTTTTCATTTTGTCATTTTACTGCAAAGATTTTGTTTTTTAGATCTAGCATTGCATAGAGCTACAAACTACCACTGTCCCTTGAAATTTGTCATAGACATAATAAAATATGATGAACTTTTGTAATTGAGTTATTTATTTTACCCAATAAAAAAAAATTATCCACTCTTATCGTTTAACCAATTGTAAGTTAAGGACAGAATAAGGATTTCATTATATTTGTTGTGCTTGTATCCCTGACAAGCCCAAACCATTGGGCTTCTATCCCTCCGTTGGGGCAACTTCTTATTTTCATAATTATCATTGTAGTTCATCTGGGCTTACGATGGATTGTTGTCTTGAGATCTCTGGTAGTTAGCATGTTGCTTGGGCTTAAAACTTAGCCCAACCAACTCTTTGCAAGTCATAAATTATTATTGTAGTAAATAAATTCTTACTGTTTCTCATCTGGCCAATCACTAACAATATATTTTTATATACCAATAACTACTCATCACATCAATAGTTTGTAACTTTAGCATTTTTCCTAAAAAATAAAATGAAAAGAAGAAGAAAAGGAAAGAATTGAAAGAAAGAAATTCAGGGAATTCTATGGTCAAAATGGAGCCTAAAAAAAAAAAAAAAATTGAAGCCTCAATCAGCAATTAATAGTGGCCTCATAGGTCGGAAGATAGGCCCTCGATCTGAGGTCTCAACTTGAACAAGTGAACTTTGCCAGCAGATAGTGTTGCACAAATACACGTGTAAAAGCTTCAGCGGGATCTAGTTGAGTCCAATCTTACGTGTTTGGATCACATCAATAGTTTATAAAATAATTTGTAACTTTAGCATTTTTTTCCTAAAAAAATAAAATGAAAAGAAGAAGAGAAGGAAAGAATTGAAAGAAAGAAAATTCAGGGAATTCTATGGTCAAAATGGAGCCTAAAAAAATAAAAATAAAAATAAAGCCTCATTCAGCAATTAATAGTGGCCTGCCCTCGATCTCTGGTCTCAACTTGAACAAGTGAACTTTGCCCGCCGACGATGTTGCACAAATACACGTGTAAAAGCTTTAGCAAGATCTAGTTAAGTCCAATCTTATGTGTTTGGATCCCAATTTGGAGCCACTCAACTTCAGATATTACAAATCATATATATGGTCTATTTGGATACTGTTTATTATTGAAAACTGAAAACATTGTAGTAAAATAATTTTTAAATATGTGAATAGTGTCGTGAGACCCAGTTTTAAAGAAAAATTTGCTGAAATGGGACCCACACAAAAAACGTAGCCCATTCACAAACGCAAACGCGTTTTGTATCCAAACTAACACATAGGGCCATACTTGATCTGAGCCCAATTTCCATTAAAAGACTTAAAGTTTCTTAAATCAAGTTATAAAAAAAGAAAAAGAAAAAAAATATTATGATTAGTCTTGATTCTCTTGAATAGATTGGCAATCCTTGCAAGTTACTATCGAGTTTTTTTTTTTTTTTTTTTGAGAGAAACCGGCCTAAATTTATCGAAATGCTTGAAAGTCAGCCAAATAACAATTATAAAGGTTTGATAGAACAGATTCCATCCAAATTAAAAAATGAGAAAAAGACCTTGCTCTTTTGGCCGAGCATCTGCTAAAGCATTACCTTGCCTACAAATACGAGAGAAAGAAAAGTTTTGGAAAAAGCTAGTAGAAGACCAAATGTCTCTAATAATGTGACCAAAAGAAGAGTGCAGAGAAGTCTGATTGCGAATAGCATTGATGGATGTCTCGGAGCTCGGGAGTCGTCTTCAAAAATAGAGCTAAGGAAGCCTACTTCATGTGCAAACTGCACGCCTGGCTGCTAGAGTTTCTAGGACCAGCACAGATTCTAGTATAGGTATCCTTTCAGTCATCGCTGCTAAGACCTCACCTCTGTCATTCCGAACGACAACGCCAATCCCTGCTACATTAATATCCTCAAACATCGCCCCATCATAATTTATTTTTTCAGAACCTGAATCCGGAGGCTTCCACGCAGTTTTTTTCTTCCTCATCTTCATCTTTGGGTTTGGCCGAAACCACATCCCTCATCCTTAATTTATTTTCTTCGAGTCCAAATTGCCCAACTTCTCATGGCAAAGAGCTCCGTATCAAGATTAGAGCTGAAGTTACGTTATGCTTAAACAAAATCCTCACTCCTCCAATGTCATAACCAATGTAATATAATTTTTTTTTTCCAATATCAAGTAATACAATTTAAACATAGCATCATAGCATGTCAATTCAAAAAATTATTTTCTGTTAATTAACACAATAATGGCTTACATCTTCAATGACCCAAACGATCAAAATCACAAAATTTGAGGTCAATTAGATTTTGTTATTTTTAGATTTGAATACAAATACAATACTACAATCATACCCATCTACACACGAAAAAAGCTGTGAAAGCAACAATGCCCTTCTTCTTTCATACTGTAGTTTGTATGTAGAGACATATCATTTGAGAAATATGAGTAGCAACATAGCAAGTTGCCAACCTAGTTAAAACACAAGCCTCTTGGCCTATATGAACTTCATATAAATTTTAAGACAAAATACTTAATTTATATATATATATAAAAGCCGGCTTTAAAGGGTTTAGGTAGCAAGTACATAATGCATTTTTTAGGAAATCAAGCAACTTTCATTTACATGAGAATTTGTTTATTAGTTTTTGCTAATATACAATGTAATGAGACTCACTAGATTCCTTTTAATATTTGTGTCGCCGGTACTCATTAACAAAAATCTTAAACTTCTAAGCTTTTGTTAACATCATTTGTTAAGAAGGAATTCAATGGGCCTCAATAGAAGAAACAAAAAAAAAAAAAAAAAAAAAAAAAAAAAATATATATATATATATATATATATATATATATATATCCATTACAATAATTGGGCAAATTACAACTCACCTATTTGTGGTTTTGCCGAAATTTAAATTGCCTACTTGTGGTTTGAAAATTGACACTTTACCCACTTGAAATTAGCTTAGTTAGAGTTTCGTAACCCACTTCGGTAAAAAACAGAGCTAAATATGTAATTTTGCTCTAGTTTTATGTCTCTCTCCTCCAAAAACATAAAAAAATATAAAAATACAAAATTAACTAAAATAAAAAGAATTCAGTAGAATACTTGCATCATGGGATTTCAAATCACAGGTAAACAATTTAAGTTTCAATCAAATCTCAAGTAGGTAAAGTATCAAATTTTAAATTATAAGTAAACAATTTAAATTTCGGTCAAACTATAAATGAGTAAGTTGTAATTTACCAAAAACTCAAACTTAATTCCGCGTTAGATAATTTCACCCATGTTAAAATTGGGAGTAATTATTATTAACTTTGACTAGTGTTGTTTCTAAAATAGAAAAATAAGAAAGAAAGAAAAGAAAAGAAAAGCGTTGAAATTTGTCCATTAAGGCATTAACTTTTTTTTGAAAGTCATTAAGGCATTAACTAGTAACTACCGCCGAACAATACTGTACTCACATCATGGGTCCTAAGAAAAAGAATAAAGAGACAATAGAACAACGCCACGTACAAGAACACATCATAAATTCGAGTACGATGATGCACACCATAGTCACGCCTCTCCGTCTTTGGTTAATATTCAAAGTTCAAACAAATATTTGTTAGCAGGAGAAAAAGTTATCAACTAAAAACACCCAATAGCAGCACTAGCTCACAGCTCACTTCCTCTCTCTCTCTCTCTCTCTCTCAGTCTCTCTGCTCATTTTCTGTAAAAGTCTCTCTCTCTCTCTCTCAGCTTCCGAACTTCAATCCTCAAATGGCTTCCGTACTCAACACAGTTCCGTCCTTAAGATTATCGAACTTCAACAACACCAAGCGAGTCCGAACTCGGCAAGTTTTCACACCGAGACCTGTGTCATTCACCAGTGAGTTCACTCCTCAATACTTTTTATACTTTGTGCCTTTTGATTACCCAAAAAACACCAAAGTAGAGAAGAGAAGCTGAAACTACTGACCTCTTTATAAAACTATTCAAAAATTTTCAATCATAGTTACTAAATTAGTTTTTTCTTTGTAACCAAACACGGTCTAAGATTGAGTTATTTGAATTTTTTTCAGGGCGGAGACTTACGATTAGAGCAACTGAGACCGACGCAAATGAAGGTCTTATGAATTGATTAGTTAATTAATTAAGATTTTTTTTTTGTGTTTTAAAATTTAAGTAGGAAGAAATTGAAGTTGAATTAAATGTGTGTTAAGCAGTTAAACCTGGAGCGCCGGATAAGGCACCGGCAGCTGCCGGTTCAAGCTTCAACCAGCTTCTAGGCATTAAAGGAGCTGCAGAAGAAACTGTGAGTTTTTTTTTTTTTTTTGGTGAATTTCATTTTGAGCTCTCTTGGTATTATCATTCTGTGAATTGTTTGAGATTTTATTTATGTCAAACATAACTTTAATTACGTTAGGGGATAATTGATTAAAAAACAGTTATTGGAAATTATATATATGAATACTAAGCACAAACACGAGCGGAGTTATATGTATGTATATATATACACACACTATATATGTTAAAATTGTTAAAACATAGGTTTGATGTCGGATTAGTTTTGATGTTGGAATTTAAGAGTGATAGTGGGAAGAGAGAAGTAGAGGGCCGAGGTAAAATTAACGTAATTCGGCCTGCACATAAGTACATTGAATCTAGACTAGTTACAGTAGGCTCGGGCCTTGGGCTTGCATTGTCATGAAACATAATTTGTTTTTAATTGGATCAATACTTCCAATTGAATGAGTATGAGTAATGGATCCATGGGTATATGGGGAAGGGGTATTTCTAATTGTAACTAAATCTTCGATTTATGATTTGTATAAAAGAGATTGAATGTAAATAGTTATTGAACAATGGCTTTGGTTTACTACAGACATTGACGTAGTATTTTGTTTTACCTTGGTGGAAACAAAATGCTTTTCCCTAAGGATTCCTTCAAAAAATAGAGAATGAAGTAGCTAGAAAGATCGTTACAATCCTACTCTTCTAAGTAGAGTTGACATTGTGATTTGTATATTGCAGAATATATGGAAGATCCGACTTCAACTTACAAAGCCAGTTACTTGGCCTCCATTGGTATGGGGAGTGGTTTGTGGAGCTGCTGCATCTGGTACCCCCCCTTTGCAAATTATGAATTCAGTAGCATTTTCTATCATAAATATTCTAATTCTTCTTTTTGAGCATTTTGTTAGTTTAAATAATACTTATGCTTTTCTCTAGTAAATACTACTTCCTAATCTTCTTCCCCCCATCTTAGTACCTTTGTTGTAATCATAGATTTACTGCTCGTTTGGAGTTGCTATAGGAAGTGAAGCTTTAATAATAGAGCTTTCGTGATATAAAGCTTTAATTGAAAAGTTCTTTAGCGGTGTTTGGCAAATTGAATTGTAGATCTTTTTTTCTAAAAGCCCCAAATTCAACTTTAGTCTCCAAGTTCTTTCCAGTGTTAAGGCCCCCCTTAAGCTCTTTAGTGAGATTGCCAAACTTTAGGAAATTTCAGCTAAAAGTGGTTAACCCCCTTGAAGCATCGTTCAACCCCTCCTTAAGTAAAACCAGACATTCCCTTTGTCTCCACTTGGTTAAACACCATAAAAACCTATAAATTGGGATAATTGTAACAAATCTCTAATTACTAATTTTGATAAATATTGTCAAGCTTTGGCCTCACAGATCAATGTATGATCCAAGAATGTGTGTGTGATTCAATTTTTCTTACATGACAGGAAATTTTCACTGGAACGTTGAGGATGTTGCCAAATCGATTGTTTGCATGATGATGTCTGGTCCATTTCTCACTGGCTACACACAAGTACAATTCATGGGAGATTTAAAATAGGGTTCCACTTTGACTGAATAGGAGCTTCAATCTCATCTAACATAAACTTCTCTGCCTGTTACATTTTTCAGACACTTAATGATTGGTATGACCGAGAAATTGATGCTATAAATGAACCTTATCGACCAATTCCTTCAGGGGCTATATCTGAGAATGAGGCATGTAATTCAACTTTTATTATTTAAAAGAATATAGTGACTTAACTGATTGTAATGTACTCGTATAACTGCCACTAAGCTTATTTTCTTTTCTCTTCAAAAACTTTTCTCAGGTCATTACACAAATTTGGTTGTTGCTTTTAGGAGGCCTTGGGTTGGCTGGTCTATTAGACGTGTGGGTATGTAATTTAAAATGGTTTATACATGTTACTCTTTTTATAAATATTGAAAGATGAATGTCAATTCCTGAGTTTTGTTCTTTACAGGCTGGGCATGATTTTCCTATATTATTTTACCTTGCGCTTGGTGGATCCTTACTATCATACATATACTCTGCTCCACCCTTAAAGGTACTTCATGTTTTTTTGTCTTCCTTGTCATTAAGTCAAGCCATTCTACTTTCCTTCATGTAGTAGTCAAAACTCTGCATAAGACATGACTAAGTTCTAAACATTGTTGCAGCTGAAACAAAATGGATGGATTGGCAATTTTGCCCTGGGAGCAAGTTATATCAGTTTGCCATGGTGAGATGTCCTGTGCTTTATTGTCTTTGCTAAAATGATGTAGACAGATTGAAGTTTTTCCGGGAGTCGTTAACATATTGCAATTTTTTCTTTTATTGAATTATTCATTGGTTATTCTTCAAGGCATATCAACAGAGAAGTGTATGTCTTGTTGTAAGTGTTTGTCTACATGATGCACATGATGAGACCATGACATATCTAATGGGGGATTCTTTTTGTAATGAAAACAGGCTTAATTGAACCACTATAATAACCAATTCATGATTTTTTCAGGAAAAAATTATAGGACTTTTGTTTTTTATCCATTGCTTACAGCCCAGGACTTTGTAAATTGGATGTTCATTACTATTGCTTGTTTGTGGGTCAAATGCCTAATAGGATGGGAAATTATTCAGGTTGTAGGTTAAATTCTTCCTTATGGGTTGTCTCCAACATGTTACTAGGATGCAAGTTTCATACAATAGGCTAATCAAGAACCATCATAAGTCTAATTTTCTAGGTTAATTAACTTTAAAAAGCTGAATTATGAGTATAGCTAGTTTTAATTTGATCTCTTATTGACAGGTGGGCTGGTCAAGCTTTATTTGGGACCCTTACACCAGATATAATTGTTCTGACTATCTTGTATAGCATAGCTGGGGTATGTTTTTTGGGAGAAGTTTGGTTATATATGTTACATGTGTGATCCAGTCATCACTATTTGATTATTGCTACATTACATTTCAGTTGGGTATTGCCATTGTCAATGACTTTAAAAGTGTTGAAGGAGATAGAGAATTGGGACTTCAGGTATCTCTATTGTCTGTTACATGTTAATTATATAAATTCTCGCTATCTTAGAAACACTTTATTGCCCATCCTTAGAAGTAGCTGTCACAACCTTTTGTATGGTAATGCTGTTTGGGCAGTCACTTCCAGTTGCTTTTGGTGAAGAAACCGCGAAATGGATTTGCGTTGGTGCTATTGACATAACTCAGTTATCTGTGGCTGGTACATCATTTTTATCTATTTCCAATATTTATATTTCTTTAAAGAAATATATTTTTTTGAAGATATATTTCTTTAAACAAATATTGTTTGTTGCTGATGTCATGTCACAATGTATTGAACAATGGATTGATGTTACAGGTTATCTGCTAGGGGCTGGTAAACCATACTATGCTTTAGCATTACTTGCTTTGATAATACCACAAGTCATTTTTCAGGTAAAGCACTTACAAAGGTTCTCCACCGTAGAATTTAAGGTTCAACATTGAATATTTAGTGTTTCCTTTTATTGTAGTCGAGTATTTGTGTGGTTATATCTTGGTGTAAAACTTAGTTACAATTCCTTAGGTGTTATACCTTAGGTTCCCCAATTAAATCAATAACGTAGTTGCATTGACCAATGAAGCATAAATGATGTTATCTTTTTCCAAGGATGATAAATTGATTAAAGTCAACCATGTGGTTCATTGGCTAATGCAACCACACGATTGAATTTAATTGGGGAACCTAAAGTACAAATGGAACTGTACCTCAGTTTCACGGCTTTCACCCTCTATCTTGCTACTTAAATTTCTTTGCCTTCCATTGTGAAAGGTAGCCAGTTGCAACGAGTATTAAACAGAAAGTTTTTTGAACTGTCATGCTTATAATAATCTACTAATATACGATTTGTGTTTCGTTTCATTATTTTAGAAAATAAGCACTCTGCTAATATCAAATTTTTTTTTTTTTGATAAGTACTCTGCTAACACCAATTCTTGTGCACTGCAGTTTCAGTATTTCCTCAAAGACCCTGTTAAGTATGACGTGAAGTACCAGGTATCCTCATTTATTGAATTACAGCTTTTCAAGGATTTCCTGAAATTTAAACCTGCCAATAAAGCAATTTCATAAAGGATATGACTTCTACTTTCAAAAAACTATTTAGTCAATTAGTACAAGATCAACCAGCACAAGTGGATAACTTTGCGGTTTAGTATGTCACATGAAGTAACAACTAATAAGGACCTCCAAAACAACCCATACAGGTGCTTTATAGGTGAACTATTCATAATGGTGTGGATTATAATAAGCTCTCAAGTCCTGGACATCCAATACCCTCCTAGATCTTCCATGTCTGATTCTTTTTTGATAATCTTCCATGTCTAATTCTGATCAGCATATGTTTATCCTATGTGTATGTTTCAGGCAAGTGCCCAGCCATTTCTTGTGCTTGGTCTTTTGGTGACTGCTTTAGCAACCAGCCATTGAATTTTCAATTGGGGCTTTGTAAAATGACGCTGTGGAGAGAGGCAAGAGGTGGACGCAGAGCAAAAAGCACATTGAACACAGCTGCTTTGGTGCACAAACCACACCAATCGAATAATACTGTTTTGTTAATCAATAGGCATGTTTTGCTGATTAAACTATCACGGTCACCCCTTTTAGGCTTTTCTTGAGGCGAGATTAGGCCTGTCAATCATTGTATGTCTATTTTTTCTTGTCTACACAGTTTTTGCTTTTTTATTTTTGGTTTCTTGCTTTCAAGTCTTGTAAATGTGATGGTTTGTTGTAGCATTGTGCTTTATTAGCATTCTTCCTTGATTTTTACTTCTCAAAGCACGAGATGCCCAGAAAATGCAATCCTGAATTTACGTTTTGTTTCAAACGGAATTTCATCACATTTCTTAGTACGTCCACTGATCCCATTTCCTTATTTGCTCAAACTTCAGAACTTTGAAATTCACTCTCTCGTGTTAAAACTTCAGAATTGTGAATTTTGAATTTTCACTTCCTTATGTATCGTATGACACTTCTTTTACTTCGTATGATACATCTCACACTTGTTCTTAATGAGTCTGTTCCATAAGCAATAAACACAAAGAAAAACAGCCCAAATCCTCATTTTAGGTTTGGACTGGATAGAAAGCCTAAATTCAAGCTGGAAGGTCCAAGGAGGCCTGAAATTTCGGGAATGTCCAAATATTTTGGTTTGCAAAGCCCAAAAAACTGTTGCTATCTATTGGGCTATTTTAGAGGTCAACAAACCGAAATCCAAAGTCATTTCTAGAAAGAGAGACTACATTGTTAGGTTAATAGTTTAAGGACAAAATTTAGTTATAAAATTGATTATAATATAAGGCTATAACCTTAATATCCTTTTATTGAAGGTGAATTTTGATAAATCCATTATTGAATTATATTTTCTTCTTATATCTTCCATGCTTACAAAATTTCTATAAAATTAAAAAATCAATAACTATATCATCAATAAATTGTTTAAATTACAAGTTTTTGTAGTTTAAAATTATACATAAAATGTAAGTTTATAAATCATATAGTAAATAATATTCAATTGACACAAAATTTGATATGTATATTAAGAATATAAAGAACATATAATTCAACGATTATATTTTTAAAATATATAATAATGTGAATGATATTGAGTAAGGTTGTAGCCTTAAGCTACAACCAATTCGGTCCCTAAGCTATAACCAATTCGGTCCCTCTGTTCATTCGCTTAACAAGTATAAAAGACAAGGAAAGCAAAATGAACAAAGCATGGATTGATTTCATTAACCATTTCCAACAAAGTAGTTCATTTTGCAACAACCAAATAGGGTCAAAGTTTTATCCCCTTTTTTTATATGGTCCGACTTCAAAGACACCGAGATCATGTGTGTTTGCGTGCGTATATATATTGGAATGTTCCATGCAGACAACGAAGTTCAACCAAAAAGTTAGCATCAACTATTGAAAAGAGTACTAACAAGCAAACCGTTGCATAAAAAAAAGGGCACCATGCATTATTAGGTTTAGGGGGAAAAAAAAAACCAACATCCCGAGACCATATATCATGCCCTTCCCATTCTAGCTAAGCTAGACTTCAGCATAAACTTAAAACTAGGATAGAATACAAAGCACAAACCAGAAATTACACACCTACTAAACCTAAACCATTTCATTCTACAAAGACAAAGGTTAAAGAGACATCACACAAAGCCTAGCTAGCCAGAGTTCCAAAACTTGTTAGTAGTGAACTAGTGATCAACGGCTCTTAGTCCTGAACTTGGACTCATCAATCTCGATGCCTTCCTCGGCAGCACGATCTCCTCCAGACTTGTCCATGGTGCTGAGTCCGCCTTTGCGGCCCATCTCCTGGTATCCCTCATGTCCCATCTGATCTTTCCTAGTCTGTCCTCCTTTGCTGCCCAACTCCTGGTACCCCACATGTCCCAGCTGCTCCCTCCTTGTCTGCCCTCCACGGCTACGTCTCCTACATCGATCACCACCACCACCAACAATGCCAATAGCACATCTTAAATTGAATCAACACTTAAAACTGTTTATTCCAAAAGTTTAAGTAGTTAACAATGATCTACGGTATTTAATCATTAATTTCCTACATCGATCACCACCACCACCAACAACGCCAGTTAGCATATCTTAAATTGAATCAAGACTTAATCTGTTTATTCCAAAAGTTTAAGCCGTTAACAATGATCTACGGTATTTAATCATTAATTTCCTACATCGATGATCGATCACCACCGCATATTTTAAATTGAATCAACACTTAAAATTGTTTATTCCTAAAGTTTAAGCCATTAACAATGATATACTGTATTTAATCATTAATTAATTGTTCTAATAATCTCCTAATAATTATATAGGAAAATGGTTAATGCACACAAAGTTAAAAAAATTATTACAAACAACTCTCTGTTGTGTAATAGGCTGTGTAATAAACATTGCTTAATAATTAGAGTGTGTAAAAAACTTTGCTGAATAATTAGAGCGTGTCTTAACTTATTTTTTATATGTAAGATAATATATGTTTTTTATTATTGAAATGATGTCCAAAATTCTTCAGCATAACTTATTTTTTATGTGTTAATTAATATATATTTTTTTATTATTAAAATGATGTCCAAAATTCTTCAGCACCTAATTAAGTTTCCCTCATACTTATGTATAGTCACACACCAGATTTTATTATTGATAAGAACCCATAGGATGACTTAAAATGGGTACCTACTAGCTAGATATCATGAAACGTTAAGTGATTAATCACAATTTATTAAAAAAAAAAAAGTTTCAAACGTTTTAAGAGAGAAGTCATAATTTATTTGAACATGTGATATGAGTTGTTCTATTCTTTACAGAACTGATAATTAATCAAATCATATATATCTCTTATGCTTCACTTTTTAAGAAAAAGTCAACTTAAAACTTTATATTCGAGAATGAAAATTTTATCATTAAGAAAGGTAAAGTGGAGAATTATATATGAAAGAAGCCCTACTACTTACATATTATAGCATGATAAATTATCGTGTAAGCTGAAAAAGATAACCAAAACACACGTAAAAAAAAACACAAATAGGTTTACCTTCAGCGAGGTGCTCCTGGGCTTTAAGGCTCTTCCCACCAGTTCCACCAGGAACAACTGTCTCTCCCTGCCTTGCCCTAGAGTCTAGTTCTGATCTTTCCTGTCCTGATGCCATTTCGTTTTTTTTTGGTACTGATCTACTCTCACAATCTGTAATCGAGCTTAGTTTTTAGTTGCCAATTGCACTAATGGATGCTACGTACTACAATATTGAAGATCCAAAGTGTATTTACTTGCTATATATACATATAGAGCATCCGATGGTGAAAGTAAAGGTGTGAGAGGGAAGTAAACTAGTAAGAAAGGAGTGGTACACTACGTAGACGACACGTTAGGGGATAGACGCGGCAGAAAATAGCAATGGAACGAGTTGAGTCAGTGAAAATAGTACCCATTAACAGCAATCAAAATGACACGAGTCCTTGGTTATGGTAGTTAAAGTCTTCCACGGGTTCTTTGTGTGTCTCACATTCCTGCACAAGTTCCATGGACGTTGGAACTTGGAACCACAAACATGACGCGAGTGTGGATTAGGAGAGATTATTGAGTACTCCGGTAGTATATTCCCTCTCTCTTTCACACATGGAGGTAGGTACCATTGTGGGACTCACCTCCATGTGAGAGGAAGAGAGTATACTCCCGGAGTATCTAATAAATTTTCGTGGATTAGAAGCTCTGTACTGTACGGCCTGGAAATGCGATTAACTCATTGGCAACTAACTTGAGAGTGAAACTAGATTGAAAGTTGGTGCAATTGTTGCTTTCGCCCTCTCACAACATTTTTTTTACTTTTATTCATTTTTTTATACGCTATGGTTGACACTTCAAGTTGTTTATTTCGACTTTAAATCTTAGTCATTCATACTAATTGCATCCAGTCAATCTAACCAATTTTCACTTATGGAGAATGCAAAAAAAGAGAGAACCAGAAACCCCGAGCCAGGCCCACCTCCTGTTCCCTTCCATGACCATCACCACGTGTCTCGGCATTGACAATGTTGTGTTGCATTCATTTGTAATAAAATAAAAATACGTTACTAAACCATTTTAGAAAAAATTTGATGGAAATATGAAAATGTGATTAACTTTTTTAACAACTTTCTCAATTTTTCATAAAAAGTTTTTTAAAATGGTTGATTAATGTATACTCTGAAGCATACATTAATGAGACCCATAAAAATACACGGTACTCAATGTTTGAAAGTCAAGTACTATGTAAATTTTTTTCCTATAAAAATATTATGTAAAATTTATTTTATTTATTTATTTTAATTAGTTTTTTATTAGCAAATTTGATACATCGATACCTATTATTTTAGAGTTACATTCGTTAGTTTTAGGAATACTATTATGGATTAAGATTTATAAAATTTCATGATTTTAGAAAGTATTAGGAATACTTATTTGAAAGCTTATCTAGTTTTTGTGGAAATTGTTTTGGTGAAAGTATGCTAAAGTATACTTGTACATTGAAAAAGTGAAAAAATGCGAAAAAAATGAGATTTTAAAACGCTATACATAGAAACTAAAAAAAAGCTAAAAACTAAAAACTAAGTTTATAAATTAATGCCAAACAGACACTAATATAGATTATTAAATTTGTTAATTTATCATGCCGCATCTTTGATCTAAGTACTTCATTGTATCTTTTTTTTTACCATTGGCATCTCTTGGAAATCTTGCAAAAGTATCTCCCTTTTGTGTTACATAGGCTTCACTTGATTATTTTGTTTTTTTTTCTAATTCACTTGATTATTTTGTTAACATATTGAACTTAAGTAAATAATATTCTTTTGCAATCAATTCTTTTTCTTTCACTATTTTTTGGTAACACATTGTAGCTATTGTAGATGTAGAAGTGCACTATAAGTATGTGTTAAGTGATTAGACTTATACACTGATTTACTTCAGATTGAAACTTAAACAGACTGTGTAGCAAGAGGAAAAATTATGACTAGTATATTTCAAATTATTCCTAAAACTAACCGATTTAAAAACTAAGGAATGTAATTCTCTTATAAAATAAAAAAAAGGAGTGTAACTCTAAAATAATAGGGATGTATCAAATTTACAAATTAAAAAATAAAAATAAAAATAAAAAATGAAAAAAATTATTAATTTTTTTTTTTACATAAATATCAAGTATCGTGTATTTTTATTTTACTAAAAAACAACAACGCAACACACTCTCCATGACCATGCCCACACGTGCTTCCTCCAAAACCATTTCTACCTCCTCTCTCCGTGCCATGTCACTGGCATACCCACATAATCCTCTGAGACAATGTGAGTGTTGCTGTTGCCAGAGCTCGGGTGGAGGAAAATATATTGCCAAGACACGTGGCGTTGGTCATGGCTCAGGTTCTCCGGTTTTCTATATATTTTTTCATATTCTCTAGTGAGAATTTTTTTTTTTTTGGTTTTTCGTGTGTTTGTGATTGAAAGAGTTGTGGTTAGTAATGATGCGGGTGGAAGTTAAGTTTTTAATGTAATTATTTGAAAGATGATTGAGAGAAAAAATGGGGAGCTTATTGTTGAGAGGTGAGCATTTGAGAAACTATTTTACTTCCTTCAATTTTTATAATAAAGATTTAGTTGTTTATTTATTTATTTTTTGGTTTTTTGTTTTTAAGAATTTAAAAGTGTTTATAGTGGTACTTTCAATGACTTTTTAGCATTCGTCATTTTTTTTTTTTTTTTTTTTGGTATTAGATGGTTTCTTTCTTTGTCGTGAAATAGACATTCGTAATTTCCGTAGCTTTGGTGTGCATTTGTAAGATGCTTGATCTATATTGAAGGGTATTGAATTGAATACTTAGTAATGTGATACTTGAAGAAATTGATTGGCATGGATTGGGGAGTGAGTGAATCATTACAAAGGACTAATGGCAAAGACGTTAGATTGAGAGGACCTCCCATTTTTTCCGAGGAATTTTTCTTTACTCATTCTTGCCCTCACTAGAATTTTCTAGTAAGCATCTCAATCTCATGGCAAAGGTGGCAAAGGGCTCAGGTAGGAAATCTCATGGCAAAGATGGTAAAGGCTTTTAAAGCAGCTCATATCGAAGGCAGGAATAATTTAAACACCTGCTTGGAAAAAGTAGTTTGAGAAAATTGATAATGATATTAATGGATATTAGTTTTAGCATGTTCCACTTTTTAACTCTTTTGGATTGTCTTAGCTGACTATACTCAGTTTATATAAGGGACAGTAGCTACACTACATAGTCAGAAGCTTAAGGCAAAAAGTGATACTCAGATTCACCACATCTTTCATCTCAGAAAACAAGGTTGTTGCTTTGTTATACACTTCCTCAAAAAGGCAAAAGTTAGCACCAACCAATTGAAAGTACTAAGCCAACCATTGCCCACAAAAAAAGGGCATCATGCATCATAAGCCCTTCCCATTTCTAGCTATCCAAGACTTCAAAGAAAAGTCTGGTTTATGACTATCCATCAGAAACACACATACACTAATGGAACACAAGCACAAACCAGAAAAGCAACACATTATTCTTACACAACTACCAAACCTAAACCAGTTTATTCTACAAAAACCAGAAGAGAGACATCACACAAAGCCTAGCTAGCCAGAGTTTCCACAACTATTTAGTAGTCATATTCAACGGTTCTTAGTCTTGAACTTGGACTCATCAATCTCAATCCCTTCCTCTGCTGCACGCTCTCCTCCAGACTTGTCCATGGTGCCGAGTCCACCTTTGCGACCCATCTCTTGATACCCTTCATGTCCAATCTGCTCTTTCCTAGTCTGTCCTCCTTTGCTTCCAATCTCTTGGTAACCCTCATGTCCCAGCTGCTCCTTCCTTGTCTGCCCTCCACTGCTGCGCCCTTCATCACCACCAACAATGCCAAATTCGCACAATATGATCATGCTCACAACTTTAGGTTGATGCTAACTTAGTTGCTTAGTGCTTATTTGCTGCTAATTTTATTTGTTAAGAAATAATGATTTCAGCTTATATTGATTAAGCAGATGAACTAACCAATTTGTTTTTAGTTGGCTGATTTAGTCTTTTTATCTTGTTATCTATTTGCCAAACATTTTTTTTAGCTGTTTAGCTTATCAATTAATAGTATTTGTTTATCACAAAGTTTTTGGTTTAGTTTTTTAGTTTATTTACTTAAATACAATTTTTGAGATCTCACTGTTTTCTAATTACCATTGTATTTAACCAAAAACAAATTAAACAAAAAACCAAATTAATCGGTACCAAACAGACATCTTATTGTTCTTCGAATGTGTGGAGTCCTTGTCCCACAAGCATAATAATAAATCTTAGATGAGTATTATTAATGTCACGTATTTCTTTTATCTTTTTCAATTCTATTTAAAGTATTCACTTTTCACATAGAAAATTTATAGTACCCTAAAAGCAAAAAAAAAAACAAATAGGTTTTACCTTGAGCTAGGTGCTCCTGGGCTTCAAGGCTCTTCCCACCAGTTCCACCAGGAATAACAGTCTCTCCTTGCCTTGCCCTGGAGTCAAGTTCTGATCTTTCCTGTCCTGATGCCATTTCTTTTTCTTAAGACTCTACTCTCACACCACAAACTGCTATAATCAAAGCTTTAGTTGCCAATTGCACTGATTGTTGCTAGCTATCATACGAATAAGTACAATGAAGATCCAAGTAAACACACTACTCCTTTATATAGAGGATCCAATTGTGAAGCTGAGTCTGCTGAGAAAGGAGGGTAGAAGACACGTAAGGAGATAGACGCGGCAAAAGAGTAGCAGAGGAAACTACAGGTGAATGACAAGTAGCAACCTGAGTCAGTGAAAACAGTATCTATTTACAGCAATCAAATTGACACGAGTCCTAGCTTCGTTTCCAGCCATTCGGTTGGCTATGCCTATGCTAGTTTTAATGTCTTCCACGTGTCCTTCGTGGTCTCCCATTCGACCATTCCTTATGCCGCTAACAACCTACACATCAGTCCCATGGCCATGGAACTTCACACATGCTTGCTTGGGCAGAAATTAATGTGACAAATTGCAAGTTATATGAGAGAAAGAGAAACAAATGGAACAAACCTAACAGTTCATAAAACACATTTTCTTTTTCTTAAAATAAAAAAACATATTTACTATTTTTTTATTTTTAAAAACATGATAAAATTTTAGTTTATAGTGTCAATTTTATGAGAATTATTTTTTATCATCAAATTAAGATATCAATAAGTTTTTTTTATGTAAGCAGGTTTGAATTCCAAATTTTTTATATTCAAGAATAAGAAACTTTACCAATTGAATTAATTAGAATCTACCCACATTTTCCAAATTAGTTGCATAGAATTTCTCTAGCTTACTTGAAATATAAATTAAAAGAAAAAACTATTAAAGACTTTCTGCTCCAGAAGGATACAGATATTAATATTCACATGAAAAAATAATGAATTCAATAATTGAAATGGTTGAAAACAAAATTAAGCCAAAACCTCAATTCATTAATGAAAAAATATCCAAAATTTTGAACTTAAAAAAAAAAAAAAACGGAGTTAAGTAAAGATAGACTTACATAAAAATTTGGACGGATGGATTCTCTCGTATCCAATTGTATGTTTGATAGCAAATTTTGCTTTTAATTAAAGAATATAGATTACGTGGAACAAAGCACCAAACAAAAGCCATAACAAATTAAATCCATTATAAAATATTGATGTCAATAACAAATAATCATGTAATAAGAAATTAAAAAATTACCTGTAAGGTTGTAGGTAGGGCAGAGAGAAGAAGGAAGAATATAACAAATAATTGTAAAGTACGTAGTAAAAATAATGAAACACCAAAAAACGGTGTGTATATATAGTGGGAATTTTATGTTGTGAATAAGATGATATGAACAAAAAGAAATAGTTTAGGTGAAACTCAAATACTTTTTATTTATTTATTTATTTTACTTTATTTTTAGGAAAAATATGACATAAGTTGCAAATTTATCCACCAAAAAAAAAAAAGGTAGGAAAAAAAAAATGCAAGTTCTATCTTTTTTTTCCTTTTACGTTTTTTAAAGAAACATAGGAAATAAATGCAAATTCGATCTTTTTTTTCTTTTACGTTTTTTTTATCTCTCTTTTTTATTTAAATTCTATCCTCAGGTAATTCTATTCTATTGATTTTAGGTTTTGTTGATAAAATTTTAGATAAACACAACTGTTATAGTTGTTGTAGGGTCGCAATTTGGGGTCCAGGCTTAACAGTTATGGGGTTCTGGCCCAAGGAGCCCTAAACAAAGAATTTATAGAGAGTGGGTTACGGAACTAGGGCCTAACAGAATGCACACTAGCTAGCATTGGGCCATACAACAATTGAAAACAAAAGAAACTCCTTCATGTCCACTAGATATACGGTCTGAGGAGATGTGGGAGATATATCTCTGTCCCTGCTCGAAGGCTATGGTTCTCACCCTCTTTCTCTGTCCTAAGTTCTTCTTTTTTTCTGTCCCCTCTTCGTGAGGACTCTCCCTTCTTATATAGCCTCCTTGAAGTCATTAGGACCCTACACTTGTTGAATATCTAGACCTTCACTTGAGTGCCCGTCCCATCGGACATCTTCCCCATCTTTCTGTGAGTTGCGGTAGTCAAGGTAACATTGTTCGCAAGTCCCCTCCTCATTAATGCGGCCGGAAAAGTAGTTGCCATGCATTTAATGTGGCAGCTGTAGCCCCTCCCTCTTACGAGCCTAGGGGACTCATCCCTGTTACTTATACTCGCTTGAGTGAATCCTTATAGCTGGCAGAAGGCATGTTCGAACCACATTTGGTACGTCCGAGGAGACATTTCTCCTCGGACCACCTTTTAAACAACTTTTGGGCTCATAAGGATTGGGCCAGGAGCCTTCAGGATGTTCACACCTTCTTCTCGGCCATGGTTAATCTTCCCATACGGGGCCCAAGGCCCATTGTATGACCTTGGGCCTTTGCCCCTACAGTTGTAAATCAAATACTACTTTCTTTAATTACTTGATTTGTCATATTTATCCAAAAAATATGTATATATCTATTTTTAAAATCTAAAAATTTATTAAAATTTCTGCAATTTGGTGCCGCCATATGGCGTAACCACGGCGTCTAAGTCCAACTTTTATTTTATATATATATATATATAATAATATAATATGATTGACAATCTATAACAATTCTCTAAATTGGATTAAACTTAAGGAAATCAACCTAAACAAATACACAAAATATATTCAATTTGATGGGAAAAAAAAAGAAAGTAGAGTAAACAAATATGTACTTGTAAGGTTGTAGGTAGAAGAAGAGAATAATAGCGCAAAAGAACCGTATGATGGATATTAATTATGAATTATTTGATATATATATATATACACACACTCCACATTAAACAATTTTATATGAACAAAAACTCAAAGGCTAATTTAAGTCTAAAGTCTAGAGAATTTTATAAAGACACACGTGACCCAACTATTGCTGGGACTTTATTAACCCTTCAGTATTCTTCTTCTATTTATTTATTAATTATTATTATATTATTATTTAAAAACTTAGCTAGGAACCGTGATCTCCATATAAATAGAAAATAAAGATGTGGATCAATAATATTCCAAGCTGGGTGCCAAGGTAGCAAACGGCTTTTAATTGTTATGATTTTTGTTTTTATCCACTTAGAAATACAGCAAGTGTAATTCAACTTGAATCAAATTAAGATTTAAGCTAACTGGAACCTACAATTAATTAATTATTATATTAACTAATAAATAACTAAGTTTAACACTTAAGGTTGGCAGACTTATCCATTAAAAAAAAAAAGTTGGAGGATTGAAAGGATAAAATCAAAAAGTTAGTTTTGATCATAATTAAAAGATAATCTTTATATATTAAGAGGATTTAGAAAGTTAGTTATGATTTCAAAAAATATTAAAAACCAGCATTTGTATCCATATGTAACATTCTAAATTAATAATAAATAAAAATATAATACCCTAACTTAATGTAACATTCTAACTTACTAATAAATAAATATAACACCCTAACTTAAAGTAATGTTTGTAATTGTATTGTGTTTTAGCTTTTAAGAACACATATATTATATTTTTTATCATAAAAAAACATAGATATTAATATTACACATGAAAAAATAATGAATTCAATAATTGAAATGGTTGAAAACAAAATTAAGCCAAAACCTCAATTCATTAATGAAAAAATATCCAAAATTTTAAACTTAAAAAAAAAAGGGGGGGGGGGGGGAGTTAAGTAAAGATAGGCTTACATAGAAATATGGACGGATGGATTCTCTCGTATCCAATTTCATGTTTGACAACAACAAATTTTGCTTTTAATTAAAGAATATAGATTACATGGAACAAAACACCAAACAAAAGCCAGAACAAATTAAATCCATTATAAAATATCGATGTCAACAACAAATAATCATGTAATAAGAAATTAAAAAATACAAATATATTGCTTGCTATATTGACTTCTAAAAAAACACTAAAAGGTGTGATCAAACATAGAATTTTAGCCTATCTATAAAAATTGTTGATAAAAATCATATTATATATAATAAAAATGCAACAAATACACAAAATTTATTCAATTTGACGAAAGAAAAAAAAAATTACCTGCAAGGTTGTAGGTAGGACAGAGAGGAGAAATGAAGAATATAGTAAATAATTGTAAAGTACGTAGTAGAAATAATAAAACACCAAAAAACTGTGTATATATAGTGGGAATTTTAGATTATGAAGAAGATGATATGAACAAAAAAAAGTAGTTTAGGTGAAACTCAAATACTTTTTTTTTTTTTTTTACTTTATTATTAGGAAAAAGATAACATAAGATGCAAATTTATATTAAAAAAAACACAGGAAAAAAAAATGCAACTTGTATCTTTTTTTCCTTTTACCCTTTTTTAAAACTTATCAAAAAAAAAAGAGAGAAGTTTGGAACGTTTTTTAGCTTTTTCATCTCAAATGGACTTGAATAGGAAAAAGTTGATGAATAATAAATTGGAGTTTACGGTTGCCGAAGCTGGTATTAAAAGAATCCTAAGAAAAATAACTAGTATTATGCCGTATAAAACTTGATTATTAAATTAATATTTATCATCTAAATTTTCAAAATTTTAATATTATTAAATTAATATTATTTTATCAGAATATCAAGCTACAAAACTTTTTTTTTTTTTTTTTGAGAATGAATGCTACGAACTTTTATTAAGAAAACTCGGCCAAATCAGCCTGATATGAATCAACAACTTCCGGTGGAACATCTTCCATCCATACTACACAATTTGGGATAGTAACAGCTAACTTCGCCAAATCATGCGCTACTAGGTTGCCCTCTCTCTTTGTATGAGAGTAAGACAATAAAGAAAAAGCTGGAATAAAACTGTAAGCATCCTGAATCAAAAGACCAAATGGAGCAAGTCCAACATCCTTGGTTTCTAACGCCTTAATCACCAGCAAAGAATCTCCCTCAAGGACAGCTGCTGAGATGCCCACCTCCCTAGCAAACTCAAGAGCCCTTGTGGCTGCCCTGGCCTCAATTTCAATCGGCTGTAGGAGCTGGGGAATTTTTTCTGTCATGGCTGCTAGCACCAAGCCTTCTCTGTTACGGATAATAACTCCCACCCCTGAACAATTTTCTTTGGCAAAAACGGCTCCATCAAAATTAATTTTGAAAACGTCCAATGGAGGTGGCTTCCAACGTGTCCTCATGCGTGGTCTACTAGGTGAAGATGGCGGTAAGATAGCTTGGT
This sequence comes from Quercus tomentella, assembly GCA_028535165.1. Lineage (NCBI taxonomy): Eukaryota > Viridiplantae > Streptophyta > Magnoliopsida > Fagales > Fagaceae > Quercus > Quercus tomentella. The sequence continues at coordinate 14,813,551 of JAPQVY010000012.1, forward strand.
ATTCTGAATATCTCTCAGCTGCAAATTAAGAAAGAAGGTTCAGGGAGCAACATGATTGTTGAGAGCGCATCTGGTTCCTTTGAGTCCAGATGGACCACACCGTGAAAGCAAAGAGAGCTGGCTTCCGTTGATGCTCAAATACCCAAGCCATCAATTCACTGAAGCTGGAAAAAGAAGTCTGGTTCCGAAAACTCCATGCGGTATCCTTATCCCACACACAATCCAGGTTTTTGCAAGTCCATACTGCATGAATCATGTCTTCCGCTTCACCTCGACAACGGTCACAGGTCTGATCCGTGATAATAGTTCTACGCAGAAGATTGCTCTTTGATGGAAGGGAGTCACGGCAAGCTCTCCAAACTAGATTCTTCACCTTATTCGAACATGCCAGAGCCCAGATTTTCTTCCATAGGCCTTTTTCATGATCAGGCCGAGCCTCCCTATGAGAACCATCCTCTACTTCCTTTAAGAACCGGTACCCCAGCTTGCAATTGAATTTACCGTCCTGTGCTAGTGGCCAAAACAATGAGTCTTCAGTAGCTACCCGGGCCAATGGAATGTTCTTAATTTCTTCTGCTTCTTCCGGTGCAAACATTCCATCCACCATATCAGCATTCCATGTGCGTGTCCCTTCGTCTATCAAACAATCCACAGTAGCTTCCTCCATAGATTCCACCATCGGAGATGCTACCAAAGTTGGGTGTTTTCGTGGCAGCCAATAATGTTGCCAGATTTTGATAGATTTCCCATTGCCTACCCTCCAACAAGCTCCTTCTAGGACCACGTCACGACCCCTCAAGATGCTTTTCCAAGCATACGATCCAGAAGAGGATTCTTTTGCATCAATTAGAGAGCCATGAGGAAAAAACTTCGCCTTAAACACCTTGTAAAAGAGAGAGTCCTTATTGTGGATAAGACGCCACGCTTGCTTAGCTAGGAGAGCATCATTGAAATGAGCCAAGTCACGGAAGCCCATTCCTCCTACCATCTTAGATTTTGTTAATTCACTCCAACGAAGCCAATGAATTTTCCTACGATCCCCCCTTTGGCCCCACCAATATCTTCTTATCATAGCCTCAATATCTTCACAAAGCCCAATGGGGAGTTTGAAGCAACCCATGGCATAGGAAGGAATAGCTTGAATTACAGATTTAATGAGTACCTCTCTACCGGCTTGTGATAACAACTTGCTCTCCCATCCTTGAAGCTTCCTCCATACCCTTTCTTTTATATAATCAAAACTCGCCTTTTTTCCCCTACCCACAAAAGATGGCAGCCCTAAATACTTCTCGTAGGATTTAACTTCTTGAAGTTGGAGAAGATTTTTGATATTTGCTTGTGCTTCTTCCGATGTAGACTTGCTAAAGAAAATTGCAGTCTTGTCTTTGTTGATCTTTTGCCCCGACAACGACTCATATTCAGCAAGCAACTTCAAAATATTATTACAATCCTCATAGGTTGCCCTGCAAAAAAGAAAGCTATCATCTGCAAAAAACAAATGGGTTAATTTCGGGCCTCTCTTGCATAAGGAAAAACCTTTGAGATCACCAATTCTCGCCGAGTGTTTAATGAGAGCATGTAGACCTTCAGAACAGAGGAGGAAAAGGAACGGGGAGAGTGGATCCCCTTGCCTTATACCACGTTTGGGATGAATCATTCCCATGGGTTCACCATTAACCATAATGGAATATGTCACCGTTCTAACACAACTCATAACAAGAGCAATCCACCTAGAGCAAAATCCCATTCTCTCCATAAGTTTCTCCAAATAAACCCATTCCACCCTATCATAAGCCTTACTCATATCTAGTTTTAAGGCCATAAAACCATGTCTACCCGAGCTATGATGCTTCATATGATGGAGGGTTTCAAAGGCAACCATAATATTATCTGAAATTAGGCGATCTTTAGCAAAAGCAGATTGGTGTTCAGTGATTAGGGATGGAAGGAATTTCTTTAGTCTATTAGCTAGGACCCTGGAATATATTTTGTAGAGAACATTGCATAGACTAATAGGTCGAAACTCCGTTACAAGTTCAGGGTTATCAACTTTTGGCACAAGAGTAATAAGAGTATGGTTTATAGGGTCGGGTAAAGTACCTGTATTTAACCAAGAGAGGATGGCAGTGGTTACATCAACCTTCATAAGCTCCCAAAAATGCTGATAGAAGAGTGGAGGCATCCCATCCGGACCCGGAGCCTTTAAAGGTGCCATTTGATTTAAAGCTTCCCACACTTCCAATTCTGAAAAATCACGCACCAAGTCTGCATTCATCTCTTCCGTCACCAAGCAAGGGATTTTCTCAAGAGCCTCCACAGTAAGGCTCGGCTGTGAAGAGGAGAAAAGCTCTTCGTAGTAGGTCGTCAACTCCAAACCCATTTCCTCCCTCTCGGTTAACCACTCACCTCTAGCATTTTTAATCCCCCTGATTACATTCTTCCTGAACCTCTTTGTTGCCTTGCTATGGAAAAAAGCTGTATTGCTATCACCTTTACTAAGCCATAAGACTCGTGACCTTTGGCACCACATTCTAGCTTCTCTATCTAGAAGGATATTGATTTCAGCCTTAAGACCCCTGACCCGAGAGTTGTTCCCACTGACTATTGCTTCATTTTCAGCCACCACAAGCAATTTCTTCTTCTCTGCTAATTCCCTTCTCACATGACCAAAGTTATGCTTACTCCACCGGGTTAATTCCTGTTCACATTGAGCCACCTTTTTCAAGATAGCTAAGCCTGGATTCGGATCACAAGTATTATTCCAAGTTTCTTCAATAGTTTCACCACAAGAGGGCTCAGTCAACCACATTTCCTCAAACCTGAAGCACTTCTTCCTACTCGGCTCTTCCAATCCCAATAAATTTACCCAAAGTGCAGAATGATCCGATGACATAGATTGAAGGTGATGGACTCTAGTTCCCGAAAATTTGTGAAACCAGGAATTAGTAGCCAGGCACCGATCTAGTCTTAGTCTAACAGAGTGTCCATCATCAAAGTGTCTTGCCCATGTAAATTTTGAACCTACAAAACCCAAATCCATGAAGCCACACTCATCAATCACATCTCTAAATAACTGCATTTGATTGTGCTCCCTCCTAGGTCCACCCAACTTCTCATCATGCCGAATAATTTCATTAAAATCCCCGGCACAGAGCCAAGGTCTATTCTGCCTTGAATTTAAAGACCTCAATTTGTTCCATGCTTCAATTCTCCTTGAGGTCTCAGGTTCCCCATAAAAGCCAGTAAATCTCCACTCATTCTCGGAATTCCCATTGATAATAGTGTCAATGTAATACCTATGTGAATCTACTACAGTAAGGTTTACAGAATTCTTCCAAAATAACACTAAGCCACCACCTCTGTTAACCCTCGACACCACCCACTTCTGATCAAAGTTTATTTTGCTCAACGTACGGTCTAGCCTTGCATCATCTGCCCATGTTTCGGCTATGAACACGACAGAGGGATCTTTAGCCCGTATCAAAGTAACGAGCTCATTTTCTGTACGTAGGTTCCCAAGCCCACGACAGTTCCACACTAGTAAACTCATTGCTTCTGGCAGGGCTGGAACTCAGCCTCTGCCAATATCTTCTTCTTGGTTGTGCCTGCTTGGGAAACCTTTCTTTTCTTTGGTAACTCAAGTAAGCTTTCTGTTTCCTCAGCCACACGTTTCTCCCCTACTGCTTCGGTCATAACTGTGTCTGTCCCTATCTCAGTTCTAACAACTCTTTTCCATGAACCTTCAACATGCACGAGTCTGGTTTGAAGATTGGAAGTCATTGCTTGAGGAGCACGTGGTAAGGAGGTGTTAAGTGGTGCACGTGCTTCTACATGCAGCTCCTTAGAATCCTTAATAGAAGGTGATTCTATAATATGATCCTTACCAAGACATGCTCTGTTTTCAGCTACATTCGAATCCACCAAGTCAAACTTTCGAATTTCCTTATCAATATCCTCTATTACTTCTTCGAACTCACAGGCCTACTTATTTCTTTCCTCAAAATTCGGCAGATTTATTCTTTCCATAGTCGTGACACTCCTTGACTCTTGTGGCGGCAAATTCTCCATATTTTTCTCCTGGAAATCCGGAACAAGATTTGCACTTGAGGACTGATTGATACTTTCCTTAGCAGGACGAATAACCTCCGGCGAAGGTTTACCTGAACGGACAACCACCACAGGAGGCTTCTAAACTGGTTCGCTGTTCGTCGTCGATGCACCCGATTTCCTGCTAGCAAAAAAACCAGGGACTTTAACCGTATTTCTCCTTGCAGGCATAAACGGCGCTGCCTTAATCCAGGAACCGAACTGCTGTGATTCAGTTTTCAAGCTTCCTTCACTCTCAATCCAAAGAGGACAATCACGATCATTGTGAGTTAGGCAGCCGCACCAATAGCACAGATTGGGGAGTCGCTCATACTTGAAAGACACCCACAATTCTTTGCCATTGTCAAGTGAGATTACCCTTCCTCTGCACAAAGGTTGAGTGATATCCACTGAGACTCTAACTCGCATAAAGTTTTCTCCTTCCGAATCAGAATCATCAGTCGAAGTATTAATCCTCCCTGCCGCCTCACATATTTGTTCGGCCACTTTTCGCCTTCGAAATCTCACTGGAAGGTCGTGAACTTGCACCCAGAAGCTAGCTCTATTAAACTCCATATCCTTCACGTCTATATCTCTGTCATAGCATTGTAGTACCATGAGATGTTTATCAAAACTCCATGGCTCGGCTCCAATAACTTTCTCCATCTCTTCCTTATTATCAAACGTAAACAAAACCACATGATCCCCCTTTTTTTTGATTTTAAAACCATTCACTGATCTCCATAATGGTGTGAACGTTTTGGCTATAGCATCAATGTTGAGGGCTCGCTTTGTCAAGAATTTTGCAGCTAATGTGTACTCTGTTGCTGCCTGTTCTTCCGAAATTCGAAGATTTGACCCTTCGCACTCCGATAGTGTTAAACAACTCCATGATCTCGTTAGGTCATCCATCCTAAGGAATAAAGAAAACTGTTTCCCTAAACCCCTGGAAGAAAAGAAACCACAAAGCCTCAAGGCAACCTTGTTGCCTTGGGGGACACAGACACCTTCAAAGAAGGGACGGCTATTCTACGACCTAGGGGAAGATGGAGACCCACCTTTCGCTAGAGAGGAGAAACTTGTTTGTCCTCTATTCCCAAAAAAAGTTTTAATTTAAAGCTTAACCGACCGATTCTAAGTTGAATTGACTAGTTCAGTCCTGTTTTTAAAAACAATGTTATTATTTGATGTAAAATTTCACCATATAACTAACCACATTACTCCTTCATAAATATTTCAAACAATATTGCTATCAGCAATCTCAAGCTACAAAACTTGATTATTAAGGGATAAGCACAATCCAAATTCTTCAAGAGGTGATTAATATAAATCTATCCCAAGAAACAGTATATATCTCCAATAATTTGATAATCTCTATCTATTCCAAAAAACAGTATAAATCTCCATTAATTTGATAATTTCTTCGTTGATGACATTTAAAAATATATATATATATATATTAATTTGATAATCTCTTTCTCTCTTTTTTTTTTTTTAAATTTTAATTTTTTATATGTTACGTTATGTTGAATCAACTCTTCTTCTTCTTCTTTTTTTGCCCCCCAATTCTATTCATATGACCTCTTTTTAATTCCAATTTTTATGGGATAAAAACAAACACATTGATTAGATATCTTTAATTTTAATAAGATTTAAATGAATTATATTTCAAATGGAACTTTACCAATATATATAACCCTATATATCCTTTTTGGAGTGAAACTTATTTCAATATGTGAATGCCTAAATCTCATGATAATGCAGGTTTGCATTCTTTCTTCTTCTTCTTTTTATTATTATTATTATTATTATTATTATTATTATTATTATTATTATTATTATTTTCATTTTGATTATTTTCTTTAGTGTTATTATTGGTTTTTTGTCTTCATGTGATTTTAATTAATGAATTCAAAATATTCGAAAACATTGTCAACTTTCTAAAGGCTCCTTCTTTGTTTTTGTATTTTGTTTTTATTAAATTGATTAGGTTTTGTGTATTGGTTGCCTTTTGTTTAAACTAATTTTCTTAGCTTTGATCTAATTTATATGCTTAGGGTTATGGTCTTAGAATTAATGATTAAATATGGTTAGTGTAAGGACTCAAATTGTGACGATCCCAACTGATATGGGCTTCGTACGTTAAAGGCCCTTGCAATAAAATTTGTAGAGCGTGGGCTGAAAGGCTAGGCCTTAGTCACTGGACGGTGGTTAGTCATGGTGCTCATGGTAGAAGCGTATCTAATAAGACCTTTCCTCCGGCACGGCCTGAGCGGCTCCGGTCCTTAGACCTTGTCCGAGGGGATTGGTATTCTTATAACTCTCCCTTGTTTAGGGCTCAAGGGACTGGGAGACGGTTTGTCCCCCCTTCTCTTTAGTTGCTTCTCTTTCCTTTTTATACTAGCCTTTTTCCTTCCTTCCTACGTCCACGTGTAGGTTCAACTTTCTAGGGCTGATACTTGTCCCATCAGCCCATACCCAAAAGTGGTTGGGGGTGGTTGTAAAAGCTGAAAAATATTGCTCTGTCAGGCGCAGAGTATTTCATTGCAGTAATGGTTGCTTTTCCCTTGTCCTTTGTCGCTATCCTATTCAAGGGTCTTTTCCACGTTAATGCGGAGGAGTTTAGCATTTCCGTGAACTGTTCCTATACCGTATTTGCCCTTTCCCTCAGGGGTGCTTCGAGATGCCGAGGACAAAATAGTCCTTGGCTATGTCCTTAGGCCGTTTGGGTTCTCATTGTATGTCCTCGGCGATATCCCTCCTCGGCTCGGGTTTTGGGCCCCAAGATGAAGTGGGCCGGGGTCACAAATTCTTTGGCCCCCACAATAGCCCCTCAAAACCCTGTTGTCCGGCCCCTCGGACGGAGAGGAGGGTTTTGGTGACGTCGGGCTTATGTTACGGCTTGCCAAGCCTCATCCCTCATCAATGTTAGTGCCTCTCTATTTGCTTGGGATATGCTTCTGGTCATGAGACATTCCCTTAGCTTTGCTCGCGCCGCGTTCTTGTCGTTTCAGTGCACGGGCGCATCTTTAATAAGTTCCCTTTACGAGGCGACGCAAATCCAACAGTTGAAAATGACGTCGGGAGTTGAGCGGGAATTATCTCGTTCGTAGCTTTTCTTGGAAATCTGTACAGATTAAATGCCACCAGACTTGCCTTCCACATAAGAAGCGAGGTAGGAGATCATTTTCTTTACGTACAGACCCCTTAATCTTTTCAAGTTCCTAAACCACCTGCTGTGCTCAAAGTCCTCACTGCTAGTGGGATTAAGCCTTAGGAAGTGATATGGTTGGGGCGAAGATGGGGGTGAAGGGACCACACCCTCTCCAGAAGCACTGGATCTCTCCGAGACTCAAGATGGCCCTATCAGGGCAAGGGAGATAGAGACTTAAAGCACCTCTTCCCCTTGACAAAGCGGGAAAGAAGCCTCTTCTTCTTTTAGCCAAGATCCGAAGCAGGTGCTGGTCGCACCAGATTTTTGGTGCGATAGCATCAGGGTTGCTCATCGTCGGTATCATCCGCTCTCTCTCGAGCGTTGCTAATATGGCACTGGCCTGATGGGAGTCAGAGTTGGCATGGGGACTAGGCATCCCCGCTTCTTCCTCTCCTTTTTCTCTGGTGCCCCCTTTTGCCTCTACTTCTTCTTCTCTTCCATCACTAGGGGCATCCTGGTGCTTATGCTTCTTCTTTTGCCTCTTCTCCCCTTCCATCAATGGGGTTATCCTGACGCACTTAATCGCCATAAGAGCAGAATTTTGAAGGATTTATGGTTTCCTTGTATCTTTTTCCTTTTTGCTTTTCTTTTTGCTTTTGTGGTTAGCTTCTGGTATAGGCTTGCTTGAGCCCATCATTGTACGCTGTACTATTTCTTTGTATTAATAAAAGATGATTTTATCTTTATTTTATTCTAAGTATTCTTTCTTTTCTGTAATAGTTATGCTGCGAATGGATGTGCCATACATTTATACCCATATATATATTTTTTCTGAACGATACTTGGGGCCGAGCCCTTCGTTAACAAAAAGCTATTATTTTGAACTTACTGAGACTAACAGGCATAATAATGCCGACATGAAAAAGGTTATACATATAAGACTAACCGAGATAATGGCTGAACGTTTCTGTATTGCGTATAAGGCGATCACCCGAGGATGGGTAACCCAAAATGAACTATCCGAGATGATCGCCGTGTACTAGGATGCTTAACCACATTCCTATCTACCTTCATGGCCTTAACCATTTTTGACATGCGGTCCGAGGACCGAGGTATGACTATACCGGGCCTAAACATTTGTTTATATTGGTTTCTTCAGAGCTAGGGATCCGAGAACAGGACGGGATTTCCATCCTGTCTAAGACTTAATTCATTTTCTAATGACTAATCTCCCCATAGGTTTGAATCCGAGGACCATGCAATACCTTGGTTCTGTCCAAAACTTAGATTTTCTTTAAGTAGTTGATTTCCCATAGGTTTGAGTCCGAGGACCATGCAATACCTTGGTTCTGTCCAAAACTTATCTTTTCTTTAAGTAGTTGGCTTCCCCATAGGTTTGAGTCCGAGGACCATGCAATACCTTGGTTCTGTCCAAAACTGAGATTTTCATTCTGATGTACTTGGTTTCCCCATAGGTTTGAGTCCGAGAACTATACAATACCTTGGTTCTGTCCAAAACTTAGATTTTCATTCTGATGTACTTGGTTTCCCCATAGGTTTGAGTCCGAGGACTATGCAATACCTTGGTTCTACCCAAAAATTAGATTTTCATTCTGATGTACTTGGTTTCCCCATAGGTTTAAGTCCGAGAACCATGCAATACCTTGGTTCTGTCCAAAACTTAGATTTTCATTTTGATGTACTTGGTTTCCCCATAGGTTTGAGTCCGAGGACTATGCAATACCTTGGTTCTGTCCAAAACTTATCTTTTCTTTAAGTAGTTGGCTTCCCCATAGGTTTGAGTCCGAGGACCATGCAATACCTTGGTTCTGTCCAAAACTTATCTTTTCTTTAAGTAGTTGGCTTCCCCATAGGTTTGAGTCCGAGGACCATGCAATACCTTGGTTCTGTCCAAAACTGAGATTTTCATTCTGATGTACTTGGTTTCCCCATAGGTTTGAGTCCGAGGACTATACAATACCTTGGTTCTGTCCAAAACTTAGATTTTCATTCTGATGTACTTGGTTTCCCCATAGGTTTGAGTCCAAGGACTATGCAATACCTTGGTTCTATCCAAAACTTAGATTTTCATTCTGATATACTTGGTTTCCCCATAGGTTTGAGTCCGAGGACCATGCAATACCTTGGTTCTGTCCAAAACTTATCTTTTCTTTAAGTAGTTGGCTTCCCCATAGGTTTGAGTCCGAGGACCATGCAATACCTTGGTTCTGTCCAAAACTTAGATTTTCATTCTGAAGTACTTGGTTTCCCCATAGGTTTGAGTCCGAGGACCATGCAATACCTTGATTCTGTCCAAAACTTAGATTTTCATTAAGTAGTTGGTGGCTAGCCCCTTGACAAGGGTACATGGCGTTGACTTGATGCTGGAAGCCCCCAGAACTACCCGTGCCACTGGAAACGATGGAGAGGATCTCGCCAAGCTAGCCCTTTCACCAAAACTATATATGTTTTTTTTTTAGGGACCCTTGTCGACAAGGGTTCGATTCCACCATGAATAACTGCCGCCTGTGCCAACGCATAAGCCTTCCCACAGACGGCGCCAATTGTAAGGACTCAAATTGTGACGATCCCAACTGATATGGGCTTCGCACATTAAAGGCCCTTGCAATAAAATTTGTAGAGCGTGGGCTGAAAGGCTAGGCCTTGGTCACTGGACGGTGGTTAGTCATGGTGCTCATGGTAGAAGCGTATCTAATAAGACCTTTCCTCCGGCACGGCCTGAGCGGCTCCGGTCCTTAGACCTTGTCCGAGGGGATTGGTATTCTTATAACTCTCCCTTGTTTAGGGCTCAAGGGACTGGGAGACGGTTTGTCCCCCCCTCTCTTTAGTTGCTTGTCTTTTCTTTTTATACTAGCTTTTTTCCTTCCTTCCTACGTCCACGTGTAGGTTCAACTTTCTAGAACTGATACTTGTCCCATCAGCCCATACCCAAAGTGGTTGGGGGTGGTTGTAAAAACTGAAAAACATTGCTCTGTCAGGCGCAGAGTACTTCATTGCAGTAATGGTTGCTTTTCCCTTGTCCTCTGTCGCTATCCTATTCAAGGGTCTTTTCCACGTTAATGCGAAGGAGTTTAGCATTTCCGTGAACTGTTCCTATACCGTATTTGCCCTTTCCCTCAGGGGCGCTTTGAGATGCCGAGGACAGAATAGTCCTTGGCTATGTCCCTAGGCCGTTTGGGTTCTCATTGTATGTCCTCGACGATATTCCTCCTCGGCTCGGGCCTTGGGCCCCAAGATGAAGTGGGCCGGGGTCACAAATTCTTTGGCCCCCACAGTTAGAATTAATAGATTAATTTTAACAATTTTCTTATTTGATTTTTATGTTACATCAAATTATCAAGATGTCCTACACATGTATTCTTGAATTATCAACTTTAATTTTAATTTATAATATTATCAAGATTATATTAATTTTAGATTTATCAATTGTTTAGTACGTTTTTTTAAACAATTATCAATTTAAAATTCAATTTGGAATTATCAATTTAATTTAGTTTTAGGAAGAAATCTTACCCCTTATTTTTGTGAGATAATTATTTTCACTTGATAATTTTTTCTTTTATCTTTATTGAATCTATTAAAATATATAATTATTTATACATTTATTTTATAATTTTTTTCATAAAACCGTGCAACGCACGGGCCTATAACTAGTATTATAAGTATTTTCGGGACGGCGAGGTGTACCCACTAGAGAGTCTCATCTATCAATACTCAAGTCGTAAGCCATGGCCCAAGGTTTGTTTTCTTGATAACCAACTAGGCAATAAAACTTATTGCCAAGAAAGAGGGCATGTGCTGACGACACGCCATTAGGCATTGGAGGAAGAAACTCTTGCCTAGATTTTTTGGTATTGGTAAGGTCAAAGCGAGACACTAAATTGTCGCGTCCAGAAGCACAAAGACGATGGCCAGCTATATGGTATAAAGTGTTGTTGGATCCTAAAACGGAACACTTCCTTCCTGAGGGATGTGCAATACAAAGTTAATGACTATATAAGTGACTATATATGCGTAACAACTAACAAGATTATGGTTTTAGATTTGTGACTATACTATATAGTATAGGGCATTTTTTTTAATACACGTGTGGGGGCTAAAGAATTTGTGACCCCAGCCCACTTTATCTTGGGGCCCAAGGCCTGAGCCGAGGAGGGATATCGCCGAGGACATACAATGAGAACCCAAACGGCCTAGGGACATAGCCAAGGACTATTCTGTCCTCGGCATCTTAAAGCGCCCCTGAGGGAAAGGGCAAATACGGTATAGGAACAGTTCACGGAAATGCTAAACTCCTCCGCATTAACGTGGAAAAGACCCTTGAATAGGATAGCGACAAAAGACAAGGGAAAAGCAACCATTACTGCAATGAAGTACTCTGCGCCTGACAGAGCAATGCTTTTCAGCTTTTACAACCACCCTCAACCACTTTGGGTATGGGCTGATGGGACAAGTATCAGCCCTAGAAAGTTGAACCTACACGTGGACGTAGGAAGGAAGGAAAAAGGCTAGTATAAAAAGGAAAGAGAAGCAACTAAAGAGAGGGGCGGACAAACCGTCTCCCTGTCCCTTGAGCCCTAAACAAGGGAGAGTTATAAGAATACCAATCCCCTCGGACAAGGTCTAAGGACCGGAGCCGCTCAGGCTGTGCCGGAGGAAAGGTCTTATTAGATACGCTTCTACCATGAGCACCATGACTAACCACCGTCCAGTGACCAAGGCCTAGCCTTTCAACCCACGCTCTACAAATTTTATTGCAAGGGCCTTTAACGTGCGAAGTCCATATCAGTTGGGATCGTCACAATTTGAGTCCTTACAACACGTATAGGGCACATTTAGCAGGATGAGACTTTTAGGAACTTTGTTGCCTTTCCTCAGCATGGTTCAAGATTTAGTAGGATGAGACTTTTAGGAATTTTAGTGGAGGTTCAAGATTTTTAAGCCTCGAACCGAGATTAAACCATGATGACGTAATAATTAATTTAATAATAATTTAAAATATAAATAAATATATAAATTGATAAAAATTGAAAAATTGACTAAAATAGTCCAATTAAATGAATTTTTTATATCATAGCTTCCATAAGGCAAATATAAATATAAAATCCTAAGCAAAAATAGATATTGAGTTTCTTAATTCTTAAAAGTACAAAATACAATTGCATAAAATAAGCAAATAAACTCCAAATTACACATTTTTTTTTTTTTTTTTGAAAAAAGACATGTATTGCATATATATATATATATATATATATATATAAACAAAATAGTAATAATAGAAGTAGATAACTAGATAACTATTAGCCCTTTTTTTCTTTTTAATAATCTATTAACCATCAGTAGATAACTAAATGTTGGGCTGTTTAGTTTGTTTAAGAAGTATAGTAATCCTATTAAAAAAAAGTATAGTAGTTAGTAGATAGTTGGGGTTGGGACCTCTATACCTACTGAAAGAATATTATAAGTATTTTCGGGACGGCGAGGAGGATCCACTAGAGAGTCCCATCTATCAAGACTCAAGTCATAAGCCATGGCCCAAGGTTTGTTTTCTTGATAACCACTTAGGCAATAAAGCTTATTGCCAAGAAAGAGGGCATGTGCTGACGACACGCCATTAGGCATTGGAGGAAGAAACTCTTGCCTAGATTTTTTGGTATTGGTAGGGTCAAAGCTAGACACTAAATCGTCGCGTCTAGAAGCACAAAGACGGTGGCCAGCTATATGGTATAAAGTGTTGTTGGATCCTAAAAGGGGTCACTTCCTTCCTAAAGGTACAATCACTGCGGGTTTGATATGCTGCTGCTGGTGGGAGTTTACAGTAAAAGGATGAAATATTGCTTGTAGAAACAGACTAGGACCATGAGAAGGAGGAGCCTGATTGTGCTCAACATCGTCGGAGATGTTAAAGACATACCACTCCAAAGCCATACGAGAACCTTGTATGAGAATACAAGCAAATTTCTGGTATGGAAGAGAATCTTCATCACTCAATGGTAGTGAGAATGAAGATGAAGAAGGTAGAGATGACGAAGATGAAGACAATGATTTTGGTGTTGAAAATCTGAAATTTGACAAGGCCAACTTTTTGTTTTCTTTGATTCATCATTTCTAGATTAAACCCTTTATCTCTCGGAAACCAAAATAAGTACTCTTTCAATAAAAATAAAAAATAAAAAAAGATAATCACTCTTTGTTTACTTAGGTGTATCGTTTCAATACTTTTTTTTTTCTTCTCTTTAGGTTTTCATCTTTTGCAATTCTACTCCTTTATATACACTTGATCATAGACTTTTACATCATTCTAACTCAAATACACACATGAGATTCTTCAAACTGGAAATGATGTTCTTTAGCTTCAACCCATCAACTACTCATGTCTAACCCCATCATGCCATCTCATCTATCCTTAACCTGTATGAGTTTACTACAACCAAAAAATTAATAGGCCTTGCAATTTTGATTTTGTGAAAACAACCTGTGGTTTTGATACGGAGGTTAGAGGTCATTGTAGGATGTTGTTTGGATATGAAACAATTATTTATTACAATTTGCAATAACTTGACTCAAATTATTTTTGTCAATTATTTGCAATCTATTGTAATAAAATTCTATTGTAATAAAATTCGTGAAATAGTAGCGCTACAAGATATTCAATGTAGTAAAATTTTTATTGCAACAGAAAATATATTATTATATCAAAATTGTCATTAAATATTTAAAGTTTATTGCAATGAAATTTTTTTGTAGTACAAACCTATTACCTTAAATTTTATTGCAACTCTTTGCATAAACTATTGCAATGACTTTGATGTTATTGAAACGATTTTTTTGTTGTTGTAATAAACATTTTTTGTTGCAGTGGGTTGTTGTTGTTGATGATTGTTTTGAGAATCTCTAGGTCCATACAGCACTTGCCAAAGTGGTGATAGATCAAAACTATCTTCACGAAAATTTGGATCCAAGGGAAGTTGATTAAACCAATCTGTCATATCTGCTGGTTTTACATTCAAAGCTATAGTTTTTTTTTTGAAATAAGACACATTCCTTTTTTGAATTTCCCACACCTTGTAAATAAATTTGCATCTCCTGTCCTTGTCAAAAAAAATGGGATGGGAATAACTGTAGAAAACGACCTTCTTAACCTGTAACAAGGACATGCCTTCTTTTGCTTCATACAAGCTCTTACAGAACAATGTTACAACCTCTGGTTTATCAACAAAATCACGTTTCTTTGTGACTGCATTCACCAAGTCATGAAGATTAGTAACATCCATATGAATTCCCTTTGCAATTATAGCATTCCCTTCATCATTCCCTTTAACCTGATTGATTCAACCAATAAATTTCTCCTCTAACCATTTTCTTCTTCCCTCTATCATTGTTAAAATTTGCATGCTCTTCCTCAACGAACCGTTGAACTCATTTTCGCCGTTTAAGTAATTGAGGTAATTAGTGACCTGAGTAAACCGTTGCACAAACATGGGCCCCATGCCAATAACAATGCCCATCGAGTCATCCTCCCATATGTCCATATAATTTTGTGATATACCCACTTGTCGAAATCCTGTTAAAGCACATATACCAAATAAAAAATATTTACAACAATTTAACCATGTTTTTAACAACCACAAGGGGCTTAGTTTATCATAATAGAGCGATTTCATCACCTATAAAAAATATATTTTTTGATGGAAATCTATAAAAATATTTGATATAAAAAAGACCAAAACATAAATAACCTTCACCTAAGAACTAAACTAATTTCTAAGTTTTATTTCCTACCCTATCTTTACAAACAAAAATACAATAACACAATCACAAAAATTAAAAGGAGAAAAGTTAGAAAATCATTCTTATTAAGGTCACGCTAAAGAAAATAAGTAGAGAAAGAACACTCTGCATTCTATTTTCTCTTATTTTTCTCAAAAATCAAACGTAGACCACAATAAGAAAATGATGGGATCATGATGTAACTTATTGAGGTAGTTTAGTCTAGGCTGGAACAAGAATATGAAAGCTAAAATTCAGTGCAAAAAAGTGAACTAATGTTATAAGCAACAACATAAATTAACAATTACACTAAAATTTAATGCTCATAAGGTATATCATATACAATACAAAATTTTTTGAGGGATGTGCAATACAAAGTTAATGACTATATAGGTGATTGTATACGTGTAACAACTAACAAGATTATGGTTTTAGATTTGTGACTATACTATATAGTATAGGGATTTTTTTTTAATACAAGTATAGGGCACATTTAGCAGAATGAGACTTTTAGGAATTTTGTTGCCTTCCCTCAGCATGTATCAAGATTTAGCAGGTTGAGACTTTTAGGAATAATAGTAAAGGTTTAAGATTTTTAAGCTTGAACCGAGGTTGAACCGTAATGACGTAATAATTAATTTAAAATATAAATAAATATATTAAATTGATAAAAATAGAAAAATTGACTAAAATAGTCCAATTAAATGAGTTTTTTTTTTTTTTTTTAATATACATATCATAGCTTCCATAAGACAAATATAAAATATAAAATCCTAAGCAAAAATAGATATTGAGTTTCTTAATTCTTAAAAGTACAAAATACAATTGCATAAAATAAGCAAATAAACTCCAAATTACACATTTTTTTTTTGAAAAAAGACACGTATTGCATATATATATATATATATATATAATAGTAATAATAAAAGTAGATAACTAGATAACTATTAGCCTTTTTTTTTTCTTTTTAACAATCTATTAACCATCACTAGATAACTAAATATTGGGCTGTTTAGTTTGTTTAAGAAGTATAGTAGTCCTATTAAAAAAAATGTATAGTAGTTGATGTGTATGAAATATAAACAATAAAGTACTCTCCTATTTGCATTTGCATTTTTAACCTTACTTTTATGCTATTTTTGTGGCTGATTATAAGTTGTCTTTGATTTATAGGTAATAAAGGTTTTACATACAAAGTGGGATCAGACCAAATGTCAAGCTAACTTAAGACCCAGATGTGAGCACGAAAGAAAAATTCAGGCCAAAGTAAAGATCTAGCCCAAGCGTGAATTCAAGAGAAGACCGAAAGCAAAAAAAAAAAGGATGTAGTGTGCAAGGAAACAAAACTCAAGTCAAGCAATTCTTACACAGTCAACGTGGTGGGCTTTAGAGTCCAAATCAATAATTGTACTGTTGTTGTGGGCCTCTTGATTTGTTCACTGAAAGATCTACCTAGGAGTACTTGGGCCACGTTGGTTTTAATAAGAAGCTTTTAGGTCCCAGCCACATAGCTGAATGTAAGTATAAATAGTGGGAAATAGAAACAGAGGGGCGGCAGAGAAGGAAGCTGAACCCCAGGCGAGAAGAGAGCTGAAACAGGGGACGGCGAAGGCTGAAAGGCAGGAGCAAAAGGGCAAGCACTGTAACTTTTCTCTTGCAATCTCGAAGGTTCTGCAATGGAGGAAGTGAATACATGCAGAGAGAGAGAATGAACGTAATAGAGCTTGAAAGAATGATTTCATATATTATAAATATCTGACTCTGCTTCTTTATATACCAGAAACAGAGCAACCACCTGACCAAGTCAACCAATACAATCAACCAATACAAACATGACAAGTGGCCTAACTAACTAAATATGCTCTGTAAACTACACCTGTGTAATATACTGCCACTCTATGCTACTGTAGCTTAGCTTTGCTATATACAAACTACAATACAAAACTACTAAACTAATATCTACAAGATATTCTATGCTGTGACAAATATCTACAAGACTCAAATATCTATAAAATATTTAACACTCCCCCTCAAGATGAACTATACATGTTGACTAGGTTCATCTTGGATAATAGGTAATGAAATTGCTTATACCCGAGTGCATTCGCAATCTGGTGTCTAGTAGGTACATGGAAGGTCTTGATCACACCAGCTTGAATCTTTTCTCTGATGAAGTGGCAGTCTAGTTCTATATGCTTTGTTTTGTCGTGGAAAATTGGATTTGCAGCAATATAGATAGCTGCCTTGCTATCACAGTAAAAGAAACTGCATGATTGTGCTCTAGTCCAAAAGTCTTGAGCAAAGCTATCAACCAAACAACTTCACTTGTGATTGTAGCCATTGATCTGTACTCAAACTCTGTTGAAGATCTTGATACAACTTGTTGCTTTTTACACTTCCAGGAAATCAAAGACTCACCAAGAAAGACACAAAAGCCTGATATAGACTTTCTAGTATCTGGACATGCTGCCCAGTCAGCATCACAGTAGGCCTTAAGCTTCAATTCTGAGTTTGCAGAGAGAAACAAACCCTAACCTAGTGTCTTCTTTAGATATTTAAGAATTCTATAAGCTGCCTGCAAGTGAGGCACTTTGGGAGAACTCATGAACTGACTAAGTTTGTGTATTGAATAGCATATGTTTGGTTTGGTAAGTGTCAAATAGAGTAATTTACCTATCAACCTTCTGTACAAGGAAGAATCAGGAACATCCTCACCCATTGAACTACTAAATTTGGCAGATTGCTCCATTGGCACATTAGCAGGCTTGCTAGCTAGCAAACCTGTATCAAACAACAGTTCCAAGGTAAATTTCCTTTGACATAAACTAATACCCTTCTCGGTTCTAGCAACTTCAAGGCCTAAGAAATACTTCAAAGTGCCAAGATCTTTTAGCTTGAATTTGTTGTCTAGGAAAAGCTTGAAGGTGTTGACAGCATCCACATTATTGCTAGTTATAAGAATGTCATCAACATACACTAGCAAAATGATGATTGAACCTTTGTGGATCTTGGTGAAGACAGAATAGTCAGATTTAGATTGGATGAAACCATCAGCAATGATAGTAGTAGACAACTTAGCAAACTACTGTCTGCTAGCTTGCTTGAGTCCATAAACAGACTTTGTGAGCTTACAAACCTCCCCCTTGTTGCCAAATCCAGGTGGAGGAACCATGCACACCTCCTCATCTAAATCCCCATGAAGAAATGCATTGTTGACATCCAATTGAGAGAGATGCCAACCATAAACAGCAGCAAGAGCTAACAATGTTCTAACAGTGACAAACTTCACCACAGGAGAGAAAATCTCATAATAATCAATGTCCTCAGCTTGAGTGAATCCCTTTGCAACTAGTCTTGCCTTGTATCTCTTAATAGACCCATCTGCCTTGAGTTTAATCTTGTATACCCACTTGCAGCCAATGGGAACCTTGCTAGGAGGAAGTTTGGTCATAATCCAAGTGTTGTTAGCTTGAAAAGCATCAATCTCAGCCTTTATAGCAACTTGCCACAAAGGATCAGTTAAGGCTTGAGTATAAGAGGTAGGTTCCTTGGCAACAGTCAAAGCAATGGCAAAAGCCTTATGTGAAGTAGACAATCTATTATGTGAAAGAGTAGAAGAAAGAGGGTAAAGAATACCTGGACTGTCAGAAATAGAAGAATCATGAGATTAAGGTAGAGAAGCAGTGGCCAACACATGAGCAGATGCAAGATTACAATGATAGTCATGAAGATATGAAGCTGGCTTATGAGGCTGAGAAGACCTTCTAACAAGTGGTAACTCAGGTATAGGAGAAGAAATAGGATCAAGAAGTTCATTATGATCAGAATGAACAAAAACAGATGGAGAAGGAGCTGAATCAGAATGCACAAGGTCAGGAAATTCATCTGGGGGAATAGCAGGATCAACAGAAGAGAAAGGAAGGGAAAATTCTGCAGAAACAGTGGAAAAATCTGCAGAAACAGTAGGAGTAATATCCGGAACTGAATTCTGAGGTGGAAAAATAAGAGAAGAATTGGAAGTAAAAGATATGACAGGTCTAGAAGTCCAATGTTTAAAAGAGAAAATGAACTCCTTAAAAATGACATCTCTAGACAAGAAAACAGTCTTAAAAGCTAAATCATACAATTTATAACCTTTGGTACCAAAAGGATAGCCATTGAAAATGCATGCTTTAGCTCTAGGATTAAATTTTGTTCTATGTCTAGTTAAGGTTGAAGCATAACATAGACAGCCAAAAGACTTAAGATGATCATAGGTAGGAGGATGACCTAAGAGTTTCTCATAAGGAGTAAGATTTTGTAACAATGGACTAGGAAGCCTATTAATGAGATATGTTGCTATCAAAACACAATCTCCCCAAAATTTCAAAGGCAAATTAGCCTGAAATCTTAAGGCTCTAGCAACATTTAAAAGATGCCTATGTTTTCTTTCAACCACAGCATTTTGCTGTGGAGTTTCAACATAAGACAGTTGATGAATAATACCCTTAGATGCATAAAAGGAAGAAAGGGCAAATTCAGGCCCATTGTCTGACCTAAACACTTTGATAGGAACATTAAATTGTGTTAAAATCATGTGAAAGAAGGATGGAATCAAGGTTGAAGCATCAGACTTGTGCTTCAACAAATATACCTAAGTACACCTACTGTGATCATCAACCAAGGTAAGGAAATACTTTGATCCATTCAGGGAAGGAGTGGAATATGGTCCCCAAATGTCAGCATGAACCAAATCAAAGCAAGATAAAGAAATGCTAGAAGAATGAGTAAAAGGCAATTTGTGCTGTTTAGCTAAAGGACAAATGTGACAATCAAAAGGCTTAGTATTATTGCAAGATTTGATCTCAGTCATAGTATTATTTCAACAAAGTCGATATTTGTGAAGATGGATGACCTAATCTATAATGTCATAGCCTAAAATCACTATCAGAAGAATCAAGATTACAAGAATTAACACTTTTGCCATGAAAACATGATGACAACATTGACAAAGCCTCAGAAACAAAATCTGGTAGAGTGACCTGTGTAGTGCACTGCAATGTGTAAAGGCCTCCTTGCTTTATACCCAACCCAATCATCTTCCAATGCTGTAAGTCCTGGAGAAAACAATAATTGGAGAGAAATATACAGCAACAAGAAGAATTTTGGGTCAGTTTACTAATAAAAATAAGGTTGAAAGAAAAACTAGGAATACAAAGAACATTCTCTAAGAGTAAAGAAGCAGAAACTTGAACAATGCCTATATAAGTCACCTTGACCATATCACCATTAGGTAATCTAACAAAAATTTGAACTGAAGAAGTAATGGACTTGAAAAATGAAGAGAATGAACCATGTGGTCAGTAGCTCCACTGTCAAGAATCTAATCAGTGGAGCCTATATGTGAAGTATTGACACTAGAAGAAAAAACTGAATACTCGAAAGATGGAGAAAACCAGGTACGTGACAGCTCTTGACCTTGAGAACCAAATGGAGGTTGAGAAACAAGAGGAGGCTGAGTTATAATGCTAGCAACCTGATGGGTAGTGGCCAAACTTGCTTCTGGTGGGGCTTGAGTACCAAAATGACATTGTGAATTCAATAAACCAACTAGTTGTTGATACTCAGCTCTAGTGAGGGAGACAGGTTCATTAGAACTATCCTCAGTTGTAACCAGATTGCTTGCAAAGGTTTGAGACTTTTTTTTGAACTTATACCCAGGAGGGTAACCATGTAGTTTGTAACATTTATCAACTACATGTCCCATGGCACCACAGTGAGTGCATTGAGGTCTACCAGTCCTTGACTTATTGAAATTCTTGACATTACCACCAGACTTGGGTCCTAATGCTGCCAATGTAGCTGCTCTTTCAGTCAAAGCCTTCTTACCATCACTAACCTTTCTTTGCTTCTCATATTGAAGCAAAAGAGAGAAAACCTTACTCAAAGGAGGTATGGGATCCATAAGAAGAATTTGACCTCTGATTGCAGTATAAGTCTCATTCAGTCCCATCAAGAATGACATGGTACAATCCTCCACATGGTGTCCACAAGTACAGGTTCTATAGGTGGAAAATTCATCCCAAAGACCCTTAAACTTTGTGTAGTATGCATTTATACTTAAATCCTCTTGAGTCAAAAAGCTAACTTCCTTCCTTAATTCGAAGATCCTAGGACCATTGCCTTGTCCAAACCTGTATTGTAGATCAAGCCAGACCTCTTTTGCTGTCTTGAAATACATTATGCTTGATTGTAAATCCTTAGAAATAGAATTGAACAACTAAGCTAATATTGTGTTGTTACATTTACACCAAGCTGTGTACAGAGGATGGTCAATGGATTGTGGCATAGAAATTGAGCCATCAATGAACCCTAGTTTGGTCTTGGCATCCAAAGAGATTAGAATAGCCCTACTCCAAGTGTTATAATTCTCCTCAGTAAGAGATTGAACCACCAATGAAACACCGGGATTATCACCAAGGTATAGGAAATATGGACTGGAGGAATTTTCCTAAGGCTGGGCAGTACGAGCAGTTGCACTAGATGCACTTTCAGTCATACTTAGTATAATGATGAAGATATAGAGTCCCAAACAAGAATTAGCAAAAGAAAAAACCAGAATTGACTTTCTAGAGAATTCTTCAAAGAACAAGCAATGAATGTAGTGATATGATGTACAACCAAATCAAATCAAGATTCAATATACAATCTTGTTGAAATCACAACAGAGAACAGCAAATTGGGAATTGAAACCCTAAGACTGGAAAGAAATCAAATTAAGATTCAATTTACAATCTTGATGAACTCACTGCAAATTGGGAATTGAAATCTTAAGATTGAAAAGAAATCAATTTCCAATTATGAAGAAGAGAATCTAGATTTCAATATGCTAAAGAAATCAAGATCTAGAAGGTGATGAACTTAGTGCAAGAATCAATCAGAAACACAATGAAGAAAATTTCTAATTGATCTGAAAGAAGCACCAAGAAATCGAAAAACGAAATTGAACTAGGAAGAATCTAAGAAAATTTCTGCAATTTGGTATCGCCACTTGGCGCAACCACGGCGTGTAAGTACAATTTTTATTTTATATATAATACTAGTCGCTAACCCGTGCGATGCACGGGAAAGCTATCGAATACGAAATTTTAAAAACTTTTCATTAAAATCCCTACCACAAAGATATAAATTTACCAGAACACAAACTTTTAGTATGAAAACATAGATAACGATATTTAATGGATTGGGTAATAGCATGGGCCTTCAGAAGAAAACAATATGATTTAAAAAGTCGGAAATTTTAGTATGGGCAAGAGCAAGTACAATTGTTAAGGAAGCATTAAAGGTCCTATAAGAAACATTTTTTCCAATATTTGGGCTCAATGGTAGAGTACAAAGATGACGACCTGTTACACAAAATTCTTCTCATTATAATCAACATCCTAAAGTGAATATTCAATCAAAAAATGTGTAACCAATGTTATATATTGAATTTTTGTACGGGGCAAAGATTAGAACAAACATATTCTTATAACCACGCCCATATAGCTTCTAAGTTCTAACTATTATGCTAAGGAACCAAACAATATTAGTAACTGAAAATTTATCATAATCTAGCATACTGATTTAAAAGTTACAATTTCAAACACAACCTTACTAAGAAAATTTCACTAGCATTCAAATATCACTTAGTTTAAGTAAAACTATAAAAGTAATAAAACTATCCTTTGGAATAGAGGGCTAAAACGTATCTTTTGAATCTAGAACATTTCTTCCTTTAAAATATGCCTAAATTGTGAATGGTTTTTCTATAAATTATTCACACTATAAAATAATAATATTAAATTTAGTATGAACAGTCAAGTATAAACAACCAAACAATTAAGCAAATTTCAAAACCAAATATAAATATATTAACATATAATACGGAACACTATTATAGATTTTATATTATATAATATTTACTTTTTTTGATAATCTTATTTAATATTTACTTTGCATGACACGTAGATGATTGATTCACTCATTACTCAACAACACAATGCTACACGGTAAAGAAATTACAGCCACAAGATTTACTTTTTCTTTTATTGAAAATTGGCAGACCCACAAATAAAACTCAACCTTGCTTAAATTACTAAAGTATAGCAAATCAGCAATACAGTTGCACAACATGCATTTTAACAAAAGCAGTAAACAAAGTTCATAGTTTAGTATTAGTATAACTCTTAAGTGTTCACAGGTTAAACCGAGAGAGAGAGAGATACTGCTGGTACTGCGATGAAGCCTAGAGTCGATGGACAGCCACATATTCACGACAAGGCAACTGGCGGCATGATGGCCTAAGTACTGAAATGGGAGATAGGACTGCATGAAGAAGAAGAAAAAGGAGATGAAGTACATTTGTGAGTTTGATTGGGAGCATTATGACGGTATAACGATACTTACTTTTGGGTAGTGAATGTCACTGACACTCTGCACATATTATTGGGTGTGCGAATTGTAATGGTGTCTAGAGTCGGTGGTGGTCAGTTCTTGAAAAAGAGGTTTAGGGTTTTATCGTGAGGCTAGAGAGAAGAAGGCTTCCACTAATATAAGCAAGGCAGAAAATAAGAAATAAATACTGCCACACGCTTAATCAAAAGTCAGAACCGTGTGTCTCTAAATTAAAAAGAATTAAAAAAAAAAAAAAGGTGACGTGGAAAATTGTGGTGTTAGCAGAGGCTTCGGTTCTATATATATTAAAAAGAATTAAAAAAAAAAAAAGGTGACGTGGAAAATTGTGGTGTTAGCAGAGGTTTCGGTTTTATATATATATATAGATTAAAAAGAATTAAAAAAAAAAAAAGTGACATGGAAAATTGTGGTGTTAGTAGAGGCTTCGGTTTTATATATATATATATAGATTATTATAATTATATATATATATAGTAAGTATATCAAGCAAAATTATTCACGTCTCAACCATATTGAGCAATCATTGATTCATTATTATTTACATCAAAAAAGAAGAAGCATATTTTATAATCTGAATCCTGAATTAGAAACTTTGGTATAAAAAGCCTCTAGACGCACATGCAATCCCCCCCCTCGTGAAAATATCTCATTTATGCATCACTCTTTTTAGTTACCGACCATTCCCTTTCATTTCTCCCAATAAAGTCTTTTTAATTTAATTCCTTCTCAAAAAAAAAAAAAAAAGTCTCTTTAATTCTTGGGAATCCAAACTATATATTTTTTTACTTAATAAATAGTGTAAATTTTTTTTGGGGGTAAGCTGCTACGAAAGAAAACAAATTAATAATTACTAGCTGTAGGCGTATCACATAACTGCTACCTCACTTATTTCCATTCTTTTGACTTTAAATTATCTGTGGTTTTCAATGTGTTGTTCACTGATGAAGCATAATTGAGATTATATAACCAAAAGTTGCATCCTAGATCCCAAATCCTGTTTCATCACAAAATCTAATATGAGACTACAGGATTGAAAAAGAAGTTCTATAAACTCACACAGATTAAAATGAATCCATACCAAGAAATGGCTACAAGACGCTACTATTTTTGTTCTTTCCTCCCACCTTTTCATTTTCATTTATGGTTTGAGCTATAGGTTCTCTCAACTTCAATTCTTATGTAATTTTCAGTGTGTGTATATATATATATATAAAGTCAAATTTTGCGTCACATGTTCCATTTAAGTTTTTAAATTTTTGTGCCAAGTAAGTTAATTTTATGTAGAAAACTAGAAGTCCAATATAAATAAACCATAAAAAATCTAATCATATATATAACCCTATATATAAAATTAGAAGAAGAGAGAATTTGAATGATTTTACTTTTATGAGTAATTTTTTTGTGTAAATAAAAATAATTCAAATTTATAAATCATTTATGTAATACTATAAGGATAAAACTTAGATACAATATTTAGATGCCGTTACTTAGGTTCTCTTTTTAAGATTCTATCATGTGTATTTTTTCTCATGGGATGGAAGTATATTTTTTAATTAAGTAGCCACATGGCTAAATCTTAAGAGAGGAATTTAAGGAACAGTACATAAACTACTGTATCTAAGTTTTGTCCATACTATAAATATGTATGTTCCATTAATAACTAGGTAGAAACATATATATTATATATGATGTGTGTATGTTAAATGCGATTATTTTTAATTGTACAACATCACGAGTTATATAAAAGAAATACCTTTTGTGCCTGCAAATTAAAATTCCGAGTATGAGTATATGACTATTGTCTCTCCCTTTATTCTGGTGACCTTATCAGTGACAGTTATCTCAAGTTCACAACTTATAAAACTTCTGTATTAAATGAAAGACCTATATTTTGGTTGGCTTAAACTTCAAGTTCGTCTTTAACTACATTCGAGTAATTAATTTCCTAGAGCCTTGGAGGACCCTTTATGAAATGCTATGTTATATAGTGTAGGTACTCAGCCAGCATCATATTCTATAAAAAAAAGAGATTATCAAAAAGATTCTACAAAAAAATATTTTGATTATCATATTCTATAAAATACTATCTTAGTTTCTAAATCATTACTATATTTTGCGTCCTTGGGGTTTGTTATCTTTGAGAATCGTTATTCGAGTACCACATTGATTGGAAACAAGAGAGGAGAGCCCAACGCATTGTATAAAGCAGGCGGAAGGCACACGAAGTAACATACTTACCTGGACGGGGTCAATGGGTGATCAAAAAGGCTCATGGCCTAGGTTGGTGACCTCCATTGCACTTAAAGGAGGGGTGCCCGCCTAAGGTTTTCCCAAGTGGAAGATCCTACGTCATTATTTGTTGCACTGGGGGCCTGCGTTCGCGCGGCCCCTGCCTAATTTTAAACTAAAATTTGATCTCAAGTTATTATTTGGATGAGTTTGGGTAGTTCAGTATCCAACAAATGGATGAGCTAGGAAGCAAGGGATTTGGTGACACCTTATCTGGGGTGCACAAATGAATTGCCGTAAATGTCATGTCATGGTCATGGTAATGGTCGAGTCATATGATGATTTAATAATTTTATCTTTTAGAAATTGCTTGCGTGATGTTATAATTTTAATTTTTAGACAATGATGTTATAACTTCTCTAAAATTGATATTTGTATAATTTTTCAGAAATTGCCCACATTGCACTTGTTGTTTGTATCCCGGGTACATTTGTCCGTGTGAGCTTCCTAGCATTTGTAGTAGTCAAGTAGGGGAAATGAAATTAGTGTTTCAAATTTTAATTTCAAGGAATGACTGGAATTGTACTTATCCCGTTATCCCAAATTTACTCTTGTCAACTAATACATGTAATAATGTAAAGGATCCAAAAGTAAACAGTACTTCTGACATTCGAACTCTTTTGCCACAATTACATGCATTTCTATATCATTCAACCTAAATTAGGTTTGACATTTAATTGTTTTAAACATTTTAACATCAGTAGTTTTTCCTTTTCCTATTCAGATAAAAGAGAACCTGTGGTGGGTAATGTGCATCGTAATGTAAGCTTCGGCGCTTGATTACATTTCTATATCAACCACCTTAGAACAAGTGCTAAGGTAAGCCATTTTGAAGCTTTGCTTAAGCCTTCAAGAGTTAGGCATTTTTTAAGGTTTAAGTATTGTAAGTCTTTATAACCCAAAAAAAAAGAAAGTGCAAGCTAGATGGAATAAGATGCTTTGAGCTAAATTCGAAATGACCTCGGTATAACTCATCCTGGCCCAGTCTGCTTCCCTTTTAGATGGACACTGCTGGTTAAACACAATGTTGGACCCTCCATCAAATAAGCAGAACTGACCCAATTATGTTGATTTTTTAACAAAACAAAAATATCTGTCCAAGTTTTCTTTAGTAAACTAATTGGGCCATATTTCAAAGCTTTTGTTACTGCTGTTGCTGTCCATGGACCTAGAACCCACTTGATTAAACCAACACAACAACTTCGTGTTTTGTTTTTCATGGGTTGATGATGGATTGAGTAGTTTTGTTTATTTTATTATTATTATTTTTTAAAGCTTAGGTTGACTCAAAGAGCTTGTGTTTAGAAAGTGCTAACCCATTTTTGACCTTCTACTCACGCTAAATTATGATATGATATAAATATAACTAACATAGGATCAAATTACACCAGGCCAAACTTAGCTCGGGGAGCACACACTTTTAATAACAGAGCTAGACCATAGCTTTACCATAAGGATGGTCAACTTAAATGTGAGAGTAATAGACATGCTTCCTAAAAGGCTAAAATCTTGTCATTACAACCATTATCCTATAATATATATATATATATATATATATATATAGACAAAACTGAGAGAAAATTCAGTTAAATTTCAAACTAGAATTTAATTAGTCTAATTTTGTGTTATATGTCTTATCTAAAAAAAAATTTAAAATTTTTGTACCAAGTGAGTTAATTTAATGCAAAATTTGGATTTTAATTAGAGTTTAATTTTGTGCCACGTGTCCCATTGAATCTAATCTAATTTTTTTTTTTTAATTTTTTGTGTCAAGTGAGTTAATTTAGTGTAGAAAACAAAGAGTCCAATATAAATAAACCTACGTAATATATATATATATATATATTTAACCAAAACTTAGAGAAAATTAATTAAATTAGAATCAAAATTAGATTTTTCCTTTGTGTTAGCTTTTCATACAAATTAAATTGTTTAGATTTTTGCTGTTATTTTTTTTTTTTTTTCTGAACTAATGACTATATTTTTTATACTGTTTATATTTAGATATTTTGTATGGGAAGATCGTAACAAAATATAATTGAACTAAACGATTCCATGCACCTATCCCCATTTAATTTAGGAGATACTATTGAACCAATTTATTCTTTTATTCTATGTTGTATTTAGTAGAATTTCACAAACAGTGATAGTGAATTGATATTGTATATATAGTGTCCAATTATGATTTTCAAAATTATATATATAACAGCAGTGCAATGAGAAATTTGGCGTAACCAATATTATTAAAATTACAAGGAAAAATCATTTTAGTACATTCAAATGTCTTGGTCGAACTAATGTCCTGTATATTTAATAACTCAAATTAACATCAATGGCACTACTACAATTCATCATTCCTGTGCGTAAACATGAGTTACATACTAGTTATCATAACAATGAAAATTAGTATAACAATCCCTCATAATTGAAAAATTATACAATATTCTGGAAGTACAATAATATTATATTCCCTCCACTCATTTGAATGGCGGGTTTCAACATGTAAAACACATGTGTGTTTGTAAAAAGCTAGAATAACTCTCTAGTCACGATTATAGTAAAAAACATAAGTGCGTGTAAGAGTTATTTCCCTTATTAGATAGTAAAGTGCACTTCTGCTTCAAATTCAGGAATAGTTATAAAGGGACGGACTCAGGATTTTAGGCTAGTGGAGCTCGGAGTATAAAGGAAAAAAAACTCCAAATAGGCATCCATATAGTATTAAAAAATTATAAATACTCAAATTCGTTGTTTCTAAATATATTAAGATGCAATCATTTACCAACAAAAACAAAAACAAAATAATGTTTTTTTTTTTTTTTAAATACTAGGTTGGCTAGTATTTTTTATTTTTTTAATAACAAAATTGGAGCATTCACAGTGGTGGTACTAAAAATTTTAACTTTTATCACATCACTTTACAATACACCCAATATCAAATGTTTTTTTTTTTTTAATTTTTTTTATCACTTCATTTAAAATAATATAAGGAACTCATTAAAATAATAAAGGAAGTGAGAGAATTAAAGTTTTTTTTTTTTTTTTAATTGAAGGAAGAGATATAATCTTAATAAAATATTGTATTTTATTTTTAACAACTTGCTACGGTCAACTGGTATTTATACTAGTTTACTTTAGTTGCAAAAAATTTAACTTTAGCTTCTCCAATAACATATCATTTTTGGTTCTTTGGTAGTAAAATATATATATATATATTTTTGCTAAAATACAATCACTATTGTGAATGTTTTTATTGATTTTTTAAGTTTTTGAGTTGAATAATTACTAGTTGGGTGAGATTAAAGGGAGGCATTGTCCTATTTGGTCCCAAAGAAAATTGGTCAAGCTATTTTAATAATCATTCACTTTTATTTTATGATTGTTCTTAATGAGTGCCCTCAATATATGGGTTAAACGGCATTTAATACTACATTGAATAATATTTATATATATTTACTTTTTAAAAATAGTCAAACTATACACAAATATTAAGAAAAATGCCGATTACTAAATTTATATATTCAAAGGGTGTGTTTGGATACCGTTTATTTATTGAAAACTGAAAACTTATTGTTGAAAATACTGTAACAAAATAATTTTTAAAGGTGTAAATAGTGCCGTGAGACCAAAAAATGCATTGGTATGCGCGTTTTTGCATTTTTAGTTGGATCGTGAACAGTGGCGGCTCTAGGAATTTTGTTTAGGGGGGTCATTAAAATTTTTTAATAAAAAAGAACTTGAATATATCGAATTATTGACAAAATAAAATTAATACATTAAGTTTTATAATTTTCTTCTACAAGTTTTCAAATTTTAAATTGTTATATGATAGTTTATTATGAGTATCTATGCCCAATGTGGGTAGCTATGACTATGAGGCTATGACTATTTTATTTTGTTAAGTCTATCTAACATTTTTTATTTTTATGCAGTTGTTATTATCTCTTTGTTATTGTTTTTATAAAATATTTTAAACTAAATGACTAAACTAAACTCATTAGCTTTGTATTAATTATTGAGGCACACAACCACACTCATTCATATATAAACTTATACACTTTGCGTCTACTTAACCAGCCAAATGCTTGGATAATCACTAACTTTATAATTTTTTTCTTAAATTTTACTAACTTTATAAAAAAAAGTTATTATAACATGATAACAATATACACACATGTAACAAATCATCTCTATTTCCTAATTATTAAATTATATAAATTTATATTATATTTATATTGTACACACAAATGTCCACACACATCATAATTCACACAAATATCATTACAACAAAAAGTAATACACACTATCAATATTAGACACACTCACACACATGATATAAATTTATAAAAAAGAGTGATACTTGCAATTCACAAACACTGACTCTTTACTCTTAGAGTTAGAAATACTTGTAATAAGGGTGTGCAAAATTTAAGTTAGGGTGTGCAAAAATATTTTTAAAAATAAATTAAAGTATTAAACTAACAAAAAAAATAAATATTTTATATATATAATTTTTTTTTTTGGAAGTCAGGGGGTTCATTTGAACCCCTGAATATAGAATAGCGCCACCCCTGATCGTGAACAGTACTGTGGGACCCAACCAAAAACACAAGCGCTAAAAACGTACACCGTAATGCTATGCAAACGCACACAAAGTTTCAAACTATTAAATTATTGACAAATGTCGCTTTCCTTTTAGATTGGGAGGAGAGAATGGAATGGAAAAGAATAAAAAGAATAATTTTAGAATATTCTTCCCTTCTCTTGTTTAAGAGTTTTAATGGAGGGAATGGAAAGTTCATTCCCTTGTTTGAGAGTTTAAGTGAGAGGGAATGGAATGGGTAGGAGGGAACACTCATTCCTCTCTATTCCCTTAAAACCTCAAATTTTCATTCTCCCCAAAATTGGGAGGAATGGGAGGGAATGAAATTAGATTTAATGATTTTTTTACTAAAACTCCCAAAATACCCCTATATATTCAACCCTTTATTTTAAAATAGGGGTCTAATAGTAATATTGTCATAAAATGATTCCATTCCATTCTCTTCATGTTGCTTCCAAATAAGATTACTTACCTTTCATTCATTTTCATTCCTTTCCATTCGTTTATTTTAAAACATCCAATCAAAGTTACTTAATTCTATTCCATTCCATTCTTTTCCATTCCTTTCCCTTACTTAAATGCATTCCATTCATTTCCATTCCCTTATGATCATTCTATTCCATTCCCTTATGAACTCTCAAGCGGAGCCTAAGGCAAAGCAAAAGTGATTTGTCTGTGTACTTTACCTACTTGAGAAAAGGATATACACTTTCTTTCGTTTCCAAGTTTATGAATTGGATTTAGTCAGCGTCACGCGATCACAACATAATAAAGGAAGGAAAGACAATTTGGTTAATTCCCTTTATTTGTACCCCTTGAAATATTCCCTATTCACATGATATGTATTTCCTTTTTTCCTTTACAAAGAGGGAAAGAGTCCAACCAAATTCTTGTAAATTCTAATATTAGATAATACTATTCACCCACAAGCCCTTATTATAATCATTAACATCCCTATCAATTTCTTATCAAAAAAAAAAAAAAAATCCCTATCAATTGATTGTCACCATTTTATACTATTTACTTAAATTTAAATACTATTAATCTAAAAATTAGTCCTAATTCTTAATTTTTTTTTTTTGTTGGGTTGTCAATGACTTCACGTTGAGGAAAAGATGAAGAATCTCCTCATGGAGTTTGTCCCTCCCCAACT
Source organism: Quercus tomentella (assembly GCA_028535165.1). NCBI lineage: Eukaryota > Viridiplantae > Streptophyta > Magnoliopsida > Fagales > Fagaceae > Quercus > Quercus tomentella. Next base: position 14,845,063 of record JAPQVY010000012.1, read on the forward strand.
TAAAACGCATCGAAAAAAAAAAAAACATTATTAATTTCCTCACACAGTCTGAGGCTGCTTTTAAAAACACACCTGAGAGAAGTCACTTCACCAGTACTAAAAAAAGAGTAGAGAAAGGAAGCAGAAGCGTAAGAAACAAAAACACTTCTCTTTCTTTTCTCTCTACATTTCATTTTCAATCAGAAATCCAAAATCCCTAATGAAATCCGAGGAATCCCAATTCCCAGAAAAGAAGCCACAGAGGAAAACGATCCCACCTTACATGAAAGCCATCTCAGGCTCGCTCGGCGGAATCATGGAGGCCTGTTGTTTGCAGCCGATCGACGTCATCAAGACCCGGCTCCAGCTCGACCGGTCCGGGAATTACAAGGGTATAATCCACTGCGGCACCACGATTACTCGCTCCGAGGGCGTGCGTGCCCTGTGGAAGGGCTTGACTCCCTTCGCTACTCACCTCACTCTCAAGTACACGCTTCGAATGGGCTCCAATGCCATGTTTCAGAGCGCTTTCAAGGACTCTGAGACTGGGAAGATCAGCAATAAGGGGAGGCTGCTCTCTGGGTTCGGTGCCGGAGTTCTCGAAGCTCTCGCTATCGTTACGCCTTTTGAGGTTTGTTTTGTTTGTTAATGCGGATTTTTGAATTTCAGTATTTTTCTCGGGAAAACGTTTTACTGGAAAATGTTTTTTTTTTTTTTTTTTTACATGATTTGAAATTTGCATGTGTTTTAATTGATTCCAAATCCAATTTTTGGCTTAGTGAATTTGAAATCAACTTATTTGGAGCTAATATTTTCGTTTTGTTTTTGCTATTTAGCTAAGAATCATGGACACGGCAATAATGCTGAAAAAAAATTAGGACACGGCAATAATGCAGAAAAAAATTAGGACACGGCACGATGAGATACAAGAAGTAATTAGTATAAATATATTTTTTGGTATATTTTATTTATTTATAGGCATGCTTTATCTTTATTTTTAGTTGTTGAAATAAATAATAATACATGGTAATTCATTCATCCCTAAAAGTAACAAAAAAAAATGTATTATCGAGAAAATCAGGCTGGACTTTTCATTATCAAATGAAGATTACTGAAGAAAGTGAAATGTTTTCTTATTAATTCTTAAACCTTCTTAATTTTGTTCCTGAATCCAAAGATCTAAAATGGAGTATTGTTATGCTCTAGGGAGGCCAGTTCCCAGTTGTCAAATCATGATACCTGCTGTAATAAGCGTTCTATAGGTCTACCTATTTAATTTTCTCATTTCGCTGCACATGAGCACTAATTGGTTGGTCATCTGTGTTGGACTTTGATACATGAGTGCAAAATGTGATCAGGGGTAGTTGTTTATGTTCTCCAAGACTCTCTCTCAAACACAATTCTTCTTCTTTCTTGTCTTCTGTCTCTTGATGTGAGATGTATTTACATAATTTGCTGTTAAAATGGGTGCACTAGCTCCCAATGTAAAATTGCGAAATGGGCGAGAAAGGAACTTACGTACTTTTGAAGGAAAAGGGTCACTGGTGGCATATCTCAAGACCCTATAGGAATGGACATTAGCAGCCCACTTTAGTCCTTTTAGTCTATCAGACTTCATAGATGATATGCCCTTGGATGATTATGTCTGGCATATCTCAAGTTTTCAACTCTTCAGACCTTATATGAATGAACATCATCTGCAGATCACTTTTCTCCTTTTAGTCTATTGGACTTCGTATATGATAGTGTCTTGCTTATTATCTTTGTATATTTTCCTTGTCTTATTTTAGCACTTTCTTTGCATATTTCTTGTGTGCTAGGATTGCACCTCTTTTGCACTTTTTAATGAATTTTAGTTAAGAAAATATTAAATTGCAATCTCAGTTATGTCAATCATCAATGCCCATAATATTATTTCTGTGTAATCTGCACATAGATTGGCCTTGGGGCGAACTTGTTATTAACAAATAGATATTTGAAAGTTTTGCATGGCGTGTTGTATGTTTAAACAGCTTGTTTATCAGAATCAAAATGAAAAGAAATCAAGAAGTTTAGTTTTAGTAATTTGTATGTGTTGAGGAGATACTACTGTGCTTTTTGTAGTTGGATGGAGTGATTGGACTTTTAGCTTTGACTGTAGAGTGTAGAGGCATTACCTACATTAATGCATTCTCTGTGTCTTATGAGGAAATTGGGGATTACTTGGTGCAGGTGGTTAAAATTAGATTGCAGCAACAGAGAGGTTTGAGTCCTGAGCTTCTGAAGTATAAGGGTCCTGTGCACTGTGCTCGTATGATCATCCGGGAAGAAGGCATCCTTGGTCTCTGGGCAGGGGCTGCTCCAACTGTTATGCGTAACGGGACAAACCAGGCTGCCATGTTTACAGCGAAAAATGCTTTTGATGTACTATTGTGGAAGAAACATGAAGGTGATGGGAAAGTCCTCCAACCATGGCAGTCTATGATATCGGGATTTCTTGCAGGTACAGCAGGTCCTGTGTGTACTGGACCCTTTGATGTTGTGAAAACAAGGTTGATGGCTCAAACCCGGGACGGAGGTCCATTGAAATACAAAGGTATGATCCATGCCATCAGAACAATATATGCAGAGGAAGGGCTTCTTGCCTTGTGGAAAGGGCTTTTGCCCCGACTCATGAGGATCCCACCTGGCCAGGCCATAATGTGGGCTGTGGCTGACCAAGTGACTGGGTTTTATGAGAGGAGATATCTTCGTGGTGCACCCTTGTAGGTATCATTCACATTGTTTTGCTTGTATGGTTTTCAATTCCATTGCAAGTATAGAGTTAAGAAATTGTTGTAACATTTTTAATTTCAATAGTGTGAACACCAGAATAAAAAATCATATCAATAATTTTGAGGTGCAAGCAAAGGGGGGAGGGGTGCCTTGGGGCAGTAATGACCGATCCCTCTAGCTTTGGAAATTTATTTTATATAAGTGGAAGGATTTTTTTTTTTTTTTTTTTTTTGATGTATTGATAATTTGAAGTGGAGAGATTTGAACTCTAGATATCTCAATTGAAGACATCATGAGGTGCGAGTTGAGTTACAAGACTCTTAACAAGTTGAAGGAATTTGATGTGGCCAAAGAATGGATATGAGGAGGCAGCAGATGTCTTAGCATCCCCCCCCCCCCCCCCTCTTTTTTTTTTTTGGTTTCCCACAGTATTTCTTCAAAGTTTTCAACTAGAGATTAATCACTGTTCGTGATGGGTGGACCTATAGCGGGATAAATCGTTGGCCCAAAGAGTTTTTTCAAAGTGCTGGTTTTTGGACTTGAATTAGGGAGCTCCTAGTCAAACCCAAGATAGTCACTTTGAGACCGAGTGCTCAACCACTTGGTCAACCCCACTGGGTTTTCTTAGCATCCCTTTTGGACATCTAAGAAATCAGTACATTCTTAATGCCCTTCTATGACATTGAACTTTAATTTGGTTACTTCCTTAGTGGTACCTCCTTGGGGAAAGCAAAGTTTTTACTTTATGATTTCCTCATTCACTCGAAGGAAAGTATTTCTGTTTGTCTAGGTGCAGTTGGAGAGTACTACCTGACTAGAAAAGGTTTTTACTACCTGACTTCCTCAGTGTAATAAGCATTGAACAACTAGAAAAAGTTCAATACAAAACAAGCAACATGGTTAAGATACACACAAAATATGGATTCCAGTGTACTACCAATAAAAGAGTTAAACAAATATCTGGGACAAGTATCATAAAGTACTTCCTTCTTCTGTTGTTGACATGTTGTTAACTCCCATTAGCCAAAATATGAGCACACGGATTTGCCTCCAGTAGTGTGATTAGATTAGGAGCATAGGGTGGGGGGATGCTTAGCCTTTAGTGTTAAATGGTCATTTTGTGGTAAGCAAAGAATCTGCCTCAACTAAGACTTTCTTTCAAGCCTCTATTCTAGGTTAATAGCAACCCGAATCTAAAGGAGGGCCCATAATTTTACAATAACACTATTAGTCCATTTAGTATAAGAAAAGAATCCCAACCATGAGCAACGCAAGGTAGCAGAAACAAGGCCTCTCTTCCAAGCATCCCAAACGCAAGGTCTACGGTCTACCTTCCATTTACCATCTTTATTCCCTTCGAGCAACCATTGGTGTTCAATTTTGACTATGTTGGATAGAGGACGACACCATACAACATGTAAAGTATGACCGATCTTATCGATAGAGTTTTTTTTTTTTTTTGAGGAACAAACTCATTGCAGAAAATAAAGCCATTGTGAGCTAACCAAATAGTTTAGATGGTAAATAGAAAGAAAAATAATGCATCAAGATATGACTTTTTGAGTAGTGTTTATTACACACACCTTTACATGTGAAAAATTGAACTGAAAACATGACCTGAAGTCACAATTTTTAAGTCAACTCATGATTTCAGTATAATTTTTGCGTGTGTAAATATGTGTGCAACAAATATTAAATATTTCCCTACCTTTTATAGCATCTAACCATATATTTCAAATAGCAAATATAAAAATGATGTTCCAAGATACATCCTTAATAGTAGAGATAAACCAGGCATCATATGGTGGGAGTTCAAAAAAGGCAAAATGTAGCATGTGAACATTTTAGCCCACACACAATCCATCCTTTATAACATGAAGAGTAGCTTATTTGTTGAAAGTTTGTGAAATTATAGTTAAATCTATAAAAAGGTGATGCTCTAAAGAACGTGCACAACTACACTCTCAATGAAGCTAAAAAAACTTAGGGCACGTTTGGTAGATTGTAATAGACACTGTAATGTAATAGATATTTATATGGCATAACTATTCGGTTATTTGGTTATGCTTTTATTACAATGAATAATTATTCCCTATGAATAACTATTCTTCAAAATGAGGAATAACTATTCCTTATCAAAAGTGTTGAATTTCTATTCCTTCATCTTATATAATAACTTTTTTTAAAAAAATTTCCTATAAAGCCATTAGTTGACATATCTTTAAAAGGAAAGAAAATAAATTTTCCTTCTTGTTAATTATTAGCTCTATTTTGAACACCTTAAAATAAGTGTATTTTAGGAAATTTGACTTAAAAATGATTTAATTACACATTCTTTTTATACTCTATTAAATCATGGATGCATATTCAGGATTCTATTCCTAAATGGTCACCAAACTAATGAATAGCAATACTTATTACATTCCAACTTAATATATTTTTGTAAAACTTATTCCTATTATCATGTAATAATCATTACAGTATACCAGACGTGTCCTTAGAAAAACCAAAAATTGATTACAAATATATGATATAAAACACCACAAAAAATGTTACTGTCCATTAGAAAATACAGAATGGCGTTATATATTTTTGGTAATGTTACTTTCCATTATTAAAAATACAGATTATCATTACCCATTGGATTGTCACTTGAACTGCTCTCCCTTTATATATATAAAAATTTGCAAAATCATCGTATCATATATAAGCCAAGGACAGAAATTTTCCAAATATGTCATATGCATTAAAAAAATATGTTATAAAGTAGTAAAGACAATAAGACATATGATTTACCAAAAAAAAAAGACAATAAGACATATAATATAATATATATATATATATATAATATATACATCACACATCACTATTCAGTAACTAAAAAAAAGTACTATGCAGTACTATAGTGTAATAAAACGTTAAAATTCAAAGGTTTCTTTTAAAAAAAAGAAAAAAAAGAAAAAAGAAAACCCTACTACCCAGAGGCCAAGCTGGTCCATAACGAAAAATGCTCTATATAAACCGACGCTGGCGTAAGAATCGCAACCCTAGCTAAAGCTTTTTAGTCACAGCCACATCCACCTTTCACTTTGTCTCTCTCTCTCTCTCTTCATCTCTATCTCTATCTCTCTCCCTTAAACCCTAGCTCTCAAAGCTCGCTACCCCTTCACTTCCTCGCCGCCATTTTCTTCGAGTAAGAAACTCTCCTTATCTTCTCTATAATTCATTCTCCATTTCACACGCTTCGCCTCTAAACCCAATCAATTCTCTCTCTCTTATCTTTTTTTCAGTTGCAGAAGGAGTTTTTTCTTAAAGCTCCAAAACGATGTCGTCGGACGAAGAAAGAGAGGAGAAGGAGTTGGATCTCACTTCCCCTGAAGTCGTCACCAAATACAAAAGCGCTGCCGAGATCATTAACAGTACATATATATATGTTCACACACACACACACACACACACACACGCACAAAAAAGCTTAATTTTTGATGTTGTTTATTTGATTTTAGCTTTGTATTGATTAAGATATTGTGAAATTTTCGCAGAGGCTTTGCAGTTAGTTGTATCTGAATGCAAACCAAAGGCTAAGATTGTAGATGTTTGCGAGATTGGTGACTCTTTCATTAGAGAGTGAGCTTTTATTTTTATTTTTTTTTCAAATTTTGTACTGAGATATTGTTATTGTGCTTAGTTTTATTCTGTTCAGTTTGTAATGATTTTGTGGGGTTTTTTTTTTTTGGTATAAAAATTAAGGCAAACTGGCAATATGTACAAGAATGTTAAGAAGAAGATTGAAAGGGGTGTTGCGTTCCCAACTTGCATTTCTGTAAACAACACTGTGTGTCATTTCTCTCCGCTCGCGAGCGATGAGACCGTGATGGAAGCCGGTGATGTCTTGAAAATGTGAGCTTTCTTGAGTTTCTGTTTTGGGTTCTTATTTTTTGTTTACAATGTAAAAGTGGGTTTCAATTGGATTGGATAGAATGATGAAAAAGAATATCTGTGGCCGACCCCAACTGGTCTGTTGGTCAATCACTTGTTATTATCCTAATATTATAGTGGCTTAAATATCGTTATACAAATTTTGAATAGTTTATATGTTTATTTTTTTGTGGGGACAGTGATTTGGGTTGCCATATAGATGGGTTTATTGCGGTTGTGGCACATACTCATGTTCTTCAGGATGGGCCGGTTACTGGAAAGGCAGCTGATGTAATTGCGGCAGCTAATACGGCTGCGGAAGTTGCTTTGAGGCTTGTAAGGCCAGGAAAGAAGGTAAATTTTCAGTAAAATTTATGTCTTGTACTTTCAATTTGTGGCATTTGATTAATGATTGATGATTGGTCGAATTATATTGGTGTTTGGATTGTTTGTGGTATGCCTGTTTGGGTTATATGCTTATCTTTGATCACATATGAAAGATTTGAATGCTTTCCGAGTCTTGTTATCAATATCATGGACTGCTTTTGCTTTGATGTTGATTTCTATGTCCTCTGAGTTGCACTGTTGGGGAAGTTAATTCAAGAACTTCCAAATGAAGCTTTTGTCGTTGTTTGATTTGTGGGTTGTCATCTAGACATTTGGGGCTGTTTTATCTGCTATATGCTTGGCATTCTTGTTGAAGCATGACAATGATGTTATTTGAGCATTTAATTCTTCTGGGTATTTTCATTTAATTATGATTCTTTCAGTTCATGGGAGAGTTGAGAGAGTTCATGCTCTTTTTATCATGCTCTATTTCTCTCTCCTTTTTCTGGGTTATTATCCCATTTCACTCTGTATTCTTCCTTTCCAAAATTTCTTTTGGCAGTTTAATCAGATGTTTTTCTCAATTTTCAATATTGGAAATAATATGTTTCAGTTCTCATTGCACCCCTAAATGATGAACTCTTTATAATAAGCTATGGGTATTCATCCAAATGAAGCTTTTGTCATAGTTACTCTGATAGGGGAATGATCGATCTCTAAACTTTGAGAAATACTTATTTCATTCATTTGAGATTGACTACCTGAATTCTGTATATCCACTCTACTTTTCCAATGACATTTATTTAACCATTGATACTGAATGTTGGACAATTGCACATGATGAAATTGTCTATGTGACATAATTTTTCCGATCTGTTTCCACAAGTACTGTTGAATTGATTCTTTTGAAAGTTCCTTTTTTAATAAGGTCCACAAAGGCATCAACATTTTCTGTGTCCCTTTTCCTTGGGGGACTAGTATCAGAGAGAGACTAAGGGTTCAGTTTCAGTTGCATTTCACGATTTGATTGCTGAAACAAAAAAAGTAGAAAGCTGTCTTATTGCCATTTTCTTTCATAAGGGCAGTTGAGTATAGTCTGTATACTTAAGCTGCTTTCTTAAAACATTCTACATTTCTTTTTGATTGTTACAACCATTCATACTTGTATATAAATAAATAAAATCATGGCAACTTTGCCGAGGCAATCGATGTCTTCTTGATTTCCTCTTTTCCCTGTTGCCTATATTGTGCTTTGCCATGCCTGGGGTGCTTTAGGTAGACATATTTTTGTGGTTAATACCTATTCTCCTATGTTGGCCAATATTGTTTCAATTGCTACGACATATTCTCTTTGCTAAGACTTAAGCTGCTGTCTTAAAACATTCTACATTTCTTTTTGATTGTTGCAATCGTTCATACTTATATATAAATAAGTAAAATCATGGCTAAATATTAAAAATCATGGCAACTTTGCCGAGGCAATCGATGTCTTCTTGATTTCCTCTTTTCCCTGTTGCCTATATTGTGCTTTGCCATGCCTGGGGTGCGTTAGGTAGTCATATTTTTGTGGTTAATACCTATTCTCCTATGTTGGCCAATATTGTTTCTCCTATGTTGGCCAATATTGTTTCAATTGATAAGACATATTCTCTTTGCTAAGACTTAAGCTGTTGTCTTAAAACATTCTACGTTTCTTTTTGATTGTTACAATCATTTGTACTTATATATAAATAAATAAAATCATTCCTAAATATTAAAAATCATGGCAACTTTGCCGAGGTGATCGATGTCTTCTTGATTCCCTCTTTTCCCTGTTGCCTATATTGTGCTTTGCCATGCCTGGGGTGCGTTAGGTAGACATAATTTTGCGGTTAATACCTATTCTCCTATGTTGGCCAATATTGTTTCAATTGATAAGACATATTCTCTTTGCTAAGACTTATGCTGTTGTCTTAAAACATTCTACGTTTCTTTTTGATTGTTACAATCATTTGTACTTATATATAAATAAATAAAATCATTCCTAAATATTAAAAATCATGGCAACTTTGCCGAGGCGATCGATGTCTTCTTGATTTCCTCTTTTCCCTGTTGCCTATATTGTGCTTTGCCATGCCTGGGTTGCTTTAGGTAGACATATTTTGTGGTCAATACCTATTCTCCTATGTTGGCGAACATTGTTTCAATTGCTAAGACATATTCTGTGTTGTCATTGAAATTTTTATTACCTTGGGGACAAGCTGCTCCATGTCGAAATGGACATCTAAATTTATGCGTATAGCTAAGCACTTGTAGCTGCAATGAAAAATTGCTTTGTTTTCCTGTTAGTGTATTTCTAGCATTTGCTTCATTTGACCTCTCCACTAGAGAGGTTTTTTTCCCCTTTGACATGATTTCTACATGATGAAGACTATCATGGGCTATGGATAAGCTCCAATGAAGCCTCTTTTTAGTCATAGTTACACTGATAGAACATCATGTATTTTTGTTCCATTTGTGTGCACGCGTGAGTGAGAGTGATTTTGGTTTTGGGTTTCACTACTAGTGAGATGTTTTTTCCCCTTTGACATGATGTCTACATGATGAAGACTATCATTGGCTATGGACAAGCTCCAATGAAGCCTCTTTTTAGTCATAGTTACACTGATAGGACATCATGTATTTTTGTTCCATTTATGTGTGTGCGTGTGTGAGTGAGAGAGATTTCGGTTTTGGGTTTCACTATCAGTGAGGTTTTTTCCCCTTTGACATTGATGTCTACATGATGAAGACTATCATTGGCTATGGACAAGCTCCAATGAAGCCTCTTTTTTGTCATAGTTACACTGATAGGACATCATGTATTTTTGTTCCATTTGTGCGCGTGTGTGTGTGAGTGAGAGATATTATGGTTTTGGGTTTCCCCACTAGTTCATGATTTGATTATTGAAACATTCAAAGAAGAAAGATGCCTAATTGCTGAAGTTTTTCATAAGGGCATTTGGGTATGTAGTCTGTATACTTGAACTGTTATCTGATCTCATTCAACCAATCTTAACTATAAATAAATCAATAAATAATAGTAACAAAGCTTAACTGTATACTTAAAGGCAACTTTGCCGAGGTGATCAATGTCTTCTTGATTTCCTCTTTTCCCTGTTGCCTATATCGTGCTTGGCCATTCTTGGGGTGCTTTAGGTAGGCATATTTTTGTTGCTAATACCTATTCTCCCATGTTGACCTACATTATTTCATTTGCTTGGACATATTTGAGTTAGATTCATGAAATTTTGATTCCTTGCTCTTTGTAATCATGGATTTTTTTAGTTAATCATGGATTTTTTTATTTCCCTAGGGAACAAGTTGCTCTGGTTACAAATGGACAAGTAACTGTTGTGTATAGTTAATTATTTGTTGCTGCAAAGCAAATTTGCTTTGTTTCCTGATTATGGTTTCACATGATCACTTCATTTGACCTCCGCATCAGAGTGGTTTTCCCCCTTTTGATATGATCTCTACATGATGAAGACTATCATGGGCTATGGATAAACTCCAATGAAGCCTCTTTTTGTCATAGTTACACTGATAGAGCATCATGTATTTTTGTTCCGTTTGCTTGGAAAACTTCTCTCTCTCTCTCTCTCTCTATATATATATATATATATGTATATATATAAAACTGATATTTTTACTTGTACTTGCATAAATATGCAGTATGGGACTCATTTTGTATGCAAGAATTTCATGGTCCACTTTTTCTTGTGGAAGTAGAGAGCTACAAATGATTTTCATTGTTGTTATTCCATCTTTCCTTCATATATGTCAATCTAGTGATTGTTCTATGTTTTTATTAGTAGAACTTAATTCTCATTTTCTTTAATTATTTGGTTAATTGTATCTTTGTTTGTTTAACAGAACAAAGATGTAACTGATGCAATTCAGAAGGTTGCTGCTGCTTATGACTGCAAAATTGTTGAGGGTGTTCTTAGCCACCAGCTGAAGCAGTTTGTGATAGATGGTAACAAGGTTGTGCTGAGTGTGTCTAATACAGATACAAGAGTTGATGATGCGGAGTTTGAGGAGAATGAAGTTTATGCTATTGATATTGTAACAAGCTCAGGTGAAGGCAAGGTAATGTCAAGTCAAGATAAAATTAAAATGCAATATATGTTCACTATTCTAATTTATGAGTCCTCAAATTCTTTAAATGGAATTTGCAGCCTAAGTTGTTGGATGAGAAGCAGACAACTATTTACAAGAGAGCTGTTGACAAGAACTACCACCTGAAGATGAAAGCATCTAGGTTTATTTTCAGTGAAATAAGCCAGAAATTCCCTATCATGCCATTCACTGCTAGGTATGTTGTGCCTTCACAGAATACTTTCCTTTTGGTATTGTCTTTTGCGTTCTCTCCAACCTTCATAGAACATGTGGAATTTCTTTACGATAGGGCTCTGGAGGAGAAGAGAGCTCGTCTTGGTTTAGTGGAATGTGTTAATCATGAGCTATTGCAGCCATATCCTGTTCTTCATGAGAAGCCTGGTAAGAAACATATTTCTGGGTTCTATAGCAGATCCTGATCAGTTTCCCCCCGCAGGAAGGTGATAATGACATTTTGCACTGTTGTATTCCTGGTTTTGCAGGTGATTATGTTGCTCACATCAAATTCACAGTTTTGCTAATGCCAAATGGGTCAGATCGGGTCACATCTCATCCTCTGCAGGAGCTGCAGCCCACAAAGACAATAGATGATCCTGAAATCAAGGCTTGGTTAGCCTTGGCCACAAAGACAAAGAAGAAAGGTGGTGGAAAGAAGAAGAAAGGTAAGCTTGGTCTTGACTGTTTATCTGTAGACTAAGAAGTTAGAATGTAAACTAATTCTGAGTCATTCAACTTGGAACTAGACTGAATTACTTGTGAATTGCAGGTAAAAAGGGTGACAAAACTGAAGAGTCCACAGAAGCTGATCCTATGGATGAAACAACTACAAATGGTGCTGCATCCCAGGAATGAGTTTTCTTACATTTCATTTTTTTCCAACCCCCCGCCTTGTCAATTTTGGTACTTCTTCCATTGTATCAGGTTGGATATGAGCTGGTTTACTAGTCTTTGGACATTAATCTTAATCATGTTTTCTTGCAAATATACCATTTTGTGTATCTTCTAGATAATCCTAATTTCTTAGACACACTCTAGAATCAAAGAGTTCAGCAGCAGATTCAATCGACATTGTGGTATATTGTCATTGTGTGACATTTCTAAGGTTACTGGAAGTGATAAGACCCAAAATTTATATACAATAATCACACCAAGAGGAAACTTATTTCCTTTATGTTAGGAAGATCTTGAGTAATTATTAGGTACTTTTGGACTATGGTGGATCATGCTAATTGAATTTAAGGTGGGGTTCTCATGAATATGAGAGGAGGGAGTATCATCTTGGCTTTTACCTTTTTGTACAATCAAATAGAGATTAGGATGTGAAACAGTTACAATAGTACTTTAATGAGTCAACTGATTATATTGCCAAATTGGCTTCTAATTGTGAAGTTGATTTCTGTTGGAATATGCGTAATCTACTAATTATCTACTAATTATAAAAGGGTGAATCTCATGGTATACACTCAATGGATTGTTGTGGTATAATTGTTGTAAGAGAATTTCTTCCAAAATTGTTACGTGCGAGATTCTCTTCCACCTCTACGTACCATAAGATTTCAATTAATGTTAATTGTAGTAGGCTGCGTAATTCAATCTATACCATTGATTTATTCAAATTTAAAACTTCTCTCTTCAAAAATAAAAAGTAAATATAAAAATAAAAATTCAAGCTCCCATTTAATGGCATCTGCCCCTACAAACGTGAGACAAACATGGGCAAAAACAGAGGGTAGCTCATGTCTGTCAGAAGCGAAGAAAATGTGGGCAACGGAAATGATATTTTAAAGAGGAAAAAGCTTAAAATCGCAAAATATTTCACAATTTTTTATCACTGTGATTTGGCATGATTGGTGAATGAAAAAAATAGTGGGTTAACCGCTTATAAAAATTGTGAAATAATTTGTGGTATTAATGTATTATAAGCTTTGCCAATTTCCCATTCCCTTTAAAAAAAAAAAAAAAGCAAGCTTTGCCAATTTTCCCACCAAAGGGAGAAAACCCATTCATAGTCTCCTTGTGTAATTAATGGCAGGTCAGACAAGCTGACTCTGAATTCTGTCTTAGTCTGGCCCATATAGCCCGGCCCATATAGCCCCATGAGAAATGACCATTGTTTTCCCTTTTTTTTTTTTTTTTTTTTTTTTGGTCAGCAAGGAAATAGCATTAAACTAGGAATTAATAAGTATGTCACAACGCAAGTTAGCTTTATCATCAGCTAGAATTCTTTCCACCACAGGCGGTGGATACAAAAAGACAACAAACGAAGTTACACTACTTGCACCTAGTTTGGCCATTGCATCAGCACATTGATTAGCCTCCCTAAAGATGTGCGTTATCTGCTTGTTGGAGATCTCTCTCACCAGGTTCCTGCAATCATTTAGCAATGGTTCCATTATCAAGTTGGTAGTATTATTGTTCATAAGTAAAACAACACTTAAAGCATCCAACTCAATGATGAGGTTATTCAGCCCCATTTCCTTTGCTAATAAAAGACCATCTCTAAGTGCCCACAGTTCAGCCATACAACTGTTGATGCTCCCAAGAGGCCGAGCATAGCCTTTCAACCATTTCCCATCATGGTCCCTGATCACACCGCCCCCACCTGCACGTCTAGGATTACCTAGAGCAGACCCATTTGAGTTAAGCTTCGCCCAACCCACTGGAGGTTTCTCCTAACCCACGGCAACAACAGATTTGGCTTTAGGCAGTTTAGCATTCAACCCAATGGAGAAGAACTCAACACTATCCTTGATGCTTCTCTTGAAACATGACCGATTCACCTTACCAGTTTTGAAAATAAAATTGTTCCTATGCAACCATAAATGCCACACTCCCTTGGGAAACAAAATCTTCCAAGGGATGCCCATTCTATTGTATTTGATATCTGCCTTACAGTTGACTTCAAGCCATTTACCAATTGGTAAATTAAAAGTTTCCCTTATGCAAATCGGGAACTGAAGTTGCTGCCAAAAATCCCGAGCAAACCCACAGCCCCTTAAAAGATGATCAATTGTTTCCATGCTTTGATGACATAAATTGCATATGGGATCAAGACTTTAACCCCTTGAACCCAAAACTTCCCCGATGGACACACTATTGTGAAGACAAAACCATAGAAAGAATTGAATCTTAGGATAAGTTTCAACTTTCCACACCCAATCCACCGAAACAGTATTAAGGTTCAAAGGGTTTAAACCCCTTGCCAATAAGTAAGCAGATTTCAAAGAGAAGAAACCATTCTTGGAAAAGGCCCATTGGAGTGAATCCTCTGCCTCCTGACTACAAGACAAAGGAGTAGCTTTAATGGCATTGAGAATATGTTCAGGCAAGTCAAAGGAAAGGCATTGAGCTTGCCATTCATGATTTTGATCAAAACATTGTTTCACAGTAATGAGATTTTCATCACGGTTCAAAGGCCCTTCAATTAGAGTTCTCAAGGTACCTAGAGGAAGCAAAAAATCATTCCAAACCTTCACTTTCTCCCCATTTCTCACTGACCATTTTAGCCCCTTGACATAGACTGGGCCACCCTTCTTAAAAGCCGCCCAAATACTAAAGCATGGGAGCTTTTTTCCTTCTTCAGACATTCTGCTGGGGGAGAGGTATTTAGCCACAAGCATTTTTGCCCAAGGAGCCTCCTGTTCACAAGCTAACCTCTAACAAAGCTTAGCTAATAAAGCATTATTTCTATCCTTCATATTATGCAACCCCAAACCCCCAAGCTCTTTGGGAAGTGTCACAGTCTCCCACCTAACCAAATGCAACCTCCTTTTTTCTTCAGTTGAACCCCATAGAAAGTGTCTTATTAATTTGTCAATCTGATCACAAACCTTAACAGGCAGTGATTGACATTGCATATAATATTCTGCCACAGGAGCCGCGGATGATTTAACAAGAACCAACTTCCCAGCCTTCGACAGAAGTTTTGATCTCCAACCAGCCAGCTTACTTTGCATTTTATTAACCACAAAATTATAAGCATTCCCCACTCTACCTTGGTGAATAATGGGGAAACCAAGGTATTTACCTAAGTTGGTGGTTGCAGCAATTCCCAACCTCTTGCAAATGCCTCTCACCCTTCTTCTAGTTACATTAAGAGAAAAAAGGATCTTTGACTTGGTAATATTTACTTTCTGCCAGCAAGGTTGCAGAAATTATCAAGTACTTCAATGATAGCTTCACAATTTTTGTAGTCTGCCTTAGCAAAAAGCATCAAGTCATTAGCAAAAAATACATGAGAAAAGCTCGGACCACTTCTAGATGCCCTCACCTTATCCCACCTTCTATCCTCACACATACTAGTGATTTGGGCTCCAAGGAATTCCATGCACAACAGGAATAAATAGGGAGAGATAGGGTCACCCTGCCTTATTCCTCTTGATGGTTGAAAAGAATCCAGCTTACTTCCATTAAACAATAGAGCTGTGGTAGAAGTAGACACGCAGCTCATTATCAAACTTAACATACTCTCCGAAAACCCAAAATGCTCAAGCACCATTTTGATAAACGACCACTCTAGGTGGTCATAGGCCTTCTCAAGGTCAATTTTCACAACCATAAACCCTGTCCTTCCTCTTCCTAAGGGAGTAAATTAATTCTTGGGCAATTATGACATTATCTGTTCCCCTTCTTCCTTCAATAAATGCTGTCTGCATTGGGGAAATTAAAAAAGGTAGCAGAGGGCGAAGCCTCAAAACAATAATCTTTGAAATAACCTTGTAGATCGTATTGCAAAGACTTATGAGTCTATACTGACCGACAGTCTCAGGACCGGGTTGTTTAGGGATCAGGGCAATTAGGGTTTGATTTAGATACTCAGGAACTTCATGCTTCATAAACACCTCTTTGATCTCCCTTTTTACTGAATCACCCACCAAAATCTTTGGAAAAATCCAGCATGGAGCCCATCAACACCTGGAGCTTTGTAAGGCTTCATTGACTTGAGAGCATTCCAAATTTCCCCATCTGAAGGTATGTTAGCCAACAGCTTCCTCTTGACTAAACTTGGCACAACAATTCGATCTCCATTGAGGGGCAATAGGACAAAAGACTTGCTCAGTTTTATACAACTTGAAACTTGCATTGAAAATTTCCTTAACTTCCTCAATATTGTGGCACCATTCACCCTCATTATTTTGAACACAGGTAATTCTATTCTTACTTCTTCTGTTGAGCGCGAATATGTGAAAATAAGAAGTGTTCCTCTCCCCCAAAATAATCCAATTAGTTCTGGATTTCATAGCCCACAACTCCTCTTCTAATTGGAGGATTAAGTTATACTCTTCAGTCAACCACTCTTGTAAATTAATCAAAAAACTATTTGGACAGACAGCTAAGCCTCTTTGTGCACCTAACAGCCTAGCCAAAATCTTCTTTTTTCTTACGAAAACATTCCTAAACACTTCTCTGTTCCATCTTTGGGCTTTGGTCATGAAATTAGTAATTGCCTCGGCTAAATTCCCTTCCCTACCAGCCCAAGCATCCTTCACAACAGCCGGAAAATCACTGTGGCTCAACCAAATGGTCTGAAATCTAAAAGGCCTGTCAGCAATGGAACTCAATAGTGGATTCAAATTAAGTAATAAAGGGCAATGATCGGAATTTACCCTAGCTAAGTGGATGACATTAGCTTCTGGATAAAAATCTTTCCAACTCAGATTAACCCAACATCTGTCAAGTCTGCATTGAATTAAGTTACCCAGTTCCCTCTTGTTTGTCCAAGTATATTTTGGACTCGAAAACCCAAGGTCCATCATATTGCAATCATCCATACATTCCTTAATAGCTCTAACCCTTCTCTGACAAATTGGATTCCCCCCAAACTTCTCATCATCAGACAGAACTTCATTAAAATCCCCCATAAGGGCCCAAGGAAGATCATGCATATTAGCTAGCATCCTAAGATTATTCCATAAAATGTACCTTTCTTCAAATCGAGGACTGGCATAAATAGCACTAATTAACCAGCTAAGAGTTTGAGATCTTACCCGAATCAAAGCATGAATCTCCTGCTCTGTAGCTGCCAAGACATCCACTTGAACCAAATCTGATTGCCAGAGCATCCATATTCCTCCTGCAAATCCAATTGTATCAGACACCGCATGCCCATCAAAAGGGAGGGCCTTAATAATCTCATCTGCCCTTGCACCACTCATCTTAGTTTCTGTGATCACCATGAGAATCAGTGAATGCCATTCCACCAAATCCATAACCGTCTTTCTGAATTGGGATTTCATAGCACCCCTGCAGTTCCAAATCAGTATATTCATCATTTTATATGTAGTAGAGTTAGCATTGAAATAAGACAGAGAGGAAGAATCTTCAGTGTCTCTCAACCTCCATACCTCCAACATCTCTTTCCTCGACTCCCAAATCCCCCGGATTAGAGTCACCGAATGCTTGATTATCCCCAAAGCCTCTTGCGTTGCCTTGGCTAGGATCGTGCTGCTTATCTCGGGCTTGGCAAATTGAATCAGTTTCACCCTGTGTAGATTGCCCATCAACGAACATTCCACCGGGTTGGTGTGCAATATCTTCCTTACTGAAACCACTGGCTTCGTCCACTTCGCCTCCACTTCTGACAAAGATTTTTCCAAGTTCTGCATGTCGGATCCTATTGCTGATGGCCCTGAGTTTGTCATCAGAGGCATCGGAATTGGAGGCCGATCCGTCAAGAATCTCCACCATGGGTTCGGAGTTGTGATCCACGCCTCGTCCTTCAATGGCAGATAGCCCAACTGTTTGCTTCTCTCCGTTAATGGGAACAGGTTCTTCCACGCCACCATCAAATCGGTTTCGAACCAGCCCCACACCTTTGTTGGATCTTGTTTTATCCATCGTATTGTTTCGTCACCCACCGGAATCACCTTTCCCTTGTAAAAAATCCCCCAGTTCTCCTTGCCTTCCATCACAGCTACTAGAATGCTCAGAGACTGTGTTTTCCTTTCCTGTTAGAATAAGTTTATCCTTTGGGTTTACTTTTGGGTTAAAAGAGCCTGAAAAACAAAATGGGCCTTGCTCTATTTCAGACCCAAAAACAAAAATCCCACTCTTATTGCTCGGGCCCACCCCATTGGGTTGTAATCCAACTGAATTAGTTGCTTTCTAGTTTGTTTTGGATTGCACGCCCTTACCTTTAGCACCCTTACCAATTTTTGGTTGGCTGAGATTGGACGTTACCATCATGTTGGTCTCTCTTTGTGACATGACAGGTTGCGTGTGCAGAGATTTTCTCTTGCTATCTCTCCTATTCTGACCTATTACACTAGGCTCAGCTGTGGTAGCTATGGACGTTTGCGTCAACTGGACATCTGCCGTTTGACTCATCACCTGTGCGCGCTGCATTGGCCGTGCTCTATTGTTAGCTTTCCTCCTGTTAACAACCATCCACTCACTGTATTCCTGCTATGATTTTTCCCTTTCCTTCAACCCGTCCGCCCCTTGGGCACTTTGCATCTCGGTTTGCCCATCACTCCTATCCATACTCTGCTCCTTGGGTTGCTCTCTAACGGTGTACAGACACGTTTCAATCTTGTGGCCAATCCTTCCACACGAGAAACAGAGAGCATTAATTCCCTCATAGAGCACACATTGCGCAAGCTTGCCAAGATAAAGCTTCCTTACCAATGGCTTATCCAAGTTAACTTGCACACATAATCTGGCAAACCTACCCCTTTTCCCATTAGCTATGTGAGAATCAATCCTAAGGACCAAGCCAATAGCTCTCTCAATCTTCCGAAGTACACTAGGTTTATAAAATTCAATGGGCAACTCTGGTAGTCTTATCCATACTGCTACCGAAGAGAGAGTTGCTGTGGAAGCCTTAAACTCTGGTTCCCACTGTCTGATAGCAAGAAAATGCTGACCAATAAACCAGGGACCACCCATAAGGATAGAATCCACATCTTCAGCTAACTCAAATTTCACAAGGAAGTAATCATAACCCAAATCTATGTAGTCCATACCACCACACGGATTCCACATTTTTCGCACCCTCTCAATAAGGAAGGAAAACGCCATTCTCCTCCCAAAGGTTTTGATGATAAGAGCTTTTTGCCATGGTGCTCTCATACGAACCTTCTCTTCTTTGGTAAAACCAATTCTAATGCTACCATCCTGATCGTTTTCCTCTTCATTATCAGACTCCAAATCCTCTTGCATTGAATTATCAAAGCCAAACGCTTGTGCAAATGCTCCAGGAATTGCACCCACCAACTTATCCTTATAGCTCCCCATTTTGATCCCCGTTCCATTCTCATTCGTCTCATGTAAACGATGACTATCTTTGAACTTTTTGGTGCTGCGAGCTAAGGTATCCTCTTCTTCATCCGAACGCTTCAGTCTTACTCTCTCCATTCTTTTTGACCATTGTTTTCTCAATCATTTAGATGGACCTATGTGGCCGGGTTTTTTTTTTTTTTTTTTTTTTTTTTTGAGAGAGGCTATGTTAGCCCTTGAGAGTTTGGGAGCCATCTCCATGGACGAAGGCAGAATCTGGCGAGAGGCGGAGCTTGTGGTTGATCGATCTAAGAGAGTGAGAAGATTTGGGTTTGGGTGAGTTGTGATTATGTGTGATACTACTTATTTAATAATGTGTAATATGCTGATGTGACATGCTCTTATTGGAGGGTGTAAAACATGAATTTTATACTCCATCCTTACCAAATTAGTACTCTTTTTAGACAAGTTGGATCGGTGTTCATCTATTCAAGACAATGGACTTAATTTGGGCCTTAATCTCTCATTTCCTCCTTCATCCAAATCTCAGGACATTTGAATTGGGCCTCTTTCCATGCAGCCAAATTTTTGGATAAAAACTAAAAAAAAGAAAAAAGAAAGTAAAAAAAAAAAGGGAAAAAGAAAAAGAGATTCGAAATGCTAATAGTTTAGCAAAGAAACATTTATGGCCCGTTTGGTAGAGGAGTTTGAGTAATGTTGTTTGTAGTCCATGTGACACATACCTGGAAGAAGGGGTTGATAGCTCAGGAGTTTCTCTCACATGAAGCAAGTCTGATCACCGGCCTGCCTTTAAGCCTACAAGCTACCCCTGATAGGCAAGTCTGGTTTCCTTCAGCTAATGGTGATTTCTCAACTCGGTCAGCCTACAAGCTCCTAGCCACCTCAGACCGGGCTGCCCAACCAACGTCCTCATCTAGCAGCTGTGGAAAAGCTTTGTGGAAGGGTATCTGGAATCTTCAGGCCCCTCAAAAGATACTGAAGACACAACCCATGCTTTGTGGGGCTGCAAGTCTCTTTCAGCAATTTGGAATTCTCATGATGAGCTGAAGAAGATGGTAAGACTCAAATTTGGTGTGTTCTCTGATTTGTTGGAAGTGGTGTTCAATAGGCGAAGTAGCGTTGATGTGGATGTGTTGGCTATGATGTTTTGGCTTATATGGAACAATAGAAATGCTAAAAGCTGTGGAGGGGCCATTATAGAAAATCACTTGATTCGGCCTAAGGCAGAAAGTATGATCAATGAATTCAGGTCAGCCCATGTTACTCACTGGAAGCCGTCTGAGGCTGTAGCTCAAGCTGTGAGGTGGATTCCACCCGAATCTCCAACATATAAGATTAATTTCGACGGGGCAACTTTTAAGGAGCTTAGTTGTGCTGGTTTGGGTGTTGTGGCATGTGACTCATCCGGCCGTGCGATTGGCACTCTAGCTGAAAAGATTCCCCTCCCAAATGCAATAGCTACGGTGGAGGCTTTAGCATGTAGAAGAGCTATGATTTTTGCTAAGGAACTTTGCCTCTTTGATTGTATATTTGAGGGAGATGCCGAAGTCATAGTAAAGGCCATTCAGAGAGAAGATTCAACGCACCCAGAGCATGGACAAGTGCTTAGTGATGTTTTATTCCTCGGTGCTGACTTTCGTGTATGCACTTTTTCTCATGTAAAACGAGCGGGTAACTCTGTTGCCCACTTTCTTGCTAGACAGTGTAAGTCTGGTGATGAGCTACAGGTTTGGTTTGATTCCATTCCTGAGGATATAGCTCCTCTTGTTGCACGTGACGCGTTGTAACTTGTTTTTCTCTGTTTCAGTTGTTTTCCTTTTAATATATTTCCTTGACCCTCGGGTCTGGTTTCTCAAAAAAAAAAAAAAAAATGTTGTTTGTAATTTTTTGAAATATGTATGGATAAAAAAATGTGTAAAAATACGTGTAATGTTGTTTAAAAATTGAAAATGTGTGTTTAAGATGCCCTACCAAAAGTGTCATTATTATCTCCCACGAAGAAACATTTAAAAGTGTCTCCATTTTCCTTCGCAGTTAAGCAAAAGAAAAAGAGATTCGAAATGCTAATAGTTAACATTTAAAAGTGTCTTTATTATCTTCCGCGAAGAAACATTTAAAAGTGTCTCCATTTTCCTTTGCAGTTAAGCAAACCGAACCCATTTTATTCGATTCGAACCCTAACTCCACGGACCCGACCCGAATATAAACCGAGTTTCACCGTCGTCGACAAACATGATCGTGACGAACACTCCGGCGGCGGACCTCGCCCTCACGAACCTAGCTTACTGCTTGCACGCCGATCTTCATGGCTTCGCCGTCCCTGGCACTAAGCTCTACCTCGCCTCCATCGCCGATTCCTTTGTTCTTTCTCTCACATATCCTCTTCTCTCATTTCTTGCTGCTCCTTATTTCGCTCTAAAATTTTGTTTCATCATGCACATTTCCAATTCTGATCAACCTTGATTCTGATCCTTTATAGTAGAATTTTCTTGCTCAAGCTAAGATTTGCTATATCTTATTTGCTTAGATGTAAATCCGAAAAGTCTCTTTTAGAATTTGCTCTGAAATTTGTTGATTTCATGCATAACTAAGATTTGCGTGTAATTTTTGTTAAGATTGATGGCTTTTTTTGATTATTCTTGTTTTGGTGGCCTTAACTAAGAGTTGATGATGATACTGCTCACGAGAGCGTACGAAATGGCCACATAGCTCTAAATACGATTCAGCGTCGGCATGCCAGGGTTTCATCTGGTGATACCATATCGGTTAACAGGTCAGAGCTCATTCGATTCGATACCACCACCACCACCCCCACCACCACCGCCACCATCGCCGTCTTTTTTTTCTTAGTATTGTTTCTAATTGTTGTGTGTGGTTTGTAATTTGTTTTAGATTTATTCCGCCTGAGAATTTCGACCTGGCATTGCTTACACTTGAGTTGGAGTCTGTGAAAAAGGGGACTAAAAGTGAACAGGTTATTATAGACTTTCAGTCAATAATCTTAAGTTTTAACTTCATGCAGGGTTTTATTTTACGCTTGAAAAATTGGTGTTCTCTTTTTTTTTTGTAGGTTGTGCTTGCTAACCAGCTTAAAAAGAGATTTATGAACCAGGTGGAGTTTATATGTTTATGACTTACTATTCCATTTCGTGTTTGGTAGTTTTACTTGGCTGCGAGCGTTGGCCGTAATTGATTGAGGATTTTGAAATAAATGGGACTTTTTTGGTACTTGGGGGTTTCTCTTCTGCTACCTGAATTTGCACTTCAGCGTTGTTGTTTGATCACTGAATGCTAATAAAATGAAAAGGGTAATTTGATCGGATGGCTAAAAGGTGGGTCGTGTTTAATGATATAGAAATGTAGTTAGTCATGAGAAACAACATTGCCATTTTGTAATTAGCTGAGATGAGGAAGTTGTGATGGATGGAAAGTAAGATTGGAACCGATAGAATTAGATATGTAGTAATTGGTGAGAAGATGAGGGTTGAAATTCTTGTGGAAGAATAAGAGTTCCCATGGATGGTTATTGTGTTAACGAAGCCGTCAAGTGTGTTAGTAAGGAGGGGATTTTATTTATTTATTTAAGTTAAAAAGCTATAAGACAAGGGGAAGGAAGGCTGAGCAGATCATGGATTCATGAAGTGAGAGTTCACATAATTTTGTTAGTAATTTGAGCCATTTCACTTGATAAAGCTGAGTGGTAGGAAAGGATTAATGGAGGTTAGCAGTCTTGTTGAGTTGCTATTTATTTCTATTTAACTGCGTGTGAGCCATGTTCCCACAAAAATTGTAAATATTTAATAAATGTTGTTATCACATGATTAGGTTAAAATCAAAGTTCTTGCTTATTCAAATTGATGAAATTTTAGTAATTAACTGGGGTCTTAAGCAATTGTATTTGAATCTGTATTTGATTGCTGAAAATAAAGATGCTTCTATATATGTCAAAAAAAAAAAAAAGGATGCTTCTATATCTTCTATGGTGACTGTAGGAGGGAAGAATGGCTCCTGCTATTGGAATATGAGATTTATTCATAATTTTCATGATTTGGAGATGGAGGGGGTCTATTCTCTAATGGATTTGTTTTATGATAAACTGCCCTTTGCTGGAGGTACTGTTTGTGTGATATGGATACTGAATAGCAATGGTGTTTGATCGTACTATGAACATTTTAGAAATGCTAGCTGGAAGCTTTTTACAAGGAGATGCATTTGGTCTAGTTACGTGCCTAAGAAAGTATCATTCTTTGTGGAGACAGCATTATTGTATAAAATTTTGGCTATAGACAATCTTATAAAGAGGAATATACCATCGGTCAATTGTTGTATGTGTAAGGCAAATAATGAATAGGTGGATCATCTTTTGCTACACTGTATTGCCAACAATGATTCAGTGGATTTCCTTTTGCTACCCTGTTAAGTTGCCCACAACTTATGGTCATTTCTTTTATCAGCTCTTGAGATGCGGTGGGTGATGCCCTAAAAAATGATTGATGTATATTGTTGCTGTAATGGGATGTATGGGAGACATAGGAATGTGCCATGTGGAATGTAACCCCTGTATCTTATGTGGGTGTTTTGGAGGGTGCAGAATTGCTGAATTTTTGAGGGTGTGGAGAAATCTTTTATTGAGCTTGAGTGTAATTTTTTGGGCAGTTTATGTTAATGGCCTACTATGCTTTGGGGATCTCTTGAAACATGTCAATTGAGCTTATGGATCATTTTAAGCTTATGACTGCTTTTGAGGTTTTTTTTTTTTTTTAGTTTTTATTCTTTTAATAAAAGATTTTTTATTACTCACAAAAACAAAAGAATGGTTCTATTTGAAGGTTCTATTTCAAGCCCCTCACCCCCCCCCCCCCCCCCCCCAAAAAAAAAACCCCTCCGAGAGAGAGAGAGATGAAAAAGAAGGAAAAGCTACGTCCTAGTATGCTTCTTGCCCCACCTTTTTTCTCCCTAACAGGAAACATATGAGACGTGTATTAATGTTCCCAGTGTATTTATAGGTTTTGCCTGCCTTATTTTCTTCCCAAATCTTTTTGGATGATATCACTTCAAGCTGTGGATTACTGTTCTTGTTGTACGCAGGTAATGACAGCAGGGCAAAGAGTGTCATTTGAGTTTCATGGAAATAACTATATTTTCACAGTCAATCAAGCTGCCGTAGAGGGGCAAGAAAAATCTAGTACTATTGAGAGAGGGATGATATCAAGTGATACAGACATTGTCTTTGAAACATCAAATGCGAGTGGAATAAAGGTATATTTCTGTATTTGATTGTGTACTAGTCTTTATACACACATTTTGTTCTTGTTTTGAATTTTTTCTTATCGGTAAATACACATGCACTAGTGGGTCTTGAACTCATTACCTTGCCCTCCACCTTGTTCTTACTAGGAGGAGATGCCATTTGAGCTAGTGCTCATTGGCTTCTTTCTCCACTTATTCCACTTAGCTATCCTATACTGGTTAGGTTTAATTACATTGAATTGGTGATAAGTTTGCTATCCTAGCTCTTGGGCATGAGCATAAAATGCTTTGCCTGTCAGTGGTAAACTCCCTTGGATTACTTGGCAACTAGTTCTGGCAAGTGAGTTATTTGCTCTTTAGCTTTTGCTACCTAGAGGCAAATCCAAATGTAGCCCGTTTTTTTTTTTTTTTTTTTTGGTGAGAGAGGCTATGTTAGCCGAGTTGAACAAACTAACAAAGGATTAAAAATTCAGCATTATTCATATTAAAACTTTTTTCTTTAGCAAACTTTGAATTTGTTCACTAGTTATTTGATTTATTCTTTTTCCGTACTTGACAACTACAATTTTTTACTCAATGAAAAATCTATTCTAATGATAAGTAACTAAATTAAAATTGAAATAAGATTATTTCAAATTAATTAAATAGAATAAGTCTCATTTTAAAATTAGATTATAAAAGTTTCATTCACAAATCTTGTAAATTATATGTAAATTGTCACAACATTTTCACAACAGTTAAGATATCAATCTCTTATAGGAAAAAATAAATAATAAATTAGGACTCACCACAATTAAAGATAAAAATAGTAAATTGCAAATTATACCATTAAAATTTGAGATTGTTTAGATTTTATACCTCAAGTTTCAAAATTTAGGAGTTAAAATCTAAATTCTGAAATGTTAGGGTGTAAAATCTAAACATTTCCAAACTTTAGAGAGTAAAATCCAAATTTTAAAATTTTAAGGTATAAAATCCAAACACTTCTAAATTTTAGAGATGTAATTTACAATTTGCACAAAATAAAAATATTGTGAGATTTTGTTATTTAAAGAGAATTTCTCAAATTTTTATTACCTTTGGTTATAAATAAAGAATCAATGATAGAGCAAATTAAAGAATTAAAAATTCATAATTTCAATTGAAAAAAAATTTTTTTTTCTCAAAAAAAAAAAGAAAAATTATTTAACATCTAAAAGGTCGAATTTACTCCTAAGTCCCCAAAGGTTAAAAAAAAGAAAAGCAAAAAAAAAGACGCTTTCCCAATTCTATATAAACCGCCCTTCCTCTACGCTCTACGAGACCTAAGTTCAGCTCGCTCTATAAAAAAACCTCTCTCTCTCTCTCTCTCTCTCTGTGTGAAAAATCAAAAGTTGGTAGCAATGTCGAGCAGCGAACCAGAGCAAAGTCACAGAAAAGATCAAGAAGAAGAAACCACAGCGGCCGAAGACGAAGACACAGGCGCACAAGTAGCTCCGATTGTGAGGCTCGAAGAGGTCGCTATCTCCACCGGCGAGGAAGAAGAGGAACCAATTCTCGATCTGTACGGACTCATCTTCTTCATCTTCTAGGGTTTCTAATTCGTCTTTAATTTTGGCTTTTTTTAATTTTAATTTTAATTTTTACCTTCGTTTTTTTTTTTGTTTTTGGTGTTTTGGTTTCAGAAAAGCAAAACTGTACCGTTTCGATAAAGATGGGAAGCAGTGGAAAGAGAGAGGCGCAGGGACCGTGAAGCTTCTGAAGCACAAGGAATCTGGAAAAGTCAGGCTCGTAATGCGCCAATCTAAGACTCTCAAGATCTGCGCTAATCATCTAGGTCAGTCTTCTTCTTCTTTTTTTTTTTTTTTTTTTTTTTTTTTTTTTTTTTTAACTTATACACAAAAAATAGTCCCTTAGTTTGAACCTATCAGGATTTTTTAATCTAGTGGGAGCTTGTTATTATCTTCTTCTTTTTTTTTTTCTTTGCTTGAAATTTAGTAAACCTAAGCAGATTGAATCATAGAATTTTGGCTTTGAGGAAGCATGGAATTCACATTGATGAGTTATGATTTTTTTAATTTTTAATTTATTATTAAAATTATATTTGGGTTTGGAAAAAGGCGTGTTTTTGATGTATTTGGCATGTGTTGCAGTTATTCCGACCATGACAGTGCAAGAGCATGCTGGAAACGAAAAATCATGTGTGTGGCATGCTACGGATTTTGCTGATGGGGAATTGAAGGATGAGCTCTTCTGCATTAGATTCGCTTCTCTTGAGAGTGAGTGTTTTTTGAATTATTAGCTTCTTTGCATGCCTGAATATACGTATAAAAAAAATTATGTCTTTGAGTAGTCCTTAGCTGTTTCCTTTGTGTGTTTCTGTGAGATGTGTGATATGCTCTTTTAATTATAATTTAAGCTCTAAGTTTAGAGATTAGAGAATCTTAGATATGAAGGTTCTCTTTTTTAGAGCAAATTAGGGGAGTCTGGTTAAGGTATGGATGATAAGTAGGTTTGAATTGTTGAAAATTCTTTGGAGATTGTCATGAAGAGTCTAAGATCCAATTTGTTGTCGTAGAAGCTTATTGGTGTTATGTTAATCTGCAAGACAATTGAATGCTTTGTAACTTTGGTGAAGGCTTTGAGAGAAGACTAATTTTGATAGTATTTTTGAGGTTTTTGTACCATATGTGTTGTTTTGATTACATGTAGGTAGAGAAATTCGTGGCAGCTCTTTTAATGGTGGGGTGTGGCTTTGTTTTATTGTCACTTGCTATGGTTGTATGTGGGATGAGCAAACAGAGTGTCAAAGATTCTTTCTTGTGTCATTGAAAATTATTTTTGATTATTTTGGTTTTAATAAATTGTTACATTTTCCAGAGATTGTTACAAAATAGTTCTATGTGGCTCTATGTAATGCTGGAAACTATATTCATCTTTAGAGCTTATATTTTTTGGTCATTAGACAACAACTGCATGTAATCAACTACTGTCTACTGATCTATGATTCAGTGAGAATTTCTTCTTTTAATCGAAATTGGAGATGTGGGGAGTAGGGTATAGCAAATTGTTGTTCTGGCATGCAGAGAAGCACCCTAGCTACATCCTTAAATGAAGGAGGATTTCTTGCAAATAGCTGCTTCTCTGTTTTTCTAGATGTTGGCGTACTTATGGCTTATATTTTTAAGTTTAGTAGAGGCCTTGATGTAATAGGATCACTATTTCTTACTTTCTTTATGAGGGCTTATACTTTCAGTTTGGTAGAACACTGATCTGAATGATTTTCCTTGGAAGGAATTCTTATTATTTTTTATTTTACACGAAACAAAATTTGTATACAGTTGATATGCACTATTGACAGATTTTCCAGCAAACTGGGTTTGGGAAATCTCTAACCCATTATGTGGCCGGTTTATATGACCATTAAATGTGTTGTGTGTTAAAATTTAAAAGTACATGTGGATACTGACCTAGTTAGGAGGAAAATTCTGACCTACGCACTATCTGATTGTGATTTTCAAGTGGGAGACAGTTACAGCTCTTGTGAGAATTGAAATTGGAAATTTTTTATTCTTTGTAATATGTTTAGAATTCATAAGTTTACATGTTTAACATAGATGTTTTTATTCAGACTGCAGGAGCTTCATGGAAACATTTCAAGAGGTTGCTGAATCAAAGGGAAAGAAGGAGGATAATAAAGATACATCAGATACTGCTGGACTCTTGGAGAAATTGAATGTTGGGGATGGTAAAACTGAGGGTAAAGAGCAGGAAGAGAAGCCTGATGTGGCCAAGGAGGAGGATAAGCAAACCTACAAGGAGGAGGATAAGAAAGCTGTAGATGACCAAGCAAAACCGGAGGCAGCTAACAAGGATGAGCCAGCTTCATAGACTAAAAAGAGCACTGTTGGTATATTTGAACAGTTTATCAATATAGATGTTGGTTTGGGTGGCTAGTAAAGGTTGTTTTGCCCACTAGTTTGGGGAATGCAGCTGTATTTACGTTGTTTATTGAAATTTTTGGTAATCTATGGATGTGGATGATGGTTAGTCTGTTGGTCTTGAATTATGTTTTTTTGTGTGTGTGTGTGTGTGTCCAGTTTCATTACTTATGATAGATTGTTCGCGAGGTTCTCATTAGTTCTTTTTCAAGTTTTTTACAGGCTTTATTATTAAGTAATCACATAATAAATCCCATGGTTTAATCTTAGTTTAGATCTAGACCTTAAAATTTCAACTGCAATAATGTCCTGTAGTTTTAAAAACTGTTGCAATCTAAACCCTAGGGCGACTCTATCAATTAAAAGTAGCAAGAATTCATTAAGTGTCAATTTGGACAACACCTTTTATTGAAAATTTACATGCGCATCTTATAAGATCATATAAGTATATCAGAATACAGCTTACCAGCATTAAAAAAAAAAATTCACACTTAGGCCACGTGGCAACTCAACCCTTTTTAGGATGAATCCCCTTTGTCTTCAGCTGGCATAAAAAAAAAAAAAAAAGTTTACAAACATCATACAACACTAGCAACCAAATGCACGTATACCTTATTTTTTATTTTTTTGCTTTTATTAATTTATATTGCAACCGAAAAAACTAAACTTAACCATGATAAAATTGTCCCCAGTACCTGCGCACCTGATTCTTTTCTTTTATGCTCGTCGATGGAATTTCTTTCAAAGATTCACCCGAGGGAGGATCTTGATAAGAATGTCATCAACATGTTTGTAATACCGTATTCTCCACCTCTTCCAATACACTAGAGGCCCAACAACAACCCAAAAGCCAAAAATAAATCCAAGTTCTGCGCTTATGTAGTTCTTCCCGTCTGTCCAAATCCAAGATTTCGACTGAGTTTCTTCAAATGTTGGAGGCAACGCTCCTGGCTCATCATATTTGCGCTCTACTTTCAAAGGGAAGCCACATAATCCTTTGTTTCCTTTAATCTTTATAGGAAGTTTCCAAGAATGTAGCAAACTGCTTGATTTGAGGAATCTGCCCCACCAATTGGTTGAAAGAGAGGTTTAGAACTGATAGGCAAGTAAGACCATCTGCAAGTTGCATCGGTATCGCCCCAGTAAGCCTATTGTTTGATAAATCTAGCGACTCAAGATGACTCAATTTTCCGAGAGATGGTGGGATTGAGTTTGTGAAAGCATTATGCGACAAGTTTAGGACATATAGTGATTTGAGCTCTCCTATTTCTTCTGGTATTGGTCCTTCAAGATTGTTGCAGGAAATGTCAATCGAGGTGAAGATATTTAGAATCTTCACTAGATCGAGGTCTTGACCTTTACTGGTAACTGTTATTGCATCTTGATAATAAAATTTACTTAATTTTAGGACTTCAAATTGGATATGATTGAGCACTGGTTGGACTTTGTCTTCATCATTTCGCATTGCCTTCGTAGAAAAGGATTTTATTTGAAGTTGACCGGTAAACTTGTTTGAAGCTAGGTCTACAATTTGAAGCATTGGCCAATTGACACTTGTTCCTCCACAATTAATAGACCCGAAAATTTTGTTAGATCGCAAGACAAGGACACGTAACTTGGATATGCTCCTCAAGTAACATGGGAAGGCATCCTCGATGTGGTTGTTACCAATATCAAAGACCTCCAAATTTCTACAATTGGCCAGAGACCGTGGAACCACTCCATCAAGTAAGTTTCCATTGAGATTTAGAGTTTGGAAACCACAATTGTCAGGAAATATATCAGATATTGTGCCACTTAGTTTATTTCTCCTCACATCCAACACCCCTAGATTCTTGCTCATCTCGATTAAGCATTGGGGAATTGTGCCATTCAGGGTATTGTTAGACAAATTAAGAACTTGAAGATATGTAGCATTGCATAATGATTGAGGGATATCCCCATGGAATTTATTGCTTGAAATAGAGAAGAAATAAGCAAAAAAAAAAGGGAGTCACCGATGCTAGCTGGTATGGCAGAGTTGAAGTCATTCATCGAGAAATCCAAGTATATGGCATTTGGTGGGAGAACTGGGAGTTCCCCATCAAGCTGGTTGGAGTGAAGGTCTAGGAAATAAAGGACAATTAAACTTGAAAGATTGAGTAATGGTCCTTCCTGAGTCATCACTAGTTGGTTAAAAGAGAGATCTAAGTGCATAAGATTACTAAATTTCCAAATCCAGTTGGGAATCTCTCCATGAATCTGGTTATTTGAAAGGTTCAAAATGTTTAAATTGGATAGGTTTACCAAGAAATCAGGAAATATTTTCAACTTGCAAGAAGCTAATTTTAATCTGGTAACATGGGAAAAGGAGGATAATGAAGAATTAGTTCCATTATATTCAATCAACAAGCTATTGTATGAAAGATCAAGATCAAAAAGATTTGTTAACTGTTGAATCTCATTAAACTGCAAGGATCCGTTAAATTTATTTGAAGAAAGTAGGAGATTCCCAATACCTCGGAGTTCAAAGATAGACATGGGTATTGGCCCTTCCAAGTAGTTGCTACTCAAATCAAGGATCTCCAGTTGGCAAGAAGAAGCGTTGGAAACTTCATTGAGTTGACCAGAAAATTGGTTGTTGGAAAGTTGTAATGTTTGCAATGATGGAAGGGAAAACAGGGAGACGGGAATATTTCCTTCAAGTGAATTGTAACGTAAGTCAAGATTCACTAGATTATGAGAAAGGTGTATCTGAGTCAAATTCTTGGTCATACTGAATGATGGAATTGGTCCGGTGAAGTTGTTTGATGACATATCCAAATAAACCAATTGAGTAAGGTTTGCCATAGAGCTCGGGATTGATCCACTGAAATTACAAAGTGAAAGATCAATTATGGACAGCATTGTTAGGTTACCAATAGAATTTGGAAGCGTCCCTTGAAGTAGTTCATTATTTGATAAGTAAGTGTCTGCAGTGTTTGAATTTGGAAGATCTTTTTTGGAAATGTTCCATTCAATCCACAAGAACTGAGATCCAAGGAAGTCAGATTTGTGAAATTTGCAAAAAAATCTGGAACTGGAGCATTAAAGGGATTATTATGGAGATGAATAATTGAGAGGGACTGAAGCTTCGATAAGGAAGAAACAAAAGGTCCTGAAAGATAACAACTTGACATGCTCAATACCCTTAGATTTGGCACTGATGAAGATAAAGCCTGACACCATTCATTCCCTGCCGCTGATATATTTATACCATCAAGACAGTTCCCTCAGCTCCGAAAGGTTCTGAACTAGCATAGCTAAATTTGGGTCCTTGAGTTTCAGCATAGCATCACTCAATATATAAAGGGTAGACAAATCAAGAGTAACCAACCTTGTGAGGCTCGAAATCGCATTAGGGATCTGCACTGCAAAGCAAGCATTTGACAAATTCAAGTAACTCAAATTCTTCAGCTTTCTAAACTCCGTTGGAATCGGACTGTTGAAGCAATTATAAGCCAAATTCAGGTTCTCAAGATACTTGAGACTGAAAAGGCTACTTGAATTTTCAAGCCCACCTATGATGGTTTCGTTGAACAGGTTGAGACCAATAACACGTCCCTCCTCGCTGCAGGTTACACCTTCTCACAAACAGCAATTTTGACTTTCATTCCAGTGTACCAGTTTTGTGGACGAAGTAGTATTGAATTTGAGGCCGTTCTTGAATTGGAGCAAATAGGATCTTGATTACTAAGACATTGGCCAGACACCACAGAGATACCAAAGCTGACGAAAAGTGAGCATATTGGTATCAAGAAGAGCCATGAAAAGTAGGGAATTTTCACTGGGGGCTGTAATAAGAAACGCTAATACAATCAAGAATTGAAGAGGTGATGAAATTAATGGTTAGTTCAGGAGGGCAAAGATCTATGAACATGGCCTTATTGACCTGTGACTCAAAGTCTTGGTGGACCCAAAAGGCCAAAACCACTCAGAATGTAGAATTGGGAGGTAAACGTCATACTCAACACACTGTCTCTAGCGTAGACAAATATATAGTTGTCATTGACTAGTTGCAAATTTTACAAAGATTAGGTAGAAATCATATTAACCAAGGCTAGGACGCCCCCCCTTTTTTTTTTTTTTTTTTTTGGACGCTTGGTTTATTCGGTTCTATGAGTTGCAAATTTATACAACTAGTCGCAAACCCGCGCGTTGCGCATGATAATTTTTTTATTTTTTTTTATTTTTGGGGTGATCTCATTAACTATATTTTTTAGAACCTTAAATATAATTTTTTTTAAAAAAAACTTATATATATATATATAATATGTGAATCTTTACGTGGACCTTTAAGTAAACTCTATATATTCCACTTTTTTTTTAATACAAAATAGAAATTCTACTCTATCTTAATTTAAGTTTATATGTGTGTGAAACTCCCTCCTGGAGATTTGAATCCCGGCCCTTGCCCCCCACACCCCACACCCCACACCCCACAAGCATTTATACTTGTGGGGTGACCATTGCATTAAGAGTGTGCAGTGGTATATATTCCACTTCTTTAGATGCGTAAAAACCATAAACTACTACTCCATAATGATAGTTGCTAATTAATATTATAATTTTTTTAATAATCTCATTTGTAACGCTTTTTGCCATTATCATATATTTACTAACCGATGATTTGCATAACAAAGACGTTAAATGAGAGATAGTATCGTTCATTAGATTTTCAAAAAGCAATAGTGTATGAAAACTATATATATATATAAAGGGGGAAGGGGACACGCTGCTGAAGAGGATGAGACGGAAGCACAGTAATATTGTAAATGGAAATAGACTTGAAAGTAAATAGCTTGAAAGTAAAGAACTTGAATGTAAGAACAATAATAAGGCGGTAGAACCAGCCAAGCAGTATATATCAAAATAATTCAAAGTAAATAAGAACAATAGTTCAAAATAAGTGAAAGCAATTTAGAACCATCCGGTATGGCGGTAATCCGTCCAAGGTGGTGGTAGCAACAAGTAAAGTAATGAACATAGAACTGAAAATACTTCTTATTGAAAGTAGATAAACACTTACAGTAGTAGTAGTGAATACAAGATCTCAACAGTTACAGGTTAACAGTTACAAAGCTTGAACTAGTCCTAGTTACAAGGTTTGTAGGATTACAAGGCTTGTAGTGAACAAAGGTGAACAAGGTAGCAACAAGGAATTCTTTCTCTAAGAAGGCTTCCTAAGAGTAGGAGTTCTAAGGGAAGAGAATTCTGAACTAAAATTTTCTTGTGTGAAGCCCTATAGGGACATCCCCCCTTAAATAGGCAAAGCTTTGAGTAAACAGTACTCGTGAACAGTAAAAGTTAACAGTAAAAGATAAATTGTTGAAAGCAATCTTGGTGTGACTAAAAGTCACGGGAAACACGGAGAATCAACTTTTCAGAGCATTATCATCAGGAGTGGAAATTAACAGTGAAAGTCCACTAGTAAACAGTGTAGCATTTGGCCTTTATGCAGGCTAGACAAATAAGCTCAATCTTCTCGAAGATCTGGAGTGTTATCTTCATCATGTCCAAACAGCTCTTGGTCATATGGGAAATAGGGGTTGTGAGCAACAGATTCTTCAGAAGAGGCTTTGGATTCTTCTTGATTAGCAACAGCTTCTTCTGCCCATTTGAGTAAAGCTAGAAGAGCATCAGGATTCTTTCTCAAATTGTCAATAGAGGAGCTTTTAGTCTGAACATTTTTGCCGGAAGAAGAAGAGGGAGCATCAGCAGGAGCAGGGGTTTGAACAAGGGAATGATCTTTTGTCATGGGCAAAGCAGCAGCAGATGAAGATTCTCTGGAAATAGAGGCAACAGCGGTAATGATCTTTTGAATGTGAGGGTATTTTCCCCACCATTTTACATACCAATGCCTAGAGAGAACATCACCATCTTTCTCATATTGCCATTTCAATATCCAAGGTATCTTATATTTTTTAACAAAATGAAGCAAAGCAGGAAATTTGGCACCATAAGCATCACACCGATAACATTTCTTGAAACAGTTGAAAGCATCAAGCAATGGTGCAGGAAATAATTCAGTAATAGGACCAAATTGAGTCCACCAGCGGTTGAACCAAAGGGGCAAATTACCAGTGAATTCTTTGTCAAAGTTAACAAACCAGGAATGAGACATGTTCTCATTCTGATGCAGCATGAATCTTGACCAAGCCATGATATAATCATAATATGAATAGGGAATGGGGGAACTTGGCATTGTTCTGGTAGATGTAAGGGAAGAGCCCCATTGTTCTTCAGAAATAAAATTGACCAAGTAAACGCCGTGGTAAATAATTTTGGAAGCATCTTTGTGATCAGAAATGGTGTTAATAATAATAGATCTTTCATGGCGCAGAAGATCAGAATAATAATTTAAATTCTTTTCCCTATGCTCCGGAATCCAATGAAACTTTGGAGGGAAATAACTCCTAGCTAGTCTGAGAGGATCAGAAATAGAGGCTCTGTTGGGTTCAATATAAAACAGGTGTTGGAAATATTGTTTTTTGATGTACTGGGGGGAATTTTTTGGAAAAACAGTTTTGATGGGCCGGTTAACAGGGGTTAAGGCATAAGGATCATAAGATGAAGCGAGAACAGTGGAGTAATTAATCCTAGGGATGGTTCCTAGGGTGGTGAAACGGTTGGTTATTTCAAGGGGAGAAGCAGGTTCTTTTTTAACAATTTGTTTAGGAGTTTCAGCAGGAGGATTATCTTTTGGTCTTCTACTTGCCATGGTGACACTGCAGAAATTCACGGGTAAGGAAATCAGGGATAGAATTTTGAGATCCTTTAATATATTCAATATCAAAATCAAAAACACTTAAAATAGCTTGCCATCTAGCGAAAATATGTTTTGAAGCAATATTTTCAACATCTTTTTCAATAACATACTTAGCACTTTTGCAATCAATACGTAACATAAATTTTTGGTTTAACAAATCACTTTGAAATTTTGAAATACATAGTACTATAGATAAAATTTCCTTTTTAATAGTACTATAATTTAACTGTGCATTGTTCCAAATACCAGAATAGAAACGAACAATTTGTTCAGATGACTCAGGAGAAACTCTTTGTTTTAGAATACCACCATAACCGACATCAGAGGCATCGGTTTCAACAATTTTGAAAGCGCCAACAGTAGGAATACCAAGACAAGGCAATGTCTTAACATGAGTTTTGATTTGTTTAACAATAGAAGTATGAACATCAGTCCAAGGAGGAGGATTACTTTTTAACCGATCAAACAGAGGTTTGCATTGTTTCCTCATATCTTTGTAAAAATCTGCAACATAGTTTAATGACCCAAGAAATCTTTGGAGCTGTGTTTTGTCAATGATAACATCAGGAAACTTATCAGCAAACTGGATGGCTCTATCTATAGGACGAATCTGTCCTTCAGAGATATCATAGCCAAGAAAACGAACTTTGGTTTGGAATAGTTTAACCTTCTTGGCTGAGACAACAAGACCATTTCTTTTGATAGTATCTAGAAACGAATTCAAATGTTTCCAGTGTTCGTCAATAGAGCTAGAGTAAACAAGAACATCATCAATATAAACAATGGTGAAATGACTGAAGGAGTTAAAAATATCATTCATGATATTTTGAAACTCGCTTGGGGCATTTTTAAGGCCAAATGGCATAACATTCCACTCATAATGTCCAAAAGGAGTGGTGAAAGCAGTTTTGTACCTATCATTCTCACTAATCTGAATTTGCCAAAACCCAGATTTCATATCAAACTTGGAGAACACAACAGCTTCATTCAGCCTATGGACAAGGTCATTCTTGTTGGGAATAGGATACCGAATCCATTCTAAAACCTTATTCAGGGGTTTGTAGTTAATGACTAATCTTGGGGTTCCTCTTTCAATCTCAGCATTTTTTTGGACATAAAAGGCTGAACAAGACCAGGGAGACTTGCTATTCCTAATCAGTTTTTTCTGCAACAAATCATGGATTTCTTTTTTGCAAAAGTCAACAGTTTCAACATTCATTTGGATAGGACGAGCTTTAGTGGGAATATTTTTCTCATCAAAATCTTTGACATAAGGCAAATCAACAATATGTTTCTTTCTATGCCAGAAAGCATTAGGAACATCGGAGCAAACATCATCAATCAACATTTTCTGAAAATTATCAATTTTGGATTGCAACAATGTATCAGAAATTTGTTCAGCAATTTTCTTGTATCTAACTTCTTGCTGAAGAAATTTAAGATGTTTAACTTTTGCATGAATCATGTTTGAAGCAGTATTAGTATCAATATCAAACTTCGAAGCAAATTTGAACTTTACTTTTTGTCCAAAAGGATCAGTAGTGATACCATCATGTTCAACAAGAAAAGGATATAAAGCATTTATAAAAGGCAAACCAAGAATCACTTTATCAGTCATATTTTTAACAAGAACAGAAGGAATCCTGAAACAGACATTAGCATGGCATACATGAGCATTATTCAATTCATACTTTATATGCATCTGAGAACCATTAGCAGAAACTAATCTTTCAGTAGATTTTACAAAATATTTTGAAGGAATCAGCCCTTCTTGGATACAGTTCATATCTGCCCCTGAATCTATCATAGCAATAACAGTGAAATGATAATCAGGAGAAACAACAATTTTAACTTTTGTAAACCATTTTGGAGGAATTATTTTATTAACAAGAGCAAGTTGAGAAATAGTGACATCATCAGGAATACATTTACCAGAAAGAAGAGCTTGTTGACAGGATTCATCTCCATCTTTATGCTTAAGACCTTGTTTAAGATTATTTTTATCACTTTTAATATCTTTAAAATCATGTTTTAATTCGCTTATCTCTTGTTTAACAATATTAATTTCATGTTGTAAATCATTAACAGTTAGTTCTTTAGATTTCTTTTTATTAAATTTTTCCAAAGCCTCTTTACTCTTGGTGAGAACATTGGTTCCAATAACATTGCAGCAAGAACCTCTACTACCAATATCAGAAGAATTATCAATATTTAGTATGTTAAATTTGTTTTTTAAATTACTAGGTTTTCTTTTACAATTTTTACTAAAATGTCCAGATTTTCCACAGTTAACACGTCTCTTCTTAGCATAGAAATCATTAGGTTTAACAAGGTTATTTCTGTACTTTGATTGGTGTTTTAACAATTTTTTATCATTACACCTATTGGTACTAAGTTTTTTAATAGTGCTGAAAATATCACCATAGGTTAAATTATCATAATTAATAGAATCATTTTTACCCATTAATTCTTGTTTTACCTTATGAGCAAAGATAGGAGGCAGACCGTCAATAAACTTTTCTTTCCAATAAAACTTATGACAGTCTTTCCGGAGTATGACTCTGGAAATGAAAACATCTTGATAGCATCTGTAATCAGACATAGTTGGACAACTCAAATTATTCAAATAATCATGAGATGAAATATTTAATGGAGTACCAACAAAGTGTTTGAGAATAGTATAGATCAAGGTATTAACACCATTACAAACAATTCTATCATCAAAAATAGGCAAACATTCATCATTCTTTTTGACAGCATGTTTAATAGACTCTCTAGATTCTGCAGTGATATATGAATCCCACCATCTACGAAGAGTACCAGAAAAACCAGTAACAAGCAAGTTAATAATATCAGGTTGATTAAGATCATGGTTATTTTGATAAGCAATACTAACCATAGACATGTGAATCATTTTAGCAACGATTTCTTGGTCAGACAAACCATCAATATTCCATTCATAAGGCTTATCAATGGAGACAGAAAACTGTGTTTGAAAAGATTTCTCTTTAGACTGCATATCAAGAGGAGTAGGTTTTGAATACCAGTTTTCAGTAAAAGACATGGGTTTGGTGTTTCCAACAAAGCTTTTAATTTCTGGGAAATCATCATCAAAGATCTTTTTAGCAGGAACAGAGGAAACAGCATCAGAGTCTGTATTTTCTTCAAAAACAATTTCTTCTTTGGAAATAGTCTGAGCAGCTGAAGTACTTGCAGAAGTACCCTCAGTTTTATCTTTTAAATCCAAAAGCATTTTTTCAACAATTTCAAGAGTCTTGGACTGGGAAGTTTTTTCAGAAATAGAAACAGATTTTTCAACAATTTTTTCTTCAATACGGTCAAGCTGTTGACCAATAATATGCAAAGATTGATTAGTAAAATTGTTTTGTTCAATAAGGCTAACAATGGGAGTTTGATCATCAGCAATTTTGAAAGGAGAGGCCTTCACTTCCTCTTTGGTCACTTCATCTTTCTTAGTAGTTACCAAAATTGAATCAAGAGGAGGATGACTAGACCTAATAATGGTTTTATCAATTTTAACAAAATTTGATTTCTTTATCATATTCAAATGTTGTTTTGAAACCTCATTATTTGGAATAGAATGGTTTTCAAGAAAATCAAAAAACAAAATATGTTTTTTCAATTGATTCATCATTTCCAACCATTTTCTTTTAACACGGTCTTTGTCAGATTGAGCAAAATCATTTTGGAAATATTTTCTCTTGGTTTTGTTTTTTGCAAGCATAAACTCATTGTACAAAGAATCCCAATCAATTTCAAAGTCATCATTTAAAACAGTCAAAACTCTTAATTGATTTTGGTAAACAGGAGGATTTTCAATAGGAGAATCAAAATCAGATGGAGTAACAGAAACAGTGTCTTCCTCATCTTCATTAGCAGTTTTGCTAAATGGAGTGGAAGTTTCAGGTTTAGTTGAATAGTAAACAGAGCTAATTTGGGATTTATCACTTGAAATACCTTTTAGCTTTAAATCAGAGGATGTTTCCAAATTCTTTTTCAAAAATTCATTGATCTCTCGATCTCTTTTTGAAATACTTTCAGATCCAGCAAAGGAATGTCTTCCTTCGTTGATCCTCAAAGGTGGATTGTTTTGAAAACTTATTTTAACAGTACCATCAAGATATTGTTGAATATGGGTGAGATCAAGCTCATCAAAAATGGGTTTAACAGGAGGGGTTTCTTGTTCTAACAACCAATCATTAGGAAGTTTAACATCTTGCCATTGAATCATTTTTGGAACTTGAATTTTAGCATCAGGAGTTGAACATTGAATTAACATGGTTTTACCTGAAGGTTCTCTAGGAATCATAGCACAAGGATTCATTTGAGTACCCATTAGTTTATAATAAATGCGGTAGATCAAAGCAAAAGGCTTACTACCCTCTTCCATGTGATAACCAGATGAAGCAATATTCAATGTCAAAGCTTTAACAATATTAGGATCATCCAAAGCAAGAGTAAGATCAGGATAACAGTTAAAATAAACAGGACCATCATACATAGAAGCAGTGATCATACCAAGAATGCTATCTTTAAAAATCTTAAATCTAGCATCTCTTAAACACATGAGAACAGAAGCATTAATACCCTTTCGGGTAAGCGGTTTAATAGCAACTTGAACCATACCAATATGCAAATAACTGAATTTTTTAGCAGCAAGGAAGTCATTAATATTCTTTTTAGTAAACAAACAGCATTTTTCATGAATTCTTGAAATAGAGAAAATTTGTTCAACAGTTCTAGCTTTGTAAGCAGAATGAAAAGCACTTTCAACAAAACTAGTTTTATAAATAGTTTTAGTATCCACTTTAGGAATAGTCCATTTACGAAAATCAGGGATCAACTCATTATCATCAATAGTGTGATCTTCTTCATTTACAATATCAGGAGGACAACTAGTCCTGGAGCTGATAGAGGAGTTGGATCTCCACGACTTATCCATACTATCCTAGGTTCAACACTCAGTTATCATGTTTTTCTCACAACCGTTGCATTTCGTAACACATACCCTAACCAACCTTATACCTCTCATGCCCTACACGCCCTCTCTTGGCTCAAACGGGCCTTACAGTTCGGTTCTAGGAATTCACTTTACGACTAGGGTGGCGCCAACGACGGTAAGAAGGGAACACAACAACGGAATATCAAGCGTTCGGGTAGACACGGACAAGAGACAAAGAACACAACCACACTACCACCGGCCAGAAAAGAGTGGCTCTGATACCATAAAGGGGGAAGGGGGCACGCTGCTGAAGAGTGTGAGACGGAAGCACAGTAATATTGTAAATGGAAATAGACTTGAAAGTAAATAGCTTGAAAGTAAATAGCTTGAAAGTAAAGAACTTGAATGTAAGAACAATAATAAGGCGGTAGAACCAGCCAAGCAGTATATATCAAAATAATTCAAAGTAAATAAGAACAATAGTTCAAAATAAGTGAAAGCAATTTAGAACCATCCGGTATGGCGGTAATCCGTCCAAGGTGGTGGTAGCAACAAGTAAAGTAATGAACATAGAACTGAAAATACTTCTTATTGAAAGTAGATAAACACTTACAGTAGTAGTAGTGAATACAAGATCTCAACAGTTACAGGTTAACAGTTACAAAGCTTGAACTAGTCCTAGTTACAAGGTTTGTAGGATTACAAGGCTTGTAGTGAACAAAGGTGAACAAGGTAGCAACAAGGAATTCTTTCTCTAAGAAGGCTTCCTAAGAGTAGGAGTTCTAAGGGAAGAGAATTCTGAACTAAATTTTTCTTGTGAAAAGCCTTCAGGGACATCCCCCCTTAAATAGGCAAAGCTTTGAGTAAACAGTACTCGTGAACAGTAAAAGTTAACAGTAAAAGATAAATTATTGAAAGCAGTCTTGGTGTGACTAAAAGTCACGGGAAACACGGAGAATCAACTTTTCAGAGCATTACCATCAGGAGTGGAAATTAACAGTGAAAGTCCATTAGTAAACAGTGTAGCATTTGGCCTTTATGCAGGCTAGACAAATAAGCTCAATCTTCTCGAAGATTTGGAGTGTTATCTTCATCATGTCCAAACAGCTCTTGGTCATATGGGAAATAGGGGTTGTGAGCAACAGATTCTTCAGAAGAGGCTTTGGATTCTTCTTGATTAGCAACAGCTTCTTCTGCCCATTTGAGTAAAGCTAGAAGAGCATCAGGATTCTTTCTCAAATTGTCAATAGAGGAGCTTTTAGTCTGAACATTTTTGCCGGAAGAAGAGGGAGCATCAGCAGGAGCAGGGGTTTGAACAAGGGAATGATCTTTTGCCATGGGCAAAGCAGCAGCAGATGAAGATTCTCTGGAAATAGAGGCAACAGCGGTAATGATCTTTTGAGTGTGAGGGTATTTTCCCCACCATTTTACATTCCAATGCCTAGAGAGAACATCACCATCTTTCTCATATTGCCATTTCAATATCCAAGGTATCTTATATTTTTTAACAAAATGAAGCAAAGCAGGAAATTTGGCTCCATAAGCATCACACCGATAACATTTCTTGAAACAGTTGAAAGCATCAAGCAATGGTGCAGGAAATAATTTAGTAATAGGACCAAATTGAGTCCACCAGCGGTTGAACCAAAGGGGCAAATTACCAGTGAATTCTTTGTCAAAGTTAACAAACCAGGAATGAGACATGTTCTCATTCTGATGCAGCATGAATCTTGACCAAGCCATGATATAATCATAATATGAATAGGGAATGGGGGAACTTGGCATTGTTCTGGTAGATGTAAGGGAAGAGCCCCATTGTTCTTCAGAAATAAAATTGACCAAGTAAACGCCGTGGTAAATAATTTTGGAAGCATCTTTGTGATCAGAAATGGTGTTAATAATAATAGATCTTTCATGGCGCAGAAGATCAGAATAATAATTTAAATTCTTTTCCCTATGCTCCGGAATCCAATGAAACTTTGGAGGGAAATAACTCCTAGCTAGTCTGAGAGGATCAGAAATAGAGGCTCTGTTGGGTTCAATATAAAACAGGTGTTGGAAATATTGTTTTTTGATGTACTGGGGGGAATTTTTTGGAAAAACAGTTTTGATGGGCCGGTTAACAGGGGTTAAGGCATAAGGATCATAAGATGAAGCGAGAACAGTGGAGTAATTAATCCTAGGGATGGTTCCTAGGGTGGTGAAACGGTTGGTTATTTCAAGGGGAGAAGCAGGTTCTTTTTTAACAATTTGTTTAGGAGTTTCAGCAGGAGGATTATCTTTTGGTCTTCTACTTGCCATGGTGACACTGCAGAAATTCACGGGTAAGGAAATCAGGGATAGAATTTTGAGATCCTTTAATATATTCAATATCAAAATCAAAAACACTTAAAATAGCTTGCCATCTAGCGAAAATATGTTTTGAAGCAATATTTTCAACATCTTTTTCAATAACATACTTAGCACTTTTGCAATCAATACGTAACATAAATTTTTGGTTTAACAAATCACTTTGAAATTTTGAAATACATAGTACTATAGATAAAATTTCCTTTTTAATAGTACTATAATTTAACTGTGCATTGTTCCAAATACCAGAATAGAAACGAACAATTTGTTCAGATGACTCAGGAGAAACTCTTTGTTTTAGAATACCACCATAACCGACATCAGAGGCATCGGTTTCAACAATTTTGAAAGCGCCAACAGTAGGAATACCAAGACAAGGCAATGTCTTAACATGAGTTTTGATTTGTTTAACAATAGAAGTATGAACATCAGTCCAAGGAGGAGGATTACTTTTTAACCGATCAAACAGAGGTTTGCATTGTTTCCTCATATCTTTGTAAAAATCTGCAACATAGTTTAATGACCCAAGAAATCTTTGGAGCTGTGTTTTGTCAATGATAACATCAGGAAACTTATCAGCAAACTGGATGGCTCTATCTATAGGACGAATCTGTCCTTCAGAGATATCATAGCCAAGAAAACGAACTTTGGTTTGGAATAGTTTAACCTTCTTGGCTGAGACAACAAGACCATTTCTTTTGATAGTATCTAGAAACGAATTCAAATGTTTCCAGTGTTCGTCAATAGAGCTAGAGTAAACAAGAACATCATCAATATAAACAATGGTGAAATGACTGAAGGAGTTAAAAATATCATTCATGATATTTTGAAACTCGCTTGGGGCATTTTTAAGGCCAAATGGCATAACATTCCACTCATAATGTCCAAAAGGAGTGGTGAAAGCAGTTTTGTACCTATCATTCTCACTAATCTGAATTTGCCAAAACCCAGATTTCATATCAAACTTGGAGAACACAACAGCTTCATTCAGCCTATGGACAAGGTCATTCTTGTTGGGAATAGGATACCGAATCCATTCTAAAACCTTATTCAGGGGTTTGTAGTTAATGACTAATCTTGGGGTTCCTCTTTCAATCTCAGCATTTTTTTGGACATAAAAGGCTGAACAAGACCAGGGAGACTTGCTATTCCTAATCAGTTTTTTCTGCAACAAATCATGGATTTCTTTTTTGCAAAAGTCAACAGTTTCAACATTCATTTGGATAGGACGAGCTTTAGTGGGAATATTTTTCTCATCAAAATCTTTGACATAAGGCAAATCAACAATATGTTTCTTTCTATGCCAGAAAGCATTAGGAACATCGGAGCAAACATCATCAATCAACATTTTCTGAAAATTATCAATTTTGGATTGCAACAATTTATCAGAAATTTGTTCAGCAATTTTCTTGTATCTAACTTCTTGCTGAAGAAATTTAAGATGTTTAATTTTGGCATGAATCATGTTTGAAGCAGTATTAGTATCAATATCAAACTTCGAAGCAAATTTGAACTTTACTTTTTGTCCAAAAGGATCAGTAGTGATACCATCATGTTCAACAAGAAAAGGATATAAAGCATTTATAAAAGGCAAACCAAGAATCACTTTATCAGTCATATTTTTAACAAGAACAGAAGGAATCCTGAAACAGACATTAGCATGGCATACATGAGCATTATTCAATTCATACTTTATATGCATCTGAGAACCATTAGCAGAAACTAATCTTTCAGTAGATTTTTCAAAATATTTTGAAGGAATCAGCCCCTCTTGGATACAGTTCATATCTGCCCCTGAATCTATCATAGCAATAACAGTGAAATGATAATCAGGAGAAACAACAATTTTAACTTTTGTAAACCATTTTGGAGGAATTATTTTATTAACAAGAGCAAGTTGAGAAATAGTGACATCATCAGGAATACATTTACCAGAAAGAAGAGCTTGTTGACAGGATTCATCTCCATCTTTATGCTCAAGACCTTGTTTAAGATTATTTTTATCACTTTTAATATCTTTAAAATCATGTTTTAATTCGCTTATCTCTTGTTTAACAATATTAATTTCATGTTGTAAATCATTAACAGTTAGTTCTTTAGATTTCTTTTTATTAAATTTTTCCAAAGCCTCTTTACTCTTGGTGAGAACATTGGTTCCAATAACATTGCAGCAAGAACCTCTACTACCAATATCAGAAGAATTATCAATA
The DNA here is from genome assembly GCA_028535165.1 of Quercus tomentella. Taxonomy (NCBI): domain Eukaryota; kingdom Viridiplantae; phylum Streptophyta; class Magnoliopsida; order Fagales; family Fagaceae; genus Quercus; species Quercus tomentella. The sequence continues at coordinate 14,889,898 of JAPQVY010000012.1, forward strand.
TTTAGTATGTTAAATTTGTTTTTTAAATTACTAGGTTTTCTTTTACAATTTTTACTAAAATGTCCAGATTTTCCACAGTTAACACGTCTCTTCTTAGCATAGAAATCATTAGGTTTAACAAGGTTATTTCTGTACTTTGATTGGTGTTTTAGCAATTTTTTATCATTACACCTATTGGTACTAAGTTTTTTTATAGTGCTAAAAATATCATCATAGGTTAAATTATCATAATTAATAGAATCATTTTTACCCATTAATTCTTGTTTTACCTTATGAGCAAAGATAGGAGGCAGACCGTCAATAAACTTTTCTTTCCAATAAAACTTATGACAGTCTTTCCGGAGTATGACTCTGGAAATGAAAACATCTTGATAGCATCTGTAATCAGACATAGTTGGACAACTCAAATTATTCAAATAATCATGAGATGAAATATTTGATGGAGTACCAACAAAGTGTTTGAGAATAGTATAGATCAAGGTATTGACACCATTACAAACAATTCTATCATCAAAAATAGGCAAACATTCATCATTCTTTTTGACAGCATGTTTAATAGACTCTCTAGATTCTGCAGTGATATATGAATCCCACCATCTACGAAGAGTACCAGAAAAACCAGTAACAAGCAAGTTAATAATATCAGGTTGATTAAGATCATGGTTATTTTGATAAGCAATACTAACCATAGACATGTGAATCATTTTAGCAACGATTTCCTGGTCAGACAAACCATCAATATTCCATTCATAAGGCTTATCAATGGAGACAGAAAACTGTGTTTGAAAAGATTTCTCTTTAGACTGCATATCAAGAGGAGTAGGTTTTGAATACCAGTTTTCAGTAAAAGACATGGGTTTGGTGTTTCCAACAAAGCTTTTAATTTCTGGGAAATCATCATCAAAGATCCTTTTAGCAGGAACAGAAGAAACAGCATCAGAGTCTGTATTTTCTTCAAAAACAATTTCTTCTTTGGAAATAGTCTGAGCAGCTGAAGTACTTGCAGAAGTACCCTCAGTTTTAACTTTTAAATCCAAAAGCATTTTTTCAACAATTTCAAGAGTCTTGGACTGGGAAGTTTTTTCAGAAATAGAAACAGATTTTTCAACAATTTTTTCTTCAATACGGTCAAGCTGTTGACCAATAATATGCAAAGATTGATTAGTAAAATTGTTTTGTTCAATAAGGCTAACAATAGGAGTTTGATCATCAGCAATTTTGAAAGGAGAGGCTTTCACTTCCTCTTTTGTCACTTCATCCTTTTTAGTAGTTATCAAAATTGAATCAAGAGGAGGATGACTAGACCTAATAATGGTTTTATCAATCTTAACAAAATTTGACTTCTTTATCACATTTAAATGTTGTTTTGAAGCCTCATTATTTGGAACATAATGGTTTTCAAGAAAATCAAAAAACAAAATATGTTTTTTCAATTGATTCATCATTTCCAACCATTTTCTTTTAACACGGTCTTTGTCAGATTGAGCAAAATTATTTTGGAAATATTTTCTCATGGTTTTGTTTTTTGCAAGCATAAACTCATTGTACAAGGAATCCCAATCAATTTCAAAATCATCATTTAAAACAGTCAAAACTCTTAATTGATTTTGGTAAACAGGAGGATTTTCAATAGGAGAATCAAAATCAGAGGGAGTAACAGAAACAGAGTCTTCCTCATCTTCATTAGCAGTTTTGCTAAATGGAGTGGAAGTTTCAGGTTTAGTTGAATAGTAAACAGAGCTAATTTGGGATTTATCACTTGAAATACCTTTTAGCTTTAAATCAGAGGATGTTTCCAAATTCTTTTTCAAAAATTCATTGATCTCACGATCTCTTTTTGAAATACTTTCAGATCCAGCAAAGGAATGTCTTCCTTCGTTGATCTTCAAAGGTGGATTGTTTTGAAAACTTATTTTAACAGTACCATCAAGATATTGTTGAATATGAGTAAGATCAAGCTCATCAAAAATAGGTTTAACAGGAGGGGTTTCTTGTTCTAACAACCAATCATTAGGAAGTTTAACATCTTGCCATTGAATATTTTTGGAACTTGAATTTTAGCATCAGGAGTTGAACATTGAATTAACATGGTTTTACCTGAAGGTTCTCTAGGAATCATAGCACAAGGATTCATTTGAGTACCCATTAGTTTATAATAAATGCGGTAGATCAAAGCAAAAGGCTTACTACCCTCTTCCATGTGATAACCAGATGAAGCAATATTCAATGTCAAAGCTTTAACAATATTAGGATCATCCAAAGCAAGAGTAAGATCAGGATAACAGTTAAAATAAACAGGACCATCATACATAGAAGCAGTGATCATACCAAGAATGCTATCTTTAAAAATCTTAAATCTAGCATCTCTTAAACACATGAGAACAGAAGGGGACACGCTGCTGAAGAGGATGAGACGGAAGCACAGTAATATTGTAAATGGAAATAATGAAAGTAACTTGAAAGTAAATAGCTTGAAAGTAAAGAACTTGAATGTAAGAACAATAATAAGGCGGTAGAACCAGCCAAGCAGTATATATCAAAATAATTCAAAGTAAATAAGAACAATAGTTCAAAATAAGTGAAAGCAATTTAGAACCATCCGGTATGGCGGTAATCCGTCCAAGGTTGTGGTAGCAACAAGTAAAGTAATGAACATAGAACTGAAAATACTTCTTATTGAAAGTAGATAAACACTTACAGTAGTAGTAGTGAATACAAGATCTCAACAGTTACAGGTTAACAGTTACAAAGCTTGAACTAGTCCTAGTTACAAGGTTTGTAGGATTACAAGGCTTGTAGTGAACAAAGGTGAACAAGGTAGCAACAAGGAATTCTTTCTCTAAGAAGGCTTCCTAAGAATAGGAGTTCTAAGGGAAGAGAATTCTGAACTAAAATTTTGCTTGTGTAAAAGCCCTCCAAACATAAGGGACAACCCCCCTTAAATAGGCAAAATTCGGAGTGAACAGTGTCATGAATAGTAACGGATGAACAGTAACAGTGAATAGTGACAGATGAATAGTGACAGGTGAATAGTGACTGAATAGTAAAATTTGGAATTTCCCTTCTTTTTGACCCAATCTTGTGAGGAATCCTTACAAGATTATGGGAATACTCCATAGGGGTCAGCAATAGCCCTAAAAGTGTAGGAACAAAGCCTCATTATTGGTGTCCTTTAGAGACAAAAGAAGCCAATAAGAAAGAAGGCAACTAATAGGCATGCATTTTGTTGTCTTCACGTGAACATCCTTTGGAAGCATCATAATAGTGGAAAACCAGCTTCTAGCAGTAGTAAACATTGGAGCATTGGCCATTGTGCAGGCTAGACAAATAAGGGAATCAAAATCTTCCGCAAAATCCGGAGTATTATGAATCAGTACCGGATTTTCCGCAACATATTTGTGAAGGACAATAAAATATCTTGGCTGTTGTGCAAGCCAGACAAATAAAGTAATACCAGTCTCGAAATGGTAGTGACCTCATCAATCAGTAGAGGGAGCATCGGAGGGATAGCCATCAAAAGGATCAAAAGGACCTTGTGGAGAATCACATTCATGCTCATGGTAAATAGCATACTTATTACAGAATCCGCAATATAAAATTGGCTCAAACTTTGGAGTTTTTCCTGGGATGAGAAGACTCTTTAGATTAGGATGATCTTTTGTTTGTAGGTGAACAAAGGCATCAGCATAGGGTTTGGGACCAAAAACAGCAATTCTATCTGTACTTCCTATGAAATGATAATTTTTCCATAGATCATGAGCAACTTCACGAATTTGATTATTAAAATAATTTCTCCAGCATTTTGCAAGACCAAAAGGATCTTTAAAGGATAATTGAGAATTTCCCTTGAACCATGGCCCTTGGTGAGTATAACCATTAATGAGAATGAGATGCTTTGAGGGGTTAACATTCATCCAATTATTTCTTTCCCATTTTGGTAAAGTACTCCAGCATCTAATAGTAACAAAAGGTCTAGTGGAAGAGTTTTCAAACCCTTTAATAGCATTCTGAATGATCTGTGGAAGTTGACTGGCCTGTTTATGGCTTGTTAACTTTACGAACCTAACAAAGCCATATTCAAACATTTGGGAAAGCCTGCTAGAATCAGGATCATCATCATCACTATCATCTGAATCTTCATCAGCGAAATATGAACCATTATCAAAATTAATAAGGAGACCAGGAAATGGATGTTTCTTTTCATACACTCTGAGACTGCTCCCAAAGTGATCTTCCCATTCAAGCTGAATAAAGACATTATCACCTTCGTCTATTTCATCAGGGTCAGGAATAGTAGCAGTAACAAGTTTTCTGAAATACTTGGACCATAGGTCAAAAGACCTAAACATAGCCTTGCAATCCAGAATACGAGATTGTAAATCTGAAGGCAAGTTGGCAACAGCACTTCTTAGCATGGATTGGGTCTTAAGACTCAATTTAGCATAATCAGTGCCCATTATGGTCACATTATCCTTCGAATGGATTTCCTCTTTGCCAAAGAGTTGACCAGTGTAGGCTTTAAGACGGCTCACAAGAGCCTCATTTTTTGAAACAAGGTTATTTTCTAGAACAAGGTTATCATAATGGCTCATATGAATCTCATTTTGAGCAGTAAGGTTAACGAGGTGGATTTCAAGTGCTCTAAGGGTTTTTTGAAAAACATTACTGTGGTTTTTGGTAAAAGCAAACTGAAGGTTATCAAGAATGAATTTGATGGAATCTGGTAATTCTGAATAGGTTCCATTGTGGAATTGTAGATTTTTTGACAAAACTTCCTGTAAAGCAATTAATATGTCACCATTGGAGTATGTCACCTCTGCCGGGACATCTCCTTGAAGGGATGTTGATCCACTGGGTTTTACACCAGAAGATGCGCCTTCATGCATTTTAAAAGGCCGTCCCGCTGGGAACCCTTTGTTTTGAGAATAGTCCTGTACAGGAGCTTTTCCCTTGTTTTTCTTTTCCATAATAATCCACTTACTAGTGGTATGAATATGAATATTATTATTGTCCCACTTATTAGTGGTATTTATCCATGCATCATTATCCGATTCCTGCAAAGAATCATTGATATTGTTAGAATAATGGATAGTTTTTAACATTTTGGTGTTATGAAAATTACCTTTAAAATCATCAGAATTCATCATTAGTTCTTGAACAAGTTCATTCATGGGAGAATCTTTCTTATAAGACAAATTATCAATATCAATTTCAAATTTTGAAGCAAATTTGAATTTTACTTTCTGTCCAAATGGATCAGTAGTAATTCCATCATGTTCAACAAGAAAGGGATACAAAGCATTAATAAATGGTAGACCAAGAATCACTTTATTAGTCATATTTTTGACAAGAACAGAAGGAATCTTGAAACAAATATTATCATGGCACACATGAGCATTATTCAATTCATACTTAATTTTCATTTGAGAACCATTAGCAGAAACCAATCTTTCAGTAGATTTTTCAAAGTATTTTGAAGGAATTAATTCTTCTTGGATACAGTTCATATCTGCACCGGAATCAATCATAGCATTAACAGTGAAATAATAATCAGGAGAAACAACAATTTTGACTTTTGTAAACCATTTTGGAGGAAGTAATTTATTAACAAAAGCAAGTTGGGGATTAATGAAAGTATCAGGAGTACCTTTATCAGAAAGAAGAGCCTGTTGACTGGATTCATCTCCATCACTGTGCTCATTTTGTTCATTACTGGATTTATTAAGATTTTTATCAAGTTTTAACATTGTCAATTCTTGTTTGAGACTATTGTTATCACTTTTCATGCTTTTAAATTCATGTTTCAATTCATTTATCTCTTGTTTAACAATATGAATTTCATTTTGGAGATCATTAACAGTTAATTCTTTAGATTTCTTTTTATTAAATCTTTCCAAAGTTTCTTCAAAACTTATGGTTGATTTTGGTTTTTTACCAATTTCATCTCTTATCAAATTTTTCTTAAATTTATCCAAATATTCTTTTTGTAATTCAGGATTTTGAATTTGATTTATTAGTTGAATTATTAATTTTTCATCTTCCTCAGTCTTGGTGAGAGCATTAATAACATTGCAACAAGAATCTCTACAACCAATTTTAATATTAGGAGAATCAGAAGAATCATCAGCAGATTGATAGCAGGAATCAGATGAAGAAAAATCATCTTCCAAGGAATCAGACGGGTTGTCAGATTCAAGGATTCTGAATAATTCTTCTTGCATTTTATCATCAATATTTAACATGTTGAACTTATTCTTCAACTTACCAGGTTTTTCTTTACAATCTTTACTAAAGTGTCCAGGCTTACCACAGTTAAAGCATTTACCTTTTCCTGACTTTTGTTGAACATATTTTTTAGAAACATTTTTCTTTCTAGCATAGAAATCATTAGGTTTAACAAGGTTATTTCTGTATTTTTTATGTTTTTTATGGCTTTTATCATGGTTTTTACTTTTTTGCCTAGAAGGAGCAATAGGAGGCAAACCATATTGTTCACAGAAATTACCCATTTCATATTTAGCTTTTCTTTTATTCTTTAATTGGTGTTTTAACAATTTTTCATCATTACACATATTGATACCAAGTTTTTTAATAGTACTGAAAATATCACCATAGGTTAAATTATCATAATCAATAGAATCATTTTTTCCCATTAATTCTTGTTTTACCTTATGAGCAAAGATAGGAGGCAGACCGTCAATAAACTTTTCTTTCCAATAAGGCTTATGGCAATCTTTCCGGAGCATCACTCTGGAAGTAAAAACATCTTGATACCATCTGTAATCAGACATAGTTGGACAACTCAAATTGTTTAAATAGTCAGAAACACGGGATGAAATATTGGATGGAGTACCAACAAAATGTTTGAGAATAGTATAAATCAAGGTGTTAACACCATCAAGAATACCACGACCAATACTTTCATCAAAAATGGGCAAACCTTCATCATTCTTTTTAACAGCATGTTTAATAGACTCTTTGGATTCTTCAGTGATGTAAGAATCCCACCATCCACGAAGAGTACCAGAAAAACCAGTAACAAGTAGATTAACAATTTCAGGTTGGTCAAGATCATGATTATTTTGATAAGCAATACCAACCATAGACATGTGACTCATTTTATTGATGATCTCTTGTTCAGACAAACCATCAATGTTCCATTCATAAAGCTTATCAGCAGAAACAGAAAACTGTGTTTGAAAAGATCTCTCTTCAAACTGCATATCAGGAGGAGTAGGTTTTGAATACCAATTTTTAGTAAAAGACATGGGTTTGGAGTTTCCAACAAATCTTTTAATTTCTGGGAAATTATCATCAAAGATTCTTTTTGCAGAAACAGAAGAAACAGTATCAGAATCTGTATTTTCATCAGAAACAATTTCTTTTTTGGAAATAGTTCGAGCAGTTGGAGTACTTGTAGAAGTACCCTCAGTTTTAACTTTTAAATCAGAAAGCATTTTTTCAACAATTTCAAGAGTCTTGGACTGAGAAGTTTTAAACATAACTTTTTCTCTTTGACTGGGTAAATCAATCAAAGGTTTCTCAGTCTTAACAGAAACAGATTTTTCAAAAACAGGTTTTTCATAAACAGGTTTTTCAACAATTTTTTCTTCAATACGGTCAAGCTGTTGACCAATAATATGCAAAGATTGATTAGTAAAATTGTTTTGTTCAATAAGGCTAACAATAGGAGTTTGATCATCAGCAATTTTGAAAGGAGAGGCTTTCACTTCCTCTTTTGTCACTTCATCCTTTTTAGTAGTTATCAAAATTGAATCAAGAGGAGGATGACTAGACCTAATAATGGTTTTATCAATCTTAACAAAATTTGACTTCTTTATCACATTTAAATGTTGTTTTGAAGCCTCATTATTTGGAACATAATGGTTTTCAAGAAAATCAAAAAACAAAATATGTTTTTTCAATTGATTCATCATTTCCAACCATTTTCTTTTAACACGGTCTTTGTCGGATTGAGCAAAATTATTTTGGAAATATTTTCTCATGGTTTTGTTTTTTGCAAGCATAAACTCATTGTACAAGGAATCCCAATCAATTTCAAAATCATCATTTAAAACAGTCAAAACTCTTAATTGATTTTGGTAAACAGGAGGATTTTCAATAGGAGAATCAAAATCAGATGGAGTAACAGAAACAGAGTCTTCCTCATCTTCATTAGCAGTTTTGCTAAATGGAGTGGAAGTTTCAGGTTTAGTTGAATAGTAAACAGAGCTAATTTGGGATTTATCACTTGAAATACCTTTTAGCTTTAAATCAGAGGATGTTTCCAAATTCTTTTTCAAAAATTCATTGATCTCACGATCTCTTTTTGAAATACTTTCAGATCCAGCAAAGGAATGTCTTCCTTCGTTGATCCTCAAAGGTGGATTGTTTTGAAAACTTATTTTAACAGTACCATCAAGATATTGTTGAATGTGAGTAAGATCAAGCTCATCAAAAATGGGTTTAGCAGGAGGGGTTTCTTGTTCTAACAACCAATCATTAGGAAGTTTAACATCTTGCCATTGAATCATTTTTGGAACTTGAATTTTAGCATCAGGAGTTGAACATTGAATTAACATGGTTTTACCTGATGGTTCTCTAGGAATCATAGCACAAGGATTCATTTGAGTACCCATTAGTTTATAATAAATGCGGTAGATCAAAGCAAAAGGCTTACTACCCTCTTCCATGTGATAACCAGATGAAGCAATATTTAATGTCAAAGCTTTAACAATATTAGGATCATCCAAAGCAAGAGTAAGATCAGGATAACAGTTAAAATAAACAGGACCATCATACATAGAAGCAGTGATCATACCAAGAATGCTATCTTTAAAAATCTTAAATCTAGCATCCCGTAAACACATGAGAACAGAAGCATTAATACCCTTTCGAGTAAGCGGTTTAATAGCAACTTGAACCATACCAATATGCAAATAACTGAATTTTTTAGCAGCAAGGAAGTCATTAATATTCTTTTTAGTAAACAAACAGCATTTTTCATGAATCTTGAAATAGAGAAAATTTATTCAACAGTTCTAGCTTTGTAAGCAGAATGAAAAGCACTTTCAACAAAACTAGTTTTATAAATAGTTTTAGTATCAACTTTAGGAATAGTCCATTTACGAAAATCAGGGATCAACTCATTATCATCAATAGTGTGATCTTCTTCATTTACAATATCAGGAGGACAACTAGTCCTGGAGCTGATAGAGGAGTTGGATCTCCACGACTTATCCATACTATCCTAGGTTCAACACTCAGTTATCATGTTTTTCTCACAACCGTTGCATTTCGTAACACATACCCTAACCAACCTTATACCTCTCATGCCCTACACGCCCTCTCTTGGCTCAAACGGGCCTTACAGCTAGGTTCTAGGACTTCACTTTACGACTAGGGTGGCGCCAACGACGGTAAGAAGGGAACACAACAACGGAATATCAAGCGTTCGGGTAGACACGGACAAGAGACAAAGAACACAACCACACTACCACCGGCCAGAAAAGAGTGGCTCTGATACCATAAAGGGGGAAGGGGACACCCTTTATATATATATACTAGTGGTATATATATATATATATATATATATATATATATAAATATATATATATATATATATATAATTTTAAATGAAATGTCAAAAAAAGGATTTTAAAATTTTCTAATTTTTTCTTATGCAATTTCTATTATTACAGGAGAACATCACTTTTTTAGTTATGATTGGAAATATGGTTTCCATGATTAAAGTTTGGTTAATTTTAAGTTTAAATTTAATACTATGATTTTATTTAATTGTTGATTATTGATTTAATTTTTAAAGTGAATGTAGCGGTTTATTTTACCACATTGTAAAGTTTTTAATATTCTCTAATGGACATCTCTATTTTATTTTTTACTTCTCCTTATAGCCTCTTTGTTTTCCAATTAACGTCTACTAATGACGTTTGATTATTTTTTTCTTTATCTGCTCTTTATTACTTTGTACTGTTTTTTTTTCTTTACCATCTCTCTCTCTCTCTGCATTGGCAACCTATCGTTTTCTAAAATTTGATGATGATTCTATGCATTAAATATGCATTATTAGTTTCTTTATGTTATATTTGGTTTGATATCCTCATTAATTTTTTTTTTTAATCAAGTGTTTCTAAATTGACATTTGTTTTGTATTCCATTTTTCCTTTAATGTATTGGGTGTGAGAATGAGTGTTTCCCTAACATGACTCCACTTTATGATGACAATTTTATTTATTGAATTTAAGTAAAATATTATATGTTTAATTTTTTAATATAAAAAAGTAGAGGAAATATAAATAATTTAATGATATGGAGGATGTAGCTAAATTTAAATGTTGAATAAAATAATATGAGAAGGAAAAAAAGTAAAAATAAAAGATATAACAATAAACATCAAATTATCAAAAGCATGCTATGTAATATAATAATAATATTTTTTTATAAACTATCTTTAACTATCTTTAACTATTTATAATGAAATATGATAAAATTTAACAATCAAAGTGAACCAAAAAAAAAAAAAAAACTTAAAACACAAAACTAAATCGCATCAATCTAAAATAAAGTTCTAAAGATCATAAAAATTTATCAACCTAAAATAGAGAAATAACCTTTTTTGTGAGGGAAAATTATGCATAAAATAGATGAGTGAATGACAAATTTATGCTAAGATAATTATAAGAAGAAGAAATAAAATAAAGGAAGATAAAGGGAAAGTGAAAGAGTGATATTAAGGTAGAAGGTCTAGGGAGATAAAAAGGTAAAGGGAATGAGAAAAGTTGGAGAAAGTGTAAAATATTATATTTTTAGTTTTTTTTTTTTTAAATAAAAAAGATGAGACAATATAAATAATTTATGATATGGAGGATCTCATCTTATTTCATGTTGAATATAATAAGATGAGAAGAAAAAAAAAAGTAAAAATAAAAGATATAACAATAAACACTAAATTATCCAAATCATGTTATGTAATTAAATAATATTATTTTTTATATACTATCTTTAATTCTTCATAATGCAATAGGATAAAATTTAACAATAAAAAAAAAAAAAAAAAAAACTTAAAACACAAAAGTAAATCTCATCAACCCAAATTAGAGTTCTAAAAAATACAAAAATTTATCAACCTAAAGTAAAGATGTAAGAAAAATTAAAAATCCACCAAAAAATTGTGAGAGAGAGAGAAATAACCTTTTTGTGAGGAAAAACTATGCAAAGAATGGAAGAGAAGATGACAAATTTATAGTAAAAATGTGTGAATAAGAAGATACAAAATAAATGAAGATGAAAGGAAAGATAAATAGTGATATTAAAGTAGAGGTTAGTGGGGAGATGAAAAGGTAAGAAATGGAGAAAATTTATAGTAAGTGTAATTATTAAAAAAATAAGTGAATGTTAAAAAAAAAAATTGTAGGAAAATTGGAAAGAAAAGAGGATAATGATATGGACACTGATGTGGCTTAATTGCAACGTAGTAATAATAAATGCTACGCTTCAGCTTTTAGATATATATAGATGTGTGAGAATAGATAATTATTTTGTAATTGTAATATAATATATAATTTGTTATCAAAAATTTTCTGAAGATAATTTTGCTCTCCTTGAAAATTAAAAAATTTCTAATTATTTTTTATTTTTCTTTCTCTACCAATATATCATTATATATATATATAGAGAGAGAGAGAGAGAGAGAGTTTCAACCTATGGTTTCCACTCTTGATTATATCTTTTTATTATCAGACCAAGACACCAGTCGATTTTTGGTATAAGCAGGGATTGAACCATAAATCTTTTATTCAACCATGAGAGACTTTACCAGTTAAATTAACTGGAACCCACTATCATTATATTATTTTGGGTGTGTTTGATTGATATTATTCTTGTATAAGGTGGCCCATATTCTTCAAAATTATATTATAGTATGCTATGTTTTTTTTTCTACAACTAAATATTTTAAGTTTTAAATAAATTATTCAAATACTTCATTCTCTTAAAGGAGATTATCATGATAATCAAAACTCATAAAAACTTGTACTGAATATGTATAATTTATTCTTTAAATTTTATTAAACAAAAATTGTTCTTCCAAAAAGTAATTTCCATCACTCTATTTTTACAAATATATAAATTTTTTATTTTTTTTTACTGTTATTATTATTCATTTTTTGAAATGGTCTATATTCTTCTAACTATTGTTATTATGCATTATGATGATGTTATAAAAATTCTCCAACTCCAAAACTCGTCCATATGGTTCGTCTTAAGGAAGTGATGGATGGCATACAGCTCATCCGTCCACAAAGTTGGACAGACGAGCTTACTGTGTCTTAAACATACTTGGACTATTTTTGTTTCCCTGTCAAGGCTACGAATTCCTCCTTCGCTTAACGGTTTTGAAAGACAAAACCCTGAAAGATATAACTTCCTTGATAGTTATGGAAGTTACCTGTGGGTCCTCCGAACTCTACAACGATTGGAGAGATAACTGCCTCTGGAAATACTATGTAAGGGTTCTTCTTCGAAAAGGTAAGGCATTCAGATAGATATTCACAAAATACTCCCTTTTTACTTGGAATCACAAATCCACTGACTTTATCATCGGAGGACCCTTGACCGGCCTCTACCGGTCCCCTCTGATTTTGTATTTGTTTTTCCAGGATTCAGCCTTAAGATCATTAGCACCCAAGACTTTCAACCTACTGATTTTCAGGGAATTATCACATTATATTTTCCTAATTTCTTTTGATACAACTAAAATTTTTAAGGTTTAAAGTTATTATTCAAATTCTCATTTTCTTAAGGAGATTATTATGATAACAAAAACTTCTCCTATAATTGCAATTAATATTACTCGAATAATTGATAGTACTCTCAACCAAAATTTTTCTTTTTCCATTCTTAAGTAAGTACACCGAATTGGACCAAATGGACTGAAGTAAACTAAAATGGACCAAATTAGATGATGGACCGAAGTATACAGGATGGACCAAATATACCGAATTGGGCAAATGTGGAACAAATGGACCGAATAGACCGAAGTGGACTGAGTTGTATCGAAATGTCCCAAAGTGGACCAAATTGGGCCGAAGTGAATGAAGTAGATCGAATGGACCGAATTTGAATGAAATGGACCAAAGTAGACTGAACGTGACCAATTTTATATGTTTCCTAATTTTTTTTCTTGACAACTAAATTTTTAAGTTTCAAATTTCTTATTCAAATCCAATTATCACTTCCAAAATAACTAAGTATTAACTCAAAAAAAAAAAAAAAAAAATCAAACCAAAGCTATAAGAGGGAGAGAGAGAGAATAATCACTTTTCAAGAGAGAATATGAGAGAGAATAAAAAATTTATTGAAAATAAGATGAGAAGAAAAAGAGTAAAAATAAAAGATATAGAAATAAACACCAAATTATCCAAGTCATGCTATGTGATAGAATAACATTATATTTCTTATATACTATCTTTATAATTCAATAAGATAACATCTATGAAATTAAAGAAAATAAAAAAGATAACAATTTAAAAATACAAAAATAAATCACATCAACCTAAAGCAGAGTTATAAAGAACAAAAAAATTCATTAACCTGAAGTAGAGATGCAAGAAAAATAATAAAATTCACCAAAAAATGAAACAAGAATTAGAGAGAGAGAGGGAGAGAGAAATAACATTTTGTGTGTAGGAAAACTGTGCATAGAATGAAAGAGTGAATTGCAAATTTAAAGTTAGAGGATAGCAATGAGAAGAGCCAAAAATAAAAGGAAGATAAAGGGATAGAGGAAGAGCGATATTAAGGTAGATAGTAGTGGGGATATGAAAAGGTAAAAGGGAGGGGAACAGTTGTAGAATATGTAAAAATAAATTGGGAAATTTATTTTCGAAAGATGATGAGTTGATAGAAAGAAAAAATGATTGATTATAGAGAATGTATGAAATGAAAAAAAGAAATTCGTGACATAGTGATAATGTGGCTCAATTGGAGTGCAGTAACAATAAATGTTACGCTTCAACATTTAGATATATATAGACTAGTGAATTTCTTGCGGGTGTAAATTATAAAATTATTATTATATGAAAACATTCTGTTAAAAAATTATCCTAGTAATACATGGTTTGAATGAACTCAAAAATATTTAATTATTTTGAGTTACATAATTGCATAATTTTTAGTGTCTTTGATTGCACGTATTATTAAATTTGCTTTTATGTTTTACTAGTTTTTTTTTTTTTTTTTTGTTTCCAATTATTTCTTAAGCAATTAAAATTGAGCAGGAATTCATATTCCAAATAAATTGTTTTAAAATATATAAATTAGAAAAAAAACTACATAAATTTTTTTGGAAGAACCCAACATTTAATAATTAGTGCACCACCTATAGAAACACAATACTTAATATATTGCATGTCTTGTAGTTTTAAAAACTGTTGCAATCTAAACCCTAGGGCGACTCTATCAATTTAAAGCAGCAAGAATTCATAAGTGTCAATTTGGACAACACCTTTTATTGAAAATTTACGTGCGCATCTTATAAGATCATATCAATATATCAGCATACAGCTTACCAGTTATTAAAAAAATAATTCACACGTCGGCCACGTGGCAACTGAACCCTTTATAGTGGTCTTTGATAGGATGAATCCCATTTGTCTTCAGCTGGCATAAAACAAAAAAAATGTTTACAACACTTGCTACCAACTGCATGCATACATTTATTTATTTATTTATTTTGCTTTTATTAGTTTATATTGCAACAGAAAGAACTAAACTTAACCATGATAAAATTGTCCCCAGTACCTCCGCACCTGATTCTTTTCTTTTGTGCTCGTCGATGGAATTTCTTTCAAAGATTCAGCTGAGGATAGATCTTGATAAGAATGTCATCAACGTGTCTGTAATACCGTATTCTCCACCTCTTCCAATACATTAGGGGCCCAACAACAACCCAAAAGCCGAAAATAAATCCAAGTTCTGCACTTACGTAGTTCCAATCTGTCCAAATCCAAGATTTGGATTGAGTTTCTTCAAAATGCTGGAGGCAACGATCCTGGCTCATCATATTTGCACTCTACATTCAGAGGGAAGCCACATAATCCTTTGTTTCCTTCATAGGAAGTTTCCAAGAATGTAGCAAACTGCTTAATTTGAGGAATCTGGCCCACCAATTGGTTGAAAGAAAGGTTTAGGACTGATAGGAAACTAAGACCATCTGCAAGCTGCATAGGTATCGCCCCAGTAAGCTTGTTGCTTGACAAATCTAGCGACTCAAGATGACTCAATTTTCCTAGAGATGGTGGGATTGAGTCTGTGAAAGAATTATGCGACAAGTTTAGGACATATAGTGATTTGAGCTCTCCTATTTTTTCTGGTATTGGTCCTTCAAAATTGTTGCAGGAAACGTCAATTGAGGTGAAGACAGTTGGAATCTTCACCAGCTCAAGATCTTGACCTTTACTGGTAACTGTTATTGCATCTTGATAATAATATTGACTAAGCCGAAAGACTTCATATTGGATATAATTGAGCATTGGTTGGTCATTGTCTTCATCATCCAGCATTGCTTTCATAGAAAAGGATTTTATTTGAAGTTGACCAGAAAATTTGTTTGAAGCTAGGTCTACAATTTGAAGCATTGGCCAGTTGATATTTGTTCCTCCACAATCAATAGACCCATAAAATTTGTTAGATCGCAAAACAAGGACACGTAACTTGGATATGTTCCTCAGATAACACGGGAAGGCATCCTCAATGTAGTTGTTACCAATGTCAAAGACATCCAAATTTATGCAATTGGCTAGAGACCTTGGAACCATTCCTCTTAGTCGGTTTCCATTGAGATTTAGAGTTTGCAAACCACAATTGTCATGAAATGTATCAGATATTGTGCCACTTAGTTTATTTCTTCTCACATCCAATACCCCTAGAGTCTCGCTCATCTCGATTATGCATTGGGGAATCGTGCCATTCAGGGTATTATTAGACAAATTAAGAACTTGAAGATATGTAGCGTTGCATAATGATTGAGGGATAAACCCATGGAATTTATTGCTTGAAATAGAGAAGAAACAAGCAAAGAAAAGGGAGTCACCGATGCTAGCTGGAATGGCAGAGTTGAAGTTATTCATTGAGAAATCCAAGTATGTGGCATATGGTGGGAGAACAGGGAGTTCCCCCTCAAGCTGGTTGGAGTGAAGGTCTAGGAAACCAAGGACAATTAAACTAGAAAGATCGAGTAATGGTCCTTCCCGAGTCATCAATAGTTGGTTAAAAGAGAGATCTAAGTGAAGAAGATTACTAAATTTCCAAATCCAGTCGGGAATCTCTCCATGTATCTGGTTATTCGAGAGGTCCAGAACGGTTAAATTGGATAGGTTTACCAAGAAATCAGGAAATATTTTCAACTTGCAAGAAGCTAATTTTAATTTGGTAACATGGGAAAAGCAGGATAATGAAGAACTAGTTTCATTATATTCAATCAACAAGCTATTGTATGAAAGATCAAGATCGAAAAGAATTCTTAACTGTTGAATCACATTAAGCTGCAAGGATCCGTTAAATTTATTTGAAGAAAGTAGGAGATCCTGAATACCTTGGAGTTCAAAGATAGACATGGGTATTGGCCCTTCCAAGTGGTTGGAACTCAAATCAAGGGTCTTCAGTTGGCAAGAAGAAACGTTGGAGAATTCATTGAGTTGACCAGAGAAATGGTTGTTGGAAAGTCGTAATATTTGCAATGATGGAAGGGAAAATAGGGAGACGGGAATATTTCCTTCAAGTGAATTGTGACTTAACTCGAGATTCATCAGATTTAGAAGATCTTTCCAGTTAAGGGAATCAATCTTACCTGTTAAATGATTACGTAAAAGGTATATCTGAGTCAAATTCTTGGCCATGCTGAATGATGGAATTGGTCCGGTGAAGTTGTTTGACGACATGTCCAAATAAACCAATTGAGTAAGATTTGCCATAGAGCTCGGGATTGATCCACTGAAATTACAAAATGAAAGATCTATTATGGACAACATTGTAAGATTACTAATAGAATTTGGAAGCGTCCCTGAGAAATTTGTTAATCCAAGCAGCAGTGACCGGAGAGAACCATTTGAAAGAAATTCAGGCAAAGAACCTTGAAGTAGATCATTATTTGATAAGTCAAGCTTCTGCAGTGTTTGAATTTGGAAGATCTTTTTTGGAAATGTTCCATTCAATCCACAAGAACTGAGATCCAAGGAAGTCAGATTTGTGAAATTTGCAAAAAGTTCTGGAACTGGAGCATTAAAAGGATTATTATAGAGGCTGATAATTGAGAGGGACTGAAGCTTTGATAAGGAGAATTCGAAAGGCCCTGAAAGAGAACATCTTGACATGCTCAACACCCTTAGATTTGGCAGTGAAGATGATAAGGCCTGACACCACTCATACCCTTGCACTGATATATTTACACCATCAAGATGAAGTTCCTTCAGCTCCGAAAGGTTCTGAACTAGCATAGCTAAATTTGGGTCCTCAAGTTTCAACATAGAATCAGCCAAGAAATAAAGGGTAGACAAATCGAGAGTAACCAACCTTGTGAGGCCTGAAATCGCATTAGGGATCTGCCCTTCAAAGCAAGCATTTGACAAATTCAAGTTACTCAAATTCTTCAGCTTTCTAAACTCCGTTGGAATCGGACTGTTGAAGCAGTTATAAGCCAAATTCAGGTTCTCAAGATACTTGAGACTGAAAAGGCTACTTGAATTGTCAAGTCCAGCAGTAATGGATTCGTTGAACAGGTTGAGACCAATAGCAAGTCCCTCCTCGCTGCAGGTTACACCTGCCCACAAACAGCAATCGACACTTTCATTCCACCGCACCAGTTTTGTGGACAACGTACTGTTGAACTTGAGGGTGTTCTTCAATTCGAGCAAATAGGATTGTTGATCGATTGTTGATCGCCAAGACATTGGCCAGACACCACAAAGATACCAAAGCTGATGAAAAGTGAGCATATTGGTATCAAGAAGAGCCATGAAAAGTAGGGAATTTTCATTGGGGGCTGTACTAAGAAACGCTAATACAATCAAGAATTGAAGAGGTGATGAAATTAATGGTTGGTTCAGGAGGGTATAGACCTATGAACATGGCCTCATTGACCTGTGGCTCAAGTCTTGGTGGATCCAAAACCAATCGGTTTTGGCAATTGGCACGGCTGTTCAAGAATGGGAGGTAAAAGATGATTGCAACTTTGCTTCACTTGGAGTAATGGTGATAGGCTTTCGGACAAACTTCGTAGACTCAACTCACTGTCTCTAGCGTGGACTACCTTAGCGTAGACGATGTAGTTGACTTGTCATAAGTCATTGACTCAATCCTCTTTTTAAAAATCACTCCCTCAAGGTTTTGCATGCCTGTACAATTTGTTAAGTTGAGATCTTAATTATTAACTAAGGCTAGGACGCAGGTTTGTTCGGGTGCTAAACCAGCAAACATTCATATTGAATGAGATATATTTATATTTCACTAGCTCACATTATATTTGAGAATTTTATCAAAAAAATTTTGAGAATTAATTATATTATTTGTCATTAAAATAAAAGAGATCTAAATTATTGTGATCCATAAATTCAATATACGATATATGGTTTGAATGAATTCAAAAATATTTAATTATTTTGACTAATTTAATTGCATAATAATCATTTTTATTTTTGATTGCATGTAATATTAAATTTGCTTTTATATTTTGCTAGTTTTTGTTTCAATTATTGCTTAAGCGACTGAAATTGAGCAGGAATTTCATATTTCAAATAAATTGATTTAAAATATAAAACATAAAAAAATAACCACATAAAATTCCAAGACCATTATTTCTTAGTGGCATTGCCGGGAAGAACTCAAATTTAAATTATCCCTCACAATGTTTTGTGAGAAAAAAAGAAGAAGAAGAGAGTTATATAAATGACATCTATATATTATCCCTCACATTATTTATTGCTGCTGAGCTCCTGTTGCGCCACCTCATCACCACGTCATTCACCACATAATTATTAATTATTATTTATTCCTTTTTTTACAAAAAAATAATAATAAATTATTGACTTTACATATTCATCTTTGTCAGTTTTAACATCTATGTATATTTCTTTTTTATTTCCAATTTTTTTATAATTTTTTTTACATCCACTTATTTTTTAAATATTTACACTTTCTTCAACATTTCTTCTTCCCTTACATTTTCATCTCCTCACTACCCTCTACTTTAATATTACTATTCATCTTTCCCTTCATCTTCCTTTATTTATCTCTTCTTATCCCTTCCCTTTTACTATAAATTTGTCACTCTTTTCCGTTCTTTGCATAGTTTTCTCTCATAAAAAGGTTCTCTCTCTCTCTCTCTCTCTCTCTCTCTCTCTCTCTCTCTCTATGTTTTGGTGGATTTTTATTTTTTATTGCATCTCAGCTTTAGGTTAATAAATTTGTGTTTTTAAGAACTTTAATTTAGGTTGATACGATTTAGTTTTGTGTTTTAAGTTATTTTTATTATTATTTTGCTCTTTGATTGTTAAATTTTATCTGATTACATTATAAAAAATTAAAGATAGTAGATAAAAATAAAATAGTATTCCATCACATAGCATAATTTGGATAATTTAGAGTTTATTGTTATATCTTTTAATTTTTCTTATTTTTTTTCTTCTCTTCTATTTTACTCAATATTGAAATTCAACCACATCCTCCTTATCATTAAATTATTTATATTTTCTCTCTCTTTTTGTTTTAAAAAATAAAAAATGTAATATTTTACTTAAATTCAATTAAAAGAAAATTGTGCTCATCAAATTGTATACTCATTTTTTTTAACATTTACACTTTCTCCAACTTTTCTCATTCTCTTTACCTTTTCATCTCCCCAAATATTCTACCTTGATATCACTCTTCATCTTTCCTTTTATCTTCCCTTATTTTGTTTCTTTTTATTATCATCCTCTTAGTATAAATTTGTCATTCACTTTTCTATTCTTTACATAATTTTCTCTCACAAAAAAGTGGTTATTTCCTACTCTTTCTCCCATGGATTTTTATTTTTATTTTTCTTGCATCTCTATTTTAGCTTGATAAAGTTTTGTATTCTTTAGAACTCTATTTTGGTTGATAGGATTAAGTTTTGTATTTTAAGTTTTTTTTTTTTAAATTTTTTTATGACTTTGATTGTTAAATATTATCATATTGCATTATAAATAATTTAAAATAGTATATAAGAAGGTACTATTATTATATTACATAGAATTATTTGGATAAGTTAGTGTTTATTGTTATGTATTTTATTTTTATTTTTATTTTTTTCTCATATCATTTTATTTAACATTTAAATTCAGCCACATCCCCCAAATATATCATTAAATTATTTATATTTCCACTCCTTTTTTATTTTAAAAAATTTAAAATATAATATTTTGGCTAAGTTAAATAAATAAAATTGTCCACATTAAGTGGAGTAATGCTAATGAAACACCCATTCTCACACCCAATGCATCAAAGGAAGAATGAAATACAAAACAAATCAAGTTAGAAACACTAAATTAAAAAAAAAAAAAAAAACTAATAATGCATATTTAATGTCATAGAATCATCATCAAATTTTGGAAAATGATAGGTTGCCAATGGAGAGAGAGAGAGAGAGAGAGAGAGAGATGGTATAGGAAAAAAAAAAAAAAACCAATACAAAGTAATAAAGAGTAAAAAAAAAAAAAAAAAAAAAAAAAAAAAAAAAAAACCCAAATGTCAATTAGTAATCATTGATTGGAAAACAAAGAGGTTGTAAGGAGAAGTAAAAAATAAAATAGAGATTACCGTGTAGAGAACATTAAAAACTTTACAGTGTAGTTATATAAACCATTAAATTCACTTAAAAAATTAAATCAACAATCAACAATTAAATACAATCATAGTACTAAATTTAAATTTAAAACTAATCAAACTCTAACTATGGAAACCATATTTGTGCGCGCCAGAAATGTGGTTATTGGGCTTAACCTCACTTGGGCTCACAACTTATTTATAAGGTGGGTTTTAGGATTTTCTACTTTGGGTCGTTCTCGGCACAGAGACTAAAAGTGATATGCTTTCTCTCTCTCTTTCTCTCTCTCTCTCCCTTCGAACAACTGTTTTTCTCCCTTTTTTCTGAACCTCCTTTTCTTCCCCAACTTCTCCTATTTATAGCTCTAAGTTAGTGGAGAGATCATGATTACTGCCATTGTTAGTGCAATTAAAGGTCCAATATTATCTGTTGTAAGTGGATGTTTAGGTGAGAGTGGAATGCTGAAATTATGGCTTTGGAACTTGGTTCCAACTCAAGTGAATATGCCCAATAGTGATGTTTCCTAGAAATTGCCGAGCACCCTATGGTATGTTTGGATTTTAGTCTTTCTTAGTTGTTCGGGAAATTTACGCCGAGCATTGGTTAGGGGACGAGATTTAGACTTGTAATTTATGAAGGTAGTATAAAGCAGAGATTTGAAAGACGGGGCCGTGCTAATGGGCCTGAATCCAAGGCCCAATTGGGTCTGGGCACCTCGGTCCCATACAATATTAATCATAATTAAAAAAGAGATGTTCTCTGATAGTAGTAGAAATTACATAAGAAATAAAGTTAGAAAATTTAAAAATCCATTTTTTGACATTTCATTAACCTTATATATATATATATATAATTTTCATACACTATTACTTTCGAAAATCTAATGAACAATGCTACCTCTCATTTATCGTCTTTGTTATGCAAATCATCAGTCAATAAATATATGATAATGGTAAGAAGCGTTAAAAATAAGATCACTAAAATATATATATATATATATATATATTTGGGTCGCTCTCGGCACAGAGACTCAAAGTGATATGCTTTCTCTCTCTCTTTCTCTCTCTCTCCCTTTGAACAACTGTTTTTCTCCCTTTTTTCTGAACCCCCTTTTCTTCCCCAACTTCTCCTATTTATAGTTCTAAGTTAGTGGAGAGATCATGATTACTGCCATTGTTAGTGCAATTAAAGGTCCAATATTATCTGTTGTAAGTGGATGTTTAGGTGAGAGTGGAATGCTGAGATTATGGCTTTGGAACTTGGTTCCAACTCAAGTGAATATGCCCAGTAGTGATGTTTCCTGGAAATTGCCGAGCACCCTATGGCATGTCTGGATTTTAGTCTTTCTTAGTTGTTCGGGAAATTTACGCCGAGCATTGGTTAGGGGACGAGATTTAGACTCGTAGTTTATGAAGGTAGTATAAAGCAGAGATTTGAAAGACGGGGCCGTACTAATGGGCCTGAATCCAAGGCCCAATTGGGTCTGGGCACCTCGGTCCCATACAATATTAATTATAATTAAAAAAGAGATGTTCTCTAATAGTAGTAGAAATTACATAAGAAATAAAGTTAGAAAATTTAAAAATCCATTTTTTGACATTTCATTAACCTTTTATATATATATATATATATATATATATATATATATATATATATATATAATTTTCATACACTATTACTTTCGAAAATCTAATGAACAATGCTACCTCTCATTTATCGTCTTTGTTATGCAAATCATCAGTCAGTAAATATATGATAATGGTAAGAAGCGTTAAAAATGAGATCACTAATATATATATATATATATATATATATATATATATATAATTGGCCACTATCATTATGGAGTAACAGTCTATAATTTTACGCATCCAAAAAAGTGGAATATATAGAGTTTTCTTAATATGTAAAGATTCACTATATATATATATGTGTGTGTGTGTGTGTGTGTATAAAGGTAAAAAAAAGGTATATTTAAGGTTTTTATTAACTTAAAAACTAATGAAAAACCAATGATTAATAACTAAAATTATAGTATTAATAACATATTTAATGAAACAATCCTAAAAAAATTATCACGCGCAACGCGCAAGTATGCGACTAGTAATTAATTAAAAAGAGGAAAAGAAGTGAGATTGAATGCATTAACGGGGTTCATCAAAAAAAGAATGCATTAACGAGCTTAAATCAAGACTGGTCTAGACATGACAAAACCTGATGGGAAACAGACATGACCAGCCCACGTGGAGCAATAAATGACCACATTTAAAAATCGAGTTTCTGAGACTCGGTTTCACTTTTAGCAAACCGAGTCTATAAGGCTCGAGATCTAAGTGGCGTCTACGTGGAACTCGAGTCTCTGAAACTCGAGTTCCAGGTGTACTCCACGTGGAATTTTGCCACATCAAACTGGCAAAACCGAGCCTTAAAGACTCGATTTATAGGCCCAAAATCGAGTCTTTGAGACTCGAGATGTTAGTAAATTATATAGTTTCGTAACCGGGACTACTAACTATATAGTTGGAAAATTATTGTTAGTTACCCATTTTCGCCTTAAAAAAGCAAAAAAAACTTGTAAATTACAGCACCTTACACAGAACCAAAAATAAATAGCAATATAAGAATAACTTAACCTTCAATGAATCCATAATCTTTCTCAAAACAAAAAAAAAAAAAAAAAAAAAAAAAAAAAAAAAAAAAAATCAGATTTTCACTAATATTTGTTATATTTAATTATTAGTTTTGTTGATATTTGTGTACCACGGCAGTTTTGACTTCATCAACTAACACCTTTAATATTTTAGTAATATTTTATGTTAGATTTAAATTTGATGTTGGTGGTTTATTATTTTTATATATTTGCCGTTTTGCTCTGTTTGGTTGCTTAGAAAATGTGAAAGAACAGTAATTACACGAAAATTGTTTCCTTCGTTGTTTAATTTTTTGATTAAATTTTTTTTTTTAATATCTTTGCTATTATGCTCTGTTTGGTATCTTAGAAAATCCAAAAGAACAGAATTAACTTACACAACAAACTCTTCTAAAAAAAAAAAAAAAACTTACACAACAAACTCAGTCCCTTAGTTGATTAATTTATTTATAATTTTTTTTAATTTCTTTGCTATTATGCTCTGTTTGGTTGCTTAGAAATAGCAAAAGAACAGAATTAACT
Source organism: Quercus tomentella (assembly GCA_028535165.1). NCBI lineage: Eukaryota > Viridiplantae > Streptophyta > Magnoliopsida > Fagales > Fagaceae > Quercus > Quercus tomentella. The sequence continues at coordinate 14,913,930 of JAPQVY010000012.1, forward strand.
TATACACAAAAATTATTCACTTTGTTTGATCCTATCACGAATTTTTAGTCTAGTGGAAGCTTGTTATTATCTTCTTTTTTTGTTCCTTTGCTTGAAATTTAGTAAAGAAGCATGGGATTCACATTGATGTGTTATGAAGTTGTTATTTTTTAATTTAATTATTGAAATTATATTTGGGTTTGGAAAAAGGCGTATTTTTTGATGAATTTGGCATGTGTTGCAGTTATTCCTACGATGACAGTGCAAGAGCATGCTGGAAACGAAAAATCATGTGTGTGGCATGCTAAAGATTTTGCGGATGGGGAATTGAAGGATGAGCTGTTCTGCATTAGATTCGCTTCTCTTGAGAGTGAGTGTTCTTTTTCGAATTATTAGCTTCTTTGCGTGCCTGAATATATGTATTAAAAAATTATGTCTCTGAGTAGTCCTTAGCTGTTTCCTTTCTATGTTTCTGTGAGATGCGTGATATGCTCTTTTAATTATAATTCAAGCTCTGAGTTTAGAGATTAGAGAATCTTAGATATGAAGGTTCTCTATTTTAGAGCAAATTAGGGGAGTCTGGTTAAGGTGTGGATGATAAGTAGTTTTGAATTGTTGAAAATTCTTTGGAGATTGTCATGAAGAGTCTAAGATCCAATTTGTTGTCGTTGAAGCTTATTGGTGTTATGTTAATCTGTAAGACAATTGAATGCTTTGTAACTTTGGTGAAGGCTTTGAGAGAAGACTAATTTTGATAGTATTTTTGAGGTTTTTGTACCATATGTGTTGTTTTGATTACATGTAGCTAGAGAAATTCATGGCAGCTCTTTTACTGGTGGGGTGTGGCTTTGTTTTATTGTCACTTGCTATGGTTGTATGTGGGATGAGCAAACAGAGCTAGTGTCAAAGATTCTTTCTTGTGTCATTGAAAATTACTTTTGATTATTTTGGTTTTAATAAATTGTTACATTTTCCAGAAACTGTTACAAAATAGTTCTATATGTGGCTCTATGTAATGCTGGAAACTATATTCATCTTTAGAGCTTCTATTTTTTGGCCATTAGACAACAACTGCATGCGATAAACTACTGTCTACTGATCTATGATTCAGTGAGAAATTTCTTCTTTTTTCTTTTAATCGAAATTGGAGATGTGGGGAGTGGGGTATAGCACATTGTTGCTCTGGCATGCAAAAAAGCACCCTAGCTACATCCTTAAATGAAGGAGGATTTCTTGCAAATAGCTGCTTCTCTGTTTTTCTAGATATTGGCAAACTAACAGCTTATATTTTTTAGTTTAGTGGAGGCCTTGATGTAATAGGATCACTATTTCTTACTTTCTTTATGGGGGCTTATACTTTCAGTTTGGTAGAACACTGATCTGAATGATTTTCCTTGGAAGCATTTCTTGTTATTTTTTATTTTACATTAAACAAAATTTGTATACAGTTGATATGCACTATGGACAGAGTTTTCCGGCAAACCGGGTTTGGGAAATTTCGAACCCATTACGTGGCCGGTTTATATGACCATTAAATGTGTTGAGTGTTTAAATTTAAAAGTACATGTGGATGCTGACCTGGTTAGGAGGAAAATTCTGACCTACGCACTATCTGATTGTGATTTTCAAGTGGGAGACAGTTAGAGATCTTGTGAATAGAAATTGGGAAATTTTTATTCTTTTTAAATGTTTAGAATTCATAAGTTTACATGTTTAACATAGTTGTTTTTATTCAGACCGCAGGAGCTTCATGGAAACATTTCAAGAGGTTGCTGAATCACAGGGAAAGAAGGAGGATAATAAAGATGCGTCAGATACTGCTGGACTCTTGGAGAAATTGAATGTTGGGGATGGTAAAACTGAGGGTAAAGAGCAGGAAGAGAAGCCTGATGTCGCCAAGGAGGAGGAGAAGCAAACCTACAAGGAGGAGGACAGCTGTAGATGACCAAGCAAAACCGGTGGCAGAGAACAAGGATGAGCCAGCTTCATAGACTGGACAGAGCACTGTTGATATATTTGAACAGTTTATCAATATAGGTGTTGGTTTGGGTGGCTAGTAAAGGTTCTTTTTCCTACTAGTTTGGGATTGCAACTGTATTTACGTGGTTTATTGAAATTTTTGGTAATCTATGGATGTGGATGATGGTTAGCCTATTGGTCTTGAATTAATGTGTTTTTTTGTCGAATGTCCAGTTTCATTACTTTTGATAGATTGTTTGCGAGGTTCTCATTAGTTATTTTTCAAATTTTTTACAGTCTTTATTATTAAGCAATCACATAATAAACCCTAAGGTTTAATCTTAGTTTAGATTATCAATTGCATTAATGATTATCTTGTAGTTTTAAAAACTATTGCAATCCAAACCCTAGTGCGACTTTTATCAATTAAATGCATAACAAAATTTAATTACAAAATTAGTTGTAGTTTAAGATTACAATCTTTTTCAATATGTGAATTTTGACAAATTCATCATTGGATTACATTTTCTTTTTATATCTTCCATATTTGCAAAATTCCTAAAAAATTTAAGATTAATAGCTATGTCATCAATAAATTATTTAAATTGTAAGTTTTTGTAATTTAAAATCATACGTAAAATATGATCTTATAAATTATATAATAAATAATATCTGATTGACACAAAATTTAACGTGTATTAAAAGCTCGAATAACATGTAATTTAATGTTTCAAAATATATAATAATATTAATGATATTGAAAATGGTTCAGCTTAAATGCAGCAAGAACTCATGTAAGTCGTACTTGAGACAATTTGGACAACACATTCTTTAATGAGGCATACATGCGCATCTTATAAGTATGTCTGTGTACAGCTTACCAGTTACAAATGTCATATGCCAATGGCCCTTAGGCCACGTGGCAACTGAACCCTTTATAGTCGGTCTTTGATATGAGGATGAATCCCCCTTGTCTTCAGCTGGCAAAAAAAAAAAAAAAAAAAGGGTTTACAAACATCATACAACACTAGCAACCAATTGAACGTTTACATTTTTTTTTTTTATAAATATTTTACTTTTATTAGTTTATATCGCAACCGAAAAAACTAGATTTAACCATAATAAAATTGCCCCAGTACCTCTACACCTGATTCAGAGACAAACGCAGGATTTTAAGTCGGGGGGGGCCAGAGATAAGCAAATTTTTTTTTTTTCAAATACGCATCCATATAGTATTAATAAACTATCAACCAAGACAAATACCCAAAAATCATTGTTTCTTAATATATTAAGATACAATCTACTAACAAAAACAAAAGATGCGAAACACTATTGTTTCTTTATACAATCATCTATGAAAAGGGAACTCGACGCTCTTTCAAATCTTCAAAATCATCTACTATTGAATCCAAACTAAATGTCGAAGCTATATCCTTTTCAATGTATAACATCAAAGAGTCATTCAAAAAGTCATCTTCCATTTTGTTTCGAAGTTCAGTTTTGACAAGTTTCATAGCTGAAAATGCTCGCTCTGTAGTAGCAGTAGAAACTGGAAGAGTAAGCACAAGTATCACCATTCTATAAACAAGTTTGTAGTGTTCTGAATTTCCAGTTCTCACTAACCATTGAGACAACTCAGATAAACTTTTCAATTTTTTGAACTCTGGATCTTGGACTACATTATGCTCAAAATGATAAAGCTCCTTCTCCAACACTTGTTTGTCATAATCTGTGAAATCTTGTGGATAGAAATTCTTTACCAACAAACAAAGATCACTAATTCTGAAAGATTTTAATGCCTCTCGAGGTTCTAAAGCTGAGCTAAGCCTAAGCAACTCCATTGCATCTTCATTGCCTCTCGAGGTTCTAAATTGTGTTGTCTCTTGTCTTCGTCTTCCTAATTCTGACCCACTAACCCAAATATCCAATGAATCCCACTACAGACAGTCAAGCACTACTAACAAAAGCTTTTCTTAACTTTACCTTTTTTTTGTTTTTTTTTTTCTCCCCTGTCACTTATCTTTGCCCAATAGCAACTCCACTTTTCCCTATTCCCTATTATTATGTCCAACTAATGTCCAACTACCGGTCAACAAAGAAAAAACCATCTGATTGTCACTATAATCTCTACTCTCTCTATCTATCTCTTTTATCTATATAATGCAAGAGCCACAAACACAGAGTCACAAAGCCAAAAACCCAAAAAAAAAAAAAAAAAAAAAAAACACAAACAGTTCAGTTCAGTTCAGCCGCAGCATAAGCACCAAATCACCAAATCAGTTCAGTAACTTCAGTTCATCAGTAAAAACACAAACAAGAAACACTCAAACACCACAAGCACAGTTTCTTTGATTCTCAGAATCTCAGATCACAGATTCACAAGGTTTTGAAATTTGAAGGAAAAGATAAGAGTTAAAGAGTAAATACCTGTGATTCTGTGAACTGTGATTCTGTGAAGGCTCGAAGCTGGGCTGGGCAGATCGGGAAACGGCAACCGGCGGCAGCGGCAGCAAGTGGATCTCGTCTCGCGTGGCGACGTGGGTCTCGCTCTCGCCGGCGTGGGTCTCGCTTGAAGCTGGGTTCGCACTTTGCACTCTCTCGCTCTCGTCTCACTCTCTGTCTCTCTCCGTCACGGCGTCACGGCGACACCGCTGCCTCTCTGTCTCTCTCCGTCTCGCTCGTGGCTCTCGCCTCTCGGTCTCTCACTTTCCTTTCTTTTTTTTCCTTTGGTTTTTGCTTTCTCCGTTTGGTTTTGGACTGCTGAGGGCTGAGATTTTTTCTTTTTCTTTTTTTTTTTCTTTTTTTTTTTTGTGGATTGACATGGGTTATGGGCTCTGCTCTGAGCTGGGAAGGGGGGTTCCTGATTTTTGGGAGGTCGGATGATGGGCTAGGGGAAGGGGGGTTCATGCTGGATGATGGGCTAGGGAAAGGGGGGCCGGAGCAAAAATTTCAGGGGGGCCCAAGCCCTTTTTTTTTTTTTTGAAAAAATTTTACTTGCTAAAAAATTTTTTTTTTGGGCCCAGGGGGGGCCCGGGCCCCCTTAGCCTTGTACCTGGGTCCGTCCCTGTCCTGATTCTTTTGTGCTCTTTGACCCAATTTCTTTCAAAGATTCAGCTGAGGGAAGATCTTGATAAGAATGTCATCAACGTGCTTGTAATACTGTATTCTCCACCTCTTCCAATACACCAGGGGCCCAATAACAACCCAAAAGCCAAAAATAAATCCAAGTTCTGCGCTTATGTAGTTCTTCCAATCTGTCCAAATCCAAGATTTGGAATGAGTTTCTTCAAATGTTGGAGGCAACGCTCCTGGCTCATCATATTTGCACTCTATATTCAAAGGGAAGCCACATAATCCTTTATTTCCTTCATAAGAAGTTTCCAAGAATGTAGCGAACTGCTTGATTTGAGGAATCTGCCCCACCAATTGGTTGAAAGAAAGGTTAAGAACTGACAGGAAAGTAAGACCATCTGCAAGTTGCATAGGTATCGCCCCAGTAAGCCTGTTGCTTGACAAATCTAGCGACTCAAGATGACTCAATTTTCCTAGAGATGGTGGGATTGAGTCTGTGAAAGAATTATGCGACAAGTTTAGGACATATAGTGATTTGAGCTCTCCTATTTTTTCTGGTATTGGTCCTTCAAGATTGTTGCAGGAAACGTCAATTGAGGTGAAGATGGTTAGAATCTTCACCAGCTCAAGATCTTGACCTTTACTGGTAACTGTTATTGCATCTTGATAATAATATTGACTAAATTGGACTTCAAATTGGATATGATTGAGCATTGGTTGGTCCTTGTCTTCATCATCCAGCATTGCTTTCGTAGAAAAGGATTTTATTTGAAGTTGACCAGTAAATTTGTTTGAAGCTATGTCTACAATTTGAAGCATTGGCCAATTGACACTTGTTCCTCCACAATTAATAGACCCGTAAAATTTGTTAGATCGCAAGACAAGGACACGTAACTTGGATATGCTCCTCAAGTAACATGGGAAGGCATCCTCGATGTGGTTGTTACCAATATCAAAGACCTCCAAATTACTACAATTGGCCAGAGACCGTGGAACCACTCCTTCAAGTAAGTTTCCGTTGAGATTTAGAGTTTGGAAACCACAATTGTCAGGAAATATATCAGATATTGTGCCACTTAGTTTATTTCTCCTCACATCCAACACCCCTAGATTCTTGCTCATCTCGATTAAGCATTGGGGAATTGTGCCATTCAAGGTATTGTTAGACAAATTAAGAACTTGAAGATATGTAGCATCGCATAATGATTGAGGGATATCCCCATGGAATTTATTGCTTGAAATAGAGAAGAAATAAGCAACATGAAGGGAGTAACCGATGCTAGCTGGTATGACAGAGTTGAAGTTATTCATCGAGAAATCCAAGTATGTGGCACCTGGTGGGAGAACTGGGAGTTCCCCCTCAAGCTGGTTGGAGTGAAGGTCTAGGAAATTAAGGGTAATTAAACTAGAAAGACTGAGTAATGGTCCTTCCCGTTTCATCACTAGTTGGTTAAAAGAGAGATCTAAGTGAATAAGTTTATTAAATTTCCAAATCCAGTTGGGAATCTCTCCATGAATCTGGTTATTTGAAAGGTCCAGAGTGGTTAAATTGGATAGGTTTACCAAGAAATCAGGAAATATTTTCAACTTGCAAGAAGCTAATTTTAATTTGATAACTTGGAAAAGGGAGGATAATGAAGCACTTGTTCCATTATATTCAATCAACAAGCTATTGTATGAAAGATCAAGATCGAAAAGATTTCTTAACTGTTGAATCACATTAAATTGCAAGGATCCGTTAAATTTATTTGAAGAAAGTAGGAGAATCCCAATACCTTGGAGTTCAAAGATAGACATGGGTATTGGCCCTTCCAAGTAGTTGCTACTCAAATCAAGGGTCTTCAGTTGGCATGAAGAAACGTTGGAAAATTCATTGAGTTGACCAGAAAAGTGGTTGTTGGAAAGTCGTAATATTTGCAATGATGGAAGGGAAAACAGGGAGACGGGAATATTTCCTTCAAGTGAATTGTAACCTAAGTCAAGATTCACTAGATTCAGAAGATCTTTCCAGTTAAGGAAATGAATCTTACCCGTTAAATGATTATGAGAAAGGTATATCTGAGTCAAGTTCTTGGCCATACTGAAGGATGGAATTGGTCCGGTGAAGTTGTTTGATGACATGTCCAAATAAACCAATTGAGTAAGATTTGCCATAGAGCTCGGGATTGATCCACTGAAATTACAAAATGAAAGATCTATTCTGGACAACATTGTAAGATTACTAATAGAATTTGGAAGCGTCCCTGAGAATTTTGTTAATACAAGCAGCAGTGACCGGAGAGAACCATTTGAAAGAAATTCAGGCAAAGAACCTTGAAGTAGATCATTATTTGATAAGTCAAGCTTCTGCAGTGTCTGAATTTGGAAGATCTTTTTTGGAAATGTTCCATTCAATCCACAAGAACTGAGTTCCAAGGAAGTTAGATTTGTGAAATTTGCAAAAAATTCTGGAACTGGAGCATTAAAAGGATTATTATAGAGGCTGATAATTGAGAGGGACTGAAGCTTTGATAAGGAGAATTCGAAAGGCCCTGAAAGAGAACAACCTGACATGCTCAACACCCTTAGATTTGGCAGTGAAGATGATAAGGCCTGACACCACTCATACCCTTGCACTGATATACTTACACCATCAAGATAAAGTTCCTTCAGCTCCGAAAGGTTCTGAACTAGCATAGCTAAATTTGGGTCCTCAAGTTTCAACATAGAATCAGCCAATAAATAAGAGGTAGACAAATCGAGAGTAACCAACCTTGTGAGGCCTGAAATCGCATTAGGGATCTGCCCTGCAAAGCAAGCATTTGACAAATTCAAGTAACTCAAATTCTTCAGCTTTCTAAACTCCGATGGAATTGGACTGTTGAAGTAGTTATAAGCCAAGTTCAGGTTCTCAAGATACTTGAGACTGAAAAGGCTACTTGAATTGTCAAGTCCAGCAGTAATGGATTCGTTGAACAGGTTGAGACCAATAGCACGTCCCTCCTCGCTGCAGGTTACACCTTCCCACAAACAGCAATCAACACTTTCATTCCACCGCACCAGTTTTGCGGACAACGTTCTGTTGAACTTGAGGGTGTTCTTCAATTCGAGCAAATAGGATTGTTGATTGCCAAGACATTGGCCAGACACCACAAAGATACCAAAGCTGATGAAAAGTGAGCATATTGGTATCAAGAAGAGCCATGAAAAGTAGGGAATTTTCATTGGGGGCTGTAATAAGAAACGCTAATACAATCAAGAATTGAAGAGGTGATGAAATTTAAGGGTTGGTTCAGGAGGGTATAGACCTATGAACATGGCCTCATTGACCTGTGGCTCAAGTCTTGGTGGACCTAAAACCACTCAGTTTTGGCAATTGGCACGTCTGGTCAAGAATGGGAGGTAAAAGATGATAGCGACTTTGCTTCACTTGGAGTAATAGTGATAGGCTTTCGGACAAACTTCGTAGACTCAACTCACTGTCTCTAGCGTGGACTACCTTAGCGTAGACGATGTAGTTGACTTGTCATAAGTCATTGACTCAATCCTATTTTTAAAAATCATTCCCTCAAGGTTTTTCATGCCTGTACAATTTGTTAAGTTGAGATCTTAATTATTAACTAAGGATTGGACGCAGGTTTATTCGGGTGCTAAACCAGCAAACATTCATATTGAATGAGATATATTTATATTTCACTAGCTCACATTATATTTGAGAATTTTATCAAAAAAATTTTGAGAATTAATTATATTATTTGTCATTAAAATAAAAGAGATGTAAATTATTGTGATCCATAAATTCAATATACGATATATGGTTTGAATGAATTCAAAAATATTTAATTATTTTGACTAATTTAATTGCATAATAATCATTTTTATTATTGATTGCATGTAATATTAAATTTGTTTTTATATTTTGCTAGTTTTTGTTTCAATTATTGCTTAAGCGACTGAAATTGAGCAGGAATTTCATATTCCAAATAAATTGATTTAAAATATAAAACATAAAAAAATAACCACATAAAATTCCAAGACCATTATTTCTTAGTGGCATTGCCGGGAAGAACTCAAATTTAAATTATCCCTCACAATGTTTTGTGAGAAAAAAGAAAAAGAAAAAAAGAGAGAGTTATATAAATGACATCTATATATTATCCCTCACATTATTTATTGTTGCTGAGCTCCTGTTGTGCCACCTCATCGCCACCTCATTCGCCACATAATTATTATTTATTATTTATTCTTTTTTTTACAAAATAATAATAATAATAAATTATTGACTTTACATATTCATCTTTGTTAGTTTTAACATCTATGTATATTTCTTTTTTATTTCCAATTTTCTTATAATTTTTTTTACATTCACTTATTTTTTAAATATTTACACTTTCTTCAACATTTCTTCTTCCCTTACCTTTTCATCTCCTCACTACCCTCTACTTTAATATTGCTATTCATCTTTCCCTTCATCTTCCTTTATTTATCTCTTCTTATCCCTTCCCTTTTACTATAAATTTGTCACTCTTTTCCATTCTTTGCATACAAAAAGGCTCTCTCTCTCTCTCTCTCTCTCTCTCTCTCTCTCTCTCTCTCTCTCTCTCTCTCTCTCTATGTTTTGGTGGATTTTTATTTTTTATTGCATCTCCGCTTTAGGTTGATAAATTTTTGTGTTTTTAAGAACTTTAATTTAGGTTGATACGATTTAGTTTTGTGTTTTAAGTTATTGTTATTATTATTTTGCTCTTTGATTGTTAAATTTTATCCGATTACATTATAAAACATTAAAGATAGTAGATAAAAATAAAATAGTATTCCATTACATAGCATAATTTGGATAATTTAGAGTTTATTGTTATATCTTTTAATTTTTCTTATTTTTTTTCTTCTCTTCTATTTTACTCAATATTGAAATTCAACCACATCCTCCTTATCATTAAATTATTTATATTTTCTCTCTCTTTTTGTTTAAAAAAATAAAAAAATGTAATATTTTACTTAAATTCAAATAAAAGAAAATTGTGCTCATCAAATTGTACTCATTTTTTTTTTTTTTTTTAACATTTACACTTTCTCCAACTTTTCTCATTCTCTTTACCTTTTCATCTCCCCAAATATTCTACCTTGATATCACTCTTCCTCTTTCCTTTTATCTTCCTTTATTTTGTTTCTTTTTATTATCATCATCTTAGTATAAATTTGTCATTCACTCTTCCATTCTTTACATAATTTTCTCTCACAAAAAAGTGGTTATTTCCTACTCTTTCTCCTGCGGATTTTTATTTTTATTTTTCTTGCATCTCTATTTTAGCTTGATAAAGTTTTGTATTCTTTAGAACTCTATTTTGGTTGATGGGATTTAGTTTTGTATTTTAAGTTTTTTTTTTATAAATTTTTTTATGACTTTGATTGTTAAATATTATCATATTGCATTATAAATAATTAAAAATAGTATATAAGAAGGTACTATTATTATATTACATAGAATTATTTGGATAAGTTAGTGTTTATTGTTATGTATTTTTTTTTTCTCATATCATTTTATTTAACATTTAAATTCAGCCACATCCCCCATATATATCATTAAATTATTTATATTTCCACTCCTTTTTATTTTAAAAAATTTAAAATATAATATTTTGGCTAAATTAAATAAATAAAATTGTCCACATTAAGTGGAGTAATGCTAGGGAAACACCCATTCTCACACCCAATGCATCAAAGGAAGAATGAAATACAAAACAAATCAAGTTAGAAACACTAAATTTAAAAAAAAAAAAAAAAAAACTAATAATGCATATTTAATGTCCTAGAATCATCATCAAATTTTGGAAAACGGTAGATTGCCAATGGAGAGAGAGAGAGAGAGAGAGAGAGAGAGAGAGAGATGGTATAGAAAAAAAAATCAATACAAAGTAATAAAGAGTAGATAAAGAAAAAAAAAAAAAAAAAACCAAATGTCAATTAGTAATCGTTGATTGGAAAACAAAGAGGTTGTAAGGAGAAGTAAAAAATAAAATAGAGATTACTGTGTGGAGAACATTAAAAACTTTACAGTGTAGTAACATAAACCGTTAAATTCACTTAAAAAATTAAATCAACAATCAACAATTAAAAACAATCATAGTACTAAATTTAAATTTATAACTAATCAAACTCTAACTATGGAAACCATATTAATCATAACTAAAAAAGAGATGTTCTCTGATAGTAGTAGAAATTACATAAGAAAAAAAGTTAGAAAATTTAAAAATCCATTTTTTGACATTTCATTAACCTTTTATATATATAATTTTCATACACTATTACTTTCGAAAATCTAATGAACAATGCTACCTCTCATTTATCGTCTTTGTTATGCAAATCATTAGTTAGTAAATATATGATAATGGTAAGAAGTGTTAAAAATGAGATCACTAAAAAAATATATATATAAAATTAATTAGCCACTATCATTATGGAGTAGTAGTCTATAATTTTACGCATCCAAAAAAGTGGAATATATAGAGTTTTCTTAAAGGTATGTGTAAAGATTCACTATATATATATATGTGTGTGTGTGTGTGTGTGTGTGTGTAAAGGTAAAAAAAGGTATATTTAAGGTTTTTATTAACTTAAAAATCAATGAAAAACCAATGATTAATAACTAAAATTATAGTATTAATAACATATTTAATGAGACCATCCTAAAAAAATTATCAGGCACAACGCGCGGGTATGCGACTAGTAATTAATTAAAAAGAGGAAAAGAAGTGAGATTGAATGCATTAACGGGGTTCATAAAAAAAAAGAATGCATTAACGGGCTTAAATCAATAATGACCCGTTTGGTTAGAGATTTTTAGTATTATTGTTTAAGTATTGTGGAAATATGTGTGGGTTAAAAAGTGCAGTAGGAAAACGTGTTTTAGTATTTAAACAATGAAAGTGAAAACTGTTGTGATACAATATTTTTCACCTTTTTTTTTTTTTTTTTTAATTATGAAATAAGTTGTCTTTGGATTTATTGTTAAGTTTTTCCTTGCGAAATAACAGGGCAATCTCACTTTGAAGATTTTATGTTTTTCTTTTTTTTTCGTTTTTAGTCGGTAAGTTAAATTACACAAGAGACAATTACGAATTTGTAAGTCTATAGACGTGTGCGTCCCAAAATTCCACTCCTCTCGACGTAAAAGAAAAAAAAAAAAAAAATTTGTGGTTTGCATTCAAGGAACGAATGGGGGCAAGAAAATGGAGAAAACAAAGAGCTATCAATTCACACTAGACAAGACTTGTACCGTACATGACAAGAAATAATGGCCAAGTTTTTGTGAAAGAGACAAAAAAGAAGAACAGCTGTTTTCACTTTGTGAATTGGAGGTGATCATGTGATGACAAAGAAGAACAACTATTTTCCTCAGTGCTAGACTAATTGAAGTAGCACGATTAGCATCCACATCAGTCGTAAACATTTGTAAAATATGCAAAATACAAAAAGTAACAAATTTTACACATTTTATCTCAAAAATCTTCCACATTAGTCCTTCTAAAATTGTGTATATTTACACATTTGCTACAGTAACCGTGCATATATGCACGGTTACTGTAGCTTGTGTATACCATTATTTTATTTATTTCACGTTTTGTGCCTTTTTTTTCTCTCCCTTCTCCTCATCGTCTTTTTCCTCAGATACACATAAACACAAACATAAACACACAAACAAATCAACACAGAGATACACAAACACACCCACACACAAACACACCCACACAGACAAACCAACAGAGAGACAAATCGGTGTTGGCAGCGGAGATCGGTGCTTGTGGGTCGACGGAGTCCGTGCTTGTGGGTCTTGATTCTTGTGGTGCTGGTGGGTTTTTATTCTTGTGGTTCTTGTGGTGGAGATTGGTGCTTCTGGTGGATAAATTATTTGACCATGAGAGGAAAGAAAGAAGAAGATGCTTGTGGAGGGAGGTGATTTGACCGTGAGGAAAGGAAGAAGGAGGAGTTTACCGTGAAAGGAAGAAGAAAGAAGTAGAAGAAGCCAGAAGGACAAAGATTGGTTTGAGTGAGAAATGAGATAAGAACAAAGAAAAAGGGATAAGTACAAAAGAAAAAGTAGGTACTTTGGAAAAAAGGACAAGTACAAAAGAAAAATAATAATTAAAAATTAAAAAAATATTATTATTTAAATAGAAGAAATTGTAAAATAAATGAATTGATGTGGGTACTTTGGAAAAGTAGTAGTGTAAAATAGAAAAAGTAAGTTTTTAGTGTAAAATAGTTGGTGAACCTCCGTTTTTTTATAAGGATAGATCTACGTGGGAAGGTAATCAAGCCTACGATTCTATTAGAATATCATTTTCAACTTTATAGCAAAACCTATTTTTTAATAATGGTCTATTTATTAATTAATTATTTTAGAAAATTTTCTTACTACTATTGTGCTTTTTTTTTTTTTAATAAAAAGTTTTTAAAAGCATTTCCTAAAAAAAGGGTATTTATTAATTAATTATTTTAAAAAAATTTCATACTACTATTATGTTTTTTTTTTTTTTGATAAAAAGTTTTTAAAAGCATTTCCTAAAAAAACCAATTTTGTTTAAAAAAAAAAAATACTTGTACCATAAACGACAAGGAATAAATGGCTAAGTAATTGTTTTCATCTTTAAAAAAAAAAAAAAAAAAAAAAACCACTTTGGATGCTTGACTATAGTCACATTAAACTTTTTTTATTATGAAAAAACAATGATAATATATATATATACACACACACACATACACAATTATTTACACAATTTTTTTTAAATGGCATACTTCCACGCAACAACAACATGACTAGGAGTAAATGCCAAAATAGAGAGCTAGCAATAGCAACAGTAGTGACTAGAAATGACTTGTACAGTACATGAGAGGAAAAAATGGCCAATTCATTGTGCAAGGGAGGTGATGGCAGAGAACAATTTACTAGTATCAAGCAATTATTATACAGTCCAAACTTCCAAGACTTTAGCTTTCCCTAAGTCTTTGGGAGTTCCAAACAAGGACCAAGGACTTGTGAAACGTTAACAGTAAGTCTACTAATCTAAACCACACGTTTTCAAGGTTCATTGAATCTTTTAGTAAGAATAGTCGTATTTTGTTTTCTCTCATACAAATTGATGGCAGATATCTTTCACTCAACCACCGTGTGTTTCACCAAGTCTTTTGGTCTTTGCTCGGAACTTCCACAAGACTTGGGAAGTTATAGTCTTGTCTATTAACCAGTGTGCATTTTCAGGGTTGATGAATGACTGAGTCGAAAGCAACGAACAAGAAATTGAAAAGAGAAATAAGAGAGTTTGGGAAGTGAAGAGAAAAGGAAACTAAGAAGCAAGAGACATTTAGATTAAAAAAAAATAGAGAATCAATTGAATTAATTCATCTCATTACAAATATATTATTTATATATAAGAGATAGGCTTAACTACTTGCTTCTTAGTTTGAATCCAAAGTAAATTAAAAAAAAAAATAATTTACTTTGGATTATGAGGAAACACTTGATTGAGAAGCAAGCCTAGATCAAGTGTTTCCTCATAAACCCCTTTTTCTGGTTTTATATATGAATTGCACATCACACTCATCATGGTGAAGTTCTATTTTTCGTCCATAATTTTTCATTATTTGTGAATTCTAATGCATAAAATTGTTTATTAAAAAAAAATATCATCATTTTAAAAGGAAAAAAAAAAAAAAAACAGTTCATGTAGATCATAAGGATCGAGAATTTATTTAATGTTCACTAAATTGATATTTAATTTATTTTTTACTAAAGAATTTATTGTGACATAGAAAATTAATAGTTGATAATGATGCTCAATTGCAAAGTCATCTTGTTGAGGACCAAATAAAAAAAAAAACAACTAAACAATCTTTTAGATGGAGTAAGACAACACATACCCAAATATTGAAATCCCAAACTTTAATTTTGTAGTCTAAATAAGCAACAAGCCAATTTCTCAATCCAAATACATAGTTATAGTGTATAACCAAATATAATTTAAGTGGCCACTTCAATGTTTGAGTTTTTAAGGACAAATTTCAATTTTTGGGGGGCCAAGAATTTTTTGAAACAAAATTCTCAAATAACGGTCTATTTATTAATTAATTAGTTTAGAAAATTTTCTTACTACTATTGTGCTTTTTTTTTTTAATAAAATGTTTTTAAAAGCATTTCCTAAAAAAAAGGGTATTTATTAATTAATTATTTTTTAAAAAATTCATACTACTATTATGTTTTTTTCTTAATAAAAAGTTTTTTAAAGCATTTCCTAAAAAAAACCAATTCCGTTTAAAAAAAAGGACAAAGTTTAGCTACAAAATTAGTTGTAGCTTAAGGCTATGAACTCACTCAATAAAATAAATACTAAAACATATTTTGAAAATCTAACCATTTAATTGCATGTTTTTTACGCCCTTAATACACATGTTAAATTTTGTGTCAATTGGATATCATTTACTATATGATCTATAAGCTTATATTTTGTGCATAATTTTAAATTACAAAAACTTGCAATTTAAAAAATTTATTGATGACATAGCTATTGATCTTTAATTTTCTTGAAATTTTGCAAGCATGGAGGATATAAGAAGAAGATGTAATCCAATGGTGGATTTGTCAAAATTCATATCCAATAAAAAGATATTAAATAAGTTTGTAGCCTAAGGCTACAACTAATTTTGTAGCTAAATTTTATCCTTAAAAAAAATACTTGTACCATAAACGATAAGGAATAAATGGCTAAGTAATTGTTTTCATCTTTAAAATAAATAAATAAAAACCACTTCGGATGCTTGACTATAGTCACATTAAACTATTTTTATTTTGAAAAAACAATGATAATATATATATATATACACAATTATTTACACAATTTTTTTTAAATGGGATACTTCCACGCAACAACAACATGACTAGGAGTAAATGCCAAAACAGAGAGCTAGCAATAGCAACAGTAGTGACTAGAAATGACTTGTACAATACATGAGAGGAAAAAATGGCCAATTCATTGTGCAAGGGAGGTGATGGCAGAGAACAATTTACTGGCATCAAGCAATTATTATACAGTCCAAACTTCCAAGACTTCAGCTTTCCAAAGTCTTTGGGAGTTCCAAACAATGACCAAAGACTTGTGAAACGTTAACAGTAAGTCTACTAATCTAAACCACATGTTTTCAAGGTTCATTGAATCTTTTAGTAAGAATAGTCGTATTTTGTTTTCTCTCATACAAATTGATGGCAGATATCTTTCATTCAACCACCATGTGTTTCACCAAGTCTTTTGGTCTTTGCTCGGAACTTCCACAAGACTTGGGGAAGTTATAGTCTTGTCTATTAACTAGTGTGCGTTTTCAAGGTTGATGAATGATTGAGTCGAAAGCAACGAACAAGAAACTGAAAAGAGAAAGAAGAGAGTTTGGGAAGCGAAGAGAAAAGGAAACTAAGAAGCAAGAGACATTTAGATTAAAAAAAAAAAAATAGAGAATCAATTGAATTAATTCATCTTAGTACAAATATATTATTTATATATAAGAGCTAGGCTTAACTGCTTGCTTCTTAGTTTGAATCCAAAGTAAATTCAAAAAATTTTATTTTTTCATGATTTATGAATTCTAATGCATAAAATTGTTTATTAAAAACAAATATATCATCAATTTAAAAGGGAAAAAAATAGTTCATGTACCTCTTGAGGATTGAGAGCTAAACTTTTTTTTTAATAAATAATTTTATGCGTTAGAATTCATAAATCATGAAAAATTATGGACGAAAAATAGAACTTCACCATGATGAGTGTGACGTGCAGTTCGAGAGCTAAACTAAAATTAACTTCATTATTTGTTCATTAAATTAGTGTTTAATTCTTTTATTTAAGAATTTATTGTAACATAGAAAATTAATTGTACAAGCCAAAATTTTTGGTTAATGGGCTAACTCCTATATTGGGCTCACAATTTATTTGTTATGGTAGGTGTATGGATATCCTACAATGGGAAGTTCCTTAGAACCAAAGTTAGTGTTTATGATTTGGTTATCTACGTTCCACCTAAGACTGTTTGTTCTCAGTTTCTCTCACTCTCTTGGCTCGTAGTGTTCTGGTTCTTTTCTCTCAGTGTCCAACCCCTACTTCTTCTCCTTCTTTCCCTATTTATATCCTTAGTGGATTAGGAATGATTAGGTTTAGTATTTTTCGTGCAAGTGGGGCCCTTCAGGATTATTCCTAACAGACCTGGGCCTTACTTTGGCAATGGGGATTTCAGGTTTTGGGACTTATAATAGATGCCAAATGTTGCTTGGCGACAATATCCCCCAAGGCATTACCGAGGTACTCCTCGAACCGGACCTCGGACAAGATTAGACCCCGAGAACTAACCAATCCGAGGCCCAATCTCCTGAGCACTATGGATTGGGCCCACCATGAAATTTGTATCAGCCCCTTAGCCCATGGGCCTACTAATAATGGGTCGATGACCATACATTAATAGTTGATAATGATGCTTAATCACAAAGCCATCTTATTGAGGACCAAAAAAATAACAACTAAACAATCTTTTAGATGGAGTTAGACAACACATAACCAAATAGTGAAGTCCTAAACTTTAAATTTTGGAGTCCAGAGCAGTCAACCAAAGTCTCATACTTAGGTACTCCCGGAGTATAGTGAAATAGTGTTCCCTTCTCTCATATTTATGGTAAACATCACGATGAATTTAATAAGTGGGAATATGAGAGGAGGGAACACTATACATTGTACTCTAAGAATACTTAAGAATTACTCGCAAAGCGCACACACAAATTAGCCATGTAAGTATGCACTTTCATTTGGTGGCTGCATTTCTGGGGAAAGTGATCTACCACAATAACCACCGTAGTGTTGAAGCGCTGCCTATTAACTCCACCATCCTTCACTCTCATGATCTCAAGTCTCCTCATGGATCCCTGTAGGCTGCAATAGAACCCATCACTCTTTCTAAAGAGACAGGACCCGTATTAAAGAAAGACCTGACCGAGCCCATATTTAAATTTTTTGTAAAAAATATCTCACAAAAACTTTGAAGCTAATAAAGGTCCAAACTGTAACATTACACAATGGGTCATCACTCACAATAGATATTTGGACTTGTCCAACCACTCTAGGCTAGCTAAGTTTAGTCGAAGCTAGAGTTGGTTTAATTTACTAAAAAAAAAAAAAAAAAAAAATCTTCTATTGGAGAGGAAGTAACTTTTTTGGGGGAGGGAGGGAGGGGGGTGGGGGGCTACATGATCTTGTACATTGCATTTTGAAATAGGAATTGAGTTTTTCTATGACCACAACAAAATATCACAACATTTTATCAACTTGTTGATGTGTTAATCCACCATAAGTCAAGATAAAATAATATAAAGATTATTTCGAGACCCACCAAAACTGAAAACAAACTTGTTATGAAAAATGTTGTGAGATTTTGTGAGATAGGGAGTGAGTAGGGAATTAGAACAAATGTTTGACGTCAAAAGAAATACAATGTTGGCAACAGAGCAATAAGATCACATATTAGATTAGGCAATGTGATTACCTTGAAATGGTGGTAATATGAGATTACAACTAAGATCTATATAATGATTGAATTCCTTGAACGACCTTTCAGGAATTCCAACTGATTTGTACTGGAAGCTGAATTGGCAAAATGCACTTATGGAACTAAGCAGGGGTCATCATTTTCATAGATGTTCCTTGAAGAAAAAAAAAAATCTTAATTCATAGATGAAAAGACATGTTTCAAGCCAAGCCACTATACATAATTCTTTTTTAATGATATTTTAATTCCCTTATCATTGCCCGACTTATATCTTCCACTCTCTTCGTGATATTTTTCTCCAATGTGATGCTGAAAATCAAGGCTATACACATTGATTCTATTGAATTTCTTCTATTTGAATATTCAAGCTTCACAATCTAACCTTCAAACTGTGCATCCATTTCTTACCAAAAGAAAAAACAAAAGCAGTGTGTCACAATGCAATCAGTTAATCAAATCATCCAGATGACATCATGGCCAAGTATCACATTAACTAAGCCAAGGCTTGAGCCATTATAGAGCGATGAGATAGCTGCTGCTCATATAGCTCCCGGAATATACGGTATTTGGCATCATGGAACTTCTTCACCTTTGGGTCTTTAGACGGATGAATGACCTGCAATATTCAAACTCGTACAGTACGAATCTATATCATATCATATCATATACTATATATAATAGCAGAAGCCTTTTCCTGCAATTAAGGAGGTGCTGTCATGTAGGAAAAATGCTCATCTAAATTTCAGCCACGTATAAGTTAAAAAGTGATAAATTATATTGTTTGGCAACGTTAAAACACCGTTTAAAAGCCTCTTGGTATAAAAGGAAAACTAACCAGTTAAAATACAATTAAAAGGGCTTGCAATACTCCCAAAAAAAAACTTGCGATATAGAGAACGGATAAGGAGAGAGAGATTGAGAGATCAAAAACTGCATGCTCTAAAAACTGAAACCCAAAATACACAATCATCCATTCTTTCCATTTGTTAAAACACAAATGGCCAAAAGAAAAGATTTTCCCTGCCGATAAAAAAGAAAAAACAGAAGCCCATTGAAATATTTCCACAGTTTGCAATCAAGAATGAAAAGATGTCTCTCACTTCCTGTCAAATTTCTTCATCTAACTGTCCACTAATTTCTTTCCCTGGAATAAGAAGAAGTAAGGAAGATGAAGCATCAAGAACGAAGAGGAGTCTTCCTTGCCCATTACGACATGCTACTGATGGGCACCTATTCTTTTTCTTTCAAAATTTTTCCCAAATTTAGAAGGAAAATTTGACCTTTTATCTATTTTCAAAGTTACGTTTTGGTTCCTGATTAAAACTCAGAAATTAACAAGAGTTCCCTCTGATTTTTGATTAACAATGCCTCCGACGGGTTCCTATTCTTTCTCTGATTGTTTTTTTTTTTCCCCACAAATTTAAAGTTAAATTAGTTTTGTTATATGTTTTCCACTTATACAATTGCAATGAGATTTTGTTTCCTGAAATTAGGGCTAAGGAAATCGAAATTATGATATTTGACTATTTTTATTAAATATCTTCGGTAATGGTTTGTGAATTCTTCTCTTTTGGATTTAAATCATTCAATTTCTTTCTCTACAGATCTAGAGTCTCCAATTTAATCAAAGCAAAGGTATTAATTTCTTTTCCTTATATTCTCTTCAATTATGGTTTGCTGTCAATTTAGGAATTTGGATTCATAACCCTTTTCCTCTCTATTTGTTAAAATCAGAGAAAACACTCACAATATGAAAATCCTACCTAAGTTTTATTGGCCTCTTACCTGTTCTATTTTTTTAAGGGGAGTGAAATTGTGGGATTTTGAAATCTAATAGAATAACTTTCTCTATATATTTTTTAAAAAGAGACTTTTAAGTCTTGATTTTTTTGTTTTTGATGTTGGATTTTAATGGGCTTAAATTGTGAAATCTAAAAGTATAATAGTAAAAGGAAATGCATCAAGTTCTAATTTTTATTTATTTATTTATTTTTGTCTCAAATTTCAATTACATTTGTTAGTTTACTTTTCTAATTGTGGATTACTTCTGGTATTTAAATACCATGAAATTTCAATAAGTTGTGAAGACAAGTAGAGAATCTGTCATGTAGCCAGAACCACTATAGGTAAAGGTTTTTGTTTATTCATTTTTAAATTATGCCATAACTTGATTTTTATGTTTAGTCATTTGGTTGGATAGGTTTGGATTTATGTATTTCAGTTAGATTTGGGTTTGGCTACAGTAATTGGTTTAGAAATTTTTTTTTTTTTTTTCGTAATAAGCATTTTTAAATTCGTGCCTTTGGTTTTTTGTTAAATTCCTGATTCAAAATCTTGGTTTCTCTATTTGTGTTTGCCTTTTGTTGGAGCCTCTGGATTGTGTGGAATTATAACGGTGTGGACATCAGTTATTTTTAATTGGCATAGACCTATTAATGTTCCTCAAAAAAAATTTTTTTTTTTTTGATACCTCATCAGTTCTTTCTTTGTTTTAGAGTTATGATTGAATTTTAACCTATGGTGTCTATTGTTTCTGTTTGTGTTATTTATATTTCAATCTATGTAGAGAGCAAAGAGTAGGGAGGCAATGAGACATGAGAGAATCAGAAGTGTTACCAACAAAGGATGCAATTTCAACATGATTGGTAGACCAAATGCAGCTGGCTAATCTTCTTTACAGGATAGCCTTTATTGTCTACAACAATCTGTCATTAACACAGGTTTTAAACTTTTAATTCTTCTTCACCTTTCTTATATGGCATACTTTGTACTTCTTTCTATTAGTTTATAGGACTTCTATTATTTCTGTTAATTGTTAAATTTATCTTATTTTAAAATGTTATTTTATTTCATATTTTTAGTGCATATTGGCATGACCAGTATGAAGATTTATTGAGCTTTTTTTATGCCTCTTAGAAGTGTTGAATACAGGGCCGGCCCTTCCAGTAGGCCAATTAGGCAATTGCCTAAGGCCCCTAAGTGGAAGGGAGGCCCCAAAATTTTGGAAAAGAAGGGTAGTAGGAAAAAAAATAGTTTTTGATGAAATCCAAAAAATATGATACATCCTTGTGACCAATGAACAAAAAATTTGGTATATCCTAATAAACATTGGTAACCCAAAAAATTTTCTGGTCTAAATAAAATCAATTGTCTCAAAAATAACATCATTAACCTCTAGACAAACCAAAATTTAACCAAATAAAATAAAACTCCGGTCTAAAAAATTAACCACAAATCAAAAATTTCAAATCCCTAAAATTTACTCATATTACCGTTTTTCTCTCTCACTCTTTCTCTTTGCCTCTCTACCTCAGCTTTTGCTCTCTGCCTCTCTCATTCCTTCTCTCCACTGGTCTTACTCTTAAATCCTTCTGTTGCTGGTTGGCTTCCTCCAATCTGATCACATACTCTCCAGGTACTTTTTTATTCTTTCTTTGAGTTTCTCTTTCTTATTTGATTTTTTCTGCTGCATTATGCAGATTTTGTGTTTTTACTATGGGTGGAGTCTTGTCTAATAAGACTTCTAGATGGAGCCGTGGGCCTACTTGAGTGCTTGAGTTCTGGTTGGGGCCGCTGGGCCTTGAAGTTTTTAGTTTTAAATTCTTGCATTTTTTTTTTTTTAGTTATATGTAATAAGATCTATTTTGTTTTTTGTTGGGTGAATCTAATGATCTAATAAGACTTGTGTGGCTGTGGGCGGAGTTGTACTTCTGGTTGGCTTTGGAATTTTTTTTTTAAAATTTAATTTTAATCATGCGTTTTTATATATTGATGGGCCAAAAACGTATTGACCCATTGTGATAAATTAATTGATTAATTAGCCAAGTTTATTAATTAATCAAATTAACATGTAATGTACGTGGTAGCACAAACAAATCACCAATTAAACTAAGTATGTAGCGGAAAAATAAATTGACACAGTGATTTGTTTACAAATAGGGAAAACCTACATGGCAAAAACCCCATCGGGTGATTTTAAGGTCACCACTCTTGAGAATCCACTATTATCAAAACAAGCGATTACAAGTAAAGGAATCACAGTACCTTATACCAACCTACAGTTGAACCCTTACCCTAATACCCAATTGGAATTGTTCTGTAGTGACAATCTCTCCTTTCAATGCACGGCTCCCAGTACGTGACTAACCAATTGCGTGGATCCCAGTACACGACTTGGTCACTAACTTGAGAAGGATGTTGGCTGCAAAGTTCTTCAGTTCATCACACGATGAAGATTATGAAGTTGCTTGGTCACAAAATCCTAAGGTGTACAAAACACAGCAGCTTCTTGAAGAGAATGAAGAACTAGGGCAAACTAGGTTTCCGGTTACACTTTTCTTCACACTTGTGCAATTGTGCTCTTGTGCAACTTTTGTAACCTTTTACGGCTCTTAAAATAATCCTTATATATGTTTAGGGTTGTGAGAAAAGAAGGCCCAAATATACATTCACGGATTGGATGAAAATCTGAACTTCATAAACCTTGATAGATAGCCATCTATCGAGCTAGCTGTCGAGCCACGAGCTTCAGCAGCTTTTAAATCTCGATAGATGCTAGCTGTCGAGTTTTAAAATCCTGCACTTTCTGACTTGATTCTTGGACAGACTTCCATGGCTTTAACACTTAAACTTGAAACCTTGTTTCTTGAAGCAATAAACACATCCTAGATCTACCCAATTACAAGTAAAGTGTGTTTTGTCAAAAGATTAGCCAATTACATAAAATGTTGACATATGTTCCTAACATTGAATCACATATGTCCTAACAATCTCCCCCTTTGGCAATTCGTGACAAAACCACAACAAACAAATGAACATATGAGAGAAGTCATAAATCATTCAACTCAAACTCACTTGTTAAATACAATAAAATCTATCTTAACACAAACTCTTGAAAAACTTTGCAAGAAGAGAGTTTATGGTAAGTAGACTTTGACAACCTGTATTTCTGAAACACTTTAAACAAAACTCATCAAGGCATGTTAGTGTGAAACAGAAATAATAGATTGCATACATTGTATAAGAAACATGTGTATAAAGATGGAAAAGAAACAACACATGGAGAGATAGGTGAAAGAACATACATCAATATATATAAACCAAATATAAGTACAATGTATGTCAAAATTGTCACAAGACCAAAGGTACATGAACAATGTATCTAAAATATAGAGTAAAGAAAAAGATATGAAATCCTCATTACATCCCTCAATGTATGAACACTCCCCCTAATAAAAATCTCCTATACTAACCCTCCCCCTATGAGTATGACGACTCTTGTATCCAAAACTACTCCCTATTTTTGTCACGAGTGACAAAGGATAAGAGTATCAAGCAGACATCTCGTCAGCACTGGAAGAGCTAGCATCTCCATCCTCATCATCATCATCGTCGTCGAAGTCATTATCATCCTCGGATGCCTCGGGAGGAGGAAAGGGAGACTCCATAAAGCCACCAAGGCAACCCTGCCGTCTAGCAATACAGCCGACACAGGTATTCACCTGATACAACTCAGTAGAGAGTGTATCAAGGCGAGCATCCATGCGCTGAAACTGCGCCATGATCGCATCAAGAGTCACACCTCTCACAGAAGAAGAGGGAGCGAAGGTGGATGGAGCTGAAGAAGTGGGAGGAGCTGCTGACCCAGACCGCCTTGAACGTAGCTGCGCCTCGCTCCATTTAACAGTAGTGGCGTCAATGGCACACATCACATGGAAGTGATCGGAAACGGGAAAGGGAACAGAAAAATGGTGTAAAATCCTCGTGATAGCTGAAGGGAAGATAAGCTTATCACGGGACGCTGTATCCCTATATACGTCTAGAATAGAAAGAATAAAATGAGAATGAAAATCTATAGTAAGATGCTCTAACAGAGAAAGAAAAAATCGAGCACGGGGCTCAGTAATAGAGTTATAATGAGATAAGGGATGTAAGACAAAAGTCATAACCATGTTAAGAAAACGAGGGCCTTTAGCGAAGGCCGAACAAGGAGTGAACTGACAATCACCCCAATCAGAGGGACGCTCACAAAAAGCGGACATAAGCTCGTCTTTGGGCACAGTCCTCAGTCGATCACAACCGGGGTAGTCAGGATACGCTACCCTCAGGGTGTGGAGCACATCAGGTACAATATCCGGAGTGACCACATTGCGCGTACCTCGAACGCGAGTAGAAAACTGAGGTACTGAAAAATCAAATCCATGCATGTTAGAGTAGAACTCCTGTATCAGCACAGATGGACAAGTGGCCGGGACATCACACAGTGACTCCCATCCCCTACTGTGAATGATAGTGGGTAGGTCAATGTTGGAGAAGTCCAACAAGATGACTTGGCATTCCGAATGAATGCCTCGTCTAGAGAAGTTCTCAAAGAAGTCTGTTTTGGCCTTCTCATCACGGAACCGGACATTTGAGGGAGTAGGATTAGAAGAAGTGGATGCCCCAGAATGAAGAGGGTTCCGAGATGGAATAGACTTACGTTTAGGTGCCATGATGCACTAACGTAAACTAGAGAGTGAGAGGCGGGGGGGGGGGGGGGGGGAGGGAGAAAGGGACAATCAGAAAAGTCCCAAAACAGTTCAAAATATAAGAATATAGAGAATGTAAAGTACGTATGCAAGAAAATGCATGAGCATGTGATATGTAATAGTAAAAACATCATGGGCTCAACCCAATCCAATCCTACCAGCACATATGGTTGCAACAAAGTAAACACACATCTAAGAATGCATGAAACATTGTTATAATGCAAATGAGATGCAATGCATGATGTTTTAAGATCAAAAATACAAAACCCATCCCAAAATTTCACAATAACTTCATCAATTTTGAAAAACCCCAAAGTTTTTTAAAAAAATCCCAAAAAGTTAGGTCAAATGCATGAAATGCATGAAAAGGAAGGATTAGGACCCTTACCAAGTGAAGAAAAGCTTGATCTAGGCCAAAAAATCCTTGAGGATGAAGTTTGGAGTGAGAGAGAGAAGTTTTGGGAGGTGAAGAGTCTAGAGAGATCGAGAGAGATCAAGCAAAATGAGTTTCGGATCACGCTGACCCTATATACAGAAGCTCAGTAATTCTCGACAAATCGAGAGGTGTCGAGCTTTAAAGGGTTGATAGATGCAGCTATCGAGCAGGTGTCCAGAGGTGTCCTCAGTCAAAAAGAAGCTCGATGGATCAAGGAGCTATCGAGAAGCTATCGAGGAGATGGAAACTTTCTCGATGGATCGAGGAGCTATCGAGAAGCTATCGAGATTGCAAAAAAAAGAAGCTGAAGAGCTCGATAGATAAGCCACGTATCGAGAGGTGTCGAGGAGCTGTCGAGATTGCTTTAAAAACAGTTTTTCAAGGAGAAAAAACACAGACATGAATGCAATCAAATATGCAACTCAACCAAGGATCCAAATAACATTTTAATCTCTCAAAATCATCTCTCAACAATAAAAATGATAAGCAGAAAGATCCCAAAACACACACACACACTAAACAAGTCTAACTAATTTTATATTTCAAAAACAAGTTAAGACAGTTTAGTGAGCATACATTAACACAAGTATTCCTTGTGATGGCCAAATCATATTGTACCTGCACATGTATCAAAAGTAGCAAAGAATATTGCATTTTGTGTGTTAAAAATATTGCCAGATTGCATAAGTGTCTACATGTTATGACGATTTGAGATATGAGAAAATCACTTTAACTCACACACAATCATAATTGTTTGATGGGGACTATCACCTTCGAGATACATCGTATAACTCCCACATCTTCTAGAATACACGCTTGCAATCATATATAAAGCATTTTGATTCTTTTTGCTTTTATTTTTCTTTGCATATTTTTCTTTTTAAGCAAATCATGCATGGGCATATAAGAGAGAGAAAAGAAATACCTAATGATGTTAAGCATTTGACATTGCACTTTTACTATGCCGAAGCATACAGATGTCATTTCATGATTGGCGGGCAACAGTGGTGAGATGGTTATTTATGCCTTTCTCTTAGGATTTTTTAGTCCTTCCTGTCAAAAAGAGTGATATGAGTGTTAAGCACAAGAGATTACTTAATCTTACTCATCACAGACATGAGCCATAAAGCTCACTTGCTTAGTTGTGCATAGAGATGCTCATCTAAGCTACAAAAGATACAAAGTTTAGAAAACTTTGTTTCAATGGCCATCCAAGGTACACAAGTACCAATGTACACAAACACACACTGTTTTTGTATTTTTCTGATTTTTCAATTTTTTTTATATGAAAAACAAAACAAACCAAAACTGAAAAGAAAACAAACAAAAACAAATTAAACAAAGCAATGCATAAAACTAGATTGACTCATAACAATAAAGCAAAACACACAAGTAATGCAAAACAAAAACAAGAAGAGGAGAGAGAAAAAGTGACAAAATCACTTGGAGCCCTTTTCCTTTCACACCTTGGAAGAGCCTTTCCGTTTAGTGAACCCTTGATCCAACGGTGAAGGGGAAGAGTTAAAACCGTTCAAGTTCGAGAGGAACATGAGGGCTTTGAGAAGATCTCTAAGAGGAGCAAAAGAGGATGGAAACTGATTCTGATCTCCCGACACGATCATGCTATTACTCTTTTAAGTGGTTAACCACTTATAGCAATTAGGTCGAGTATGTCCAGCTGCGCCACAGTGATGACAGAAATGCTGCTTTTTCTGCTTAGGCTTTTGAGAATTTCCTTTCTTAGCCCTAGGGTTCTTAATCTCTTTCTTATCAAGCTTAGGGGGTGCTCCTAAGATAGATTTACCCTTGTCTATATTCTCACTAGCTAATTCATTCTTAACATCATTGTTTTCAGTTTCAACATTATTAGTAGTAGGAATAAAGACAGTATTACTCGTAGAAGCAACACTAGGAGAAGAGAAATCATACCCTAAATCGGTTCAATCGAAAGTAGATTTCTAAAGACTGAGCATCTCATCGAGCTTAGCACTGAAGTCCTTTCCAGCTGAGCTCTGACTTGGAACAGTTCTGCCTCAAGCTTCTAAGTCTTCTCAGCCAAGAAGTTATTCTCAAACCTCAGTACTCCAATAGTCTGATTGGCTTCATCAAACTTTGTAGAGATTTCTTCCCGCTCTAGCTCCACGTCACTAAGCTTCTTGGTTGTCAACCTATATAACTTCTCATGCTTTTCTGAGACCTTATATAACTTGCATAGGATGTGTGGATGTCATCTTGTTCATCCATCTTCTCAAACTTGGACTCCACCAATTCCTCTTCTTCATCCACATCTTCAACAATCCCCTCAGTAGGATTGACAGTGCAGTGAAGGCATTCAGGATTCCGTCATCCTCATTGTCGGAATCATCCTTAGGCTCGGTGTCGCTCAATGTAGTAACGAGTGCCTTGCTCTTCCCAATGGTCTTGAGATATGTGGGGCATTCTTGTTTCATGTGACCGAAACCTTAACACCCAAAGCACTTTGGTCCTGAGGGAACAGTGTACTGACCGCCATCCCTAGCTTCCTTCTTCCCTTTGTCTTGGTTCTTAGACTGAGAAGAACTTGACTATCTACGGTCCTTGTCGAAGCCCTTTGCATTGGCATTCTTCATGAACTTCTTGAATTGCCTGGTGATGTAGGACTTCATCTTAGAATCTTCATCATCAGAAGACTCATCAATATCACTGCTCTTGGCCTTCAATGCCATGCTCTTGCCCTTGCTCGATTTCCCGATCCTTGTTAAACCCAACTCATAGGTCTGCAGATTTCCAACCTGCTCAGTCAAAGGAATTTTGTCGATGTCCTTTAATTCCTCAATGGCAGTAATTTTGGCATGGAATCTCTCGGGTAGAGATCTGAGCACCTTTCTCACAATCTTGGGTTCAGGAATGGCTTCCCTAAGATTAAACGCTGAGTTCCCTATGTCCTTGAGCTTGGCATAGAGCTCATCGAACGACTCATCCTCCTCCATCTTGATCTCTTCAAATCTTGTAGTAAGCCTCTGAAGCTTTGAATCCTTGACAGTTTCAGTGGAAGATATCTTCTTGAATTCCTCATTAGTGACTGCACTAAACAAAGCATTCAATGCCCTGCTGTTGAAGTTTGCCGCCTTGATCTTAGCATCATCCCAGTCGGCCAGTGCTTCCGTAGGCTTGGTCCAGCCTATCTCCACAGCTTGTCACACTTTCTTATCTAAGGACTGCAAGAAAGCTCTCATGCATACTTTCCAGTATGCATAGTTAGTGCCATCAAATAAATGAGGTATAATAAGAGACTATCCTCTATCCATGACAAACAAGGGTCAATGGATCACACAGCAAAGATTAACCCTAATCAGAGTGTGCCTGCTCTGATACCACTTAATAGGCCAAAAACGTATTGACCCCTTGTGATGAATTAATTGATTAATTAGCCAAGTTTATTAATTAATCAAATTAACATGCAATGTACATAGTAGCACAAACAAATTACCAATTAAACTAAGTATGCAGCGGAAAAATAAATTGACACGGTGATTTGTTTACAAATGGGGAAAACCTACACGACAAAAACCCTACCAGGTGATTTTGAGGTCACCACTCCTGAGAATCCACTATTATCAAAACAAACGGTTACAAGTAATGGAATCCCAGTACCTTATATCAACCTACAGTTGAACCCTTACCCCAATACCCAATTGGACTTGTTCTGTAGTGACAATCTCTCCTTTCAATGCAGGGCTCTCAGTACGTGACTGACCAATTGCGCGAATCCCAGTACGCGACTTGATCACCAACTTGAGAAGGATGTTGGCTGCAAAGTTCTTCAGTTCATCACACGATGAAGATCATGAAGTTACTTGGTCACAAAACCCTAAGGTGTACAAAACACAGTAGCTTCTTGAAGAGAATGAAGAACTAGGGCAAACTAGGTTTCCGATTACACTTTTTTTCACACTTGTGCAATTGTGCTCTTGTGCAAGTTCTGTAACCTTTTATGACCCTTAAAATAATCTTTATATATGTTTAGAGTTGTGAGAAATGAAGGCTTAAACATACATTCATAGATTGGATGAAAATAAAAACTTCATAAACCTCAATAGATAGCCATCTATCGAGCTAGCTGTCGAGCCACAGGTTTCAGCAGCTTTTAAATCTCGATAGATGCTAGCTGTCGAGTTTTAAAATCCTGCACTTTCTAACTTGATTCTTGGACAGACTTGCATGGCTTTAACACTTAAACTTGAAACCTTGTTTCTTGAAGCATTAAACACATCCTAGATCAACCCAATTACAAGTAAAGTGTGTTTTGTCAAAGGATTAGCCAATTATATAAAATGTTGACATATGTTCCTAACATTGAATCACATATGTCCTAACATATATGTTTTTTTTTTTTTTTTCTTTTTGTTATAGGTAATATAATGAATATGTATTTATTTATGCAGGTTGAGATTGCTAGATACTTGTTATCGTTCGGTGAAACTACAATAGTACTTTTTATATACATCAGGTTCATTGCTCTACACTTGAAAGTTATTTTTTATTCCAATCATTATAAATATATTGTTTGATTAGAAATGTCTACTAGAAAGTATGCATCTAGATATGAAAAACTTAAAAAAAAAAATAAATAAATAATCTTGAATATTTTCTCAAACATGATGTTTATTACGATATTGATGGTTTAGATTTACTTTCAAAGTTAAAAGTTTTAAAAGAAATTTTACAAATAAAAGAATATACTCCAATTGACATACTAAATTATATAAAAATGTTAGATTCATTTCCAAATACACGCATTGCTTATCGAATTTTACTAACAATACCTGTTACAATTGCTTTTACCGAAACATTTTTCAAAATTAAAAATAATAAAATCATATCTAAAATCGACAATGTCTCAAGAAAGATTAAGTGGATTATATTATCAATTGAAAATGAGATGTTAGAAGAACTTGAACACAAATTTAATTAGTCAATTTGCATATTAAAAAGCAAGGAAAAATAGATTTTAAATGAAATATATTACTATAATATAAAAATATTAAATAAATATTAATTTAATTAATACATAATTATAAAAATAAAAAATAAAAAGGTTCCATTTTAGTTCCCGCCTAAGGCCCCAAAATGTCTAAGGCCGGCCCTGGTTGAATATAGAGGACAAAACAGGGGTATAATAAAGTTGTTGGTGACGGATAATGTCTATATTCCCATTTTTTTTTTTTTAAGTTCGTTTTGCCACTTAAATGTGAAGAGAAAACAATAGTAGAGCAGCAATTGTTGTTGAACATTCCACTAGACAAAATGCAATTAATCCTAACCATGAAGAATAGATGATCATTGTACAAATACATATTATCATTTCTTAAAATATGAGTTTTTGATGGCTGTTGGTAATATTTTGAATATTATAATCCACCTTTAATCTTATGTAATGAAAATTATCATAAATAAAGGGGTTATATGTCTTTAGTAAAATTTGGTGCTTGGTCTTACTACAGTTTGACAATGTACTACAATTTGACAGTGGGCATGATATTCTGTTTTTGTTTCATATTTCCAGTTGTGCTATATTGATCCTGAAGTTTCCAATGGGGAGGAGATGGAATTGCTTAACTAACTTTATTGGGGAGGAGATGGAACTGTTGAAGAGAATACATAGCGCATAATTATAAAGTAATTTATTCTTCCTTAGTACATCTTTTAGGTACTATTTATCTATTTCATTATGTTAGTTACCTCATTCAATGCCTTTTCTGTTGTAATGTAGGATAAAAAATATTCCAAAGTTATTATAGGAAGACTAAAAGAAAATTACAGTTGTATGATGGTTTGTAATTTTGTATAGCAAGTCAATGTAGTTAAGTTTTGTTATAGGTGATCTGCAAGTTATTATATGGTAGTTTTTGTTTTATTTTTTCAGGTTTGAGAAAATAGTGTTTATAAGTTAATATATTGGAAACAAAATTTAGAGTTATGAACTTCAAATGGAAGTTTAAGGCCTAGGTTAAAAGTGTTTATGAACATGTGCAGGGAGAGAAACCTGTTTTCTAGTCTTCCTACCTTTTTTCTATCGTTATTCACCATTCCTACTTATGTGGCTAATAAAATTGAAAAGTTGCAAAGGGACTTTCTATGGGGTGATAGCAAGACTCATCTGGTAGGATGGGATAAAGTTTGTGCGCCTATAGCCAATGGTGGCTTGGGGATAAGGAAACTTACTACTTTCAATAAGGCCTTATTGGGGAAATGGTTGTGGCAGTTTGGTACGGAAGAGGATCTGTTATGGAGGAGGGTGGTAGCTTCAAGATATGGGGGAGAATAGGGGGGATGGACCTCAAAGCTAGGTAGGGGAGTTCATGAGTGTGGTTTGTGGAGAGGTATTCGCATGGGATGGGAGGATTTTAGCAAAAATTGTCAGTTTGCTGTTGGGTTGGGGAATAGAGTGAGGTTTTGGCAGGATGGGTGGTATGGGGATCAACCTTTTCAATTGGCTTTCCCAAGGCTGTATGGTATTGCCATTGATAAGGAGGTATCTGTAGAAGCTTCTTTGTCAAGGCAGGGGGTAGAGGATAGAAGAATTTGGGATATTCGTTTTATTCAAGAATTTAATGATTGGGAGATGGATGAAGGGCTGCATTTTCTTCGTATATTGGGAGCTAATACTCCTCCAATGGATGTTGGAGACTGGATGAAATGGAAGTTAAAGCCTAATGGGGATTTCGACATCCGGTCGTATTGTAACAAATTGTGGGATTCTCCCTCAATTGTCTTTCCTTGGAAAGGTATATGGAGAGCAAAAGCCCCTAGGCGAGTTTCTTTTTTTGTTTGGTGTGTAGCTTGGAATAAGATCCTAATAGGTGATAACTTGAGATTGAGGGGATTGGATTTTGTGGACTGGTGCATTATGTGCCGACGTTGTGGGCAGATGGTAGACCACTTACTTCTTCATTGTGAGATGGCTTATCGGTTATGGAGCTTTGTCTTTACAACTTTTGGCTTGTCTTGGGTTATACCTAGATCGATCCCAGATTTGCTTTTTGGCTAGTGGAATTGGTTAGGGAAGCATTCGTCTCAGATTTGGAACTTAGTTCTATTGTGCATCCTATGGTGTATTTGGAAGGAATGGAATCAGTGGACTTTTGAGGATTTGGATAGTTTTGGTGATCAGATGCTTGCTTCTTTTAGTGGGACTCTTTTTAATTGGTCTCGGGCATGGGGACTCACGACTAGTGATTCTCTCCTTTCTTTTCTTAGCTCTCTTTCTCTTTTGTAATTAATCTGTTGATTGGTTTTCTTTTATGTTTTTTCTTTGTTTTCTTCTTCTTGTATTTTCTGGGTTTGCTCTATGTTTTTCATGCATAGAGTAGCCATTCGTATATATAACATTCTTACTTATCAAAAAAAAGAAACATGTAACTGCCATTTTTTGTTTTTGTTTTTTTTTTTTTCCTATCAAAATTTGTATTTCCTCTCACCCTATCTGCATAATTACCAGGATTAGGTACTTTAAACTTTTGTTTTAATGGTAGACAATTGCAGACAATGTGTTTTGTTGTTGTAGCTTTATGGTTGCTAGTGTGTGAATTTGCATTAACAAAACAATGAGTGTAGTTGCTATTAAGTTGACAGGTTTTGCATTTAATTCATTTAGTAGACCATGTTTGGTTGGAGGACATCTCTTATTCTTTGAGTTTCACACTGTAGAATACATTCAAAGATTTCAATCAAAATTTTTGATAGTTTACATTAAAAAACTGCAAAGATGCTCTATTCATGTACTTCTTTTCTATAGAATAGGTACAATATAATTCTAATAATTATTGTTTATTTGTTCCTTAAGCTCATTGGCATATGCAGCTGAATCCTAATAAGCCAGGAAATTGTATTTCCTAACAGCTTTGAAGTTGTGGAAGTCTTAGCTGCCAGAGGGATCATGATATTATTTGAGATAGTTATGGATGTAGTGCCACCACCACTATAAAGCTAGCCTTCAGCCAATGACCGATTTCCTACCACCTTCATACCGCCAAAATTACAAAGAGGAACCCCATAAGGCAGAGAGAGAGAGAGAGAGAGAGAGAAATCTTAAGATCGCCTCTTGCCACACTCTCCATCTCTTGGCTCATTCTTACCCCAACAATCCCAAACGTCACTTATGCCGTTATATAAGGTGAGTTTTTCTCTAATTATCATTATTATTTTAAACATTTTTCGAATGGATTTATGTTGGTTTGTGGTTGGTATACTTTGGGTAGTTGTGGATTTGTGTTTGGGTGTTGGGACATTCGTTTGTTGCTGATGATATGACCATTTTGGGGCTTTGGTTTACTAAAACACTAGTCACTGACCCGTGCGATGCACGGAAAAAACTATTGACTTTGAAAAAAAAAAATCTAATAATGAGTAAATAGACATTTTGCTAAATAGTATTTTTTTTTAAATGAAGAAATATTTAACTTCTATACTTTTCCATAGTTTAGAAGTGTTGTCTAACATTGAATGTTATTGAGTTGCAAGTGCATAGATACCGAAACCTATAAAGTAATTTACAATTCTTAAATTAATAAAGCAAAACACCCAATAGTTATATATACACACACTCAAAACTAATATAAATTGCAAATATATAAACAAAGACCATAATATGAGGAAGACACACTAAATTTCAAATTCGAGTAGCAATATGACTTTCTCATAGTAATAACAATATAGACAATTCAAAACATGGAACAATATCAAAATTATAATACCTAGTTCCATTATATTTTATGTTAAATCCAAACATATAATTAATTGAAATTAATCCAAACAAATAATTAATCAACCAAAAATCATAGCTTTTAATAGTGTAAGGACTGAAATTGTTTTGGTCCTAAAACCAGATTGGGCTCCAACGCTGACGGCCCAAACAATAAATTTATAGAGCGTGGATAGAAGAACTAGATTTATCTCGAAAAAAAAAATGATTAATTCCAACGATTCAAGATGGTTTACCACAAATTAGATTATCAAATTTATCCTCGGAACAAACTAAGCTCCTTGTTTCATATGGTTTTCCTCAAGACAGAAATTGTATATCAGTTCTGATCCCCTTTTTCAGTGCATTCTTCCGGATTATATACTGCCGTCTTGGTATCATCCTTACCACACACGTGTAGATTAGATTTGAGGGATTCCTTCCTGTCCCATCCAACATCTCCTAGAACCGTCTACCAGTAGCTGTAAGGCTGCTGGATCACTGTTCAGGCATCACCTCCACATTAATGCGGCCAGAGAGTTGGTTGGAAGGCATTTAATGTGGAGGTAGCAGCCTTCGAAGATATTTGTTTACCTTTCTTATCTTACCCTCGGCCTAACATCTCACCCTTTGTGGTGGGACTACTCCGTAGTAAGTCTACGTTGATATGGCGCTCAGATTTACCTCGGACGTGAGTTTCCGAGAAGACTTTTGTCCTCGGACGCTTATTGGACCCATCTTATATTGCCTCTACTCCTCTCTTAACTTTATTCTCTTCATAGCCGAATTTGGGCCTCCTTGGAAGGTCAAATGTCCTCGAATAGGGCCAAAGGCCCAGCTAATACTGCTTTTAACAATACTTCCTAATTATCTGGCCCCCACAATAGCCCCTCAAAATCTTACTTTTCGACTTCTCGGGAGGAAATGATGATTTTGATGTTCTCAGCCCATCTTGTTTATGACCCTATTCCCTAGTCCTGATCCTCAATGACGCTTCGTCGCCCAGAGTGCGCCAGTATTAAATTTTGGAAACGCCCTTGTCCCCCACGTTCAACGGTAAGATGTGAATCAAACGGTGGAGGGTTTTCCTCGTTTCACGAGCGGGAAATTTCCCGCCTGCAATTTATATGTCACCATAAATAGTTTTTCAAATCAACTCTTGTGCTTACTTTTCGCAATCTCACAATTCTAGAGCTTGTACATTGAACCTGACTCCCTATCTTTCATTTCTCTGTGCGCCGACAAATACTAGAAACTTGTCCGAGGATCCCTTTTCAAACCTGTAAGTCTTCTTAAATCCTTTAGCTTTCATTTTAAACTGGTTAACTTTTCTTCGAAGCCCTTTAGGAAAATGGGTAAGTTCAAGTGTTTGGTCAAGTCCGAGGAGAGTATGAGGAGTTTTAGGGCTAAGTATAGGATTCCACCCACAGTAGGTATGAGGTACGCTACCCAGGGAGAATGGGTCGGTGCTAGGAAAACCGGGGAGGTGGTCATTCCCATGATTGCCTTTATAGAGGGTGGGATGACCATTCCCATGGGTAACATTACTAGGAGTTATCTTAGGTTTTTTAGATTATCTCCCACACAGTGTGCCCCAAACATGTTTAGGGTCTTGGGAAGTATAGAAGCTTTAAATGAGAGAATGAACCTGAACCTAACCCATCACGACGTGAATTAGGTGTACAATCTGCACAATTTGAAGGGTCAGGGATATTACCTCAAGTCGAGGCGTCCCGAAGTAAGGCTAATCCAATGTCTCCCCACTTCGAACAAAAACTTAAAGGAGGATTTCCTAATCTTTTCCGGGGAATGGCACGATGGCCTACCTTGTCCGACTAGGGAGGGAAAACCAGGTGAGGAAATAGCCGTAGGTTTAAAAATTGTGGTTTACATCTTTCTTTCACTTATTTACATCCTCGTCCCTAACGAAACTTTATTCCAATTCGATGATTTTGCAGACAAGCGTGCTACTAGACCCAAGCTTAGCTTAGTTAATCAAAAGAGCTTGGATAGGATCTTGCAAGCCAAGGTGTACGTGAACGAAGCTGACGGTCAACTCCGAGCAGCCCATCTAATTCTTGGGTACACGCCACTCTCGTCGGCATTTCAAGCGCCTAAGTGCGTGATCAAGGCTCGCGACCCTCGACTTCATCGCATCAGTGTTGCTTACCGAGGGTTTGTCATTCCAGAAGGTGTTCCACTCCCTGAAGGCACCTTTCATACTCAACCACTTTTCGTTGCTAGTCCTTCAGTTGGAGCATCATCATCCCAACCCACTCTTGAGGAAGGGGAAGAAAGAGAGGAAGAAGAAGAAGAAGAAGAAGAAGAAGAAGGTTCATAGGAAATTGTAGATTTGTCCGATTCCTTTGACGAATTTGAAGTTTTTAATCAGACTTTACCCGCCGAGGACGATTTTGACAAAATGGGTATCCAAAGAAAGCCCCAAAGAACTCTACAGGAGCTGATAGAAAATCAGCCTGGGAAAGGTGCACCGGTGAAATCTGCACAATCTCAGATTCCTCCTCCTCCCACCAAGTCTCCTCCTCCCGCTCTTCACCAACCTCCTCAACAACCTCCTCGCCAACCTCCTCAGCCAGTTAGAACTGAAGCTGCTGACTTGAAAAGACGAAGGGAGCAGAAAGGGAAAGACGTGGCGGATACTGGAAAATCCCGTCCGACCCAGGAAGGAGAGGCCCAACGAGCCACGAAGCAGCAGAAGACCAGCCATACCTCACAGCGGGGTCAGGAGAGGTCAGACACTCAACCTCCCGAGCCACAAGCTTGGCTACCAGCACCTATGCACGATGGGGAGCCCCTGAGGGATGACGCATCAATTAGGGACTTTAACGGTGGCATTGGGTGCCATGTAGCCTCGGCCGTAGAGGAGGCTTTATTGCTTCCTAGGGATATGGCCAAACTAAAAAATGCAAGGAAGAATGAACTCATCCTTAACAATAAGAGATATTTGGGAATGGTATAGTGTCAACTTTCTCCCTCCCTCCCCCCTTTTTTTTTACTTGCCATTATTGCTTACTGATGTGTGCTTTTTACTGAATATGGCGTTGACCTTTTCCTTTTAGGTTATCCAAAACACTTTCAGACTGAATGAGATACTCGATAATTGTTACCAACAGTTAGAGGATGAAAAGAAAACACGGGCGTCTGCCATACAAACTTTGACCATATCAGAGCACAACCTGGCGGAGGCGAGGATAAAACTAACTGCTGAGGAGCAGGCTCGCCGAAGCGCTGATTCGGCCTTGGAAGGTGCACAAAGGCAAGTTGAGGATCAGAGGAAGTGCCTACGCGAAGCAAATGAAGATTTGAAGGCTACCAGGGAGTAAATGGCAGCCCTTAGAAAGCAGCTGGAGGAAGCCCGAAGATTAAAGGATCAAGCTGAGAAATCCAGGGAGGAGGCCAAGAAGGCTAAGGTTGAGGCCGAGCAGGCAACGAACATGGCCGAACAGAAAGGTTACGATCTCGGTGTAGCTGAAACCGAAGAAGCCCTTAAGGCAGAGGTCCCAATGGTGTGCCGCATTTACTGCGCCCAAACTTGGGATGAAGCCCTTAACCGAGCTAGGGTTGAGGCTTCATCTGAGTTGAGGAAGGCAGAGAATGTGTTCTATCCCCTTGCAATCCGAGTCTCGGATCCTCCTTCCACTCAAGCTGAAGTGACTTCCATAACTACTGATCCAAATCCAAAAGGGTTGTTTCAAGATCCTCCACCCCCTAGCCAACAAGAACCAGCCAAGGAAACCAGTGCATCCCAAGGAGCATCCTTGGATAAAGCTGCAGCCGTTTCGGAGGCAGAGGTAGCTTCTCAAGGCTTTTAGCAAGATTTGGCCTCTACAGTCATGCCAGCTGAGGGAGCTGCTAAGGATAAAGAGGGAACAACTACCTCGGAGGCAGACAAACCAACCAACCAAGCTTCCAAGCTTCAAATTAAGTTGAAAAAATAGGTCTTGTTTTGTAATTTAAGTAGAACTTTTGTAAGGGGTCTTGTTTCCGTTTGTTTATTTATTTATTATCATATATATATATATATATATATATATATATATATATTTGTTTTTGTTTTTATAGACATATGTTAATGAAGTATGCATTTTTACTTTTTTGAAATTTGTTTAAGTTGCTGTTTATCTTATTTTCGTGTTGTTCGTTTAATCATTTCAGTTTGAGTGAATTCACCCTGATTGTCCTTTGTTTATACAAGAGGAAAAATATAACTTACACACACTAACTGTTGGCAGCCAAAACGGATGATAATCATTAAGACTATGACATCACATAGATACATTTCGGATACGAATATATCCATTCATAAATTGAATCTTAAGGAAGCGTTCAAAAGTTGGATGAAGTTAGGTCTAAGGTACCTAACTTATGCATCAAGTGATGCTCACAGGCCTATTGGGATTTATATCTTCAATAGGTAATTAAGAACCCTGTGATCCGAGGACGGTACTTGAGGGTCTATTATTTTGAACTCGTTTAATACTGCAATAGATGTCATAGGGTATTAATTTCCATTAAGTTTGTGGTCGAGGAACCTGACATAACTTAGTTTCTGTTTAATACTTCGATAGATGTCATAAGGTATTAATTTCCACTAAGTTTGTGGTCCGAGGAACCTGACATAACTTAGCTTCTATTTAATACTTCAATAGATGTCATAGGGTATTAATTTCCACTAAGTTTGTGGTCCAAGGAACCTGACATAACTTAGTTTCTGTTTAATACTTCAATAGATGTGGAAACACATGATGTATAATTGGCGCAGATTAAAAGAAATTCAAACTAGATCACTTTTATTAATAATAATACCTCTTGAGATTGTTTACATTCCAAGGGTGGAGTACAGCTTTTTCATCTAGGTCTTCCAGATAATAGGCTCCTATCCCAGCTACTGAAGTAATTCGATAAGGTCCTTCCCAATTAGGCTCCAATTTTCCCCAAGCTGGATTCTTAGTGTTTCCCAGAACTTTCCTCAGCACCAGGTCTTCTATAGCTAACAGCCTCAGCTTTACATTAGTATCATAGCCTTGCTTGAGTTTATGCTGGTAGTAAGCCAATTGGACCATTGCATTCTCCCTTCGCTCTTCGATCAAATCCAAACTTTTTTCTAACAGCCCATCATTACCGTCCGAGGTAAATGTACTAGTCCTTAACGTGGGGAAACCAGTTTCTAGAGGGATGACGGCCTCAGCTCCATAGGTCATTGAGAAAGGAGTCTCTCCTGTTGACTTTCGGGGCGTTGTTCGATACGTCCAAAGGACGTGTGGCAATTCCTCCACCCATTTTCCTTTCGAATCATCCAGCCTCTTTTTAAGTCCATTGACTATAACTTTGTTGACGGCCTTAGCTTGCCCATTCCCTTGAGGATAAGCCGGAGTGGAATATCTATTCTTTATCCCCAAGTCTGAACAGTATTGCCTAAAGGCTTTACTATCAAATTGAAGGCCATTATCCGAGATAAGGGTGTATGGAGTTCCAAACCACGTCACGATACTCTTCTAGATAAACCTCTTAACATCTACGTCTCTGATGTTAGCCAAAGGTTCAGCTTCGACCCACTTAGTGAAATAATCCGTACCGACCAACAGATACTTTTTGTTTCTTGATGCCTTAGGAAAAGGACTTACAATATCTAAACCCCACTGAGCAAATGGCCAAGGGCTAGAAAGGGGATTAAGAATTCCTCCAGGTTGGTGGATGCTAGGAGCGAATCTTTGACATTGGTCACACTTTCTAACGTACTCCTGCGCTTCCTTCTGCATGTTCGGCCACCAGTATCCTTGAGTAATGGCCCTGTGAGATAGGGACCTTCCCCCCGTATGACTTCCACAAATTCCTTCATGCAGTTCCTCTAGAAGTGACTCTGACATCTTGGGGTGTATGCAAAGCAGATACGGCCCAGAAAAAGAGCATTTATACAACTTTTTGTCCTCAGATAACCAAAACCGAGGAGCTTTCCTCCTTATCTTCTCGGCTTCTACCTTCTCTTCAGGCAAGGTGTCACTTTCAAGGAATCTCAGTATGGGGTCCATCCAACTCGATGCTAGGTTGACTTGATGGACCTGAAGCACGTCCTTCCCTGCGAGCGTGGGAGTGCACAAATCCTCAACGATTATCACCCGGGGAAAATTTCGTGCTGAAGAGGTGGCGAGGGTTGCCAAGGAATCGGCGTGGGTATTTTCACCTCGGGGAATATGCGACACGTCAAAAGATTGAAAACTCTTTTGCAAACGCCTAACCTGACCCAAGTATTCCTGCATTCTTGCATCTCGGGCTTCCAGTTCCCCTTTCACTTGGCCAACTATGAGTCTTGAATCCAAGAATACTTCCACTACCTTTCCGCCCATTTTCTGGACCATACTCATTCTCATCAACAAAGTTTCATATTCCGCTTCGTTGTTCATGGCTGAGAATCCCAATCTCAAGGACTTCTCAATGATGATCTTTTCGGGGGATACCAGAACGAGCCCCACCCCTGCTCCCCGTTGATTTGCTGCACCGTC
The DNA here is from genome assembly GCA_028535165.1 of Quercus tomentella. Taxonomy (NCBI): domain Eukaryota; kingdom Viridiplantae; phylum Streptophyta; class Magnoliopsida; order Fagales; family Fagaceae; genus Quercus; species Quercus tomentella. The sequence goes on from JAPQVY010000012.1 coordinate 14,954,700, forward strand.
CACATATACTTTCCAGGGTGATCTGTCCTGTGTGGAAATCAGCCAACCGACTTTTCATCCATGTTATGTTGCTTTATCTCAGCTTCTTCTGGGAGCTCGGTGAACTCGGCTACTAAATCAGCAAGGACCTGGCCTTTCACAGAGGTGCGGGGCATATACTTGATGTCGAAAGCCCCTAGGATCGTGCCCCACTTAGCAATCCTCCCTGTATAGTCTGCGCTTCTAAGTATGGACTTGAGTGGTAGCTGAGTTAGGACCACTACGGTGTGCGCCTGAAAGTAATGCGGGAGCTTGCGAGTTGCATGGACTACGGCCAATATGGCCTTTTCTAACGATAGGTATCTTACCTCGGCATCATGAAGTGACTTACTCATGTAATAAACTGGCCTTTGAACGCCACCATCCTCTCGTATCAAGACGAAACTAACTGCGTGAGAGGCAACTGCCAGGTAAGCAAATAGGACTTTGTCCACCTCAGGGCTGGACATGATAGGCGGCCGAGATAGGTATTCTTTCAGTTGCTGAAACGCTACCGCGCATTCCTCGATCCACTTAAATCCTTTCCATTTATGCAATAAACGAAAGAAAGGTCTGCACCTATCAACTGACCTGGAAATAAATCGGTTCAAAGCAGCAGTCATTCCTGTCAATTTCTACACCTCCTTCGGATTCCGAGGTGCTTGTAAATCGTGAATGGCCTTTATCTGATCTGGGTTCACCTCAATTCCCCTATGAGTCACCATGTACCCCAAGAACTTTCCGGAACCTACGCCAAAGGAACACTTTGAGGCATTCAGACGTAACTTATGCTTTCTCAGAATCCCAAAAATACTCGTAAGATCTTCCACATGCTCGGACACCATTTTACTCTTCACAACCATATCATCGATATAGACTTCAATGTTTCTGCCCAGTTGTGGTTTGAACATTTTAGTCATCATCCATTGATAGGTAGACCCCGCATTCTTCAAACCAAAGGACATCACTTTATAATGATAGTTCCCAATAGGGGTGACAAAAGCTGTCTTCTCTTGATCGTCCACCGCTAGCGGTATTTGGTGATATCCTTGAAAGGCATCCAAAAAATTCATTCGAGGATGACCAACTGTTGCATCCACCAATTGGTCTATCTTGGGCATGGGAAAAGGATCCTTGGGACAAGCCTTGTTGAGGTCCGTGAAGTCCACTCACACTCGCCATTTCCCAGTCTTTTTCTTCACCACCACCGTGTTGGCTAACCACTGAGAATAAAAAACTTCCTTGATAGCCCCTGCCTGCTTGAGCTTGGCCACTTCACTCCTAACAGCTTCGGCGTGCTCTTTTGATGGGCGTTGAGGTGGCTGTTTCTTCGGAATAATGGAAGGATTCACATTGAGTTGATGACAAATGAAGCTCGGGTCTATACCTAGGGCTTCGTATGGATTCCACTCGAACACATCAATATTTTCTCTAAGGAATTCGACCAACTGCTCCTTCTCTCGCGAAGGCAGTTTAGCCCCAACCTAGAAGAATTTCTCCGGATCATTAGAAACAATTACCCTCTCCAAATCTTCGCATTTGCCTCATCGGCCAGTCCATTTAAGGGTAATGTTGGGGCTTTTAATTGCTATAGACCATTATTGGCGGTAGCCGAGGTCTCCGCCTCTGGCCGATGTTGGATAGCTGCTACCAGGCATTGCCGGGCTGTAGCCTAGCTTCCCACTATCTCCAAAACTCGGCCTCCGGATGGGTACTTTACTTTCTGGTGTAAGGTAAAGGAGACCGCATCCAGGGTATGAAGCCAAGGTCGGCCCATAATAGCCGTGTATGGAGAGAAAACATCTACAACAATGAAATCTACCTTCACCACGTCCGTACCGGCCTGCACAGGTAGCCTTATCTGACCTTTTGGGATGACCATTTTTCCCTCAAAACTCACCAAAGGTGAACTGTAAGTTGTCAAGTGCTTAGGCCTCAAACCTAGCCTGTTGTATAAGTCAGGGTACATTATATCAGCAGCGCTGCCCTGATCAACCATTACCCTTCTCACATCGTACACGCCTATTCTCAGTGTAACCACCAGAGCAGCATCATGTGGTTGTATGGTTCCTACCTTGTCTTCATCTGAAAAGCCCAAAACCAATGGGATGTCCATTCTGGCTCTTTTAGACGTTGAGCTACGCTCCTCGGCTGGAGATCGAGATACTGATAGTACCCTGGAAGGGCAAGATCCAGTCCTTCCCGGGGCAGCAAAAATAACATTGATTGTTCCAAGGGGGAGCCTCGAAGAAGCGTCGCCCCGCATCTCCGAAACTGCTTGGCCTAGCCGACCACTGGAGTGGTGTAATAGCTGCTTCAACTTCCCTTCTCGGACTAATTGTTCCAGATGGTCCCATAAATTCCTGCAGTCCTCAGTTGTGTGTCTGTGATCTTGATGGTAGTGGCAATAGAGATTCTGGTTGTGTCTCGTAGGCTCTCCTGTCATCTTGTTTGGCCATCTAAAGAATGGTTCATTCTTGATCTTCTCCAATACCTGTTGCACCGGCTCCCGAAACACAGCATTAACCGCCTGGGCATTGGCAAAACCTAACTGCCCAACAAAGTCTTTCCGAAGCCGATTAATGTTGTACCGATCCGACCTGAAATCCCTCCTCTCCTGAGGGATTACCTTAGCCTTTCCCTTTCCCTGCAGTTAGTCTTCTTCTACTCTTCTGTACTTGTCAATCCCATCCATCAATTGATGTACACTAGTGACAGGTTTGCCAGTTAAAGATTTCCTCAAATCATGCTCGGCTGGAAGTCCGGCCTTGAAAGTACTTATTGCCACATCATCATGCTCTCCCTCTATCTCATTAAACATTTTCCAGTATCTATTCGAATAAGTTTTAAGAGTCTCACCCTCTCGCATGGACATAGACAACAAAGACCCCAAAGGCCGAGGAACCCTGCTGCAGGTAATAAAGCGTGTGCCAAAAGCCCGTGTAAGTCTTTTGAAGGAATCGATAGAATTAGCCCTTAAACCGTTAAACCACCTCATCGCCACCGGGCCCAAAATTGATGGAAAGACCTTACACATCAAAGCTTCGTCTCTAGAGTAGATAGCCATCTTTTGGCTGAAATGGCTAACGTGTTCCACCGGGTCTGTCCGACCATTATATAGAGTGAATGTAGGCTGGTGAAATCGCCGAGGAAGATTCGCATCCTCTATATTCCTTGTGAAGGGTGATCTGGAAACTTGGCTTAACGCCTTATTCATGGCGTTGTTCCCCAAGCCTCTACGAGGCGGACTTTTGTACCTACGTCGATGGTGATACTCCTCTTCATAGGAAAAGGTTTCGCTAGGCGGGGTTCTAGATCTCCGTCTATAACTAGCTCCATCTGTCTCTTCGAAGGAAGGCTCGGAGCTTGGTGGAGAACATCTTCGTCGAGCATGACGCAACTCTCTTTTCAATTCATCAATTTCACGTTGCATGTCTCTATCATTCTTTGCATGGGATACATGACTCTTCCCTCGAGACTGACTTTTGCTGGTATGAGTTGTGCGTACACTTCCCTCACGGCCCTCTCTCCATTCGAGGCTCCGATGTGGATTGTCATGCTGGGAGCCCCTTGATTCTGCTTGGCGTGGGCCTACTTCTATCTGGTGCGGTCCTGTTGCTGCCTGGTGTGGACCTGCTTCCTCCATCATGAACGTTGTAACCGAATTTCCTTCAGAAAGATCATGCTCTTCCCACAGATGGAGCCAATTGTAAGGACAGAAATTGTATTGGTCCCAAAACCGGATTGGGCTCCAACGCTGACGGCCCAAACAATAAATTTGTAGGGCGTGGATAGAAGAACTAGATTTATCTCGAAAGGAAAATGATTAATTCCAATGATTCAAGACGGTTTACCACAAATTAGATTATCAAATTTATCCTCGGAACAAACTAAGCTCCTTGTTTTATATGGTTTTCCTCAAGACAGAAATTGTATATCAGTTCCGATCCCCTTTTTCAGTGCATTCTTTCGGATTATATACTGCCGTCTTGGTATCATCCTTACCACACACGTGTAGATTAGATTTGAGGGATTCCTTCCTGTCCCATCCAACATCTCCTAGAACCGTCTACTAGTAGCTGTAAGGCTGCTGGATCACTGTTCAGGCATCACCTCCACATTAATGTGGCCAGAGAGTTGGTTGGAAGGCATTTAATGCGGAGGTAGCAGCCTTCGAAGATATTTGTTTACCTTTCTTATCTTACCCCCGGCCTAACGTCTCACCCTTTGTGGTGGGACTACTCCGTAGTAAGTCTACGTTGATATGGCGCTCAGATTTACCTCGGACGTGAGTTTCCGAGAAGACTTTTGTCCTTGGACGCTTATTGGACCCATCTTATATTGCCTCTACTCCTCTCTTAACTTTATTCTCTTCATAGCCGAATTTGGGCCTCCTCGAGCGGTCAAATGTCCTCGGATAGGGCCAAAGGCCCAGCTAATACTGCTTTTAACAATACTTCTTAATTATCTGGCCCCCACAAATAGGAAAACAAAAAATCACATGAACCTAAATAAAAAGCATTTAAAGTGAAGAATTAAGATCAAACATCAAAATTTATAGAATCCCCAAATTCTACTTCAAAACCAAACCAAATTCAACAAATTTATATATAACATACCAAATAAAAATTTATCATTCCCTAAACTGGAAGACATAGGTTGCAATTTTGATTTTTCTCCAAAAAATAGAGATGTTTAATCTACCATGTACAATAAAAGAAAAAATGATTAGTAGAAATTTCAATCCAAAAACCAAACCCACGAAAACAATGTCAATATAAATATGGAGATTAATCCAAATACTCAAAAGAAAATCAATTTTAAACATAACAAAAGAATAAGATAGAAAGAAAATCTTAGATATAAACAAATATCCACGTATGTTGATTTGAAATTTTATTAATAATAACAATATAAAAAAAATCGACATAAAATTCATTAATCAAAGAAGAAAGTTGAACTAGATTGCTTGCATTTTTTTTTTTTTTTTTTTTTTTTACGTTAGTCTCTGTTTTTTGCTTCGGTTTTATATAAATATATATATATATAGATTATCAATGTTTGAGTTTCACTCCTTGTTAAGTTTGGATTAAAAATAATAATTTTGTTTAAAAAAAATGATAATGATGAATTTGAGCTTAAGTTGACTTGTTAGAGAGATAGAGTTTTACTCCTTGTTAAATTTGGACTAAACAAAAATAATTTTATTTAAATATTGTGTTGACGTAGAAAATTGTGAGAGTTTTAGAGACTTCGGTTATATATATATATATATATATATATATATATATATATATATATATATATATATATATATATAGATTATATATGTTTGTGCATCCTATTCATTTGAAAAAATGTTTTTGGAAATTAGTTACATCAATATAGGCTAAATGCATGAATTCAACATTTTTTGTAACAAAAAATTTGTTTATTGCTTTTTTGTAACTATGGGGCATCTGCATCTCATCAACAGTGGTCAAACTTTGCATATGTTGCAACCTGTAAATAGCAATGAAGCAAAAATTTTAGTTTCTGCCTATTAGAGGAACTTTCATTCATATTTCCCACACACACACCCAAACTTCCAAGCCTTGGCTTTACATTTTCATCATTTTGTTTCTCTGTTGCTCTTTTCTTTTTTTGATCTTCCAAAATGGTTTCTTTTGTACACAAGATAAATGTATTAGACAAGAAAACATATCAATGTTAGCAAATGTAGAAGAGTTCGTCAGGCCAGGTATCTCTAATGGTCCCTAATTTATAAAATAAATAATGCAATTAAAATCATGATAAAATTTGGGGAATTTAAAACGTGATAATTTACTGTTTGTCAGATTGGAGACAATGAGGGTTTTTATTTTATTTTTTTCATCAGACTTCTAATTCTATGTATTTTCTGAAATGTCTTTCAATTACCTCCTTTTTGTGGGCAAGAAAATGAGTACAAACTACATTTTATGCTTACCATAAAAATAATAGTTTTTTTTTTCTTAAGCTCATAGTGCAAGTTACAATAGTATAAATGCCGAAATGAATTCTCCAATTGACATTGGCTTAATTTTCTTCTAGATTGTAGATTGATACTGAATTGTTGAAGTCATTTAATTCTCCTTTGTATTACATCACTACCACAAATGATTGACAATCTTTTTAATTTTATTATTATTTGGTAGTTGGTAGATGCCTTACTAATAAGTTGATTAGTTAATAAGAGTTAAATTAGAATCCAATGGACCATTAGTAAGAATACGATTGACTTCAAAATTAAATAAAATTGTTTCCATACTCCCTGCATCATTCATATTGATCATAGAATGGAAATTTGATAGGGGACATATATTGGGTAGAAACTGCTGAAGTAAATTATTAATCCATTAAAAAGAAATAGAGTGTCTTTGTTGAATAGGAAACCCCACAATTAACGCATGCAAGTGGGGTGATGTCTCACTTGGTAAGTTCAAATCTCATGAAGAGTAAAGGATAGGTATTCTTTGATGTTTCACAAAAGTAATTTAATCCTATGTGGTAGAGGTAAGTTAGGATTGTCTTGAGCTTAAGTTAGGATTATCTTGAGCTCCGGCTACATTGTCTTGAGCTCAAGTGACCAGATTGTAGTTTATTTAGCACCGGCTACATTGTCTTAAGCTCAAGTTAGGATTAATTTGTTGGCTTAACCTTGATAATAGGAAACAAAACTATATTGAAATTCTGTTGAGTAAATTTCTGACATCAAAATTTTTTTATTCCCAAAATTTTGGAGAGAAACTAGGATGGATTGGATAGGATATGTTTGGCTACGAGCTGACCAGATGTTCTGCTTTTCAAATCCTTCCTGTCAATGCGCTCATCGTTTAATTTTTTCTCTTTTGGTAGAAGATCAGTAAGATCTAATACATTTGGCAATGCCAAAAACATAGCTTGATTAGGTAGAAGTCCAATTAATCCATTAAAAATGGTTTTGCATGTGTCCTTATGACATCTCCAGTAGAAGCTTTTTATTCATGTATGGACTCTATGGGAAATTGATGACATGTGAGTTGAACCAATTTGTTAAAAGCCTGATAGGAAGCTTCATAGTAGATATGACATACAAGTGGACAATAGAGAGGACTGACATTACTACATTAACCCTTCTATAGATTAGAAGCCTACTTACCTTGCAGTTTAGATGCAACTTTATTAGTAAAAGGAGAAAAGTGTTAATCGAGTATGCATACTGCACATTATTGTTGATGTTCAATATTATCAAAAACATATTGGATCATCATCTTGATTGATTGCTTTTCAATTCATTATAAAAGTCATACTAATTGTAAGTCTCCATTAACAGAAAAAAAAAAAATATATATATATATATATATTGTTTGTTTTTAGACCTCTTAAAACACAACCAGATTAACCTAGTTAATTAGCCAAGTGATTAACTTAGGTAAAATATGCAGATCTAGGTTAACACATATAAATCATATCATTGACAAGTGCGGAAAATAAAGAACACAACGATATGATAACCCAGGAAAACCAAAACCAGTAAAAAAACTTGGGGAGGATTTGACCTAGTTATCCTCAAGGTAAAACTGAATCCACTATGAAAAAATTGAGTTTACACAATAGCGACTTAGACCACTAACATCCTATTGCTACCTCGAGTAGGAAACTTACTACCACGACCACGTGACAGCTCCGAGTCCATGGACTACTTCTTTCTTGGATTCCCAACAAGTACAAGCACCCCTGCTTATGTATCTTTAAGCTCTTAATGCAACAACTAAATCGATCACCAAGTTCTTGACATAATCTTGAATCTTGGAAACCCTAAGTATGTGTGAAGGCAACCACCTCTTGATCTCACAAAAGATTCACACACACAGCATAAGGAGCAACCTAAAATGTGGCTAGGGTCTTCCCTTTTATTCTTGAGGTAAAACATAAAACCCTACACATCAAACGGGCTTGGGCTGAGTTGGAAAATTCTGCAGAAAAACAATCTGCACGAGCTTCGACCGATCGAGTCTAATTCTCGATCGATCGAGGTAAATCCTGCAAAACACTCGATTCCAACTTTACATATAAACACACTTTGAGCAAGTCTAAAACAAAGACAAACATTTTTATCATGGTTTGCCAACATTACAAATTGAACTTCTAATACATTTAAACCTAAAGTCTTAGAACCCAACATATATTGATACTTTAAATTTCTTTGTAAATGAATTATTTTTTAGGAATGAATTCTCTTATCTTGCATTTAATATTCTTGATATATAGATTACTTGCTGAACATTGAATTTACTTTTTAAATTAGTTAAGTCTTGGTCCTATGAGCATTCAACGTTACAAGCTTTTTATTTTTATTTCTTTGCTTATACCCAAAAAATTTTTACATGCATGTGTTTGCTACACCCATACCCAGTCAGTGACAAACATATTGGATAATTTATGATATAATCCTTTGAATAGTTCATCATTCTCTAATTTATGTGTTAATTACTAATTGTATGACTCTTTGTTTATACAGAATTTGAAATTGGATGACAGTGTCCTACCAAGAGAGATTTAGAGGATAACTGGCAATGAATATTTCTTCCAATTGCAGCTTGATGAATATAATTTAAAATATGGAAGAGAAAATTATACCGTTTCGAAGATTTTGGAAACGGAAATCTCACATAAAGTTGAAAGACATCAGGTAAACTACTCTTTACATGGTAAACTACTCTTTATATGTGATTTTAAATTTTGTATGACACTGTCAAAGTCAGTATAGTACAATGAAAGCACTCTAAATTTTAAGTAACATGCATATATTCTTTCATTATTTCAAACAGCATTAAATAAAAGTACAAATTATTGCAGGACAAACATCTGTTGAAAGACCTCAATTAATTGCCATTGTAACTATAGAAGTTGAAGAAACTGATGATAAAAGTATGTCGCTCCAAATGCTTCAAAAAGGTCAAAAGGGTACTAAGCAGATTGCATCAAAGAAGAAAAAAAATTTGAAGTCTAATCATCTCAATGTATTTTATAAATAACATACTCTTACAGGCAAGATAAACAAATGGATGTACTAGATTACCGTATGAATTTTAATGTATTTCATTGTATTTTTAAGTTTTATTTTTTATTTTTTTTAAGAAGATTAAACTTAAAATATTATTAAGTTATTGTATGTCATTTTCTTTGTACATATTGCCATGAATTTTAGTGAAGGATTATGAATTGGTTTAATTGTGACAAGTGAAATTCTGTATTGATTATATATTGTGGGTTGAGGGGAAAATGTGACTAATACTATCAAGTGCCAAATTTCAGATTTGTAATTGTGTATCATTGCAGCTTTTTTGGAATTGTGGACTTGAGATGCATTACAACTTTTTAGTGGTATCATCTTAATATCTTTTGGTTAATTTTTTGTTTATAGTTTGTGAAATTTCTATTGCTATGACAGCCTTGCAGCTATTCTTTGATGATAAATTCATATTATCCAACCAACTGATGTGAATTCTCTTAGGGTGTGTATATGTTGATCATCCTTATGTTTGGTTTATTGCTTTACCATGAAGCTGCAATTAAATAATGTGTCAAGAAAAAGACATATTTAAGAACTTGAAAAAAGAAAAGTCACCATCAATTATTGTTCTTATTATCACAATTTGTTTGTCACTGATGAATAATTATTTGAGGATTTACAGATAGTTCAGCCTACCTTAACTAACATATGTTGGAGCATTTTAATATTAAATAATTAAAATGAATAAATGTTACAACATAAATGTAAAGATGTGGGAGTGAATATGGAAGGTAAAGAGTTAGTGAAAATGTTTAATCCCACATTGAAAAGGAGAGAGACTATTTTATTCTTGTTAATTGTGGTGATTAATGGGCTAACATGAATTGTCTCAGATATTAGGCTAGATACATGTGCAAGGTGGAGGTGAAGGGTGGAGGTATCAAAAATGGAAATGAATCAGCCTTTTAGATCCTCCTACTTGACAGCCCATTCAGAATAATTACCATATCCGTTGGTGAGTAAACGGCCCGAATTAATACTCCATTTTTATTATGGAAAATGAAGAGCCATTAACCCACTTAATGGACTATCCGTTTGGGCCTTTTCATTCTTCAAAAACTCCTTATCTCACCATTAATTGTGTAACTCCAGCCCATCAAATTAATATCCAACAATTAATCTTGTAACACCCACTACATCAGAATAATGGACCTAATTAATCAGATTAATTTGGGTAGTAATTTTTTGAGGCCTATTGAGCCTATAAATAGACTCATTCAAACCCAATCTAAGTTACTGCAATACACACACACAAAATAATAGAGAGGTTCTTGGCAAGGAAGGGTGTTCTTTTTGGTGGAGCTTTGGGCTTGAACACTTTGTGCAGAGGTCGTTCTAGCCATACGAAACTTGTTAGGCTATTGTATCTTGGGGGAGACAAGTCAGAGACAGTCTGCACCAGTTACAAAGTTTAGCCAACCAAGGGCTTGAATCTCCTTAAAGAGAGCGAGTGCCACGCCTCAGTCCAAATAATGTTGTGTAATTTCTTTCTTTACATTAATAATATTCAGAAGTATTATTCAGTTTCTTGTTGTGTTATTTCCATTATTATTGTGTTTGCACCAACAATTTTAAGGAGATCCAACACATGGAGCCTACACAAGAGAAACCAAATGAGCTCGTTAGAGATCTCAACAAGCCCTTTCCCTTTAAAGGAGCCCACTTCAAGAGGTGGAAAGCAAAGGTCCTCTTCTACTTGAGTCTTCTCAAAGTCTCCTACATCCTCACTGACAAGTATCCATCAAAAGTTCCTACCGATGAGATGAGTGAGGAAGAATATAGTCTCCATCAAGAAAAAATAGATAAGTATACAAAAGATGAATATAATTGTCGCTCTTATCTTTTGAATTATCTTGCCGAACATTTCTATGATTATTATGATACAACTTGATGAACACAGTGAAATCAGTGGGTTGAATGTCTCGGGTGTCAATGATCAGAGAGCACTTGAAAGTCCTGAAAAAGCAAACACAAAATCATAGGTGACCAGGGAAGACCGGCCAAGAATACTCCGATGGTAAAGTTAGTATATCTAGAATTCCAATTTTTATGGAAGTGTCTGAATGACTTACCCTTTCGTGGATGAGTGCTTATATAGCACGCCTCTTGGGACAGTTACTTGTTTAGTAACTTCCCCTATCATTGAGGAATTCGGAAGACTCGGAGGTAACTTCCATAACTGCTATGAAAGTTACATTATTCGGGCTTGTTTTCTATAACTGTCATTGGAAACTGGCTAGGGTGATGAACCTTGACCTTTGCGTTTCGGACTGTCACAAGCTCGTCCTAAGCTTGCATGGGAAGAGACGTCTAGAATCCAAGAAGGTCGTCCAGGTACTTCCTTGGACGAACGACCTCACCATGGACGAGTATACTATAATGCAATCCTACATTTATTTCGTTTGCCTTGTTTACTTTGGACGACTGCATTGGATGAGTTTGGAGTTGTGTGTTATAATACACTATCAGTTGCCCCCTCGTCCATGGGTCGTTCAAGGAAACGTGTAGTCCCATGTCATTCCTTGGATGGACGCGCTTATGTTTGTGATTAGATGCACCACGTGTTACAACCTCATCGATGACCAACAAAGTCGATTCATTTCTTCGAGGAACATGCCACGTGTCACTTTCTGGTTGGCTATGTCATTTTAGATGCCTAAATCCATGGCCTATAAATAGTATAATTCCTCCATTACCCTTCACATTTCTGAAATTTCCTTCCTTGACTCTCCTCGTCTTAGAGCCTCATCTAGAAGCGTTTTCTCGTCCTTAGTCCTCCGTCTAGAGCCAGGTATTTTTCTTTCCTTCATCTCTAGGTTTTCCTTCAATATTACAAACAGTCTGAAGTCGTTCTCTCCTCTTCTAGCAATAGTGTAGATAAAGCTATAAACGAGTATCGCGACTCTTTTAGCTATAGTAGCTCTAATAGTGATAGCAATAGTAGTGGTAGCTCCACGGACGAGGGATACACCTCTGGGGTTCCTAGTTTCCCCTTTGAGGTTATTCAGGAACAGCTTAGGACGAGGGCAGCTTCAGAGGCTGGCACCTCGACGAGTATTCCCTCGTCTCCTCCCTTAAATGAAGTAGAAACCGTGTATAGTTGCACTATAGGAATCCCTTCCAAGACGGACAGTAGGAAGTTAGGATTACTTAGGAAATGGTACCAAATCCCCGACGACCTCAATCCTAGGTTAGCCGTCCGTGAGGAGTGGTGCTATCAACCTCGTCTCGGGATAGGTATTTATAAGGCCTATCTTCTAGGGGGACTTAGGTTACCTCTAAACGCTTTTGCCAGAGAACTTCTTACTATATTAGGCTTAGGAGTTTGTCAATTTAACCCTAATGCGTGGAGGCTCGTCGTCTCTATGCAAATTTTGTGGAGAGAGGTGTTTGAAGGGGATCGTCCTCTTACCATGGACGAATTCCTTTATTGCTACAAACCCTCTAAAATTAATCAGTCCCTTGGTTTTTATCAGTTTACAACCAGGGGTAAAGACGGTAGATTGATTAAATCATTAGTTACCTCTGACAGAAACTGGAAGATGGAGTTTTTCTTCATCTCCGGTTTCTAGGCTAGGCACCCTATTGAGGTTGGCAGGGATACCTTTGCCCCATATACTAGAGAACTAGGCAACCTTCGTCCTGAAGGTATGTTTATGTTTCGTTTTATTTTATTTTATTTTATTATTTTTCTAAGTGTTTTGATTTTTGGCTTGCATTCATCTAACCTTGTTTTCTCTCGTCTCTCTTTTGTTTTGTAGCTGTTGAACATCCTTCTTTGAGTAAATTATATCATGATCACGTCCACAGGGCTCGTCTATACATTGATAGAGGTTTTCACTCATTGGTGACTCTTCAACGTCTGTTCACGTGGAGACTTGGTCCTGAGCCGTCTGTGGAAGCACTTGCACACGAACTTACAACTCGCAAACGTGAGTTCTCTCTATACTTGGAAATTTTCTACATTATACATACATATGTATACACACATTTATTTTATTATTATTAATTTTTTTTTTACTAACACCTTATGTTTTCCTTTTTACGAATGGCCACAATGAAAGAGAATAAAGGGAAAGAGGTTGTGGACAAGGCTGCCAGGCCTGGGGTCCAATCTCAGACTCGTCCTTCAGCTAGAGACAAAAGAAAATCTTTGCCCAAGACGCTGGATTTTGGAAATCTTCCTAGTCGTCATGGGAAGAAAGCCAAGCACGGGTCGTCCAGGCCTGAGATTGCTAAGTCCATTCCTCCCTCTCAGCCGTCCATCCAAATGGTTGATATTGACTCGTCCGTCCCTGCTAATAGTCCTGCCAAGACCATTGTTCCCCCCTCGTCCAAGACCACTACTCCGACCTCGTCCCAACCTTCCCAGAGGATCCCCATGAACCTCCTAGAGAATGAAGACTTGGCTTGGGAGAGGTTTGAGAAGGCTGTAACTGGTGAGGACGTGGCTGTATGCTACGACATGTCCTTGAAAGAGTTTGAGCACTCTGGTGTTCATGATCTTTTTAAGGCACTCTTTTATCTCGACTTGTTTTTAATAACACATGTATATTTGACTAATCATAACTTTTTAATCACGTGTAGGCCATGTCAAAGTTCATAGCTGCGTCCAGGCAGGCTACAGAAATGGACAAGACGAGGATTCTGTTAGGACATATGTGATTCACTTGTTAGGAAAATATGTCACTATTTTATGTAATTGGCTTATCCTTTGACAAAACGCACTTTACTTGTATTTGGGTAGATTTAGGATGTGTTTAATACTTCAAGAAACTGTGTTTCAAGATCAAGTGTTGAAGACATGCAAGTCTATCCAAGATTCAAGCTGAAGAAGTACTGTTCATTAAATCACGATAGCTAGATCGACAGCTAACTATCCATCGAGCTTAAGAAGCTGTTCCAGCCCCGTGGCTCAACAGCTGCTCGACAGCACCTTGACAGACAGCTATCTATTTAGCTTTATGAAAAACGGAATTCCAGTTTTGTTTTGACTCTAATCCGTGATTATGTGTTTGGGCCTTCTTTTCTTCTAACCCTAGACATATAAAAGGATTATTTTAAGGGCTGTGAAAGTGTACACAAGTTGCACAAGTGTTGAGCAAAGTTTGTTCAAGCAATTTGTAACCGGAGACAAAGTTTTGCCCTAGTTCATCATTCTTGTGAAGAAGTTGCTATGTATGTGCACCGTAGGGTTTTGTGACCAAGCATCTTCTTGATCTTCATCGTTGGGATGAACTGAAGAACTTTGCAGCCAACAACCTTCTCTAGTTGGTAATTGAAGTTGCGTACTGGGATCCGCACATTGGTTAGTCACGTACTTGGGAGCCGTGCATCGAAAGGGGAAATTGTCACTACAGAACAAGTCTAATTGGGTATTGGGGTAAGGGTTCAACTGTAGGTTGGTATAAGGTACTGGGATTCCTTTACTTGTAATCGCTTGTTGTGATAATAGTGGAATTTCAGGAGTGGTGATCTGAAAATCACCCGGTGAAGTTTTTGCCGTTAGGTTTTCCTCATTCATAAATAAATCACCGTGTTATTTATTTTCGGTTGTATAATTAGTTTATTGGTGATTTTTTTTTGCTACCACGCGTTTGCATGATTAATTAACTTAATTAATTCACTTGGCTAAATTAATTGGTTAATTTATCACAAAGGGTCAATTCGTTTTTGGCCAATCAAGTGGTATCAGAGCAAGCACACTCTGATTAGGGTTTAATCTTTGCTGTGTTGATCCATTGACCCCTGTTTGTCATGGATAGAGGACAGTTGTTAATCATACCTCCTTTATTTGATGGCACTAACTATGCATACTGGAAAGTACGCATGAGAGCTTTCTTGCAGTCTTTGGATGAGAAAGTGTGGCAAGCTATTGAGATAGGTTGGACCAAGCTGAAGGAAGCGCCGGCCGACTGAGATGATGCCAAGATCAAGGCGGCAAACTTCAACAGTAGAGCGTTGAATGCATTATTCAGTGAGGTCACCAATGAGGAGTTCAAGAAGATATCCTCCACTAAAACTACTAAGGAAGCATGGACCATCCTCTAGACAACCTATGTGGGAACAAAGGTTGTTAAGGATTCAAAGCTTCAGAGGCTCACTACAAGCTTTAAAGAGATTAAGATGGAGGAGGACGAGTCGTTCGATGAGTTCTATGCCAAGCTCAAGGACATAGTGAACTCAGCTTTCAATCTTGGGGAAACCATTCCTGAACCCAAGATTGTGAGAAAGGTGCTCAGATCTCTACCTGAGAGATTCCATGCCAAGATTACAGAAATCGAGGAATCAAAGGACATTGACAAGATTCCTTTGACAGATTTGGTTGGAAATCTGCAGACCTACGAGCTAGGGTTGACTGGGATTGGCAAGACGGGTAAAGGTAAGAGCATGGCACTAAAGGCCAAGAGCAGTGAGACAGATGAGTCTTCAGATGATGAAGATTCTAAGATGAAGTCCTACATCACTAGGCAGTTCAAGAAGTTTATGAAGAATGCCAATGGAAAAGGCTTCGACAAGGACCGTAGGCAATCCAATTCCTCTCAACTCAAGATCCAAGACAAAGGGAAGAAGGATGCAAGGGATGGCGGTCAGTACACTGTTCCCGTAAGACCTAAGTGCTTTAGGTGTCAAGGCTTCGGTCATATGAAACAAGAGTGTCCTACATATCTCAAGAGCATTGGGAAGAGCAAGGCACTTGCTGCTACCTTGAGCGACACCGAGCCTGAGGATGATTCCGACAATGAGGATGACGAAATCTTGAATGCCTTCACTACCACTGTCAATCCTACTATGGGATTGTTGAAGATGTGGTTGAAGAAGAGGAATTGGTGGAATCCAAGTTTTAGAGGATAAATGATCAAGATGATATCCATACAGCCTATGAGAAATTATAGAAGCTTTCTGAGAAACATGAGAAACTTTACAGGCTGATCACCAAGAAGCTCAGTGATGTGGAACTTGATCGTGAAAAGCTTTCCACAAAGTTTGATGAGGCTAACCAGACTATTGGAGCACTGAGGTACGAGAACAATTTCTTGGCTGAGAAGACCAAGAAGCTTGAAGCGGAGCTGTTTCAAGTCAGAGCTCAATTGGAGAGGACTTCAAGTGCAAAGCTTGATGAGATGCTCAGTCTTCAGAAATCTGCTTCTAATCGAACAGGTTTAGGGTATGGTTTCTCTTCCTCTAATACTGCTTCCACTAGTACTATTGTTTTTGTTCCTCCTAGTAATAATGTTGAAATTGAGAACAATGATGTTAAAACTGATTTAACAATGATGTTAAAACTAATTTACTCGTCTTAACCACCTTCAAAAGAAGAATGACGAGTTGAGTACCCTTCTTTCCAAAGCGAAAGCAGATGCAGTGGCTGAGTTCAAGGCGTCCAAACAGTATACAGATCTTTTGGACGCCAACTATGTGGCAGGTTTTGAAGATTTTAGAATGGTTGCTATGGAAAACTTCCCTGAAGTGGATTTTAGCTCCATTAAGCTTAACCTTACTGCTGCTACAAGCTCTCTCATTCAGACTAGCTTCGAGGACGTCAATATTGAAGACGATGCCACTACTCAACCTGCTCAGGACATTGGAAATGACCCGCCTCAGTGAATTTTAATCCTTGTTGTTTGTGTTCTCTTTCTTTCTTTCTTTCTTTTCTTTTTTTTAAGGTCCATTGTTTGGGACTTTTTAATGAAACTTAAATACATTCAACTCGTCCATAGTGTTAGGATGGGCTTTTAAACAATTAAGTTTTATAAGGGTGTTTGGACGTTGGTCGTCCACCCTTAAACAATTGAATGAATGTTTATCTTCTTTCTGTTAGTGTGTAGACGAGTTTTTTTTTTTTTTTTTTTTTTAATATAAAATTGATTTCAACCTTAGCTCGTCCATGGTAGGAATTCTTTCATGTTCAACATGTTTATTCCTTACCATTCTTTGGATTTTGCAAGTATAACTTGTCTTTGTGGATGGGGAGAACTTTTTCAGCTTTACTCGTCCTTAGACTTGGCAGCTGAAGTTTCTTTTTAGGGTCCAACTTTTTGCACGTCCAAAGATTGGATTGTTTTAGTTGGCGTCCTATTTAATAGATTAAACATTTATGTACGCATTTACTCGTCCATGGGTTGGACTAAAGTATTAATGGCTTCATCTCGCCCATTATTTGGACGAATACGCCTTGAGCCTGCTTTTCTTTGCTTTGCCCTTAGGAAAGCTTATAGACGTTACATCTCTGCGTCCAGAGAATTTACTCGTCTTGGGCTTTTAGCCTTCTTATGGGTTAATTTGAATGAAAACAATATGGAAATTAGGAATTCACACAGCATTATGTACATAACATAAATATTGTTCATAGACGAGGCATATGCTTAGAAACTAATGCATTTTAGGGAATAAAAAATACAAACAAATCCATAACTTCGTCCATAGCTCACAACATAATAATACTAAAAAATATGTAGATAAGTAAAACAAACTTTAAGCTCGTCCGGGATAATACTTGTCCATGCTAGCATTTTACTGATAATACTGTCTCAGGTTTTCAACATTCCAAGGATGCTCCAATTTCCTCCTGTCCAGGGCCTCCAAGTAGTAGGATCCTTGCCTTTTACAGTTGATAACTCTATAGGGTCCTTTCCAATTAGGTCCCAATTTCCCATGAGCTGGGTTCTTGGTTGCCAAAGAAACCCTTTTCAGGATGAGATCTCCTATGTTAAGCTGCCTTAGTTTCACCATTGCATCATACTGCCTAGCCATGAGGTTTTTGTACCTCGTTGTCCTTTGCTTTGCATCCGTCCTTAGTTTCACCATTGCATCATACTGCCTAGCCATGAGGTTTTTGTACCTCGCTTTCCTTTGCTTTGCATCCATCCTTACCTTGTCTATTAGATCAAGGCTTAAATGGAGTTGCTCCTCCTTATCCTTATCTTGATATGTCATCACCCTGTAATTGGCCATATGCACTTTTGCAGGTATGCCTGCTTCGCTTCCATAGGCTAGCTTGAAAGGAGTTTCCCCTGTAGGGGTTCTCACCGTCGTCCTGTATGCCCACAGAACACCTAGTAGCTCGTCTGGCCATACTCCCTTTACCCCCTCAAGCCGAGTCTTAATGATCTTCAACAAGGATCGGTTTGCAACTTTGGCTTAGTCGTTTGCTTGCAGGTGGGCGGGTGAGGAGTAATGATTTTGAATTCTGAAGTGTTCGCAGAAGTCTTTGAAAAGTGTGTTATCAAATTGTCATCCATTTTTGGATATCAATACTCTGGGCACCCCAAATCTGCACACAATGTTTTTCCAGACGAAGTTCTTAACATTTTGCTATGTGATACTTGCTAAGGGTTCCGCTTCCACCCACTTGGTGAAATAATCAATGCCAACCACTAAAAACTTCATTTGTCTTGTACCTAGTGGGAAGGGACCCAAGATGTCTAGTCCTCATTGTGCAAAGGGCCATGGGGCCATCATCGGGGTGAGATACTCTGACGGCTGTTTGGGGACGTTACTAAATCGTTGGCATTGATCGTAAACCTTGACATATGCCTTGGCATTAGCTTGGATAGTCAGCCAGTAATATCTTGCACGGACGACCTTATAGACAAGTGACCTGGCTCCTAAATGATTGCCACATGCTCCTTCATGAACCTCCCTTAGTACATAGTTCGCCTCGTCTAGAGCTAAACATCTAAGATAAGGCAAAGAAAAACCTCTTTTATATAATACCTCGTCCATAAGGACGTATCTAGCTGATCTGACCCTGAGCTTTCTAGCCTCTTCTTTCCCTTCTGGAAGCTTCCCGTCCTTCAGGTATGACACTATTGGGATCATCCAATTTCCTTCGCTTTCTACCTGCTACACTTCTGGAAGATCTATGCTTGGTATATACTGAATTTCATCAAACTCGTCCATGGCTTCATTCGCTGAGGCTTCCTTCGCTAAAATATCTGCTTCTACGTTCTCTTCCCTTAGGATTTAAACGAAATTAGCTTCCTTAAATCTATTCACAAGCCTTATCACCCTATCAAGGTACTTCCTCATTCGTTCTTCCTTAGCCTCATATGTTCCATTTACTTGGCCTATGACCAGTTGAGAATCTCCCAGGATGAGTATTGATTTGGCTTCCACACATCTAGCCAACTCCAGCTCCTTGAGAAGGGCTTCATACTCAACTTCATTGTTGGTTTCTTGATATTACAAACGAACCTTGTGCTTCAGTTTATCTCCTTCTGGGGATTGTAAAACCACCCCTATTCCTCCTGCATATTGTGTAGACGAGCCATCCACATGGACGACCCACTTCTTACTATCCTCCATCCCATCTAAGTCGTCATAATTCGGTGTGAACTTCGCAATGAAATCTGCTAGGGCTTGAGCCTTTATTGCATGCTTTGGTTGGTACCTGATGTCAAACTCACTGAGCTCAACAGCCCATTGGATCAATCATCCTGCGGCTTCCAACTTGTTCATTGCTTTTTTGAGCGGATGTTCCTTCATGACATTGATGACATGAGCCTGGAAGTAATTCCTTAGCTTCCTGGAAGCTGTTATTAATGCAAAAGCCAACTTCTTTATCAGCGGATATCATCCTTCCGCCCCCCTCAGTGCTCTACTTGTATAGTACACAAGCTTTTGCACCTTTCCTTCCTCCCTCACCAATGCTGAACTTACGACATGTGGGGTAACTGCCAAGTACAAATACAACTCCACTCCCAACACGGACGAACTCAATAAAGGTGCCATAGTGAGGTACATCTTCAGATCTTGGAAAGCTTTCTGACACTCATCCGTCCATTCAAATGCTTTTTTAAGAACCTTAAAAAATGGCAAACATTTGTCAATAGCTTTAGAGACAAACCTGTTAAGGGCAGCAACTCATCCGGTGAGAGATTGGACTTCTTTGATATTTCGCGAAGGCTTCATATCCAGTATCACTTGAATCTTATCAGGATTTGCTTCAATCCCCCTATGCGAAACCATAAATCCAAGAAATTTCCCTGACAATACTCCGAAAGCGCATTTGCTGGGGTTCAACTTCATGTTGTACTGCCTAAGTGTGTCAAAAGTTTCCTGCAGGTCGTTTAGGTGCTTTTCCTCGTCCAAGCTCTTTACCAGCATGTCATCCACATAGACTTCCATGTTCCACCCAATCTGTGGATGAAACATATGGTTAACCAACCTTTGATATGTTGCCCCTGCGTTCTTCAAACCGAAAGGCATCACTTTGTAACAAAACAAGCCTTGACTAGTGATAAAGGACGTCTTCTCTTGGTCTGCCTCATCCATCCTTATTTGATTGTATCCGGAGAAAGCATCCATAAAACTAAGCAGCTTGTGACCTGCCGTAGAAACTACCAGATGGTCAATGCACGGCAACGGATAGCTATCCTTAGGGCAAGCTTTGTTTAGATCAGTGAAATCTACGCATATTCTCCACTTGCCATTTGCCTTCTTGACCATTACTACATTGGCTAACCAGTCTGGATAATAAACCTCTCGAATAAACTTCGTTGTGGCCAACTTCTGCACCTCTTCCTTAATAGCATTGTCTCTCTTAGGGGCAAATACTCTTTTCTTCTGTCGTACAGGCTTAGAGGAAGGATATACATTCAAACGGTGGGTAATGACACTAGGGTCTATACCTGGCATATCCTCATGACTCTAAGCAAACACATCAGTGCTCTTCTTCAAAAAACGGACGAGATCTTGCTTAGTTTTTTCTTCTAAATCTGCTCTAACCCTGCTCTCCTTTCCTCAATATTCATCGTCTGAACTTGCTCGTCCATGGCCAACATGGCCAGGTAGCACTCTCTTGCTGCCAGCTGATCTCCCTGTACTTGTCCTATCCCATGCTCCATTGGAAATTTGACTGACAGGTGGTAATTAGACGTAACTGCCTTCCAACTATTTAAAGTTGGTCTTCCAATTATAGTATTGTAGGAGGACGAACAATCTACCACCAAGAAATTCACATCCTTGGCTACCTGTTATGGATATGCCCCCACCACCATAGGTAATGTGACAGTGCCCACAGGCTGCACCTTCATTCCACTGAAACCTACCAAGGGCGAGTTTACTGGACGGAGTTGGTCTCGTCTGAGCCTCATTTGCTGAAAGGCAGGGTAATATAAAATGTCTGCTGAACTTCCGTTGTCCATCAACACCCTTCTAGTTGTATAGTCGGCAATAAGCAAAGTAATAACGATGGCATCATCATGGGGGTGGTGAACTCTTTCAGCATCCTCGTCCATGAACGTGATTGCTTGCTCGTCCGTGGTCCTCGTCCTTGGTGATCGTCCAAAGAGCTGAACATTCTGCACTACTTTCAGGTATGTCTTCCTGGACTTGGATGACTGACCTACTAAACTTCTTCCTATAATAACTCTTATCTCTCCAAGCGGGGGTCGCGACGACTCTTCTACCTTCCCTTTCAACTTCTCATCCTTGTTCTCTCGTCCAAGGAAATTTCTCAACTTTTCTTATCTGATAAGATTTTCAATCTGCTGTTTCAAATCGTAACATTTGTTCGTGTCATGCCCACGGTCCCTGTGGAAGCGACAATACTTGTTCCTATTGCGCTTGTTGGGATCTCCTTTCATTTTCTCCAGCCACTTCAAAGAAGGATCATCCTTAATTTGCATATGAACCTATTCAAGCGGCATATTCAAGGGCGTATACTGCTGATTCAGTACCGGTGGGCCTGTCTTGTTGTCTTAGTCTTTCTTTTCTCCCGTCCGTCCCTTCTTTGGACAAGGACCTTGTTCTGAATAACGCGGACGATCAGTTTCCATTCTCTAGGCTCTTTTCCTCTTCTTGGCTATAATCGTGTTTTCTACATTCATAAAAGTTTAGGCTAAATGGATGAGTTCAGCCATGGTTTGAGGCTCTTTCTCATAAAGTTTGTGGATGAATAAGTCAGAGTTGACTCCATTATGGAAGGCCGCCAACAATAACTTGCCGTCCATCTCATTCACTATTAGGGCTTCCCTGTTGAAACAAGTAATGAAGGACCGCAAGCTTTCATTCTACCCTTGTTCAATGGTTAACAGGCTGGACGAGGAACATTTGTGCCTTTGTCCTCCAATAAAAGTATTAACAAACAACTTACTCAACTCTTCGAAAGAAATCACTGTGTTAGGAGGGATCTTATTAAGCCACACTCGCGCTGGTCCTTTGAGTGTGGTAGGGAAGGCTCTACACATAATCTCGTATGGAACCTCTTGAAGGTGCATTGTAGCCTTAAAAGTTGCAATGTGATCAAAAGGGTCACGCGTTCCGTCATACGAATCCAAAGAAGGCATCTTGAACTTTGGAGGCAAGGGGTGACTGTTGATAAAAGCCGTGAAGGGGGAGTTTGTTTGGTGAACTAAATCTTCTACGGGGTTTTCACTTCTCATGTTCTCCCTCATCTCGTCCATAACTTTCCTCATTTGGTCCATTTCCCTTTCCAAATGTGGCACCCTTCATGGAGTGGTACCTCTTGATTGGCTTTTGGGTTCGGCATTCCCTCTACCTTCTTAACTCTGGGATTGTCCTTCAATATGTTCTTCATGCTGCTGCCTCCTTAGATTAATTTCCCTGGTCAACTCTTGGTTCTGACGGGTTAACTCCGCCATGGCAGCTGCTATGGATTACACATGTTGAACAGAGGATGGTTGCATGACAGGCGCTGATTGACAATCACGGTGGGGATTACTAGAGGCATCCCTACTCTCTTTATGGCCAGGACTAGTAGCCCTTGATCTTGTCCGAACCATTGCAACCTTTTGTCGAAGAATGAAATTGTAGAACTCAAAGATGAAGTCTAGCAAAAATTCTTCCCACAGATGGCGCCAACTGATGAACACAGTGAAGTCAGTGGGCTGAATGTCTCGAGCGTCAATGATCAGAGAGCACTTGAAAGTCCTGAAAAAGCAAACACAAAATCAAAGGCGACCGGGGAAGACCGGCCAAGAATCCTCCGATGGTAAAGTTAGTATTTCTAGAATTCCAATTTTTGTGGAAGTGTCTGAATGACTTACCCTCTCGTGGATGAGTGCTTATATAGCACGCCTTTTGGGACAGTTACTTGTTTAGTAACTTCCCCTATCATTGAGGACTTCGGAAGACTTGGAGGTAACTTCCATAATTGCTATGGAAGTTACATTATTCAGGCTTGTTTTCTATAACTGTCATTGGAAACTGGCTAGGGTGATGAACCTTGAACTTTGAGTTCCGAACTGTCACAAGCTCGTCCTAAGCTTGCATGGGGAGAGACGTCTAGAATCCAGAAAGGTCATCCAGGAACTTCCTTGGATGGACGACCTCACCATGGACAAGTATACTATAATGCAATCCTACATTTATTTCGTTTGCCTTGTTTACTTTGGACGACCGCATTGGACAAGTTTGGAGTTATGTGTTATAATACACTATCATAACTTATAATTCTATTAAGAAAATTTGGAAAGCTTTACATAGCAAGTATGATACCGAGGAGGCTGGTGCAAAGAAGTATGCTGCTAGTAGATTTTTTTCGTTACCAAATGGTGGATGGAAAATCGGTTATGGATCAAGCACAAGACTTTCAAATGATCGTGGCAGAATTAAGATCCGAAGGCATAAAGATTGGAGACAATTTAGTGGTAGCTGGCATAATTGATAAACTACCACAATCTTGGAGGGAGTTCCAAAAGACTTTGCGGCATAAACAAAAGGAGACATCTTTGAAGACTTTGATCACACGCATCCGTGTGGAGGAGGAGGCTAGAGGACAAGATGCACTCATGACACAAGAGAGCAATGGTAATTCCACCACAAAGGTAAACCTTATTTCAGCCAATAATAATATGCCCAAAAATCATTTTCCTAGAAATGGTCAATTGAAGCCTAAAAAGAGAGCCTTTAAAAATAATAATAGACCTCAAGGAAGGGGAAACCCGAATAAAAATTACAATAAGAACCAAGGACCCCCTTCACAAGATCAATTTAATAGATCCTGTTTTGTCTGTGCAAGAGTGGGCATATTGCTCGATTTTGCAAATTTCATAAACGTGAATCTATCCCGCAGGCTAACGTAATCGAAGAGCCTTTAATGGCTATGATTACAGACATCAATATGGTGCAATATGTTGAAGGGTGGTGGGCAGATTCTGGTGCTAATAGGCATGTCTGCTATGACAAAAATTGGTTCAAGTTGTACACTCCTTTTAAGGAAGAAAAAACTGTTATGCTTAGTGACTCTAGCAAAACCAAGGTTCTTGGGAGTGGTGAGGTTGAATTGAAATTCACTTCTGGACGTGTGCTAACATTGAAAGATGTACTTTACATTCCGTCCATAAGGAAGAATTTGATGTCAAGTTTTTTGCTTAACAAGGCTGGCTTCAAGCAAACTATGGAATCTGATAATTATGTAATCACTAAAAAGGGATTATTTGTGGGCAAGGGTTATGCTTGTAATGGAATGTTTAAATTGAATGTTGAGAATAATAAAGCATCTACTAGTTCAGTTTATATGCTTTCTTCTATTAATTTTTGGCATTCTCGTTTGTGTCATATAAATAATAGATATGTGGGAATCATGAGTAGTTTAGGATTAATTCCAAGACTGTCAAAAGATTTTGAAAAATGTGAAACTTGTAGTCAAGCTAAGATTACAAAAAAGCCTCATAAAAGTGTTGTAAG
This sequence comes from Quercus tomentella, assembly GCA_028535165.1. Lineage (NCBI taxonomy): Eukaryota > Viridiplantae > Streptophyta > Magnoliopsida > Fagales > Fagaceae > Quercus > Quercus tomentella. The sequence goes on from JAPQVY010000012.1 coordinate 14,979,448, forward strand.
AAATACCGAATTGCTTGAGTTAATTCACTCTGATTTATGTGAATTTGAGGGAATTTTAACTCGTGGAGGAAATAGATATATTATCACTTTTATTGATGATTTCTCAAAACATACAACTATTTATTTGTTGAAAAATAAAAGTGATGCTTTTGAAAAATTTCAAGATTTTTTAAAAGAAGTTGAAAATCAATTCAGTAGAAAAATAAAAAGAATAAGAAGTGATAGAGGCCGTGAGTATGAATCAAGTGCATTCAACTCATTTGTTCAGTCTTTGGGAATTATCCATGAAACTATTGCACCATATTCACCTGCTTCTATTGGAGTGGCTAAAAGAAAAAATAGAACTTTAATTGAGTTAACAAATGCCATGTTAATTGAATCTGGTGCACCTTTACATTTTTAGGGTGAAGCTATTTTAACTGCATGTCATGTTTTGAATAGGGTGCCACATAAAAAGTCACATACCACACCTTTTGAGATGTGGAAAGGACATAAGCCAAATTTGGGATATTTGAGAGTATGGGGTTGTCTTGCTTATGTAAGGCTTACTGACCCTAAAATGCCTAAATTAGGTTTAAGAGCTACTACCTGTGCTTTTCTTGGTTATGCGATTAATAGTGTAGCCTATAGATTTTTTTATCTTGAAAAAACAATAATTTTTGAATCTAGTGATGCAATTTTTCATGAAGAAAAATTTCCTTTTAAGTTGAAAAATAGTGGGGGTGAAGAAAATATTTTGTCACAACCTAGTTCTTCTACTTCACATCTACAAAATCAAGAAAATTTTGAAATGGAACCTAGAAGGAGTAAATGAGCTAAAGTTGAAAAGGATTTTGGTCCTGATTATTATGTTTTTAACATTGAGGAAAATCCCCAAAATTTAAAAGAGGCTTTAATATCACCTAATGCTATATTTTGGAAAAAGGCTGTAAATAATGAGATGGAATCTCTAATTTCTAATAGAACTTGGAAATTAGTAGATCTTCCACCGGGTTGTAAGACCATAGGTTGTAAATGGGTCCTTAGAAAAAAGTTGAAACCGGATGGATCAATAGATAAGTTTAAAGCTAGACTTGTTGCAAAAGGCTTTAAACAAAAAGCTGATCTTGATTTCTTTGATACATTTTCTCCGGTAACAAGAATTACATCTATTAGATTGTTAATTGCTATTGCTACAATTTTTTATTTGAAAATTCATCAAATAGATGTAAAAACTGCTTTTCTAAATGGGGACCTAGAGGAAGAGATTTATATGGATCAACCCGAAGGCTTTGTAGAGCCTAGACAAGAAAGTAAGGTATGTAAGCTAACTAAATCCATATATGGCTTAAAACAAGCACCTAAGCAATGGCATGAAAAGTTTGATTCCTACGTGATTGAGAATGGTTATAAATCAAATGAATGTGATAAATGTATTTATTCTAAATCTTGGAATAATTTACGTGTTATTATTAGCCTCTATGTTGATGATATGTTGATTTTTAGCTTAAATATGCATGTTATAAATGAGACGAAAAGTATGCTTAAAAGCCATTTTGATATGAAAGATCTTCGTGAGGCTAATTTTATTTTGGGCATGAAAATTACAAAAACATGTGCTGGGATATTTCTTGATCAATCACATTATGTTGAGAAAATATTGAGAAAATATATTTTTCATGATCACAAAAGTGTAGTTACTCCTTTTGATTCTAGTGTTCATTTATTTCCTGTGAATAATGATGATGAGATTTTTAATCAAAAGGATTATGCTAGCATCATTGGTAGTTTACGTTATGCTACTGATTGTACTAGACCTGACATTGCATATGCAGTAGGAGTACTTAGCAGATTTACTAGCAAGCCTAGTAAAGATCATTGGCTAGCTATTAAGCGAGTCATGAGATATTTAATTGGTACCAAAAACTATGGCTTATTTTATAAAAAATACCCTACTGTGATTGAAGCTTTTAGTGATGCCGATTGAAATACTTTGTCAGGTGATTCTCTCTCTACCACTGGTTATATTTTTACCTTAGGTAGTGGTGCTATTTGTTGGAAATCTAAAAAGCAAACAATAATTGCTAATTCAACAATGGAAGATGAATTAATAGCATTAGCTTCAGCTAGTGAAGAGGCAAATTGGCTTAGAGATTTGTTATATGAAATTCTACTTTGGGAAAAGCCAATTCCACCTATATTAATTCATTGTGACAGCACTGTCGCAATTGTTAGAGTTAAAAACCATTATTACAATGGTAAATCCAAACCTATAAGAAGAAAGCACAGTACCGTGTGATCTTATTTGAGTAGTGGCATCATAACTGTGGATTATATCAAATCTAATGATAATTTTGCAGATCCATTTACCAAGGCCTTGGCAAAAGATAGAGTTTGGAATACATCGAGGGGGATGGGACTAAAGTCCATAGAATCATGAGCCATGTATGAGGATACCCAATCCAAGGACAAGAGATCTTGAGAATTGGGTTCAATGGGAAAAACGAATCATACGATGGTCGTAAGAAATGCACTATTCATTTTTTTTTAATTATTTATTTTGTAAATAATTTTTTAATTGTTCATCCCTATGATGTAAGTGCATTTATCCTGTAATGTGTAGAGGTTGAGTAAAAAACTCTTAATGAAATTTGTAACTCGTATGAGTGGGGTGTTAGAATTACAGGAGCACCCTTGACAAAATTTCACCTATGTGAGTGTGGGGGTGGGACCGCTCCCTGTGAGATTTGGACTTAATCTCAAATACACTCATGAAACCGGGATCAACACATGGCCGTAAAGTGCTAGCTATAAAAGCTCATGTCAACACCTGGGTTGTTATGTGTAAGCAGTGACGCTTAATTTCCCTAAAGCAGTCCTAGTTCCAGTTGGAGACCACTACAACTCTAGAGTTGAGATCGCTGTTTTACTAAGTGAAGGTTCAATGCAAAGCACACCTTCATGATGCATAGTGACCCATCTTTGCCTGGTAATCTCTCTTTAACTAAAAAATTTAATATTAAAATGAGTGGGGGATTGTTGGAGCATTTTAATATTAAATAATTAAAATGAATAAATGTTACAACATAAATGTAAAGATGTGGGAGTGAATATGGAAGATGAGGAGTTAGTGAAAATGTTTAATCCCACATTGAAAAGGAGAGAGACTATTTTATTCTTTTTAATTGTGGTGATTAATGGGCTAACATGAATTGTCTCAGATATTGGGGTATATATGTGTGCAAGGGGGAGGTGAAGGGTGGAGGTATCAAAATGGAAATAAATCAGCCTTTTGGATCCTCCTACTTGACAGCCCATTCAGAATAATTACCATATCCGTTGGTGAGTAAATGGCCCGAATTAATACTCCATTTTTATTATGGAAAATGAAAAGCCATTAACCCACTTAATGGACTATCCGTTTGGGCCTTTTCATTCTTCAGAAACTCCTTATCTCACCATTAATTGTAACTCCAGCCCATCAGATTAATATCCAACAATTAATCTTGTAACACCCACTGCATCAGAATAATGGACCTAATTAATCAGATTAATTTGGGTAGTAATTTCATAAGGCCCATTGAGCCTATAAATAGACTCATTCAAACCCAATCTAAGTTATTGCAATACACACACACAAAATAATAGAGAAGTTCTTGGCAAGGAAGGGTGTTCTTTCTGGTGGAGCTTTGGGCTTGAACACTTTGTGCAGAGGTCGTTCTAGCCATACGACACTTGCTGGGCTGTTGTATCCTGGGGGAGACAAGTCAGAGATGGTCTGCACCAGTTACAAAGTTTAGCCAACCAAGGGCTTGAATCTCCTTAAAGAGAGTGAGTGTCGCGCCTCAGTCCAAATAGTGTTGTGTAATTTCTTTCTTTACATTAATAATATTCAGAAGTAGTATTCAGTTTCTCGTTGTGTTATTTCCATTATTATTGTGTTTGCACCAACAACATACATAGATGGTTACAAATTAAAGAATGAAATATATACTTCCTTTTCTAAATTTTTTTTCCTTACATCTTTCCTTTTCCCCCTTTTATGTACAACACCCTAACTGGTTAAGTGCACATATTCTCTCTTTTAGACTTCCAATGAAATTCGTGTTTTAATAGGTTTCAACTTTAGGCCCATACTTTCGGGTGAGAGTAGTTCTGGGGCAATGCAAGATGGACTCAGGGGACTCCTTGGGCTAACACTTAATTGAGATGGCTGGTACAAGTCATATCCCATGAGGAAGCACTCCAATGGTATTAACATAGCATGCGATTGCTCCTCTGTCACCATTGACCCACATACCTGAACCTGTATGTCCCCATATTCATAACAGCTTAATGTATATAGTTTTAGGTATTGGACACTATATGCTTAAATATACTATGTTATTAAAGTTTGAATATATGTAGTAGAAGTATGATAATTAAGTTTATGTTAGATGCAAAGTTCATTAATATGTAAAACGATCCTGTGCATTGCACAGGTTAAACACTAGTACTATATATAATAGCAGAAGTCTTTTCCTGCAATTAAGGAGGTGCTACCATGTAGGAAAAATGCCCATCTAAAATTCAACCATGTATAAGTTAAAAAAGCGATAAATTATGCTATTTGGATTACACTAAAAAACTATTTAATACCGCTAATTATAAAAAGAAATCTAACCGGCCCAAATACAATGAAAACAAAGGCTTGCTATACAAAGAAAGAGAGAACAGAGTTTGTAATCGTAAGCCAAAGAGTTTCCTGCATCCGCCTATTCCCTCGTCATACTCTAACCAACAGAACTGTAGACACACAGTCTCTTCCATTCCGATTCTCCTTCTCCTTTGACAAATTCAACTATTTTCTCTGTCTTTCTTAAAAGCAAAAACCCTAGCCATTGAGTTCTCTTTCCATCAACCCAGCTTCCACCCATGTACCGCCGGGAAAAACATCAAGCGGTTGGAAGTAAAGCCTCAATCCCAATCAACCCGATTAAAAGGAAAAAAAAAAATCAAAAGCTTCCATTGCCCATGTATCCATAGTTTGCAATCAGAGAATGTCTTTCAATCTCTCTACCGGTTAGTTTTTCTCTTTGCTTTTCAATTTGTGCATTAATTATGATCGGGTTTTTATAATTTGGCTGGATTCTTTTTTTATTTAACTTTCTGGGTTATATTTCTGATTAAGGTATTTGAGTTATGTGCGCACCAAAGACAGGGTTACTGGGCCAAACCCCTACTTGGGCTCACAACTTATTTGTATGGTGAGTTTGGGTATCCTACTTTAGGTCGTTCTAGATTTAGAGACTCAATGAGATCACTTTTCTCTCTTTCTTTGTGTTTCTTCCTCTCAGACTCTCTTTCTCTTTCTCTCTTCTCTCCACAAAATTGCATCCCCCTCCCATTCTTTAGTTTCTCCTCTTTATAGCCAATTGTTAGTGGGGGGGGGGGGGGGGGGGAGGGGGATTATCATTACCTTTGAACTAGTGCAATGAGAGGTCCAATGTCGTTAACTTTAAGTGGATGTTTAGGTGTGAGTGGCTTTGGAAATGGTTCCCTCTGCAGCAAATGTGCTCGGCGGCGAAGTTTCCTAAGGCACTGCCGAGCACTCACAGGGCGATGTGACTGAACATTTGCATATCGCCCAGGGATGACTTTCCGAGCAATATGTCAGCTGGAATCCGCGGTCCGCTATTCAGGTATATGAACAACACCCAACTTAGTCTCGTAGTTATTATGGGCTCGGGCCGGGATCCCGAGCGGTATGGAGGTTGGACCCCTGAGCCATACTATTGATCCATGGCCCAAGGCCTAAATGGACTTGGATGTTAGGGGCCGTACAAGTTAGATTTGGTTTTGTTTTGGGTATTTGGTTAAATTGATGAGTGGGTGTCTATTTATGGTGTCCAGTTTAGAGCAATAGATTATTCTAGAAAAAAAATATAAGCCACACGAACAGGGTAGGAATAAAAAAATGGCACTTGGGCTTTTTCCTTATCTAGGTATTTTAGAAGCATTAACATGGATCTCTTTGAGGGATGTTGTTATGATCTAGGTTTTTCAATTAGGAGTAGTTTTGTTTAAATAGTTTATGCAGATGGGTTAGATTTGGGTTTGAGGGATTTCGGTTAGAAGTTGTTTTGTTTAGGGTATCTAACTTGGCTTAAATTGGTTTTAAGTATCTAGAATCGATTTTGCCCATTTAGGTCACTTTTATTTTGAATTTGCTTTCCCATTCAGATTAAGATGAAGATTTGTTTTGTCACTCAAATCACAATTATTTAATAATCAAAACCACACCAAAGTTTTATTTTAAAATTTTATTTTTTTGGGTCTGTTGTTTCTAAATGGTCACTTTTTAAAAGCCAGTGGGAATCTGCGAAGAAATTTTATATTGGATGCCTCCTCTCCTCGATCACTTTAGAAGTGTAAGATGTTTAATTGTCTCTATCCAACTTCACTGCTGACTCTTTTGTTTTTTATTTTTATTTTTATTTTCTATTTTTATAGTAGTTATCTTCAAATTTGACACTTGGTATCTTTTCTTTTCATTCATGATTCCTTAATGTGATATCTTATAATTAGAACTGTTTTTGGCACAGGAGAAAGTTTTAAGATTCAAATAATAGAAAAATTGCCAAATCATTTTTCTCAAACTTTGTATATTATGTTTAGAATACTTCAATTTCATATTAATTTGGTAAGATCTTTTAATGTTCTTGTTGCCTATGTCTTAGCTTATGTATTATATCTTTATATAAACTAATGAAATGTTTCAACAATTCATGTTATGGATCACGTTATAGTCACTTGGATATCACTGCAAATATATATATATATATATATATCACAGTTTCCAGTGGTAAACTCTATGAATGGAACATAGATGGTTTACCCGAGCAAGAAATCCAAAACAAAATCCAGCACATAACCATGGTAGCGAATAACTATCTCAATGATGGTATTCCCAATACTGAGGTTGTAGAGCTCATTGTTTTAGGATTTACTGGAAAGTTGTTAAATTGGTGGAACCACTGTATGACAGCCACTTCTAAGGAAGACATTAAGCATGCTGTTCAAAAAGATGAGGATGAGAACCCTATCTTTGATGAACGCATAGGCAGAGGAGTTCCCGATGGAGTCAATACCCTGATCTATACGATCATGAAACACTTCATTGGTAAACCCAGCAATGTCACATCTAGGATTTACGACCAGTTGAGTAACCTTAGATGCAAAAACCTTGGAGAATATCGGTGGTACGAAGATGTATTCACCACCCGTGTCATGCATAGAAGCGATTGTAACTCTCCATTTTGGAAGGAGAAGTTTATCAATGGCTTACCCACATTGTTTGGACAGAAGGTCAAAGAAACTCTTGCCAGCTCGTTAGGGATCATAGATTATGACAACCTAACCTATGGAGACATCTCAAGCACAATCCGAAATGAAGGGATGAAGATGTGCAGAGATCTTAAAATCCAGAGCCAAGCCAACAAGAGCAAAGCCAAGTACGAAATAGGGAATTTCTGTACCCAGTATGGCTTACCTTCTATCATCCCCAAAAGGAAATCCAAACACAGAGGCGAAGAACCCTCTGAAAAACCCCACAGGAAGAAACCTGCCTCCAAACATTATAGAAAACAGAAGCTCAAACCTGATGATTTCTATAAGAAAGGCAGATCCAAGTCCACAAGAAAGTTTATACCTAAAACATCAGGAAAATGTTTTAAGTGTGGCAAGGACGGTCATTACCTAAAAGATTGTAGAGCTAAGGCCAAAACCCTTATCAATACTCTCATTAGTGACCAAACCAGCAGGCAAGAGATCTTCGAACTTCTTGAACTCGATCACCTGAGCAGTGAGTCTAGTGACCAAGAAAAACACCAGTTGTTTAGGACGTCCTCTGAAACCTCTAGAGTATCTTCTAGTTCCTCTAGTGACACAGACGAGATCCTAGCCTGTCAAGATAGTTGTTGTAGACACAAGACTATCCGTGTTCTTTCTAAGCAAGAAGAACTGCTTCTTGATCTCATAGAACAGATCAAGGACCCAGAAGAGAAAGCTCAAAGACTTAGTGAGTTCCACAAAACCCTAGTCAAGGAAACCAGTACATCCAAACCTAGGTTTCAGGAACCCAAAGTTGACTTGGAAAAAATCTACAATAGATTTACCAAATCCAAGAAAGAGTTAACCATCCAAGATCTCCAGAAAGAGATTAAGGATAACAAAGTTGAGATGAGAAACCTTAAGCAGGAATTAACCATCCTTAGCCAAATGGGGGTAAGGAAACACTCTCCCCCTTAGCCAAATGGGGGTAAACACTCTCCCCCTTAGCTTACACTACTCTTGTATAGTGTAAGCTAAGGGGGAGAGTGTAAGAGCCATGGTTATTACAAAGTAGTTCTGAGTACTAAGTAGAGGTGGAGCTCTGAGGTATTCAAATGAGAGTTGAATTTTGCCTTGACATTCTTTCTTGAAATGTCCCTTTTTCCCACACTTAAAGCATTTTCCTTTTGCTTTAGGTTTGAGGAGTTTCAAGGTTCCTGGAATCCTATAGATGCCTCTTGCTTCTAATTTTAGGCGTCTATATTCTCTGGAAACAACCCTTTCTCTTTTGAAATCCTTAAAGGCTGGATTTCCTCTGTATTTGGATTTCCATATCCTTGGAGGAAGTGGGGGTGAATCACCAAGCTGGTCATCTAGTGGTTCTTTCTCCTTTTTATCTGAAGAAGATTCATTGGAACTACTAGAAGATATGTGGCTTTCTAGGATATTAACTTCTGGAGAAGGAGAGACTGGGTTCTCTGCTTTTCGTGAATGTCTAGCCTTTGGTGAAGGGATGGGTTTTGTTGGAAGTTTGGTTTTGACACAGTTCTTTTTATGCCAAGTGAAATGTTTCTCAAAGTATTCAAAGAAAGGATAATTAGCTTTTACCTCTTTCATGAATAACTTCCATTTCTCCAAAACTTCAACCTTTTGTTTTCTGGTATGGTTTGCTCGGTAGGTTTCTCTTTTAATCCGGTTCTCTTCGGAATTAAAATCCTTTTCGAGGTAGTCCATATCAGGGATGAATTCCTTTGTCAATACTAGGAGTTGATGGTCATATTCAGATTCTTGCTGAATAGGATTCTTAAAATCAGATCCTGATGGTGAGGGAGGTTTGAGACTGTCCTGACTGTTGTTGTCTTCTTCTTGATCAACAACTGAGTCTTGCTTGGCTGTGTAACAAGGGGTACTAACCTGGGAGTGGTCTTTGACACCTTGGAACTGCGGGCCTAAGTCTCTTCTAGATATAGGAGCTCGTGTTCTAGACGAACTACTATGGGATGCAGGTCTATCTTTCAAGAGGATAGTTGGCTGCCTAAATGGTTGTCTTAGATCCATGGATCTAGACCTTGGTTCCTGGTACGGTTCCTGGTACAGATCTAATGAGGATCTGGGCAAGGGTTCTTCATACTCAAAGGGTGACCTAAACCTGGATTGGTCGAAGCTCAGTCTAACCGTTCCATCGGCTAACTGTTGGACATAATCCGGATCTGGGTTCCTAACAGGATTCTGGATCTGTAGAGGATAATTTTCATTCTCTAAAGACCAGTGTGCAGGGAATGTTATTTCTGACCATTTCAGGGTTCTTGGTACCTGAACGGTGGATCTAACATCTGAAGTTTGGATAAGAGTGGTTTCTCCTGCCTTTCTCTTATCGAAAGCTTGGATGGACATGTTTGTCCTCATGCACTTATAATACACTCGGTATATAAGAGCAAGCTGTTTGGTGCCATGTAATACAAAGATTCCATGGGTTCTGATGTTGAGGGTGAGGACCTTCAAAATATGAGGGTCGTCAAGTGCAACTGTGAGGTTTGGAAAACAGTCGAAATGAATTGGACCGTTACTCAAACTGGATTCTATGGTTCCTAGGAGACTGTCTCTGAATCTGATGAGACGGGTATCTCTGAGGGCCATAAGAACGGAGTTGTTCAAACCTTCTCTGATCAATGGTTTAACTCCTACTTGGACAAGTCCTATGTGGAGGTATTTGTGACCAGAATCCCTATGCGCTTTAATAGCTGCAGGGGATAGCAAATAACAGGTTTCATATTCCTTGTTAATGCTGTAGACTTGTTCTATAGTCCTAACATGGTAGTCCGTTCTGAAAGACTTTTTCAAGGACCATGACGAAGACTTATAGACCTGGGTTGTGGGAACTCTGGGTATGTTCCAATCTCCTAACTTCTGATCTAGATCTGAAAGCTGGTACGACTCACTGTTGATGGTTCCATCTTCTGCTGGAATCTCAGGTGGGTTTGTACTACTAGATCTAATTGAAGTGGAAGAGTCACTCCTTCTAAACATCCTATTCATCATCTTGGATTAAAGCCTAAGAAATCAATTACAACCTAGCATACTCTATCTTCCAATTTCTGGATCTATCCTTAGATCTGAAACAGGGTGTGTATGGACGCCTACTGTGCTTTGTTACCAACTTACGACCGCTCGGACACCAGACTGTAGACCTTGCTACTGCTTATACTATTTCGCTTCGTTGAGTGTACTTTCCCTATCTTCTCCGACCCTAACGCCTAACGCTCTCCTGGCTAACGGCTCAACGGGCATTACAGATTTGACTCGGGCTTCCTGCTCAACTTGGGTACTCTAGACTTCCTGGGTAGCAAACAATTACAGAACTGGGCTTACTCCTAGAATTACTGGGTAACTCATTGGCACAATACTTGGCTTAGTACACATCTGCAACAAATTGTGGGGAAAGAAACAAAGAATGGAAAAAGAAGATAACTGGGAAGTAAAGGATTAGCTTAAACAGATAATCACAAGATAATAAACAGTTTGAATGAACGGGAGGCTCAGCCTACCACAATAAGAAAGAATAGTATAAACTGACTAAGATGAAGTAGTAGATGAAGAATGCAACATATGGGAGTGGTAATGCTATCAAAAAATAGATGTAAAACAAAATAATGTTTGTTAGAGATAACATACTTCAAAGTAATACACAAAATAATGGATAACTATGGCGGTTGTACCGGCCAACTTGATTTAAAATCAAAATTTACAGTAACTTACAAACACTTATGATCGAGCTGAAATGGCTCTGATACCAAATGAGACGGGTATCTCTGAGGGCCATAAGAACGGAGTTGTTCAAACCTTCTCTGATACAAGAGTAGTGGTGCCGTTCTGAGGGCAGCACTGGGGGCGGAAGCTGGGTAAGGTTACAAATGTATTGCTATTACAAGTGTAAGCTAAGGGGGAGAGTGTAAGAGCCATGGTTATTACAAAGTAGTTCTGAGTACTAAGTAAAGGTGGAGCTCTGAGGTATTCAAATGAGAGTTGAATTTTGCCTGCTGAAGACTGAGCATGAGCGTTCCTTATATAGATGGAGGAAGGCCTGGTCTCTTCAGGAGTGTGCTGGAATTGCGGACGGAAATCACGGAAGGTAAATTGCTTTAACTGGGGTGAATAACTTTTCCACCGAAAGCAATAGTAACTTTGATGATTCTGTCGGGGCACTGTAGAGTGAATAGTATCTGGTCACCGTTTGGAACAGTGTCTTGTCCCCTTGCTTTTCTGGAATAGTAACTCTGCATAGTGTTCTGGACTGTGCAGTGAATAGTAGCTTCTGCAGCTCTGCTGGTGCGGGTACTGTTCTGAATAGTAGCCGTTTTCAGCAAAGGTGGTTCTTGAGCTATCTTCTGGGAAGTGCCTTAGTCGCTGTCCAGGTTACAACCATCATAAGGGTCCTGGGCATCCTGGAATGGGTCAAATGGATAACGACTGCAAGAGGCTTCTGAAGAGGCAGGAGAGTTCTTTTCTACTGACTCTAATTGTTCTGATTGGAGAAGCAATTGCTGGGCGAGATCCTTGAGTTCTCTGCTAGATTTACCGGCAAATTGGGCGGAGTCTAGGCTGGACTGTGATCTGGTCTGGTGATCAATAGTTCTCTGTACTGGAAGAGGAAAGTCGTTGTATAATCTGGAGATAACATCAGCTGGTCTGAATCTATCCCACCATTTTACAAAGAATTCCCTATCGAGTATATTTCTGTTGATAGCATAATTCCACATGCTGATCCAGTGGATCTTGTATTGAATTGTCATATGCAAGATGGCTGGAAACTGGGAAGAATGCTTGTTGACATGGAACTTGGAGCTGAAATACCTTAGTGCATCTTGTAGTGGGTCTGGGAAGTTTTCATTAACTGATCCAAACATTTCCCACCATTTGAGGAACCATGAAGGTATCTGGCTATTGAATTTCTTGTCGAACTGGATGAACCATGAGTGGTCATAGTTCTCATTCTGAAAGAAAAGTACCTTTTCGAAGGCGTCCATATAGTCATAATAGTTGTACCGGGGTTCTGATCCCTTGAGTACTGTAAGTCTTCTGAGCGTAGAAGGGTGTCCCCAATCTTTGCAACTTACAAAATTCTGAATTATGAACTTATGGTATAGAACCTTAGAGGGATTACTTTTTTCTCTGATGTCTTCTATTCGGGCAGACTTTTCTTGGATGAGAATGCCTTTATAGAATCTGATGTTCTTCTCTGGACTCTTGGGAAGGAAATGCCAATCATGGGGCAATACTTCCATTGCAAGTGCAAGAGGATCCGTTATATGAGCTAAGTGTGGCTCAATATAAGAGATGTGCTGAACAAATGGTTTCTTGAGATAAGGAGCTCTTCCTGTTCTGGGAGGAAGGGTGAAAGAAGGTTGCCTGGGCACAATTGGGCCGAGGGGATCTTCTACTGTGTATGGAGAAATCTCCTTGGGAGGAGGTGAAGCTAGGGCAGAGCTATAACTGTGTAGTTCCTGTCTTTGGGGCCTTTGGTAGTTTGGTTTAGGTATTGTGGAAACCAAATAACGATTAGCAACAACAGAGGGAGACACAGGTAAGGTCTTTGGAGAGGAAGAGAAAGGAACCAACGGGCCAGGGTTCTGTGCCTGACTTGTACTCCTAGTGATTGGTTTAGGCAATTTGGGAGGTTGGGGTTGTACGGGTTTCTTCCCGGACATTTTGGACTGGATTCTGCAAAAATTCACGGGTTAGGAAGTCAGGTATACTGTTCTGAGTTCCTGCAATGAATTCTATGTCAAAATCAAAAACTGAAAGGATGGCTTGCCAACGTGCAAAAATCTGTTTTGATGCAATGTTTTGAACATCTTTTTCTAAAACATGTTTTGCAGATTTACAATCAATCCGTATTAAAAACTTTTGATTTAAAAGGTCACTTTGGAATTTTGAAATGCATAGTACTATAGATAAAATCTCTTTTTTAATAGTACTATAATTTAACTGAGTGGGGGTCCAAATTCCAGAATGGAAACAGACAATCTGTTCCGGGGAGGTGGGACTGACACGCTGAAGGAGGATACCACCATAACCAATGTTGGAGGCATCAGTCTGAACGACCTTGAAGGAATTTTCAGAGGGGATTCCTAGACAAGGGAGTGTCATGACATATTTCTTGACCTGTTGGACAACCAAAGTATGGGCGGGTGTCCAGGGCGAAGGATTGGTTCGAAGTCTATCAAAGAGAGGCTTGCACTGTTGCCTAAGATTTTGATAGAAATTAGAAATGTAGTTGAGGGATCCTAAGAACCTTTGAAGTTGGGTCTTATCAAGGATTTCATCTGGGAATTTTTCAGCAAACAGGATGGCTCTATCAATTGGTTTAATGACTGCATGTTCTATGTCAAAACCTAAGAACCTAACACTGGTTTGGAAAAGCTTGATCTTCGGGGCCGAGACAACAAGACCATTTCTTTTTATGGTTTGGAAGAATGTTCTGAGATGCTTCCAATGTTTGTCTAGGGACTCAGAGAAGATGAGTACATCATCAATGTATACGATGATATGTCTGGAGAATTGGTTGAAAATCTCATTCATGATGTTTTGGAATTCAGAAGGTGCATTCTTGAGACCAAAGGGCATTACATTCCATTCGTAATGACCAAAGGGTGTGGTGAAGGCTGTTTTGTACCTATCAGGCTCACTGATTTGTATCTGCCAAAAACCACTCTTCATGTCAAACTTACTGAAAACCACTGCTTTACTAAGCCTGTTAACTAAGTCTCTCTTGTTGGGGATAGGATACCTAATCCATTCTAAGACTTTGTTAAGGGGCTTGTAATTGATGACAAGTCTAGGGACACCTCTCTCAATCTCAGCGTTTTTCTGGACATAAAAGGCTGGACAGGACCATGGTGACCTAGATCTTCTGATGATTCCTTTTCTAAGAAGATCCTCTATCTCTGCTTTGCAAGTATCCATAAGTTCTTGACTCATTTGGATAGGCCTGGCTTTGGTAGGGATGTTCTTTTCCTGGAAATCTTTGACATAAGGAAGTGCAACTTCGTGCTTTTTCCTATGCCAAAATGCTGTGGGGAGATCAGAGCAGACTTCTTGTTTGAGTTCCTCTTCAAACTTTCTAATCTCTGATTGGTAGCTTTTGCAAGCTAACTGCTTATCAACCCTCTTGTAACTTAGTTCATTACTAAGGTACTCAATGTGTTGGGTTTTGGCTTGGATAAGGTTAAGGGTCTTGGAGATGGAAACCTCATGGAGACTGTTGATGTCTTTAGGTTCAGGGCTCCTAAGAAACTTAAACTTGACTGGTTGGCCAAAAGGGTGGGTAGTGATTCCTTCACTATCCGTGGTAAAAGGATATAACAGACACATAAACGGGTTTCCTAAGATGACCCTATCTGTCATATTTTTGACAAGAACAAAGGTGGTCTTGAAACACGCATTGTTTTGGCAAACATGTGCTTTTGGGATTTTGTATTCAATCTGCATTTTCCCACCACTTGCGGAGGTTAACCGTTCTCTGGTTTTCCGGAAGTATTTAGAGGGAATGATTCCTTCTTGAATGCAGTTGAGATCAGCGCCTGAGTCTATTAAGGCTACTACCTCAAATTCAAAATCTTTGTTTATGACAATCCTGACTTTGGAATGCCATTTCTGGAAGTTAATCCGACTGATGGTTTGTAGGGACGATCTTCTAGATAGTCCTGGTACCATATCTGCAGTAGGTTTAACTGTTTCATTGGCTTCTCTATTAGAAGGGTTCTGTAATGAGGTTCTGTCCTCATTGCCTTGATGAGAAGTGTTTCTTGGAGGTTTGACTTTAAGGTTCATGAGACCATGATCAACCCTAAGGATGACTAAGTCTTGCTTAAGGCCATTTACATCAGTTTTGGTATCCTTAATCTCTTTGTGGAGATCATGGATAGTAATCTCTTTCTTGGATTTGGTAGACCTATTGTAGATTTTCTCTAAATCAACTTTGGGTTCCTGTAACCTAGGTTTGGATGTACTGGTTTCCTTGACTAGGGTTCTATGGAACTTACTAAGTTTCTGAGATTTCTCTTCTGGGTCCTTGATCTGTTCTATGAGATCTAGGAGCAGTTCTTCTTGTTGAGAAAGAACTTTGATAGTGTTGTTCCTACAACAGCTATCCTGACATGGTATGACTTCGTCGATACTACTAGAGGTGTCAGATGAAGCTCTAGGAGAAGATGACTCTTGGTAGATCTGGTGGATTTCTCTGTCTATAGAACTATTTGGAGACTCATGTTCTAGATGGTCAAGTTCTAAGATTTTGGAAATATCTTCAGATACTAAGGAATGGGTAGGAGACTTGCCTAGACATTCCTTCCTAAAATGTCCCTTTTTCCCACATTTAAAGCATTTTCCTTTTGCTTTAGCTTTGAGAAGTTTCAAGGTTCCTGGGATTCTATAGATGCCTCTTGCTTCTAATTTTAGGCGTCTATATTCTCTGGAAACAATCCTTTCTCTTTTGAAATCCTTAAAGGCTGGATTTCCTCTGTATTTGGATTTCCATATCCTTGGAGGAAGTGGGGGTGAATCACCAAGCTGGTCATCTAGTGGTTCTTTCTCCTTTTTATCTGAAGAAGATTCATTGGAACTACTAGAAGATATGTGGCTTTCTAGGATATTAACTTCTGGAGAAGGAGAGACTGGGTTCTCTGCTTTTCGTGAATGTCTAGCCTTTGGTGAAGGGATGGGTTTTGTTGGAAGTTTGGTTTTGACACAGTTCTTTTTATGCCAAGTGAAATGTTTCTCAAAGTATTCAAAGAAAGGATAATTAGCTTTTACCTCTTTCATGAATAACTTCCATTTCTCCAAAACTTCAACCTTTTGTTTTCTGGTATGGTTTGCTCGGTAGGTTTCTCTTTTAATCCGGTTCTCTTCGGAATTAAAATCCTTTTCGAGGTAGTCCATATCAGGGATGAATTCCTTTGTCAACACTAGGAGCTGATGGTCATATTCAGATTCTTGCTGAATAGGATTCTTAAAATCAGATCCTGATGGTGAGGGAGGTTTGAGACTGTCCTGACTGTTGTTGTCTTCTTCTTGATCAACAACTGAGTCTTGCTTGGCTGTGTAACAAGGGGTACTAACCTGGGAGTGGTCTTTGACACCTTGGAACTGCGGGCCTAAGTCTCTTCTAGATATAGGAGCTCGTGTTCTAGACGAACTACTATGGGATGCAGGTCTATCTTTCAAGAGGATAGTTGGCTGCCTAAATGGTTGTCTTAGATCCATGGATCTAGACCTTGGTTCCTGGTACGGTTCCTGGTACAGATCTAATGAGGATCTGGGCAAGGGTTCTTCATACTCAAAGGGTGACCTAAACCTGGATTGGTCGAAGCTCAGTCTAACCGTTCCATCGGCTAACTGTTGGACATAATCCGGATCTGGGTTCCTAACAGGATTCTGGATCTGTAGAGGATAATTTTCATTCTCTAAAGACCAGTGTGCAGGGAATGTTATTTCTGACCATTTCAGGGTTCTTGGTACCTGAACGGTGGATCTAACATCTGAAGTTTGGATAAGAGTGGTTTCTCCTGCCTTTCTCTTATCGAAAGCTTGGATGGACATGTTTGTCCTCATGCACTTATAATACACTCGGTATATAAGAGCAAGCTGTTTGGTGCCATGTAATACAAAGATTCCATGGGTTCTGATGTTGAGGGTGAGGACCTTCAAAATATGAGGGTCGTCAAGTGCAACTGTGAGGTTTGGAAAACAGTCGAAATGAATTGGACCGTTACTCAAACTGGATTCTATGGTTCCTAGGAGACTGTCTCTGAATCTGATGAGACGGGTATCTCTGAGGGCCATAAGAACGGAGTTGTTCAAACCTTCTCTGATCAATGGTTTAACTCCTACTTGGACAAGTCCTATGTGGAGGTATTTGTGACCAGAATCCCTATGCGCTTTAATAGCTGCAGGGGATAGCAAATAACAGGTTTCATATTCCTTGTTAATGCTGTAGACTTGTTCTATAGTCCTAACATGGTAGTCCGTTCTGAAAGACTTTTTCAAGGACCATGACGAAGACTTATAGACCTGGGTTGTGGGAACTCTGGGTATGTTCCAATCTCCTAACTTCTGATCTAGATCTGAAAGCTGGTACGACTCACTGTTGATGGTTCCATCTTCTGCTGGAATCTCAGGTGGGTTTGTACTACTAGATCTAATTGAAGTGGAAGAGTCACTCCTTCTAAACATCCTATTTATCATCTTGGATTAAAGCCTAAGAAATCAATTACAACCTAGCATACTTCTATCTTCCAATTTCTGGATCTATCCTTAGATCTGAAACAGGGTGTGTATGGACGCCTACTGTGCTTTGTTACCAACTTACGACCGCTCGGACACCATTCTGTAAACCTTGCTACTGCTTACACTATTTCGCTTTGTTGAGTGTACTTTCCCTATCGTTTCCGACCCTAACGCCTAACGCTCTCCTGGCTAACGGCTCAACGGGCATTACAGATTGACTCGGGCTTCCTGCTCAACTTGGGTACTCTAGACTTTCTGGGTAGCAAACAATCACAGAGCTGGGCTTACTCCTAGAATTACTGGATAACACCATGGCACAATACCTGGCTTAGTACACATCTTGCAACAAATTGTGGGAATAGAAACAAAGGATGGAAAAAGAAGATAACTGGGAAGTAAAGGATTAGCTTAAACAGATAATCACAAGATAATAAACAGTTTGAATGAACGGGAGGCTCAGCCTACCACAATAAGAAAGAATAGTATAAACTGACTAAGATGAAGTAGTAGATGAAGAATGCAACATATGGGAGTGGTAATGCTATCAAAAAATAGATGTAAAACAAAATAATGTTTGTTAGAGATAACATACTTCAAAGTAATACACAAAATAATGGATAACTATGGCGGTTGTACCGGCCAACTTGATTTAAAATCAAAATTTACAGTAACTTACAAACACTTATGATCGAGCTGAAATGGCTCTGATACCAAATGGGGGTAAGCTACCCTTTTATGGTAGCTTACCCCCAAAGAATAGTGGTCCACCCCCAAAGAATCTAGAGTTCACTTCGCAGCAAGGAAATGAGGACAGAATCTCATTACAGAACCCTTCTGATGACGAAGTTGATGAAACAGTTAACCCTACTGCAGAAATGGAACTAGAACCTGGAACGTTCTTGTCAACCATCAGTAGTATTAACTTCCAAAAATGGCATTCCAAAGTCAGGATTGTCATAAGCAATGATTTTGAATTTGAGGTAGTTGCCCTAATAGATTCGGGTGCTGATCTCAATTGCATTCAAGAAGGCATTATCCCCTCTAAATACTTCCAGAAAACCAAGGAAAGGTTAACTTCTGCAAGTGGTGGAAAAATGCAGATTGAATTCAAAATCCCAGATGCACAGGTTTGCCAAGACAATGTGTGCTTTAGAACCACCTTTGTTCTTGTCAAAAATATAACAGATAGGGTCATCTTAGGAAACCCGTTCATGTGTCTGTTGTATCCATTCATCACGGATAGTGAAGGAATCACTACCCACCATTTTGGTCAACCTATTAAGTTTAAGTTTCTTAGGAACCCTGAACTAAGAGAGATTGAAAGTCTCCAAAAAGTTTCTGTTTCTAAAAACCTTAACCTTATCCATACCAAAACACATTCCTCTGAACAAGCCCAGAACCTTGATCAGATCCCATTCATGATTGATGATCCTTTAGACTCCAATCAGTCCCTGGATTCATCTTTACATCCCATTCCATACATACAGCATAAAAACATTTGCATGATGACATCTCATGATTTTAACAAAAATGCTTTTGAAAACAACCATTTTGTTAATACAGGAATGTCTTCAAGAAAAGGAAAAGCACCCATAAGGGAATTTCCTCAAATGCATGAAGGCGCTTCTTCTGGAAAAGAACCCAGAAAAGCAACATCCCTTCAAAATAGGTACCCAACTTCGGTTACCTATTCCAGTGATGATATGGCTATTACTCTTCAAGAGGTTAAAAACCAAGCCTTGCAATTTAGCAATGGAGTGTACACAGATCTCCCACCCTCCACTAAATTCATCCTTGATAACCTTCAGAGAGCTTTTACCCAAAATCACAACCACCTTTTCCAAAGAACCCTCAGAGCACTAGAAATAAACCTAGTCAACCTTGAGGAAGGAAATGCAATTCTCACTAGTCAACTCTTTGGCAAAGAGGATATCCATTCAATGGATAAAATGACTATTATGAGCACAGATTATGCTAGGTTAAGTCTTAAGACTCAAAACCAGCTAAGAAGTGCTGTCGCCAACTTGCCCTCCGATATACAAAAACGTATATTGGACAGCAAGGCAATGACTGAATCATGTGACCAATGGTTCAAGCATTTTAAAATTATGGTCATTACTCATTTTCCAGTTTATGGTGAAGACCCGGCTGATTATAATTGTGCCTTCATCAAAGCAACCTGGGAAAAGTACTTTGGAAGCAGCCAAAGGGTCTATGAGAAGAAACATCCCTTCCCCGGCCTAATAATCAACTATGAAGATTGGACTGTTGAAGAAGATCCAAGCTGGCTTTCACAGATGTTCGAATATGGGTTCGTCAGGCTCATCAAGCTAACAAGCCATGACCTGATCAACCAGTTTCCACTAATCATCCGACAGACTGTTTCTAAGATCAAGAGTCCTTTTGTATCCATCAGATGCTGGAGCACTCTCCCCCAATGGGACAGAAACAACTGGATGATTGTGCAACCTTCGCACCACCTTGTACTCATCAATGGGTACACCCATAATGGCCCTTGGTATGAAGGAGACTCCTATCTCCACATTGAAGACCCCAATACTCTTGCAAACTGCTGGAGTGGTTACTTCAACAATGAGATCTTAGATGTCACCAATGAGCTATGGCAAAATTACCACTTCGTTGGCAATACTGGCAGAATTTCAGTATTTACCACCAAGCCATATTCAGAAGCTCTCCATACCGAAAGGATTGACTACATTGACCCAGGACAGTTAGTTCTGCAACAAGCAGATTATGAACCTATCCTATACTGTGGTCTTTGTGACAAATTTGACCAGTATCATGAACATGGCCACGACTATGACCCTTCGGGAGATCCTTATCTTGGCTACCCATCTGGTTATGATACTGATTGATTGCTTCCGAATGCTCCAGAACAGCTTCAGAAGCCCCAGTATAGCTCAAGAACCACCTTTGCCAAAACGGTTACTATTCAGAACAGTACCCGCACCAGCAAAGTTGCAGTAGCTACTATTCAGAAAAGCAAGGGGACAAGACACTGTTCCAAACAGTGACCAGATACTGTTCACTCTACAGTGCCCCGACAGAATCATCAAAGTTACTATTGCTTTCGGTGGAAAAGATATTCACCCCAGTTAAAGCAATTTACCTTCCGTGATTCCCGTCCGCAATTCCAGCAGGCTCCTGAACACTCCCAAGGCTCCCTCCTCCTATATAAGGCATCCTTGGCCTCAGTCTTCAGCAGGCAAAATTCAACTCTCATTTGAATACCTCAGAGCTCCACCTTTACTTAGTACTCAGAACTACTTTGTAATAACCATGGCTCTTACACTCTCCCCCTTAGCTTACACTTGTAATAGCAATACATTTGTAACCTTACCCAGCTTCCGCCCCCAGTGCTGCCCTCAGAACGGCACCACTACTCTTGTATGGTAGCTTACCCCCATTTGTAAACCTGGATTGGTCGAAGCTCAGTCTAACCGTTCCATCGGCTAACTGTTGGACATAATCCGGATCTGGGTTCCTAACAGGATTCTGGATCTGTAGAGGATAATTTTCATTCTCTAAAGACCAGTGTGCAGGGAATGTTATTTCTGACCATTTCAGGGTTCTTGGTACCTGAATGGTGGATCTAACATCTGAAGTTTGGATAAGAGTGGTTTCTCCTGCCTTTCTCTTATCGAAAGCTTGGATGGACATGTTTGTCCTCATGCACTTATAATACACTCGGTATATAAGAGCAAGCTGTTTGGTGCCATGTAATACAAAGATTCCATGGGTTCTGATGTTGAGGGTGAGGACTTGTCCAAATGGCTCTTACACTCTCCCCCTTAGCCAAATGGCTCTTACACTCTCCCCCATTTGATACCAAATGGGGGTAAGCTACCATACAAGAGTAGTGGTGCCGTTCTGAGGGCAGCACTGGGGGCGGAAGCTGGGTAAGGTTACAAATGTATTGCTATTACAAGTGTAAGCTAAGGGGGAGAGTGTAAGAGCCATGGTTATTACAAAGTAGTTCTGAGTACTAAGTAAAGGTGGAGCTCTGAGGTATTCAAATGAGAGTTGAATTTTGCCTGCTGAAGACTGAGCATGAGCGTTCCTTATATAGATGGAGGAAGGCCTGGTCTCTTCAGGAGTGTGCTGGAATTGCGGACGGAAATCACGGAAGGTAAATTGCTTTAACTGGGGTGAATAACTTTTCCACCGAAAGCAATAGTAACTTGAATGATTCTGTCGGGGCACTGTGGAGTGAACAGTATCTGGTCACTGTTTGGAACAGTGTCTTGTCCCCTTGCTTTTCTGGAATAGTGACTCTGCATAGTGTTCTGGACTGTGCAGTGAATAGTAGCTTTCTGCAGCTTTGCTGGTGCGGGTACTGTTCTGAATAGTAACCGTTCTGAGCAAAGGTGGTTCTTGAGCTTATACCGGGGCTTTAGGAGCTGTTTCTGAGCAGCAGGAAGCAATCAGTCAGTATCATAACCGGATGGATACCCTTCGTAAGGATCAAAAGCAGGAGGTTCATCATAATGCTCATGCTCGTGATATTCCTTAAACAGATTACAAAACCCACAATAAAGGAGAGGTTCGTAGTCTGCTTTCTGGGCAGTGTACTGAGGGGGATCAAGACAGATAACTCCTTCTGTGTTGAAAGCCTCTGAGTAAGGTTTGGTGGTGAATACTGTAATTCTGCCAGTATTTCCTACAAAATGGTAGTTTTCCCAAAGTTCTCCAGTGATAATCCTTAGTTCATTGCTGAAGTAGTTTTTCCACTGTCCAACGAGGGCTAGAGGATCTTTATAGGAAAGGTAGGAATCACCATCAAACCAAGGGCCATTGTGAGAATACCCGTTAATGAGAACAAGGTGGTGAGCAGGTTGAATAGTCATCCAATTGTTACCGTCCCATTGTGGGAGAGTGCACCAACATCTGATTGTCACGAATGGACTTTTGATCTTTGTTACAACCTGTTGTATTATGAGGGGGAATTGGCTGATCTGAACATGGTTCGTTAGCTTGATAAGTCTAAGGAAGCCATATTCAAACATTCTTGAAAGCCAGCTGGGGTTTCTGTCATCATCGTCTGCCCCGTCTTCATAGTTGACTATTAGACCAGGAAAAGGATGTTGCTTTTCATAAACCCTGTGACTGTATCTGAAGTGGTGGTTCCAGGTTTCTTGGATGAGGGCAGTTTCAGTGGGATCTGCTACTTCACCAGGGACCTGAAAATGGGTGGTGACCATAATTTCAAGATGCCTGAACCATTGGTCACATGATTCAGTCATAGCCTTGCTTCTAAATATACGTTCTTGTATATCAGAAGGCAAGTTGGCAACAGCACTTCTTAGCTGGTTTTGAGTCTTAAGACTTAACCTAGCATAATCGGTGCCCATAATAGTCGTTTTATCCATAGAATGGACATCCTCTTTGCCAAAGAGTTGACTAGTGAGAATTGCATTTCCTTCCTCAAGGTTAACTAGGTTTATTTCTAGTGCTCTGAGGGTTCTTTGGAAAAGGTGGTTGTGATTTTGGGTAAAAGCTCTCTGAAGGTTATCAAGGATGAATTTAGTGGAGGGTGGAAGATCTGTGTACACTCCATTGCTAAATTGCAAAGCTTGGTTTTTAACTTCATGAAGAGTAATAGCCATATCAACACTGGAATAGGTAACCGAAGTTGGATACCTGTTTTGAAGGGATGTTGCTTTTCTGGGTTCTTTTCCAGAAGAAGCGCCTTCATGCATTTGAGGAAATTCCCTTATGGGTGCTTTTCCTTTTCTTGAAGACATTCCTGTATTAACAAAATGGTTGTTTTCAAAAGCATTTTTGTTAAAATCATGAGATGTCATCATGCAAATGTTTATATGCTGTATGTATGGGATGGGATGTAAAGATGAATCCAGGGACTGATTGGAGTCTAAAGGATCATCAATCATGAATGGGATCTGATCAAGGTTCTGGGCTTGTTCAGAGGAATGTGTTTTGGTATGGATAAGGTTAAGGTTTTTAGAAACAGAAACTTTTTGGAGACTTTCAATCTCTCTTAGTTCAGGGTTCCTAAGAAACTTAAACTTAATAGGTTGACCAAAATGGTGGGTAGTGATTCCTTCACTATCCGTGATGAATGGATACAACAGACACATGAACGGGTTTCCTAAGATGACCCTATTTGTTATATTTTTGACAAGAACAAAGGTGGTTCTAAAGCACACATTGTCTTGGCAAACCTGTGCATCTGGGATTTTGAATTCAATCTGCATTTTTCCACCACTTGCAGAAGTTAACCTTTCTTTGGTTTTCTGGAAGTATTTAGAGGGGATAATGCCTTCTTGAATGCAATTGAGATCAGCACCCGAATCTATTAGGGCAACAACCTCAAATTCAAAATCACTGCTTATGACAATCCTGACTTTGGAATGCCATTTTTGGAAGTTAATACTACTGATGGTTGACAAGAACGTTCCAGGTTCTGGTTCCATTTCTACAGTAGGGTTAACTGTTTCATCAACTTCGTCATCAGAAGGGTTCTGTAATGAGATTCTGTCCTCATTTCCTTGCTGCGAAGTGAACTCTAGATTCTTGACCCTAAGGTCCATGAGACCATGATCAACCCTAAGGATGGTTAATTCCTGCTTAAGGTTTCTCATCTCAACTTTGTTATCCTTAATCTCTTTCTGGAGATCTTGGATGGTTAACTCTTTCTTGGATTTGGTAAATCTATTGTAGATTTTTTCCAAGTCAACTTTGGGTTCCTGAAACCTAGGTTTGGATGTACTGGTTTCCTTGACTAGGGTTTTGTGGAACTCACTAAGTCTTTGAGCTTTCTCTTCTGGGTCCTTGATCTGTTCTATGAGATCAAGAAGCAGTTCTTCTTGCTTAGAAAGAACACGGATAGTCTTGTGTCTACAACAACTATCTTGACAGGCTAGGATCTCGTCTGTGTCACTAGAGGAACTAGAAGATACTCTAGAGGTTTCAGAGGATGTCCTAAACAACTGGTGTTTCTCTTGGTTACTAGACTCACTGCTTAGGTGATCGAGTTCAAGAAGTTTGAAGATTTCTTCCTTACTGGTTTGGTCACTAATGAGGGTATTGATAAGGATTTTGGCCTTAGCTTTACACTCTTTTTGGAAATGACCTTTCTTTCCACGCTTAAAACATGTTCCTGATGTTTTAGGTATGAATCTACTTGTGGACTTGGATCTTTCCTCATATTGGAGGTCAGGTGGTGTAGGCCTAGGATACCAATCTTTGGTGTGGCTGGTTAGGTTCACCTTGGGTTGGTAAAGCCTTTTTTCCTGTAGTCCTTGAAACTGGTCTTCTAGAAGTTCTATCTCCTTTTCATCTTCTGAGGAGGTTCTGCTAGAACTGCTAGAGGCTGTATGAACATCTAAGGTGACAAGCCGGTTGTCCCTAGAGGTATGGTCTGGTGAAGGGGAAACTGGTTCTTTCTTCACGAGTTCCTCAAGCTTTTGGGTAACAATTACTATGGCTGTTTGGTCCTTAGGTTTGAGACTGGCTTGTCTCACTGTGGGGAGCTTGACTAAGAGTTTCTCTAGGGGCTGGACAGATTTGCTGGGGTTTCCTGGTTGGAGGATAACCTTGTTGTCTATCTGGCCTTCTATCCTATCAAGTTGTTTCCCTATGACTCCTAAGCACTGGTTGGTATAGTTGTTCTGCTCTATTACTTTCTTTACAACCTTTTCTTCTGGGGTTGTACACTTAAAAAGAGAGGCAGTGACATTAGTACCACGGTGGTTAAAGAGTAAGGCTTCTTGGCATGGTATGCATGGTGTGACATCATCTGGACTACTAGAGGTGCTAGAAGAAACTCTAGGAGAGGATGACTCTTGGTAGATCTGGTGGATTTCTCTGTCAATAGAACTATTTGGAGACTCATGTTCTGGATGGTCAAGTTCTAAGATTTTGGAAATATCCTCAGATACTAAGGAATGGGTAGGAGATTTGCCTGGACATTCTTTCTTGAAATGTCCCTTTTTCCCACACTTAAAGCATTTTCCTTTTGCTTTAGGTTTGAGGAGTTTCAAGGTTCCTGGAATCCTATAGATGCCTCTTGCTTCTAATTTTAGGCGTCTATATTCTCTGGAAACAACCCTTTCTCTTTTGAAATCCTTAAAGGCTGGATTTCCTCTGTATTTGGATTTCCATATCCTTGGAGGAAGTGGGGGTGAATCACCAAGCTGGTCATCTAGTGGTTCTTTCTCCTTTTTATCTGAAGAAGATTCATTGGAACTACTAGAAGATATGTGGCTTTCTAGGATATTAACTTCTGGAGAAGGAGAGACTGGGTTCTCTGCTTTTCGTGAATGTCTAGCCTTTGGTGAAGGGATGGGTTTTGTTGGAAGTTTGGTTTTGACACAGTTCTTTTTATGCCAAGTGAAATGTTTCTCAAAGTATTCAAAGAAAGGATAATTAGCTTTTACCTCTTTCATGAATAACTTCCATTTCTCCAAAACTTCAACCTTTTGTTTTCTGGTATGGTTTGCTCGGTAGGTTTCTCTTTTAATCCGGTTCTCTTCGGAATTAAAATCCTTTTCGAGGTAGTCCATATCAGGGATGAATTCCTTTGTCAATACTAGGAGCTGATGGTCATATTCAGATTCTTGCTGAATAGGATTCTTAAAATCAGATCCTGATGGTGAGGGAGGTTTGAGACTGTCCTGACTGTTGTTGTCTTCTTCTTGATCAACAACTGAGTCTTGCTTGGCTGTGTAACAAGGGGTACTAACCTGGGAGTGGTCTTTGACACCTTGGAACTGCGGGCCTAAGTCTCTTCTAGATATAGGAGCTCGTGTTCTAGACGAACTACTATGGGATGCAGGTCTATCTTTCAAGAGGATAGTTGGCTGCCTAAATGGTTGTCTTAGATCCATGGATCTAGACCTTGGTTCCTGGTACGGTTCCTGGTACAGATCTAATGAGGATCTGGGCAAGGGTTCTTCATACTCAAAGGGTGACCTAAACCTGGATTGGTCGAAGCTCAGTCTAACCGTTCCATCGGCTAACTGTTGGACATAATCCGGATCTGGGTTCCTAACAGGATTCTGGATCTGTAGAGGATAATTTTCATTCTCTAAAGACCAGTGTGCAGGGAATGTTATTTCTGACCATTTCAGGGTTCTTGGTACCTGAACGGTGGATCTAACATCTGAAGTTTGGATAAGAGTGGTTTCTCCTGCCTTTCTCTTATCGAAAGCTTGGATGGACATGTTTGTCCTCATGCACTTATAATACACTCGGTATATAAGAGCAAGCTGTTTGGTGCCATGTAATACAAAGATTCCATGGGTTCTGATGTTGAGGGTGAGGACCTTCAAAATATGAGGGTCGTCAAGTGCAACTGTGAGGTTTGGAAAACAGTCGAAATGAATTGGACCGTTACTCAAACTGGATTCTATGGTTCCTAGGAGACTGTCTCTGAATCTGATGAGACGGGTATCTCTGAGGGCCATAAGAACGGAGTTGTTCAAACCTTCTCTGATCAATGGTTTAACTCCTACTTGGACAAGTCCTATGTGGAGGTATTTGTGACCAGAATCCCTATGCGCTTTAATAGCTGCAGGGGATAGCAAATAACAGGTTTCATATTCCTTGTTAATGCTGTAGACTTGTTCTATAGTCCTAACATGGTAGTCCGTTCTGAAAGACTTTTTCAAGGACCATGACGAAGACTTATAGACCTGGGTTGTGGGAACTCTGGGTATGTTCCAATCTCCTAACTTCTGATCTAGATCTGAAAGCTGGTACGACTCACTGTTGATGGTTCCATCTTCTGCTGGAATCTCAGGTGGGTTTGTACTACTAGATCTAATTGAAGTGGAAGAGTCACTCCTTCTAAACATCCTATTCATCATCTTGGATTAAAGCCTAAGAAATCAATTACAACCTAGCATACTTCTATCTTCCAATTTCTGGATCTATCCTTAGATCTGAAACAGGGTGTGTATGGACGCCTACTGTGCTTTGTTACCAACTTACGACCGCTCGGACACCATTCTGTAAACCTTGCTACTGCTTACACTATTTCGCTTTGTTGAGTGTACTTTCCCTATCGTTTCCGACCCTAACGCCTAACGCTCTCCTGGCTAACGGCTCAACGGGCATTACAGATTGACTCGGGCTTCCTGCTCAACTTGGGTACTCTAGACTTCCTGGGTAGCAAACAATTACAGAACTGGGCTTACTCCTAGAATTACTGGATAACACCATGGCACAATACCTGGCTTAGTACACATCTTGCAACAAATTGTGGGAATAGAAACAAAGGATGGAAAAAGAAGATAACTGGGAAGTAAAGGATTAGCTTAAACAGATAATCACAAGATAATAAACAGTTTGAATGAACGGGAGGCTCAGCCTACCACAATAAGAAAGAATAGTATAAACTGACTAAGATGAAGTAGTAGATGAAGAATGCAACATATGGGAGTGGTAATGCTATCAAAAAATAGATATAAAACAAAATAATGTTTGTTAGAGATAACATACTTCAAAGTAATACACAAAATAATGGATAACTATGGCGGTTGTACCGGCCAACTTGATTTAAAATCAAAATTTACAGTAACTTACAAACACTTATGATCGAGCTAAAATGGCTCTGATACCAAATGGGGGTAAGCTACCATACAAGAGTAGTGGTGCCGTTCTGAGGGCAGCACTGGGGGCGGAAGCTGGGTAAGGAAACCAGCTTGAGTTTGAGTAACGGTCAAGTTGGCCGTTTGATATATATATATATATCGGTGTATGTTCTATTAGTGCTCTCAATCATGTTATGATATTAGAATCATAATTAGATAGGTCCATGAAAGAATCATCCTTCAATTGTGTTCTTTGTGGACATCATTATAAAAAATAAAAATAAAAAATAAAAAATAAAAAAACATGTATCATTTGTGTAAGGTATGTTAATGCTCTCAATTATGTTATGAAACTAGAATTGTAAAGTTGTAATTTACAACTATATGTTTTATTGGCTTTAATTCCGTGCCAAATTTGTTTGTAATTTTATTCAATCTTTTGTACCCTATATTTATTGTGGGATTTAATTGTAAGGGTTGTGTGATAGAGAGAGAGAGTGTGAAGACTCAAGTAATTGAAGACAGAAGAGTTTTCACGGGTAGCTCACGACTAAGCATCCCGCGAAATGATGCATGTGCCCTACACATGACTGGAATGCGAAGAGTCAGGACAGATGGAGACAGCTGTGATTCGCGAGTAGCTCGCGAGTAAGGCCTTCTTGCGAGACACTCGCGAAACATTCTGTTTTGCCAGACTGTGCTATCTGATACACACTTTCTGTACCCACACCATATATACCCACATTACCCACAAAATTTAAGGAGTGCTTCAGAGAGAAAACCCTAGCCACAAACCTTGAGAGTTAGATATTGTTATACCCACAATCCTCTACACAATTGCTTGTGGATTTTCCTCAACTCCTACCTCTCCATTTCCATACCATTGAGAGGTTGATAGCCCAAACACTTACCACACCCTTTAAAAGTGTTAAGTGAGGTTTTGGTGCTGCTGGGAAGCATTGGAAGGCCAAGGATGGCAGATGCAACATGGAGCTTATTGCGGGATCCGGAGAGCTAGACAAAACACGGTTCCGAGAAGCCTTGTTGTAGTAGGAGCTTGGAGGGCTTAGGTACATCGGGTATATTAGGCTTGGAGGGTCTCTTGCTAACCCATATATCCCAACTGATTGTATAGTGGATCGATTACTGCTTGGAGGGCGGCAGAGAGGTTTTTTGCCGAGTTCTTCGGTTTCCTCTTCGATAACACATTGGCGTGTTATCTTGTGTTTGCATTCTTTTTCCCTATTCTTTTACCTTTCATTTTACTGTTGTGTTATAATGTTTATAGGTTAGAGTAGCTTGTTTGTTTATCCGTTCACATTTACTCTATTTCACAATTAGTATTAAGTTAGAGTAAAATCAATCGAGCCATAACTTTAATTTGGGGGTTTAAATAGCTCTTGTGTTTTCACACATTTTTGAGCATTCAATTGGTATCAAAGCAGGTACACTCGCTGTGGTTTAATTACCTGAGTGTGATCCTTGACCCTTTATGATGAACCGGTCACAATCTCTCAATGCCCCACCATTCTTTGATGGGGGCAATTATGCCTTTTGGAAGGTCCAAATAAGGGCATTCTTGTGTGCTATAGATGAGTCTGTATGGGATTCCGTTGAGAATGGGTATGTTAAACCCACAACAGCCAAGTCTGAATGGGACAAGGCAGCTCTTGCATTAGCTAATGCGAATAGTAAGGCCATTAATGCTATATTCTATGGTGTGTCCCCTGATGAGTTTCACAGGATATCGCACGTGGAGACAGCCAAGGAAGCTTGGACGATTCTTGAGACTACCTATAAGGGTACCAAGAAAGTCAAGGACACGAAGCTCCAAATGTGTACCACCAGATTTGAAGAGCTTAAGATGGGACATGATGAGGCTTTCGATTGTTTCTATGGAAAGCTCAATGAAATTGTAATTACTAAGCTCAATCTCGGAGAGAAGATTGAAGATTCTAAGGTGGTGAGAAAGATTTTGAGGTCTTTACTGGAGAGTTTCCAAGCAAAAGTCACAGCTATAGAAGAGAGTAAAGACTTGGAAGAGATCAAAATCCAAGAGCTAATTGGATCTCTCCAAACATATGAGATGGGACTGCCTTCTCATAAATCGAGCAAATCTCTTGCTCTTAAAACCATCACTGAGAGAATGGACGACTCCTTCGAAGAGGATGATGTGGAGAAGGAAGTAGCATTCCTTGCAAAGAACTTTCAAAAATTTCTGAAGATGAAAAATAGTGGGAAGCCTTTCAACAAAGGAAAGTTTTCATCCTCCAAGGGTGATAGGAAGGAGTTTAAGAAGAAAGATGGGAAGGAGTTTCAATTCCCTCAAGGAATTGTGTGTTACGAATGCAATGGCCATGGGCATCTTAAGAAGGAGTGTCCTAACTACCTGAAAGGGAAGGGTAAAGTGTTTACCACTACCCTTAGTGATTCTGACAGCTCAAACTCAGACACTGAAGGAGAATGTGACAGTGAAGGGAATTATAGGGCTTTTATGGCTATTGCCTCAGTTGAGTCAAAAGATGATTTGAGCAATTTGGTTAATGAACTTGGTAATATTTCTGAGGATGAGGAAATTGAAGAATCCGAAGATGAAGATGTATGCCAAAATGAAGGGGAGAACAACCTTCAAGAAGCCTATGATTCTCTGCTGGAAGATTGTGGAAAATACGCCAAAGTTGCTAACCTTGCTGTGAAAAAGATGAAAAAGGTTGAAGAAGAACATAAGGGTATACTTGTGCAACTTAAGGAATCAAAGTGTGAAGAAGAAAGACTCAAAGGAGAGTTGGTTACAGCTTATTCTAAGATCAAGTTTCTTGAACTTGAAATCATTCAAGCAAATGTCAAGGTTGAGCGCATCTCCACCAAGAAACTTGACAATGTGCTATCTTCTCAGAAATCTTCACATGATAAGACCGGTTTGGGTTATACCGGAGAAGGAAGTTCTAGCAGCGAACCCAAGAAGGAAATATGGTTCATATTAGTCAAGAATGATGAGAAACTTAAAGAAGTAAAGCCTGAGACTGAGACCCTTGCTGTAGTTAAGAGGACCGTTGGTGCAAAACCAAAGGAAAAAGGGAAGTCATTACCAAAAAATCAAAGGGGGCCTCAAGTAAAGCATTTGTGTCATCATTGTGGCGCACAAGGACACACAAGGCCGAATTGTTTCAAGCTTCATGCACTCAAAAAGGTTGATTCGATGCGTGGTCAAGAAACGTCAAGGAGAAGACCAAGGGGAGCACAAGCTAAGGGAAATAGTGAAGGACATCTCATTGGCGATGTGATGGAAATGCTGAAAAACATATCCCTATGCCTTGCTAGCTTCACTCCGAGGTTTGAAAGTTATGTTAGTCGTACCCCGCCATCTAAGGGTCTCACCCAAAACACTCATAAAGTGTGGGTGCAGAAGGGTACTTATGCATGATCTCTTCCTATGTCCATGCATTAATACTTCCAATGTTTAGGGTCATAGGTTCATGCATCATGTCATGCATTGCTTTCGGTTTATAGCATGTTTCTTTTACAAGTTTTATTTTATACTTGTTTTTGTTGATCTTACTTTACTTGTTCTGTTTTTGAGTGTGTTCAAAAATTCAAAAACCCATAAAAATTGAAAAATCTTCAAAAAGTTTGATCACTTATGTTGTGTATATCACATGTGAGTTTGGCCTAGTACCTTCGTACTAATGGCATAGTGCATTTACAAGCTTAGCTTGTTATATATGCACATATATCTTTGTGGGAAAAATCTTGAAAACTATGGGTGACTGTTGTAAATAGATCTTCAAGCTTGTCATGAATGATTGGTCAATAGTCTTGATGGTCTTGATACTTGCATAGACTTGTGCCTATATATCTTCCCACCTTTATTTTTTCTGTTTTTGTAATAGAGCTCACCAAATGTAAATCTCAAAATGAAAAAGAGATTATGAGCTGCAAAAGCCTGTCACACATACTAGTATTTGACTAGGAAAAAGGGAAAGCGACTCTCGTATTGAAATATATGGTGCTCAAAAAGCCAAAGGCTAACTCTCAATGTTGAAATATCAAAAAATTTGAAGCACTAATCTCAAAGAGAGATGTATTATCCAAAAAGGATCAAATGTTTTGATTTATGCAGAAGCCAAATGAAAAGCTTCTAAGTTTTGTAATCATTCTCTTATGGGAGGTCATATATGCTCATTTCTATTATTGAGATAGTCCACTTGATTGAGTACCAGTTGTGTATGACTTGATTGAATTGATCGTTAAAGCTTCACTCTAGTCTAAGGACTATTCCACATTTGATACTCACCCACAACACACAAGACTTTGATTCAATTAATGCTTATCTCATTTGTGTGATTGTTCATGTTCAAATGTGATGTGTATGCTCAATCACATGTCAATCAAACCCAAAAAGATTTTTGAGTGTTTTATATGTTTTTGAAAGTGATTTTATACTTTCGTGCTTTTAGTTTTTGTTCAAAATGCATTTTTGTGTTTTTCTTCAAAAACTAGTTCAGAGGCTGTTTCACGAGAAGCTCGCGACTTAGAGCTTCCAGCGAAATGTGCTTAAAGGAAATTAAAAAGTCACATTTTCATACAGAGAGTCTCGCTACTGCCTCGCGAGTATTTCACGACTAAACTCTTCTCGCGAAATGTTTTTAGGCAAAAATTGGAAATTTTTCAATTTCATACTAAGGCTATCGTGACTGTTTCGCGACTAAAAGCTTCTCGCGAAAGCTTCAGTGTGTCTCGCGACTAATATCGCTACTACCTAACCCGCGAAAAACGCGTGTTTTCAGTTTTTATGTAGTAGATGTGACAGCTTTTCAAACACTTTGTTTTTCCCTCGCACTACCTCTCTCGAACCCCTCTCAACCCAAAATCAATTTTCACTCAAACCCCATCATTTTCAAGCAAAAATCTCTGCAAAATCACTTCAAGGTATGTTTTCCTAAACATTGTTTTCATTTTTTGTCTTAGATTATGCAGATTTTAGCTTAGGGTTTTGAAATTTGGGGATTTTCGAAAAAGGGGTTGGGGTTCTTATTTTTGTGAAATTTTTTCAAAATTTTGATTGGGCTGAGTCCCATTTGCTATGTTTGTATCTGTGTTGGCCCCATGAGGCATTCTAAACATGTATTAAGGTAGATTTCATCATGTTCATGCATTTTTCATAGGTGTTGTGTACTGTTGCATGTTAGGTGTTTGACAGAATGTCCTAGTGACATTCTTGTGTTGAATTGGACTTAAGTGAGTCCCTTTGCTTGGGTTTACTCCTGTTTGCCCATGTTTAACATGTTTTGGTCAATGAATGTGTGTTCTACACACTTTGCCCAAGTTGTGCCTCAATGCCATGACATGCACACAATAGGCATCCTCTAGGCACACCCTATGCACCTCCTGCTGCACTCACTTGTAACAACACATGCATAACACATGCACACACATGCACAGTCACTTAAATTCATGCATTGTGTTTATGTTTACATGTTTTAACACTTATAGCATGTTGTTTTAAGTTTGTTTGCTCTGTTTTGAGTTGGTTATACTCTGTTTTAAGCTGTTTTTCTTTTAGTTTGGAACTAACTTGAATCTAATCAAGTTTTGTGTTCTGTTTTTGTGTTTGTGCACCTGTTTCTTTGCTTTTCTTTCTATGTACAGGTGCAGATGTCACCTACCAAACATTCTGCAACCAAGAAGTCATCAAAACGTGCTCGCATGGATTCTGACAACTTCAATTTTGCTGAGGCAGATATGGCTTACAATGACTGCTACAAGCGAGCTACAATAATTATGGAGAGAGTTGTTCAATTGGATACCCTTGAAGACACGTTCATTCCTGATGTGTTCAAGGAGAGGACATGGACGAAGCTATTAACTCCGACTGGAAATGTGTACTCGAAAATTATTAAAGAGTTCTTTTCCAATGCTAGTGTGGATGGAGACCACATTAATTGTTGGGTGAGACACAAGGAATTTGTGATTACAAGAGATTCAATCCAAGACTTCCTTGAAGTTCGTCCTCCTTCTTAGCTGATGACAGTGCAATACGATGATCGTTTGGAATCCATTTAGGAAATGGTAAAGATTCTTGGTGGTACACCAACCAAGAAATCCATGAACATAATTCCATTCAGTCTGGAGATGAGGGCTCTTGCTTATGTGATGATCCACAATTTGTATCCGATCACCAACCTAACGACATTGTCTGCTCCAAGGACAATCTTCTTGTACGATCTCTTCACTCACAAGGAGATTGATATTTGTGGACACATCTTCCACCTCTTAACTAAGAGAATCAAGAAGCGGAACTCCAGAACAATCACGCCATTCCCCTCTCTCATTATGGGCCTCATTGCAAAGGCAAAGCTTAAACTTCCAAGCGGTCTCACTATTGTGAATAGAGATTATCCTATTGGTGCACACACAATGACTAGGAGTACAACTCACATCAAAGGCTCCAAAATAGGTGCGCATACAATACCACGGGATCGTGTTGAGGAGGAAGGAGGAGATACAGAGGAGGAGATTGATAGCTTCATTTCTACCCCAGAGACTTCAGCATAGCCATCCTCTTCAGCACCTACACAAGGACCCGACAGACTTGATCGCCTTCTTGCTAGAGTGGACTAGCTATATACTTTGCTAGGCTCCCATATGCAGCACACTGCAGACCAGTTTGCTTATGTGTAGGGTCAGATCACGGCATTATCTTCTCAGATCGACGACTTTTTCGTAGACCATGGTTCAGATTCAAAGTCCGATCAGTTCTAGCCTCTTTGGCCATTCCGGTCAAAAAGGAGGAGAAAATTTTAAGGGGGTGCTTGCACAGTTTGGGTGAGCATAGCTTAGGGCTTAGAAACATTGGTTCATTCAGGCGGTTTACCTTTGTTTACTTTAGCTTTTATAATTGCTGGTTTATTGTTATTACTGTTTTAGCTTAAAGTTTCAGTACTTTGTTTTCTTTATAATTAAGTACTCTGTTCTTAATTTCAGTCTTATATTCAGTAGTTGTGTTTATCTCAATGCTTTGTAGCATTTTTTTGTGCTTTTAAGATATTGCTAATATGTCTTAAGTACCTCACACTTGTACCCTAGTAGGATCTTGTATCCTAAATGCATATACTTCGTGTATTTTGCATTGGTTGTGTGTTGGACATGCAATTGATCATTGTGGTTGGTCTTCATTACATTGCATGACCAGATGAGCATTTACTAGTTAAATTTTCATTGTAGTCATTCTTTAATGACTGTTCTTGTATGATCAAGATATGCTTACATGTTTTATAGTGTTTACAAACTTGATCGCACTTTACTTGCTCATGTACGTACCATGTATTCAACTTGTCATAAGCTTAATGAAAGTTTTGTTTGTGTGCAAGTGTTTTAGGTTACAGGTATATACGTGCAAGTGCTTCACAGCTTCTAGATTAGGTGTGAGTGAGTTTTGCCACTGTTCCCAAACTCATGTTTAAGTCTAGAGTCTGTTTTAGGGGTTTTGCCACGAAATAGCCAAAGGGGGAGATTGTAAAGTTGTAATTTACAACTATATGTTTTGTTGGCTTTAATTCCGTGCCAAATTTGATTGTAATTTTATTCAATCTTTTGTACCCTGTATTTATTGTAGGATTTAATTGTAAGGGTTGTGTGATAGAGAGAGAGAGTGTGAAGACTCAAGCAATTGAAGACAGAAGAGTTTTCATGGGTAGCTCGTGACTAAGCATCCCGCGAAATGATGCATGTGCCCTACACATGACTGGAATGCGAAGAGTTAGGACAGATGGAGACAGTTGTGTTTCGCGAGTAGCTCGCTGGTAAGGCCTTCCCGCGAGACACTCGTGAAACATTCTGTTTTGCCAGACTGTGCTATCTGATACACACTTTCTGTACCCACAGTATATATACCCACATTACCCATAAAAGTTGAGGAGTGCTTCAGAGAGAAAACCCTAGCCACAAACCTTGAGAGTTAGAGATTGTTATACCCACAATCCTCTACACAATTGCTTGTGGATTTTCCTCAACTCCTACCTCTCCATTTCCATACCATTGAGAGGTTGATAGCCCAAACACTTACCACACCCTTTCAGAGTGTCAAGTGAGGTTTTGGTGTTGCTGTGAAGCATTGG
Organism: Quercus tomentella; assembly: GCA_028535165.1. Lineage (NCBI taxonomy): Eukaryota > Viridiplantae > Streptophyta > Magnoliopsida > Fagales > Fagaceae > Quercus > Quercus tomentella. Next base: position 15,015,716 of record JAPQVY010000012.1, read on the forward strand.
TAGAAGCCAAGGATGGCAGATGCAACATAGAGCTTGTTGCGGGATCCGGAGAGCTAGACAAGACACGGTTTCGAGAAACCTTGTTGGAGTAGGAGCTTGGAGGGCTTAGGTACATCGGGTAGATTAGGCTTGGAGGGTCTCTTGCTAACCCATGTATCCCAACTGATTGTCTAGTGGATCGATTACTACTTAAAGGACGGTGGAAAGGTTTTTCGCTGAGTTCTTCAGTTTCTTCTTCGATAACACATTGGCGTGTTATCTTGTGTTTGCATTCTTCTTCCCTACTCTTTTACCTTTCATTTTATTGCTGCGTTATAATGTTTATGGGATAGAGTAACTTGTTTGTTTATCCGCTCGCATTTACTCTATTCCACACTTAGTATTAAGTTAGAGTAAAATCAATTGAGCCGTAACTTTAATTTGGGGGTCTAAATAGCTCTTGTGTTTTCACACATTTTCGAGCATTCAAGAATCATAATAGATTGCAATACAGAAAACCAGAAAACCATAATTTCACTTAGAAAACATTTTAAATTGCTATACACTTTAAACTTTCTGATTTTACAAAATAATGTTGTAGAGGAGATGTGGCAGAGTAGCAAATCGTATGGCAGTTGCAATGACTATTGAAAGGATGGAGGGAAGGTGTTTTCTTTTGTCTTGAATGAATGGGTTTAACGTTTGGGTGAGTGAGGACCACCACCATGTCAGACCATCACCCACCTTCAACCCATCCCCTTGCCACTATTATATACTGCCTGAACCACTACTGGAACAGGTTTCTTTAAACAATAAAAATTTGTATCAAATATGATTTAGATTTTGTTATTTTGGGTTGATTTTATTAATTTAGTTATTTGGGCTATTGGTTTTGATTAAGGTTGAATGATGAAGAAAGAAAGGGCACGATCAAAGACATTTGAAATCCATTTAGCTTAGGGTTGTAGCCATTAAAGGTATTGCCAAGAAACAAGGAATTTTCTTTTGCTTAAACATTGTTTGGTTGTCATCCTATGTGATGTTGTTCTTTTCTTCTTCTTATTTCAATTTCATTCTTTGAATTTTATTTAGTTTTTTTTTTATCATTTGTTTTTTAATTCCTTTTGATTTTGGTATCATTTTTTTTTTCAAAATTTTGTATCTACTGGTTTGGGTGTCAATGTTATTAATCTAGGAGAAATCCCTACTAGAATTTCTGACACATCAACCACAAAACCGTTGGTTCGGCCCACTTATTACCTTTTGGAAGGAACAAACATATCAGTAAAAAGTGTAAACTGTGGTACTTGGTCTTGCTATATTTTGAAAGTACTACAATTTGACGGTGGGCATAATATTCTGTTTTTGTTTCAGACTTTCAGTTGTGTTATATTGATCCTGGAGTTTCCAGTGGGGAGATGGAACTGCTGAAGAGAATAGATAGCGCACAATTATAAAGTAATGTGTTCCCCTTTAGTGCTTCTTTTAGGTACTATTTATCTATTTCATTATGTTATTTACCTCATTTGATGCCTTTTCTTATGTACCATATGATAAAAAATATGAACACCTAAAGAAAATTATAGTTGTATGTTTTTTTGTAGTTTTTTTAGCAAGTCAATGTAGTTAAGTTTTGTGATAGCTAATATGCAAGATTAGAAAATACACAATCCTATTATGTAATTCTCAACTTAAATTACAAAAGGTATCCATCCATGATTAGAGTAACCAACAAAAGCACAATTGCAATTTGATTCTGCACACCAACTTAGAATCCCATTGAAAATCTCATTTAGAACTTGTAGTTTATCATTATAGCATTACAAAAAAAGTATAGACACATACTCTCTTAGAGAGAAAACATCACTATCAAAATCATCAAAACATTTCTCCCTGCATTCTCTCAATTTTGCTTTTTTTTTTTTTTTTTTCTCTTTTTCAAGTCTGAGAAAATCTTCTTAGATCCAAAATTTTTTTGCAGATTAAACCCATTGGTCAAGAAAAGTAATGCTTATTTAAGTTCTGGAGAATAAATCCATTGAATTGGTTCATGGTCATCATGGATGGATTTTTTTGGATAATTTCTGTTAGGTTCTAAGGAATTAGGAACTAATGTATTAGAACTTCATTTTGTAATGTTGGCAAACCATGATCAAAATGTTTTAGTCTTGTTTAGACTTGCTCAAAGTATGTGTTATTATGTAAAGTTGGAATCGAGTTACTGTAGGATTTACTGTGTAAATCTGCCTGGCTCGATCGATCGAGAATTAGACTCGATCGATGGAAAGTCGTGCAGATTGTTTTTTTCTGCAGAATTTCCAACTCAGCCCAAACCCGTTTAACGTGTAGGGTTTTATGTTTTGTCTTAAGTATAAAAGGGAAAACCCTAGCCACGTTTTTGGGTTGCTCTTTATGCTGTGTGTGTGAATCTTCTATGAGATCTAGAGGTGTTTGCCTTCACATACACTTAGGGTTTCCAATCTCAAGATTGATGTCAAGAGCTTGGTGATCAATTCAGTTGCAGATTCAAGAGCCTAAAGATACACAAGTGGGAGTGCTTGTACTTGCTGGGAATCCAAGAAAGAAGTAGTCCGTGGACTCAGAGCTGTCACATGGTCGTGGTAGTAAGTTTCCTACTTGAGATAGCAATAGGATGTTAGTGGTCTAAGTTTCTATTGTGTAAACTTCAATTCTTTCATAGTGGATTCGGTTTACCTTGAGGATAGCTAGGTTAAATCCTCCCTAGCTTTTTTTACCGGTTTGGTTTTCCTGGGTTATCATATCGTTGTGTTCTTTATTTTCCGCACTTGTCAGTGATATGATATATTTGTGTTAATCTAGATTTGATAATTTGACTAAGTAATCACTTGGCTAATTAACTAGGTTAATCTGGTTGTGTTTTAAGGGGTCTAAAAACAAACAATTTCATTCATAATTGAGAAGTTGTTACTAATGCATATTTGTATAGTGCAATCGGTTAGGTAGATTAGGTAATGATCATCATGAATTAACTAAATATTTCAATAATGATCATTATTGCTTAAAAGCTAATCCATATTTAATATACATTTCAGTTGATTTAAGGATCATCAAGATCTATTATTGCTTGAATTATATGAAATTTTTATGCTTTTAGACAGTGCAATTGGTATGGATGCTTGACTTTTATACCCAACTTTAATGGCTACATAATAATGATTTTTAGTTATTTAAGTTGAATACCTCTATTTATCCTAGTTGGGGACAAATGATTTATTATTTGGATAGAGAGCAAAAGACTGATTCAAAGAGCTACAAAGATAGGTTAGCAACAAATCGGTAATTGACTTAAAAATTGGCATGCATAATTATATTAGAAAATTGTTAGAATTAACAGATGGCTTGGTCAATTAGGAATCACACAAAAGCTCTAGATGGAGCTAAATATATGTGTGTTACATTGGTGTTTTAACATGAAAGCTCGAAATGTGTGAAAACAAAAGAGCTTGTTTAGACCCCCAATTCAAAGTTACGGCTTGGTTGATTTTACACTAACTTAATACTAAGTGCGGAATAGTGTAAACACAAGCATACAAGCAAGAGAGCTACTCTAATCCATATTTAAAGCAACACAATAGTAAAATGAAATGAACAAGAGTAGGGAAGAGAGATGCAAACACAGATAACACTGAGACGTGTTATCGAAGAGAAAACCGAAAAACTCAGCGAAAAACCTCTCCGCCGCCCTCCAAGCGGTAATCGATCCACTAGACAATCAGTTGGGATACATGGGTGAGCAAAAGACCCTCCAAGCCTAATCTACCCTCTGTACCTAAGCCCTCCAAGCTCCTACTCCAACAAGGCTTCTCGGAACCGTGTCTTGTCTAGCACTCCGGATCCCGCAACAAGCTCCATGTTGCATCTGCCATCCTTGGCTTCTTCCAATACTTCCCAGCAGCACCAAAACCTCACTTGACACTCTCAAAGGGTGTGGTAAGTGTTTGTGCTATCAACCTCTCAATGGTATGGAAATGGAGAGGTAGGAGATGAGGAAATTCCACAAACAAATGTGTAGAGAATTGTTAGTATAACAATTTCTAACTCTCAAGTGTTTTTGCTAGGGTTTTCTCTCAGAAGCTCTGCTTTACATTTGTGGGTAATGAGGGTATATATAGTATGGGTTCAGAAAGTGTGTATCAGATAGTACAGTCTAGCAGAACAGAAAGTTTCACAGGTGTCTCGCGAGAAGGCCTTACCCGCGAGTTACTCGCGAAACACAGCTGTCTCCATCTGTACTGACTCTTCGCATTCCAGTCATGTGCAAGGCACATGCTTCCTTTCGCGGAATGCTTAGTCGCGAGATACCCGCAAAAACCCTCCTAGCTTCAATTGCTTGAGTCTTCACACTCTCTCTCACTATCACACAACCCTTACAATAAATTCCCACAAAAAATACAGGGTACATAAGATTGAATAAAATTACAATCAAATTTGGCACAGAATAGAAGCCAACAAAATACATATTTGTAAATCACAACTTTACATAACATTTGATAGCAGTACGATGCTTAAAATAGTGCTTTTTTTTGGTTTGATTTACTTAGAGATATGTAACTATAAATATCTTTCTTAAAAGTTTAGTGATTGATGTCCAAATCAATTATAAAAAATTCGGTAGAGTGGGAAGAGTTAATCACCCTGTAGTCTGCATTGCTTTATTCCAAAATAGGGGTTTCAATTGGTTTAATATGCATGTTGCTGAAAGGGCAAGGATACAAAGAGGAGAGCTTTAAGACAAATACCTCAAACTCGACAACAAAAATAATATGGAATCCAAAATTTCTCTTTGATGTTTTCTTTTGGAATGTATGGAATTATTATGCTGTACATTGAGGTTATTTTTATTGAATTATGAAGTAACTATTTAATTTATTTGTTTTTATTTTCTACAAAAAAAAAATTGTCTAACAGTATATGGAGTTATGGTATTTTTTGTGGTGTTAAAGGGATAGAATGACTTCATATATATGAAAGTAGAGACTTCGTCCTGACATGGTCTAAAAATTTTCCAATAGGTGCATTCCTTGCAATATTCTTTTGTTTTTAATTAATTTTTTAAAGTTTATTTTCAATACCCATATCTCCATATGTTCCATATTCTGCCCTGCTGTTACAACTCCCGATACACTTTCAATAACACAATGAATCTATGTAAAAAAAATCAATTGTGAACTGTTCACTGTTGATGACCATTGTGTCTTATGTATGTGTTAAGAAATATTAGATTGAAGATCAAGTTATTCACTTATTTGTACACAGTTATAATTTTTTTTTTTTTTTTTAAAGTTATATGTAGTTTTGCACACAGCTTTTATTTCCTTGACTTTGGTCTATGGTACTATAAACCTTAGTAACTTTTCCACTATATTTCTATTTCTTTTGTTTAAGTTTGTATGAGAAGGTGCTTTTTTGAAATTAAATTTGAATTATATATATATATATATATATATATATATATATATATATATCATATATCATATCTAATCTAATACATAATACTATATATAAAAGCAGAAACTTTGCCCTACAATAAATGTTGTGTTGCCACATTGGAAAAAAAAAAACTTATCTAACTTTCAGCCACATTTACGATTAAAAAGCAAAACATTGTACTATTTCGTCAGTTGTACCATTTGAAGGATAAAGTTTTGTCAAATGTTAAATAAAAACTCAGACGGAGAGATGAATCAGTTGGGCAGAGAGAATTTGAAAGACATCTGAGGTTTTTTTTTTAATTTGTTTTTAAATTTAGTTGTTAGACATGATTTAGGTTTCAGTACTGTTTCAAACATGATTTACATATGATCTACAAAAGACTATCTAGCCTTCCACTGCAACAAAATTCCAAACCAACATAAATTTTTGCTCCCAAAAAAACCATCTAAAATGGGCATTCTGGTTGGATTGTTTTTGAACTTATGGTCTTACAAAAATGACATTAAATATGATTAGTGTTGGGTATTCTGGTCAGATTGATTTTAAATCTTTGATTTTTGTTTCTAGGTTAGATTTTGTTTTGATAAAGGTATTGGTTAGAATCTGCTTTCTTTAGGATATTTGTGTCACATTGTTTGCTTTTGTTTAGAGTACTTGGGTTAATTGGTTTTGGGTATTTGTCAATGATGTTTTTAAAATAGATAAAAACAAACGCAATCATGCCTTTCTTTTCCTTTTTCTTAAGAGATGGGAATGGTGACAGTCTTAAGTTTGGAAGACTGTATATTTTTTTCTATGGTGATGGTTACCAATTCCTATAGATAACCATAAGTCCAAAAGGCCCAATAAACATCCTTTGGGTTTGAGTTTAATGGCAGAGTGAATTACGTCCATGGAAATAATAGTGATTTTAATTATTCAATGTGTGTGTGTGTATATGTATATATTTTATCCTTACTGTGTTTGTTTAATCCATATAATCATTGTTAAAATTAGAGATATGTACATGTCTTGATTATCGTCTTGATCTGTAGCTGATATTTTTGCTATAATTGTTAAAATTATGCTTTAAACTTGATTTGGTGTACTTTGCTAAGTTTGATGTTGAAATAAGCTTTATTCTGAATTAATATGTTATGGGTATATAGAAACAGGCATATAAGAATATTTGGGTTCAGGCTTACTGCTTATGCCCTTCATATAACAGTATCATGAAATAATGTTTTTAGATATTGATTTAAAGGTGATTGCTTTTGCTTTCTCTTGAAAAAAATTTCAATGCATTGGGAGATATCTTGAACCTACTTATTCATTTCTTATTTAGTTTCTTTACTTTTTTTCTCAATGGATTTTCTTGCCTCATTTTTTTTTTTTTTTAACTTCATCAATTGATGTATTTTTTTTTTCTTTACCATTTAGTTGAGTTATGATGCTAGCAATTTGCTGCTATGGAACTCATTTGACTAAAGCAAATAAAATTTGAGCTGACAACAATTTTTTTCTTTTCATGTTTCCCTTTTTAGGTAATTCTCTTGAACCTATTTGGTTGCATATTAATTGGAAATGTTCATAGTTCGTATAATATTGCATTCATAAATCCAACATATCAGATGAGGCTTTAGAAAAATTGGAGTCATCACTGTAATGGATGGGCAAATTCATGAAATATGCCCACTTTAATTTTTTTTATGTAAGTTTTATTTTATTTTTTATGTAAGTTGTGTAAGCTTTTTGTTGTAAAATTGGTAATACCTTTAGCATTTTCCATATGTTCTTATGTTTCGATGCTTTGATTGGGGAGTTCTGTTTTGTGTGCTAATATTTTGCATGGGAAATCATAGGTGAGACATCATCAATACTTCGAAGCATAATAGAAATGATTATACATGGGGGAATATTACTATAAAACTGGTAGAAGCATATGGTAGATTAATGTTATTCTTTTATTTTGAAGCAAATAGAAAGAAGATGCGCTTAATAGGTTGGGTTTGAGGATTTTTTTTTTTTTTTTTTTTTTTTTACATTTTGCTAGAAGGGTAAAGATTGTTGAGAATTTGTGCCTTTTTAAAAATAAATGGCAAATATAGTAGGCAAGATCACCATTGAGCAATTGTAGGCAATGAGAGTTTTAGTAGGGATGGCATTAACAGAATAAGACCTTGGTACCTTCATAAGTGTTTGTTTCCTATTAATTTGTTTCTTCTCTTTGTTTTGTATATTTTTGGGATATGCTTTTGGTGTTATTGAAATTGTTTTGGATATTAGGAATTGAAATTGTCTTGGATCTTGATAAAAGCTCATAGGAGTTTGGATTGTCAAATTAGCTTCACCATCCCATTACAGTTTTCAATTTACTCTTCTACCATATTTTTAGAAATCTATGCATATAGGACATAAATAAGAAAACTATAAAGTCGGTACTAATATTCAAATGATTATTTAAAATGAAAATGATAGAAACTTAGAATTTGGGCCACAGGTAATTGCTGGAATTATTTTGAATTGTAGTTTCATTTCAATCTTTGATTAAAGATGCTTTGGAAGTGATAGTTTATGTTAACATGTAATCTTTCTCTTCCTTCAAGCTAGTCATTGTTTTGACTTCTGATGCATAAATAGATTATTTGTACATTTGCCAATCTCCTCATCAGACCCTCCATTTTTTTAGAGAGTATATCTCACTAATTGGTTGGTTACCTTAAGTAGTAGAAATTGTTCATTACATATATTATATACCTATGAAAATGATTATGTAGGAAAACAAAATGATAATTGCTTTAATTATATCTATAAAAATAAGCTTATTACATTTTCTAATTTCTTTCATTATTATATTCTGTTATGGAGTATAAATCCAAGTGAAAGATTACATTGCGACTCATAAAGAAGCAGGAAAAAATAAATCATTCTCTCAGAAGCTTTCTTAAAAAATATTTAATCTAAATTCTTAACCATTTTCAATTTTATACTTATGCTTAAAGTTTTTATACATCATTCTCTCAAAAGCTTTCTTAAAAAATATTTAATCTAAATTCTTAACCATTTTCAATTTTATACTTACGCTTAAAGTTTTTATAATACTAACAAACTTTAAATTTTGCATTACACTTTGCAGAATTAGGAGCCAAATAAGTACCTCAAGAAATTCAGAACTTAAATGGAAAATCTTATAGATTCCAAATAAAAGTTGATGGTTACAATGTCAAAGAGGGATGGGAAGTTTACACCGTCACAAGTGCCTTTAAATCTATGTCTAATAAATACTAAGGAGATGTTGTTGCTAATAGCATTCGTGTTAAACATTTAGAAACGCCAATCAACAATGATCAAACTATTGTAATTAAATTATTTCTTAATTATAAGAAAAAACTGATTTTATTTGCATCTACATAATTTCAAAATCAGATAATTATGATACAATTTTGTCTCTATTTTGAGGAAATAACTTAAATTGAAGTATCTCACTATAGGTGCTAGAAAACCATCTTCACATGGACTTGAAGTTGGTATTGTCATTGCAGTTCTATCATGTCTGACACTTTGTAGCTGTTGGATGAACATTTTGTGAGTTTGGATGGTTGTTTATGTCAAAATCTAATGTTAAAAAATTTAGAGGAATTACCCTACATTAGATTTTTATCTTAGCATTAAAATTCGATTTTCAAATTCTAATTCAGATCTCTAGCTTTAGAGAATACATCTGAATGAATTCTATCTTCACACCAAATTTCATGAATCAGTTTTTTTCAAGGATGAAGTTCTAAATTTTTCCATTCAAATGAAATCAAATTACTTTTTTAGATGAGCAAAATGAAAGCTAATGCCTGAATATCAACGTGTAGAAGTTTGTTTCATACTACAAAGTATGTTTAAAGTGGTGAGCATAGTCGCAGGACAGTTTAAAATACATAAAATAATATTTAAGCATTTTTAACGTATTTAGAACTCCCACTCCTATTCGTGCCTTTATTTGAATATTTACAATTAGTTAAATTAAACTTCATGCCCAAGACAAATTATAGCACATTGTATTGTTATATTAAGCTGATTGTTTTCTAATATGTAAAATAACCCCATGCATTGCGTGGGTTAAATGCTAGTATATCTAAAAGCTGAAGTGTAGCATTTATTATTGCTACGCTCCAGTTGAGCCACATTAGCGTCCACGTCATTATCTTTTTTCTTTTCAATTTTTCTATAATTGTTTTTAACATTTGTTTTTTAATATTTGCACTTCTCCAACCTTTCTTCTTCCCTTACCTTTTTATCTCCCCACTACTTCTCCAACCTTTCTCCCTCCCTTACTTTTTCATCTCCCCACTACCCTCTACATTAATATCATTCTTCTCTTTCCCTTCATCTTCCTTTATTTTTGACTCTTCTTATTCACACCCTTTTACTATAAATTTGTCACTATCTCTTCCATTCTATGCATAATTTTCCCTCTCAAAAAAAAAAAAAAAAAAGGCTCTCTCTCTCTCTCTCTCAATTTTTTGGTGGATTTTTTTTTTCTTGTATCTCTACTTTAGGTTGATAATTTTTATATTCTTTAAAATTCTACTTTAGGTTAATGCGATTTAGTTTTGTTTTAAATTTTTTTTTTTTTTTTTTTGTTCTCTTTGATTGTTAAATTTTATCCTATTGCATTATAAAGAATTAAATATAGCATATAAAAATATAATATTATTCTATTACATAGCATGATTTGGATAATTTGATATTTATTGTGTTTGTTTTTAGACCCCTTAAAAACACAACCAGATTAACCTAGGTAATTAGCCAAGTGATTACTTAGTCAAATTATCAAATCTAGGTTAACACACATATATCATATTATTGTAAAGTGCGGAAAATAAAGAACACAACAATATGATAACCCAGGAAAACCAAACCGGTAAAAAACCTGGGGAGGATTTAACCTAGCTATTCTTAAGGTAAAACTGAATCCACTATGAAAGAATTAAAGTTTACACAATACTGACTTAGACCACTAACATCCTATCGCTACCTCGAGTAGGAAACTTACTACCACGACCTCATGATAGCTCCGAGTCCACGGACCCAGCAAGTACAAGCACTCCCGCTTGTGTATCTTTAAGCTCATGAATTTGCAACTGATTTGATCACCAAGTTCTTGACATAATCTTGAATCTTGGAAACCCTAAGTATGTGTGAAGGCAACCACCTCTTGATCTCACAGAAGATTCACACATACAGCATAAAGAGCAACCTCAAAACGTGGCTAAGGTTTTCCCTTTTATACTTAAGACAAAACATAAAACCCTACACGTCAAACAGGCTTCGGCTGAGTTGGAAATTCTGCAGAAAAAACAATTTGCACGACTTTCGATCGATCGAGTCTAATTTTCGATCGATCGAGCCAGGTAGATTTACACAGTAAATCCTGCAGCAACTCGATTCCAACTTTACATAAAAAGCATATACTTTGAGCAAGTCTAAACAAGACTAAGACGTTTTGATCATGGTTTGCCAACATTACAAAATGAAGTTCTAATACATTAGTTCCTAATTCCTTAGAACCTAACATATTGTAATTTGGTATTTATTCTATTACACAGTATGATTTTTTATAGTACTCAATTTATATGTTAAACTATAAGACTTTACTAATTTTTGTTTATTTTTTAATCCTTTGTAGTGGACAAAGTACTCTTAATAATTGTATTAGAAGTACTCTATAATGCCATTTATTTAGAGAAAAGCAAAAGTTAGCCAAACGAAAATAATCAGATGGGTGACAAATTTTAGCTTTTGCAATTTTACCTTAATTGTTATTATTATTTTATAACAATGCGTATATAGAAATTTAATTCTTAGATTTTGCTAATAATTGGTTATTTGATAATATGTTTTGGGTGGGGAATTCCGCAATACCTTTCTCAGAACCAGAATTTGAAGACTTATCAATAACAACATTTACTGTCTCCATTACCTTCACAGTTCTTTTGTTGTATACCCGATAAGCCTTGCTTGTAGAGGACTAGCCTAGAAATATTCCTTCATCGCTCCAGGAGTCAAACTTCCCAACATTTTCTCTATCCTTGAGGATGAAACAAGTACTTCCAAAGATTCTGAAATACTTCACATTCAGCTTCCTTCCTTTCCATAACTCATATGGAGTCTTCTTCGTACTAGGTCTGAAGTACACCCTATTGACCGTATGATATGCAGTGTTAACGACTTCTCCCCACAAGTTTCTAGCCACATCCTTGTTGTGCAACATGGCTCTAGCCATCTCTTGAATAACCCTGTTCTTTCTTTCTACTACACCATTCTGCTGAGGAGTAATAGGAGCAGAGAATTCTTGAGATATACCTAATCTTGTGCAAAAGGACTCCATATACGAGTTTTCGAATTCTTTACCATGGTCACTTCAAATTCGATCAATCTTCAAGTTCTTTTCATTCTGCAGTCTTGTGCACAAATCTTCAATGTGCTCAGGAGCATCAGACTTGGATCGTAGGAGTATGACCCAAGTGTACCTAGTGAAGTCATCTACCACAACCATGATGTATCTCTTACCACCGAGAGACTCGGTTCTAGTTAGACCCATAAGATCTAGATGTAGAAACTCCAATGGTCTAGATGTAGCTAATGTTTGAGTGCCCGGATGCTTAGCTTTCGTCTGTTTCCCAAGTTGACATGGTTCACACACCACATTGCTTAATCTACTAAGCTTTGGTATCCCCAAGACTGATTCATGCTTAGATACAATAAAAAGATGTTTGTAACTAGCATGTCCCATCTGTTGATGCCATAGATCTTCATTTGGCAAACAAATGCTATTGCACACAATATCAGCATCAGGACCAATCCATAGCAGTTGTCTAGAGTGCGAACGCCACTTATGAGTTTCTTTCCAGACTCATCCATGACCAAACACTTTCCTTTTGAGAATAGCACCATGAAGTCTTGATCACATATGTGACTTATGCTCAACAGGTTCACCCTCAGACCTTCTACATATAGAACATTTGCAATGTCTGGCAGTCCAGGTAGAGAGATAATTCCCTTTCCTTTAATCTGTGATTTGCTCCCATCACCAAAAGTGACAATGCCACCTTTCTTAGACTCGAAAATCTTGAAGAGAGATCAGTCTCCAGTCATGTGTCTTGAGCAACCGCTGTCAAGGTACCACAAACATGTGTCCATAACTTTAAATGTGGACTTCCTCATAAAACACACTTCGTGCTTAGATAACAGATCATTAGGAATGGTGCTTTCTTTCATGTGCCTTTTACAAGTTAAACCTTTAACTTTCACTCTTCTCAGACGAACTCCTTTGCACATTTTCATTCTAACACAATCTAGTTTCTTCTTAGGCAAACTGAGATCTTTTACAATGGTCATCACAAGAGAATTCAAATAACTTTTAGACTTGTATTTTCTGATACACTCAAACAAGCAGAGATTAGAAAAACAAGATGTATTTGAAATCAAAGATCTCTTCAAATCGGTTGCAGCCATGACAACAGGGGTCAATGGATCAACACAACAAAGATTAAAACCTAATCAGAGTGTGCCTTCTCTGATACCACTTGATAGGCCAAAAACGAATTGACCCCTTGTTATAAATTAACCAATTAATTTAGCCAAGTATATTAATTAAGTTAATTAACATACAAACGCGTGGTAGCACAAACAAATCACCAATAAACTAAGTATGCAGTGGAAAATAAATTTGACACGGTGATTTGTTTACGAATGGGGAAAACCAACTCGGCTCCCAGTACGTGACTAACCAATTGCGCAGATCCCAGTACACGACTTCAATCACCAACTAGAGAAGATTGTTGGCTGCAAAGTTCTTCAGTTCATCCACGATTAAGATCAAGAAGATGCTTGGTCGCAAAACCCTATGGTGCACAAACACAGCAACTTCTTCACAAGAATGATGAACTAGGGCAAATTCTGTCTCCGGTCACAATTTGCTTTAACAAACTTTTCTCAACACTTGTGCAACTTGTGAACTCTTTGATGGCCTTAAAATAATCCTTTTATATGTCTAGGTTTATGAGAAAAGAAATCCCAAACACATTATCACGGATTTGAATTAAAACAGAACTGGAATTCTGTTTTTCATAAACCTCGACAGATACCTTATCTGTCGAGCTGCTGTCGAGCCACGGGCTTCAACAGCTCTACAAGTCTCGATAGATAGCTAGCAGTCGAGCTTTAATGAACAACACTTCTTCAGATTGTTTCTTGGACAGACTTGCATGGCTTTAACACTTGATCTTGAAACACAGTTTCTTGAAGTATTAAACACATCCTAGATCTACCCAATTACAAGTAAAGTGCGTTTTGTCAAATGATTAGCCAATTACATAAAATAGTGACATATATTCCTAACAAGTGAATCACATATGTCCTAACATAACCTTAATAGATTATCAACAACAAATTGTTTTTCCTAATTGGTCCAATTAATCACTGTTAAGTTTATTAATTTTCTTAGTTACGTTTTTTGGTGTTTTGGATTGTAGGCAGAAAAAATAAGGTTTGAGAAAGTTTGTTTAAAACTAAAAGAATAATTTACAAATTTCATATTCTTTTTAATGATTCACAAATGTTATAAATAAATTTTATTAAAAAATGAATATTTTTGTTAACTTGCCTTTTGAATTTCTAAGAAAAATTGTATTGTTTTTATTTTGGTACAACAAAATTTATATTTATGATTTATGATTGTTCTTATATTACATTTATGATTGTTCCTATAATAAATAAAAATATGATTATGAAATACATTATTCTTTATTATATTAGTTTAAATTATAAAAAAAAATTAATAAAACTACCATAAAAATAATTATTACGCGCAACGCTCGGGTTCGCGGCTAGTTTTTATATTAAAAGTTAGTGCATCACCTATATAAAGTAAATTAGTGGTAGACCCACGCGATGCGTAGGGATAAATAATTATTTTGTATAGTAATATAATGTATAATTATTTCTCTAAAATTTTTGAAAATAATTTGTTTACCCTAAAAATAAAAGAATTTCTATTAAGTCCAATTAGGTCTATTTTGGTCCCATTTAGTCCACTCAGTCAATTTCAGTCCCCTTCAGTCCATTTTAGACTGATTGGGCCTTAAATTGATTTTTTTTTTTTTTTTTTTTTGTAGGTTATCTTTTCAAGTTTAGTTCAAAAATTCTTTTTTTTTCTTAATTTTTTGGGTTGAATAGTATGAAATTTTATTATATTCGAGCTAAACTCTATAGTTTGAGTTAAAAAATACAAAGAAAATAGACATTAGAAATTAGAAATATGAGCCTTAAAAATACAATAAAAATGATAAATATTCAAAAGTCTCATTTGGTCCACATTGGTTATATTTGGTCCATTTTGGTCCTATTTGATCCATATAGTCCTAATCAGTCCATTCGATCCTATTTAGTCCATTTTGTCCACTAAATTTCTAGTCAATCCAATTCAGTCCATTGGGTGTTATTCAATCTACTTCAGTCTTATTTGGTCCATTTTTATTCCATCCATATTGGTCATATTCTGTCCATTTCAGTCCTATTCAGTCAATTATGTCCACGTTGGTTCTATTTGGTCCTATTTAGTTCATTTTCTCCACTTTGGTACACTTCAGTCCTATATGGGCCATTTGGTCCACTTTGGACATATTTTGTCCATGTTGTCCACTTTGATTTATTCGGTCCATTCAGTACACTTTGGTCATATTCAATCCACATTGGTCCTAGATGGTCCACTTCGGTCCAGTCCATCTATTTCGGTCCAATTAAGTCCCGTTCGGTCCATTCTGTCCACTTCAATCCTATACGGTCCATATTGGTTCTATTCTGTCTACTTCGGTCCTATTTGGTCCATTTTGTCCACTTTGATTCTATTTGGTCCAGTTTGAAATGAGTGGAATGCAAAATGGAAGAATTCTCAAAGAATGCGCAATATGGTGGAATCTAATGCTCTCAATATCACATGTGAGGTTCCTAGACATCTTTTTATTTTGAAGATTTATCAATCAACATGTGAGCAAGCTATTAATGATGCACAATACCATTTATTTTGATATTTGTTTTTCCTCTAAAAGAAATATATATATATATATATATATATATATATATATATATATCTTGCTAAGTAATTTCACAATAAATATATTAAAAATAAATACTAGGAAAATAAAATTAGATATTTTTTAATATAAATAAATAAATAATTCATTAAAACCTGTATTTAGGTGGAATATTTAATGTATAGTACCTATTTTTCTTTCATAAAACAATGACACGTGACACCAATTACAAGAATGAGTACTGGTTGGACCAAATGCTCTCACACATGGATGTGATTGAGCACTGGTTGGACCTCATCTTCATCATCCAAGATTGCCTTCGTAGAAAAGGATTCTATTTGAAGTTGACAGTAAATTTGTTTGAAGCTAGATCTACAATTTAAAGCAGTGGCCAGTTAGACATTTGATTATCCACAATTAATAGACATAAAATTTGTTTGATCGCAAGACAAGGACATGTACCCTGGATATGTTCCTCAAGTAACACAAGAAGAAGGAATCCTCAATGTGGTTGTTACAATCAGGATGTACTCCTAGAATATAGGAACTTATACATGTTTGATGTTCTTATCAGATTCTGTTGGCATCTCAAGTTTGAATCCGTGCATGAGTGCATCTAAGATGCATGGACAATGCACATAATAAAATGAGCTTCTACTAGACCCACTTAATATTTTTTCCCAATCTCTCTGCCACTGAGGCAGGGATGTTGCCATTGCTCTTCCCTGACTTGTAGCAGTTAAAAGTTAAAAACTGATAATTTGCTGCAGCCTACAAGCCACCATCTGATCTAAATTATCCAATCAATAACACCAAAACAACGGCCTAATACAAAAAATTCAGGCAATATCAAGTCCAAATCATCACCATCAATTTTTTTTTTTTGCTTGAAATATTATTATTTTCTGTTAATTAGTCATCCAAAAAAGTTATATAAAAAAAAACCCACAAATGCAGCTGGGAGAATGCCTGCCTGGTCTGTCATCACATATTTTATTATATAATTATTTTTTTTTAAGAAAGTCACCACATCTTGTTGAATGCAAATTTAGTCAGACAAAAATGTTATTAATGCAAAGATTGCATGGTATGATAACAGAGAACCCCACGTGTAAACATGTCTCAGCAATCTCGTTCAAATTTATATACCTACACAATCTCTTTGATTTTCTACTTTACTGCAACTTTTATTCAAAACCAGTCGCAAACCCGCGCGATGCGCGAAAAAATTTGATACGATTGTTTTTTATTGGATAATTATTTAATTAATATATTAGATTGTACATTTTTAAAAGTCAATATGTGTTATTTGAAATTAGATTTTTTTTTTTTTATACTTTGTACTTGGGTATTATATATAGTGAGATATGTATGAAAACACAATGCAATAATTTTTTTTTCAAATTTACAGTGTGAGAACTATTAGACCAAGTTGTAACCATGTATACTTTATTTATTACTATACAGATGTATGCGATTCAACATTTATAGGTATATTTTTTCTCCAAAAAATAAGTCCACGTCTCTTTCTTCTCACAATTGAAACTAAGTGAAAAAGTATATAAAGATAACTATGCAATAGATCATAATCAATAAATCATATATCATAAAGTGAAAATATAAAATAAAATAAAATGCAAAAAGCAAACTTTATTTCATCATATGAACATATGAACAAATCCCACAATATATAACTCTTCAAATTCATAAACCAAATGATTACTTAGATTTTATAGTAAAATAGGACCAATCCATCTATCATGACATTGCAATATAGTCTAGATATAATTATATAAAAATCACATTTTGTTGATCTTGTTTTATAAACCAAAAGTACCATCTATACATCTAATAAAATCTTTAACGGTTATCAAAAAAAAAAAAAATCTTTAAAGAGTAACACATGAGAATTTTTAATTTGAACAGCCGATTATATATATATATATATATATATGTGGAGAGAGAGAGAGAGAGAGAGACATATGTAAATGGTGGTGGAGGGGGGATGGTGGGGTTTGAACCCTAAAGATTAATCTAAGAGGCTAGATGTAAGGATAATAGAAATTCCAACAAAGAATTAATCAAGTTCCTTAAGTATCTATACATAAAAAAATTAATAGCATAATGATGTTCTAGAGTAAATTATATTTTGTCTTATTCTCTTTTTGTCTTTTTTCCTTAAAGATGATCAACTAAGCAAAGTAAAAGCTTACCAAGAAAGCTCAAATTAGCTAAAAATTTAATGGTGGAGATGCCTATTATTTGTAATAAAATGACCAAAATAAAAATAATAAACGGATTTAAGAAAAACACATAAGATTTCTAAAAGAAATTTTACCAAACACATGGGATGCAACAATAACAAAATTACTACACTGAATACTTTTTGACACTCTACAAATAAGCACAAAAAATGTTCATTATCAATATGTTTCATATCAACATCAGGAATTTCCACAACAATGATAGGTCAGATAAATCTGCATCAACAATTCTAAGTCAATTAACAATGACAAAAGTCAATATCATTGAAAATTTGGAAAGGAAAACAACAAAATCACTTCAAAAAATGTAAGAATACTAAAAAGAAAGGAAAATGAAAAAAAAAATCATTTTTGATTGTGCGTTTTATTTACCTCAATGGTCTTTCTATTGTCGCCTTTACTTTGAAAGTTTCTAACAAAAACAATTGATGTCTTCTCAAAATGGTGAAAACTAAAACTTGATTGAAAAATATATATGGAGAACAATTAGTATTGCGCTTAATTTTTTGCCGTAGATGACGGGTGATTGTATCTAGAATGTGCATTGATATATATAACATTGTAAAACTTAAATAAATAATCAATGTATGAGTGAGAGAGAGATAAGGTTGTGAAAAGCTGAAATTTTGGAAGAGGAAACACTATAACGGTAGATAAACAAAGAGACATTAAAAAGATAATGAATTATTCAATTTTAACAATTCCCTAAAATTAGAAAGAAGAAAATGAAAAGTTGAAATCAATTTGGATAGCTGAATAGTCAAATATTTTTATCTAATGAATAATAATGTTTGTCCATGACCTGTATTTAATTATTTTATATAAAAAATTTACAAAATTCATTAAGGGAAAAATGATTTAAAAAGAAAAAGAGTATGATGTGGCTAATGAGGTGGCTCAACAGGAGCATAATAACATTAAATCCTATGTTTCAGCTTTTAGATATATATAGCTAGTAAAGTCTCTGATGGTTGTATAAGAGATCTGGGGTTCAATTTCCGCCTACACTAAAAACTAATTGGTGTCTTAGTCTAATGATAAAGAGTTATCATCATAAGCAGACGTCATAAGTTAAAACTCTCTAAAAAAAAATTTTAAATAAAAAGTAACAACTCTTGCATGACATACCGAAAAAGTAATGCTCTAAAAAGTGGTACTTATACCTAACACCTTTTTTTTTTCAGAAGCAATTTTTTTTTTTTTTAGAAGAGTGATACGGTATTTTATTCAAGGATCATTCTACTATACCCTCTTTATTTTTTGGGGTACGGTTCCCACACAAATTCTAACCATTAATTTTGTGGTGTTTTGATCTTAACCGTTGATTTAGTTTTAATGGATACCGATTACTGGTAAAACAAGTCAGCATATATAAACCAAAAATAATTCAGATGGGACCTCTCTCAATTTTTCGCTCGCATTCTTTGCATCTTTGTTTCTCTCTCATGTTCTCCACTCCTCTCAGATTGTTTCTTCTTGCATTCTCAGGTGAAGGTTTCTTCAAAGATTAAAATCATTTTGATATCTTAAAGGTAACGATCAAAACAATAAAACTCTAATTTCAATGTCATTGTTTTGTTTCCTTTTTTCTTTATTTTTAGGATTACCCATTTGAAAACGTAGATATATGAACTCTTTATTTCATTGATTTTCTTGTGGGTATTGTGTATGGGGTGGGTGAGGAGGAATCCTCAATCTTCTTCATGCAGTTTGTGTTGTTTTATTGTAATTTCTCTGTATTTCATTCACTCCGGTTCTATTGCCCTATGTTTGTGTTGTTTGGGTTTGTGGGTTCAATTTCAATGAGTTCTTTGGGTGTTATCCTAGGTTTTTGTGGCTGTGAATTTTAGAGGGCTTTTCGGTGGCTCTTTGGGTATCTGATTTTTCTAATGAGCTGTGGTTATTCAATAGGTCTTTCTGTTTTCTGTGGGTCAGTGGGTTTTCATTGGGTCTGGGATTTTTCTATTGATCTCTCTTGTTCTATCATCTCTTTATGTTGTTGTGAACTAAATTTTTTTGTTTATATTTCCTCCATGGAACAATTACAAGTTGCAAAGAAATTTTGTTTGTTGTGTTATTTATAGGATCAACAACCAATGTGTGTTTGTGTTTCTTAATAAAGATTCTGCTTGATTATTGCAATAAAGAAACAGAAGTAGCAATCTTAAACTTTTTTATCACATAATGTTTCTTGCTTTTAATTTGTATTATTGATCTTATGTCATTAACATACATATTCATAACCCAATCATTTTATGGTTACTTGATATACTGTAAAAGAAAAAGAAAATTACTTAAATGTGATATACAATTTTTGTATGCCAAACTTCAATTTCTTTTTATTTTTGACTAGTAATTGGAATAAGGACATGTCCAATTAAGTCACAAGATTTGTGTACATTCACTGTATTGCTATTTGATTTGTTTGAAGGGTCTTGAGTATGCATGTGAACAGTTCAGTAGTAGAATAGGCATGTATATTCACAATGGACTTCTTTAAATGGAGGTGCAAAATGAGGTGATTAAAATTTCAACAAATAGTATTTTTTGTTGTGATAGGTACCCTAAAAAATGTTTAGGGATGCAGATGAGCAGCCTACTTGTTTATTTGACTAGCTTGTGTGGAACTTGTGTGCCAACTGGGGTTGTGAATTTGAAGTCTATTTGCAACTTCTTGGCACGCTCCTAAATGTTTGATAGCATTTGGAGAGGATTAGCTGCTACCATTGATTCAAGATTTAAGGGTGAGCATATGCTGTATGAGGATCATGGTGACAAAATTATTGTTTTTTCAAAGCCTTTCTCAGGTGAACTATTTTGGATGAAATCATTTTCAAGGTTTTAAAGCTAGGTGCTCATTGAATAATTGTCAATTAGCAGGTAAATCGCACTACTATGTTGGCTTGGTAATCATTGTCATCAAAGTGGGTTCTATGCTTCAAACTGTACCATCCAAATTGAGAAAGCTATAGCAGGAAACACTTTAAGCTGTGTTTTCAAGTGGGTAACCTAGTTGCTTTGTTTGCCAATAGAATGACCTGTTAAATAGATATGTCAATGTCTCTAATTTTATATTTAGTAGTTTACTGTTTACCTTACTATAATTAGGTCTGATTCATTTTAACTTTTAAGAAAATATATTCAAACCTCTTTATAGTTGCTCTGTTTCCAATACAGTCAGGTGACATCTACACTAAATTAGTATGATGAATATTGTTGATGTTTTGAACTAATACAAGATATTGGGAATCAACCTCATAAAATAGTTATATTCAAGGATATCAAGGTTAAAGAAATTTGTAAGACCACATTTCAGTTAGTATTTACTTAGTTATTAGTGCTTTCTCAAAAAAAAATAATAATAATAAGTTATCAATGGAAAGCCTCTCCTTCTATATTTATTTGTTGACACATGAGATTTTTTTTGGATTGAGTAGTCAAGCTGGTTAAGTATAGTACAATGTTATATAAACTTAAATTCTTATTTTACCATTCTTCCCCTTTCTAATAAACTTATTAAGTTATTAAGAGCTAATGGGTAGGATGAGGGAATGGTCAGATGAGTGAAGGTCTGGAATAGAGCCTTTCATGAGCTTATTATGTGCTTTGATGGTCCTATCTACAAATGAATTCTTTTTTCCTTGTAATTGTAATTTGTCATACACGGAACACTTGGTTCATGGTTCATTATTTTAGATTTGTAGTCTTGGGAGAGTTAATTCATCAAATATTTTTCACCCCCAATTTTATAATTTGCTAAATATATTACCCTCTCAGAATCTTACTGCTCCATATGTTGTAGACCTGAAAATCTTGGCTTTTTAGTGCCTTAGTTTTTGAACTATTATGTTAATTGGCATCTTATTGATTTCTAATACATTATCTACACTTGTAAATGGATAGTGAAGCAAGTCATTTGCCAAAGCTGGAATGTTCGAGGAAAAGGTAGATGCCATCCATCGGCAAGATATTTGCAGACTATTGTTAAGCATATACAACTTGTGAAAGAGCAAATTACTTTTAGTTGTTATAAAGTATTAGTTGTTGGAAAAATGTAGCAACAATGGAATAGATTCTAATGTGATAATATAGAGTTTTAGCCCAAAAAAAGTTATTGGCAAAACTTGATTCAATTGCGAAACTTAATTCATTTATGCATAGACTTCATCTGTGTGTTAAAAGTTAAAACAATGACCTTTCCATTGAAACTATTAATTTTTGATCCATATTATATCTTAAAATGATGCTATAGGAGATTTACTAAGATGTTGGCTGTTTAAACAAAATCTAAAAAAAAAAAAGAACTTGAGTCTATAAATTCCAATTCCACTGGGATAAAAATAAAAATATATATAAATTAGTAGAACTTGAGCCTATAAAACTAGAGTTCAACAAGGTGTTCTATGGGTATTTCAATCACTTTTTCGGTTACAATGTCATTTTAGTCATTTTTTATGTTCTAAGGGTATTTCAATCATTTTTTAGGTTTAGAGGATATTTCAAACATTTTTTAGGTTTTAAGGATGATGGGTAATTAAAAAGTACATATAGTGTCCATAGGAGTTAGCCCAAAATATCCACGTCCAGAAAGAAAAGAGGAAAGAAGTAACACCAAAAAGGAGGAATGTCGTCTAGGATAAGAGACAAGTCGTCGATGGACAAAAGTGTTAGGATTAGTGCCCTTAAATCCTATTGTATGATGGTATGTATGACATTATATATGACTTAATATTGTGATTAATAAAGTTATTTTATTATTATCTAAAATAATGGTAATATGAATATTTGGACATTATCATTTAGTCCATGAGATGCATAGTATGTGATTTATGTGATTTAGTCACAAAAGATATAAGTCACAAGTTCTTTGTAAACTCGGAATTTTAGTTCGTAGTCAGTGATGAAATTGGGCATTTCATCTGCGAAGACTGTAACATATCAACTAAGATGATTTGTCTTGATCATGGAAATTGAGACTTCTAGTTGATATGTTGATATGTTTTAAGAGTTATGTGAGGGATTTCACAATTTGCTCCAATACCAATGGGCTTGGTCTGCGATCGAATGCTATAAAAGATATGTGTCCCCTCATCCTTCACCAATTGGTGGTTTGATGGATTGGTAAGGCACACGGTCCGACAAGTGGTATCAGAGCCAAGGTCATAGGTTCGAGTCGTTGGAGCCGCATTGTGAGGGAGGGATTGTGAGGGATTTCACAATTTGCTCCAATACCAATGGGCTTGGTCTGCGATCGAATGCTATAAAAGATATGTGTCCCCTCATCCTTCACCAATTGGTGGTTGGATGGATTGGTAAGGCACACGGTCCGACAAGTTAAGACATATTGAACTGGACCGCTGTGAGATTTATTATTCTCCTAACGACTGTCAAATGAATAATAAATCTCACGACTTCTATTTATATCAAATAGAAGTGTAGAGAGAATAATGGATTTGATCATAAAGTGTAGGTTGCTTTGATATATCAGGAGTGAGATTTAAAGTCATGATCAAAACCTCAGTATGTTGGGCAGCCACATTTAGTGTTGATGGAACATATATTCTCCGGATGGAATTCATAATCTCTTAACAGAGATATAAAATATTCCTTTGAGATAAGTTTAATGGGTTTGGTTATTCAGAGTATATGGCCTAACCACTTTAGTAAGGAGTTACTAAAGTATATATTTATGAAATTGGATTTCATAAATGTATGATGAATAACTTAAAAGATTGAACTGGGTACTCAAGGATTAAGATGTAGTAATTTTCAAAGTGGCAGTCTACATTCATGACTTTGTATTACTACGAATATTTTATGAAGAGGTTGCATGTACAATAAAGCCTTGAGATATAATTTATTAATAAGGCCTAGAGTACAATTATATTTATATAGTGGTATTAAATATAATTAATGGTAACTTTGGACTTGTCAAAAGTTGACAGAAAAGCCCAAGGCCCATTGGAGCTAGTGTCTTATTTGTTCCCTTTTGGTCCCACTCCAAGCCACATACTAAAGTCCAATTGGAATGGCCCAAGAGGCTAGCCCAATTAGATAATCAATTATAAGGAGAGAAACATATAGAATTTTGTAAAAGAATGAAATGGTTTGTATGTGAGTGTTGGACACTCTCTTATTCTCCCTTGAACACATTCATATAAACTGATTGAAAAACCACACTTCTTGGACAAAAGTGGAATTGGAGTGAAGATTAAAAGTGTTTCCAAGTACTTCTAATCTTTGGTTTTGAATTTCACTGCACCAAGATACACTCTTTTGTTCTTATATTTTGAAATTTACATAGTACATGTTATTGATTGTGAATGAAGCAGATCCGTTATTTTTCCGCTACGTATGTTTTGTATGCGATACAAACATGTATTTTTCCAACAAAAAGATCATGGATGATCAGCATTTAGTAAGTTCTAAGATGTTTTCTGCAAACCAAGAACAGTTGCACCATCCATTATTCCGAGATATAGGGTGAATTCCACGAAATTCGCTCCACTCTCCCCACTAAGTCCACCCATCTCCCACTATATTAGTGGCACCTAACAAGTAAACCCACTCTAAACTTTATATAAAAAGGACCAAGCTTCACCAAGCTAAGGAAGGTATTCATCCACTTTTCATACTTGAGTCATTGGAAGAAATACTGGCTTAACCATCGGAAGGTCCTTGACTAGTTCACCTCGGTCACCTTCGATAGACTTTCAATGGTATTTTGGTCATTCTTAGGTTTCAGGGGCATTACAGTCATTTTATAGGTACTAAGGGTATTTTGATCATTTTATAGGTTCTAAGGGTTTTTTGATCATTTTATAGGTTCTAAGTGTATTTTGATAATTTTAGAGGGAATTGGGGGAATTTTGGTCATTTTTTAGATTTTGAGGGAATTTCAATCATTTCTAAGGTTTTCGGGGTCATTTCGGTCATTTTTAAGGTACTAAGGGTATTTCAGTTTTTTTTAAGTTTCTAAGGGTATTTTTAGATATTCTCTAGGTATAGGGGGCATTACTGTCATTTTCTTTTCTAAGGGTATTTTGGTCATGTTTTAGGTTTCATGATTATTTTAGTCATTTTTTAGGTTTTATGGTAATTTCGGTCATTTTTTAAGTTTCAAGGTCATGTGGTCATTTTTTTTTTTTTTTGCTCTTAAGGGTATTTTGGTCATTTTCTAGATTTCATTGTTAATTCAGTCATTTTTTAGGTTTTATGGTAATTTTGGTCTTTTTTTAAGTTTCAAGGTCATTCAGTCAATTTTTTTTTTTTTTTTTTTTGGTTCTAAGGGTATATTGGTCATTTTCTAGGTTTCGTGGTTATTTTGGTTATTTTTTAGGTTCTAAGGGTATTATGGTCATTAATGAGAAAAAAAAGGAACCATCAATTTTGACATATACTTGTCATCATTCCTATATGTATTTTAAACCATTCCAATGTGGGATCGCCATCTTCATCCTCATTTGTTGCTACAAACATATATATAAGGAAATAAGTAAGTAAAAAAGTGACTTCAGTGGTGGGCCCAAATGTAAAAGTACGGTTAGATATGATATTGGTACTACCCAATGTGATGATGGAACAGTCAAATGTGAGAAAAAAAAATAAGAGAACCACTAATTGTGACAAAAGTACTGTCAAATGTGATGTTGGTATTGTCGAATGTGATAATGGAACCATTAAATGTGAGAAAAAAAATAAGGGAACCACCAAATGTGACAAAAGAAAAGTCACATGTGATATTGGAACTACATAATGTGAGGATGAAACTGTTAAATGTGAGAAAAAAAATAAAGGAACTGTCGAATGTGACAAAAGTATAGTCACATATGATATTGGTACTGCACAATGTGACAATGAAACTGTCAAATGTCAGAAAAAAAAAATAAGGGAACCACCAAATGTGACAAAAGTACTGTCAAATGTGATGTTAGAACTGCACAATGTGAGAATAGAACCGTCAAATATGAGAAAAAAAATAAGAGAACCACAAAACATGATAAAATAATTGTCACATGTGATGTTGGAACTACATAATGTGAGGATGAAACTGTCAAATATGAGAAAAAATAAGGGAACTGTCAAATGTAACAAAAAAACTGTCACATGTGATGTTGGAACTGCATAATGTGAGGATGGAACCATCAAATTTGAGAAAAAATAAAGGAACCACCAAATGTAACGAAAGAACTATCACATGTGATATTAGAAATGCACAATGTGAGAATAGAACCATCAAATGTGAGGATTTGGTAACCTGGTATAAATCATTGTTAACATTTTAATTATTATCAAGATTGTTATGAATCGATAAAAGTACAGTCATATGTGATGTTGATACTGCCTAATGTGACTAAAAAATAATAGGACTTCTTTTTTTTTTTTTTTAGAAGAAAATAATAGTACTATTGAATATAACAAAAGTATGATCATATGTGATTTGGTACTACCCAATGTGACGTTAAAACTATCAAATGTGAGAAAAGAATAATGGTACCACCAAATGTGACAAAAGTACAATCAGATGTGATATTGGTACTGCCCAATGTGACGATAAAACTATCAAATGTGAGGAAAAAAATTAGAGTATCACCAAATGTGACAAAACTATGGTCATTTTTTTAGGTTCTAAGCGTATTTAAGTAATTTTTTAGGTTATGGGGTCATTCCAGTCATTTTTTAGGTTTCAATGTCATTAAGTTATTTTTTAGGTTCAAAGGGTCTTCTGGTAGTTTTAAAGGGTTTTAAAGGTATTTTGGTCATTTTCAAGTGTTATGGGGTATTTTTGGTCATTGTTTTAGGTTTTTTGGTTATTTTGATCATTTTTTTTTAATGTTTTAGGGTAATTTCAAAAAAAAAAAAAAAAAAGGCTTTAGGGTCATTCAGTCATTTTTTAGGTTCTAAAGGTATTTTGATCATTTTTTAGGTTCTAAGGGTATTCTGGTAATTGTTGAGGGTTTCAGGGGTATTTTGGTCATTTTCAAGTTTAATGAGGTATTTTGGTCATTTTATAAGTTTCAATGGTATTTCTAAATTTTTTAAGGTTTCAAGGTCATTTCAGTAATTTTTAAGGTTCTATGGGTATTTTGGTAATTTTTTAGGTTTAAGTTGCATTACGGTCGATTTTAGGTTCTAAGGGCATTATTGTCACTTTTTAAGTTACAAGGTCATTTTAGTCATTTTTTAGATTTCATTGTCATTTAGGTAATTGTTTTTAGTATCTAAGGGTATTTCGATTATTTTTTAGGTTTAGAGGGTATTTCAATCATTTTTTAGATTTTAGGCCATTTCGGTCATTTTCCATTTCGGTCATTTTTTAGGTTTTAAGGATATCCCAATAATTTTTGAGAGTTTCGAGGTTATTTTGGTAATTTTCAATTGTTAGAATGCATTTTGGTAATTTCAGTATATTTAAGGGTATTTCGAAATTTTAGAGACTTTAGGAGTATTTTTGTTATATATATATATATATATATATATATATATATATATGTGTGTATATTTATATATATATTTGTTGATTATTAGGTAATTCGGTGGGGGTTAGGTTGGGTTGGCTACGCCCATATGTAATGTTGGTACGACTTAATGTGACGATGGAACTATCAAATGTGAGTAAAAAAAAAAAACCATTAAATGTGACAAAAATACGGTCATATGTGATATTGGTACTGCCCAATGTGACGATGGAACAATCAAATATGAGAAGGAAAGAAATTAGGGTACCACCGAATGTGACAAAAGTACGGTCAGAAGTGATGTTGGTACTGCACAATGTGAGGATAGAACCGTCAAATGCGAGAAAAAAATAAAGGAACCACCGAATGTGACAAGAGAACTGTCACATGTGATGTTGAAACTGCACAATGTAAGAATGGAACTGTCAAACGTGAGAAAAAAATAAGGGAACCACCGAATATGACAAAAGAACTGTCACATGTGATGTTGGAACTGCACAATGTGATGATAGAATAGTCAAGTGTGAGAAAAAAGTAAGAGAACCACCAAATGTGACAAAAGAACTTTCACATATGATGTTGGAACTGCACAATATGAGAATGAAACCGTAAAATATAATATAAAAAAAGTAAGGGAACCACCAAATGTGACAAAAGAACTGTCACAAGTGATGTTGGAACTGCACAATGTGAGTATGGAACTATCAAATGTGAGAAAAAAGTAAAGGAACCACCGAATGTAACAAAAGAACCGTCACATGTAATGTTGGAACTGCAAAATGTGAGGATGGAACCATCAAATATAAGGAAAAAGTAAGGGAACTGCCAAATGTGACAAAAGAACTATCACATGTGATGTTGGAACTGCACAATGTAAGGATGAAATCATCAAATGTGAAAAAAAAAAAGTAAGGGAACCGCCAAATGTGACAAAAGAACTGTCACATGTGATATTAGAACTGTCACATGTGACATTAGAATTGCACAATGTGAAGATGAAACTATCAAATGTGAGAAAAAGGTAACCTGGTATAGTAAGTTACCTAACTGTCACATGTGATATTAGAAGTCACATGTGACATTAGAATTGCACAATGTGAGGATGAAACTATCAAATGTGAGAAAAATGTAACCTGGTATAGTAAGTTATCTACTAGTCGGTACCATACCCCTTTTTTTGAGGAAGGTACAGTAGAATTACCCTTTATTCAAATAACTAAAAAATCAGAAAATAACTGAAAAATTAGATACTTATACCTAACCAAATAAACTAAATAAGCCATAAAATAAGCAAGTCAAACAAAGATAAACTAACCATTAGAACCACACACTTTGCCGCAACTACCCATCATTAGTGCCTCCGCCCTTGATTTATGCGTGCTCGTCTTCGACGGTATTTAATTCCAAGATTCAATTGAGGGAAGATCCGGATAAGAATGTCATCAACGTGTTTGAAATACCATCTACTCCACCTCTTCCAAAGCATAAGGGGCCAAATGACTATCCCAAAACCAAAAATAAATCCTAGTTCAACATTTATGAAATTCAAATGAATTTCTTTAGAATTCAAATGAGTTTCTTGAAATGGTGGAGGTGACGATCTTGGCCCTAGAGTGCACTTTTTATTCGAAGGATATCCACATAATCCTTCATTCCCTTCATAGGACGCTTCAGAAAATGTGGCAAATGGCCTCAAATTTGGAATTAGTCCCACCAATTGATTGAATGAAAGGTTTAGAACTTCAAGGAAAGTTAGACCATCTTCAAATTGCATAGGGATCTCCCCAGTAAGCTTGTTGCTTGACAAGTCCAAAGATTCCAGCTGAGTTAAGTTTCCCATAAATGGTGGAATGTGGCCAGTAAGAGCATTATGCGACAAGTTGAGAACAAGTAGCGATTTGAGTTCTCCTAATTCTTCTGGTATTGGCCCATCAAGATTGTTGCAGGATAAGTCAATTGAAGTGAATAGAGTTAGAATCTTAACCAGCTCCATGTCTAGACCTTTATTGGTAACCGTTATCACATCTTGATAATAATATCCCATGACTTCTATTTTTCCATATTGGAGGTGTTCAAATTGTGAATGGGCATCATCCATCATTGCCTTCCAGGCAGAAAGGGATTCTCTGGGAAGCCGACCAGTAAATTTGTTTGAAGCGAGGTCAACAATTTTAAGCATCGGCAAGAAGTGTTTGTCCCCCCACAATCAATGGACCCATAAAATTTGTTAGATTGCAAGATAAGGACGTGCAAGGAGGATAGGTTCTTCAAGTAACATGGGAAGGCATCCTTTATCTTATTGTTCTCCAGGTTTAAGACGTCCAATTTTTAGCAATTCCCCAAAGATTTTGGTACCACTCCTTCAAATAGGTTTCCATTGAGATTTAGAGTTTGTAAACTACAATTAACTGAAAAAGAATCAGATATATTGCCACTGAGTCTGTTTCTCCTCACATCCAGCACCATTAGAGTCTCACTCATCTCATAGAAGCATTGGGGAATGGTGCCACTCAATAAATTATCTGACATGTCAAGAACTAGAAGATTTATAGCATTGCATATTGATTCAGGGATACTGCCAGATAATTGGTTGTTTGAAAGAGATAAGAAAGCAGCTAAAGTAAGGTTGCTGCCAATGCTATCATGTATAACAGAGCTGAAATTATTCCTAGAGAAATCCAGATATGTGGAAGATGGTGAGAGAGTTGGGAGTTGCCCCTGGAGTTGGTTGGAATGAAGATCTAGGAAAGTTAACATAGAAGGAAGATTGTGTAAAGGCCCTTCCAGGAGGTTATAGGAGAGATTAAGGTAAAGAAGATTAGTAGAATTCCAAATCCAGCTGGGTATCTCTCCAGGAATCTGGTTAATTGAAAGGTCTAGAGTGATTAATTTGGATTGGTTTCTCAAGAAATCAGGAAAGGTTTGCAAATTTCTAGAAGCCAATCTTAATGTCGCAATTTGGGGAAAGGAAGATAATGAAGAGTTAGTTTCGTTATATTCAAATTATTCAATCGAAAAGCTGTTGTATGAAAGATCAAGATTGGAAAGGTTTCTCAACTGCTGAATCTTATTAAGCTGCAAGGAGCCACTAAAGTTGTTTGAAGAAAGTGAGAGAATCTTAAGACCTCGAAGTCCAAAGACAGACATTGGTATTGGCCCTTCCAAGTTGTTGCTACTTAAATCAAGGGTGTCCAGTAGGTAAGAAGAAACATAAAAGTAATTGAGTTGACCAGAAAATTGGTTGTTGGAAAGCTGCAATTTCTGTAATAATGGAAGGGAAAACAGAGAGACTGGAATACTCCCTCCAAGTGAATTGAAACTTAAGTGAAGGTTAACAAGATTCGGAAGATCATTCCAATGAGTGGAAGTAATCTGACCTGTTAATTTATTATGAGAAAGGTATATCTGGGTCAAATTCTTGGCCATGCTGAATGATGGAATCGGTCCGGTGAAGTTGTTTGATGACATGTCCAAATAAACCAACTGAACAAGATTTGCCAAAGAATTTGGGATTGACCCGCTGAAATTACAATTAGAAAGATCTAATCTGGACAACATTGTAAGGTTATCAATTGCATCTGGCAGTGCCCCTTGAAGTAGTTCGTTATTTGATAAGTCAAGCGTCTGCAGTGTAAGAATTTGAAAGACATTTTCTGGAAATGTACCATTCAATCCACAAAAACTGAGATGCAAGGACGTCAAATTTACGAAATTTGCAAAAAATTCTGGAACTGGAGCATTAAAGGGATTACCATCGAGATGAATAATTGAGAGGGACCGAAGCTTCGATAAAGAGGAATCAAAAGGCCCTGAAAGATAACAATTAATCATGCTCAACACCCTTAGATTTGGCGCTGAAGAAGATAAGGCCTGACACCATTCATTTCCTGGTGCTGATATATTTACAGCATCAACAGGGACGGACCCAGGTACAAGGCTAAGGGGGCCCGGGCCCCCCCTGGGCCCAAAAAAAAAATTTTTTAGCAAGTAAAATTTTTTCAAAAAAAAAAAAAGGGCTTGAGCCCCCCTGAAATTTTTGCTCCGGCCCCCCTGCCCCTAGCCCATCATCCGGCATGAACCCCCCTTCCCCTAGCCCATCATCCGGCCTCCCAAAAATCAGGAACCCCCCTTCCCAGCTCAGAGCAGAGCCCATAACCCATGTCAATCCACAACAAAAAAAAAAAAAAAAAAAAAAAAAAAAAAAAAGGAAAGTGAGAGACCGAGAGGCGAGAGCTACGAGCGAGACGGAGAGAGACAGAGAGGCAGTGGTGTCGCCATGACGCCGTGACGGAGAGAGACAGAGAGCGAGACGAGAGCGAGAGAGTGCAAAGTGCGAACCCAGCTTCGAGCGAGACCCACGCCGGCGAGAGCGAGACCCACGCCGCCACGCGAGACGAGATCCACTTGCCGCCGCTGCCGCCGGTTGCCGTTTCCCGATCTGCCCAGCCCAGCTTCGAGCCTTCACAGAATCACAGTTCACAGAATCACAAGTATTTACTCTTTAACTCTTATCTTTTCCTTCAAATTTCAAAACCTTGTGAATCTGTGATCTGAGATTCTGAAAATCAAAGAAACTGTGCTTGTGGTGTTTGAGTGTTTCTTGTTTGTGTTTTTACTGATGAACTGAAGTTACTGAACTGATTTGGTGATTTGGTGCTTGTGCTGCGGCTGAACTGAACTGAACTGTTTGTGTTTTTTTTTTTTTTTTTTTTTTTTTTTGGGTTTTTGGCTTTGTGACTCTGTGTTTGTGGCTCTTGCATTATATAGATAAAAGAGATAGATAGAGAGAGTAGAGATTATAGTGACAGTCAGATGGTTTTTTCTTTGTTAACCAGTAGTTGGACATTAGTTGGACATAATAATAGGGAATAGGGAAAAGTGGAGTTGCTGTTGGGCAAAGACAAGTGACAGGGGAGAAAAAAAAAAACAAAAAAAAGGTAAAGTTAAGAAAAGTTTTTGTTAGTAGTGCTTGACTGTCTGTAGTGGGATTCATTGGATATTTGGGTTAGTGGGTCAGAATTAGGAAGACGAAGACAAGAGACAACACAATTTAGAACCTCGAAAGGCAATGAAGATGCAATGGAGTTGCTTAGGCTTAGCTCAGCTTTAGAACCTCGAGAGGCATTAAAATCTTTCAGAATTAGTGATCTTTGTTTGTTGGTAAAGAATTTCTATCCACAAGATTTCACAGATTATGACAAACAAGTGTTGGAGAAGGAGCTTTATCATTTTGAGCATAATGTAGTCCAAGATCCAGAGTTCAAAAAATTGAAAAGTTTATCTGAGTTGTCTCAATGGTTAGTGAGAACTGGAAATTCAGAACACTACAAACTTGTTTATAGAATGGTGATACTTGTGCTTACTCTTCCAGTTTCTACTGCTACTACAGAGCGAGCATTTTCAGCTATGAAACTTGTCAAAACTGAACTTCGAAACAAAATGGAAGATGACTTTTTGAATGACTCTTTGATGTTATACATTGAAAAGGATATAGCTTCGACATTTAGTTTGGATTCAATAGTAGATGATTTTGAAGATTTGAAAGAGCGTCGAGTTCCCTTTTCATAGATAATTGTATAAAGAAACAATAGTGTTTCGCATCTTTTGTTTTTGTTAGTAGATTGTATCTTAATATATTAAGAAACAATGATTTTTGGGTATTTGTCTTGGTTGATAGTTTATTAATACTATATGGATGCATATTTGAAAAAAAAAAATTTTGCTTATCTCTGGCCCCCCCGGCTTAAAATCCTGCGTTCGTCCCTGAGCATCAAGATAAAGTTCCTCTAGCTTCCCAAAATTCTGAACTAGCGTAGCTAAATGTGTTTTCTCAATTTTCAGCATAGAATCACTCAAATAAATATCGATAGACAAATCAAGGGTAACCAACCTGCTCAAGTTCGAAATCTCAATGGGAATCTGCCCCTCAAAGCCAGCGTTTGACAGGTTCAAATAAATCAAATTCGTCAGATTGACAAACTGAGATGGAACCAGAGAAGAATTCAACTTGTTATAAGCCAAATTCAGGTTCTCGAGATACTGGAGACTGAAAAGGCTTGAATTGTGAAGTCTACCAGAGATGGATTCGTTGAACAGGTTGAGACCAATAACACGTCCCTCCTCGCTGCATGTTACACCTTTCCACAAACAGCAATTTTGACTCTCATTCCAGAGTACCAGTTTTGTGGACAAAGTACTATTGAATTTGAGGCTGTTCTTCAATCCAATCAACAAATCTCGCTGATCATGAAGACATTGGTCAGACCCGACAAAGACACCAAAGTTGACAAACAGTGAGCATATGGTGATCAAGAACAGCCATGAAAAGAACGGAATTTTCATTGTAGGCTGTATAAGATACACTCTTACAATCAAGAATTGAAGAGGTGATGAAATTAATGGTTGGTTCAGGAGGGTAAAGACCCATGAGCATGGCCTTTTTGGCTTGTGACCAAAAAGCAAAAAACCACTCGAGTTTGGCACAGCAGGTCAGCAGAGTGTAGAATGGGAGGTAGATGATACTTTGCTTCAATTGGAGTAATGGTAAAAATGGTGATGATTGATGTTTGAGAAATAATTGACTCCAGCGTAGGGATTACAATGTAGTTTTCTCATTTGCAAACT
This sequence comes from Quercus tomentella, assembly GCA_028535165.1. Taxonomy (NCBI): domain Eukaryota; kingdom Viridiplantae; phylum Streptophyta; class Magnoliopsida; order Fagales; family Fagaceae; genus Quercus; species Quercus tomentella. The sequence continues at coordinate 15,049,583 of JAPQVY010000012.1, forward strand.
TCGTACTCAACACAGGGCCAGTGGCTCTACTGTAGACAATGTAGTTGTCATTGTCTCATTGACTCATTGCTACTCATTAGTCATTTGTCAAATCATTCCCTAAAGATTTTGCTTGCCTGTATAATTTGTTAGATTGAAAATCTTATTAACCAAGGCTATTATGCATGGTTTATTTGGGTAATAACTGCTAACTGCTAAACCGACAAAGATTCATATTACGTGAGATATATTTATATTTCACTCGCATTAAAAAAAAAAAATATATATATATATATATATATATATATATTGGATTGGAGGATGTGTCCCGCGTGCAAGTACATTATAAGTTTATTATATAAAAATATTTTGTAAGAAATTGTCTTTATAGTTTAGGTATAATACTCATTAGATTTTATTTTATTTGAGAAATAGTTATATTACATGTCAATCAAAAAGTTTCTCCAAAAAAAAAAAAAAAGTCATTTATAAATGGGGAGTGTAAATTATTATAATTGATATAATTCAGTACATAAATATATGTTTGAATGAACTCAAAAATATTTAATTAAATGTTTTGCTAATTTTTGTTTTGATTATGGCTAAAATAACTAAACTAGAGCTTCAAAGAAGTTCTTTTTAAAAATAACCTTGCAAATTTCAAGACCCTTAAGTTTTAGTGTCATTGCCAGAAAAAACTCAAATTTAAATTCCCTCCCAACCTATTGTGAGCAAAAAAGGAAAAAGAAAAAAAAATCATTAAATTTCCCTTCTACAATAATAACTAGTATGTAGCCCCGTGCTACCACACGGGAATGGATATATTATTAATCATGAGTTTATTCATGTTTAAAAGGCTCAGTTAAGTCTAAATTCATATTATTAACCAGAAAATTTCATTAACAAAACTTAGCAGTATATATATTTTACACAGAAAGATGAACCTTGGTGACAATGTTTATCCAAAAGATCCATTCACGCTTTTGAATCTTCAATCTCTATTGGTGATTGAAATTTTCGCAGCTTAAAAAATTTTAAATTTAAAAAAAAAAAAAAAAAAAAAAAAAAAAAAAAAAACCCTCAAAGTTGTACTCATTTTGTAGTTTTACGATGGGTCATTTTGTAACATGATGGGCATTTGTGTGAAGAAAAAACCTCTGAAGTTCCATGGCTGATAAAAGAAATTCTCTCTAATCTCTTTTTATAGAGAGAGGGGTTTGTGCGTGTTTTTATACATCCTTCATAGTTGTATTATCACGAAGCAGGTCAATGGATTTAGATTGGTACTACCGATTCCCAAAGCATGAGTGTTTAATGTGTTATTAATTTCATCTCATTGGCTTCTGCACATGACAGCAAAATTATAAATAATTAGATTGTACACGTGTATAGTAAAATTGGACTCCAATTTCAGATTCTAATTGAACAATTGGAATGATAATATATGATAGTAACAACAATAGGAAAATTCAAATAAAATTTAGAATTAAATTGTAACAATCTGAATAAAAAATTCCAGTAGAAAGACAGGGTGGAGTGATCCACTCCAAGAAGGCAACCAAACTTGCGTAAATATAGAATAATAAATCTCTCTCTGGAAAATTTACATTGTTCATAACCTTTACCTTCACTGAACATTTTAAAAACATAGTGACTCACATCTGCCATCCAAACATCTACAGCCGAGTCCTCTCCAATTCGCGTGAGATTCCATTGATCACTAAGTTCCTTTGCAGCCTACAAAAAGTATCATCCATCGGTCCACAGCAGTGCTTTCTTCATTGTTATAGGTGCCAAACCTGAACAAAAAGCCAAATATAAGGATAGTGAATTTTAGGCATAATGTGCATCTAATCACATATTAGCAATTTATAACAAATGTAAAGATGCAAACTTTGTAAGTGAATGGTAAACAAAACTCAGTGTCAGAACCAAGAAGAAAGCACTTTAATCCGAAACTCAGTGCAAATGTAAAGATGCAAACTTTGTAAGCAATTTATAACAAAGATGCAAACTCTGGCTTTGCTATCTTTTTGGAAATTATGCAATGTACCCAAACCAAGTTCTTATCACCGATATTAATCTCTTTGGTTTTCACGTTTGACTACAAAATCAAGAAAAAACTTAATTAGCATAGTAACTCACTTGACCCGATACATAGAAGTGGTTTTAATGAGAATGAGCCCACATACATTTAGCCACATGATGCAAAATTCAACTTCAATTTCAGATTCTAGACACATGGCACAAAATTAGAGTTCTAATTTGGAATTCAATTTCACACTCTCTCTACTTCACCTATTATTTTATATATAGATTAGTACACCAACTATAAAAAGATAATACCTAGAAATTAATGCAAGTAGTACATTAAACACACAGAAATTAATTATTATAGTGTCATAAAAAATTAAGAGTATTCTATTCCTTCAAGAAATGTGCCACATGACAAAACTTTAGACTATTGCAACTTGGAATAAAACTTTTGGAACAAAATTATTAGTTGAGAACTTGGGATAACATATACTAGACCCCTTTTATTTTGAATATTTATCAACCAAGACATTAGCAAGCCATTTATGATGCACACAACAATACTATTGCAAAGAGATGATAGCTACTTTGATTTGACCCACCAATTTGTGCATATATTCAAGGTTCTAAATCAATCATCACACACCATGTTTCAATTTGAGTAATTCATAAAAATTTGATGCGTCCCCAATGTCCCATATCAGGGTCCTTGTAAATTTATAGATTTGTCATTGGCCAGAACGACAAGAAATTTTTTGCGCAAGATCATTATTGTTGAGAAATCCGTTAGTGTTCTTGCTAATAGGAGTCTCTAATTATTTTTCCGAAAAATAGGTAATTCACTAATTCATAACAATCGTGAATTTTAGTCAAAGTATTTTTGTTAATGGGAGGCAAAATGACTTGTAGTGTATTCCTTTCAGCGTTTTTCTTTTGTGACAATTTTTAATTTCTACTAAGAGCCCGTTGGGATAAGCGTTTTGATAATCAAAACACGCGTTTTTGTATGAAAATGCTAAAAGTCAAATGTTCAGCATTGCGTTTATAATGAAATCATGTTTTCAAATTTCCAAGAACTCACATTTTCAAAACACAAAGAGCTCAAGCTTTTTCAAAAACACTGGTGAAAATGCAAATATGAGTTTACTATCAAAGGTTTTTTTTAAGTGTGAAATTCTTAAAATATCCTCACAAAATTGCATAATGACCAAAATACTTAAGAAAAATTTATTGGCTTGACACCATCGATCTCCTCTGTGCTTTTGCCCAGTTGCCTCTGTCTATCTCCTATCATCCAATTGTTCACTTTTTGTTCCCTTGTCTCTCTTAGCTTGTTGCTTCGTTGTCATTGCAAGGATTAGTTGTCCTCATTGTTTTGCTTGACTAGAATCTTATGGGCAAGGGTGAAAATTGGAGCTAAAGAAGATTAATGGGTGGCGCTGTAGGGATGAGAAAAGGAAGACAAGCAAGTAGAAAAGTAGTGATGTGTTGGTAGGCCTGGAGAATATATACATGGGCAAAAAATGTGGTAGGAGTCTAGGAGATAGATTCTTTTAAAGTGAGTGTCCTTTTCTTTTATTTATTTATTTTTAAATTTTTAAGAAAACTTTTTCTTATTTTATAAGAGTCATTACCCTAAAAAAAATGCTATTATTATATGCCTTAAGTTACAAGATGACAAAGGCGCCTTAACAACATACTTATGCCCATTTTGGTAAATTACACCTACCTCATACATTTTACACCAATTTTATCATAACATTCAGTTTATAGAAACCACACTTTTTTTTTATAGTTTTACCAAACGGTTAAGTGTGATTTGATAATAATATTTTCAAAACACACGTTTTAAAAACACTATCTTTTTAAAATGCACTTTTTAAAACAGCATACCCCAATAAACCCTAAGCCAGGCTTTTAGTGGTGATTAACTATCCCAAGAGTGGTCGGGCTTCTATAAGGATAGTTGAAAAGATTAACTAGAAAATTCCAAAGGGTAAATGCACAACACAACCTTTGTCAACATTTTAACATTTTTTGTTATTGTAGATAATAGTGGAAACGCATACCGAACCACAAGTAGTTACACTCCCGGGTTCAGCATAATAGTAGCTCAAGCAAGTCTAACATCCGTGCCACATAGCACAGTACCTAAATTTAAATCTCAATTTTCAGCAAAGGGAGTCTGGTGTTTAGAAGTTAGAACAGAGGAATTTCATGATTATTTTCATCTCAGGGTTTGATGAAATTTACGAGACCATGGAGAGAAATTAGAGGTCAATAAGCATAAGAACAGCACAAATTTCTTTTTCTTTTCTTTTCTTTTCTTTTTTTTTTTTTTTTTTTTTTTTTTTTTTTCTCTTTCTGAAAAAATTTCATTTCATTTGCATTTCTCTGAACTCAATGCCACCACCCTCTACACCCGGTATATAATGACAAGTGCAGATCCGCTAGCTATTTACAAAGTTTTGTGCTATCAAATTTGCACATACAAATGAATTTGAAACTATAATTGAGATTAAAACCCAGCCCAAGCAATTATAAAGGAAAAGAAGGAATGTAGACCTCGCAAATCCAAGCACAGAAGCTTCCATATAACCTGGACGAACAGATATATCACCTGTTAGATGCTAGCAAATAACACATATAAGCACATCCCTACATTTAAAACATAAAGCAATCTGGGCGTATTGGAAAAAGAAGTTAAAAGAGCACATGCATTCAACATCAACCTTTTAATAGGAGAATACCTGCTGGAGGGAATTACAGAAATTAAAACTAGTGAGAGACATTGTACCTAATCAGTAGAAAATTTGCAGGTGGTTGAAAAACTGACCCCATATCTTCTCAATCTATGGAACAGTGGAAAATTTGAAGGGTGCTGGACACGAGCACTAACTGATAAGAGATCATACCAAGTGTTGCAGCAGCTACGGCATCTTCAATGCCTTCTTCAATTGTTCTAATGCTGCTGGATGCATGTTACCAATGGCGGAATTAAAAGATTCTCCATGAAGGGCAGCACATGTTTGAAGGTTCTCTCTGACTGAGGTCTCTAGTGACAACTGGTTGATTGGGTCAGAATACTTGATCTGACAGAGCAAGTAACAAATCCATCACCAAATTAATCATAAACCATCATCATCTAAATCCAAAATTCATGTTTTATTCATCTGAATTCAGCACTTTCAGGCATATCACCAAAATGTTCACCTGTCTTTTTCTTAACTCTTTACTCGGAATGGTGCCCTCCCCATGGCACCTGCTGGAGCTCATATTTTCACCACTGCCATCACAAAAGAGAGAAATAAGAACAAAGAATAGAAGCTGATTCTAAAATGACAACTGAGAATTTGGAGAACAAGTTCAATTAAGTATTAGAGATCCAACCTGGACTCTTCCTCAGATAAGTCATTGTTTTCGCTCAATATTACAGTTGTGCATACACTGTACAAATCAAAAGGCACAACTGCAAGACTTAATCAAAGGTTACCCAATATTCATTTGCAAATAATGTGCAAAATACAAAGATGAATCCATACCTCAAAATCTGATCAAGTTTATCGAGGACTTGAGGCAGTCTCAATGTGAGAATGATTGAAAGGGCTAAGCCAAATGTCTTCCTTTGGGTGGAAGATGCATTGTCTACCTGTGACCAAATAAAAATAATTTGGCAATAAAAAAAATGAAGCAAGAACTTAAAGTAGTCAAATCAATGCTTGTGATCTTAGGTGTTGTACTTATATTCATATCATTAAGATAATTATAATAACAATTTTCTAATTTCAGGTATGTCACTATGATATAAATATCAGAAATTAGTTATGTACAAGACTGAACTGTTATAATTTCTGTTTATGGATCAAATCAGTCAGTTTGAAAATAAATTAGAGCTCAAAAATATCATAAAAGTTAAAGGCTCACTTTTTATTTTGGGCGGAAAGGATTAGTGTAAGGTAAAAAATATTACTATTAGAGCATGTCTTTCAGCAAAACTTATCTTAGTTCTCAAATCAAGGTTAGCCAGAAACACTTCAATTTAAAAAACAAAGTCTAAATACACAGAGTCTATGCTCTGAATCTATAAAATGATGCAATCTAGGTTTCTCAAAAAATCCACATACAAGTGATGTGCAAAAGAACACTTCGACAATCACTGAAAGTATCCTTATCATGGAAACACATGCTCTACTGACCTTGTCAAGCCAAATGTCAACCAGACAAAGAAGTATATTGTCTTTAATCCGAACACTCGCCTTCTGAAGCAGTAACAAAAGTGATGGTTCTGACATTAATTGAGCAAGGTAATTGGTATTCATCACTAAAATTCTTGCCAGGATGGCAGCAGAAGATGCTTTAACGGCAGTCTTAGAAGGATCATAGTCATCTCCTCCACTCAAACACATAACAATCAATTTCTACCAGCATCGAACAAAGTGTGTAAGCTTTATAGGGGACTTCTTGATGGATTCAGTATATCAACACAAGCAAAAATAGATCCCACTTACTTGTAAAACACTGCTGATCAATGGAGGCACTTCAGCAGGGAAACACTGCAAAGTAGCAAAAATAAATAAAAAGATATTAGTTGGAACTTTAAGATCAAATTACTGCTATAACAGTTTTATAACCTTCAAACTACCATAAACAAGTATTAAACTGGGGAAAATGAAACAAATACATTGTTTTCTAGCAACCCAAGAGGTCCCTTGGATGGATCTATTATTAAAGGGGAATCACCATATATTCAGCAAATCCTAAAAAATCGTCTACAAGTGCAACAGGATTCTTTAAATAACCATTGTCAACATTAACAAAATTCATTTCATGCAAGTATCAATCGCAGAAACGGAGTAATAATGACATTTCATAGTGAACCCAATGAGGAGTAGAACTTTTCCAATAAGTGAAAAAGATATAGTTTGCTTCAAAATGTAAAAATAAATTTGAATATAGTGATACTACATGAAACAATATGAAAACTTTCTCTAGACAATAAAAGAAATGCATGATTAGATGATGGAGAAGATCTGCAGTCAAATTGCACTAGGCAGTCTTGGCTTCTCAATTACAACCTCCAAATACTCCATCTTCATTCTATCTACTACCCTAAAAATCTGCACTTCCCAATATGAAATTGAAGTACCTGTATTAGAATATCAATGACTGGAAGAATTGAGAGAATTCCTTTGTCTGTGACATTTCCGACAACAAGATCAAGAATTCTAGCCACACTGGAAGCATGCATGCTTAGAAACTCAGTTCCGCCCAAAATAATGTAATCCTCAATTATGCTGACAGCAACCTATAATAATTTAAAGTAACAGAAGAATATTAAAGTAACAGAGTAACAAGCAGTTGAAGGCCAAAAAAGAAAAAATTAACAACCAAGTCCAAGGGCATCAAACATTTAAAATGTTGTTTTTTTTTGTTTTCTTTTTTTGGAGGGGGGGTTGGGTGGTAGTGGGGACCAGCATTACGTATGATATAAAGGGGGAAAATGAAAAACACAGGAGTAAAGAAAACATTTGAATACCAGAAGGTATATAATTAGAAAAATTTTAAACCCATGAGGTGTCAATACTCAAATAGAATTGCATTAAACAACAGGGTGATGTAGGTGCATTTTCCCCTTAAATTAATGAAGAAAGATATATATAACTTTTCACAGCTAAAATGAGTGTAGTTGAAATGAGAATGTTATAAGACCAACTGACGCAGGACAACCAGAACAATATTGAAATAACGGAAAAATAAAGGGATATGACCTAGGAGTCAGCACCTAGGCCTTGCTTGGAGTCAGCACCAAGCAGGGAAACCACTAGGAGTCAGCACCTAGGGTAGACCTGGAGTCAGCACCAGACCAAAGAAAGACCAAACGGCCATTGTTTTCATTCATCAAAATATCAACTATCTCTCAAGGAGTACAATAGGTTGCTTATAAAGGATTGCTAAACCCTAGTTCTAATTGGCTAGGAAACCCTAATTGCCTTATTACAAAAATAACCTTACTTCTAAATTAAAATACTAAAAGCCCAATAAACTACTAAGACCTAAAACATAAAAATACAATTGACTTGCAAACATAAATAATATTAAATAATAATTCTCTTTCATCTCCCGCATCATTCTCCTCTGGTTGGAGAAAACTCGACCTCGAGTTTTAAAGCATTGAAGGATTAGGATGCTGACAAACAACACTTGCTTCAAGTTTGAAATCACCTTAGGGAGCATAGTGAAAAGAAAAACCTTGAATTCCACCGCATCAAACTCATTTGGAATAACAAAATCAATGTGTGGAATCAGTATAATCTCTTCTTGAACCTTATGAGCCATCGGAAGCACTTTGGTTTCAACCTCTTCGACTTCACCAAGATGTAGTCCTGCACATTCAACAACTTCAACTTTCACATCATGTGCACCCTCTAACATAATACTCTCTTTAGGCGCCATCTTTTCACCTTGCTGTTCTTCAATAGATTCATTTCCTTGCATGCTTGTTAAAGCAACACTTGTCGAGGCATGTACGTCTATGTCAACATTAGGCTTTGGTGTTGCTGGAGGATTCTCCACGACCAAGATATCACTATCAATGTTGTCTTCTATGGGGGTCGCAATAAGTTCATTATGATCAATTATCCTTGGTTTCCCAATTGAATCGGGTTGAGTCTTCATTTGCTTCATCTGAGCAGTCTTGTCTTGAATCTCTTTCATGAGCCTAATTAAGAAAATACACTGTGGATGGACTTAAGACATTACAGACTTCTAAAAGAAGTTCAAACGACAGACTCTAAAAGGAAGAAACTGAAAAGAAGTTCAAACCACAGACAAAAGAAAAGAAATGAAAGACCGCAGAAACTAAGTTGATCGGCGATGGGCTTGTGGTGCTGGGGACCGGCGACTGTGACGACGCGACGAGGAAGTCAGCGGCAGCACGAGACCTGGAGGTGGCCGACGACCTCAGCGGCGGTGATCAGAGGCGAAGATGGTGTCGGCGGCAGTGGCTGATGGGTCTGCGGCTGGTGGCTGATGGGCTGCGGTGGCGGAGGGTTGATTTGTGTGTCTCGACTGGTGGCTGAAGGCTTGCGTGGGTTCTTCCTCTTTTTTTTTTTTTTTTTTTTTTTTTTTTTTGGGTTTGTGGGTTGTGGTGGCTGGCTTTTTTTGGCAGCTGGTGTGGTGCTTCAACAGTGGCCGAGATCGACAGATGGGGTTTGTTGGTTGTTGGGTCAAAGGGCTTTGGTTGACGGGTAACCTTCTGGTGGCTTGATACGTGTGGGTATTGAGAGATGGTTTTTTTTTTTTTTTTTTTTTTTTGATGTGGTTTGGCAGAGATGTCGTGAAGGGATTTTGAAGGTGGTGTGGATTTCTGGTGGTGGAAAATATACGGTGAAAGCTTTTTTTTTTTTTTTTTTTGTCTGGTTCTGGATTGACTTGCGATGATGCTTCAAACGGATCGGGGTTTGCTCTGATACCAAAACTGACGCAGGACAACCAGAACAATATTGAAATAACGGAAAAATAAAGGGATATGACCTAGGAGTCAGCACCTAGGCCTTGCTTGGAGTCAGCACCAAGCGGGGAACCACTAGGAGTCAGCACCTAGGGTAGACCTGGAGTCAGCACCAGATCAAAAGAGACCAAACGGCCATTGTTTTCATTCATCAAAATATCAACTATCTCTCAAGGAGTACAATAGGTTGCTTATAAAGGATTGCTAAACCCTAGTTCTAATTGGCTAGGAAACCCTAATTGCCTTATTACAAAAATAACCTTACTTCTAAATTAAAATACTAAAAGCCCAATAAACTACTAAGACCTAAAACATAAAAATACAATTGACTTGCAAACATAAATAATATTAAATAATAATTCTCTTTCATCTCCCGCATCACCAACTATGCTCTATGTTACTAAATGTTGGGCTATTAAGAAGCAACATGCTCATAAAATGAGTGTAGCTAAAATGAGAATATTAAAATGAATACAGGGAAATTCAAAGAAAGATAGGATTCAAAATAGAGAAATTAGCTTAAAGATAGGGCCCTATTAATGAAAAGATGAGAGAGTTGCTAGAGATGGTTTGGTCACGTACAAAGGAGAGCAATCAATACACCAGCGGGGAAGAGTGAGTTGATTCAAGTCAAGAAAATGAAAAAAGGTAAAAGAAGTCCTAAAATAACATTAGTAGAAATAGTGAAAAAGGACAAGTCAATTAAGGAGGTGATAGAGAGTATAATTTTAGATAATACAGAATGGAAAAAAATAATACATATGACTGAACCTAATTAGTTTGCAAGAATCCAAGGTTGATCCCAAAATCTTAGGACTAAGGCTTGGTTGTTATTGTGTGTGCTGTTCTTAACATTTATTTAGGTAATGGAGTAATCCACCACATTAATATGCCATAATGGTTTGTAAGTTACAATTCATAGTTGGGGAAAAAAAAGATGGCAAAAAGATCACACACAAGTTCTATCCACCAATTAATAGTATATGTATGGAGAATATATTAACACACACACCCATGGAGGATATTGTAATCAGAGATCCTGTAAGTCCAACCTGCAAGTGTTCATAACTTCTTTCCATAATTTCCACGAGACATGGGAAGCATGCTAATAGTTGAGGCACCAACGAAGGGGCATGAGAAAGTGTGGCTTCCCATAACTGCACAATCACAACAATTGAAATTAGCATGTTACACTACAACAAAATGATAGCCAGTTAGATAACTGAAATCAAACTAGCAGACTAACCAGCATGCTATCCTCTATAAGTTCATCTGGGCTATTTATATCAATTCCCTTCTGCAGAATGGGCAGTAGCATGTTGTAGCAAATGGGTGATTGACCACCAAGTGCAACCACAAAGTTCCGCAAAGCAATAAGAAGCTGAATCTGCAGCAGGCTTTCACCAGAAGACTCCTCCCAAACCTTTTCAAATAAGAAATAAAATAAAAATAACTAAAAGAATGTAATTTGAATAAGTGCAGAGCCAATGATTCTGAAAAATATCCCTTCCCCCTTTGATGAAGGGAAAATCCAAGTTGCTAAGATGAACAATGTTTCCAGACAATTACTTATTTCACTATAACAAACTTAATAATTCAACATCTCTATTAAGTTACTTACAATAGCTAGTCAACTCAATTAGAAACTCGGATTTTATAATCTTTACGTCCATCATTACATTAGATGGTACACAATTAGAAAGGTTGTACCCAGTGCACAAGGCTCTCGCTTTTATGGGATATAGCAGGAGTGGTTGGTAGGCAGCCTTGCTCCCAATTTTTTGAGAGATCACTTTCCTGATTGGAACTCATGACACATCGCTTGGACAGAGACACTTGACGTCACACCAAGGTCCGACTTCTTAGATTAAATTCTTTATTGGAATCCGGAGTTCATTAGAGAGGTGCATTATTGGGAATTAGAATCAATAACTCAATTGTTGGATGACATGTATGCTACAAAATTATGCCGTGGGGGTAACTAAACTGAAATGGATCCCTTTGGAATCCAAAGGCTTCCAAGTGTAGAGCATTTGGAAAGTTTGTGTACCAACAGGGATGGCATTTTTCTTGGGGTGTGTGACACTAGATAAGACGTTGAGTACAGATAATCTAAAGAAACTGAGGGTTGGTCATTATGGATTGGTGCTTTATGTGCAAGAAACAAAGAGAGAATATGGCTCATCTCTTTCTACATTGCGTGGTGGCTCAAGAGTTGTGGTCTTTGATTTTCTGTCTATTTGGGGTTTTTTGGGTAATGCCTTATTCTGTTTTGGAATTGTTATGGTGCTAGAAGCGATGTTTCGGATAGACAAGCAATATGGAGATTTGGAAAGATGCTCCTTTGTGTTTCTTAATTTTGAAGACTTTATGATTGGACTTTGTCTTCTCATACTTTTTCTACTACAAACTTTCTAGATTTCTTGGACACTTTGAGCTTCCGTTAATTATTTTTGTTATTTATTTATTTTTTCTTTTATATTTTGCTTGGGATTTCCTTTGTATACTCTCCATGTACTAGGGTTGCGCACCTTATGGCCTTTATCTTTTGATGAAATTAATCACACACACACATATATACGTATTTATTTAAAGATGATACAAAGTTCTTCTAAGCATTAAATGACCAGACATAACTCTTACTGTATAATACCTTGTGAAAAAATTGCACCAAGTTTTCTGCAAATGGAATGACTTCACTAACATGTGCAATAAGAACAGAGACCGCATTCAAAACCTGAACCTGAAATAAATGATAGAATAACAAGAACGTCAGGTAAATTACCAAGAAAAAATATAATTAAGATTATAGATTTGAATTTATCTTACATAACATCCAAAAGTAAAGTTTGCTCTTGCAAAACCCTAACCAGTTGTTTGATAATATGCAGATTCAAAGAATTGTAGAGAATTTAGACAGGAGCAAATGCACTGCAAAATTGCAGGTGCATTCCTGTATCAAAAGAAAATAAAAGAATTGCTATTGCACACCAAATCTTCATGGTTTTATCGCTTGAAGCATGATCGACATATAATCAAATTAAGCAAAAGGTAAATAAGAAACAACAAGGGGAAAAGTTTGATGAGAAAATATTCTCTCCCAAAGTACTAAACATCAAAGTGATGAGAAACCTATGTTTTACCTTGGAGTCAAACTCCTGAACTTCTTCAACCAACTTAAAGCACGAAGCCCAACATATTGGTAGGAGATCAACAAATTCTTGTTCTGAAAAGTTCGCATCTTCAACATGTAAGCACAAAGACCGACAGGCTGCCAGCTTTGAAAAAGAATGCAGAAATTCAATAGTTGAACAGGATACAATAATATAGATTTAGGAGGCAGGAATATGTCAGAATGATACAGAAAGACCAGCAGAGGTGATGTACTCAAGAAAAATGGACCCATGCTACATACCCTGACAGAAAGGTTTTTTTCTTGTAACAATTTGATTAAAGCACAGTATACTTGTCTTTTGGTGTCATCTTTAACCTGTAAAAAGTGTAAAAATCAGAAATCGATCATCAAATACGCCTCTTTATTTGTGACTAAGGTATGAAAAAACAATGGCTTGTCAAAAACCAAAAGAGGAAGCATATTTTATCACAGGATTGAATAGCCATAACAAATGTCAATTCAGAAGAATAGAGCATTATAGATTCAAAGATTATTGCAAGTATCCAATCCTGAAAACGAGGCTCACCAATGGCAACATAAGGAAACCCTGTCACCCTTTTATTAGAACTAAGAAACTAACCAACCATTATCCACAAAAGTAGCATAGAGGGTAGACCATAACTAATAGCCTTGAAACAGACAATAACTTAGAGGGACTGGCTTATGACTTCAGCCAAGGGCGCACACTTTTTACAAGCAGAGGACACATGCTAGATTTCATTGAATATAAGAATAACATTGTAAGCATGATTTCTTCAATGGCATAGAAGTTCGAAGCAACAATCTTGGACTAACTATTGATTTTAAAAGGAGGGCAATACTGCTTCATTGCATCTTTCAGTGTCTATTCTGCCTTGCATCATCCTCTTGACAAAACTGAGAAGCTAAAAATTAATATAACTCATTTACTCCATAGAATATTATTTTACCTCGGAAACCCACTGTCCCAATATCAGTGCAACTTTACGATGGATGATATGCATATTTGGATGATCATTTGAGAGTTCTGGGGATAGTGCACCATTATACCTGAAATCAATAGTTTCCTGGAGAAAAGTCAAAAGTCCGGGTATAGCAATTACACTTAAAAGCATGATAAAATGGAATGACCGTATTGGATGATGAAAATGCTCAAACATACTACAAGGACAAATTCTATGAAAAACAATTTTAAATGAAACATCAGCCAAATGAAGATGGTTACCAAACAAATTTTCCTAATTTTCTCTCAAAATTTTTGTTTTTGCCTTTTATGAAAGTTATCTATAAAAATTTCTTTAAAAATCAAAAAATGGGCAAAATGACTCCCCATAATGCTAATTAAGTGTTTTTGAGGAGCTTTAAATAACTATTGCATCCATCAAATGCTAAGCAACGCGGTACCAACTGATTGCAAAATTATTTTAACGGCTGCAGCAGCTAATAGTACCTAAATTTAGATAGGCTATGCAAGACATGAAATGACCAAACACCATGCATATAGTGAAGAATGGACACACCAATCTTTGAAGCTCAGGTAGTTTGAGAGTTCATAATAAACATAAGCAGCAGCACCATAAGCAGCATCCTTCAGAAGCAACCCTGGAGTAATTTCAGTCACTGAAGTCGGGCAACCTTTCATAGCCTCTTGAAGAAGGGAAACCACAACAGGACCGAGCAGCTAAAAGTAAAAGTCAAGATCACATAAGCACACATCCTTTATCAGAAATAATTAGAGAGCTTATGCACTAAAACTAACAACAAAAGATTTATAGAAGGGAAATTGTAAAAAAGAAAAACGCCACCTACTTGGCTATGGTTTTCAAACAGTACAATGTACAAAGCTTCAGCACATGGCCTCAATTTTTCTGTCCACTGAACCATGTCCTGCTCATGATGAAAAGATTCCGGGTTCTGGTACAACTCCTCCAAATCACTTGCTGTTAAAACAAAATACCTACCAAGACAGTAATAGCACAGTTTTAGTACAATGATTTTCTGGAAATCAGACACCATAACCAGAGGAACACAGTATATTTGAAGGTTTTTCATTGACAAAGTTCTAGCAGAATAACAGCATTCAAAATCTACATCTAGACTACAAGTGTAGAAAATTTTATTTATTTAATATTAGTTCTCCATGTCATGATATATGAATGCCATCAAACAGGTGTACTAGCTTACTCCATGCATTTCACTCCCAGAATCAACAATATCTCTTAGAACAATAATTTAAACCTCTAAGCCTGATGAAGAACACTAATAATATCATGCTATAGCCCTTGCACCTTAGTGCATCCTGGCTCTGTCATAATGCTTCCCTCGGGATTTCAGTTATGGTGAGGAAGATCACTGATTGCATTGATTGCGCCTTCCAAGAAGTTTTTTACATGAGCCTTTGGAAAAATAATTGAGTTATGGAATTAAGTAATATTGACTTGTTAAATGCATGCATTCTTCCACTCGGGGCCCTTCCTTTCAGTGCGTAATAGCCTAAAAGTGGATAGGAATTAATCAAGCCATGATAGGCCCGACAAATTAATGAAGTGAGGCAGAAGTCAGCACCAATACCTTCTTATCAATACATTACATAAGAGTACTATCCGTTCATTGGGCAGAAGTGAAGTCAATACACCACCAACAGCATTTGAAATGTTTTTCTTTATCTGCTCTTGTGTAATCTGATTTTCATCCATCACCCGACCACTGAGACTAGGCTTGTATTCTTTACATTCCAATATGCACTTCACCATTACCATACATTGAATCAAGAATTGCTCAAACGATAACAAATCTGTCCCAGGATCTGTTATTTTATTTAAGCAGAAATCCAGAACAGGAAGAAGCACACATTTATCCCCAAATGAATAAGGATGTCTGCCTTGAATTGCTACTAAGACCTTCATCAATTTAGTACATGCCCTCTTTGTGAAGTCCCAAAATTTAGGATGTACCTTCTGAAAAGATGAGTCTGCAAAATAAGTAACATATGCAGAAAAGATTAACTTACTTGAAAATTTGCAACAGAGAGAGAGAGAGAGAACAAAAAAGAGAAAGGATTGGGATTAGTTTCCTATCCCCTCCAAAGGTATGAAAAGCAGATGGAAAAAAGCATGAGGGGAAAATAAAATTTGCTATTGCAAATCAAATGGGATTCATCTACAATATGTCAAGTACATACAGCTGTACAGGATTAAATTGGAGACCTCGCCAGCTCACCCTCCATCCCTCGTTTTTGGGTAGGGGGAAAAGATGCCAAAGCCATTTGGTACAAAGACCATTGACATGTCCCTTCCTATGTCACTAATAAATTAACCAGCAATGAACTCAAATAATTGAAATTCCATAGCTGATTATAATGTACCTTGAACATCACTTTACAAACAGTAATAAGGGATCCTGTCTAACTTATAAAAATTGACAAGTTGTAGGTTTTAAAAAGTCAACTTTTCATTTTTAAGATCTAAATTGTCGCAGGATAAACCAAAAATGCGACACTGAATTCATAGAAAAAGAAATAAGAGTAGAATATTATACCTATATAGACTTATAAATCCTTATTATAACCGACATGGGAAACCCAATTATTGAATTCAAAAGTAACCTTGACTTTAATAAAATAAAATACTAACAACCTAAATAGTACCTAATAAAATCTCATTGACCAATAAGAACACAATTGACTCTAAAAATAAACCTTCCCTTATGCTTCCCATATCATAAATACATCTAGGATTTGAAGGAAACTTAGTGGACAAGAAAGTAAATCTAATTTACTAAACCTTTATTATTTCTTCAATTGTCCCTATTTCATAATCACTAAGTTCAACGAGGTTAATCATAAAAGCCAATATAAACACTAATTTATGTTCTCATAATTTTTACAAAACTAGAAAGGTAATTCAATATTTTGATACCAACATTGTCTTTTATAATTAACTGCAAATCTGGATTCTGTTTCAAGTGAAACTCTTTAGGTATGTATAAAAGCAAGAGTCTCTATAGATTTACATTAGTTGAAGTAATTAATTATTACTTACTCAAAAACTTATATAAAACAAGGGAAAAAGCAATAGAAGAGGCATAAAGCAATTCAAAATCACTGCGATGTTTACGAGTGTGTGCGCGTGCGAGTATGAGAGAGAGATCTCACAGTATGGAAGAAATGACTGAATGGCATTCAAGAGGACAGGAGAAACCTCCTTGACTGGCCGGACCTCCTGCAAAAAAGAGATGAGTCAGTTAAAACATTGACTTCAATAGATCCAGCTAAACTAAGGAAAGGAGTAAAACGGCTTTTAGAGGGTGTGGGGGGTTGCACCAAACTCTGAAAATTATTATTAAAAAAAAAAAAAAAAAAAAAAAAATCCATTAGATGAGAATAACTACCTGTACTTGTTTTGCATCACTTGGAAACCCAGAAATTATAAGCTGGCGTATTATTTTTAAACATAATAACCATCTCTCACACTGTAAATAAAGTTCATCATGGTGCTGATTTGGATCATTTGAATTATAGCTTTGAGAGAGAGTAGAGAAACCATGCAATATGGCCTGCACATCTCTCTGCCAAATGTGCCAGCTATAATCAAAGAAATGGGATGAAATCTGCAAAATAACGTCCGTAAGTACAATCAGCCCAAAAAATATTCATAATTGTGAAGTTACATTTTAATGTATATGTAATATATATTCATGATTGCCGGTCCTTCCATTACCACAGAACATGTGCAGAAACTGCATTGCATAAGAGCTAATTCTTAATGGCCCTTTTTTGGGGGAAGGGAGTGTGGGGAATCTTATGTTCATGGAAAAGGGAAAAAGAATCTGTGGAATAAAAAATAACATCAACCCATACCTCTGCAAAGTTCCTTTGGTCCGAAATAAGACGTTTAGTGGACAATTCCTTTAAGGACCGAAAAATAATCATAAAAATCCGGTGGGAAGTAAGAACATCTGCCGATTGAAGCTGTTGTGCTAAAACTGAAAAGAGCTCCGGCCTGGATAAACCATTGAGTTGCAGATAAGGATAGTGAACAATCAAAAGATGATGGATTTTTTTTTTTTTTTTTTTTTTGCTAAATAATAATGGAAAGTTAAATATACACACATACACACAACAACCACTAGCTATGATGCAACAAAACTTTTATGCATATTGCTCCAGCTCAACATAGAGGAAGAAGAAAAAACCAATAAATAAAATTGAACCTTCGTATAAGAATCAACCAAAAATAACACAAGTTTTCTTCTTTGGATGAAACTATAGTTCATCCCATGTAGTTTGGCACGTGGTCACCTGCCACCCTGTGGTTTGGGAAGTGATATTCTACTCCCATGAGGTTTATTTGGTTATGTTTTGTTTCTGTAATAGATGGAAATTGCACATAAAAGGCTCATATTTCAGGAGGCATAATGTAAGTAGAGAGAACTTGGGATGGCTAGGTTACACTTTCTAAACCACATATTGTTAAGTAAAGGGGTAAAGTTTTCCTCTAAACCAATTTGGAGGAATCTCCAAAACCAATTGCGTGGTGGTTCAAATGACCTTCCACGTGTTTTATTTCAATGAATCATTACGTCATTTAAACAAATCACATGAATTACATAAGTCATGTGACTAAATGTACACAAGGATGCTCATTTGATTTGCCACACTAAGTTTGAGGAACATTCTAGGAAAATTTTGTCCTTAGTAAAAATAAACCAAAATGCATGGAGAAAAAGTGTATTGATAAATTACCAATTCTCCCAAAAACTTAAGATCTTAGGAAATGGTGAATTTAATCATTTAGCCATAATTCTAACACCCCTCCCCCCTCACATGTGGGCCTAGACTTCCCCTTAATATGTGAGGCCCAACATGTGAGATTAACTTTTCAAATGGAAGGTAGAGCAGAGATGGTGTTCCAACTCAAGACAACATGCTTTGATACTATGATAAATTACCGATTGTCTCAAAAGTTTAAGTTGTTAGGAAATATTGATTTAATCATTTAACCATAATTCTAACATGTATATTCCTTTTTTCTTGCAACCAAAACATCACTAGGTAGTGCTCATTAGAAGTTCTCTCTCTGATGATCAATTCATCTTAAGAGATGTTAAAAAGTAAGTTTTTTTATGCAAGGATACATTATGGAAAACACATGTTCAATCCAGCTATTTGGTCTCAGCTACACAAGTCTTTTAACACTAGACACTTCATATGTATACAATTCATGCAAGTACAAAATGATTAAGTCAGACATTTATCAACATAAGTTTTATTTATTAGAGAAGCATTCACAATTCCAAAAATTTTGGAATATTGATGGAGAGAGAGTTCAAAATGTTTAC
This sequence comes from Quercus tomentella, assembly GCA_028535165.1. Taxonomy (NCBI): domain Eukaryota; kingdom Viridiplantae; phylum Streptophyta; class Magnoliopsida; order Fagales; family Fagaceae; genus Quercus; species Quercus tomentella. Next base: position 15,068,599 of record JAPQVY010000012.1, read on the forward strand.
CATTCTTTGGGGTAATCAATTCGAGCAATTTTGGATATAAGCACAGCCAACATTAGAGCTATCTGTACAGGAACAAATATGGTAAACACAGGAAATTAGCAAATATGATTACTAGATCAATTGAATTGATACACCAAAAAAAAAAAAAAAAAATCAAGTAAATTGTTGAGGCATTCTAAAGTGTGTATGTGTGTGTGTCAGAGAGAGAGAGAGAGCATCTATCATTGGCCTCAAAATCTACCGGAGATAATACAAAAATAGATCATATATCTTCAAATCATGAATTGATGAAGTCAGCATTATAGCCACTATGAAATAAGGGCTCATTCAGGCATTCAAGGATGATCGCATTGCCCCCATTCTCATTTAGGAGTCAGTCTATTAGTTCATCACCTTGAATAAACCATTTCTAAAATGGTAGCCACTGAAAGTGGAGTTAAGAAATAATATAAATTAAATAATACAATCCACTTTGGTGGTAGCTTTAATTTTCTTCAATAATCATGATTCAAGATAATAGCATGAGATATTTCATGAAAATAAACCAATACATTAAAATAGTTCCAAAAATCACACAGATGTTTAAAAATAACTCTATAAACAACCAAAAAAGGAAGAACAATAAGCAGCGAGGAAGAACAAGTTTCTGGAAACACCTGATAATTCTCTTCTCTCAAGTGCGACAACAGTTTTTGCCTCAGGTGTATTTTCTCCTCATTGCTAATTCCCCTGAAACATAAAATTCCACATTACACATCCAGCCTACAACTGAAAAATTACATGTTTTATACATAGCTAACGAATGTACTTTACTTATAATAGACAAATAACTTCGAGTCTCTACCATGACAAGCACTACCAGTATACAACCTTTTAGGAGTTAGGACTATCCTCAAACTAATTCTTGTAAATGCCAAGATTCAATCATCAAAATACATGTTTTATACAGTACAAATATATATACTTACAAGAGACAAAATACTTAAAGAGTCTCTACAGCAACAAGCACTACTAGTACATGACCTTTCTTGTAAATGCTTAAAATTACATGTTTTATACACAGATAAATATATATAGCTACAATAGACTATTACTCCGAGTCTCCACCACAACAAGCATTACTAGAACCTTTCAAACCTATCATCAAGCTAATTCTTGTAAATGCTGAGGTGCTATAATCCAAAACTACATGTTCAATACAGAGCAAAATGAAATTTACTTATAAGAGAGATTTCAAGTCTCTACGACTACAAGCATACATGAACTTTTCAAGACTAATTCTCACAACAATGTGAACACTTTTCAAAAATGAAAAATAAAGTTTAACAATCTTACGAAGAATCACGCCGATTCCTCCAGTACCGATTGATACTGTTCTTGAAGTAAACCGAAGCCAGCAAACGAATATCGACCTGAGAAGCTAAATCCTTCGCAGTAATCACTTCCTGCATTATCCATGAATGTTACGGTTTCGATTACGATTGCGAACGCATTTCAAAACAGGTTTTCACAAATTCAAATTGACATGCATTGAGCTAGATTGCGACGGGAGCAGAACAAAACAAAAACCACGTAAGAACCCTAGAAATAGAAGATTGAGAGGTGAGTACCATGAGGCAAGAGCAAAAGCCAGGTCTGCTTTCGGACTGAGAGAGCGCCGACTCGGCCGGCTTGCGAACGCTCTCGTCGCCGCTCATTGAATTCGCGAGCAACGAGTACATCGCCGGTAGGTCTGAAGCTGAGAGCGCCATGGACGTCCGTACAAATTTGAGCTCCGATCGATGAAAAATCTTCGAAGCAAAATTGGAAAAAAAGAGGTTTTTTGGTCTGTGTGTATTTAAGAATTTTGAATACTAAAAAAATAATAGAAAATAAAAAGGTGTATGTTGAATCTTGGAAATTTGTGTGAAAAATTTTGGTACGGAAATGGTGATGGAAGATTTGGAATTTGTGAAGTGTTTAAAAGAAATGAAAGAGTGAATGAAATGATTGAGACGCTGGTCGTCGTCGTTTTGGCGATCCTTATATAGTGGTGCTCCAAAGCTGGCAACAGAGATAGAGAGACCAAAGACTAAAGTCTACAACAGTAGTACGGTGTTTGTCTTCAATTTGGGTTTACCTGCATCCATCTAATATTCAATGATTTTTTTTTTTTTTTTTGATACAATATTCAATGAATTTTACTTCTTCGTTTTTTTGAATAATATTTTTTTTTTTCACAATTTTTTTTTTTTTTTGAGAAGATTCTTTTCATAACTTGTATGGGAGGCGATATTATTATTAAATAAATTCATTATGGATAAAAGTTTTATTGTGTATCAATTACAATATGACATAAGCATAGGTTTTGGACAAATAAATTATAAGACTTTTGTTATTATATTTATTAATATTAATTAATATGTAAGAACTAATAGAAAAGGGATCGGTATAGATGTGATGCTCGTGCTTCAAATGGATCTATTGATTTGGAACAACTCAACTATACAAATGTATATGATAAAAATTAGGTATGGAAACCATAGGAGATGAGGTGGAGCCATAGGTGAGTGACAGAGGGAGAGAGTGAGAGATGTGTGTGTGTTTGGGATGGTATCATAATTTTATAACAAGTGTATAGGATGTGTCTAGAAAATTTAAACCATAATATCTCTCTCTCTCTCTCTCTCGGATTATGGATGTCAAAAAGGATGTCAAAAAGTCTCACATAGGTTTTCCCTACTTTAAAGAGGGGAAGTGTGGGAATGGATTTTATTGCCGGTTTGCCCTAACTCAAGTCTCTCTCTCTCTCTCTCTCTCTCTCTCTATATATATATATATATATATATATATATGAACATGAATTGCAATATGACGAACATCAAATGTATGTGTAATCACAAGTCGATTAAGCTCAAACTAAGGATCAAACCACCACTTAACCTGATCCATTCAGGTGGCGAACACTCGCATCGAATACCAACTCACAAATCATGTGAAACTGTTTGTTGTTCATTTTTAGGTAGGCAATCATGCTCAAATTGGTAATCGGATTAATTTTGAAGTCTTTAACCCATACTTTTTTGTAACTTCTCGGTCTAAAACACCCTTTGAATCCACTTTGTTCCTTGATGAAACAAACAACAATGTAAAGAAATTGATTCCCACAACAATAAACAAACCGACAACAATGAAACATGCATAAATAATTCCCAATTTCCTATCAGTTATTTCTAAATTCAAAAATGAAAACCACTCAAATTCCTTTATGAAACAAGTAACAACAAAATGAGAATAAAAACAAGCAAATAAACAAATCCTATAAAATGAGTGAGAAATATAATTAATTTTGAAGCACAATACATGTAACCTTAGCTCTCATAGCTCGACAACGTTGTGGCAAGGTTGTCAACAATGAGAATCTATACAGAGAAAAGATCGTATTAAAATTTTGCAAGTATAAATATATAAGAAGGAAATGTAAGCAAACGGTAGATTTATATATATCTTTAAAATTTAAAATTTAAAATTTTTATATATAAAAATTGTGTTTATTTATGATCATCTTCAAATCTTGCCAGTATAAAGAGTATAAGAAGAAAATATAATTAAATGGCGAATTTTTTAAGAATAAAATTTATTTATTTATTTAATAGATTCAAACTCATGGTGTCTACTTCTTGATAAATTTTTTTATTATTATTATTATTATTATTATAACTATCTATCCTTTGATTATAAAAGCAACTATGATATTTTGCATAGGGTTTAACCAGTGGCTATTTACCAGGCATGTCAATAAAGATCCTGTTGGCATTTTATTTTTCTAATTTTTCCATTCATTATTATTTGCGACCCTTCAAACGTGCATCACATTTATCCAATCTAAAATATTTGATAATGCAATGTAGAAGGACTTATATAAAAAAATCTCAATAACTAGCAACATATAGTATAAGCAGACAAATGTTGATCTACTAGTATCCAAAACTAGCAAAATTGAACATAAAATATAGGAAGGCAATCTGCCACAATCTCTTATTCAACAAATACAGCAATAACACTCGTGAATATTTGAGGGGGACGCCGGAGGAACTTATCCCTTCTTCAATGTTTTAAAAGCAAAATCCCATTTCTGACTGGAACAAAACACTCACATGAAATCATAGTCATCAAGAGCATCATAGGAAGTAACGGCAATATCATCATCTGGCTTGTCAACAAGGAGCTGCTTTTTCTTAGAGCCTGCAAGGCAAGGAAAAACAATTGAGAAACACCAATTGATAAGTTACTGATAAATTCCTCATTACAGAACAATTGAGGACACCAACTGAAACAATGGAGAGATAAATTCATAAGATACATATGTCAATGACCATCCATCACAACGGATTTACAGACCCGTGTGGGATCCTCTTTTAAGTATACAGGAAGTCAAAGTATACAAAAAGATACCTTTCTTTTTACCAGCATTTGCTTCCTTTTCTGCTTTTAGCTTTTCATTTGCAATTGCTGAGACAGAAGATGCAACATCTTTTGCATCTGCTGCTTTCAAAGTAGTCATTGACAGTCTCATTACAGCCTTGAGTAAGGTAATATAATGGTAACTTTTCTGTATCAGAGAAGCACATATATATTAACAAAGTTAGATATTCACTTGACCTTTGGTCAAAACAGAGGAAGACAATATAACACACCTCAAATGGACGCAGCTTATTTGATACGAGCTCGGCATATTCCAAGAAATCACTTTCTGATTTGGGAATAAAATTATCAAGAGTCTTCTCATCTCCTCTCTCACCAAATAGTTCTTTAGTAGATTTATAATCTGCTTCTTCCACCAGCCTGTCATGGACTATATAGTTGCAGTAAACATCCTCTCAGTATACCAAAAACAAATAAAATGTGCCTTTTTTTTTGATAGGTAATCAGAAATTTATTAATAAAGAGAAAAAAGAAAAGAAAAGTACAAGTTGTTCATGATGATGAACAAGAAGAAAAAAAACAAACAACACAGCAAAACAAGAAATCAGGAAACTAAGCTAAGTGAAGACATAAACTCAGAGAGAGAAGAACATTCAGTAAAACCCCAACACCGAGACCACTCCCAAAGACTACGTTGGCATAAAACTTTTAACTCGTCCAAAGTCTTCTCATTATCCTCAAAGGAACGACGATTTTGTTCCAACCACACAATCCACATTAAGCACCCTGGAACCAAATTCCAGATGTCTGAGTTATGTTTCCCGAGCCACTGATGCCAACAAGATAACAAACCCGCCACTGATCCTAGCATAACCCAATGAATACCAAAGGCCTGAAGCATAAAAGTCCAAAGGGAATGAGTAATAGGGCAATGAAGAAGAAGATGGTCTACTGACTCCCCATCACAACAACACATACAACACCAAGTAGCCAACGGGCGACCCCTAAGCATTAGATTGTCCAAAGTGAGGATCCGACCATGAGTAGCTGTCCACAAAAAGAACGCCACTCGTCTAGGAATCTTTGGTTTCCAAACACCCTTCCAAGGAAACAAAGAATTCGAAGCACCCCGAATCGCATGGTAATAAGACCGGGTGTCAAAGTTTCCATCACCCTTCAACCGCCAACAAAGAGTATCACTCCTATCACCCCGAGGAATGCGAGTTTGGATAAGCCGGAGAAGAGAATAAGATGCAGCTAACTCCCAATCTTCAAAAGCTCTATAGAACCTTAAATCCCATACTCTAACAGTACCCCCATCTGGCATCCACAAAACCTCAGAGATACAAGCATCCTTGACCGCTGAACACATATAGAGATCAGGATAGAGATTTTTTAGAGTATTATCACCAATCCACCTATCATGCCAAAAGCAAATACGAGTGCCTTCACCCACTACGAAAGACAGATGCTTAGAGAAGCTCTCCCACCCTTCATTAATGCTTCTCCATAGGCCACACCCATGAGTCCTCCTACACACTTTAGAGCACCACCCCCCTTGGCCCTCACCATATTTTGTGGAGATAACTCGCCGCCAAAGATGGGTATCTTCATGCCCATATCTCCACAACCATTTCCCTAATAAAGCTTGATTAAAAGACACCACACTTCTAATCCCCAAACCACCCATCTTGACGGGTAAACACACCTTTTCCCAAGCCACCAAGGGATATTTGAAACTCCCCTCAGAAGATCCCCAAAGAAAGTTCCTCTGAATCCTTTCCAATCTAGCAGCCACAGCTTTAGGAATAGTAAAAAGAGATAAGAAGTATGTTGGGAGGCTTGAGAGGGTACTCTTAAGTAACATGAGCCTACCACCCTTAGATAAATAGAGACGCTTCCACCCAGATAGCTTCTTCTCCATTTTCTCCAAAATAGGATTCCATATCGAAGCTGTCTTAAAAGAAGTCCCCAACGGCATCCCCAAATATTTCATAGGCAAACTGCCCACTCTACATTGAAGAATATTAGCCAAAGCGTCTAGATTATTTACCTCCCCAACAGGGACAATCTCACTTTTCCCAACATTGACCTTCAAACCCGTAAAGGCCTGAAAACAAGACAACACCAACCTAATGGACAGAAGCTGTTCCCTAGAGGCATCACAAAATAAGATAGTGTCATCAGCAAATAGCAGATGGGAGATACGCAACCCAACAGAGTTCACAGGGCCCACCTGAAATCCCCGAATAAGATTACACTCCTCTGACTTCTTCAAAAGTCTACTCAAAACCTCCATAATCAAAAGAAACAGAAGCGGGGATAATGGATCCCCTTGCCTCAACCCACGAGAACTACCAAAAAAACCTTCAGGGGAACCGTTTACCAGAACAGAAAAACGGACAGAAGTAACACAAGCCTTAATCCATCCCCTCCATTTCACCCCAAAACCCATTCGGCCCAACAAATAAAACAAAGCCTCCCAGTTCACATGGTCATAAGCTTTTTCAATGTCAAGCTTGCAAACCACACCTGGTAATCTGCTCTTCAACCTACTATCCAGACATTCATTTGCAATAAGCACTGAATCCAGAATCTGCCTTCCGCCAACAAACGAATTTTGAGACTCTGAGATAAGATTATCCAAAACCACCCTCAACCTATTAGCCAACACCTTGGATAGCAGCTTGTACACACTACCCACCAAACTGATAGGGCGAAAGTCCTTAATGGAAACAGCATTACACTTCTTGGGAATTAGAGTGAGAAACGAAGCATTCAAAGACCGTTCAAACATAGAGTGCCGATGAAAATAGTCAAAGAAATCCATGACATCCTTTTCCACAACACTCCAACATTTGTGAAAAAAAGCCATGGTGAAACCATCAGGACCAGGGATCAAACCATTCTAATAAATCATAATTTGCAGGGATCTATTAAGATCAATATACAACTTACAAATTTGCAGGGATCAAACCATTCTAATAAATCATAATTTGCATTTGTTTTTCAATGATTTTGCTCCCAAACAGACTTTAGTAGAAAAACAAATGCAGGCAAACCCATAATTTAAAACAGAACAATGTGCATCCTATAGCATGATGCAAAAACTTACCAAGCAAACTGTTCAAAACTATGGGCAACATCCACCATCAACTACGCACTATGATCAGAATAACAAACAAGGTCGTTGGGGGACACGTCTGGGCTATCAACTTTGTTCTTTGTCCAGTTTAGTGGTCTAATTTTTATTTTTATTTGCTAAGCAGCATAGTGATCTCATTTTGCTTAAGGTTTTTAAAGTTATTCTTTAGGCATTGACAAAGAACTGGGTTTAGGTTTTAATTATGGTCTAAAGCAGGAACAAGTACATTGATAATAAAGAGTATTTTAGCTCATATACCAAGTAACTTGGAGAAAAAAATTCAGTCAAAGTCCATTTGTATTATTGACAAGTGAAGAAAATTTCAAATCAGTATATATACGTCAGCATTGGACAATTATTATTTTCTCTTTGAGCCTCTTAGTTCATAAAATTTAAGCTAACCTAGCAGGAAATTTTATTTTGATGACGAGGAAACCTGGAGACCATGCAGAGCATCGTGCCTTTTTACCCACTTAAACCCCAGACGACCGGACCAATGTAATGCACCCACATCACACGGATCAGGTAAGTCATTGGCTTTGCCAATGGGATGACATGGCCCCTAGAAATTGTTTGCACCCAAGGGCATTCAAACCTTAGTCTTGGAGGGAGCATACCACCAAACCCAAGGCCCTAACACATTGACATGTCAAACCATCAACATTGCCTTCAATGCTCACACATAAATATCTACAAAATCATCAATCGAGCTAGGGAAATCAGCTCAAATAAGGGTCAGTTCAGCTGTAAACTTAGCTTCAAACTTAACAAAACCTCAATTGATGCAGTTTCAGTTAATTGTTTTCTAGATATTATCAATTTTATTGTGCACAGGATAATCCAACTTGAAGCTGTTGGTTCATAAGACTTGCAGGTTGCAGTGTAATGAGAGAAACCAACTTGCATCACCAGTTACCAACAATCTGAGTCTAGCATTGCAAAAAAGAAATGCAAATTTAACACATTATGCTGCTCAAGACAGATAGTGTAAAAAATAATATTTATTGCTGCCCCATAATTTCAAGGGTTATCTGGAAATCATTTACCATTCATCAGATAAGATAAGACATAGACATGCCGACAACTAATTTATTATGCAAAAGAACAAAATAAATCCACTGTTAGCAGTAAGAAGTAATTAAACTTTTACCGTTGTTGGCGAAGTTTCTCAGCTACAGGATCTAGTGGCTCTTCTTTTACTACTTCAACAGTTTTTCCTTTCTTTTCAGCAGCTTTCACTTTCTTTGGAGCCTTTTCAACTGGAGGTTTAGTTTCAGGTGCCTGGTAATCACATATAGACAGTAGATTTTGCATAATATAAATGAGGTATTGGCATGTCATTCCATATAACAGAGTTCTTAAGACCACAACTGCATAATAGCAAACTCTAATCCATGTTCCATTAAAACATATGTATCCAACAAGTTGACAGTGAAATAAATAATACTTTGGAAAATCACCAAACTAAAAAAACTTTTAGTACAAAAAGAACAATTAACAACATGTGCAGGGGAGAATTTATGCAATCACCACAATGGACCACTGAAAGACAACATTTACATCTTTTTGTTAAGGTCCACGTTAGTTGGACTTATTGGTTTGCCCCAGATGGGCCAGACCACTGGGGACAACCATGTACTACCTCCAAAAACCAAACTCAAAAATAGCAAAACAATTTTCAGAAATTGTGTATTTTTTTTAATTGAACTGATCAAATAGAAAGGTCAATAAACAGGATCTGAATACAAATAATATTCTCAGTGGTTCTAGAAATTGTTCAATTCAGAACAAATAATACAAATGCAACAAATGCCTCATTATCTAACTAATGAATCAACCAATTAATATGTGGCCCTCTATTCCAATCAAGAAGTGTGGTAAGAAAGAAAATACTAAGGGTCTAAGAGATTGCATTTAAATCATCAACCATACCGGCGTAGGTTCATCTTCATCCTCCCATGATTCCTTCACACCATCATTGTCCACATCTTCATCATCCCAGTTATTTTTAGGCTGCTCCTTTGTAGGGATAGGTGGAATCTGCTCATCCTCTGGAGGGGCAAAAAAAGATAGAGCATATGCCTTTGTAAATTTATATAGCAGACTCCAACAGAAAAGAAAAGAAAACATAAAATAAACCTAAAGATATTATAAAGGAAAAATTAGAAATAACTTCACTAATATTATGCCCACAATTGCTAGAAAACAACACTGACTATTGTTGCAGTTAATGCATGCAAATTCTTTACATCCCTTCTTTAATTATTTTGATAGATACTATTATTTTTAAAACCTAAAATATGCTTCAAAATATATAAAATATATTTAAATACATGTATTTCTTAATTATTTGATTGCCATCTCACTGTACCATGTCCTAAATTATTTAGATTTGCTAACTGCTAAGTCACCACGTCTTGTGACCCTTATCGTGTCCGTGCTTCTTAGTGCATCAATGTATTCAGTTTTGGTTAGCCAGGTTTTGGTTAGTCAGATAGAAGGGGATACACAGAGCTGGAATGTTTGAATTCATAGAGATTTTAACGTTTGGGCCTGAGATAAGAAACTTTTGTAGTGGACTATATGTAGCGGAATAACAGCACTATGTAATAGGAAGTCACATTCACTAGACTTTCATTACAGACTATAGCTGCTAAGTGGTCCTCTTTTTCAAGTTTGGAGGAATTTCTAGATGTATGTAACTTTAGATTATCTTTGTAGTTTCTCTGGTACAATTCCTGTGTATATGGGGGACACTAACTTTTTCTCTCATCAATTGATTTCTTCAGTTACTTATAAGTTATAAATGGCAGGCATAATTAGAAGTCAGAAAAGAAAGAATTACCCCAGTCCTCCATCTTGTTGTCACTTTCTCAAAAGAAAAATAGTAACGATCTTGCAAAGAGTGATTCTACATACAAAGAGATGTAAACATTAGAAAAATAATTAAAAATGAACTCCACATGGCTGTTAACAATAATACACTATCATCAACTTGGCAGAAATGACTTAAAATACTTTTTCAGCATTACCAATAACTGAGGAATTATCAACTTATAACCAAGAACCTTTTTTGATCCAAAAATTGGTATCACAGTATTTAATTAGGTCCTTAAAAAGCAAAGAAAAACCTGTGTGTGTCTGTGTCGGACATGGACAAAGCTGCATACATGTCTATGACGTGTTCCGCAGTATGGACATAGTACTATGTAATTAAAACCAATCAACTTCATGGACTTTACTACCTAATCAAAAAACCGAAAGAGGGCAACAACCACACATATAAATGGAAGACCCATATGTAATACACTTAATCATACTGCAGCAGCAATCCCAGCAAAAAATTCTAATTGCTTTTATATATATAAGTAATAAATTTTATTCACAAATCATCAAGTACACACTGGGTATACTAGCTGATAATCACACAAACAACATATTCTGATTGCAAACTATATCAGGATAGACATTAATACATACCCATAACACAAACCCAATTCATTATATACCTATGAGTCTATGGCAATCAAAATAAGCATATAGGTACAAAAAATTCCAGTCAAAGCCAAACAGGAATAATACTTCCAAAAAAATTTGAATAAATTCATAAACTCTATCAATCTCTTATGATCAATACAACAAGATTGATTGGCTTACAAGGATTTGTCAACGATGTAGAGTTTACACTTTACAGTACAAATCTCTGCTCGTTTATATGAAAAATAAGCGAAATCGAAATAATCGGAATTCAAAAAGCTGAGATGAAAGTTGATGAAATACCTGAGAAGATGCCGAGAAAATCGAAGGAATTGTTTTTTTTTTTGGGTGGAAATTCGAAATTTTGTGCAGCAAAACCCTAATCCTTCGATGGGCTTAGAAATAGAGAAAGACACAGAGAGAGAACTTGGTCAAAATATGCGAAAATTTATGTTGAAAACGAAAACAAAAACAAAGATTTATTGTAGACTCGATTCAGAGTCCGAGGTGAAAGAGGAAACTAGAGAACGTGGGGTTTAGTAATAATTAAGAATCCGTTAAATAAAAAGTAAAACCTCACGGATGTCGTTTGCCTAGTCCGGGTAATGGGTCGGATCGGATCCATCAATTGTATCATAATAAATAAAAAATTTCTTAAAAAATATATATACAATTAAGGCTGACTGTGGGTCAGGTGGGTTTGGTTTTTGCCCAACCTGCAACCAACCCATATAAGATCAGTGAGTGGTTTTCCAACCCGCAACCGACCTGTAAAGTAAAGGGTTCGTCGGTTCGAGTTGTCGGCAGGTGACTGTCAGTTTCAGGTGAAACTGATAATCATCAAAATCTGCCGAGATCTAGCGGAGATCTTGCCAAATCCATCCAAGATCCAATGAGATCTCGTCGGATCCGGCGAGATTTCTTCCAAATCATGAGGAGAAATCATTGGTTCGACCAGATCCGGTGTTTATTGTGCTAGAAATCGACAAATTTAAGTGAAAAAGTGGCCGAAAATTTGGAAAAAAATGGCTGGAGTTAACGGTCTTAGGGCGGGTCGGGTTTCACGGGTTTTAGAGGAAGAGATCAGAAACCGACCTATCGACATTGGGTTTTTGATGTCGAGACCCGAGTCCGACTGCAGGATTAGGTGGTTCTGGGTTGGGTCTGGACGGGTTGGGCGGGTAGGCGATTGATTTGGAGAGCCCTATATACAATTAAGAAAATTTTATTTGGAGCAATATCATTTTTTTTTTATCAAGTTATGAAATTTTATTTATTTTGTCATTTGAAAGTTGTGAAATTCACAAAATTATGTTGATAGAAATCTTTTTTTTTTTTTTTTAATATTATAAAACTAAAATTTAATACAAAAGACCATTGACAAAGTTGAGTAGTTCTTTCTTCAACCCATATGGTTTTAAAATATTGAATAAGTAGACTATAGATTAACTTTATATTTTTATTATATGGTCTAATTTACTTATTAATAAAAAATAGATTAACTTTATATTTTATTATATGGTCTAATTTACTTATTAATAAAAATCTAGCATATTGAAATGGAATCATACACGTAACATATATGTAAAAAATAAAAATGTAAAGGGAGTAGGATAAGTAAAAAAATGCAATAAAATTCAAACTCTTTGATAATACTTTTTATATTTCTTACGAAATACATATAAAAAATAAAAATAAAACTTTGGTGTCTAAAGACTAATAATTATGAATTATAAAATAAAAAGAAATTCGCATGGGACAAAAACTAGTATATCTAGAAGCTTAAGTGTAATAGATTTCAGTTAGCTCAACTAGTAAAGTCTATTGTCATCGAATAAGAGATTTAAGACTTAATAAGTAATTATCAGAAGTAAATGTTATAGGTTAAAACTATCTCTTAAAAAAAAGCTTAAGTATAGCGTTTATTGTTGCTAAACTCCTTTTAAGTCACACCAACCTAGCATTTTGGTCTATTCGATCCATTCAGTCTTAATTAGTCCTATTCGGTCCACTTCGCTTCTCTTTAGTTCACATGTCCTATTTAGTCCACTCTAGTTCTATTCGGTCCAACTCGGTCATATTTGGTCCACATTGGTCCATTCTATCCACTTCGATCCAATTTGGTCATATTCAGTCCATTTTGGTTCTATACCACTTCAGTCTTATTCGATCCATTAGGACCACTTCAATCCTATTCGGTCCATTCTATCCACTTTGGTTATATTCGGTCTTAATCGGTCTATTCGGTCCATTTTGGTCTTAGTCAATCCATTTGGTCCATTTGTCTCCACCTCGATCAATTCCGTCCATTTTAGTCCACTTTGAATAAACTCATAAACTCCTCCCGCCCTCAACATTCTCATCACTGCCTTTCACTTTTTATCCCTCACATGTATCTTATAGTGCCAAAATGTTCAAAACTATCTCATTAGGTAGGGTATCAAAACTATTTCCCCAGGATTCTATTTGGGGCTTTCTTTTTCGTTACAAGTCTGGATGGAGTCTTTTCCACTAGATCTTTACAATTGTTATGTTTCTGATTTTTTAAGTATTAATTAAGTTTGCTATGTTGGCATTTTCCTCAAAAAAGAAAAGAAAAGAAAATGATAGTGTATAAGATTTCCTAATTAAATTCAAACACGTAGTTGTATTAACTATTAAGCATTAACTAACGAAATGCATACCAAATATATAAAAAACTAATGAACTACATACAATGTTTTATTTTATTTTATTTTCGAAGACAATTAATTTCAATGTAGTCACATGTTTGAATTTAATTAGAAATACCAAAATTACTTTAACAAAGTTTTACCCTTAATAAAAATGATTTGCAAAAACTGATGAAGCTCCTTTAAATTTGGAAATGGCAAAACCTCCCACTTTGTTTAACCCACCCTACGTTATTTGAATTTTCCCGACCCAAAGAGGCGATGGGATAGGATGGTTTTATTCACCCCGGCTTGCCTTGAGTATGTATTTAATTATTTATACATATGAAATAAATATCCTAGTTATAATTTATAGTTTTCTTTACATCTTTTATTATCATTTTTAAAATGCTAGTTTTTCTTTCTTTTTTAGTACTTACGAGATTCTTATTTTTCTTTACGTTTCATCTTTATCTCATCATTCTCACTAGGATTAATAGCACATTTTTAACTTACACCAAACTTGACCTGCCCTTCACTTACCCATAAGGTCAAAATAAAGATAAGACATGTGACCTCGTCTTACTTAATTGTCATCCCTATTTAGAATTCTTAAGATAATTATACTTGGATTCATTTTGAAACTTGCGTATTATTTTTTACCAAGCTGAATATTTAAGAAAGTATTTATCATTTGATGACTTGCAAAATCCATATAATTCTATGTTGATGAACAAAAATATCCAAATCTTTTTGAGTATCTATTTATTCCTTTAAATATGTGCAATTAGTTCCAATGCACACCAGATTATTACTAGGTGGAATCCCATGAGTTGGGGGTGTCATTCGTTTCAAAACAAAAGGAATGGATAAAGCTGACTAGGAACTAGTAAGTCTACCTTCGGGCAAAAACAACCTCATTCAACAGCCTCTCTCTCACCAAAAAGTAAGGCATTGGTTTTGTTGGAAAGCTGTCATTTCCTAGGCTTATATAGTGCCTTCTTAGTTCTTACTGTGTGTGACATGTATATCAGAGCTTGAGATTGTGGCTTCCTCTGCGTCATCTTCAGCTTTCTCGGCCCTCTCTTCTCTGTTCCAAGCACTCACAGAGTCACAGGTCAGTATTTTACTTTGCTTAATTTTTGTCACTATCTCTCACTTACCACTTTTGCTTTGTAAAATTTTGAACATTATCTGAATTCTTACCAACTTTTCTCAACTGGGTATTTGTAGTTTGGTTGGTAATTGAGTGTTGCCCTTGCTTTTGAGCTATGCAAAACCCCAGTTGTATGCTATTGTGGAGTTTTGTTATTGCCTACAATCTGTTCGTTGAAATGCTTTCTTGGGTCTTGAATAGGTTCTTGTCAATAAATATACAAAAATTTTCTCTCTGACTCTTGGGGTTTAAATTTGTTGAATGGAATTTATCTGTGGAACTATAACAACACACTGTCTCTTTTCTCATATTTCTGTTGTCTAGAATGATCATGTTTTAACTTCATAGCATTCTGCTGTAGCTAAAACTGTTTTGAAGGACGATGACTAACTTCTAAGTGGTAATTAACTGGATTCAATGAATTGGAATAATAAATTATATAGAATTTTTTTTGGGGGGGGGGGGGGGTAAGTGTATACAATTTAAATTTGAAGTACAAACATGGAAGAAATTTGGATCTTGCAGTTTGAAAGTGGAGGAAATTTGCACATGTTTGGTTACTTTAATAGATGCTGAGTCTTTCATAAACGGTGCTCTATAAAATACCCACCTGTAGCACTCAATATCCTAAGATACCGTTAGTTGTTTTAAAGCATACATGTAAAATATGCATTCGATACATGCCATTTGCCCTCCCTAGTTATCAATTGTTGCATCCTCTTATGAGTTCAAACCTTATTGGTGCCTTTTCAAATCTTTGGGTTGTTGTTCTGTTTAATATGATATGGGTAAATTTAAATTGCATAACAGCCATTAATTACGTCATGTGATTGGGAGCAGGCAGTGAATTTTTTTTTAAAAAAATGTGACCTTAGCTGCCGTGGGAAGTTCTCTCATCGATGTTTTTGCATACATTGCCTCTCTAAATGATTGATTTTTGTATTCTTTGTAAAAGTTTGTGAATTGATTGTGTACTTGGTCTATATTATATTCATGTTATAAAATAACAGTTTTGGTTCATATATTGGTTTTGGTTTTGGTTTTTTGACTTTTGCTTGTTGTGTGTTTGGTTTTGATTCCATTGTAGAAATCAGCAATTAAGGAATAGTTCCATCAAGCTTTAGCTCAAGTGGCACCTTCTCCCCTTGTAAGAGCAAAGTTGAGGGTGAGGTTGTTGGTTTTAACTTTTAAGACTCACACACCAATAAAGAAAAAAATGAAGCATGAAGCTTTAGTCAAACATGTGTAGGTTTTGTCTTCTGGAACCTCAACTGGGTAAGGAGCTAAGCCAGATTGATTTTTTGGTTTAATGACACAGAGAATGGAACATATGATAGAAAGTGGTTTTGAGCTTTATTGTTTATTCTGAGGCCATCATTTAGGAAATTAGCAGATTGCGGGCATTTCACACAACTTCCCTAATAATGTTTGTACTGTTATACTGCAAGATTTTATTCCCTTGCCTTCTTTTTTTGTGTTTGTGAGTGTGTGGTTTTTCTGGTCATAGTAATTAGCATACTCGGTTTGTTAAAATAACTTATTTAGTGTGTGAAGAGCATCAGCTTTAACCATTGATTTATGTATTGTCTTTTTTCAGATGCACTGATACTTCAAACTTTTGAAGTATGACGGTTAGAAGCTATGCTGGCATCACAAAACCTGGTTTTTGGCTTGTACATTCAGAGTTACCTGTTCTTACTCTCCTTAAACCCAAGTTAACTTCCTTATCAATTCTAAGGGTACTGGGTGACCACAAGAGAGGAATAGGGTTAATTACAAAATGTCAGTACTCTGTAGCTGATAGAACATTTGCATCGGGTTCTGTGGGTTCATCAAAGTCCAAGCCAGATGCTGTTCGTTTGGGTCGGAAACAAGGAGGTTCCTCATCCCTATATAGTCGTCCTAGTTTATCAGAAATGAGGAATGAGAAAGCAGCAAATCGTGCCAGGGTTTATGAGTTCTTGAGGGGAATTGGCATCGTTCCTGATGAGCTTGATGGTTTGGAGCTTCCTGTGACAGCTGAGGTTATGAGGGAGCGTGTGGATTTTCTTCACACATTAGGGCTTACAATTGAAGACATTAACAACTATCCACTTGTTCTTGGCTGCAGTGTAAAGAAAAATATGATTCCTGTTCTCGATTATCTTGGAAAATTGGGAGTTAGGAAATCCACTTTCACTGAGTTCTTGAGAAGATATCCACAAGTTCTCCATGCTAGTGTTGTTGTTGACCTTGCTCCAGTGGTCAAGTATCTTCAAGGAATGGATATCAAGCCCACTGATATTCCTCGGGTTCTTGAGAGATATCCAGAAGTGTTGGGATTCAAGCTTGAGGGGACCATGAGTACATCAGTGGCATATTTGGTTGGAATTGGGGTGGCAAGAAGAGAAATTGGAGGGGTATTAACTAGATACCCTGAGATTTTAGGCATGCGTGTAGGCAGGGTGATCAAACCTTTTGTGGAGTACCTGGAGAGCTTGGGCATTCCAAGATTGGCTGTGGCTAGACTGATAGAGAAGCGGCCTCACATCCTGGGCTTTGGATTGAAGGAGAGGGTAAAACCCAATGTTGAATTTCTTTTGGAGTTTCATGTTAGAAAAACATTACTTCCTTCTGTAGTAGCACAGTATCCTGAGATTATAGGACTTGACTTGAAGCCAAAGCTTCTCAGTCAACAGAGTTTGTTTAATTCAATTATTGATATTGGTCCTGAGGATTTTGGCAGAGTTGTTGAGAAGATGCCACAGGTTATTAGCCTCAGTAAAGCACCTGTGATAAAGCATGTGGATTTTCTAAAGAATTGTGGATTCTCCTTGCAACAAGTGAGGAAGATGGTCGTGGGGTGTCCCCAATTGCTTGCTTTGAATCTCGACATTATGAAACTTAACTTTGATTACTTCCAAATGGTGATGAAAAGGCCTTTGGATGACTTGGTTATTTTCCCTGCATTCTTTACTTATGGCCTGGAGTCTACCATAAAACCAAGGCATAGGATAATTGCCAAGAAGGGCTTAAAGTGTTCTCTTGCATGGCTTCTTAATTGTTCTGATAACAAGTTTGAGGAGCGGTTGAGCTATGATACTATTGACATGGAGGAGATGGAAACTGAGCCATCATTTGACATGAATACACTAATGGAACCAAGGAGCAGTGAGTCAGCTTCTGATTATGATGAGGACAGTGATGATGATTATGTATAAAAATCAGGAGTCAGCTTCAGCCAATGGTCTGCGGTGGAATATCTTGGCTTTTCTCATGCTGGATCTTCGAGTAGACAGTTTAGATGCAATAGTTAAATGGTAAAATTTTTTATCTGTGTACTTACATGTAATGGATCAGTCTGGTGATTACATTTTCTTTTTAGGTCCTTTTTTAAGGCTGTTGTCTAAATATGCTGTCTGAGGCCTGGCATATAGACACTTGGTAAAGCATAACTGATTTAGTTAACTCTCAGTGCTTGAAAACTGATAATATAGACTTAATGCTTTGGTCAACATTGCTGTAAAATAAATACAAATGAAATCAAGTTAAGGATAGGCTTGCAGATTGACGGAGGAGGGAAGACGGGGAGTGGGTCTGTGGATGGTCCAAAGTTGAAAACGCAGTAAGTTGTTTTCTTCAAGGTGAAGATGAATGCTACATGGCAATGGTTCGATTTTGTAGAAAGTTGAACTAGGATCCTAAAATGCTAGGATATGTCAACTAATTGAACTACAAAGTTCTTGACCATTGGTTTTTTTGCATTACATCAAATCATGGACAAATACATTACATAAGATAGTATTAACTATTAATTGATGGCATTCTATTGCTGGCTGGCATCAATGTTTTAGGCCATTTTATAGTCTCTCCATACTTGACCATTATGCATATCTTATAAACGAAATTGTGTTTATTGTTTTCAATTTTGTTATTCGTTATTCCAAGTTCCAACTTAATGGCAAAGAAAGTTTTTTTTTAAAAAAGTTCCAACTTAATGGCAAAGAGATAAATAATTGAGATTTGCCCATGAGTTAAGTTGATGCCATTTTTGGTGTTCAAACTCTACCTACACTAAAAATTGATTGGTGTTTTAGTTTAATAATAAAGAGTAATCGTCATAAAGTGAACACTATAGGTTGAAATTTCTATCATATTTATCATAAAAATAAATAAATAAATAAATAAATTGATATTATTCTTTAGCATTATCAATATCTAATATATTAAGTTTAGAAGTGGAGCCAAGATTTGATTTTAGGGAGAGTAAAAGTTATTAGTGAACTACACATGCACACGTGTGCATACAAGTACTTGGGACCAATTTGAATGGTAAAAATTTGTTCATGCGAATACTGAGGGATATTTTAATACAAGAATTTAAAAAAAAAAAAAAAAATTGTTATATTGTGTTTATCTGTTACGGTTTTGTTACAATAGAATAAGGAGTTTTGTATTCTTTACTTTAAAATTCCTTTTGTGATTCTTGCGAAAACGATTTTAGTAGCTAGACAAAATTCAAATACAATTTTCGTGAATACTGATATTTTAGTTAACATACACTCCTTAAATGATAAACTTGTAATATTTTTAATGAATGCACTTATAGTCTTATACACAAATTTTCATTGTGAACAATTAATTATTGCATTAGGAATTTCATATAATTTTGATCACTTTAAGGGTAACAATAATGTACTTTTCAAAAAAAAAAAAAAAAATCATTTCCACAAAAACTCGTGATTTTTTATTTTTATTTTTAACATTTGTTTTTTCTTAAAACTTTTACCAAAAAAAAAATAAAACCGTTTTACTAAATTTTGGGCATCCGCAGACCCTAAGCCCATAATTGTTGTAAAAAAAAAAAAGTGTCCACAATACTAGTACTACCTTGGAAATAGAGAGTCTATTAAACCTTTGTAGAAGTGTTTGTAAAATCAAGCCACAAGACTATATATCTTCTATCTTCACAACAAAGTTGCTAAAAAATAGTTTTTAGTAACTCAAAACACTATTTTGTCTATTTTAACACTCCACTTTATAATACATCCAATATCAAAGATTTTAATAATATAAACAATATAATAAAATAATATTCCCAATACAATAAACAACCACAATAAAATAAAGAGGAGAGAGAATGAAATATTATACTTTTTTTTAATAGCTTTGGAGCTGCAGTAGAGTGTCAAATATGACACTTTACTATAGCTTGGTTGCTATTTTTTTTTTTAAAAAAAAAAAATTTAGCAACCTTGATGTAGCTTGCTTTTTTGTGCTTTGGTTGCTAAAATAAGTTTTAAGTTATTTTAGCATCTTTAGTGTGAGTGCTTAGGCAAGCTTATATGTGTTTGTAGTTATTTTGGTATAGTGTAATTAGCAACCTTGAAACAAATGAATAATGAGAGGCAATGACCAAGCCAACACGTGATCAATATCTCACTTTGATATCACAAATTGAAGAACCTAATGGATTGAACTTTCACTTTTGTTGTTAGTCTAGACTCTAGAGGTTGGAAGGGAACTCATGAGCAACCATTAATTGCACATTGCATCCAGCATGGGCTCATTGGTCTCATCGGTGTTCCAAGCCCATTGGGGACACTTTAATTAGTAAATATCGATGCAAGATAACTCTTTTGTCCTTCAATAAACTCTACCCATCTTTTTTTATTTTTATAATAGATGGAAATTATAGTCTAGCCTAATCTAAGTGTAAAGTTCTCTCCTGAAAACTTGAATCTTGACCCTTACCTTCACACCTTACAAGCACTTAATACTTGTGGAATAACCATCACGTCAAGGGTGCGCAGTGATAACCCTATCCATCCTTAATTTTACCTTTTTGCTGTTTTGTTTTTATGGGCACAAGTTGGTTAGGTTATGTTTGGTAACAGTTTTTATTTTTTATTTTCAAAAACTCGTTTTTGAGAATATAAAGAAAAAGCAATTTTCTTATATTTTTGAAATAAAAAACATGCTTGGTTAGCTGAAATTAAAAAATAGTTTTTTGAAGAAAAAAATAGAAAATACTAAAATATGTTGTTACTAGGATTTGAATTCTAATACTAACTCATTAAATAAGACAGGTTCATTTAATTAAATGCGTGTTTTCATTAACTTTTGAAAATTAGAAATTGAAAACAACCTTTTGCATGTTTTCTATTTCCTTCTCAAATTGCGTTTTGAGAACAATTTTTATTTTTTGTCCATTTTGGATTGCCAAACAAGTTTTTTAGTCTTAAAAATAGAAAACTGTTTTTGGAAATAGAAAATAAGGGGGAAAAAACAGTTACCAAACATACCCTTAGTGTTGTGGGGTAGCTTTTATTTTGAATCGTGGCTTGCCACGATGGATTTTAAACTTGGGCCTTGTGAGATTATTATTTTGACAGGCCCATAATTAATACTGCTCTAGCAGCTCTACCATGCGAAGTCGCAAACCGACATATCAACAAGTATAAAACGGCGTAGGTTCTGGATTTTCTATATTTATATTTTCGGACCACTCTCCCTCCAACAATGCTCTTACAAAGTTGACCTTGCTTGTTCAGTAAGAAAATCCGAGCGAGGCAAGGAAATCGTGAAGAACTCATCAACCACAGACCAAAGGTTAGAGACGAAGCCTTTCACACTCTCCTTTCTGATTTTCCTTCGCGATTTTAAACTACAACCCTCAAATCTCACCGCATTATTCATCTTTTCTCTCCATCCAAACACTGTCATATATTAGCTACTTTAGTTAGGGTTTATAGAAGTTTTTAGCCTAAATGCTTACTTAGGGCATGTAGATGTTTTACTCTTTCCTGTAAATTGTTTTTCCTCGACTGCCAAACATGGATTATGTTGCACAAATTGGATTTTCTTTTCATTTATTTTTCCTTAGGGTTTGGGTTCTTAAGAATTTTCCGAACTTCCAAACAAACCTTACGTTCGAAGCCCCCTCTTTAATGTATTTTACAATTGGAAAATTCTTACTTATATCGTTGATATATGCAGGTAAAGTGTTATTGTTATGAGGTTTCGAGTCTTTCGACATTGGAGCTCATCTTATTGATATGGAGGTTAGTGTTTATTTTTATTTATTTATTTATTTATATTGTTTTCATCTTGGGTACCAAGTTGTAGTACTATTTAAGATTAGCTAGATGAATGTTATTGTTATGGGTACATATTTTTTTACATGTAACATATGATTCTACTTTGGCCAAATCCTATTATATTAACCACTCAAACTTTAATCCACAGCAAATATAACCCAAATGGCTAACATGGTCTTTGCCTTTTTGGTTTTGCATTAAACAAGTGTTTGTGGTTTGTGTGAAACTATTCATAATACTTGGTGTACTACATAGTCCATACACACTCCTCTCTCACACTAGCTTAGCATGTACACCAGGTGTGTGGTATAATTTCTTGTAGTTTGGAAACTTCTGCAATTCAATTTGGTTGGTCTTGTTTGTTGGTCAACTTTTGGCTGCATGATTGAAATGAGTTTCTGGGAATTAATGCTGGTACATTTTAATTCTGGCTGGCATGACAAATGTGGGTGCCTATGTGGTTCATGACTACAATTCTGATGGTTTGGTGGGTTTTCAAGAAGATGCATGGCTAACATGTTTTGATTTATGACTTGATTGGCTTACTTTGAATTGACCACCCTTTACCTGATGTTTGTGTTTGGTCACTCCTATTGTATTTTGATGCTTTGATCATTTTGTTGCTTTCCACTGTTGATTGTTGTTCAATTTGTTCTCAGTATTTATGTATGCAAGAAGGCCTTTGATAGTGCTAATGTAAAGTTTATTCAATTAATTATTTAACATGTTCCAAATTTCACCTTTTGAATTGAAGGTTCCTGCTACTGCTAGTCGACCCCAAAGTTTTGGGCATGATTGGTCTAGGAGTCCTGGGTATCACAGGGATGAACGAAGAAAGTTGAAGGTGGATACTAGAGATGAAAGCAGGAGGTTGAGACACAGTGTCAAGGAGACTAAACACCACTTCAAGGGAAGTGTCGCATGTGGTCCATATCGACATGAGTATACTGGAGATTATGGAGGAAAGCGAAGTAGAGATGAGTACAGTGGAGAGTTTGGAAGAAAGCGAAGTAGAAATGAAGGTTCAAGCAGGACAGTTGGTATGTAATTTTTTATTTTCTTTCCATTATAGTGTATTTCCTTTGTTTCTAGAAAAAAAATACTCATAGTTTCAAAGAAAAGAAAAAATTAATTGGACGAGTTTTTTGATAATATTTAATTGTAATTGGGGATTCTGTCGTGTTCAACTTGTATACTTAGGTTTCTCTT
The DNA here is from genome assembly GCA_028535165.1 of Quercus tomentella. Lineage (NCBI taxonomy): Eukaryota > Viridiplantae > Streptophyta > Magnoliopsida > Fagales > Fagaceae > Quercus > Quercus tomentella. The sequence continues at coordinate 15,091,720 of JAPQVY010000012.1, forward strand.
TTTATAATTAAAATTTTCACGTTACCATTAAAAGAAATTAATGGAATGTGATTGAAGCTGGTTACGTTCATAATATTCATTTTTTAATCTTTTTTAAAAATATAATTTTTAATGACACATTTTCGTGATTGCTGCAGATTTGTTCCTCCTTTTATTTTCCCCATTTTAGTATCAAACATGAACTAACATAACATAACAAAATCTATCAAAATATTAAATAACAAGTTCCTAATAAACATGTTATTGATTATTTTGTTGCAATTTCTGAAATCACTTGTATTCTCAATATTTTTACAACAAGCTGCATTTATATTTTATAAAAGAAATTGCAACAATATTGAACATTCCGTTGATCTTGCAGGCCGGTCTGACTGGGATCATGGGAGATGGGAATGGGCAGATACACCAAACCGGAATAATCGCTCCACTACCAGTAGGTACCATCAGCCTTCACCGCCCCTGATGTTAGCCGAGGCATCACCTGATAAACAATTAGTTTCTCCATGGTTGGATGGCTATACACCTCGTTCTGCTGGTATGCTAATCATAGTGTATTTTCTGTTTTGTGAATTTCAAATCTGTTTTTTTTTTTGAATACCTGAAATGGCTATTGTAGCTTCTGTTCTTGGAAACATAAATTAATTTAATGCCTGGGATTGGACAGGTTGTTCTATTTCTGCCTGGGACCACATTCTTCCCTCTCCAGTTCCAATACGTGCTGCTGGTTCCTCAATTAAATCCTCAAGATTGAGACATGAGGTATATTATTCGTATGGTTAATGTCTGAGAGACAGAATTCCTCCCACACCCCCTCTCACTCTCTATGCAGGAATTTCTGTCTTTTTGAATGGTCAGGAATGAGTATCTGTTTTTATTATTACACATACAGAATATATGTTTATATTATAAATTTATAATTACATAGATAATACACATGCATACATAATACTAACACACATGCCTGCACACACACACACATGTACATATTTTGCTTTTGAGAAAGGAAGTATATTTTTCACATTTAATGTTGGTGACGATTGTGCGTTGTTATCATTTGTTATTGAAATAGTTTTCTTGTAATCTTGCTGCTATGTCACTGCTCACTGCTAATTTTATCATATTTTGACTTCATCTAGGATGGAAAAGCAGATGAGGATTCTTTACCCAAAGAACTCATCCACGAGATAACTGATATGCGTGCAAAGATGGAGTATAATTTTGATCAGGCATGGTAAGTTTAGCAATGGACTAGTTTTATTTATTATTTTTTTGAGAGCTTTAGGTTCATGATATCTATGGGGTCTTCTGCATGAGAAATGATTTACTTCTATGGTAGGAGTCCTCCCTCCTCTAATGTGGACCCCACCATGGGTCCCACACCGGGGCCCACACTTGTTTTGAGAGGAGGGAGGACTCCTCCTGTAGGAGTGAATAATTTCACCTTCTGTACAATGGCTGAATTTAGTGCATCATCTGTGGTTAAGACCAGCCCAGACTGCATGAATGTTTTTTCTTTCTTATCTGTGGACATCATGAATTTTTTAAACTTTCAGTTAGTTGTGTCTGCACTGCCCAATTAACATTTCATCTATACAATTTTTTGGAGATCTTCTCCTAAGCATTAAGGGTAGCACATTTTAATTGTATTTATTACACTGGAATATACTCCTAGATATTGACCTTAATCCCTGGGCAGTTGCTTTTTTTAAGGAAAGAGCTTTTAAGTGGTGGTTTATCCTTCCTTGGTTATATGATTCACTCATGAGTATTATTTATCAAAAAAAAAAAAAAAATGATCCACTGTCATGAACCTTGTTCTACTATCACAGATTTTCTTTTGTCTCTTAGTATAGCTTAGTGTTTGTTTGCTTATTTTTACCTCTTTTTTCTACTTGTTCACTATCGTGAACCTTGTGTATTTTTCATGCTTATCCCTTTTCAATAAAACTTTTTCTTACCTATCAAAAAAAATGAGTATCATTATTATAAAGTTTATATTTGCTTTTTTTGTTGTCAAAATTGTTTTTAACAATATTATTTTGTCATGTAGGTATGACAGAGAAGAAAGTAATACAATGTCTGATGCGGATACCTCTTCATTATTTTTGGGGGACGAGGCTTCTGTCCAGAAGAAAGAAGCAGAGCTGGCCAAAAAAATGGTATGTTGTAATCGTCTGTAGTGTTTTTTTATTTGGTTGAAAAACATGCTTGAACCATATTGTTTTGGGTGTTTTAAGTATTATACCATTGCTGTTTTTTATGGAAAGCCTGGTGGTGTGCAATTGTGTAAAGCCACTTCTGTTGCTTATATATATATCGGGGGGTGGGGGGGTGGTTTCAATTATTGTTATAAGTTTTTTTTTGGTCAAATCCTAATGTGAATACCATATTTTGCTATGGATTTCATGAATGCTGTGAAGTCTATTTTACAAAGCTTATATTTAGAAGTACATAAGGAAGGTGATAATATGGGGTCATACAACCATTAACTAAACATGTATATGTGAACTTGGTTTCTTGAAGACCTCCCTCCACCCCCACTGCCCAGCTGGGGGAACAAAATAATTTAGTTTGAAATTTTCTGAATTTATCGAGGAAATAAAATATAAATTTCTTTTCCATGTTACTTTAATCTAGCTACTATATTATAAATAATTGATGTTTACTATATTTTACTTTATTGATGTTCTTAATGATGGAATCATATGGTTTCTGATTTTGGACAAGCAAGTTTAAGGTTCTCAAAAAGATGTTATTTTTAATACAGGTTCAAAAAGATGGGATTAGGATGACAGTTGCTAAGAGCAAAAGGTTGGCTCAACGAATTGCTGATAATGTTCTTTGGGAAGACCGTCAACTTCTGAGATCTGGAGCTGTGAGAGGCACTGAGGTAAAGACTGAATTTGATGATGAGGAAGAACACAAGGTTACTCTTCTTGTACATGGTAAGTAATTGTGTGATAGGCCTTTACAATAATTAGATGCAACGTGTGGATTTGCATGCATGCATGACCGCTCTAACTAAATTTTTTACTGTATATTATTCTTGTCCAGATATAAAACCTCCTTTCCTGGATGGGAGAGTTGTTTTTACTAAACAAGCCGAGCCGATAATGCCAATCAAGGATCCCACATCAGCTATGGCTAAAATTTCACGTATAGGATCTGCTTTGGTTAAGGAAATTCATGAAAAACAAAGTATGAACAGATCACGTGAACGCTTTTGGGAGCTTGCAGGCTCAAAACTAGGTGATATCCTTGGTGTTCCGAAAGCTGCAGAACAGGTATTTGAATAAAGATATAATATATATTTTCCCTTGTGCCTATTATTTATATATTATATTTAACACTGATATTTTTACACTTTTTTGCTAATATGGCTCACATGTCTAAACTCCTTTTATTTTTCACTCAAGACTGATGCAGATTCTGCTGTAGTTGGAGAACATGGTGAAGTTGATTTCAAGGAAGATTCCAAGTTTTCTGAGCTTTTGAAGAAGGGGGATGCTGTGAGTGACTTTGCGAAGTCCAAAACCATACAAGAGCAACGGCAGTATCTCCCCATATATTCAGTGCGAGATGAGTTATTGCAGGTTTTATTTTCTCCTTTGGTATATGTTTGTTTATTTGTGTTATAAGTGACATGTGATAGTGATCAAATAACTGCTCCCTGACATTCCACTAAATTGTCCCTTCTCGGAGCACTGCTTTCGGAATTGATTGTAACCATCAACCACTAAATTGATGGTTACAATCAAATTTTCTCATCTAACTTCATAACTGTTTGAATATTTGAGTAAATTTTGACTGGATTATTTGGATCATTCAATATTATCTCCTATTTTTTTTAGGCTGGGTCTCTAGATTTTAATGATTCGTAGGTTGGAATTAAATTTTGGAAGTAATTTACATTCATCGTGAGAACCCATCTTAAAGGAATATTTTGGAAAGACTCTTTATCAAGTTATATTTTTGTTCTTCTTTGGCGTTGTGGTCTGCATATTCTTTGGCACAGAAAAATTACCTTGACAGACCAATGACATGATTAACATCTCGAAATTAACCCTAATAGATATTTCAGTGCTTCTTCTGTTCTATGTCCCACTGATTGCCTGAAATGGAAATGATTTTTACAGCACTTCAATTTTATTTTGTTGCCATGGCTGTATCCTTTGAAATGTCTAAACCTTTTTTTGATCTGTTCTTTTTATTCTGTTTTACATTGGATAGGTAATTCGTGAAAATCAGGTGGTGGTGGTTGTTGGAGAAACAGGTTCAGGAAAGACAACTCAATTGACACAGGTTCTTTAATGCTTTTTTTTTTTTTTTTTTTTTTTTCACACAAATTAGAGTTTAGACAGCATTGTTTGTAAGGCATCAATTGATATCTGATTTTATTGACAGTATCTGCATGAAGATGGGTACACGGTGAATGGTATAGTTGGTTGCACCCAACCAAGGCGAGTGGCAGCTGTGAGTGTTGCAAATAGAGTCAGTGAAGAGATGGAGACTGAGCTAGGTGATAAAGTTGGCTATGCTATTCGTTTTGAGGATGAGATTGGGCCGAACACCATAATTAAGGTGAGTGGTTCTTTAATCTTTAAAGGGAAACTAAACTTATGAAACTTTCCTTATATGCCTTCATTATTCACGATTCATGATTCCTTTATGTGAGTATTATTATTTGAATTAATATTATATTATGTGTTATTGTTCATAATGGTTGAAATCACCAATTGATGCTGTATGTCCCCTTTAAGTTTTTCACCAGGCACAAAAGGTTATTTATGGAGACTATTATTTAACTAAGACGTGTGTCTTGACCTTGATAATGTTACATGCTAAATCTTTTTGTTTGCAACTCTACAGTACATGACCGATGGAATACTTCTGCATGAAACACGGAGTGATGGTGATCTTGAAAAGTATCGGTATGGAAAGTTAGAAATTTCATACATGTCTACATTTACCTGTAATTTGTTCGCATTTAAAACCAAAATCATTTACCTTCATTGTTGTTACTGTGGTAGTGTCATTGTGATGGATGAAGCACATGAAAGGTCTCTAAACACTGATGTGTTGTTTGGGATACTCAAAAGAGTGGTTGCCAAACGCCGTGATTTTAAGCTCATTGTGACATCTGCAACCCTAAATTCACAAAAGTTTTCAAATTTTTTTGGAAGGTAACCTTTTTCATTTTATTAGTGACCATACTGCATCTACTTTCTTAGCCTAGCCTTTCTCTCTCTCTCTTTTTTTTTGGGGGGGGGGGGGGGGGCTGGAGGATTTTATATGTACTAATTGATTGTGCTTAATTAATTTCTTTGAATTTGTTTCAGTGTACCAGTTTTCAACATCCCTGGAAGAACATTTCCTGTGAACATCTTGTACAATAGAACTCCATGCGAAGATTATGTTGAAGCTGCAGTGAAGCAGGCAATAACAATTCACATCACTAGCCCTCCAGGGGACATCCTCATCTTCATGACTGGCCAAGAAGAGATTGAGGCTGCCTGTTGCTCCCTTGCAGAGCGCATGGAACAGCTAATATCGTCCACAAAGAAAGTGGTTCCTAAACTTCTGATACTCCCTTTATATTCAGAACTACCGTCAAAGTTGCAAGCATTGATATTCCAGAAAGCTGAAGCTGGCACCCGAAAATGCATTATTGCGACCAATATTGCGGAGACATCTTTGACAGTGGATGGAATTTATTATGTAATTGACACAGGGTATGGGAAAATGAAAGTGTACAATTCTAGGATGGGAATGGATGCTCTTCAAGTATTCCCTGTCAGTCGTGCTTCTGCTGACCAGCGTTCTGGACGTGCAGGGAGAACTGGGCCTGGCACATGTTATCGATTGTATACAGAAAATGCATACATAAATGAAATGCTTCCAAGTCCCGTTCCGGAGATCCAAAGGACCAATCTTAGCTATGTGATCTTGTTGCTCAAATCTCTTAACGTTGAGAACTTGCTAGATTTTGATTTCATGGACCCTCCTCCGCAGGATAATATACTCAATTCTATGTACCGGTTATGGGTCTTGGGTGCTTTGAACAATGTTGGGAGCTTAACTGATCTTGGCCGGAAAATGGCGGATTTCCCTTTGGATCCCCCACTTGCTAAGATGGTCTTGATGGGTGAACAGCTCGGATGTCTGGAAGAGGTTGTGACAATTGTGTCAATGCTCTCGGTGCCATCGGTATTCTTCCGGCCAAAAGATCGAGCAGTAGAGAGTGATGCTGCCCGTGAAAAATTCTTTATCCCCGAATCTGATCACTTAACATTATATAATATTTACCAGCAATGGGAAAAACACAACTTCAAGGAAGACTGGTGTAATATCCATTTTTTGCATGTTAAAGCGTTACAGAAGGCTAGAGAGGTAAGACATCAGCTGCAGAAAATTCTTCGGAAACTGAAAATTCCATCATCATCTTGCTGGCCTGATTCTGACCTGGTTAGAAAAGCTGTCTGCTCTGCATTTTTCAATAATGCAGCAAGGTTAAAGGGAGTGGGGCAATATGTTGATTGCAGGAATGGGATTCCATGTCATTTACACCCAAGCAGTGCTCTGTATGGTATGGGCTGTACGCCAGAGTATGTGGTTTATCATGAACTCCTTTTGACAAAAAAGGAGTACATGCAGTGTGTTACGTGTGTAGAGCCCCAGTGGCTGATGGAAGCGGGGCCAATGTATTTTTCAATTAAGGAGTCAAATACGTCATTCCTGGAGCATAAGAAGAGAGAGGAGAAGGAGAAAACAACAATGGAGGAGGAGATGGAGAATTTGAGGAAAGTGCAGGCAGATGCTGATAGAAACAACAAGAAAATAGACACAGAAAGGAGGGCCAAGCAGCAACAACATGTGTCGATGCCAGGCTTGCGGCATGGCTCTTTCTCGAATCTGAGACCAAAGAAGCTTGGTTTGTAAACATAGCAGTATAGGACCTAGCTGCTGGTCTCTCATTGCCACATGTTATTGGCTTTTCATTTATCCTCTTTTTCCCCTTGTAGGAACGAAGCTTGTATTATCCAATATAGGTTCTATTTACCTACTGTAGTTGGTTGATCGGCTTTTTATATATCCTTTTTTCCCCTTGTAAGAACGAAGCTTGTATTATCCAAAATGGCTTCTATTTACCTACCGTACTTGGTCGATCGTAAGGATATCTGGTACATAAACTCACACAAATAGAATGAACATTTTTCTTTTGATAAATACGGAAGGCATGAACATGACACAACAAATTTGGGTGACTTAAAGTTGGTCGATTGTAAGGATGTCTCGCATAAGTTGCTAGTTGGTCTGCACAAAAGTTGGCTTTCTGGAAAATATGCTTCACCTCGACATTCCGTGCCTAATGAGCCGGTTTCTGTAAATTTCTGTCCATTAAATTTTTTTTTTGGTTGTGATGTCCTTTGTTTGGAACTGTATAGTATGGGTAAATTTAGAATGCATAAAAAGATAGATTTTTTTTTTTGATTGAAGGATACATGCTTGTTATCTCGTGGGAATGATAAATAGTGGACAACAATAACGTGAAGAGTTTACTTACGGCAGCTAATTTGGGAATGTTATCGTGGACAAAGATGAAAAGTTTGACTAAAATTCCTACTATAAAAGCTTGTTTCTTACTTTCATCCTCTCATGAGTTCAAACCTTATTGGTGCCTTTTCAAATCTTTGGGTTGTTAATCTGTTTATATAGTATGGGTAAATTTAGAATGCATAAAGGCCTTAATTATCGCATGTGATTGGGACCAGGAAGTGAATTTTCACAACAAAAAAAAGTTATCTTAGCTGCCGTTGGAAGTTCTTGCATTGATGTTTTTGCATACATTGTCACTTTAAAGGATTGATTTTTGTATTTTTTAATTTTTTTAAGTTTGGGAACTATTTTAGGTTAATTTTCTGCTTGGTCTATACCATACTCTGTTATAAACGAATTAAATGAAAGTTTGGATTCACATAACCAATTGGAATTAGAGTTTTTAGCTTAAAACTCAAAGAAAGAAGGGTTAGAAGTGAGAAGCAGTGCTCTGTTTGGTTCCGGAGAAAATGTATGTGCTGAGACGTAGAGAAAACTAAAGGCTCCACTGAACTGAGCCCAAATGCTTATTGTGTGTTTGGTTTTTATTCCATTGTAGAAAACAAGAATTAAGGAAGAGTGTCATAGAGCTTTTGCTCAAGTGGTACATCCTCCCCTTGTAAGAGCAAAGTGGAGTGTGAGGGTGTTGGTTTAAGACTCACACACCAATGAAAAAGGGAAGCATGAAGCCTTAGTCAAACGTGTGTAGGTTTGGGGTAGCAAGAAGAGCAATTGGAGTTTGAGCTTTTGTCTTCTGGAATCTCAACTGGGTAAGGAGCTAAGCCAGATTGATATTGCGGTCTAATGACTTAAAGAATGGTCCCGTATAATAGAAAGTGGTTTTGAGCTTTGGAGGTCATTGTTTAGGAAATTAGAAGATTGCGGGCATTTCAGACAACTTCCCTCATACTATTTTGTACCATCATATACATACTGCAAGGTTTATTTCCTTACCATTTTTTTAAAAGGTAACTTTGCTATCCTTTTTTTTGGGTGGTTTTTCTGATCAGAGTAATAAGCATACTCGGTTTGTATAACTTATTTAGTGTCTGGAGAGCATAACCTTTAACCTTTGATTTATGTATTGTCTCTTTTCAGATGCCCTGATACTAAAATATGATGATCAGAGGCTATGCTGGCATTTCAAAGCCTGGTTTTTTGCTTGTACATTCAGAGTTACCTATTCTTACTTGCACCCAAGTTGACTTGCTTATCAATTCTTAAGGAGCTGGGTGACCAACTGACCATGAGAGAAGGATAGGGTTGATTACAAAATGTGAACATTTGCTTTGGGTTCTATGGGTTCATCAATGTCCAAGCCAGATGCTGTTCGTTTAGGTCGGAAACGAACAGCATCTGGAAATGAAGAATTGATATAGTCGTCCCTATGTATTGTCTAAACCCTAAATCCTCATCCCTATATAGTCGTCCTAGATTATTGGAAATGAAGAATGAGAAGGCAGCAACTCGTGCCAGGTTTTATAAGTTCTTGCGGGGAATTGGCATTGTTCCTGATGAGCTTGATGGTGTGGTGATTCCTGTGACAACTGAGTTTATGAGGGAGAGTGGATTTTCATCACACATTAACACTTACAATTGATGACCTTAAAAACTATCCGCTTGTTCTTGGCTGTAGTGTAAAGAAAAATATGATTCCCCTCAATTTTCTTGGAAAATTGGGTGTTAGGAAATCCACTTTCATTGAGTTCTTGAGAAGATATCCACTAGTTCTACATGCTAGTGTTGTTATTGACCTTGCTCTAGTGGCCAAGTATCTTCCTGGATATCAAGCCCCACGATATTCCTTTGGATTCAAGCTTGAGGTGACCTTGAGCACATCGGTGGCATATTTGGTTGGAATTGGGGTGGTAAGAAGAGAAATTGGAGGGGGTTTTAACTAGATACCCTGAGATTTTAGGCATGCGGGTAGGCAGGGTGATCAAACCTTTTGTGGAGTACCTGGAGAGCTTGAGCATTCCAAGATTGGCTGTGGCTAGACTGATAGAGAAGTGGCCTCACATCCTGGGCTTTGGATCAGATGAGAGGGTAAAACCAGATGTTCATTATCCCTTTTGGAGCTCAATTTTAGAAAAACATTACTTCCATATGTAGTAGCACAGTGTCTTGAGATTATAGGACTTGGCTTGAAGCCAAAGCTTCTCAGTCAACAGAGTTTTCTTAGTTTGATATTGGTCCAGGTTTCGGCAAAGTTGTTGAGAAGATGCCACAGGTAATTAGCCTCAGTAAAGAACCTGTGATAATGCGTTGGATTTTACGAAAGAACTGTGGATTCTCCTTGCAACAAGTGAGGAAGATGGTCGTGGGCTGTATTTTTTTCCCTGCATTCTTTACTTATGGTCTGGAGTCTACAATAAAACCGAGACATAGGATGGTTGCAAAGAAGGGGTTAAAGTGTTCTCTGATACTATTGACATAGAGGAGATGGAAACATAGCCATCATTTGACAAGAATACACTAATGGAACCAAAGAGTGATGAGTCAGCTTCTGATTATGACGAGGACTGTAATGAAGACTATGTATAGAAATCAGGCGTCAACTTCAGCCAAAGGTCTGCTACGGAATATCATGGCTTTTCTCAAACTGGATCTTACAGTAGACAGTTTAGATGCAAAAGTTAAATTGTAAAATTCTTTACTTGTAGTATTTCATAAATTTTACTTAATTTTTATGTGTACTTACATGTAGTGGATCAGACTCTGGTGCTTACATTTTCTTTTTTAGGTCCTTTTTTAAGGCTGTTGTCTAAATATGTTGTCTGAAGCCTGGCATGTACACACTTGTGAAAGCACAACTGATCTAGTAAACTCTGAGCGTCTGAAAACTGATTATATAGCCTTAATGCTTTGGTCATCATCGCTGGAAAAATAATATGAAAGAAATCAAGTTAAGGAAAGGATTGCAGATTGACTGAGGGGAGAAGATAGGATAGGGAGTGGATCTGTGGATGGTCCAAAGATTTGAAAACTCAATCAGTTTTTTTCTTCAAAGTGAAGATGAATGCCTCATGGCAATGGTTTGATTTTGTATAATCTTAAACTTGCTTTGGGGTTGTCATTGAGGTCAAAGATGAAAAAGATCCTGAAATTCCTACTCAAAAAAATGAAAAAAAGAAAAGAAAAGAAAATATAATAATAACAAAGCTTCTTCTCTAGTTCTTGGAACATGGACTAAATGACTTTTCTATTAGATAAGCATGATGCATGATTAAACATGCAATTATCAATGTAGTAAATTTTTTGACATAAGGTGGTTATCAAGTTTGCAATGGTCAATTAAGAGAATCTATATGTCACTGCCCCCATTAATTAATTAAGTCAAGTATCTTCAGGTTGCCAAGGACCTGCTTAATCTACTGGCAGTCTGGCACCACCCCTTGTGAAAAACGATGGGGAGTTTCAACGTTCTGGTCCTGCATTCGATTCTAGGCAAGAACGGTTTATAACTGAGAACTGAGAAGGGTTTCAGTAAGGAGAGGACTACCTTGATTGTATGAAGTAAATGAGCAGAATAAGAAAGAAAGAAAAGGAAGGTGTGATAATACTCTCTCCTCAATAGCACCATTGATGAGATGGTCTTCAGATCCTTAGTGTAAAAACAAGTTCTGATGGATATTGCTAACATGCACACCAACATAGCAAAAAATACTATAACTAAACATGAAGTTTCTACTGAAGTCTTCAAGTAACTAAGAAAGTAATAAGATATCATAGCAGCAACAAAGCCAAATGTTTTTGCTATTTCAAAAAACACCACTTGTAAGAGTACGGACACAGACAATCCACATTCCATTCCAATTGAACGACCCACGTAGAAGTCAAAATGCATTCAATTTCAGTCATTATCTTCTGGCTGTTGTTCCTCCTGCATGGAAATAAACATCTTATAAGAATTCTGGTACTTCAACTACAAAAGAAAACTTGCACAAAAAATAGAATGGTGCAAGCAAATTGGATATCAACATCATGGCTAGATACCATGTCATGTCAACAATAAATGTCACACTTATCCTCTCCACTCATGGAACCATTTTTAACAAGTTCAAGAACACCAAACAGCTTACTCAAAACATCAGTGCTCTGAGTAAAATACTTATTTTGCCTACAGCCAGTAGAATGCAATAACATGAAAACCATCCATGAAATGCAACCCCAGGCTATGTCGACAAGTATTCAACCAAGCCAAAATTGTTTTTTGAGTACAGATTTTAAATAAAATAGTTTTACAAAATACTATATCCTGCAGCAGTGCACCAATATTAGAGAGAGAATTGATCCAAAGAACTTAAGCCAAAGCAGCAAGTTTAAAGTTTCCACACCTTGCACTCTCTTTACCATGTGCATTGTGTAAGAGTATTATTTGATATACTTATGGAAATATTAGAATGCTTACAATTACAGCATTAGATGTGGACTTTCCTTGTCCAGCTTCCCCAGCCTTCAATTGCAGAACACGACGAACAGTTAAATCTTCAAAATCCTTCCTGACACTATTACATTAACAGGACACGAATCAATTAAATCTTCGAAGGCACAATCATCAAATGACTTCAACTACCAAAAACAACTAAAAAGGAAATAGCAACAGAAACACAGAGAAAGCACTAGGAGGCCTCTTAGGTAAGTTAGTATCTTTCTTGGCCTTCTATAACTGCTACATACACTATACACCATCCATTATATTTAATTTAATGAGTATCGAGTGTCATATCACTATCCTGAAAAACTTGGCAATGGCCATGAAACTAACATGGTCACATCAAGGAACAACCTCTTACAAAGTTATCTGAAACCACTGAATACAAAAACTAAAAAACCTGTCATCAATGGGCTTCAGTGCTTTCTTTAAGTTCTTTGCTGCCCCTTTACCGTTGCCAGCTATCATTGTTATAAGCACCTATTGGGAAAAAAAAAAACCACTAAGATGAAGTAATTCGAAAAATAATAGTTGTGAAAGGACATACAACTCAAACTGGGACCTGTATGTGGAACAACATAAATGACATTGATTAATAAAAAGAGAAGCACAAGCTTGATTGAGCTTCTGATCATGTTTCCAACAATAGAGGTCAATGCAACACAGATACATAATAGGTAAGTTCATACATGCCTTAGCAAACAGAGAGATAAATTCAGGAAGAAGTTCATTCTTGAAGAATATGCACATATATAAAGAGAAACTGAGGTTCTTCGATCACCCATGAAGGCAATGACCATTTTCATGAAAAGAGAATGAAAGAAAGAAAATATTTAACAATTAACAAAGGACATTTGATAACAATATCAAAATAAGGGGACCAAAAGAAAAGTCAGGATTAGCCATTAGGACACAATAGGAGCACTCTCAGGTGCCAAAGCAGAAAAAGTGACATTTAATTATGCGGTGTAATCTCACAAAACTGGAGACGAGATGTATAAAAAGGAATCATTACTTCAATTGATGTACCAATAATATATCACTGGCTGGCATCAAGAAAGAATTAAAAGATTCGAAAATATCATTTTTATAACTTCAATTCAATCTTATAATGAATTTTAAAAATAGTTAAACCAAACAATACTGGAAGTTTGATTTCCTTCATTAGTACACATGCGGCATCCTCATAAAAAAAATCGTCTGAAAGTGTCTATAATATATGAGATGAACACCTCTATGTGGTTTTTGCACAAATTTCACATGCCAAGTAATTTCATCTTCTAGTTGTCCAAATGTTACAAAGGATCTCATAGGATACGAGGCTAGTATGGGCTTTGTAAAGATGCTAACTGATGTAGTTTCCTCAGCCTTTAATTTGTTTATAAACTTATAAAGAAGCAAATAATTGAGAGAAGATACTAAATACATGAGATTTACTCACCAAAATTTGGAAATTTTGAGTAGTGGTGAGCTCATTGCTGATGCTCTTAAGAAATAAAGACAGTTTCTAGAATTTTTCTAGCAGTGTCATCTAGTGTGTGAAGCATTAAGCCCTAGGAGTGAATCCTAGAACACTAAAGTGAATCTGGGTCTTTTTCTTTCTTCTTTCTTTTTTAGGATAATTCGATAGTTACAGTGGGGTCTTTTCCCATCTTGTTTTCTCCTACTCCCCTCTCTATTTTCTGATCATAATTAGTCTAATAACCTGAAGTTCCAATACTTTTAGTCTCTACCTAAGGTACAACGCTTTTCCCAATTTGTTTAACATCACCCAGTTTGTTTAACCTGAAGTTCCATAGCAGCATCCTCGTTGTTATCAGGATCATCATCATCAAACTCATGACCACTCCCTTCTCCTCTGCCTTCACCATCATCATTGACATTATCATCCTCATTTGCTTCAATGTGAAGATGGTATGATCTTATATGTTCTTCAATCTCGTAATGATTTCCCTCTACAAAATTTCTATCATCACATTGCTTACCATTTTCTCTTTTCAAATCACATTTTCGTTGTTTACCGTTGTAATATTCCGTAACCTCAGGTGATTGCATCTCTATTAAAGTTACACCACCATCCCGGCTTGGACAACGAGAAAGCAACAATGATTCATTTATCATATCCCATTTCACAACTGCACCACCTCGAAGGAATTTATCGATGCAGTTGGATCTAAATCTGCTAGTGCCACATATCGAATGTGCGCATTTAGCTATACCGTTACATTTGAGCTTCAAGGGTTGGTGAGGGACATCCTTACAGAAAAAACAACGCATACCACTAACATCCATAAAATCACGGTCATCATCTGGGGTTTTATACTCAAGTCCACCATCACGATTCTGGTCAAACATACCAGAAAAAGTATGACGCCGATGAACATGACTTTCTATATCTAGATGGTGACCCCGAGAATAACATGTGGCTCCATGCATATAATGGTCGCATTTACGGTCAAGAACATTATAAATTGGCCTGAGCACTGCAGCCACTTCTACACCAAGGATGGTGCCCCCACAAGCAGCACAGGCACAAATCTCTGCTCTGTTGAGTCCTATTCCATAGGACTCTATGGCCATGTCTGATGAGATGGTGATAAATACAGTGACTTCGTTGACTATTCGTGCCACAGACAGTAAGGGTGGCAAAATAAGCCCAAACCCATTTGCTCACTCAAACTCGTCCACTCTAATTAAACCCAAACCCATCCAATTATTAGTTAGGTTAAATGGGCATCAACCCAATTAGACTCAATAATTATTGGGTTTTAACTAAAAGCCCATTGAACCCAAAAACAATATACCTAAAATCAACCCAGCCCTTCCCACCAAAAAAAAAAAAAAACCCAGCCTTAGACGTTTTAGGGTTTCAATCACGTTGGTCAGTTTCCAGAACTTTCTCTGTTCATCTCCAGAACTTTCCCTCATTTTCTCGGCCTCCAATCTCGTTTTAGTCGGAAACCCAATAGCTTCAGCGTTGAAATTTTCTCAAAACTCAAACCCCCAAAATTGAAATTTACTACTTCAACATGGAAAGTTTAGACCCGCTAATTCAAACCTCAATTTCTTCGCCCCCTAGCTTTTCGTAAACCCTAACTCTCTCTCTCTCAAATTCTTGTCCTCGATGATCGATTCGCCACTCTAAACTGCAATTTCCGGTACCAACCTTGTTTTCTAATTATTAGGTTTTTCAAGTTTTGAAATTTTCCCTTGTTTTCTTCGCTCCCAAACAGAGTCACAACACTTTTACTGTCTTTTTAGCGTGTTACTTTGCCTAAGCACGTTGTTTATATTGCAAGCAAATTTGTATTAAATCTCTAAAAGACTTTGCATTGTTTTATTATCAGACGCCAGCTTTGCTCTCTCTCTCTCTGCAATCAACTCGGCAATCGATCTTGATTTTCTCGAGGTCTGGTGAGTATTTTTTTTTTTTGTTGTTGAAAGTTTCAATTTTGATGTCATTTCTGGATTACCCAGAAGAATTTTATGCTCAGAATTATGTTGCTCTTCGTAATTGTGGAAATGGGTCACCTTAGAATTTTATGGGTTTGGCTTCTTTGATCAAATTTGATTACTTCTGTTCAATTTTTATATCATTTCTGGATTAGCCAGAAGAACTATGCTCAGAATTGTGTTGTTCTTTGTAATTGTAGAACTGGGTCACCTCAGAACTTAATGGGTTTTGCTTCTTTGATCAATTAATTACTTCTGCTCATTTGATTGCTAGTTCTTACATGGTTGGATCATGGAATTCTAAAACAGTTTTTTTTTTCTTTTTGTTTATTGTTATTGTTATTATTAAAACTTTTACAATTCTGATATGCCTTTGAAATTGCATTTTACCTTGGATGATTTGTCTGGGTGCTAGATAATTTGGCTTTGTTCAATGTTGATGACTTGGGGGAGTTGCTATATTTGTAATTAAATTTTTTGTGGTATTAGATTTCTCCTCCTTTTATGTTACAATGCTCAAAAAACAACCGAGGTTACCTTGTCTCATGGTGCTCTTACTTTATCAAGTTGTCATACATTTTTAATAATTGGCATAAATTTCGGACACTCTGTTATAAATCCTATATTTAGTAATTCTATGAATGAAGATGCACAAACAGGATCTCTAAGACATCCTAGAAGAGTGTTTATTTGAGTGGTCAGGTTTTAGAATGGTTCAAAATGCTGAGTTTTTTTTTTTTTTTTGGTTTTGTTTTCCTTTACATTTTAGATATGGATTCAATGAATGAAGAAAATGATGAGTATGGTGATACTGTTTCAAGAGCTCCAAAAAGAATGAGATGCAGGACTTCTTCTGTATGGTCGGATTTTGAAATATTACCTAAAGGTTCTGATGGGAAAGAGAGAGCAAAGTGTAAAAAATGTCAAAATTCTTTTGTTGCCGGTTCTAGTGGCACTACTTCTTTGTTGCGTCATAGAGAAAAATGCCATGAGGTTGACAATCAAAGTGTGTCTCGTCAACCTTTAGATCAAGCTACGTATAGGGAAATGGTTGCATTGGCAATCATTAGGCACAACTATCCATTCTCATTTGTAGAACATGAGAACAATAGGTTACTTCATTGTTATTTGAATCCTAATGTTAAGACTATATGTAGGAACACTGCAAAATCGGATGTAATAAAAATATATAGGAGAGAAAAAGAAAATCTGAAGCATGATTTAAAGTCAATTACTGAGAGGTTTTGCTTAACATCAGATTTATGGTTTTCACCTAACACTGATGAGTACATAGTTCTTACAGCATATTATGTTGATGAACACTGGGTGTTGCAGAAGAAAGTTTTGAGTTTTTGTCATGTGCTACCTCCACGTGGTGGTGTTATATTGGTAGAGAGGTTGTTAGGTTTGCTGAAAGAGTGGGGCATTGAGAAGAGGGTATTTACCATTACTTTAGATAATGTTTCATATAATGATACTTTGGTGAGTCATTTAAAGAGACACCCTTCTTTTAGACCTTATTTACCTTATGGTGGTGAGTTCTTTCACATGCGTTGTGGTGCACACATATTAAACCTTATCGTACAAGATGGATTAAAAGTCATAAATGAGGTTGTGTATAATTTACGTGAAAGTGTTAAATATGTGAGAGGTTCGGATCATAGGAAGTTGAGGTTTGCTTAATGTCTTTCAGAGCTTCCTTTTTTGACAAGTAAGAAAGTACGCCAAGATGTCCCAACAAGATGGAACTCAACATACTTGATGATTGAGACTTGTCTTAAGTATCGAGATGCATTTTCTCACTTGAGTAGGATTGATAAATACTTTCTCAATTGCCCTTCAGAGGAGGAATGGGAAAGGGTGGAGAAGATAGCAAGGGTTTTGGAACCATTTTATGATATCACCAAGCTTTTCTCTGGGACAAACTACCCCACAGCCAACTTGTATTTCCATTGTGTTTGGAAGATTCAGTTGCGTATTATGGAACAGTTGGAAGATGATGATGCGATAATTAGAGCAATGGCAAAAGAAATGAAAGAAAAGTTTGATAAATACTGGGAGTATTACAGTCCTGTGCTATCATTTGTTGTCATTTTGGATCCTAGATACAAGTTGCAATGTGTAGAATTTTGTTATAGCAAGTTGTATAAGCAGGAAGCAATATCTATGGCAGTGAATCTTCGTGATACATTGTATGGCATCTTTGAGAGAATATAAGAATTCTACTATTGATATCTGTAATATGGTTGAAGTAGCATCCAGTAGTGGTGGAGTGCATGGTCATTATGTTAGGCATGATGATTTCTCTGGTTTTGAGACATATAAGAGTCAAATTATTGGTTCAGATTCAAGCAAGTCACAATTGGATTTATAATTGGATTTATGGTCAAATCGAGCCTCTTCCAAGTATAAATCCAATTGTGACTTGCTTGAATCTGAACCAATAAGTTGACTTTTATGTCTCAAAACCAGAGAAATCATCATGCCTAACATAATGACCATGCACTCCACCACTACTGGATGCTACTTCAACCATATTGCAGATATCACTAGTAGAATTCTTATATTCCTCAAAGATGCCATACAATGTATCACGAAGATTCACTGCCATAGATATTGCTTCCTACTTATACAACTTGCTATAACAAAATTCTACACATTGCAACTTGTATCTAGGATCCAAAATAACAGCAAATGATAGCACAGGATTGTAATACTCCCAGTATTTATCAAACTTTTCTTTCATTTCTTTTGCCATTGCTCTAATTATCGCATCATCATCTTCCAACTGTTCCATAATACGCAACTGAATCTTCCAAACACAATGGAAATACAAGTTGGCTGTGGGGTAGTTTGTCCCAGAGAAAAGCTTGGTGATATCATAAAATGGTTCCAAAACCCTTGCTATCTTCTACACCCTTTCCCATTCCTCCTCTGAAGGGCAATTGAGAAAGTATTTATCAATCCTACTCAAGTGAGAAAATGCATCTCGATACTTAAGACAAGTCTCAATCATCAAGTATGTTGAGTTCCATCTTGTTGGGACATCTTGGCGTACTTTCTTACTTGTCAAAAAAGGAAGCTCTGAAAGACATTGAGCAAACCTCAACTTCCTATAATCCGAACCTCTCACATATTTAACACTTTCACGTAAATTATACACAACCTCATTTATGACTTTTAATCCATCTTGTACAATAAGGTTTAATATGTGTGCACCACAACGCACGTGAAAGAACTCACCACCATAAGGTAAATAAGGTCTAAAAGAAGGGTGTCTCTTTAAATGACTCACCAAAGTATCATTATATGAAACATTATCTAAAGTAATGGTGAATACCCTCTTCTCAATGCCCCACTCTTTCAGCAAACCTAACAACCTCTCTGCCAATATAACACCACCACGTGGAGGTGGCACATGACAAAAACTCAAAACTTTCTTCTGCAACACCCAATGTTCATCAACATAATATGCTGTAAGAACCATGTACTCATCAGTGTTAGGTGAAGACCATAAATCTGATGTTAAGCAAAACCTCCCAGTAATTGACTTTAAATCATGCTTTAGATTTTCCTTTTCTCTCCTATATATTTTTATCACATCCGATTTTGCAGTTTCCTACATATAGTCTTAACATTAGGATTCAAATAACAATAAAGCAACCTATTGTTCTCATGTTTTGCAAATGAGAATGGATAGTTGTGCCTAATGATTGCCAATGCAACCATTTTCCTATACGTAGCTTGATCTAAAGGTTGACGAGACACACTTTGATTGTCAACCTCATGGCATTTTTCTCTATGACGCAACAAAGAAGTAGTGCCACTAGAACCGGCAACAAAAGAATTTTGACATTTTTTACACTTTGCTCTCTCTTTCCCTTCAGAACCTTTAGGTAATATTTTAAAATCCGACCATACAGAAGAAGTCCTGCATCTCATTCTTTTTGGAGCACTTGAAACAGTATCACCATACTCATCATTTTCTTCATTCATTGAATCCATATCTAAAATGTAAAGGAAAACAAAACCAAAAAAAAAAACTCTGCATTTTGAACCATTCTAAAACCTGACCACTCAAATAAACACTCTTCTAGGATGTCTTAGAGATCCTGTTTGTGCATCTTCATTCATAGAATTACTAAATGTAGGATTTATAACAGAGTGTCCGAAATTTATGCCAATTATTAAAAATGTATGACAACTTGATAAAGTAAGAGCACCATGAGACAAGGTAACCTCGGTTGTTTTTTGAGCATTGTAACATAAAAGGAGGAGAAATCTAATACCACAAAAAATTTAAGTACAAATATAGCAACTCCCCCAAGTCATCAACATTGAACAAAGCCAAATTATCTAGCACCCAGACAAATCATCCATGGTAAAATGCAATTTTAGAGGCATATCAGAATTGTAAAAGTTTTAATAATAACAATAACAATAAACAAAAAGAAAAAAAAAATTTGTTTTAGAATTCCATGATCCAATCATGTAAGAACTAGCAATCAAATGAGCAGAAGTAATTAATTGATCAAAGAAGCAAAACCCATTAAGTTCTGAGGTGACCCAGTTCTACAATTACAAAGAACAACACAATTCTGAGCATAGTTCTTCGGGCTAATCCAGAAATGATATGAAAATTGAGCAGAAGTAATCAAATTTGATCAAAGAAGCCAAACCCATAAAATTCTAAGGCGACCCATTTCCACAATTACGAAGAACAGCATAATTCTGAGCATAAAATTCTTTTGTGTAATCCAGAAATGACATCAAAATTGAAACTTTCAACCAAAAAAAAAAAAATACTCACCAAACCTCGAGAAAATCAAGATCGATTACCGAGTTAATTGCAGAGAGAGAGAGCAAAGCTGGCGTTTGATAATAAAACAATGCAAAGTCTTTTAGAGATTTAATACAAATTTGCTTGCAATATAAACAACGTGCTTAGGCAAAGTAACACGCTAAAGAGATAGTAAAAGTGTTGTGACTCTGTTTGGGAGCGAAGAAAACAAGGGAAAATTTCAAAACTTGAAAAACCTAATGATTAGAAAACAAGGTTGGTACCGGAAATTGCAGTTCAAAGTGGCGAATCGATCATCGAGGACAAGAATTTGAGAGAGAGAGAGTTAGGGTTTATGAAAAGCTAGGGGGTGAAGAAATTGAGGTTTGAATTAGTGGGACTGAACTTTCCATGTTGAAGTAGTAAATTTCAATTTTGGGGGTTTGAGTTTTGAGAAAATTTCAACGCTGAAGTTGTTGGGTTTCCGAATAAAACGAGATTGGAGGCCGAGAAAATGAGGGAAAGTTCTGGAGATGAATAGGGAAAGTTCTGGAAACTGACCAACGTGATTGAAACCCTGAAACGTCTAAAGCTGGGTTTTTTTTTTTTTTTTTTTGGTGGGAAGGGCTGGGTTGATTTTGGGTATATTGTTTTTGGGTTCAATGGGCTTTTAGTTAAAACCCAATAATTATTAGGTCTAATTGGGTTGATACCCATTTAACCCAACTAATAATTGGGTGGGTTTGGGTTTAATTAGAGTGGGCGGGTTTGGCCCGTTTCGGTGGGCAAATGGGTTTGGGTTTATCTTGCCACTCCTAATATTAGCGTAAGGGCTTGATGAGGAACTTCGTTACATTGAACACAACGCTGATCATGATTCATCATTTCTGTTAAAAATAAAAAATAAAAAGAAACAATCAATCTTCATTTTAACGTAATCAAATATTTTTCCTCTTAACTCTTGAAAACGATTTTCCTGCTATGGCAAACAGTAAAATCAAGTGTACATATTCTACAAAGGAGAAGTATCATGTCTACGTAAGGCTATATGCATGCATGGCCAAAAAGACTTGATGTATGGGTCAAATAAAATCCTCTCCAACCCAAGTGAATTTGGGAGACTTCATTTTATCCTCACATTTATTGTTTTTAAAAATCAACAGTATACATATGGTACCAGAGTGATGCAATTCAAGCAATGATACTGAAAGAATACAATCATGATGAGGAAAAAAGAAAAAAAATGGTGGAATTTTTTATAAAAGGCATGCCTTGACTAAACCATGCCCACAATAAACTTGAATTGGCTTGCTTCAAAGAAACAAATGGAAGTTGAACATTTTGATCTCCATTGCTTACTTCCCCCCCCCCCCCCCCCCCCCCCCCAAAAAAAAGACTTTCTAAGTTTCTGTGAAAGATGAAAATGCCATTGAGTTAAATAACTTGATTTTCACAAAACTGATCAGACTATGCACGTAGTCACCTCAATTGTCAATGGAAAGGGAGCTCAAACACAACGACTCCAGTGGTGTAGCTATGATTCTAGTTGAGGGCAAGGTTGAAAGACAACGTTAAAATAAATTTGAATTAATAAATGCTAATTATTATAAGTAATAAGATAAATAAATATCTAAACAAAATTTTGATTTTAACCTAAAATATAGGTATAAAATGTAATTTATTTCTAAAACATGGTATCAATTAAAAGATACTAACACAAAGAGTCAATATACATTCATCAATAGAATACCTTAATTAAACAATTCAAATAAAAAAAATGTAAACAAATACATAATTTAACTACTTAAGAGTAAATTGAGATATACCTATAACCTTCCAAAAAAAATTCTATATGCATTTTGATTTATTTAGGAATTTGCACAATACTTAAGCTTTCTTTTTTCAACACTAGGAAGTGGGAGGGAGAGTAAAGGATCCATCCAAACATACCTTAAGTCCCTAACTTTTATTTTTATTTATTACAAATTTGTGTATGAAAACACTAAAAAGGATGTTGCAGTATTGTAAAAAAAAAAAAAATTAAAGAACAAAATAAATTAAGATATACATCTTTTAACAATTGATAGTTCTCCCACCCATATAGTGTACCACTTTGTTCTTTTTTTAAATGAATGGATGTTCCACTATAAATGAGGAATGTGTAACCTTTAAAAAAATTGGAAAAAAGAAATAGATGTGCAAAATGGTTTTTTATTTTTATTATTTTTATTTATTTTTAGTGTCCATGAGTTGAATTCTAAAAAAATATAAGAATGTAACATAATAATTTATTGGCATTGTTGAGAGAGATAAATAATATGTAAATCTTACTGTATTAGCCAGAGGTTATTTGTCAAAACTTGAAACAAGGTATACAATTTGGGAGAGGGGTAAATGTATAAAACTCTTATAATTAATAAAGGGAGTAAGATAAGTAAAAATATATCAAAAAAAAAAAAAAAAAAACCTCTCATAAAAATTAATCCCGAATCTCGAAAATACCACTAAAAAAGGCATCATTTTTATTTTTAATTTAGAAATGGCAGGCATAATTGAGAAGAAAAACACTCTCTTCATTGATTAGATTAACTATTTACATGATCTCTGCATTATATACCAATAACTAAATGAATACAGAATCAATCACTGTGCATTAGCCGTTGAACAGTGATTCTTACAAACAAGCTAAGTTATTTTACTATTATCATCAAAACAAAAACTAAGTTATTTTACATTTGACCAATTACACAAAGCCACCTGTACTAAAGATGCACGTGCATATCACATGCTCTATCAAACATAAAATCAGAAGATCACAACATACGACAGGCAGTATAGCACAATATCAAAACTACTGTAGTTTATGCAGATGCAGTGACTTCATTATGCAGAACTTTGCCATCCATTTTCTCTAGTCTCCAAAGACACTTATTAGTTATTAATTTATTATTCTTGGTATATATAGTAATATCTGATTTTTTTATTATTATAATAAAAGTAAGGATCTGAAAAGATATGGTAAGAGTAAGGATGTGAAAAAGATATATTTAGTTTCCTAGGCCAAAAAAGAAATCTTTGCAAGCAATGCATGAAAAAGGATCCAGATCTAAATGCAAGATAAACTTTTTTATTAAGTAAAAACTAGAATTTTTTTCCCAAAAGAGTTGTGAACAAACTAAGGGGCGTTTGCTAATGTTGTTTTGGTAACATTATTTGTATTTTTTAGAAATACATGCAGGAAAAAAGTGTATGCAAATACATGTAATGTTGTTTAAACACTGAAAACCGTTGTTTAAAATACCTTACCAAACCTCCCAAGTTTCAGCTGTGAGCTAGAAACACTCACACAAACCAAAAAAGAGTACTTTTTGGCTTTTACACACCTAACTAAGAAATAAAAAGTTGTATACACCAAGATACAAACGGAAGATAAAAAGGAACAAAGGAAAAGGAAATGAAAGATATACCTTTTGCAAACTATAGAAAGTGTTGTCTTCTTCTTCTTCTTCTTTTTTTTTTTTTTTTTTCAAAAGGGCAGTGAAAAATCTAAGTTTCAAACTGTGAGCTAGAAACACTCACACAAACCAAAAAAAAGAGACATTTCAGTTTTTGATAACAAGACCAGAGACTAGCTAGTGTTATAGAATGAAAGAAAAAAAAAAAGAGTAAAGCGTGAGAGAGTTAAAAGGCAACAGGGAGGTGAGCTCATGTATTAGGTACAGTTTTTTTTTTTTAATTTTTGCTCAAAATAGTGCTGAGGATCTCTGCATTGATGCTCTGTTTTTTCCATCTCCGGTAGCAAAACAGTGACACGGAGAGCTCTGTTTTTGAATAATAATGGGTGGAGATGATTGTATGGGCCGGGTACAAGGTTCGGGTTTGACACAGGGCTGGAACATCAGCCCGTACTTTTATTCTTTGGGCCATAAAATAGGCCCACTTAAAACGTTTCTATCTCTCTCTTCTGGGTGTGTAGCCAACTGGCCATAATCCAACCCAATCCGCCCAGTTGGGTCAGTTTTTTGGGTTGGTGGGTTGGGTTTGGATTGTGATTTTTTTTTAATTTTTTTTTACAGTGGTCAGATTGGGTTAGTTTTTTGAGTTGGTGGGTTGGAGAAATTTTTTTTATAATGGGTGATGTTGGGTCATAAGATTTACAAATCCATCTAATTTAACTTAATCCACCTATATTTAATATATATTTAAAAATTAAAAAAATATATTAATATATATATATAATACAATTTTGTTATTTATTTTTTTGCCGTCTTCTTAAATAAAATTTAAATTCTAAATTCTACTCATATAGTTTGGTATTATTTTCAAGATTATTTTATTATAAATTTACTCTTATCTGTGGCAGTATTGTTCTAATACTCAATTTTAAAATAATAATAATAATTTTAAAAAACAAAAGGTCTAACTCATGGGTCTAACATAATTTACATGAGTTGGGTTGAATTGGACCTACGTGATTAATTGGTTTGAATTGAACCTTTTTTTAACCTACCATAGGTTAGCTTGAAAAAACCTCCCGAATTAACCCAACCATACACGCCCCTACTTGAGTTCTGTACACTATTTTGCTCTCAAATGTTGGGCCACAATTTCAACCTCATGGATTGGACCAGGCCCACCCCAATTCTTCTTTCCTCACAACATCCTCTAACTCGAAATTTCATTGGCTAACTCGCGTGGAACTCCCTCTCACCGCCACGTGTACCTAACGGACCTTAACCCCGAAGGATCTGGATTTCTCTTTCCGCCGCGGAAACCTATTTAATAGCCCCAAATTTCAACCTCTCTTATATGTCTCTGTCTGTAGCCTTCCAAAACTCACTCTCATAAAAAAACCTAATAAATCTCCGACTCTCCGGCGAAACCCGGATCCGAATACGATGACCCGATTACCATTCCTGACCCTCCTCTTGGTTTCGCTTTTCGTTTTAACCTTAGAAGCGAAAACCAAGGACCTCTACAAGGTAAGCAAAGCATGTCAATTCATTCTTGATTAATTTACTTTGTCTAATTTTGTTTACAATAATGTCAATTTGAACTTGTTTTTGGCTAATTGTGGCTTTAGAAAACAAAAAAGTTTTTTTGTTTTTTTTTGTTTCTTTGTAGATTGCTAATTGGCCTTGATTGAATAACTATATTGTTCTAGTTTTTGTTTTGTTTTTGTTTTTGTTTTTTTTGTGATTATCTGATTTCAAGTTGATTTCTTGATTAAATTGATAATGGGAAATCTTAATTGACATCATTGCTAATTATTTTTGTTACAATAATGTCAATTTTTAACTTGTTTCTTTGTGGTTATTTGCTTTAAAGTTGATTACTTGATTAGGTTGATGATGGGAAATTCTCATGCTATGAATTTTGTAATGTGGGTTGAAATAGTTCATAGTTCATATTATATAGAGATTTTTTGGTGGAAAAATATTGTGGCTTTCGATATTTGTGGAGTTCTGTGTGCTTTAGGTAATTTAGATTTCACAGAAACAAAAAGAAATTTCAGATTTGAATCTTTAATCCTTTCGTGGGTTCCGTTAGCTCAATTAGAAAATATCAATAAATCTTTTCTTTATATAATATGATCTTTTAAGTATCGTCCCTACTTCTTCGTTTCTTTGCATTTTTTATTAATTACCGAGTATTTACCTATCTCTTTTTTGTGGATGATTAAAATTGTTGTTAGGTTCTTGGGGTCGAGAAAACTGCAAGTCAACGGGAAATTCAGAAAGCTTTCCACAAGTAAGTTTTCTTTAAATTTCCATCTCTGTTATGTTATTGTGTAACCTCTAAATTCATGTCCTTCCTACATCAAATTACACGATCCATGATTCACTATTGCCCGTTTGGTAACAAGGTTCAGTTTCAAAGTGCCCTTCTCCTGAATACAACCTTTTCAACCCCAGTTTCAAAAAGCTGAAATAAAATGAAATAAAAAAAAGTTGTACCAAACGGGAAATGTCTTCTTTGATGTAATTATGAATTGCAAAAACACATTAAATTGTTCACTTTTTTGTTACTAATATGGCCCTGGCTTGATCCAGCCTGAGTCTGGGCTATAGATGGAAATATATGTCTAAAGGGTATTTTTTGAGTTGTACTTTGCTTTGAATGGATAAAGTCGGTTTAAGTGTTAGTTTTGTCAATAATGGTGGTCCTAGCAGTTAATGGTGATGTGGGGTAGTGAAAATTTGGTGTTAGTATCATTTTGAACGCTTCTGTGGACAAGGGTTCTTTGAAGATCTTGAACAGTATTTTGCAGAAAATTTTTTACTTTGATAAGGCATTATAGAACAGGATAAGCATTGTCATGTTTTTTTTTTTTTTTTTTGGATAAGTTATGTTTTTCCTTTTTTTCATCAAGTAGCTACACCAGTGTTGTTAAAAGCGCTGAGCGCACTTAAGCGCAAAGGCCTCCTGGAGCCTAGGCGCAAAGCGCAAGCGCGGGCCTGATTGATGTGAAGCGCACATTTAAAAAAAAAAATTGATAAATTAAAAAAATTTATTAATGATCAATACAACAATCAAGTGATCAATTAATCATATAAATTACAATAAAACATTTTATATAATTTATATAATTCTATTGTGCTTTACAAAATATATGCAACCATGATATTTGATGGTCATGATTACAAAACATGGTTGAATCAAAATAGAAGTATAGAACCAAGAAGGCAAACGCTAAAAAGTACTAGAATGTTAAGTAATATTATCTTTGTGAGTGTCTGATTTAGTGTTTGTTTGTGTGGTTGTGGTTAAAAATTCAAAAATATCTAAAGAGATAGGCTTAGCCGCTTAGGTGTATGGTAGCACACCACACTATTAGTTTTTATATATTAAATCAATGGCTTATATCAAACATATTTAGATCTAATGGCTAAAAATCAAATCAGGATTTTTTTAAAAAAATTTTTACAAAAAGCTCAAAAAAGCGCGCTTTTGTGAGGGCGCTTCGCTTTAGAGGGAAAAAGCCCCAAGGGCTCTGCGCTTAAGCGCGCTTTTAACAACACTGAGCTACACACCATCCCGATCTATTGGTTTATGAGTTTTGGGAAAAGCATGGGTTATAACCCTGAAAATTGTAGTTTGGCTTCAATTATTCCACTTTCGATTTCAATGTTTGGAAAGGTTTGTAACTAAGAATGTATCTGTTTAGTATAAATGCATTAGCTTCATTATATTTGTGTATAAGTTTACTAAATTATAGCAAATGCACAAAAACACATATTCATTGAGGCATGCATGTATGTGCAATTGTGCATAGATTTATATTTTAGGACAAAATTTAGGTACAGTATCTTAGGTGCTGTTCTTTAGATTCTCCTCTTAAGATTCATCCATGTCGCTATTTAACTAAACAAATATACTTCCATCTATGAGAAAAAATCCACATGGCAAAATATTAAGAGGGGAACCTAAGGAACAGTATCTAAGTACTATACCTAAATTTTGTCCTATATTTTATATTGTTTCCATTTAATTACTCATAGCTGTTTCTAATATTTCTTTTAGGCTCTCTCTTCAATATCACCCAGACAAGAACAAAAATAAGGGTGCTCAGGAGAAGTTTGCTGAAATTAATAATGGTATGATATTTCTAAATTGCTTTGTATCCTGTACAAGTTTGTTTGTTTGTTTGTTTTTTTTAATATAAATATAAAAAGGGTCTACTTACATATCCAATTGGCATATAGAATATCTGGATGTGGAAATGAGTACCCGTGTTGTCATCATGAGAACAATTCCATTAATTATTTCTGTTTAAATAATGATCAAATGCAAGTGACTACAATGTGAAGTCTGTATGGTCTGATTTACATCTCTTGTAATTATCAGATGAAAAATGATTCAGTTATTTTTATTTTGCTTTTGGATATTTCTTTTTGGCATTCATTTTTGTTGGAAATGTTGACTTTACCTTCTTGTTTTCATCAGCATACGAGATTTTATCTGATGAAGAAAAGAGAAAGAATTATGATATGTATGGGGATGAGAAGGCTAGTCCTAGATTTGATGCTGGCTATTCACAGGACAATGATGGATATACTTACTTCACAAGTGGTGGTGGTGGACCAGGACATGGTCAGAATACTTTCAGACCTGGTGAATGGCAGAGTATGGGGGGGAGTGGAGGCTCCAAGTCATTTTCGTTTTCCTTCGGTGGCTCTGGTGGTCCAGGCTCATTTGGTTTTGGCTTGAATGATATTTTTTCCAACTTTTTTGGCGGTGATACAAAAGGTTGGGGTCAGTTTGGTGGTTTTGGTGGTTCAACGAGGTCTCAATCTGGCCCTAGGAGTTCCTCAAAGAACATAAGGACCATAAATTCACAGGTCTTTCAGAAAGAAATAACTGAACAAGGGATGACTTGGCTTTTGTTCTCGTACACACCCTCATTGAAGGGGAATCAACATATTGAGTCAATCTTAGAGGAGGTAGCCAGTACACTGCAGGGAGCTTTACAGGTAGTCCTGTGTTTTTCTGTGTTCTCTAGCATTTGACATTCCTTTGATCGGTGTATGCTTATTTTGTTTTTCCCTCTGACAGGTTGGAAGCATAAACTGTGAAACAGAACTGTCTTTCTGTAAGGACCTTGGCATATATCCCCGTAGAGCACCCAGGGTATTTATTTATTCATACATATCAAGTGACAAGGGTTCTTTGGTGGAGTACAATGGTGAGTTGGCTGTGCAGGATTTGAAATCATTCTGCCAAGAACACTTGCCAAGATTTTCAAAACGAGTTGACTTGAGGCATTTTGAGTTTCCCTCTGTGACCAGTGAAAAATTACCTAGGGTCATACTTCTTTCCACCAAAAAGGATACACCTGTTATCTGGCGTGTCCTCAGTGGGTTGTATCGCAAGCGCTTCATTCTATATGATGCACAGGTATGTATCTCTGCTCATTAGTTTGATTTACTTGTTTTCCTTTATAGACCTTTCTTCAGTGAAAAGAAGATACTGTTGATTCAGTCTGGCCTGAAATCATTAATGATTTGATAGGGTGTACAGTGGCAGAATCTATTGGAAAGAATAAGGAGTTTATAAAATGACGACACTTTCTTTACTTGCATATACTTAAATGGAAGAAGTTTATAAAGAGTTTATAAAATGACGACACTTTCTTTACTTTCTTTACTTGCATATACTTGCATATACTTTCTTTTGGGGAGGTTGATTTCCAGATGGAAGAAGTTAACCTACAAACTGGTTTGGAGGAAAATTCCTCCATGCCACTACATGACAATTAATAAAACTATCCATGTGTACTTTTAGTGACATGATCTATATAATGGAGTCAAAGAATTTTTTGAGTCGCCACATAATGGATTGGATGAGATTCCTCCAAACTAGTTTGGTGGAAAATTTTGTCATTTCCAGACTTAAACCTGCAACATCTCACTTGGGTAGAGGGTACTTCTAGGTTGTTTGCATACTCGAAGTAGATAATCTAATAAAAGATGTAGTAATTCATTCATTTATTACATTGCTCTAGGTTCAAGATGTTACTGATCCGACTGGGAGAAGGTTAGGAGTTGATGCACTTCCGGCCATAGTTGGTTGGCTATCAAATGGGGAGAAGCATGTCCTAAAAACAGGGATCTCTGTGAAAGACATCAAATCTGCAGTTAATGATCTTAGTATCTTACTTGATGGTTTTGAGAAAAAGAACAAGAAGGAAGGAACCAGAAAGGCAAAAACTAGTACAGAGGAGAAGCAGATACCTCTGCTGATGGGTTCTAATTTTGATGCTCTATGTGGAGAATCAACTCCTGTTTGCATTATTGGTGCTTTCAGATCTTCCAGAGCAAGGGAGAAGCTGGAATCAATCCTATCTATGGTGAGTCTAATTTTCTTGCGTAGGGTTTCTTTTCTTGGTTGAGTGGGTAGGTTAAAATTGTGCAATTATTTGTGTCAATAAGCTATATAGCTCAACTGGGTAAGGTTGTGGTTCAAAGACCCACTGGGTGTGTAAGTTGACAATTAAAAAAATGCGTAATAATTTTTATTTTATCAGATTGGGGTGGGGGATTCAAACATATAGTAAGTTTTTACATCTTAACTGGAGAGAGAACATGAAAGCCATCCAAAGTCAATAAATCAAGGTTTTTCACATATTGGAAGTTCCTTCTCCATGATTGTTATTTATTTATTTATTTATTTTTGGGTCTGATGAATAATTGTGCTTTCAGGTTTCTCAGAAATCACTCACAAGGCGACAGAATTCAGCCTTCGGCTCTAGGGATTCCATTTCCTACGCACTCTTAGATGCCACCAAGCAGTCAGCATTCTTAAATGCATTTGACAAAGCAGGATTTAAATCAGTAGATAAGCTCTTAGTGGCCTACAAACCACGGAAGAGGAAGTTTGCATCGTTTGTTGGTGAAATGACGATAGAAGAAGTAGAGAGGTTTATCGGCTCTGTTCTTAATGGGGACATACAGTTTAGGGAAACAAGAAAGAAGCCGGTCCTTAAGCAAGAGAGCTAATTGTAAAATACTTGTACATAGTTCAGAGTGATAGTGTCATTTATCTTAAGAGTACAGTAGAAATACAGATCATTGGGACTAAAGCAAAGACTCAGCAAAGAGATACATTTTGGTTTAGCCCCACATATAGCCTCTAGCCATCATATAGGGCCTATTTGGAATAAGGGAGGAGGAGGAGGAGTGGAGGGGAGTAGCGTAGAGTTGGACGGATCATTAATTAGGTAGAAGCATTTAGTTGTCATGTAAAAGTGCAGTAACAAGAGATTTGCAAAATGGGTGGGAAAATCCCGGGCCCTATAAAAGGGGTTTTTGTTACAAAGATGATAAAGAGTTTTCATACATACGTTCAGATGTATGAAATCTAATTTTTTTTTTTTCATTTTTTGGTTTGGTTACTGTGAAATTTTATCTTATTATTATTATTTGATCTCTACGCTCATTTTGAGTTTGTTTAGACTTTAGAGAATGCTAGATGAAGGTGTAGGAATTAGTTACCAATTATTGGGCCTGGGGAGATTGTTCTTTGCACTACCCTGTGGGCTCAAGATGTGCTAATTGGGTTAGATTAAGTAATGGTGCAAAAGCAGATCATGACCACGAAAGTACGAAACCCAGCTAAAACGTAAAACTTACTTTTTAAGTATTTATTTTATTTCAGTTTTCTAATTTTTCTTTTATTCATTTTAATCATCTAACTTTCAGATTTATTCAATTAAGGTATTTTTGTGAACTTTTGTTAAAATTTTTTGAAAAAAAAAATCTGTATTTTTTAATCATTAATTTATTTATTTTTTTAATTTAAAAAATTTGAAGAAAAATTTAAAAAATTGAAAAATTAATCATAACATATAACAAAAGTTGATGAATAAACTTGAAAGTTCGAGGATTGAACGAAAGCAAAGTTAGAAGACTAAAATGAAATCTAAAAAAATTTATGCGGTCAGTTTTGCATTTTATCCTTTTATATAATCACACAATTTATAAATTTATAAATTTAAATCAATAATAAAATTGTGAGACTCCTGAAACGTTGGACACGACTCTTCAATTAGAATATAGAACTAAAAAGACTAGATAGTAAATTTAAAAAACATTATAGTAACCAAGAGATTGACTCTTCTTGCAAATTTTTTTTCCCTCATGTAATCAAAAAGTTCAAAACTAGCAACTAATGGTAGCCCATTCTGTAGCCTCCTAGGCATCTATTTTGTAATTGATTGTGCCCATTTTCTCACCTTCTATTTCGGTTAGGTAAGTATCTCAAAAGTTTTTTGACCAAGTGGTGTAGGGGTGAGCTCGAGTTTGAAACTTTGAATCAAGCTATCCTCCTTGAGAGTGTGGGAAAAAAAAAAGTATTGTAGATTTAGTGCGGATTGTGAGATGTGTTTGTTGATAAAGTGGAATATAAAATGTGGTATAGAGGTTTAATATTCTTTATTTTTATATATGTAGACAAAGTTTAGTTACAAAATTGATTGTAATTTTAGGCTATAAAATTGGTTGTAAGTTGTAACCTTACTACAATATCTTTTAATTAGAAGTGAATTTTGACAAATCTATCATTGAATTACATCTTCTTTTTATATCCTTCATGCTTGCAAAATTGCTAGAAAATTAAAGATCAATAGTTATGTCATCAATAAATTGTTTAAATTGCAAGTTTTTGTAATTTAAAATTATGCATAAAATATAAGTTTATAAATCATATAGTAAATAAAATCCAATTAACACAAAATTTGACATGTATTAAGAGCGTAAAGAACATGCAATTCAACTATTAGATTTTCAAAATATGATATTTATTTTATTGAGTAAGGTTGTAACTTTAGGTTCTTATTCAAAATATAATATTGATTTTATGATCTTTTGTACTATCTACTGCTTTCAGCTTAAAAAATTATTTCCTGTTATTTCACACAATTTTTTTGTAATTTTTTTCCTTAATAATAAATAAATTGATGGACAATTCAAATCCATGTTCTTTCTGGCGGAGAAAGAAACTAGTCAAGTAGTCCAATAATCAAACCACAAACCTCTATACAAACATCTTGATAATTTTATATATACAAATAATGTTGTTTCCCCAAAACATTAATTTTAGCTTGGACCTATAATAATAATTTTATAATCCCTATGATAACAAATAATTTGTACCCAAACACACATGACGTGAATGCATCTATGTTCTTTATGTCTAGATAATGGCATTATTTGACAAAGAATATTCCACAAAGTATTGCCACCTAAACTAGGAGAAATTATTAGGTCCACTAGGAGGACAGTTGACGTGGTCCTCTTGGTGGACTGTAAATCTCATCTTGAAAACAAAATTGATCCACCCTTTGAGTTTGAGGTTTTAATCTTCTTCGAGTCATGCATTTTTTTCAATTTAAATATGTGGGTTTTGGTAAAAGGAAATGAAAAAAAAAATAGATATTTGAATCAGTGATAGTTTATTTTTAATAGAAAAATTATGTGTCTACAATATGTTTACAATACTTTCACAAAAAATCTATATATATAAATATATATATATATATATATATATATATATATATTATAAGCCAAAGGGTAGAGAAAATCAAATTAGAATCTAAATTAAATTTCAATTGGAGTCTAATTGTGCGTCATGTGTACCATTTAATTTTTTTAATTTTTGTGCCAAGTGAATTATTGAGTGTAAAAATCGAAAAGTTGAAATCCAATTAGATTCTAAATTGGATTTCAATTAGAGTCCAATTTTGCATCACATGTCCATCTAATTTTTTAATTTTTGTAGCAAGTGAATTATTGGGTGCAAAAATCGAAGAGTCTGATGAAATAAATTAGATGTCCTTGTTTATTCCACCATTGTTTACATTGATGATAAGCTAGCAACTAGGACTTGTTTATTTCACCATTGTTTACATTGATGATGTCCTTGTTTATTCCAAATCCATTGATGATTAGTGGAAACATTTGTATTCATTTCTTGATATCATCAAACGTAATGGTTTTATTGTCTCTGCTAAGAAAATGAAACTATTTCAAATAAAAGCTTGGTAAACTGAAAAGCAAACTTAATATATTAAATATTGATGATAGTGATAAAGAAGATATTGATTCAAGGATCCGAAACAAGTCTTCTCTATCACTATCATCAATATATATATATATATATATATATTAAAAGCCAAAGCGCGGAAAAAAACAAATTAGAATCTAATATGAATTTCAATTGGAGTTCAAATCCAATTAGATTCTAAATTGGGTTTCAATTGTGGTCTAATTTTGCGCCACATGTCCATCTAATTTTTTAATTTTTGTAACAAGTGAATTATTGGGTGCAAAAACTAAAGAGTCTAAATCCAATTAAATTTTAAATCATATATAAATATATGTGTGGGGGGGGGGGGGGGGGGGTCTAAGGACTGAAGATGAATAGTTCAAGGAGTAGCTTGCATAAATCAGCCCGAAGGAGTAAATAAGCTCCGAGGATTCTGCCGACCCGAGGATGGAAGTAGAAGCGGGGTAGTTAGTAACTTATGAAGGCCTAGGGAGAGGGGAAAGAATCATACTGGGGGCAAAGGATGTGAGAGGAAGTTTCTTGAAAGATATACTTCTCACCTCCACATTGAATGCCATATACCAACCATATCAGTTGAATTAATGTGGAAATGACACCTGAACAGTAACTTTACAGCCAATAGCCCCTTCTAACACTTTCAGCAGAGTTTTGATGGAATAAGTATCCTAAGCAATGCCTTGAAGCGTACAGGTGGAGGGCTAGGATACAAGGAGAGAGGATATAAAAGGAAAGGAACCTTCTAGAAGTTAGGGGACATTTTTTCTTTTCTCAAAGAAACAGAAAAACAACCAAGTGAACAGGGTATCACTTGGTTTAGAACTTGTAACATTCAGATATAAGAAACTAATCCTCAAACATACCCGAGGAGAGCATTATTCTTAATCATCACTTGAATTTCTCTTCTCTATCACTCTAAACTCTTCGGCCATACACCAGGACTTAGTTTAGAATTGCACTTGAAGTGTTTTCTCACTCTTTGAAGAAATTCTATTGTTTGGGCTTGGTTTGAGGGACAAGGTACCACTGTTCTTTATGGGCTTGGGCCTTTTTTTTCTAAGCACTTACAATTGGCGCCGTTTGTGGGAAAACTCATTTGCAGTTCACTCTTTCCAAGCTATGGCCAACTCTAGACAGCATAGGGAAGAATTTGTTGAGTCTCAGCGTGTGGATCATTTTGTTAACTTGGAAAGGAGGAGAGATAGAGAGCACAACCATACCCTAAGTGTTAGGGTAGAAACGCAGTGTACTGAATGTATTGAGAAGAACCACTCAAGAACTGGAAGTCATATTTTACATGAGCAAGAGACTTAGAATCTTAGGTTAGAGATTGACCATTTACGCAAAAAGTTGTGTCGGAGGGAGCATGATAGGGGAGATTCAACACCCTCATCAAGTGAAGGATCTGATGAAGATAGAGACCGTACCTATAGACAGAGGTCAAGGACTCCTCCTAGTGAATCTTTCTCCGCATCTTCACGTTTAGATAAGTTAGAAAGGCATAGAAGAAGGCGAGGAGAAAGCTCGTCCCCTAGGAACATGGGGAATGATGCAATGAGCAAGGCCCTTCGCGAGATTTCAAAATCACCCTTCACAAGGAGAATTGATAGGGCCAAAGTTCCTCATCACTTTACATAGCCTACGTTCACCATTTACAACGGGAGAATCAACCCTGTGGAACATATGAGCCACTTCAATCAGAGGATGGCTATCCATTTGAGGAATGAGGCCCATATGTGTAAGATATTTCCCTTCAGCCTCGAGCTTATTGCTATGAGATGGTTTGATGGGTTGGAGGAGGGTTCAATAAGATCTTTTAAAGAACTAACTACGGCATTTGGAGTGAGGTTTGTGACGTGCAGTAGGGTTCCTAGACCCTTGGATTCCTTATTGTCCATGGTGATGAGGGAAGGGGAGACTTTGAAGACCTACTCAGATAGGTATTGGGAAATGTTTAATGAGATAGATGGTGATTTTGAGGATGTAGCCATTAGAACCTTCAAGGTTGGGCTTCTAATGGAACACGACCTAAGGAAATCTTTGACGATGAAACCCGCTCGAAGTATGCGTCAGCTTATGGACCGCATTGACGAGCATAAGCGGGTCGAGGAGGATCAAACCCTGGGGAAAGGTAAGGCTAAAGTATTTTCCCTTGAAAAGAGAGACCCCCAGTCATGAGGATATAATCACAGTCGACCTTGGAGAGAGTTCACTAACTAGTCATTAGGGGCCAGCCCAAAAATGGTCAACTTATTATTTAAGGAGCCAATTTACCAGATCCTCGAGAAAGTAAAGAATGAGCCATACTTCAAGTAGCCCAATAAGATGGGGGAGACTCGTCTAAGCGTAATCAGAGTCTCTATTGTCACTACCATTAGGATAGGGGACATATAACTGATGATTGTAGAACCTTACGTGACCATTTGGGTTAGTTGGTGAAGGCTGGGAAGTTGAAGCAATTTTTGCACCAGCCTGCAAGGCAGACAGACCAGGCCCGTGCTGGGTACTAGAGGGATGTTGTTACTCGGCCAGCCTTGGGTACAATCAACATAATTTTTGCCACACCTAGGTGTGATATTGGCTCGTACTCTAGAGTTATGTCTGTAGCTTCAAGGCCAAAACTAGAGGATCAAGCCCGAGAGTCAAAAAGGGTTAAGCTTGAATCATCACCAACTTTGGGCTTTTCGGAGGTGGATAAAGTGGGGACTTTCCAACGCCATGATGATGCCCTAGTGGTGACCCTTCGGATTGGGGGATAGGATGTGAAGAGTGTCCTTGTGGACCAGGGAAGCGGAGCTGAGATGATGTATCTAGATTTGTATAAGGGATTAAATCTCAGGCCCGAGGATCTGGAGAAGTATGATTCACCCTTGGTAGGATTTGATGGGAGAACTACAATCCCCCGAGGAATGATTAAGCTACCGGTACAAGCTGAGGACGAGGTGGTGCAAGTTAACTCTATCATGGTTGAAGCTTATTCCCCTTATACATCTATTTTGACAAGGCCCTGGCTTTATGCTATGGGCGCAGTGTCATCTACCTTGCATTTGAAAGTCAAGTATCCTATAGGGGAGCAAGTTGGGGAGTTGGTTGGAAGTCAAGCAATGGCTAGGCAGTGTTTAGTGGCTACTATCAGGCAGCAATCACTGGATAAAATTCCTATTAGGAGGGAAAGGGCTCTATAGCAATTAGCCAATCCCAAGGATGGACTTGAGATTGAATCACAGGGGCTACTCTCTGAAGAATTGGAAAGAGTTATAATCGGTTTAAATGAAGATATGTATTTTCAGGTTAGGGCTCAGTTGTCCCCCGTTGAAAAAAAGGAACTTGTAGATTTTTTGAAGGGTAATTTGGATGTCTTTGCATGGAGTGGTTACGAGGCACCAAGGATTGATCTTGATTTTATTTGTCATCAGCTGAATGTAAGTCCTAGGGCTGTACCAAGAAGGCAACCACCCCGACGCTCCTCGAAGGATCATGCTAAGGTAGTAAAGGAAGAGGTGAACAAACTTAAGCAGGTCGGGGCAATCAAAGAAGATGGCCTTCCGAACTCCCACTGGGAATTACCATTATCGGGTGATGCCTTTTGGCCTAAAGAATGCTGGGTCTACGTATTAGAGAATGGTGCTTGGATGTTCGAATCACAGATCGGGCAAACTGTTGAGGCATACATTATTGATATGGTGGTGAAAAGTAAGTAGACTTTGGAGCACTTGAAGGACTTAGAAGATGTATTTTCAGTGCTTAGGGAGCATAGGCTACACCTTAATGCCTCAAAGTGCTCTTTTGGTGTTGGCTCGGGAAAGTTTTTGGGGTACATGATAACACATCGGGGAATAGAAGTTAATCCCGACCAAATCAAAACTATTAAAGATTGGCATCCACCTCGGAATCCTAAAGAAGTACAAAATTTGACAGGAATGACGACTGCCTTGAATAGGTTTATTTCTTGGTCAGCATATCGGTGTCGGCCATTTTTCCAGCTTCTTCACAAATGGAAAAACTTTGAATGGACTGAGGAATGTATAGCAGCTTTTGAAGAGTTGAAGCAATATCTGTCGCATCATCCTGTTCTTTTTCGACCCGAGAGGGAGGAGCTACTATATGCTTATATAGCAGTCACTGATCATGCGGTAAGCCTAGTTTTGCTCAAAATAGAGAATGGGGTGCAGAAGCCTGTCTATTATGTCAACAAATCCTTGCAAGTGGCAGAGACTCGTTATTTACCCTTGGAAAAAATAGTTTTGGCCATTATATATGCTACAAGGAAACTTCCTCATTATTTCCAGGCACATACTATTGTGGTGCTCACACAAGTCCTTTTGCAAGCCCTGCTTCGAAAATCTGACTATACAGGAAGGATTGCTAAGTGGGGGACCATGCTCGGGGCCTTTGATATTAAGTGCATGCCCCGTACTACTATAAAGGGTCAAGTTTTAGCGGACTTGGTGGCAGAGTTTACTAAGGGTGTAGAGGGGGATAAGAATCTAGGACCAAGCATTCTAGTGGTTTCTACCTCCTCTCTTATAGCTTGAGAAGTATATACGGATGGAACGACCAACCAAAAGGGTTCTAAAGATAGTTGTAGAAAAGTCCTTGCGATTAGGCTTCCCGGCCATGAACAACGAAGCGGAGTATGAGGCTTTATTGGTTGGAATGTCAATGGTTGCCACGCTTGGAGGGGAAGTTGTAGAAGTTTATTCGGATTCACGGTTGGTGGTCGGGCAAGTCAATGGAGAATTTAAGGCTAGAGATCAACGAATGCAAGGGTATCTCATTAAAGTTAGGCATGCTCAGTCCTACTATAAAAGTTTCTCTCTAAGGCAAATCCCAAGAGGACAGAACTCCCATGCTGATTCGTTGGCTACATTAGCCACCTCTTCGGGACCAGGCCTCCCCAGAGTCATAATTGTAGAAGATTTGGTAGCTCCCAGCTGTAATGACCAGGTACCAAGCAGATTGCATAGCATACAAGTCGGGCTAAGTTGGATGGACCCTTTAGTTTCGTTTTTAAAGGAAGGGTTGTTACTCGAGGACAAAGGTGAAGCTGAGAAGATACAAAGAAAGGCTCCGCGATATTGGCTTTCCAAGGAGTAGAAATTGCATAAACACTCCCACTTGGGATCGTATTTACCGTGTGTTTACCCAGAGGCTGTAGAATCCTTGTTGGAGAAGTTCCATGAAGGGATTTGTGGGAGTCACACTAGGGGAAGGTCTTTATTGCATAGAGCTCTCACCCAGGGATATTGGTGGCTAGGTATACAAAAGGCTGCCCAAGATTATGTCAAGAAATGTGATTAGTGTCAAAGATATGCCCCAAATATTCACCAACTTGTAGGGTTCTTGAATCCACTCCCCAATCCTTAGTCGTTTGCTCAGTGGGGCTTAGACATAATGGGGCCATTCCCTAGGGCTGTTGGAAATCGAAGATGGCTTCTCGTCGGGACTGACTACTTCACAAAATAGGTGGAAGGCGAGCCACTTTCTAACATTAGGGACGTGGATGAGAAGAGGTTCATCTAGAGGAACATTGTAACCAGATTCGGGATTCCCCATATGCTGATCTCGGATAATGGTCTTCAATTTGACAGTAAGGCTTTTAGAAGATATTGTGGAGAGCTAGGTATCAGAAATAGGTATTCCACTCTGGCCTATCCACAAGGAAATGGGCAAGTAGAGGCAGTCAATAAAGTCATAGTATTTGAGCTAAAGAAAAGGCTGGATGAAGTGAAAGTGAAGTGGGTGGATGAGTTACCCCATTTACTACGAACATATCGCACCACACCTCAAAGATCAACAAGAGAGACTCCGTTCTCAAAGACCTATAGGTCCAAAGCGGTCATACCCCTCGAGGTAGGGTTCCTAACCTTGAAAACTAATCAGTTCAATGTAGAAGAAAAAGACCGTTTGCTTTCAGCGAGCTTGGAGTTAGTTGATGAAAGAAGAGAAGTAGCCATGGTTAAAATGGCACATTATCAGCAGAAACTCACAAGGGTATGACAAGGGAGTTAAGATGAGGCCATTGGCTCCTGGAGATTTGGTCTTAAGGAAAGTAGTGGGAACAACGAAGAACCCATCTTGGGGAAAGTTAGGTCCTAATTGGGAAGGCCCGTACAGGATAACTTCAGTAGCGGGAATCAGAGCCTATTACTTAGAAGATTTAGATGAAAATGTTGTTTCTCGACCATGGAATGTAAATAATCTACGTAGATATTATTATTAATAATACAATGGATTCTATTCAGTTCTCATTTATTTGTTGGTTGATGCTCGGTTTACAGGATATTTTTCATTGAAATTAACCCTAATATGAAGAGTTAAACAAAACCTTGGCTTTGTTTGACTCCTCGGGTCACAGGCCTTGGGTAAATTAACCCTTATGTGAAATTGGTTAAGTGTTATATAGAACTTTGGCTTTGTTCGACTCCTCGGGTCACAGGCCTTAGGTAAATTAACTCTTATGTGAAATTGGTTAAGTGTTAAATAGAACTTTGGCCTTGTTCGACTCCTCAGGTTACAGGCCTTGGGTAAATTAACCTTTATGCAAAATTGCTTAAGAGTTAAATAGTACCTTAGCCTTATTTGACTCCTTGGGTCACAGGCCTTGGGTAAATTAACCCTTATGTGAAATTGGTTAAGTGTTAAACAGAACCTTGGCTTTGTTCGACTCCTCAGGTCACAGGCCTTGGGTAAATTAACCCTTATGCAAAACTGGGTAAGAGTGAAATAGAACCTTAGCCTTATTCGACTCCTCGGGTCATAGGCCTTAAGTAAATTAACCCTTATGTGAAATTGGTTAAGTGTTAAACAGAACCTTGGCTTTGTTTGACTCCTCGGGTCACAGGCCTTGGGTAAATTAACCCTTATGTGAAATTGGTTAAGAGTTAAACAGACTCTTGGCCTTGTTTAACTCTTTGGGTCATAGACCTTGGGTTAATTAACCCTTATGTAAAATTAGGTAAGAGTGAAACAGAACCTTAGCCTTGTTTGACTCCTCGGGTCACAAGCCTTAGGTAAATTAACCCTTATGTAAAATTGGTTAAGTGTTAAATAGAACCTTGGCTTTGATCGACTCCTCGGGTCACAAACCTCGGGTAAATTAACCCTTATGTAAAATTGATTGAGTGTTAGGCAAAGTCTTGGTATCAGGGGTCCAAATCAAAAGTGTGGTTGTAAGTCTATCTGAAATCGTGGATTATGCTGTTGGGGTTAAGCTAAATTTAAAGATGGTCTAACATACTTTGATTTATGCACCTTGGTCAACAAAATGTGTGTTATAGCTGTCAAAATAAAGAATTTGGAGTCTATACAACACAAGAATGCAGTCAAACTTGGATATATTCATTTGAGAATTGATTACAAGGGCATAGAAAGAAAAAAGAGAAGAAAATGGGCATTAGCTAAACCTAGCCCATTACAAAATTAGCCTAAGTGCTAAGCAAAAAAGAACTAAGCTACAACCTCCTTCTCTTTTTCCTTCTTCTTCTTTTTTAGTTGCTTAACTTCTACAACCTCTTCGGATTCTAACTTCACTACTTTGCTTGGGGTTTGTTGTTCTTTCTCTTTACTAGCGGAAGGTGCAGAAGTAGGTGCTGCTGTGGACTTAGGTGCTGAGAAGGTGGAACTTGGGTCGGGAGGAGGAATGGCAGAACTAGGAGCGATGCGAAGTGCTGGAGGGTAGTAAACCTTATTGGTTCCCCTCAGATCAGAGTCAGCACTAATACCGGCAGCATTAAAAGCTTCGCCCCAAACTTCTAGGTAGAAAGCCCGAGCTACATCTTTAAGCTGGGCAGTCAAGCTTTGGGCAGTTTTGGTCATGCCAGCATCATATACAGGTTGTTTGGCCTTTGCTTTTTCGGCATCTTTACCCTCAAGTTGTTTCTTTGAAGTTTGGTCTGCTCAATGGCCAAGGCTAGTTGCATTTTGGCTTTCTTCAGAGAAATTCGCAACTCCTCGGCCTATTTTTCGAACCCTGCTAGGGCAACCTCAGCGTTCTTGCGCCCTTTTTCGACCTTAGCCAGGTGAAAAAGTGATTCTTTGTACTTTTTCTTAGCTTTAACTTGGGCCTTCTCGGAGTGAGCTAGTTTACCCTTTGCATCTCGGGATTTTGACAGAGCATGGTCCACCCACTCCTCGGCCATGAAAGACGCTTGCATATCCTGTATTCAAAAAAAAGAAAAGAAAAAAGAAGTAAGTACGTGTGTTATGGTTTTAGTGAAAAGAACACAAAACAATTGTAGTAAGGCAAAGGGGTGAAGATTGACCTTTGCAAGATCCCTCTTTAGTGAGAGGAACACCTTACGTTTCCTCAACCTTTAGAGCTCTTGCATGTCCTCAGGAAGTAATAGAGTCTTCTCCAAGCATTCAGATACCAGCCCTGACCTGCCTTTTTGAGGATCCCTGAAGGATGCTTTAGATGTAATGGGGTCTTT
The DNA here is from genome assembly GCA_028535165.1 of Quercus tomentella. Lineage (NCBI taxonomy): Eukaryota > Viridiplantae > Streptophyta > Magnoliopsida > Fagales > Fagaceae > Quercus > Quercus tomentella. The sequence goes on from JAPQVY010000012.1 coordinate 15,133,979, forward strand.
CGAGCTGAGTATGAAGGTCGGGTTCCATATGGTGGCCTTGGAACGTTGCTCTCCTTCGGTGCCTTTGCTAGCCCCGATAGCAGTACCCTTCTTTTGCTGGGCCCTTGTAACTCTAGGCTCCTTGGCAGGCGGTTATTGTGTAGGTTGGGGTATTTCCCCTTCTTTAGAGCCCTCAGTTGGTTTCCCCCTTTTTCTTTTCTTCTCGGGGGCATTTGCGACGAAGGTGTGAGTTGGGGTAGGAGTTGGCGACTGGGGAACAATGGGTACCATGGGAGACGGGAGTGTCACCCCCAGCATGAGCAGTGAATAAGGCCAGCAGATCAGGCATATTCTCCTCTAGTACCATGGCTTCAGGAACGTTAGTTGCTTCTTGGCTAGTACTAACTTGAGGAGTAACAAAGTGACGGTGAGCAGGTGCTGGGGAGTCCTCGGGATCCGCCTGATAAAAGACTTCGAAGTCTTTATCTAAATCCTCTTGAGTAGGTTTAGATGTTGGCTCTTCCCGTTCATCGTCGGAGGGAAGAGGTTGCTCGTGGGAATGAAGGAGTTTGGCTTCAAGTGGAGCAGGCAACTGAGCGTCCTGAGTACTGGAGGGGGGAGGCTTGATTAGGAATCTGGTGACAGCTACGTCAATTAAGGCGAGCCTTGGGTCCTTTGCTTTAATTACGTGTTTGGGACTTTGGAAACGATTGGAGATGGGCTTGAATCCAAGGATTACGTGTACCGCCCAAAGTTGTTCGTCTTTGTGGAGGACGATTTTTGATTGAAGAATCCGGTTAAGGTCTGCAAAGTTCATTAGGCTTTTGTTTGGGGCAGTGTGAAACTCGTCTGCAAAGGAGTAAAAAAAAAAAAAAAAAAATTTATTATTGGTTATAAAATTTTCTTGAAGGCAAAAAGGACAAGATATGGAGAAAGGGCACTCTAAGTTATTCTAAAGGCCTTGGGTACCCCACCTGGTTCTCCATCTTGGGTAAGGCAGTGCAAACCATCATGTCATTCACCCGAGACGATGAGGAAATCTTCGTCCATACCCTTATTCGACTCAAGTATACAAGAAATCAACCTAATGGAAGGAACTCTACACTTAGAGCATCCATATCAGTGGATGCAAAATTATTGTAAATTTGCACATCTAAAACCTACTTTTTCTATTTTACACTTTCGTTTTTACAAAGCACCCACATCAGTTTGTCTATTATACACATTTATTCAAACAAAATATTCAATCCACACCCACCATCAACCCACCGAGCCACCATCATCAACCCACAAATCTTCAGCTAATTCATTCCTATTAAACACATAAACAATCAACAAAATAAAAAAAAAAAAAAAAAACACAATTCTAACTTTCTGAGCAGCCAAACAAAAACCCAGATAGAAAAAAAGCAAAAGAAAGAAAGCAAAAGAAACCCAGGTGGAGAAGGTGTAGATGGGTCTCATGGAGCTACCCTAAGCGGCTTGCTTGGACTTCGACTTGGCAGATGGGTCTCATGGGTTATCGAGAGTTTTTGAGCGATTTGGAAGAGGATCTGAGTTTTTGAGCGATCTGGATGTAGGTGAAGGATGTTGGAACGGCAGCATCATTTTGGCTTGTTGGAATATCGGATTGAAGAACGGTGGCATCATTCAGTCAGTCATGGACTCAAGTCACTTAAGTCACGGCTGTTGAGGAAGAAGAAGAGTGATCAGCGGCAGTGGAGAGTGAGGTGAGAGTGGGAGCAACAGAGACAAGGAAAGAGAAAAAATTATTAAAATATTAAATGCAAGTGCTATAGTAACCGTGCATATATGCAAGATTACTGTAGCAAATGTGCAAATATGCACACTTTTAGAAGAACTGATGTGGAGCATTTTTGAGGCAAAATGTGTAAAATTTGTGTCTTTTTATATTATGCAAGACTTTGCATCCATTGATGAGGATGCTCTTAAAGTAAAAACCCGTTTCTTTTCTCTTTTGGCCATTATAGACCTAATTCACGTCATGACATGTAAGGTTGGTTCCCATCTTTCGGTTTATCATGTCTACGCTACCGAGGACCCTAAAAAGGTTGGGAGAACATTGGGTCGGCGATAACCTAAAGTTAATAAGGAAATCCCTAGTTACCCTACCCATGGGGATTTCTATTCTGCCTTCTATAAAGGTGATCATGGGAATAACTACGGCCCTGGGTGGTTTATTCATAACCAGCCACTCTCCTAATTCGCAATGTTGAAGTTCAACATCATCGAGAATCTTGTATTTAGTCCTAAAAGTGGCCATACCCTCGGGAGTGTCAACTAATTTAGCGAATCTACCCATGTGTTCCTGTAAGGTAAAAATAAAAAGAGAAGAGAGAAAAAAAGTTTTCTTTACAGTATGGGATGAAGGGCCAAAGGCACTTACGAGCGTTGGAAGAAGATTTCCTCAGACTGCTGCTTCAACAAAAAATTATAGAGAGCATGTAAATGAAAAAAAAATCACCCCCATCCCCTCCTTATATGGGAGTTGAAAATGAGCGGTAAATTTCCCGCTCATAAGTTATAGGAAATTGGGATCGTTGGATCACCATCGCACCGTAGAATGTGGGGAGGACAAGTAGCCGCCTGATGCAATAAATGCAGAAACGTGGATACCGAAGTGTTAGGAACGTGCGAAAGATAAATGAAACGACGTTTCCACGTGGGAACATGCTTAGCACATATTGGCCCCCCCATTATTACTAAAACCTTACTCTCAGAGTAGCTCCTAGTAGCAAGGTTTTTGGGGGCTATTGTGGGGGGTTCGAGGACCGAAGAGGAATAGTTCAAGGAGTAGCTTGCATAAATCAGCCCGAAGGAGTAAATAAGCTTCGAGGATTCCATTGACCCGAGGATGGAAGTAGAAGCGGGGCAGTTAGTAAATTATGAAGGCCCAGGGAGAGGGGAAGGAACCATACTAGGGGCAAAGGATGTGAGAGGAAGTTTCTTGAAAGATATACTTCTCACCTCCGCACTGAATGCCATACACCAACCATATTAGCTGCATGGAAATGACACCTGAGGAATGCTTTAAGGTGTAAATGTGGAGGGCTAGGGTGAAAGGAGGGAGGATATAAAAGGAAAGGAATCTCCCAGAAGTTGGGGGACATTTCTTATTTTCTCTAAGAAATAGAAAAACTACCAAGTGAACAAGGTATCACTTGGTTTAGAACTTGTAACATTCATATATAAGAAACTAATCCTTGGACATACCTGAGGAGCCCGAGGAGAGCATTATTCTCAATCATCACTTGAATTCTTCTCTATCATTCTAAACTCTTTGGCCATACACCAGGACTTAGTTTAGAATTGCACTTGAAGTGTTTTCTCACGCTCTAAAGAAATTCTATTGTTTGGGCTTGGTTTGAGGGACAATGTACCATTGTTCTTTGTGGGCTTAGGCCTTTATTTTCTGAGCACTTACAATATATATAATGAAAAACTATTACATATTTTAAAAATCTATGGTTTAAAAAAGGTGTAAGCTAATATCATGAATAATTTTTACATTTTTTAAAAATATATATAATTTGAACCATATAATTGTGATTATTTTTAATTGTACCTATGCATATACACGGGGTTACACACTAGTATTATGTAGTAGGTTGTTATTGGTAGATAAAACAGTAATTTTAATTGTGAATTCAAATTAAAATTAGTAATAACATGTTATCTAAGATTTGTTATGAAAATGTTGTGACATAACAACTCTTTCTTATATGAAAGAAGATCGTTAGGTATCTTACGTACTAAAGCAAGTCACATAATGTAGAATTCACCTAATTTTTTAACTTTTGTCATATTTTTACTTAACTTCTTTCCATTAGTTTGAAGTTTGAAACATAAGGTCATTTGTTCTTGTGATATGATGTGATTAGATATTCAATTATGTTACTTCTTGAAATTCGTGGATATGTATTCCTACATCTTTATAGGTAATCTTATTGAAATTTTGTTTCTAGTCAATTTTAACAAATTAGTCATATTTTTACTTAACTTCTTTCCATTAGTTTGAAGTTTGAAACACAAAGTCATTTGTTCTTGTGATATGATGTGATTAGATATTCAATTATGTTACTTCTTGAAATTCGTGGATATGTATTCCTACATCTTTATAGGTAATCTTATTAAAATTTTGTTTCTAGTCAATTTTAACAAATTAGTTAATTAAGTATAGCAGAAGAGGCATGCCAAAAAACGTGGAGGAATTGAAAAATTGTGCAACCATTTAAGGGACCATGTTTGGTGGATCCAATTGAATTGAGAGAAAGAAGCCAAGAACTTGAGCTAGTAAAAAGGATATTTAGCACAAACATGTCAATATATAATGGGTCCGGATCCCCTCCCGTTCAAAATTCTTCAGTTTTCTCCTATTTTTACCCGGATGAAGGACACTTGGCACATAAAACATCTGAAGGTCAAAAAAATGCCACATCAAAACATTATTTATCTCCATCTTACCTACCCCTTTCACTTAGCAGCAACCTCCATTCACAAACCCACCTCCCATGTACACCAACAATCTTGGCAAACGGACAGCAAGGAGCCATTGGAATGGTGCCAGAGAAGCCACCCACTAACACCCATGGCAACAAATAGCAATGCTACGAAGGTTTTGCGGCTATTGTACTTTTATTTTTTGTTTTCTTAAAAGGAAATGGTTGCTTTGCTAGGACCAACCATAGTTGGGACGTTCTTCTATGCGGCTTTGAGAAGAAGAGGAGAGGAAGCAGTGTAAGAAAGGAAAGAAACTTACCCATATACAAGATTTCAATTTCCATTTTTTGATAAAAGCTTCAAGATTTCAATTTCATTTCTTTTCTTACACTTTCTTAGAGACCAAAAAGTGCAAGCTGGTGATGAGCAAAAAGTGAAAATTGACAATCACCAAGTGGCCTTTCTAAGGAGATGACAATCACCATGGGTGTTAGTGGGTGGCGCCTCCGGCACCATTCCGATGGCTCCTTGCCGTCCATTTGCCAAGATTGTTGGTGTACATGGGAGGTGGGTTTGTGAATGGAGGTTGCTGCTGAGTGAAAGGGGTGGGTAAGATGGAGATAAATAATGTTTTGATGTGGCATTTTCTTGACCTTCAGATGTTTTATGTGCCACGTGTCCTTTATCCGGGTGAAAACTGGAGAAAACTGAAGAATTTTGAACGAGAGGGGAGCCAGACCCATAATAAATAGGGTCGGTGGCACACATTAATAAATCTATTTTTAGAAAAATTTTATTAAGAATTGAAAAAACTGTCAACTTTTTCGATTCCTGATAATTTTTTTCCAAAATTGGTTTACTATTGTGTAGTAAAATCCATATAAATATATATGACCATCCTTCAAGGTGTCCTATCGCAAGATGGTGATAGTTACAACCAAACAAAGCCTAAATTATGTTTGGTCAAAAGGAAAAGATGGCAGGCACACCAACGCACCACAACTTTTCTTCATGTCTAACCAAATTATGTACTTTCACTTGGAAAATTCAATTTCATGGAGCCCACCCTCTTATTTCATGACACATACACCACAAATTACACTTCCATGTGATCTTTGCTTTTTCTGTCCATATTTGATATTTACGCACACTTTTTATGAAGAAATTCTAAATCTCAACTTGAGATTTCAATTTTTGTAAGCAAGTTTCACATATGATATATAATCAACATTAGTCATTCAATTTATTTATTTGTTTTCTCAGCAATTTTTTATTTATTTATTTGTTTGTCTATCTGTTTCACTCTCTCTCTCTCAACACTAATATCAAAACTGGAAATTAGATTTCATATTTCCTTCCTCATGTATCGCCCATCAAGTGTAAATTAAACTTTTAAAAATTTAGATATATCATCTTTTTTTTCTTTTTTTTTTGAAATTTACATGATTCTTTATATAAAATTAATTTTATTATGGTTAGATGATTTATGTTTTAAATTCGTCTTTGTTTGGATATGTTGAGATTGTTGGGTGATGAACTAAAGTTACAATAATTTACTTTGGTATTAGTTTTATTGTTCTATGCATTAAAAATTATTTCATTCTTTTCATACTATAGTTTTATATTGAAAATACTGTTTCTTTTATTTATCAATATGTTTTAATTATTAATGCATATAAAAATCAATTTGGATATTAAAAGGTTAAAAAGTAGAGAAAAATAACAAAATTAATTGAAATAATGACAGTACTAAAACAAAACCCACAATTTATGCTACAATTTGCCTATGTGATGAATTATGAGTGGTACGTTTATGTTGATCCACGACTTCACTACTTATAACTCGGGAAATGGGCAATTTGTGTGGCAAAGGTAGAGTTTATTGTAGTATTACTTAGTTTGGCTGGTCTGAGTACCACTTGAATATTTTTGTGCTTAAAGGGTAAGTACACATGTCCCAATCATTAGCTCATTCTCGTGCCGAGTATTACTCCACATGAAATTCACCTAGTGTTGAGTGCTTGTAGGGTATATGTACTTACTTGTGCATGCAAACCACACGGGTACCTTTTTATTTCTAGCTAATTGCTCCAAATCAATGAAATTGATTAGTACAAGACTGCTTTCACCACTCCATTTGGACATTATGAGTGAAATGTTATGCCTTTTGGCCTTAAGAATGTCCCTAGTGAATTCTAGAACATTATGAATGATATCTTAAATTCTTTTAGTCATTTCACCATTGTTTACATTGATGATGTCCTTGTTTATTCCAAATCCATTGATGAACACTAGAAACATTTGTATTCATTTCTTGATATCATCAAATGTAATGGTCTTGTTGTCTCTGCTAAGAAAATCAAACTATTTTAAATAAAAACCTGGTAAACTGAAAAGCAAACTTAATATGTTAAATATTGATGACAGTGATAAAGAAGATATTGATTCAAGGATCCGAATCAAGTCTTCTTTATCATTGTCATCAATATATATATATATATATATATATATATATATCTCTATATATCTATCAAAAGACAAAGCGTAGAGAAAATCAAATTAGAATCTAATATGAATTTCAATTGGAGTCCAATTATGCGACATGTGTCCTATTTAATTCTTAATTTTTGTGCCAAGTGAATTATTGAGTGTAAAAATCGAAAAGCCTAAATCCAATTAGATTCTAAATTAGATTTCAATTGAGGTCTAATTTTGCGTCACATGTCCATCTAATTTTTGTAGCAAGTGAATTATTGGGTGCAAAAACTAAAGAGTCTAAATCCAATTAAATTTTAAATCATATATATAAATATATATATAATGAAAAATTATTACATATTTTAAAAATTTATGGTTTAAAAATGGTGTAAGCTAATATCATGAATAATTTTAACATTTTCTAAAAAAATATATAATTTGAACCGTATAATTGTGATTATTTTTAATTGTACCTGTGCATATGCAAGGGGTTACACACTAATATTATGTTGTAGGTTGTTATTGGAAGATAAAAAAGTAATTTTTATTGTGAATTCAAATTAGAACTAGTAATAACCTACTATCTAAGATTTGTTATGAAAATGGTCTGACATAACAACTCTTTTTTATATGAAAAAAGATTGTTAGGTATCTTACGTACTAAAGAAAGTTACATAATGTAGAATTCACGTGATTTTTGAAATTTTGTCATATTTTTACTAAACTTCTTTTCATTAGTTTGGAGTTTGTAATACAAAGTTGTTCGTTCTTGTGATATGATGTGATTAGATATTCAATTATGTTACCTTTTGAAATTCGTGGATATGTATTCCTACATCTTTTTAGATAATCTTATTAAAATTTTGTTTCTGGTCAATTTTAACAAATTAAGTGATAGGGATATTTTCATCCATAAAACTCATCAGTTCACTTTGATCCGTTAGGATAGATGCCTTCTCCAATGGGACCCACCAACCACAGACTTGTCGAGATAAATTCCCTATTCAATATCCTCAACATTCCGATGGTTCAGTGGTCCACTCTTCCTGAAGACCCGTCGAGTAGCTCGGATATGTGCTTGACGGGCAATCATACCTCATCCTTTACTTGCATACTAACGGACGGATGATCATACTGACGGATGGATGATCATGCCGATGGTTAAGTGTACTAGGTCCCACAAGCCTTTACATGTTCTCCACTCATGTGCCCCTACATGGAAATAACTTGAACACTACGTCCAAAGACCCTACTACACATTCATATCCTCCCTATATGGGAAGAGAAACCTTGAGATCTTGGAGCCTTAATTCCAAATCTTCTCTACAAGGAAAGCTCCTACATTCAAGGATCTCGGTCAACTTTACATCACTATATAAGCACCAAACCTTCTCTTTTTTAAGGTGCGTGAAAATTCCTAGCTCTCATACTATTGAGTTCTAGGAGATTTTCCTATCACTGACTTAAACTTTGGAGGGTCTTTGGCTAGCACCCCACCAGTGCTCTTTGTTGGTTCTTTGTTTTCTTATTCTTTAGGTACCCTAGTTGGTGCGTGTGTGGACGAACACCTCACTAACAATTTTTGTGCATCATCATTAAGTATAGTAGAAGAGGCGTGCCAAAAACGATGAGACATCCTTGGAGACTTTGATCACACGCTTCCGTGTGGAGGAGGCTAGAGGACAAGATGCACTCATGACACAAGAGAGCAATGGTAATTCTACCACAAACGTAAACCTTATTTCTACCAATAATAATATGCCCAAAAATCATTTTCCTAGAAATAGTCAATTGAACCCTAAAAAGAGAGTTTTCAAAGATAATAATAGACCTTAAGGAAGGAGAAACCTGAATAAAAATAACAAGGGTGGGAAACCTGAGTAAAAGAACCAAGGACCCCCTTTACAAGATCAATTTAATAGATCTTGTTTTGTCTGTGGCAAGAGTGGACATATTGCTCGATTTTGCAAATTTCGAAAACGTGAATCTGTTCTGCAGAGTAATGTAACTGACGAGCCTTTACACTTCGTCCATGAGGAAGAATTTGATGTCAAGCTTTTTGCTTAACATGGCTGGCTTCAAGCAGGCAATGGAATCTGATAATTATGTAATCACTAAAAAAGGATTATTTGTGGGTAAGGGTTATACTTGTGATGGAATGTTTAAGTTAAATGTTAAGAATAATAAAGCATTTACTAAGTTAAATTTATATGCTTTCTTCTATTAATTTTTGGCATGCTCGTTTGTGTCATTTAAATAGTAGATATATGGGAATTATAAGTAGTTTAGGATTAATTCCAAGATTGTCATAGATTTTGAAAAATATGAAACTTGTAGTCAAGCTAAGATTACCAAAAGGCCTCATAAAAGTGTTGTAAGATTTATCGAATTGCTTGAGTTAATTCACTCTGATTTATGTGAATTTGAGGGAATTTTAACTTGTGGAGGAAATAGATATATTATCACTGTTATTGATGATTTCTCAAAATATACAACTATTTATTTATTGAAAAAAAAGTGATGCTTTTGAAAAATTTTAAGATTTTTTTAAAAAAGTTGAAAATCAATTTGGTAGAAAAATAAGAAGAATAAGAAGTGATAGAGGCTGTAAGTATGAATCAAGTGCATTCAACTTATTTGTTCAGACTTTGGGAATTATCCATGAAACTACTGCACCATATTCACTTGCTTCTAAAAGTGTGGCAGAAGGAAAAAATAGAACTCTAATTGAGTTAACAAATGCCATGTTAATTGAATTTGGTTCATCTTTACATTTTTGGGGTGAAGTTATTTTAACTGCATGTCATGTTTTGAATAGGATGCCACATAAAAAGTCACAAACCACACCTTTTAAGATGTAGAAAGGACATAAGCCAAATTTGGGATATTTGAGAGTATGTGGTTATTTTGCTCATGTAAGGCTTACTAACCCTAAAATACCTAAATTAGATATAAGAACTACTACCTATGCTTTTCTTGGTTATGCGATTAATAGTACATCCTACAGATTTTTTGATCTTGAAAACAAAATAATTTTTGAAACTGGTGATGCAATTTTTCATGAAGAAAAATTTCCTTTTAAATTGAAAAATAGTGGGGGTGAAAAAAATATTTTGTCACAACCTAGTTCTTCTACTTCTCATTTACAAAATCAAGAAAAATTTGAAATAGAACCTAGAAGAAGTAAAAGAGCTAGAATTGAAAATGATTTTGGTCCTGATTTTTATGTTTTTAACATTGAGGAAAAATTCCCAAAATTTAAAAGAAGCTTTAACATCACCTAATGCTATATTTTGGAAAGAGACTGTAAATAATGAAATAGAATCTCTAATTTCTAATAGAACTTGGAAATTAGTAGATCTTCCACTGGGTTGTAAGACCATAGGTTGTAAATGGTCCTTAGAAAAAAGTTAAAAATGGATGGATCAATAGATAAGTTTAAAGCTATACTTGTTGCAAAAGGTTTTAAATAAAAAGCTTATCTTGATTTCTTTGATACTTTTTCTCTGATAACAAGAATTACATCTATTAGATTGTTAATTGCTATTGCTGCAATTTTTGATTTGAAAATTCATCAAATGGATGTAAAAATTGTTTTTCTAAATGGGGACCTAGAGGAAGAGATTTATATGGACCAAACCGAAGGCTTTGTAGAGCCTGGACAAGAAAGCAAGGTATGTAAGCTAACTAAATCCCTATATGACTTAAAACAGGCACCTAAATAGTGTCATGAAAAGTTTGATTTCTGCATGATTGAGAATGGTTATAAATCAAATGAATGTGATAAATGTATTTATTCTAAATCATGAAATAATTTAAATGTTATTATTAGCTTCTATTTGGATGATATGTTGATTTTTGGCTCAAATATGCATGTTATAAATGAGACAAAAAATATGCTTAAAAGCCATTTTGATATGAAAGATCTTAGTGAGTTTAATTTTATTTTGGGCCTGTAAATTACAAAAAAATGTGATGGAATATTTCTTGATCAATCACATTATGTTGAGAAAATATAATTTTCATAATTACAAAAGTGTAGTTGCTCCTTTTGATTCTATTGTTCATTTATTTCCTGTGAATAATGATGATGAGATTTTTAATCAAAAGGATTATGCTAGCATCATTGGTAGTTTGCGTTATGCTACTGATTGTACTAGACTTGACATTGCATATGCAGTAGGAGTGCTTAGCAGATTTACTAGAAAGCCTAGTAGAGATCATTGGCTAGCTATTGAGCTAGTCATGAGATATTTAATTGGTACCAAAAGTTATGGCTTATTTTATAAAAAAATATCCTGCTGTGAATGGAGCTTTTAGTGATGCCAGTTGAAATACTTTGTCAGGTGATTCTCTCACTACCACTGGTTATATTTTTACCTTAGGTAGTGGTGCTATTTGTTGGAAATCTAAAAAGCAAACAATAGTGGCTAATTCAACAATGGAAGTTGAATTAATAGCATTAGCATTGGCTAGTGAAGAGGCAAATTGGCTTAGAGATTTGTTATATGAAATTCCACTTTGGTAAAAGCTCATTCCACCTATATTAATTCATTGTGATAGCACTGCCGCAATTGGTAGAGTTAAAAACTGTTATTACAATGGTAAATCCAGACCTATAAGAAAAAAGTACAGTACTGTGCGATCTTATTTGAGTTGTGGCATCATACTGTAGATTATGTTAAATCTAATGAATCTTGTAGATCCATTTACTAAGGCCTTGGCAAAAGATAGGGTCTGGAATACATCAAGGGGAACGGGACTAAAGTCCATAGATTCATGAGCCATGTATGAGGATACCTAACCCAAGGACTAGAAATCCTGAGAATTTGGTTCAATGGGAAAAAAAGAATCATACGATAGTCGTAAGAAATGCACTAGTTATTTCTTTAATTATTTATTTTGTAAATAATTTTTTAATTGTTTATCCCTATGATGTAAGTGCATTTATCTCGTAATGTGGAGAGATTGAGTAAAAAACTCTTAATGAAATTTGTAGCTCATATGAGTGGGGTGTCAAAATTACAGGACCCTTGACAAAATTTCACCTATGTGAATGTGGGGGTGGGGCCGCTCCTTATGAGATTTGGACTTAATCTCAAATACACTCATGAAACTGGGATCGGCACACGGTTGTAAAGCAAAGAAGTCAATACCGTACTATACCGGCCAGTACCGCTGGTATTTATCCTACCGATTGGTGAACTGGTACAGAAACACTTACGTTTCATACCGCTTCAAATTTCGGCCGATACCAGACTGTATCGGCCTTACCGGAGAAAGTCGGGTGTTTCGGTTGGTAAAACTGATTCAGAATGGTAAAGAAAAAACCAAAAAAAATACCACTAAAAAAGAAAAAAGCTAAGAAAATGTTATCACCACTGCTTTCAGCCTTGCACCCTTCTCTTTCTCTTCTTCTTGCTAAAACTGAAAACTTTTTGCTGAAAGCACTGTTTTGTACGTTGACCAATGCTCTTCTCAATGCAAAAGTTAAAAAATATATATTAAGGGTCTATTTGGAATTTGCTTATTTTGCTAAAACTGAAAACTTTTTGCTGAAAGTACTATACATAAAGGTAAAAGTTAACTGAAATAGTACAGTAGGACCCATAAATAGTACCAAAAAGTGCAGTGAGATTCATGAATAGTAGCAAAAACAAACTGAATAGTAAAATAAATTGGCAAAAATAATTTTTGCCAAACGGACACTTAAAGTTGGGTTTGACACTGGCTTAAAAAGTCAATTTTTTTTACTATTTAGCTTATTTTTGCTACTATTTAGCTTATTTTTGCTACTATTGAGCTTATTTTTGCCATTATTCATGGGTCTCATTACACTTTTTGGTACTATTTATGAGTTCCACTGTACTATTTCAGTTACCTTTTAGCTTTATCTATAGTACTTTCAGCAAAGAGTTTTTAATTTCAGCTAAATATGCTGATCCCAAACGGACTCTCAAAGCGAGCTTCTAGGACATGTGGTTGATGGGAGGGTGTTAAGAGTTTGAAGAAAGCTTTGGGTTTTGCCTTTTTCAATGTGAATGACGGCCATAAGTCTTTTTGAAATTTAAAACTTAAGCTTTTTTCTTTATTTTTTTAGTTGATTGAATTGTACTCATATGACATTTCCGCTTGTTGTTCAAGAATTAAGCCTTCATTTTATTTTTATATTTTACTTTTCATATATTTTTCATTAAGAAACTACATATTTTTTTTATTTTTTAGGAATTAATCCAAGGTAAAAAAAAAGAGATCTATATATGTACCTGAATATCTATATTTTTTATAATTTTACAATTATAATGTTGGGTTAGGTTAGAACGTAATATTATATATATATATATATATAGCGATAATCCTTAAACGGTACATCAGTATCAATTGGTACCAAAATATTTCGTACCTATAATCAAATCGAAACAACTTCTGGTACAGTATTGACTCCCTTGCCGTAAAATGCTAGCTATAAAAGCTCATGTCAACACCTGAATTGTTATGTGTAAGCAGTGACCCTCAATTTCTCCAAAGCAGTCTTAATTCAAGTTGGAGACCACTACGACTCTAGAATTGAGATCACAGTTTTACTAAGTGAAGGTTCAATGCAGAGCACACCTTCATGATGCATAGTGACCCATCTTTGCATGGTAATCTCTCTTTAACTAAAAAAATTTAATATTAAAATGAGTGGGGGATTGTTGGAGCCTTTTAATATTAATTAATTAAAATGGATTTATATTACAATATAAATGTAAACATGTGAGAGTTAATATGGAAGATAAGGAGTTAGTAAAAATGTTTAATCCCATATTGAAAAAGAGAGAGACTTTTTTTTTTTTTTTTTAATTGTGGTGATTAATGAGCTAATATGCATTGATTCAGATATTGGGTTAGATGCGTGTGCAAAAAGAAGACAAGTCAGAGAAAGTCTGTAACACCAACAAAAATGTTTAGCATCATTTTCATTTATACAATTATGAAATTAGTTTTTTTTTTTAACCTCAAAATCAATTATTAGTACGCAAACATTTCTTTTTTGGCAACATTTCTGTTTGCTAAAACTACAAACCAACTTCCAAAACCGCCCCTAGAAACAAATCCCACTATCAAAATCACCCTATAAATTCACTTCCACTACTCTCACTCACTCACACCAATTCCTAAACAAACAAAACACTCCTACACTATACGGTCTATACCAGTATTCCTCTGTTCTCTCTCTCTAGTTCTAGAACTATCACACAAACAAAACAACTAAACAAAATCAAAACCATTCCTTCATTCCCTTCATTTTTTACATTCTCTCTCAGAACATGGACACCAAAATAGGAGCACTCGACGCGTGCCCACCCACCTGCACAGATCTCTATGCCGCACCGTCAAACGGCGCCGTCTCCACCATCCAAAGCTCATCCTCTCCCACCATTATCACCCCTTCGGACACCACGTTGGGTCGTTACCTTGCTCGTCGACTCGTTCAAATCGGTGTCACCAACATATTCTCTGTCCCAGGTGACTTTAACCTCACTCTCCTCGACCACCTCATCGCCGAGCCTGGTCTCACCAACGTTGGCTGCTGTAATGAACTCAACGCTGGCTATGCCGCCGACGGCTACGCGCGGTCCCGTGGCGTCGGCGCGTGCGTTGTTACTTTCACCGTCGGTGGGCTCAGTGTGCTCAACGCAATCGCTGGTGCTTTCAGTGAAAACCTTCCTCTCATTTGCATTGTTGGTGGGCCCATCTCCAACGACTATGGAACCAGCAGGATTTTGCACCATACTATTGGATTGCCTGACTTTAGTCAAGAGCTTCGGTGTTTTCATACTGTCACTTGCTATCAGGTAAAAAAAAATGATTTTCTCTCAAAAAAAAAATTAAAAAAGAAAAGAAAAGATGATTGAGACCCAGTTGAGTTTTGGTAAAAAAAATTGAGACCCCGTTGGGTTTTTTAGTTTTTAAACGGCCCAACAAATGTTGTATATAACTCAATATCTTAATCAATACATATTAATCTATTAATTATCACAATTAAAAAGAATAAAAAAGTCTCTCTCATTTTCAACGTAGGATTAAACATTCCACTAACTCATTATTTTTCATTTTAACTCACACATCTTTACATTTATATTGTCATATAAATTTATTTTAATTAAATAATATTAAAATGCTCCAATAATCCCCCACTCATTTTAATATTAAAATTTTTAGTTAAAGAGAGATTACCAGGCAAATACAGGTCATTATGAAGGTGTGCTTTGCATTGAACCTTCATTTAGTAAAACAACGTGTCAACTCCAGAGTTATAGTAGTCTTCGACTTGAACGAGGACTGCTTTGAGGAAATTAAGCTTCAATGCTTACACATAACAACCCAGGTGTTGACATGAGCTTTTATAGCTAGCACTTTACAGCTGTGTGCTTATCCTAGTTTCATGAGTGTATTTGAGATTAAGTCCAAATCTCATAGGGAGCGGCCCCACCCCCACACTCACAGATGAAATTTTGTCAAGGGTGCTCTTATAATTCTGACACCCCACTCATACAAGCTACAAATTTCATTAAAAGTTTTTTAGTCAACCTTTCCAACATTACATGATATATGCACTTACATCATAAAGATGAACAATTAAAAAATTATTTAGAAAATAAATAATTAAAGAAATAGATAATGCATTTCTTACTACCAATGTATGGTTCGTTTTCCCATTAAACCCAATTCTTAGGATCTATGGTCCTTAGGTTGGGTATCCTCATACATGGCTCATGAATTTATGGACTTTAGTCTCATCCCCTTTGATGTATTTTTAAGACCCTATCTTTTGCCAATGCCTTAGTAAATGTATCTACAAGATTAAGATTATCATTAGATTTAACATAATCTACAGTTATGGTGCCACTACTCAAATAAGATTGCACGGTACTGTGCTTTCTTCTTATAGGTCTGGATTTACAGTTGTAATAACGGTTTTTAACTCTACCAATTGTGACAGTGCTATCACATGAATTAATATAGGTGGAATTGGCTTTTCTCAAAGTGGAATTTCACATAACAAATCTTTAAGCCAATTTGCCTCTTGACTAGCCAAAGCAAATGCTATTAATTAGGGGTGTGCAGAAAACCCATCGACCCGCCAAACCCGACCCGACCCGACCCGACCCGACCAGACCCGCCGGGTTAGGTCAGTTTTTAAGGCTTGGTGGGTTGGGTTGGGTTACAAAATTTTTTTTTTTAGCGGGTCGGGTTGGGTTTGGGTCATAAAATTACAAACCTGCCAAACCCGACCCGACCCACCCATATTTAATATTTATTTAAAATATATTAAGTATTTAATAATTTTTTTTAAAACCAACTGTAGGGCACTTATATATATATATATAAATATATATTATATATTTAATAATTTAAAAAAAAAAAACCAGCTGTAAAGCAGCACTTCCTCAGTTCCTCCTACTAATACTAATTTAATATATATATATATATATAATATTATATAATTAATAAATTTTTTAAAATAACTAGTTCTTCCTATCCTATATAAAAACCAATTAGTTCACACAAACCCTAATAAATTACTATTGTTATTTAGTTATTAATGTTGTTTGCCTTTAAGGAGTTACATTGATACTAATTTTTGGGTTTTTTTAATATATTAATATTTATATTTTTTTCTACTCAATTTAATAATAATAATAATAATAATAATTTGTCAAACCTATGGGTTCAACCCGTCCCAACTCGACCCATATGGGTTGGGTTAGACTTATGTGATGGGTTGGGTTGAGTTGAATTTTTTTTTTACCTACCATGGTGGGTTGGGTCAAAAAATCCCCTCAACCCGACCCATGCACACCCCTACTATTAATTCAGCTTCCATTGTTGAATTAGAAATTATTTGCTTTTTAGATTTCCAACAAATAGCACCACTACCTAAGTTAAAAATATAACTAGTGGTAGAGAAATAATCACCTGACAAATTATTCCAATCAGCATCACTAAAACCTTCAATCATAGCAGGGTACTTTTTATAAAATAAGCCATAACTTTTGGTACCAATTAAATATCTCATGACTTGCTCAATAGTTAACCAATAATCTCTACTAGGCTTGCTAGTAAATTTGCTAAGCACTCCTACTGCATATGCAATGTCAGGCCTAGTACAATTAGTAGCATAACGCAAACTACCAATGATGCCAGCATAATCCTTTTGATTAAAAGTCTCATCATCATTATTCCAGGAAATAAATGAACACTAGAATCAAAAGGAGTAGCTACACTTTTGTGATCATGAAAATTATATTTTCTCAAAAAATTTTCAACATAATGTGATTGATTAAGAAATATTCCATCACATGTTTTTGTAATTTTCATGCCTAAAATAAAATTAGCCACACCAAGATCATTCATATCAAAATGGCTTTTAAGCATATTTTTTGTCTCATTTATAACATGAATATTTGAGCCAAAAATCAACATATCATCCACATAGAGGCTAATAATAACATGTAAATTATTCCATGATTTAGAATAAATACATTTATTAGATTTATTTGATTTATAACCATTCTCAATCATGCAGGAATCAAACTTTTTATGCCACTGTTTAGGAGCTTGTTTTAAGTCATATGGGGATTTAATTAGCTTACATACCTTGCTTTCTCGTACAAGCTCTACAAAGCCTTCGGGTTGATCCGTATAAATCTCTTCCTCTAGGTCCCCATTTAGAAAAGTAGTTTTTACATCCATTTGATAAATTTTCAAATAAAAAATTGCAGCAATAGCAATTAACAATCTAGTAGTCGTAATTCTTGTTACTGGAGAAAATTTATCAAAGAAATCAATATCAGCTTTTTGTTTAAAGCCTTTTACAACAAGTCTAGCTGTAAACTTATCTATTGATCCATCTGGTTTTAACTTTTTTCTAAGGGCCCATTTACAACCCAATGGAAGGTCTACTGATTTTCAAGTTCTATTAGAAATTAGAGAATCCATTTCATCATTTACAACCTCTTTCCAAAATATAGCATCAGGTAATGTTAATGCTTCTTTTAAATTTTGGAGATTTTCCTCAATGTTAAAAACATAGTAATTAGGACTAAAATCATTTTCAACTCTAGCTTTTTTACTCCTAGATTCGATTTCAAAATTTTCTTGATTTTGTAAATGAGAAGTAGAAGAACTAGGTTGTAACAAAATATTTTCTTCACCCCCATTATTTTTCAATTTAAAAGGAAATTTTTCTTCATGAAAAATTGCATCTCTAGATTCAAAAATTATTTTGTTTTCAAGATCAAAAAATCTATAGGTTGTATTATAAATCGTGTAACCAAGAAAAGCACAGGTAGTTGCTCTTATAACTAATTTAGGTATTTTAGGGTCAGTAAACCTTACATATAAGCAAGGCAATCCCATACTTTCAAATATCCCAAATTTGGCTTATGTCATTTACACATCTCAAAATGCGTGGTATGTGATTTTTTATGGTGCACCCTATTTAAAACATGACATGCAATTAAAATAGCTTCATCCCAAAAATGCAAAGGTGCACCATATTCAATTAACATGACATTTTTTAACTCAATTAGAATTTTGTTTTTTCTTTCAGCCACACCATTAGAAGTAGGTGAATATAGTGCAGTAGTTTCATGGATAATTCTCAAAGATTGAACAAATGAGTTGAATGCACTTGATTCATACTCACAGCCTCTATCACTTCTTATTCTTTTTATTTTTCTACTAAATTGATTTTCAATTGCTTTTAAAAAATCTTGAAATTTTTCAAAAGCATTAGTTTTATTTTTCAACAAATAAATAGCTATATATTTTGAGAAATCATCAATAAAAGTGATAATATATCTATTTCCTTCACGAGTTAAAATTCCCTCAAATTCTCATAAATCAGAGTGAATTAACTCAAGTAATTCGGTATTTCTTACAACCTTTTATGAGGCCTTTTTGTAATCTTAGCTTGACTACAAGTTTCACATTTTTCAAAATATATTGACAGTCTTTGAATTAATCCTAAACTACTCATGATTCCCACATATCTACTATTTATATGACACAAATGAGCATGCCAAAAACTAATAGAAGAAAGCATATAGACTGAACTAGTAGATGCTTTATAGTAAAAGTACTCTTAGTCGTTGTATTAGAAGTACTTTATAATACCACTTATTCAAAGAAATCAAAGGTTAGTCAAAAGAAAATAATCGGATGAACAACATATTTTAACTTTTGCAATTGTGTTTTCTTTGTTATTATTATTTTACAACGATGCATATATAGAAACTTAATTCTAAGACTTTGCTAATAATTTTTTATTTGATAATCTTTGTTGGTGGACGAATTTGTAATTTCTGCAAAGATAATAACCTCAACAGATTATCGACAACAAATATGTTTCCTAATTGGTCCAGTTAATCATTGTTAAGTTTTATTAATTTTTTAGATACTTTTTCCGGTGTTTTAGATATAAGGATAAAAAGAAAAGGGTTTGAGAAAGTTTGTTTAAAACTAAAATAATAATTTCCAAATTTTATATACTTTTTAATGATACACAAAATATTATAAATAAAATTTATTTAAAAGTGAATATTTTCACTAACTTGCCTTTTGAATTCCTATAAAAAAAATTGTATTGTTTTCATTTTGGTATGAAATAAATTATATATATATATATTTATTACACTTTTTTATTGTTTCTATAATAAATGAAAATATAATTATGAAATACATTACTCTTTATTAAATTAGTCTATATTTAAAAATAAATAAATTTAATGAGATCACAATAAAAAAATTATCACGCGCAAGTTTGCGACTAGTAATCATAGAAATGATTGGCCTCCTTCCTTCATCTCTCCATTGGGCATGCATCTACACATATTAACTTATTAATTACCACAATTAAAAAGAATAAAAGAGTCTCTCTCCTTTTCAATGTGGGATTAAACATTCCACTAACTCATTATCTTCCATATTAACTTCTCCATCTTTACAATTATATTGTCATAAATTTATTTTAATTAACTAATATTAATTAAAATGCTCTAACAGTTGTGATTTTTTTGCTTAATTTTGTTGTTGTAGGCTGTGGTGAATAATTTGGAAGATGCACATGAGTTGATTGATACTGCGATTTCGACTTCATTGAAGGAAAGCAAGCCTGTTTATGTTAGTATAAGCTGTAACTTGGCTGGGATTCCTCATCCAACGTTTAGTCGTGAACCTGTTCCATTTTCGTTAAGTCCCAGGTAATATTTTGGACTTTTTTTTTTATTTTTATTTAAGGAGATTTTATTTTCCTTGTGTAGGAAAAAGTGAATATTAAAAAACTATATTTTGAGTTCATCAAAAAAAAAAAAACTATATTTTGAAAAGGTACTGTTGAAACCATGTTACCAAATAGGAGATTCTACTTAACATTACAATTTCGCGGTGAAAAAGAGTGATCTTAAATGAAAACACAAAAAAACAGGCATATTTTTGTGTTCTTAAAATCGAAGTTAGAAGAAATGCATCTTCAAATTGCAAATTATGCATTTTCAACTTCGTTTTTGTATTGCAGTTTTTAGAGCAACGGTACATTTTATAGATTTTACCAAATGCTCAAATTGCGTTTTTAAAAATCATGTTTTCAAAACCATCTTTTTGTAGAGCCTGTGATTGTGGTTGTACTATTATGAGATTTACTTATTGGGTTTTTTGTGTTTTGGGGAGGATAAAGATTGAGTAATCAGATGGGATTAGAGGCTGCATTGGAGGCAGCAGCGGAGTTTTTGGACAAGGCTGTAAAACCAGTTTTGGTGGGGGGTCCTAAACTGAGAGTTGCAAATGCAACCGATGCATTTGTTGAACTAGCTGATGCCTGTGGTTATCCCCTTGCTGTGATGCCACCAGCGAAAGGGCTTGTGCCTGAGCACCACCCACATTTCATTGGGACTTATTGGGGTGCTCTCAGCACTCCATTTTGCGCAGAGATTGTGGAGTCTGCAGATGCTTATTTGTTTGCAGGACCTATATTCAATGACTTTACCTCTGTTGGGTACTCATTGCTTCTCAAGAAAGAGAAGGCAATCATTGTGCAACCTAACCGTGTTGTGATCGGGAATGGACCTGCATTTGGGTGTATTTTGATGAAGGATTTCCTCAGAGCACTTGGCAAGCGGCTCAAGTGTAATACAACTGCTTATGAGAACTATCATAGGATCTTTGTTCCTGAGGGACATCCTTTGAAGTCTGCACCAAAAGAACCTTTGAGGGTTAACGTTCTGTTCCAGCATATACAGAACATGCTGTCTAGTGAGACTGCTGTGATTGCTGAGGCAGGGGACTCATGGTTTAACTGCCAGAAGCTGAAATTGCCACGGGGCTGCGGGTATGTGGTCAGGGGCAGCGCCACCTTCAGTTCAAGCTAAGATGGCCATTTTTTTTTATTTTATATATAATATTTTTAAAATTTTAATTTTTTTTTTTGACTCTTTTTAGTAACTTTTAACTTTCTAAAATAAAAATTTGAACACCTTGACTCTAATTTTTTTTAGGCTCAACTAATATAAGCTTGAAGATGACCCTATTAACAATCTATTTTTGCAAATAACGTTATAATTAATTTGAGAAATTCTATGTTCATAACATTTTCATAGCACTTTTACAAAAAATTTTAAGTGACAGGTTGTTATTGACTATTACTATTGGGTAAAAAAGTAATTTCAGTTGTGGTTCCAAATTAGAATTGATAACAATTTAACACCTAGGATTTATTGTGAAAATGTTGTGGATATAACAATTCTCAAGTAATTTATACTTTTGACCAAATATGTGACTAGAGTGGTTGAATTTGAATGTGCTTTTAATTTGTTATTTCTTGAGTGGGGACTAGGGGCGCGGGTCAATCAGTTAGTGGTAACAAATGTTAACACTAAAAGAGAATCAAACAATTAGATAGATGGTGATTCTTAAAAAAATAAATAAATAAATAAATTAGACTAGGGGTGTGGGATAGGAGATTGATTGGGTGAAGATAAAAGCAAATGTTAACGCAACAAAAATTTTCTTAATACAATTACAAAGACCAATTGTAATCAAAGTGAAGTTGTATAGTTAAATAAAATAATTGTAAGTGTATATACATAAACTAATAAATAAAAACATTCTAAGCTTTAATAATTAAAATTCACTTAACAATAATACTTAACATGTTTATTGTATTTAGAAACAATAGATGATTTCCAATATTTAATCTTAGAAGCAATAATTAGTATGTTCATTGTATTAAGAAACAATATGCCTAAAGAACTTTTAGTTTATCTTTTATTCTCTTACTAGTACTATGTACAAATTTGAATAAAGAAACCACGTAGACCGCAGGATTTATCTCCTATCCAAGATACATCTTCTTACTGACCCCTCTAGAAAAAAATTCTGGAGTCGCCACTATAAGTGGTGGAGAGCATATAGTATTTGATGTTTGTTTCTAAGTTGGAGCTTTTAGTATTAATTCAAAGTTATCATTGGCTTGCAGATATGAGTTCCAATTGCAATATGGATCAATTGGTTGGTCAGTTGGTGCGACTCTTGGCTATGCACAGGCTGTGCCTGAGAAGCGAGTGATTGCTTGCATTGGTGATGGGAGCTTCCAGGTTTGCCTTGTTCCTATTTGTCTGTAGCAATTTTTTTCTGGTTACAATGTAGGCAAGTAAGAACCTTGTGGACCACATCCAAATTGTTAATTGATTCTTTTTAACTTATTTTGACATTTATCACTCAACAAATAAAAATCTAGAATCAATATTGTCATGAAAAATTCTTGCAAAATTCCAGAATGGCATTGTATGTCAATGTTTCAAATGTCATACATGGATTGCTGTATCTTACCTAAATCTATATATTAATTCTTTCCAACATACTAGAACTGCCAAGATTTCACCCAGGATTTTTGATTCGTAAAATCTTTGTGTTTTTTATTGCCTCACAGTTCACTGCACAAGATGTGTCAACAATGATTAGATATGGGCAAAGGGCCATCATCTTCCTGATTAACAATGGTGGATACACCACTGAAGCTGTAATCCATGACGGGCCTTACAACGTGATTAAGAACTGGAATTACACTGGGTTGGTTGATGCACTCCACAATGGGGAGGGCAAGTGCTGGACAACCAAGGTGAGTTGTTTAACATGGTGCATACCCTCTAGTGCATCAATACCAATGCTTAGAAACACTGATAATATTATTATTTTGTACATTCATTGTTTTCAGGTCCGTTGCGAGGAGGAGCTGATTGAAGCAATTGAAACAGCAACAGGGGATAAGAAGGACAACCTGTGCTTCATTGAGGTGGTTGTTCACAAGGATGACACCAGCAAAGAGCTGCTTGAATTTGGCTCAAGGGTCTCTGCTGCCAATAGCCGCCCACCCAACCCTCAGTAAATCTTAGCCACATTAATGAGATTGAAAAGCACAAAATAAATTGAGCAGTTTTATGTTAACATAGTAATATTGAGTTTGTTTCTTGAGTGGTTTGCGTAATGAACAAGGAGAGCTTTGCTGATTTATGTGTATGTTCTCTTTGGATTTGCTTTACTATTGAAAGATCAAATTAATGAGTTTTGTGATAACATTTTTCAAATCTTTTTCCAAGACTATTGATATGGTCTGTTGAGATTTGTGCATAATAAAAGTAGTATTAGTGGTAGGCTTATTCGAAACCCGAGGGTGATGTTGCTTCAATCACAACTTATGATTTTAGTGTATTGTAGAAATGGTTAGGTCTTTAGTTAAGGGGGGTCTCACAGTTGTAGGAATAGGAATAGGAATAGGAATTGGAATTTAGTACTCATTTTATTGATGAGATTTGTCTCTTTGTGGTTTGAGACTGGCAGGGGCAGAGAGGAAACTAAATTGATACGTAGAGAAATATACCAGTACTCTAAAAAAGACATGCATGAACGTGTTACATACCTTCTTCTAGCCTGCTTTTTTGAAACCTCTGTGTGAAGACCGCCACACCCTCAAGTCCCTAACACATCGTTGTCACTAGGAAAATTCAATTTCGTGGAGCACACCCTCTTATTTCATGGCATCGTACACCACAAATTTCACTTCCTTGTGATCTTTGTTTTCTGTCCATGTTTGATATTTAGGCTGCGTTTGTTTTGGTGTAAAACCATTTCAGGAAATGGTTTTACACCTCAGTGCGTGTTTGGTTGCGCATGGAAAATAAAATTTTCCCGAAAACCATTTCAGTTGACCGTGTAAAATGAGCCTTTGACCCGGAAAATATTTTAAACTTTTATTTTCACTACAAATGATTTTCGGACTCAGACGCAAAGAGAGAGAGAGAGAGAGAAAGACAGAGCGGAGAGAGACTAGAGAGAGAAAGACAGAGCGGAGAGAGACTAGAGAGAGTGAGCCTGTGGCGCCGTCGAGCTCAGACCACTGCCCCAAGCCCAGACGCACCGTTGAGCTTGCGCCGACGAGATCTAGCTGCGAGATCGCGCCATAGAGCTCGCGCCGCGAGATCGCGCCGTCGAGATCGCGCTGGGCCGAGATCGCACCGTGAGATCGTCCCGCCGCCCTCTAGATCGAACTCTTTTCGTCTCAATCTCGGCGCCGCCTGAAGCCTGCCGCTGCTGGACCGGTCTCGTCGCCCATGACCGATCTCTCTCTTTCTCGATCTACCTCTCCCTTTCCCTCGATTTGCAATCACTCTCTCTTCCTCCTTCCTCTCTCAGTTTGACCGAATGGTTTTGTGTATTGAGAATGGTTTTGTTTTGAATTTTGTTTCTTTAAGAATGGTTTTGATTTGAGAATGGGTTTGTTTTGATTTGAGAATGGTTTTGTGTATTGAGAATGGTTTTGTTTGGTATCTGAGAAAATGGGTGAGAAAATGTGAGAAATTAGTAGGAAAATAGCATTTTCAGAATGCAACCAAACACATGAAAACATTTTCTAGAACAATTTTCATAATACAGCCAAACACTTGAAAATATTTTCCTTTACCGAAAATATTTTACACCCAACCAAACGCAGCCTTAGGCACACTTTTTATGAAAAAATTCTAAATCTCAACTTGAGATTTCAATTTTTGTATTTGAGTTTCACATATGATATATTATCAACATTAGTCATTCAAATTATTTATTTATTTATTTCTCTCTCTCTCTCTCTCTCTCTCAACACTAATATCAAAACTGGAAATTAGATTTCATATTTCTTTCACCATGTATCGCCCAGCAAGAGTAAATTAAACTTTAAAAAAATTACATATATCATCTTTTTTTTTTTGGATTGAAATTTACATGATTCTTTATATAAAATTAATTTTATTATGGTTAGATGATTTATGTCTTAACTTGGTCTTTGTTTGGATATGTTGAGGTTGATGGGTGATTAACTAAAGTTACAATAATTACTTTGATATTAGTTTTATTGTTCTATGCATTAAAAATTATTTCATTCTTTTCGTATTATAGTTTTATATTGAAAATACTGTTTCTTTTATTTATGAATATGTTTTAATTATTAATGCATATAAAAATCAATTTGGATATGAAAAGGTTAAAAAAAGTAGAGAAGAATAACAAAATTAATTGAAATAATGCCAGTACTATAACAAAACCCACAATTATTTATGCTACAATTTGCCTATGTGATGAATTATAAGTGGTATGTTTATGTTGATCTACAACTTCACCAGTTACAACTCAGTTACAACTCGACAAATAGGCAATTTGTGTGGCAAAGTTATAAATTTTATTGTATTATTACTCAATTTGGCTGGTCTGAGTACCACTTGAATATTTCTGTGCTGGCCCGGTATTACTCCACATGAAAGTCACTACGTGTTGAGTGCTTGTAGGGCATACGTACTTACTTGTGCATGCAAACTACATGGGTACCTTTTTATATTTCTAGCTAATTTCCCAATGATCAAGAATTTGACAACTTTAAAACTTTATATTACCAGCGACTCTGGTAGTTTTCAAAACCAGTGAATTCTTTTACTTTCCTTTTTGGCTTTCAGTGGATTCTTGAATTCAAAAGCTTGCTTACGGTTTTAATTTTTGAATTTTAATGGTCAAGTTGGTCTGGTCTTCGTCCACTTAAAAGAAGTAAAAAAGATGTTGATTTTGTAGCTAATAAATACTATATTAACAATATTTTTACAACACTTTTACAATAAATCTTTAGTGATAGATTGTTATTGATTTTAATTTGAATCTTATTACTAAAACTACTTTCTTGTCCATCACTAATAGCAAATAACAATATTCCACTTAAAATTTGTTGTGAAAATATTGTGAATATAATTTTTATATATATCTTAACTTTTTATCTTAACCTTTTAAAAATTTTAATTAAAAAAGCAAACCACGTATTGTCAAATTCTTTCTCAAAAAGAAAAAAGAAAAAAAAGAAGAAGAAGATATAGTCAAGTTTGTCTTCACCATGTTATTAAAAAGCTATATGTGCCAAGACCAAGAAAGAGGAGTCAATCACTGAGGAGCGTGTTAATTGTTGCGACTGAGATTAGGATTATTTAAGAAATTGGTATTTGGTATCTAATTTAGATTCTAAAACCAGGTGAAGGAACTTTTTCTGGCTGTGTTCGAAAACCAGGTTACAGCTAAGCGAAGCACCAGTATTGCTGAACAATATTTTTTTGGTGGCGTTTGGTACGGAGAAATCCATATTACTCCTGGCATTTAGATTTTTGGAAATGTGATGCCTTGCAATCTGGATGCCTAAAAATGTAACTATTCTCATGTTTTGTTTAATTGGTAATCTAATAAGATTCCTAGGAATGTGAGATTATAATGTTTAGTTTACTCCCAGAAATCTTAATTGAATTATTTATTTTTTTCCATTCTATCCTTAGATTTGTAAATCCAATATAATTCTTTTTAAAAAAATAAATAATCTTCCTCTAAATAAATAATGAAAAACAAAATATAAACTATAAATTATGACAAATTCATTAAAACTATAGTCTAAAAGAAGAAAAATGAATATATCAACAGAGTTGTCTATCCTATTTATGTTGTTTTGGCGGAAAGAGATAAAGACAAAGGAAAAGATATTGATGATTTGTTTTATATTTTATCTCAATTGCTTAAATGATAAGGAAAAATGGTTAAAATTGTCAATTTATAAAAAATATAATTTCCTTTAAACGTGGGAATCTGGATATCCACTTGTTTTAAAGGGAATATTCCACATTCCTACTGAAATGTGGTTAAAGAGGGAATCCAAATTCCCCTAGTGTGATTTGTAACCAAACATAGGAATCTTTAAACAATGGCGGGAGTAATCTTAATTGTCACTCATCTGTGGCCAATGGCGGGATGATGAAATTTGGGATTTGATGTATATACAGGGTTGTATATATAAAAGAAGGGAACCAAAATTGATTGAACTAGTCACTAACCCGCGCTATGCGCGGAAAGTTTTTACATAAATGTGAAACGTATATAACATATGCAAAATCATCTTGATTTATTTTTCTTCTTCTGTTGAATGCATTTTTCATTTGTAGTTTAAGATGTTACTTTAAGTCTAAAAATATTCCAATCAAATAATGGTGTCTTGTGCTAATCCAAAATAAAATTAATTTTGCTAAATTCAGCATTAGCTTCTATTTGGCAAATCCCAATAGTTGAGCAAAAGAAAATTGCCAAAATCCCATTTCTTAATTCCTTAACCTTCTTGAACTTCCACACTAACCAAGCAAAGAGGACAAAAAAATAAATCTGAAATTTAGGAGTATGGCCCATCTAACCAAATTAAGTGCAATTTTAAAAAATAATTGACTTAAATTTTGAATAACATCCCATCAACCAAACAAAGAAAAAAGAGCAGAGTAATAATATTATTATTTAAAAGAGTTGAAAGAAAGGCATGTGAAATTTGAGATCTCATTTTTTTTTTTTTTTTTGATAATAATAAAAAAAAAAAAAAAAAAAAAAAAAAAAAAGGAGGAATGCATGAGACTCCAATCTACCAAATTATCAAATAATCATAATATTGTAGCGATATTACTATTTAAATGGGAAAAAAAATCAGCAATACAAAAATACATTCACTCCGCTAATTCAAAAACTTTCATCCAACCAAATCAAGACATCTATTCCTCAATTTTCATACACTGCCAAGTCTACCTTAGGCTTGAACTCAAAATGATTTAATTTGATTGAGTGTTGCATAGAATTAAATTTGTTTGTCTCAATATGTAGTAGCACTTAATTGATGCAACCTTAATGCAGCAGTAGCTCTTGAACAATGCAGTCCAGTATGACATACTTGTTACCAAGTAATATTCCCTCTTGGCCTCCCCTGCTTGACGTTCTGTTCAACCTCTTCTCCAAGCTTCTCCCTAATGAGCTTTTTGTGTGCCAACAACACGAAACCCTACAAAGAAAGCAAACATTTTTATACAAATCCAAGATATCAAAACCTTAAAAAAAAAATAAAAAAAAACATATGGAGACCTTTTTTTGGATCTTAAATAACAAAATTTTAAAATACAACCCTAGGTCCATTCATTTACAACAAAAGTAGCAAAAGTTACAATGAACAATATGTCAAGCACAAATTATTCTCATATAGACACAAATGTTACGCTAACACATCACTCTGCACATCCCCATCATATTTTTTGCAAGCCCCATACACAACCTCCTTCACTCTTCAGAGCATAAGGATGATACTGCTTGAAATGAAGTTGTTTAAAGAAATCTATTTTAAATTAAATCATTAAAATAATAACAAATGATTGAAAAAGATAATGACTTTGTAAAAAAAATTCAAACTCAAACTTTTGCACTCACCAGGGGCCATCAAATCATTACGTTTTGGCTCAGCATGTAATGCCTTTATCGAGCACTGTCTTTGTGAAAAACTCAAACCATGAGTCGGAGGTTGAGGCTGATCCGATAATAGCCTAAATAAACCGCTATGGGAACCTGAAAACACCAAACAAATAAACAAAATCAATCATTATTAGAACAATTAAACAACCAAAAAGAGGTATCAATTTCATTCAAATGAATAAACAACCTTTTGAAATTACAGTAGATGAAGAAGAATAAGTCTAAATCAAAACCTTAATTAAAACAAAATCTAACCCAATCACGCAATTCAAAACCAACTGATCAAAATACCAAAAACTAAATCCTTTTAAATCCCCAAATTTAAAATGAAATTTTACTTTTTAAGCCTCTGTATATTTGGATAAAGATTTAGTTTTTCAAACATGGAAAAATAATAGCTTGTCTAAAATTATCTTATGAGTAACATCTTTTTTTCTTTTTTTTTTAGAATACTAAGTATTTTTAACACACACACACGTGGAGAGGACATCTAATATAACAAAATAGTAACTAATTGACATTGACACCCAAAAATTTATAATACATCTAATATAACAAAATAGTAGCTAACTGACATTTACACCCAAAAAATTATAATACATTTAGAACCTTATTCAAAAGTTTTGAATTAAATAACACAATTTAAAGAGATTAGTAAACCAAATTGCTCCACAGTTTCACTCCCACTAACAAATATAGATAACAGTACACATAAATATCTACATAGTTTCCAAAGGGTGGACTTGAAACAGCACACATAAATATCTGCATAGTTATGTATCTCTT
The DNA here is from genome assembly GCA_028535165.1 of Quercus tomentella. Lineage (NCBI taxonomy): Eukaryota > Viridiplantae > Streptophyta > Magnoliopsida > Fagales > Fagaceae > Quercus > Quercus tomentella. Next base: position 15,163,553 of record JAPQVY010000012.1, read on the forward strand.
TTTTTTTTATAGGTGCATAGTTATGTATTTCCAACTAAAATAATCCAGCATATTAACATAAATAACCTAGCCTTCAAAAAAAGGTCAAGTCAGTGCACCCCATTTTGCATATAACTACACCCCGGTCAGGTTACAATGTCTAAGATATTAACCATCATTGTCATAAATATAAGTTATTAAACAGATTCTGCATCAACTATCTAACATATCATGATGGCAGACTCATTTCACATTAGAACCATCTAATTTTTTTTTGGTATAGAAGCTTCCTAATCAAAAGCCAAACACATTCAAGATACAAGTGTTTTGTACAGACCGAAACTGGGTTCTTGGAGTACCAAATACATTTTTACGAATAAATTGATAAACTAAACATGGATCATCAAAACATTTCCCCCAAGAATCAATAACACAATTAAAAGACAAAGGACTTACAACTATTTAATAAATACAACCATTAGTAAGTCAAAACCTACCAAAGGCATTTACCATTGAGATCTTACTTTATCATCTTTTTCTGCAATAAGAAGTGCATCTTAATATATCTCACCCTAATGGAAGTGTTAGGTTCTAAGGAATTAGGAACTAATGTATTAGAACTTCATTTTGTAATGTTGGCAAACTATGATCAAAACGTTTTAGTCTTGTTTAGACTTGCTCAAAGTATATGTTTTTATGTAAAGTTGGAATCAAGTGACTGCAGGATTTACTGTGTAAATCTGCCTGGCTTGATTGATCGAGAATTAGACTTGATCGATCGAATCTCGTGCAGATCGTTTTTCTGCAGAAAACCCTAGCCACGTTTTAGAGTTGCTCTTTATGCTGTGTGTGTGAATCTTCTGTGAGATCTAGAGGTGGTTGCCTTCACATACACTTAAAGTTATCAAGAATCAAGATTATGTCAAGAACTTGATGATCAATTCAGTTGATGTTTCAAGAGCTTAAAGATATACAAGCGAGAGTGCTTGTGATTGCTGGGAATCCAAGAAAGAAGTAGTCCGTGGACTCAGAGCTGTCACGTGGTCGTGGTAGTAAGTTTCCTAATCGCGGTAGCAATAGGATGTTAGTGGTCTAAGTCGCTATTGTGTAAACTTCAATTCTTTCATAGTGGATTTGTTTTACCTTGAGGATAGCTAGGTTAAATCCTTCCCAGATTTTTTACCGGTTTGGTTTTCCTAGGTTATCATATCGTTGTGTTCTTTATTTTCTGAACTTTACAATGATATAATATATTTGTGTTAACCTAGATCTGATAATTTGACTAAGTAATCACTTGGCTAAGTAACTAGGTTAATTTGGTTGTGTTTTAAGGGGTATAAAAACGAACATGAAGTATATTGGGTACTGTAGTTGTGCTTATGTATAGCATTATATAAGGCAAACAAAACTGCAAAAATAGACATGGAAGGAGGTGCCATGTAGATGTTGCCAAACATTGACCTGTTACGCAAAAACTAAATTTGTGAGATACATACTGGCAAAAATGATTTGGTAAAAAGTAACCTTGTGAAAGAGATACATTCTAAAACTTTCCTCTACATATAAATTTTGAGTTTCCATTTTAAAGAAATACATTCAACCGTTTTCTTATTTCAATTGACAACCCATGTACATAGTTACTCTTGTAGGCCTTTTGTCAAACGCCTAACAAATATGGCCAAGAAATAGAACTTAGTCGATGTATAGGTGCTGAAACAAAAGAACTTAAAAAAAAATTAGAATAATGTAATTTAGAAATTAAAAACTTATTGACAGAAAATTGATATACCACCAATTTCAGGCTTCAACCAGAAAATCCAATTTATATTCAATACATAAAACAAAAGAATTGGGCATGAGGATAACCTTATTGCAACCCATGAACACCACTGTTAGTCTGTTACCCTGCCCAGCAAATCCATCTCAAAGAGCTCCTTGACAGTCATCGCAATCTTCTTCGACACAAATTTCCACCTTAAATCGCCAAAACTTAAAAATAAATAAATAAATAAATAACCCAATTTTGCTTCAAAACCGAGATGGAAAAATAAATAACACAAATTTCCACCTTAAATTGCTAGAACCTAATGCACAAAAAAAAAAAGAAAAAAAAAAGAAAAGAAAAAACCTTTTTTAATGCCGGCAAACCAAAGGCCAACCATTCAGCCATAGCAACCCAAAACACCAAAGTAAATCACCCACAACCACAAACAAAATTCCATGAACAATTGAAGTGGAGAAAAAACAGTATATTGGAAGAATAACTGGGCAGGTAGGTTTTCAATTGAAGAGAAAATCAAAATTCTTACCTCAGGTTTGGACTTCCTCTACAGAGGAAACTGGCTTCAGTTGCAGTTGATGGCCAAAACCCAACACACCTGAGGGTTAGGAAGTGAAATCCCTAAAATGACAGAAAAACCTAATTAAAGACGACATCCCTAAATTGACAGAAAAACCTAATTAAAGAAAATAGGAAAAGATATTATTCATAGATTAATTGAGAAATATAGAAAGAATGGTCTGATACGGAGAAGGGGTTTGGTTGACCTGTATCTGTGATTGGAGTGAATCACTTCAAAGGCGTTTTGGATGACATAGAAGGGGAATGGGATCGGGTTTTGTTAGAGCTAATATGGGTCTGGGTTTTGGATGATGGAGAAGGGCTTTGGTTGTAGGGTCAGTTTTGGACAACGAAGAAGGTTTGACCGTGGGGTGTGTTTTGGATGATAGAGAAGTGGAATGGGGAAGGAGAAGGGGAACGGGAGAAATAGAAAATCAGAATTTAGTTTTTTGTATTATTGGGTTTTATGTATTGTCGGTTTTAAAAAAAAAAAAAAATCAGAATTTTTGTTTTTTTTAAAAAAAATAATGCGTGGAAAATTGTGAGAGCTTCAAAAGCTTCGGTTTTATATATATATATATATATATAGATTAAAAAGAGGGTGCACCCGTATTAGACTCCACACCACACACTCGCCTTTGCTGAGCTTTGACAAACAAACATATATCACCATCAAGACTTCTACCAACTTAAGCAATTACAAAACACACAACTTCTCCCATATATTTTTATTTTAACAAAAAAAAAAAATACACATAAAACTAACAAAGAATATTTGAAAGCAATCCAATATGTATTCAATCTCTCAACAATCATCTCCTTATGGCCAAAACAAAGTCATGAAAAATAAACATTACCACTACGCACGATAAGGCAATGCGTATATTTACCATTGTAATAAATATTACTACTATTTGGGTTGCATTTGATTCTTTCTGGGTTTTACTGTTTTTTGCAAATAATTTTTGAGGCTCTGGGGAATGTCTTTTCTATTAAAATACAATTTGATCACAACATATCATGAGGAGACATTTTTTTTTTTTTTTTAAGATACCTAAGATTGTACCATGTGTAATAAATTGGGAAAAGAATGAATTCAACAGAATATTAAAATGTTCATACCCACTGTCTGAATTTAATACCTGATTCTTCAAAAGAATAATACATTAAAGAAATTGAAAAGCATCCCCCAAAGAGATCGACGTTAATGCTTCTAAAATAGCTAGATAAGGAAAAAGCCCAATTGCCATTTTTTTTTATTCCTACCCTGTTTGTGTTGCTTATATTTATTTTTTTTAGAATAATCTATTGCTCTATTTTGATCTTCAAATTATCCATAAGAGAGCAAAACTCACTTAAGACTTTGATCCTATTCATCTGAGTTTTAACCGAACACTATAAGTAGATACTCACACATCAATTTAACCAAATACCCAAAAGAAAACCAAATCTAACTCAAATACCTTAATTAGAAATATAACCCAGAAAGTCAAATCGAAAAAGAATCCAGCCAAATTATAATAACCTAATCATAATTAATGCACAAATTAAAAAGCAAAGAGAAAAACTAACCAGTAGCGGTTTCGGAGGGACGGTAGATGTTGGTGTTAGGCACCTATATTCTTGTATTGTATATGGACTATTGTATTGTGTTAAGGTGAAGGCTTGTACCATTGTATAGTAGCATGAGCTGTAGGATGTACCATTGTTCTATGATATGTGTTGTAGGGTAGTATTGCTGGAAGGCAGTTAGTGGTGCTGCAATTAGAGGTGGTTAGTTCAATTAAAGATTCGGGTAGTTAGTTAGGATGTGAGATGTGTATATGGTGGGAAAGAATTGTATCTGTTGGACATATGAATAATACTCTGAATGTTGATACTTCCTTTTCATCTCTCTCTCTCTCTCTCTCTCTCTCTCTCTCTCTCTCTCTCTCTCTCTCTCTCTCTCTCTCTCTCTCTCTCTCTCTCTCTCTCTCTCTCTCTCTCTCTCTCTCTCTCTCTCTCTCTCTCTCTCTATTCCTTTAATCTTTCCAATCACTTTCTTAGCTATAGAGGCCTAGGTCCCCTTGAAGTGACCTACCCTAAACTCTAATTCCATCAAAGTCTTTATCAGTTGGCAATGGAAGTTTTTGATTTCCTTTTTTTTTTTTTTTTCTTTTAATCAGGTTGATTAGGATTGAAGCTTCCTTCCAACCGCTTGATATTTTAAAGTCACAATGGTTAGAGTAGCAATTAAGATGAAATTGAAACTATGGAGTGAAGGGCATTGTTTTTTGCAAGTTTGTATTTAGTTCCGTCGATCTGTATTCTCTTTCTCTTTCTTCATACAGCAAGCAAGTCTTTTGATTGTAAGCGGTTAATTTTTTTTGTTACATAGAATTTAAAGAAGCATTTTTACCAAGTTTTACCCTTACTTAAACCTAGGCTGTAGAGGTATTTTGGAACAAAAAAAAAATCTAGTCCAAACAGGAAAAGCTCCTTAAATTATATATAGATGATACCACGACATTTGTATCAAAATTCAATAAACTAGATACGTGTGTAAAAATAACTACCACTAACACATATTTTTCATTTGTTAGTAGGTTAGTTATTTTTTTTTTATATGTCTCACACTTATTGAATTTTGATAATACTGACATGATATCATTTTTTTTTTAATAACAAACAAGGTATCATTTGATACAAAATACTTTCTCATTGTAATGATTGTTTGAAATATATATCAATACTATAAATAATTTAGTATTGTTATTTTTCGAGTTAAAAATTAATATAATACTCTATTGTAATAAAAAAAAATTGATTTCTTATTTGTTGTTAAAATTTTGTTTTTTAACCCCTTCTTATGTCATGTGATATATCATAAAGGCATTAGAATTATTAATATAATTTACTTTAACTGAAATTACTTTAAAATAGCATAATACTACTCTATTAAAGTTTTATTACAAAAAAATTTTAGTTTTTTAAAAACTAGTATTATACTCGTGCAATGCATGATTTGATGAATATTCATATATAAACTAAATTAAAAAAAATAAATAATTAAAACAAAATTATCAAATAAATAGTAATAATAAATTATAATTTAGTAAATCATGTAAACGTGGTGGTGGAGGACCAGGCTAGTCCTGGTAAAAATAAATTATAAAATAATTATGATATGTACGGGGATGAAGGCCAGTCCCAGATTTGATGCTGGCTATTCACAGGACAATGATGGATATTCTTACTTCACAAGTGGTGGTGGTGGACCAGGACATGGTCAGAATACTTTCAGACCTGGTGAATGGCGGAGTACGGGTGGGAATGGAGGCTCCAAGTCATTTTCGTTTCCTTCGGTGGCTCCGGTGGTCCAGGCTCATTTGGTTTTGGCTTGAATGATATTTTTTCCAAGTTTTTTGGCGGTGATACAAAAGGTGGGGTTCAGTTTGGTGGTTTTGGTGGTTCAACCAGGTCTCAATCTGGCCCTAGGAATTCCTCAAAGAACATGAGGTCCATAAATTCACAGGTCTTTCAGAAAGAAATAACTGAATAAGGAATGACTCGGCTTTTGTTGTCGTACACACCCTCATTGTAGGGGAACCAACATATTGAGTCAATCTTAGAGGAGGTTGCCAGTACGCCGCAGGAGCTTTACAGGTACTCCTGTGTTTTTCTTTGTGTTCTCTAGCATTTGACTTTCCTTTGATCGGTGTATGCTTATTTTGTTTTTCCCTCTGACAGGTTGGAAGCATTAACTGTGAAACAGAACTGTCTTTCTGTAAGGACATTGGCATATATCCCTGTAGAGCTCCCAGGGTATTTATTTATTCATACATTTCAAGTGACAAGGTTTCTTTGGTGGAGTACAATGGTGAGTTGGCTGTGCAGGATTTGAAATCATTCTGCCAAGAACACTTGCCAAGATTTTCTAAACGAGTTGACCTGAGGCATTTTGAGTTTCCCTCGGTGACTAGTGAAAAATTACCTAGGGTCATACTTCATTCCACCAAAAAGAATACACCTGTTATCTGGCGTGTCCTCAGTGACAGTGGGTTGTATCGCAACCGCTTCATTTTATATGATGCACAGGTATGTTATCTCTGCCCATTAGTTTGATTTACTTATTTTCCTTTATAGACCTTTCTTCAGTGAAAAGAAGGTACTGTTAATTCAGTCTGGCTGAAATCGTTAATGAATTAGATAGGGTGTACAGTGGCAGAATCTATTGGAAAAAATGAGTTTATAGAATGACGACACTTTCTTTACTTGCATATACTTAAATGGAATGCTTTTGTATTAAAGTCATTGATTAGGCTTGCCAGGTTAGCTTTCTTAGCAAATTGAATCGGACTCTTTTTCTTATGATGAAAAAGATGCTTAGGCTGTTTACATACCCAAAAAAAGATGTTGCTTTGGTGGAGGTTGAGAGTGGTAGATGGCAGACAGCCTTAAAATTTTTGGGGAGGTTGATTTTCAGATGGAAAAAGTTAACCTACAAACCGGTTTGGAGGAAAATTCCTCCATGCCTCTACATGACAATTAATAAAACCATCTATGTAAACTTTTAGTGACATGATCTATATAATGAGTCATAGAATTTTTTAAATAATACATGTAGATGGTTTTATGAGTTGCCACTGTAATGGATTGGATGAGATTCCTTCAAACCAGTTTGGTGGAAAATTTTCTCATTTCCAGACTTAAACCTACAACATATTACTTGGGCAGAGGGTACTTACAATCGCATTGTCTGACTTCTAGGTTGTTTGCATACTTGAAGTAGATAATATAATTAAAGATGTAGTAATTCATTCAATTATTACATTGCTGTAGGTTCAAGATGTTACTGATCTGACTGTGAGAAGGCCAGGAGTTGATGCACTTCCGGCCATAGTTGGTTGGCTATCAAATGGGGAGAAGCATGTCCAAAAAACAGGGATCTCTGTGAAAGACATCAAATCTGCAGTTAATGATCTTAGTATATTACTTGATGGTTTTGAGAAAAAGAACAAGAAGGAAAGAAACAGAAAGGCAAAAACTAGTACAGAGGAGAAGCAGATACCTCCGCTGACGGGTTCTAATTTTGATGCTCTAAGTGGAGAATCAACTCCCGTTTGCATTATTGGTGCTTTCAGATCTTCCAGAGCAAGGGAGAAGCTGGAATCAATCCTATCTATGGTGAGTCTAATTTTCTTGCGTAGGGTTTTTTTTCTTGGTTGAGTGGGTAGGTTAAATTGTGCAATAATCTGTGTCAATAAGCTATATAGCTCAACTGGGTAAGGTTGTGGTTCAAAGACCCACTGGGTGTGTAAGTTGCCAATCAAAAAAATGAGCAATAATTTTTATTTCATCTGATTGGGGTGGGGGGGATTCGAACATATAATAAGTTTTTACATCCAAAGTCAATAAATCAAGGTTTTTCACATATTGGAAGTTCCTTCTCCATGATTGTTATTTTATTTTTATTTTTTTGGGTCTGATGAATAATTGTGCTTTCAGGTTTCTCAGAAATCACTTACAAGGCGACAGAATTCAGCCTTCGGCTCTTGGGATTCTATTTCCTACACACTCTTAGATGCCACCAAGCAGTCAGCATTCTTAAATGCATTTGACAAAGCAGGATTTAAATCAGTCGATAAGCTCTTAGTGGCCAACAAACCATGGAAGTGGAAGTTTGCATCGTTTGTTGCTGGAATGAAAACAGAAGAAGTAGAGAGGTTTATCGGCTCTGTTCTTAATGGGGACATACAGTTTAGGGAGACAAGAAAGAAGCCGGTCCTTAAGCAAGCGAGCTAATTGTAAAATACTTGTACATAGTTCAGAGTGATAGTGTCATTTATCTTAAAAGTATAGTAGAAATACAGATCATTGGGACTAAAGCAAAGACTCAGCAAAGAGATACATTTTGGTTTAGCCCCACATATAGCCTCTAGCCATCATTTAGGGCTTGTTTGGATTGAAGGAGAAGAGAGGAGGAGTGGAGGGAAGTAGTATAGAATTGGACGGGCCATTAATTAGGTAGAAGCATTTAGTTGTCATGTGAAAGTGCAGTTACAAGAGATTTGCAGAATGGGTGGGAAAATCCCTGGCCCTATAGAAGGGTTTTTGTTACAAAGATGATAAAAGAGTTTTCATACATACATTGATGTATGAAATCTTTTTTTTTTTTTTTTTTTTCATTTTTTTCTTGTGAAATTTTACCTTATTATTATTATTATTATTATTATTATTATTATTATTTGTTCTCCACGCTCATTTTGAGTTTGTTTAGACTTTAGAGAATGCTAGATGAAGGTGTAGGAATTAGGTACTATCATTGGGCCTGGGGAGACTGTTCTTTGCCACTACCCTGTGGGCTCAAGATGTGCTAATTGGGTTAGATTAAGTAATGGTGCAAAAGCAGATCTTGACAAAGAAACCCAGCCACTCAATTTATAAGCTTTGTTTTATGTATGCTTAATTAAATAAACTTGAAAGTTCGAGAATTGAAATGAACGAAAGCAAAGTTAGAGGATTAAAATGAAATTTGAAAAAACTTAGACGGTCAGTTTTACATTTTAACCTTTTATATGATGAGAGACGCTACGTCCACAATATTTTTACAACATTTTCACAACAAATTACAGGTGGTTAGTTGTTATTGGTTCAAATTTGAACCTAACACTAAGATTATTTTTTACCCCAACAATAACAACCAGTAACAACCTTGCACTTAGGATTTGTTGTAAAAATATTATGAAAATGTTATGGACGTATCATTTCTCTTATATAATCACACATTTTATTAATTTATAAATTTAAATCAATAATAAAATTGTGAGACTTCTGAAACGTTGGACACGACTCTTCAATTAGAATATAGAACTAAAAGACTAGATAGTAAATTTAAAAAACATTATAGTAACCAAGAGATTGACTCTTCTTGCAAATTCTTTTTTTTGTGGGAAAAAAAAAAAAAAGTATTGTAGATTTAGTGATTGTGAGATGCGTCAGCCTTTAAACTAAAACAAAAAATGTGTTACAAAAGATTTGTATTTTTTATTTTTATATATATAGATAAAGTTTAGTTACAAAATTAATTATAGTCTTAAGTTACAAAGTTAGTTGTAGCTTTACTATAATATCTTTTTATTAAAGGTGAATTTTGACAAATCTATCATTGGATTGCATCTTCTTTTTATATTCTCCATACTTGCAAAATTGTTAGAAAATTAAAGATCAATAGTTATGTCATCATGATCAATAAATTGTTTAAATTGCAAGTTTTTATAGTTTAAAATTATGCATAAAATCTAAGTTTATAAATCATATAGTAAATAAAATTCGATTAACACAAAATTTGACATGTATATTAAAAGCGTAAAGAACATACAATTCAACGATTAAATTTTTAAAATTTGATATTTATTTTATTGAGTAAGGTTGTAACTTTAAACTCATATTCAAAATATAATATTAATTTTATGATCTTTTTGTGTACAAAACTACATACTTCGCTATCTACTGCTTTCAACATAAAAAATTATTTCCTGTTATTTCAAACACAACTTTTTGTAATTTTTTTTTTCCTTAATAGTAAATTGATGGACAATTCAAATCCATGTTCTTTCTGGCAGAGAAAGAAACTAGTCAAGTAGTCCAATAATCAAAAAATAAACCTCTAGAGTCTAGACAAACATCTTGATAATTTTATACAAATAATGTTGTTTCCCCAACACATTAATTTTAGCTTCGACCTATAATAATAATTTTATAATCCCTATGATAACAAATAATTTGTACCCACACATGACGTGAACGCATCTATGTTCCTATGTCTAGATAGTGACATTATTTGACAAAGAATATTCCACCTAAATTTGCGCTATTAATTTAGTTTTTTTTTTTTTTTGTTTTTTTCAACAAAGTTGCCATTGGATGTCTTGTGGTTGATGGGAGGGTGTTAAGAGTTTGAAAAAAGCTTTGAGTTTTGCCATTTTCAATGTGAATGACAACCACCACTCTTTTTGAAATTTAAAACATAATAAGCTTTTTTCTTTATTTTTTTAGTTGATTGAATTGTACTCATATGGCATTTCCGCTTGTTGTTCAAGAATTAAGCCTTCATTTTATTTTTATATTTTACTTTTCATATATTTTTCATTTGAAAACTACATTTTTTTTTAGGAACTAATCCAAGGTAAAAAAGAAAAAAAAAAAGAAAAAGATCTATATGTGTACCTGAATATCTATATTATTATTATTATAATTTTACAATTACAATGTTGGGTTGGGTTAGAATGTAATATTATATATATAATTAGTGATAATCCCGAAACAGTACACCGATATCGAAAAATTTCGTACCTATGATAAAATTGAAACAACTTCTGGTACGATATAGGGATGGCAATTTTTGCCCGACCCGCAGGTACCCGGCCCGGCCCGACCCTAATGGGTCGGATTTTACCCGGTCCGATTAGGAATAGGGTCAGGTATGGGTTTTAAAAAAAAAACCCGAAGCGGGTCCGGGTCGGGTTCGGGTTTTATCAAAAAATCCGAAACCCGACCCGAAACCCGGCCCGGATATAACCCGGTTATCCTGAAATTACAAAAAAACCCCTTATATATATATATATATATATATATATATATATAGCTATTACTAACCCTAACTCCCTCATTTTTTTCAGCAGCAGCAACCGCCTCCCTCACTCCCTCCCTCACCCTCACCCTCACCCTCACACACTCACTCTCATCCCTACGTCACTGCTGCCGGCCACAGCCCCATTCGTTCCCAAACCCTCACTGCCTCAGCCCAGCCGCCTCGCTCCCTTCGTGTGTCTCCACCGGACCACCTCGTTCTCTCTGTTTTCTTTTTCTTTTTCTTTTTCTTTTTCTTTTTCTTTTTTTTTTTTTTTTTTTCGGGGTTCATTTCGTCTCAATCATGTGAGTTGTTTTATCTGATTTTTGGAGGCTTGATTCGGTGGTGGAGGAATGGGTCTCGGCTAGGGTTGGTGGTAAGATTCGGTGGTGGAGGAATGGGTCTCGGCTATGGTATTACGGTGATACTAAGATTTCTCTATGGGTTTTTTAATGGGTACAATAAGAACACAACGCAAGGAAGATTTTTTTTTTTTTTTTTTGGGTATGGGTTTTCTTGTGGGGACTAGGGATGGGTTACTGATTTTGTTACTCATTTCCTAATTTTGATTGTAAAAGTTCACAAAATGAGTAGAATTTATATACAAGTTTCTAGCTGTGATTGTGGAAGTATTATATTCGCATTCATGTAATATAAAAAAAAAAAATGATCTTTTTATTGATTCCTTTGAAGAGCTCAGGTAGTTTGAAACAATGATAAATTTGTTAAAAACTCTTTGAATTTCTGTGTTGTGTTACTTTGCATACCCAATTCATTGGCAATGGGTCGGCACAGAGGTGATGTTGCAGAGGGAAGAGAGAGACGGGAAAGAATATAAGTCTTTTATTCTTCAATTCTTATTTTGGGCTTCAATGGTTTCTTCTTTTTTTTTTGGTTGGGCCACAATTTGGGCCCAAATCTGGCAGGGCTTAACGGGCCCCGCGGGGCCTGTGGGACCCGGCTGGGGCGGGTCCGGGCCCCAGAAAAAAAAAATCCGTTTAGTAAACGGGTCGGGTCTGGGTCGCGGGTCTTGACCCGCGGGTTGGGTTCGGGTATAGAAAAACCTGGCCCGAACCCGACCCGTTGCCATTCCTAGTACGGTATTAACTCTCTTGCCGTAAAGTGCTAGTTATAAAAACTCTTGTCAACACCTGGGTTGTTATGTGTAAGCAATGACCCTTAATTTTCCCAAAGCAGTCCTAATTCAAGTTAGAGACCACTACAACTCTAGAGTTGAGATCACAGTTTTACTAAGTGATGGTTCAATGCAGAGCACACCTTCATGATGCATAGTGACCCGTCTTTGCCTGGTAATCTCTCTTTAACTAAAAAAATTTAATATTAAAATGAGTGGGGGATTGTTGGAGCATTTTAATATTAATTAATTAAAATGGATTTATATTACAATATAAATGTAAAAATGTGAGAGTTAATATAGAAGATAAGAAGTAAAAATGTTTAATCTCATATTGAAAAGAGAGAAACTTTTTTATTCTTTTTAATTGTGGTAATTAATGGGCTAATATGCATTGATTCAGATATTAGGTCAGATACGTGTGCAAGGGGGAGACAAGTCAGAGAAGGTCTGTATTGGTTACAAATTTTAGTCAACTAATTGAGCGAATGTTGCGTCTTAGTCCAAATAGTGTTATTTCCATTATTATTGTGTTTACACCAACACTAACAAAAATGTTTAGCATTATTTTCATTTATATAATTATGAAATTAGTTTTTTTTTTTAAACCTCAAAATCAATTATTAGTATGCAAACATTTCTTTTTTGGCAACATTTCTGTTTGCTAAAACTACAAAACACCTTCCAAAACTGGCCCTAGTAACAAATCCCACTATCAAAATCACCCTATAAATTCACTTCCACTTAGGGGTGTGCAAAAAACCGATTCAAACCGACCGAACCGATGCAAAAATTTCGGTTCGATTTCGGTTCAGTTCGGTTTCGGTTTTATTAAATAAAAAACCAAAAAGTTCGGTTCGGTTTTCGGTTGCAAATTTTTATAAACCGAACCGACCGAACCGAACCGAAATATATTATTATATTATAATTTATATTATATATATTATAATTTATATTAAATATATAATATTAAATATTTAATTTGACTTTGACTAACCCTTTGTGGCTTTGTCCTCTGAGGTACGCTTGCTATTCTAAAAAAAAAAGAGATATGATTTTGGCCTTTGGCAGCTTTGCGTGGGGCAGTGGGCTTCCATCTTTTCAATGTTGTCATATTAAACAATTCAGTCATTCAGTGATTTACAATTCAATGATTCAAGATTTCAAAATTCAAACAAATAATCCGGCTTAACTTATCTTTTTTAAACATAGTATTTTTAATTACCTATAATTAAACCAAGTAAATATCTAATTAAACTAATTAAACTAAAACTAATTAGAGTATAAAATCAAAAGATGAAAACCCTTCCCTACGTACCCAGCCCACACTTTTCAGTTTCACTCTCAGTCTCTCACACTTTCCACTCTCTCTCACGTTCATCAAACTTCAGCCTCCACTCCACAGTCCTCTCACGCCAAATCACCCTCTGCTGCCGCCTCCACATGCCACCCTCCCCATGCCGGCTTGATCATCGGCTTCTCATCTTAGTGATCTCACGGTGAGTTTCTGTTTTGATGCTCTTTTCTTCTTTCTTTTGATGATGCTCTTTTCTTCTTTTCTTTTGATGCTCTTTTCTTCTTTTCTTTTGATGCATGATGATAAGTAAATAGGGGAATTCAAACACGTTGAAAACATGACAAAAAGCCACTTTTTTATTTATTCCATCCAGGGTGTATGCATGTGAATGATTTGAGGGTTTTTTTTTTTTTTTTCCTTCTTCTTTTGTTGAGCTAGTGAATGATTTGAGTTAGTGTAATTTAGTTTTATATAATGTTGATTTTATATAAACCGAAACCGACTGAAAAACCGATCGAAACCGACGGTTTTTCAACTATTTTGGTCGGTTTCGGTTGAGACTTTTAAAAACCGAAAATTTCGGTTTCGGTTGGCCGGATAAAAAAAAACCGACCGAACCGAACCGATTACAGCCCTACTTCCACTTCTCTCACTCACTCACACCAATTCCTAAACAAACAAAACACTCCTATACTATACTAGTATTCCTCTATTCTCTCTCTCTAGTTCTAGAACTATCACACAAACAAAACAACTAAACAAAACCAAAACCATTCCTTCATTCCCTTCATTTTTTACATTCTCTCTCCGAACATGGACACCAAAATAGGAGCACTCGACGCGTGCCCACCCACCTGCACAGATCTCTATGCCGCACCGTCAAACGGCGCCGTCTCCTCCAAAACCAAAACCATTCCTTCATTCCCTTCATTTTTTACATTCTCTCTCAGAACATGGACCCTAAAATAGGAGCACTCGACGCGTGCCCACCCACCTGCACAGGTTTCTATGCCGCACCGTCAAACGGCGCCGTCTCCACCATCCAAAGCTCATCCTCTCCCACCATTATCACCCCCTCGGACGCCACACTGGGTCGCCACCTTGCTCGTCGACTCGTTCAAATCGGTGTCACCAACATATTCTCTATCCCAGGTGACTTTAACCTCACTCTCCTCGACCACCTTATCGCCGAGCCTGGTTTCACCAACGTTGGCTGCTGTAATGACCTCAACGCAGGCTACGCTGCCGACGGCTATGCGCGGTCCCGTGGCATCGGCGCGTGCGTTGTTACTTTCACCGTCGGTGGGCTCAATGTGCTCAACGCGATCGCTGGTGCTTACAGTGAAAACCTTCCTCTCATTTGCATTGTTGGTGGGCCCATCTCCAATGACTATGGAACCAACAGGATTTTGCCTGACTTTAGTCAAGAGCTTCGGTGTTTTCATACTGTAACTTGCTATCAGGTAATTCGGTGTTCAAATAAATCAAAATGAATAAACTCAAGAAATTTGGTATTTCTTAAAACACTTTTACGAGGCCTTTTTGTAATCTTAGCTTGACTACAAGTTTCATATTTTTCAAAATATATTGACAGTCTTTAATTAATCTTAAACTACTCATGATTCTTACATATCTACTATTTATATGACACAAACGAGCATGCCAAAAACTAATAGAAGAAAGCAGATAAACTGAATTAGTAGATGCTTTATTATTTTCAACATTTAATTTAAACATTTCACCACAAGCATAACTCTTGCCCACAAATAATCTATTTTTAGTGATTACATAATTATTAGATTCTATAGTTTGCTTGAAGCCAACCTTGTTAAGCAAAAAACTTGACATCAAATTATTCCTCATGGACAGAGTGTAAAGCACATATTTCATTATTAGCACACATCTAGAAGTGAATTTTAAATCAACCTCACCACTCCCAAGAGCCTTGGTTTTGGTAGAGTCACCAAGCATAATTGTTTTTTCTTCTTCAAAGGGAGTGCACAACTTGAACCAATCTTTGTCATAGCAGACATGCCTATTAGCACCAGAATCTGCCCACCACCCTTCAATATATTGCTCCATATTGATGTCTATAATCATTGCCACTAAAGGCTCTTTGGTTATGTTAGCCTGTGGAATAGATTCATGTTTTTGAAATTTGCAAAATTGAGCAATATACCCACTCTTGCCACAGACAAAACAAGAACTATTAAATTGATCTTGTGAAGGGGGTCCTCGATTCTTATTGTTATTTTTATTCGGATTTTCCCGTCCTTAAGGTCTATTATTATTTTTGAAAATTCTATTTTTAGGCTTCAATTGACTATTTCTAGGAAAATGATTTTTGGGCATATTATTATTAGTAGAAATAAGGTTTACCTTTAGGGTGGAATTACCATTACCCTCTTGTGTCATGAGTGCATCTTGTCCTCTAGCCTCCTCCTCCACATAGATGCGTGCGATCAAAGTCTCCAAAGATGTCTCCTTTTGTTTGTGCCGCAAAGTTTTTTGGAACTCTATCTAAGATTGTGGTAGTTTATCAACTATGCCAATTACCACCAGATTATCTCCAATCTTTATGCCTTCGGATCTTAATTCTGCTACAATCATCTGGATGTCTTGTGCTTGATCCACCATTGATTTTTCATCCACTATTTGGTAACAAAAAAATCTACTAGCAACATACTTCTTTGCATCAGCCTCCTCGGTATCTTACTTGCTTTGAAAAGCTTTCCAAATTTTCTTGGCGGAATTATAAATTGTATCATATATATATAGATATATATATATTTCTAAAAGCTGAAGTGTAACATTTATTATTACTACACTCCTATTATGTCACCTCATTGACCACATAATCTTTATTTTTCTTATTATTTTTTATTCCTAATTTCTTTTACAAAAATATATAAATAGATTATTGACTTTACACATTTATCCTATAATGCACGGACGCGGCAAAATGGGCGTCGCACCTACATTCGATGCAGCGATGCGCGAGCGACATCGCTGCCCGCGTGATAAAGCCGCGTCTAAGTTTTTTTTTTTTTTTTTTTTTACGGATTCGCGCCGAACCAAGCCGATTCGGCCAAAATTGGGTCGTACTGGCCGAATCGAAGCGTATCGGCTGGCGGTTGAAACTGGCCGAAATCGGCTTTGAATGAGGCCTAAACATCCTAAATCTGTCATTCCTCAATTTTATTTTGAATATTTGTTGCTTCTTTTGTGTTTTCTTTTTTTGTTTTGTGTTTCTTGCCTTCTTCTTTCTTTGTTTTGTGAACTAAGGACATATAATGTGTTTTTTAAGAATATTTTAATAGTAAAAATATATAAAAAATAAAAATAAAAATATTTTAAATAATTTTTTAATCGCCGCACCCGCACCCTACGTTTTCAAAAATTACCGAGTCCCGCACTCGTACCCAAATCCGGAAACGCACCCGTGTTTCATAGCATTTATCTTGGGCAGTTTTAACTTTATATATAACTTTGCCTTTAAATATTATCTACTTTAATTTAAATCTTTAATATTCCATATCATTAACTTGATGGGCCGTCTGTAAGATTATATAATGAGTTTTCTTTTTTCTTTTTTCTTTTTCCATAAAACCACTACATTAATAATTAAATGCAAAATGGCCTCCTCAAATCTCTCCTTCATTAAATCTATCTTCCTAGAGTAACATTCTTTTTCTTTTTCTTTTTTCCCTTCAACGGTTACTAAGCCACAAAGTAATCCTTAAATATCCCTAATCATTATGTTCTTTATTTTTGGGTTACAAAGATTTATATCTTAACATTTATGAGGAGGGACCCCAAATGATGTATGATTCATATATCTAAAGATAAATTACAAATAAATTCTGCCTTTTATGATGATGACCAATGAGTTGCCAATATAACCAGAGCAACTCCCAAGTAAAAATAAAGCATCTTTATATGCAAATACGTTTTTGAAAATTTATAGTACGACACGGGTATGACACCCTAAATGAAGTATACATACTTTCCTAGAGAGCAAGGCTACACAAAAAACATTATTTACAAAGAAACTTATATCAATCTTCTTAAGGTAAAATTCCTTCAATTACAATACTTATGAATTATTCTTAACTAAATTCCACCAAAATTTTCAGGCATGTTAATTCATGTTATGAGTATCTTTTGTTTAATTAAATATAATTTTCATTGTTTAAATTAATTTAATTTTCTTTTCCTCCATATTATTGTGAATGTGATGATGATGTATTCTTTTCCTCCATATATTTCTTTTGCTTCCTTCCACTTTTTTTTAACCCATTTATTCTCTTATTCTCTTAGTTTTATTATCAATATAGTTGGCTATTAAAAATTTTAATTATGTCTCTAATTTTTTTTGTTTTTTTGTTTGTTGTTTGATTTTTCTTAATCAGCAAGTTGTGTGAATAATATATATTAATATAAAAAAATATTGTCATGTGGAAGAGATAATTTTGAATTCGGTCTTTTGTTTTTTAATGGTACTATAACAAAGATACTTGACTTTCTCTTGTATTTAAAGTGATCAGGAAAAAAAATACAATGAAAGGAGGGTAAATTTTAAGATTCACTTTGCTGAAAAATTGGTTATATTTCTATTTTGTGAGAGAAATTAATTATTATTATTATTATTTTTTTTTTTTTGCAATTTTTACTTTGTTCAACTTTTCATCTTCTTCAGCTATTGTCTTCTTAATTCAATCTTTCATCTCCTCCAATCATTGTTTTTTAAAATTTTACATTTGATTCCCTCTATAGATTTTTAAATTTTGTTATTTATATCTTCTTAAATTCTACCATTCCTCTTCCATCTTAGTTTTTATATAAATTTCTTATTATTTCATTTCCACCCCTCCTCTATTCCTTCCAAGTTGTCCACAACAAAAGAGGTCAATACTCTCTCACTCTCTCTCTCCAATTTTGTTTCTCTTTCGGTGGATTTTTTTTTATTGTTTCAACCACTTATTTTTTTTTCCACTAATGGTTATTTTTGTTATTGTTGATTTAACTGTCACATTACATTTGTTTCTTGTTTTGATAAATTTGTATAGACTTTTATGCATATTTAGGTATTTTGGTATTCTAATTCTTGATCACAAGTTCTTTTTCTTTTTCCCATTGGTTTTTGATTTGATTTGGGTTAATAATTAGGTTTTTTGCAAGTTAGAATTTGATTTTTTTTTTTTTTTTAGTGATCCATTTAAATGTTAAACTATGAGACTTTACTAATTTTTTTTTTTTTTTAATCCTTTTGGGTGGAAAATTTTGTAGTTTTTATAGAAAAAGTACTCTTAATCATTGTATTAGAAGTACTTTATAATACCATTTATTCAAAGAAATCAAAGGTTAGTCATAAGAAAATAATCGGATGAAAAACATATTTTAACTTTTGCAATTGTGTTTTCATTATTATTATTATTATTTTACAACGATGCATATATAGAAACTTAATTCTAAGACCTTGCTAATAATTTTTTATTTGATAATCTTTGTTGGTGGATGAATTTGTAATTTCTGCAAAGATAATAACCTCAACAGATTATTAGCAACAAATATATTTCCTAATTGGTCTAGTTAATCATTGTTAAGTTTTATTAATTTTTTAGATATTTTTTCCGGTGTTTTGGATTGAAGGGTAAAAAAAAGGGTTTAAAGTTTGTTTAAAACTAAAATAATAATTTCCAAATTTTATATACTTTTTAATGATACACAAAATATTATAAATAAATTTTATTAAAAAGTGAATATTTTCACTAACTTGCCTTTTGAATTCCTATAAAAAAATTGTATTGTTTTCATTTGGGTATGAAATAAATTATATATATATTACATTTTTTTTCTATAATAAATGAAAATATGATTATGAAATACGTTACTCTTTATTAAATTAGTCTAAATTTTTTTAAAAAATTAATGAGATCACCATAAATTAATCATAGAAATGATCGGCCTCCTCCCTTCACCTCTCTCTTGGGCACGTATCTATACATATTAACCCATTAATCGCCACAATTAAAAAGAATGAAAGAGTCTCACATTTTCAATGTGGGATTAAACATTCCACTAACTCCTTGTCTTCCATATTAACTCCCACATCTTTACATTTATATTGTCCTATAGGCTATAAATTTATTTTAATCAACTATATTAAAATGCTCCAACAGTTGTGATTTTTTTGCTTAATTTTGTTGTTGTAGGCTGTGGTGAATAATTTGGAAGATGCACATGAGTTGATTGATACTGCGATTTCGACTTCATTGAAGGAAAGCAAGCCTGTTTATGTTAGTATAAGCTGTAACTTGGCTGGGATTCCTCATCCAACGTTTAGTCGTGAACTTGTTCCATTTTCATTAAGTCCCAGGTAAAATTTTGGACTTTTTATTTTTTATTATTTAAGGAGATTTTATTTTCCTTGTGTAGGAAAAAGTGAATATTAAAAAACTATATTTTGAAAAGGTACTGTTGAAACCATGTTACCAAATGGGAGATTCTACTTAACATTACTATTTCGCGGTGAAAAAAGAGTGATCTTAAATGAAAACACAAAAAAACTGGCATATTTTTGTGTTCTTAAAATCGAAGTTAGAAGAAATGCATCTTCAAATTGCAAATTATGCATTTTCAACTTCGTTTTAGTACTGCAGTTTTTAAAGCAACAGTACATTTTATAGATTTTACCAAATGCTCAAATTGCGTTTTTAAAAATCATGTTTTCAAAACCATCTTTTTGTAGAGCCTGTGATTCTGGCTGTACTATTATGAGATTTACTTATTGGGTTTTTTTTGTTTTGGGGGGGATAAAGATTGAGTAATCAGATGGGATTAGAGGCTGCATTGGAGGCAGCAGCGGAGTTTTTGGACAAGGCTGTAAAACCAGTTTTGGTGGGGGGTCCTAAACTGAGAGTTGCAAATGCAAACGAAGCATTTGTTGAACTAGCTGATGCCTGTGGTTATCCCCTTGCTGTGATGCCATCAGCGAAAGGGCTTGTGCCTGAGCACCACCCACATTTCATTGGGACTTATTGGGGTGCTCTCAGCACTCCATTTTGCGCAGAGATTGTGGAGTCTGCAGATGCTTATTTGTTTGCTGGACCTATATTCAATGACTTTACCTCTGTTGGGTACTCATTGCTTCTCAAGAAAGAGAAGGCAATCATTGTGCAACCTAACCGTGTTGTGATCGGGAATGGACCTGCATTTGAGTGTATTTTGATGAAGGATTTCCTCAGAGCACTTGGCAAGCGGCTCAAGTGTAATACAACTGCTTATGAGAACTATCCTAGGATCTTTGTTCCTGATGGACTTCCTTTGAAGTCTGCACCAAAAGAACCTTTGAGGGTTAATGTTCTGTTTCAGCATATACAGAACATGCTGTCTAGTGAGACTGCTGTGATTGCTGAGACAGGGGACTCATGGTTTAACTGCCAGAAGCTGAAATTGCCACGGGGCTGCGGGTAAGTGGTGGAGAGCATATAGTATTTGATGTTTTTTTCTAAGTAGGGGCTTTTAGTATTAATTCAAAGTTTTGATTGGCTTGCAGATATGAGTTCCAATTGCAATATGGATCAATTGGTTGGTCAGTTGGTGCGACTCTTGGCTATGCACAGGCTGTGCCTGAGAAGCGAGTGATTGCTTGCATTGGTGATGGGAGCTTCCAGGTTTGCCTTGTTCCTATTTGTCTGTAGCAATTTTTTTTCTACTTACAATGTAGGCAAGTAAGAACCTTGTGGACCACATCCAAATTGTTAATTGGTTCTTTTTAACTTATTTTGACATTTATCACTCAACAAATGAAAATCTAGAATCAATATTGTCATGAAAAATTCTTGCAAAATTCCAGAATGGCATTGTATGTCAATGTTTCAAATGTCATACATGGATTGCTGTATCTTACCTAAATCTATATATTAATTCTTTCCAACATACTAGAACTGCCAAGATTTCACCCAGGACATTGATTTGTAAAATCTTGATGTGTTTTTTATTGCCGCACAAGTCACTGCACAAGATGTGTCAACAATGATTAGATATGGGCAAAGGGCCATCATCTTCCTGATAAACAATGGTGGATACACCATTGAAGCTGCAATCCATGACAGGCCTTACAACGTGATTAAGAACTGGAACTACACTGGGTTGGTTGATGCACTCCACAATGGCGAGGGCAAGTGCTGGACAACCAAGGTGAGTTGTTTAACATCGTGCATACGCTCTAGTGCATCAATACCAATGCTTAGAAACACTGATAATACTATTATTTTGTACATTCATTGTTTTCAGGTCCGTTGCGAGGAGAAGCTGATTGAAGCAATTGAAACAGCAACAGGGGATAAGAAGGACAACCTGTGCTTCATTGAGTTGGTTGTTCACAAGGATGACACCAGCAAAGAGCTGCTTGAATTTGGCTCAAGGGTCTCTGCTGCCAATAATAGCCGCCCACCCAACCCGCAGTAAATCTTAGCCACATTAATGAGATTGAAAAGCACAAAATAAATTGAGCAATTTTATGTTAACATAGTAATATTGAGTTTGTTTCTTGAGTGGTTTGCGTAATGAACAAGGAGAGCTTTGCTGATTTATGTGTATGTTCTCTTTGGATTTGCTTTACTATTGAAAGATCAAATTAATGAGTTTTGTGATAACATTTTTCAAATCTTTTTCCAAGACTATTGATATGGTCTGTTGAGATTAGTGCATAATAAAAGTAGTATTAGTGGTAGGCTTATTCAAAGCCCGAGGGTGACGTTGCTTCAATCATAACTTATGATTTTAGTGTATTGTAGAAATGGTTAGGTCTTTAGTTAGGGGGGTCTCACAGTTGTAGAAATTGGAATTAATGGCAAAGATTAAGGGAAGAGAGATGCAAATACAAAGACAGCACAGCGATGTGTTATCGAAGAGAAAACCGAAGTCCTCGGCGTAAAACCTCTCCGCCACCCTCCAAGCGGTCAATAATCTACTAGAGAATGAAGTTGGGATACATGAACAGCGGAAGACCCTCTAAGCCTAATCTACCCAGTGCACCTAAGCCCTCCAAGTTTCTTGTTCCAGCTAGGTTACGCCAAACCTTTGTCTTCTCTAGCTTACCAGATCCCGCTATAGCCCATAGCATCAACCAATATCAATTAGTCTCTTCCTAACTGCTTCCCAAGCATCAAACAACCTTCTCATAGATATGGGTATGGTGAGAAAAGGTTTTGCCTAATGTACCTCTCAAGGATGTAACAATGGAGAGGGTGAAAGTAGAGGAATTTGGAGAATCAAAAGATGAAGATTGTGGATGAGTCAATCTTGCTTTTCTCTAGGGTTTTTCTCTCAAAATTCTCTCTGGAAGCTCATTACAATACGTGGGTATAAGGGGTATTTATACTGGTGTGTGTTTGGAATGCGAAAGGTCAGTTTTTCCCAAACAGAGTGGTCTGGCGACTTGGCCTCGCGACTGGATTGAGTCGCGAGTTCAAGTCGCGAGCTTACTGTCTGGCCAGCCTGGGACTTTTGTCCTGTAGTGCAACAGCTGGCGCGACTCTTCAGCTCCTCTGCATGCTTCACACGTGTGCCTCTTTTGGCGACTTGCCAGCCGTGAGCCAGTCGCGAGGCCCTGCTGAGTTGCACACTTTTGAGCTTTTCTTCACACTCTCTCACACACTACCCTTACATGATTCCCACCTAAATACAAGGTATCTAAATACTGAATTACAAGCAAATTTGGCACGGAATAAAACCAACAAAATGGTTGATTAAATTCAAACTTACACAAATAAATATCCTGTGATTATTGCCTTATGAGGAGTAACACCTTCCTCATTAATCTCCATCTCATTAAGACTCCCCATTAAATCAGCCGGCCCTTGTGTTACAGCTGGAGAGTTTGATTCAAACTCAGTCACTGGACTACTCGATTTGCCCCCTTCAGTATCCTCACCCGTTTATGACGTGTTGCCATCATCAATCTCACTTGTAACCACCTCATTAATGTCATTAATTTCGTCTCTCTCCTTAGTTCTCTCTGTTTCCCTATCCGTCTGAAAAACTGCTACCTGACCGGCCTCCAAACCTGATTCATTTGCTGCCGGTTTCCACCTTTCATCACGAACGGCTTTCCATGTGAGTGGAGAGTTCCATTCGTAAAAAACAGATGCAAAAATGTCAGGAATAAAACTCAAATCCATCTGCATGGCTGAATTCCTCCATGTTGATCGACGTAGAAAGTATAGTAGACTCATCTCAAAAAGACAACTGTTTCCCCAGCCCCACAATAAACAAACCCCACAATCTCCACGGATACGCTTGATATCCATGGAGAGACAAAGTATAGAAGGGACAAACAACTTCTACTGTTGAAGAGAAGGAGGAAGAACCCATTTCTCTACATAACAGAGAGACTTGAGTGTAGTGTCAATAATTGTGATTACTTTTAATTGTATCAGTGTATATATACAAAGCTACACAATAATATTATGTAGTAGGCTGTTATTGGTGGATAAAAAAGTAATTTTAATTATGGATCTAAATTAGAATTAATAATAACATGTCACCTAAAATTTGTTGTGAAATTATTGTGACATAACAACTCCTTTTTATATGAAAGAAGATTGTTAGGTATCTTACTTACTAAAGCAAGTCACATAATGTATAATTCAATGGAATTTTGAAATTTTGTCATATTTTTAGTTTTTTACGACTAAACTTTTTTTTTTGAGAGTCTTTTTACGACTAAACTTCTTTTCATTAGTTTGGAGTTTGGAACACATAATGTATATCATACCAATCTTGTCCCATGCTTTACCCTTTATAATCACTCAAAGGCTCACTACACTTTTTCTAGCTAATCACTTTTTTTTTAAATCTTTCTCAATGCACCTCAACCACAAGTCCACAAGGCTTTAATTACTGGATCCTATAATTTACACATAATAATAATACTAATAAAAACAAAACTACTCATATCCTTATAAAAAAACCTCTATGTTAATTTTTTTTTCTCTACCATTTTTTTTACTTTTTTATAATTACAAATGATGTTGTTTTGCTCTAGATCCAAAAATTTAAATACTTTGAAGAATAAAGAAAAAAAAACTTTATTTTTTCATATATATTTTTTAAAGCAATCAAGGTGGTGAGACGCACATACAAAATTTATTTTTATATTCTTATTACTTTTACATTGATTTATTTTCTCAATTTATTTGAAGGAACTAAATTAGATATTTAAAATTTATGTATTTAGATTAGTCTCTTATATTAATTGTTATTAATAATGAATTCATTATTTTCGTTCATTTATTTTGATGATATGAAATTATGAAATGACTACTTTCATTGTTATTTATTTTGATTAACAATTCTTTTTTTATATTTAAATATTGATTAATATTTTTAAAGCTAATTTCATCTTTCAATCTTGCTTTTTTAATCTTGCCCTCCCTCGAGAGAAATTTTGGCTCCGCCACTGTATGATGTGATTAGCTATTCAATTATGTCACTTCTTGAAATTCATGGATATGTATGCCTTCATCTTTTTAGGTAATTTTATTGAAATTTTGTTTCTAGTTAATTTCAACAAATTAATTACTTATTTTAAGGGACTAGCCATTTAAGGGACCACGTATTGTGGAAACAGTTGAATTGAGAGAAAGAAGCCAAGAACTTGAGCCAGTAAAAAGGACAATTATCACAAACATGTCAATATATAAATATATGACCATCCTACAAGGTGTCCTATCATAAGATGGTGATATTTACAACCAAACAAAGCCTAAGTTATGTTTGGTCAAAAGGAAAAGATGGCAAGAACACCTGTACACCACAACTATTCTTCATAGCTAACCAAATTATGAACTTTCATTTGAAAAATTCAATTTCGTGGAGCACACCATCTTATTTCATGGCACATACACCACAAATTACACTTCTAAGTGATTTTTTCTTTTTCTGTCCATGTTTGATATTTATTATGAAGAAATTCTAAATCTCAAGTCGAGATTTTTCAATTTTTGTAGGTTTCATATATGATATATTATCAACATTAGTCATTTAATTTATTTGTTTGTTTGTAAATTAAATTATAATCTAAATTAAATTTCAATCGGAGTCCAATTGTGTGTCATGTGTCTCATTTAATTTTTAATTTTTGTGCCAATTGAATTATTGAGTGTAAAAATCGAAAATTTCAAATCCAATTAGATTCTAAATTGGATTTCAATTGGAGTCCAATTTTGAGCCACATGTTCATTTGATTTTTTTAATTTTTGTGGCATGTGAATTATTGGGTGCAAAAATTGAAGTGTCTAAATCCAATTAAATTATATATATATATATATATATATATATCTAATTTTTTTTAATTTTTGTGGCAAATGAATTATTGGGTGCAAAAATCGAAGAGTCTAAATCCAATTAAATTATATATATATATATATACACACACACACACACATATATATATATATATATAAGAAACAATTACATATTTTAAAAATCTATAGTTTAATAAATGTGTAAGCTAATATCATGTATATAATTTTAACATTTTCTATATATATATATATATGTGTGTGTGTAATTTGAACTGTATAATTGTGATTATTTTTAATTGTATCTGTGCATATGCATGGAGTTACACAATAATATTATATAGTAGATTGTTATTAGTGGATAAAAAAATAATTTTTATTGTGGATTCAAATTAGAATTAGTAATAACCTGCCACCTAAAATTTGTTATGAAAATGTTATAAGTTATAATATAACAGCTCCTTTTTATATGAAAGAAGATTGTTAGGTATCTTACTTACTAAAGCAAGTCACATAATGCAGAATTCACGTGATTTTTGAAATTTTGTCATATTTTTAGTACTAAACTTCTTTTCATTAGTTTGGAGTTTAGAAGTTTGGAACACAAAGTCAGTTGCACTTATGGTAGAGAAAAAAAGTGATTAGCTACACTTTTTCTAGCTAATCACTTTTTTTTTTTTTAAAAGCTTTCTCAATGCAGCTCAACCACAAGTCCACAAGGCTTTAATTATTAGATCCTATAATTTACATATAATAATAATACTAATAAAAAAACTACTTATGTCCTTATACTAAAAAAACCTCTATGTTAATTTTTTTTTCTCTACCATTTTTTTGACTTTTTTACAATTACAAATGATGTTGTTTTGCTATAAATCCAAAATTTTAAATACTTTGAAGAATAAAGAAAAAAAAATTTATTTTTTCATATATATTTTTTTAAAGCAATCAAGGTGGTGAGATGCACATACAAAATTTATTTTTATATTCTTATTACTTTTACATTGATTTATTTTTTCAATTTATTTGAAGGAACTAAATTAGATGTTTAAAATTTATGTATTTAGATTAGTCTCTTATATTAATTGTTATTAATAATGAATTGATTATTTTCATTCATTTATTTTGATGATATGAAATTAAGAAATGATTGTTTTCATTGTTATTTATTTTGATTAACATTTCTTTGTTTTTTTAGTATTGACTAATATTTTTAAAGTTAATTTCATCTTTCAATCTTGCTTTTTTAATCTTCCCCCTCCCCCCTCGAGAGAAATTCTAGCTCTGCCACTGCATGATGTGATTACTGATTAGCTATTCAATTATGTTACTTCTTGAAATTCATGGATATGTACGCCTACATCTTTTTAGGTAATTTTGTTGAAATTTTGTTTCTAGTCAATTTTAACAAATTAAGTACTTAATTTAAGGGACCGGCCATTTATGGGACCACGTTTGGTGGAAACAATTGAATTGAGAGAAAGAAGCCAAGAACTTGAGCTAGTAAAAAGGACAATTACCACAAAGATGTCAATATATAAATATATGACCATCCTACGAGGTGTCCTATCGTAAGATGGTGATATTTACAACCAAACAAAGCCTAAGTTATGTTAAGTCAAAGTAAAAGATGGCAAGACCACCAGGACACCACAACTCTTCTTCATAGCTAAACAAATTATGTACTTTCATTTGAAAAATTCAATTTCGTGGAGCACACCCTCTTATTTCGTGGCACATACACCACAAATTACACTTTCATGTGATCTTTGCTTTTTCTGTCCATGTTTGATATTTACGCACACTTTTTATTAAAAAATTCTAAATCTCAACTTGAGATTTCAATTTTTGTAAGCAAGTTTGAAATATGATATATTATCAACATTAGTCATTCAATTTATTTATTTGTTTCTCTCTCTCTCTCTCTCAACATTAATATCAAAGCTGGAAATTAGATTTTATATTTCCTTCACCATGTATCGCCCATCAAGCGCGTAAATTAAACTTAAAAAAAATTATATATATCATCTTTCTTTTTGGATTGAAATTTACATGATTCTTTATATAAAATTAATTTTATCACGGTTAGATGATTTATGTCTTAAATTCGTCTTTATTTGGATATGTTGAGGTTGTTGGGTGATTAACTAAAGTTACAGTAATTACTTTGATATTAATTTTATTGTTCTATGCATTAAAAATAATTTCATTCTTTTTATATTATAGTTTTATATTGAAAATACTGTTTCTTTTATTTATGAATATGTTTTAATTAATAATGCATACTAAAATCAATTTGGATTTGAAAAGGTTTAAAAAGTAGAGAAGAATAACAAGATTAATTGAAATAATGCCACTACTATAACAAAACCCACAATTTATGCTACAATTTGCCTATGTGATGAATTATGAGTGGTACGTTTATGTTGATCCATGACTTCACCACTTACAACACGGCAAATGGGCAATTTGTGTGACAAAGTTATAGATTTTATTGTAGTATTACTCAGTTTGGCTAGTCTGAGTACCACTTGAATATTTCTGTGCTTAGAGGGTATGTACACATGTCCCAATCATTAACTAAGTCCTGTGCCAAGTATTACTCCACATGAAAGTCACTACGTGTTGAGTGCTTATAGGGTATAACAAGATTAATTGAAATAATGCCAATACTATTACAAAACCCACTATTTATGCTACAATTTGCCTATGTGATGAATTATGAGTGGTATGTTTATGTTGATCCATGACTTCACCGCTTACAACACAGCAAATGGGCAATTTCACTACAAGAAATTTGACTTTAGGCGACGTTTGTAAAACGTCGCTAAAAACATAAAAAACGTCGCTATATACTACAGCGACGTTTTTTTTGCGACGTTAAAAAACGTCGCAATAGGCTGGTCGCTATAGGTCTATTGCGACGTTTTTGAAAACGTCACCATATGTGAATCTTTAATGACGTTCAAAAACTTTTAGTGACGTTTTTTAAAACGTCACTATATAATATAACATTTTCGTATATAATTTAGGAAAATACACTTAGCGGCGCTTTTAAAACGCCACAAATAACTAGTCCTATAGCAACGTTTTTGAAAACGTCGCTAAAAAAAATTTCCTAATAGTTTTAGTGACGTTTTTAAAACGTCGCTAAAACTTGCTCATTATTTTTTTACATTAAAAATGCTACTATATGAACTTGCTCAAACTAACAAATGTCCAAACTAATGATTTGCCTAATACACGATATTCCACAATAACAACCTAATCATCAATATTTCACAATAGATGTCCAAACTGTTTTGCTCAAACTAACCTAATCATCAATATTCAACAATAAATGTCCAAAAATAACAAATGTCCAAACTAGCATAGTAACACATTAACCATAGATTCAAATAGATATATAACTATATATATATATATATATTTAATACCAATACACTTGTCTACCTGCCAAAAAAAAAAAAAAAAACCACCTAAACTATGACAATATTATAAACAAAGTACAATACTTCTAAAATAAATGTGATTGTAACAAGACACTTGTCTACCTACACAAAAAAACCACAACCCAAACTATGACAATATTATAAACAAGGTAAAATACTTCCAAAATAAATGTGGTTGTTCAAAACAACTATGGATAGAGTCCTTATAAAACACTACAACATTGCATTTACCGCTATGTGCTAGTTTCTTGATGGGATGAAGCTTGCAATCTATGAGGAGTTGAAAATTGATGATCTAAACCTAAACCACCTATCTAATAAGTTCATAAAGATTTTTCAAAAAAAAAAAAAAGTTCATAAAGAAATCATTTTGAATAACAAAATAATAGTTGCTATACGTAAAAAATTTAAACACCCATTACATTCTTAAAACATTAAAATCTAATACTCGTCTAGCTTCTGAAGAATGATTTTTCCGATTTTGCATTAGTTGCATCATTTGGGTTACTCGCTCCTCCAAGTTATCATAACGATTCACTTTCTACAAACTTAAGCAAAAATTATGAAAGTAGAATTACACATACACTTAAATATAGTGCACAATATATTCAAAACCACTTAGTTTCATAAACATGCAAATAAGATTACACATAATCTTAAATATAATAAATAAACCATATCAAATCTATCAATATCCTCATTCACACAAATGGATTAAGCATTTAACCTCTTAAGAAATATGCAAAAATCATCTAAAGAGGATTACACATAAACTTGTCTTATAGTATACAACAACTTCATAACTACTTAGTTTCATAAACATGCAAATAAGATTATACAAGATAACTTTAAAACTCTTTACAAATAAAACAAATAGGAATACACATGAAAATTTTCATCCAAATTTCCAAAAAATAGTAAACACTTCCAATACGAATGTAAACAACCTTATAGCACCATGCAAGTCACCCGTTTGCTCCAACTCAATAATCCACCCCAAGACAATTATCAACATCCCAAGTACAAAGTTTTAAGAAAAAATTACTTACTATGCTCAAGCCAAGCAAACACCTTTTCAAAAAAAAAAATCCAAACTTATCACAATAAATAAGTGCTTAACCTGCAAGGTAAAATAAGACACTTAAATGATGTTTAAGGCAAATAAGGGTGCCATTGCAGAAAATTTTAATGAGTCATGGTGCATGAAAATTTAGTAACAATATATATATATAAAGAAAAAAGAGCATTTAGTTGAGATTATATACTCACGACAAGAGTGAAACCCCAACACCTAGGCCAATAACACCAAATGAACATGCCAAAAAAAAAAAAAGCCACAGCTTTCTTAATTTTCCAAGATTATAAAGAAATGACTATAATTTCATATAAAGTATTAATTATAATTTCTAATAAAATAACACACAAACACAGCTCAATACCACTGATCAAGTAATAATTGTAATCCCATAACATAATTGTTAAAGAAAAAAAAAAAAGCTTAGTTTTAGAACTTTTAAATGAAATCATGAATGCTTACAAGTATTGAAAACCCAAAAAATAAATAAAAAAAATCAACAAATATACCTCAACCATATTCATCCAAATTTCTAAATTTAATAAACACTCCCAATATCAATCGAAACAACCTTATAATACCATGCAAGCTACCCACTTGTTCCAACACAACAATCCACCCAATACAATTATCAATATAACAAGTATTGAAATCTAAAAAGTAATCAAAAAACATGACTCAAAAACATCCAAATTTCCAAAATATAATTAACACTCACAATATGAATGCAAACCGCCTTATAACACCATGCAAGCCACCCGCTTGTTCCAACACAACAATCCACCCAATACAATTATCATAATCACAAATATAAAATGCTTACAAGTATTGAAATCAAAAAACAAATTAACAAATATAACTCAACCATATTCATTCAAATTTCCAAATTTAATAAACACTCTCGATATAAATTGCAATGACCTTATAATATCATGCAAGCCACCAGCTTGCTTCAACACAACAATCCACCCATTACGATTATCATAATCATAAATATAGAATGCTTACATGTATTGAAGTCCAAAAAGAAGTCAACAAATATAACTCAATCATATCCATCCAAATTTTCAAATTTAATAAACACTCCAAATATCAATTGTAATGATCTTATAACACCATGCAAGCCACCCGCTTGCTCCAACACAACAATCCACCAAATACAATTATCAATATAATAATATATAATGCTTATAAGTATTGAAGTCCAAAAAGTAATCAACAAACATAACTCAACAATATCCAAATTTTCAAAAAATAATAATAACTCCCAATATGAATATAAACTATGTTATAACACCATGCAAGCCACCCGCTTGCTCCAACACAACAATCCACCCAATACAATTATCATAATCACAAATATAAAATGCTTACAAGTATTGAAATCCAAAAAGTAATCAACAAATATAACTTAAAAATATCCATCTAAATTTTCAAAAAATAATTAACACTTCTAATATGAATGTAAACCGCCTTATAGCATCATGCAAGCCACCCGCTTGCTCCAACTCAACAATCCACCCCAACACAATTATCAACATCTCAAGTACAAAGTTTTAAGCAAAAATTACTTACCATACTCAAGCCAAGCAAACACCTTTCCAAAAAAAATCCAAACTTATCACAATAAATGAGTGTTTAACCTGCAAAATAAAATAGGACACTTAAATGATGTGGAAGGCAAATAAAGGTGAGAGAGATTGCACATGATCTTGATTTAGACTCTTTGATTGTAGATTGGATCACTTAAAATAAAAAACTAAAAAAAGTTAAAGAAAAGCATATTGGATCTTTTTACATATCCTAAGCGTCAGAGATATCGGTTAGCCAAAGCTACCTATGATTCTTCTTATTTCATTTGATTTTTCTCCCATTGCAAGAACCACTTGTGATAGAGGGAGACAAATATTAAATTTTACAAATAATATATAAAAAATGTGCCTAATAGAATTTTGAATTTTCTATTAAATTTTACTGAGGTTCTAAAGGCCAAGCATGCAGTGCTTATTACCAATTATTAGAGGGAGACAAAGATTTTTTTTGTTCAAGGAGTTGAGCCAAACTCAATTTGCTTGATAAGAAAATACTAGTTCTCACATTAATTGCGAGAATGATCTTGTGGTCCATTAGGTTATTAATGTCGTGTGGGAGATCTAAAGAAACAAAGAGTCAGGTTCATCTATCACTTAAAAATGATAATTGCCACATTTCTGAGCGAGGATGCAAGGAATTGAGTACATTTGAGTCATTGACTGAACTTTTTGGAACTACTATTCATCTTTTGTAGCCATTTGGGTATTCACTCAGCTATATAAAACTATGGATACAATTTTTAGCACAAAACTATAATTCAAGGATCCATAAGTTTTAATATTATTAGATGAGATCTTCAACCTTGAATATATAAAAATTTAAAAAGATTTAAAATAGCTTTTGTCTTCCACTTTTTTCGGTGGAAACTCATTATAAAATTCATAGAATTTTGCTCTAAAATGGTGGCCCCCATTTTTCTATGATAAACAAAATAATGACACAAATTTGTTCAAAAACATTATAAGTGTGTCGTTTGTTATGGTTTAATAGTTTATATACTAAGTTAATTCTTTTTCCTAAGTACAACTTTATAAAATTTTACTAAGTTTTTTGTTCCAGTTTATAGCCAAATCCAACTTATTTTCACCTCACTAAAATAAAAAATAAAAAAATAAAAAGAAATTCCAAACTCACTACTAGCAAAACTAAACCACTCCTAGCTACGTACAATTCTTAAACCTTTATTATAATAAACTTGTCTAAATGAGTATTTCTACAAAGCTCATCCAAGTCAACCACTGAATAAATCTATCAAATCTAACAACAAAACAAATAATAGCTATTTAAATATTGAATAACAATACAACATAAATATCAATAGAAGACAAAAAGATATCAATTTACTCTTTTCGTTGAAAAAAATTGTACCTTTCCCTGTCGGAGACGATGGTTTTATTGGCGGAAGTGGTGGAGGAAGATAGCAAGATGGGTTGGTTGAATTGACTTAGTGGCTTTGAGGGCAAAACAGTGTGTTTTAAGAAAAATAGGTTTGAAGAAAGCGATATGATGAAGATGCGAAGTCTGAATCGATGGAGGACGACGACGGCCGTGGTGGCTACGACGATGGCGGCGGGTGGTGGCTAGGACAGATCGGCGGCTAGGCTAGGGTGAGGGAAGTGGTGGTGGGTGGTGGGTCGTGGCTAGGCTAGGGTGGGAGCGGTGGCGGCGGCAGCAAGAGGGGAGAGTGAGAAGATGAGTTATAGGAAGAGAGAGAGGTGGTACACAAATGAACAAAGAAAAAGAAAGACATGAAATAAAAAAAGAGTGTAGGAAGAAAAAAAAAGAAATGTAAAAAAAAAAGTGGGAAATGAAAAGTTGGGCGAAACTTTGTGCGGGAAGAATGAAAATTCTGGAGGGAACATATAGCGACGTTTGAAAAACGTCGCTATACAGTTTTGCTTATTTTATCTTTTCTTTTGGCGAGAAGCAACAGAGTGGTGTTAATAACTATAGTGACGTTTTACGAAAACGTCGCTATAAGAAAAATAAATGCCGCTGAAAATGTACTTCTTGCGACGTTTTAAGAAACGTCGCTATTATTCTGGGTTATAATGACGTTTTTTAAAAAACGTCGCAAAAAGCACACTCTTTAGCGGCGCTAATCAGAAACGTCGCAATATACCACTTATAGCGGCAGATTTAAAAACGTCGCTAAAAAAAACGCCGCTTGAACCCAGATTTCTTGTAGTGTTTGTGTGGCAAAGTTATAGATTTTATTGTAGTATCACTCAATTTGGTTGGTCTGAGTACCACTTGAATATTTCTATGCTTAGAGGGTACGTACACATGTCCCAATCATTAGCTAATTCCCATGCAAGGTATTACTCCACATGAAAGTCACTACGTGTTGAGTGCTTATAGGGTGTACGTACTTACTTGTGCATGCAAACCACATGGGCACCTTTTTATTTCTAGCTATTTTTTTATATGAAATCTGGGTTTTGGTTAGTCCAAATCAGTGAAACTGATAAGTACAAGACTGCATTCACCACTCCCTTTGGACATTATGAGTGGAATGTTATGCCTTTTAACCTTAAGATTGCCTCTAGTGAATTCCAGAACATTATGAATGATATTTTCAATTCATTTCACCATTGTTTACATTGATGATGTCCTTGTTTATTCCAAATCCATTGATGATCAGTGGAAACATTTGTATTCATTTCTTGATATCATCAAACGTAATAGTCTTATTGTCTCTGCTAAGAAAATCAAACTATTTCAAACAAAAACCTGGTAAAATGAAAAACAAACTTAATATGTTAAATATTGATGACAGTGGTAAAGAAAATATTGATTCAAGGATCCAAATCAAGTCTTCTGTATCACTATCATTAATATATATATATATATATATATATATAAATAAAAAGAGCGGAGAAAATCAAATTAGAATCTAATATGAATTTCAATTGGAGTCCAAATCCATTTAGTTTTTAATTTTTGTGACAAGTAAATTATTGAATGTAAAAATCGAAAAGTACAAATCCAATTAGATTCTAAACTGGATCTCAATTGGGGTCTAATTTTGCGTCACATGTCCATCTAATTTTTAAATTTTTGTGGCAAGTGAATTATTGGGTACAAAAACTAAAAAGTCTAAATCTAATTAAATTTTAAATCATATATATATAATGAAAAACCATTACATATTTTAAAAATATATGGTTTAAAAAAGATGTAAGCTAATATTATGAATAATTTTAACATTTTCAAAAAATATATATAATTTGTACCGTATAATTGTGATTATTTTTAATTGTACATGTACATATACACGGGGTTACACACTAGTATTATGTAGTAGGCTGTTATTGATAAATAAGAAAGTAATTTTAATTGTGAATTCAAATTAAAATTAGTAATAACCCGTTACCTAAAATTTGTTGTGAAAATGTTGTGACATAACAACTCTTTCTTATATGAAAGAAGATTGTTAGGTATCTTACGTACTAAAGCAAGTCACATAATGTAGAATTCACCTAATTTTTGAACTTTTGTCATATTTTTACTTAACTTCTTTTCATTAGTTTGGAGTTTGAACTACAAAGTCGTTTGTTCTTGTGATTAGATATTCAATTATGTTACTTCTTGAAATTACGTGGATATGT
The DNA here is from genome assembly GCA_028535165.1 of Quercus tomentella. NCBI lineage: Eukaryota > Viridiplantae > Streptophyta > Magnoliopsida > Fagales > Fagaceae > Quercus > Quercus tomentella. The sequence goes on from JAPQVY010000012.1 coordinate 15,198,958, forward strand.
ATTCCTACATCTTTATAAGTAATCTTATTGAAATTTTGTTTCTAGTCAATTTTAACAAATTAATTAATTAAGTGTAGCAGAAGAGGCATGCCAAAAAATGAGGAGGAATTATTCAGCAAAATAAATAAAAAATAAAAAATAAAAAGAAGGAGGAGGAATTGAAAAATTGTGCAACCAATTAAGGGACCACGTTTGGTGGATACAATTGAATTGAGAGAAAGAGGCCAAGAACTTCAGCCAGTAAAAAGGATATTTAGCACAAACATATCAATATATAAATATATGACCATCCTACGAGGTGTCCCATTGTAAGATGGTAATATTTACAACCAAACAAAGCCTAAGTTATGTTTAGTCAAAAGGAAAAGATGGCAGGCACACCAGTGCACCACAACTCTTTCTTCATATCTAACCAAATTATGTACTTTCACTTGGAAAACTCAATTTCATGAAGCACACCCTCTTATTTCAAGGCACATACACCACAAATTACACTTCCATGTGATCTTTGCTTTTTCTGTCCATGTTTGATATTTACGCACACTTTTTATGAAGAAATTCTAAATCTCAACTTGAGATTTCAATTTTCGTAAGCAAGTTTCACATATGATATATTATCAATATTAGTCATCAATATATTTATTTGTTTTCTCAGCAAATAAAAAAATAAAAAAAATTGTTTCTCTCTCTCTCAACACTAATATCAAAACTAGAATTTAGATTTCATATTTCCTTCCCCATGTATCACCCATCAAGCATAAACTAATATCAAAACTAGAATTTAGATTTCATATTTCCTTCCCCACGTATCGCCCATCAAGCATAAATTAAACTTTTAAAAATTTAGATATATCATCTTCTCTTTTTTTTGGATTGAAATTTACATGATTCTTTATATAAAATTAAATTTTATTATCGTTAGATGATTTATGTCTTAAATTCGTCTTTGTTTGGATATGTTGAGGTTGTTGGGTGATTAACCAAAGTTACAATAATTTACTTTGATATTAGTTTTATTGTTCTATGCATTAGAAATTATTTCATTCTTTTCATACTATAGTTTTAATGTTTTATATTGAAAATACTGTTTTTTTTATTTATGAATAAGTTTTAATTATTAATGCATATAAAAATCAATTTGGATATGAAAAGGTTAAAAAAGTAGAGAAGAATAACAAAATTAATTGAAATAATGCCAGTACTAAAACAAAACCTACAATTTATGCTACAATTTGCCCATATGATGAATTATGAGTGGTATGTTTATGTTGATCTACGACTTCACCACTTATAACTCGGAAAATGGGCAATTTGTGTGGCAAAGATAGAGTTTATTGTAGTATAACTCAGTTTGGCTGGTCTGAGTACCACTTGAATATTTTTGTGCTTAGAGGGTACGTACACATGTCCCAATCATTAGCTCATTCTCACGCTGGGTATTACTTTACATGAAATTCACTGCGTGTTGAGTGCTTGTGGGGTATACGTACTTACTTGTGCATGCAAACCACATGGGTACCTTTTTATTTCTGGCTAATTGTTGATATGAAATCTGGGTTTTGACAGGTCCAAATCAGTGAAACTAATTAGTACAAGATTGCTTTTACCACTCCCTTGGACATTATGAGTGAAATGTTATGCCTTTTGGCCTTAAGAATGCCCTTAATGAATTCCAGAACATTATGAATATCTTAAGTTCTTTTAGTCATTTCACCATTGTTTACATTGATGATGTTCTTGTTTATTCCAAATCCATTGATGAACACTGGTAACATTTGTATTCATTTCTTGATATCATCAAACTTAATAGTCTTGTTGTCTCTGCTAAGAAAATCAAACTATTTCAAACAAAAACCTGGTAAATTGAAAAGCAAATTTAATATGTTAAATATTGATGACAGTGGTAAAGAAGATATTGATTCAAGGATCCAAATCAAGTCTTCTTTATCACTGTCATCATATATATATATTATCAAATTAGAATCAAATATGAATTTTAATTGGAGTCCAATTATGCATCATGTGTCCCATTTAATTTTTAATTTTTGTGCCAAGTGAATTATTGAGTGTAAAAATCGAAAAATCCAAATCCAATTAGATTCTAAATTGGATTTCAATTGGAGTCTAATTTTGCGCCACATGTCCGTCTAATTTTTTAATTTTTGTGGCAAGTGAATTATTGGGTGCAAAAACTAAAGTGTCTAAATCCAATTAAATTTTAAATCATATATATATATATATAATGAAAAATTATTACATATTTTAAAAATCTATAGTTTAAAAATGGTGTAAACTAATATCATGAATATTTTTAACATTTTCCAAAAAAATATATAATTTGAACCGTATAATTGTGATTATTTTTAATTATATCTGTGCATATGCACGGGATTACACACTAGTATTATGTAGTAGGTTGTTATTGGTAGATAAAAAAGTAATTTTTATTGTGAATTTAAATTAGAACTAGTAATAACCTACTATCTAAAATTTGTTGTGAATATGTTCTGACATAACAACTCTTTTTTTATATGAAAGAAGATTGTTAGGTATATTACGTACTAAAGCAAGTTACATTATTTAGAATTCACGTGATTTTTGAAATTTTGTCATATTTTTACTAAACTTCTTTTCATTAGTTTGGAGTTTGGGAATACAAAGTCGTTTGTTCTTGTGATATGACATGATTAGATATTCAATTATGTTACTTCTTGAAATTTGTAGATATGTATTCCTACATCTTTTTAGGTAATCTTATTGAAATTTTGTTTCTGGTCAATTTTAACAAACTAAGTGATAGGGATATTTTTGTCCAAAAAACTCATCAGTTCACTTTGACCCGTCAGGATGGATGCCTCCTCCAATGGGACTCACCAACCACAAACCCGTCGGGATAAATTCCCTATTCAATATTGTTAGGTTCTAAGACTTTAGGTTTAAATGTATTAGAACTTCATTATATAATGTTAGCAAACCATGATCAAAATGTTTAGTCTTGTTTTAGACTTGCTCAAAGTATTTGTTTGTGAAGTTGGAATCGAGTAATTGCAAAAAATTACTATTGACTTTCTGCAAGGCTCGATCGATCGAAAATTAGACTCAATTGATCGAAGCTCGTGCAGATTGTATTTTTTGCAGAATTTTCCAACTTAGCCCAAGCCCGTTTGACGTGTAGGGTTTTATGTTTTGCCTTAAGTATAAAAGGAAAAACCCTAACCACATTTTAGTGTTGTTGTTTATGCTGTGTGTATGAATCTCTTGTGAGATCTAGAGGTGTTTGCCTTCATACATAGGGTTTCCAATCTCAAGATTGATGTCGAGAGCTTGGTAATCGTTTCAATTGCTGCATATAGAGCTTAAAGAAAAACACAAGTGGGAGTACTTGTGGTTGCTGTGAATCCAAGAAAGAAGTAGTCCGTAGACTCGAAGCTGTCACGTGGTCGTGGTAGTAAGTTTCCTACTCGAGATAGCAATAGGATATTAGTGGTCTAAGTCGCTATTGTGTAAACTTCAATTCTTTCATAGTAGATCTGTTTTACCTTGAGGATAGCTAGGTTAAATCCTCCCCCAATTTTTTACCGGTTTGGTTTTCCTGGGTTATCATATCATTGTGTTATTTATTTTCCGCACTGTTTCAATGATACGATTTATTTGTGTTAACCTAGATCTGCATAATTTACCTAAGTTAATCACTTGGCTAAATAACTAGGTTAATCTGTTTATGTTTAAGGGGTCTAAAAACGTACAAATATCCTCAACATCACCACGGTTCAATGGTCCACTCTTCCTAAAGACCAATTAGGTAGCTCGGGTATGTGCTCGACGGGCTATTCATACCTCATCCTCTACTCGCATAGTAACGGATGGATGTTTGTGCCGATGGATGGGTGATCATGCCGACGGTTGAGTGTACTAGGTCCCACAAGCCTTTACGTATTCTCCACTCATGTGCCCCTAGATGAAAATAACTTGAACACCGCTTCCAAAGACCCTACTACACGTTCATATCCTCCCTATATAGGAAGAGAAACCTTGAGATCTTGGAGCCTTAATTCCAAATCTTCTCTACAAGGAAAGCTCCTACATTCTAGGGATCTTGGTCAGCTCTACACCACTATATAAGCACCAAACCTTCTCTTCTTTAAGGTACGTGAAAATTCCTAACTCTCATACTATTGAGTTCTAGGAGATTTTCCTATCATTGACTTAAACTTTGAAGGGTCTTTGGTCGGCACCCTACCAATGCTCTTTGTTGGTTCTTTGTTTTCTTATTCTTCAGGTACCCTAGTTGGCGTGCGTGTGGACGAACAACTCACTGACAATTTTTTGCATCATCATTAAGTATAGCAGAAGAGGCATGCCAAAAAACGATTGAGACATCCTTGGAGACTTTGATCACACACTTCCATGTGGAGAAGGAGGCTAGAGGACAAAATGCACTCATGATACAAGAGAGCAATGGTAATTCCACCACAAAGGTAAACCTTATTTCTACAAATAATAATATGTCCAAAAAATCATTTTCCTAGAAATTGTAAATGGAGCCTAAAAAGAGAGTTTTCAAAAATAATAATAGACCACAAGGAAGGGGAAACTCGAATAAAAATAACAATAAGAATCAAGGACCCCCTTCACAAGATCAAATTAATGTATCTTGTTCTGTCTGTGGCAAGAGTGGGCATATTGCTTGATTTTGTAAATTTCGGAAACGTGAAGCTGTTCCACAGGCTAACATAACTGAGGAGCCTTTACACTTCGTCCATGAGGAAGAATTTGATGTCAAGTTTTTTGTTTAACAAGGCTGACTTCAAGTAGACTATGGAATCTGATAATTATGTAATCACTAAAAAAGGATTATTTATGGGCAAGGGTTATGCTTGTGATGGAATGTTTAAGTTAAATGTTGAGAATAATAAAGAATCTACCAGTTCAGTTTATATGCTTTCTTCTATTAATTTTTGGCATGCTCGTTTGTATCATATAAATAGTAGATATATGGGAATCATGAGTAGTTTAGGATTAATTCCAAGACTATCATAGATTTTGAAAAGTGTGAAACTTGTTGTAAAGCTAAGATTATCAAAAGGCCTCATAAAAAAGTGTTGTAAGAAATACCGAATTGCTTGAGTTAATTCACTTTGATTTATGTGAATTTGAGGGAATTTTAACTCGTGGAGGAAATAGATATATTATCACTTTTATTGATACTTTCTCAAAATATACAACTGTTTATTTGTTGAAAAATAAAAGTGATAATTTTGAAAAATTACAAGATTTTTTAAAAGAAGTTATCAATTCGGTAAAAAAATAAAAAGAATAAGAAGTGATAGAGGTTGTGAGTATGAATCAAGTGTGTTCAACTCATTTGTTCAGACGTTGGGAATTATCTATGAAACTACTGCACCATATTCACTTGCTTCTAATGGTGTGGCAGAAAGAAAAAATAGAACTCTAATTGAGCTAACAAATACCATGTTAATGAATCTGGTGCACCTTTACATTTTTGGGGTGAAGTTATTTTAACTGCATGTCATGTTTTGAATAGGGTGCCACATAAATAGTCACATACCGCACCTTTTAAGATGTAGAAAGGACATAAGCCAAATTTAGGATATTTGAGAGTATGGGGTTGTCTTGCTCATGTAAGGCTTACTGACTCTAAAATACCTAAATTAGGTATAAGAACTACTACTTGTGCTTTTCTTGGTTATGTGATAAATAGTACATCCTACAAATTTTTTGATCTTGAAAACAAAATAATTTTTGAATCTGGTGATGCAATTTTTCATGAAGAAAAATTTTCTTTTAAATTGAAAAATAGTGGGGGTGAAGAAAATATTTTGTTACAACCTAGTTCTTCTACATCTCATTTAAAAAATCAAGAAAATTTTGAAATAGAACCTAGAAGAAGTAAAAGAGCTAGAGTTGAAAAGGATTTTGGTCTTATTATTTTGTTTTTAACATTGAGGAAAATTCCCAAAATTTAAAATAAGCTTTAATATCACCTAATGCTATATTATGGAAAGAGACTGTAAATGATGAAAATTTCTAATTTCTAATAGAACTTGGAAATTAGTAGATTTTCCATCGGATTGTAAGACCATAGGTTGTAAATAAGTCCTCATAAAAAATTTAAAACTAGATGGATCAATAGATACATTTAAAACTAGACTTTTTGCAGAAGGTTTTAAACAAAAAGCTAATCTTGATTTCTTTGATGCTTTTTCTCCGGTAACGAGAATTACATCTATTAGATTGTTAATTGTTATTGCCACAATTTTTGATTTGAAAATTCATCAAATAGATGTAAAAATTGCTTTTTCTAAATGGGGACATAGAGGAAGAGATTTATATGGACCAACCTGAAGGTTGTGTAGTGTCTGGACAAGAAAGCAAGGTATGTAAGCTAACCAAATCCCAATATGACTCTTTAAAAGGAAGATCCTCATAAAAGCACTTATTTTACGGGATCCTTTCCATATAACGATTTTGTTGATTAGGGTTAATCGTGAGGTGTAAGATATTTCCTTTTGAAGTTTCTTAAGGACTACCTAAACCACGTGGAAGTTTCTAGTTGAAGTTTCGCAGTCCACATTGTATCTGTCACCTTAAGGACTACTTACACCATGTGGATGTCACGTGGCCTTACCGTCGTCCATATTGTATCCGTCCACTTCCTCATCCGTCCTCTTCTGTACACGCTCCCCGTCTTCTTCCATTACCTTGATCACAAGCTAAAGGTACTGTCACTCGTGACTGATTCAGTAGAATAAGACCGTCTACATCTATTTCTCCCTCTTCAGTTGCCCCCTCACTCTACGGATCCGTCCCCTAATGTTAGGACGGATCCGTGGAGTGACGATCTAATTTTAACTTTGGGAGATGCGTTCTGATTGACAGGCTAGCCTAGGGTCATAAATGCCGTAGGTACACATGGTGCATTTTTATTGGTTAATTGCTCGAACTGAAGCGTCCCTTCGTCTTTCGTGCCGTTACCTCTATATATACATGCTCCTTTATCTTTCATTTTCACTTTCTGCAACAAATTTACAACCAGAGCGCTACCATCCTCTTCACCAAACCGACATACCGTCTTCTTGGCGCTACCGTTTACTTGGTGTTCCGTCGTCCATACCTTTTTCTGTTGCCTTCTCCGTTTTGCTCCCTCGATAAGTATCATTTACTTTAAGTTGAATTTCCTTTGTCATTTATTTAAATTTTGCCAACCCGTCATCTATGTAGACCATCAGAGTCTTAGGGTTTGTCCGTCACTTGTAGGTGATTGATGTCTAGTGCGTCGAGTGAACAGTTATGTGTCCGCGAAGGAGCGGGCTACGATGAGGTGTATCCGTTAGGTCAAAACGACCCCGGCACCTCTTCTAAAGAAAGGGTCCCGTCCGCCAATTCACCTTCCACGGAGGATGATGATTTAGACAGAGACGGATCAGAAAGTGATTCAAATGAAGACATAGGAAATGATGAGCCCCCCGTCCAATCCGTCATAGGCCCTGATGGATTCCGGGAGTTCATTATGCTCCCGTTGTGGACGATAAATGATTTCAACTTGTCCATCAAACAACGTCACTTCAACACACTTAGGGAGAAGTACTAGATACCCGTCAACATTCCAATGCGTCTCTCCGAACGCCTGGAGAGTATTTTTGGGTGCAGAAATGCTATACGGAGTGATGACCGATGCGGCACGTAGGATGACAGTGGAAGAGTTCTTCCATTGCTACCATCCGTCTGAAATCACACAGTCAAGAGGCATGTACAGTTTCGTGCCGAGGAGCCCATTACTTAGGCTAGTGTGCGACACCCCCGACTCCAACAAGAACTGAAAGAATCGCTATTTCTTTATCCAAGCTGACGAATGGATGTGTCACCCTAGTGACCAAGAATACATGCCCATGGACAAAACCTGGGGCATTATGCCCTCGTCCAGTATGCATCCGTCTTTATGTGGTTCGTACTTTAAATTTTTTTTTTTTTTTTTTTGATATTCTAACCGTTTTCTATTGCAGCTCGGAACTGTCCAGAAGTCACACTTGAGGAGTGGAGTTTCTTGGAGAAGATTTTCACAACCACCAAGCTATCTAACAGGTCATGGACCAAGCTTGTTACTTTGGACACCCTCCAATGGCATTGTGACGGTCCCGAACCAATTACAGCTGCTCGTCGTTACGATACACAAATTTGCCAACGTAAGTCCGTTGTCCAATCCCTTAATTTCTTTCTTCCTTTACAAGTTATCTAACTCCTTTTATCCATCCACCTTTGTGCAGAAATGGAAGAGAGCAAAAGAAGGGCTTACATCAAGCAGTAAGCTACCAAGAAAAAGCAAGAGGGGAATTTACCTCCTAAGGCAACGGGCCAGGCCAATCCGTCAGCCAAAAGGAAGCCGTTCAAGAAGCTGGATCGTCCACCTAAGAAGCCTAAAGTGGTTCCGGAGCCAACCGTTGGTGAGACTGCTGCCACCGGCAAGTTGCCCCCTAAGCTTGGACCGAGGAAGGGGAAGGGACTGATGAAGGGTGCTGACCCCGTCACCAAGAAGCGCACTGTCCTCCTCCGTGAGGACTCAAGGTATGCGCTCAAGCAGTTGTCGTCCATCATCCAAGACGATGACTATAAAGACTTAGGCAATCATGCCACTTAGGCCATGGGGGAGACGGGCCTATTCAGTTTGGTTCAGGCATGTTTTTCCGTCCTCTTTCCTCTGTTCCTTCCCATTGTCTTGTTCTAACATTAGTCTATGATTCTTGCAAAGGGTCATCATGATGAAAGGCCTCATGGACCGATGTACGTCCCACGAGACGGTGATCACTCGTCTGAGGGAAAAGGTGGAGGCGAAGGACTCAGAGCTAAGGGAGCTGATGGCTTGGAAGGACGTCTAGATTACCAAGCTTGATTATACAAAGCAACTCTTGAAGGAGTCGGAGGCACAAGTTGAGGCACTAAAGAAGATTCTTAAGGATAAGGAGGCGGAGATCTCGGAGGCAAAGTGTCACCTCCGTCAGGCCAAGGAGGATGTAGTGCGAGTACCGTGACTCCGACGCCCTATTGAAGGAGCTTGGTGGCTCCTTTGCTAACGATTTTGACGACTGCTTCTGTCAGGTCAAAACCTCCTTCCCTGACCTGGATCTTTCTCACGTTTCCATTGACACCCAAGCTCAAACTCCTACCCAGCCTGCCTACTTTGAAGGAACCGACGAGCTCTTCGCCGATGAGACCAACCCTGACCCTCAAGGTGACAATGATGGTGTTAATGTTAACAAAGAAAAATCTGTGGAGGATGCTGCCCGTCACCTTGAAGGTGATCAGACCATGGAGGAGAAGGCCGAAGATACCCCTGCTGTCCAGTCATAGATTTTTCTATTTTACTTGTAAATTTGTAGCTTTTAACTTTTTTGAGAAAACTATACTTATTTTCTTCCATCAATCCAAGATGTAAACATTTGCCTTTTTGTGGGCTTTTATTAATTATCTCTATTTATTTGTCGCTTATGCTTGTTCATTCATATGTTGCTTTCTATTTCCAAATTTTTGCTAACTTGACCATTTATTTGAGAATTTAATATACCCATCCATCTGTTTACTTGTGAACTTTACAATATTTATGCTATCCTCAAGGGTCGGCCCGTCCTATCATGACTTTGATAATCCTTTTGGATAAACCCGTCCATTTATAATTTTGACTCGTCCCTTGAGATGAACCCGTCCACTTAATGTGAACGCTGTCCATTTCTGGATTTTACATTATCTTTGATTACCCCTCATGATGAACCAGTTCACTTATGGACTTTCAGTTCATTCTTTGGCAAAACTGTTCACTTTTGGACTAATTTTTAGCTCACCCTTTGGGGAATCCGTCCACTTATGGACTTGATATAATCTTGATCACCCCTTAAGATGGACCCGTCCACTTATGGACTAATTTCAGCTCACTCTCTGGTGAACCCGTCCACTTGTGGACTAATTTTTAGTTCACTCTTTGGTGAACCCATCCACTTATGGACTAGATATAATCTTAATCACCCCTTAGGATGAACTCGTCCACTTATGGACTAATTTTGTCTCACTCTTTGGTGAACCCGTCCACTATTCTGGACTTTTAATGGAAGTCATCCTTATAGGATGAATCCCGTCCACTTTGTGGACTTAGTAAATACAAATCATCCCTTTAGGATGAACCCGTCCACTAGCTATGAACCCGTCCATTATATGGACTAGGTAAACTTAAGCCATCCCCTTAGGATGGACCTATCCTCTTTATGGACTCCATAATCTTAGATCACCACTTAGGATGAACCCGTCCACTTAGGACTTAATAATGATAATGTAGAAATGCAGATAACATACACATGAAATTTTTGAATAACTCCTCTTATTGTAAAAAATTTGCAGATAAAAATTGCCTTTTGATAAACGAAAAATCTACCCTTCGGGCTTAAAAGAAGCTGTAGATAATAAAAATTAAACTAAAAGGAAATAAACTGGAAATGAGGAGTGTCGTCGCCCTTGCCACTGCCTACTGGTAGTACTTCTTTAGGTGCTTTGCGTTCCATGGGTGATGCAACTTTTGCCCGTCCAATGTCTCTAGGTGGTAGGTTCCCTTCCTACGCCATGATGCAACTCTGTATAGTCCTTCCCAGTTAGGTCCTAGCTTCCCCTGCGAGGTGTCTTTTGTGGCACCCATCACCTTTCTTAAGACAAAATCTCCAACCTGGAAGTCCCTATGTCTGACCTTGGAGTTGTAGTGCTTGGCCATAAGGTCTTGGTATCATGCTAGTCTTTGCTCAGCTGTTGCTCTGACCTCGTCCACCAGATCAAGCTGCAGGCGTAGTGCTTCGTCGTTTCTTCCATCATCATGGTTTCCTATTCGGTAGTTGATGAGCCCTACTTCAACTGGAATGACTGCGTTGCTTCCATATGCTAGTCGAAACGGTGTTTCTCCTGTAGGTGTCTTTACCGTTGTCCTGTACACCCATAAGACGCTTGGCAGTTCCTCCGACCATATACCATTTGCCCCCTCGAGTCGGGTCTTGATGATCTTGAGCAAGAACTGGTTCGTGACCTTAACATGTCCATTGGCCTAAAGGTGGGCGGGAGATGAGTAGTGATTCTTGATCCGCAGTTGTGAGCAAAAGTCTCTGAATGCGTCATTGTCGAACTTCGACCCGTTGTCTGAGACCAGCACTCGGGGTATACCGTACTTGTAGACGATGTTCCTCCTTACGAAGCTTTGCACATTTTTTTCCATGATGGTGTCCAGTGCTTTTGCTTCCACCCACTTGGTGAAGTAGTTTATGCTGACCACCAGGAATTTTAGCTGTCGAATTGCTCTATCTAAAGTGCTAGAGCTGTGATGAATTATGCGTACCTTGATTTGTGAGGGTTTTGGGGTTTTTATAGTAGTATAGAACCGACTTTATTTCTTGGGGAAGGGGAGCTTTTCTTTAAAAGGAAGATCCTCATAAAAGCACTTATTTTACGGGATCCTTTCCATATAATGATTTTGTTGATTAGGGTTAATCGTGAGGCACAAGATATTTCCTTTTGAAGTTTCTTGAGGACTACTTAAACCACATGGATGTCAAGTGACCTTGCCCCTGTCCACATTGTATCTGTCACCTTGAGGACTACTTACACAATGTGGATGTCACGTGGCCTTACCGTCGTCCATATTGTATCCATCCACTTCCTCATCCGTCCTCTTCTATACACGCTCCCCGTCTTCTTCCATTACCTTGATCACAAGCTAAAGGTACCGTCGCTCGTGACTGATTCAGTAGAATGAGACCGTCTACGTCTATTTCTCCCTCTTCAATAATGTTTGGTTTACTCCCAGAAATCTTAATTGAATTTTTTCCATTCTATCTTTAGATTTGTAAATCCAATATAAGTCTTTTTAAAAAAATAATAATAATAATCTTCCTCTAAATCAATAATGAAAAACAAAATATAAACTATAAATTATGACAAATTCATTAAAACTATAGTCTAAAAGAAGAAAAAATGAATATATCAACAGAGTTGTCTATCCTATTTTTGTTGTTTTGGCGGAAAGAGATAATGTTATTTTAGCGGGAAGAGATAAAGACAAAGGAAAAGATATTGATGATTTGTTTTATATTTTATCTCAATTGTTAATTTATAAAAAAATATAATTTCTTTTAAGTTTGGGAATCTGCATACCCACCTGTTTTAAAGGGATATATTCCACATTCCTACTGAAAGGGGGTTAAAGAGGGAATCCAGATTCCCTTAGCATTTGATTCCCTAGTGTGATTTGCAACCAAACATGGGAATCTTTAAAATTATTTCACTCACAAATGCATAATACTCATCACACCCCTAGGTTTTTTTTTTTTTTTTTTGTGATTAGAAAATGTAATAATCTCAACTTATAGTAGATGTAAATTATTAATCTTTACCAAAAAAAATAGAAGAGTTTCTGAGCACGCGCGTCAGAGGCTAGTATTCCGCAATTATCATCATGTTCGAGTGCGTGCTCAGAAGCTAGTATTCCATAATTATCATCATGTTTGGCAGTTTTGTTAATGCAATGATCAATGTAGTAATTCCAAATTATAATGGATGCAAATTATTAAAGTTAGAGTTAGAATTAGAATTAATTTAAAGTTGAATAGGTATCAATGTTTCCCTAAAATTGAAACTAATCCTAGCGTTCACGGATCTGAAATAGCATAAGGATATATTCGTAAATAAGTACAAAAGAAAAGCGCATTAAATTTCTTCTACAAGAAAACCTTTTTTTATCAAAAAAAAGGAAACTATTTTTTTATAACAAAAAAAAAACAACAAACGTTTTTTTTTTTTTTTTTAGAAGAACAAACGTTTATTATATATAGATACTTTTTTTTTTAGAAGAAAGAGAAGGTGTTTACTTTAAACTCAAATACTTATTATCTTATTTACAATTTTTTTTTTTAACTTTATCCAAAAACATTTTTGGTAAATCAGTATGGACAAAAACTTCTATCTTTTATTTTTCCAATAAAGTTGCTGTTTTTTTTTTCTTATGACTATAATATAATTTATTTAAAAATAAAAATATTAGATGAAAATTTTGGATTGTAATCAAGTTGAGACTTATCAACTTAGAAATTATAGGAGAAAAAGATAAGAACAAAAAAAATATATATCTATTTTTTAAAAAATCTAATTCCCATGCATTGCCCGGATTTAGGTATTATAAACTCATAAAAAATATAATATTATTTAAAAAAAAAAAGATAAATGAATTATTATTGTAGGGCTCTTGGGCCCAGGAGTTCATTGTTTACCTGTATATTGGGCCTGTGGCCCAAGCCGAGGACAAGGATCTATCCGAGGAGGAGAAGTCTTCGTCAGAAGAGACTGTATTGATGAACAAAAAGGTTAGCTTTGGTCATAATGGCTCAAGAGAGTGGGTCGAGGATGAATAAGTCCTCGGCATAGTTGTCAAAATGTGAATCATATCGTGAATTGATTTTTGATTTTTTCGTATCGTGTATCGTATCGTATCGTGTATCGTAAAATACACAAATACTTAATAAAATTTATAAAAAATTATAGATATACATATATAAATGGCATATTCATTATAAATTTTAAATATATTCAACTAATGACTAATTTATTCATCACTTATGTAATAATATTTAACAAGCTAACTAAATAAATCAACCTATCATGTGTTTATAACATACACATTCAAATGGTTTAAATTTAAAAGTGATAATATATTACAAATGATCAAAAAATAATAATTTATTTTCATCATATTGCCTAATAAACCCCATCTAAGTCAATGCTGTCATCATGTTTATCATTTTGCAAACTTATTTCTTCATTAAAATTTTCTTCATCGTCATTAACATTTACTATCTCTCCTTGTTCTTTTTATTTTAATAATTAGAAAAAAAAAATCTTCTTGGCATTCTAGGGGCCGTTTGGTATGGTTATTTGAGCAACACTTTTCAGTTTTTAAACAACATTACACGTATTTCTACACACTTTTTCATCCACACGTATTTTCAAAAAATACAAACAACGTTACTAGAACAACGTTACTAAATGGCCCCCTAGTTTCTTGGACTTATAACAATAATGACAAAAATAAAATAAAAATAATTATATTGTCAATTAATATCTTATTCATTGTATAGAAAATAAATTTGCAAATATTAAAGTGAAGTGTAAGTGTGTACTGTGTAGTCTAAATTTTATAGGAAAAAAATAGGGGAAAAAAACTTATGAATATGTTATTTTATTAGGTCAAATTAAGTAAACTAATAATTTTGTATTAAAAACAAGTCTAGCAACTTGTTAGATTCAAATAAAAGTACAAATTTTAACAAAAAATCTCATTTTAAAACATTTTTCTATGTATCGTACGATACGTACAATTTTACGATATAATACGATTCATACGATACACACATTATATCGTACAATTCATGAGCACTTACGATACGCCGATACGATACAGAACTTTTACACACGATACGATACGTATCGTACTATACATATCGCGTATTGTACAATACTAACAACTATGGTCCTCGGCTAGACAAAGCCGAGGTCTTAAGAGATGGTCTATCAACAAGGGTGACGATCCCGAAAATTCCATTGGAGCAGATAAGCATTGCAGAGACATCAAATGGGGAGGAGTCCTAAAATATCTTAGGAGAAAGCTGCTGTCTTTGCATTAAATGCACTGCAGCTAACTCTCTGGCCGCATTAATGTGGAGATGATGCATGAACAGTGGATTTCAGCCTTACAGCTACTACATAAGGACTTATGGGAAGTGCTGATAGGACAAGTATCCACACTGACCATTTGGCATGTACGTGGAAGGTGGAGATGAAAAGGAAAGACAGTATAAAAGAAGAAGGAGGGAGTGAGAGAGGTGATCGGGAAAATCAGGAAAGAAACACTGTAGCAATCTAGAACCAGACTTGTAACATTACCTAAGAACAATATATAAGAACCAGTGTCCTCGGACTTCGTCGAGGATGTTTTTTCTTCAGTTTACACTTGTGTATTTTCATTCTTTTGTCATCAAACCTACCTAATTTGTTGTTTGGTTAACTAAAACTCAGTTTTCTAACTCATTCTCTACAAATTCTTTGTTTTAGGCTTTTTAGGCCTAAGTCCATTCATACCTTGGGCTAGGATCCCAAATCTGGTCCTTACAATTATTATATAATTGAAAGTAAAAATCATGCTACATGTGTGTATATGTATATATATGCATCAAAAAAAAAGTATAAATTTAATATTTAGAAAGAATCCATAAAACAATTGAAACAAAGTTAGGCATAAACTCATAAAATGTATAATTTTATTAAAAAAATAATAGCTAAATGAATTATTATTGTTAGGTTCTAAGGAATTAGGAACTAATGTATTAGAACTCTATTTTGTAATGAAACCATGATCAAAACGTTTTAGTCTTGTTTAGACTTGCTCAAAGTATATGCTTTTTATGTAAAGTTGGAATCGAGTTGCTGCAGGATTTACTGTGTAAATCTGCCTGGCTTGATCGATCGAGAATTAGACTCGATCGGTCGAAAGTCGTGCAGATTTTTTTTTTCTGCAAAATTTCCAACTCAGCCCAAGCCTGTTTGATGTGTAGGGTTTTATGTTTTGCCCTAGGTATAAAAGGGAAAACCCTAGCCACGTTTTATGTTGTTCCTTATGCTGTGTGTGTGAATCTTTTGTGAGATCAAGAGGTGGTTGCCTTCACATACACTTAGGTTTATAAGATTCAAGATTATGTCAAGAACTTGGTGATCAATTCAGTTGCTGATTCAAGAGCTTAAAGATACACAAGCGGGAGTGCTTGTACTTGCTGGGAATCAAAGAAAGAAGTAGTCTGTGGATTCGGAGCTGTCACATGGTCGTGGTAGTAAATTTCCTACTCGAGGTAGCAATACGATGTTAGTGGTCTAAGTCGATATTGTGTAAACTTCAATTCTTTCATGGTGGATTCAGTTTTACCTTGAGGATAGCTAGGTTAAATCCTCCCCAGATTTTTTACCGGTTTGGTTTTCCTGGGTTATCATATTGTTGTGTTCTTTATTTTCCACACTTTACAATAATATGATATGTGTGTGTTAACCTAGATTTGATAATTTGACTAAGTAATCACTTGGCTAATTACCTAGGTTAATCTGGTTGTGGTTTTAAGGGGTCTAAAAAAATTTTATTATTATTATTATTATTATATAATTGAAAGCAACAATCATGCTACATATATGTATATATTATATTTTTCAGTCAAAATGCCTCAATAAGATTAAGGACATAAATTGGTGTAACATCAACTCAATGAACATATATTAGTCTAAAAATATAACTAATGTTGTTGAATGACTAAAGAACGATTAAATAATTATAATCTTATATAAATATAATCACTCCAAAAACATTGTTCATTAAAAGTGTTTAAATAGTATTATTTAAAGCCAAAAATATATATTATTTTATGGACTTACTTTCAAATCAGAACTATGTAGATCTGTCTTTCTAATTCTACCTATACCATGAAATTGTTTGTAACTCTAAGCAATGTCACTTCCAGTAGAGAAATCACTATTCATTCATAATCAATCTTCTTTTTAATCTTGCAAGTCTTGTTATTTTAACATTGTTCAACTATTTAACCCAAACAATATATGCCGCAAACAACTAACAGTAAATATTATTTGAAAGACGAATTAAGTGCATATAGACTGTAAAAAAAAATACTTGCATGTAGGTCGACGGTGGCGAAATCACTGTACAGCAACCTATGATTTTGGAGAGACCTCGAATGAGTAGGAAAAAAAAGTGTGTTTATGTGTACTGTCTATGATCTGAAACAGTTAGACAATTCTCCTAGTAGTTTTGAGGTATGGTCTCCCTTCCCCCCCCCCCCCCCCCTTTGCCTTTCAAGTTTTGGTATAAGATGGATTGGATTTAGCTCTACACATTAGCTTTTGCTTGAGCTTGACCTATAATGCAATAACATTGCAATTACTCACGTCACACGAATGTCAATTACCACATGCTCTCTCTCTATGTTTTTATTATTTTAAATAAAAAGATTAAACGAAGAATTTGAATTGTAATCAAATAAAAAGTTTTATGGGAACTGGAACTCTCCCAAGCAGGAGTCTTTTCTCTCGAAACTTCTCGAGCGCTCACTCTACCTAGATAGTAGATATCCTTTCTTTGGCAAAAGCTAGGTTCTCTTTTCTAATCTCAACTGAAGGTAATCATCCTAGGAAGTCAATCGGCCATGGAGGAAGATCTAATCGAAGAACTCAAGCACATGAAGCTAACAAAAGAATAAGAAACACAGATTGCGGTATCAGGGGAAGGCAAAAGGGAGCTGATCGAAGAGTGCGAACTGAGTTTGGTGGGAAGATTATTGTCAGACAGAAAGCAAAATCAGAGAGCTTTGAAGAGCACGCTGTGATCGGCATGGAAAACAGGGTCAGATTTGAGGATTGTGGAAGTAGGGAATGATACTTACCAGTTCAAATTTTCAAGCGAATATCAGATGAGATGGGTCGAGACTAATGGTCCATGGAATTTTGAGAACAATCTCTTGCTTCTCAAAAGGTGGGAAAAGGGGATGACAGCAAATAACATCTCCTTTACCCATTCCCCATTTTGGCTACAAATTTAGGGCTTGCCATTCGATATGATGTAGGAAAAAATTGGAAGGGACATTGGCAATAGTATCGAAATTTTTATGGCTGCGGATTCGAAATCAGGGTCTTCAGATCAAGTGAAATTCATGAGGATCTGTGTGAACATCCCGCTGGATAAGCCACTAAGGCGGTGCAGAGTTGTGGCTAGCCCGGAAGGGAAGAAATTTCAAGTCTATTTCCTCTATGAGAGACTCCCTGTATTTTGTTTTCTCTGTGGAGTAATGGGGCATGATGATCAGCATTGTACGTGCTCGGAAAGGCAAACGGAAGAACTTCCTCAGTATGGTGATTGGTTGAGAGCTCAGGGAGGAAGTAAGATGGGCAGTCAAAAGAAGGATCAGGCGAAGACAATGGTAACACAAAGCATAATTCAAAATCTAGCGGCGATGGGACAAAATGCATCACCGGAGATGGCAGGAAAGGGAGAACAAGATGCAGTAAGGAGGAGCCAGGAAACAAGCGGGAATCTCGAGAAGCAAAAGGTCAATAGAAACTCTGCTAGTATGTCAGATAGTGATAGTGACTTGTCAAACTCTTTATTTCAGATTCAAATTCAAAATAGCCAAACTGGAGAAATAGAAGCATGAAGGATGGGCCTAGGAAAAGAAAAGGCAGGTAAACAAATGTCTGGGCCAAACGGAAGTATTAACCAAGAGCAGTCAATGAGCAGTAATATTTAGGAACCATCATTGGGCCAAGAGCACATGGAAACTGTAGAAACTGAGGAAGTAACTAGCCCAATAAAAGCCCAAAAAGATCCAATTGGAGAACAGAGCAATAATAAAGAGATAGAAAAAGCCCAAGGCAGAAAAGAAAAGTGGAAGAAGCTAGCCCGGGGTCAAACAGTAAGCAATGAAACAGTAATGGAATTCAATGATAGTACAGTGGGGATAAAGCATAGTCTCTGGGAAGAGGAAGAAGATGAGGAAGGCATGCAGAAAAGGGCACGTGCAGGTGAGTCAGTTTCTCTTAACTTAACGGCGGTGGCTGCTAGGTAGCACCGCCGAGAGCCATGAATTCCTTAAGCTGGAACTGCCGAGGAATTGGGAATCCCTGGACAGTTCGAGCGTTGCGTGATTTAGTGCAACAATGGAATCCCAAAATTGTCTTCCTTATGGAGACAAAAGCAAGTGTTAGAAAGATGACAAAAGTAAAAGAAAGGATTGGTTTCCCAAATGGTTTAGTTGTCCCTAGTGAAGGTAAAAGTGGTGGAATTGCCCTGTTGTGGATCAGAGAAATGGAGGTTGAAATTAAAAGCTTTTCGAGATTCCATATTGATGCGATTGTTACAGATCATTCCTTGGACCTCAAATGGAGACTTACGGGGTTTTATGGGAATCCAGACACAAACTTGAGAAGAGAGTCCTAGAATCTCCTTAGAATGTTGAATTCTCAATACCAGATGCCATGGATGTGTATGGGAGATTATAATGAAATCCTGTCAGCAACTGAGAAATGTGGAGGACCGGAAAGATCTCAAAACCAGATGGAAGGTTTCAGAAATGTAATTAATGAGTGTGGTTTTCAAGATATGGGGTATGTGGGACCTAGTTTCACTTGGTGCAATCGAAGATCTGAATGGGAGAGAATTCGTCTTAGATTGGACAGGGTGTTTGGCTACAGCTGATTGGATGGAGCTCTATCGTACTTCAAAGGTATTCCACATAATGGAATCGACTTCGGACCACTGTGCTCTCTTACTGACTGACAAACAAGCCTCACCCAACCGTGGAAAGAGACAATTCTATTTTGAGGCAGCTTGGATCAGATATGAAAAATGTAGAGAAATCATTCAGGAGGTATGGAAGAACCATTCTGGGCTGTAATCTTCAAGTGGACTAGTAGAAGGTTTAAAAGACTGCGCAACTAGATTAGCAAGATGGAATAGTTTTGATCTAGGCCATATTCCACAAAAAATTCAAGAAAAAAGAAAGAGCCTTCAAGCTATGATCCAAGCTGATCTGGATGGGAACAATGGGGAAGAAATTGACAGGATTAGCAAGGAAATTAATGAGCTCTTGGATGTGGAAGAAACGAAATGGCATCAAAGATCAAGGGTTCAGTGGTATCAAAAAGGGGATAGGAATACCCAATTCTTCCACCACAAAGCATCCCAGCGCAGGAAGAAGAATGAAATTAATGGGCTATGGAACAAAGAAGGAAAATGGTGTGAAGGAACGGGGGACATTGCTAATGTAGCTACTGACTATTTCAGGGAGTTATTCACAACTTCATCCCCAACTAGAGATAATGAGGTGGCAGAACTGATACCAAGGAAAATCACTGAAGAGATGAATGCGCACCTTACAAAAGAATTCCACAAGGAGGAAATTTTCCAAGCTATCCACAGTATGCATCCGACAAAAGCCCCAGGACCCGACGGTATGCCTGCTATCTTTTATAAAAAATATTGGGATATAATTGGTGATGATGTGTCTGAAATAATCCTTAATATTCTTAATTCAAATGCACCAATGGCAGATTTGAATAAAACGAATATATCCCTCATGCCCAAAATAAAAAACCCAACCAAAATGAGTGATTTTCGACCCATCAGCCTATGCAATGTTTCTTATAAGATAATATCCAAGGTTCTTGCTAATAGGCTTAAACCTATTCTATCCACCATTATTTCTGAAAATCAAAGTGCTTTTGTTCCTGGCAGACTTATAACTGATAATGTTCTTGTAGCTTTTGAAATTATGCACTATTTAATGAAAAGAAAGGGGGGGGAGGGAAGGGCAGCTATATGGCAGTAAAACTCGACATGAGCAAAGCTTATGACCGGGTTGAGTGGGGTTTTTTAGAAAAAATAATGAAGAAAATGGGCTTCAATGATAAATGGATTAATCTAATTATGAAGTGTATATCTACTATCTCTTATGCTGTACTTATCAATGGGGAGGCTCATGGATGTATAACCCCTACAAGGGGTTTTTGCGTCAAGGAGATCCCATCTCTCCATACTTATTCCTCCTTTGTTCTGAAGGTTTTATAGGATTGATAATGGAGGCAGCTAGGAACAAAAAGCTTTCTGGAATCTCAATATGCAGAGGAAGCCCAAGAATAACCCACTTGTTGTTTGCTGATGACAGCATTTTGTACTGCAAAGCATCAGGAATGGAAAGTAAGGAGCTTGTAAACATCCTTCAGAGGTATGAAGAGGCGTCGGGTCAGAAAATAAACACAGACAAGTCATCTGTCTTTTTCAGTCAAGATGCAGATGAAGGAACAAGAAGTGAAGTGAAGGAAATTCTTGGCCCAATGCTTGATGCCCATCCGAAAAAATACCTGGGGCTTCCATCCTTAATTGGTAGATCAAAGAAACAAATTTTCAATGAAGTAAAGGAGAGGGTGGGGAAGAAGCTAATGGGATGGAAAGAAAAATGCTATCCATAGGTGGAAGGGAGATTCTGATAAAAGCAGTAGCCCAGGCAATACCAACATATACAATGGGATGTTTTTTGCTCCCAAAAGGGTTATGTGAAGACATTGAAAGAATGATGAGAAATTTCTGGTGGGGACAAAGGCAGCAAGAGTCTAAAATTGCATGGGTTGGATGGTCTAAGATGTGTAAATCAAAATGGGAAAGTGGTATGGGTTTTAGAGATATCAAAATGGGAAGGTGGTATGGGTTTTAGAGATCTCCATGCTTTCAACTTGGCGATGTTGGCAAAACAAGGGTGGCGAATGTTAGTAGATCCATGCTCACTAATGGCTCGTTTGTACAAAGCAAAGTATTTCCCTAACAGTGATGTCCTAAGTGCAAAAATAGGGAGTAACCCATCCTATGCTTGGAGAAGCATACATCAAAGTCTAGAAGTATTGAGACAACGTACAAGGTGGAGAGTTGGAAATGGGAAGTTGATTCATATCTGGGATGACAAGTGGCTGCCAACTCCTTCAACATACAAGGTTGTTTCCCCACCAAAAGATTTTGGAGATTTTCCTATGGTATCTGCACTTATAGATACGGACACAAAACGATGGAGGAGGGATAGACTAGAAAATATTTTCCTACCTTTTGAGGTGGAAACAATACTTAACATCCCTATTAGTTATCATCTTCCCGAGGACTCTATAATCTGGGTGGGTAATAAAAAAGGGTCCTTTTCAGTGAAAAGTGCTTATTACGTGGCTAGAAGGATCATCGAAAAAGAAGACCATGGTGAATCTTCTCTGGGTGATGTGTGTGCTCCACTATGGAAGAGGATGTGGCACTTGAATATTCCGGGAAAAATTAGAATATTTGCTTGGAGATTATGTATGAATGCAATCCCCACATTGACCAATTTATTCAAAAAAGGAATCCAAATGGATGTCACGTGCCCCATTTGTAAAAAAGATCCTGAGACAGTTGAGCATGCCATTCTAAGATGTGTTTCTGCTAAGGTAGTGTGGGCTAAAAGGATTGACTGCCCTATCAAAATTCTTGATTGCAGCCCGGATGTCACTGATTTGGCTCTCAACTTAATGAACCAGGGAACTCAAAGTGACCTGGAGAAATTTTTTGGGGTGGCTTGGCCAATTTGGTATAATAAGAACCAGGTGGTGAATGAGAATGGTGGTGCTGTTGCTGAACTTGTCTGGGGATTGGCTATCCGTTTGATAGAAGACTTCAAGGAGGCAAATATTCAAATAATAGAGCAAAAAGGGACAAAGGATAGGGCCTGGAAACCTCCTCCTAAAGATGTTTATCTTATAAATGTGGATGGGGCAATACCGACTAAGGAAGGGAACTCAGGAATTGGAGTCATAATTAGAGATTGGAATAATCAAGTTGTTGCAGCTTTGAGTAAGCCCGTTTCGGGTAGATTTGCAGTGGAAGAGACTGAGGCAATTGCTATGGAGCAGGGCATTGTTCTTGCTAAGGAGTTGGGATTAAATCAAATCATCTTGGAAGGAGATTCAATGCAAATTGTTCGAGCAATATGCAGCAAAGATGTGTGGGGAGTTGCAGGCCATATAATTCATGGCATTTTGGAAGGAATGAATGGTTTTATTTATGCAAAAGCTAGATACATTTGCAGGAATAGCAACAAAATAGCCCATGAGCTAGCTCAACAGGCCAAAAGATCAGGAGAGGAATGTAAGTGGTTTGGTGTGGTCCCTGAGAATCTAGCAAGTTTGTGTAGGCTAGATGGGATCTAATGTTTTATGTATGTCTTTCTTTCCTTTTCTTTTGGCTTTGCTGTCTGTGGTCTCTGTTGGTGCTTTGTCCTGCTATTGTCTTGTGGTGTTTCTGCTTTGTACCTATTCTGTCTTTGTTTAATGAAAATTTCAGTTTAAAAAAAAATAAATAAATAAAAAGTTTTATCAACTTAGAAATTATAGGAGAAGAAGATAAGGACAAATATATAAATATATAAATAAATATATATATATATATATATATTTAAATCTAACAAAATTTCTGCAATTTGGTGAAATCATTTGGCGTAACCACAGCGTCTAAGCCCAACTTTTATTATATAGTATACTAGTCGCTATCCCGTGCAATGCATCGGATAATTACAAATGAATTATTTTTTTATAAGACAAAACACTATATATATATATATATATATATATATTGAGAAATAACCATATTATGTCATTTTTTATAAGATGAAACAAATACATACTACTAATGTTTCTCCCATACTATTCATTTTCACAAAAACAATTAATAGATATTCACAGCACGAGGGAAGACATGACAAACATACTTATCGCCTCCTAGACATCAATTTCAAAATGAAACATACATGACCCACATTTTCATATGCATATTTTTAGATATCAAGATACTTTGATGTCAAACATGAATAAAATTTTTCTTTTAGCATTTACTCAATTTGTAGTTTGCATAGAAATCTCAACCATGTTGCCAATGCATTAAAAAAAACATTATTCATCACGTAAAACTTCAGTTTTTTTTTTTTTTTTTTGAGAAGGGTGTAAAACTTTAGTTAAGTCCATATATTACCTTTAAGGGAGGCACATAATAGTTGCATATTTAACTTCATAGGATCTATACATTACTAAATATTTTACAATTTCAAGTACAATCTATATTAGTAGGAAACTGTCTAGAAATTAAATTGAATTAACCATTTTTTTGAGAGAGAAAGCACCACTTATATTCTTGAATTGAGAAAAAAATAAATTTAAATTCTTGGTCAATCACATTGATCATCAATCAATTAATCATAACTCGATTCATGATTATATATATATATATATATATATATATATATTAATAGCCAAAGTTGAGAGAAAATATAATTAAATTCTAAATTGGAGTCTAATTTTGTGCCACGTGATCATCTAATTTTTAAATTTGTGTGTCAAGTGAATTATTAGGTGTAAAAATCAAAAAGTATAAATTCAATTAGATTATAAATTGAATTTTAGTTGAAGTTCAATTTTGTGCCATGTGTCCTATCTAATTTTTTAATTTTTATGGCAAGTGAATTATTGGGTGCAAAAATTGAAGAGTCTAGAACCAATTAGATTCTAAATCATATATATATATAAAGTTTAGAGAAAATCCAATTAGATTCTACCATTGAAGTCTAATTTTGCGTTATGTGTCTTAAATTATTTATTTTTAGAGAGAGTTATATTTCTTAATTTTGGAGTCAAATGTGGGACCACATCATAAATATCAATCCAAGTGAGTTTTTGCATGCAAAAACCAAAAATTTTAGAATTAATGAACATAAAGAAATGGACAATACCTAATAATATTATTACAAGACTTTTTAAAGAGTTAAAAATTTTATACAATTAATAATATTTAAATTATATATGTAAGAATTATACTATACATTTTAATGTATATCTCTTAAATTATTTATTTTTAGAGAGAGTTTTATTTTTTAGCTAGACTTAGGTACAGTACTTAAATGTTGTTCCTTAGGTTCCTCTCTTAAAATTCTGTCATGTGACTTTTTTCTCATGGATGGGAGCGTATTTTTTAAGTTAAGTAGCCACATGGCAGAATCTTAAGAGGGGAACCTAAGAAACAGTATCTAAGGTACTGTATATAAGTTTTATCCTTTATCTTTTAATGAATAATGCTAGAGATACAAACTATTTTACAAAAAAATTTACAAACTGCTGATATAGTGAGTGATTATTAGTAAATGAAAAAATAATATTAATGGTGAACCTAGATGAAAACCAATAAGAGGTTAGCCACATCAACATTTTGTAAAATAGTTTATGGTTGTAGCATTACTCTTTTTTAATTTTGGAGTCAAATGTGTGACCACATCATAAATATCCGTCCAATCAAGTTATTGCGTACAAAAACCAAAGATTCTAGAATTAATGAACATAAAAAAAAAAAAAAATTAAAAATGGACAATTTACATTTTCTACCAATAATATTATTACAAGACTTTTTAAATAGTTAAAAAAAATATAAGAATGACTATCAATAATATTTAAATTATACATGTAAGAATTATTTTATGTATCTTAATGTATATCTTTTAAGTATATCTATGCATATGCATGTGGTTACAAACTTGTTTAACAATAAAAGAGGAGTTACTAATAAATTATATATTTCATAATGTAAATCAAATTCAAAAATCTATAGAGGTGCAATTCATCCCTCTTAGTGGACTTTTTCTTCTAATGAAAACAGGAGGAAAATAAAAAGTATAATTCAAAATTTTTTACAAACTTCAAAAAAAATCTTAAAAACCTCAAAGTTCATGAACATATTATAACATAAAAGGAAAACCAAAAACTACCCTTAAGTTATGAAAACTCGTTTATCACAAACCAAAGCAATATACTTTCTCATTAAAAAGTCAATCTTCTATAATAATACATAAAAGAATTTCAAAACACCGTCCCCAAATGAAGCCAATCTAATTAATGTAAGCCTTGAAAATAAAAAATTTCGATACCCACTGTGCATCTATCTATAATTTGATTTTTATCTTTTCTTTTAAATTTATTTGTCAACCTTACCTAATTTTGTAACTTCAAACTTAAAATATGCAATTCAATATTTCCAAGTGAAGATTGTCATTGGAAAAATCTAATAGTTATAAATCAAAACTTACAATTCTTAAAAGTATGATGTCAAGAGCATAAAAAAGCTTTGGATAAAGGTGTAATATATGCCTTTTGATTTCTCAAGAATAATGCTATAAGAAACTGTAATGCATCCAAATGCTAATAATCACTATTACATACCTATCACAAACTATTGTTACAGTCCAGAGTTTCTTTTCCAAGAATTTGGTGAGATCATAGGAAAACAAACCAAATTTCTCATGCATTTATATTCACTTTATAATCTAGCAAATAAATAAAAGAATTATATTAAAGATGAGAATTGGAGGAGAGGAAAAGAAACAACAAAACTAACCCTGCCCACTCCTCTTTTATTCAAACATGAACCACAAAAAATTAATTAACCTCCACTCTCACACAGTAAACGTTTATGGTGGAAATTAAGCAAAACACAAGAACTACAACTTTATACCAAAAATACAACTTTTCATGCAAATTGAAAAATAAGGACTCCTAAATAGAAAAGCTATTGGCTTACCACAACACAATGACTCCAACTTGACCATCCGGTTTTGAGAGATAAGAAGTTGCTACAATGATTTTCCGTTTAGGGTTTGTGGAGCATTTTTTTTTTGGATAAAAAAATCCATACATATTTCATGGTAGTTTTTGTATTTTTATGACTTTCACATCTTCAGGTCTCTCGAACCACATCTCAACATTGCCATTCCACGATTTTTTTTTTTTTTTTTTTCATAAAGAAGGCTCTGCGTTTGAGCTGTGAGAAAACAAAATAGAGAAATAGATAGGGGCAGTGTGAAGAGAGGAGTGATTGTGCAAAGGAAGACTGGAGTGGGAGAGAAAAAAAAAATTAGAATTTTTGTTTTTTTTTTTAAATAATGCTAACATGGAAATTTTTGGAGCTTAGCAAAATAGTAGAAGGTTTCAGAGTTATATATATAAATATATATATATATTTTTTTTTTTATTATAGTAACCAAGATTGACTCTTCTTGCAAATTCATTTTTTCCCTCGTGTAATCAAAAAAGTTCAAAACTAGCAACTGATGGTAGCCCATTCTGTAGCCTACTAGGCATCTTTTTTGTAATTGTTTGGGCCCATTTTCTCACCTCCTATTTCGGTCAAGTAGTATCTCAAAAGTCTTTTGACCAAGTGGTGTAGGGGTGAGCTTGAGTTTGAAACTTTGAATCAGGCTATCCTCTTTGAGAGTGTGGGAAAAAAAAAATATTGTAGATTTAGTGCCAATTGTGAGATGTGTCTGTCTGGAACATAAAATATGGTACAAAATTTTTTTTTTCTTTATTTATATATATATATACAAAGTTTAGTTACAAAATTGGTTTTAGTCTTAGGTTAGAAAATTGGTTGTAACTTTATTACAATATTTTTTTTATTGGAGGTGAATTTTGACAAATCTATTATTGAATTACATTTTCTTCTTATATCCTTCATGCTTACGAAATTGCTAGAAAATTAAAGATTAATAGCTATGTCATCAATAAATTGTTTAAATTACAAGTTTTTGAAGTTTAAAATTATGCATAAAATATAAGCTTATAAATTATATAATAAATAATATCAAATTAACACAAAATTTGATATATGTATTAAGAGTGTAAAAAATATGTAATTTAACGGTTAGATTTTCAAATTTTGATTTTGATTTTATTAATTAAAGTTGTAATTTTAGGTTACAACCAATTTTGTAGCTAAACTTTTCATATATACACAAATTTTATGATTTTTTATGTACAAAACTATATATTTCGCTATCTACTACTTTCAACTTAAAAAATGATTTCCTGTTATTTCACACACAATTTTTTTGTAATTTTTTTCCTTAATAATAAATAAATTGATGGACAATTCAAATCCATGTTCTTTCTGGCGCAGTAAGAAACTAGTCAAGTAGTACAATAATCAAATCACAAACCTCAGGAGTCTAGACAAACAACTTGATAATTTTATACAAATAATGTTGTTTCCCCAACACATTAATTTTTAGCTTGGAACTATAATAATAATTTTATAATCCCTATGATAACAAATAATTGTACCCCAACACACATGACGTGGACGCATCTATGTTCTTTTTTTCTTTTTTTTTTGAGGGGAGACGCATCTATGTTCTTATGTCTAGATAATGACATTATTTGACAAAGAATATTCCACAAGGTACTGCCACCTAAATTTGCGCTGTTAATATAGTATTTTCATTTTTTCAACGAAGTTGCCATTGGATCCAAGTGTCAACGAGGAAGTCATAAATAACACAGTTGGAAAATAGCGGTGATTCCTGGGACTTTGACCAATGATTGTCACGTGATGGCACATGGCAACCTGACACGTTGCAGCTTACAAAACTTCCACGGTGTAAATGACTTTGTAAAGTGTACCTTGAATTTTACCTACCTCTCTTTTGTCTTTTTTTCTTTTTTTTGATTACTCGTTTTGCCATGATGGGAGGTCATGTAACTCAGCTCATATTTGCGGCAAAGGATAGTGCTACGCACTATAAAGCCCATTTACTTGCTTTTCTCATAAATTAAAGAATGATCACCCACAGATTTTAAAAAAAAAGAATGATCACCCACAGATTAAAAAAAAAAGAGGTAAATCTCATCTTGAAAACAAAATTGATCCACCCTTTGAGTTTGAGGTTTTAATCTTCTTCGAGTCTTGCATTTTTTTTCAATTTAAATATGTGGGTTTTGGTAAAAGGAAATGGAAAAAAAATTAGATATTTGAATTAGTGATATTATTTTTTTAATAGAAAAATTATGTGTCCACAACATTTTTACAATACTTTCACAACAAATATATATATATATGTTATAAGCCAAAGGGTAGAGAAAATCAAATTAGAATCTAAATTAAATTTCAATTGGAATTTAATTGTGCGTGATGTGTCTCAATTAATTTTTTAATTTTTGTATCAAGTGAATTATTAAGTGTAAAAATTGAAAAGTTCAAATCTAATTAGATTCTAAATTGGATTTTAATTGGAGTCCAATTTTGCACCACATATCCATCTAATTTTTTAATTTTTGTGGCAAGTGAATTATTGGGTGCAAAAATCGAAAAGTCTGAATCCAATTAAATTACACACACACACACACATATGTAATGAGAAACCATTACATGTTTTAAAAATTTATGGTTTAAAAAAGGTGTAAGCTAATATCATGTATATAATTTTAACATTTTCTAAATATATATATAATTTGAATTGTATAATTGTGATTATTTTTAATTGTATCTGTGCATATGCATGAAGCTACACAATAATATTATTTAGTAGATTGTTATTAGTGGATAAAAAATTTAATTTTAATTGTGGATTTAAATTAGAATTAGTAATAACCTACCACCTAAAATTTGTTGTGAAAATGTTATAACATAACAGCTTCTTTTTATATGAAAGAAGATTGTTAGATATATCTTACTTACTAAAGCAAGTCACATAATGTATAATTCACGTGATTTTTGAAATTTTGTCATATTTTTAGTTTTTTGCTACTGAACTTCTTTTCATTAGTTTGGAGTTTGGAACACATAATGTATATCATACCAATCTTGTCCCATGCTTTACCCTTTATAATCACTCACATGCTCACTACACTTTTTCTAGCTAATCACTTTAAAAAAAAAATCTTTCTCAATGCACCTCGACCACAAGTCCACAAGGCTTTAATTACTGGATCCTATAATTTACATATAATAATAATACTAATAAAAACAAAACTACTCATGTCCTTATACTAAAAAAAACCTCTATGTTATTTTTTTTTCTCTACCATTTTTTGACTTTTTTTTACAATTACCAATGATGTTGCTTTGCTCTAGATCCAAAAATTTAAATACTTTGAAGAATAAAGAAAAAAGAACTTTATTTTTTCATATATATTTTTTAAAGCAATCAAGGAAGTGAGACGCACAAACAAAATTTATTTTTATATTCAGACGCACAAACAAAATTTATTTTTATATTCTTATTACTTTTACATTGATTTATTTTCTCAATTTATTTGAAGGAACTAAATTAGATATTTAAAATTTATGTATTTAGATTAGTCTCTTAGATTAATTGTTATTAATAATGAATTGATTATTTTCGTTCTTTTATTTTGATGATATGAAATTAAGAAATGATTACTTTCATTGTTATTTATTTTGATTAACAATTATTTGTTTATTTAATATTGATTAATATTTTTAAAGTTAATTTCATCTATCAATCTTGCTTTTTTCATCTTGTCCCCTCTCGACTAAAATTATGGCTCCACCCCTGTATGATGTGATTAACTATTCAGTTATGTTACTTCTTGAAATTCATGGATACGTATGTCTACATCTTTTTAGGTAATCTTATTGAAAATTTGTTTCTAGTCAATTTTAACAAATTAAGTGTAGCAGAAGAGGGGTGCCAAAATCGAGGAGGAATTGAAAAATTGACCAACCATTTAAGGGACCACGTATTGTGGAAACAATTGAATTGAGAGAAAGAAGCCAAGAACTTGAGCCAGTAAAAGGACAATTAGCACAAACATGAAACATGCCAATATATAAATATATGACCATCCTACGAGGTGTCCTATCGTAAGATGGTGATATTTACAACCAAACAAAGCCTTCTTTATGTTTGGTCAAAGGAAAATACGGCAAGAACACCAGCACACCACAACTCTTCTTCATAACTACAAATTATGTACCTTCATTTGGAAAATTCAATTTCGTGGAGCACACCCTCTTATTTCATGGCACGTACACCACAAATTACACTTCCATGTGATCTTTGCTTTCTCTGTCTATGTTTGATATTTACGCACATTTTTTATGAAGAAATTCTAAATCTCAACTTGAGATTTCAATTTTTGTGAGCAAGTTTCACGTATGATATACCATCAACACTAGCTTATAATTCATTTATATGCATGGATACACTTAAAAATATACAATAAGATGCATAATATAATTCATATATATATTTTTTAAATACTATTGATAGTCATTTTTATATTTTGTTAACTCTTTAAAAAATTTTGTAAGGATATTATTAAGTAAAAAATGTAAATTGTCATTTAAAAAAAAAATTATTGTGAAGCATTTTTTTTTTTTTTTTTACGATTCATTTATTTTAAACTCTTTGGTTTTTGTACTTAATAACTTACTTGGATGAATATTTATGATGTGGTCCCATATTTAATTCTAAAATAAAGAAATAAAACTCTTTAAGAGTAAATAATATAGGACACATGGCGCAAAATTGGAACTCTAATTTGGAATTTTAATTTGAGTTTCTCTCAGTTTCGCTTATTATTATATACTATTTTGTAACCTCATGCATATGCATGGATACACTTAAAAATATATAATAAGATGCATAATATAATTCCTATATATATAATTCAAATATTACTCCCTCTGTCCCAGTTTGTTTGTCCTCTATTCTATTTTGGGATGTCCTAAAATATTGTCCTGTTAAAAATAACTCTTTTTTAAAAAAAAAAAAAAACCAATAAATTTATTTAAGGATAGTTTTGTAAACTTATACATTTTTATAAGACAGATAAGACAATAAATGATATTTTTTTTAAAAAATTTGACTTTTCAAACAGGACAAACAAATTGAAACGGATGGAGTATTGATAGTCATTTTTATATTTTGTTTTTAAAAAATTTTTTATGGATATTATTAGGTATAAAATTTAAATTGTCCATTTAAAAATATATATATATATATATATATATATATATATATTGTGAAACACTTTTTTTTTTTTTTACGATTCATTTATTCTAGACTCTTTGGTTTTTGTACTTAATAACTCACTTAGATAAATATCTATAACGTGGTCCCACATTTGATTTTAAAATTAAGAAATAAAACTATTTAAGAATAAATAATTTAGAACACATGACGCAAAATTGGAACTCTAATTTGGAATTCTAATTTAAGTTTCTCTCAATTTCACCTATTATTATATATATATAGATATATAGATTAGTCATTCAATTTATTTATTTGTTTATTTATTTGTTTCTTTTTCTCTCTCTCTCAACATTAATATCAAAATTGGAAATTAGATTTCATATTTCCTTCACCATGTATCGCCCATCAAGCGTAAATTAAACTTTTAAAAAAAAAGAGTATATATATATCATCTTTTTTTTGGATTGAAATTTACATAATTCTTTATATAAAATTAATTTTATTATGGTTAGATGATTTATGTCTTAAAATCGTCTTTTTTATTATGGTTAGATGATTTATGTCTTAAAATCATCTTTGTTTATTATGGTTAGATGATTTATGTCTTAAAATCTTATTTGTTTGGATATGTTGAGGTTGTTGGGTGATTAACTAAAGTTACAATAATTACTTTGATATTAGTTTTATGGATAAATTGTAAATTGCACCTCTAAAATTTGGGGATAATTGGATTTTATACTCTAAAATTTCAGAAGTTAGATTTTACCCCATAAAGTTTGGGGTGTTTGGATTTTACATCCTAACGTTTCAGAATTTGTATTTTACCCCTAGAGTTTGTGAGTGTCTGGATTTTACACTCCAAAATTATGAAACTTTAAAGTGTAAAATCCAAACACCCCCAAACTTTAGGAGGTAAAATCCAAACACCCTTAAAATATAGGAGCTAAAATTCAAATTTTGAAACGTCAAGGTGTAAAATCCAAATACCTCCAAACATCAGAGGTAAAATTCAAATTTTGAAACTTCAGGGTATAAAATCCAATCACTCCCAAACTTTAGGGGTGTAATTTGCAATTTACCCTAATTTTATTGTTTTTTTAGGGAAAAGTTTTATAGTTCTATGCATTAAAAATTATTTCATTCTTTTCATATTATAGTTTTATATTGAAAATACTGTTTCCTTTATTTACTAATATGTTTTAATTATTAATGCATACTACTTTCAAAAAAAATTATTAATGCATACTAAAATCAATTTAGATATGAAAAGGTTAAAAAAAAAAGTAGAGAAGAATAACAAAATTAATTTAAATAATGCCAGTACTATAACAAAATTCACAATTTGCCTATATAATGAATCGTGAGTGGTATATTGATGTGAATTCATGACTCCACCGTTCACAACTCAGCAAATGAACAGTTTGTAGGACAAAGTTATGAATTTTTTTTTTTTTTTTTAGAGTATTACTCAGTTTGGCTGGTCTGAGTACCACTTGAATATTTCTGTGCTTAGAGGGTACGCACACATGTCCCAATCATTAGATCATTCTCGCGCGGTTATTACTCCACAATTCCACATGAAAGCCACTACGTGTTGTGTCCTCGTAGGGTATACGTACCCACTTGTGCATGCAAACCACATGGGTACCTTTATTAATTTCTAGCTATTTCCTAGTGATCAAGAATTCGACAACTTTAAAACTTTTAAATTACCAGCGACTCTGGTAGCTAGTTTCCAAAACCAGTGGATGCTTTTTCTTTCCTTTTTGGCTTTCAGTGGATTCTGGAATTCAAAAGCTTGCTCTTACGGTTTTAGACTTTTAATAGTCAATTCAGTAGGTCATGCCTTCGTCCACTTAAAGAAGTAAAATAGATAATATTTTTTATATTAATACGAGTAATTTTAGTACCGTAAAAAAAATAATTTTTATCCCAATTATTTTATATAATAGTATGTAATTGATAATTTGTCACTTTTATATGAATTTACTATTTTTTTTTCATTATTCACATTCTGTCATACAACAATTATGTAAAAAATTATGTGGTCTTAGACTTTTATTTACCTATATATGCATGATTATGTTAACTTTTAAAAATTTTTAAAGAAACAAACCACATATAGTCAAGTTTGTCTTCATCATGTTATTAAGGAAATAACTTAGAAAGCTGTGTCAAGGCCAAGAAAGAGGCCAATCACTGAGGAGCGTGTTAATTGTTGCGAGTGAGATTGGGATTTTGAAGAAATTGGTATTTGGTATAATTTAGATTCTAAAATCAGGTGAAGGAACCTTTCTGGCTGTGTTTAAAAACCAGGTTACAGCTAAGCGAAGCACCGGTATTGCTGAACAACTTTTTTGTGTACATCGTTATTTGGCAGTTTGACAGTTGACACTTGACCATCTTTTCTTTGGGACCACGAAAAATTTGTCCACAATTAACCCAAATAACCATATTTTAATAGATTGAAAAAAAAATTATATCAAATGATATCACTGTATTAAAATTTAATAAATTAAAAATATGTGGGTAAAAATAACTATTTACTAATACATATCTTTTATTTATTAGTGAATTTATTAGTGGGTTAATCATTTTTTGTTGATTTGTCTCACACTTATTGAATTTTTTTTTTTTTT
Organism: Quercus tomentella; assembly: GCA_028535165.1. Lineage (NCBI taxonomy): Eukaryota > Viridiplantae > Streptophyta > Magnoliopsida > Fagales > Fagaceae > Quercus > Quercus tomentella. The sequence goes on from JAPQVY010000012.1 coordinate 15,233,060, forward strand.
GAGAATCCACACTTATTGAATTTTGATAATACTAATAAGGTATTGTGGGGTCGGGGAGCTTATGATCCGGCCCACACTTTATTAGGGCTCAGGGTCCATGCCGAAGAGGGTATGTGCCGAGGACAAATGGGAAAAGGGCCGGAGTGTCTAGTGGAACAGCCGAGGATGACCATGTCCTCGGCACTACAGGACTTCAAGGAGAATAGCAACGTCTTAATGATGGCTATCCCCAAAAAGCCCCCAGAAGAAGATATGAGTAGAATGGGACCCACGTTGGGGGTACGGCGTGGAGCTGGTTCAAGATAAATACGACCTCTCCGCATTTAATGAACCCACCAGCATCCTGACCGTGTTAAATGAGAGAAGACGCCTAGTCAGGCTGACTTCGATCGTCGCAACTAATAGAAAGCAAGATGGGACAGTCGATGGGACGGGTACAAGAGTTAGCACCTGCCTGACCAACAAGTGGAAGGCTAAGATCAACCAAGAAGGGCTATATAATGTGAAGGTTGACGCATCAAAGAAGGGGCTGGGAAAAATGGTCAAAACCAGAGCCTCCCAGCCCACCTCTAGGAGAAAGACTCCCAGAGCGTGCACGATTCATTTATGTTTGTACACGTTTTATTTATGTATGAACACCCCGGAAAACCACCGACTCGTGATCAAGGCCAAGCCTTCCAAACCCACGCTCTATAAATGATATTGTTAGGGCCTATTTACGTGCGAACCCAGTATCGTTCTTGGGTCGCTCCAAATCGTGTCCTTACAGGTATCATTTAAAAAAAAAATAGATATAATATCATTTAATACCAAATACCTTTTTATTGTAATGACCGTTGGAAATATACATAAATACTATAAATAATTTAGTATTGTTATTTTTTGAGTTAAAAATTGATATAATACTCTACTGTAATAAATAAAAAAAAATATTGATTTCTTATTTGTTGTTAAATTTTTGTTTTTTAACCCCTTTTTATGTCATGTGATATATCATAAATGCATTAGGATTATTAATATAATTTACTTTAACTGAAATTCTATTAAAATAGCATAATACTACTCCATTAAATTTCTATTACAAACAATTTTTAGTTTTTTTTTTTTTTTAAAAACTAGTATTATTCCCATGCAATGCATGGCTTGATGAAAATTTATATGTAAGCTAATTTTTTTTTAAAAAATAATTAAAACAAAATCATCAAATAAATAGTAATAATAAATTATAAAATAAGTATATAATTTTAATAAAAAAATTGCTTTAAGTTTTAATTGTTTAGAGTTTGGACTTTATCAATGTTTATGTATTTTTATATTTGAAAATTCTCTTTGTGTTTTGTGTTAATTTCTTAATATGAGATATGGAATGAGTTTGATCATTCTTATTTGGGTTATGTTTAATCTATGCTCTAACCAGTACAAACAATAATAAACAAAATAGTTCCTTAATACAAATTTGTTTGTCATCTATTTCATTTTGGGATGTCCCAAAATATTGTTTTGTTTCTAAAAATAAAATTAATAATTTACTAATGTTCCTTGTAGGGATATTGGGCCTAGGAGCTCATTATCCATGTATGTATTGGGCCTAAAGCCCAAGCCAAGGACTCGAGATCGTCTGAGAAGGAGTAAACATTATCAAGGGAGTCCGTGTTGGTAAATGATGAGGTCATAATGGCACAATAGGGTAGGCCGAGGACAAATGTCACCTCGGCTAACTAAAGCCAAGGTCCGAACAGGTGGTTTGCCGTCTAGGGGGATGTTCCAGGAAGTTCTGCTGGCACGGATAAGCATTGTAAAAATAGAAGTACAAAGGGGAGTCCTAAAATATCTAAGGAGAAAGCTGCAACCACCGCATTAATTGCTCTGCAGCTAACTTTCTGGTTGCATTAATGTGGAAGTGATACCTGAACAGTGGTTCTCAGCTTTACAGACCTAAAGATTTTAGGAAGGTTTTAATGGGACAAGTATCAAGACTAACCATCTGGCTTGCACGTGGAGAGTGGAGATGAAAGGAGAAAAGAGTATAAAAGAAGAAGGAAGCAATGAATGAAGGAGATCGAAAATTTGTAAGAGAAAGCACTGTAACAACTTGAACCATATCTGTAACCATTTTCAATCAATATATATTATAATAGACCTCCTCGGATTGTGCTGAGGATAAATTTACTTAGACAACTCCAGTCCATTTTTGTTTAATTGTTTGTTAAATTTCATTCTAACTGTTATCCCATTCATTAGAGCCTAGTTCTCCAACCCACTCTCTACAAATTCATTGTATTGGACTTATTGGGCTTGGATCCAATCATTCTTTGGGTCAAGTATCCAAAACGTATCCCTACATTCCTATTATACCCCTACTTTATTTTCAAAACTATTTGAAAAGAAAAATCCCAAAATGGAATAGAAGTCAAAAGATTGTTTTAAAAAAAGAAAAGAAAATGTGGGTTGTTGTTTGGGATTTAAGTTTAAATTTTTTTATAATATATATATATATATTTTGAGAAGTAAAATTTTTTATAATAGACTTTTAGTTTGAATAGAATTTAAATTTTTTTTGAAATTTAAATAATAAAGTTTACCTAAATTAAACAGTTGTTAAATATTATTCCTTAATTTCAGGAAATATATTGTGGGTGGAGTGGGAAACTCTTGTACTCCCATCCTTTTTTACGTGCGTCCCACATCGAAGAAGACTCCTTCCCCCCTCTGTCTTATAAGCGTGAGCTGAAGAGAAAGGAGTACGATCAGTTATTTTACATGCGTCCCACATCGAAGAAGACTCCTTCCCCCCTCTGCCTTATAAGTGTGAGTTGAAGAGAAAGGAGTACCATCAGTTATTATTTCTTCGATGTGGGACACACGTAAAAAAAGGATGAGAGTACAAGAGTTTCCCACTCCAAAAAAAAGGCCCCCACATATATAATAACAAATAATATAAAATTATTTTACTAATTAGTGAGAGTAGCCATTTGGCACAACCATGACTTCTAAGTCCAACTTTTATTATATAGTATATAATATGATGTTTCATTTTTAATATACATAATTTTAATTGTGGGGCCTGAAATTTGGCATCCCGGCCCACTTTGCGTTGAGCGCCCAAAGCCTAGGCCGAGGAGCCCTACTGCCGAGGACGTATGATGAAAGCCCCTCAGTGGCCCCAGAATGTGGCCGAGGACGATCTCACGCTCAATACCTCACAAAGCGCCTGAAGAAAAGGACAAACTCAGTACAAGAGCAGTACAAACGAGAAAGCTGCCAACACCATAATGTGGAGCCTAGTGCCTGACAAGCCCATACTCCATACCATGCTATCCAGCTTTTCCCAACCACTCTGACGTATGGATTGAGAGGACAAGTAACTACCCCAAATAAGGAGAAACTGACACGTAGATGAAGAAGGGGAAGTGAATATTAGTATAAAAGGGAAAAGAGAGCTAAAGGAGAGGGGGCCGGAAGGAGGAGGAGGGGGAAAGAATGGTGAGAATGTAATGCTCCTCGGACTAATTCCGAGGAGCCACCACATCGATGTAAGGCTCAGCTATACAGTCCAAACCGACCTTTGTATGAGTTCTCACGAAACCAGGACCAGACTCCTCCCCAGCGCCCAAGGGCAGGCCTTTCCAAACCCACTCTCTACAAATCATATTGTTCGGGCCCTTTACACACGAGCCCAACGTCATCCCTGGGTCGTTAAAAATCGTGTCCCTACATTAATAATCTAATTCTGTTTTTTGTTTTAATAAGAAAAACTGGGTATTACATACATGCTTGCATGTTTAAAATTGTGCTGTTTAAATTAAGAAAGAAGGAAACGAGATGCTTATCCACCCCCAAAAAAATAGAGAGGAAAAAATCGACATTTTGAAAATAATAACAATTTATTCAATACATTAAAAATGATTAAAACTGTTAATAACTAAAATCTTCCCAATTAATTTAAGAAAGAAAGGGTACAACTGTACAGAGTAATTCTTAGGTACTCCCGGAGCATGAAAAAGAGAGATGCTATGTTTACAACATTTCTATAACAAATCACAAGTGGTTAGTTGTTATTGGTTCAAATTTCAAACTAACGCTAAGATTACTTTTTTGCCCCAACAATAACAACTAGTAACAACTTGCCACTTAGGATTTGTTGTAAAAATGTTGTAGAAATGTTGTAGACATATCATTTCTCCATGAAAAATGATATTTCCTCCTCTCACATTTATGGTAGGTCTACTCATTAAATTTATGGTGGGGTCTACCATGAATGTGAGAGAAGAGAGTACCATTAATTCATGCTTTGGAAATACCTAAGAATTTTCCAACCGTACAAGTTTGCTTACCCAAAAAAAATAAAACAAGTCAATATATATTTAATTTGATGTCATGAATGATATACTAAAACATTTTAGCCTAAATTTTAAAATTATATTTAGTTATAATCAATTTTAAGTCAAAGGCCACAAGTAAATCCATATTTAAATAGCAAATAATATGTAAAACTTATACAGAGTTTATTGAATTCTAGCAATCGATTCAAATCAATTGTTTTTGCACTAATCGTATTTGATTGACCATTTTTATATTACTTGAAAGTTACACAAAAATTAGAGAGGAAAAAAAAAAAAAAACTTTGAATACTATAATTAATTGCCTTGAAAGTTGAAACCAATTAACTTAAGGATTATATATAATGAAGATATTAGTTTATATTTTCTTATTTTTCTTTAATGTAATTTATAAATTTCTTGCATCTATTTACAATTTTACACAACGTATTCTTTTATTCATGAATCCGCCTGGCACACGTAGACGGTTTTCTTGCTTGTTGCATTAATGTTGTTGTATGCATTATTATTTATTTATTTATATTAAATGTATGCATTATTATAGCACTTGCATTTCCTATGATAAAATGGCAAAATGGCCAAAATTTACCCAACAAGCCCTAAAAATCACCCTCATCAATTTATACTTTTGTATCATTTTCTCAATTAAATTAAAAAAAAAAAAAAAAAACTTATACATAATCCATTGTGCAAAATGCATTTTTACTATGATACTTGTGCAACTGTAAATATATTCAAGCATTGTATTTGTGCATTTCATTTTGTTTATTTTTGTGTTTTCCGAGAATGAAAGAAGTGAGTAAATTATGGTCGTGGTGTATATTGAAATAGAGTTTGAAATACATAATTTGATTTGAGTTTTTTGAAAAGTGGTGAAGTAAAATAGGAAAAAAAATGTTTTATATTAAAAAATATATGAATTTTAGCACAATTTCATGCTCTAAATAGAAGTATTAGTAATTTAGTAGCATAATGAGGACAATTTATGATGTTACGATTGGCATCACTTGATTCTGGCGAGGTATGTTTCTATAAAATTTAAAATTAAAAAAAAAAGAAAAAAGAAAAAAATAATTTGGATACGTAATAAGAACAGTCACCATTTTGATAAAATATTTAATTAGCACAAATGCACAATGTTTACGATGGGCCAACTTATGTGATGACGTTGAGATGGTGTGAGACTACGTCTACGAGGCAGTCAGCAACTTCTTTTTTTCTTTCTCCTTTACTTGCGAATTTCTAAAGCCTTGGATGCTATAATTTCATTCAAGGACCTGTAAGGCAAGACGTGTAACACTTTTATACAAGGAGCTGCTGAGAATAAGAATAAAGTAAATCACATGTTGTGTTACAAACTTCTCAAAGAAGAGATAGATAAACCCGTGGATCATATTGATTTCACGGGTTAGCAATTAGTAGTATTTGTAAACCTAAACTTTCTCAAATGCTATCGATTTTACCATTTATAATACAACAAATCTATCAATTTCATGCAATTCCTGTTAAGGTTAAGTTGAAAAAAAAAAATACTTATGGTTATTTTTTAAAAAATTTATTTTTTATGAGGTCAAACTCGATGTGGCATATTTTTAATGCATATTTTCAAATTTAAACAAGCCATAAATGGATTAAATTTTGCTCAATAACATTTGACTACAAAAACTGAAAAAAAAAAATGTATGAAACCATATTATTATAAAATAAATCCCTAACAGTGTGTCTCAAATTCTTTGTCTTTTTAATCTTCTCAAAAAATAATTCCTTATCTTTTTCGACTGAATAAAAATTCTTACCAAGTTTCTCGTGAAAAGAAAAACTATATAGCTAACCAGGCAACTGGATATCAATTTTTCCGAAAGATTCAATTCTCAACATACTAAAACAATATTCCCAATTAAAATTACTTGCCCCACACACCATTCTTCTAGCCCCTTCCTCACTCCAATCCTCGTTAATTACCATCAAAATTTTAATTATGTATGCAAATATATCCAAAAAAGTGTCTGGATTTCACAAAACACATCATAATTCTAACACATTAATAACAAATGTTAGGTAGTGATTAAAAAACCTGTTGATTATTTCTTATACCAAAAAAAAGAAAAAAAAGAAAAGGAAATAACTTAATTAAAATTACTTTGCCGACACACATTTCCAAGAATGGCCCCTTCCTCACTCCAAATCTCCAATCCCAAGATGGCAAGATCTTCCTTACTTCCTACGAAAATTTAAACACGGTACAAGAACCCATAGAATTTAGTTTACCACCCCCTTGTTGCCATAAAATATATTTCCAATTCTTTTCATAGTTACTAAAATAATAAATTCTAATAGATTCATATTAAAACTTAATAATAATTTTACCAATTTTGTTATTAAACAATAAACCTAACTACACAAAAATTTTCATAATCCGCAAATTGTAAATGTTATAAAATAAATTCATATAATCAAAAGAACTTGTGTAAAAAAATCAAAAATCTTATAGTGCAATTGACTATTATGATATTTTAATATTCAAATTTCTTTCATTCTCATTGTTATTATTACGAAATTACTTTTAGTAAAAATCAAAATCAATTATAAGCTTGAGACACATATATATTTCCAACAGTCATATAATTATGAAATTAGTTTTTTTTTTTTTTAACCTCAAAATCAATTATTAGTACGCAAACATTTCTGTTTGCTAAAACAACAAAACACCGTCCAAAACCGCCCCTAGTAACAAATCCCACTATCAAAATCACCCTATAAATTCACTTTCACCTCTCTCACTCACACCAATTCCTAAACAAACAAAAAAAAAGCCCTACACTTTTCCTCTATTTTCTCTCTCTCTCTCTCTAGTTCTAGAACTATCACACAAACAAAAACAACTAAACAAAACCAAAACCAGTCATTCATTCCTTTGATTTTTTACGCTCTCTCTCAAAACATGGACACCAAAATAGGAGCGCTCGACGCTTGCCCACACACCAGCACAGACCTCTGTGCCGTGCCGTCAAACGGCGCCGTCTCCACCATCCAAAGCTCAACCCCTTCCACCATTGTCACCCCTTCGGACGCCACACTGGGTCGCCACCTCGCTCGCCGGCTCGTCCAAATCGGTGTCACGGACGTATTCTCTGTCCCGGGTGACTTTAACCTCACTCTTCTCGACCACCTTATCGCCGAGCCTGGTCTCACCAACGTTGGCTGCTGTAACGAGCTCAACGCTGGCTACGCTGCTGATGGCTACGCGCGGTCCCGCGGCGTCGGCGCGTGCGTTGTTACTTTCACCGTCGGTGGGCTTAGTGTGCTCAACGCGATCGCCGGCGCTTACAGTGAAAACCTCCCTCTCATTTGCATTGTTGGTGGGCCCAACTCCAATGACTATGGAACCAACAGGATTTTGCACCATACAATCGGATTGCCTGACTTTAGTCAAGAGCTTCGGTGTTTTCAGACTGTCACTTGCTATCAGGTAAAAAAAAAAAAAAATGATTGAGACCCAGTTGGGTTTTTTAGTTTTTACTGTGAAAAAAATGTGATTTTGATATGGAAATTTGGTTAAAGTTGTGATTTTTTTTGCTTAATTTTATTGTTGTAGGCTGTGGTGAATAATTTGGAAGATGCACATGAGTTGATTGATACAGCGATTTCGACTTCATTGAAGGAAAGCAAGCCTGTTTATATTAGCATAGGCTGTAACTTGGCTGGGGTTCCTCATCCAACGTTTAGTCGTGAACCTGTTCCATTTTCGTTAAGTCCCAGGTAAAATTTTGGACTTTTTATTTTTTTTTTATTTAAGGAGATTTTATTTTCCTTGTATAGGAAAAAAGTGAATATTAAAAAACTATGGGGTGTTTGGTTTGTGATTTTAAACAACTATTTTCAGTTTTTAAACAATATTTTATACATTTCAACGTATTTTTTCACCCACACATATTTTCACAAAAACTTTCAAACAACCATTTTCAGTTTTTAAACGCTATTTTGAAAAAGTACTTTTGAAACCATTCATTTTCGTGGTGAAAAAGAGTGATCTTAAACGAAAACACAAAAAAACTGGCATATTTTTGTGTTCTTAAAATCGAAGTTAGAAGAAATGCATCTACAAATTGCAACTTATGCATTTTCAACTTCGTTTTAGTATTGCAGTTTTTAAAGCAACAGTACATGTTATAGATTTTACCAAATGCTCAAATTGCATTTTTAAAAATCATGTTTTCAAAACCATCTTTTTGTAGATCCTGTGATTCTGGTTGTTGAGCTATTATGAGATTTACTTATTGGGTTTTTTGTGTTTTGGGGAGGATACAGATTGAGTAATCAGATGGGATTAGAGGCTGCAGTGGAGGCAGCAGCGGGGTTTTTGGACAAGGCTGTGAAACCAGTATTGGTGGGGGGTCCTAAACTGAGAGTTGCAAATGCAACTGATGCATTTGTTGAACTAGCTGATGCTTGTGGTTATCCCCTTGCTGTGATGCCATCAGCGAAAGGGCTTGTGCCTGAGCACCACCCACATTTCATTGGGACTTATTGGGGTGCTGTCAGCACTCCATTTTGTGCGGAGATTGTGGAGTCTGCCGATGCTTATTTGTTTGCTGGACCTATATTCAATGACTATAGCTCTGTTGGGTACTCATTGCTTCTCAAGAAAGAGAAGGCAATCATTGTGCAACCTGACCGTGTTGTGATCGGGAATGGGCCTGCGTTTGGGTGTATTTTGATGAAGGATTTCCTCAGAGCACTTGGCAAGCGGCTCAAGCGTAATACAACTGCTTATGAGAACTATCATAGGATCTTTGTTCCTGATGGACTTCCTTTGAAGTCTGCACCAAAAGAACCTTTGAGGGTTAATGTTCTGTTCCAGCATATACAGAACATGCTGTCTAGTGAGACTGCTGTGATTGCTGAGACAGGGGACTCATGGTTTAACTGCCAGAAGCTGAAATTGCCACGGGGCTGCGGGTAAGTGGTGGAGAGCATATAGTATTTGATGTCTGTTTCTAAGTTGGAGCTTTTAGTATTAATTCAAAGTTTTGATTGGCTTGCAGATACGAGTTCCAAATGCAATATGGATCAATTGGTTGGTCAGTTGGTGCGACTCTTGGCTATGCACAGGCTGTGCCTGAGAAGCGAGTGATTGCTTGCATTGGTGATGGGAGCTTCCAGGTTTGCCTTGTTCCTAATTGTCTGTAGCAATTTTTTTTTCTGCTTACAATGTAGGCAAGCAAGAACATTGCGGACCACATCCAAAATTGTTAATTGATTTTTTTTTAACTTATTTTGACATTTATCACTCAGCAAATGAAAATCTAGAATCAATATTGTCATGAACAATTCTTACAAAATTCCAGAATGGCATTGTATGTCAATGTTTCAAATGTCATATATGGATGGCTATATCTGACCTAAATCTATATATTAATTCTTTCCAACATACTAGAACTGCCAAGATTTCACCCAGGACTTTGATTCATAAAATCTTGATGCGTTTTTATTGCCTCACAGGTCACTGCACAAGACGTGTCAACAATGATTAGATATGGGCAAAGGACCATCATCTTCCTGATAAACAACGGTGGATACACCATTGAAGTTGAAATCCATGACGGGCCTTACAATGTGATTAAGAACTGGAACTACACTGGGTTGGTTGATGCAATCCACAATGGCGAGGGCAAGTGCTGGACAACCAAGGTGAGTTGTTTAACATGGTGCATACGCTCTAGTGCATCAATACTTAGAAACACTGATAATACTATTGTTTTCAGGTCCGTTGCGAGGAGGAGCTGATTGAAGCAATTAATACAGCAACAGGGGATAAGAAGGACAGCCTGTGCTTCATTGAGGTGATTGTTCACAAGGATGACACCAGCAAAGAGCTGCTTGAATGGGGCTCAAGGGTCTCTGCTGCCAATAGCCGCCCACCCAACCCTCAGTAAATCTTAGCCACATTAATGAGATTGAAAAGCACAAAATAAATTGAGCAGTTTTATGTTAACGTAGTAATATTGAGTTTGCTTCTTGAGTGGTTTGCGTAATGAACAAGGAGAGTTTTGCAGATTTATGTGTATATTCTCTTTGGATTTGCTTTACTATTGAAAGATCAAATTAATGAGTTTTGGGATAACATTTTTCAAATCTTTTTCCTCAACTATTGATATGGTCTGTTGAGATTAGTGCATAATAAAAGTAATATTAGTGGTAGGCTCTTAGCCTGCTTTTTGAAACTTCTGTGTGAGGACCGCCACAAGTCCCTAACCCATCGTGTTGTCTCTAGCCACTTTAAAAAAAATAAAATATCTCCATAGGCTCGGGGAAGTTCCAAGCTTTCTTATCCAAATCGCTATAATGCTCTAGATTGGTCACTGTCTCAATGATTTCAACATGTAGAGAAACCTTACTGGAGGAGGGGAAATGTGGCTCTTCTTCCTCCGGAAGTAGAATTTTTTTTTTAGCATAAAGTCTTGAGGATACTGATAAATTAAAGTTGGTCATGGTGAAATTTATCCTAGTACAAGATCTCTGCTTTTCTTTTTAAAAGATTTGGTTTTGATTTAGGTGTTTGAAATGATACCACTTGAGATCCAAGGTCATCCCTGTGCTTAATACGTGTAGTCTGCAAGAACTGTTGATTAGCTCCAAGTTATACACAATCCAATCCATATTAACATTGATTCACTTCACTCATTGAAGTGACATTCGCTCATTGAAATGTTAGCTAGGTGATTTGGTATTATAGAAGTATTGCTTTTTTTCTTTTTTAAAAGAGAGGTCACGATTTTTACTTTTAGTTACTTTAGTGACATTCTCTGTTCTCTTAAAAAGTGATTTTATGGAATAAATTCGACTATATAACCATTCTTCTCCACAACCTGAAACTGATACTTGAAAGATTACAGTGACATATATAGTTTAATATAAGTATACCACTCATTTTATAATTTTGAATATAATAGTATAATAATACAATTATACAAATGGTACTTTTCTCCCTTTTTGCTGAATTATATATATATATATATATATATATATATATATATATATATAAATAATCAAAATTGAAAGAAAATCTAATTAAATTTTAAATTGAATAGTTAATTTTGCATCACGTGTTTTATATAATAAATAACTAAAATTTTGTACTAAGCGAGTTATTAAGTACAAAAACCGAAGAGTTTTGCTCCAAAATCTAAAAAAAAATCCTTCAGTTCTCTCTCTCAAACCCATTGATATCTTTTTCTTTTTTTTTTTGCTTTTTTTTTTCCTCCATGCTAGGTGATTTTGTGTAGTTGATGATATTGAAAGTTTGAATATTCAAACACTTATCAAGTTTAACATTTTTCCCCCCATTGAAATTGTAAGTGGGTTTTGTGTTATTAATGATATCAAAATAGTTTCAACTTGGATTTTTTTTTTTTTTTTCCTTATCAAGTTGGAAGTAAATTTGCGGTGTTGATGATATTCAAACACTTTTCATGTTAAAGTTAATTATTTTTAATCAAAATCATAACTTGGGTTTTGTGTAGGGGTGTGCTTAGTTTGGTTTCGGTCGGTTTTAATGGGTATGGCCAACTAAAACCGAATATTTCGGTTTGTGAAATTCTCAACTGAAACCGACCGAAATGGCTAGAAATCAATCGATTTCGGTGTGTTTTGGTTTCAGTCGGTTTTAGTCGGTTTTCCAAAGAGAAAACTAAGTCCCTAACAAATCAGAACGACAGAGAAAGAAAAACTTCCAACAATATTTGTTCAACAATTTACAAACAGATTCCAACATAAAATTGAAAATATTTTGAATTAGCAAAAGAGTCCAGACTGAAAAAATCAAGAAGAAAAAGAAAAAGAAAATAAACAAAAGAAGGATCAGCGGCGCTAGTAGATCAAAGCCAGATCTAATTACCTTAGCCTATAGAGAGAGAAATTTTAGAGAGAGAGAAAGAAAAGTAGATCAGCTTTGAGTCTTTTGACCATGCAGAGCCTCTCAGCCTCTCACATACTTAGCCGTGACAAAAAGACCCAACAAGCTTCAGATCTTTTTTTTTTTTTTTTTGCCTTTTTTCTTGTTTTGTTTATCTCAGACAGCTCACTCATCATGACTTAACCAAACGCACGCTTCTTGGTCGAGTGGCCTCCTTTGATTCGGCCTTTAACTGTGACATCTTCCAGCCCTGGAAGTAAAAATCAAGTCTTGAATAAGTTGTTATCATCCAAACAGCGGAGAAAGAAAAAAAGAAAAAAGAAAAAAAAAAAAAAAAAAACAACGCGAAGGCTCGAACTGGGGATCAGTTAGCCAAAACGCAGGTAGCATACCACTAAACCACTGATCAGTTATGTCTTAAAGTTACATAAATATATACATACATATATATATATATATATATATTTATTTATTTATTTATATTTATATATTGGTCGGTTCGGTTGGTTTCGGGGTGAAAAAATCCAGAACCGAAACCGAACTGAAATATTTTGGTTTTCTAAAATTCAAACTGAAACCGAATCGAAAAATTGAACTCAATTCGGTCGGTTTCGATTGGTTTTTTCGGTTCATCGGTTTTTTGCACATGCCTAGTTTTGTGTGTACTTGCAGTTATTGACTAGGGAAGAATAAAAAAAAAGGTTTAAAATTTGCTCCTACACTTTCCCTCTTTGTTGCAAACTCACTATCAAATTGCAGATAATGATCTTATCAATGGGGTCAATATAGTTATTATTTATTGTGTTTGTAAGAAGCGGGCATAGTCTTTCTAAACTATGTATACATGTAATTTTAGCTTTTCAATTGATAAAAAAATAAAAATAAAATAATAAAAAAAAACCCAAAAGCTCATATCAATTATTTTTTACAAATTATATAACAGTATCAACTTTGGGTGATGTTTCTCTCATTTATTTTATAATATCAATATTTTCTTAAATTTTGCTATGTTATTTTAATTGAAACATGCAATAGAAAATCTCAATTAAGTGTAAATTATTTTATTATATTTATGATGATTTTTTTAAAAGATTCCTAATTCTGAGGAAGAGAAATAAGGGAGGAGGAGAAATAAGGAAGGAGGAGCAGATGGTAATAGAGTTATGTTTCTTAAAGAAGAGAGTTATGTTTCTTAAAAGAAGGTTGATATAGTTCCTAACGTGTTTTTATTTTATTTTATTTTTTCTGATTCAATTAGTATTTTTTTTTGTTTATTTATTTATTTATTTTTGGATGCATCCTTGTGTAAGCATGAGTTACAATTTAGTGTACACTTTATACATAAATGGAACTCATTTCTCGGATTTGAGTCAATTCAGTGATGTGGCAAACTAGGCTGATGCATACCAAGTCAAAGTTACTCTCTGTTTTAAGAAAAAGGTCAAAGTTGTGTTACTAATTATTTGAAGAGATGGTCAATTCTACAAAGGCCTCGTTTGGGAGTTCATAAGGAAACAGAATGAAATAGAATAGAACGATTATAAGGGAATGGAAAGGAATGAAATGTATTTAAGTGAGGGAAAGAAATGGAAAAAAAGAAATGAAATAGAATTAAGTGATATTGTTTGGATGTTTTAAAATAAAAGAATGGAAATGAATGTAAATGAATGGAATGTAAGTAATCTTGTTTAGGAGTAATATAGAGGGAAATGAATTGAATCATTTTATGATAATATTACTATTAAACCCTTATTTAAAAATAAATGGCTGAATATATAGGGATATTTTGGGAGTTTTAGTAAAAATTCATTAAATCTAATTTCATTATCTCCAATTCCTCTCAATTTCAGGAGAATGAAAATTAGAGGTTTTAAAGGAATAAATAGGAATGATGGTTCTCTTCTACTCATTCCAATTCCTCCCATTTAAACTCTCAAATAAGGGAATGAACTTTCCATTCCCTCAAATAAAATTCTCAAACAAAGAAAGGAAAAAACATTCTATAATTATTTTCTTCATTCTATTCCATTACATTTCATTTCCTCCTCTCAATTGAGGGCTAAGAATCCTATAACTCCTAAAACAAAGTTGGCAAGTCCAATAATCCATAGGCTTTAAACAGAATGTAGATAAGCCCTCTTATTCTTCTTCATTAAACCAAAAAAATAAAATAAAAATTATAACAGAATGTAGATGAACTTAATACCATGCGCAATGCCACAGCTTCCATGGCCTCATTATTTCTGCTGCAAACGCTTTGATTGTTCCATCAACGCTTACATTATGCAATATGGTTCCTACTGCATGTTCTCTAACAACGAAAACTTTAACCATACAATTGTACAAATTTCGGCTTTGTTAGGAACTCATACCATAAGAAAACTAGACTATAAAACATGTTTATAAAAAATGGTCCGAGCATCTCTATATTCTTCATAGCTAGGGGAAAATTACACTTTACCACCTTAAACTATACTCTCAATTACACTTTGCATCATAAATTTTTCGAATGCATGCTTTGCACCTTAAACTATGATTATTATTACACTTTACACCCCGACATCAAATTTGCTGTTAACTTGGATGGAAAAATATGACATAATGTGAAAAGACCAAATTGCCTTTTTTTTAATCCCTTACAAACAAATAAGAAATTATACTTTTCCACCTTAAACTATGTTCCTAATTACACTTTGCACCCTAAACTTTAAATCACTTAATGTTGGGGTGCAAAGTATAACAATATTCATAGTTTATGATGCAAAACGTGTATTTAGAAAGTTTATACTGCAAAGTGTAATATGAAATATAGTTTAGAGTAATAAAGTGTAATTTTCCTATAGTTGACAAAGGAACAAGGAAATGTTATAATCTCCTAACACTACTATATTATTTCACAATCACAACTACAGATCCACTGAGAAGACAAAAATCATAAAGTTGGATTGTTGATGCACAAGGATTTCATTACCAGTGCCAAGCCGGCCAGCAAAAACACAATTGCTTGAACCAGTATGATTCTACTTTTTTTTTTTTTTGATGCAAAGTGTACATTAGTATGATTCTACATTAATTACAACAAAATTTGAGGATACATGACAAATAAACACATCTAAGGATCAATACCAGCATTACATGGGGCAAGCACTAAGCGGGAATTTTGAAGTAGAGAGGGTGGAAAGGGGGCTCGACAACTGCTTATGTGTGATTTTAACCGAGGTATGTTGGGGTGTGCACTTCTACATCGGTGACAACGCAACTCCATAGATAACAAGCTTTCATCATCTCTTAAGGTTGCTTTACCATGACTGCTGACTTCCTCAAGTACATCTACAGAGTCGAGAAAGAAAGCGGTATTGAATGAGTTCCAGTGCTTTTTATTTTTCAAATTTTTTGAATCAAAATCTTGGCTAATAACATGAAGGTGTAGTTGTCGCATTGATGGGACCTGCAAAGAGGAGACACAATCAGAAATGCCTTTTAAGAAACCCAATTTTCAACTTCCACTATACCACTGTTGATTGATAAGCCAGCATTTTGTGTGTGAAACTAGAAAGACTATCGAAATTGGCAATGAACAAAAAGGCACAAAAACTGCTACCAAATGTAATGGCATGTCGGATCATCCCAAACACATCTTTATTATACCCCACTCTTTAATTCTTTCCATCATAAATTATTCTCACCAAATCTATTCAATTTACAATTAAAAGTAACTTTAAATACTTGTTTTAAATCATAAAATCATCTTATTTTTTCAGAACAAAAACACATGTTTCTTTCCTCTCCCCTTCTCATCATAGATCATCATATTGTCCCATATCATTATGTATTGTTCCAGTCACTTGATATCACATAAAACCAAACTCAGGTAGCTGAGTCCTTAATTTAGCCTGCAATTGGTATCGTCCTCAACTTTTAAATTTATTTTTTTGTAAATCTATCCTTTCCACAACACCTAGTCTATGGCTTTAAAGCTTGGAACTACTAACATAAAATAGTTTCTTATTTCCTCTTTTTGGCAGACTCAAATGCAGAACCTACACAGACCTCACCACAACAGATCCTGAGCCGTGGCCCATAGGCATAAAAAGGAAAACAAAAGAGGAACACTTCAACAAATACTCTAAAGCAAAAGTATTGCATACCGAGTGATAGCCAAGGCGGAAGATCAATGATGCATCTTCTTGCAGAAACTTCTCAGCCCACTTCAAACCCACATCATGCATTGTCTTTAATAACTGCAGATGGTCTTTACTAACATCTGCAAGGCGATCAAGACCTTCAGATCGTGCTAGCACCAAAAGATGCCTTCTTGCCTGCATAAGGAACAAAAATTCCACACCTGATATATGCGATTTATAAATAAACGAAAAGGGGGAGGGGAATTACGGTTCCAAATTACCTTGGGATAAAGATCATTCAGTACTACAACGTCATCTGATATCTCCAGCACAACATCCTTATGTGTCTGAGGGTGCATGGCAATTTTATGAAGAGCTTGAGCCCATGATCCCCATGCCTTGGTCATGCTTCCATCAATCTTGTCATTGTTTTTGTCTACCTTTCCGATTTTGGACTCAGGGATATCTGCCCCAATTTCATCCTGAGATCCTTTGCATTTTTTGCTTCTATCATAGTCATGTTCATGCTCTCTCTTACTCTTTTGATCATTATGCTTTGTATTTGCACCTTCAATGACCTCTTGTGCCCCTGAAGGATTTGAGTCAAGGTTTTCATTGCTTACTTTGGCCAACTTTCCTTGGGTCCTAATTATAGATGCAAAACCTTCAAATAATGAAGTGTAAGCTTCGCGGAGAATTTGGCAGCCTTTAATATAGTCATTGTTCAGACAATTTGGTCGATGTTGGTTCATATTTGGTCCAAGAACATGTATGACATGGGTAACCCCTTCCCTACTAAACAAGGGAGAAGTTGAAGGGAGAGGAACAACCACAGCTTTCCCTGGGTGAAGAGATTGAGCTTGTTCTTTGGTTGCAACCTCAAGGGCAGGACCAGCAGCATTAAAAATTGCAGCATTCACACCTCCACCTCCAGGTTTAAGTCGCCTAGAAAGGAAAATTACACATAAATTTGATAATCTTGACATGCAAATTACGCATATAATCACAAGCTTATTGCATTATACTTTCGCCAACAAAGTAACAGTGAACTAAAGAAAATTGAACTTTTGTGTTATAATTGAGCGAGCAAACATGCAATCAAAGCTCAGCATATTGTAACAAGAGCAAAATGGCTGAACTTCATGACAAGTTATAATATTCTGTAATAATCAGAACAGCATTTTCTCCGTGTAGTCAAAACAAATAATGACCAAAGCTTTTGATTAAAAAAGCTCAAGAGAACATCTTGCAACAGTTTTACAATCATGGATGAAATTCAGCCAATGCATCTTTGAAAATAGACAAGTGATCTTTGGAGTTACCCTATATGGTTTTTTTTACTCATATATTTATTAGCCCTATATATAGTCCACGTACCAATGAGGTTGAAATAAGGGTCTCAACTAAGTTTTCCTGCTTTAACATGTGTCCCCAACCCCCTTTCTTTTCCTCTTCTTTTGATATGTAAATAAATACAAGGATATGATAAACTTACCAATTTGCAGCATTAGCTATTACATTGCAGCGTAAACCTCCTTCTGAATAAAGTTTTGTGATATCTCCTACAAATGTAAAAAACTTATTCAACTCAATGTTTTTCTGGGCAGCTTTTGTCTTAACCAAAGACAAAATCTTTGATTTATGAGACACGTCCACCAACACAAGCCTGGCACTCCCAAGCTTATTTACATATTCCTCAACTACCTCGACAATAATATCAGAGGCTTTCTCAAGGTTGAATTGGAAATCTGATGTTGAAATAGATGGAAATGCCAGAGTAGGAGTGTTGTTCAAAGAAGCATGACTGCCAGAAGAGCAAACTGCCAGGTTTTCACCTTCCTTTAACTCCTTACTGGCATTCCCTGAAAATGAAGATATATTATTGTGTCCTTTGTAGCTGGGCTCCTTTTCCTCAGTATTCTTATGAGAAACAGAACTCTGAATGCTATTTGCATCAGATACCGTGTTAGCAGGAACCTCTACTTTCTTTAAAAACCTCATTATACCAAGCTGAATTTTGGCATCTGGGTTCTTCTGGCCAAAGGAGCCATTGGGAAGTGTATCCAAAGCACCAAGTGCACTGTATGTGTTATGAGCAGCTTGGACATCACTCTCATTCTGGCAAAATGTGATCCGAGTAAACCCTTCACTCAGTTTAGGAAATTCTTTCTTTTGTAGCATTCGGTTCACCACTGCAGCAGCTTTTCCACCTTGCAAGTTTCCCTCATGCCCAGTCCGTTTAACTGATCGAGATATACAGAGTTTAGCCGGAAGATCAAGCACAATGGCATGCACATCTACATTGGGATTGCCAAGCTTCACAAATTCTGCACGCTGTTCTCTGTCGAGATTGCATCTATCGATAAATACACTTTTTCCATCATTCAATGCACTAGCAGCACTCTTTAGGCACTGAGATTTTGTTCCAGACTTACCATTTCCAATGGTGTCCTGACCAGGGCAGTGACATCATCGAAAAATATCAGGGAGAAGCACTTCATTCAAAAGAAGTAATTCAAACATTAAATAGACACCACAAATCATTTGAATAATTACTTAATTAGTACAAGAAACACAAACTAGCCAAATAACAGCAGCTAGATAACACTCTAAGAAATGGGCCGTGGATAACCATAAGAAACTCTGGTAATAAAGCAATTTTGTTAGACCATTAGCCCAGTGGCCCTCTAGCTGTTGTCTTTTAAGATATTGTTCTGTATTTGCCATTGAATTTTGTTAGAGTAATGTTTAAAAGATTTAATTCACCATTTTCTAACGGCTTAAGTTTTCGAGACAATTGGTAATTTATAATGGCATCATAATTCGTGATACCAAATTCAAACCTTTTCTTTGCTCTACCTACATTTAAAAAATAAAAAAAATTCCCACGCGTCGGGTCCCACTTAGCAATTGGGAGTTTGGGCTCACACATGAGGAGATTATTAGAATAATAGTTAAATTATTAAATTTACCATTTCCTAGGAGCTTAAGATTTTGGAAAATTTTGTAATTTGTCAAATTTCACTCAGTTAGTTCTTCCTTAGAGAACTAATCACTTACTGATACTCATCACATAATTCACACACACAAATTTATGCAAACGAAAACAATCCCACAATCTGTGAACTGAACTCTAAAGTCAAATCCCATACAAGCATTTCATCGAACATGTGGCGTTCATCAGAGATAAACAAGAGAAAGACAAAAAAAACAAACCTGGCAAATGCGAACCCAGGGTCTTGTAGAAGAGGCCATGACTTGTTCACAAAATGTGGACTTGCCGCTACCTGGTGCACCCACCAATATCACCACGATAGGCTTCCCTTTCGTCTCTTCACCTTTGAACAACACACAATGAATATCAACTAAAAAGAGCACAAAGAGACAGAGAGTTGAATGACATTTGATAATCCATGACAACCTTAAACCCTAGCGAAGTATAAGAAAAATAATTGAATAAATAAATAAACTGCTCTCAAAGGTGGTACCTTTGGGTTTGGGAGTGTCATCGATTTCCATTTCCATTTTTTCGATTTTCGATTTGCCTTCAGGAGAGTTAAAGAGTTTGTACTTTGTAGTACATTCTGCTCTGTAAATCTATGGTTCTATACCTTTGGTTCTTCAATTGCTGCTACGCTGTGTTTGGCTGCGGTTTATGGTTGGCCTAGGCGAAGGCTAATCTTGTCCTAGAAAAATATGTGTTTGGCTGTGATAGATGGTACAAACCACCAAGCAATAATATAGTTATCTATCTATGCCTATGCGACGGTCGTTTAGTGTTAAACATACAAACTAAAATCTTGTTTGATTCGGTCTAAAACGTTTTAGGCAACATAGAACATTTTATATGATCTGTAGAAATCTATCCATACCAAAACTACAAAAAGAAAAGAAAAGAAAAGAAATGTTTTACAATTTTAAACACTACAGATCATTATCCAAAGAAAGTTTTGGATTCATATGTTTTTTAAAAATATAAAACATTATTTGCTTTGGGTGCGATTGGATCCCTTGGGTGGGTTGAGTTCAATGGGTCTCTCGACAATTTTACATGCTACCACCACACTCTTCCCTCCCCACATTGCCGATGACCATCATTAGTGGCATTGAGTCCATCATTTGGCTATCATAATCACTCACCCATTGCAAATAGTTGGTTGTTGGTCATTAGTCACTACGACCATTTATAGTTAACCACCACCATTGGTCAATGTTGTCACCACCTACTCGCCATTGCTATCTATTATTATTGGTCATTTGTCAATATTGTTGCCACTACTATCACTAACTTCTTCCTCTCAATTTTGACAATCATTTCAAATTTCATATGCACCAAACCTTAGAATTAGATAACAGAAAGCAAATCAAGTACTTCAAAAATTGTTTCCCACTAATATTTGTTCCAATAGAAAACATTTTATATCAAAAAATTATTTATATGCGTACATATATATCAAATTGAAACTATCAAGTTACAAATTTTCAAAATTTGTGAACTCTTTTATCATTTGATTAAGACAATATATAAGTGGTCATTTGAACAAGATTTTGGTGATTACTAAATAAGTCGTCCATATGCATCATAATGTTTTGCCTAAAATCCAAATTACACTTTTTAAAGTTTAGATAAATTGTTAACTTTATAATGTTTGATGATGCATCCAACATTAGGAAAACCAAGTTGAAATTCACTAATTTTATCACGAACAGAGCTCAAATTAACCTTTCATATTAGTGGCCCACATTCGGTGAAAAAGAGAAATAGAGTGCGTGGATTTCCAGTGGAGGTTGACGCTCTCAAGGATGAGGATGAATGTGGTTTAATTGAGCTACAAATTTAACCCAAACTATGTACTCAATGCCACCATCACATAATCTTAAGGTCAGGATGAGAGAGATTGACAAAATTTAACACATGTGCAAGCTGTGGCAAAATGTGTGGTTATAGAAGAATTGTGTTATTATTTAAAGCCCATAATTATAAAAATTTTAATGGCTATTTTTATAGTTATTTAAAAAATTTTAAATTTCCCTCAAGCATAAGATGTATTTCTTCCTATTTTATTCCATGGTTAATATTAAAACCCATGCCAAAAATTTGTCTACTTTTTCATCCACACGTGAGAAGCCCAACTTAGCTATAAAATATTATCATGGAGTATTTATTTATTTACTTTTTTATCCGAGTACTTGTTTTACACAAAAAAAAAAAAAAAAAAAAAAAGGAAAAAGGAAAAAAAATTTACAAAGAATGGGTTGGTGAACCGGTCCGGACGGTCTGATAGTTGTGAACCATAACGAGTCAATCCGGTCTAGCACTAGGGTTTAGCTATAAATACTTCCAAACCTTTCACATACTTCACAGTTTCCCCTCGGATCAATTAGGGTTTCTGAAAAAACCAAACGAAGCAAGAAACACAACCGCGGCGGTTTTCGTTAGCTCAATCACCATGAGAGCCAAGGTAAAGCTTCCAATCAAATTTCAATCCCAATCCAAATCGATCCATTTCTCCGATTTCAGCTTCAAAAAATTTCGCGATTTCATTTCAATCTCTCATATATTTGCTTGCGTTTTGTTTGTTTGTTTGGTAATTTTGTTTCAGTGGAAGAAGAAGCGTATGAGGAGGCTGAAGAGGAAGCGCCGAAAGATGAGACAGAGATCTAAGTAGAAATGCTTACAGATACAGTCTCCTTTTGTTTAATGTTTTGTCTTTTTGAGTCTCTAGAAACAAACAGAGGATTGCGTTTTTTTTCTCTGTAATGTCTTTTGACTAAAACTCTGTTGTTGTTAGATTCTATCTAATGGATTGTTATTATTAGTTTTTGGATCTTTATTTGGTTCTGTTTTGATTAATTTTTTTGAGAATGTTTATGAT
Organism: Quercus tomentella; assembly: GCA_028535165.1. Classification (NCBI taxonomy): domain Eukaryota; kingdom Viridiplantae; phylum Streptophyta; class Magnoliopsida; order Fagales; family Fagaceae; genus Quercus; species Quercus tomentella. Next base: position 15,255,315 of record JAPQVY010000012.1, read on the forward strand.
TCCGCATTATAATTGCGCATTCCGCGAGTTCTTGCTTAGTTCAATATTTTCTGTCTTTGATTGTGAATTTGTGAAGTGGGGTTCTCAAAGTATTGAGAAAAATAGTTGAAGATTATGGTAAACTGCATGACAAACTAAATGAAATTATGGTATCAATTGTAAATAGGTTGTTTGTGTCATGTCTGCTTTCCCATTATCTAGTTTAGTGAATGATTGTTTTATGGATTCTTTGTTAGTTTCTTGAATGTATATAGTTTCTTATTTAGGATTACATTGTCTTCAATGTGTTTGTTTCTACGGAAATTGGAAAACTCTGTTTTGTACTTTTTGTTCTACACATTACATTTTATTTGGGTAATCGATAGAACAAATCCTTTGTATGCACCGTACTGCTATTGACTCTGTTATCTAAACTAACAATAACCAAGCCTTAGACCCAAAGATTTCTGGCCAGTTATGGATTCTCGAGGTCAGTTATACGTGTATTCTCTTTTGCCACTCCACTCTATCATATCCAAAGGCATCTCTACGTCACCTCCTTAATTGGCATACTATTTTACTAGTTCCACTAATGTCACGTCTCCATCTATTTTTTTTTACTCTTCGATTTGAATTCACTCACCTTTCCCATTGTTTCATTAATTGTTAACCTTAGCACATCACCAAACCATTTGAAAATTTTTAATCATCTTTTCATCAGTAGGGCCAACCCCTAAATTTTTTTTAAAAAATATATATTTTGAATCCAATTTTCCTTATGCTCAAATTTTTTTTGTTTGTTAATTTTTTTATTGAATGAATCCATGTATCTTCACTTGTGTTATTTGTCTCATTTTCAGCTACCCTCGGTACCCAATTTTTTGAAAATATTGCTATTTAATAGCCTGACATCCTTAACCATGGAGCATAATTGGTAATAGTCATTTTAACTTGAGAAGTATTCCCTTGATTCAAGTTTTCACTTTACATGGTACATCCCCTACATCCTCTTCCCGTTCAATTTGTGTATGGCCTTGGCGATTAAGTTTTACAATTTTTCATTAATACTTAGTATATGAGGAATTTCCTAACCAACATTTTGATTCTTGAGGCCATCCGCAAAGGATTCCTCTTGATTAAGTGGTGTGTACATTAGGGTAAAAAGGGTAATAATGTAGCAAGAAATTTTCACTTAGATTGTTCAAGTAAACGCATAAATGTATTATGCATGTATGTAGTATGTGTGTGTGTATAATTATTGAGTTGTAGCGAAAATGACACATTCTCCCCTTGTATGTTCAAGGTGGGGGGGACGAGGATGTGAATTCAGGACTTATTGATGTGTATCCTAGGAAGAAAAATGTGTGTATATGATATTTATAGTTTAATTATGTTTCAATTTTATAGAATAGATTGGTCCTCTTTAGGAAAAATTATTGGTTTGGCCCTTGTTTGTTCAAAACCATGTTTGTTTCAATTTTAATATTCTAGAATTGTTTGGTTGGTTCAACAATGAAGGTAAATGACTCGTGCATGAATATCTTGTAATCAATGTAACCATTTAATTTACTTGAAAAAATTACGATAATTTTCCCAAGGAAAGGATGCCAAATGAAGCTCCTAATTAGCTTTGGAGTGCTGAGGAATAATTTACTCCTTGTTTTGGCATAATATTAAGTTGATGTTAGATCTAAGAGCATTCCCATTAAGGATGCTAAAAGGGGTATATGCTAAATTTTAGCATCAAAACACCAAAAAAGCAACTCCATCAAAGCTTTCAAATGGTAGAATTTTTGGCATACTGATACAAGCTCACTGTAGCCAGAATTGTAAAAAAAGAAAGTAGTTTTCTTATTCTCACAACTCTCTCTCCGTTTTCAGTTCTCTCTTCTCTCTCCTCTCTCCCTTCTTTATTCTCTCTCTCCCTCGATGTGATCCAGCGATGGTTTTGGTCCGACGATGGTTCTGGTTCGGCAATGGTGGTCCGATAGTCATGGGTCTGATGTGGTTTGATGGTCCGTTGTGGTCTGATGGTCTCCCTCTGTTCTCTCTTCTCTCCCTTTGTTCTCTGTTCCTTGTTCTCTCTTCGTGGGTTTGCGTGGATCAAAGGAGTTGTGGGTCGGAGTGTGGGTTTTTGGTTTGGAGTGTGGATCGAAGGGTGGATCAAAACGTGGGTCTGATTCTTCGTGGGTCGGAGCGTGGGCCTGATTGTTCGTGGGTCATCCTTCGCCGGGTTCCATTCATTTAATTGAAGATTTCTCTCTCTCTTCACTTCGGTGATCGCTGCCTCCTTGTTGGATCCAATGGCGTTGGTTCGTTCTATTGTTTCTTCTTTCATACTCTGTTTTTTCGTTAATACTAATCTTTGTTTGGTTTCCCAGAAAAAGGAGGGAAAGAAAAATCAAAATTGGAAATTGAGATATTAATGTATTGATTTTTGGTTTCAATTATAATGGGGTTCGTTCAATTTTTGTTCTTTTTCACATTCAGAGTTTCCTTGAATCTCTGTTTACTTGCCAAGAAAATGGAGGAAAGGAAAATATATAGTGCTTTTGTTCTATCTATAGTGCTTTTCACCTTTAGAATTGTTTTGTGGTTGCCACGATGGTGCTGTGACTTGTGGTGGTGTTGGCTATGGTGGGTTGTGGTTGCTACAATGGTGGTTATGGCAAGTGGAGTGGTGGTAGGAGTGGTGGAGCCATTCTAGACCTTTCAAATAACCAAATTCAACAAGGGAGTCCTAAATGGATTTGGAAACTTATGGCCTGTTTGGAAGTTTAGAGTGGGAGGAGAGTAGAGGGGAGTAGAGGGGAAAAGAGTAGTGGGGAGGAGAGTAGAGGGGAATGGTTATCCTCTACTTTGTTTGGATGTTTTTAAAATTAGTAAGGGGGAATGGAGTAATTAATTCTTCCTCTTGTTTGGATGTTTTAAAAATTAGGATGGAAAGAAAAAGAAATGATTTAAATAGACAAATTTACCCTTATTTGAAAATGGACTTGCAACATTAGTCTATGATTAATTTGTTAGATTAAATAATTATTTAATCAACATTCTCATTCCATCAAATACTACTAATAAAAGTATAAAACTACTATTAACTATTATAAAATAATTTTTATTACCTAAAAAAAAATTATAATAAAAATAAAAATAAATTTCCTTTATTGTATATACCTGTGTTGTGTTGAAGAAGAGAGAGGTTTTTGGATAAAAAAAAGAGAGGTTTTCTCAGCGAAAGCGAACCCTAAGGAGAACCCGTTGGAGCGAGCCACCGTCGTGTTGGAGCACGGCACTGCCCTGCTGAGGAGAACATCAGGGACGAGGCGTGGCGGCTCCTCCTTCAAGTTCAACGCCAAGTACATCCCATTCAAAGCGGGGCAGTACTTAGCCGAGTCGTACTTGCTCGACGAGATTGTTTACCGGAGCAACTCCTGTGGGCTCCTCGACATATAGCACGACATGGACACACTGAAGATGTACGACGGCATGTACTGAAGGTCGCTGTTCGACTCGTGTGTGGGGAAAACCATGTGGCCATATGGCTCCGACGTGTGGAGCAAGAAGGAGTGGGTACTACCGAAGATCGACCCGGATGACATCATTTCGACCTACGAAGGAAACTCCAACCTCTTTTGGGCCGAGCGTTTCGGCAAAGAGTTCTTGAACAGTGAAGTAGCAAAAATGACATGGTTAAGCGTGTAAAAAAAGGGGTTGTTTAGCTTTAGTGTTAGTGAAATAGTGAGATTCAAATTTTCTCAGGAAACAAACAAAGATTATTTATATAATCGGTTTGTAATTTTGTTAATATAGGAAGGATAAATTGGAGAATTCATTTGGTCAATAATTTATCTACTCTACTCTCCCTCTAAATCTCTCCAATTTGGGGGAATTAAAAATGAGGGGTTAGAGATAGTGGAAACCCCTCCCCCTCCTTCTTTAAAAAACTTCCAAACAAGATAATTGAATTACTCTCCCTCTCTTTACTCTACTCCCCCTCCTTTTTTAAACTTCCGAACAGGCCATTAGTAATCTTCTTTGCTTAAATCTCTCTTAAAACCATTTGCAGACGACCCTTAAAGGACCTTTACTCAATCTTTCTAGTTTGAGTGTCCTAGACTTCGTTCCAACCGGCTTGAGGGGGAACTCGTGGTTCCCCCACCATTTGCCACATACTTGGATTTCTCGAGGAATAACTTCAACTCTGCCATACCAGCTAGCATTGGTCACTACCTTCCTTTTGCTTATTTCTTCTCTCTTTCAAACAATAAATTCCGTGGGGGTAACCCTCTTTCATTATGCGGCACTACATATCTTCAAATTCTTGATCTGTCATAGAATACTTTGAATGACACAATTCCCCAATGCTTGATTGAGATGAGCAATACTCTTAAGGGTGTTGGATTTGAAGAGAAACAAACTAAGTGGCACAATATCTGATACATTTCTAGATGTTTGTGGTTTGAAACTCTAAATCGTAATGGAAACCTACTTGAAGGAGTTGTACCTAGGTCTTTGGCAAACTGCGTTAGTTTCAAGGTCTTGACATACACATGTTGCGCATCCTTGTCTTGTGATCTAATAAATTTCACGGGCTGATTGTTTATGGAGGGTCAAATTGCATCTTGCTGATTCTTCAAATTCTAGACCTTAGTTCAAACAACTTTACTGGTCAGCTTCCAAGAAAATCATTTTCTACCTGGAAGGCAATGCTGGAAGAAGAGGAGGATCTCCCTTCAGCGCTCTGTCACCTTTACCTCGAATTTGATTTGCTTGATTTAATCCATTTTATTATCAAGATGTGATAACAGTAACTAGTAAGGGTCTTGACATCGAGCTAGTGAAGATTTTAATTATAGTCACCTTGATTGACGTTTCATGCAATAATCTTAGTAGGCCAATACCAGAAGAATTAGGAGAATTCAAATCACTATATTTTCTCAACTTGTTGCATAATGCTTTTACAAGCTAAATCCCACCATCTCTGGGAAACTTAGCTCAACTGGAATCATTAGACTTGTCAAGCAACAATCTCACTGGGGAGATCCCTATGCAACTTGCAGATCTTACTTTCCAGGCAGTCCTAAACTTTTTGTTTAATCAATTGGTGGGGCAGATTCCACAAGGCAAGCAATTTGCTACATTTTCAGAAGTGTTGGAACATTTTAATATTAAATAATTAAAATGAGTAAATGTTATAACATAAATGTAAAGATGTGGGAGTGAATATGGAAGATGAAGAGTTGTGAAAATGTTTAATCCCACATTGAAAAGGAGAGAGACTATTTTATTCTTTTTTAATTGTGGTGATTAATGGGCTAACATGAATTGTCTCAGATATTGGGCTAGATACGTGCGCAAGGGGGAGGTGAAGAGTGGAGGTATCAAAAATGGAAATGGAGTTCTTATCTATTGAATTGTCTTGCCGATCATTTCTATGATTATTATGATACAACTTACAATTCTGCTAAGAAAATTTGGAAAGCTTTACAAAGCAAGTATGATACCGAGGAGGCAGTTGCAAAGAAGTATGCTGCTAGTAGATTTTTCCGTTACCAAATGGTGGATGGAAAATCGGTGGTGGATCAAGCACAAGACTTCCAAATGATTGTGGCAGAATTGAGATCCGAAGGCATAAAGATTGGAGACAATTTGGTGGTATCTGGCATAATTGATAAACTACCACAATCTTGGAGGGAGTTCCAAAAGACTTTGCGGCACAAACAAAAGGAGACATCCTTGGAGACTTTGATCATATGCATCCGTGTGGAGGAGGAGGCTAGAGGACAAGATGCACTCATGACACAAGAGAGCAATGGTAATTCCACCACAAAGGTAAACCTTATTTCATCCAATAATAATATGCCCAAAAATCATTTTCCTAGAAATGTTCAATTGAAGCCTAAAAAAAGAGCCTTTAAAAATAATAATAGACCTCAAGGAAGGGGAAACCCAAATAAAAATTACAATAAGAACCAAGGACCCCCTTCACAAGATCAATTTAATAGATCTTGTTTTGCCTATGGCAAGAGTGGGCATATTGCTCGATTTTGCAAATTTCGGAAACGTGAATCTGTCCCGCAGGCTAACGTAACCGAAGAGCCTTTAGTAGCTATGATTACAGACATCAATATGGTGCAATATGTTGAAGGGTGGTGGGCAGATTCCGGTGCTAATAGGCACGTCTGCTATGACAAGAATTGGTTCAAATTGTACACTCCTTTTGAAGAAGAAAAAACTGTTATGCTTGGTGACTCTAGTAAAACCAAGGTTCTTGGGAGTGGTGAGGTTGAATTGAAATTCACTTCTAGACGTGTGCTAACATTGAAAGATGTACTTTACACTCCGTCCATGAGGAAGAATTTGATGTCAAGTTTTTTGCTTAACAAGGCTGGCTTCAAGCAAACTATGGAATCTGATAATTATGTAATCACAAAAAAGGGATTATTTGTGGGCAAAGGTTATGCTTGTGATGGAATGTTTAAATTGAATGTTGAGAATAATAAAGCATCTACCAGTTCAGTTTATATGCTTTCTTCTATTAATTTTTGGCATGCTCGTTTGTGTCATATAAATAGTAGATATGTGGGAATCATGAGTAGTTTAGGATTAATTCCAAGACTGTCAAAAGATCTTGAAAAATGTGAAACTTGTAGTCAAGCTAAGATTACAAAAAGGCCTCATAAAAATGTTGTAAGAAATACCGAATTGCTTGAGTTAATTCATTCCGATTTATGTGAATTTGAGGGAATTTTAACTCGTGGAGGAAATAGATATATTATCACTTTTATTGATGATTTCTCAAAATATACAACTATTTATTTGTTGAAAAATAAAAGTGATGCTTTTGAAAAATTTCAAGATTTTTTAAAAGAAGTTGAAAATCAATTCGGTAGAAAAATAAAAAGAATAAGAAGTGATAGAGGCCGTGAGTATGAATCAAGTGCATTCAACTCATTTGCTCAGTCTTTGGGAATTATCCATGAAACTACTGCACCATATTCACCTGCTTCTAATGGTGTGGCTGAAAGAAAAAATAGAACTTTAATTGAGTTAACAAATGCCATGTTAATTGAATCTGGTGCACCTTTACATTTTTGGGGTGAAGCTATTTTAACTGCATGTCATGTTTTGAATAGGGTGCCACATAAAAAGTCACACACCACACCTTTTGAGATGTGAAAAGGACATAAGCCAAATTTGGGATATTTGAGAGTATGGGGTTGTCTTGCTTATGTAAGGCTTACTGACCCTAAAATGCCTAAATTAGGTATAAGAGATACTACCTGTGCTTTTCTTGGTTATGCGATTAATAGTGCAGCCTATAGATTTTTTGATCTTGAAAACAAAATAATTTTTGAATCTGGTGATGCAATTTTTCATGAAGAAAAATTTCCTTTTAAATTGAAAAATAGTGGGGGTGAAGAAAATATTTTGTCACAACCTAGTTCTTCTACTTTACATTTACAAAATCAAGAAAATTTTGAAATGGAACCTAGGAGTAAAAGAGCTAGAGTTGAAAAGGATTTTGGTCCTGATTATTATGTTTTTAACATTGAGGAAAATCCCCAAAATTTAAAAGAGGCTTTAATATCACCTGATGCTATATTTTGGAAAGAGGCTGTAAATGATGAGATGGAATCTCTAATTTCTAATAGAACTTGAAAATTAGTAGATCTTCCATCGAGTTGTAAGACCATAGGTTGTAAATGGGTCCTTAGAAAAAAGTTGAAACCGGATGGGTCAATAGATAAGTTTAAAGCTAGACTTGTTGCAAAAGGTTTTAAACAAAAAGCTGATCTTGATTTCTTTGATACATTTTCTCCGGTAACAAGAATTACATCTATTAGATTGTTAATTGCCATTGCTGCAATTTTTGATTTGAAAATTCATCAAATGGATGTAAAAACTGCTTTTCTAAATGGGGACCTAGAGGAAGAGATTTATATGGACCAACCCGAAGGCTTTGTAGAGCCTGGACAAGAAAGCAAGGTATGTAAGCTAACTAAATCCCTATATGGCTTAAAACAAGCACCTAAGCAGTGGCATGAAAAGTTTGATTCCTGCATGATTGAGAATGGTTATAAATCAAATGAATGTGATAAATGTATTTATTCTAAATCATGGAATAATTTACATGTTATTATTAGCCTCTATGTGGATGATATGTTGATTTTTGGCTCAAATATGCATGTTATAAATGAAACAAAAAATATGCTTAAAAGCCATTTTGATATGAAAGATCTTGGTGAGGCTAATTTTATTTTGGGCATGAAAATTACAAAAACATGTGATGGAATATATCTTGATCAATCACATTACGTTGAGAAAATATTGAGAAAATATAATTTTCATGATCACAAAAGTGTAGCTACTCCTTTTGATTCTAGTGTTCATTTATTTCCTGTGAATAATGATGATGAGATTTTTAATCAAAAGGATTATGCTAATATCATTGGTAGTTTGCATTATGCTACTGATTGTACTAGACCTGACATTGCATATGCAGTAGGAGTGCTTAGCAGATTTACTAGCAAGCCTAGTAAAGATCATTGGCTAGCTATTGAGTGAGTTATGAGATATTTAATTGGTACCAAAAACTATGGCTTATTTTATAAAAAGTACCCTACTGTGATTGAAGCTTTTAGTGATGCCGATTGGAATACTTTGTCAGGTGATTCTCTCTCTACCACTGGTTATATTTTTACTTTAGGTAGTGGTGCTATTTGTTGGAAATCTAAAAAGCAAACGATAATTGCTAATTCAACAATGGAAGCTGAATTAATAGCATTAGCTTCAGCTAGTGAAGAGGCAAATTGGCTTAGAGATTTGTTATATAAAATTCCACTTTGGGAAAAGCCAATTCCACCTATATTAATTCATTGTGATAGCACTGCCACAATTGGTAGAGTTAAAAACCGTTACTACAACGGTAAATCCAGACCTATAAGAAGAAAGCACAGTACCGTGTGATCTTATTTGAGTAGTGGCATCATAACTGTGGATTATATTAAATCTAATGATAATCTTGCAGATCCATTTACCAGGGTCTTGGCAAAAGATAGAGTCTGGAATACATCGAGGGGGATGGGACTAAAGTCCATAGAATCATGAGCCATGTATGAGGATACCCAATCCAAGGACCAGAGATCCTGAGAATTGGGTTCAATGGGAAAAACGAATCATATGATGGTCGTAAGAAATGCACTATTTATTTATTTTTTTTAAATTATTTATTCTGTAAATAATTTTTTAATTGTTCATCCCTATGATGTAAGTGCATTTATCCTGTAATGTGGAGAGGTTGAGTAAAAAACTCTTAATGAAATTTGTAGCTCATATGAGTGGGGTGTCAGAATTACAAGAGCACCCTTGACAAATTTCACCTATGTGAGTGTGGGGGTGGGTCCGCTTCCTATGAGATTTGGACTTAATCTCAAATACACTCATGAAACTGGGATCAGCACATGGCCATAAAGTGCTAGCTATAAAAGCTCATGTCAACACCTGGGTTGTTATGTGTAAGCAGTGATGCTTAATTTCCCTAAAGTAGTCCTAGTTCAAGTCGAAGACCACTACGACTCTGGAGTTGAGATCGCTGTTTTACTAAGTGAAGGTTCAATGCAGAGCACACCTTCATGATGCATAGTGACCCATCTTTGCTTGGTAATCTCTCTTTAACTAAAATTTAATATTAAAATGAGTGGGGGATTGTTGGAACATTTTAATATTAAATAATTAAAATGAGTAAATGTTATAACATAAATGTAAAGATGTGGGAGTGAATATGGAAGATGAAGAGTTGTGAAAATGTTTAATCCCACATTGAAAAGGAGAGAGACTATTTTATTCTTTTTAATTGTGGTGATTAATGGGCTAACATGAATTGTCTCAGATATTGGGCTAGATATGTGTGCAAGGGGGAGGTGAAGAGTGGAGGTATCAAAAATGGAAATGAATCAGCCCTTTGGATCCTCTTACTTGACAGGAGGTTGTTCTAGCCATACGACACTTGTTGGGCTGTTGTATCCTGGGGGAGACAAGTCAGAGAAGGTCTGCACCGGTTACAAGAATTAGCCAACCAAGAGCTTGAATCTCCTTAAAGAGAGCGAGTGCCGCGCCTCAGTCCAAATAGTGTTGTATATTTCCTTTCTTTATATTAATAATATTCAGAAGTACTATTCAGTTTCTCTTTGTATATTATTTCCATTATTATTGTGTTTGCACCAACAAGAAGATTTCTATGAGTGGAACAAGGGATTATGTGGGTACCCTTTGGAGATAGAATGCACATCTACAGAGCCTAGATCACTACATCCAACATTTGAAGAAACTCATTTGAATTCTAGAATTGTGATTGACTGGATTTCTTAAGTGTAGAACTGGGATTTGTTGTTGGCCTTGGGATTGTCATTGGACCCCTTATGTTTTGGAAGAGGTGGAGGATGTGGTATTTCAAAAACGTTGATGACATTCTTTCCAGAATCTTTCCTCACTTGTATCTTGGAAAAGAATATGGTCGAAGACGAGCACAGGCGAATAAGGAGCGTAGGCACTATTGATAGTTAGGAGGAGCAATGCAACAGTGTGATCATGATTACATCTAGCAAAATAAAGAATCCATCCTTGCAATTGGATGTAAAAGCATCGTCTTAAGGTATGATGTTTGTAACTAGTAAGCTGTATCTCTGAAATACTTCTCTAATATATGAGACGCACATGTAATGTGGAAGCGAAACTTGCCCCTGCTGTCACATCTCACAAGTTTGTCTAACCCTTTTAAAAAGCACTGGCCGCGAACCCGCGCGTTACGCGTGATAATTATTTTTATGGTGGTTTTATTAAAAAAATTTTACAATTTAAACTAATCTAATAATGAGTAATTTATTTCGTAATTATATTTTTATTTATTATAGGAACAATCATAAATGTAATATAGGAACAATCCAAAATACCAAAAAAACGTAAACTAAAAAAAATTAATAAAATTTAACAATGATTAATTGAACCAATATTAGGATAAAATTTTGTTTTTAATAATCTATTAAGGTTATTTTCTTTGTAGAAATTATAATTTCGGCTGCCCAAAACATATTATCAAATAAACAATTATTAGCAAAATCTAAGAATTAAATTTCTATACATGCATTGTTATAAAATAATAATAATAAAAATAATATTGCAAAAGTTAAAATTTGTCACCTATCCGATTATTTTCGTTTGGCTAACCTTTGCTTTTCTTTAAATAAATGGCATTATAGAGTACTTCTAATACAACTATTAAGAGTACTTTGTCCACCACAAAGGATTAGAAAATAAACAAAAATTAGTAAAGTCTCCTAGTTTAACATCTAAATTGAGCACTATAAAAAATCATGCTATGTAACAGAATAAATACCAAATTATCTAAATCATGCTATGTAATAGAATAATATTATATTTTTATATGCTATATTTAATTCTTTAGAATGCAATAGGATAACATTTAACAATCAAAGAGAATAAAAAAAAAAAAAAACAACAACAACAATAATTTAAAAAACAAAACTAAATCACAATTTAAAAAACAAAACAAAATCGCATTAACCCAAAATAGAGTTTTAAAGAATATAAAAAATTATCAACCTAAAGTAGAGATGCAAGAAAATTAAAAAAAATCCACCAAAAAATTTAGAGAGAGAGAGAGAGAGAGGGTACCTTTTTTTTTGTGAGGAAAAATTATGCATAGAATAGAAGAGATAGTGACAAATTTATAGTAAGAGGGTGTGAATAAGAAGAGACAAAAATAAAGGAAGATGAAGGGAAAGAGGAAGAATAATATTAATGTAGAGGGTAGTGGGGAGATGAAAAGGTAAGGGAGGGAGAAAGATTGAAGAAGTAGTGGGGAGATGAAATGCTAAGGGAGAGAGAAAGGTTGGAGAAGTGTAAATATTAAAAAAAATAAATGTTAAAAACAATTATAAGAAAAATGGAAAAAAAAAAAAAAAAAAAAAAAAAAAAAAAACCTAAAGCTTGAAAGGCTTCAACGTTTTTGTTTTTTTTTTTCCTCCTTTAAGCTGAAAAGGCTCACACAAAACTTTAAAACTGAACTGAAAAGGCTTTGGATTGGGCTTGATAGTAGAACTAAATAAATAAGAGGTGGACTGGATTAATTATACAGATTTATTATAGGGTGATAGTGGAAGTAAATAAATAAGTAGTGGGTTGGATTTATTATAAGGTGATAGTGGAAGTAAATAAATAAGTAGTGAGCTGTATTTTATAAGACTGAAAATTGTAAAAATCATTTTAAAATTGTAGGACAAATTATATTTTAAAAAAGAAAAGAAAAAAAAGAATGACGTGGTAGCTGATGTGGCGCAATGTGGGAGCAATAGCATTAAATGCTACGCTTCAGCTTTTAGTAATATATAGACTAGTCGCTAACCCGTGCGATGCACGGGAAAGCTATTGTGTTCGAAGATTGAAACAATTCTTTGTTTCTTAATCTTTGATCTTACATTAGGATTCCTATCCTTGATATGAAACATAAATCACGAAGTGGAAAATATAAATCAAATTTAAATTAAAAATAAAGTTAGGATTTCAATCCTCTACATCCTCAAATATCTAATAAATGCTAAAATATCAATTTCCAATAAATTGAAAGACAACTTTAAAGTACTTTTTGTATCTTCTTCCTTTATTGTTCTTACATTCATTTGAAGTACCACTAATATAAGCTCGTCAATAAAACACGTTGAGAAATGTATTACGTCATGTAGAAGTTAGATATCACATTTGTAATTTTGCTATATTAAAAAAAACGCACTTCTCAAGCTAAATGTTTTTGTCAATTTCTATAACAGAGTCAAAAACTTTCTTATCTATGTGGAATTCTCGTCCATACTTGAGATTATATTCATTCAATTATATTTGGAAAACAAATGTTTTTCCATTCAAATTTTTTACTTGCAAAGGTAGGTCGATTTTAGATTGTTGTCATGATACCCATTGACAAAGCATAAAACAAAGCAAAAATAAAAAAACCCTTTCACAATCATCAATCAATAATATTTTAAACTAATATAAATAATAATTCATAAAACATTCATTAAAAAAGACATTTTATATTATTTACAATCCACATAAAATAATAGAATTTGTTAACGCAACTGGAATTGAATCTGATTCTTTTTTTAAGATCAAAGATAGAAAGAATCAATTTCTCAATATGCAACTCTTGATCCTTTTTTTAACTTGATAAGTGCAACTCTTGATCTAACTTATTGTTTAATGGGCAAAGACAAAGCAAATAGTTTATAAAAAAAAAAATGCATTCAGAAATATCTTAGAAATGCGAATCCTTCTACAATCCATGCAAAGTCAATCACTATGCAGTGTTTTATTATTCATTCGTCCTGCAAAAGACCAGAACATAACAATATCACTAAGCTATCCATCAAAACCCATTTGTTCTATAGATTGACATGCACAATTCAAATTCCCTTCTCACTACTTTAAAGTAGTAGCACATCAAGAATAAATATTTATATGAGCAATCAAACTTAAGATGACATTTTTAATTTTGTACGTGCAAACATGTAAATATGAAATTTCAAGTTTAATTTGCATTCAACAGCATATGATTGCAGAATTCTTGAAAGTGATGTGCACAAATTTTTTTTTTTATAAGATTGTAGCATGTGATTGCATTCATTCAAATCCAGCATGTTAATACTCCAACTTTCTTCATCATCTTCTTCAAATCATGTGGCTTCTTATAAGGAGGTCTTTGACCATGGGGTAGCCCTAACTTTACCCACCAATCTTCGTTTCCAGTTGCCCACCAAGGTGGCAGAGCTCCCTTTTCTAGCAAGTACTTCCTTTGAGGGGGGTCATAGTGTTGCATTTAAGAAGACAAAAGGGACCCAAGAGTAGCATCTTGCAAGTCTTGGAGAATGCTTTCAGAGTTCCCATTCTAATTATTTTCTGCCTCACTCATGGCAAGGCATTTCGCTTCATACTTGGCTATGGCTGTCGGCCCATTCTTATCAAACTTCACTGTTTCTTTCCACCAAGCTCTAATGTTGTTAGAAGCACCACTCACTGGCTTACCCTTCTTAGGAATGATACCATAGACAAAGCTGCGAGCTTTGCAAACTTCCATTAGCTTCAGCATATACTTGAGAATCCCATCCTATGCTCTGCTTCCTCCGAGCCTGATCTTAGTGGTCTACTTGGGCTTCTGCTTCTCTGCAGCTTGTTGGGCTGCAATCTTCTGTCTTTCCTTAAGCCTCTTGAGTTTGATACGATCCTTCCACATTCGCCTTTCCAATTCTTCTGCTTCAATCTCTTCATCACTCACATCTTTATCCACTATGTTGTCACACTTTAATTAAGCCATCAACTTCTAAATCCAAACTGTCGCCCAATGTGCCATCAACCAGCATAAGGTGGTCCATTGAATCAAATTACAACAACTCTCTAGTTGATGAGAAAAACGCTTGGAAAAAAAAAAAAAAAAATTCTCTAATCTTACTACTTATTTTGTTTTAGTCCCCAAGCTATATAGCCACTCTAGGACTAAAACGAAAAGTTGTACCAAGCTCCCTAATAGCACAAAGTTCTGTTACATTGACCATCAAAATCAAACCATAGTCAAAAACCCAAATTAATTTTCTATTCCAACCTTATCTCAAAAACCAAACAAAACATAATTATTGTTGAAATCTTATGAATTTCACTAATATTGTGCCAAACAGCCCCTTTTCTTTATTCAATCAAACCCATCTTCCCGATGACCCCAAACCTATAAAAATCCCTAAAAAGTCTTAGATTACAACAATTCAAATATTAATATACAAGACCCAGCATCCTATAATAGATTTATAAACAAACCCACATCTCAAAAAAAAAAAAAAAAAAAAAAATTGATATATAAATCTCCAATTCTCAGAATTTCCAAAAACTTAATCTTTTAAATAGATAGAAATGAATCAAACTCAAATTCTACCGAATTATTTAATTACACTTAAAATAGGCCCACAACAGAATCAATTCAAAGGACCAAATTAAGTTATACAACAATTTCAAAATCCATAAAACAAAGTGGTTGACAAATGACAGCAAAAGTTATACTCTTACACTACATGTTCATTGAAATCACAAAGGATAAGACCCAACCCAAATACTTACACACAAAAATGACAGAAAATACTTACACATACCTACACAAATAGTCGTTGAAATCACACAGGATAAGACCCAACCCAAAAAATCTAGGCTCACATGATGCATGCAATGTAAATGAACTCAAAATCTTTAAATTAATCCCTATCTAACAAAAAAAAAAAACACTGGCACAAGCCAAACAACTAGATAGCAGAGCAAGCTCTGCATCATTTTGTATAGCATATTGCAGCTTTAGCTACAACTTGCAACCTCCATATACAACACAAAAACTGATACTGTTACAGCAAAGGAGAACCTAAATTACAGCAAAATCACCTGTACGAAACTATACAGATGAATCCAGTCCATTCCATTACTTGGACTTAAGGGATATTAGAATTGAGATTCCAATTCCTACATAAGGCTCTATCAAGAATTGAGTCATCATAAATGGGGCCACTCTCCACTCTATTAAGTAGAGTAGATGGAAAAAATGAAATAGTTAAACAATGGAATTAGAGACATTTTTTTTTTTTTTTTTTGATAAACAGAATTATAGACATTACTTATCATGCAAAATGGAAAAATCCAAGACGAGAAAAGGAAAAAAGAATATGATACTTCCTACTTAACTTAGTCAAGGCAGATAGGATAGGGAAAAGTTTGTTTTCTTTATAATAACAGAATCCTTGCCCTGCAGAATTTTAAGCTGATTTTGGTGTTCTTTTATTATGCATACTTTATACCAAGAATAGCTTATTGCATCAGGAATTTGTAAAAAAAGATTTTTTGTAGTCTATGAAACTTAGATTGTATGAGGTTTTTTTGAGTGTTTGAGTTTGGGCAAATGAAAATTTTATAGATCTGAAAAATTATGCATATATTTCCTAAAATTTCCTATGGATCTAAGTAGACCCTTAATATTGTCCAAGATTGTTTCACATAAATTCTCCCAATAATCTAAGCTAGAAAAATATATCATTGCATTAGTCTTGCATTGTGTTATGTTGAGAAAGAAAATAATGACTTGGGCAGAAGGAGAAATTTAAATACCTGAACTTGTTTGCAGGTAAAAAAATTTCTCACCTCTCCCTAACTGGATAATCATCAAATAACCCTACAGGCACATTCAAAATTTGTGAATTACACTTAGAAATAAAACAGAGAAAAAAAATTAAGAAATCTATAAAAGAAAAGAGAGAGTAGAAGATGGACTAACCACATTGTTTTTGTATTACCATTGCGCAAACAAATCTGGTGCTTCTCTTATTTGGTTTGTCATCACATGCAGCTCTTGAATTTCGACCATTTGCAGTTGAAGAGAACAGAACATTCCATTTTATTATTACTTCTTAAAGTATAGCTGGAAAATTAAGCGAGAAAAAAAAAAAGAAACTGAAAGTGAATTTGGCAATCTTTGATAATTGTTTGGTTGATTCAATATGAGAAAACTTACAACTGGGATCTGTCTTGGACCAATCTGCGCAGCTAGGGACAAATTTTAATAGCGTCAATACCAAAACATCGAAGATGGGAAATTTTGGACCACTCTTATTCACTTTTTATTAATTTGGAGCAACCGCTCATATCATATGGGAAATAAGTCTGCATGAACTATTTAGCCTCTTTCATTAAACAATATCTACATAAACCCATATATGACCCACAACACAAAAGAGGTAGAACTCCATTAAAAAACCCACATGTTAACCAAACCAAAATTTTGAGGTATCCACACAACAGCACTACACGAAGAAATCAGAATCACA
Source organism: Quercus tomentella (assembly GCA_028535165.1). NCBI lineage: Eukaryota > Viridiplantae > Streptophyta > Magnoliopsida > Fagales > Fagaceae > Quercus > Quercus tomentella. Next base: position 15,272,213 of record JAPQVY010000012.1, read on the forward strand.
CAAACCATATATGACCCACAATACAAAAAAGATAGAGCTCCAATTAAAAAACCAAGCAATCAAAAATTCAACACCCTAAAAAAAATCAAATACAAAGAAAAATCAACATAACAATCATCCATATCACAGCACGAAAGAGGCAGTAACAAAATTTTAAAAGAAAAAAAAATTCAATCAAAATAATCTAATCCTTACATTGAATTATTATGCGGGGCAGTCACAAGAATGGAGCACAGATACCTGAACTGAATCATCCACCTTTTGTCATAATTAATATATTTTGAGGAGAGGAAGAGACAAAGGAGGGAAGACAGAGAGACTGCTGTTCCAAGCTAGCGTTAGCAAAAGCTGAAGGGTTGTTGTTGAGGAATTGAAACCGCCGAAAAATTAATGCTGATGAAGGGTTGCCGTTTAAAAGGCGGGGAGACAGAAATCGTGAAACACAGTAAACCAAAAGGTGAGGAGACAGAAAGGGAATTTGAAACCGTGAGACACAAGCTTGGGCTTGGGCTTGAGCTTTATTGTGGAATTAAAGCTATAAAGATTGGGCTTTATAGTAGATATAAGGTTGAAAATTATTTTCATTTTTTTAGTATTTTAAAATTTAGAAAAACTATTTTAAAATTATAGAAAAAATTCAAGAAAAAAGATGATAATGACATGGCTGCTGACATGGCTCAACCTGAGCGTAGCAACATTAATTGCTAGGCTTCAGCTTTTAGTATTATATAGATTAGACTTTTTTGAGCAATTCTTCCTATACTACAGCACAAGCTTTTGAAGGCTTAGATTTTCCATCAACATGCTAATTCTGAGAGATGTAAATAGATTGCAAGTTATATTGATCTAAAGCAATTAATAATAAACAATTTTTTATTACAATTTTAACTAAATAGGTTTGGTCTTCTATAAACTTTTTAGTATCTCCAATCCTTTATTTTAGTTTAAGGGTAGATGCCATAGAAATGATCAATGCGTAGTTCCACAATGAGGCAGTCCCATGAAGTTTTCAAGTAGGCAGTATTGAAAAAGAACAAAAGACTCGTGCTTATGCAGCTTTCCATGAAGAAAGTGGTGGAGTTTCAGAATCCTTCCAGGTTACAAAGTCATGCATATCTGTCACCCTTAACTAAATCCTCTGAAACAAATGATTCAAGTTCAACCATTTCTTTTGATGTCAGTTTCATAGACAGAGCTCCAATGTGCTGGTTGAAGTTTACAATCTTGGTGGTTCCAGGTGTTGGATACGTCTTCCCTCGGTGATCATGAACGCAGGCTACTGCTAGTTGCGATGGCGTGCATTCCTTCTTTGCTGCCATATATTATTAACATGCTCAAATACGCTTTTGTTTTTGTTATTCTCTAGATTTTCAGGTTGAAACCTAGGTAGAAGCTGATCAAAAGCAGAGAAAGTCATGTATCATCGTGACTACATGTTATGATTTCTACTTCCGTAGAAATTTCCAATGCCTTTTTAAAGTCACAGTACATGACACGTTTTAGCATAATTGACAATCAGGTCATTGTTAAAATGACCGTTCCTTATGCGTCAAAATGTTTTACAAATTTTCACTTCAATTTTTTCTTTTGAAACTTGATTTGGCACTAATGATTCCATTTTTGTCATTCTAATAGTTTGGAATTATGATTTTGTTTGAAATTAAACTTTTGTTCATCTAACGGTCAAAATGATGTTTTTATCCTTAAATTATAAAATTATCATTTTACCTTTAAATTTTAAAGTTAGGTTAAACAACGGTTGAAAAATAAAATAAGGTGGTACAGAAATTTATACGACTTTTAAAATTTGGTACTTATAAAAGCCTAGGTTATAGATTAACTAGTTCTCCAAAAAGTTTAAATAGTTAAGAAATGATTTAGTTATTTAACATAATTTTAATAATAACTAGTAAGTTGTTCGTGCGATGCACGGATAATTTTATGATATTTTATGTAAAACAGTTTTGAATAATGTTGTACATAAATTATAAAGAAAAAGTAAACTAAATTAGAGTAAAAAAAACATATACATTTTGAGATTGTTAAGGGTCATTTTTGAGAATCCAACAAGAAAGAAGAAAGCCCAGCAATGGTTTGGCAAACAAATGGCAAAACCATTAGGCCCAAGCGGTAGGAACAATGGATCACAAGCCCATGAAATAAACAAATAGGCCTTGAAGAGGCAAGTGGGCTTAAAGAAGACCGGAAAGAGAGAAATAGCATAACCATGGGCAGTATATGATGTAGAAAAGTGAGAAAGGGCCGCCGCAGGCCCAAAGTAATGCAAACAAAGAAAGTAAGGGGTTAATGGCAGGCCCATGAACCCCAAGGATGAGAATGAGGTAATTGGGCCAGGGAAGCCCAATGAAGTTAGTAAAAGCCCATGGGAATGTAGAGTTAGTAAAATGGCCAAGGAAGCCCAAAGAAAGCAAGTGGGCCAAGGATGCCCAAGAGAAAGACAAAAGGGACACAGGAGCCCATAAGTAGAAAAACCAATGGCCATACCAAGCCACTGGGGGAAAGAGTAAACAGCTGGCCTAAAGAGGCCTAGTAGGATTGAGTCATTACAGCAGGAATAACAGAATAATATGGTAGGAAATAAGGGCAATCAAGAAGTGGGCCAAAGAAATATAAGGCCCATTATCAAATAAGGCCCAGCTCCTGAGAGGAGCGGGAAATCGAAAAGCAGCCCACATAAAAAGGTCAAATAAAACGGACGGCAGGCTATGCAGGCAAGCCTCCAGACCACGGTAGACGAATGAGCAGCAGACAGATTTTGGACACATATGGAAGGAAGGCACGCGCAAGGCCCAGGCACCACCAGCCTGTATCTAGCCAATACAAGGCATGGTGAGGTCGGGGTTCAGAGATTCAGAGGGCATGGTTTTGTGGTGGGGAGAGGGGAAAAATCTATTTTTGAGGTTCCGGCTCAGGTTCTTTTGGGAAGTGTCTTGCTAGGATGACTTACTACCCAAAAGAAGCAAGCTGAGTTGGAAGCTGAGTTGGAACCACTAGATGCATGCCATGAGGGATAGGGAGAGAGAGAGAACCCAGACCATAGCAAGAAAGGGTGCCACGGTAGACAAACAAACAAAATACCCTTCTTTGTCTGGTGATAGAGGGTGGCACACAGACGGACCAGTGGTGGTCGGCTAGTACACCCAGACCAGACAAAGGAGGTTAAGGGTTAAAACAGTAAAATCCGGTTACGGTAGACACTATAAAAAGAGGATCTTGCCATGAACAAAGGGGGGGGGGGAGAAAGCAACAACGGAAACCATAACTAAGAAATAGGAATTCGAAAAAAGGTACCAAAAAAAAATAGAAAAGAAACGAGTGGGAGTGAAAGAAAGAAAACAACCAGAAAGAAAATAGAGTGAGAATTAGAACGGCAGGCATGCACCGGTAGATTGATTCTCTCTCTCCTTCACGAAATCCTGCTCTCTGTTAAAACCGAAAAGAGGTCTCTATGCATCAACCATTTAGGTTCGTTTCCCTCAGGGTAGTTAATCTCCATGGTAGGACTTTTCCTGAGAGATTAATTGCATTGAGAAGGAACGTTCTTTCCTCTCTGGTTTTGCTCCTGCGGACCAGATTTAAGTTGATTTCTTCATCTTTTGATTAACCCATACATATTAATATTTGCTCCTTTTGTTCTGTTCTTTTCTTTCTGTAAAAGTGATTATTATTACTGAGATTGTGTTTGGGGATCATTTGGTCATTTACTACTAAGTAGCCAAATATTTTATTTTTTATTATTATTATGTCTGTTTGCCATAACTTTCTAAAACAGCTCTGCCTGCTGCAAGCACATCCCTGGCAAACCAGGCTTAGTTTGCACACAAGCCGGACCAAATTGAGTTGCAGCTGGACTGGTCCCAACTCCCTTATCCAGAAACTTGGGTCTAGTGTAGCAGGAACCAGCCTAACACTACTAGCACAGCCCACCACCTTATAATTGGCAACTTCACTGGGGAGTTGGGAAGCAGATTAGGGTAAAAGCGCAGAATCCCTCGCAAACAATGCCACCAAAGTCCAGAACGACACGAAATATAAGTGCCGTGCCCTCGCAAGCAGAGTCCAGGCCAACAACGCCTCACCAATAGCAGCCTAACCAAACGGAGGGTGCCAACAGAACAGGAGCTGATCCTCAGCCACAGCCAAGAATTCCCATGGACAATGTCAACACTTTCATTGAAGTATTGCAGTCACTACAGCACTCACAGCAACAAATGATGGAAGAAATCCGTCAACTAAAAGTAGACAAGACGAAAGAGAAAGGGAGCCAGCATGACCCAGAGCATGCGGCAGATAGAGAAGAGACACTAGCAGGAGATGTCCCATGGAATACAGAACAATGTTTCATTACTATGGTTGAAGTAGCGGCTCTCCTGGAACAAGAGAGAGCCAGAACACCTAAGGAGAGGTTTTACGCACGAAGGCCTCCTTACCCACCAAAGGTACTCATTAAACCATACCCCGAGAGGTATGAGCCGAAGGCCTTTGCGCAATACAACGGTAGGAAGGGAAGTGCAGTCGAGCACGTGAGCCAATTTATTGATACCCTCGGTCCTTACGCCGCAGACGAAGACTTATGTCTTCGAGAATTTTCAAAGTCATTATGTGACCGAGCATACACCTGGTACATCGGCCTAAAACCAAGATCGATCCCAACTTGGGATGACATGGTGGATGTATTTTGCACTAAGTATTTACACGGAGAAGAAACAGTAACGCTTGCAACCTTGTAGGTGACCAAGCAAAGGAACGACGAAGATTTGATGGAATACATCAAGAGGTTCAGGGACATAGCACTTGACTGCTATGACCATTATGAAGAAAGAACCTTAGTAGAAATGTGTATGACTAACATGATTCGGGAATTCAGAGCGGTCCTGGGAAATCTAGAAATTTCCCAGTTTGCATAACTGTTGCAGAAAGCCAGGAAGACGGCTTAGTCCGTAAAACCAAGTTCAGACAAAGGAAATGCCCCGCAAGCTATGGCGGTGTCCACTAGAGAGTGGAGAAGGAAGACCGAAGGGAGGGAATATGATACGCACCCACCCATACCATGTACTCCAAAGGAACTGGATGTGTTGCTGGATAAATGGATAGCAGACGGAATCTTTAAACCCAGCCAGGTTTCCAGAGAGCCTACGGAGGAAGAGAAAAGAGACCCTCGCTTTTGTCGCCTGCACAACTATGTACAACACCCCACCGTAGAATGCTGGGCGCTCTGCAGATTGGTGCATCGCAGGATCAAAGAAGGGACTTTAGAGCTGACCTAGCAGGAGGTCCAAAGGAACCCACTCCCGAATCATAAAGGGAAGGGTGTAGTAGTAGTGGTAATATGCGTAGACCCGGGGGAAGACGAGGAGGAGAACTCGGCCCTGCCTGCCGCAACAATTACTACCCTACAACAAAGCGCCAAATTCAAAAATTTGTTTGACCAGTTGGGGCTCACAGCAAAGGAAAGGAAGATAGCCACAGAGACTTTGGTAAGTATCACCTCCGGGGCAGGAGTGGAATGTTTATCAGTAGAAATCCCGGATGACAGAGCCCTCTTACAGGAATCAACAGAGATCACTTTTAGCAATGAGGATATGAAGGTGGGACACCCAGATCACAGGAGGCCTTTTTATTTGGCAGCATCCATAAACCAAATCTCCATCCAGGGGGCCTTGGTAGATACAGGTGCTTCCGTAAACCTCATTCCATTGAGCACCTTGCAAGCGGCAGGAATTTCAGAAAGAAAGATCCAAGGATGCCCAATGGAAGCAACAGGGTTTGGCGGAAGGGGCGAGTACACCGCAGGCCACATCCGGCTATGGTTGAAAGTAGGCCATATAGCTTCTTTAGCTCGTTTCCATGTGGTCAGAACGGAAGTATCCTATCATGTGCTTTTGGGAAGGCCCTGGTTGCACAAACACCGATTGGTCCCGTCCACTTATCACCAGTTTGTAAAAGGGAGATTGAATGGCAGGATGATATGTATAGCTGCAAACCCCTCGCCAGTCGAGCAAGCAAAAGCTCACCTAGTGGAAACTATGTTTTACGACCAATGGGCTTCATCTGGGGAAAGCTTAGTTTCAAAGCCACTAGATACCTTCGTACCTAAGTGGGAAGACGTCCAAAGTGACCCAGAACCTGATCTAAGAGAGTTGCTGGCACAAAAGAAGAAAAGAAAAGAAGCGCCTGCTGCAGAATCAGATAACACACCCCAATACATCAGGGTCCGAGGCCTTGATGGCAGGATTGTGTATAAGTTATGAAGGCGCGTGGGGCCCACGAGTGAGATGCAAGCGGGCCCCACCCAAGAATGGTAGCACGGGAGTTTGGTGTGTTGTGTCGCTTAAGAAAATTTGGGAAACGAAGAAGAAAAGGATGTGGAAGTTGTGGCAGAAAAAGATGCACAGGTTATGGCAGAAGAAGAATTGGAAGAAGTTGACCTAGGGTCTGGTTCAGAAGAACCAAGGCCTATCTCAATTAGTGCAAGTTTGACAGAAAAGGAGAAGTCAGAACTGGTACTACTGTTGAAAGAGTTCAAAGACGTTTTCGCGTGGGACTATAGTGAAATGCCAGGATTAGACCCTGGGTTAGTTACACATACATTAAATGTAGACCTAGAGGCCAAGTCGATGGCCCAGCCTGCCAGAATATTTCACACAGAAATAGAGGGGTAGATAGTAAAAGAAGTACAGAAATTGCTGGCCGCAGGATTCATTAAGCCTATTCAACACCCTCACTGGCTATCCAACATAATACCAGTAAAGAAGAAGAACGGCCAGATAAGGTGTTGTGTGGATTTCAAAAATCTCAACAAATCCTGTCCAAAGGACGAGTTCCCATTGCCAAACATGGATTTACTAATAGATTCTGCGGCAGGAAGCGCCATGTTTTTATTCATGGATGGTTTCAGCGGATACAATTAGATCAGGATGGCACCAAAGGATGCGGAGAAAACCGCCTTCAGAACACCTATAGGCAATTTCTACTACACTGTGATGCCCTTGGGGCTAAAAAATGCAGGTGTAACTTATCAACGAGCAATGACGGCCATATTTCAAGACATGATGCATCAGAAACTAGAGGACTATGTGGATGCCATAGTAGTTAAATGAAAGAGGAGAGAAGAGCACTTCTACGTGCTGAAAAAAGTATTCAAAAGATGCAGAGCCTTCAAGTTAAGAATGAACCCTCTCAAGTGCGCATTTGGGGTGTCCTCTAGGAAATTCGTGGGTTTCCTGGTTCATGGCAGGGGAATAGATGTGGACCCGGCCAAAGCCACGGCCATAGCAACTATGAGACCTTCGGCCGCGGTAAAAGAGTTAAAGAGTTTCTTAGGAAAAGTCTCATATATCCGGAGATTCATCCCTGGATTGGCATCAATCACTTCTGCTTTCACCAAGCTGCTCAAGAAGGGGCAAAGTTTTGAGTGGGGGGAAGCGCAGCAGACAGCCTTTAAGAGGCTACAACAGATCATGATAAACCTCCCCATGGTGCAGGCCCCTATCCATAAAAGACCACTGTTACTTTACCTGGCCACCAACTCGTATGCCATCGGTGCATTAGTCACCCAAGAGGATGGAAGTGACGTTGAGCAGCCAGTGTACTACATCAACCGCGCCTTAAAAGATGCAGAAACTCGTTATCCAAAGGCAGAAAGGGCATGCCTGGCTATTATGTACGCTTCGTAGAGGTTGCGACATTATTTCTTGGCCTACGAAGTATGGCTGATGACTAAATCCCATGCTATCAAAGCTTTGCTGCAGCAACCGATCCTCTCTGGCAGAATATCCCAGTGGTTGTTACAATTGTCACAGTACGACTTAAGAATGGGGACACCTAGGGCGGTGAAAAGCCAGGCCATAACAGATCTATTGGCACAATTTCCAAGAGATGAAGAATTCTCACTGAATGATGAAGTTCCAGGGGAAGTAGCTATGGCAGAAGAGGTCAGGGAATAATGGGTAATGAAGTTTGATGGGTCTTCTACCACCCAATCTGGAGGGGTGAAAGTAGTCTTGTATCATGAAGAAGACAGGGCAGTGGCGCTATCGTTCAAACTGGAATTCCCCTGTTCAAACAACACGGCAGAATACGAAGCCTACCTAACCGGGCTAGCCACAGCTCTCGAAATGGGAGTCAAACATTTAAGAGTATTGGGAGATTCGAACCTAGTCGTCTGCCAGACTAAGGGAAGCTTCTCCTTAAAAGAGCCCAGCCTAGCCCCATATAGAGCAATGGCTCTGAGGATGGAAGAAAGGTTTTCAACCTTCGAAACAGAGCATGCTCCAAGGAACGAAAACCGGTTTGCGGACGCATTAGCCTCACTGGGGTCACAAATAATTTTCAAAGGGGATAGCACCAAGATAGAAGTCAGCAAAAGGGAAGAATCCATCATTGAGGTGTTGAAGAAAAGGTTCCGTGAGGAACGGTGCGAAGGGGATTGGCGGATCCTCATAAGGGAAGTCTTGATGAGGGGAGAAGACGCCGCAGAATTAAAAATACTAAAAGATTACGCCCTGGTGAGAGAAGAGTTGTACCACAGGATGCTCGGTGGGATCCTGTCCAGATGCGTGGGGCAGGAGGAGGCCCAGAGAAAATTGAAAGAAGTACACTGAAAGTTCAATTATGTGTATAAACACCCTTGAACGTTTAGACCCCAATTAACAAATTACCAATTCAAGCTTTATATCAAACAATTAATGTGCGGAACATGAACTAAAGCATAACACAGAATTGGTAAACAATCTAAGCCAATTAAAATCACATCTACAGCAGAAAATAAAAGGCAAAGATAAAGGGAAGGAAGATGCAAACACAAGGACAACACACGATGTGTTATCGAAGAGGAAACCGAAGCCCTCGGCGTAAAACCTCTCCGCCGCCCTCCAAGCGGTCAATAATCCACTAGAAAATGTAGTTGGGATACATGAACAGCAATAGACCCTCCAAGCCTAATCTACCCGATGTACCTAAGCCCTCCAAGCTTCTTGCTCCAACGAGGTTACGCCGAACCTTTTTCTTTTCTAGTTTACCGGATTCCGCTACTAGACCATAGCATCCGCCATCCTTGGCATCTTCCAATGCTTCCCAAAGCTCCAAAAACTCTCAACACTCTAAATGGGTGTGGGTAGTGTTTGGATAGAAATCTCCTCTCAATAGGTATGACAATGAGAGAGGGAATGAGAAGAGACTACAAAGATTTCTCTCTAAGAATGAGTAGCTCTCTCTACTTGGGTGGGTGTTTTGAAGAAACCTCTCTTAGGGTTTTTCTTTCTGAATAGCCACCCATATTTTGTGGGAATGAGGGGTATTTATACTGGTGTGAGAAAAGAATGCAAAGAGTCAGTTTTTCCAAAAACAGGGTTGGCTGGCTACTTGACCTCGCGACTTAACTGAGTCGCGAGTTCAAGTCGCGAGCTAGCTAAATGGCCAGTCTGAATTTTTGTCCTGTAGTGCTCCAGGTGGCGTGACTGTTCAGCTCCCCTGCATGCTCTGCACGTGAGCAACTTTTGGCGGCTTGCAAGCCGCGAGCCACCAGCGAGTCCTAGCCGCGAGTCTCTGCTTCACTGCACTGTCTTGAGCATTTCTTCACACTCTCTCACACACTACCCTTACATGATTCCCACCTAAATACAAGGTTTCTAAGTGCTATATTACAAGCAAATTTGTCATGGAATAAAGCCAACACATGGTTGATTAAATTCAACCTTACAATCTCCCCCTTTGGCTATTCCATGACAAAACACCCTAAAACAGACTCTAGACTTAAACGTGAGTTTGGGAACAATGGCAAAACTCACTCACACCTAAATCTAGAAACTGTGCAGCTCTTGAATCATATGAACATGAATCTCCTGAAACACAACAACACACCATGATTATTGTATGCAGAAAAGCATGAAATGCATATGAAGCAAGCAATATGTGATCAAGCAAAGATGGAGTTAAGAAACAAACCATGGCTTGATCAAACAAGCAATCACTACAAGGTAGTGATCACAATGCTCATTCACACTTGGAATGAACACTTGAACATACAAGCTAACAAGAACAATGCAAGTTACTTGTATGCCCAACACTCAACCAATGCATAATACACTAAGTATATGCATCTAGGAAAAATCCTACAAGGGCACAAGAGTGACAGTACATAAATCAAAATGCAAGACATTTAGATAGAGGTACTGATTTCAACATAGCATAAAGGCTGCAATAACGCAAGGTACATACCATAAAGCCTACAAACTATGCATAAAACATTAACCCTAAAAGCTTACAAAAGCACATGGGTACAGACACACATTATATTGAGTAAAAACTTAAACAATATAAACTAAAAGTGCATAAAGTTTCTCCCCTTCAAAGTGATGAGAAGCTGTGATGCACTTGGAACATATATACTTGTAACCTGAAACACTTTCACAAAACACATTAGACCCTCAAGGTAAAGCAAGTAATAAAAGGACAAGTATAATGTAACAAGCAAATTGCGATCAAGTAAACATGATGTGAAACATGTGAGCAACTTGATCATACACCAAAACAGCCATATAGAAATGACTACAATGATCACATAGCAAAGCAAATGATCATACGAACATGCATTCAAAGAAGCACAATAGCATAGGGAAATATGCATGTCCAAAGCACAAACATGATGCAATGAGAACAACAAAGCATAACTCAAAGCACCATAAAGTAAACAAGAAAACAAACAGAACAAAGTTTTCTAGTTAACACAGTGTCTTCTCCCCCTTGGTATATGCATCTCTACTATGGAAAATCTCTCCCCCTACAAATGTGCACGAGAAATAGAATTTCTCCCCCTAAGGATGTGCACAAGAGTCATAACAAGAGTCATATAGAAATGACAAAACACTCCGGACCCCCTAAGGATGTGCACAAGAGTCATAACAAGAGTCATAACAAGAGTCATATAGAAATGACAAAACACTCCGGTATACTCTCTAGAGTATACTCTCCCCCTTTTTGTCAGGAATAGACAAAGGGTCAAGGAGAAAAGAGGGCAAGAGATGAATGAACAAACAATGATAATGATGCATGAGGGGTGCAAGATGAATGAGAAAATGAAGCTCAAACCCAAGACAAAGTAAAATGCTACAAAGCATAAGGTAAAAATGACATGCTAGGATGAAGAAACAAGGTAAATACCAATGCATGACAAAGGTAGCAAAGGTGTGTGCAAGAGGTGGCTAAGTGCAATGCATGACCAATGCATGAAAAATGCACATGTGGGGCAAGGTGTGTTAAATACACAACCAATGAACCAAACATGTTCCTAATGAGGAAACATGAGAAACCCCAAAGTTTGGTACTCATCGGAGTCCAATCAAGCGAGAAAATGTCTAAGAACCATTTTATCAAACACCTAGCATGCACACTATGAACAAAAATGTGAAACAATGCATGAACATCATGAAATCCACCCTTAATACATGTTCTTTCTGCCACAAGGGGCCAACATCCAATGCATATCAACAAAAGAAACCAATCCCATGAAGAAAATTGACAAAAAATAAGTTTTCCCAACCCCTATGATGAAAATCCCAACCAAGAGCACAAAACTCTCCAAAACATAATCTAAGGATCAAAATCAATGAAAAGAGTTTATAATTACCTTAGAGATGTTAATGGATTGAAAAACCATTCAAATTGGTTGGGTTTTGATGTAAAAATATTGAAAGAGGGGTTTTAGAGAGGATGGGAGAGGTTTAAAACAAGTTTCCCACGAAAAAGCTCTTTAAAAAGCTGATTCTGGGCGACTCGCGACTGGCGAGTCGCGAGCCAAGTCGCGAGTGAGCCGCGAAACCTCTCTGTATGAACTCGCGGCTTAGACTCGCGGCTTGCAAGCCGCCAAACCGAGTAGCCAAAACTGGCAGCTTGCTGGCAGCTCGCGCAAGTAGCCAAAATGAGTGGCCAAAAATTCTGACACTTGTTTTTCAAAACAGAACATGTTTAAACATTGAAAAACAAAGTAAACACTAAACATGAACACAAAGAGTGATAAAAATCACTTCCAAAAACATATAAAATGATCAAAAATCTTTTTGGATTAATCCATATAAGATTGAGCACACACACATCACATTTAGACAAGTACAATCTAACAAATGAATAAGACATTCATTGAACATTAGGCATGTGTGTTGTGTGTGTGTATCAAATGTGGAATAGTCCTTAGTCTAGAGTGAAGCTTCAATGATCAATTCAATCAAGTCATACACAACTAGTACTAAGTCAAGTGGTCTATCTCAATTATAGAAATGAACATATATGACCTCCCACAAGAAAATGATTACATAAGATTGAAGCTTTTCATTTGGCTTCATACAATTCATATCATTTGATCATTTCAAATCAATACAACTCATTTTGAGCAATACATCTCATGATGTATGTCACAAGTGTTTCAAATCAATACAAGTGTTTCCTTTACCTTTTCTTTCCTTCGGGTGACTATGTCACAAGACAAAATTGTAACGTGCTTTCATGAAATGAAAAAGTACTAAGTATTAGCACTCTATGTCATAGCAATAGCAAAAGTAGTAGCAGAGTGTAGCATCATAATTACAAACCCAAACTGTGGCAAACACACGCCAAATAAGTGCTATAGGAAACATATAAGTGTTCTGGACGAAGTAATAAAAGAAGGAAAAAAAGAAGAAAAAAGAAGAAGAAGGGAACTGCATCATCATCAACAAAGTCTGGAAATGAGGGTCTGATCTCCAAAACGGCTAAACCCACCAATGCTAGAAAGAAGGCGCTCACGATGTCCCTTCAAGTCTGCCACCTCTTTCTTCAGAATCTCAATCCGGGCATCAATAGCATCAACAGCTAGCTGAACTCTCCTCGTAAAAAAGGCTTGGGCAACCTCACGGAGATGATCTAGAACAAACCCCACAGTGAAACCCACACTGATAAGCTCCTGAATCGCAGCTTTCCACTGCAAGATCCTCTCGATGGAGACGGTGTCAACGAAGCTGTGCTCAATGTCGTTCATCATGCTACCCAACATCTTCAAGAAGTGCTCCCTGGCAGAACGGCCAAGACGGAATCCCTGCATAAAATCACCACGGCTACTGTAGACCATCACCAAGTGGGAAACACAATCCTCGGGAATTCGGAAGCCATGAAAATCCACGTAAGGAGGCCCAGAAGCCTAGAAGTCTGCAGGGCCAAGGTCATTAACCTTAGGCTGATCAAAGCGGGTGAAGAAGGCTGCAGCTTCATTCGCAGGGTCTGGGATGGTGGCAGAACTGCTGCCCACCTCAAACTAGGAAGGGGCAGTGAGAAATGGATCTATTAAGAAAACATAAGGCAAAATGAGAAGCCATGATCTAGGAAGAAAAGACTCACAAAGAAAAATGAAGGAGAAGGTAAAGGGGAAAGGAAACTTACCAGGGCTAGCAGGAATGGGGGCTGCAGGTACGGCAGAAATAAGCACTGTGGGTGCGGCAGAAACAGGTGCAGTGGGTACGGTAGAAACAGGTGCAGTGGGTACGGCGGAAACAGGTGCAGTGGGTACGGCGGAAACAGGTGCAGAAGGTGCGGCAGGAATGGGCGCTATAGGTATGGCAGGAGCAGGCATCCCTACGTTTGCTGCAACTCCCGGCCCCTCAAAAGTCTCTGCAAACGGGGAGATAGGCATATAGATGAAAGGGAGCAACGAGCAACGCAAATACATATAAGAAGAAAAAAAAAAGAAAAAAAAAAGTGAACTTAGCAGAAAAGAAGAGAAGACACATACCCATAAAATCAGGCTCGGGTGGAGCACTCTTCTCTTCGTCAGAATCATAAATCCTCTTCTTCAGGATAGGCGCATCATCAGGATCCTCAAGAATGTCTCGGACCTCTCAGAGGATAAGTCTGTGTTAGGACCACGTGTAGCAGAACTGGGAATGGAGGAAGGAGTAACAATCAAAGAAGAACCGTCCTTCGCAGCTTGGGAGAGAGCCGTGAAAGGGTCACTGGTGGAAATAACAAGTGGCAGAACAAGGGAAGCAGTCTTGGTTTGAACGGCAGCAGAAGAAATGGCTCTCTCTGGAGGAGCATGTGTCTCGACGGAAAGAGGTGTGGTCTCACCAACCCCCTCAGTATGAGTACCCTCTTCTATGGGTACCAGCTCGGTGGGAGGGGTAGGAGTTTTGGCAGGAACCTCATGCGCTGCGGTAGAAGGAGTAGGGGTTACAAATGCCACATTGGCCCTATCAAAAAAGCCCTCCATGGGTACACCCATGGAGGCAAAGATCTCCTCGGCAGTAGGACGATATACAGAGAGATGTTCGGGCTCCTCCTAAAAAAAAAGAATAGAAATACGGATGTGAAGACCAAAGGAACTATTAACTATATGAGGCAGACAAAAGACATGTGGCAGAGGATGCATGTGCGAAGAAAAGAAAAAGGTAGAGAAGAAAAAAAAGATGTACCTTAGACTCGGGCTCATCAAGTAGGATGAGATGGGTGACCGACGAGTCCTCCTTGTGCTTAGACTAAAAAAAAAGGGGGAGAGTTAGCAAGGTTAGCCACAAGAAAGTCAAAAGGTATTTTAAAAGATAACTTACTCTACGCTTAGCAGCAAGCACAAGATGAGAAGTTGTCTTCCTCTTGCTGCCTCAAGTTCTGCTGGCAAGAGGAGCACTTGTAGGTGGTAGTGGAGTGGCAGGCTTGGATTTACTGGCAGATTTAAGCTTGACAGGAGCTTTCTTACTTAGTGCAGAAATATTTGTCACTTTAACCTTTTTCTCCCAACCAGGAGGATAATCGCCAGCGTGCCAATACCACCCTTCTTTCTCCTCATCCCATTCGAAGATGGCTGACCGGTTCTGTTTCCTGGCATATGCCAACACAGACTTGGAAGGTAGGAGCAAGCGAGGGTTAACCGAAATGATCATACTGAGCCCATCAGTGGGAATAAGAGAGAAACCGCGGCTACTCACTAGCTCTTTCTCGAGTGAAGTCATCACCGCTTGCCAATAACTGTGCATGGGAGAAGTGCAAAGGCCCTCCTTTAGTGAACCAAGAACTGTAACTGCACTGAAACGCTGCCTCCAGAATTCAAAGGCAGTATGCCGTAGAAAAGGACGAACCGAAGTAGGAGACTCCATAAAGAAGGAAATATCATTGGGAATATCCTGATATAACCCAAACTGTCTTCTTACTCGGTTAGTAGGATAATGAACAAACTTGATGCCTTCATCGGCTAAGTAAGGCAACCATTCGGCGTTAGTGGCCGCCAAATAAGTGATCCCCGTCTCGTCAAAACCAACCAAGGGAGTAGTAGTCCCAACAATATCGACCAACAAACCCATGGCAGAATCTATGCATGTATAATTTGCACCCAAATTTCTATAAGCCCTCCAAGAAAAACCAACACCTTCATCAAAAGACTCCACAACAGAATAACCAATAGGCTTCAAGCCAGACCAACGGAAAGCCAGCGGAAAATCAGACTCAAATCTGCCACAGAAATCAGTAATTACCCTCGGACATGAGTGGTACTTATCTCTAGCAAAACGAGCAGGTCTACACTTTGCCAAATATTGGGCACAATGCTCAAATAACAATTGTTGCAGAATAGTACAGTGGACGGAGGAGGTAACTATGTGATAGGATCCCACCTGACTCTCGTCACTTCGCAGGATGTCTAACTGGACATATAGATGCCCCAAGAACATAGGGGCCAATGGTAGGCTCACCCTGGCAGATATTTTGATGGCTAAACGAAAGTATAAGGGCTTTATGGCATAGTAGGGGTGGGACCCAAAAACAAATTTACAAAGCCAAAACGCAACAAAAGCCGCGCGGCGGGCAGCTACAGAAAATTTAGAAGAAGAACTAACCCAGTATGACAGTTTAGCATTCCTGGCTATCCTCCTCTTCAATTCGGTCTCAATAGCCTCTTCTTCTGGAGAAAATTCTAGAGTGGCAGGATTGACATCGCCAAGGACAGGCAGGAGTAACTAATTGGCCACGTCTTCAAGGGTAACGGTGAGTTCGCCGTAGGAGAAAAAGAAGGTATGGGTGGTGGTACACCACCATCGGACCAAGTGGCGAAGGTTGTAAAGGTCCCGGAAATTAGATAGGTAGCGAGATGAAACGATGGCTTTCAGGACACTGGCTCGTTGCAACAACCCCATGAAACCCACATCAGATAACTCATTATCTACCCATTCTCTCCAACCCAAGGCAGTACTCGACCCAAATTCGAAATGGATGGTCACGGGAAGTGAGATGCCTTGGCGAATGGCTAGATCGGGGATCGAGGAGGCCAATGGGGCCTAAGAGACATCGGGGTTTCCCTGACAAAGGGCGAGCCACACGCGACCTAGCGGCAGCGGCTCATAGTCTTCGGGAATCTTTGGGAAATGAGGGAGGACTTCGTACCATGGATCGATTAGAGGGGCGCATTCACTATCGGGGTCGTATTGTGTCTCTTCCCCAACGAAGTGCTCTGACTCAGAATACTCCTCCTCCTCGCCTATGTCAGGTACGATTCTTTCCCTTTACGGCGGGAAGAGCCTTGACTTTTCACCGGCGCCATGGTGAGAGGGCTTGACCGGAGTAGATGGGTATGAGTGTTTGAGAGAGAAAAAAAAAAGACGGTGAAGAAAGGGAGACGGAGAGAATGTGTTCTTGGAAAAGAAGAAGTTTGTGTTTAAAGTGTAGAGGGACTCCTCTATAAATACCCAGGTCATTAATAACGGCATGAAAGAAGGTGACGGGTTAGCCATCAGAAGGGAGTGAAATTAATGAAATGGCGGCTACGTTTTAAAATAACTGCTAAACTGGGAAATTCGAAGAGACAACTTTATTTGCAGCAGGAAAAAAAAAATATATATATATATATATATGAGGAGGGTCCACTGTTTAAAAAGCCCGCGAAGGAAAAGAAAGAAGAGAAGTAGAAAGGATAGGAAGGTCTTTTATTCACATATGAACCACAGAAACGCTTCATATGTTCAGGGGGCTAAATGTTGAAGGTCACTTTTGAGAATCCAAGAAGAAAGAAGAAAGCCCAACAACGGTTTGGCAAACAGATGGCAAAGCTATTAGGCCCAAGCGGTAGGAACAATGGATCACAGGCCAATGAAATAAACAAATGGGCCTTGAAGAGGCAAGTGGGCTTAAAGAAGCCCGGAAAGAGAGAAATAGCATACCCATGGGCAGTATATGATATAGAAAAGTGAGAAAGGGCCGCCGCAGGCCCAAAGTAATGTAAACAAAGAAAGTAAGGGGTTAATGGCAGGCCCATGAACCCCAATGATGAGAATAAGGTAATTGGGCCAGGGAAGCCCAATGAAGTTAGTAAAAGCCCATGGGAATGTAGAGTTAGTAAAAGGGCCATGGAAGCCTAAAGAAAGCAAGTTGGCCAATGATGCCTAAGAGAAAGACAAAAGGGACACAGGAGCCCATAAGTAGAAAAACCAATGGCCATACCAAGCCACTGGGGGAAAGAGTAAACGGTTGGCCTAAAGAGGCCCAGCAGGATTGAGTCATTACAACAGGAATAACAGAATAATATGGCAGAAAATGAGGGCAATCAAGAAGTGGGCCAAAGAAATATAAGGCCCATTATCAAATAAGGCCCAGCTCCTGAGAGGAGCGGGAAATCGAAAAGCAGCCCACATAAAGGGTCAAATAAAACGGACGGCAGGCTATGTAGGCAAGCCTTCAGACCACGGCAGACGAATGAGCAGCAAGCAGATTTTGGACACATATGGAAGGAAGGCACGCGCAAGGCCCAGGCACCGCAAGGCCCAAGCATCACCAGCCTGTACCCAGCCAATACAGGGCATGGTGAGGTTGGGGGTCAGAGATTTAGAGGGCATGGTTTGGTGGTGGGGAGAGGGGAAAAATATATTTTTGAGGTTCCGGCTTAGGTTCTTTCGGAGAAGTGTCCTGCTGGGATGACTTACTATCTAGGGGTGTCAAATGGGGGAGTTTGGGTGGGTTTGGGGTGGGCATAATTGGGTTGGGTATATAAAACTCATTTACCCAATTAAAACCCATTTAACTAATTGCTTCTAACCCAAACCCAACCCAACCCAATTATTATGGATAAACCCCAACCCACCCAATTATCAAAATTACCAAAATGCTCCTAAAATGAAAAACTCCAACACTTTCTTGGATTCCCTTGTCCACTCTCTCTAGTATCTATTCTTGGGATTAAAAAATTCCACATAAGCACATCCACATCAGCAATTATATTAAAAATCTAAATAAAAAAAATATTTTCTTTTCTTTTCTATTTTCTCTCACTTTCTTGGCAACCAAACAGTGCAACAAATATGAAGAAATGTCATTTCAAGCTTAAAACTTTCCTGAAATTTCAAAAGCAACTGTCCTTGAAACAAATAGAAATTCTTCAAGGACGATGAAGGAAAATGAAAAGAGAGAGAGAGCTATCTCTCTAGTGTAGTCAAACTAGCTATTTGGTAAAATAATAACAAAACCCAAAAAAAAAAAATTCACTGTGAATCCAAAAATCAAACTGTAGTGCTCAGCGAGCTCAGCGTTGAATCCAAAAATCCAAAAATTTCACTGTGAATCCAAGAATTTCACTGTGAATAACCATGGTGCCACGCATAGGACCATAGTCAGCGAGCTCAGCGTTGGCAATGACGTCTAGGTACCAAGCGTTGAAGTCCTTCGACCAAGACGTGATAACTCGGTCTCTGTCCGGGTTGACTTGGCTCTTTGTGTTGCTATCGACTCGTAGTTCCCCACTCGCCGTCTCCGCAGCCGCAATTCCCTGAGTCGATGAGAATGGAGCAGTGAACAGCGACGGCAACAACTGCTGAGATTGAAACCGGTGGCTCCGACTCCGCCGTAGAAACGCCGGAGATCATCGCCGTAGAAACGCTAGAGATCGCCCCCGTAGAATGCCAGAGATTGCTACCGGAGAAATTTGACGAAGAAGAGTGAAGGAAAATGAAACACTGAAAAGTCTGAGGTTTTTTTTTTTTTTTTTTTTAATTGGGAAGGGTTGGGTTGAATTTGGGTATATTATTTTTGGGTTAAATGGGGCCCAATGGGTTTTTAGTTAAAACCCAATAATAATTGGGTCTAATTGGGTTGATACCCATTTAACCCAACTAAAAATTGGGTGGGTTTGGGTGGGCAAATGGGTTTGGGCTTATTTTGCCACCCATATTACTACCAAAAGAAGTAAGCTGAGTTGGAACCACTAGGTGCATGCCATGAGGGATAGGGAGAGAGAGAGAACCCAGACCGTAGCAGGAAAGGGTGCCACGGCAGAAAAACAAACAAAATACCCTTCTTTGTTTGGTGATGGGGGGGGTGGCACACAGACGGACCAGTGGTGGTCGACTAGTACACCCAGACCAGACAAAGGAGGTTAAGGGCTAAAACCGTAAAATTCGGTCACGGCAGGCACTATAAAAAGAGGATCTTGCCGTGAACAAAAGGGAGGAGAGCAACAACGGAAACCATAACTAAGAAATAGGAATTCAAAAAGAGGTACCAAAAAAAATAGAAAAGAAACGAGTGGGAGTGAAAGAAAGAAAACAACCAGAAAGAAAATAGAGTGAGAATTAGAACGGCAGGCATGCACCGGTAGATTGATTCTCTCTCTCCCTCACGAAATCCTGCTCTCTGTTAAAACCGAAAAGAGGTCTCTGTGCATTAACCATTTAGGTCCGTTTCCCTCAGGGTAGTTAATCTCCACGGCAGGACTTTTCCTGAGAGATTAATTGCGTTGAGAAGGAACGTTCTTTCCTCTCTGGTCTTGCTCTTGCGGACCAGATGTAAGTTGATTTCTTCATCTTTTGATTAACCCATACATATTACTATTTGCTCCTTTTGTTCTGTTCTTTTCTTTCTGTAAAAGTGATTACTATTACTGAGATTGTGTTTGGGGATCATTTGGTCATTTACTACTAAATAGCCAGATATTTTATTTTTTATTATTATTATGTCTGTCTGCCATAACTTGTCTGAAACAGTTCTGCTTACCGCAAGCACGTCCCTGGCAAACCAGGCTTAGTTTGCGCACAAGCCGGACCAAATTGAGTTGCAGCTGGACTAGTCCCAACTCCCTTATCCAGAAACTTGGGCCTAGTGCAGCAGGAAGCAGCCCAACACTACTAGCATAGCCCACCACCTTACAGAGATATTAAAATTTGGTTTAGTAGTTTCATTGCATATTTGTAGCCTTCTTAAGGTAAGATTATTATTTTTTTTAAATCATGAAACCAAAAATAAATGCAAAAGAGTAGTGGGACCATGAAATAAACTAATTTGTGTTGTGTTCACATATTTCATACTATGAAAGAAAAGTATATCCAACTCTCTGACTCTCTTCCACTCATTGATAGTACGGCATTAAGACATGGTGTGGGAAAATGTGTATGCATGTGTCTTATAGATGATTTAAAATTAAACCATGATAGAATATGACTACATTGCGCACCAAATATTCTCTCTACTTATATACCAAAAACAAAAACTAACCAATCAAATTACCTAACCTAAATCATATTTAAGCCCCTAATTTAAAAAGAAAAAAAGATTACCCGTAGGGGTTTCGGTGTCTTGATGGTGGTGGGAGGTCAATATAACGGAGGTGGTGACCCCTCAGGTTCCTCTTTCTCTCTCTTTCAAATGTTTTGTTAGTTTCAGGTCTTTTATTTTGGTAATATATATAGTGAAATAGTGCCTTTTATTTAACAATCCACAACATTTTTGTGTTTCTCTATTTCTCTTTAGAGTCTTATCTCGTTAGTTATTACTATTAGCCCTTACTTATTATTATTATTATTTTTTGTTTTAAATACTAAAACAATGGGTATGTTAAAAGACACGAAGAATAGTGAAAGGTGTGGTGTAAGCTTAGACAATTAATGAGATATTAATGAGATAATAGTAAAATAAGATAATGTGAACTTTTGGGTAACAATTAAAAAAAAAAAAAAAAAAAACCTTAATGAAAGAGGTAAAAAAAGGCTAAATGCAAAATTAGAGTGCCACTTGGCAGGACCTCATGCACTCTCGTATGAGGTATCTGAGAGAGAGACATTTTGTAACAACTTTTATCCTACAATATTCCTCCAAATTTTTTTTTTTTTTTTACTCGTTCCTTGAAATGAATAATTATAATGATTATGTGTGTGCAATTTATAACTGTTGTTTCACTGCATATTTATAGCCTTCTCAAGGTAAGATTAATTTTTCACCCTAAAAAAAAAGGTAAGATTAATTTTTTTTTAAATCATGAAACAAAAAATAAATGCAAAAGAGTAACAGGACCGTGAAAATCAAATAATTTGTGTTGTGTTCACATATTTAATACTATGAAATAAAAGTATGTCCAACTCTCTCACTGTCTTTCATTCATTGATAGTGTAACATTAAAACATGGTGTGGGCAAGTGTGTATGCACTTGTCTTATAGATGATTTAAAACCATAGTAGAATATGACTTTACATTGCGTACCAAATATTTTCTCTACTTATATACAAAAACTATACAACTAAATTACCTAAACCTAAATCATATTTAATCTCCTAATTTAAAAAAAAAAAAAAAAAATACCCTTAGGGGTTTCGGCGTCTTGATGGTGGTGGGAGGCCAATATGATAGAGGCGACGTCCCCTTAGATTTCTCTTTCTCTCTCTTTCAAATGTTTTGTCAGTCTTAGGTCTTTTATAGTGAAACAATGCGTTTTGATTTTGTAGTTAAATAATGCGTTTTATTTAACAATCCACAACATTTTTATGTCTCTCTATCTCTCTCCAGGACCTTATCTGGTTAGTTATTACTATTAGTCCTTAATTATTATTTTTTTGCTTTTTTTAAAATATTAAAATGGTGGGTATGCTAAAAGACATGAAAAAGAGAGAAATGTGTGATGTAAGCTTAGGCAATTAATGAGAGACTAATGAGATAACAGTAAAATAAGTTAATGTAAACTTTTAGGTAATAGTAAAAAAAACTTAATGAAAGAGGTAAAAAAAATCCTAAATGCAAAATTAGAGTGTCACTTAACAAGACCTCACGCACTCCCGCATGAGATCTCTGCTTATATATATATATATATATATATATATATATATATATATATATATATATATATATATTGATGATTATTCCTTTATAACTTCTAATCACTAATCAACATGAGTCTCAAAAAACTTTGTGATAGGACTTTATCATACATACAAAATAAGTATAGATTTTTTCATCTTTATTTAAAAAAAAAAAAAAATGATATTGCTATTGTGTTCATCCTTATAAGAATTTAAGTATAGATTAAATTTTCATTATTTTTACCAATTTTTCTTTGATTCCTTTATAATTTATATATTGTGATGGTTTAAGTGAATATTTTCTCAAGTTTTCAGAGGATGGACTTTAGATAAGATGTTCAGCTTTTATATGCTAAGCATTGACTATAAGTCTTGTACATTGAACCAATAGAGATAAAAAATTAAGAATATGGTCCATTTTGGTTGGTCTTAGCTTGATTTGTCTAGACATCAATTTTCTCTCTTGCCAAAAGTCCGACTTATTTTAGGTGGAAGTTTCCTTGATTATTACTTGTATACAAAATTCCAAGATCATTAAATTGGAATAGGTCCCTTACTAACCTAACCAATTGGAATAGGATGAAATTTCTTCCTATCCACACTAAACGTTGTATACACTCCAAATTTTTTCTGCATCTCATAATGATACGTTGTTGATAGGTGTCATCCAAGTCAAACATGATTGAGAGTTGTAATTGAGACTATGGCCTAGAAGGTTTACTATTCAATATTTTGCGAGAAAAATTAAACACTCATTTGAGGTAATAGGAGACTATGAAATTTGATATTGTATACACTGGGGTTTGTTCTTGATGTTGTGAAATTGTTGTCGGTACTAAAAACTCTAGTTTGATTAGTTGGCAAGTCATGTTCTTTAATTGTGAAAAGTCTACAATGGAAAACTTTTGTGTTCCTACAATAAATGTTTTGGAGAGAAAATTGTAAGCCCCCTCATCCCATTGGGACCCTTCTATTTATACAAAGGAAAAAGGGTCCAATATTCCTAAGTGTGACTTAGTTACATGGAATTTTTGTGCAAATGTGCCTAGATTTCTTTTAAAAATTTAATTATAATTTTAAACTCTAATTTGGTGATTTTTATATGATTTCATGTGTTCTTAAATAATCTGAATGCTATTTCAGTTTGTGCAAATTATAAAACATAGAAATGGTAATTTAGCAACATAGGCATAGGAGAAGGCATGTAGTGGTTTAGGAAGAGTAGGCATTTAGTTATAAGGGAAGAGGAGTAGGCATAAACATAAGAAAACCTTTGGATGGAGGAATAAGGAAAACAAAGAGTTTTTGATGATTAACATCCTTGTATCTTATCCATTAGTCTTATTTATTACTAATTAAAATCTATTGAGTTTAGTAAATAACTGATGTGGCATCTAATAAGTGTAATAAATTAAAAATGACGTATTTTATTTCAAAAAAAAATTCAATTATCTTTTCAAAGAGAGTGCCACTTGGCAAAACCTCATACTCTCCCGCATGAGGTCTCTGCTTTTATATATTATGATGATTGATTGATTGATTTAATGGATATCATTTCTCATTCAAAAGGTCAATGATAATACTCATTAAAAAGACTGATTTTACTACAAATAATTTCGAGTTTTGGTAATTATTGTAAATTAAGGTAGGAAATAATGAATTCAAAATGACAATGCTTGAAAATTTATCGTCATATAAACGAAAGCCAACACAAACAAAGGCGTTTTACAAGACACTACACCAAACGTTACACAAAAACAAAATACGCGGTTTGCTTTGATGACCGCTCTTTTCTCTGATGAATCTCTGCTAACAAAACAATCAATCCCATTCTCTCTCTCTCTCTTTCTTTCAATCGCTCTCTTTCTTATCTTGTCTTTTGGCTTTTGCTTCTTTTTCTAACCCCAATTCTACACAAACTTTCAGTAACAGTCCCAAGGGGCTTTTCCCTCCTCAACCCACCATTAATTTCATTTTCTCTTCAATTCTATGCTGTATGAGTCTTTCTGTTACAGCCCCAATGAGAATTCCACTCTTTTCATGGCTTTTCTTCATACCCATTTGCTCCATTTTTCTGACCTTCAGTATCCATGTGGTGTCTGGCCATTGTCTTGACGATCAGAAATCCTTGTTGCTCCAATTCAAGAACAGCCTCAAATTCAATACTACTTTGTCCACAAAACTGGTGCACTGGAATGTAGCTCGTGATTGCTGTTCTTGGGAAGGTGTAACCTGCAGCAATGAAAGCTTCAGTAAGGGACACGTTATTGGTCTCAATCTGAAAAGCGAATCAATCTATGGTGAACTTGTCAATTCAAGTAGCCTTTTCAGTCTTCAGCATCTCCAGGACCTGAGTTTGGCTTATAACAACTTCAACAATTCTCAGATTCCACCAGGGTTTGGCAATCTGATGAATTTGAGTTATTTAAACCTATCAAATGCTGGCTTTGCAGGGCAGATTCCGATTGAGATTTCGAACTTGAAAAGGTTGATTACCCTCGATTTGTCTAGCTCTTCTTTATTGATTTTTTCTATGCTGAAAATTGAGAACCCAAATTTTGCTACGCTAGTTCAGAGTTTTGGGGAGCTAAAGGAACTTTATCTTGATAATGTAAATATATCAGCTCCGGGGAATGAATGGTGTCAGGCCTTATCTTCTTCAGTGCCAAATCTAAGGGTGTTGAGCATGTCAACTTGTCTCCTTTCAGGGCCTTTTGAATCCTCCTTATCGAAGCTTCAGTCCCTCTCAATTATTCGTCTCAATAATAATCCCCTTATTGCTCCAATTCCAGATTATTTTGCAAATTTCTCAAAATTATCTTCCTTGGATCTCAGTTCTTGTGGATTGAATGGAACATTTCCAGAAAATATCTTCCGGGTTCTAAAACTTCAGACACTTGACTTGTCAAATAATCAACTACTTCAAGGGGTACTGCCACATTTTATTGGTAACCTTACAATGTTGTCCAGATTAGACTTGTCAAATTGCAATTTCAGTGGGTCAATACCAGAAGACATAGGAGAACTCAAATCACTATATATTTTCAACTTTTCACATAACGCTCTTACAGGCAAAATCCCACTATCTCTGGGAAATTTGTCTGAGCTGGAATCATTAGACTTGTCAAGCAACATGCTCACAGGGGAGATCCCTCCACAGCTGACAGATCTTACTTTCCTGGCAGTCCTAAACCTTTCATCTAATCAGTTGGTGGGGCCAATTCCACAAGGCAATCAATTTGATACGTTTTCAAAGGATTCCTATGAACAGAACGAGGGATTATGTGGATACCCTTTACCGACAAGATGCACTGCAGTGCCTAGATTGTCCTCTCCAACATTTGAAGAAACTCATTCAAATTCTGAGATTGTGATTGACTGGAATTTCATAAGTGCAGAATTGGGATTTGTTTTTGGCTTTGGGATTGTCATTGGGCCCCTTATGTTTTGGAAGAGGTGGAGGATATGGTATTACAAGCACATTGATGACATTCTTTTCAGCATCTTCCCTCAGCTGTATCTTGGAAAAGAGGATTGCCGAAGATGAGCACGGAGGAATAAGGAGTGGAGGCACTATTGATAGTTAGGAGGAGCAGCAATGCAGCAGTGTTATAATGATTAAATCTAGCAAAATAAAGAATCCATCAGTGCAGCTGGATGTAAAAGCGTTGTCTTAAGGTAAGATGTTTGTAACTAGTATGCTGTATCTCTGAAATACTTCTCTAATATATAAGCATGTGATGTGGTAGTGAAACTTGCCCCTGCTGTCACATGTGTGTCAATTACTAATTCATACATTAGCTCATTTTATTTTTCCATACAATTGGGCTTAATTTATACGAATAAAACTGAGTTACAATTTGTATTTGCTCCTCAGAAGCCAGAATTGAATATAACCAACCTTGTGTCTTAAGGATGATTTCATTTTAGAAAATAATTTGCATGCAAGTGCCAGTGTGTGTGGTAGAGGAAAAGAGGTGGGTTTGTGTGAAAGTGATGATTTACCAATCACCAGTTGCATATGTCATCAAGTTGTGGCAAATAGTGTGGTATGTTTAATGAGTAATGTGACTTTTTTTAGTAATACACGTATGTAGTTTTGTGAGTCACTGCATAATGAGATGGAAGAGATTTTACCAAATTGATTTCCAGGAAAACGTTGTCTAGTGAATATTAGATATTTCATTTAACATGATGAGTACAGGACAATTAGCTGTCTTGCTCGACATAAATTTGCAATGTAGTGACTTGACCAAAATATAATTGTTATAAAATAGGTGGTTGTTTGTTTAGCATGCATATAAACCAGCCAGCCAAATAAGTTTGTAAATCACCAATCAAATTTATTGTCATATCAGTTTGTAAAGAATTTGTAATAGCTTTAACATTTTCTTAAGATCAGTAATAGTTTGGGCAAGCAAAATGTTAGGGAATGATTTGTAAAAGCAGTAGTAATAACTAGTAAGTAATAACAGCATCAATTTCTACTTCAAAGGCCATGTTATTGAGTAGGAATTTCGTCTGCAAGGAAATCAATGTGGGAGGTCCAGTTTTTCTTGTCCTGGAAAGATACATTATGGAAGACTTAAAGACTTTGGTAAGTCAAGCAAATAATCGATGGGCAATGATATAGCTGCTGGAATTATAATCCAGACGTGTCTATTGGTGCTTGACAAGTCAAGCAGAGCGTAAACCCATGGTCAAGAGTTTCTGCTTTCTAAGCCACCACATCTGTTATCAACTTATCAGCTTCACTCAATACTCAATCTCTCATAAGCATCGCTTTTACACCTCCAAGTTCCAATATGAAACTTGTGCTCTCCCGAAGGCTTTTGCTTGTTACTTATTAAAAGAATGTTGATGACATTCTTTTCAACATCTTCCCTCAGCAGTATCTGGGAAAAGAATATCATCCAAGAGGAGCATAGAGGAATAAGGAGCGGAGGCACTATTGATAGGTAGAGTATATGTGTGTATGGAGATTAAAAAAAAAAAATGTTTCTTAAAAAAACCAATTAATATGGAAAAATAAAATATTACTATATATTCCAATGATGAAGTAAATTATATTTGGTAGTCTAGGTAAGGAAAAATGAAAAGAAAGTAACAATGGATGTAGAAATATGTTCTTTCATAAAATGAAATATTTTCATTTGTGAACATTTTCATGGACATTTTTGGTAGACCAAGGTTTTTTTTTTTTTTTTTTTTTTTTTTTTTAATTTTTATTTTATATATATATATATATATATATATATATATATATATATATAAATACTCAATATCAACATGAAAAAAGTTTAGCATAAAATATAATTATTGTAAGGACCTGATTCGGGATCCCAGCCCAAGGTGTGAACGGACTTAGGCCCAAAAAGCCCAAAACAATGAATTTGTAGAGAATGAGTTAAAACACTGGGCTTTAGTTATCCAAGCATCAAGTTAGGTAGGTTTGATGACAAAAGAATGAAGATACACAAGTGTAAATTGAAGTAAAAAGGTCCTTGGCAAAGTCCGAGGAGACTGATTCTTATATAAAGTTCTTAGGTAATGTTACAAGTTTGATTCTAGAATGCTATAGTCATTCTTTTCAGATTTTCCGATCCCCATTCTCACTCACTCCTTCTCCTTTTATACTGTCTTTCCCTTTCATCTCCACCTTCCACGTGCATTCTAGACGGTTGGTTTGGATACTTGTCCTATCAGCACTCCCCATAAGTCCTTCCATTGTTCAGGCATCACCTCCACATTAATGTGGGCAGAGAGTTAGCTGCAATGCATTTAATGCGGAGGCAGCAGCTTTCACCTAAGATATTTTGGGACTCCACCTTATCTGATGTCTCTGCAATGCTTGTTCGCTCCAACCGAATTTCCGGGATCGTCACTCTTGCTGATAAACCATCTCTTAGGACCTCGGCTTTGCCTAGTTGAGGACACCTTCATTCTCGGCATACTCTCTTGAGCTATTATGACCAAATTCCACCTTTTTATCCATTAACACAGTCTCCTCTGACGAAGAATTCTCCTCCTCGGGCAGATCCTTGTTCTCGGCTTGGGCCACAGGCTTAATATACGGGTAGATAATGAACTCCTGGGCCCAAGGACCCTACAATTATATATCCCATTTAAATACAAAAAAGGTCTACTCAAACCACCTTAATTTGCTAAATGGGAGAGGCTGAGAGGGTGGTTATATAACTGTAGGATGTTTCTTAAATGTTTTAAAATGTCTACCAACTATTTGGTATAATAACTATAAGAAGTAAGAGACTTGATAAAGAAGAAAGATATTAGCAACCATTGAAATCTTTTTAGTTTTTGTTTAACTCGATCGGTTCATATATAAAAATTTGAATGAAACATAGATATAAACTTTTAGGGAGAAAATGGGCAAATGCCCCTTTCAAAAAAAAAAATCTAGCATTTTGCCATCTTTCCCAAACTAATTAGGGAAATACCCTTCTTTTGAAACTCGATTTTCTCAAAATCGAGTTATAAAAAAAAAAAAAAAATTCTGGAGCCCTATAGTGGCGTTTTAAGGAGCTTATAGTGACGTTTTAAAAACCTATAGTGGCGTTTTTTAATCCGATTTCCATGAAGTCGAGTTACATGCAATTTTTTTTCTTTTTTTTACCTATAACTCGACTTCATGAAAATCGGATTACAAAACGCCACTATAAGTCCTTAAAACGTCACTATAGGATCCTTAAAAACGTCACTATAAGACTTAACTCGATTTTGAGAAAATCGAGTTTCATAAGAGGGGCATTTCTTTAATTAATTTGAGAAAGAGGGCAAAATGTTGGATTGTTTTTTTGAAAGGGCAAAAGCCAATTTTTTCCAAACTTCTAGTAATGGATTTTATGAATTATACACTACATGTTTACGTAAATGTTGCCAATAAAAAATGATAATACTCATTATATTATTTAGAAAAATTACTAAAAAATGATATTTTAGTTATCTAATAACTAATAATTACAAATCATATCATATTATATATAATAAAAGTTGGGTTTAGACGCCGTGGTTACGCCATGTGACTTCACCAAATTGCAGAAATTTTATTAAATTTTTAAATTTTTAAAAAACTAAAAAGGAATAGTATACTACCAAGACTCTAATTCATTCTTATCATGAAACAAAATTAGATTAACATTATTATTTATATTTGTTATGATATATTTCTTAAAATAAGGGATAATATTTAACATACAAAAATTTAATTTAGATAATATATATAATCTAATTAACATTATTTTTTTATTTGTTAGGATATATTTCTTAAATTAGGGGATAATATTTAACATACAAAAATTTAATTTAGATAATATTTATCATCTAAAATTTCAAAATTTTAATTCTACTCTAATTAAAAGTCTATTTTTAAAAATTTCTAAATTTAAATCTCATCCCACGTTTTTGTTGTTTCTATTTTCCTCAAGTTGCAACTTAAATTTTATTTTTATTATTATTATTATTATTATTATTATTATTATTATTATTATTATTATTATTATTAAATTAATATTATTTTATCAAAATATCAAGTTACAAAACTTGATTATTAAGGGATAAGGAAAATCCAAATTCTTCAAGAGGTGATTAATATAAACCTATCTCAAGAAATAGTATATATCTCCATTAATTTGATAATCTTTATCTATGCCAAAAAAACAGTATATATCTCCATTAATTTAATAATTTTGATGACATTTTAAACCAAAAAAAAAAAAAAAAAATCTATCAGAATAAGAAGTCTGAGAAACAGTTCGACTTGAAGAAGCTTTCATATGAGGAAAGGAAGGCCAAATTGATTGAGAGATTGAAAGCTTTTAACTCCGTAGCCGATGATGATGAGGATGATGAGTGAAAGTAGTGTTGGATTCAGTGCTTAATATTTGTTGATTATCTGTGATACATTTTGTTTTTTTGTCAACGCAACTAAGAACCTAGCCATGTTTTTTCTTTTTGTTAAATTTGTCATTTTTGCAGGTTGTCTTTCATCATCTAGATGTTTAACTAGATATGAATTTTTGCATCATTTATATATATATATATCAACCACGTTCTCTTTCTCTCTTTTTTATTAGCATTACATTGATTCTTCATCTCAAAGATGAGGCTTCCATTGCTACTATGGACAAGTATGTATCTCATGCATGCATATATGAACTTAAATTGCCTTTCAATATTTTGAATGCTTTATTATTTTGCTAGATGTGATTAGGCTCAAAAGTATATGCTTCATTATTTTTCTAGATCATTTAAATACACTAAAACTAAGTTAATAGGATTTATGTTATATAATTTATCAAACAAAATGAAATAAATTTTGTCAAGTATGATTTATTCATGTGGTTCCCTTTTTACTTTTTATTTTTATTTTGAATATCAACATTTATTTATGTAAAGTGTGCATAGAATTATGTATCCGTTTGCAACATTAATTAATATTTTTTTGCTAATTATTAGTATAATTTTCTATTCCCAAAAAATTCTTCATTAATCTTTTTATATTTTTTGTTTTAAATTGCAAAATTTTGGACCATCATTATAAATTTTTTTTTTTCCTTGCGATTATGGAACGGATTTGACTAAAGTAGTAAAATCAAAGTGGAAATGATAGCTCTTTATAGAAAAAAAATTTATTTTAAAGCCTGGTATTAAATGGTCATAGACTCATGCAATTTTACAATCTATATGGTTCATTTTTTTTTTTTTTTTTTAAACTCGGTTTAATTTTTTTCTTAATTTTCTTTTCCAGGTTTGTCATAAAAGATTCCAAGCATCCTAAGAAAGGTGTGTAATCTATATGTAGAGCTCTGCATTTTTTTTTTTTTTTCATTTACACGTTGTGTCTCTCTTACAATTCAAACTATTCATTTTCTTTTTTTTTTTTCTTAAATAAATTTTGTATTTTATGAATTTATGTATAAAATCGTGCAACGTACAGGAAGCAAAAATTATGATAGGTTCTATAATTAGAACAAATTAATGATTATTATTCTTCGAATAGTTCTATCTCTTAAAAGTGGCCAATTTTTATAATACTATGTCTAAAGATTTTAATAAAGAACAATGACGAAGAAGAATAAGGATACTCTAAAAACATAGTGTACAAATAAGTAATCAAAGATTTTCCAAAGGAAAAAATATACTTCTAACATTTTTTAATCATTGATATTATTTTTAACAATACTTCAAGTCACTAACAAATTAGTACTTGTAGGTGCTCAAGAATTTTTGCCTTTGGTTTTGGCTTTGGCTTGATTGCCTTGCCTTGCCTTGGCATGAATTCTTATTGTCCCACATTGGAAAGATATCTTTCCTCTTCCTAACTTATAAGGGATGAGCCAATTAGAAAGAGTACCACTAGTTTGGTTAACCAAGCTAGTGGTACTCTATCACCATTGGTCATCCCTTATATGGCATGAAGAGGAAAGATATCTTTCCAATGTGGGACAACAAGAATTCATGCCAAGGCAAGGCAAGGCAATCAAGCCAAAGCCAAAGCCAAAGCCAAAAACCAAAGACAAAAATTCTTGAGCACCTACAGTACTTATTTTGTTATAATAATTATTAAAATATATAATTATTTATACATTTATTTTATAAGTTTTTTCATAAAACCGTGCAACGCACGGGTCTATAACTAGTTTATAAATAAAATAAAAACCTGTGCTTGGTCAACAACTAGTAATATATATCCTTTCAAA
This sequence comes from Quercus tomentella, assembly GCA_028535165.1. Lineage (NCBI taxonomy): Eukaryota > Viridiplantae > Streptophyta > Magnoliopsida > Fagales > Fagaceae > Quercus > Quercus tomentella. The sequence goes on from JAPQVY010000012.1 coordinate 15,304,011, forward strand.
AAAAAAAAAAAAAAAAAAAGAAAAAGAAAAAGCAAAGAAAGTAGAATATGGTAATTCTAGATTTAATTTAATATTGTGTGGTTGTAATGGTTAGAATTTTTTCAATGAAGTAATCGTTAAAATTAGAATAATACTTAAAGTGAAGCTTTCCTGTCTATTACACGGATTTATGTAATAAATGATATTGATAATCATCATACTTATCAAAATTTTTATTTAATAAAAAACAAAAATATATATTATGTTTTAATTTTTTGGTCATTGCATTGTTAGTGAATAGTATATATTTTTAATTTTTTAGGAAAAATAAAACTCAAGTGAAGTGATGCCGTAGGTACTATGAACCCGTCAATTAACGTCGTGAACTTACCCGCCTCAATTGGGCTTTGGCTCGTTCCAGACTTCTATTGGGTGTGTATACATGGCCCGCTCAAAGTGTTTTTCAGCCTAAGACAACTATTTTAAGTGGGCTTATTCTTATATTTTAAATATTAATAAAATATTATTTATCTTATAGTATTTTTTTTTCATTTAAAATCTATTTTTTTATGCAAAATTACGAATCAAAAAAATAAATTGTACTAGCCTCTAAGCATGCGCGTGAGGCTTTTCTATTTTTTGGGTAAAAATTAATAATTTGCATTTATTATAATTTGGGATTTCTACTTTTTCGAATCACAAAAATAAATAAATAAATAAATAAATACGTGGGGTGAGTTTTGTAGATTTGAGGAGTTTTAAAACTAGCAAAAGAGTAATTTTATTTTGTAGGGAGTTAGAGAGGAGAAGTAGGAATTTAAATTAATGTAAAAGTAGAAGTTTATTAGAAGTAGGAAGGCATTTCAACGTAGAAGTAGGAATTTATTATTTTTGTCAATTTACTATTTTAATCCCATTTTTAAGTTTTAGGTAGGGATATTTTTGACAGTAAAAAAAGTAATAACTAACTTTCTTTCGTCAATTTACTATTTTAACCCCATTTTTAAGTTCTAGATAGTAGGGGTGTCAATTTGGGTTAGCGTGTCGGGTTCGTGTCGTGTCGAGGTAAGGATATTCGACTAAATAGCTCAACCCTAACCCAACCCATTTAATAATCGTGTCATGATCCTTCAACCCTAACCTGACCTATTAATAAGGCGGGTTGATTTGACCCAACCCATTTGACACGCTTAATAAACGAGTCGTGTTGGGTTGACACAAATATAACACAACCCATTTCAACATGCATAATATTAAATATAACATCCATCTAGAAATAATTTATTTTGCATCCCAAAAAGTAGTGCATACACTTCAAGTCTTCAACCCATATTCAACATAATATAATTCAACAAAAATATAACATTCATCTAGAAATAAGTTCTTTACACTCCAAAAGAAGTGCATACACTTCAACCCAAATTCAAAATAACAAAGTTTAACAAAAATAAAATAACATAGTTAAACAAAAATATAATATCCTTGGAACTCGCCAAATGCTAAGTATCAATATTGAAAGAATTTGAGCAAACAATAGACTAATCCTGATTATGAACACGATTATCATCTATAGATTCTTTGTTGATGTCCAAATTCATAACATCTTCCACAAGCTTATCCAATTTCATTTGTGCAAGTTCTATGCCCAAAAAAAAAGAAAAAAAAAGTATTAGTAGTTCTAGGGTCTATAAAGTTTTAAGTTCCAATTATATCCCTTGTAAATTTTTGTAATTACTCACTTTTCTTTTTAAATTTAAAATATATGTTGGATATAAAAGGTATTTGACAAATCTAAAATAAAATAAATATTTATTTGTTATACGAGTTAAACAGGTTGTGTTAATTGGGTCATTTCAGGTTGACACAAATAAATTGGCGTGTCAAACGTGTCTATTGCGGGTTACGAGGGTTGACCCGCTTGTGACACGTTTCTTATCGTGTTGCTTTCGGGTTGACCCGTTTATGACCCAAACCCATTAAGGCCCAACCCTAACCCGGAAAAACCCGTGTCGGGTTCGTGTTGTGTTCGCGGGTTGGGTCGAACATTAACATCCCTACTAGATAGGGGTATTTTTGACAGTAAAAAAAGTAATAACTAATTTTCTTTTACTAATTTACTATTTTAACTCCATTTTTAAGTTGTTGATTAATTAATTTAAGGATATTTTTGATAGGAAAAAAAGCAATAACTAACTTTCTGAATTCTCTTAATATATACAGATTAATATAAACAGATAACTTAATATCTATGCAACTAAAATAAACACAATCTATTGATTAAAGCAACCAAATATTAACAAAATTATGATTGAAAATTTTAATAAAATTATATATTTAATATCTCTAAATAAAAAGTGAGTATAAATTTATTTATTAATGGAAGATTAATAAATTATTTTAACATTTGTGTGTGAAAAATTAAGGAGTTCTACGCTTTAAAATTGAGACCTGAGAAGAGTGGATCGGAACTGTCTTCTCTCGGTCGGCAGATTTCCCATCGAATATCCCCAAAAACGGTATGAAATAATTCCAAAATTTTTTCTTTTTAAATTTTGATGGCAAAGTACCAAACTTCCAAACCCATGACTTCAATTTTGTTTTATGAAATTCATTCATGAACATACAAATAAAGTCCCATTGGACTTTTACTTAATAAAAATAAATATTACTGATTTGGCTCATCTCTATGGTTCTTTTCCATTGGATAATTTTAGGAAAAAAAAAAAAAAAAATCTTTCTGTAATAGAGGCTACTATTTGTTGGGAATTGGTAAACAATTTTATCACGAGGAATTTTATAATTAGGCTCACCTTGAGATGGGAAAATTGACTTTGTTGGTTTGGTTCTAATGGTGAATGATTGTTATGTGATGTATATGCTTGTCATTATATCTGATATCCTATTTTAATTACCAAATGTTGAACTAAATCTAAATTTTAATATGGTTAATTGGGGCATTATTATCTGTCTTGCTTAATGATGGGCTAATATAGCTCTGTTGGTCTGTCTTGTCTTGTGCTGTATTTAGCTAGAGTTGGTGTTAGCTGTTTTTTAATGGGTTTTCATATGTCTTTGCAGACTTGAGTCTACTCTCTTTCTGCTGGTGTCTTGAGTCTTCTTAGGCTCTTTGCTCTGTATTACGCTTTTAATCATCAGTAATATTATTCTGTTTCATCCCAAAAAAAAAAAAAATTTCTTTTGATCCTGCCTGAGAAATTAATAACACGATTCTGCATAATTGTATACAACATCTCTAGATTTCTCGAGAAGGCATAACCATCTGCACTTTACACCCTTGGAATGGGGTGCTGGAAAAAAAAAAGAGACTAGAAATATTAATTGTTTATTTTTATTTGTTCTTCTACATAATAAAAGATGATAATATGTATATTTTTTGGATTAGTAATCTTTGGCCTGGAAAAATTTGACAATATAATAGGTACATTAACCGAGCCCCAAAATCTTGGAGTGGAGAGATTCGAGAGAATGAGTAGTTACCATCAGAGACAAGAGGTGGACGCAATCATTAGAGACACCATCGACAAGGTTCTTGACTTCTCGTGCTCTGCTTTGGCCACGCTTCAGATCCCATCTGCCTCCAACTTGATAACGTTGTATGCCACTCTCCCTCCTCTCTCTCTCTCTTTTTGAGTTTTTATTGTTCTAGAAAGTTTGAAGCATGTGAACTCAATTTGTTTTTGTCTACACAGCTTTCTAAATCAGCTCGTGAGGTGTCCAAATTTGCAAGTGTAGCACTTGTAGATATTGATTCCGATGAAATTCAAGTTTATGTCAAGTATTTTGACATTACTTTCATACCTTCAACAGTTTTCTTCTTCAATGCTCATCACATGAAGATGGATTCTGGGTATTTATGAAAACTGTTTTGTTGTTGTTTCTTTATCATGTTATTCTAGCAGTAGAGCTGTATGTCTCAAAAGCCCTTTCTGATATTGCTAAGTTTGAACTATAATTGTGAGTTCTTGTATTTAATGTGTGTGATTCTTTAAAAAAAAAAATTAAGAGTGGTGCCTTTATCAAGTAACTTCCCTATACTGAACAAATTTAAATACACATAAAATGAAGTAAAATAAAAATAAAGGAAAAAAAATGCCCTTTCAAGTAGGCCTGCCTTTCTTTGCTTAGACCTGTAAGTTTCTTGTTAAACATGACGATTGGACCTACGGAAGACAAATGGAACAATTAATTAGTTTTCTTGCACTTGAATCTTAAACAAAGTTTGCACCAATATCTCTTTTTCATTGGCTTTTCACAGACTTATTACAATTGTAGTCACATTGTATTTTATGTATGCAAGAGGTGAACTGTGTAGGTGGTATAATGCTTTGACTGTGATCATACATTGCAAACATTTTATCATGCCCTTGAAAGAATGAGAATCTGTTTCTAAACAAAAAAATTTAGCTGAATCTCTTGTATTTTGAAAATGATGTCATGCGACTATGAATTTAGGGACTTAAAATTTCAGATTCTAGTATCATTTCTTAGTTTTTGGTTGGCAGGACTGCAGATCACACTAAATGGGTAGGCGCTTTTCACAAAAAGCAGGATTTCATTGATGTGGTAGAGGTAAGCAACTTGTAGCTCCTTAGAAACTGAATGGAGTTAAGGCTCAGTTATGTTAATTGTTAGTCTTGCCATTATTCAATAATTTCTTTTGAGCAGTAGATGTGGAGTACTTAAAAATTTAAACTACAGCTATGATTTTGTCAATGTTATCTTGGGCCATGAATCAATGTAGGAAAAACTATCTTCTTCTTTTCTTTTTTTTCTTTTTTTTTCTCTCTCCAAGGGAAAGACTCTTAAAAAGAAGAGGCAAGGTGGAAACTTTTTCTTCAGCAGTAGATATTGGATACTAAAAAGTTTTCAAATACCAAAATTGGAGCTGTTTTAGGTGCTAGATTAATATGGGAAAACTTCATTGAATGAATTGATGAGCAAGCATCAGCCTTAGCAGTTAATATTTGTTGTGGCATTGGCATGTGGCCTACATCATAACTCTCTCAATAGAAATAATGGGTAATGGGACTGGAAGTACATTGCTGTATGGTTCAGTGGAAAGTCTGCTATAATCTTTCAGCAACTTTGCAGATTTAGTGGTAGCATTTCTTTCTTCACATCTTTGTTTAAAACTTTGTCGCATAAGCTAAGAGTTCCTCAGTTGTATGCTGAATCATATATTTTAATAAACTACTTAGCAAAAAATATATGATGAACAAACTGTTTTAGGACACACAAAATGACGGATGAACAAACTGTGTTGGAGGTAATAAGTAACTTTACTAGGACAACAAATGTTCTTCTGTTTAGTCAATGGAAAATCTGGGTCACCTTTAGGAAACATTGCGACTCTTTTTCTTTATAAATTTTATTTTTCTTTAAACTATTTTCATATTTGCTTCTTCTGTAATACACTCCTTGCTTGTATAAAGGATAATATGTAAATATGTTAATAACATTTGTTTTTCCCCTTAACATTCTTCTAGGCAATACATAGAGGGGCCATGAAAGGCAAGCTAATAGTGAGTTGTCCGCTGCCACCAGAGCGAATACCAAAGTATCGATTGTTATACAAGGATGTTTAAACTTTAAAAGGTGAATTAGCCTTACACGCTCGCCAATCAGACAATCATAAGCATGTTGCATATTGTCCTGTAAGGATGGTTCAATTAATTTTGTAAACTCATAATTGAGAGCAGAACTCACATCTGGCAGATTGTTAAAAGAGAATTGGCTATTTTATATTTGGGATTTTTGGGCTGAATTTCAATCTAAGAATGCTAATTTTCAATTTTTGGAGGGTCAAATATAAATTTTTTGCATCCAAACTTTCATATGTTATATATATACAACATAAACGTACTATTAAAATTTTGGCGAAAATACAATTTTTGTTCCTAAATTTTAATCCTTAACTATATGGTGTACAACATCCAGTTGAAATTAGAGATACTTGATGAAGCTTTTCTACTATCCTATATTGTGTACACAGTGACTTAAAGAACACCAAGTTTATATGGTCTTCTTTTCACAGAGTTGTAATCTGTAGGGAGGTTCTTTGGTATGGATTGTATTTTTTTAATGATGTTTACAACTCTTTCCTATTGTGATAATTCAATAGTTACAAAAAAATATGTGAGAGGAGATTTGAACTCTAGGGGTCTGTTTGGATAGAACTTATTTTACTAAAGCTGAAAACTGAAAACACTGTAGCGAAGTATTTTTTAAATGTGTGAATAGTAATATGAGACCCATTTTTAATGAAAAAGTTGCTGAAAAGTGTAATTTGTGGGATCCGTAAACAGTGCACGGAGCACTGTTCACAGTTGAATTGTCAACAATTGTGGGCTGAATCCAAAAAAAAAAAAAAAAAGCAAAACGTGCTACAGTAAAACGTGAACTTGGAATAATTTGTATCCAAACTCCACCTAGATGTCTTTGTAGAAAACACCAAATAAAGTTAAGCACTATTCATGGCATTCCCTTATCATTGCCAACAATGGTGAATCTAACCAGGCGAGGGATACTTCATGATGCCGCATTTGACAAATGCAAGGGGGCCACTAGCCACTAAAATTAAGTGCTTCACCGGCCCTTCGAGGATGTCTTGTAGTTGCATCCATCTGGGAATTGCATTTGCTAAAGACAACTCCCAAAACCAACAAATTTTGTGAATAGATACATGAATTCTGAGAGCCAAGTCCATACTCAAATACCTTTTAATTAATAATTCTCTACGGAAAGAAATCTTACGTTTGTGAAAATAATATCATCCACTAAGAAGGAAGTAAGTGCACGTGTGAGTGTATCATATTATGGTGTGATTATTCATCACAATCTATATGACATCAAACGGTTGAAATGCAGTATTCATTGTTGTAACGCTTTTGTTGAGCCATATTAGCATAATATTTTAGTCCAGTTTGGTCCATTTAAGTTCAGTTTGGTCCATTTCTTTGTTTTTTTTTTTTTTTTTACCTATTTATTGGTTGAATCATATCTTCAGAATTATTACTAGCGATAATCTATCAAGTCTATAAATGTCCTCCTTTTCTTTTGGACAAATTATGATTTGACCGAAATTTAAGTTGCTTAACTTTGGTTTAAAATTTGACATTTTACTCACCTGAGGTTAGCTCAATTAGAGATTCGTAATCTACCTCTGTTAAAAATAAGACTAAATATGTAATTTTGCTCAACTTTTATGTCTCTCTCTTCTCAAAACAAAAAACACATACAAAAACAAGATAAAAAAGGGAGTTTTTTTTTTTTTTTTTTTTTTTTCAATCTATATTTTGCTCATGCAAAAAGGTGAATACTCTCTCTCTCTCTCTCTCTCTCTCTCTATATATATATATATATATATATATATATATATATATATATTCTTTCTTTTAGTGGATGTTTAATTCTTTAAATTGATGAATTTTTATGTTTAACTCTACTTTAGCCTGATATGATTTGGTTATATCTTGATTTTTTTATCTTTTTAATTTTATTTTATTTTTGTTTGTTACATATTATCCTATGGAATTACAGAATGATTTAATGTTATTCTATTACATAGCATGACTTAAATAATATGGTGTTTACAACTATACATTTTCTTTTGAAAATTCTTCTACTCATCTTCTTTTATATAATTTTGTTATTTGTCTCGCACTCTCTTCCAAAAAAGGTAATTGTTCTCTCTCTCTCTCATTAATTCTTTCTTGCAACTTTATTTTAGATTGATGAATTTTTGTTTTTTTTTTTTGGTTTTTGTTTTTTGTTTTTTGTTTTCTGTTTGTTTTCTGTTTTTTTTTTTTTTTTTTTTTTTTTGTTTTTGTTTTTTTTTTTTTTTTTTTTTTGTCTCTACTTTTGGATGATACACTTTGGTGGTGTGTTTTTTGAGTTATTTATCATATGTACTCTCTATCCCTCTTATAGTTTTGGTTTAAGTTAATTTTTAGATATTTTAGAAGTGAGATGATTATGTATTTGAATGTCTCTATAAATTATTTGAGTAATATTAATTGTAAATTTGTGATGAGGTTTGATTATCATGATAATCTTTTTAAAAGAATGGGAAATTCAAATAATTAATTTTCGAACTTAAAAATTTTGGTTGTAGAAAAAAAGCCCTAACACACTATACAAAAGTTTGAATAATATTGATCACTTGAAAAAAGAATAGTTTTTCTATCTTTTATCTCCAAAAAAAAAAAAAAAATAATATTAATCAAATGCACCTAAGTTTTTCAAAAAAAAAAAAAAAACTCAAAGTAATAGAATGATATATTTGTAGAGATGGAGAGATGAAAAATAATTTTAGAAATAATATCTCCAATACGTTTTAGAGAATAAATCATACATTATACCATGTTATAAAATATTTATATATTCCCACGCATTGCGTGGGTTTGCAACTAGTTATTATAGTGTAAAAGTTGAAGCATAAAATTTATTATTGCTATGTTCCTGTCGAGCTACATCAATATAACATTTCAGTCCAAATTGGTCCACTTCAGTCCAGTTTGGTCCATTTCTTTGTATTTAGTGTGTGTGTGTTTTTTTTTATACTTGTTTATTGGTTGAAGCATATCTTCAGAAGTATTACTAACTAGCAAAGCATCTATCAAGTCTATAATTGCCCCCTTTTCTTTTCTTTTTTTTTGCAGATAATATTTGAGAAAATTTTGATGGATTTATTAGTTCTTCCACTTGGAATCATAATGCTCCTCTTTTTCATATATGGTCTTTTTTTTTTCCGATAAACATAACATTTGATATGAAAATGAGAAATCTATCTTGATATTACTTTCCAATGCCTCTCTTCTTCATTGTGAAGTGACTTAAAACTTAAAAATAAAAAAATAAAAAAATAAAAAAAATAAAAAGAAAGAAAGAAAAAGAAAAGAAAAGAAACATTTTAGTTAATGTGGGTGAATCACTTGCAAATCAATGTATCTTATCCAATATGGATATTAGTTTGTTTAGCGTACGAGTAGACAAACCTAAGCCTCTGCTAATAAGATTCTAATATTCCAAGATTTTTAGACCCAGACCGTTCATTGAACCGTAAAAGGGAGAGGTTCAAGGTTTTTGAGGTCGAACCGAGGTCGAACCAGGGTCGAACCGTGATGACGTTATAATTAATTTAATAATTAATTAAAACCTAAATATAGATATTAAATTTATAAAACTAGCAAAATTGACTAATATATCTATATATGTGAGGGAAATTTAATGATTTTCAAGCATATATTTAATAATTAAATAAGAAAGTTAATAAAATAAAATAATAATTATGAAAACATTAAAATTTATGATTAATTTTTGAAGTAAAGTTGAATATCTTTGAAGGATTTTAATTATAATTTTTTTTATTCCTTGTAAGAGATGGATAATTTAATTAAGTAGAATAAAATTGTGTTAAGTTGTTTTTATAAAAAAAAAAAAAAAAAAAAAAATTGCTAAGGGGTTGGACCGCACGGTTCTTGCCACCAGTTTGTGCGGTCTAACCTCGGTTTTAGGGGTTCACGGAATTGCCACATATGCCCGGTTCTTTATGCTTAAAAAACCGGTTTTTATCCCGGTTCTTGGTTTTCACGGTCCGACCTCTTGGTCCGGTCCGGTTCTGAGAACTATGAATAGAATAAAACCAATCCTAAGCCTTAGTTAATAGGTTTCCAACTCAAGTAATTGGGCGAAAATAGCCAAATAGCACCTTTTTGTAAATTATATTAAAATTTATCACTGTTTTGAAAATATGTAAGTATCTACCACTTTTTAGGTACTCAAGAAATTTTTCCGGCAAATTTGAAGTATATTTTTTTCAAATAACTTGAGTTTTTGGAACTCAATTTCATGGCAAACTCGAGTTTCATAAACTTAAGTTTCAAAAAGGTGTTAAATCTTTCCATATTTCTAAAACAATGATAGATTACTAATTTTCTTGCTAAATATTGGTAGTGAGACATTTTTGCCCAAGTAATTGTGCAGGCATGCAGAATTTTTAAGAATAATTTGTAAAATCAATAGAAATAGCTCTATCACTGTTTTGAAAATATATAAGTATCTACCACTTTTTAGGTACTCAAGAAATTTTTCCGGCAAATTTGAAGTATATTTTTTTCAAAGAACTTGAATTTTTGGAACTCAATTTCATGGCAAACTCAAGTTTCATAAACTCGAGTTTCAAAAAGGTGTTAAATCTTTCCATATTTCTAAAACAATGATAGATTGCTAATTTTTTTGCTAAATATTAGTAGTGGGACATTTTTGCCCAAGTAATTGTGCAGGCATGCAGAATTTTTAGGAATGATTTGTAAAATCAGTAGAAATAGCAACATTATTGTCTACGCAAGAGGCACCGTGTTCAATAAGAACTTTGTCTGAAATAAATTATGACTTACGAGGTTCAATTTTTCTCGAAGACCATTTATCATCATTGCTCCACTAGAAAAAGGTGCTACATTTTCTTACAAACCCATTCTACACTTCTGGTTGCCTAGTGGTTAAAAGGGCCATGTCAATGAGTCTTCACCATTTGTCTTTAATGTATGCTCACTTTTCCTCAGCTTTCCTTGTCCTTGCGGGGTCAGGCCAACGCTTTGGTGAACAGCTATCATTGTTGCTCAAATTGAAGAACAGCCTCAAATTTAACAGTACTTTGTCCACAAACCTTGTGCATTGGAGTGAAAGTATTGATTTCTGTTTGCGGAAATTAAGCTGTAACCTGCAGCGAGGGACTTCTTGTTGGTGCCAACCTGGACAGCCAATTAGAGCACATAGGAAGGGAAATTGCTATAAAAAACACTATCAATTTACTACAAAAACTTTACAAACTTGTAAATAAATTTAATTAGTGTCCTAACGTTATGATAAACACATCTTTTATGCGTTATTTTAAATTACAAAAACTTGAATTTAAATAATTGATTGATGACATGACTATTAATCTTTGATCATCTTGAAATTTTGTATGCATGAAAAATATATGAAGATAATGTAATCTAAGGGTAGATTTGTCAAAATTCACATTGAATTAAGAAATATAGGGTTGGGTTCAAGTTACACTTGATGTAACTCTAAAAAATATTACACCAACCAATAACTTATTGTTGAATTCATATTTTGAAAATTCAACCATTGGATCACATTTTATATTTATTCTTAACATGTATGCCAATTTTCATGCCAATTGGGTGTAATTTACCATTTGATCTTTAAACTCATCTTTTATGCGTTATTTCAAATTACAAAAACTTGAATTTAAACAATTGATTGGTGACATGACTATTAATCTTTGATCACCTTGAAATTGTGTATGCATAAAAAATATATTAAGATAATGTAATCTAACGGTAGATTTGTCAAAATTCACATCGAATTAAGAAATATAACGTTGGGTTCAAGTTACATTTGATGTAACTCTAAAAAATGTTACACCAACCAATAACTTATTGTTGAATTCAAATTTTGAAAATCTAACCGTTGGATCACATTTTCTATATGTTCTTAACATGCATGTCAATTTTCATGCCAATCGGGTTTAATTTACCATTTGATCTTTAAACTCATCTTTTATGCGTTATTTTAAATTACAAAAACTTGAATTTAAACAATTGATTAATGACATGACTATTAATTTTTGATCATCTTGAAATTTTGTATGCTTGAAAAATATATGAAGATAATGTAATCTAACGGTAGATTTGTCAAAATTCACATCGAATTAAGAAATATAGCGTTGGGTTCAAGTTACACTTGATGTAACTCTAAAAAATGTTATAACAACCAATAACTTATTGTTGAATTCATATTTTAAAAATCCAACCGTTGGATCACATTTTCTATATGTTCTTAACATTCATGCCAATCGGGTGTAATTTACCATTTGATCTTTAAACTCATATTTTATGTATTATTTTAAATTACAAAACACATGAATTTAAACAATTGATTGATGACATGACTATTAATCTTTGATCACCTTGAAATTTTTTATGCTTGAAAAATATATGAAGATAATATAATCTAACGATAGATTTTTCAAAATTCACATCGAATTAAGAAATATTGCGTTAGGTTCAAGTTACACTTGATGTAACTCTAAAAAATGTTACACCAACCAATAACTTATTGTTGAATTCATATTTTGAAAATCCAACCGTTGGATCACATTTTCTATTTGTTCTTAACACTCATGCCAATTTTCATGCCAATCGGGTGTAATTTACCATTTGATCTTTAAACTCATCTTTTATGCGTTATTTTAAATTACAAAAACTTGAATTTAAATAATTGATTGATGACATGACTATTAATCTTTGATCACCTTGAAATTTTGTATGCATGAAAAATATATGAAGATAATGTAATCTAACGGTAGATTTGTCAAAATTCACATTGAATTAAGAAATATAGGGTTGGGTTCAAGTTACACTTGATGTAATTCTAAAAAATATTACACCAACCAATAACTTATTGTTGAATTCATATTTTGAAAATCCAACCGTTGGATCACATTTTATATTTGTTCTTAACATGCATGCCAATTTTCATGTCAATCGGGTGTAATTTACCATTTGATCTTTAAACTCATCTTTTATACATTATTTTAAATTACAAAAACTTTAATTTAAACAATTGATTGATGACATGACTATTAATCTTTGATCACCTTGAAATTTTGTATGCATAAAAAATATATGAAGATAATGTAATGTAATGGTAGATTTGTCAAAATTCACATCAAATTAAGAAATATAGCGTTGGGTTCAAGTTACACTTAATGTAACTCTAAAAAATGTTACACCAACCAATAACTTATTTTTGGATTCAAGTTTTGAAAATTCAACCGTTGGATCACATTTTCTATATGTTCTTAACATGCTTGCCAATTTTCATGCCAATCGGGTGTAATTTACCATTTGATCTTTAAACTCATCTTTTATGCGTTATTTTAAATTACAAAAACTTGAATTTAAACAATTGATTAATGACATGACTATTAATTTTTGATCACCTTGAAATTTTGTATGCTTGAAAAATATATGAAGATAATGTAATCTAATGGTAGATTTGTCAAAATTCACATCGGATTAAGAAATATAGCGTTGGGTTCAAGTTACACTTGATGTAACTCTAAAAAATGTTATGCCAACCAATAACTTATTGTTTAATTCATATTTTGAAAATCCAATCGTTGGATCACATTTTCTATTTGTTCTTAACATGCATGCCAATTTTCATGCCAATCGGGTGTAATTTACCATTTGATCTTTAAACTCATCTTTTATGCGTTATTTTAAATTACAAAAACTTAAATTTAAACAATTGATTGATGACATGACTATTAATCTTTGATCACCTTGAAATTTTGTATGCATGAAAAATATATGAAGATAATGTAATCTAACGGTAGATTTATCAAAATTCACATCGAATTAAGAAATATAGCGTTGGGTTCAAGTTACATTTGATGTAACTCTAAAAAATGTTACACCAACCAATAACTTATTGTTGAATTCAAATTTTGAAAATCTAACCGTCGGATCACATTTTCTATATGTTCTTAACATGCATGCCAATTTTCATGCCAATCAGGTGTAATTTACTATTTGATCTTTAAGTGGGAAGGCAAAAAAATTAAACGGAAATTTAAAGGTCTATTGCGGCAGGTCATTGGCCTGCCACTGTAATACGCCACAAAATACTAGAGCTATTGCGGCGGGCATATAGAACGCCGCAATAGATCTCATGTACAGCAGCAGGCCAAAAACGCGCCGCAATAGGCGACATATAGCGGCGGTTTTCGCACCCGCCGCAATAGCTCAGTTTTCTTGTAGTGTGGGTGGGAGACAAAAGATGGGGATCAAGTTTTCAAGAAAGAGTTTCATCAAACATATACATACTTAGATTATGTTATAGTAGAATTCTATCTGAAATTAAAAAAAAAAAAATCTAAATTACTTAATTGAAAATGATGATGCATTAATTTAAGAAAATTATGTAATAAAATTTGTAGTATTATTTGCATCACTCCCATAATTCTGCTCAACAGGTCCTTTTCATTCTTTTGAACTTTAGACCATGTCTATAGCTTTTCCAAAGAAGTGTATGAGTCGGACATGACTTTTATATAAGTCTTTCTTGTCAATAATCCATGCTTTATTATGATGATATATTATTTGTTAAAGGAAAGTAGAACTAATGGAGTCTTACTACCAAGTTTTTCCTCTGGACATTTATTCTATTTCTACCCCATGCCATGACATCTTACAATGGTAGGATTGTGAAGGAACCGAACTGAGTCAAGCATTAAAAGATAAAAATTGGTATATTTAATTTATTTTGAACACAAGACGAGTTCAATAGCAATATTAAGCTTAGCACATGTTTAAGTTTGGTTTATTTTCTTGTTTAACAAGTTCGAACTTGTTTATAAGCTACTATTTTATTAACTTAATCTTTCTTTATTATGGTAAACATCATGACTAAAATATTTTAATCCCTTCATAGATATATAATAATATTTAATAACAAAATTCTAGTTGAAATTATATTTTTGAGTTAATTAGAATGATTTTCATTTATAAACTTATAAAAATTAGATTCATCAACCTCGTACTATTTAAACAATATATTGATCAATAACAATCTTGCACATTTCATATTGTTTTGTCTTACCATTATACACTCTTGGTGCAATGATCACTTTACAAGTATAAGTGCTTGTGGGGTGTGAGGGGTAAGGGTCGAGATTCAAGGATCTAGGAGGGAGTTTCACACATATGTACACTTAGATTAGGCTAGAGTAAAATTTCTATCTTGTACATGAAAAAAAAAATGTTTTGTCTTTATTAGCATAATAATGGCTAAATAATTAAATTAACAATTTTTAATGGTTTAAAGTTTAAACTTTTAAACAAATGATGGAGTGACATTTTATGAATTGGCACGATGAAATATGATGGAAAAGATTGGAATTTTCTCCCTAAATTTACATTTTAATGCACCATACAATAGCCCGTATGTCACCCAAAAGAATGTTCTAAAGAAGAAAATCAATGAGACTGTGTAGTATATATAAATTTGAACAAGATTGTTGAGGCATGAAAAAAAAAAAAAAAAAAAAAAAAAAAAAAAAAAAAAAAAAACTCTGAAGTAAAGAAGAAAATCAAAGAGACTGTGTAAGTATATATAAATTTGAAAGAGATTGCTGAGGCATGACTCCATGTAGGATTCTCTACTATCATACTATACGCACTCTGCATTCTCGCGTTGTGGTAGCAGTGGCAGAGCAGATTGGCCTTTCTTATTCCTTTTTCTTCTTATTTTTTTCTTTCTTTCTCTTTAATACTAGAATTTTGCTGTGTGTGGACTCAGCTTTCAAATCTTCGGCCATTATAATATTGCTCACATAATCTTCCTGCCGAAAGTTATTTGTAAAATAGCAAGAGATCAAGCAAGGTAAAATCAGTAGAAATAGCAACACTACGCAAGAGGCACCGTGTTCAATAAGAACTTTGTCTGAAAGAAATTATGACTTACGAGATTCAATTTTTCTCGAAGACAATTTATCACCATTGCTCCACTTGAAAAAGGTGCTATATCTTCTTACAAACCCATTCTACACTTTTGGTTTCCTAGTGGTTAAAAGGGCCATGTCAATGAGTCTTCACCATTTGTCTTGAATGTATGCCGAACACTTCTCCTCAGCTTCCTTGTCCTTGCGGGGTCAGGCCAATGCTTTGGTGAACAGCTATCATTGTTGCTCAAATTTAACAGTACTTTGTCCACAAACCTTGTGCATTGGAGCGAAAGTATTGATTGCTGTTCGTGGAAATTAAGGTGTAACCTGCAGCGAGGGACATCTTTTTCGGTGTCAACCTGAACAGCCAATTAGAGCACATAGGAAGGGAAATTGCTAAAAAAAACACTATCAAGTTTGCACCACTCCTTAGGTAGAGCCCATAATTCTGCTCAACAGGTCCTTTTCATTCTTTTGAACTTTAGACCATGTAAAGAAGCGTATGAGTCGGGCAAGACTTTTATAAGTCTTCCTACAAAGTTTTTCTGGTCAATAAGCACCATGCTTTATTATGCTGATGACATATCATTTGTTAAAGGAAAGTAGAACTCATAGTCATGGGACAGGAATAAAGCTTTTTACCCACATTTTTTCGTCAATGCTTTTGGCATTATTGATGACTTTTATAAATCTTCTTACCAAGTTTTTCCTATGCTCATTTATTCTACCCCATGCCATGAAGTCTCACAATGCTTTTATCCATTGATTATATATATATATATATATTCTTGTATTGATTCTTTATTGGATGTGGTGACTTCCATTAAATTTTTTTTTAAAAAGGGTAGGCATTCTCCCAGCTGCATTTGGGTTTTTTTTTTTTTTTATAACTTTTTGGATGTGCAATTAACAGAAAATAATAATACTTCAAGCAAAAACCAAAAACAAATGATGATGATTTTGAAATGATTTGCCTTTTTTTTTTTTTTTTTTTGGGTGCATTTAGCTGTAGTTTTTGCTGTATATTGATTGGATAATTGAGAACAGATGCTGGCTGATAAGCTGCAGCAAATTTCAGTTTTTCACTTAACTGCTGCAAGTCAGGGAAGAACATTGGCAACATCCCTGCCTTACAGGCGGGAAGATTGGGAAAAATTATTTAGTGGGACTAGTAGAAGTTTAGGGGATGGGAAGGATTTAAATTATTTTATTATGTGCATTATCCATTCATCTTAGATGCACTCACGCACAGATTTAAAACTTGAAATGGCAAGAGAAAATGATTGGTTATGTGTTAGTTCCTATATTCTAGGACTACATCTAATCCTATAATGATTGGTCTGAAGCTGTTGTGTTAAATTCTTGAGTCATGACTACTACTTGCTTAGTTCTGATTGCGTTCTCTTCATCCTTTGTGTCATTGAAAATTGCATAACTTCACTATGTTCGACACAGACACAGTAACCTTTTTTCTTAGTCCGGAATAGAATTCCTGTTTGTATGCACCATAATGCAACAAGTGAAAACCTTTTTTTTTTTTTTTTTAATTTGTTTATTGGTTGAGGCATATCTTCGGAAGTATTACTAACGAAGCATCTATCAAGTCTATAACTGCCCTCTTTTTCTTTTTTTACAGAAAATATTGGAGAAAATTTTGATGGATTTATCAGTTCTTCCACTTGGAATTATAATTCTCCTTTGTTTCATGTATGGTCATTATTTTCAATAAACATTACACTGTATTTGAAAATGAGAAATCTCTCTTGATACTACTTTCCAATGCCTCTCTTTTTCTTTGTGAAAAAAAAAAAAAAAAAAAAAAAAAAAAAAAAAACTTGTTAATTTATGTATGTGAATCACTTGCAACCCAATGTGTCTTATCCAATATGGATGTTAGTTTGTTAAGCATAGGAGCAGACTAGCCTAATAAGCCAGATCTGTTAATAAAATTCTTACCTAATGATAAAAAGAATAAAACTATCCTAAGCCTTAGTTAATAAGATTCCAACTCAAGTAATTGTTCAGGCATGCAGAATTTTTAAGAATACCGTGTTCAATAAGAACTTTGTCGGAAAGAAATCATGAGGTCAGATTTTTATCATCATTGCTACACTTGAAAAAAGGTGCTAAATATTCTTACAACCCACTCTACACTTAACACTTGAGAAAGGCCAATGTTTTGGTGAACAGCTATCATTGTTGCTCAAATTGAAGAACAGCTTCAAATTCAACAGTACTCTGTCCACAAAACATGTGCATTGGAGTGAAAGTACTGATTGCTGTTCGTGGAAATTAAGGTGTAACCTGAAGCGAGGGACGTGTTGTTTGATGTCAACCTAAACAGCAATTATTAGAGAACATATATAGGAAGGGAAATTGCTAAAAAAAACACTATCAATTTACTACAAAAAAGACTTACAAATTAGTAAATAAATTTAATTAGTGTCACTCTAATGATATAATAAATAAAAATCTAAATTATTTATTTGAAAATGGTTATACATTAATTTATAAAAATTATGTAGTAAAATGTACAGTATCAATTGCATCACTCCTTAGGTAGAACTCATAATTCTGATCAACAGGTCCTTTGGATTCTTTTGCCCAAGTTTTTCTCCTCAATGCACCATACATATCATTTGTTAAACGAAAGTAGAACTCATGGAGTCATGTAATGGGACAGGGATAAAGCTTTTACCCGCGCTTTCTTATCAATTCTTTTGGCATTATTGATGAATTTATAAATCTTCCTTCCAAGTTTTTCATATGGTCATTTATTCTACCCCATTCCATCACATGACAAGTCTCACAATGCTTTTATCCCTTGATTATGATTCTCGTCTGGTAAAATGGTTTTTTATTGGTAAGATCGTGAATAAATTGAATTCAGTTGAACATTAAAAGATAAAAATTGTTTATTTAATTTATTTTGAACACAAGCTGAGTTCAATCTCAATATTAAGCTAGTCACATGTTTAAGTTTGGTTCATTTTGTTGTTCAACAAGTTCAAACTTTTTTATAAGCTATTTTATTAACTTAATCTTTCTTTATATATGGTAAACATCATGACTAAAATTTTTTAATCCCTTCATATATATATATATATATATATAATAACAAAATTCTAGTTGAAATTATATTTTGAGTTAATTAGAATGATTTTCATTTATAAACTTATAAAAATTAGATTTATCAACCTTGTACTATTTAAACAGTATATTGACCAATGATAATCTTGCATATTTCATATTGTTTTGTCTTTATTAGTAGAATAATGGCTAGATAATTAAATTGACAATCTTTAATGGTTTAAAGTTTAAACTTTTAGACAAATGATGGAGTGACATTTTATGAATTGGCATGGCAAAATATGATGAAAAATATTGGATTTTTCTCCCTAAATTTACATTTTAATGTACCATACAATAGCCCATATGTCACCCAAAAGAATGATCCTATTTATACATATGATTTGTCTTTTAGGTTTTTCTGAAAAAAAAAAAGAAAAGGAAAAAAAACAAAAAAAACAAAAAAACAAAAAAAAAAAAAACCTCTGTACTTTGTAGTAAAGAAGAAAATCAAAGAGACTGTGTAGTATATATAAATTTGAACAAAATTGCTGAGGCATGTAAAAAAAAAAATCTGAAGTAAAGAAGAAAATCAAAGAGATTGTGTAGGTATATATAAATTTGCTGAGGCATGACTCCATGTAGGATTCTCTACAATCATACTATATAACGCACTCTGCATTCCTCTAGATGCGCATTCTAACGTTGTGGTAGACTGGTAGTAGTGGCAGACCAGATTGGCTTTTCTTTCCCTTTATTATTATTATTATTAATTTTTTCTTTTTCTTTCATCCTAGAATTTTGCTGTGTGTGGACTCAGCTTTCAAATCTTCCGCCATTATAATATTGCGCCAAGAATCACCCACATAATCTTCCGACCGAAAGTTATTTGGGCCACAGAAGAAAAACTGGAACCAGTTCTTGGTTTTAAATTTTTAATCCCATGGCTAGAGTAGCTACCTTACTCTATAAAGTGAAAAAGCAAAGACTTTTGATTGCAAAGAAAAGAAATTGGAACCAGTACATGATTTTAAAATATTAATTCCATGGCAAACGCAGCGACCTTTATCAATTACGGTGAAATAGCAACAACTTTTGACAGTCTTCCCATGCAAAACCGAGTTGTTTTTGGTCCACCACTACTTGACACACAGGTTAAAAGGGCCACCATGTTCATGAGTCTTTGCACTCCTCAACACACCATTAATTTCATCAGCTGTTCAACTCTTTACTGTTTGAGTGTTTATTTTTAAATCCTTCAATGAGAATTCCACCCTTTTCAAGGCTTCTCCAAATCCTCATATGCTCACCTACCCTCATCTTTGCCGTGTCTGGTCAATGTCTTCGCGATCAACGATCCTATTTGCTCGAATTCAAGAACAGTCTCCACTTCGACAGTACTTCGTCCACAAAACTGGTGCATTGGAGTGAAAATGTTGATTGCTGTTCGTGGGAAGGAGTAACCTGCAACGAGGGACGTGTTGTTGGTCTCTACCTCGACAAAGAATCAATCTTTGGTGCACTTGACAAATCAAGTAGCCTTTTCCGTCTTCATTATCTCCAAGCTCTGAATTTGGCTTATAACGACTTCCTCGACAAGCCTATTCCACCGGAATTTGGAAATCTGACAAATTTGAGTTATTTGAATTTGTCATATGCTGGCTTTGCTGGGCAGATTCCAATTGAGATTTCACGCCTCACAAGGTTACTTACTCTCGATATATCTGATTCGCCTTTCCTTTATGAGCGGACACTTGAGAACCCTAATTTGGTTCAAAACCTTACGCGCCTGAAGGAACTTTATCTTGATTCTGTAACTATATCATCACAAGGGAATGAGTGGTGTCAGGTCTTATCATCTTCACTGCCAAATCTAAGAGTGTTGAGCATGTCATATTGTGCACTTCAGGGGCCTCTTGATTCCTCTTTACAGAAGCTTCAATCTCTCTCAATAATTAATCTCAACGATAACAATTTTTCTGCTCCAGTTCCCCAATTTTTTGCAAATTTCAGAAATTTGACATCCTTGAATCTCCGTTCTTGTGGATTGAATGGAAAATTTCCAAAAGAGATCTTCCAGGTTCCAACACTGCAGACGGTAGACTTATCAGATAATAATCTACTTCAAGGGTCTTTGCCCGAATTTTATCCAAATGGTTCTCTTCAGTCACTGCTGCTTGGCGGTTCAAAATTTTCAGGGACACTTCCTAATTCTATTGGCAACCTTAAAAGGTTATCTAAAATAGATCTTTCATTTTGCAATTTCAATGGATCAATCCCAAACTCCTTGGCAAATCTTACTCAATTGGTTTATTTGGACATGTCATCAAATTACTTCACCGGATCAATTCCATCATTCAGCATGGCAAAGAACTTGACCATGATAAATCTTTCTTATAATCATTTGACAGGTCAGATTATTTTCATTCACTGGAAAGAGCTTCAGAGTTTAGTGGAACTTTATTTGCATCACAATTCACTTGAAGGGAGTATTCCTACGTCACTATTTTTCCTTCCATCATTGCTTACATTGAATCTTGATAACAACCATTTTTCTGGTCAATTTCATGAATTTTCAAATGTTTCTTCTTTCCTGCTGGAAGAACTTGATTTGAGTAGCAACTACTTGGAAGGGCCAATTCCAATGTTTATCTTTGAACTCCAAGGTCTTCAGACCCTATCACTTTCTTCAAACAACTTTAATGGCTCTTTACAGCTTATGTGAATCGGCAGTTGAGAAATCTTATCCATTTGGATCTTTCCAATAACAACTTGTTGATTGAATATAATGGAACTAATTCCTCATTATCCTCCTTTTCCCAAATTGAGGAGTTGATTTTGGCTTCAAACAAGTTGAAAACATTTCCTGAATTCTTGAGAAACTCCAATTTATATTATCTAGATCTTTCAGATAACCAGATACATGGAGAGATACCCAACTGGTTTTGGAAACTTCCTATACTTAATTATGTAAATCTCTCATGTAACTACCTTGAGGGATCTTTACTCAATCTTCCTTCATTATATTTGCTAGACCTTCACTCCAACCGACTCCAGGGGCAACTCCCAACTCCCCTACCATTTTTTTATTATCTGGACTTGTCATGGAATAATTTCAACTCAGTTATTGTACCAACACTGGACTTGTTATGGAGTGAAATCTCTTATCCTACTTTCTTATCTCTTTCAAGCAATAAATTCCATGGGCAAATCCCTGAATCAATATGCAATGCTACATCTCTTGGAGTTCTAGATCTGTCTAATAACTCCATAAATGGAACAATTCCCCATTGCTTCTCTTCAATGAGTAATAGTTTAAGGGTTCTGAATCTAAGGAGAAACAACCTCACTGGCAAAATATCTGATACATTTCCAAGCAATTGTAGTTTACAAACTCTGAATGTCAATAAAAACCTACTTGAAGGTGTGGTACCAAAGTCTCTTGTCAATTGCACAAATTTGGAGGTATTGGACATTGGGAACAATCAGATACATGACGTCTTCCCTTGTTACTTAGAAGGTATATCTAATTTGCGTGTCCTCATCTTGCAATCGAACAAATTTTATGGATCTGTTGGTTGTGGAGGGAAAAATGTTACTTGGCCGATGCTTCAAATTGTAGACCTAGCCTCTAACAACTTTAGTGGTAAGATATCAATAAAAGCCCTGGCTAACTCAAGGGCAATGATGGTTGATAATGAGGCTCAGTCAGAGCTCAATTACCTCCATTTCAAAGTTTCTCGAATTTATTATCATGATGTAATAACAGTTACCATTAAAGGTCATATGATTGAGTTGAGGAAGATTCTTACTATTTTCACTTCAATTGACCTTTAAAGCAACAATTTTGAAGGGCCAATACCAAAAGAAATAGGAGTACTCAAATCCTTGCATATTCTCAACTTGTCGCACAATTCTTTCACAGGCCGAATCCCACCATCTTTGGGAAAATTAAGTCAACTCGAGTCACTAGACTTATCAAGCAACAAGCTTAGTGGTGAGATCCCTGTGCAACTTGCAGATAGTCTTACTTTCCTTGCAGTCTTAAACCTCTCATTTAATCAATTAGTTGGGCCAATTCCATACATAAAGCAATTTGCAACATTTTCGGAAACTTCCTATGAAGGGAACAAAGGATTATGTGGGTCCCCTTTGAAGACAACATGCACATCTCCAAAGCCAAGTTCGCCACCTCCAACATTTCAAGATAGTAACTCAAATTCTCGGCCTTTGATTGACTGGAATTTCCTAAGTGTAGAGTTGGGATTTGTTTTTGGCTTTGGGATGGTCATTTGGCCGATTATGTTTTGTAAGAGGTGGAGGATTCGGTATTGCAAACACGTTGATGACATTTTATTCAGAATCTTCCCACAGCTGTACCTTGGAGGAAAACAATACCGTGGAATCCGAGCACAAAGGAATGCGGGGCAGAGGCATTAGGTATGGTAAGATGTTTGTACCATTTCTTTTCCTTTTCGCTTTCATTATAAGAGCAAAATAAAAATGTATCCAAGCAATTGGGCGTGAGCTTTGTTAGGTAAGATGTTTGTACTATTTCATATTCGCAATGAACATTATTTTAAGATTATATTAAAATAAGCTGTTTTCAATTACAACTAGCTTGAGATTTTAATCGGCAATTCTATATATTTGAAAATTTTCTACTTCTTTTTGTTTGTTTGAAATTATAATTTATAACAGGAGGAATTGGACCATGTCTAAAGCTTTCAATACAAGGACATTACTTTTATTTTTCAAATGCTAAAGTATTATGCAACTTAATCAAGAATTATATATAAGTCAAATAAATATTTTAAATATTAAATATATATTCTAAAAATAAATGAAAAAAAAAAAACTTATTGTAAATATAAAATCACATGTAAAAGTAAAATTTTCATTTATGTTAATGATAAATGCTTATCATGTAAGACCAACCTTTTATCAAAAAGCTAAGAATTTTATAACTCAATTAGCCGTTTTTATTGTTTTCAATGGAGACATCTAAGATTCATCAAATCATTCTTCCCCTGTTGTAACTATCAAGTTTTCTAAAATAAAATAAAATAACCAAATATAGATTAAAAAATAATTTAGAACAAATGATAAAACTCATTTTAAACATTTTGAAACCCAAGATTTTTCAACTCATCGAATGGCATCAATCAATACTTTTGATTTGGAATAAGTTGATAATCTAATTGTCTAAGCTTAAGAGATGTTGTGGTTTATAATCTAATCATGTACTTGTGATTCACAATCTTGTACGCATCGTTGTTTTCTATAACTCAAAAAAACTTAATTCTACTTTTCGAAAAAAAAAAAAAAAAAACTTAATTCTATGTATTTTTCCTTCTTGCTTAACATCTCTAAAACGATCAATAAATGTTTTTCAAATACTTGCACAAATAAACTCATCTTGAAAAAGTTAGCATCCATTTTAAAACCAGGCTATATATTTATAAAGATATGACTTAATTAAGAAAAAGAAAGTCCAATTGCATTTGAAAACATAAAATGATTTTCATTATTTAATTTCATAACTTACCTTCTCATCAAATAGCACAAAATCTACATTGATAAGTTCATTATTTGACTTGATATTAAGTAATAAAGTCATCCTAAAAAAGTCACTACCAATCTTAGAACCAAACTTTAAATAAATAAATTAAAAAAAAAAAAAAAAACTTAAATGAAAAGAGAAAAAGTTCGATTATATTTTAAAGACCTAGAATAGATTTCATTATTTTATTCCATAACTAACTTTCTCATCAAGTAGCACAAAATCTATACCTTATAAGTTCATTATTTGACTTGATATTAAGTTTATCCCACGTTCTTGTAATCCCTACTTTGATATGTTATCATCTTTTTAATTGAATGGAAACTAATTGGCGGCTATGTAACTAATATTTAAAATATTTAAAAAAAGTTTGCATGAAGTATACGTAACCACTGTATATAAATATATATTTTACTATATATCACATATGTGACAATATTCTTCCAGTATGTTATGAATTATACTAGATATTAAAAAAAGCATATTAATATTAAATAAAAACAAAAAGTAGTAAATATAAAATAGAAATGAATAAAAAAATATAGTGGGTTCCATCATTTCTATGGTTACTTAAAATTGCACTAATATTTGTTCTTTAATTTACACGGCAAATTACAACTTACCCACCCGTGGTTTGGCCAAAATTTAAGTTGCCTACTTGTGATTTGAAATTTGACACTTTACCCACCTGAGGTTAGCTTAGTTAAAGTTTCGTAACCCACTTCTGTTAAAAACATGGCTAAATATGTAATTTTACTCCATTTTTATGTTTCTCTCCTCCAAAAACACAAAAAATATAAACTGACAAGATTAAATAAGTTCAAAAAGAATCCAACGGAACACTTGCATCATGAGATTTCAAACCCCAAGTAGGCAATTTAAATTTTAGTCAAACCTCAGGTAGGTAAAATGTCAAATTTCAAACCACAAGTAGGCAACTTAAATTTTGGCCAAACCACAGGTGGGTAAGTTGTATTTTACCCTACACGAAAACACCATAAAATACAAATTAAAAAATATACAAATTTATAAGGATTAAAATTGATAGGAAAAGTCACACATATATATACATGAAAAATTCCACAATTCATTAATGAAAAACAATCGAAAAGAAGAATTGAAAGCAGAATTATGCAAAATAAAACTCGCATTGGAATTGAACTGGTGAATTTAACTAGAGAAGTTAGGAAAAAATTGGCCTTTGTCCTTAAAAAAAAACAATCTAGCATTTTGCCCTCTTTCCCAAACTAATTAAGGAAATGCCCCTCTTTTGAAACTCGATTTTCTCAAAATCGAGTTAAGCCCTATAGTGGCGTTTTTAAGAAGCCTATAGTGACGTTTTAAGGACTTACAATTGCGTTTTGTACCTCGATCTCCATGAAGTCGAGTTATAGGTAAAAAAAAGAAAAAAAATTTCATGTAACTCGACTTCATGGAGATCGAGTTACAAAACGCCACTATAGGTTCTTAAAACGTTACTATAAGCTCCTTAAAACGCTACTATAGGGCTCCCAAATTTTTTTTTTTTTTTTATAACTCGATTTTGAGAAAATCGAGTTTCAAAAGAGGGGCATTTCCCTAATTAGTTTAGGAAAGGAGACAAAATGCTGATTTTTTTTTTTTTTGAAATGGGCATTTGCCCATTTTCTCCAGAGAAGTTAATGTCCTCAAATCTTATCCTCTATTTTTCTCAAAAAATCTTATCCTCTTTTGAGATGCACATAGAGATGATATAGAATAATAGAACCAATGAAATTGTCAAATTATTAGCGTCACAAAATTTTGGAAGCAAAACTTCTCACCATGATTGCGGAACTCATGAAAGATGAGAAAGAAGACTTAAAGCTCTCGCAAAATTCATGGTAAGACTTGGACTGGAGTTCCCATCAAGCCCAAGTATATTATTGACAGTTAGTGATATACACTCTTTGCAATTCTTTTATTTTATTTTTGGTAAAACAATATTTGTAATTTTTTCACCATACCACAGCAGCAATTACTCTAACTTTTTATTTTTTTGAGAAGAGCAATTGCTCTAGCTTGGTTTAGTGTTATATATACATAATACATGGCCATTCCATTTTGCCACATCAATCACTTCTAGTCCTAGAATCAATTTTTATTCTATGATATAGGATTTAAGATGTGACCTTTAAATGGAGTAATGCTAACGACAAAGACCATATAATTTTTTTATAAATTTTTGTCTAAAATTGCTATGATTTTTTTTTTCCCAAATTGCTATGAGTTAAGTGGGAATAAATAAATAACATTATTTTTATATGGAGTTTTGACTTAATATTTATAAATATAATACTACTAATTTACAACATGCTATATTGCAATATCTTATAAATATTTAGCTCCAAGCAAATTAATTTTTTTGGGCTAAAATGCAAAAACTTTCTATGCAAAAATTGATAAAGATATCTTTCTCACTCTCTCTCTCTCTGGCCGAGCTCTGCACTATCTCTGTCTCTCTTTCTTCCTTCCTGCAGAAATTACTTTCTCTATCAGTGAACTCTCTCTTCACCACAACGCAAAATCAGCTCCAGCAAGACCTGGGAGAAGAGTGAATCAGAGCTTTCTTCTCAGGTTTCCCAGAGAGTCTCTCCTCAAATGGTATGACATTCCAAAACTTTTCATTCCAAACCCATGTCTTCAATTTTGTTTTATGCAAGTCATCTATTAAGATACGAATAAAGTCCCAATGGACTCTTACTTATAAAGATAAATATTAGGCTCACCTTCAGATGGGGAAATTGACTTTGTTGGGTTTGTTCTAATGGTGAATGATTGATATTTGGTGTATACGCTTGCCATTTATTGTTTATATCCTATTTTACTGACCAAATATTGAATTAAATCTAAATCTTAATATTGTCAATTGGGGTATTGTTCTATATCTTGCTCATAGAGTTGGTGTTAGCTGTTTGCCTGTTTGGTAATGGGTTTTCATGCATCTTTGCAGACTTGAGTCCACTCTCTTTCTGCTGGTGTCTTGAGTCTTCATGGGCATTATTATGCTTTGATCATCAATAGTATTATTTGGTAATGAATGTGATGGATGCTACATCAATAATATAATATAATTTTTTTTAATTAAGATATCAGTTTGTAACGTGTCCAGTTTACTAATGCATTGGACACAAGCCATGTCCTTAGTATATGATACCCCCAGACTCAAGGGTGAGGGAAGACTGAAGAAGGGTGTTTAACTTCATTAACAAGACTGTGAGATTGTCACTGTACTCTTGATTTAAGAAAATTAGTTGATAGACTTTCTAGCAAGCCATATTATGTTAGAATTATGTACTGGATTTGTATTGAAGGTGTGAAAATAGATACATGCTCAACTATAATTTGCCACTGCATATCTTTTAATTTTCTTTCTATTATGTAATTTCATTAATATATATATATATGGTTTAACAAGCTTTTTCCAATTTTACTTTGGTAAGGTACACGTATTTCTCTTGACTATATTTCTTTCTTGTTGTTCAATGCCATTTGATCACATGCGATAATTCAAAATTTGGGTAACAATTTGAATTTGAATTTATTTTATATCTTATTGATCATATATATATATATATATATATATATATATATTTTTTTTTTTTTATACCAGATAAAAAACATTCATTAAGCATAAAGAGTATTACAAAAGCCAAAGGCTTATACAGAGTTCAGGTATAGACTGCAAAAGTGACCTGGAAAACTAGCTTAGATACAAAAAAGACGTGTGATCAGTCCCTGATGCGGCAGCTGATGTAGGTCTGGGATGAGAATTTGTTCCTGCCATGATGGGGTGCTGGTGTAGTTACAAATCTGAACTAGTCTTCTGTTGTTGCTCAATATTATGATTCTGTGGAATCCAAGATCTTTAGCCTTGAGAAGTGCCTCCACCAAAGCTTCCTGCATTGCTAGACCTTGAGTTTGTCTCCCACTGTTAGACCTTGATCATATTAACAAATGCTTATATTATTATAGTTATGTTTTTATGAAAAAAAGTACCAAGTGTTTACTTTTTTGGGGAAGAATTAGGATATGTTCAATGGTTATACTTGATATATAGGCAAAATATTAGACTATGAGAACTTGGTTAGGAATCTCAATTTAGTTTTAATTTCTAATTGTATACAAGATCTCTAGATTTCTTGAGATGCCATTACCTTCTGCACTTTACATCCTTGGAATGGGGTGTTGGAAAAAGAAAACCTAGAAATATTAATTGTTTATTTATAAGTTTTTCTTCTACATAGTAGAATATGATACTATAATATTTTTTATAAGTAATCTTTGGCCTGAAAAAAATGACAATATAACAGACGAACCCCAAAATCTGGAACTGGAGAGAATGAGTAGTTACCTATTGACGGTGCTGACAAAGAAACAAGAGGTGGACGCAATCATTAGAGACACCATTGACAAGGTCCTTGTCCTCCGCTTTGGCCGTGCTTCTGATCCTGTCTGCCTACATTGTATGCCACTTCTCTCTCACTCTATATGAGTTTTTATTTATTCTAAATATTATGAAGTGGATGATCTCAATTTGATTTTCTCTATGCAGCTTTCTAAATCAGCTCGGGAGGTGTCCAAATTTGCAAGTGTAGCACTTGTAGATATTGATTCCAATGAAATTCAAGTTTATGTCAAGTATTTTGACATTACTTACATACCTTCAACAGTTTTCTTTTTCAATGCTCATCACCTGAAAATGGATTTTGGGTACCCTTCCCCACTCTTCTTATTTTTTGGTTGTTGTTATTATATATATATTTATTTTTTTTAACAAAACACTAGCTTGGATATCATGATTGCATATAACTATTTGAGTACATGGATTATCTTCCAGGAATGTAATTCTGTATCTATTTTGAGAAATTATACATATGATAACTGTTTTTTTTTTTTTTTTTTTTTTCATTGTTTACTATAAAATTATTCCAACAACTGAGCTGGATGTCTAAAAAGCCCTTTCTAATATTGCTGACTAGTAGTATGTGTATCATATATAAAGTTTGAACTATAAATTGTGAGTTCCTGTAATTAATGTGTGTAATTCATTTTTTTTTTCTTAAATAAAAATAAAAAAATTAAGTGGAGTGCTTTTATGAAGCACCTTCCCTGTACTAGACTAATTTCTTTACACTTACAATGAAGTAAAATAAAATTAAAGGAAAATTTCTTTTTCATATTTCATTTTAGTCTTGTTATTTTTCTTTTTGTTTGCTTTGACCTGTTAGTTTCCTATGAAACATGGGGATTGGACTTCTGGAAGATGAGTGGAACAATTAATTAGATGTCTTGCACTTAATCTCAAACAAAGTTTGCACCAAGATCTCCTTTTCATTGGCCTTTCACCAACTTACAATTTCCATCCCTAAATTGGTTTGCAGTAATTTATTTTGCACTGCTGTGGAATTTTATTCTTACAATAGTCTCCGTCACATTGTATTTTTTTGTATGCAATGGGTGAATCTGTGTAGGTATGATAATGTTGTGAATTTTATCATACATTGCAAATATTTTGATCATCCCTTGAAGAATGAGAATCCATTTCAGAACTAAAATTTTAAATTATATGTCTTGTCTTCTGAAAATGTTATCATGCAGCTAAGAATTTAGGGACTTAAAAATCTAAAATGCATGTGTTAATTTTCTTTGGTTGGCAGGACTGCAGATCACACTAAATGGGTTGGCGCATTTCACAAGAAGCAGGATTTTATTGATGTTGTAGAGGTATATGTAGCTCCTCAGAAACTGAATGATTTTAAGGCTGTCAGTTATATAAATTGCTAGTCTTGCCATTGGAGTGAAAATTCATATTCTTTTTATGCTTGTGTGAAACTAGTCTGCCATGTTACTGAAACAATTTTGAGCTGCTTCCAATCTCCATTAGCACATGCATAAATGTAATACTTCATAGGTTTTTTTGTGAGTTACCTTGCCTTGCAGTGACATCAATATCCAGAAGATCCTTTCTTTTCACCAGTCCTTTGTAGAGTTAATCGTAAGACTAATTCCTCTGTTCTGAATCATGATTTTGCAGCAAAGTTTATTTAAAGTATTTTCTTTTGAGCAGTAGAGGTGGAATACTTGAAATTTTAAACTACAACTATGGACTTATCAATGGTATCTTGGCTGCTAAATCTATGTGGTAAAGACTTTTATCACTTAAAATGATGAGACTAGGGGAAAACTTTCTTTTCAGCTGTAGATATTGGATTCATGAAAATTAAAAGTTGGAGGTCTTATAGGTGCTAGATTAATATGGAAAAACTTCATTAACTAAATTGGTGAGGCAAGCATCCACCCTAGCAGTTAATATTTGTTGTGGCATTGGCATATGGCCTACAGCATAACTCTCTCAATAGAAAAAATGTGTTATGTAACAAGAAGTACGCTGCTGTATGGTTGTGTGGAAAGTCTGGTATATCTTTGGGCAACATTGCAGATTTAGTGGTAGCATTTCTTTCTTCACATCTTTATTTAAAACTTTGTGGAATAAGCTAAGAAAGTAGAACACTCCCAAAGTAATGGACAAACAAAATGTGATGGTAACTAACTTTACTAGGACAAGAAATATTACTCTTCGGTCAATTGCAAATCTGGGTCACCTTTAGGAAACATTGCAACTCTATTGTTCTTTATACAATATATATATATATATATTATATTTTTCCTTGAAACTATTTGTCATACTGATTTCTAATGTAATACACTCCTTGCTTGTATGATGGAAAATATGTAAATAACTTTCATCTTGTAAATGACTGAAGCTTCTAGATGTTTGTATTAATCAAGGATGCATAATGTTTTTACTGTCTTAACATTCTTGTAGGCCATATATAGAGGGGCCATGAAAGGCAAGCTGATAGTGAGTTGCCTCTGCCACCAGAGTGAATACCGAAGTATCAATTGTTATACAAGGATGTATAAAAGGTGAATTAGCCTTACACTCAGCAATCAGACAATCATAAGCTCATTGCGTGTTGTCCTGTAAGGATGGTTTAGTTAATTTTGTCAACTCATAATTGTCTTTTTTTACTTTTTGCTCTGCAAGAAAAGAAATGCTTGCCGCAGCACCGAAAGCAACTAACAAACCCTCCTGAGAACAGAACTCTCATTTGGCAGATTGCCAAAAAGAGAATAGGGAGCTGGAGTTACACTAAGACCCCCATTTAGCTAAGGCATTGGCAGCTTTGTTGAAGTTGCGGTGAATCCAACAGAATACAGAATTCAGAAGAGCATCTGGCTGACCTGAATAAATTATCTATATGGTGTACAGCTTCCAGGTGAAATCAAAAATAACTGATGAAGCTTTTCAGCTATCCTATATGGTGTACACACTAGCCTAAAGAATACAAAGTATAATGAGTATGAAGAATACCAGGTTGACCAATCATATAGATTTTTATCTGTCAATAATTTCGCAATTTCTCCAAAGCTTTCAAGCTGTTGCAGATTCTTTTGTGCCTCAACAGATTGCGTCTTTTGCTCCCTCATCTTCTCAACCTACTCAGCAAACCATATGGAGATACTAATGCTGCCTGACCCAACCAGACCTGAAAATGCCAATGCCCATTTTCCTCTTATTTTTTGGTGGTTGTTATCTATTTATTTATAACAAAACACTAGCTTGGAAATTATAATTGTATGTAACTATTTGAGTTCTTGGATTATCTTCTAGGAATGTAACTCTGCATCTATTTTAAGAAATTATACATATCAAGACTCTTTTTTTCTTGGTTGTTTATTATAGAATTATTCTAACAACAGAGTTGGATGTCTAAAAGGCGCTTTCTAATTTGTGCGATTCGTTCTCTCTCTCTCTCTCTCTCTCTCTCTCTCTCTCCTTCCTTTTAAGAAAAACAAAATTAAGAGCTTTGCTTTTATGAAGTAAACTGAACTAATTTCAATACACGTACAGTGAAGTAAATAAAATTAAAGGGGGAAATGTATTTTCATATTTCATTTTAGTCATGTTTTTCTTTTTGTTTACTAAGACCCGTTAGGTTCCTGTGAAACATGATCATTGGGCATTTTGAAGATGATTGGAGCAATTAATTATACCTCTTGCGCCAAAATCTCAAAAAAAAACTTGCACCAAGATCTCCTTTTCACTGGCCTTTCTCAAACGTGTTATTTTTTTCTTCCCTAAACTGGTTTGCAGTAATTTCTTTTGCGCTGCAGTGAAATTTTATGAATTTCTTAGAATAGTCTCCGTCAAATTTTTTTTGTATGTTGATGGGTGAATTTGTATAGGTATTATAATGTTGTGAATGTCATCAAACATTGAAAACATTTGATCATGCCCTTGAAGAATGAGAATCTGTTTTTGAACTAAATTTTAAGCTAAATCTCTTGCATAGTTGCATTTTGAAAACGTTGTCATGCAGCTAAGAATTTAGGGACTTTAAATCTCAGATTCTAGTATCAATTTTTTTTTTTTTTTTGGCAGGACGGCGTATCACACTAGATGGATTGGCGCATTTCACAAGAAGCAGGATTTTGATGACGTTGTAGAAGTAAGCAACATTTAGCTCCGTAGAAACTGAAAGATTTTAAGGCTGTCAATTATATAAATCGCTAGTCTTGCCATTGGAGTGAAATTTTTTTTTTTTTTTTTTAACTAGTCTACCTTGTTACTCCAACAATTTTGAGCTGCTTCCAACCTCAATCAGCACATGCGTAAATGCACTACTTCATAGGTTTTATTGTGAGTTATTTACCTTAAAATACTTTACCCTGCAGTCACATCATATCCAGAAGACTTTTTCTTTTCATCAGTCCTTTGTAGAGTTAATCGCAGGACTAAGTCCTCTATTCTGAATCAAGATTTCGCAGCAAGGTTTATTTACAGTATTTTCTTTTGAGCAGTAGAGGTGGAGTACTTGAAAATTTAAACTACAACTATGATCTTATCAATTGTATCTCGGGTGCTGAAACAATTTGGGAAAGACTTTACCTCTTAAAATGAAAAGGCAAGGGGAAAAAGTTGGACGAGTTTTAGGACCTAGATTAATATGGGAAAAACTTCATTGAATGAATTGATGAGGCAAGCATCAGCCATAGCAGTCAATATTTGTTGTGGCATTGGCATATGGCCTACGGCACAACTCTCTCAATAGAAAAAATGTGTAATGTGACAATGAGTTCATTGCTGTATGGTTGAGTGGAAAGTCTGGTATATCTTTGGGCAACATTGCAGAGTTAATGGTATCGTTTCTTTCTTCACATCTTTAATTAAAACTTTAGTAAAAAAACAAAATAAAAAATAAAAACCACACTATCAACCTCAATCCTAATCAAAGGAAATTCAAAACTAATTATAACTTAGTAAACTTGCATATGAATTCAGTTAAAAAAAAAAAAAAAAAAAAGTAAGCTTGCGTATGGACCGGCTCCTACTAGGAGATTGTTTTAATTGTTAGTAGAATATCACAGCAAAAGAAATGAGGACTCATTGGAATATGGAAAGGGGGGGGACTCAAAAGCACAAATGTTGGGGGAACCTCCGCATTCCCACTTGTACAATTTTGTCAAAGTTAGCAATTATCATTAGTGAAAATGCAACAACTGAAGACCATTTTTTTTGGCATGTTGGTTACTGCATAAAATTGAAAATGCAACAAGTGAAGACCACTTTTTTTGTTTTGTGTTTTTTTTTTACCTGTTTATTGGTTGAAGCATATCTTCGGAAGTATTACTAGCGAAGCATCTATCAAGTCTATAACTTCCATCTTTTTCTTTTTTTTACAGATAAAATTTGAAAAAATTTTGATGGATTTATCAGTTCTTCCACTTGGAATTATAATGCTCCTCTGTTTCATATATGGTCATTATTTTCGATAAACATTACACTGAACATGAAAATGAAAAATCTCTCTTGATATTACTTTGCAATGCCTCTTTTTTTCACTGTGAAGTGACTTAAACTAAAAAAAAAAAAAAAAAGAACTTTGTTAGTTAATATGTGTGAATCACTTGCAAATGTAGACCAATTGAAGCCTCCGTTAATAAAATTCTTACTTAATGAAAGAATAAAACCATCCTAAGCCTTAGTTAATAAGATTCCAACTCAAGTAATTGTGCAGGAATGCAAAATTTTTAAGAATCATTTGTAAAATCAGTGGCAATAGCAACACTATTGTCTACGCAAGAGGCACTGTGTTCATTAAGAACTTTTTTTTGAAAGAGTTCATGAGGTCCAATTTTTCTCCAAGACCATTTATATATCATCATTGCTCCACTTGAATAAGGTGCTACATCTTCTTACAACCCATTCTACACTTTTTATTACTGAGTGGTATTTGTTGTTACGTGGCTTTTAATTTGGTCAAAGGAGTTGACCAAGTCCTAGAACTAATAGGACTATGTGTTTGCCGACTTTGTGATATGCTCTCATTCTTTACCCTAGCTGACTTATACTTTGTATAAGTATATTTGTTATGCGGCAATTGATGAAGTTAGTGAGAAAAGGCAGCCGCATATTATTTAGAGTTCTAAGCCATGCTTTGTTTTGAGAGAGAAATTTAGGTTTTCTCTAGTCACGTGCTTCTGGTGATTGAGAGCTCTTTTTTGGGTGTATTTGGGGTTTGGGTTTTGTGAGAGTGTTTTGGTACCATCTTTGTAATCTCTTTCTTTTGTTAGTGAAACTTTCTCCTCGATGCCGCCCGTGGATGTAGGCCAAAAGCCGAACCACGTAAATCTTTGTGTTCCCGTGTGATTGTTTCTTTTGTTGTTCTATTTCTATTTTGCACAAACCCACTGTTATTTGGATACACACACAACAAATAGATATTCATGCTTCTGCTATTCTCAACAAATTGGTATTAAAGCTTCCGCTTCCAACAACAAATTGGTATTAGAGCCTTGGGTTCTTTGTTTCACGTTGAGATTGTTCATCAGATCTATTTTGTTGTGTTATTGGTTCACTTGGGTTTTTTTTGGTATGGCGACAAAGATTTCGTCGGCAGCAAAATTTGAGATTGACAAATTCAACGGGAAGAATGATTTCAGTTTATGGCGTGTGAAGATGCGTGCTTTGCTAGTGCAGCAAGGATTGTGGAAAGCACTGAAGGGCAAAGATGCTTTGCCAGCATCGTTATTAGATGAGGAAAAAGAAGATCTCTTGGAACGGGCACATAGTGCAATTCAATTGTCTCTTGCAGATGAGGTTCTAAGAGAAATTGTAGATGAAGATACAGCTGCGGGATTGTGGCTCAAGTTGGAAAGTCGATACATGACCAAGTCTCTTACAAATCGCTTATATATGAAGCAGCGATTATACACAATTCGAATGAAAGAAGGAACACCTATTTCTGATCATCTTAATGAATTTAATAGAATTGTTATTGATTTGAAAAATATTGAGTGCAAAGTAGAAGATGAAGATCAAGCCTTAATTTTATTATGCTCATTACCTCCTTCTTTTGATCACTTTGTCGATACCATGTTATATGGTTCTGGGAGAGATTCTATCTCAATTGATGATGTCAAAGATGCATTGAACTCTAAGGAGTTAAAGAAGAAGGTTTCTGAAAATTAGGGTGATAATCATGCTGACGATCTTGTTGCTAGAGGTAGACCCAATGACAAAGGGTCTAGTAGCAATAGAGGAAAATCTAGGTCAAAGTCTAGCTCTAGAAAGGGAAAGTGTCACTACTGTAAAAAGGATGGACACTGGAAAAATGAGCGCAAGTTACTCAAAGTGAAAAAGGAGAAGGCTTCTAATACAAATGATACAGTTAGTGTTGCAGAAGTTAATTCTAAAGGTGAAGATTTAGTTTTAACAGTATCTACTGGTCGCTCCGGTGACGCTTGGGTTCTTGATTCAGCTTGCTCCTATCATATGACTCCCAAAAGAGATTGGTTTACTACCTATCAGTCAATTAGTGGTGGTGAAGTTCTGATGGGAAATAATATGACCTGTAAGATTGTGGGGATAGGAACTGTGAGAATTAAGATGTATGATGGTGTTGTTAGGACTTTGTCTGATGTCCGTCACGTGCCAAATCTAAAGAAAAATCTTTTGTCTTTGGGTATATTCGATTCTCAAGGGTATAAATACACCGGTGAAGGTGGAGTTTTGACAATCAGTAAGGGTGCTTTGGTTTTCATTAAGGGAAAAATGGTGAATGGTCTCTATATGCTACAAGGAAGCACAATTGTAGGTTTTGCAGCAATATCTTCATCCTCAAATTCAGACTCAGATAATGCTTATTTATGGCATATGAGATTGGGGCATATGAGTGAGGCAGGCATGTCAATATTAAGCAAACAAGGTTTGTTGAATGGTCAGAAAATTGGAAAGTTGGACTTTTGTGAACATTGTGTCTTTGGAAAGCAGTGTAGGGTCAAGTTCAGTATAGCTAATCACAGGACTAAGGGCACAGTAGATTATATCCATTCCGATCTTTGGGGTCCTTCTCCTGTCTGTTCCAAGGGTGGTTACCGATATTTGTTGACTTTCATTGATGACTATTCAAGGAAGGTTTGGGTGTATTTTCTGAAAAATAAGAGTGCTGTTTTTGTCACCTTCAAGCAATGGAAGACGCTTATTGAGAAGCAGACCGGTAAAAAGATTAAGCGTTTTAGGACAGATAATGGTTTAGAATATTGCTCAGGTGAATTTGATGAGTTCTGCAAAAATGAAGGCATAGTGAGACACTGCACTGTTAGAGGAACACCACAGCAGAATGGAGTTGCAGAACATATAAACAGGACTCTATTGGAGAGGGCTCGTTGTATGCTCTCAAATTGTGGTTTGTCTAAGGACTTTTGGGCTGAGGCAATTAATATGGCTTGCTATTTAGTTAATAGGTCTCCATCAACTGCCATTGAATGTAAGACTCCTTTTGAGGTATGGTCTGGTGCTCCTGCTGATTACTTTAATTTGAGAGTATTTGGTTGCCTCGCTTATGCTCATGCGAATGATGGCAAACTTGAGCCAAGGGCAAAGAAGTGCATATTCCTAGGCTATGCATCAAGGACAAAAGGTTATAGATTGTGGTGTAGAGATTCAAAATCCCCTGGATTAATTGTCAGCAGAGATGTGAAATTTGATGAGTCTGCTATCCTTGACCAGAAAAAGGAGAGTAATGGGGCAGTAAAAGACCACAGTGTTAGTAAGCAGGTGGAGCTTGAGATTGAAGCTTTGGATAAAGTGCATAATAGCACTTCAGTTCAGCCTATTTGAGATAAGGTGCATGATTCTACTAATGAAGTGGATGCATCACAGCAACAACAGCAATATAGTATAGCCACTGGTAGAGAGAGGAGACAAATTAGACAACCACAGAGGTTTGCTGAGGCAAATTTGGTTGCTTATGCACTGTCTGTGGCTGAGGTTATTGAGTATCACGAACCTTCCAATTATCATGAAGCTGTCTCTAGTGAGAATTCGGCTCAGTGGAGTATTGCTATAAGCGAGGAGATTGAGTCTCTTCATAAGAATCAGACTTGGGAGCTAGTGAAACCACCTAAAGGCCAGAAGATTGTTGGTTGCAAGTGGGTCTTCAAGAAAAAGGAAGGAACTACAGGGGTTGAAGCACCGAGGTTCAAGGCACGATTGGTTGCAAAGGGCTACAGTCAAAGAGAAGGTATAGACTTCAATGAAGTGTTCTCTCCTGTTGTGAGACATAGCTCTGTTCGTGTGATGCTTGCTATGGTTGCATTGTTTGACTTGGAATTAGAACAACTTGATGTCAAGACAGCCTTTTTGCATGGGGAGCTTGAAGAACAAATATATATGCATCAACCAGAGGGTTTTGTGATTCAAGGAAAAGAAGACCATGTTTGTTTGTTGAAAAAATCATTATATGGTTTGAAGCAATCTCCAAGGCAATGGTATAAGCGGTTTGATACTTTCATGATTGGGCATGGTTACTCAAGAAGTGACTATGATAGTTGTGTGTATCATAGGAAGCTCTCAGATGGTTCTTTTGTCTACTTGTTGCTATATGTTGATGATATGCTCATTGCAGCTAAGAATCTGGTAGAGGTAAACAAGCTAAAGACTTTGCTTAGTGGTGAATTTGAGATGAAAGATTTCGGTGCAGCTAAGAAGATTTTGGGAATGGAGATTCATAGAGACCGACAAGTTGGCAAGTTATTTCTATCACAAAAGAAGTATATTGAGAAAGTACTTGAACGTTTCGATATGCAACAATCTAAGCCAGTGAGTACTCCATTAGCAGCACATTTTAAGCTTTCAGCGGCTTTGTCACCAAAGTCTAAGGAGGAAAAGGAGTACATGTCTCATGTCCCTTATTCTAGTGCAGTGGGTAGCATAATGTATGCTATGATATGCACTCGTCCAGATATTTCACATGTAGTTAGTGTGGTTAGTAAATATATGGCTAATCCTGGTAAAGAACATTGGCAAGCTGTGAAATGGATTCTTCGATATTTGAGAGGTACTGCAAACATTGGTTTGGTATATGACAGGGCTTCTATTAATAGTGGCAGTGTTATTGGATATGTTGATTCTAATTTTGCTGGTGATTTGGATAAGAGGAAATCTCTAACAGGTTATGTTTTCACATTATCTGGTAGTATCATCAGTTGGAAAGCAACGTTACAATCAACAGTTGCTTTGTCAACTACAGAGGCAGAGTATATGGCAGCAATAGAGGCAGTGAAGGAAGCTATTTGGTTGAAGGGTTTGGTTGGTGATCTGGGTTTACAACAAGATGATTCTGTTGTATTTTGTGATAATCAGAGTGCCATACATTTGACTAAAAATCCGATGTATCATGAGAAATCTAAACACATTGCTGTCAAATATAACTTCATTCATGAGACTGTATCTGAGGGCATAGTTGCAGTCAGAAAGGTTGCTACAACAGATAATCCAACAGATATGATGACCAAGCCGGTTCCTCTACACAAGTTCAAGCATTG
Organism: Quercus tomentella; assembly: GCA_028535165.1. Lineage (NCBI taxonomy): Eukaryota > Viridiplantae > Streptophyta > Magnoliopsida > Fagales > Fagaceae > Quercus > Quercus tomentella. The sequence goes on from JAPQVY010000012.1 coordinate 15,343,076, forward strand.
CTTGGACTTGATTGGCATTTGCAGTTTGTGATAGCCCTTGGGGGTTTTGGTTTGGCGATGGAGAAGTTTTGTTTGTGGGGCTTGACCAAATTCAAGCCAAGGTGGAGATTTGTTGTTACATGGCTTTTAATTTGGTCAAAGGAGTTGACCAAGTCCTAAAACTAATAGGACTATGTGTTTGCCGACTTTGTGATATGCTCTCATTATTTACCCTAGCCAACTTATACTTTGTATAAGTATATTTGTTATGCGGCAATTGATGAAGTTAGTGAGAAAAGGCAGCCGCATATTATTTAGAGTTCTAAGCCGTGCTTTGTTTTGAGAGAGAAATTTAGGTTTTCTCTAGTCATGTGCTTCTGGTGATTGAGAGCTCTTTTTTGGGTGTATTTGGGGTTTGGGTTTTGTGAGAGTGTTTTGGTACCATCTTTGTAATCTCTTTCTTTTGTTAGTGAAACTTTCTCCTCGACGCTGCCCGTGGATTTAGGCCAAAAGCCGAACCACGTAAATCTTTGTGTTCCCGTATGATTGTTTCTTTTGTCGTTCTATTTCTATTTTGCATAAACCCACTGTTATTTGGATACACACACAACAAATAGATATTCATGCTTCTACTATTCTCAACAAATTGGTATTAAAGCTTCCGTTTCCAACAACAGTATTAGGTCCACTAACACTTATGAAACAGGTTAGGAGGGTCATGTTAATGAGTCTTCACCATCCTAAACCCACCACTAATTTCATTACTCCCTTCAATTCTCTACTGTAAGCTGATGACATATATCATTTGTTAAGGAAAGTAGCACCCATATGGAGTCATCATGGGACATGGATAAACCTTTTTACCAGCGTTTTCTCATCAATGCGTTTGGCAGTATACCATTGAATTATTGATGACCAAGAGTTTGGCAGCAAGACTTTTATCAGTCTTCTTACCAAGTTTTTCCTTTGGACATTTATTCTTACCCCATGCCAGGATGCTTCTATCCATTGAATTTTTTAAAAATATATATTTTCTTGTATTGATACTTGTTTGGTTCTCTATTGGTTAGATCATGAAGAAACAAACTTTGTCGAGCATTAAAAGATAAAAATTGGTTCATTTTATTTTATTTCAAACATGAGCCGCGATCAATCTCAACATTAAGTTAATCACACATTCAAATTTCGTTCATTTTCTTGTTCAACAAGTTCAAGCTTGTTTATAAAGCTATTTTATAAACTTAATCTTTCTCTATATACAGTAAACACCATGACTAAAACATTTTATCCCATCATAGCTAGATATATATTAATAGTTTTTTTTTTTTTGAGATCAAAGATAGAAAGCTTTATTAAGATAGTAGAAATACTACAAGCTGAGTTACAAAGTGGAAACAGTGGGCCCCCAGAGAGTAAAACACATCTGTATTCAACAAGGCAGGGGCCACGAACTGGGAAAAATATGCAACAGTGAGATAAATATGCAGTAGTGAGATACAACAGAGAAAACAGAGACTGCTCAAGTTGTTTGTACTGTCATGAGATGCTGGTAGTCATTTAAGAGACCCGAGGAACCCTCATAGATGCGCTGTGGCTGGAGTTGGGTCTTCTCAAAGTGATATTTGCTACGTGCATTCCAGAGAGCCTAAACGACCACTGTCCACAGCTCAAGTTCCTGCTGGTTCAGCCTAGTTGTCATGGTCCGGAACAACTCAAAGAAATCTGATGCATTATTCGAGCACTTCTGAATTCTTCTACCTGCCAATGCCCAGACATTTCTAGCAAAAGGGCATTCCCAAAGCACATGACAAGTGGTCTCAATGTGTTGGGTGCAAAATTCGCATCTGCCGTCGACCCCCACCTTCCGGCGTTGCAGATTGTCTTTTGTGTGCAAAATATTTGAACAGGCTCTCCACAAAAGGGACCGGACCTTAGGGGGCACATTTAGTTTCCACAACTTCTTCCAAATTCTACCATTTTCCCGTGCTTGTGAGTGCTTACCTTGGGGTTGATTTTTAAGGCCAAGGGCAATTTTGTAGGCTGTCTTCACTGTAAAATTCTGGGTGCTATTTTCCTTCCACACTAATTCATCACCGGAATGTAGATTGTTCAGAGGAATGGCAAGGATCTCTTGTTGTGTTGATGGAGCAAACAGAGCTTGAATCTTTCCACAGTCCCACTGCTTAGTGTCTTCATCAATAAGGTCACTAACAAATAGTGAATTAGGAGGTGAGCCCAAGAAAATGGGATCATGGTTTAACCATTTATGGGCATCAACCTGAATATGATGCCCATCCCCCACCCGCCATCTAGTACCCTTCCAAATAATTTCTCTAGCCATGAGTAGACTTCGCCATACATACGATGGATTAATCCCAAGTTCTGCCTCCATGAAGGAGCTGGTAGGGAAGTATCGGGCTTTGTACACCTTATAAAATAGTGAATGAGTGTGTTTTATCAATCTCCATGCTTGTTTAGCTAGCATAGCTAAATTGAAATTATATTTTTGAGTTAATTAGAATGATTTTTGTTTATAAACTTATAAAAATTAGATTCATCAACTATGTATTATTAAACAGTATATATAATTTTACCCACAAAATGAATATTTATATTAACAAAATATTACAACAACTTTCTCTAGTTCTTATTTTTTACAACAACGGAGTTTTTTTTTTTTTTTTTTTTTTTTTTTTTTTTTTTTTTGAGAATGAACTTTTTGAACTTTTATTAATGTAAATGAGTTACATCCAAATGTAAAAACGGAACAATATGAGATGGAACATCCTCTATCCATACTTGAAAATCTGATATGCATATAGCATGTTTGGCCAGATTATGTGCTACACTATTGCCATTTCTCTTAACATGAGAATACAATAATCTTCTAAACTTAATTCCATACACTTTCACATCTTCTATCAACAGACCCCACGGCGATAGATTCTGTTCTTGTGACTTCAACGCCTGAATTAAGCTCAAAGCATCACCTTCAAGAACAACATTTTGGAAACCCAGTTCGTGTGCGAAAGTCAAAGCCTTCAATACAGCCAAGGCTTCCATGTCTTCTACCTTATATACTTGATCAATTTTTTTTGCACAAGAAGCTAAAACAGCATCGTCAGAGTCTCTTATTACCACTCCTACACCAGACAGCCTTGAGACGACGGAATTTGCTCCATCAAAGTTTGCTTTCACGAATCCTATTGGCGGAGCTTTCCACCTATTTCCCCCACTACCGTTACTCCCCATCTGTACCTCTGAAATGTGAATGTCAACACGGTATTGCTCCAGCCTAGTCCGTGATTGAGCAGCAACCTGATGAAGCGGGCTGGCTTGCAAATTCAGACGTGCTTTATTCCTTTGGTTCCAAATATTCCATGCCATGAAAGCTAAAAGCTCCAGGGACTTACCTTCGTCTACCATCCATAGCAGCAACTCCTTAACACTTATGAAGCCAACTTCACACCGAAATCTCCATATTCCTTGATCTGACCACACCTCGTCCAGTTCCGGGCACAACCATAATGCGTGTATTGAATCCTCCACTGCCTATTTACATCTCTCATATGTTGGATCCTCTACAATCTTTCTTCGCATCAATGCTTGTTTGGTTGGCAGAGCATTATGGTAGGCCCTCCAAAGAAAGTTTTTAATCTTTGGAGGGGCTTGCATCTGCCATATTTCCTTCCAAAGCCGTTTCTCACATATTGGGGGGGCTTGCGGATTTGATTCCAGCTCCACCTCCTCTTTAAGAAATCTGTAACTAGATTTACATGAGTAATTTCTAGATGGAGTATAAGGCCAATTTAGGTTGTTCTCTGCTGCATTACGGCTAAGTGAGATTTTCTTAATTAATTCAGCATCCTCAGTCACAAATAACCCATCCACCGACTCTTCATTCCATCTTCTTGTGTTTGGATCAATGAGGGTGGCTACGGTATGATTTTCAAAGCTCTCCAGAGGGCAAGTTGGCAGCTGAGTTGGGTGCTTTCTTGGCAGCCAACACTGCTGCCAAATGTTTATTTTTTCTCCATTTCCTATCCTCCATAAATCCCCTCTTTGAATTATGTCTCTACCTCTAAGGATACTCTTCCAAGCATATGACCCCATCTTTGAATCGGCAGCCTCCATAATTGTTGAATGTGGGAAGAAACAAGCTTTAAACACTTTGTAGAAGAGTGAGATTTTATCATGCAAGAGCCACCAGGCTTGCTTTGCCAAGAGGGAGTCATTGAACATAGCAAGATCTCGAAAACTCATGCCTCCAATAGTCTTAGATTTTGTCATTTCCTCCCATTTAATCCAATGGATTTTCCTTCGATCACCCCTTTGGCCCCCCCAAAATTTCTTAATTAGAGTCTCAATCTCATTGCATAAACCCAACGGAAATTTGAAACACCCAACAGAGTTGATAATTTTTTTTTGGTTCTCATTCACTGATATCACTTAATAGATATCTTTCAATTTTTAATCCAAAGCAGTTACCTTCCTCGATACAGTGAAAACTGAAAAGGCACGTAGCAACTTTGACCGCAAAGAAAAAAAATTTGGAACCAGTGCATGATTTTAAATTAGGGGATCGATTAATGAGTTTTTTTAAGACAACTATTAATCATTTCCTTTATGAAATTTTTTATAAAAAATTGAAATAATTATTAAAAAAAACTTTTTAATGAGTTAGGAAATAAGTTATATTTTTATTTTCCATAATAAATTTATTAAAATGGTACATTAATGAACGCTTTAAAACCGAGTGACTTTATCTGTACAGTGAAAAAGCATCAGCTTTTGACTGTCGTACCATGCTCTATTTGAGGCACAGGTTAAAAGGGTTATCATGTTTATGAGCCTTTGCCCTCTTCATCCCACCATTAATTTCATCAGCCCTTCAATTATTTACCGTTTGAGTGTCTACTTTTACAGCCTCCAATGAGAGTTCCACTCTTTTCAAGGCTTCTCCAAATACTCATGCTCACTTACCCTCATCTTTGCCGTGTCTGGTCAATGCCCTGGCGATCAGCGATCCTATTTGATCGAATTGAAGAACAGCCTCGAGTTCGACAGTGGTTATTCCACAAAACTAGTGAGTTGGAATGAAAGTGTTGACTGCTGTTCGTGGGAAGGAGTAACCTGCAGCGAGGGACGTGTTGTCGGTCTCAACCTCGACAACGAATTCTTTGGTGAACTTGACAGTTCAAGTAGCCTTTTCCATCTTCATTATCTCCAGGAGCTGAGCTTGGCTTATAGCTTCTACGGTTCTTCTATTCCACCGGCATTCGGAAATCTGACAAATTTGAGTTATTTGAATTTGTCTAATGCTGGCTTTGAAGGGCAGATTCCCATTGAGATTTCACGCCTCACAATCTATTTTATCTGACACTTGAGAACCCAAATTTAGCTACACTGGTTCAGAACCTTACATGCCTTACGGAACTTTATCTTGATGGTGTGATTATATCATCGCAAGGGAATGAGTGGTGTCAGACCTTATCATCTTCACTGCCAAATCTAAGAGTGTTGAGCATGTCATTGTGTAATCTTCAGGGGCTTCTTGATTCCTGTAACTCTGTAAGCTTCAGTCTCTTTCAATAATTAATCTCAACCTTAACAATTTTTCTGCTCCAGTTCCAGAATTTTTTGCAAATTTCATAAATTTGACATCATTGAATCTCCATTTTTGTGGATTAACTGGAAATTTTCCAAAACAGAACTTCCAGGTTCCAACACTGCAGACGGTAGGCTTATCAGGTAATGAACTACTTCAAGGTTCTTTGCCAGAATTTCATCCAAATGGTTCAGTATCTGCTGCTTGGGGGTACAAAATTTTCGGGGACACTTCCTAATTCTATTAGCAACCTTAAAAGGTTATCTGAAATAGATCTTTCAGGGTGCAATTTCAAAGGATCAGTCCCAAAACTCCATGGCAAACCTAAAACCTTACTCAATTGATTTATTTGGACATGTCATCAAATTACTTCACCGCACCAATTCCATCATTTAGCATGGCAAAGAATCTGACCATGATAGATCTTTCTTATAATCATTTGACAGGTCAGATTACTTTCAGTCACTGGAAAGAGCTTCAAGTCTTGTGTACCTTTATTTGCATGACAATTCACTTGAAGGGAGTATTCCAGCGTCTCTTTTTTCGCTTCCATCATTGCAAACATTGTATCTTGGCAACAACCAATCTTCTGGTCAACTCCATGAATTTTCAAATGTTTCTTCTTTCCTACTGGAAGAACTTGATTTGAGTTGCAACTAATTGGAAGGGCCAATTCCCTTGTCTATCTTTGAACTCCAAGGTCTTCAGAACCTAACACTTTCTTCAAACAACTTTAATGGCTCTTTACAGTTTAATGTGATTCAGCAGTTGAGAAATCTTGCCTATCTGGATCTTTCCAATAACAACTTGTTGATTGAATATAATGGAACTAGTTCCTCGTTATCCTCATTTTCCCAAATTGAGATATTGCATTTGGCTTCTAACAAGTTGAAAACATTTCCTGAATTCTTGAGAAACCAAGCCAATTTATATAAGCTAGACCTTCCAAATAACCAGATACATGGAGAGATACCCAACTGGTTTTGGAAACTTCCTACACTTAGTTATGTAAATCTCTCATATAACTATCTTGAGGGACCTTTACTCAATCTTTCTTCAAAATCTGTGCTAGACCTTCACTCCAACCAACTCCAGGGGCAACTCCCAACTCCGCTACCATTTTTTTATTATTTGGACTTGACAAGGAATAATTTCAACTCTGTTATCCAGCGCTGGACTTGTCATGGAGTAACAATCCTACTAGTACTTTCTTATCTCTTTCAAGCAATAAATTCCATGGGCAAATCTTGAATCAATATGCAATGCTACATCTCTTGGAGTTCTAGATCTGTCTAATAACTCTCTAAATGGAACAATTCCCCATTGCTTCTCTTCAATGAGTAAAAGTTTAAGGGTTCTGAATCTAAGGAGAAACAACTTCACTGGCAAAATATCTTATACATTTCCAAGCGATCGTAGTTTACAAACTCTGAATGTCAATAAAAACCTAGTAGAAGGAGTGGTACCAAGGTCTCTTACCAATTGCACGAATTTGGAGGTATTGGACATTGGGAACAACCAGATACATGATGTCTTCCCTTGTTACTTAAAGGGCATATCTATTTTGCGCATCCTAGTCTTGCAATCGAACAATTTTTATAGATCCATTGGTTGTGGAGGGCCAAATGTTACTTGGTCGATGCTTCAAATTGTAGACCTATCCTCTAACAACTTTAGTGGTACGCTATCAATAAAAGCCTTGGCTAACTCAAAGGCAATGATGGTTGATAATGAGGCTCAGTCAGAGCACAATTACCACCATTTTGAAGAATCCTATATCAATCACTTCTACCTCCATTTGGAGATTCCTATATCGTTAAGGATTATTATCAAGATGTAATAACAATTACCATTAAAGGTCAAGTGATTGAGTTGGTGAAGATTCTTACTATTTTCACTTCAATTGACCTTTCATGCAACAATCTTGAAGGGCCAATACCAGAAGATATAGGAGTACGCAAATCCTTGCATATTCTCAACTTGTCGCACAATGCTTTCATAGGACGAATCCCACCATCTCTGGGAAAATTAAGTCAACTTGAGTCACTAGACTTATCAAGCAACAAGCTTAGCGGTGAGATCCGTATGCAACTTGCAAATAATCTTACTTTCCTTTCAGTATTAAACCTCTCGTTTAATCAATTGGTTGGGCCAATTCCATACATCAAGCAATTTTTGCAACATTTTTGGAAACTTCCTTTGAAGGGAACAAAGGATTATGTGGTCCCCTTTGAAGACAACATGCACATTTGCAAAGCCAAGTTTGCCACCTCCAACACTTGAAGATAGTAACTCAAATTCTCAACCTTTAATTGACTAGAATTACCCAAGTGTAGAGCTAGGATTTGTTTTCGGCTTTGGGATGATCATTTGACCTCTAGTGTTTTGTCAGAGGTGGAGGATTCGGTATTACAAACACGTTGATGACATTTAATTCAGGATCTTCCCACAGCTGTACCTTGGAGGAAAACAATACTGTGGAATCCGAGCACAAAGGAACGTGGGGCAGAGGCATTTGGTATGGTAAGATGTTTGTACTATTTCTTTTCCTTTTCACTTTCATTATAAGAGCAAAATAAAAATGTATCCAAGTAATTGGGCGTGAGCTTTGTGAGGTAAGATGTTTTCAATTACAACTAGCTTGAGATTTTAATCGGAAATTCTATATATTTCAAAATTTTCTACTTCTTTTGTTTGTCTGAAATTATAATTCATAGCAGGTGGAATTGGACCATGTCTAAAGCTTTCAATACAAGGACATTACTTTTATTTTTGAAATGCTAGAGTATTATGCAACTTAATCAAGAATTATATATAAGTTAAATAAATATTTTAAATATTAAATAAATAAATAAATAAAACTTATTGTAAATATAAAATCACATGTAAAAGAGAAAAAACTAATTTATGTTAATGATAAATGCATATCGTGTAAGACCAACCTTTTATCAAAAAAGCCAAGAATCTTATAGTTCGACAAGCTTTTTATGATATTTTCAACGGAGACATTTAGGATTTAAATCGTCTCTCTCCGTTGTAACTATCAAGTTTTATAAATTAATGAATAATTCAAAAACCAAATATAGATTATAATTTTTTTTTAAATGATAAAAAAACTCATTTTAAACATTTTGAAACCTTTTTGTCAGCCAGATGTTTCAACTCATCAAATGGCACCTGTAAGGACTCAATTTGTAACGACTCCAAAAATGATATTGGGTTCGCACGGTAAGGGCCCAAACAATAAAATTTGTAGAGTGTGGGCTTGAAAGGCTAGGCCTAGGTCACCGAACGGTGGTTGGTCATGGTATTCATGGTGGACGCATTGAGACGAGCTAAGATTGTCCGTGAGTCTTATCCATGAAGCTTCATGTTCTTATTCTTCCTCTCCCCTTTTTTTGGGTAACCCTGGTTTTTGGGGCCCCCCCTTTTTTGCGCATAAGCCGTTACATTATATAGCCCTTCTTGGTTGATCCTGACCCTCCACCTGTTGATCGGGCAGGTACCTATTCGAGTACCTGTCCCATCAGCCGCCTCCCCCTACTTTCTGTTAGTTACAACAACCGAAGCCACACTGTTCAGGAGTCTTTTCCCATCAATATGGCTAGGACGTTTGTGGACGCATTCAATGCGGAGGTGACATCTTTTCCTTGAACCACTCCCACTCCGTACCCCCACGTGAGTCCCATTCTATTCGCCTTTTCCTCTGGGGGCGCTTTGGAAGCTGCCTTTGACGACATGCCGCTCTTCCCTTTGAAGTCTTGGGATGCCAAGGACAGGGTCATCCTCGGCTGCACCTCTAGGCTATTTGGTCTTTCACTACTTGTCCTCGGCAACTACTCACCTCGACACGGGCCCTGGGTCCTAATGGAAAGTGGGTCGGGTCATAAGTTCTCTGGCCCCACAATAGCCCCTCAAAATCCTGCTGTCCGGATCCTCAGACGGATAGAAGGGTTTTGATGACATCAAGCCTCTGCCAAAGCTTGTCAATCTTTGTCACCTATCGATTCCCAAGACTCTTCGTCTGCCCGAGACACGTTCTTAGAGCTTTTGGAAGGTGAAACGTGTCTTCATTAAATGCAGGCGGCTCTGTGCCTCCCTCGTTCAACGGCGCGATAGTGATCTAACGGTGGAGATTCCCTTGCCTTTATGGGCGGGAAAATTCGTGCAGTTACTTTCGATGGGAGGTATATATGATTTTTGGAATTGATTTGTCTCTTCACTTTTGCACTTAAGAGTTCTAGCGCATATATCCTGGGTTCATCCAAACTTTCATCCAAATTCGAGTCTATCTCCAGCATAAAGAGCCTGTCCGAGGCACCTTTCCTCTTTTCTGTAAGTTCTCTGCCTTCACTAACTCGTGCTTTTCTTTTCTGGGTTTATTTTTCCCTTGTAACTCTCCTTCTCCCGTCATCCACTGAGTTTGTTTAGTAGCGCTTAGAGATGGTTAAATTGAGAAAATTGGTTGATACTGAAAGGGCGATGGAAAAGTTCATTGCCGATTATAGGATTCCCCCCAACGTGAGTTTGAGGCACTGTAAGATGGGGGAGTGACATTTACTGAGAAGGACGGGCGAGGTGGTAATTCCCATTCTCGCCTTCGTAGAGGGGGGTATGAGAATCCCCATGGGGCCGGTAATGAAGAGTTACCTTAAGCACTTCCGATTAGCTCCCACCCAGTGCGCTGCCAATATGTTTAGGATTCTGGGTTGTGTGGATGCCTTAAACGAAAAAATGGGGCTAAGACTAACCCATCATAACGTAAATTGGTGCTACAACCTCCAAAATTTGAAGGGCAAGTCCTACTACATGAAGACGAGAGACGATAGGGTTCGGTTAATTCAGTGCCTCCCCGACTCCAACAAGGGGTTGAACAAGGATTTTCTTATCGTATCCGGGGAATGGCATGATGGCCTTCCATGCCCAATGGTGGAGGGAGAACCAGGTGGGGCACAGAGAGTAGACGGGTGCCAATCCTTTGCGCCATTTTAATTTGGTGTGGTTCGATTACTAACCATACACATGCCTCTTTTTGCAGATCCGAACGCCTTTCACCGACACTTTCATCTGGTTAACCGGGTTGATTTGGAGACTGTTCTCTAAGCTGCAATTTTTGTAAATGATGAGGATGGTCAAGTCAGAGCCGCTCACAAAATCTTAGGGTATGATCCCATTCAGAAGTCATTTGCCGACCTAAAGCACGTGGTCAGCGCTAACCATCCTCGACTTCCAAAAATTACCGTAGTCAAACAAGGGTTTTTGATCTCTGAAGGATCTCCTATCCCTGAGGGCATCCCATTGGTGGACTCTTCGTCGTCTCATTAGGCAGTAGAGGACAAAGGTAATTTGGGTCTGTCCGAGGAGGGTTTTGGGGCATTTGACCAGGCTGACCCATCCGAGGATCCTTCTGGTGATCTGGGTGACCCGGACTTATCCGAAGCGGAACTGTTGTCAGTGGGAACATTCTCCCGAGCCGAGATGGGTCTTAAGAGAAAGCCCTCGACCAGCTTGTTCGACCTCATCGAGGGTCAGCCGGGGAAGGGTGCACAGGGAAAACCATAATCCAATGCTCCAGCTCCGCCACCTCAGCCCCAGCCCGTCCAGACTAGGTCCTCCTCTACTAAGTCGCAGCCACAATCTCCCCGTCCCAAACTTCCTGCTCCTCCCCAATCATCTCTACCTCCTCGACCAGATCCCACTGACTCAAAGAGAAAAAGGAGTCCCAAGGGTAAGGAACCCATGAATGGTGGGAAATCCCAATCCTCTCAGGAGAGGGACGAAGCCCCGCGAGCTCAGAAACAGTTAAAGATCGGGCGCCAAAGCCAGGAGAAAGGGATTGAAGCCCAATCCTCACCGAGTGCTTGGCTTCCCGCCCCAATGCTCCACGGGGAGCCATTGCTAGAGAACGCGTCCATGAGGAACCTTGGAGACGGCGAAGGCGGTTATGTGGCCGACGCATTAGGGAGGACCATGCTGCTTCCCACTGATATGGAGGAGTTGAAGAATATGAGGATGCAAGACGTTTTCCTTAGCGCGAAGAGGTACCTGGGTATGGTAAGACTCTTGAAACCTAAGACTCCATCAATTTTTGCTCCCGGATTTTCATTCACAATATACTCGTCTCAATTGGCAGGCTATCTAGGCTACCTATAAGATGGAGGAAGAAGTTAAGGGGCAGAGTAAGATCACCGAGGCTGAGCGCACCAAACGCATAGATGCTGCGCGGACCCTCAAAGTTTCAGAGACTGACCTCGCGAAGGCTAGGGAGGACTTAAAGGTGGCTGCCCGAGACAGGGACAGTGCCTTGGTAGGTTTAACTGGTGCCCAAAAACAGGCCGAGGAACAGACAAAGCGCCTACTCGCTACCGAGGAGCAATTGCAGATAGCTAAGGAGCAGATCAGTGATTTGAAGAAGAAACTGATCACGGCAAACAATGCTAAGGGCGTGGCTGAGTTTGCCAGGGATGAGGCCGTGAGGGCCAAGCAGGAAGCTGAGTTTGCCAGAATTGAGGCGGAAACTGCTAAGGACAAGGCCGAGGAGGAGGGTTACGAGGCGGGGGTGGCTGATACCCAGGCCTCCCTTAAAGCTCAAATCCCAGGAGTATGCAGGCTATACTGCTCCCAGGTTTGGGAAGAGGCCCTCAAACAAGCTGGGGTGGGAGCTTCGTCCGACTTATGGAAGGCGGAGAGCGTATTTTATCCTCCAGCCATCCGTGAGACCGCCTCCACCAGCTCCGAGGCTATGAACGCTCCATAAGAGGCTGAGGCTACTCAACCAGAAGCTGCTCAGATCGTCGTCACTCCGGGCGATTCGACTGAAGGAGGGGAGCCTCATGTTGCGACAGAAGCACCTGGAGGTCTGAATCCCGAGATTCCTCAGGAGTTCGCCCTGTCTACAGTCAGTGCCCAGATGTCCTATGCCGAGAAGCCAGCCATCTTTGTTCAGCCCTTTCAAGCCATTCCCCTTACTGATGTCCCCCGGGGCACCGAGGCTGATCTTGTCAAGCCTTCCCAAGAAGGAGATGTCTCCCAAGGCTCTGAGGCTAATCCCACTCGGCCTTCCGAAGATGTGGCCCAAACAAAATTGAAGAAGTAAAAGCCCAGGCCGACCTTTGTATTTGTTTCTAGATTAACTGATAACTAGTTTCCTTTTCATTTTGAAGACTTTACAATTTGTTTGTAGTTGAACTCCTAGACCACATATATGAAATTCCTTTCCCTCATTTTTCCTTTAAATTACATGTTGGTTATCCTTGCGGATCTTTATTATGGTTACGAATCTCATGGTTTTTGATCTAGTTATCTTAACATGGATGAATAGTTGTACACATAACATACTTGGGATTATATCTTAGAGTTTGAATTTGTACCTATACATACTTCTGAGGAACTAAAGGCATCATCCGAGGTGCCATGCGTGTTATTGGGCCGTATCTAGTACTTAGATTTTCTTGGAGTATCTAGTTTCCCCATACGCCTGAGTCCGAGGACCATACAAGACTTTGGTTCTGTCCAAAGCTTAGACTTTCTTTTTTGATGTACTTGGTTTCCCCATAAGTTTGAGTTCGAGGACCATGCAAGACCTTGGTTCTGTCCAAAACTTAGATTTTCTTTTTTGATATACTTGGTTTCCCCATAGGTTTGAGTCCGAGGACCATGCAAGACCTTGGTTCTGTCCAAAACTTAGACTTTTTTTTTTTTTTTATGTACTCGGTTTCCCCATAGGTTTGAGTCCGAGGACCATGCAAGACCTTGGTTCTGTCCAAAACTTAGACTTTCTTTTTTTTGATGTACTTGGTTTCCCCATAGGTTTAAGTCCGAAGACCATGCAAGACCTTGGTTCTGTCCAAAACTTAGATTTTCTTTTTTTTGATGTACTTGGTTTCCCCATAGGTTTGAGTCCGAGGACCATGCAAGACCTTGGTTCTGTCCAAAACTTAGATTTTCTTTTTTTTGATGTATTTGGTTTCCCCATAGGTTTGAGTCCAAGGACCATGCAAGACCTTGGTTCTGTCCAAAACTTAGATTTTCTTTTTTTTGATGTACTTGGTTTCCCCATAGGTTTGAGTCCGAGGACCATGCAAGACTTTGGTTCTGTCCAAAACTTAGATTTTCTTTTTTGATGTACTTGGTTTCCCCATAGGTTTGAGTCCGAGGACCATGCAAGACCTTGGTTCTGTCCAAAACTTAGATTTTCTTTTTTTTGATGCACTTGGTTTCCCCATAGGTTTGAGTCCGAGGACCATGCAAGACCTTGGTTCTGTCCAAAACTTAGACTTTCTTTTTTTTTGATGTACTTGGTTTCCCCATAGGTTTAAGTCCGAGGACCATGCAAGACCTTGGTTCTGTCCAAAACTTAGACTTTCTTTTTTTTGATGTATTTGGTTTCCCCATAGGTTTGAGTCCGAGGACCATGCAAGACCTTGGTTCTGTCCAAAACTTAGACTTTCTTTTTTTTGATGTACTTGGTTTCCCCATAGGTTTGAGTCCGACTTTCTTTTTTTTTGATGTACTTAGTTTCCCCATAGGTTTGAGTCCGAGGACCATGCAAGACCTTGGTTCTGTCCAAAACTTAGACTTTTTTTTTTTTATGTACTTGGTTTACCCATAGGTTTGAGTCCGAGGACCATGCAAGACCTTGGTTCTGTCCAAAACTTAGACTTTTTTTTTTTTTTATGTACTTGGTTTTCCCATAGGTTTGAGTCCGAGGACCATGCAAGACCTTGGTTCTGTCCAAAACTTAGACTTTCTTTTTTTTGATGTACTTGGTTTCCCCATAGGTTTGAGTCCGAAAACCATGCAAGACCTTGGTTCTGTCCAAAACTTAGATTTTCTTTTTGAAGTACTTGAGGGTCAACCCCTTGACAGGGGTACGGGGCATTGGCTTGATGTTGGAAGCCCCTAGAATTACCCGTGCCACTGGCACTTTGTACGGTAGCCTCAAGTGGGAGCTGAGTTAGAACCACAACTACTGGGAACGATGGGGAGGCTTTCGCCTAGCTAGCCCCCTCGCCAAAACTATTTCTTTTGAGGGACCCTTGTCGACAAGGGCTTGATCCCACCATGACTAACCGCCGCCTATGCCAACACACAATCCTTCCCACAGACGGCACCAATTGTAAGGACTCAATTTGTAACGACCCCAAAAATGATATTGGGTTCGTACGTTAAGGGCCCAAACAATAAAATTTGTAAAATGTGGGCTTGAAAGGTTAGGCCTAGGTCACCGGACGGTGGTTGGTCATGGTACTCATGGTGGACGCATTGAGACGAGCTAAGATTGTCCGTGAGTCTTATCCATGAAGCTTCATATTCTTATTCTTCCTCTCCCCTTTTTTTGGGTACCCTGGTTTTTGGGGCCCCCCCTTTTTTGCGCATAAGCTGTTACATTATATAGCTCTTCTTGGTTGATCCTGACCCTCCACCTATTGATCGGGCAGGTACTTATTCGAGTACCTGTCCCATCAGTCGCCTCCCCCTGCTTTCTGTTAGTTGCAACAACCGAAGCCACACTGTTCAGGAGTCTTTTCCCATCAATATGGCTAGGATGTTTGTGGACGCATTCAATGCGGAGGTGACGTCTTTTCCTTGAACCACTCCCACTCCGTACCCCCACGTGAGTCTCATTCTACTCGCCTTTTCCTCTAGGGGTGCTTTGGAGGCTGCCTTTGACGACATGCCGCTCTTCCCTTTGAAGTCTTGGGATGTCGAGGACAGGGTCATCCTCGGCTGCACCTCTAGGCTTTTTGGTCTTTCACTACTTGTCCTCGGCAACTACTCACCTCGACACGGGCCCTGGGTCCTAATGGAAAGTGGGCCGGGTCATAAGTTCTCTGGCCCCATAGCACCAATTGATACTTTTACTTTGGGATAAGTTGATTATTTATTTGTCTAAGCTTCAAAGATGTTGTTGCTTAAAATCTAATCATTTACTCATGAATTAAAATGGTGAATTTAAATAAGAATTATGCAAAGTAAAACTTGCATGGAAATTGAACTGGTAAATTTAACTAGAGAATTTATTGTCCTTAAATCTTATCCTCTATTGAAATGCATATAGATATGAATATGATATAGAACCAAAGAAATTTCAGTGCCCAAGTAAAAAAATAATACAGTGTCATAGAATTTTGGGAGCAAAACTTCTCACCATGATTGTGGAACTCATGAAAGATGAGAAAGAAGACTTAAAGCTCTCGAAAATTCATGGTTATACTTGGACTGGAGCTCCAATCAAGCCCAGGTAGATTATTGATAGCTAGTGATATACACTCTTTGCCATTCTTTTATTTTATTTTTGGTAAACCACTCTTTGTAATTTTTTCTCCAAATCACAACTGCAACTTATCTAACTTGGTTTAGTGTATTAATTTCAGTTGTATATACATGGCGGCATGGCCATTCCACTTTGCCACACCACGATTTCTAAAACCAAATCTTTTTTTTTTTTTTTTTTATAAGATTCTAAAACCAATTCTTAATTTAAGAATTGGTTTTAGAAGTCGTGATGTAGTATGATATGAAATTCTTGTCATATCCTAAAGAGAAGTGCTACTCTATCCATAATATTTTTATAACAAATCACAATAGTTAGTTGTTATTGGTTATAATTTGAATCTACCATTAAAATGACTTTTTTGTACCACTTACAATTTATTGTGAAAATATTGTAGATATAATATTTTTCTATCTTAAATCTTATATCACGACTTCTAAAACCAATTCTATATGATAAGAATTTCTTATCATATGATATAGGATTTAAGATGTGACCCGTAAATGAGTAATGCTAATGGTTAAGAACATAGAATTTTTTATAATTTTTTATTTCTAAAATTGCTATGATTTTTTTTTTTTTTTTTTTTTTTTTGCAAATTGCTGAGTTTTTTTTTTTTTTTTTTTTTTTTTTTGAGTAGAAAATTGCTATGAGTTTAGTGGAAATAACATTAAAACAATTTTTGAGTAACCGGTAAGAAAAATAATAGCATCATTTTTATATGGAGTTTTGACACAATGTTTATAAATATAATACTTAATACTACTGATTTTGTAATTTTCAACACACTTATATTGCTATATTTATAAATTTTTAGCTATAGAGGCGAGTTAATTTTTTATTCTCTTCTCATCCTCTCTCTCTCTCTCTCTCTCGGGCCGAGCTCTGCACCCTCTCTGTCTCTCTTTCTTCCTTCTTCCCGAATTTGCTTTCTCTATCAGTGAAACTCTCTCTTCACCACAACGCAAAGGCAGTTCCAGCGAGACCTGGAGCTTTCTTCTCTCTCTGTTGACAGATTTCCGAGGGAATCTCTCCACATACGGTATGAAATTCCAAAACTTTTCATTTTAAATTGATGCCTTACCAAACATCCAAACCCATGTCTTCAATTTTGTTTTATGCAAGATACGAATAAAGTCCCAGTGGACTTTTACTTATAAAGATAAATATTACTAATTTGGCTCTTCTCTATAGCTCTGTTGGTCTGTCTATTCTCTAGTTCTGTCTTTAGCTCGAGTTGGTGTTAGCTGATTTTTAATGGGTTTTCATGCCTCTTTGCAGACTTTAGTGTACTCTCTTTCTGCTGGTGTCTTGAGTCTTCTTAGGTTTTTTGCTCTGTATTATGCTTTGATCATCAATAATATTATTATCTTTAAATTTGCTTTCTAATATGTCATTTCATTAATATAAATATGGTTCATCAAGCTTTTTCCAATTTTACTTTAGTAATTTACACGTTTGACTATTGTTCTTTTGGTTGTTCAATGCCATTTGATCACATGCGATGAACTATAATTCGGGTAAAAATTTGAATTTGAATTTATTGTATATCTTATTGATCATATTAATAGATGCTTATATTATTATTGTTATTTTTTATGAGAAAAGAAGTACCAAGTGTTTACTTTTTATGGGAAGAATTTGGATATGTTCAATGGTTATAATTGATGTTTAGGTAAAATATTAGACTATGAGAACTTGGTTAGGAATCTCAATTTATTTTTAATTTGTAATTATATACAACATCTCTATATTTCTTGAGATGCCATTATCTTCTGCACTTTGCATCCTTGGAATGGGACGTTGGGGAAAAAAACTAGAAATATTTATTGTTTATTTATAAGTTTTTCTTCTACATAGTGGAATATGATACTATAATTTTTTTTATTTTTTATTTTTTATAAGTAATCTTTGGCCTTAAAAAAAATGACAATATAACAAACGAGCCCCAAAATCTTGAAGTGGAGAGAATGAGTAGTTACCTATTGACGGTGCTGACAAAGAAACAAGAGGTGGACACAATCATCAGAGACACCATTGACAAGGTCCTTGTCCTCCGCTTTGGCCGTGCTTCTGATCCTGTCTGCCTTCAACTTGACGACGTTGTATGCCACTTCTCTCTCTCTCTCTCTCTCTTTGATTTTTTATTTATTCTAAATATTATGAAGTGAATGAACTCAATTTGTTTTTCTCAATGCAGCTTTCTAAATCTGCTCGGGAGGTATCCAAATTTGCAAGTGTAGCACTTGTAGATATTGATTCCAATGAAATTCAAGTTTATGTCAAGTATTTTGACATTACTTTCATACCTTCAACAGTTTTCTTTTTCAATGCTCATCACATGAAAATGGATTTTGGGTATATGGATTATCTTCCCCCCTCTTCTTATTTTTTGATTGTTGTTGTTATTTATTTATTTATTCTTAAGAAAACTCTAGGTTGGATATTGTGATTGTATATAACTATTTGAGTACATGGATTATCTTCCAGGAATGTAATTATACATATGATGACTGTTTTTTTGTTCGTTGTTTGTTATAAAAAATTATTCCAACAATTGAGTTGGATGTCTAAAAAACCCTTTCTAATATTGCTGACTAGTAGTATTTTTATCATATATTTTGAACTATAAACTGTGAGTTCTTGTAATTGATGTGTGTGATTCGTTTTCTCTTCTTTTTTTCTTTTTCTTTTTCTTTTTTTAAAAAATAATTAAGAGCAGTGCTTTTATGAAGTACCTTCCCTGTACTAGACTAATTTCAATACACGTACAATGAAGTAAAATAAAATTAAAGGGAAAATGGATTTTCATATTTCATTTTAGTCCTGTTATTTTTCTTTTTGTTTGCTTAGACTTGTAAGTTTCATGTGAAACATGGTGATTGGGCTTCTGGAAGATGAGTGGAACAGTTAACTAGATCTCTTGCACTTGAATTTCAAACAAAGTTTGCATCAAGATCTCCTTTTCATTGGAATTTCACAAACGTGTTACAATTTCCTTCCCTAAATTAGTTTGCAGTAATTTCTTTTGAGCTGCTGTGGAATTTTATTCTTACAATAGTCTCCATCACATTGTATTTTTGTATGCAATGGGTGAATCTGTGTAGGTATTATAATGTTATAAATTTTACCATACATTGCAAATATTTGATCACGCCCTTGAAGAATGAGAATATGTTTCTGAACTAAAATTATAAGCTAAATGGCTTGTATTCTGAAAATGATGTCATGCAGCTAAGAATTTAGGGACTTAAGATCTCAGATTCTTGTGTTAATTTTCTTTGGTTGGCAGGACTGCAGATCACACTAAATGGGTTGGCGCATTTCACAAGAAGCAGGATTTTGTTGATGTTGTAGAGGTATATGTAGCTCCTCAGAAACTGAATGATTTTAAGGCTGTCAGTTATATAAATTGCTAGTCTTTCCATTGGAGAGAAAAATCATTTTCTTTTTTATGCTTGTGTGAAACTAGTCTGCCTTGTTACTGTAACAATTTTAAGCTGCTTCCAATCTCCATTAGCACATGCATAAATGTAATTCTTCATAGGTTTTGTTGTGAATTGCCTTGCCTTGCAATGACATCAATATCCAGAAGACCTTTTCTTTTCACCTATCCTTTGTAGAGTTAATTGCAAGACTAAGTCCTCTGTTCTGAATCATGATTTTGCATCAAAGTTTATTTTAAGTATCTTCTTTTGAGCAATAGAGGTGGAGTACTTGAAAATTTATACTACAACTATGATCTTATCAATGGTATCTTGGGTGCTGAATCAATGTGGGAAAGACTTTTGTTGCTTAAAATGATGTGGCAAGGGGAAAACTTTCTTTTCAGCTGTAGATATTGGAAACTTGAAAATTAAAAGTTGGAGGTGTTTTTGGTGCTAGATTAATATGGGAAAACTTTACTGACTAAATTGATGAGGCAAGCATCGGCCCTAGCAGTTAATATTTGTTGTGGCCCTGGCATATGGCCTACAGCATAACTCTCCCGCAATAGAAAAAATGTGTAATGTGACAAGAAGTACATTGCTGTATGGTTGTGTGGAAAGTCTGGTATACCTTTGGGCAACATTGCAGAATTAGTGGTAGCATTTCTTTCTTCACATCTTTATTTAAAACGTTGTGGCATAAGCTATAAGAAAGTAGAACACTCCCAAAATAATGGACAAAAAAAATGTAATGGTAATTAACTTTGGTAGGACAAGAAATGTTACTCTTCGGTCAATGGCAAATCTGGGTCTCCTTTAGGAAACATTGCAACTCTATTGTTCTTTATAACACTTTTTATTTTTTTTTAAACTATTTGTCATAATGATTTCTTATGTAATGCACTCCTTTCTTGTATAAAGGATAATATGCAAATAACTTTCATCTTGTAAATGATTGATGCTTCGAGATGTTTGTATGATTCAAGGATGCATAATGTTTTTTCCTGTCTTAACATTCTTGTAGGCAATATATAGAGGGGCCATGAAAGGCAAGCTGATAGTGAGTTGCCCTCTGCCACCAGAGCGAATACCAAAGTATCAATTGTTATACAAGGATGTATAAAAGGTGAATTAGCCTTACACTTGGCAATCAGACAATCATAAGCTCATTGCGTGTTGTCCTGTAAGGGTGGTTCACTTAATTTTGTCAACTCATAATTGTCTGTTTTACTTCTTGCTCTGTTAGAAATGGGCTAACAGCAGCACCAAAAACAGCTAACAAACCCTTCTGAGAGCAGAGCTCACATTTGGCAGATTGCCAAAAGAGAATAGGCAACTGGAGTTGCACAAAGACCCCATTTAGCTAAGGCATTGGCAGCTTTGTTGAAGATGCAGTGAATCCAACAGAATACAGAAGAGCATCTAGCTGACCTGCATAAATTAACTATATGGTGCACAGCTTTGAGGTGAAATCAGAAATACTTGATGAAGTTTTTCTGCTATCCTATATGGTATACACAGTGGCCTAAAGAATACAAAGTTTATTTGTCCCTCTTTTCATAGAAATGTAATATGTAGAGAGGTTCTTTTGTAGAATGGAATTATAATGCTTGTATGTTTCATATATGGTCACTGTATTCGATAATAAAGACACTAAACATGAACATTAGCAATCTCGATATTACTTTCCAATGCCTCTCTTTATCATTTAGCTAGGCATAGAGTCTAACCACGATAGATCTTTCTCACAACCATTTGACAGGTCAGATTATTTCCAGTCACTAGAATGAGATTCAGGGTCTAGTGGACCTGAATTTGTGTCACAATTCAATCGAAGGGAGTATACCAATGTCCCTTTTTTACCTTCCATCACTGCAAACCTTGTATCTTTGCAACAACCAATTTTCTAGTCTTAACTCCATGAATTTTCCCACGTTTCTTCTTTCCTACTCGACACCCTTGATTTGAGTAGCAACTACTTGGAAGGGCCAGTACCCATCTTTGAATTCTGAGATCTTCAGGTCCTGTCACTTTCTTCAAACAATTTTAATGGCACCTTTCAGCTTAATTTTATTCAGCAATTAAGATATCTTATTGATCTTGAGCTTTCCTACTACAACTTTTTGATTGAATATAATGCAACTAATTCGTCATTATTCTAGTTTTCCCAAATTAAGACATTGAAATTGGCTTCTAGCTAGTAGAAAACATTTCCTGATTTCTTGAGAAATCAAGCTAATTTTTCCATTCTAGACCTTTTAGATAACCAGATACATAGAGAGATACCCAATTGGATTTGGGAACTTGGTCTTTTTAAGTTAAATCTCTCATATATGATATAACTAACATGAAGGACCTTTACTCAGTCTTCGCTCATTATATATCCTAGACCTTAGCTCCAACCAACTCCAGGGGCAACTCCGATCTCCCCTACCATTTTTTTTTTTTTTTTGGTATCTAGACTTGTCATGGAATAATTTTAGCTCTGTTATGCGAGCTCTGGACTTGTCATGGACCAACTTTGCTCATCCTTTCTTATCTCTTTCAAGCAATAAATTCCATGGGCAAATCCATGAATCAATATGCAATGCTACATCTCTTTCGAGTTCTAGACTAGTCTAATAATTTCATAAATGGCACCATTCCCCAGTGCTTTATTGCAATGAGTGAAACACTAAAGGTTCTAGATCTAAGAAGAAACAACCTCACTGGCAAAATATCTGATATATTTCCAAGCAATTGTGGTTTACAAACTCTGAATCTCAAAAAAAAATAAAAAATAAAAATAAAACTACTAGAAGGGGTGGTACCAAAGTCTCTTGCCAATTGCACAATTTTGGAGTTATTGGACATTAGAAACAAACAAATACAAGATGCCTTCCAATGTTAAGGACATATCTTGTTTGCGAGTCCTTGTCTTATGATCAAACAAATTTTATGGGTCAGTTGGTTGTGGAATGCCTAATGCTACTAGGCCAATAATTCAAATTGTAGGCCTAGCTTCAAACAATTTTAGTGGTAAGCTATCAATAAAAGCCTTGCCTAACTCAAAGTCATTAATGGTTGATAATGAGGCCCAATCAAAGTACCTCCAATCTGATGTTGAACAAGGCAATGAGCTATATTATCAAGATGTAATAATAGTTACCATCAAAGCTCTGGAGATCAAGTTGATGAACATCCTGACTCTTTTCACTTCAATTGACCTTTTATGCAACAATCTTGATGGGCAATATCAAATGAAATAGAGGTACACAAATCTTTGTATATTCTCAACCTATCTCACAATGCTTTCTCAAGCTAAATTCCACTATCTCCCGCCGGGGGGGGGGGGGGGGGGGGAGGTTGGGTTGAGAACCCTGTGCAACTTGAAAATATTATTACTTTAAATTTTAATTATCATCCTCTCGGTAAAAAATTTCTATACCTTTTTGTTCTTCTAAAACTAAATAATTGATGGAATTAATTAGACCATGTCTATAGCATTCATTACAAAGACATGACTTTGTTTTTGAAATATTTTAAGAAGTATTTTTTAAAATATTTTTATGGAAAAATGAAAAAGCAACTAACTATTTTGACCATATTTAATATTTTTCATGAAAGTGGTATTACTAAAATGGATCATTAACAAATGCTTTAAAGATATCAGTTAACTGAATCCAACTTTTATGAGTAATGCTAAATATACAAAAAAATTTACAATGGCAAACGTATTGAGTTATAATTTAACTAGTCGCAGACCCGTGTGATATGCGGAAAATTTTGACATCATATTCTTTTATGTTAAGTAAAAAATGAAAATAGTGGTTAAGACTTATAAATAATAGTCCCAAACCCATCTCACAATAATGTGATTACACTATAATATATAATATATATTTTGTAACTAAAGAAGTCTATATCTTGATTTTTTGTATATATATATATATATATATATATATATATATATATTTTTTTTGCCAAGGAAACATGTTGTGTTTTATTTTTAATTATTATATATGACAAAATATTTTGTAATACGTTATAATATAGTGAGATATGCACCAAAATGCAACACAATAAAAAAGAAAAGAAAAGAAAAAGAATGTATAATGAATCTTGATGATTTTCATATGAAACTATGAAAGCTAACATTATTTTGCATTTTTGAATTTGTTAATGAGCAATTTATCCAAACTTTTTTTTCATTTTTTCGCATAAGAACTATTAAACAAAGTTAGTTTGCCATAGATATATAAAAAAATAAAAAAATAAAAAAATAAAAAAAAAGGGAACCATTAAAACTATACTCTTTATTTTCTATCTATGGAATCCAGACATAGTAATAGACAATACAAAACGAAACATTACCAAACCAAAAAAGGAAAAAAAAGAGTTTAATTGTTTCACATGTACTAAATCAATAAAATGCATTCCAATTTTTTAGACACAAACAATTCTAATGGTTAAAATGCAATTATGTATAGAAAAATTGTAAATATGAATATAAAGAAAAAGACTAAAAATTGAAAAGTGGAAAAAAAAAAAAAAAAAAAAAAAAAAACCACTATATTACAGCATTGTAAAAAAAAAATTTAACACAAACCATAAAATAAGGAGATGATAAGTCAAAGAGAGACAGAGAGAGAGGATTGATTGTTGAATTTAAGACAACTGAGATTTAATGGTGAAGTCATTAATAGGAGAAACATGAGCAATTTGTTTGGTGGGAAGATGATGTTTGTGTGTGTGTGTGTGTGTGTGTGTGTTTTTTTTTTTTTTTTGAGAAGAGGAAGATGATGAGTTGAGAGAGAGATATAGATAAGAAGTGGGCTTTATGGTGGAGATAAGGAGATGATAAGTCAAAAAAAGAGAGAGAAAGAGAGGATTGATCGTTGAATTTAAGGCAATTGAGATTTAATGGTGATTCGTGAAGTCATTAATAGGAGAAACATTAGCAATTTGTTTGGTGGGAAGATGATGTGTTTTTTTTTTTTTTTTTTTGAGAAGAGGAAGATGATGAGTTGAGAGAGAGATACAGATAAGAAGTGGGCTTTATGGTGGAGATAGGGGTGGGATTTATTTTATATTTTTTAGTATTTTAAAATTGATAGAAATTATTTTTAAATTGTTGGACAAATACAAAAAAATATGATGGAAATGACATGGCTGCTGACGTGGCTCGACATGAGCATAGCAACATTAAATGTTACGCTTCAGCTTTTAGTATTATATAAATTAAAACTATACTCTTTATTTTCTATCTATGGAATCCAGACATAGTAACAGACAATACAAAAACATTACTAAACCAAAAAAGAAAAAAAAAAGGGCTTAATTGTTTCACATGTACTAAATCAATAAAATGCATTCCAATTTTTTAGACACAAACAATTTTAATGGTTAAAATGCAATTATGTATAGAAAAATTGTAAACATGAATATAAAGAAAAAGACTAAAATTTGAAAAGTGGAAAAAAAAAATTATATTACAACATCATAAAAAAAAACTAGTGCAAACCATAAAATAAGGAGATGATAAGAGAGAGAGAGAGAGAGAGAGAGAGAGAGAGAGAGAGAGAGAGAGAGAGAGAGAGAGAGAGAGAGGATTGATTGTTGAATTTAAGGCAATTGAGATTTAATGGTGAAGTCATTAATAGGAGAAACATTAGCAATTTGTTTGGTGGGAAGATGATGTGTTTTTTTTTTTTTTTTTTTTGAGAAGAGGAAGATGATGAGTTGAGAGAGAGATACAGATAAGAAGTGGGCTTTATGGTGAAGATAGGGGTGGGATTTATTTTATATTTTTTAGTATTTTAAAATTGATAGAAATTATTTTTAAATTGTTGGACAAATACAAAAAAATATGATGGAAATGACATGGCTGCTGACGTGGCTCAACATGAGCGTAGCAATATTAAATGCTACGCTTCAGTTTTTAATATTATACAGATATAGATAACGTCATTTTCATATGAGCCAACTAGCAATACAAAATTTATTATCACCACTTATATATCATGTTATCTCAATAGCTGGAAAAAAAGAATTTGTATTTCTAGAGTTATAACATTATTGTATTAGAGTAAGGGCCCGTTTGGTAAGAGATTTTTAGTAACGTTATTTTGTGGAAATTTGTGTGAGTAAAAAAGTGTGTGAAAATACGTGTAATGTTGTTTAAACACTAAAACTGTTGTTTAAACAATAATACCAAACACCCCCTAAGCCTTCCGACCAAGTAATTCTCTTAGATCCATGAAAAAACAGACGTAATTTTTTTTTTTTTTTTTTTTTGATGATCAAACAAACGTAATTCTTCTAGATACTTTTATAGGTGTTTTACGAATTAAGATTGACACATAATATATAAAGGAAAATAACCTTTTGAGACCGGACTGACCAAGGTTAGCTAATTGGGTTTTGTGGTTAATGCATTTGCCAATACAATAAATTTAGAGACACCCAAAAAAAAAAAAAAAAAAAATTACAAACAATTTTAAAACCGTGAAGGTCACAAGTTGTTACTGATTATTAAAATAATATAAGTTATGTTAGTTGTGGGCCTACGAACCAGTAAAATTTTTCTAACTCAATTGTTATAAATTTTTTTTGTTAGGTAGCATTACTCTTTAAAAGTATTTATAAAACAAAAATGGACTACTATAGACATTCAACCTAAGATTATAATGTGAAGTTGTTTTCTATATATATATATATATATATATATATATATATATATATATATATAATTTTTTTTTACTTTAATTTTTCATTGGCATTGATAAGTGGAAGTTTTGCCCCTCAATTTTGTCATCGTGATTCATGAGTGACATCAACAGAAAGGTTGCTTGTTCTATAAAACATGATATAGAATAAAATAATTTGGATGGAATTTTTACCCTTAACATGTCATGCAACAAGTTTTTATTTATTTATTACTTTTATTGATTACAAGTTTTGATATATTAAAAAAAAAAGTAGAAGGTATTAATTGACTCAATTGATAAATTTTTAGACAAATAAAGGACATGAGATATCCAATCTATATTAGAGAAAGGGGGAGTATTTTAAAGAAAGGGATATAATCATGGAACCACCTGTTGTTGCATATGCCATACAATAGTGGACCTTCATGAAAACAAAAGTGTAGCAAAAAAAAAAAAAAAAAAAAAATCAAAGAAATTGTATGTGTATATATAAATTGTGGGCTGTACTGTACTACTTCTAGCCCATGACCGTCACTCGCACTCCATCCCAAGAAGGCTAGGTTTATATTCTTTTTGGGAGAAGAAATTATTAAGTCCACTAGAAGGATTACTGGCTTGGTCTTCCCTGACCTTTCAACTAATAAAATGTTATTATTTATACAAATGTAACATAACCTGGTAATTTTTTTATTTTTTATTCCTTGTGCTAATTAGAAAACTCATTCACACATTTACATAAATGGTATCGTCTCATTGGTTGGGAGGACCACATCAATAATCCTTCTGGTGGACCTAATAATTTCTCCTTTGGGAGACACAATGAGTTGGACTTTTTGGAGTTTCTTTCTTCTCAATCAATATAGATTATTGAAGAAAAAAACTAGTGGACACTGTTTCATTGCTAACCGTATGGGCCCAGGGCCCTTACTAATTTTGTATGGGATTTTTGGGCTCAATTTGTACATTTAACAGGGGGGAAAATAGTAAAACAAGGATGATTTTTTACTTGATTTTCACACATGAATTCTTCTTTTGAGAGAGAGAGAGAGAGAGAGAGAGAGAAAGAGAGGTGTTTAATAGGAGAAATTTATAGTTGATTTTAGTGTTTGCTTGGCAAAATAAATTGTAGCTTTTAATCAAAGTTACCAAAACTATGGGAGTTCTAAACGGACACTTTAACATACGGTCATACGGATCATCAAAACACAAGGGTGTTATAATTATGTAGAACCCACCAATTATTAGAGCATTCATAACAGTGGAGCAAAAAATATAATTATTTGGCACTTACAAAAGTCACTTTATCTATTTTACCTCCTCCCATCCCACAGCAATGGAGCTATATTTTTAGCTATTTGATTAAAATAATACAAATAACTCATTAAAATAATAATAAAAACATCCCAAAAAAAAAAAAAAAAAAACACTAGCACAGCACAGCACAGCACAAACATCCACCAGCGATCCACAGCAGGAAAGAAAAAACCACCGACCCAAATCCTTAATCTTTTCCTCAAACCAAACCAAACAAAACACCAATCACAAACAAAATCAAAAATCACCAATCACAAACTCAAGCCACCACCCACCATTAGAAACCCACCATCAAAAAACCACTGCAAAAACGAAACCCACCACCACTGCCACACTCACTGCCACCAGCCACCATCGCCCACACCCACTGCCACTGCCATCACCACCCACAACCTCAACCCAAATCAAAACCCAATCACAAACCCAAAACCAAATCACAACCTAAACCCACCATATCAACCAAAACCCAGCAAAAACTGAAAATCATCAGATCAAAACCTAGCAAAAATCGAAAATCATCTAGAGAGAGGGTTAGAGAGAGAGAGAGACAAAGAGAAAGAGAGGGTTAACCCACCATGGCTAACCCCCTGCCGTCGCGCTGTCACAACCAAACCCACCAGATCAACTAAAACCGAAAATCATTAGATCATTTGAGCTTGGATTTGATCTAGAGAGAGTAGACGATGGAGAGAAAGATCGGCGCTGGGTAGGGGCTTGGGTCGGCGATGAGTGGAGGAATTGAAGCTTGCAACGGGAAGAAATGCAGAGGGTGAGGACCGACTGAGGGGAGAGAGGAGCAACGGGTAGAAATGGGGAAGGAGGAGAAAGAAAAAAAAAAATTCTAACCATGTGTGAACACAAATAAAATAATTTTTTTTTTTTTTTAGCTTTGAACTACAGTGCACATCTAAAGAGGGGGGAGGTATGGATAAGTTTGAAGCAGAGCTAACTTCCTGTAAAGGGGGAAGGGGACGCACAGTTGATGGGAAGAGACGGAAGCACAGTAATATTATAATGAAAATAATGTAAGTAACTTGAAAGTAAATAACTTGAAAGTAAGAACAAAGCTTGAAAGAAAGAACAATTATAAGGCGGTAGAACCAGCCAAGTATATATCAAAGTAAATGAAATAATAGTTCAAAGTAAATGAAAGCAATTTAGAACCATCCGTTATGGCGGTAATCCGTCCAAGGTGGTGGTATTCTAAAACAAAGAGTTTCTCTTGAGTCATCTGAACAAATTGTTCATTTCTTACTTTCAAGTTATTTACTTTCAAGTTACTTACATTATTTTCATTACAATATTACTGTGCTTCCGTCTCTTCCCATCAACTGTGCGTCCCCTTCCTCCTTTATAGGAAGTTAGCTCTGCTTCAAACTTATCCATACCTTCCCCCTTTATGGTATCAGAGCCACTCTTTTCTGGCCGGTGGTAGTGTGGTTGTGTCTTTGTCTCTTGTCCGTGTCTACCCGAACGCTTGATATTCCGTTGTTGTGTTCCCTTCTTACCGTCGTTGGCGCCACCCTAGTCGTAAAGTGGATTCCTAGAACCGACCTGTAAGGCCCGTTTAAGCCAAGAGAAGGCGTGTAGGGCATGAGAGGTATAAGGTTGGTTAGGGTATGTGTTACGAAATGCAACGGTTGTGAGAAAAACATGATAACTGAGTGTTGAACCTAGGATAGTATGGATAAGTTTTGGAAATCCAACTCCTCTATCAGCTCCAGGACTAGTTGTCCTCCTGATATTGTAAATGAAGAACATCACACTATTGATGATAATGAGTTGATCCCTGATTTTCGTAAATGGACTATTCCTAAAGTTGATACTAAAACTTTTTATAAAACTAGTTTTGTTGAAAGTACTTTTCATTCTGCTTACAAAGCTAGAACTGTTGAACAAATTTTCTCTATTTCGAAAGTTCATGAAAAATGCTGTTTGTTCACTAAAAAGAATATTAATGACTTCCTTGCTGCTAAAAAATTCAGTTATTTGCATATTGGTATGGTTCAAGTTGCTATTAAACCACTTACCCGAAAGGGTATTAATGCTTCTGTTCTCATGTGTCTAAGAGATGCTAGATTTAAGAATTTTAAAGATAGCATTCTTGGTATGATTACTGCTTCTATGTATGATGGTCTTGTTTATTTTAATTGCTATCCTGATCTTACTCTTACTTTGGATGATCCTAATATTGTTAAAGCTTTAACATTGAATATTGCTTCATCTGGTTATCACATGGAAGAGGGTAGTAAGCCTTTTTCTTTGATCTATCGCATTTATTATAAACTAATGGGTACTCAAATGAATCCTTGTGCTATGATTCCTAGAGAACCTTCGGGTAAAACCATGTTAATTCAATGTTCAACTCCTGATGCTAAAATTCAAGTTCCAAAAATGATTCAATGGCAAGATGTTAAACTTCCTAATGATTGGTTGTTGGAACAAGAAACCCCTCCTGCTAAACCCATTTTTGATGAACTTGATCTTACTCATATTCAAC
Organism: Quercus tomentella; assembly: GCA_028535165.1. NCBI lineage: Eukaryota > Viridiplantae > Streptophyta > Magnoliopsida > Fagales > Fagaceae > Quercus > Quercus tomentella. Next base: position 15,372,870 of record JAPQVY010000012.1, read on the forward strand.
AATATCTTGATGGTACTGTTAAAATAAGTTTTCAAAACAATCCACCTTTGAGGATCAACGAAGGAAGACATTCCTTTGCTGGATCTGAAAGTATTTCAAAAAGAGATCGAGAGATCAATGAATTTTTGAAAAAGAATTTGGAAAAATCCTCTGATTTAAAGCTAAAAGGTATTTCAAGTGATAAATCCCAAGTTAGCTCTGTTTACAATTCTACTAAACCTGAAACTTCCTCTTCTTATGACAATGTTGCTGTTAATGATGAAGAAGACTCTGTTTCTGTTACTCCATCTGACTTTGATTCTCCCTCTATTGAAAATCCTCCTGTTTACCAAAATCAATTAAGAGTTTTGACAGTTTTAAATGATGATTTTGAAATTGATTGGGATTCTCTGTACAATGAGTTTATGCTTTCAAAAAATCAGGCTAAAAGAAAATATTTCCAAAATAATTTTGCTCAGTCTGAAAAAGACCGTGTTAAAAGAAAATGGTTGGAAAAAATGAATCAATTGAAAAAACATATTTTGTTTTTTGATTTTCTTGAAAACCATTATGTTTCAAATGATGAGGTTTCAAAACAATATTTAAATGTGATAAACAAAACAAATTTTGTTAAAATTGATAAAACCATTATTAGGTCTAGTCATCCTCCTCTTGACTCAATTTTGATAACTACCAAGAAAGATGAAGTGACAAAAGAAGAAGTGAAGGCCTCTCCTTTTAAAATTGCTGATGATCAAACTCCTATCGTTAGTCTTATTGAACAAAACAATTTTACTAATCAATCCTTGCATATCATTGGTCAACAGCTTGATCGTATTGAAGAAAAAATTGTTGAAAAACCTGTTTTTGGAAAAACTGCTTCTGTTTCTAAAAAATCTGTTCCTGTTAAAACTGAGAAACCTTTGATTGATCTACCCAGTCAAAGAGAAAAAGTTATGTTTAAAACTTCTCAATCCAAGACTCTTGAAATTGTTGAAAAAATGCTTTATGATTTAAAAGTTAAAACTGAGGGTACTTCTACAAGAACTCCAACTGCTCTCACTATTTCCAAAAAAGAAATTGTTTCTGACGAAAATACAGATTCTGATATTGTTTCTTCTGTTTCTGCATAAAGAATCTTTGATGATGATTTCCCAGAAATTAAAAGATTTGTTGGGAACTCCAAACCCATGTCTTTTACTAAAAATTGGTATTCAAAACCTATTCCTCTTGATATGCAGTTTGAAGAGAGATCTTTTCAAACATAGTTTTCTGTTTCTGCTGATAAGCTTTATGAATGGAATATTGATGGTTTGTCTGAACAAGAAATCATCAATAAAATGAGTCACATGTCTATGGTTGGTATTGCTTATCAAAATAATCATGATCTTGACCAACCTGAAATTGTTAATCTACTTGTTACTGGTTTTTCTGGTACTTTGCGTGGATGGTGGGATTCTTACATCACTGAAGAATCCAGAGAGTCTATTAAACATGCTGTTAAAAAGAATGATGAAGGTTTGCCTATTTTTGATGAAAGTATTGGTCGTGGTATTCCTAATGGTGTTAATACCTTGATCTATACTATTCTCAAACACTTTGTTGGTACTCCATCCAATATTTCATCCCGTGTTTCTGACTATTTAAACAATTTGAGTTGTCCTACTATGTCTGATTACAGATGGTATCAAGATGTTTTTACTTCCAGAGTGATGCTCCGGAAAGATTGTCATAAGCCTTATTGGAAAGAAAAGTTTATTGACGGTCTGCCTCCTATCTTTGCTCATAAGGTAAAACAAGAATTAATGGGAAAAAATGATTCTATTGATTATGATAATTTAACCTATGGTGATATTTTCAGTACTATTAAAAAACTTGGTATCAATATGTGTAATGATGAAAAATTGTTAAAACACCAATTAAAGAATAAAAGAAAAGTAAAATATGAAATGGGTAATTTCTGTGAACAATATGGTTTGCCTCCTATTGCTCCTTCTAGGCAAAAAAGTAAAAAACATGATAAAAGCCATAAAAAATATAAAAAATACAGAAATAACTTTGTTAAACCCAATGATTTCTATGCTAAGAAGAAAAATGTTTCTAAAAAATATGTTCAACAAAGGTCAGGAAAAGGTAAATGCTTTAACTGTGGTAAGCCTGGACACTTTAGTAAAGATTGTAAAGAAAAACCTGGTAAGTTGAAAAACAAGTTCAACATGTTAAATATTGATGATAAAGTGCAAGAAGAATTATTCAGAATCCTTGAATCTAACAACTCGTCTGATTCATTGGAAGATGATTTTTCTTCATCTAATTCTTGCTATCAATCTGCTGATGATTCTTCTGATTCTCCTAATATTAAAATTGGTTGTAGAGATTCTTGTTGCAATGTTGTTAATACTGTTAATGCTCTCACCAAGAGTGAAGAAGATGAAAAATTAATAATTCAATTAATAAATCAAATTCAAAACCCTGAACTCCAGAAAGAATATTTGGATAGGTTTAAGAAAAATTTGATAAGAGATGAAACTGGTAAAAAACCAAAATCTACTATAAGCTTTGAAGAAACTTTGGAAAGATTTAATAAAAAGAAATCTAAAGAACTAACTGTTAATGATCTCCAAGATGAAATTCATATTGTTAAACAAGAGATAAATGAATTAAAACATGAATTTAAAAGCATGAAAAGTGAAAACAATAATCTTAAACAAGAATTGGTAATGTTAAAAATTGATAAAGATCTTAATAAATCCAGTAATGTTTCAAATATACAAAATGAGCACAATGATGGAGATGAATCCAGTCAACAGGCTCTTCTTTCTGATAAAGGTAATCCTGATACTTTCACCGATCCTCAACTTGCTTTTGTTAATAAAATACTTCCTCCAAAATGGTTTACAAAAGTTAAAATTGTTGTTTCTCCTGATTATCATTTCACTGTTATTGCTATGATTGATTCTGGTGCGGATATAAACTGTATCCAAGAAGGACTGATTCCTTCAAAATATTTTGAAAAATCTACTGAAAGATTGGTTTCTACTAATGGTTCTCAGATGAAAATTAAGTATGAATTGAATAATGCTTATGTGTGCCATGATAATGTTTGTTTCAAGATTCCTTATGTTCTTGTCAAAAATATGACTGACAAAGTGATTCTTGGTCTGCCTTTTATAAATGCTTTATATCCTTTTCTTGTTGAACATGATGGAATTACTACTGATCCTTTTGGACAGAAAGTAAAATTCAAATTTGCTTCAAAGTTTGAAATTGATGTCAATAATCTGTCTCATAAGAAAAATTCTCCCATGAATGAACTTATTCAAGAACTAGCGATGAGTTCTTGCCAAAATTTCACTAATGATTCTAAAGGTAATATTCATAATACCAAAATGTTAAGTACTATCAACTATTCTAATATTATCAATGATTCTTTGCAGGAATCGGACAATGATGCGTGGATAAATACCACTAATAAGTGGGATAATAATAATAATAATAATAATATTCATATTTATACCACTAGTAAGTGGATTGCTATGGAAAAGAAAAACAAGGGAAAAGCTCCTGCATAGGATTATTCTCAAAACAAAAGGCTCCCAGCGAGACAACCTTTTAACATGCATGAAGGCGCATCTTCTAGGGTAAAACCCAGTGGATCAACATCCCTTCAAGGAGATGTCCCGGCAACGGTGACATATTCCAATGGTGATATGTTAATTGCTTTACAGGAAGTTTTGTTAAGAAATTTACAATTCCACAATGGAACCTGTTCAAAATTATCAAATTCTATTAAATTCATCCTTGATAGCCTTCAATTTGCTTTTACTAGAAACCACCATAATCTTTTCCAAAAATCCCTCAGAGACCTTGAAATCCACCTTGTTAACCTTATTGCTCAAAATGAGGCTTATATGAGCCACCATGATAACCTTGTTTCAAAAAATGATCTTGCTTCAGAAAATGACCTTGTTTCAAGCTTTGTTCCAGAAAATATTCTTGTTTCCGAAAATGAGGCTTTTAGAAGTCATCCTATTAACTATCCAAATATTACAAATGATCCCTACATTAGTCAACTCTTTGGCAAAGAGGATATCCATTCAAAGGATAAAATGACTATAATGGGCACTGATTATGCTAGATTGAGTCTTAAGACCCAATCTTTGTTAAGAAGTGCTATTGCCAACTTGCCAACAGATATACAATCTCGTATTCTGGAAAGCAAGGCTATGTTTAAGTCTTCTGACTTATGGTTCGAACATTTCAAGATACTTGTTACAACTGCTTTTCCTGATCCTGCTAATTCAGATGATACTAGTGACATTCTTGAACAAGCTGATTGGAAAGAACACTTTGGGAGTAGTCCCAGAGTATATGAAATGAAACACCCATTCCCTGGCCTTCTAGTCAATTATGATGATGGTTCAGGTATTGCTAACAATTATGATGATGGTTCAAATTCAGTTGATGTTGAGAAGAGCCCTAATTGGCTCTCCCAAATGTTTGAGTATGGCTTTGTTAGGCTCATAAAATTAACAAGCCATGACCAAGCCAATCAGCTTCCACAAATCATTCAGATTGCTACTAAAAAATTTGAAAGTCCTTTTGCTTCGATCAGATGCTAGAGCACTTTGCCCCAATGGGAAAGAGATAACTGGATGAATGTCCAGCCCTCAAAACATCTCATTCTCATTAATGGATACACGCATCAAGGACAATGGTATGAAGGAGACTCTCATTTATCCTTCAGAAATCCTTGGGCTCTCGCAGAATGCTGGAGAAATTATTTCAACAATCAAATTCTTGAGGTTGTCCAGAATTTATGGAAAAATTATCACTTTATGGGAAACTCGGATAGAATTTCTGTTTTTAGTCCTAAACCTTATGCTGATACCATTTCTCATTTGCGGATAGTAGATTACTGTAATCCAAGAAGTTTTCTCACTCCAGGAAAAACTCCAAAGTTTGAGCCACTTCTATATTGTGGATTTTGTAACCAATATGTTCTCTATCATGAGCATGAATGTAATAATGATCCCCCATGGGATCCCCATGATGACTACCCATCAGATGCTTATGATACTGATTAATGCCTGCCGATGCTCCTTCCACTGATTGATGAGTTCACTCCTGAAGTTACTATTGTTTCAAGACTGGTGCTACTTTATTTGGCTTGCACAAAAGCCAAAATATTTCACTGTCCTTGGCGAATATGTTGCTGAAAATCTGGAGCTGTTTCATGATACCCCAGATTTTGCGGAAGATTTTGATTCCTGTATTTGTCTGGCCTGCACAATGGCCAATGTTTCAATATTTACTACTGTTGGAAGCTTGTTTCCCACCAATATGATGCTTTCAAAGGTTTCCAAAGACTAGTGTTCATTTGAAAACAATTGAAAGGCATGCTTATTAGTCCTTTTTATTGGTTTCTTTCCTATTGGTCTCTTTTGTCACTAAAGGACACCAATTATGAGGACTTGTCCCTAAACTTGTAAGTCTATTGCTGAGCTCTACGGTGGATTCTTGCAATCTTGAAGATTCCCCACAATCCTAGGTCAAAAAGAGAAGAAAAATTCTATTTTACTATTCACCTATCACTATTCACCTGTCACTATTCATCTGTCACTATTCACTGTCACTGTTCATCCGTTACTGTTCATGACACTGTTCACTCCAAATTTTGCCTATTTAAGGGGGGTTGTCCCTTATGTTTAGAAGTCAAGTGTAGTTCAAAATTCTCTTCCCTTAGAACTCCTACTCTTAGGAAGCCTTCTTAGAGAAAGAATTCCTTGTTTCTACTACTACTACCTTGTTCATCTTTGTTCACTACAAGCCTTGTAATCCTACAATCCTTGTAACTAGGACTAGTTCAAGCTTTGTAACTGTTAACCTGTAACTGTTGAGATCTTATATTCACTACTATTGTAAGTGTTTATCCTACTTTCAATAACAAGTATTTTCAAGTTTTATGTTCATTGTTCTATTTGTTGCTACCACCACCTTGGACGGATTACCGCCATAACGGATGGTTCTAAATTGCTTTCATTTACTTTGAACTATTATTTCATTTACTTTGATATATACTTGGCTGGTTCTACCGCCTTATAATTGTTCTTTCTTTCAAGCTTTGTTCTTACTTTCAAGTTATTTACTTTCAAGTTACTTACATTATTTTCATTACAATATTACTGTGCTTCCGTCTCTTCCCATCAACTGTGCATCCCCTTCCCCCTTTACAGGAAGTTAGCTCTGCTTCAAACTTATCCATACCTTCCCCCTTTATGGTATCAGAGCCACTCTTTTCTGGCCGGTGGTAGTGTGGTTATGTCTTTGTCTCTTGTCCGTGTCTACCCGAACGCTTGATATTCCGTTGTTGTGTTCCCTTCTTACCATCGTTGGCGCCACCCTAGTCGTAAAGTGAAGTCCTAGAACCTAGTTGTAAGGCCCGTTTGAGCCAAGAGAGGGCGTGTAGGGCATGAGAGGTATAAGGTTGGTTAGGGTATGTGTTACGAAATGCAACGGTTGTGAGAAAAACATGGTAACTGAGTGTTGAATCTAGGATAGTATGGATAAGTTGTGGAGATCCAACTCCTCTATCAGCTCCAGGACTAGTTGTCCTCCTGATATTGTAAATGAAGAAGATCACACTGTTGAACAAACATTTTTTATTTCTAAAGTTCATGAAAAATGCTGCTTGTTTTCTAATGAGTTCAGTTATTTGCATATTGGTATGATTAAAATTGCTATTGATGATGAAAAAGACTCTGTATCTGTTACTCCATTGGATTTTGATTCTCCTCCTATTGAAAATCCTCCTGTTTACCAAAATCAATTAAGAGTTTTGACTATTTTAAATGATGATTTTGAAATTGATTGGGATTCTCTGTACAATGAGTTTATGCTTGTAAAAAACGGAACCAAAAGGAAATATTTCCAAAATAATTTTGCTCAGTCTGAAAAAGACCGTGTTAAAAGAAAATGGTTGGAAAAGATGAATCAATTGAAAAAACATATTTTGTTTTTTGATTTTCTTGAAAACCATTATGTTTCAGAAGATGAGGTTTCAAAACAACATTTAAATGTGATAAAGAAATCAAATTTTGTTAAAATTGATAAAACCATTATTAGGTCTAGTCATCCTCCTCTTGACTCAATTTTGATAACTACCAAGAAAGATGAAGTGACAAAAGAAGAAGTGAAAGCCTCTCCTTTTAAAATTGCTGATGATCAAACTCCTATCGTTAGTCTTATTGAACAAAACAATTTTACTAATCAATCCTTGCGTATTATTGGTCAACAGCTTGATCGTATTGAAGAAAAAATTGTTGAAAAAACTGCTTCTGTTTCTGAAAAATTTGTTCCTGTTAAAACTGAGAAACCTTTGATTGATCTACCCAGTCAAAGAGAAAAAGTTTTGTTTAAAACTTCTCTGTCCAAGACTCTTGAAATTGTTGAAAAAATGCTTTCTGAGTTAAAAGTTAAAACTGAGGGTACTTCTGCAAGTACTCCAACTGGTCGAACTATTTCCAAAAAAGAAATTGTTTCTGAAGAAAATACAGATTCTGATACTGTTTCTTCTGTTTCTGCAAAAAGAATCTTTGATGATGATTTCCCAGAAATTAAAAGATTTGTTGGGAACTCCAAACCCATGTCTTTTACAAAAAATTGGTATTCAAAACCTACTCCTCCTGATATGCAATTTGAAGAGAGATCTTTTCAAACACAGTTTTCTGTTTCTGCTGATAAGCTTTATGAATGGAATATTGATGGTTTGTCTGAACAAGAGATCATCAATAAAATGAGTCACATGTCTGTGGTTGGTATTACTTATCAAAATAACCATGATCTTGATCAACCTGAAATTGTTAATTTACTTGTTACTGGTTTTTCTGGTACTCTTCGTGGATGGTGGGATTCTTACATTATTGAAGAATCCAGAGAATCTATTAAACATGCTGTTAAAAAGAATGATGAAGGTTTGCCTATTTTTGATGAAAGTATTGGTCGTGGTATTCCTGATGGTGTTAATACCTTGATTTATACTATTCTCAAACATTTTGTTGGTACTCTATCTAACATTTCACCTCGAATTTCTGATTTGCTAAATAATTTGAGATGTCCTACTATGTCTGATTACAGATGGTACCAAGATGTTTTCCTTTCCAGAGTAATGCATCGGAAAGACTGTTTCAAGCTTTATTGGAAAGAAAAGTTTATTGACGGTCTGCCTCCTATCTTTGCTCATAAGGTAAAACAAGAGTTAATTGGTAGAAATGATTCTATTGATTATGATAATTTGACTTATGGTGATATTTTAAGCACTATTAAAAAACTTGGTATTAATATGTGCAGTGATGAAAAACTGTTAAAACACCAATTAAAAAATAAAAGAAAAGCTAAATATGAAATGGGTAATTTCTGTGAACAATATGGTTTGCCCCCTATTGCTCCTTCCAAGCAAAAAGGGAAAAAACATGATAAAAGTCACAAAAATTACAGCCATAAAACACATAAAAGATACAGAACCAACTTTGTTAAACCAAATGATTTTTATGCTAAAAAGAAACATGTTAAACAAAGATCAGGTAAAAGTAAATGTTTTAATTGTGGAAAACCTGGACATTTTAGTAAAGATTGTAATAAAAAACCTGGTAAGTTGAAAAATAAGTTTAATATGTTAAACATTGGAAATAAAGAGCAAGAAGAATTATTCAAAATCCTTGAATCAAACAATCCGTCTGATTCCTTGGAAGATGATTTTTCTTCTTCTTCCGATTCTTGCTATCAATCTGTTACTGTTTCTTCTAATATTAAAATTGGTTGTAGAGGTTCCTGTTGTAATGTGATTAAATCTGTTAAAACTCTCAATTTGGATAAGTTCAAGAAAAACTTGGTAAAAAATGAAACTGATAAAAAACAAAAATCAACTATAAGCTTTGAAGAAACTTTGGAAAGATTTAATAAAAAGAAATCCAAATATTTAACTGTTAATGATTTACAGCATGAAATTAATATTGTTAAACAAGAGATAAGCGAATTAAAACATAAAAATAAAGGTGATAACAATCATCTTAAACAAAAGCTGATAATGTTAAAAGCTAATAAAAACCTTGATAAACAACAATCTGATAAATCTGATAGTGAACATGATGATGAGCACAAAGATGGAGATGAATCCAGTCAACAGGCTCTTCTTTCTGATAAAGGTACTAATGATGTTTTCACTAATTCTCAACTTGCTCTTGTTAATAAAATAATTCCTCCAAAATGGTTTACAAAAGTCAAAATTGTTGTTTCTCTTGATTATCATTTTACTGTTATTGCTATGATTGATTCTGGTGCGGATATGAACTGTATCCAAGAAGGACTAATTCCTTCAAAATATTTTGAAAAATCTACTGAAAGATTGGTTTCTGCTAATGGTTCTCGGATGAAAATTAAGTATGAATTGAATAATGCTCATGTGTGCCATGATAATGTCTGTTTCAAGATTCCTTCTGTTCTTGTTAAGAACATGACTGATAAAGTAATTCTTGGTTTGCCTTTTATAAATGCTTTGTATCCTTTTCTTGTTGAACATGATGGAATTACTACTGATCCTTTTGGACAGAAAGTAAAGTTTAAATTTGCTTCAAAGTTTGAAATTGACACTAATGCTGCTTCAAACATAATTCATGCCAAAATTAAACATCTTAAATTCCTTCAACAAGAAGTTAGATACAAGAAAATTGTTGAACAAATTTCTGATAAACTATTACAATCAAAAATTGATAATTTTCAAAAAGTGCTAATTAATGATGTTTGTTCTGATGTTCCCAATGCTTTTTGGCATAGAGAGAAACATATTGTTGACTTACCTTATGTTAAAGATTTTAATGACAAAAACATTCCCACTAAAGCTCGTCCTATTCAAATGAATGCTGAAACTGTTGACTTTTGCAAAAAAGAAATCCATGATTTGTTGAGTAAAAAATTGATTAGGAATAGCAAGTCTCCTTGGTCTTGTTCTGCTTTTTATGTCCAGAAAAATGCTGAGATTGAAAGAGGGACCCCTCGATTGGTAATTAACTACAAACCCTTGAATAAGGTTTTGGAATGGATTAGATATCCTATTCCTAACAAGAATGACCTGGTCCATAGGTTAAGTGAAGCAGTAGTGTTTTCCAAATTTGACATGAAATCTGGGTTCTGGCAAATCCAAATTAGTGAGAATGATAGGTACAAAACTGCTTTCACCACTCCTTTTGGACATTATGAGTGGAATGTTATGCCATTTGGCCTTAAGAATGCCCCGAGTGAGTTTCAAAACATCATGAATGATATTTTTAATTCCTTCTGTCATTTCACCATTGTTTATATTGATGATGTTCTTGTTTACTCTAGCTCTATTGATGAACACTGGAAACATTTGTATTCGTTTCTAGATACTATTAAAAGAAATGGTCTTGTTGTGTCTGCTAAGAAAATCAAATTGTTTCAAACCAAAGTCTGTTTCCTTGGTTATGATATCTCTGAAGGACAGATTCGTCCTATAGATAGGGCCATCCAATTTGCTGATAAGTTCCCTGATGTTATCATTGATAAAACACAGCTCCAAAGATTTCTTGGGTCATTAAACTATGTTGCGGATTTCTACAAGGATATGAGGAAACAATGTAAACCTTTGTTTGATAGGTTAAGAAGTAATCCTTCTCCTTGGACTGATGTTCATACTTCTCTTGTTAAACAAATCAAATTTCATGTTAAGACATTGCCTTGTCTTGGTATTCCCACTGTTGGTGCTTTCAAAATTGTTGAGACCGATGCCTCTGACATTGGTTATGGTGGTATTCTAAAACAAAGAGTTTCTCCTGAGTCACCAGAACAAATTGTTCGCTTCTATTCTGGTATTTGGAATAATGCACAGTTGAATTATAGTACTATTAAAAAAGAGATTTTATCTATAGTACTATGTATTTCAAAATTTCAAAGTGATTTATTAAACCAAAAGTTCTTGTTACGCATTGATTGCAAAAGTGCTAAATATGTTATTGAAAAAGATGTTGAAAATATTGCTTCAAAACATATTTTTGCTAGATGGCAAGCTATTTTAAGTGTTTTTGATTTTGATATTGAGTATAGTAAAGGATCTCAAAATGCTATCCCTGATTTCCTTACCCGTGAATTTCTGCAGTGTCCCAATGACAAGTAGACGGTCGAAAGATAATCATCCTGCAGAAACTTCTAAACAAATTGTTAAAAAAGAACCTGCTTCTCCCCTTGACATTACTAACCGTTTCACCACCCTAGGAACCATCCCTAGGCTTAATTACTCCACTGTTCTTGCTTCATCGTATGACCCTTATGCCATAACCCCTGTTAACCAGCCCATTAAAACTGTTTTTCCAAAAAATCCCCCTCAATACATCAAAAAACAATATTTCCAACACTTGTTTTATATTGAACCCAACAGAGCCTCTATTTCTGATCCTCTCAGACTTGCTAGGAGTTATTTCCCTCCGAAGTTTCATTGGATTCCGGAGCATAGAGAAAAGAATTTAAATTATTATTCTGATCTTCTGCGCCATGAAAGATCTATTATTATTAACACCATTTCTGATAACAAAGATACTTCCAAAATTATTTACCATAGTGTTTACTTGGTCAATTTTATTTCTGAAGAAAAATGGGGCTCTTCTCTTACATCTACCAGAACAATGCCAAGTTCCCCCATTCCCTATTCATATTATGATTATCTCATGGCTTGGTCAAGATTCATGCTGCACCAGAATGAAAACATGTCTCATTCCTGGTTTGTTAACTTTGACAAAAATTTCACTGGTGATTTGCCTCTTTGGTTCAACCGCTGGTGGGCCCAATTTGGGCCTATTACTGAATTATTTCCTGCAACATTGCTTGATGCTTTCGACTGTTTCAAGAAATGTTATAGGTGTGATGCTTATGGAGCCAAATTTCCTGCTTTGCTTCATTTTGTTAAAAAATATAAAATACCTTGGATATTGAAATGGCAATATGAGAAAGACGGTGATGTTCTCTCTAGGCATTGGTATGTAAAATGGTGGGGCAAATTCCCTCACACTCAACGTATTATTGCCGCTGTTGCTTCTATTTCCAGAGAATCTTCATCTGCTGCTGCTTTGCCCATGGCAAAAGATCATTCCCTTGTTCAAACCCCTGCTCCTGCTGATGCTCCCTCTTCTTCTTCCGGCAAAAATGTTCAGTCTCTAGCACAAAATAAAAGCTCCTCTATTGACAATTTGAGAAAAAATCCTGATGCTCTTCTAGCTTTACTCAAATGGGCAGAAGAAGCTGTTGCTAATCAAGAAGAATCTAAAGCCTCTTCAGAAGAATCTATTGCTCATAACCCCTATTTCCCATATGATCAAGAGCTGTTCGAACATGATGAAGATAACACTCCAGATCTTCAAGAAGATTGAGCTTATTTGCCTAGCCTGCATAAAGGCCAAATGCTACACTATTTACTTACTAGTGAACTTTCACTGTTAATTTCCACTCCTGATGATAATGTTCTGAAAAGATGATTCTCCATGTTTCCCGTGACTTTTAGTCACACCAAGATTGCATTCAACAATTTATTACTATTATCTTTTGCTGTTAACTTTTACTGTTCACGAGTACTGTTTACTCAAAACTTTGCCTATTTAAGGGGAGATGTCCCTTAGCTTTTGAGAAGTCAAGTTTAGTTCAGAATTCTCTTCCCTTAGAACTCCTACTCTTAGGAAGTCTTCTTAGAGAAAGAATTCCTTGTTTCTACTACTACTACTACCTTGTTCATCTTTGTTCACTACAAGCCTTGTAATCCTACAAACCTTGTAACTAGGACTAGTTCAAGCTTTGTAACTGTTAACCTGTAACTGTTGAGATCTTGTATTCACTACTACTGTAAGTGTTTATTCTACTTTCAATAACAAGTATTTTCAAGTTTTATGTTCATTGTTCTATTTGTTGCTACCACCACCTTGGACGGATTACCGCCATAACGGATGGTTCTAAATTGCTTTCATTAACTTTGAACTATTGTTTCCATTTACTTTGAGTTACTTTCATATATACTTGGCTGGTTTTACCGCCTTATAATTGTTCTTACTTTCAAGCTATTTATTGTTCTTACTTTCAAGTTATTTACTTTCAAGTTACTTACATTATTTTCACTACAATATTACTGTGCTTCCGTCTCTTCCCATCAACTGTGCGTCCCCTTCCCCCCTTTGTAGTTGAGAAGCAAAAAAATTTGGCTATAGCTCCACTGCTGCAGCTCTATTTTTGTGATTGGTGGTGCTAAAAATAGCAATATAGCTATTTAGCATCACTGCTGTAGTGCTCACGTATGTTATGAGAGAGAGATCTCATAAAATATCATTTTTATTGTAACGGACATTTCACGTGGAATGGAACCCATGACCTATGACTCAGAGGACAAAATTGATACCCTCTCATAGTTATAGAAATTGTCATAGGATCACAAACTATTTTACAATTTTGTTTTATAACTCTAACATGCTAAGTTATGGGTAGTTTCTTATCCCTTACACATGAATTTATCATTCTTTTTTACCATTTATACTCTACCACGTCACAAATAAATTGTATAATAGTCTCTGGTACTCAATTTTTTCATAGTTATGGAGCTATAAATGGAATGATAGAGAACAAAAGTTGGTCAATGAGGTGCAGCTGAGGTCCCAAAATAATTTTCCTCTTCAATGTCTAGAAGTCAAGGAAATGACCATGACTAATGACTAATGGCTAATGGCATTGGCAACTTCCCAATTCCCAAACCTAACGGGCAAGGAGACTTGAAAAAACAAAGTATTAAAGTCTATAAGAAGCTTACAGAAAGAGTGGAACCCACGAAAAGAAGACGGGTCGTTTCCACGTCTTACATGAGTTTTGTTTTCTAATGGATCAATTATTTTGACTATTGGTCTATTTCCAACTTCAAAACTATTTATATATTGTGGGGTAAATTACATATTTGATCTTTATTCTTTATATTATATTTTAATTTGGTTATTAACCTTTCAATTGTGTTAATTTAGTTCTTAATTTTTCAATGTCGTGTCAATTTGGTCTATGTCGTTATATCTTGAATGAAAATTAATGACATGACAAACTATTAAAATAAAATTTTAGTGTATTGTCACATCAAAGAAATCTAATTTTTTATTTCGATCATTAGGCATATCATCAATTTTCATCTAAAAAATAATAGTAGAGACTAAATTTACACGGTACTAAAAGGTTAAGGACCAAATTGACACATGTTAAGAACTAAATTAAAATATAGTGTATAAAATAAGAATCAAACACATAGGTTACCCTTTATTGTTTTGTTTTTCCGAATTATTTGAACCTATTATTGGTGGCTAAATATCTGATTAAGTTTGAGTAGTCGATTATTTCCTTATAGTTGTTTTCTTGTAAATTCAAAGAAAAATATGTTGCTTAAAATTTTAATTCTTATAAATAAATGAATAGTTATAGATTTTAAAAATTAAATTTAGCTATATTTTATTTGCCACCGAATTCCATGTTTTTGACGTATTGATATCCAAAATGATTTCTTTTCTCTCAGTGATGTAATATGATCATGGTGGCTTAAAAACGTACGGTGATTTTTACATCAACCATGGCCGACATGACAATGATGATAGAAATTATTATTGGGTTTTTGTTAGGTGCATTGGTCCAAGATGTCAGGCTTATTGATGTTTTCACACTTATTAAAATTTTCATTTTGAATGCAAATTCAATTTTCTACATTGAGATTAATATTTTAATAATTTGATTGTTACCATGACTTGGAATTGACGATTCCAATATTGGTTCTCATAATAAAGAAATGCAAGTTATATGACTAAGATAAAAGGCTTTTGACCCTGTCACACTCACTCCTAAATCATAATGCAAAAATAGTGTCAACATTTTTTTTTTAATCTTAAAAAAAATATATCAATAATTTTCATGTAGGCTTAAAAAAAGAAAAAAACATTATGGGTAATATTATTTAAATGAACTCGGTTCAATGTTTTCACAATCAAACAGTTCAGCCTCGTTTGAGTTTGATGGGAACGCGTAAATTATGTTCAAAACTCCACATTAATTGTGAATGCATTTAAGATTTAGTAATCTATTTGATTAGCGGATAATAAGTATACAAGTAACATTAAATAAAAGAAAGGCTGATATTCTTTTGCAACACTTCTCTAATTAATGACCATTTTAATCCATTGGTAATAATCCAAAAATAAATAAAATCCATTAGTCAAATTCACGATCTTATTTTAATTTAAATTTATATTATAAAGGTGATTGATTTTATTTGCTTGTTCTAATTTTTTTTTTTTTTAAATAATTCGATAGTTAGAATAGGAGTGAGAATTTGAACACCAATTTTATAGTTTTATTATAAATGTTCTGCTCCAAAGTTCTTTTAGAATCAACATCTTCTTATTCCTTTTATTTAAGTTGCACACGATGTTGCGTTAATAAAACTTTATTTCACCAAATAAATAATAATAATAATTGTATTAAGGGTAAACTACGTATTGGTTCCTATCCTATACATTATAATTCAATTTGATCACTAACCTTTTAATTGTGTCAATTTGGTCCATAACCTTTGTCGGGGGCAGTTTTTTGTGCCCATAGCCACATGCCGTTGGAGGTGTGACTTTGCTAGACCGGATTTGTTTTGGGGAGGTCAACCCGGAACTCGACATTAGGCCGCATAGACCAATGGCTACCGGTGTATTTTTAAGCCTACAAAATAGATAAAACCCAAAGTCTTAGAATCATGATAATGGTTGAAATAAATAAATAATATGCTTAGCATGATAGCTTTGATTAAATGGTGAGTTGATACGTTATTATTATGTATATTGAGTGATGTCCAATATTAGAAAGTGTTTAATTAGATGTCCAATGTCCAACAATGGGATGAGTCCAATAGTCCATGTTTAGTTGCGGTTCATGGTTCATGTTCAACATAATAAGGTATGTCCGGTAATGGTCCATGTCCAAATAATATATGTCCAAGGGTGGTTCATGTTCAAATAATATGTGTGCAACTGTGGTAGATTGATTTATTAATATGTATGTTCATTAATGAAGTATTAGTGAGATCATGTTCATTAAATAGTGAGATGATATTAAAATAGCTTGCATCAAGCGATAAAATGATAATGAATAAAATATATTTAATAATATAAATTTGAAGATAAAATATAATGACTTATCTTCATATTTTGCAACTCCAGCCGTAACATCAGTGGACTTAGCATTTCAGCAACTTTCAGACTTTGCAACTCCAGCCGTACAACATTAGTGGGCCTTAACATTTCAGCAACATAAGAAGAGGAGTCCAGCAGCATAATAACATTAGTTGAATGGTATAATAATAATGATCAAAATATACTTGATAATATAA
This sequence comes from Quercus tomentella, assembly GCA_028535165.1. NCBI lineage: Eukaryota > Viridiplantae > Streptophyta > Magnoliopsida > Fagales > Fagaceae > Quercus > Quercus tomentella. Next base: position 15,389,296 of record JAPQVY010000012.1, read on the forward strand.
GTTTGAAGCTAAAATATAATGACTTATCTTCATAGTTTGGAGCTCCAGCCGTAGGACAGCAGTGGACTTAGACATTTCAGCAACGTGATAGAATGAGTCCAGCGGTACAATATGATATTATGAGTCCTTCCATGGTGACTTCATGATTGAAGGGGGAAAATGGGTGCAACTAGAGGGAGAGAGAATATGTCCAGTCATGTGCATAGGTTGGTTAAGTTTATCTCCTTTCATCATACACTTAAATGACTTTCCCCATGTAATACTCTTTTAGTTTTTAGTCAAATATGAGTGATATTGCCTTCCATAAGAAGGGCTTTTGATTTTATAAGTTTTTGCCTTTCATAAAAAAGGGCTTTTAATAATAAGTTCTTGGAAGAGTATTTGATTTGTTTTAAGATGTGTGGAAATGGTAAGGAATATGTATATATTGTGAAATATGATGTTTGTAATATGTATGGGAATTATATATAGATACTTTGTTGGACATGGATCTTGTATATGTATAATTTGTGAGACGTGGAGCTTAGAGATATATGAGAAGTATGTATGGGTATTTTGTAAGGAATGTGTTTTGTAAAATAAATGGAAGTATGAGATAGATAAATGAAGGTTAAATGTAGTAAAGGCTGCTGCTGGGATTTTTTTTTTGTATTATGACATTGGATATGTTGCTTTCTAAGAAGTGAGGTATTGCAAGAGAAAATGGAGAAAAAGATGGGGATGTGTTTATGAGCACCAAGATGATGATATTTCAGAATAATGGAGTGTGAGAAAGATGGGTAATGGATAATGGTATGTTGTAATATGTGTTGTGTTGTTATCTATGAAGAGGGACTTTGTAAGAGAGATGAAGAAAGATATGGAGATCTTTAGAGATATGGCAGCAAAATGAAGGGAGTTTCAGATTATGGGAGATGAAAGAGGGATCAATACCCCTTAAGTGTGTAGCTTGGCCCTCTTTATATAGAGCCAAGCTTTGTAACTAGATCAGAACTTAGTTGAAGGAAAAATTAGCAAATGAGGAAAAGTCCTTGACAAAGTAAATGGTCTTTTGTTTTTTAACCAAAAGAAGAAACTTTGAGACTTAATGTTGGTGACACAGCTGGATGATGTCATGTGGATGACATCCTTTGCTTGGAGGACAATACTTGGCATTAAATTCATGGTTTAGCTAAAAATGGTAAGATAATCTTTATGAGATTTTTCTGGTACCATAGCTAGAGCTACTACAGAATGTGCTGGAACTGTTTCAGCTTCTGCAGAAGCTGTTTCTGCTTCTGTTGGAGCTGTCTGTAGCTTCCGCTGAAGCTGTTTCAGCTTGTGCAGAACTTGTTGCAGCTTCCGCTGGAGCCGTTTTTGGTGTTTTCAACTAAGTTTTCTCTTTTGGAAAATTATATGCTTAGTCCATATATAATTTTGATAAGTAAAAGACTAGTTGGTTGATAGTTGATGAAGTTTTAAAGATGTAATTATGGTCTTTTTGTATTTTAACCAAATCTTGGAGAGTAAAAGAGAGTATTTAATGCTAGATATGAGATGTTAATATATATTTAGCCATGTGTTTAGAATTAATTTATATGAAAATAATAAAATAATTAATATGGAATGATATGATTATATTTTAAAACTTATATTATATGATGGACATTAATTTTTATGTAAAGAGCATGAGGAGTTTTATCATTTTAAGTGCTTATGTGATATGAGAGGCTTACCCAAATGTTACCTATTGCACACTAACTCGTCAGAGTTCAGGGAATTGGAGAAAACACGTCAAGCAACATGCTTTTCTTTATCAACTTTGAACCACTGGAGTTTTACTGAACATACTTCTTGGCTCTCCAAACCACGACTCCCAAAACTCCCCCGATAAGACTCATGAGCTTGGATCATGAGCCAAAAATGAGATGATGTGCTATGAGCTTGGACCATGGGCTTTTACGCCTTTTTGTGTAAATATGGGCTCTTTTGGGCTTTAAAAGAGGTTTTCCCAAAATCCATGATAATGTTGACGTGGTGCGGGTTGCTAATGAAATGAAGCCATATGGTGTGAAAAATTTGTTCTCAACAACCTTTCAGTACCATGTCAATTTAGTTTCTGCCATTATCTTTTAGATAAAAATTGATGATGTGTCTAATAGCTAAAACAAAAAATTTGCTTCCGTTGATGTGACACTAAACTTACATTTTATTTTGGCCGTTTGTCATGTTAGCAATTTTCATCTAAGATATAACAGCAATGACTAAATTGATACGAAATTGAAAGATTATGGACCAAATTGACATAATTGAAAGGTTAGGGACTAAATTGAAATATGGTGTAAAGGTTAGGGACCAAATATGTATTTTACCCTTATAGTAAATACATAGCATGATTAGCATCTTAATCACATTAAATTCATGAAATACTAAATCTTCATTGTAAAAAAAATCCTCTTCATTTGCTTTCTAGATCACCTTTTTCCTTCTAGAGAGATGGAGAGAGAATTGATATATGATTAAAAGAACTAACCAACCCTCACAAACAAAGCAGCACACTTAAAAGGGAGGTGGGGGACCCTCATAAGTACTTGTGAGAGAGATTAATATAGAGAAAATTCTTACATAAATTATCAATGGTTCGTTTGTTTTAACTTTCATATATTTGAAACCACATTTATTTATCTAAATAAGTTTTGAGTCATTTTTCAATTTCTTTTTTCTACTCTTGAGAATGAGGTGTTTCTAAGTTGTAAATAACAAATAAATTAATAAATGGAAGAGAGGTGAAAACTTGATAGTTCAGATATAAGAATTTAAATATTGGATGTCTCTATTAAAAACATTAAGATGTATCAATTAAAAGCTTTATATTCTCATTGAGTAATTATTAGGTTCTCTATAATTATAATGGGAAATTATTGTGTACTTCCGGAGTACCATAAATGCGTACTCCCTCCTCTTACATGAATGGTGAGTCCCACTATACTCCCACCATTCATGCGAGAGGGGGGGAGTATGCATTTATGGTACTCTGGGAGTACCTAATAATTTTCCAATTATAGTCAGTATGGTACTCCACACTATTAATTGCAGGACACACTTTTTTTCTTTTTTTCTTTTTAACTAAATGCAGATCACTTGATATGGTATGATTAACATTTTATATTACTACTAACTTATATATATATTTTAAAATATTAAATGACTTGTATTTATTAGTATGGGCTGTAGAGCATGAAGTGTACTTCCAATTTACCTAATAATTTTCAATGTTCATCACTAGTCATATATTTAACTAGCTAAAACGTTAATCTTATATATATATATTTCCTTAAGCAATAAATTTTAATACAATGATTTTCACAACTAATGAGGTGTCAGATTAGCAAAATAATGAAAGTGATGTCAATTATGGTCCAAAGTTAAATTAATTGTTTAGACGGTACTTAAGTTTTGCCTATTAATTTTTTTATGTTACTTATGTTGTATTTTTTTTTTCTTATTAAATGACTTGCATTGGTTGACATGGATGGTGAGATTCTCAAAAAAAATAAATAGATAAAAAAATTGATGTGGATTGTGGAGTACCATGTGGTCCATGTCACTTTAATCCTTAATCATCAATGGAGTTGGGTCTTAATTCTTAACTAGTTATCTAGATACAAGTTAGATAGGTTTTGTTTGAATATTACTTATTTTGTTAAAATTGAAAATTTATTGTTAAAAGTATTATAGATAAAGGTATAAGTTAGTTGAAATAGTACAGTGAGACCTATAAATAGTACCAAAAAATACAATTAGACCTATAAATAGTAATAAAAATAAACTAAATATTAAAATAATTTATAATTTTCATTCCTTCTCAATCGCGCACTTGATAACTTTTTTAACTACATTTGGCTTGACAAATTAGTAACGATAGAAAATTAGAAATAATGTGAAATTTAATATATGTATGCGTGACCTCCCATCCATTCAATCACTATTCAGTATTCATTACTCCATCCAAAAAAAGAAAAAAAAAAAGGAATTTGACTTGACAAATTTACTTCTTCCATAAAAAATTTTATATATATGTTTTATATAAATTTTATAAATATATGCTGCATAGGTAATAAATTATTTTAGAAAATTTTTTATAAAAAATAATAACTGATTTATTTTTTGACAATTTTTTAAATTTTTATAAAAAAAATTTTAAAAATATTATTAAAATATATTCTAATAACCTACGTTAACCGAACCATATTTATATTATAATCATTGCTCTAAAAGAAAAAAGATTCGAGATATAGGATTAACAGTATGTTGTAATTATTTCTTAAAAAAAAAAAAACAGCTTATTTTATTTAATTGGTTTTGATTTTTCTAGTCTTTTCGGTAGTTTTAAAATGTCAATCTTGAAAAGTCAACTTTATCAAAAAAAAAAAAAAAATCTTGAAAAGTCACCATCATCATTGGAAATATACAAAAGCCGACAAGACACTACACCAAATGTCACCCAGAAACGAGAGAAACACGCGTTTTACTTTGACGACGGCGCTTTCTTTCATGAATCTCTCTACTAGACTAAACATTTTCATTCTCTCTTTCTTGTATTGCCTTTTGGGTTTGGATTGTACTGCTGCTCTTTTTTCTAACCCCAGTTGCACACAAACTTCCCAGTTTCCACCACTCCTAGCCACAGGCTAAAATTAGGTCATGTTCCATGGGCCTTTCTTCTTTTGAACCCACCATTTATTTCATCAATTCTTCAATTCTGTACTGTATGAGTCTTTCTTGTTGCAGACCCCAATGAAAATTTCACTCTTTTCATGGCTTTTCTTCGTACCCATATGCTCAATTTTCCTCAACTTCGGTATCTTTGTAGTGTTTGGCCAATGTCTTGAGGGTCAGAAATCCCTGTTGCTCCAATTCAAGAAAAGTCTCAAATACAACAATAATTCTTCCACAAAACTGGTGCGCTGGGATGAAAGGGTCGATTGCTGTTTGTGGGATGGTGTGAACTGCAGCGGGGGACGCGTTATTGGTCTCAACCTGTTCAATGAATCCATCACGGGTGGACTTCAAAATTCAAGCCTTTTCCGTCTCCAGTATCTTGAGTACCTGAATTTGGCTTATAACAAGTTGAATTCTTCACAGATTCCATCTCGGTTTGATGAGTTGACGAATTTGAGTTACTTGAATTTGTCAAATGCTGGCTTTGCTGGGCAGATTCCAATTGCGATTTCAAATCTCACAAGGTTGGTTACTCTCGATTTGTCTACGCTTTCTTTCCTGAGTGTTTCTATGCTGAAACTTGAGGACCCAAATTTAGCTAAGCTAGTTCATAATCTTTCGGAGATTAAGGAACTTTATCTTGATGGTGTAAATATATCAGCATCAGGGAATGAGTGGTGTCAGGCTTTATCATCTTCATTGCCAAATCTGAGTGTGTTGAGCATGTCAAACTGTTGTCTTTTAGGACCTCTTCATTCTTCCTTACAGAAGCTTCAGTCTCTCTCAGTCATTCTTCTCGATAATAACAATTTTTCTGCTTCGGTTCCAGAATTTTTTTCTGATTTCAGAAATTTGACATCCTTGCGTCTCAGTTCTTGTAAATTGAATGGAAAGTTTCCAGATAAGATCTTCCATGTCCCAACACTTAAGACACTTGACCTATCAAGTAATGAACAACTGAGCGGTACTTTGCTAGAATTTCATCCAAATAATTCTCTTCGGTCACTTGTGCTTAGCAGCACAACTTTTTCAGGGACACTGCCAGTTTCTATTGGTAACCTTACAATGTTGTCCAGATTAGATTTATCAAATTGCAATTTCAGTGGATCAATTCCTAAGTCAATTGCAAACCTTACTCAGTTGGTTTATTTGGACATGTCGTACAACAAATTCATCGGACAGATTCCATCATTCAGCATGGCCAAGAATCTGACACAGATAAACCTTTATCGTAATAATCTGGAAGGTAGTATCAATTCCATTCGGTGGGAAGAGCTTATAAAACTGGTGAATCTTGACTTGGGTTACAATTCAATTGGAGGGAGTATTCCAATGTCCCTGTTTTCCCATCCATCACTGCAAAACCTACAACTTTCGAACAACAATTTTTCTGGTGGACTCCATGAATTTAACGTTACTTCTTACCCATTGGACACCCTTGATTTGAGTAGCAACAACTTGGGAGGGCCCTTACCTGCGTCTGTCTTCAAGCTCCAAGGTCTTAACTTCCTCTCATTTTCTTTCAACAATTTTAGTGGCTCCTTCCAGCTTGATGCGATTCAGCAACTAGGGAATCTATCAAATCTTGATCTTTCTTACAACAAGTTGTCAATCAATTATACTGGTACGGCTTCTCCCTCGTCCTTTCCCAATTTTCGCACATTTAGGTTGGCTTCTTGCAGCTTGAGCACATTCCCTGATTTCTTGAGAAACCAATCCACATTAAACTATCTAGACCTTTCACAGAACCAGATTCATGGAGAGATACCCAACTGGATTTGGCAACTTAATAGTCTTAAGTACCTAAATTTATCGCATAACCACTTTTTGACTCTACAACAAGAGCCTTCACAGAATCTTCCTTCTCTATTAAGCGTCCTAGACCTTCACTCCAACAAACTCCAGGGGCAACTCCCACATCTCCCACCAAATGTTACATATCTGGACTTCTCAAAGAATAATTTCAGCTCTGTAATACCAACTAGCATTGGTATCTCCCTTAATTCCACAATTTTCTTGTCTCTTTCAAGCAATAAATTCCGTGGGGATATACCTCAATCATTATGCAATGGTGCATATCTTCGAGTTCTTGATCTATCTAATAATTCCTTGAGTGGCACCATTCCCCAATGCCTCTACGCAATGGGTGAGTCCCTAGGGGTTCTGAATCTAAGGAGAAACAACCTCTATGGTCCAATATCTGAAAATTTTCCAAGAAAATGTGGTTTACAAACTCTAAGTCTCAACAGAAACCAATTAGAAGGAATGTTACCCAAGTCTCTAGCCAATTGCACAAATTTGGAGGTCTTGGACATAGGGAACAACCATATTGAGGATATTTTCCCATGTTACTTGAGGAACATATCCAGGTTACGTGTCCTTGTTCTGCGATCGAATAGTTTTCATGGGTCCATTGGTTGTAATGGGACAAATGTCACCTGGCCTATGCTTCAGATTTTGGACCTAGCTTCAAACAACTTTACTGGTCCGTTTCCAGGAAAATCTTTTTCTACCTGGAAGGCAATGATGGCCAATGAAGATGAGGTCCAGTCAGAGCTCAATCACCTCCGATTTGAAGTCCTACAATTTGGTCAAATTTATTATCAAGATATGATAACAGTTACCAGTAAAGGTCTAGCAATTGAGCTGGTGAAAATTCTAACTGTTTTCACCTCAATTGACATTTCTGCCAACAAGCTTGATGGGTCAATACCAGAAGACATAGGAGAACTCAAATCACTATATATTTTCAACTTGTCACATAACACTCTTACAGGCAATATCCCACCATCTCTGGGAAATTTGTCTGAGCTGGAATCATTAGACTTGTCAAGCAACAAGCTCACAGGGGAGATCCCTACACAGCTAACACATCTTACTTTCCTGGCAGTCCTAAACCTTTCATCTAATCAGTTGGAGGGGCCAATTCCACAAGGCAATCAATTTGATACGTTTTCAAAGGATTCCTATGAACAGAACGAGGGATTATGTGGATACCCTTTACGGACAAACTGCACGAGTAATGAAGCTCAACCACCTTCAGCAACACCAAAATCTAAAGGCACAAATTCAACCACTTTGATTGGATTTGATTGGCAGTTTATACTGACTGGATTGGGTTTTGGGGTCGGAGCTGCAGTTGTTGTTGCTCCCATAACATTTTGGGAGAAAGGAAGAAAATGGTATGATGATAGCATTGATAAGATTCTTCTGGTGATTCTTCCAATGATGGGATTGTCTTATACTGGCTGTTATAATGCGAAGGTGGAGGCAGAGGAAGATATTGAAGATGAGAATACAGAAGACAGTGAAGACGATGATGATGATAATGAAATGGAAGATGAAGAAATTCGGGGCCGGTACTGTGTTATTTGTTCGAAACTTGACATCAGTAGGAAGAGGGTCATCCATGACCCTCTGTGTGCATGCCATAACTCCCCCCGCATTTCTTCCTTTTCCTCTACATCCTCATCTTCTTCATAGTCACATCATCATAACTAAGGTTTTCTCTCTTTCTTTTTCTTTTTCTGTTTTTTATTTTATTATTTTATTTTTTTGAATATAGATATTGATTCATCATCTCAAAATCAAAATGGTGGGAACTTCATGGTGATGAGATGTACCCTTCTTTTACATTTATGTGAATCCTACCATAAATTCACGTTAAGATCTATCATGAATGTGAGAATATGAAACATTACGTCAGCTTGCTTTGAGAATAACTAATAATTACTCTATTATTTTGCTTAACGACAATTTTAAGCCATTAGTCAACATCACAATCCTATTCATTTTAAATTTATATTATATTGGTTTGTTGCCTTGTTTAATGGTTCATTTTTTGAATCCATATCTTCTTATTTCTCGTATTTAGTATTTAAGTTGTATACAACGACACTTCATTAACATTTTACTTCGCCAAGTAAGAAATAATAATTGATGTCAAATAATTTGCATCATTTTCTCCTACAAATTCATGAAATACCAAATCTTCACTATAACATAAACCTTCTCCTTTCGCTCTCTAGAGTACCATTTTCCGAGAAAAAAAAAAGGTCATTTTTCCTTTAGTGAGAAGGCAAGACCCCACAAACAAAGCAAACTTAATTTATTATTATTATTAAATAAATAAATAAATAAAACATTGCAATTATTTGGAAGAGCCGAATAAAGAAAAAGCTCAACTTCTAACTTGTATGATCAATGTCCTATTTGTCTTGTCTTTCAACGGTTTGAATCCACATTAGTTTTTTGAAGCAAGGTTTGAAACTATATGCTGAATACATCATATATCTCACATTTAAAAAAGATATTTTATATAATTGTTACACAAAATATCATCTTCATTGTAACATACATTAGAACCCACTGCCTATGACACAGAGGACAGAAAAATACCATCTCATAGGTATTGGAATGGTTCTAGGAATATAAAATATCGATTCATTCCACAATTTTTTTTGTTACAACTTTGACGTGTTAGATTATAATTATTTCTCACTTACACATAAATTCACCATCTTTTTTTCACCATTTACACTATACCACGTTACAATCATGACAAATAAATTGTGTAAGTTTAATATGTGGTACTAAATTTTTTTCATAGTTATGATGCTATTAATGGTCGATGAGGTGCAACTGAGGTCCCACAATAATTTTCCCCTTCAACGGCTGGAAGTCAAGGAAATGAAATGACTATGACTATGACTATGGCTAATGACTAATGACTAGTCTAAATGAGCAGTGGCATTGGCAACATCCCAATGGATCAATTATTTGAGTATTTGTCTATTTCAAACGTTTAAACCTATTTATTGTTTTGCTTTTCTGAATTATTTGAACCTATTATTGGTAGCTACATATCTAATGAATGGCCTATTTGGAAGTTTAAAAAAAGAGGGGGAGTAGAGTAGAGGGAAGGAGAGTAATTTAATTACCTTATTTGGAAGTTTTTTAAGAAAGGAGGGGGAAGAGTTTGGAGGGGTTTCAACCACCTCTAACCCTTCATTTTTAATTCTCCCAAATTGGAGAGATTTGGAGGGAGAATAGAGTAGATAAATTATTAACTAGATAAATTTCTCAATTTACCATTTCTAAATTAATAATAGACCAATGTTGCAAGTCCATTTTCAAATAGGGGTAAATTTGTCTATTTTAATCATTTCCTCTCCTCTCCATCCTAATTTTTAAAACATCCAAATAAGGGGAAGGGCTAATTACTCCCGTCCCTCTTACTAATTTTAAAAACATCCAAACAAGGTGGAGGGGAACCATTCCCCTCTACTCTCCTCCCCACTACTCTCCTCCCCTCTACTCTCATTCCTCTCTAAACTTCCAAACAGGCCATAAGTTTGAGTAGTCGATTATTCACTATAGTTGATTTCTTGTAAATTCAAAGAAAAATAGGGTGCTTTAAAATGTAATTCTTATAAATAAATGAATGGTTATAGATTTTAAAATTAAATTTGGCTAAATTTGTTAATGAATTCCATGTTTTTGACTTCTTGATGTCCAAAACTATTTCCTTCCCCTGAGTGTAACATGATCATGGTGGCTCAAAAACGGTGATTTTTATATTAACCATGACCGACATGACTATGATGATAGAAATCGAACGATTGGGTTTTTGTAAGGTGCATTGGTCTAAGATGCCAGGTTTATCGATGTTTTCACACTGATTAAAATTTTCATTTTGATTGCAAATTCAATTTTCCACATCGAGATTAATATTTTAATGATTTGATTGTTATAATGATGGAGAATTGACGATTCCAATCTTGGTTCTCGTAATAAAGAAATATAAGGTATATCACTTTTTTTTTTGAATAAAAATGAGTAGGGAGTGATCTGAGTTATCTAAGCGTGACAATAGTGCTACCTTACCTATTTTAAATCATAATCTGCACTTCTAAATCATAATCCAATATTATTTAAATGAACTCATTTCCAATGTTTTGACAATCAAACAATATTTTTAGCTTCGTTTGAATTTGATGGGAATGAGTAAATTATGTTCAAAACCCCACATCGTGAATGTATTTTGGATTTAGCTAGCATCTATCTGATTAGCCGATAATAAGTATACCAGTAACATTAATTAATCACCATTTTAATTCATATGCTAATATTCTTTTGCAACACTTCTCTAGTTAATGATTGTTTTAATCCATTGGTCATAATCCCAAAAAAAAAAAAAAAAAAAAAAAATTATTAGCCAAAATTACAATCTTATTCATTTTATATTTATATTACAAAGGCGATTAGTTTTATTGGCTTCTTTCTTTCTTTTTTAAAATAATTAGATAGTTACAACAAGAGAGGAGATTTGAACATTAGATATTTTGTTCCAAGTTTTTTTTTTTTTAAATCAATATCTTCTTATTCCTCTTATTTATTGTTAGAACTTATAATTAGTAGGTTTCTTTTACTTTTATTTTGTGTGGTATGAGTTATGGTGATAAAAATAAAAATCGATGATGATTTCAAAGTATTTTTCACTTTTTTTTTAAAAAAATGACACGGAAGATCAACTAAAAACAATTAAATTTTGATAAATTGATGTATTTTTAGCCAATTTTTCTTTGTTTATTCATATTCTCTTTGTGTTGATACTTACAAATGATTTCCTTAATTTCATTGAGATAATGAATTAAGTGTTGGAAAATATGGCTAAATAAACAAGTTTTGATTCAACAATACAAACCCAAAAAAAAATTAGCAATGACAAAAATAAATAGATAGAGTTAGAAAGATCTCACAAACTATAGAATCACGCAAAATGCGTTGTCTTTAAAGGTTGATTCATACCACTCAGAGTAGAACTCGGTGTGAATGACTCTTTTGGCCAAACAACCCCCAAGTTTAGACTATAGTGATTTCTTCATGTTGATCACACACTCAAACAAGAAGAATTAGGAACAACCTTAATTGCCTTTCTTTAAAACTAAAAACTTAGAAGCTGAAATTTTGTGGAGATGAGTAGAAAATTTAGAGCTGAACAGAGGAGGGAGAGTGGTGGCAACAAGGCAGAAAAAAAATAAAGAGAAAGAAGTGAAAACAGGGTTGAAGATATATCAACTCAGGAAGACAAGTGGGCTAGGCCTCTAATGGTTATTGTGTAGATTTGATGCCCAACGGATTGATCATTAAATGCCTAACGGGTTGCTCAAATACTCACCAACGGCTACATCAAAACCAAATTTGGGCTAAAAGAAAGAAAGGGAAAAGGCAAGGCCCAAGAATGATATAACAAACCTAAGTCTAAGCCCAAGCCAACACCAAACCCATAGTGTTCCAACTTACCACTTAAGATGTGCAAAGCCTTATAAACTTCTAACAATGTTTATTCCTAACGTGGGACACAAAACAAAGGTTAAGTGTTTGAAACACACCTACTCCAACATTAAGTGTTTGCGATTGAGGTCTCCATATTTAGTTGTGAGAAAAGAGTGGCTAAGGAAGTATTTAAAGGTTGCTTAAATTTATGTAATTTTAGGATATAAAAGTATTTTATCTTGTAAATAAAAGTAAAACGCCCCCAATTTAAAAAATAAAAAACTAAGAGAACTCCTAAAATTTAGCATTATTTCCCCTCATGTTTAAAAAAGAAATTACAGTTACAGTTTATCCCTAAATTTTATCCTTTTTTATTTGATTAAAAAATAAAAAATTATATATTTTCAAATTATAATATATGCATATTATTAACCTTTACAAAATAAATAAATAAATAAATAAAATAGAAGAGCTTTTGAGCACGCACAATGTGCGTGCTTAGAGGCCAATAGTCTTAAAGTGTTATATAGTTTCTTTTAATAAAATTTGAATTAAGAAAATCAAGTTTTAATATATTCAACAATTTTGTGGGCAAACATAAAATTATTATCTAATAATTTTTCATGATAATCAACGGTGTTTGGATCCTAACTAGCTAAGACATAATTCCTTAAACAATAGACCTTGATACTCAATAAATTTCATAACTGTTTTTTTAACAAGACAAATGGTAATAAAATAAAAATCGTGTTAGCAACAATTCCAAGTGAAAATGACATTTAACTGAAAACGTGAAATTTATTATGTAATATGTAAACGTGACCACCCTGCAAGGGAACCGCCATTCAATATCCATCCACTACTCCATTTTCAAAACCAGCACATTTCATTTGACTGGTTTGATTTTTCGAAGATTTTCAGTGGTTCTTAAATGACAAGCTTGAAATTATATCCAAAAAGAAAAGACAAAGCTTGAAAAGTCATCATCTTGAAAAGCCGGCCATAATAATAAACGGAAAAATTCTTACTTTCGGAATATGCATTTTATTTTGACAACGGCACTTCTAGGGCATCTCTACTAAAAGTCTAAAACAATACAATTTCCTTCTCTCTCTCTCTCTCTCTCTCTCTCTCTCTCTTTCTTGAATTGCATTTTTCCTTTTTGGTGCTGCTGCTTTTTTCTGCCACCAATTCTAATCCACACAAACTTTCAACCACGCGAGCAACAGGCCCAAAGAAAGAAAGGGTCATGTTCTATGAGCCTTTCCTCTTTTGAACTCACCATTTATTTCATCGACGGTTCAATTCTTTACCGTATACGTCTTTCTTGTTACAGCCCCCAATGAGAATTCCACACTTTTCATGGCTTTTCTTCATACCCAGTTGCTCAATTTTTCTCAGTTTCTGTATCTTTGTGGTGTCTGACCATTTTCTTGAGGATCAGAAATCCCTGTTGCTCCAATTCAAGAACAGCCTCAACTTCACTACTACTTTGTCCACTAAACTGGTGCACTGGAATGAAGCAAGTGATTGCTGTTCTTGGGAAGGTGTAACCTGCAGCGAGGGACGCGTTATTGGTCTCAATCTGACCAAGGAATCAATCTATGGTGAACTTGTCAATTCAAGTACCCTTTTCGGTCTTCAGCATCTCCAGGACCTGAGTTTGGCTTATAACAACTTCATCAATTCTCGGATTCCTGCAGGGCTTGGCAATCTGATGAATTTGAGCTATTTAAACCTGTCAAATGCTGGCTTCTCGGGACAGATTCCCATTGAGATTTCGAACTTGAAAAGGTTGGTTACCCTTGATTTGTCTACGTCTTCTTTGTTGAGTTTTTCCATGCTGAAACTTGAGAACCCAAATTTAGCTAAGCTAGTTCAGAACCTTTCGGAGATTAAAGAACTTTATCTTGATGGTGTAAATATATCAGCGCCAGGGAATGAGTGGTGTCAAGCGTTATCGTCTTCACTACCAAATCTAAGTGTGTTGAGCATGTCAAATTGTTCTCTTTCAGGACCTCTTCATTCTTCCTTTCAGAAGCTTCAGTCTCTCTCAGTTATTCTTCTCCATAATAACAATTTTTCTGCTACTCCAGTTCCAGAATTTTTCGCATACTTCACAAATTTGACATCATTGCGTCTCAGTTCTTGTCAACTGAATGGACAATTTCCAAAAAAGATTTTCCAGGTTCCAACACTGCAGACGCTTGACTTATCAGATAATAAACAACTGAGTGGTACTTTGCAAGGATTTCATTCCAATGGTTCTCTCAGGTCACTGGTGCTTAGCAGGACAAATTTTTCAGGGACACTGCCAGATTCTATTGGTAACCTTAAAATGTTGTCCATAATAGATCTTTCAAATTGTAGTTTCCTTGGATCAATCCCGAGCTCTATGGCAAATCTTGTTCAGTTGTTTTATTTGGACATGTCATCAAACAGCTTCACAGGACCAATTCCATCACTCAACATGGCCAAGAAGTTGAGTCAGATAAACATTTCTCATAATAATTTAACAGGTCAGATTAATTCCACTCTTTGGAAAGATCTTACGAAAGTTGTTAATCTTGACTTGCGTTTCAATTCACTTAATGGTAGTATTCCAGTCTCTATGTTTTCCCATCCATCATTGCGGAATCTACAGCTTTCCAACAACCAATTTTCTGGTCTACTCAATGAATCTTCCAACAGTTCTTCAGTACTGCATACACTTGATTTGAGTAGCAACAAATTGAAAGGGCCAATACCAATGTCTGTCTTTGAACTTCAAGGTCTTAAGTTTCTCTCACTTTCTTCAAACAACTTTGATGGCTCCTTGCAACTTAATGAGATTCTGCAGTTAACAAACCTTTCCAATCTTGATCTTTCGTATAACAACTTGTCAATTGAATATAATGGAACTAATTCTTCATCATCCTCCTTTCCCCAAATGGCCACATTAAAATTGGTTTCTTGCAAATTGAAGACTTTTCCAGATTTCTTGAAAAACCAATCCAAATTAACCATTCTAGACCTTTCAAATAACCACATTAAGCAAGGAGTTCCCAACTGGATTTGGAAACTTAGTAATCTTCATTACTTAAATCTCTCTTATAACTACCTGGTGATGACCTTAGAAGGACCTTTGCTCAATCTTTCTAGTTTGAGTGTCCTAGACCTTCGCTCCAACCAGCTTGAGGGGAAACTCTCAGATCTCCCACCAGTTGCCACATACTTGGATTTCTCAATGAATAACTTCAACTCTGCCATACCAGCTAGCATTGGTAAATCCCTTAATTTTACTCATTTCTTCTCAGTTTCAAGCAATAAGTTCCACGGGGATATCCCTCAATCATTATGCAAAGCTACACATCTTCAAGTTCTTAATTTGTCTAATAATACCCTGAATGGAACGATTCCCCCATGCTTAATTGAGATGAGTAAGACTCTTGGGGTGTTGGATGTGAGGAGAAACAAACTAAGTGGCAATATATCTGATACATTTCCATACCATTGTGGTTTGCAAACACTAAATCTCAATGGAAACCGACTTAAAGGAGTGGTACCAAGGTCTCTGGTCAATTGCACAAATTTGGAGGTCTTTGACATTGGGAACAATGAGATCAGCGATGTCTTCCCATGTTATTTGAGAAGCATATCCAAGTTGCGTGTCCTTATCTTGCGATCTAACAAATTTTACGGGCCTATTAATAGTTGTAAAAGATCAAGATCAAATTTCCTCTGGCCAATTCTTCAAATTGTAGACCTAGCTTCAAACAAATTTACTGGTAAGCTTCCAAGAAAATTCTTTTCTACCTGGAAGGCAATGCTGGATGAAGAAGACAAGGTCCGACCAATGCTCAATTACCTCAACTTTAGTTTCCATTTTGGTCAGTTTTATTATCAAGATAGGATAACAGTTACCAGTAAAGGTCTAGACATTGAGCTGGTGAAAATTCTAACTATTTTCACCTCGATTGACATTTCTGCCAACAAGCTTGAAGGGCCAATACCAGAAACTATTGGAGAACTCAAATCACTATATGTTCTCAACTTGTCAAATAATGCTCTTACGGGAAAAATCCCACTATCTTTAGGAAATTTGTCTCGGCTGGAATCATTAGACTTGTCAAGCAACAACATCACAGGGGAGATCCCTATGCAACTTGTAGGTCTTACTTTCCTGGCAGCCCTAAACCTTTCATTCAATCAATTGGTGGGGCCAATTCCACAAGGCAAGCAATTTGGTACGTTTTCAAATTATTCCTATATACATAACAAGGAGTTATGTGGGTTCCCTTTGACGACACACTGCACAAGTGATGAAGCTCCACCACCTTCAGCAACACCAAAATCTAAAGGCACAAGTTCAACTACTTTGATTGGATTTGATTGGCAGTTCATACTGACCGGATTGGGTTTTGGGGTTGGAGCAGCAGTTGTTGTTGCTCCCTTAACATTTTGGGAAAAAGGAAGAAAATGGCATGACGATTGCATTAATAAGATTCTACTGGTGATTTTTCCAATGTTGGGATTGTCTTACAGTGGCTGCTATAATACGAAGGTTGAGGAAGATGAAGATATTGGAGATGAGAACACAAAAGATTGTGAAGACAATAGTGATGAAGATGAAATGGAAGGTGAAGCATTTCGCGGCCGATACTGTGTTTTTTGTTCTAAACTCGACATCAGTAGGAAGAGGGTCATCCATGGCCCTCAATGTACATGCCATAACTCACCCCCTATTTCTGCTTCTTCCTCTACATTCTCCATAGTCACATCATCTTAGCAAACTCTCTCTCTCTCTCTCTCTTATTTTATTGTATTTTAAATTTCTTCTTCTTCTTTTTTTAGATAGATACGGACTCATTAACCTAAATGGTAGGGAACATCTTTTTCTCACATTTATGTGAACTAGTGTGGATTGCACATGCAAGGCATATGCTACCCCTTTCGTGGGAAAATTAATATAGATATTTTTTTGGAAGAAATATGAAATCATGTACTTAACTTTAAAATAGCTATTTAAATATCTATTTACTATGACAATTTCTTAGAACCTATTTACTAAATGTAATATCTACTCACCAAAAAATGCTACAAAGAATGATAATAAATGTCATTATCTTTCCACAATATTTAAATTTTCGCAATAAATGATGATATGCTACAATTTTTTTGAAGATCTTCATCAAATTAAATACTTGCAAACATCTATAATGAAGATTTTGTTATTCATACTTCATTATTTATCATCTTAATTTACAAGTCTAACTACAATGTTTAGCTTACTTATTTTTAATGAATACTCTTTTAAGTAGGAAAAAAAATTTAAAAAGGAACAAAATAACAAAAGACATCTATCATCAAAGTTTTTATTAGATAAAATTATAAGTCTAGAATATTTAAACCTAATAAATTAGTGTTCTCTAGGTAACAAATAGAACACCTTATATCATCATTCTAACTTTACAAGCATGGCTATCAGTCTACCACATAATATTCAAAATAAGAAATTTTTTGGGACATTAAAATTTAGTAGGAGTATTTTAGACATTGCATAAAGAAATATTATAGGAATTATAAGATTTTATTAGGGTTTAACTAAGAGAGTAAATATAGGAGTACATGCTCATTTACAAAATATAAAGGAGGGAATTATTCAACTTTAGTTTGGTTGGAATGAAACTACCCCAAACATAAAGGAGGAAAGTGCTACTTCGTCAATTTGTGTGTGTGTGTGTGTGTGTGTAAAAAATGTGTTTTTTTTTTTTTTTAAACTTGGAAAAATGTGTTAAAAAAAATCAACCTAGAAAAACTATGCATAAAACAATGAATTTTGGTTCAACAAATTGACTAAACCAAAAAAGAAATCTAGGAACACAACAAAATGTCACAATATTTTTACAATAGCCTTATTTCTAGCTATGGTGGGTCCTGCTCTGATATTTTATTATTTTATTTTAGAGTAATGTTACTGTAAGGACACGATTTGGAACGACCCAAAACGATACAGGGTGCGCACGTAAAAAGGCCCAAACAATATCATTTATAGAGCGTGGGTTTGAAAGGCTAGGCCTTGATCACAAGTCGGTGGTATTCCGTGGTGTTCATACATAAATAAATCGCGTACGCTCTGGGAGTCTTTCTCCTAGAGGTGGGCTGGGAGGCTCTGGTTTTGGCCATTTTTCCCAGCCTCTTTTATGGATTGCTTACTTTTCCTTTTATACTAGCCTGTGTTCCTTATCCTTCGTCCACGTGTAGGGTCGACTTTTCCAAGACTGATACTTGTCCCATCAGCCCATATCCAGAGTGATTGGGGGTGGTTGTAAAAGCTGGGGAGTATGGCTCTGTCAGGTGCAGAGTATTGAATGGCAATAAGGGCAGCTTTCCCTGGTCGTTATACTTTCCAGCGTACCCTTCTCTATTGACTTAGATATTTTAGATTTTTTCCAAACTGCTCTTATACCATTTTTACCCTTCCTTTCGGTGAGACCTTGGACATGCCGAGGACTGAATCGTCCTCGGCTGTGTCCCAAGACTATTTCGTACTTGTATTACCGAGCCTGAGTTATAACCTTTCTCGGCTCGGGCCTTAGGCCCCAACGGATAACTGGGCCAGGGCCACAAATTACTGGGCCCCATAGTTACGTTCACAACATTTTCATAATAAATCTTAGATGGTAAATTGTTATTGGTTTTAAATTGGGTTAACCACTTTTAACCGTGCATTTAAAAAAATAAAATAAAATAAAAAGCCAATTGAAAAAAATTGTGCCTACAACAATGAATTTTGGCTCACCAAATTTGACTAAACAAAAAAAGAAGCCTAGGAACACAACAAAATGTCACACGAAAAAGAATCCTAAGAACACAACAAAATGTCACAACTTTTTCGCAATATTTTTTATTTCCAGCTGTGGTAGGTCTCAATTTGATATTTTATTATTTTAATTTTTACGTTCACAATATTTTCACAACAAATTTTAGGTGAAAAATTATTACTGGTTTTAAAAATATACGAGAATTGAATAATACTTCTGAATATTATTAACGTTAATAAAGAAATTACACAACACTATTTGGACTGAGACGCACGTATCTAGCCCAATATCTGAAACAATTCATGTTAGCCCATTAATCACTACAATTAAAAAGAATAAAATAGTCTCTCTCTTTTTCAATGTGGGATTAAACATTTTCACTAACTCATCATCTTCCATATTCACTCCCACATCTTTACATTTATGTTATAACATTTATTCATTTTAATTATTTTATATTAAAATGCTCCAACATGCATTAAAAAAAAACAAACAAAAAGACAACACAAGAAAATTGGGTGAAACCGTGAATTTTGGCTCACCCAATTTGCCTATACTAAAAAAGAAGTTTAAGAATACAACAAAATATCATAACATTTTCACAATACCTTCATTTTTAGGATCCGAATAGATATATATATATATATATATATATATATATATATATATTTATATATATAAATATAATTTTTTATTTGAAAGAAATGCTACATCCATAACACTTTTAGAACAATTTCTAAATAACTAGTTATTATTGGTTTTAAACTAAGCCCACTACTGATATCACTTTTTTATCTATCAAAAATTCTTTGCCACATAAAATTTGTTGTGAAATTATTGTGAAAATATTGTGGACATAGCATTACTCCTTAAACTTTAAAATCAAGAAATTTTTTCCTTAATATTTTGGAAAATAGCAAATATGTCATATTATTATTCTTTTAGTTAAACCGTAATGAAAACTTATAATTCTTAAAATATTTATTGTGTAATGTCTAAAATACTCTCACTAAATTTTAATATACCAAAAATTTTCTTCACGTATTTTGAGTTTGTAGCAATTCTCAATCTCTTATTTTATTATTTTATTTTGACTTTTAAAAAATTGACACCTCAATAATTGTGAAAATATTGTAAGAATGTGTTGTGTCAGTGTAACTATGTATGCACATATAAATATTTAAAAGAAAAGACAAAAAGAGCACAAGCCAAAAAAAAAAGGCCAATGAACAGTGTAGATTGTCAAATAATTGTGAAAATATTGTAAGAATTTGTTAAATCGGTGTAACTGTATATGTACATTAAAATAATAAATATTTAAAAGAAATAAAAGAAAAGATAAAAAAGCAAAAACAAAATTGACGACAAAAAAAAAAAAACAAAACAAAAAAACAAAGAAAGGCCGACGAACCGTGCGAGTTGAACAAACCAAATGCACGGTAGCAAATCACTATTAGCGCATTCGGGCTTTTTATATATAGATAATGTCTAAAATACTCTCACTAAATTTTAACATCCCAAAAATTTTCTTCGCGTATTTTGAGTTTTAGATGATAGTAATTCTCAATCTCTTATTTTATTATTTTATTTTGATCTTTAAAAAATTGACACTTCAATAATTGTGAAAATATTTTAAGAATGTGTTGTGTCAATGTAACTATGTATGCACATATAAATATTTAAAAGAACAAACAAAAAGAGCACAAGAAAAAAAAAAAGAAAAAAGAAAAAAAAAGGCCAATGAACAATGTAGATTGTCAAATAATTGTGAAAATATTGTAAGAATTTGTTAAGTTGATGTAACTGTATATGCACATTTAAATAATAAATATTTAAAAGAAATAAAAGAAAAGACAAAGAAGCAAAAACAAAACCGACGACAAAAAAAAAAAAAAAAAAAACAAAGAAAGAAAGGCCGATGAACAGTGCCGGTTGAACAAACCAAACGCACTGTAGCAAATCACTATTAGTGCATTCACGCTTTTTATATATAGAAAAAAAAAAAATGTAGCTACTACTATAACTTTACACATTCACACTTTTATTATGAAAGTGTTGTGAAAAATGTTGTGGATGTAGCACTTCTTTTTTCACAATATCTTTATTTTTAATTGTGGTTGGTTCTAGCATGATATTTTATTTTGACCTATAAGGAATTAACATCTCAACAATTGTGAAAATATTATGACAATTTATTGTGTTAACTTATATATATATATATATATATATATATATATATATATATATATATATATAAAGTGGACCAGACAATATTACCCAAAGGAAAAAAAAAAAAAAAAAAGATGCAACGAAATAGTGCTAAGTATTGAATAAACCATGTTTATTGTTGCTTAAGCGCATTGACGCTTTTTATATATAGACTAGTTAGGGCAGCACGTGCAAGGCATGTGCTTGCTGTGGAAAAAAAAAGTAGTGATTAAGGTCAATTCTAGATTTTATTTATATCACAAGACAAAGATATAAATCATTTGATTTTTAAAGTATATAGAGATTTACATTAATCAAAAGAGACATTAATTTTAAGAATTTTGATAATTATGTCATAAAAAATTAATCTCATTCGTATAAGAATTTTAATCAACCACAAAGTGAGAGTAGCTATTTAACATATAAATAATTACTTTACTGTAATAGTTTTTTAGTACTTACTTGCTAAAGACAATATATCTGCTCTCTAAAAACTTCTGAGAATGATAACGAATATCATCATTTTCCAACAATAAACAACTGAGTTTTGCTAAGAATTTTTTTTTTTTTTTAATAAAAAAAAGATAACTAAAGGCATGTGTCATCGAATTTTTCATTAGATAAATTATAAGTTTTGAAATTTTAAATCTAAAAAATCAACGTTCTTTATATAACAAATAAAACACCTTATATCATCATTCCAACTTTCTAAGAATTTCTACCATTTAAAACTCAAAATACGTAAAGAAAATTTTTGGGATGTTAAAATTTAGTGGGAGTAATTTAGACATTATACAATAAAATATTTTAAGAATCAAAAGCTTTCATTAGGGTTTAACTGAGAGAATAACAATATGACATATTTGCTCTTTTCCAAAATATTAAAGGAAAAATTGTTTGATTTTAAAGTTTAAGGAAGAATTGTAAGCTACTCCAAACATAAAGGATGAAAAGTGTTTTTTTCCTAAGTTTTTGTTTTTGTTTTTGTGTGTAAAACTATATGTTTTTACTTAAAATGGTGTGTAAAGAAAAAAAAAAAACAAAAAGTCAACCCAAGAAAATTGTATATGGAATAGTGAATTTTGGCCTAACAAAGTTTATTAGACCAACAAAAAATTTCTAAAAACACAACAGAATGACACAACATTTTCAAAATACCTTTATAATTTTGTTATATTTTATTTTAACTTGTAAAGAACTAACAGCTTAGCAGTTTTGAAAATATTGTGACAACATCAAGATGTCTTAACATTTTTCACACAAAAAATGCTATGTTCATTACATTTTCACAACAAATCATAAGTAGTAAGTTACTACAAGTTGTTATTGGTGGGCAAAAAAGTAATTTTATTTGTAAGTTTAAATTAGAACTAATAACAATTTACCACCTTTGAATTGTTATGAAAGTGTTGTGAAAATTATTGTGGATGTAACACTTCTTTTTCACAATACTTTTATTTTTAGTTGTGGTTGGTTCTAGTATGATATTTTATTATTTTATTTTGACTTATAATGAATTAACACCTCAACAATTGTGAAAATATTGTGCCAATTTGTGGTGTTAATATTTTATTATAATGTGAAACAGCGCGAATTGGACAAACTAAAAATAATATAGCAAATCTACTACAGCTTTATGCATTCACACAAAAAAAAAAAAAAAAAAATGCAGCCAGCAAAACAGTGAAAATTGAACAAACCAAAACTATTGTAGCGAAATTACTGTAACTTTTTCCATTCACTCTTTTTATATATAGAAATATACATTGCACTTACAATGTAAATTTATATTATAAACACATAAAAATTGGCAAATGTTGTGCACATTTGCAAAATTTGTACATTTTTTTTTTTTTTTTGCAAATGTATATAATATTTGCCACTTTTTGTGTGTATACAATATAAGCTTACATTATAAGTACAAAGTAAACATATAAAGATCCTTTAAAAAAAATAAAAAATAAAAAATAAAAAGGAAAAAGGCAACTCACTAAACCAAAAATACTATTCATAACACTGTTCATGAGTCTATTGGCTCTTTTTATATATAGATTCATGTTGAAATTCATCGTAAATGTAAGAAGAATGTAAAAGGAAGGAACACTATGTCACTTTCCTTTAGAATAGTTAATAATTACTTATCATCAAAACCTCACATTCTTAATACATTTAGCAATCAATGCCACTATCCAGTGAATTCTTTTGGAACACTTCTTTTATTATTTACAATTTTAAGCCATTGGTCAACACTCAACATCACAATCCTATTCATTTTAAATTTATGTTATAATGGTGATTGAGTTGTTGGCTTGATTCATAGTTCATTTTTTGAATCAATATCTTCTTATTCCTTTTATTTAAGCTGTATACAATGTTCATTACAATTTATACTTCACCAAGTAAGAAATGATAATTGATGTCAAATACATGAAATACCAAATTTTCCCTGTAAAACATGAGAAATGCTATGTCTACAATATTTTTATAACAATTTCATAATAAATTTTAAGTGGTAGGTTGTTATTGATTATTATGGGTTGACAAAAAAATAATTTAAATTGTGAATTTAAATTAGAACTAATAATAACTTACTGCCTATAATTTATTGTGAAAATATTGTGAACGTGTCAACTCCTAGTAACATATTCATTCTCCTTTTGCCTTTTAGAGTACCATTTTCCTTCTATCAGGCGAAAAAAAAAATCAGTCATTTTTTAGTGATAAAGACAAGACCGCACAAACAAAGCACACTCAAAAAAAATTATTTTTTAAAGAAGTAGTGCGGCTCAAAAAGTTGTGTGCGCGCACACACACATAAAGTAAGAGAGAGAGAGAGATAGAGTTTAAAAAGATGTATTTCAAAATAAGGATACAGAAAGTAATTAACAAATTTTCAGTGTATGTTTGGTAATTTTTTTTTTTATTAATTTTTTTTTTTGAGTCTAAAAAATTTGTTTGGCAACTCAAAATGGACTGAAAACAAAAACTGTTTTCAAAACTCAATTTGTAACGAAAATTGAAAACTTGCAAAATATTATTTTCAGTTTCTAGTTTTCAAACCAATAAGAACACACGTCTAATTTAATGAATTCATTCTAGTAACAACATATTTCAGTATTTTTTATTTTTTTTTCTTCAAAAAACTTTTTTTTTTTTTAATTTCAACTAACCAAACATGTTTTTGATTTCAAAAAAACAAGAAAATTGTTTTTTCTTTTTATTCCCAAAAACAAGTTCTTGAAAATAAAAAGTAAAAACCGTTATCAAACATAACCTAAGCTTTTTCAACCTAAAAAACAATTGTAATGTTCGTTTCTTTCTTAAAAAAAAAAAAAAAAAAAAAAAAGGAAGAGAAGAAGAAGAAGAAGAAGAAGATAATAGAGCGCTATATCCTTATTGAATATATATATATATATATATATATATATATTTTAAGTTCTACCTGATTATAGTTGACATCATACTCCATACTAATAATAGCAAGTAAGTTGATATGCTACTTAACCTTTTTCATATTACTATTAACTTATGTCTCAGTATTTTTATATTAAATGACTTGTATTTATTGGTGTGAGATATGTAGAATAATATGGACTTCTAATTTACCTAATAATTTTCAACGGTCATCACGAGTTATAATCTTAACTAGCTAAAACATTATTCTTTACTTATTGAGTTAACCAAAACTCACATTAATTGCGTTTTTTTTTTTTTTTTTTTTTTTTTTTTTTTGGGATAAATTCGATAGGCTTTACTCAATAGGTTTTTATTTTTTATTTTTTATTTTATTTATTTTTATTTTTATTTTTTTTATAATTATTATAAATTGGAACTAATAATAAGAGACTTTACACATTAAGTTTAGCCCATCTTATGTCATATTTTTGTATTTAATGGTTTGCACTTATTGGTTTGAACTGGGAAGTTTTACATCATTATACTCTTGAATTATTTGATCATTTGTATTGGTTATCAACAATGATATTAAAAAAAAAAATACATTAGATGTTAATGGTTAAAACATAATAAAATTTATAATTAATGGACAAATTACAACCTACCCACCTGTGATTTGACCAAAATTTAAGTTACATATTTGTGGTTTGAAATTTGACGCTTTACCTATCTGTAATTTAACTAAAATTTAAGTTGCTTACTTGTGGTTTAAAATCCTATGATGCAAGTGTTCCACTGGATTGCTTTTGATCTTGTATTTTTATGTTTTTTGTGTATTTGAAGGAAAAAGACATAAAAGTGAAAAAAATATATATATATTTAACGCTTTTTGAATAGGATTACAAAAATTTATTATGTGATAGGAAATTTTAATTTTGACCAAATGATAAGTTATAATTTGCCCAATAATTTTATTTTCTTTTTTTAGAATCTTTGCCCAATAATTTATTATGTGAGCGTGACCGATGACCATGGCATTACCATTTCAATATTCATTATTAATCGTTACTCCATTTTCAAAACCAGTTCATTTTATATCATTGGTTCGATTTTTCTGAGATTGCGGTACTTTTTTAAATGACAAAAGCTCGGAAAGTCGTCATCATCATCAGGATTCAGAAAAAACAAAAGCAGACCAAACGTTACACAAACAAATACACGTTTTTTCTTTGACGACGGCTCTTCTCTCTGAACTTTGATTAATCTCACCTAACAAAACCAATCTCATCTCTCTCTCTCTCTCACTCAATCGCTCTCTTTCTTGTCTTTCTCTTCTTCTGTTTTTCTACCCCAAAAGTCCACACAAACTTTCAGTAGCGGCCCCGTGCCAAAACCGAGTGGGTTTTGGTCGGCCACCACTCTAGCCACAGGTCAAAAATAAGGTCATGTTCCATGGGCCTTTTCTCTCTTGAATCCACAACAAGTCATTTCATCATCTCTTCAATTCTTTACTGTATGAGTCTTTCTTCTTACAGACCCCAATGAGAATTTCACTCTTTTCATGGCTTTTCTTCATACCCATTTGCTCACTTTTTCTCAGTTTTTGTATCTTTGGGGTGTCTGGTCAATGTCTTGAGAAAACCCTGTTGCTCCAGTTCAAGAACAAACTCAAATTCCATACTACTTCGTCCACAAAACTGGTGCACTGGAATGGTACTCGTGATTGCTGTTCTTGGGAAGGTGTAACCTGCAGCAATGAAAGCGTCAGCAAGGGACGTGTTATTGGTCTCAATCTGACCAACGAATCAATCTTTGGTGGACTTGACAATTCAAGTAGCCTTTTCAGTCTTCAGTATCTCCAGAACCTGAGTTTGGCTTATAACAACTTCAAAAATTCTCGGATTCCACCGGGGTTTGGCAATCTGTCGAATTTGAGTTGTTTAAACCTATCAAATGCTGGCTTTGGGGGGCAGATTCCCATTGAGATTTCACAGTTGACAAGGTTGGTTACACTTGATTTGTCTACATCTTCTTTGTTGAGTGTTTCTATGCTGAAAATTGAGAACCCAGATTTAGCTATGCTAGTTCGGAATTTTTCGGAGCTAAAGGAACTTTATCTTGATGGTGTAAATATATCAGCGCCAGGGAATGAATGGTGTCAATCTTTATCTTCATCAGTGCCAAATCTAAGGGTGTTGAGCATGTCTGATTGTTATCTTTCAGGGCCTTTTAATTCCTCCTTATCGAAGCTTCAGTCCCTCTCAATTATTCGTCTCGATAGTAATCCCTTTAATGCTCCAGTTCCAGAATTTTTTGTAAATTTCACAAATTTGACGTCCTTGCATCTCAGTTTTTGTGGATTGAATGGAACATTCCCAGAAAAGGTCTTCCAAATTCTTACACTGCAAACACTTGACTTGGCAAATAATGAACTACTTCAAGGGGCACTGCCAGATTCTATTGGGAACCTTAAAATGTTGTCAAGAATAGATCTTTCAAGTTGCATATTCAGTGCATCAATCCCAAGCTCTATGGCAAATCTTACTCAATTGGTTTATTTGGACATGTCATCAAACAACTTCACCGGACCAATTCCATCATTCAGCATGGCCAAGAATTTGACCCAGATAAATCTTTCCCATAATAATCTAACAGGTAAGATCGATTCCCTTAACTGGAAAGATCTTCTGAATCTGGTGAATCTTGACTTGGGTTACAATTCACTTGAAGGGAACATTCCGGTCTCTCTGTTTTCCCTTCCATTATTGCAAATATTACAACTTTCCAATAACCATTTTTCTGGTCAGCTTAAATTTAATGTTTCTTCTCACCTACTGAATACCCTTGATTTGAGTAGCAACAACTTGGAAGGTCCAGTACCAACGTCTGTCTTTGAATTTCAAGGTCTGAAGATTCTCTCACTTTCTTCTAACAACTTTAGTGGAGCCTTTCAGCTTGATAAGATTCAGCAGTTGAGAAACCTTTCCAATCTTGATCTTTCATTCAACAGCTTGTCGGTTGAATATAATGAAACTAATTCTCTATTATCTTCTTTTCCCCAAATTACCACATTAAGATTGGCTTCTTGCAAGTTGAAAACTTATCCTTATTTCTTGAGAAACCAATCCAAATTAACCATTCTAGACCTTTCAATTAACCAGATTACCGGAGAGATTCCCAGCTGGATTTGGAAACTTAACAATCTTCTGAACCTAAATATCTCTGAAAACCTCCTGGAAGGGCCTTTACACAATCTTTCTTCTACGTTAACTTTAAGTATCCTAGATCTTAGTTCCAACAAACTCCAGGGGCAACTCCCAACTCTCCCACCATCTGCTACATATCTGGATCTCTCAAGGAATAATTTCAGCTCTGTTATACCTGCTGGCATTGGCAGCCCCCTTTCTGTTGCTTATTTCTTATCTCTTTCAAAGAATCGATTATCTGGCAGTATCCCTGTATCAATATGTGGTGCTCTATATCTTGAAGTTCTTGATCTGTCAGATAATTTATTGAGTGGCGCAATTCCCCAATGCTTCTATGAGATGGGTGAGACTCTATGGGTGCTGGATGTGAGGAGAAACAAACTCAGTGGCAATATATCTGATTCATTTTCAGTTAATTGTGGGTTACGAACTCTAAATCTCAATGGAAACCAATTAGGAGGAGTGGTACCAAAGTCTTTGGAGAATTGCAAAAATTTGCAGGTCTTGGATATGGGGAACAACCAACTAAAGGATGCCTTCCCATGTAACTTGAAGAGCATATCCTCATTGCGTGTCCTTATCTTGCGATCTAACCAATTTTATGGGTCCATTGATTGTGGAGGGCCAAATACCTCTTGGCCGATGCTTCAAATTGTTGACCTGGCTTCAAACAACTTTACTGGTCAGCTTCCAAGGGAATCCATTTCTGCCTGGAAAGCAATGATGGATGATATCCAGTACCTCCAAATTCCAATCCTAAAATTTGATCATATTTATTATCAACATTTGATAACAGTTACCATTAAAGGTTTTGACATCGAGCTGGTTAAGATTCTAACTATATTCACCGCAATTGACATTTCCAACAACAGTCTTGATGGCCCAATACCAGAAGACATAGAAAAGCTCAAATCGCTAATTGTTCTCAACTTCTCACATAATGCTCTTACAGGCCACATTCCACCATCTATGGGAAACTTGACTATGCTAGAATCATTAGACTTGTCAAGCAACAAGCTCACAGGTGAGATCCCTGTGCAACTTACATATCTTACTTTCCTGGAAGTCCTAAACCTTTCATTCAATCAATTGGTGGGGCCAATTCCACAAGGCATGCAATTTGCTACATTTACAAATGATTCATATGAAGGGAACAGAGGATTATGTGGATCCCCGTTGGTGACAAACTGCACAAATGGTACAGCTCCACCACCTTCAGCAACACAAAAATCTGAAGGCACAAGTTCAACTACTTTGATTGGATTTGATTGGCAGTTCATACTGACCGGATTGGGTTTTGGGGTTGGAGCAGCAGTTGTTGTTGCTCCCTTAACATTTTGGGAGAAAGGAAGAAAATGGCATGATGACAGCATTGATAAGATTCTTCTGGTTATTCTTCCAATGATGGGATTGTCTTACACTGGCTGCTATAATGCAAAGGTCGAGGCAGAGGAAGATATTGAAGATGAGAACACAGAAGACAGTGAAGACGGCGACGACGATGATGAAATGGAAGATGAAGAATTTCGTGGCCGGTACTGTGTTATTTGTTCTAAACTCGACATTAGTAGGAAAAGGGTCATCCATGACCCTCTGTGTGCATGCCATAACTCACCCCCCCTTTCTTCTTCTTCCTCTACATGCTCATCTTCTTCATAGTTACATCATCATAGCAAACCCTCTATGCCTTTCTTTTTTCATTTTTTGTACTTTTTCTTTTGTAAATATATACAGAATCATCAAACCAAATGATGGGGTGATGAGATGAGCACATAACTTGAATAATACCAGCTTGTAGCCTTTTTGGCTTGGGAATAATGTTCTTTTTATCTAAATCTGAACTGGGTTTGTTTGTGTGGTTGCTATATAAAAAGCAAGCACTTCAGACTCAAGCTAATGCTCATTCAGGAATTCCAACAAACAGGTGAGCAACATATTAAATTTGTCTATGAAACACATGCGTTCATGCATATAACTTGCACAAGAAATCTCTATAGATAAACCAAGAATTTGTGAGCATCAATACATGAGCACAAACAAGAAAATTTTGTTTTGCAATATGTTGAAGTCCTCTATTAATTGGAGACTCTATGTTATCTTCAATGCAAGTGTGATCCTCATGATATTCCTACACAGTACACAATCTGCATAATTGAGCTGTATCTCATGGTCTAGTTCATGTTCATTGCATAATTAGATTGCGACAATTTTCTGGGGCTTTGTGGTTCTTTCCCTCACATATTGTGTGCCTATTAATGCTTGTTTCTATTCGTTGATTCATGTTAGCTCTGCAATGTGCATAGCCTGGAGTAGAACTGAACGTTTTGAGCTTCACACATTGGCAAAAGCGATCGGTCGTTTGAGGAAACAGCCTGTCATTGATAAGTTAACAAAAAGTTCTCATTCTTTGCCATATCATTTTTTTTTTCATAAAAAATACAACTTACACTAATTAACTTTGCCCAAAAGTCATTTATGTCTTATTATTATTTTTTTATAAGAAATCTTTTATGTACTATAAGTTTGAAGATTTTAGTTTGTTAACTTTACCTAAAAATCATTTTAGTATTTTAAGTTTAATTTTGGTTATTTTAATCTGGTAACTTAATCCAAAAATCATTTTGGCCATTTAAGGACTCATTTAGTATGGTAACTTTGTCCAAAAATCACTCAAACCACCAATTTAAAGGAATAAAATGATTTTTGAGTCAAGTTACTAGATCAAAATAACAACTTTCAAACTTAAAGAAGTAAATGATTTTGAGGTAAAGTTGCTGGACTAAAATGAACAACTTCAAATTTAAAGGACTAAAATAAGTTTGCAAGCAAAATTGCATTTTTGCCTTTATTTTCTTTAGAAGTCGGGTGTGTGTTGGATGACAAGTGTTTTCTACAAAAAACGACTGATTGCAAGTTTGATTTTGAAAATCAGCCTCACTAAAAAAAGAAAAAACAAGAATTGGATATAAAGTTGTTTACCAATCACGTAGAATTCACTAAAATAAAATATTTGTGCACAAGCTATGATTTTTTTCCCCGTAATGAAAAAGGGTGAGGGACCAACTATGACTATCTTACCTGACTAAGACTTGACCAAAGTGGCTTTTTCACTTATTGAGGGATCAATTATTGAGAGGTCTAAATTGAGTTAAGTGACCTCAGACTTCAGCCAAATAAAAACAAAGTGAATTGACCTCACTTCAACTGGCTTTTTAACTTGTTGAGAAATCAATGGTTGAGGGGTCTAGATTGATTCAAGAATCTCAGGGCCACAACTAAGATTGGGCTTTTGGGAAAACACCAACATTGGACTTTCCTTTAAAAAAAATTGTGTAGCCCAACTCTCAATTCCTCTTGGGTCAGAGAGTGCACAGTGAACAGCTTTATACTTCATTTTTAATGGTAAAAAATCATTAGGGTAAAAATTGATATCGAGTCTCCCATGATCAACACCTGCTTACCCCACCACCACAAAACAAAGGTAGAAGAAATACAGAAATTAGAGAGAGAGAGAGGGGGGGGGGGGGGGGGGAGGAGGAGTACCATCTGCACTGAATAGCCGTGGAAAATTGTAAAACATAGGCCTGAAGAATTGTGGACTACAGAAGTA
Source organism: Quercus tomentella (assembly GCA_028535165.1). Taxonomy (NCBI): domain Eukaryota; kingdom Viridiplantae; phylum Streptophyta; class Magnoliopsida; order Fagales; family Fagaceae; genus Quercus; species Quercus tomentella. Next base: position 15,420,498 of record JAPQVY010000012.1, read on the forward strand.
TCTGCGTGTGAATGGATTCTTGAGAAAATGATGATAAGAGAGTCTGAATATGGTTTTTCAAATTGGGTGAGGATGATAACTGATAAGGTGGTTGCTTATGGTTTTTGAATTTGAGTAAATATGATAACTGATGAGGATGATAAGTCATTTTAATTTGAGTTTGGAGCAAGGAGGAGAGTGGAAAGTGCAAGACGTTAGGTGAAGAGTTGACAGAAGCGTGGATAAGAAACTGATAGGATGAGAGACATTAATTACTCATTTAACCCTATTATTTAAAATTTTGTGAGGTTATTTTAAAATGGCATAGATGTACTTTTAGTCCCTACATGTTTTACTTTTTCCATTTTCGTTCATACATTCTATTTTTACCACTTTTAATCCTTCAACCAATTAACGCGTGACATTTAAGTCTTTACCGTCAGCCAACTAATGGGAAAAGCTGAGGTGGCAGATGGAATATCCTATTAACTAATATGGCGCTAATGTGACATTAATGTGGCGATTAAAATATTATTAAAAAATATTATTTGGCATTTTTATATGCCATGTCAGCATTTTAATTTTTTTTTTTATAAAAAGCCATGTCATACAATTTAAACCAAAAAAGAAAATAAATTAAAAAACAAAATCATTTAACAAAAAGTAAATTAATTTTTTTTTTTAAAAACCTTAAATCTAATTTAAACTAAAATCATTTCTTAAAAAAATAAAAAAAATCCTTATCTTTTTAATTATTTTTGTTTTTGTTTTTATTTTTCTTTAACCTCATTAGCTTTAAAAACTATAGCAGCTTTATCTTTTGAGATTATCTTCTTTTTTTTTCTTTGAGATAATCTCAAAAAGACTAACCTCGATGGTCCTCCACCAAATATCCAAATAGATCAAATTCTCTCTTTGAGATAATCTCATCAAAGATTAATCTCAAATTCTCTCTCTCTCTCTCCACCGTCCATGGATAGAATCTCTCACTCTCCACTGTAGGTCCATCGTCGGAGCTCACTCAGCCTTCTTCTCCACCACGCACCGGAGCTCACAAGCAGACCAACGACAAGCAGGTCATGCTTCTCTCTTGATGCGGAGAAAACGATGGGAACAATAGATTTCACTGGAAAAACGAACTCGACCTGTGTGAGAGAGAATGATGCGACGAGGCCAAACTCTCTCTTCGATTGATGAGGATGACGATGATGACGAGGTAGTCGTTTGTCAAGACAGCGTCATTTGACAGAGTGACCGAGGAGGCAGAAACAGTGGGGTTTGATGACATCATTTTGGTGGAGTTAGGGTTGGTGGTGTGAAACGATTTCGTTGGATTTGAGGGGGCAGAAATGATGCCGTTGGATCTGCTCCAAACCCAAAAAATCAGATTTGATCCAAAGCCAAAAACCATAAAATTTTTCTTTGAGTTTTTTGTTACTTGTTGTTGTGTTTGGTTGCTAAGAGATGGGTTTGTTTGGTTGGGTTTGACTTGCTCTTAATCGATGGTGGTGGTGGGTGGTGGGTTTGATTGTGAGAACATGAAGTTTGCTGGGTATTCTTGCTTTTGTTCTGGATTTGATTGTGAGAAGGTGAAGTTTGATTTTGGGTTTGCTCTTGTTCTCTTCGACATGCACTGTTGGTTTCTTTGATTTGTTTCTTGTTTTTTTGGATTTGATAGAGATTAGATTTGGTTGCTGGATTTAGATTCGGGGTTTGTCATATATTAGTTTGGGTGCTGGGTTTATTTCTTGGATTTGGGAAGAACATGAAGAACAAGTTCTTATTTTCTTATTAAAAAAAATAATTTTTAGTTTTGTTTTTTAATTTATTTTCTTTTTTGGTTTAAATTGTCTGATATGGCTTTTTATAAAAAAATTAAAATGCTGACATGACATATAAAAATGCCAAATAATATTTTTTTAATAATATTTTAATCGTCACATCAGCGCCACGTTAGCTAATAGTGTGTTCCGTCTGCCACTTTAGCTTTTCCCGTTAGTTGGCTGATGGTAAGGACTTAAATGTCATGCGTTAATTGGTTTAAATTGTCAGTGTAATATTGTGACATTATTGACTTTATTCCTTAAACAGAAAAGCTATTGGATATAGGATGAAGGTATTTTTTACTTAAAAAAAGACTCATTAAATAGAGAAAATATTAAACACTCATCAAACTAACCAATTAAAAGAAAAGAAAAGATTAAAAAAAAAGAAAAAAAAGAGAAAAAGATAAGATAAGATAAGAAAAGATAATGATATAGATAGAATAATGATAACAGAGTAAGGAAACCAAATATAAACCAAATACAGGAAAACAAATACTGAATGACAACTCATAAAAGCAAACGTAATTTGCTGTAATACAGAGAACCCAACAAGCATGAGGCATCTAAATAGAGATCATCACAGATACTTACATTTTTGTAGTTAACTACACTTCAAGTCCAAAGTCCAAACAATCCATTAGAATTGGAGGACAGAGCACACAAAAATCTTGAAGATCCACACCCCGGCACACGTTCCTTGAAGTTTAGATACAAAAATCTTGAAGATAGACACCTCAATGCACATTCCTTGAAAAAATATACCCCAATGCGCATTCCTTGAAGAAATATGTGAAAGATACTACCCAGTGCACATTCCTTGAATAAATATGTGAAAAAAATTAAAGTTGAGGTTGAAATAGGTCTATTTTACACAAATATTTGATTTGTTTCTAGGATATAAGAAGTTGTTCATGAATTAGAAAACCAAAATAAAAAAGACCAATGTACATTGACATACACACACTGTTGAGCAGGAGCAAATTTGAGGAGAACAAATAGAAAAAATGATGATAGTGGTGTGTGGTCATATTTTTTAGATAGTGTTTTACATAGAAGTTAAAGAAACATTTTTATTAAGTTTTACCCCTACTTAAACGTAGGCTGTAAGGGTATTTTGGAATATAAAAAATGTCCAGTCCAAAGAGGAGAAGCTCCTTAAATAGTAGTATAGATAACGTTGGAGTTTGCTTTCAGTTGTTAGAGTCCTAATAGGTTAGGTAGTTGAGTCATTGTAGCTCAGGTTGTGGGCAGTTCCTTGTTTTTAGATTGTAAATGTAGTGGAATCCTTATTTTTCGATTGTTAAGTTGTAACAACTGGTATAAAACCAGCCAAGTATTATTGAAGAAAATGGCATGATGATTGCATTGATAAGATTCTAATGGTGATTTTTCCAATGTTGGGATTGTCTTTCACTAGCTGCTATAATGCGAAGGTTAAGGAAGATGAAACTATTGGAGATAAGAACACAAATGACTGTGAAGACAATAGTGATGAAGATGAAATGGAAGGTGATGAATTTGGCGGCCAATACTGTGTTTTTTGTTCTAAACTCGAAATCAGTAGGAAGAGGGTCATCCATGGCCCTCAATGTACATACCATAACTCACCCCCTATTTCTGCTTCTTCCTCTACATTCTTCATAGTCACATCATCTTTGCAAAGTCTCTCTCTCTCTCTCTCTCTCTCCCCTATTTTATTTTATTTTAAATTTTTTCTTCTTCTTTTTTTTAAGATAAATATGGACTCATCAACCCAAATGGTTGGGAACATCTTTCTCTCACATTTATGTGAATTCATGTTGAAATTCACTGTGAATGTAAAAGGAAGAAACACCATCACTTTCCTCTAGAATACCTAATAATCACTCATTGTCAAAACCTCACATCCTCAATACATTTAGCAATCAATGCCACCATCTAGTCTATTCTTTTGGAACACTTCTCTTATTATTTACGATTTTAAGCCATTGGTCAACATCACAACCCTATTCATTTTGAATTTATATTATAATGATGATTGATTTGTCAGCTTGATTCATAGTTCATTTTTTGAATCAGTATCTTCGTATTCCTTTTATTTAAGTTGTATACAATGTTCATTAGCATTTTACTTCACCAAGTAAGAAATGATAATTGATGTCAATACATGAAATACCAAATCTTTCCAATAATATAAGATAACTGCTATGTCCACAACATTTTCATAACATTTTCACAATAAATTTTAAGTGGTAAATTGTTATTGGTTGTTATGGGTGGGCAAAAAAGTAATTTAAGTTGTGGATTCAAATTAGAACCAATAATAACTTACCGTCTATGATTTTTTGTGAAAATGTTGTGGATGTAGCACTCCTCATAACAAAGTACACTCATATTTTTTTTTTTTTTTTTAAAGAAGTAGTGCAGCTTAAAAGTTGTGCACACACACAGAGAGCAAGAGAGAGATTTTAAAAAAACGTATCTATACTACTATTTAAGGGCTTCCCCCATTTGAACCGGATTTTTTGTGTGTTCCAAAATACCCCTATAGCCTACATTTACGTAGGGGCAAAACTTGGTAAAATACTTCTTTAATTCTCACTAAAACATTGCCTACAAAAGATAACCTCTCCTGATGGTTTTCAAATTGGTTTATCCATTTATTAAAAAAAAAATTAAAACAAACACACATTTCCTATACTGATAAAAAAAAAAAAAAACACATCTACTGTTATTGCAAAAAAAGAAAAAACTCTACACCCAAATTTTAGTCACACAACTCCAAACTTCTACCCAACAATTTTAAATGTCCCCATTATCATTAAGCAATTATTAAGCAGTTATGATGTTATCAAATTACTTCCCATCTCCAACTCTCTAACATATATCACGTTGCTTTTTCTTTTTCTTTTTTTTTTTCTTTTTTATGTGTATAATTCTCCCTATACTCGACTATCTAAAGAGTTCATTATCTACATTGACCATGGTCAATAATATTTCAAATCATTGGCTTCTTTCTCCTTCAGGTTTGTTTCAGTTTTATATTTTCCTTTTGTTTCAGTTTTAATTCTCACTAAAACATTGCCTACAAAAGATAACCTCTCCTGATGGTTTTCAAATTGGTTTATCCATTTATTAAAAAAAAAATTAAAACAAACACACATTTCCTATACTGATAAAAAAAAAAAAAAACACATCTACTGTTATTGCAAAAAAAGAAAAAACTCTACACCCAAATTTTAGTCACACAACTCCAAACTTCTACCCAACAATTTTAAATGTCCCCATTATCATTAAGCAATTATTAAGCAGTTATGATGTTATCAAATTACTTCCCATCTCCAACTCTCTAACATATATCACGTTGCTTTTTTTTTTCTTTTTTTTTTTTCTTTTTTATGTGTATAATTCTCCCTATACTCGACTATCTAAAGAGTTCATTATCTACATTGACCATGGTCAATAATATTTCAAATCATTGGCTTCTTTCTCCTTCAGGTTTGTTTCAGTTTTATATTTTCCTTTTGTTTTTATGTAACTAATAATGTACTTCATATATTGTAATTGTTTTCTTAATTTTATAATCACTATGAAATTAGAGGGTGAGAGAGAGAGACTTACTCTGGTTGTGATATAGGTCAATGATGGCATTATACTTAGAAAGAGCATGTAATTAAGAAACTTATCTCTATGTTGCTTCAAGTCTTTTCTCTTTCAGGTTTGATTTTTTCTAAATTATCTTTATCTTTTTTTTTTTTTTTTAATTCTTTTGTTAGCACTATATAGATTTTCATTATTAAAACTAGCCTCTGAGCACACCCTCACACGCATGCTCAAAGGCTTTTATATTTTTTTGGTAAAAGTTAATAATTTGCATCTATTATAAATTAAGATTACTATATTTTTCAATCACAAAAAAACCTAGGGTGTGATGCGTGTTATGCGTGGAGAAAGGTTGATAATTTTAATATTTGGTACAAATGTATAACACTTATCACACCCCTAAGTATTTTAGTGATTGGGAAATGTAATAGTCCTAATTTATAATTGATGCAAATTATTAACCTTTACAAAAAAGAAAAAGAAAAAGAAGAAGAAGAGCTTTTGAGCATGCGCGTGAGTGCGTGCTCAGAGGCTAGTATTTTGTAATTATCACGCGCTTTTCAGAGGCTCTTCTATTTTTTTGGGAAAAAGTTAATAATTTGCATCAATTATAATTTGGGATTACTACATTTTCCTATTACAAAAAAAACCTAAGGATGTGATGAAGAATTATTTCACCTGCAAAAGCAACTTATATTGCATATATATATATTTGGTTACTTTTCATCTTTAAATGTTTTCTTAACAAATAAACCTAACTGGAGAAAAGGAAGAAATAATGATAATGAAAAAAAAAGGGAGAAAATTGCACTGTAAAATATGTGAATAATGTTTACCTTTGACTTTACAAATAATAATAAATTAGGTTAATCAAATGTATTATACTGTCTACAAAAGGAAGAAAAAATGACTCGCTCTTGTAAATTCCAAATACTTATTAAACTTGCATGCTTTCAATATAGAAATCAAAATGTTTCAAAGGTTCTACACATTCGTTTTGTCACATTTTTAACCCATGGCACTAACAAAAAGATAAAGTACCAAAAAACATAGAATTTCATAAAGGTAATCGATCACAAAAATAAGAATTTCATAAAGGTAATCGATCACAAAAATAATACATATAGAATTTCATAGACTTGAAAGAGTGTGATATCCTTCGAATCAGTGCTTAAGGTTGAAACAAAGACTCATATTTTTAACCCCAACCAACATTTCTTGTGATTTGTAACAACTGTATAACTACCACCATTTCTAAACATGAATTTTCTTATATTTCTAAACGTAAATTTTCTATTTGAACTCATATTTCTAAATGTGAATATTTCAAAAATATATATATGAGTTCTATTTGAACTCAAAATTTCTTATATTCACATTTTTAGATATGAGTTCTATTTGAACTCAAATTACCTTTTGATATTTTTTTTTCAACAAAAAATTTAGTTGAACGTTGACTTAGAGTTTAGAGAAACTGTACACCTAAATTTTAGTCACACACAACTCCAAACACTACAAGAAATCTGGGTTTAGGCGGCGCTTTTTTTAGCGACGTTTTTAAATTCGCCGCTATAAGTAGTAAATTGTGACGTTTTTAAAAAACGCCGCTAAAGAGTGATCCTTTTGCGACGTTTTTCTTAAAACGTCGTTGTAACCCAAAACAATAGCAGCGTTTCTTAAAACGCCGCAAAAGGAACTGTTTTAGCGGCGTATTTTTTGTTTATAGCGACGTTTTCTAAAAACGGCGCTATAGTTTTTAAAGAACTCCCACCATATTTTCAAAAAAATTTTGGGGTAACAAATAGCGACGTTTGTATAAACATATAGCGACGTTTTCAAAAACGTCGCTATATGTTTCCCCAAAATTTTTATCCTCTTCCCGTTCAAAATTTCACTGAGTGGGAAAGTTCCCACCGTTTCTTCTTTTTGTTTTGGATAAACATATAGCGACGTTTTGGATAAAGATATAGCGACATTTTCAAAACGTCGCTATATGTTTCCCTTTCAAAATTTCACTAAGTGGGAAAGTTCCCCCCATTTTGTCCTTTTTTTTTTTTGGTCTCCTTTCCTTACACGTTTTTTCAGTCCTTTTTCTTTCTTATCACTCTTTTTCTTTCTCAAACAAACTTCCCTTCCCACTTCCATATTCTCCCCCCTCCCACCCTTATCACTTCTTCACACTTAGCTATTGCCAGCCATTGCCACCGCCAACCCATTCATGTACGAGTTCTTCCCTCTCTAGCCACCACCTCTGCCACTACCATTCTTTTTTCCCTCTTTCTTGGTGTTCAAGTTTCTTTAAAGTGTAAGTCTTTGTGTTTTGGCTTATGGGTTTGCTTTGATCATGGAGTCTTTGTATTTTGGCTTATGAATTTGCTTTGATTTAGTTTTTCTTTAATAGGTCATGGAACTTTTGTGCTAATTTTTTTTGTTTGCTTGTTTGGTTGGAGTTTGGTACAGAAAACTCTTATTCAAATTTGGATTTTTGAGCAAAAAGTCCTAAGCATCAAAGGCTAAATCATTGTAAGTTTATGTACAAGTTTGTAAATCTTGTTTTTTTTTTTTTTTTTTCCTACAATTTTTCTGTAGTATTTAGATTTTGAGTTTTTTTTGTTATTAGTTTTGTGGTTTAGCTAGCTTCAAATTAATTTTTTTAAAAAGCTCACTACCCACTAATGTGTAAATAATCTCAACTAAATGCTCTTTATATGTATATATATATATATATATATATATATATATATATATATATATTTATTGTTACTAAATTTTCAAGCACCATGATTCATTGACATTGGACATTTGATGTTGTGGAATAATGATGATAGGTCTATTTGATCTATTACAAGCTTATTGCAAGCATATGTTAGTTATTGTTGAATTTTTAGTAGTTTTATATAGATTTTTAATATTTTTTTTTAAAAATAATGAGTAGGTTTTGCGACGTTTTAAAAACGTCACTAAAAAGCAAAAGGAAAATGCTTTTGTGACGTTTTTGAAACGTCGCTATTGGTGTGATTATTTGCGGCGTTTTATAAATGTCGCTAAATGTAATTTCTTATATTATGTACGAAAATGTTATATTATTTAGTGACGTTTTATAAAACGTCACTAAAAGTTTCTGAACGCCAATAAAGAGTACCATATAGTGACGTTTTTCAAAACGTCGCAATAGACCTATAGCGACTGCTCTATTGCGACGTTTTCAAACGTCACATAAAAAAAAGGTCGCTGTAGGCCATTTGTGTCTATAGTGACGTTTTTTGGGTTTTTAGTGACGTTTTACAAACGTCGCCTAAACCCAGATTTCTTGTAGTGAAACTTCTACCCAACAATTTTAAATGTCCCCATTATCATTAAGCAGTTATGATGTTATCAAATTACTTACCATCTCCAACTCTCTGACATATATCACATTGCTTTTATTTTTTATTTTTTATTTTTTAATTTTTTTTAATGTTTATAATTCTCCCTATATCCAACGATCTAAAGGTTTCCTTATCTACATTGGCCATGGTCAATAATATTTCAAATCATTGGCTTCTTTCTCCTTCGGGTTTGTATCAATTTATTTTATATTTTCCCTTTGTTTTTATGTAATTAATAATGTACTTCATATATTGTAATTGTTTTCTTAATTTTATAATCACTATGAAGTTAGAGGGTGGGAGAGAGAGACTTACTATGGCTGTGATATAGGTCAATGATGGCATTATCCTTAGAAAAAGCATGTAATTGAGAAACTTATCTCTATGTTGCTTCAAGTCTTTTCTCTTTCAAGTTTGCTTTCTTCTAAATTATCTTTATCTCTATCTTTTTTTTTTTATAATTCTTTTGTTAGCACTGTATAGATTTTCATTATAAACATAATAAAGAATTATATTAAAGTTACCTAATATATGTTAATACCTAATATATGTGTTAGATGAAGATGACATTGCCATTTTTAATTTTTGTGCTGCAATCGGTTATATGATTTTATTCCAATGTCACAAATTTCAAATTTCATGTCTTTGATTATTAATAAAGTCAAAAATTGCCAAATCAAAAGATGAAAAAAAGAGATATAAAGTAAAGTCAAAGAACTTTCTCAAAATAAAAAAAGTAAAGTCAAAGAAAGGAAAAAAAAAAAAAAAAAAAAAAAACAATAGACAAAATAATAGTTGTTATAGAAATTGCATAAAGCATCTTGTGTTGAATCTCATTTATAAGTAGTGGAAGTATTTTATGTGTCTTGATATTCCTCCTCTAGCAAATGATATTTTTAAGGATTACTAGGATTTTTTCATTAGCAGAATCTATATTATATTTTAGTTACTCAATAAATTAAAAAAAAAAATCATATTTTTAGTGGCTTTCTTGGTGGATTTCTATTGAATATTGATGATTACTTGTTCTAAGCTTATTTTATGTATTTACTATCAGATTGTATCAGTGGTGGCTCTAGGATTTTTTCTTAGGGGGGTTAGTAAGAAGATACATCTTAGGTAAAATACGAATCTTATGGTCTAAATGACTTTCTTATTACAAATTTGTCTATAGTACGTACTAGTAATAGAATAAAAAATAAATTATAGATTCATTTGACATATTTTTTCTTAATATAATGAACATGTTAATTGTTTTTGTTAAGTGAATTTTAATTATTACTACTTAAAATAATTTTATTTATTAGTTTTTGATGATTATATGTTTACATTGTACTATCAATGTAATATTTATATTATAGATAATTATACTATACACGTTTGCAAAAACTATACAATATTGTACACATTTGTTTAGAACCAATGTAAATATTACAATGATAGTACAATGTAAACTATGAATTTTCCATTAGTTTATTTCAAATTTATTAAGATCTAAATGGGATTTTTAAAACAGTTTTAGATGAAAAAAAAAATTACTTTGTTGTTGGGCTTACTATTTCTCCCAGATTTTAGATAAAATTGGATTGTTGTTAGGCATTTTTTTGTATTTAAAAAGATCAAAATATTGTTAAGATGATCATAATTAAACTTGTGGGGTAATTTCCCGCACAAGCTATTTGTCCGCTTTGGGAAGCCAAGCCTGCACGGTTTTATTCTACAAGCGACATGGGAAGACTTTGAATGCAGTCCCACATCGGCAAGAGAAGCGCCCCACCCATGCCTTATAAGCGCTTGGTGCAAGCATGAGTGAACCACTACTACTTATCGAGAAATAACTTATCGAGAAATATGGACAAATGGCAGGTGGTAGTTATACAGTTTTTACAAATCACGAGAAATTTTGGTTGGGGTTAAAAATATGAGTCTTTGTTTCAACCTATATGCACTAATTCGAAGGATAACACACTCTTTCAAGTCTATGATATTCTATATGTATTATTTTGAGATCGATTACCTTTATGAAATTCTATGTTTTTTGGTACTTTATCGTTTTGTTAGTGCATGGGGTTAAAAATTTGACAAAATGAATTGTAGAACCTTTGAAACATTTGGATTTCTATATTGAAAACATCAAGCATGCAAGTTTAATAAGTATTTGGAATTTACAAGAGCAAGTCATCCTTTTTCTTTTCTTTTTTTTTTTCTTTGTAGACAGTATAATACATTTGATTAATCTAATTTATTATTATTTGTAAAGTCAAAGGTAAACATTATTCACATATTTTACAGAGAAATTTTCTCCCTTTTTTTTTCATTATCATTATTTCTTCCTTTCCTCCAGTTAAGTTTCCTTGTTAAGAAAACATTTAAAGATGAAAAGTAACCAAAAAAAAAAAATGTCTATGCAATATAAGTTGCTTTTGCATGTGAAATAATTCTTCATCACACCCCTAGGTTTTTATGTAGTAATCGATTATAATTGATGCAAATTATTAACTTTTTCCTAAAAAAATAGAAGTGCCTCTAAAAAGTGTGTCATAATTACAGAATACTAGCCTCTGAGCACGCACTCAGAGGCTCCTCTATTTTTTTGGTAAAGGTTAATAATTACATCTATTATAAATTAGGATTACTACATTTTTTAATCAAAAAAATACCTAGGGGTGCGATAAGTGTTATGCATTTGTACCAAATATCAAAATTATTTACCTTTCTCCACACATAACACTCATCACACCCCTAGGTTTTTTTGTGATTGAAAAATATAGTAATCCTAATTTATAATTGATGCAAATTATTAACTTTTACCAAAAAAATAGAAGAACCTTACGCGCGTGCTCATATGCTAGTTTCAAAATAAGGTTTTAGAAAGGAAGTAAAAATTAAGCTTTACCAACCTAAAAGAACATTTAAGCAAGTATAAATAATAGCTAGTAAGTTGATATACTACTTAACCTTTTCATATTACTACTAACTTATGTCTCAATATTTTTATATTAAATGACTTGTATTTATTGGTGTGAGATATGCAGAATAATGTGTACTTATAATATACCTAATAATTTTCAATTATCATCATGAGTTATAATCATAACTAGCTAAAACATTATTCCTTAAGCAATTAGTCCTGTAGGGGTATTAGGCCCAGTAGAATGTATCGGGCCAAGGTCCCAGCTCGAAGACACCTCATAAGTCCAAGGATGGATAGACATGGGATAGAGGTCAGTACTGATAAATAAATGAAGGGATTTAGGCGTTATGTTCCAGAGAAGTGATCCGAGGATGAATGCTTCCTCGGCTAGGCAAAGTCAAGGTCAGAAGATGCAGTATGACATCAAGAGTAACGTTCTGGACGGTTCCACTGATGAGGATAAGTATTTAGAAGGAACAAGACAAAGGGAGGCCATGAAATATCTAAAGGGAAAGCTGCTACCACCACATTAAATGCTCTGCAGCTAACTCTCTGGCCGCATTAATGAAGAAGTGATACCTGAACAATATCTTTCAGCCTTACAGCTACTCCTCAAAGATTTCAAGAAGGTGCTAATGAGACAAGGATCAACACCAGCAATCTGGTCTACACATGGAGGATAAAGATGAAGGAAGAAGATAGTATAAAATAGAAAGGAGACCCTGAGGGGAAGGGATCGAGAAATAAAGAGAAAAACGCTGTAACAATCAAGAATTGAACTTGTAATCTAACTTGAGAGAAATATATAAGAAATGATCTCCTCAGACTGTGCCGAGGACAATTTTCTTTAGAATAAACCAGTCTATCTTCATTTTCTTGTCATCTGAATCCACTTTACTTGTTGTCTGTGTTAGGTTCTAAAGACTTAGGTTGTTATGTATTTAGAACTTTAATTTGTATTGCTGGCAAACCATGATCAAAACAATGTGTTTAGAAGTGTTTTTAGTCTAGCTCAAAGTTGTGCTTTTATGTAAAGTTGGAATCGAGTTAAAGCAGGAAAGCATTGTGTCTTTCGGTTTGGCTCGATCGATCGAAGCTCGGGCAGAATGATTTTCTGCAGATTTTTCCAACTCAGCCCTAAGTGTTTTAAAACGTTTTTAGGGTTTCTTATTTGTCATAAGTATAAAAGGTAAACCCTAGCCACGTTTTAGTGTTGCTCATAATTGCGGTTTGTGTAAATCTCTTGTGAGATCTAGAGGAGTTTTCCTTTACACAAACTTAGGGTTTTCAAGAAGAATATTTATCTACGCCTTGATGATCAATTCAGTTGCTGCCATTGAAGCTTAAAGAAAACACAAGTGGGTGTGCTTGTATCTGGTGGTGAATCCAAGAAAGAAGGAGTCTGTGGATTCGAAACTTGCACGTGGTCGTGTTAGTAAATTCTACTGGTTGGTAGCAATAAGAAGTCAAGCGTGGGGGCTTGTAAGTCTTATTATATGAACTTCGATTCTTTCAAGATAGTGGATTCAAGTTTACCTTGAGGATAGCTAGGTCAAATCCTCCCCAGGTTTTTACTAGTTTGGTTTCCTGGGTGATCATATCTTGTGTTATTTATTTTCCGCTGCTTTGCATAATTTGATCTTTGTTATTGTGATAACCTAGACTTGTTAAATTGGACTAAGTAACAACTTGGCTAATTACCTAGGTTAAATCAATTGTTTAAGGGGTCTAAAAACTATCAAGTGGTATCAGAGCAGGTAGCTCTTTTGTTGTTGATCTTTTGATCACTGAGCTGATTCTTGACCCCTGTTGTCATGGAACACGGACACTCTCTAGTTATTCCTCCTCACTTTGATGGGAATAATTATGCTTATTGGAAAGTAAGGATGAAAGCATTCCTGAGATCGATTGATGAGAGAGTTTGGAACTCCGTTGAATACGGATGGGAGAAGCATATTACTCCTATTAGTGAATGGCAAAATTCTTAAAAAGAAGCAGCCTCGTTCAATAGCAAGGCTATGAATGCTATTTTTAACGCTGTTTCTATGGAGGAATTTAAGAGAATCTCTAATGTTGAGGTTGCTCATACTGCTTGGAATATCCTCCAGACTGTGCATGAAGGCACAAAGGCTGTCAAAATCAATAAATTGCAGCAATTGACTTCTAAATTTGAAAGCATTAGGATGTCTGATGATGAATCTTTTGATGAATTCTATGCTAAATTGAATGATATTGTTAATTCTGCTTTTAACTTGGGTGAAATCTATGATCAACCTAAAATTGTTAGGAAGATTCTTAGATCTTTAACTGAAGACTTTAGACCCAAAGTGACTGCCATTACTGAAAGCAAGGATGTGGACTCCATCCCTGTTGATGAACTTGTAGGATCTCTTCAATCCTATGAGTTGGATCTACCCAAAACTACCAAATCCAAATCAATGGCTCTTAAGTCAGTTGATGATGTTGAAGGAGGTGGATTTTATGATGAGCTCTCTGCTACAGAAATTGCTTACCTTGCCAAGAATTTTAGAAACTTTCTCAGGAATAGTAATAGAAAGGCAAGAGGTACGAACACTGCTGAACCTAGAAACTTAAGGAAGTATGATCCCACTAAGGTTAACAATAATGATAAACCTAGAGAAAAAGTAGGTCAATCTTCCAATAACTCTTTGGGCTCTCAGTGTTTTGGATGTCAAGGGTATGGACACATGAAATCTGAATGTCCTACCTATTTGAAGTTTAAGGGTAAGGCTATGGCTGTAACCCTTAGTGATGGTGAAGTTTCTGATAATGAGTCTGATTGTGATGAGGACGGAAACTTCATTGCTTTCACCGCTATTGCTATAGTCGATGAGAGCATATCTATTGAAGAGAACCCTTCTGATGGGGAACTCTCTGAAGATGCAAATCTTCAAGGGGCCTATAATAAACTTTGCAAAGTTGCTGCAAAGGATGCTATGAATGTTGATCTTGGCCTAAAGAAAATTGAATCTCTTGAGCTTGAAAAGAAGAATTTGCTTGTTAAACTGTTTGATGCTAATGAACTTTTGAACAATGTGAAAACTGAGAATATGCTTTTGCTTGATAAAGTTAAATCTTTGGAACTTGATTTATCTGTTGCTAGATCTGCTAGTTCTAAACTTGATCAAATGCTAAGTGTTAAAAAGTTTTTTTCTGTCAAAACTGGATTAGGTTATGTTGAAAGCATCTCAGTGTCTGCTCCTCATTCCATAAAGTTTGTTCCTTCATCTTCTTCTTCTGAACCTTCTGTGAGTGAGATAGTGAGTGAAACTGTCAAACCCCCTGTGAGTGAGGTTGTTAAACCCATAGAAGTTTCATCATCTAGGAAGATTAGGGTTGATCTGAAAGAGTCTAAGTCTAAGAAGCCTACCCTATTTAAGGACAAGACACATGATAAGCCTGCATGGATTTGTCACTTTTGTGGAAAGTATGGACACATTCATCCAAACTATTACAAGCTGCAAGCTACAAAGAGAGCAAACAAACCAAAAGTACCTGTGCCTCAAGCACAAGATCCTATGGTACTTATTGATGAATTGGTAAAGGCTTTAAACCTTTATTCCAATCCTGGAGTTGGTAATCCTTTAAACCTTTATTTCAATCCTGGAGTTGGTAATCATTCCCATGTGAATAAGAACTCCAATGCTCATGGTGCATCTAAAAGGTTTTGGATGCAAAAGACTCGAACTAACTGAGTTTTTCTGACATGGTCCTTTTGCTTCATTGCTCTACCCTTTGTGACCATTGTTCTTTGGTTTTGTTGTGTTTTTTGTTTTCTAGGATTTGCATTGCATAACATTCATGCATTTCATTCTAGGTGTTTTTTTTTAATAAAAAAAAAAAAAAAAAAAAGGGAAGCAAATTTTGTTTTGTACTACTCTTCTTGGTTTTTGAGAACAAGGTTGGTCAATTTATTTTCACATAACATGTTGTTTGTACCTTGTTTAGCTTTGTTTAGCTTACTTATTGCACTTGACTAGTTGAAGCTTTGTAGTGCATGTTGTGTGGGAAAGATGTTTATAGTTTTTGATTACTTTGTCTTAATCTTAAAGTCACATGTTTTTGACTGTCGGACTTGAAATTTTTGAGAAATGCATAAATAACCATCTCACCACTATTCACTAGCCAATCATGAACACCTTAGTGCATATCATAAGATTTTGTGCTCGAGAAAGTGTAGCACATGCACAAAAAGAACATAAGGTGAAGACTCGGTTTAAATTGCTTAATTCTTAAAATTAAAATTGGTGTGTACTATTAGGCTTGATGCCAAACTCACATGACTTAAAATTGGTATGTATATTATTAGGCATAAATACAAGAAACTTACATGATTGCAAGTTTATGATCTAGGAGATGTGGGAGTTATATGATGTAACTCTTTAGGTGATAGTCTCTTTTAAATTCTTTGTGATGAATTTTGTAGACTTTGTGATTGATTGCTATTCACATATCACCTCACATGTATCTCAAGCTTTTGCTAGTTGCACACACTACACGAGTTACTCTTTGCTAAACTTTGTATATGTTAATGTGTGTGTTTATGGCCTGACCAACCAAGTTTTTGCAAATACTTTGAATTTTGTGCAAAATTAATTTGTTGCTTGAAAATTGTGGAGAATGCAAGAAATTTTGTTTTTGGGAATTTGGGCTTAAAATTCTTGTTTTGAAAATCATATCATCACATACTCATGCATATTGTTCTTAAATTTCAATGCTTTAAGTTGATTCTAAATGTTTTTCAAAAAAAAAAAAAAAAAAACTGTGTTTTTTTCTCAAATTTAGTGAGCCTCTGCCCATTTCGATCGATCCATTCTGTTTTTCGATCGATCTAGAATTTTTAAAATATGTTCGAGAGAGCCTCTGTCCGTTTCGATCGATCGAAACTGTTTTTCAATCGATCGAACTCTTTTCAAAATTCTTAATAGAGTCTCTGTCTATTTCGATCAATTGAGGCTGTTTTTCGATCGATCGAAACTCGTGAAACATGTTTTTTAAAAGGTCAGAATGTTTTTTTCCAAAAGGTACTTTTTCAAAATTTTCAACCTTTCCTCTCTCTCCGACTTGGCTAAGGCTCCACCAAAGATTTTTTGTCGTTTTCCTCCGGAATTTTTGCAAGGTTTTTGTCTTTCAAAGCCGGTAAGTCCCTTATGCCCTTCCTTTTGCATTTTATTTCTTGATTTCATGCATTTTTCTTGCATATTCATTGGGTATTTTTGACACTTTCTATATATTGGGGTTTTTGATGATTCAAACCTTTTTTGGTGAAATTGATCAATGGGTTTTTGTTCTAGGATGTTATTATCATGATTCTTGTAGTTTAATTTGATCAATTCTGTGGTTTTTGAAAAATTGAAAATTCTAGGGTTTGAAATTGATCCGATTTGGGGATTTTGTCAAAATTGAGTTAAATTGATGAAATTGACTTGTTAAATTGATGTATTTGGTCATTATTTTTTATACTCTACTATGTCTAATGATAAATTCGTCAATATCTTTCAAATTGAACAAGTGGTTTTCAAAATTTTGGGGTTTTTGTGTTAATACCTCTATGTTCAAGCCAATTTTGTGCATTTGAATTTTTTGGACTTAATTGCACTGCATTAGGACATGCATCATGCCATTTATTTTGCTCATGCATCATATAGATTTTTATTCTATATTTTTTTATGCTAACTTGCAGTCTGCCCTTGGTTTTGGTTTTTGTGCTTTTTGTTCTTTTGCTCTGTGTTTTGGTCCTTCTCCTAGCACCATGCCTAGGAAAACTAGAGCCCATAGGACCCCTTCTACTTCCTCTGAGTCTCCCTCTAGGAGTGAGTTGTTTAAGATTGATAAGTGCAGAGAGGCCCTTGAGAATTTGAACTGTAAGCGTAAGATTTGGGCTGAGCGTTCTGTGATTTTAGATGAGCTTGATCCGGCCATTAGAGCTAACTTTGAGTCTAGAGGTTGGTTGTCTCTCTTAGAGATAGATCATCCACCCCCGACCGCCCTGATTAGAGAGTTCTTCTCGAATCTCTCTTGTCACGTCTATGATGCCAATACCCTTGTTCGGAGTTGGATACGAGGTGTTTCGTTCACCATTACTCCTCGGGTAGTGGCTGAGGCTCTTGGGGTTCCGGTTGTTCGGGAGCCTGTCTATCCCTATGATGAGTCACCCTCATTAGATGTTGTCATGTCATACATCACTGGGTCATCTATCCGGTGGGGTTCTGATCATCGAATCACGTCTGCTGAGCTTACCGAGACTGCCTATCTTTTCTTTAGGATAGCGTGTCATTCGTTGTGGCCTATTTCTCACTTCCATACCATCCCTTTAGAGCGATGTGTGTTTTTGTACGCTTTTGTTTCTGGGGCGTCTATCAGTTTTCCTCATTTGTTCCTTCGTTCTTCGAACGAGTTTCATAGGAGTTCTGCCGTAGGGCATGCGCTTATTCATCCTATTTTCATTCATAGGATTTTGCTCTTTTTAGGTCTAGATGGTTTACCGTCTGGTGAGCTTGTGCATGTTGTTGCTCCCATAGGTGCCTCCTTTCTTCGACAGAGGGCTGCTCACCTTAGAGTTGCTCCTTCTCATCCTAGAGGTGCGTCATCTAGTAGTATTCCCCCTCCTCCCTCTTCTACAGGTGTTGATGCTACTCAGACATCGGGTGCTACTGCTGATGATGTTGTTCCTCCATCGACTGCTCTGGATGATTCAGACATTCGTCGTACGTTGGATCATGTCTTGACCGTTCAGGCAGCTCATGGACAGATTTTGGTGGACATGCTCGATGAGATCCGTGCCTTGCATGCGGAGTTGGCGCAGTTTCGACCACCTCCCTTTTGATGATGGATTTTTGTTTGCCCTTTGGCATTCTGTCACAAAAAGGGGGAGTACTTTGTAGAGTTTTGGCTTTCAGGGGGAGTATATGTTTTTGGTTGGAGCTTGTGGAGTTTAGATTGTATCTAGGTGCTTCACTTTGTACTTTACTTTTTTAGCTCTTGCCATGTTTTTGATGGGATATTCATGTTAGGGGGAGTTGTTTTTTTTTTTTGTTGGTACTTTATATGTTTCTTGTTTCAAACTGTTCATTAATTTATATTTATGAGTTATTCATTGATATATGTCTTTATTGTGTGTTATTTGAAATCAAGAATTTAATTTGTTTACTTGTATTATTTCCACACATGCGGTTATGCATTTTGTTTAGTGTTTTAGAAAATATACAGGTTGATTCAATTGAGCTGCTGTCTACACTTACAACTGATGGATAGTAGTTAGGATTGAATTTGTTTTATGAGCATTATTTTTTAAAGGGCTTTTTATTTTGTAAACTTTGAGCTTCTAGTTGTGTTTTGTCACGGATTGCCAAAGGGAGAGTTTGTTAGGTTCTAAAGACTTAGGTTGTTATGTATTTAGAACTTTAATTTGTATTGTTTGCAAACCATGATCAAAACAATGTGTTTAGAAGTGTTTTTAGTCTAGCTCAAAGTTGTGCTTTTATGTAAAGTTGGAATCGAGTTAAAGCAGAAAATAATTGTGTCTTTCGGTCTGGCTCGATTGATAGAAGCTTAGGCTCGATCGATCGAAACTCGGGCAGAATGATTTTCTACAGATTTTTCCAACTCAACCCTAAGTGTTTTAAAATGTTTTTAGGGTTTCTTATTTGTCCTAAATATAAAAGGCAAACCCTAGCCACGTTTTAGTGTTGCTCATAATTACGGTTTGTGTAAATCTCTTGTGAGATCTAGAGGAGTTTTCCTTTACACAAACTTAGGGTTTTCAAGGAGAAGATTTATCTACGCCTTGATGATCAATTCAGTTGCTGCCATTGAAGCTTAAAGAAAACACAAGCGGGTGTGCTTGTATCTGGTGGTGAATCCAAGAAAGAAGGAGTCCGTGGATTCGGAGCTTGCACGTGGTCGTGTCAGTAAGTTCTACTGGTTGGTAGCAATAAGAAGTCAAGCGTGGGGGCTTGTAAGTCTTATTGTATGAACTTCGATTCTTTCAAGATAGTGAATTCAAGTTTATCTTGAGGATAGCTAGGTCAAATCCTCCCCAGGTTTTTACCGGTTTGGTTTCCTGGGTGATCATATCTTGTGTTATTTATTTTCCGCTGCTTTGCATAATTTGATCTTTGTTATTGTGATAACCTAGACTTGTTAAATTGGACTAAGTAACAACTTGGCTAATTACCTAGGTTAAATCAATTATTTAAGGGGTCTAAAAACTATCAGTCTGATTTATTAAAGCTCAGTTTTCCAACCCACTCTCTACAATTCATTGTATTGGGCTTTTTGGGCCTAAGTTCATTTATCCTTTGGGCAAGGGACCCAAATCTGGTACTTACAAGTCCCATTATAAAATAAGAGATTTTGCTTGTTAGGCTAACCCGAACTCACATTCATTGCCTTTTTTTTTTTTTTTTTTGATAAATTCGATAGACTTTACTCGATAGTTTTTTATTATTATTATAAATTGGAACTAATAATAAGAGACTTTACTCATTAAGTTTAGCCCATCTTATGTCATAATTTTGTATCTAATGGTTTGCACTTATTGTTTTGACCTGTGAAGTATTATATCATTGTATTCTTGAATTATTTGATCATTTGTCTTGGTTATCAACGATGATATTAAAAAAAAAAATATATATATATATATATATATATATATTAGATGTTAACGGTTAAAACACAATAAATTTTATAATTAATGGGAAAATTACAACATACCTACTTGTGGTTTGGCCAAAATTTAAGTTGTCTACCTGTGGTTTGAAATCTCATAATGCAAGTATTCTGCTGATTGTTTTTGATCTTGTATGTATATGTTTTTTTTTTTTTTTTTTTGGAGGAAAAAGACATAAAAGTGGTGAAAAATTACATATTTGACTCTTTTTTAATAAAAGTGGATTACAAAAAATTAATTAAGTTGACCTCAGGTGGTTAAAGTATCAAATTTTAAACAACAGATAGGCAACTTAAATTTCAGTTAAACCACATATGGGAAAGTTGTAATTTCCACAATAATTTATTATGTAAGTGTGCTTAGAGGCTCTTCTATTTTTTTGGGTAAAATTTAATAATTTGCATAAATTATAATTTTGGATTAATATATTTTCCAATCACACAAAAAAAAAAAAAAAAAAAAAAACCTAGGGGTGTGATGAAAAATTTATTTCACCCACAAACGCTTAACACTCATCACAGCCCTAGGTTTTTTTTTGTAATTGGAAAATATATTAATCCCAAATTATAATTTATGAAAATTATTAAATTTTACCCAAAAAATAGAAGAGCTTCTAAGGCTAGTATTCTATAATTATTATCCATTTTTGCCAATTTTGTTTATGCAGTAATCAACGTGTTATTGATTGAAAGATGATGCTATAATTTAGTATTAAGGGGAAAATTGCACTTTACCCACTTGTGGTTTGGCCCGTTTTAACAGTGCCTACCTGTGGTTTAAAAGTTATCACTTAACTCATCTGAGGTGACATTCGTTAGACCCTCGTTACCCATCTCTCCCTTCTCACCGTTAAAAATAGGGGTAAATGTGTCTTTTTCATTATATTTTATATCTCTCTCCTCTTTTCTCTCCTTCTTCTTCTTCTTCACAATCAAAACCCAGAAATGTATATGGAATGATGCGTTTAACGTTCTTACCCAATGCCCACTGCAATTGCCAAACATACTTTTACAATGACAAGAAAACCAATACACCTACAGTCACAAACAAAGCCACAAATCCATGTGAACATACACCCACAAATTCGCTAGCCTTCCATTGCTAAATCCAAAAATTGACTACTTAATTCTTCATAAAACAATCACAAAATAAAATACAAAAATTAAGAATAAATGGTATCCACCAATTTGCTAGATCCTATCTTTACCCTAGGCTTTCTCTCTCTAAAACTCTAACCCCTTCTCTTTTGCTGGGCTCTCTAAAAAAAAAAAAACCCAGATTTGCAAGTAAAAAAAAATAAAAAATAAAAAAAACTACAAAAAAAGAACCCTAGCAATCTAGCAAATCCAACACCACAGCTAACTCATTGAACAAACAATACAAGCGTGTATTACCTAGGAGCAACTAAGCCATGCCTCCATTCAGATTCCAAAGAAGGAAGAACAACCGGCTTTCTTACTGCTGTATGGATGACATTGAGGGCAGTCACACAAGTGGTTTCCTGCTTTTCAAGAAAAGAGGAAGATAGATCTCCAAAAGCTATTGCGCTTTTTGACGTGGCTATAGCAGGATCAAGAAAAGGCTCTAGCATCTCCACAAGAAAAAGAATCCTGTGGTTGACTTCCTGAAAGAACCACAGATAGAGTCACACAATTCTAACCATATATGCCCACTACATAGGAGGTGCTTAGCTATAAAGCTACCAAAAGCCAACAAATCTAGCAGCAATCCTAAGCACAGTGATTGCCATCCAGACACTGAGGGGTTTTTTGCCAAAACATTCAGTCCAAATGCGCAGCACAAAACCCTAGACCAGGAAGAAAAACAAAGAAACAAGAAAAACAAAATTGTGAGATCGGCTGAGCAGCAGAGCAACCTGATTGTCTAGATCGGCTAAGATCGAAGCAACAGAGAGCGGTGGATTGGTGGATTTAAATTTTTTGGGGTTAATGGATTTATGGGCTCCTTTTTGTTTTCCCTTGCTATCTGAGTTTGTAAATTAAACTGATTTTTTTTTTTTTTTTACGGCAAGATTTAATGTATATTGTTGGTAGTATATACATCAAGAGGGAACCATTATTGTGTTGATTGAACAAGATTCGGGTCATGAAATGGGATTTGGGTTTGAAGATTTGATTTCTAAGATGGTGAGAGAGAAGTCATTCTTCAATATGTTGCTTCTAATTCTGTTTCTATTGTGGCTTATATAGTAAAGGGGATTTTTTAACGGAAAGGGCAGAGGTGGGTAACAGGGGTCTAACGGAGGTCACCTCAGGTGGGTTTACCACGAGTAGGCACTATTAAAATGGGTCAAATCACAAGTGGGTAAAGTGCAATTTCCCCCTAGTATTAACCTTCAGAGGAAGGAAAAAAAAGATCCTCTGAATAAATCTTATAAATAGTGCATATTTGAAAATGCATAATGAAATTGTAACAATAAAACTATTTACAAAATACATATGATGACCTTTACAAAAGCTATTAAAAAAAAGTTGATGAATCAATGTGGAAAAGTGAAATATTTACATCAAGTAAAACTATAAAATAATTCACTACATCTGAAACATGGAATAGGTGAACTTATTAATATTATGCTGGCTATGGTGGAGAAGTTGGTAGAGCAATGTTATTTGTTCCACATTCTAATTACTTTCCAGTAGCATTTGTCTTGAACCTATGATACAAAATGTGTTAATTTGTGTTATTAATAGAGACTTTAAAATGTACATAATAATGATAAGTACAATAAATATCAAGCATAATCTTGTGAAATGAAATAATAGAGACTTTAAAGTCTCTATTATATACATTTGAATTTTTTCATTGTGCATATAGATTTTTGTTTGATTTAATTTGTATAGCAATTTATTTAATTGTTAGGTTGGATTAAAATTGATTGGTAGCTGATTTTGAGTGTAATATATAATTTTCAATATCTGTCACACCCTTAGATTTAATTTTAACAAAGCTGGAAATAGGATTAAGGCTTAGTTGAAGTAAAACAAAATTTAAATTGTATTAATTTCTTAAAACCCCAAGAATCCTGTTTAAGAAGTCCACCTATTCTCTAAGTTTAATATCAAGCGATGTAATTTTTTTTGTGCATCTATTATTTTTTTGAACCCAAGCCCAAAAGTTTAATGAATGAAAATTATTCCTTTTCGATTGTGAACTTTGTAATGACAGAAGAAGATATACCGGTCATAGAGTATCACAATTAACATATTTTTTAAATGAGAGTTATCAATTTTTTTTTTAAAAAAAAAAAAATCCTAAAAGGCAACCACATAGTCCTAAAGGTAGCTAGTTATTACACATCCATAAACATAACAAAGATTTGAAATGCTAAAGACCCTCACGTTGTAAACGTAGAATATTTTTTAATTCAATTTTTTTTAAATGGTAGTTATGTAATTATATTTAATCCTAAAAGATAGGCACTTAGTATACATCCATAACTAAATTTTAGCATGCTTAAAAAGGCTATCCAAAAAAATAATAATAAAAAGGGTTGTCAATGTTACAATTACTTTCATTTTTTGAAAAAAATGTATTTTTTTAATTGTGCAATGAAAGGCACAAAAATGACACTATTAAATTTCATATGGAAAAGATATGATTGAGAAAAATGAAGCAAAAGTGTAACAGTTTCAATTAATTGAAAACGTAGTATTACACAAATTAATAAATACAAGCATATATATGTACAATATTTACAAAAATATGGTCTTTAACAACTACTTGATAGATTGAATATCACTTTACTCACCCGAATTCATTTAATATGCCTGCTATGCAATCTAACAAAATTGTTTATATGTCACCCTAAAATAGATACAAATAAAATAGAGAGTAAGGCTTAAATATAAGAAAAACAATAGACAAAAATAATAGGAAGAAGAGAGAGCACCACTTAGAACACATACACTAAAATAATTAGTTAAACCCAATAACCACAAAAAAATAGAAAAAAAAAAAATATATATATATATATATATATATATATATATCATTCTCATTTTTTAAAAATTACTCATTAATTAAAGAAAATATTAAACACATATCATTATGACCAAATAAAAGAAAAGAAAATGTAGCATCAAGTGAGAATGTGCACCTAGGTTCGAATCCCGCTGTCCGCAGGAGTCCGTTGGTAGGCATCCTTAGTGGGGTAACTCCCCACACAGTGGTACAGGCAGGCCCCCGAGATCGGGCTACCCCATCCGAGGCCATTTGGCACCCTACCCGGGGGTGTAATATAGCCATAAAGGCCCCCATTTAACTTTCTCAAAAAAAAAAAGTGAGAATGTGCATGTTCCTTGAAGTTACACATTGATGCTATGAATGCTATAAAATGTGCCTACAATTGTGCTCTCTACACACCGAATTTATGGGACATTTTTTTTTGAGAGAGAGTTTCAACTTATAGCGTCTGCTTCTGATGATAGCTCTTTATCATCAGACCAAAACACCAATCAGTTTTTGATGTAGGTGGGGATTGAACCCCATATCTCTTATACAACCATCAAAATTTTTACCAATTGAGCTAACTGGAACCCACAATTTATGGGACATGATAACACACCAGTCATGTTAAAACTAATTTCCAACATCTTGAGGAATTTATCCTCACCTTGACGTCCATAAAATAAGGAAGAGAAACTGTTGGTGTTCCAAATATAGCCCCATAGAAAACGCATTTCTTAACACAAAAAAAGAAAAGGCTTACACATAGTTTTTTTTTTTTTTTTTTAAAGAAAAAAAAAAGGACAATCATAAGGAAATAAGAAAATGAAGAACACCCAAACGCATGAGTTTTTTTTTTTTTTTTTTAATTCAAAACAAAGATATTTGAATAATAAAAAAAAACCAATGTGAGATGAGATTAAGGAGAAGGATAATGATAACAAAGTAAGAAAACCGAATATAAAACAAATATAAGAAAACAAATACTGAATGGCACCTCATAAAAGCAAACGTAATTTGTTGTAATACAAAGAACCCAACACTCATGAGGCATCTAAATAGAGGTCATCAAAGCTACTTACAGTTTTGCTACGAAAATCTTGAAGATCCACACCCGAGTGCGAAAATTTTGAAGATAGACAAAAATATATATCATTCTCACTCTTTAAAAAAAATACTCATTACTTAGAGAAAATATTAAACACCCATCAAACTGACCAAATAAAAGATTAAAAAAGATAAGATAAGATAAGATAATGATATAGAAAAAGTATTGATAACAAAGTGTGGTCATATTTTGTAGACAGTATTTTATGTGGGAGTTAAAAGATTTTTTTTTTTTTTTTTTTCCTTTTAGACTCTAAATCACGATTAAGGAATAAGGTTTTTTTATTTATTTATTCTAAACTTTAAGTCAGCGTTGAACTAAATTTAAAAAATATATATATCAATTTGAGTTTTAAAAAACTAATTTTAGTTCAAATAGAACTCATATTTGAAAATGTGAACATGACTATTAGTTTATGAAAGTTAACTGTATAAAGGCTAAAGAGCAAACATTCCCTTGTCACCTTTTTTTTTTTTATAGGGAAATACCATTATGTTAAGGGTCTGTTTGGATACCGCTTATTGCTGAAAATTAAAAACTGAAAACTGAAAACACTGTAGTAAAATAATTTTTAAATGTGTAAATAGTACCGTGGAACCCAATTTTAAAGAAAAATTTGCTAAAATCTGTACTTGTGGGTCCTGTGAATAGTGCACGGGACCCACACAAAAAATC
Source organism: Quercus tomentella (assembly GCA_028535165.1). NCBI lineage: Eukaryota > Viridiplantae > Streptophyta > Magnoliopsida > Fagales > Fagaceae > Quercus > Quercus tomentella. Next base: position 15,446,608 of record JAPQVY010000012.1, read on the forward strand.
CAGCCCATTCACAAATGCAAACACGTTTTGTATCCAAACTAACACTAAGAATAATTTGCATTGATCCATTGAATTGCATGTGATGACATTTAGGAATATAAGAACTCGTATTTAAAAACGTGAATATAAGAAAATTTGAGTTCAAATAAAACTCATATACTCCCTCTGTCTCAGTTTATTTGTCTTCTATTGCATTTTAGGATGTCCCAAAATATTGTCCTATTTCTAAAAAATAAAAGTCATTAATTTACTAATGTTTCTATTATACCCTACTTTATTTTCAAAACTATTTGAAAAGAAAACTAACTAACAAATATTAAAAAAATCAATCTAATTGGGGCACCTTTTTAATTACCTCATTAAAAATAACTCTTTTAAAAAAAGGCTGATATATTTATTTAAGGGTAGTTTTGTAAACTTATACATTTTTATAAGGCAGACAAGACAATAAATGATGTTCCCTTAAAAAATTTGATTTTTCAAACAGAACAAACAAATTGGGATGGAGGGAGTATTATATAAGAACTCATATTTGAACAAAACACAGGAATATAAGAAAAGTGGTTATTATAAAAATTTCAAAAAAAGAAAAAAGAAAAGGAACCATGAGAGTGCAATAGGATAAGAACTCATATTTGAACAAAACACAATAATATAAAAAACTTAGTTATTAAAAAAAAAAAGGAATATAAGAAACGTGAGTTTAACAAGAATATAAGAAAATGTGAGTGATTTTTTTTTTTTTTTTTAAGACAAAATAACAGTATAGAAAGGATAATGATAACAAAGCAAGGAAACAAAATATAAACCAAATACAGGAAAGTAAATAGTGAATGGCAACTCTTAAAAGCAAATGTAATACAGAAAACCCAACACGCATGAGGCATTCTAAATAGAGGTCATGAAAGAAACTTACATTTTTGCCATTGACTACACATCCGCTATGTAAGTCTCATAGCTTTTGAGCTTAATTAATATGCTATAAACATCAAATTCCAAAAGAAGCTATAGAACAGTGGTATTAAATAGAATTTGTTGACAGAGATTCGAAAAACATAAAAGCTTAAATTATTTGATATGAATGGAAAGAAAATGATGAGTAAATACCTTTTTGAGTGGCTTCCTATGGCACGTAGTCATCTATTACTATTGTTCCTCTTAGTATAAAAATTGGGACTTGAGGATGGAGATGGGAAGTATTTTCTTTTTTATGGAAGGGATGGGAAGTAATTTGATAACATTATAACTGCTGGGGAGATTTAAATTTGTTAGGTTAAAGTTTGGAGTTGCGTGTGTGACTAAAATGCGGGTGAAGGGCTGGTATTTTTTTTTTTTTTTTTTGGCAATAACTATAGATGTGTTTGAACACCCACGTTTTATTAGTACGTGTGTTAGTTTTTTTTTTTAACTATCAACACGTGGGGTTTTTTTTTTTTTTTTTTTTTTTTTTTTTTTTTTTTTTAAATAATAATACAATATTTTAAAGAAAAAACAATAAAAGTGGGTTAGTGGGAGAGTGTTCTTATTTTGTAGGCAATATTTTAGTGCAAGTTAGACATGTATTTTTACTAAATTATCCTTTAGTTCTATCTCTACTTAAACCTAGAAAAATAAGGGTATTTTGGAACAAAAAAAAATCTAATCCAAACTGGGAAAGCCCTTTAAATAGTAGTAAAGATGACTATGGGCAGGTTAGTGATTGACGAGGTGAAGAGGATTTTTGCAGATAGGAGAGTACCTAAATATTTAAATAGAACGCATATTGTCCTCATTCCCAACATACAAGGTCCAAAAACATTGGGGAACTACAAACCCATAAGCCTTTGCAACTCTGTGTACAAGATAGTGATAAAAATCATAGTTGCTAGATTGAGGCTCTACCTAGACAAGCTAATTTCTCCTCTCCAAACAGCTGTTGTTCTAGGAAGGAAGGGCATTGATAACACAATTATAGCACAAGAAGTCATCCACACTATTAGTAGGAAGAAAGGGAGAGTGGGGTACATGGCTTTGAAGATTGATTTGGAGAAGGCGTATGACAAGCTTGAATGGAATTTTATTAGGGATATGCTAATCAGAGTTAATCTTCTAGGTGATCTCATTGACATCATTATGAGTTGTGTATTGACAATATCTATATCTATAATGGTTAATGGAGAAGCTCTAGACCCAATTTATCCCTCAAAAGGGATAAGGCAAGAGGATCCTTTATCCCTATATATGTTCATTCTTTGCATGGATTTTCTTGGCCAGCTCATGGAAGAAGTGTAGTATGAAACTTTGGCAACCAATCAAAGCCTTATAAAGTGGTCCAGCCTTTACCCATTTACTTTTTGCTGATGATCTTGTTTTCTTTGCCAAAGTTGACCACATCAATTGTGCTACCATTAGGGACGTTCTTGATGATTTTTGTAGTATATCTGAGCAAATTGTGAGTGAAGCAAAATCAAGAGTGCATTTCTTGCCCAATGTGGATGGTGATACTAGGGAGTCTCTTTGTAATATTTTAGGCTTTTCCTCCACTCCGAATCTTGGAAAGTACTTGGGAACCTTTATTAAGCACCCTAGTTCATCTTCTCGAGATTACAACTTTATCTTTGATAGAGTAAAGCAAAAGCTTGCAAAAGCTTACGGGCTGGAAGGCTAATTTGCTCTTAATGGTTGGCTGTACTATTCTCATTCAAGCCTTGTTAGTGAGAATCCCGGCTTACGTAATGCAATGTGCTCATCTCCCCGGGAAAGTTCTAGATGGTTTGGATAAGGTTAATCGAAATTTTTTGTGGGGTACTTCGAAGGCAGCAATAAAGATACACTGGGTTGGGTGGCATAAAGTGACTAAACCAAAAGATGAAGGTGGTCTTGGCTTGAAAACAACAAAATGGAGGAATGTTGCCCTTCTTGTTGAATTGAATTGGAGGCTCTGCACTGAAAAAGATGCACCATGGGCTCAAGTTCTTAGATCGAAGTTCAACACTAGCAAAAGGGGTAATTCTATCAATGCAAATAAACTTCCATGCTCTCGGATTTGGACAGCTATCAAAAAAGGAAGAAAGGTCCTTACAAAGGGGAGTATGTGGATGATAGGTAGGGATAGTAAGCTAAATTTTTGGTACAGCAATCGGACGAAAAAAGGTCCTCTTCAGCAACTGATTCAAGGACCTCTAACTCAGGAAGCCTCCATGTTGGAAGTTAAAGATGTTAGATAGGACACAGGGTGGGACTGGAATAAGATACCTTTTGAGTTTCCTTTGGACTGCAAATTAATGCTCCAAGCCATTCCAGTATCTCTTGTAGGTAGAGGCAGTGACAGATTAGCATGGGTGGATAATCCTAGAGGCACATTTGACTTAAAAAGTGCTTATAGGCTTGCCATGGGAGATGATACAAACCTTCCTTTCACTGCAAATTGGATATGGAAGTTATCAACGCTGCCTCGTATTAAAATTTTCTTGTGGAAGTGTGCCCATAACAGTATTGGAGTGAAGGAGTGCCTCACAAGAAGAGGGGCGAATAATGAGAATCATTGTCCCATCTGTCAAGGAGAAGTAGAATCTATTTTGCATGCGTTAAAGGATTGTCCTCAGGTTCAACCTTTTTGGAGGCAACTGGGAGTGCAGACTATAAATCATGTTTTTTGGTTGTCAGACCTGCAGGAGTGGTTATGTTCAAATGGGAAGATAAGCAAGAGTTACATTGCTGGTCACCCTCCTTGGAAAATGATTTTTTCTTTTGCTGTCTGGAATGTCTGGAAGAGTAGGAATAACTTTGCCTTCAATGGAAGGGCTCAAAATCCAAGATTGGCCACTGAGATAGTTAATCAAACTATGGAGTTCATGTACGGTTACTCTTCACCTAGAAATCCAATTTGAAGTATAGTCAAGAGAGTGCGATGGGAGAAACCACCGAGAGGTTGGGCAAAACTGAATACTGATGTGGCTTCCTTTGGCAATCCGGGTTTAGCAAGTTATGGGGGTATTGTCCGAGATGAACATGGTAACTGGGTAGCTGGATTTTCCAAGAGGATCGGGATTACTAGTAGTTTCGTGGCTGAGCTCTGGGGTCTGAGGGATGGGCTTACTTTATGCAACAACTTAAATATTTCTTCCCTTGTAGTTGAACTTGATGCTAAAGCGATTGTTGATAAATGCAAATTATGAGAATAATGTAGTCTCTCTTATTTTGGATGATTGTAGGCAACTGGTGTCTAGGTTCTGCCACGTTAAATTTAAGTATTGCTCTCGCCAAGCAAATCGATGTGCGGACATGCTTGGTAGGATGGGTGTCGAACAAGAACCTAGTTTTATTTCTTTTGACTATCCGCCTGTGGACATTAGGAATTGTTTGGATTTTGATTTATCTGGCATGTATTCGAACAGGCTATGCCTTGAACTAAATGTTGCTCTTTAGTTTTTAATGAATTTGTCGTTTAACCAAAAAATAGTCGCATTGATTTCTCCATTTTCAAAACCAATTTATCTATACTACTATTTAAGGGGCTTCCCTTGTTTGAACCAGTTTTTTTTTTTTTTTTTTTTTTTTTTTTTTGGGTTCTAAAATACCCCTACACCTGGACAAAATCGGAGGACAATTAAGTAAAATTATATTTCTAACTTTTAAACAACCCACTACAGAATAACTTCATATCCACTAAACCACTACTAAAATTCAAATTTGCTACAATCACTTCTATTAAAATATGGCAATCAACTCTCCTCTTCTTCTTCTTTTTTTCTTCTTAAAAAAAAAAAAAAAAAACAACAACAACAACTTTTGCAAGATCTCCTTTTTTTTTTCCCCCATTTTTCAGTTAGGTTTGTTTCAGAAAGTTTTTATAATGATCATTGCCCTTTTTGAGATTGTGACTTTAAGTTTGGCTGATTATGTATCTAAAAACTTACTTTATTTATTTATTTTTTTTTTTTGGAATTTATGAAAACTTACTTAATATTTAGTTTCCTAGAAGTATTATTAAGGGTATTAGTCTTCTAAAGGGGTAAGTAATTTATTTGACGACTTTAACACTTTAGCTGCTTAATTGTTTCAAAGATTCAAATTGGAATATACTTGCGTACATTTTTTATGTGATTTGTGTGTATCATCTTACGAGTTTGTAAATAGGGGCAATTTTTTTTTTTCTTGAAAAGAAAATAGCAGCAATTTGATTTTAAATATGTAATACAAATATGATGTGAAGCATTATGTTCCATCCAAAGTACAAAACACTTGGGAATGTGATGAGACGTACGAGTTTGTGGGTGTGTAAATTTTTTTGGTGTTTTGGTGATTGGTAAACACATAAATCTTAGTAACAAAGTGTAAGCCCCAAATTGAGATGAATGGAAAATATTATTTTAAAAAATATTTGAAAAACTTCTTAACACATGTAGCACATGTGAGGAGATTTTATAATGCTGAAAATTGCTAATATGTACATTGTACAATTTGTCTCGCATCTATATTATTGGATAAAAGACTTTAGTTCAAGAAGCATTCAAATTGAGTAATGTTTTAAGACTAATTTTTTAATGATATATATAAAGTAATACTAACCTTTAAGTTTGAGATTACTATATTTTCCAATCACAAAAATATCTAGGGGTTTGATGTAAAAATTATCGGTCATGCTAATGAGTGCTCTTAGAGTAATAGTTAACAATCTATTTTTAAAAAATTTTGACACCACTTTTATGAGAAATGAAAAAAATTATCAAAACATTAATTTTTTTCTATAAAAACTTTCTTTAAATAAATTATTAACCAATACTCTAAGAGCATCCATTAGCATTTGTTAAAAATTATTTTACCTACAAAATACTTAACACTTATCACACCCTTAAATTTTTATATAATTAAAAAATATAATAATTTCAAATGATAATAGATCCAAATTATTAATTTTTACTTAAATAAATAAACAAATAAAAATAAAAAAGGTCTGGCTCTATATCATTGGTTTGATTTTTCTAAGATTGCGGTACTTTTTTAAATGACAAAAACTCGAAAAGTCGCCGTCATCATCAGGATTCAGAATAAACAAAAGCAGACCAAACGTTAGTCAGAAACAAATTCGCGTTTTCTCTTCGACGACGGCACTTCTCTCTGAACTATGATTAATCTCACCTAACAAAAACAATCTTATCTCTCTCTCTCAATCGCTCTCTTTCTTGTCTTCTCTTTTGGCTTTTGGTTCTCTGCTTCTGTTTTTCTACCCCAAAAGTCCACACAAACTTTCAGTAGCGGTTCCGTGCCAAACCCGAGTGGGTTTTGGTCGGCCACCACTCTAGCCACAGGCCAAAAATAAGGTCATGTTCCATGGGCCTTTTCTCTCTTGAACCCACAATTCATTTCATCACCTCTTCAATTATTTACTGTATGAGTCTTTCTTTTTACAGACCCCAATGAGAATTTCACTCCTTTCATGGCTTTTCTTCATACCCATTTGCTCACTTTTCCTCAACTTTGGTATTTTTGCGGTGTCTCAATCTCAAACATGTCTTAGCGATCAGCGAGACTTATTGATCGGGTTGAAGAAAAGTCTCATCTTCAACCGTACGTTGTCCACAAAACTGTTGCACTGGAATGAAACTCAGTTTCCTGATTGCTGTTTGTGGAAAGGTGTAAACTGCAGCAAGGAGGGACGTGTTGTTGGTCTCGACCTGTTCAACGAATCCATCACGGGTGGACTTCACAATTCAAGCCTTTTCAGTCTCCAGTATCTTCAGAACCTGAATTTGTCTTACAACAAGTTGAAGTCTTCACAGATTCCATCTCAGTTGGGCAATCTGACGAGTTTGAGTTATTTGAACCTGTCAAATGCTGGCTTTGCGGGGCAGATTCCCTTAGAGATTTCGAAATTGAAAAGGTTGGTTACCCTTGATTTGTCTATCTCTTCTTTCTTGAGTGTGTCTATGCTGAAAATTGAGAACCCGGATTTAGCTATGCTAGTTCAGAATTTTGGGGAGCTAAAGGAACTTTATCTTGATGGTGTAAATATATCAGCGCCAGGGAATGAATGGTGTGAGGCCTTATCTTCATCAGTGCTAAATCTAAGGGTGTTGAGCATGTCTGATTGTTATCTTTCAGGGCCTTTTAATTCCTCCTTACAGAAGCTTCAGTTCCTCTCAATTATTCGTCTCCATAATAATCCCTTTAATGCTCCAGTTCCAGAATTTTTTGCAAATTTCACAAATTTGACGTCCTTGCGTCTCAGTTCTTGTGGATTGAATGGAACATTTCCAGAAAAGATGTTCAAGGTTCTGACACTGCAGACGCTTGACTTATCATATAATAAACTACTTCAAGGTTCTTTGCCAGAATTTCTTCGAAATGGTTCTCTTATGTCACTGCTGCTTAGTGGTACAAAATTTTCAGGGGCACTGCCAGATTCTATTGGTAACCTTACAATGTTGTCCAGATTAGATCTTTCAAGTTGCAATTTCAGCGGGTCAATCCCAAACTCTATGGCAAATCTTGTTCAATTGGTTTATTTGGACATGTCATTAAACAGCCTCACCGGACCAATTCCATCATTCAGCATGGCCAAGAATTTGACCCAGATAAACCTTTCTCATAATTATTTAAAAGGTCAGATCACTTCCACTGATTGGAAAAATCTTTCGAATCTTGTTAACCTTGACTTGGGTTCCAATTCACTTTACGGTAGTATTCCAGTCTCTCTGTTTTCCCTTTCATCATTGCAGAAATTACAACTTTCCAATAATCAATTTTCTGGTCGACTCAATCACCTTTTCTACATTTTTTCTTACCTACTAGACACTCTTGATTTGAGTAGCAACAACTTGAACGGGCCAATACCAATTTTTGTCTTCGAACTTCGAGGTCTTAAGTTACTCTCACTTTCTTCAAACAACTTTGATGGCTCCTTGGACCTTTATGTGATTCAGCAGTTGAAAAATCTTTCAAATCTTGATCTTTCGTACAACAACCTGTCGATTGAATATAATGGAACTAGTTCTTCGTTATCCTCTTTTCCCCAATTTACCACATTAAAATTAGCTTCTTGCAACCTGAAAATATTACCTGATTTCTTGAAAACCCAATCCAATTTAACCTTTCTAGACCTTTCAATTAACCAGATCAATGGAAATATTCCCAGCTGGATTTGGAAACTTCATAATCTTATTTACTTAAATCTCTCTTATAACAACCTGGTGATGACTCTGGAAAGACCTAACCTCAATATTTCTAGTTTGAGTGTCCTAGATCTTCGCTCCAACCAGCTTGAGGGGAAACTCCCGGTTCTCCCACCATTTGCCACATACTTGGATTTCTCCAGGAATAATTTCAACTCTACCATACCTGCTAACGTTGGTAACTCCCTTCCTTTTGCTTATTTCTTCTCTCTTTCAAGCAATACATTCCAAGGGGGTATCCCTCAATCATTATGCAATGCTGCATATCTTCGAGTTCTTGATCTGTCTAATAATACCCTGAATGGAACGATTCCCAAATGCTTAATTGAGATGAGTGTGACTCTAGGGGTGTTGGATGTAAGGAGAAACAAACTCAGTGGCACAATAAACGATATATTTCCAGGAAATTGTGGTTTACAAACTTTAAATCTGAATGGAAACTTATTTGAAGGAGTGGTACCAAGGTCTTTGGAAAATTGCAAAACTTTGGAGGTCTTTGACATTGGGAACAACCACATCAAGGATGGTTTCCCTTGTTACTTGAGGAACATATCCAAGTTGCGTGTCCTTGTCTTGCGATCTAACGAATTTTACGGGCCTATTGGTTGTAGAGGGTCAAATGTAACCTGGTCGATGCTTCAAATTTTAGATCTAGCTTCAAACAATTTTACAGGTCAGTTTCCAAGAAAATCCTTTTCTACCTGGAAGGCAATGATGGATGAAAAAGAAGAGGACAAATCAGTGCTCAGTCACCTCCAATTTGAAGTCCTTCATTTAAGTAAATTGTATTATCAAGATATGATAACAGTTACCATTAAAGGTCTAAGCTTCGAGCTGGTGAAGATTCTGACAATCTTCACCTCCATTGACATTTCCTGCAACAATCTTGACGGGCCAATACCAGAAGACATAGGAGCACTCAAATCAGTATATGTTCTTAATTTTTCACATAATGCTTTTATAGGGAAAATCCCACCATCTTTGGGAAACTTAACTCCGCTGGAATCATTAGACTTGTCAAGCAACAAGCTTACAGGAGAGATCCCTATACAACTTGCAAATAGTCTTACTTTCCTTTCATTTCTAAACCTTTCCTTCAATCACTTGCTGGGGCCAATTCCATTTATCAAGCAATTTGCTACATTTTTGGAACTGTCCTATGAAGGGAATGAAGGATTATGTGGAGGCCCTTTGACAAAAAAATGCAAGACACTACCATCAGCAACACCAGAATATGAACACAAAGCTTCAACTATGCTGGCTGGATTTGATTGGCAGTTCATACTTACTGGATTGGGTTTTGGGGTTGGAGCAGCAGTTGTTGTTACTCCCTTAACATTTTGGGAGAAAGGAAGAAAATGGCACGACAATAGCATTGATAAGATTCTTCTAGTGATTCTTCCAATGATGGGATTGTCTTACACTTGCTGCTATAAAGTGAAGGTTGAGGCAGAAGAAGATATTGAAGATGAGAACACAGAAGATTGTGAAGATGACGATGATGATGAAAATGAAGAATTTTGCGGACGATATTGTGTTATTTGTTCTAAACTCGACATCAGTAGGAAGAGGGTCATCCATGACCCTCAGTGTACATGCCATAACTCACCCCCCATTTCTTCTTCTTCCTCTACATCCTCATCTTCTTCATAGTCACATCATAATATCAAAGCTTTCTCTCTTTATTTTTTCTATGTATATTTTGGACTTTTTCTTTTGTAGATAGATACAGAATCATCAACCCAAATAATGGGGTGATGAGATGAGCACATAACTTGAATAATGCCAGCTTGTAGCCTTTTTGGCTTGGGAATAATGTTTTTTTTTTTAATCTAAATCTGAACTGGGTTTGTTTGTGTGGTTGCTATATATAAAGCAAACACGTCAGACTCAAGCTAATGCTCATTCAGGAATTTCAACAAACAGGTGAGCGACACATTAAATTTGTCTATGAAACACATGCATTCATGCATATAACTTGGACAAGGAATCTCTATACATAAACCAAGAATTTGTGAGCATCAATACCTGAGCACAAACAAGAAAACCTTTTTTTTTTTTGCAATATATGTTGAAGTCCTCTATTAGTTGGAGTCTCTCTGTTATCTTCAATGCAAGTGTGATCCTCATGAAATTCCTACACAGTACACAATCTACATAATTGAGCTGTTTCTCATGGTCTAGTTCTTGCTGGTTTCATAATTAGATTCATGTTAGTTCTGCAATATGCATAGCTCGGAGTACAACTGAACGTTTTGAGTTTTGACCTTCACATATTGGCAAAAGCGATTGGCCGTTTGACAAAAACGGTCTGTCGTTGATAAGTTAGCAAAAAGTTCTTATTCATTGCCATATCATTTTCATTTATTTATTGGCAAAAATACAATTTACACTAACTTTGCCCAAAAGGCATTTATGTACTTTAAAGTTGGTTATTTTAGTCTGTTAACTCTACCTAAAAATCATTTTAGTATTTTAGTTTAATTTTGGTTATTTTAACTTGGTAACGTAATCCAAAAATCATTTTGGTCATTTAAGAACTCATTTAGTACAGTAATTTTGTCCAAAAATCACTCAAAACCACCAACTTAAAGGAATAAAATGATTTTTGAGTCAAGTTACTGGATTAAAATGACAACTTTCAAACTTAAAGAAGTAAATGATTTTCGTTAATTAAAAAAAAAAAGAAGCAAATGATTTTGAGGTAAAGTTACTAGACTAAAAGGAACAACTTCAAATTTAAAGGACTAAAATAAGTTAACAAGTATAAATTGCATCTTTGCCTTTATTTTCTTTAGAAGTCGGGTGTTGGTTTGATGGCAAGTGTCTCTCATAAAAAAAGACTGATTGTGAGTTTGATTTCGAGAATCAGTCTCACTAAAAAAGAAAAAACAAAAATTAGGTATAAAGTTATTTGCCAATCACTTCTCCTAGAATTCACTAAAATGAGAGATTTGTGCACAAGGTGTAATTCCTCCCACCCCCTCCCTAATGAAAAAGGGTGAGGGGACCAACCATGACTATCTTACCTGATTAAGACTTGACCAAAGTAGCTCTTTCACTTATTGAGGGATCAATTATTGAGAAGAATAAATTGAGTTAAGTGACCTCAGACTTAGCCAAATAAAAACAAAGTAAATTGACCTCACTTCAATTGGCTTTTTAACTTGTCGAGAAATCAATGATTGAGGGGTCTAGATTGATTCAAGCATCTCAGGGCCACAACTAAGATTGGGCTTTTGGGAAAGCACCAATATTGGCCTTTCCTGAAAAAAATGTGTAGCCCAACTCTCAATTCCTCTTGGTTCAGAGAGTGCACGATGAGTAGATTTTTACTTCCTTTTTAATGTTCAAAAATCGTAAAGGTAAAAATTGACATCGAGTCTCCCATGATCAACACCTGCTTACCCCACCACCACAAAACAAAGGTAGAAGAAATACACACAAAAAAGTCTCTCTACTCTAGTTGGCAGCAAACATATATCATCTTCGCTATTGCAACACGGAGAGTCACGACCTTAATAGCAATGATTCTCAATTGTAGCTTAGGTGAGTTAAAAAGAGTTTTTATTTTAAGGCTCTGTGCTCTTTTTACAGCACCCAATGAGAATTTCACTCTTTTCATGGCTTTTCTTCATACCCATATGCTCAGTTTTCCTGAACTTTGGTATCTTCGTGGTGTCTCAAACATGTAGTACCGATCAGCGAGACTTTTTGATCGGATTGAAGAACAACCTCAAATTCAACAAAACCTCGTCCAAAACACTAGTGTACTGGAATAAAAGTTCAAATTGCTGTTCCTGGGAAGGTGTAACCTGCAGCAAGGAGGGACGTGTTATTGGTCTCGACCTGTTCAACGAATCCATCACGGGTGGACTTCACAATTCAAGCCTCTTCAGTCTCCAGTATCTTCAGACTCTGAATTTGGCTTATAACAACTTGAGTTCTTCTGTGATTCCATCTCAGTTTGGCAGTCTGACGAAGTTGAGTTATTTGAATTTGTCAAATGCTGGCTTTGCAGGGCAGATTCCAAATGCGATTTCACGTCTCACAAGGTTGGTTACTCTCGATTTGTCTACCTTTTCTTTCTTGAGTATTTCCAAGCTGAAAATTGAGAACCCAGATTTAGCTACGCTAGTTCGGAATTTTTCGGAGCTAAAGGAACTTTATCTTGATGGTGTAAATATATCAGCGCCAGGGAATGAATGGTGTCAATCTTTATCTTCATCAGTGCCAAATCTAAGGGTGTTGAGCATGTCTGATTGTTATCTTTCAGGGCCTTTTAATTCCTCCTTATCGAAGCTTCAGTCCCTCTCAATTATTCGTCTCGATAGTAATCCCTTTAATGCTCCAGTTCCCGAATTTTTTGCTAAATTCAGGAATTTGACTTCCTTGGGTCTCAGCTCTTGTGGATTGAATGGAACATTTCCAGAAAAGATGTTCAAGGTTCTGACACTGCAGACGCTTGACTTATCATATAATAAACTACTTCAAGGTTCTTTGCCAGAATTTCTTCCAAATGGTTCTCTTCGGTCACTGCTGCTTAGTGGTACAAAATTTTCAGGGGCACTGCCAGGTTCTATTGGTAACCTTAAAATGTTGTCCACAATAGATCTTTTTGGATGCAATTTCAGTGGATCAATCCCGAATTCCATGGTAAAACTTACTCAGTTAATTTATTTGGACATGTCGTTGAACGAATTCAACGGACAGATTCCATCATTCAGCATGGCCAAGAATCTGACAGAGATAAACCTTTCCCATAATAATCTGGAAGGTAGTATTAATTCCACTCAGTGGGAAGAGCTTATAAAACTGGTGAATCTTGACTTGGGTTACAATTCAATTGAAGGGAGTATTCCATTGTCCCTGTTTTCCCATCCATCTCTGCAGAAACTACAACTTTCGAAAAACAAATTTTCTGGTGGACTCCAGGAATTTAACGTTTCTTCTTACCCATTGAACACCCTTGATTTGAGTAGCAACAACTTGGAAGGGCCCTTACCTGTGTCTGTCTTCAAGCTCCAAGGCCTTAACTTCCTCTCATTTTCTTCCAACAAATTTAATGGCTCCTTCCAGCTTGATGAGATTCAGATTCTACGCAATCTATCAAATCTTGATCTTTCTTACAACAAGTTGTCAATCAATTATAATGGTACCGCTTCTTCCTTGCTCTTTCCCCGTTTTACCACATTGAAGTTGGCTTCTTGCAAGCTGAGCAAATTCCCTGATTTCTTGAGAAACCAATCCAAATTAAGCACTCTAGACCTTTCATTCAATCAGATTCCTGGAGAGATACCCAACTGGATTTGGGACCTTAATAGTCTTATGTATCTAAATCTTTCATATAACGGCCTTGTGACTCTACAAGAGCCTTTCCCAAATCTTCCTTCTCAATTACATGTCCTAGACCTTCACTCCAACCAACTCCACGGGCAACTCCCAGATCTCCCACCACTTGTTGCATATCTGGACTTCTCAATGAATAATTTCAGCTCTGTTATACCAACTAGCATTGGTATCTCCCTTACTTTCACAATTTTCTTATCTCTTTCAAGCAATAACTTCCATGGGAATATACCTCGATCATTATGCAATGCTAGTTATATTCAAGTTCTTGATCTATCTAATAATTCCTTGAGTGGCACCATTCCTCAATGCTTCAACATAATGAGCGAGACTCTAGGGGTTCTAAATCTAAGGAGGAACCACCTTGCTGGCCCAATACCTGACATATTTCTAAGCAATTGTGTTTTACAAACTCTAAGTCCCAACGGAAATTTACTAGAAGGAAAGTTACCTGAGTCTCTGGCCAATTGCCCAAATTTGGAGGTCTTGGACATAGGGAACAACCATTTTGAGGATGTCTTCCCATGTTACTTGAGGAACATATCTAGCTTACGTGTCCTTGTCTTGCGATCTAACAAATTTTTCGGGCCCGTTGGTTGTGATGGGCCAAATGCCACCTGGCCGATGCTTCAGATTATAGACATAGCTTCAAACAATTTTACTGGTCAGCTTCCAAGAAAATCCTTTTCTGCCTGGAAGGCAATGATGGTCAATGAAGATGAGGTCATGTCAAAGCCCAATCACCTCCAATTTAGATTCTTATATTTTGGTCACTTTTACCATCAAGATGCAATAACAGTTACCACTAAAGGTCTAGAGTTTGAGCTGGTGAAGATTCTGAGACTCTTCACCTCAATTGACATTTCCTGAAATAAATTTGAGGGGCCAATTCCAGAAGAATTAGCAGCATTCAAATCACTGTATGTTGTCAACTTATCGCACAATGTTCTTACAGGCCATATCCCACCATCTCTGGGAAATTTGTCCCAGCTGGAATCATTAGACTTGTCAAGCAACAACCTTACAGGGGAGATCCCTGTGCAACTTGTAGATAGTCTTACTTTCCTTTCATTTCTCAACCTTTCCTTCAATCAATTGGTGGGGAAGATTCCACAGGGCAAGCAATTTTCTACATTTTCAAATGATTCCTATAAAGGGAACAAGGGATTATGTGGGTACCCTTTGCAAACAGAATGCACAAGTGATAAAGCTTCACCACCTTCAGCAACACAAAAAGCTAGACGCAAAATTTCAACTACTTTGATTGGTTTTGATTGGCAGTTCATACTGACCGGATTGGGTTTTGGGGTTGGAGCAGCAGTTGTTGTTGCTCCCTTAACATTTTGGGAGAAAGGTAGAAAATGGCAGGATGATAGCATTGAAAAGATTCTTCTGATTATTCTTCCAAAGATGGGATTGTCTTACACTGGCTGCTATAATGCAAAGGTTGAGGCAGAGGAAGACGAGGATGATGATGATGATGAAATGGAAGATGAAGAATTTCACGGACGGTACTGTGTTATTTGTTCTAAACTCGACATCAGTAGGAAGAGGGTCATCCATGACCCTCAATGCACATGCCATAACTCACCCCCCATTTCTTCTTCATCCTGTACATCCTCATCTTCTTCATAGTTACTTCATCATAGCAAACCTTTTATGCCTTTCTTTTTTCATTTTTTGGACTTTTTTTTTTTTTTTTTTCGTTTTTAGGACTTTTTCTTTTGTAGATAGATACAGAATCATCAACCCAAATGGTGGGGGGTTGAGATTAGCACATAACTTGAATAATGCTTGTTTGTAGCTTTTTTGGCTTCGAATAATGTTCTTTTTACCTAAATCTGAACTGGGTTTATCTGTGTGGTTGCTATATAAAAAACAAGCACGTCAGACTCAAGCTAATGCTCATTCAGGAATTTCAACAAACAGGTGAGCGACACGTTAAATTTGTCTATGAAACACATGCATTCATGCGTATAACTTGCACAAGGAGTCTCTATATATAAACCAAGAATTTGTGAGCATCAATACCTGAGCACAAACAAGAAAAGTTTGTTTTGCAATATATGTTGAAGTCCTCTATTAGTTGGAGTCTCTCTGTTATCTTCAATGCAAATGTGATCCGCATGAAATTCCTACACAGTACACAATCTACATAATTGAGTTGTTTCTCATGGTCTAGTTCTTGCTGGTTGCATAATTAGATTCATGTTAGCTCTGCAGTGTGCATAGCTCGGAGTACAAATGAACGTTTTGAGTTTTGACCTTCACATATTGGCAAAAGCAATTGGCCGTTTGAGGAAAACGGTCTGTCGTTGATAAGTTAGCAAAAAGTTCTCATTCATTGCCATATCATTTTTATTTATTCATCGGCAAAAATACAATTTACACTCACTAAGTTTGCCCAAAAATCATTTATGTCATCTTTTTTTTCTTTTTCTTTTTTGATAAGAAATCGTTTATGTGGTTTATGTTTGAAGTTGGTCATTTTAGTTTGTTAACTTTACCTAAAAGTCATTTTAGCCTTTTAAGTTTTTTTTTTTTTTTTTTTTTTTTTGAGAAAGAAATTTGGTTATTTTGATTTGGTAACTTTATCCAAAAATCATTTTGGTCATTTAACAACTCATTTAGTACAATAACTTTGTCCAAAAATCACTCAAAACCACCAACTTAAAGGAACAAAATGATTTTTTAGTAAAGCTACTTGACTAAAATGACCATTTTCAAACTTAAAGGAGTAAATAATTATGAGGAAGTTATTAAACTAAAATAACCAACTTCAAACTTAAAGAAATAAAATAATTTTTGGGCAAAGTTAGCATGTATAAATTGCATTTTTGCCCCCTTTTTTTTTTTTTTAGAAATCGGGTGTTGGTTTGATAGAAAGTGTCTTCCACAAAAAATGACAGATTGCGAGTTTGATTTCAAGAATCAATATCACTAAAAAAAAAAAAAAAATTGAGAGTAAAGTTTTCTACCAATCACTTTTCACAGAATTTACTAAAATGAGAGATTTGTGAACACGCTATAATTTTTTTTTTTTTGGGGTGAGGAGACCAACATCCATGACTATCTTATCTGACTAAGTGCCCGTTTGGTTCAGCGTTTCAAGCCCAAAAAGCGCGTTTTCAAAAAAGCCAACCCAAAAATAATGTTTGGTAAGTAATAAACGCAACTTTTTGGAAAAAGTTGCATTTTAGATTTGTGAAGAAACGCGCGTTTGAGTTTATGGAGCTCTGGAGGTCCATAAACAAAAAGCTCATGCGCGTTTTCAAATTGATCCGTTGGGCTCTTCCAAAAATAACCAAATTACCCTTGATAAATCATCAGCTCTCATCTCATCTCTCTGCTCTCCCAACAAATTTCCATATCCAAACACAAAAAAATCTATAACAAATTCCCAAATCCAAACACAAAAAAAATCTATAACAAATTCCCAAATCAGCTAAGGAAAAAAAAAATCAATCCCTTGCAAATTAGGATTCCTCAAAATGCAAAAAAAAAAAAAAAAAAAGTCAGAATATAGCATAGAGAATTACAGGACAAAATCGAAGTCGAAGCGTCAAAAACACCGAGCTCTGGGTTCGATCAAATTGGCGAACACCACCCAATCAAACCCGGATGACTCTGACTCCGACCCCATTTTCGATCTCCAAGCCCTTCCCTCTCAGCCACGAAGAAGGAGAATGTTTTGGTGTTTGGAGAAATGGCAGGGAAGGAATAAAGAAAGGAGGAAAGAAGGATTAAAAAAGGAAGAAAGAATAAAAAAAAAAAAAGACGAAGAAGATGTTCTGGTGTTTTGGAGAAATGGCAAGGAAGGAATAAAGAAAGGAGGAAAGAAGGATTGAAAAAAAAAAAATAAATAAATAAATAGAGAGACGAAGAAGGAGAACGTTCTGGTGTCTGGAGGAATGGCAGGGAAGGAATAAAGAAAGTAGGAAAAGAAGGATTAAAAAGGAAAACAGAATGGGTACGTGTGTGGAGGAGAAATTTAGTGGGAAAAAAAAGGAAAAAAAAAAAGAGAAGAAAGAAATGCCGTGTGAGGATAAAAAAAGAGCGGAAAAAAAAGGAAAAAAAGATAATGAAATATTATCACAATTTTTTCATAATTTTTTCACAATAAATTTTAAGGGGTCGGTTATTATTAGTTAATATTAGTGAAAAAAATAATTTTTTTAGAAAGAGAAAAAAATAATTTTAATAGTATGTTAAAATTAAAATTAGTATTAATTTTTATCACAATATTTTCACAATATTTTTACAATAAATCTTAAGTGGTAGGTTATTATTAGCTAATATTGGTGAGAAAAAAAAATTTTTTTAGAAAGAGAAAAATATAATTTTAATAGCATGTTAAAATTAAAATCAGTATCAATTTTTATCACAATATTTTCACAATAAATTTTAAGTGGTAGGTTATTATTAGCTAATATTGGTAAAAAAATAATTTCACAATATTGATTTAAGTATGAAATAAACTCTCTTATATATACATTGTCCTTTTTGGTAATTTACATTTCAAACTGCCACTTTTATAAGTGCTAGCCAAACACTCAGCTTTTTCAAAAAGCACTTTTTAACAGCTTTTACCAAACACTCAGCTTTTTGAAAAAGCACTTTTTCATTATGCACTTTTTGAAAACTCAACTTTTTCATTATGCACTTTTTCAAAAAGCTGAACCAAACTCACCCTAAGACTTGACCAAAGTAGCTCTTTCACTTATTGAGGGATCAATTATTGAGGAGTCTAAATTGAGTTGAGTGACCTCAGACTTAGCCAAATAAAAACAAAGTAAATTGACCTCACTTCAATTGGCTTTTTAACTTGTTGAGAAATCAATGATGGAGGGGTCTAGATTGAGTCATAAAGAATTAAAGATATGGCAAAGAAACCGTGCTCTTGGGGGGTCCTGGAACCGTACATGTGATTTTACTACCAATATGGTAGCTAGCTGATTTTTTTTTTTTTTTTGGTAAACAAAAAATGAGTTGGGGGACCCACGTGGCTACACGACGTGGGTGTTACCATAACAGTACCCAACTCGCTCCAAGGCGCAAATGGATAGGGCACTCAGAGCATCCGCACCTGGCATGCCATATGTAGGGTGCATTTAGCATTTTTGCCCAAAATCTCCCCAACATTCGGACTGGTAAAAGCCAAGTATTGCAAAAAAATTTGCAATTGTGCTACAGTGCAATTCTACCCTTAGAATTGCACTGTAACACAATTCTAAACTTAAATACTATTATTTAATTCTCCTTTTCTCCTACTTTTTATTAAAGAATGATAACACTCTCTCTCTCTCTCTCTCTCTCTCTCTCTCTCTCATAACTCTTCTCTCTTCCTTCTCTCTTCAAACCCAAAACCCATAGTCACCACACTTTCTCTGCTCTCTTCCTTCTCTCTTTCTCGATGCAGATCGGTCGGCTGATGGCGATGATCGAGTGTGGTGGTTAATCGAGTGTGGTGGTGTGGGTTTGGGTTCGGCGTGGTGGTTGATCGAGTGTGGCGGTGGTGTGGTGGTTGATCGGTGCGAATTGGTTGATCAGTGCGGTGGTGGTGTGGTGGTTGATCGGTGCGGATTGGTTGGTTTGGTGGTGGTGTGGTGATTGATGATGGTGGAGCCATGGAGGTGGGGGTTGCCATGGGTGGTGATTAATGATGGTGGAGCCGTGGAGGTGGGGATTGTGGGTTACTGTTTTTTTTTTTTTTTTTTTGGTGTTGATGGTAGCTTATGAGTTGCTGGTGGTGGTGGTGGTGGTGTTAGGTGTGTGTAGTGCAATGGTGGTGGGCTTGTGGTGATGGAAGTTTCAGTAAATGTTGCAATTGTTGAACAAAAAGAATGAGAGAGAATGAGTAAATAATGTGTTGTATTGTAAATGATGGTAATTTTGGAATATATTATTTTATTGTGTAGAAATATTATTTTAATGAGTAGAATAGGAAAATAAAAGTTAGGATGTTGGGAGTGTTGTAAAATGGTATAGTTGTAAAATGGTATAGTATAAATGATAAAATAAATTTTGAGATGGTAAAATAGAATAGTTTGTAGATTGCTGATGCGAATGCTCTCACAAAGTGCTGATGGGCATGTTCAAACCCATATAATATGCATGAAAGCCTGAGTTGTTATCCATCAGGCCACCAACCGTGTGGGTATAGCTAGCTGAGAGTTACTAACAAGGATACAACAGATTTATGATTTTTTTTTTTTTTTTTTTTTTTTTTTTGCTATTCTAAAGTAAACACGAATGAACAGACATAAACACTGTCGAATCCAAATCTTCTGTCCCACTTTTCCTGCTCCATTCTATACTCCATTAATAAAAACTTGCCACGTGTTAACATAATTAATTAAATACTATCATTATTGACTTATTAATATTACCATTATTAATTAATGATAGTATTTAATTAATTATATTAATACGTGACAAGCTTTTATTGGTGGAATATAGAGTGGAATATAGAGTGGAACAAGAAAAGTGGGACAAAAGATTTGGACTCAACATTATTAGCATCTCAAGGCCACAACTGAGATTTGGGCTTTTGGGAAAGCACCAATGTTGGACCTTCCTTAAAAAAAAAATGTGAAGCCCAACTCTCAATTCCTCTTGGGTCAGAGAGTGCACAATGAATAGATTTTCACTCCCTTTTTAATGGTCAAAAATCAAAAAGGTAAAAATTGACATCGAGTCTCCCATGATCAACACTTGCTTACCCCACCACAAAACAAAGGTAGAAGAAAAGAAATACAGAGAGAGAGAGACAGAGAGTCTCTCTACTCTAGTTGGCAGCTAACATATTCTAGAACAATTCTTGGGTAAATCTTTTTTGCTATTGCAACGTTGTCATGACACCTTAATAACAATGATTCTCAATTGTAGGCCTAGATGAGTTAAAAAGGGGGTGTGTTAATTTTAAGGCTTTGTGCTCTTTTTATCTTTTACAACAAATTTTTGCAATCTGAAATTTTTTGTATGATTCTGTCTATCACTCTATCTTATACCTTTTCAAGAGTCTTGATTCCACATTTTGGATGTTGCACCAAGGATTCTTTTTTCCTTTTCTATGGGAAAAGAAGAAAACAATGAAATGAAAATCATGGAAAGAGAAAACCAAAAAAGAAATTAAAAAAAATTAAATCATTAATTGGTCCCGGCGGGGCTCGAACCCGCGACCTTCGGCTCATAAGACCAACGCTCTAACCAACTGAGCTACGGGACCGGTGCATTTCCTAAGTCCAATATAAAACCTCTTCATGTACGCACATCCATTCTTAGTCTTCAAGAAATTTCTACAACATATCTATATGCTTCCAGGTTTAGTTCAGGCCAGCTGGCTACACTCATAAGCCATACATGGAGTGGTTCTACGCAAAGGCGAACTAATTAGCTTCATGCACAGCTCCTAATTATTAAAAACTAGAATCTATGGTATGACTAATGACTTGAACAAGATGTTTCAGTTAAGAGCTACATTTTATTTAACATTAGAATTTTACACAAGATTCCATTATCACACATCCCTCAAAAATAATACCCTTAACAACAACTACAACAATCTCATAATTTTCTAGCAAACACCACATAGATGATAGATCATACAACACCACCATCCCTTCCCCAAACTGACACAAACACATAGAGACCAAAAGCCTAGTATTTCGCATAAGTGTCAAAAGGCACAGGCTCTTCACATTGGAAGGAAGAACTTATTGGCCGTGGTACTAGTTCTGAAGGTTGTACTTGATCGACTAAAACGTTTTGTGCATAATAGGTCTCTTGCGGAGGCAGATAAGTACCAGCAAGAGATAGAGACGGGTCTTCATCCACAAAGTTGATCATGGTTTGGTGAAGCCAAATCTGAGTCTTGAGGAACTTCACGTAGTGAATAGCCTCTTCCAGCATAGACACCGTGTCCATCTTGCTCCCACCAGGTACTAAGCTCTGCAAGATCTTGAACCTGTCACTGATTCTGTGCCTCCTTTCCCTAGCTGCCACACTCTGAGGATCAGTGGAGAGCTTCACTCCTTTGTTTCTTTTACCACCCTTTGGCTTCTTTTCTTTGTTGTTATTTCCCGCTGAAGAAAACCCAGATGAGCTAGGGTTAGTAGAAGTGGAAAGGTAGTCCATTAGAGAGAAAGAAACACTGCCAAAGTTCCTATGCTCACACACAAACTGGGTTTGGTTTGGTTTTTGAGACTTGGGACTCTGAGTAGTTGTGTTGTTTATTATGGGACAGACATATATATAGGGGGAGCAATGTGGAATAATGTTGATATGATATTTTTGAATGAATGGAGAGGATATCGTCATTGATCAGTCAGCCAATCTTTGGCGCAGGATACGGGTGTCTAACATAGGTAGGGGCATTCTTAGCAAAAACATAGGTAGGGGCTTAGAGCCCAGCAGATCTCTTTAGCATACGCAAAGGTTTTTCTTGCCTCGTTAAAAGCCACGTTTGCTTACCTTTAACTTTGAAGATAAGTCGCATGAGGTATATTACAAATTTTCCTACCTAAAATATAAACATTAATTTTTATGAATTTTATTCAATGCAGAAAAAAAAAAATTAGAGTTTTAATTAGAGAGTTGAGCTTCTATGATAGAGTTTTCATTAAGAAAATTTTAAGCATTTAATTTTGAGTGTGACAGAAATTGAGTACAATGTATAAATAATACTTTTAAAGTTATGGATTTAGAAAATATAAACTTTCAAATCATAGAACTCTTTCTTAAAAATTTCAATTTTAATTCAAAAGTTGAAAACATCTTTTAAGGACCCCTTTGAATATTTTTAACAAAATTATTAAAGATTTAGAAAATTAACTCATTTAAATCACTTTTTCTATCCGAATTGTACCGTTACAAACATAACAGTTTTTACATTTTTCACTTCTCATCGAGACTCATCTTATCGTGAAATTATTTGCGATGGTAGAGGCCCAAGAGGAACCCAACAATTAGTCAATTAGCAACAGTAATGTTTAACTAGTCGGCAAGAGAGAGAGAGATAGTCAATTAGTTTTCTTTTAAGGTGGGTCATGAAGTGAAAGAAGAGGAGGAAGGAGAAGAATGGGGGGTCCTTCTATTTCCTTCCTCTGAATTCGAAGTGGATGTATCATTGTTAGCAGGTGTGCCTAAATCTGAGGGAAGTGTTTGTCGGGCTTTTAAGTGTACGATCAAAGCTTTTTATCCCGAGGTTACTCACTGTATGCTGCAAGGGAATAACTATTTATGTTTCCTTGCGTTTCCTCTCTTTAAGTGGAAAAGAATTTAAAGAAAAGGGATTATTGTCTTATCAGCTCTTCTTTTAAAGGGAATTTTGGATCAAAGTTGCTTCAACCATTGGTAGATTCAAGCAAGATATCCCTCCAAAGTTTCACTGAAAAACCCCACTCTTTAAAGAACCCAAAGTTTTGGTTTGTTGGTTGAACAATAAACCTACGACAGAAACAGCAATATTTTCTTTTTTCTTTTTACTATTTTTACCTCAGGTGTTTACAAACTCTTTGAACATCTAATTATTAACACATATCAAATAAATAGTACTATGAGTCTAGGACAAATGTACCAAGCTCTTGGACTATGAGGGAACTTATAGGCTTCAATATAAATGAATTCAATTTATAAAAACGAGAATCCTCATTTGACAAATCATAAAATCAAATGAGTAATGCTAGGATGAATTCAATATAGGTCAAAATCATTACAAGTACAATGAGTTTTCGCATGATGTGATCATTCTGATTTGAAATTACTAAGATGTTATGGGTTTAAATTTTTTTAACAAAACAAAAAAGAATAATACAGCTGCCTAATGAAATGAAATGTATTAGTAATATACTAATATTTTCTTTTAGAATGATGCCTAGGCTTTTATTAAATAATATATGAGTGATCGTGGAAAATATAATATCCCGAAACTTATTGATCACTTTTTTTTCCATTCTTTTTTATTTTTGGTTGGTACACCTAACTATTCACTCAAATACACTCTCCTAGTAAACACCCCCCCCCCCCATAATGTAATGTGGTTATATATATATATATAACTTTATCTTTTTAAGCTAGTTTAGTTTTAAGCTAAAAAATATATAAAATATCTTATGAATAGATAGTATTGTATATTAAATTAAAAACTTATAAGTTTAAGTTAGAATAAATCCACCACTTGCGTACTACGTGTATTACAAAAATATTAAGACCACAACTTTTAACACAACTTACTGCTGTGAATACTTACAAATACCTAGCTTACATATAACTTTATCTTTTTAAGCTAGTTTAGTTTTAAGCTAAAAAATATATTAAAAAAATATCTTATGAACGGATAATATTGTAAATTGACTTAAAAACTTCTAAGTTTAAGTTAGAATATATCCACCACTTGAGTACTAGGTGGATTACAAAAATGTTAAGACCGAGCTTTTAACACAACTTACTGCTATGAATACTTACAAATACCTAGCTTATATATAACTTTATCTTTTTAAGCTAGTTTAGTTTTAAGCTAAAAAATATATAAAATATCTTATGAATAGATAGTATTGTAAATTGAATTAAAAACTTCTAAGTTTAAAGGTCTGTTTGGTAATGTTGTTTTAGTAACGTTGTTTGTATTTTTAAAAAATACATATGGATGAAAAAAATATAAAAATACATGTAATAATATTTAAACACTAAAAATTATTATTCAAAATACACTCTCAAACACCTCTTAAATTAGAATAAATCTACCACTTGAGTACTCCGTGAGTTACAAAAATATTAACACCACAACTTTTATTACAACTTACAATACTCGCAAATACCTAGCCTTTTGGAGTAACCGGCAGTCAAAATGCTAATCAAAAGGACAGGTAGATGTAATTAACCGGCACTGAGAGAGTAAAGGCAAAACTTCTATTCCCAGATGTGATACCCAGAGATGTGATACATTTTGTCATACTATATATCCAGAATTATTCTTTATTCAGCAACATAAATGATGAAATCGAAATTTCTTTCAAAGAAAAGAGTTAAAGCTGTGGGAACAGCAGTAATTGAGAGAGAGAAAAAAGAGAGCAAGCAAACACGTACACACATGTGTGATGTGTCTCCGGTTTTCACGTTGGGGTGGGTAGAACCCTAATTATTCTTACTTGTTCCACTGAAAAATGAAAATTACCTGCTTTACCTGTCTTCTCAAAACCTAGCTTCTTCAACCCGCATCAGTCTCTCTCTGTCTGAGGACCCAAAAACATTTAAAAAAAACACACACACACATCAGTCACAACTTTGTTGATATGCATGTGATGGTAGTGATATATATGTACTATTTTACATAAATTTGAGTTCTTTAGGGGTTTTGTGATGAGACCACTTAACAGAACCAATATCAAAAGAAGATATATAAAAAAAAAACACATGACAGGTCTACATTGCTAGTACTATCTATAGGTAATCCTTTGGATTAGCCATTTGATTTGAAGAATTCAGGATTGGGGGGTCCCTTTTGGAGGGCTGGTAAAAATGTGTGGTGTGGTTGCTAATAGTGTGGAAACATGGCTATAATAAGGTATGATTAGTTTTCAGGAAATTACTGTTTAAGGCAGAGAGAGAGTCACGTTTTTCAACTCTCTTGGTGATGAATACAGAATACTCAAAAAGTCTAGACAAACAGCCTTTGCACACACTTTATTACAGTTAGTGTACATTTCCAGTTGTGATTAAATTAATTTTTATAAGTATTAATGATGATTCTGTGTGTCAGTTAGACAATTCAATCACAAATTATGTCAAAATGTGTAGAAGAATATGTGTCCACAGAAGAACTCTGAATAAATTGTACACGGGTGGTGACTCTTTTTGCAGTTCTTGAGTAACAGAAACGTTTACGAAAGATTTAGGCCTACACTTTGTTAAACTTTCTCGACAAAGAATCTGTAAGTCTAGGCGACTCACTCATTCACTCTCTCTCCTCATTCAATGGACGTTGACTATGCTTGTTCCATTTTGAATAGTTCAGTTTCGATCAGTCTTCTTCCAACCATGTTGAGCTATATATACTTAGATCCCCAGTTCTTAAAATCTAAAAATAAAAAATTCTTTCATTTGCTGTAGCTTTTTCCTGTTGTAAACTATTTTTATAGTCTATATCACAATTTGTTGAGGTCATATTGTTAATGTAATTTTTATTATGTGTTAATCACAAAATATTCTTTTAATTGTTGCATAAATTTTGGTGACACTTCACTTATTAGACCATAATAAGATGCCATGGAAAACAAGGAAGATGCTAAAATTTTCATTTTATTAATATTTTTCTCAAGGGAAAAATATTATTACAAAGGAAAAAGAAATGCAAAGCTAATGTTTTAGGTTTACAAATTTGAACATACAACTAGGACATTATAATTTATAGAGCACTTTTTTCCTAGAGAGAGAGAGAGAGAGAGAGAGAGAGAGAGATGGACCGAACAGACCGAAATGAACTTAAGTGGACCAAATGGACCGAATAGACCTAATGGACCGCAATGGGCTGAAGTGGACCGAAGTAGACTGCAATTGACAAAATGGACCAAAGTAAGCTAAAGTGAATGAATAGACCGAAGTAAACCGAAATGGACCGAATGGACCACAGTGGAATGAAGGGACCAAAGTGAGCCAAAGTGGACCCATATGGATTGAATAGACCGAAGTGGACCAAAGTTAACCGAATAGGCCGAATTGGACCGAAATAGACTGTAATGGACCGAAATACTATCTGATGTGACTCAATAAGAGCATACTAATAATAATAATAAATATTACGTTTTAGTTTTTAAATCATATACTATATAATAAAAGTTGGGCTTAGAAGCCGTGGTTGCACCAAATTACAGTAATTTTTAGATTAAAAAAAAATTTTATTTATGCTTATTAATTTCTTTGGATAAAATAACAATAAGTGTTTTTATTAAAATATGCAATGCAACCTACAATGAGTGTTTTCTAAAATTTAAAAAAGAGATTAAACTTAGTTGGTGACATACAACTACAAGTCAACAACCTACAATTGTGTCTATCTAAAATATTATCAACAAAGCCTAAAATCAATTGGATTGAATTACCTATAAAAAAAAATAAGTAAAAGCAAAAAAAAAGAAAAAAAAAAAAAAGAAGAAAGAAAGATAGAATTTCAATTAAAAAAGGGATAGAATTACCTATAAAAAATTATAGAATTTCAATATAAAAAAAAAAAGTAAAAGCAAATGAGATAGAATTAAAAAGAAAAAAGAAGAAGAAAAAAAGAAAAGAAAAAAGAATTGAATACTATTGTCTATCAACCTACATTTTTGTTAATTTTTTTACTATTTTTTTTTTTTTATAAATATGCATCTTATGTCATCTTTTTCCTAATAATCAAGTAACAAAAAAAAAAGTATTTGATTTACAACTACAACTACAATTATGTCTATCTAAAATGTTATCAACAAAGCCTAAAATCAATAGGATAGAATTTAAATTAAAAAAAGAGATAAAAAAAATAGGTAAAAGCAAATAAAATATAATTTTTTTTAAAAGATAGAATTGAACTACGTTTTTGTTTTTTTTTTTACTACATTTGCATCTTATGTCAACTTTATCCAAATAATAAAGTAAAAAAAGAAAGTATTTGATTTTCACCTAAACTACTTATTTTTGTTCATATCATCTTCTTCACAACTTAAAATTCTCTCTATATATATTCACACAGTTTTTTGGTGTATTATTCTTTTTTCTACCTACCTTACAATTATCTGCCATATTCTTCCCTTCTTCTTCTCTCTACCCTACCTACAACGTATTTTTTTTTATTATCAAAAATTGAATAGATTTTGTATATTTGTTGCCTTTTTATTATATACTATGTGGTTTTTATCAACAAGCTTTATTGATATGCTGAAATTCTATGTTTTTGTTACAGATTATGCTGAAAATATAAACTTCTGTGTTTCTTAATCTCATAGTCATCGCACCTTTTAGTGTTTTTTTTAGATGTCAATATAGCAAGCAATATATTGTACCATTTATTTTCTCATCACATGATTATTTGTTGTTGACATCAATATTTGATTGTGGATTTAATTTGTTGTAGTTTTTGTTTGGTGCTTTGATCCATGTAATCTATCTTCTTTAAAAGCAAAATTTGCTGTCAGCATGAAATTGGATACCAAGGAAAAAGAAGGATCTAAAAATGTTATTAAATCCATCGGTCCAAAATCCTATGTAAGTCTATATTTACTTAACTCCATTTTCAAATTTTTTTTTTTTATAAAAACTTCAGAAATTTGGATTTTTTTTCATTAATGAATTGGGATTTTAGCTTAATTTTGTTTTCAAATGTTTTAATTATTAATTCATTATTTTTTTTCTTGTGTAATATTAATATACGTGTTTTTAAAGGCTAAAGCACAATACAATTACAGACATTACTTTAAGTTAGAGTGTTATATTTATTTATTAGTAAGTTATAACCATTTGAATAAAGTCAACACTAAAACAGATAATATAAATATTAAAATAAAAATAAAAATTAAATTTCTTTTAGGTGTACAAGTACAAATGATTTTTTAACCATAAATTTGAAATTAATTCTTTTAGGATAATCCCCCTCTTCATAAATAAATAAGGGATTATTAAAAAAAATTGAAAAGTTTTTATTGATCATTCTAATTTGTAATTAGATATATTATATATACGAACAAATATACAAAATCATATACTATATAATAAAGGTTGGGCTTAGAAGCCGTGGTTGCGCTAAGTGGCTTCACCAAATTGCAAAAAATTTGTTAGATTTTTTTAAAAATAGATATTGTAAGGTCTCGTTTTTCAACCCAATACCACACAGTGGGTGGGATCTTGGACTGGCAGGCCCGATACAATGAATTTGTAGAGAGTGGGTTAAAAGGCTTGGCCTTAGTAGACGGACAATCGTTAGTCATGGTGTTCATGATGATCGCACGGAGGTGAACTGAGTTTATCCAAGAAGACTTTCTCCCCGGCACGGTCTGGGTGGCTCCGGTTCTTGGACCTCATCTCCGTGCCCCCTTTCTGAATTGCTTCTTCCTCCTTTTATACTAGCTTTTTCCCTCCCTTGAGCGTCCACGTGTAGGTTTAGATTCATAAGACTGATACTTGTCCCATCAGCCCATACCCAAAGTGGTTGGGGGTGGTTGTAAAGGCTAAAAAGCATGGCTCTGTCAAGTGCAGAGTACTTAATTGCAGTAATGGCAGCCTTTCCCTTGTTCTTTGTCGTTTTAGTACTTTTCCTGTTCGGCGAAATGACCCGAAGTGTCATCACCAGGACCGAGTTGCTCCTTCTGTCCTCGGCTACATTTGTGGCCAAGGATGGTCCTTCCCATGGCCGAGGAGGATCCTTCCCATGGCCGAGGAGGATCCTTCCCATGGCCAAGGGGTGGGCCTTCCTTGGATCGGGCCCTGGGCCCAGCGTAGACATTGACATGGGCTTCCCGGTTTTATACCCCCCACAATAGCCCCTCAAAATCCTGCTGTCCGGCTCCTCGGACGGAGAGGAGGGTTTTGGTGACATCGGGCCTATGTCATGGCTTGCCCAGTTTTGTCCTTCATCAATGCCGAAGTCCCTTCGCATGCCTGAGGCACGTTTCTGGTTATGAGACATTCTTTTAGTTTACCCACGTCGCGTTCCTACCGTTTCGGTATACGAGACGCGCCTTTATTAAGGTCTCTTTACAAGGCGACGCAAATCCAACGACTAAAGACTGTTTTAGGAATTGAGCGGGACTTATCTTGTTTATATTTTTTCTTGAAGATTTGGACAGATCAAATGCCACTAGGCTTGCCCCCTATATAAGAAGCACGGTGGGAGGTCATTCCCTTTATTTGCAGACCCTTTAAGCTTTTCAAATTCCTAACCCTCCAATTGTGCCCAAAGTCCCCATTACCAGTGTGACTGAGCCTTAGGAGGTGAAATGGTCAAGGCTAGGGTGAGGGTGAAGGAACCACACCCTCTTCAGAAGCCTTGGGCATCTTCGAGATTCAAAATGGCCCGGTCAGGGCAAGGGAGACAGAGGCTCAAGACACTTCTTCTCTTCGATAAGGCAAGAAAGGAGCCTCTTCTTCCTTCAGCCAAAATCCGAAGCAGGTGGAGGTCGCATCAGATTTTTGGTGCGACAGCACTGAGATTTCCCATCGTCGGTACCATCCGTGCTTGCTTGATTGCTGCTAATGCGATGCTTGCTCGATTGCTGTTAGAGTAGGTATGGGGATTTGGCATCCCCACTTCTTCCTCTCTTCCATCACTGGTGTCATCCAGACTTGCTTAGTGGCTGCTTGAGCAAGGTGGTGGACCAGGTGCCTCTGCTTCTTCTTCTCTTCCATCACTGGTGCCATCCAGACTTGCTTAGTCGCTGCTAGAGCAAAATTGAAGTATTTATCGTTCGCATGTATTCCTTTTCTTTTTTTTTTTTTCTTATGTAGTTAGCTTCTGGTATAGGCTTGTCTAAACCCCTTTTTTGTATGCTGTACTACTTCTTTGTCTAATAAAAGATGACTTTATCTCATTTTGTGTATTCTTTCTTTTCTACAATAATTATTTTGTGAATGGATGTGCTGGTGTCTTTTCCCTTCGAATAGTACTTAGAACCGATGCCCTTGTTAGCAAAAAGTTATCACTTTGAATTAATCAAAACTGACGGGCACAACAATGCCGACTTTAAGTAGGTTAACCATATAAGACTAACTGGGATAACAGCTGCACGTTCTGTATTGCGTATAGGGCGATCACCCGAGGACGTGTAACCTAAAATGAACTATCCGAGGGGGTCGCCGAGCACTAGGGTGCTTTGCCACGTTTCAGATGACATTCATAGCCTTAACTTGTTTTAGGAGTCCAGTCCGAGGACCATGCAAGATCTTGGTTCTGTCCAACACTTAGGTTTTCTTTTAGTGACTAGTTTCCCCATAGGTTTGAGTCCGAGGACCATGCAAGACCTTGGTTCCGTCTAGCACTTTTTTCTTGAAGTAGCTAGTTTTCCCATAGGTTTGAGTCCGAGGACCATGCAAGACCTTGGTTCTGTCCAACACTTAGGTTTTCTTTTAGTGACTAGTTTCCCCATAGGTTTGAGTCCGAGGACCATGCAAGACCTTGGTTCTGTCTAGCACTTTTTTCTTGGAGTAGCTGGTTTCCCCATAGGTTTAAGTCCGAGGACCATGCAAGACCTTGGTTCTGTCCAACACTTAGATTTTCTTTTAGTGACTAGTTTCCCCATAGGTTTGAGTCCGAGGACCATGCAAGACCTTGGTTCTGTCTAGCACTTTCTTCTTGAAGTAGCTGGTTTCCCCATAGGTTTGAGTCCGAGGACCATGCAAGACCTTGGTTCTGTCCAACACTTAGATTTTCTTTTAGTGACTAGTTTCCCCATAGGTTTGAGTCTGAGGACCATGCAAGACCTTGGTTCTGTTTAGCACTTTTTTCTTGGATTAGCTGGTTTCCTTATAGGTTTGAGTCCGAGGACCATACAAGACCTTGGTTCTGTCCAACACTTAGATTTTCTTTTAGTGACTAGTTTCCCCATAGGTTTGAGTCCGAGGACCATGCAAGACCTTGATTATGTCTAGCACTTTCTTCTTGGAGTAGCTGGTTTCCCTATAGGTTTGAGTCCGAGGACCATGCAAGACCTTGGTTCTGTCCAATACTTAGATTTTCTTTTAGTGACTAGTTTCCCCATAGGTTTGAGTCCGAGGACCATGCAAGACCATGGTTCTATCTAGCACTTTTTTCTTGAGTAACTAGTTTCCCCATAGGTTTGAGTCTGAGGACCATGCAAGACCTTGGTTCTGTCTAACACTTTTTTCTTGGAGTAGCTGGTTTCCCCATAGGTTTGAGTCCAAGGACCATGCAAGACCTTGGTTCTGTCTAGCACTTTCTTCTTGGAGTAGTTGGTTTCCCCATAGGTTTGAGTTTGAGGACCATGCAAGACTTTGATTCTGTCTAACACTTAGGTTTTCTTTTAGTGACTAGTTTCCCCATAGGTTTGAGTCTGAGGACTATGCAAGACCTTGGTTCTGTCTAGTACTTTCTTCTTGGAGTAGCTGGTTTCCCCATAGGTTTGAGTTCGAGGACCATGCAAGACCTTGGTTCTGTCCAACACTTAGGTTTTCTTTTAGTGACTAGTTTCCCCATAAGTTTGAGTCCGAGGACCATGCAAGACCTTGGTTCTGTCTAGCACTTTCTTCTTGAAGTAGCTGGTTTCCCCATAGGTTTGAGTCCGAGGACCATGCAAGACCTTGATTCTGTCCAGTACTTGTATTTTCTTCCTCAATGGGAATTCAGTGAACCGAGCTACTGGACCCGCGAGGATCAGCCCCTTGACAAATGTGTGGGGCACAGACTTGATGTTAGAAGCCCCCAGAACTGTGTTCCACATGGTGATCCTTCCAGTGTAATCAGCGGTTCGAAGTACAGACTTCAAGGGTAGTTGGGTTAGAACAACCGCTGTGTTGGCTTGGAAATAATGGGGAAGCCTTCGTATAGCATGCACCACTGCCAAAATGGTCTCTTTCGAGGGACTCTTGTTGACAGGAGCTAGATCCTGCCATGACTAACCTCGCATTCACTAATGCACGAGCCTCCCCACAAACAGCGCCAATTGTAGGGTCTCGTTTTTCAGCCCAATACCACACGGTGGGTGGGATCTTGGATTGGCGGGCCCGATACAATGAATTTGTAGAGAGTGGGCTAAAAGGCTTGGCCTTAGTGGACGGACAATCGTTAGTCATGGTGTTCATGATGATCGCACGGAGGTGAACTGAGTTTATCCAAGAAGACTTTCTCCCCGGCACGGTCTGGGTGGCTCCGGTTCTTGGACCTCATCTTCGTGCCCCCTTTCTGGATTGCTTCTTCCTCCTTTTATACTAACTTTTTCCCTCCCTTGAGCGTCCACATGTAGGTTCAGATTCATAAGGCTGATACTTGTCCCATCAGCCTATACCCAAAGTGGTTGGGGGTGGTTGTAAAGGCTGAAAAGCATGGCTCTGTCAGGTGCAAAGTACTTAATTGCAGTAATGGCAGCCTTTCCCTTATTCTTTGTCGTTTTAGTACTTTTCCTGTTCGGCGAAATGACCCGGAGTGTCATCACCAGGACCGAGTTGCTCCCTCTGTCCTCGGCTACATTTATGGCCGAGGATGGTCCTTCCCATGCCCGAGGAGGATCTTTCCCATGGCCAAGGAGGATCTTTCCCATGGCCAAGGGGTGGGCTTTCCTTGGATCGGGCCCTGGGCCTAGCGTAGACATTGACATGGGCTTCTCGGTTTTATACCCCCCACAGATATATATATATATATATATATATTTATTTATATATATTTTCCTCATCTTCTTTTCCTATAATTTCTAAATTGATAAAAATTTTAATTTAATTATGATGATGCCGAAAATCGTCAGTAGGTCACACAGTCTTCACGTGCTCGAGACAACACCTGTGAAACAAAAACGAAGAAGACCTTGTAGAGAGTACCGGTGTGGTACCGGCCAAATAACCTCCGAAGGTTAAGTTAGAGAACTTTCACAACTCTAGAGTGCCAAAGCTAGGGAATTATGCGTACCTTAATTTGTGAGGGTTTTGAGGTTTTTATAGTAGAGTAAAGTTGACATGTGTTTCTTGGCGGAGAAGGTCTTTCCTTGTGTGGAAGATCCTTGTTAATTCGCGTATTTTGTGGGATCTTTTCCTTATAGGGACTCGTTTGGTCAGGATTAATCGTAGGGCATAAGATATTTCCTTATACATCTATTCGTAAAGCCCAAGTAAAATGCCACGCTGGACCCGTCAAGAGCCTCCTCTCTCCCGTTAGCTTCCTTCCGTCAACCTTCTTATTATGTCTAAGAGGTCTAGTCATCCAACTAAGAGCCGTCGGTTTGGAGGCGGGGTCGTCGTCTTCTGCATAGCAAAGCTAACGGGATCCTTGGACCCGACGATTTTAGGCGAACTAGACTATTGTCCTCAAAATTTCCTTTATTAGCTGCCCCCTACTCCATGGCCCTGTCGGCTAAGAGCTGACAGGTTATGGAGTCTAATTTGTAAGTCCCTTTTTTTTTCTTTTCTTTTTTTTTGGAGGGGCCATTTATTGATGAGTCCTCGAGCAGCCGTTATTAAAAGCTAGTATACGTGTCGCAGGCTAATTGGCCTTATTTCTGAACGAGGGTGTTGCTTCGTCTTCCGTGCATTTTTTATCCTATATATATCTCACCTCTTCCCTTCATTCCTCTTATTTCAACCTTGTTGATCATAAGAGAGAGCTCGTCATTTGTCTGCCTTATTTCTGTCAACCTACTGATCTCGTTGCCTTTACTGCCGTCATTCTGTTTAGGTCGTCACTTTTCAAGGAACCGTCTGCTAATCTTTGTAAGTCCTTTTTTCCCTTTATTTTATTCCATCTTTTGTTTTTTGTTTTCCTTGTTGTTTGTTAATTCTGTAGAGAGACTCGTTAGTTTTAGGTTCTTCGAACTCCTCTGTCACTTGTAGGTGAATAGATGTTAGGACATAGTGAACAACGAGTGAGCAGTCGTCAGCCTGTGAGGGGGCGGGCTATGACGAAGTATTCCCGTCAGGTCATGGGCCCGAGGAGGGTTTGTCTTGGTCGTTAGAGAGGGAACCGTTCGCCCGATCTCCTGTGGATAAGGATGAAGACTTTGGTGGAGATGAGGTAGAGGAAATAGAGGGGGATGAGGATGAGGAGGGTGAAGGAAAGAGCGAAAGGGAGTTAGAGGTAGGAGATGACGAAGATGAGGATGAGGGCGATGGAGGGGCTTCTGTGGTGGGAAGCTCAGGAATCCTAAGGGACGGCCATACTCGTCCCTTTGTCTTCCCCAAAATTTGGACCGTTAACGACTTTAAGCCGACGATGACAGCCAACATCTTCAAGAATCTACAGGACGGCGGACGATTGAGAAGTGCTACTCGAGGAAGTTTGAGAAGTGCTACTTGAGGAAGACCGCGGATGTCGGTATGTACGATGCCATGTTTGCGGTAGGGTTAAGGTTGCCACTGACGACATTACATCATCAGTTGGCTAACTTTCTAGGATTATTCGTCAGCCAGATCGCTCCAAATGCGTGTAGGATATTTATTGGGTCCGAAATTCTCTGGGGGCGTCTGAATGGTGGGAACCGTCAGCTTATCTTGGACGAGTTCTTCTGGTACTACAGGCCCCAACACATCGCATCGTCTCAAGGAATATACCATTTTACAACAAGAAAGAAGACCCTTAGGCTGGTGTCTGACATGCTCAATTCCAATAGTAATTGGAAGGGCAAATATTTCTTCGTTCAAGGGACGAATTGGGTGTGCCGTCAGGAAGAGTGGGTGACGATGCCCCATGGTTTTGACAATACTTAGGGTTTCATTAAAGATTCAGGTCTAGCGTCGTCTACTTTTCTTTTCCAATTTATTCAAGTATCTATTGTCGTCTGCTTTTCTTTTCCAATTTGTTCAAGCATCTAATATCGTCTACTTTTTTCCTTCCTCAACAAAGGTTTGCCTTCATATAACAGACGAGCAGGAGGTGTTTATCCGTCTGGTGTTGGAGATCAATTTTGACGAGTGGAGGTGTAGGGATTTAATTACCCTCGACACCTTGCACACCTACCGTGGTGGTCCCAAGCTGACGCTAGCAGTCTGTAGGCTCAACGCTTATTCTCGTCGACGTAAGTTCTTGTATCTTAGCCCCTTCCTTTTGTATGTATTATACCCATGTCTGCTCGCGTAACGTTATCTTTTTACTTTCGCAAAAATGGATGCAGCTAGGTAAAGGGCTTTGGTCAGGGAGTCAGTTACGGCCTGTAAGCAAAAGGAGAAAGAAGGGGCCTTCTCGTTAGCTCCTAAGGGTGTCAGCAAGGGAATGCCAAAATGAAAAAGTGATGGGAAGGATGACCGTTCATTTAAAAAAGGACCAGGCGTTCTCGCTGTTGATAAAAAGCCCAAGCAGCCATCGCTTCCCAAGCTCGTCCATGGAGCGAGTAAAGGTCTCATGATGGAGACCGGTCCTGTCACCCAGGGAGCTGTCCGTCAACTTCTTACGCACAAAGAACACGTTGTTGAGATGATTAAGTCAATCATCAAGGATACGGATTTGGATCCTTGTGCTAAGCAGCTGACGGAGGACCTAGGGGCGTAAGGCCTTTCTGACCTGGCTAGGGTATGCTTTTCTTACCTTTTGCTTTGTTTCATGCTTGCTTCTTCGACTGACGGCTGTTTTTTATTTCTAGGCGTTAGTGTGCATGAAGGCATTTCACAACAGGAGCATCGCCCAGGAAGGGGTAATTGGTCGTCTACGCAAGCGTAATGAGATCCTAACCAATGAGCAAGAGCAGTACAAGGAAGCCCTGCGTACTCTTAATAAGGAGGTGAAGGAGCTGACTGAGAAGTTCAAGGAGGAGGGTGCCAAGAGGGAAAAGGAGCAACAGGCCAAAGAGGCGGTTGAGAAGGAACTGACGGCTCTTCTTGGTCAGGTTGAGATGGAAAGGGTTGACGCCGTCACTGAATTCAAGGCTTCACAGCCTTTCATTGACGCCTGCGCTGTCTACTATAGTGACGGGTTTAAGGACTGCCTAAAGCAGGTCAAGTTCGTCTACCCACACTTGGATTTATCCAAGGTTTCTATGGATGGCTCACTGCCGTTAACCCCTGCTACTGACAAAGTCTACGAGGATACCGACGACTCTACTGAGTTTGAACATGATCCAAAGAATGACGGTGTCGTTCTTGCTCAGCCTACAGTAGAGAAGACCGTCACTCCTTTGATCCCATCAACCGAGGCTCCAGATGCTGAAAATCTTTCCACTTAGGATGCTCAGGATTCTCCTTCAAAAGATGACGAGAACCCTCTAGCTCAGGACGTCGGGGTCCCCTTAGCTTAGCTTTTTTGTTTGTAATAACAATTCTTGTTATGTATTTCGTCTAATTTTCAGACAATGCTTAGTGCCCTTCTGTTTTTTGGGTCTTGTTTGTAAAAATTTTACTTTATTTATGGTGTATTTTTATTATTTTACACCCGTCGCTTTTGAGCGGGGTTGTTTGATTTTTATGCGCATGTCCCTCAATCCTTGTGCCTGTGTTAGGATGTGCTCATCCATTAATGAACTTGATAATTAACTAGGAGGAATCCGTTGCCTTGTAGACTCTATAATAACCCCGTCCACTTATGGACTTAAAGAACACAAAAGCATCCTCATGGGGTGAACTCGTCCGCTTGTGGACATTGTAACAAATCTTGTCTGCTTGTGGACTTAAATAAATTTAAGGCCTCCCAATGGGTTGAGCTCGTCACTTGTGGACTTTAATAATAAACTCGTCCTATTAAGACCTTAATAATGTACACGTCCACTTAGTAATGAACTTGTCCGCTTAAGGACTTAGTAATGAACTCGTCCACTTAAGGACTTGGTAATGAGCTTGCCCATCTTGGGGCTTAGTAATGAGCTCGTCCACTTAAGTACTTAGTAATGAGCTCGTCCACTTAAGGACTTGGTAATGAACTTGCCCATCTTGAAGCTTAGTAATGAGCTCGTCCACTTAAGGACTTAGCAATGAACTCGTCCACTTTAAGGACTTAGTAAAAGTGGAAACAAATACATACGTAGGTCATTTTTGAATAACTCCTCTTATTATGATAAATGCGTGCATAAGTAAAAAATTGTTCTTAAAAAGGATAAAGAGATACTGCCCTTTGGGCTTAGAGAGTATTTTAAGCAAAATTTAACTAAAAGAAATAAACTAGAAATGAGGAATATTGCTCTTCCTATTGTCATCTACTGGTAGTATTTCCTGAGATGCTCGGCATTCCATAGATGGTGTAGCTTTCGTCCGTCTAGCGTCTCTAGGTGGTAAGTGCCTTTCCTCTGCCATGAAGCGATTCTGTAGGGCCCTTCCCAGTTAGGACCGAGCTTTCCTTGGGTGGGATCTCTAGTGGGGCCCATTACTTTCCTCAAGACGAGGTCTCCAACTTTGAAGTCTCTGTGTCTGACTCTAGAATTGTAATGTTTGGCCATGAGGTCTTGATATCGCGCGAGCCTTTGTTCAGCTGTTGCCCTGACTTCGTCCACTAAGTCAAGCTGTAGATGCATAGCCTCATTGTTCTTTCTTTCATCATGGTTGTCCACCCTATAGCTTGTGAATCCGACCTCAGCTAGGATAACTGCCTCGCACCCATATGCTAATCGGAATGGTGTCTCCCCGATAGGTGTTCTTGCTGTCATTCTATATGTCCATAGTACGCTTGGCAGTTCCTCTGGCCATATACCCTTTGCCCCCTCGAGCCGAGTCTTGATGATCTTAAGTAAGGATCGGTTCGTGATCTCAACTTGTTCATTGGCTTGAGGGTGGGCTGGGGAGGAGTAATGGTTCTTGATTCCTAATTGTGAGCAAAAGTCCCTGAAGGAGTCATTGTCGAACTGCTTCCCGTTATCTGAGACTAAGACCTTAGGGATCCCATACCTGCAGACAATGTTCCTCCTGTGAGAGACCGCGCCCTCTTGGCCCGTTTTATAGAGTGTTAGGCCAAACTCAAGTGAATGGGTGGAGTCGTGTTATTGCCTCTCAAAATGGAGGTTTGACTAGTTATATTTTCCCCTTTAGATTAAGGGTTTTACATTGGAGTCGCCACTTATTTAATTATTGGAATAAATAAGAAAACCAAAATTGAAAAATTCCTCATTTTATTTATTTGAAATTGAATTTACATTGATCATAGGAAATTACATGGCTTTGGTCCTAGATACAATCTAAAATAAAGTACATGGCTTTGTTTCCTAGTTACAATCTAAAAATCGAAAATTACAGGGATAAATATTTGATCTACTAACCCTTGATTTAAGTTCAGAGGCTATGTTACAAGGTGGGAAGGTGTTAGGCACCCACCTTGCTCGGTGAAACCGATCTTCTAGACCATGGTGGCCAACATTCATATCACATCATCTAATATGTTATCAATCAATTTGCATGTTGAATTTAATGTGTGTGCATGTGATAAACCCTAATTCAATTTATTAAGCATGACATTTTGATTGAAAAATAAACTCTAGTGAATGTGTGTGGATGGTGATATCCTAGATTCAAGGATTTGAAAGAATTATTAAACAAACATGTTTTTCATATTTTTGATGTGGATTTGAGATTAAAATTAGTGTTATACATGAATATGTGATGAATAACCAAGAACATGTGAAGAACAATTAAGAACATTCAAACATATTCAAGGGAATTTAAATGATTACTATCATGCTTTAATCTTAAACTCTCATCATGTTAACACAAAAAACAATTAGGAAAAGAGATTATACTTTCATGCAAGATCCATATGGTGGAGGAGGAGACTCTTGAGGGAGGTCCTAAGGGTGGAGGAAAAGAAGAGCTAGGAAAGGGAGAGTGAGTCTCACTCAATACCTTGAGTCTCAGGAAGACTAAGATATGACAAGATTACTCAACTTCACTAGAACTTAAGAGAGGAGAAGAGGGGGGTTTTTTGTGTGCCTTGGAATAAAAGAGAAGGGGGGTTTATATAGTAGTGGTGGAGGAAATATGAATGGAAGGCCATTTAATAAAGGTTGGCAAAGAATCATGAACCTAGACCTCATTTTAGATTTTGGGGAAATCTGGTGCGTTAAATATGGAGATTGATGAGAGTGAGGAGCAAGCAAAGTTCGGTTTTCCCGTAACTGCTGTAACAGCCTGTAGAGCCAACTTCAAAAAATTATATCTGACTCAATTCTGATCGGAATTGTCTCATTCTTATGCTCAAATTGAAGCCCCGGATGTCTAGTTTCTGGGAAAATTAACCTCATTCATAGATTCAAAATATTTTGAGAGATATCGATAAAATGATGAGCAGAGGTTATTTGTTAGAAAATAGTTTCATCACAATTAACATTAATAGGTCCCAAATTAGCTCCCAATTAACATTAAATAGCTTCAATAACTCTCATTTCAGACTTAATTGGTTCCAAATTTACTCTAATTAAAAGATAATTTCACAAATTACTCATTGAATAATTAATGTTTAACTATCTAATTAATTAGGTGTATGCCACCTCACCATAAAATGTAGTCATAATCAATCAAATTATGACACATCATTGATCTCAAATTGATTACACTTATAACCAATTAAAATCAATTATTCATAATCACATATAATGGGACTTAATTTGTGATAGTGCATCTCAGCCATTAAAATTTGATTTGATGATAACTTTCAATTTGGTGGTCCGATTAGGGCTTATGACCAGTCGATTTGATCGTCACAACATCAAGATCATTTTGATAAAATGAGATTAAGGATCTAATGGTCAGAATCAAGATGCATATTTCCAAGGTAAAATTACCCTTTTACCCTCCATGTGAGGTTAAATGCAGGTTGCAAAATGGGGTGTCAACACCTCCAGACGAAGCTTCTCACATTCTTCTCCGTGATGGTAGCCAAGGCTTTTGCTTCTACCCATTTAGTGAAATAGTCTATACCGACTATAAGGAACTTCAGCTGTCGCATTACTATTGGGAATGAGCCCATGATGTCTAGTCCCCACTGAGCGAATGGCCACGGGGTTGTTATTAGGGTCAGTTCTTCTATCGGCTGTCTGATGACGTTGCTGAACTTTTGACATTTGTTGCAAGCGTTGACATAAGTCTGGGTGTCCTTCTGCATAGTAGGCCAGTAGTATCCAGCTTTAATTAGTTTATGTACCAACGACCGCAACCCTGAGTGGTTCCCGTAGATCCCTTCGTGGAATTCTCTCATGACATAGTTCGCTTCTTCGAGGCTTAAACATCTCAGGTATGGGCGGGAGAAGCCTCTCTTGTATAAGACGTCTTTTATCAGAATGAATCGTGCTGTTTTGACCTTCAACTTCCTTGCAGCTTCCTTACCGTCTAGTAATGTGCAATTTTTTAAGTAGAAGACTAATGGTGTGGTCCAATTGCTTTCAGAGCCTATCTCCCGCACGTCAGTGGGATTTATTAATGGTGAAAACTGAACGAATGAAAGTACCTTGTCGAAGATGATCATGTGCTCCGCTGATGCAGCCTTGGTAAGACGGTCAGCTTGCTCGTTCTCTCCTCTGGGAATTTGAACAATCTTGGCCTGTAAGTCGTCCACCCTTCTCTTTACCAGCTCCAGGTACTTCTTCATCCTTTTACCCTTACATTTGTAATCACCGTTTATTTGGTTTGTGATGACCTGGGAGTCGCAATGAATAACCACACTTGCGGCCCCTGCTGCTCTAGCGATATCTTGTCCCGCTACTAGAGCTTCGTACTCTGCTTCATTGTTGGTCATAGGGAAGTCGAGACAAACCATGCATTCGATCTCGTCGCCTTTTGGAGAATGAAGTACAATGCTTGCTCTACCAGCCTATCTATTGGAAAATCCATCTGTGTGTGTACTCCACTGAGGATGCTCTTCTGCCCCTTGGCCTTCTACGTTAGTGAACTCCGCAATGAAGTCAGCAACCACCTGCCCCTTAATGGCAATATGTAGGCGGTACTGTATGTCGAACTCGCTCAATTCTATTGCCCATAGCCCCATTCGTTCGGCTGCTTCAGGACTACTCATCGCTCCTCGCAAGGGCTTATCAATCAGGATGATCACCGTGTGGGTTTGTAAGTATGGCTGCTGTAACTAAAGCGAAGGCGAGCTTCTCCATCGGTAGGTACCTCTCCTCTGCACCACGAAGTGCCCGGCTGGCGTAGTACACGGGTTTTTGCATTTGGTCTTCTTCTCTGATTAAGGCTACACTGACGGCAGCCGGGGATACAGCCAAGTAGAGGAACAATTCTTCCCCTAATTTTGAGGGACTCAGCAATGGTAGGGAAGAGAGGTAGGCCTTCAGATCCTCGAATGCCTGTTGACATTCGGCCATCCACTCAAAAAATTTCTTCAGCGTGCAGAAGAAAGGTAGACACTTATCCATCGGTTTTAACATGAACCTGTTCAGCGCGGCTGCCTTGCCGTTGAGGCTTTGTACTTCTTTCACATTCTTTGGGGGTGCCAACTCTATTATGGCCCAAATCTTGTCTGGGTTGGCCACAATACCTCTCTGAGACACCATGAATCCTAGAAACTTTCCTGCCATCACCCCGAATGCACACTTGCCTAGATTGAGCTTCATTTTGTAAAAGCGAAGGGTGTCGAAGGTTTCCATGATTGCCCTCCCTTCGGCTTTTTACCAGCATGTCGTCAACGTAGACTTGGACATTTCTCCCAATCTGCTGTGTAAACATCTTGTTCATGAACCTCTGATATGTCGCGCCTGCGTTTTTTAGGCCGAATGACATTACTTTGTAGCAAAAGAGGCCCTAGCTGGTAACGAACAAAGTCTTCTCCTAATCCGCTTCATCCATTTTGATCTGGTTATAACCTAAAAAAGCGTCCATGAAGCTTAGTAACTGGTGTTAAGTCGTAGAGTCAACTAGGACATCGACCCCTGGGAGGGGGTAGCTATCTTTGGGACATGCTTTGTTTAGGTCTGTGAAGTCCACACACATCTTCCATTTCCCGTTGGCTTTCTTAACCATTACAACGTTTGCTAGCCAGTCGGAGTAGTAAACTTCCCTAATGAAGCCCGCCTCTTGTAACTTGCGGACTTCTTCTGCTATAGCTCGGTCTCGTTCTGGGGTGAACACCCGCTTCTTTTGACGAATGGGTGGAAAGGAAGGCGACACATTTAACCTGTGCACCATGACCGAAGGGTCGATTCCTGGCATGTCTATATGGCTCCAAACAAATACATCCTAGTTCTCTTTGAGAAAATTTATGAGTGCTTGACGGACCATCGGGCTAG
This sequence comes from Quercus tomentella, assembly GCA_028535165.1. Taxonomy (NCBI): domain Eukaryota; kingdom Viridiplantae; phylum Streptophyta; class Magnoliopsida; order Fagales; family Fagaceae; genus Quercus; species Quercus tomentella. The sequence continues at coordinate 15,488,933 of JAPQVY010000012.1, forward strand.
CGAGGGTGCCAATCCTTATTCGATTTGGCTTGGAGTTGTCGAGAAGTATCTCTTCAAGCCTTTCAACGGGTTCTGCTACTGTCTGCTGCTCTTCTATGTTCATTATTTGTAGATGATCGTCCATCTCCAACATTGCTATGTAACACTCGTATGCAACCACTTGATCTCCACGTATTTCTCCTACTCCGTACTCGGTAGGGAATTTGATCATTAGGTGGTTGGTCGAAGTTACGGCCTTCCACGAGTTGAGGGTAGGTCGTCCAAGGATGGCATTATAGGCGGACGAGCAGTCGATGACAAGGAACGTAACATCTTTAGTGATTTACTGAGGATAATCACCAACCGTAACGGTCAACGTGACTACGTCGAGGGGGTATACTTTAGTTCCTCCGAACTCGACGAGGGGGACATTGGTCGGGACTAGCCATTCTTTGTCAATCCTCATTTACCGGAACGTCGGGTAGTAGAGGATGTCAACAGAGCTTCCGTTTTCGATCAGGACCCGGTGTGTGTTGTAGTCCCCTACCCATATGCTGACGACGAGTGCATCATCATGCGAGTGGTGGAGACATCGAGTATCTTCTTCCAAGAATTCGATGATGGGGTTGTCGATCTGCGCCATCTTTGGAATGAAGCCCGTTAGCTAGACGTTCTAAACCATCCTGAGGTAAGTCTTACGAGCCTTTTTGGATGAACCAAAGGCCGCTATGCCTCCCACAATCATTCTTATATCTCCTATGGGCGGCCTAGGACGCTCGTTCTCCTGTCGAGGAACCTGCTCTTGAGGTGGGTCCGCTATTTCCTTACTAACGAACCTTTGCAACTTTCCTTGTCTGATAAGAACTTCTATTTATTGCTTCAAGTCATAGCAGTCGGTTGTGTCATGACCGTGGTCACGGTGGAAGCGGCAGTATTTGTCTCTAGACCTTTTATTAGGATCTCCCTTTAGCTTGTCAGGAAATGTCAGGGCTCCTTTGTCCTTGATTTGCATCAAGACTTGGTCGATCGGGGCAGTCAGCGGGGTGAAGCTTGTAAACCTCTCCGTGGGGGGCTTGGAGCGCCTGTCCTCCCACCGTTCTCCGGTTCTAGCCATCTTCCACCCCCTATCCTGCCATAAGTCTTCCTATCTTTCCTTGATAGGCCAAAAACGAATTGACCCCTTGTGATGAATTAATTGATTAATTAGCCAAGTTTATTAATTAATTAAATTAACATGCAAACACGTGGTAGCACAAACAAATCACCAATTAAACTAAGTATACGACGGAAAATAAATTGACACGGTGATTTGTTTACGAATGGGGAAAACCTACACGGCAAAAACCCCAACGGAAAATAAATTGACACGGTGATTTTTAATTATTAAATTCAAGGTTTTTCTATTTAAATATATGTTGGTGATTAATTGAGCCTTAAAGCTCAATATATATATGCATTTTACAAAGCCTTAGTTTTACACAATAAGCATTCATTATATAACTTAAAAGTGAAATAATAGTTTATTTTTAGTATCTATTCTATTATCTAATCTTAAGTAAATTAATAAAAAAAACTATTTACATATGAATTTTGATTAACCCTTGCATCGCACGGGCATAATGCTAGTATTATATAAATTTATAAGCTTATTTGAATGTGGCACAATGAGTTATCTACTTTTCTGGAATGGACTTCTAAAGTAATATTATTTATGGGGACTACGGGTGTCCATGGAAACCGGCAACCCGCCCAACCCATTCGACTCGCCGGCATCTGACCTACCGCCACCCGATCCGACGACTTCGATGGTTGGACGCGGGTTTTGACCTCACTTACCCGACCCCAGCGGGTCGGTTGTCGGTTTTTAATTTCAAAACCCGTGAAACCCAACCCAAACCGAAGTCCATTCAAAATCCGGCCATTTTTCTAGATTCCGGCCATTTTTTCACTTAAATCCGTCGATTTTTGGCACAATAAACACCGGATTTGGCCGAACTAGTGATTTCTCATCACGATTTGCCAGAAATCTCGCTAGATTCGACGGGATCTCACCGGATCTTGGATGGATCTGGCAAGATCTCGCCGTGTTTAGAAGCATTCCGATGATAATCGGGTTCACCCGAAACCGACCACCACTCGCCGGCAACACGAACCGACAAACCCGTTACTGTTACGGGTCAGTTGCGGGTTGAAAAACCACCCACCCGATCTTGTATGGGTCAGTTGCGGGTTGGGCAAAAACCCGACCCATCCGACCCATGGACAGCCCTAACGGGGACAAATACAAAACTTTATGGTTTGAACTTTTATTTATTTGACTTAATAGTTAAAACAATTTTTTTTTTCTAGCTTTATTAAAGATGGAGAATTTTATTCTAAGGTTATTTTGGGCCTGTGAGGCCATAAAACGGTTCATCTTCCTTTTTTTTTCTTTTTTTGAGAATCAAACGGTTCATCTTATTGTGGTTTTACATTTATCTCAATTTCCAAGTCCATTCACGAACTTCAATAATAATAAATAAATAAAAGTCCATTCACGAACATTCAGATATATTGAATATGTAATTACTTCTCCAAAAAAAATATATATATATATTGAATATGTAATTATTTGGTTAAGAAATTGGAACATTGGTTGAAGGTTTTTAAATTCGTGGCTTGCCTTCCCGACATGGTACCGCAGCAATTTCGGGTTTCAAACGTGACCAGGCTCTCTCCTTCTCTAGAAAGCCCCACAATGCTCCACGTTATGTACCATGTGTCTCCACTCAATGTTTTTCTCTCCTTCTCACGCCAACATGAAACTTCTACACACCACGTGTCACCCAAATAACACACCCAAAAAATACCAGCTCTATATATATAATCAAAGAAATTTGGTACATATTGACAATTAAGACTAAGCAAAATTGTCAAATTTTGGTAGATATGGCTAGCGATGAGTTCAGGCTGGTATCACCTGCAATAAACCATGAAGGAAGGTTGCCTAGGAAGTACACAGACGAAGGTCAAGGTGCAAAGAAAAACTTGTCTCCACCACTTGAATGGTACAACGTGCCTGAGGGAACCAAGACCCTAGCCCTTGTGGTGCAAGATATTGATGCACCAGACCCTAATGGTCCAATTGTGCCATGGACTGTTTGGGTTGTGGTGAACATTCCTCCAACCTTGAAGGGTCTACCTGAGGGGTTTTCAGGGAAAGAAGAGGAAATGGAGGGTGACTATGCGGGGATCAAAGAAGGGGTCACTGATTTGAAAGTGCCTGGATGGCGAGGACCCAAGTTGCCTTCTCATGGTCATAGGTTCGAGTTCAAACTTTATGCATTGGATGATGAGGTGCACCTTGGTAATAAGGTATGGACATGGTTATATATTTGGTTTCTATAATTCTGTGTAGATTATATATTTAGAAAAAATTTTAACCTTTGAAATTTATATCAAATTCGTTCTTATACTTTAAAAAGTCCCTATCATATTTGATGCATAAAAAAATTTTAACATGGAAAACAAAATTCATGAAATTGATGTCTTTTTTTTTTTTTTTGGGATAAGTATGAAATCGATGTGACTTTAACATCATGGTGCCTGTAATGTGTTAAATGGCATGAATTCTGTTTGTCATGTTAGAATTTTTTATCTATAAGTATGATAGGAACACAAATTTTTTATTGAAGGTATAGGGGCTACAATTTTTGAATCAAAGACTACGGAGTAGAGTGAAACATATGAAGTATAATTTTGAAATAAAAGTTAATATTTGAGAACCAACCATACAATTTAACATGTTTCTTTTAATTGTTGATAAAAAAAAAGATTAAAAAAAAAAGCAAGGTTATTATTGATTTTAAATCTTCTGAATTATTATAGGTCACGAAGGACAAGCTGTTGGAGGCGATTGAAGGGCATGTGCTTGGAGAGGCGGTCTTGGTGGCCATTTTCTAAGAGGAAAAGTATTACTTTGGACGCAATAATAACATTTACTAATATGCTCTTCGAATGTGAAATTAATTAGTATCAGTTTTGTAAAGTTCGCATTTTCTCTTGCAGATGTTGTCGGTTTCGTTTTTGACATTTTAGAAATCGCAGTCTCTCTTACAGATACTGGCGTTTTATACGACTATATATAGTCTTTGTAACTCGTGTAATTGCGATTTGGCTCGATTTGCTGCGACTCTTGTCGAGCTTATACTCTAGCCCAATAATGTATTTCCCACATTAATCTAATACTCCACACAATTTAGGCAGTCCAGTTCAATCTTGCACATAAGCTTGTCTATGGTCAAGCCCAAGAAAGGTTATTATGGCATGCAACCTTCTAGACCGTGACCGTGACCATGAGTTATAGGCTTGTTGGATTGAGATTTGCTGCAATACGTTTTTAAATTCGATTCTAACCTAATTTAAGTGTATATATGTGAGTCTTTCTCTTGGAGACTTGAATCCCGATCTTTACATTCCACATCTCACAAACACTTATACTTCTAGAGTGATTATCACGTTAAGGTGAGCGAGCGGTGGTTGCAATATGCAATATGCCAATACGTATTAATTGGTGCTGGTTTTGTCCTCTAATCTTATTGCATTGGATGTAATACCAAAGGTATTACATACATCCGGCCTCAATTCTGTTTGTGCAACATATACAAGTGTAAAGTATAACTAGTGTCACTGATGAAACACATTTTTACATTTAACTTATAATCTCTTCTAACATTTTGGTGACATTTTTGCCTTATTGTACTTCCTCGTAAGCAATTGATGATTAGTAAATAGTGTTATAGGAATTGGTATATAAATACCTTATAGACATTAACTGTATTTTTTTTTTTTCACAATATTTAAGTTGGAAATTAAGTAGTGCATGCACATTGAATTTTCTTTAATACTATTAATATCATTTTTATGCACATTGAATTTTCTTTAATACTATTAATATAATTTTTATTATCATTTTTGTTATACATCAATCACAATTCATTACCTCATTCACTAACTCAAAAATTACATCAATCACAATTCACTAACTCAAAAATTGTGAAAGTAGTAGTTGAAATTTGTTGTGCATCCATCCTCGGTGATGTTAAAATAGCCCTGGCAAATCTTTAACACTTCATTAAGATGGAAGGAGAGAGAGAGAGAGGAATGAGAGGAAAGTAATAAAGAGAGAAAATTTCTTTATTTGGTTAAAGTGTAAGAAAGAAGAAAATGAATATGTAAATATTATAGACCATATATATATTTTTTTAATATTTAAGTTTTAGACTGATTAGTACACTATCATATTCACTTTTTTTTTTTTTTTTTTTATAACAATATCATATTCACATTTTTTTTTATGACAATATCATATTCACATTAAATATTTATTAATATCATTTTTATTGTATATCAATCACAATTTACTAAATCAAAAAAAAATTGTGAAGTAATTGAAATTTGCTGTGCATCCATGCTTGGTGATTTACAATTTACTAAATCAAAAAAAAAATTGTGAAGTAATTGAAATTTGCTGTGCATCCATGCTTGGTGATGTAAAAATAGCCCTGGCACTTCATTAGGATGGAAGGAGAGAGGAATGAAAGGAAAGGAATAAAGAGAGAATGTAAAATCTTTTCTTTGCTTTACGTGTTAGAAAGAAGATAATGGAAATAGGGGGAAACACTTTCAGTTGGACCAAACCAAAATTCACTTTTTTGTGTGTCCCATTTGGTTGCATGGATAGGAAATGAGAAAGAAGATAATGGAAATGGGGTAAACACTTCCAGGTGGACCAAACCAAAATTCACTTTTTTGTTTGTCTGCATGGATAGGAAATGAGAAAGAAAGGGAAAAGAAAACATTTATCTTTGGAAATAAGAAGGAAAAGAGGAAACTAAAAAATAAAAGGGGAAGAATTCCTCCATTTGGTTACAAAAGAAAGGGAAATGGGGGAAAAATTGTTTTACTTTTATGTCCTGATCAAGTAGAGAGAGGGATAGAAATTTGTCGGCAAAAATATAAACTCAATAATTATGAAAAGTTAAATAACATATTTTGAGGGGAGATTTATGACTAATTTTCAGTCAATTTTTCTCTACTCCTCTATTCTTCTTTCCATCCAAACTAGTCATAAGATTAGTCGGAAAATAAATGTGAGCGCAATTGAATTTTGCTCCTTTACATTTTTTCCATATCACGGTAACTTAAACAACATATACCAAACCATTTTCTACCCATAGGCGCTTATTAGATTAGCCTCCTAGTGACGTGAAGGAGAAGAGACTCTTAAGTTAAGTTATACATTATTAACATATATTCCATAGTTTGATTTTTTTTTTTTTAATTTTTAAAAAAGGACCATCACCGTTAAAATTTTCTTTCAAATATCAAGCTTTCTAGTGGATTCTAGTTAACTTAATTGATAAAGTCTGATAATTGAACAAGAGATTTGAAATTCAATTTTCGCCTATACCAAAAAATCTATTGGTATTTTGGTTTGATAATAAAAAGTTATCGTCAGGAGTGGACTTATAGGTTGAAATTTCTTTTTAAAAAAAACAATCAAACTCTCTATAGACTATTTTCACGTCTCATTATTTTTATCTCTTTCGTATATTCATACACTTATAGAATTATAGTTCTATATTTGTAATTAATTATATAAAAATACAGGTATCATTAATACTAATTTATTCCAATCAATAAAAATTACTCAATGATTTTTGAAGCATCTTTCATAGTTCAATTTTACAATTTATGTTTTGTGACATGATTTTTTTTTTTTATAGTATTAAAATTTTTAAGCCCATTAAAAACTTGTTAAAAGTCCAATCCTTCTTAAAAGCTCAATAGGTTCGGGTCATCTGTCCAGTTCATTGAAGGCCCAATAGACATTGTTTATGGGCTGGGCCATTGCCTACCCTTAACTGCGTACTTGTTTTCAACTCCTAAACCACAAGTTTCATCAGAACTCGAGAAAAGTGTAGTAAATGACAACATCACAAAGTACAAGATGTATATGAAGAAAAAGGACAAAGTACAAGATGTAAATACTTTAAATTTTCGAAAAAGATAAAACAGTAAAAAGGATTTTATTTTTCATTAAAGAAAAAAAAACGTATTACCTACTTCAAAAAGTAAATTAAAGATTAAATTAAGAGACGAGAATATACTTAGTTTAATGCTTTGGTCTAAATTTATTATTCTTTTTCTATTTTTTTTATACAAGATAAAATTTCTACTCTACCTTAATTTAAGTATATATATGTGTGAAACTCTCTCCTAGAAACTTAAATCCTAGTCCTTACCTCTCAATACCCTACAAATACTTATACTTGTGGAGTGACTATCGCACCAAAGGTGTGTGATGATTTTTTTTCCATTATGAAGATATGTAATTGTTTACTATCCTTTTTCCATTAAGAAATTATAACATCTCCTAAAAAAAATTATAATATTTCAATAAAAAAATCATTGCTTTCTTTTTCTAATTGTAAACTTCCCTTATCTATTTATTATTATTATTATTTATTTATGTCTTATACTTTGCTCATATGGTTATTGTTTATAAATATGAAAATTTGTTTTGGAAACAAGAAGTAGTTGAGATCACAAGTTATCTTTTATAAATTATGGTATTGATAAATTTAATTTTTGGAAATATGAGAACATGGAGATTTTTTTTTTTTTTTTTAATTTTTAATTACAATAGGAGAGGGAGGATTTGAATGTTGATTATCCTTTTTCCATTAAGAAATTATAACATCTCCTAAAAAAAATTATAATATTTCAATAAAAAAATCATTGCTTTCTTTTTCTAATTGTAAACTTCCCTTATCTATTTATTATTATTATTATTTATTTATGTCTTATACTTTGCTCAAATGGTTATTGTTTATAAATATGAAAATTTGTTTTGGAAACAAGAAGTAGTTGAGATCACAAGTTATCTTTTATAAATTATGGTATTGATAAATTTAATTTTTGGAAATATGAGAACATGGAGATTTTTTTTTTTTAATTTTTAATTACAATAGGAGAGGGAGGATTTGAATGTTGATTATCTCCATTAAAAATACTAAAAAATATCGACTGATTGAATTACAAGTCCTTTGGCAAGAACGAACATAAAGATAGTTCCGTGAAAGAAATAACTATATAAAAAAGAATTTTATAGTATATACATTTTAATATTTTTGAATGTGGCTAAACTTTGGGCATTTAAAATCTATTATTTCTTTAATTTGATTCACCAATTTTCCAAAAGATAAAGCATTTTTTTAGAAAAAAAGGCATTCATTGAAAAAAAAAATGTAAAAGATTTTTTTATTAAAAAATGTTTGACTTTTGTCTTAAAATTGTTAACTTTAAAATATTTTAAAAAAATCATTATTCTAATTTAATAGATAAAAGAAAAATGTACTAACCTAACAAATATATAATTTATGAAACCAAGATAACTTTGTTGGCACACGTGGCATATCCATTTAACACGTAAAACATTATTCATCCGCATGATGATTATAAATTTATAATAAATTTTATTTTATTATTATCCAAAACAAAAACAAAAAAACAAAAAAATCAAATCAAATATACAATTTTTTTAACTAGGATTTTTCTCAATCTCAGTAGTTGTCTTTTTCACCGGTTTTGGTGAGAATCCATTATTGGGTCGGAGCCGACCACATTATTATAATTTATTTATATGCGCTATACAAAGTACAAACAAAAGGAAATAAACAAATAAGGTCATCCACATATTCTCGCTTCTCAAACGACCAACCGTTCCATATATAAAACAAAACGCTTTCACAATTCTCTCCGATCTCTTTCTCTCTACTCCAAAGTCCAAACCCAGTCACTGTTTTGCACAGAAAGCTCTCATATCAACATCCCAAAAAAAGGCCTAGACTTTCCTATTTCTCTATCTATCCATTCTGGGATTCTTTGTTCGATTCGAATCGAGATGAGGAAGAGCTCCAACCAGAAGCAGCCAACGGCGTCGTCTCACGTCGAGGAAAATGAGGAGATCGAGTGGGAGATGAGACCTGGCGGCATGTTAGTTCAGAAGCGAGACGACGTCGTCGTTGATGATGGTGCCTCTGCCCCAGCTGCTGCTGAATCCACAGGTGGGCCCACCATCAAGGTCACCGTCTGCCACGGCCCGGCCCACCACGTGCTCCATGTTCCGGCCCATTCTACTTTTGGTAAAAGCTTCTTCTTCTATTCTCTTCCTTTGTATTTATATTTATATATTTTTTGTGGGTTTTTTTATTATTATTATTAATTTATGCTAAGAGAATTGGAAGTGTTGAGATTTGGCATTATTGTTAGCTCTGATATGTACTCAAGCTCGTATTTTTTGTCTACTTTTTTTTAGTAAATGGGAAAATTTAACGGATTTTTTAGACAATTTTTTATATTTTCTATAAAAGTGGTATCATTTTTTTTTTTTTTTAAATCTAATGTTAATAAATTAATCTTAATTTAATCAAAATGGTTTTTTTTTTTTTTTTTGGAGAGAAACAAAATGGTCTTTATATGGTCATTTTGTGTGTATGTTTAGAACGAAGAGTTAAACTTAATTTAATCAAAGTCGAAGCACAATCAAAGAGTCCACATTAGTTTCTAATTGTCGTCTAATTTTTGCCAAGATGATCATCTCATCATCACTTTTTTTTAAACACGAAAAAATAAGTAAATAAAAAATGTATTCTATGTTGTTGATATGGCACCAATCGCGCTTATTGACACATCAATTTGTAAGGTTTTTGTAGTACAATTGATAGTAGCGTTAGCATTTTCCTTATTTGTATTTAATATGTAATGTTTATGAAGTAAAATTTTCAGTCCCCAGTGGCACTCTTTGTGAAAGGAAAATGTCAAAGGAAATACTAATTGTACAACAAATGATCTACAAACTGAGCTAGCAATGAATGTGATGATGCCACAAGGCAACATAAATTAATTAATTACTTTTTTGGTTTTGTGTTTAAAAAAGTTGACATATTGGTTTGTAACTTGTAAGGCTTATCTTGTAATTATTATCATGATTTTATTGTATTTTTTCTTGTGAAAACTTTCAGTATCATACTAGAAATTCTCATGAAGGTAAGAGAGGTGAGAATTGCATACTGAATTCTTCTTCACTCATGTAGTCCCTAAAACTGGTGTACTAACAATCGTATGCAAAAGTTAGATGTGCCCTTCGACCTGTTTACATGTATATTTTCTGGGAAAGTTTCTGCTGCATAATTTTTTTAATGGTTTTCTTAATTTTTTATTGCTAATCTGTATTTTCTTCTAGTTGATTATGGTTTTATATATATCATTATTTTTCTGAGTGCAAATGTTTATTTTTATGTGCTGGTGTATGTCTGTGTAAAACTATAACTTGAAACCTTCTAGGCAACCAGTGTGAACTGTAATCTATTCTGATTGAAGTTTATATATGTTTGCGTTAAGTGTTTCGTTAATGACAGGGGATATAAAGAATGCTGTTGTCCAGAAAACTGGTTTAGAGGCTAAAGACCAGAGACTCTTGTTCAGGGGAAAAGAGAAAGAGGATGAGGAGCATCTCCACATTGCAGGTGTGAAGGATAGGTCGAAGATTTTGCTTTTGGAGAACCCTGCAAGCAAAGAGAGGAAGCTTGAGGAGATACGAAAAAATAATGAGATTTCAAAGGCGTGTGAAGCAGTTGCAGGAGTCAGAGCAGAGGTTGATAAGCTTTCGGAAAGGGTGAGTCCATATCTCCTTTGAAACCACTTATTGTTGAAGGCTGCATACAACTGAGACTCACTTAGGTTATTTTATTTTGCATAGGTGGCTGCCTTGGAAGGGGCTGTGAATGGTGGGACAAAAGTTGAGGAGAAAGAATTTGTTGTATTGACAGAGTTGCTTATGAGGCAATTACTGAAATTGGATGGCATTGAGGCTGAAGGAGAAGCAAAAATGCAACGGAAGGCTGAGGTTAGTATTCTATGTTGTCAGTAGAAATGTTACTATGTTTTTACTTGTGGATTAAAAATTCTTTAGTCATGATGATAATTTTTTATTTTTTATTTTATTGTGATTCAGTTAACATATAAAATGTTGCACTTCATGTGATCCTTGTTGCTAATGTGTATTTCATCTCATATCCTATATTATGTTGTGCCATGTATCTAAAGATGTGCTTTGAAACATATAGAAAATGTGTGTATATGTATCAGAAGACTTTTATTGAAAGACTTAGGGAAAAAAACTATTGAAAGAATTAATAATAGCCATTTTTGTAAACAACAATGACCACCAAAAAGAAACCTGCACCAGTTTAAAGTCGTTTTGTATTAGTCGTAATTATTTTTTTAATTCAATACTTTTCATTTCATTTTAGAGCTAGTAGTTCTGTTTCTTTAAAACTTGTTGAGAACGGCTACTCCAAGGTTCTAATAATGGGTTCTCCAATCTCCACATTAGTGGAATTATGCATTAATAGTGAACCATTGTTGCATTAAATATTGGAATTAGTTGTAATTGGTGCAACACAAGTGGTGTTTATGTAATTTTTAGGAGAATTTTGTGTAATCATCCTGTGTACATGAAGTATATCCTCCATTCTCATAAAATTTTATTATTTATTTATTTTTAAAAAAGTAATTGGTGCAAGCATGAACAAATTATTACACTTGCTGGCAAATTAGACTGTGAAGATTAATCTTATCTTGATCTTGGGCTAATCCTTTATTTTCTCTTTGGGATGAGGGGCTAAAATCTTTGGATGTGTATTATATATATGCTGTATGTATTCTATTTGTTGCTGTATCATTTTTGCTTCTTTGCATTTTTTTATAATGATGATCTGGCAAGAGATCCAATACCTGTCTTCAAGTTCTATGATATGGCTATTGCTCGCGACATATGTTAGCTCTGTATTTCTGATTGATTACTTGATGGTCACATTATTAGATTCAGTAAGACTCACTATCTTTCATGGTAGAATTGTGTCTAGGACACATGAAACTGGAAGTCACGTCATTTTTTCTTTAAATGAATGAAGTTTATTGTTGTGAACCAAAGCGACTGTATATTTCTGATAGGTTTGATTCATCTAACACTTTGTTAAAAATTTGATTCTTGCAACTAGTGGACTGGGCATGTAAAACTGTTGTGGCTAGGTTTTAAGCTTTTATGGAACTATGAACTTGCTTGAATAGCCTTGAATTTGAGTATTTGAAGGCTTGAGGAAGACCAAAAATAACATTCATAGAAGCAATAAAAAAGGACATGTCATTTAAGGAAGTATTAGAGAGTATGACTTCGGTAGAATACAATGGAAGAAAAGAATACATGTGACCGTCCCTAATTAATCTATTGAGGATCCATAGCCGATCTCAAAAAATTTTGGATTAAGACTTTGTTGTTGTAAGGCTGCTGCATCATCTCTTAACTTCCTTGGACAGGTACGTCGTGTCCAAAACTTTGTGGAGAAACTTGACAGCCTGAAGGCCAGAAACTCCAATCCAAATATCAACAATAGCAATGCTGTCTCAGTAACAACCAAATGGGAAACCTTTGACTCTGGAGTTGGAAGCTTGAATGCCCCAACCTCATCATCATCGGCAAAAGTAACTGAGGATTGGGAAAAATTTGATTAGGTTAAAATGTGCTTTACAGCATGGTCTATAAAACAAGGTGTGGAACGTAAATTTGAAAGAATATTTTCTTTGGGTGCTTCATTCAAAGTTCTCCTTTTGCATTGTGTTACAGAACTCATGAATGTAAGGGAACTAAATTTCTTGAAGAACAATTGTAATTTACCCCACCTTTGGTTCATTTGCAATTTCCTTGGCATGGTTAAGTTGCTTTTCTACAAGTTTTGATCTCTGCATTCATTTTTCAATCTCTTATGTGGTACATGTGATTGCCAATGAATGTTTGTACATTTCCTTTAGTCCTACAATAGAATCAGGGTTATTCAATCAGGACAGTACAACTACCATTTTGAATAGTTCGGTCCCTTCGTCCTTGCCCTTGAAGAGCATAAGCTTCTTCTCCGTGAACTGCATCATCCCCAATCTTGATATCTTCGTCAGTCATCCGAAGGGGTATTAGAAGTTTAATGACATTAAGTATGATGGACGTAGCTACTACATTCCAACCTATTATAAAAGCTGCCCCCACCAACTGCTTCCAAAATTGAACTCCCCCATCATCACCATAGAAAGAGCCTTTTGAATTGGGGACGGTTAGGAACATGCTACAGAGGTATGGGTGAGCAAAGAGTCCAGTGAGAGCTCCACCCAAGGTTCCTGCAACTGCATGAGTTTGAAAGATCTCAAGGGTGTCATCAACCTTCTGCAGCAATGACAGCTTCTTGCTCAAAACCATCATTGTGTACCATGGAATAGTCCCAGAAGCTATACCCATTACCAGTGCAGCCCAGCCCTGAACAAGACCTGTGGATAGGGGAAAGTTTGAGAATGAGAAAATGAATAAGGTATAGAGTAATGTTAAGGATACTTCAAATTTTACTATATAAAACTTACAAGATGATGTGCCATCAATCATAAAAAAAGTAATTCAATCATTGACCTGTAGAAAAAAATTAGGCACAGTTCATACAATGTTATCTTTTCCAAGGACAATTGTATTCAATGGAATTTCGTGTTTGAATTTATTTGGAGAGCCTAATCCACTGCCCTTAAAAGGAATTATATGTAAGTTTTACCCTTTACATTCATTGTTATGTTAATTTATTGTAAAAATTATAGTGGATTTAACATTTTCCTGATGTATATGTATAAGGTGACAAATTTTCTTATGAAGTGTTCTCACCTGCACCAGGAGTTATACAGACCAACCCAGTCATCATCCCCTGGATAGCTCCAATCACAGAGGGTTTCTTGAAGTATATCACATCCAAGTATGTCCATACCAAGAGACTAGTGGCTGTACAAATGTGAGTGTTGATAACAGCCATGGAGGAATCTACGTTAGCAGCAAAAGGATCTCCACCATTGAAACCAGTCCATCCCCCCCAAAGAATTCCTGCCCCTGTAAGTGCTAGTAATAGATTGTTAGGTGGGAATTCTTATCTGTCCTCCTTCGATCTTGGTCCAACCTACAGGGAAGACCAAGCAAGTCAATGTTACTACTTACTGTGATTGGTGGATTCAGAGGTCATCCATTTTATATATAAATGATTTCCATCTCACTTTAAGTGGAGGATACATTTCATCACAGTGAAAATAGTTGACATTGAAAATACTTTTCATTTCATTAGAATTGAAGAGAGTCTAGTTCACGGTTAAGATTTTATTTTTTATGGATTTAACATTATACCAACAGTCAAATCATTTAAAGTTTTAAATGACATGGTAATCTATACTATTTAAAACTTCTAACATTTAATATTAATCATAAATGGGTTAATTTTAGATATAGAGTATAATTTTTCCCTTTGAATTTATAATATCTAATATTAACCATGAAATTGATCAATTTCAAATGGAGGGAATCAATTTGAAATGGATTTTAAAAGTATATACTGTGCAATTTTATTTAAAATTAGACTGTTACATCCACCAAATAAGATATGAAAAGGATCTTGTATTGGATCGATTTCCTTACCCAATAAGCTGCTGTGTATCCTGCTGCCCCAGAGGCTACATGGACAACATAACCACCTGAATAATCCATGACACCCCACTGGAAGAGGAAGCCACCACCCCAAACACTGAATGCGCTAACAGTGTAAGAGAAAGTGAGCCACAGTGGTACAAAGGCCATCCAAGCTCTGAAGTTCATTCGACCCAGAACTGACCCACAAAGCAGTATCACAGTCTCAGCTGCAAAGGGATATTGGAAGAAAACCATAGTAGCCATGGGGAACAAGGGTGTAGCTGCTGAAGTTATATTTTTGTACCGTGTAGAGGGTAAGATGGTTTGTGAGATCAAAAAGTCTTCAGAAACAGCAAGCCCAGCTTTGCCCCAAAATGGAAGGAACTTTTCACCAAATGACATGTTGTAAGCCCATAGTACCCAACAAGGCATTACAGCTGCAAAGGCAAATAGAGCCATGAAAGCTGAGTTTAGAGCCCATTTCTTCTTTACTAGACCTGCATAGATGATCACTAGCCCAGGCATGCCTTGCATGCAAACTAGTGCTCCAGATATCATCTGCCATGCATTGTCACCCTTGTTTAGCCATTCAGGCACAGCGGGAGTGAGGCCTTGAAGGTATGCCGATGGAACAACCGAAGCGTTTGCCATTGTTGGTTGGTGGGTCTTCAAGCTTGTTGCCTTTGACCCCAAAACCTTATTCTTCTTTTCTTTTTTGTTGGTAAACACCCAAAACCTTCACTAATGCTATAGATTCCCAAAAGCTTAAGCTAGAGGCTATAGATTCGGGACACATATAGCTATATAAATTTATAAAAGAACAATACTATACAAGTATATGCTTTAGTTCCCTTTGTAATGCAATAAAAAAAAGTTCCCTTTGTCATGGTGTTTTATTTTATCTTAAATATGTAGGACCCACTTTTTGTAATAAGGTATTGATTCAGTTTGCATGATTTGGTCAATGTTATTTAGACATGGCAAACAAGCGGGGCGGGTCGGGTCGGATCAATCAGGTTACGGGTTAAAAATGAGTCATTTTAAGCGGGTTAAAACGGATTCGGGTCAGTTAGGTCAGGATTACCCATATTTTTCACATGATTTTTTTTTTTAATAAATTAAACGTGTATTTGCTATTTGGAAAGCCATGCAACAAACTACTTGATGTAAAATGCATTACTTTGAATTTAATGAACTCAGTTAAATTTATTAATACTTATTCAATAATTTTAAAATTATACAAATCCCAACATTGTTAACTAAAACAAAATAACACAAAGATAAGTAAAACAAATACACAAGTTTTATTTCTACACATTATCAACATCCTAAAATATAAAACAAAATTACAAATGACTTATTGGATAACTCATTTGACAAAGAATAAAAACATATAAGAAATTTACATTCTTGAAAATTAATTTTATAATTTATTATCAATTGCGGTTGACACTTTATTTTAATTTGAGAATATACATTAAAGTTTGATTGTTTAATTATTTATACATAGTCTCTTTTATGAATATCTTATCATTGTTAAGACACACATACTCTAGGAAATATCATAATTTATTTTGACAAGCCGTTTATTTTGGACATAAATTGTTAAAAAATAGGTCTAAGCATTCATAATTTATACTAATTTGATACTTTGGCTTCACTATTTTCACACTTATGAATGTTTCTCATACATGTCTACAATTTTAAATCTACGTTTTTAACTCTACTATAACCAGATTATCTTGGCATGTACTTTGCTATTTGATATCTAAAAATCTTTACTCATTACAGAATGCTCAACCATTTATCTTTCAATTAGGGATGGCAATTTAAGCCCAATCTGTGGGTACCCGATCCAGCCTGACCCTAATGGATCGGATTTTACTCGGCCCGATAAATAATAGAGTCGGGTATGGGTTTTAAAAAAAAAAACCCGAAATGAGTCCGAGGCCAGGTCAGGTTCGGGTTTTAGTCATACCCGGCCCGAACCCAACCTGTATACATATATAATATTAAAAAAAAATTAAAACCCTACTACCTTAATATAAATACTCTCTTTCATTTTTTTCAGACTTCATTTTTTTTAACTCTCAGCTGCCTCCTCTCTCTTTCTCAAGCTCTCAAGATCTCTACCACCCTCTCTCTCTCTCTCTCTTAAGTTCTCACTACTGGTTGCCCTTTTTCTCTCTCAAGCTCTCACCGCCGGCCACCCTCTTGGCCTTAGTTACTCCACTCACGGCCTTGTTCACAGGGGCGGAGCCAGGAATTTTTGTTTGGGGGGGCCAAGTTGCAACACTCATATATTTATCAAGACAACCCCATACACACACATAAATACACATGCTTTTTTTATTATATACACACACTTTTTTATTTGATAAGTTGTATATATACACACATCCAACAAAAAAAGAGCTTAATATTTTCAATCAAAATTATGTTTGATAGCTATCTTTCATAAAATTAATAAAATACATTTTCACAATTTTCATAGTGAAATTCTTAATATTTTATACTATTGTAAGTAAAATTATTCAATTGAACTAATGTAATTTTCAAAAACAAGAATGATCCAAAACTTGGAGGAACAAATTAGGCTCCAAACATATTTGAAACTATTTTGCTTTGACCCATTATGTGGCAACTAAAGAGACATTTCATATGTAGTTTTAGTGACAATAATTTTATAATGAGTCAATGACTTGTTAATCACCACATAACAGGTTGAAAAAGATAAATTCAAACATGTTTGGTGCCAAACATTTTCAAATATTTAACAGATATAAAAGCACATTTTACAATAAAAAATAGAATTGCGAAAAATAAAGTTGTCTCTATAACTATTAGACTAATTTTTTTTTTTTTAAAGCATCATTGGACTAATTCAAATACTTAGGGGGGGCCAACTCTTATTTTTGTAGACTAAATTCTGAAAAAATTAAAATAATTATATATATATTTAAAAATTTTCAAAATTTTGGGGGGGCCATGGCCCCCCCACCCTTCAACGTGGCTTCGCCCATGCTTGTTCAGCCTCACGCTCCTCACCTCGTTCAGCCCCACGGTCTCACACAACCTCACCACCCTTTACCTCTCGGTCCTCTCTCATTCTCACTCTTGTTTTCTCTCAACCGACCCTCACCCAGTCACAGAGGAGCACGGATCTCGTGGTGGCTGCTGTTTGTCACGGAGGAGCATGGGATTGTTAGATCAAATATGAGGACGGGATTGTGTTTTCTATTTGTGATTTGTGTTTTTTTTTTTTTTTTGAGTAAAAAATTTGTATTAACAAAGAAAACAAAAAAACAAGTTGATTTGTGTTTCTGTTTATGTTTGGGATTGTGATTTGTATTTTTTTTTTTTTTTTTTTTTTGATGAGTGAAAAATCTATATTAACAAAGAAAAGCCAAAAAAAAAAGAAGCTTTTTGTGTTTCTATATATGTTTGACAATCCAGTATAAGTATATGCATCATGGGTTCTTAATTATGCCACAGTGTAAGATTTTTCCTTCTTTTTTTTTTTTTTTTTTTTTTTTTCATATCATATCATATTTTAAGCTGATTGGGCCTATTTTTGGCATCTGGGCCTTAAAAAAAAAAAGTTTGTGATTGGGCCATGATTTGGGCCGAGAATTAGGCCCAAATCTGGCCTAGCTGGACAGGGCCCGTGGGGCTCGCGGAGCTCGGCGGGCCGGATCTAGAGCCCAAATAAAAAATCCGTTTAATAAACGGACCGGGTTCGTGTCACAGATTTCAGCTCGCGAGTCGGGTTTGGGAATGGTAAAACCCAGCCCAAACCTGACCCGTTGCCATTCCTACTTTCAATTCATTTGCATGCAGTTATGTAAATGTCTCAATTGTTTCCTTAAAGCTCACAGCAAACAATTAAACCGATATTGTCTTAATTTTATTATTTTTTTTACCCAATTTTTTTTTTAAATGGGTCGGGTCACGAGTCAACCTGTTTTTGCTTCAGGTAAAAAAAATTAGGTTTGGGTCGGGTATTTTTCAAGTCGGGTTGGGTCTGAAAATTCTAACCTGTTTTCCCATGTCTAATGTTATTCCCTTTCATTATTTGCGTGTAAAGGAAAGGGAGCCATCTAATGTTATTCTCTTTCATTATTTGCGTGTAAAGGAAAGGGAACCATATCACTAATCCAATTACTTTGTTACTATATATATATATATATATATATTCTGCCAACGTAGGTTACCTAATACTACCTCTTTTAAATCATTTCAAGTCTATTAGTCTTTGTTATATGGTAGAAGACAATTGCTAAATCTTGATTAAGACCTATTACTCTATTAGTCTCTTAGTGTCAAGATTAAGACCTCTCATCCTTCATTCCCGGAAAATTATTTACAGAAAATGAGGTGGTAGTGCCAGAAATGTTGCATGGCTTTTCAAATCAAGAAAAGTGAAAGATGGGCTAATGGCAGTAAAATTGGACTTGCAAATTAATAGCTTATTTTAAATGATAATTTGGAAACTTTTCTGCAAGTTGAAATGAGGAACTTTGGGTTTAATGAAGTATTTGTGAGATGGATTATGGAATGTGTGACATTTTTGTCATCTGTCGTTCTCATCTATGAGGAGAAGACAAGAGATGTCAAACCTAATAAAGGGCTCCTCTTACCTCTTTATTTTACGTCAGGAAGTCCTCTCAATGTTTAGAGCACTCCAATTGAAATAGCAACAATAGCAATGCTGTCTTAGTTAACAACCAAATGTAAAACCTTTGACTCTGAAGTTGGAAGCTAGAATTCCTCAACCTCATCATCATAATCAACAAAAGTAACTCAGGACTAGGAACAATTTGAATTGGTTAAAATGTGCTTTATCAAGGCAATGGTCTATAGAACAAGGTGTGAAACCCAAAATTGCAAGCATGCAGAATATCTTTTGGTGCCTCATTCAAAGTTCACCTTTTGCATTGTGTTATAGAATTCATGAATGTAAAGGGAACTAAATTCCTTGAACAACAATTGTAATTTCCCCACCTTTAGTTCATATGCGTGTTTAAGTTGCTTATCTACAACATTTAATATGTGCCTTTCATTTTTCAATCTCTTATGTGGTCTATAAAATTGCTAATGAATGTTTTTACATTTCCTTTAGTCCAACAATAGAATCAGGGTTCTTCAAGTTCAATCTGAGCATTGCCATTTCCATTTTGAATAAAATTTTCCCTTCGTCCTTGCCCTTGAAGAGCATAGGCTTCTTCTCCATGAGCTGCATCATCCCCAATCTTGATCTCTTCATCGGTCATTCGAAGGGGTATTATAAGTCTAATGACATTGAGTATGATGGATGTAGCTACTACATTCCAACCTATAATAAAAGCTGCTGCTGCCAACTGCTTCCAAAATTGAACTCCCCCCCTACCACCATAGAAGGACCCTTTTGAATTGGGGACAGGTAGGAACAGGCTCGAGAGGTATGGATGAGCAAAGAGTCCAGTGAGAGCTCCACCTAAGGTTCCTGCAACAGCATGAGTATGAAAGACACCAAGGGTGTCATCAACCTTTTGCAAAAATGGCAGCTTCTTGCTCAAAACCATCATTGTGTACCATGGAATAGTCCCAGAAGCTATTCCCATTACCAGGGCAGCCCAACCTTGAACAAGACCTGTAAATTGCGGAAAGTTTGAGAATGTGGAGAAAATTGAATAAGTATAGGTATAGAATAATTTTTAGAATACCATAAATTTTAAACTGATGTATCATTAATCACACAGAAACTAAAATAAAAAAAAAATAAAATAAAATTGACACATTTATTTATTATGTTTTAAAGTAATATCAATCACATTTATTAGTACATCTACTAGTAAATCTTATATAACGAAAATTGATAATAACTTAAGTTTTGACCCTTTTATTTTTATTTTTTATGGTATATGTAAGCAATAATGATACATACAACATTTTTTACAAGAAAATAGATTTACAATTATTGGGTTAGTCAACTGTTTGTGGTGGACACAACTGTGACTAGCACACCCACCATTATTTTCTTGACCAACTCAAACCTTGCAAACGTAGAAATTTTGTGCACAAGCTACGAAACTTTTAAATGGTCGACTAACTTAACAATAATGAAATTTGTTGTGAAAAAAGTTGTATTCATAGTTTTACTAATACGTAAGGGGGAAAATTCTCTTATAAGAATGTTCTCACCTGCACCAGGAGTTATACAGACCAACCCAGTTATCATTCCCTGGATGGCTCCAATCACAGATGGTTTCTTGAAGAATAACACATCCCAACATGTCCATACCAACAGACTGGTGGCTGCACAAATGTGAGTGTTGAGAACTGCCATAGACGAATCCACGTTGGCAGAAAAAGGATCTCCACCATTGAAACCAGTCCATCCCATCCAAAGAATTCCAGCACCAGCAAGTGCTAGTAATAGATTGTTAGGTGGGAATTCTTCTCGGTCCTCCCTCGATCTTGGTCCAACCTACAATGAAGACCAAGCAAAAGTCAAAGCTACTAATTATTTTCGTTGAATAATTTGATTCATTGGATGCTACACTATTGACTACTTTGCATAAATTCGTACACCCTTACTTGGATGATGATCCAGTGCAATATTATGTCATATGTAATTGCTTTTAATGGCTGAAATTGAGAATTAAACAAAGTATCTTTCAATATTGCCCCTTAAATAAAAATTACACCCCGCACAATATCCTAATTATTAGACTAGGATCATAATCCATATTCATTCATTTAAAATTTCATACAATTCCAGAACTAATATCTTTAAAAATGGATCGTGGTTCATACTAAATATTTACAAGAAAAGTTAATGTATATCCTAATGATATTTGTTTAATAAATATTTTTAGAATTAAAAATTTTTTATGTGAAAAGAAAAATATAATTAATTATTTTGACAATTTTTTATGTTTTCAATAAAAATGATGTCAAAACTTTCTAAAATAATTCATTAAAAACTGCGCGCCGATTAACATAACCCAATATTTATAAATCTAAAGATATATTATGTATCTAATGTCACACCATTTAAAATTTTAAATAATTTATTGTTGAAACAAAAATTAAATAACATGTAACATGTCACTTTGTACTTCATTAAATCCATTAAATATTAAAATCTTAATGTTAAATGGAATCTCTCAATTGCCAGTGAAATAGAAAGATTTCCTTACCCAATAAGCTGCTGTGAATCCTGCTGCACCAGAAGCTAAATGGACAACATAACCACCTGAATAATCCATGACACCCCATTGGAAGAGGAAGCCACCACCCCATACACTGAATGCACCAACAGTGTAAGAGAAAGTGATCCATAGTGGTACAAAAGCCATCCAAGCTCTGATACTCATCCGACCCAGAACTGAACCAGCAAGCAAAATCACAGTCACAGCAGCAAAGGCATACTGGAAGAACACCATAGTAGCTGTAGGGTATAAGGGTGTAACTGCAGTAATATTTTTATACTGTGTGGAGGGTAAAACTGTTTGTAGTATCAAATAGTCTTGAGAAACAGCAAGGCCAGCTTTACCCCAAAATGGAAGAAGCTTTTCACCAAATGACATCTTGTAAGCCCACAATACCCAACAAGGCATTACAGCTGCAAAGGCAAATAGAGCCATGAAAGCTGAGTTTAGAGCCCATTTCTTCTTCACTAGTCCTGCATAGAGAATCACTAGCCCAGGCATGCCTTGCATGCCAACTAGTGCTGCAGATACCATCTGCCATGCATTGTCTCCTTTGTTTAGCCATTCAGGAACGGCTGGAGCTAGGCCTTGAAGGTATGCCGATGGAACAACTGAAGAGTTTGCCATCTTTGGTGGGTCTTCAAGGTTGTAGCTCTGACCCCAAAGACCTTCACAGAGGGAGATTTAGGAGACCTCTAGTTATATAAAGGATACAGTGTATGCTTTTGGATGGTTTTTTTTTTTATTTTTTTTTATTGCGGTTGGATACTTAGATGATTCAAGATTCTATTTTCATAGTCAAAAGAAGCTCCCGTTGCCATGGTGTTTTTATTTGAAATATCAAATATGTAGGATCCACTTTGTTGTCATCTAAGCATGATTTTGACTATTTTGTCAAAATGATTGAATGAGATATCGTGCGCGCATACACATATATATAAATTGCACTAGTATAGTCTGGAAGTTGAATTTCTCATATCATATCATCTTTTTAAGGTAGATTATATTTTGATGTCCACTTAAATTATTTGTGATATGGAATTACAATACGTCAATGCCAATTCTATTAAAAATAAATTGCTAAGATTTTAAAAATTCCATAATAAAGTTAAGAATATGTTTTTCGATTTTTTTTTTAATTTATTTATGTGTGATACTAATCAATATTGTACATCTTTCTATCAATTATATTCAAGGTTTATTGATTATTCCAACCATGTCATTGAATTAGTTTTACCCTAAAGTTTTTGATAATTCAATTATTACAATAAGAGAGGAAGAATTAATATACTCCCTCCGTCCCACATTTTTTGTCCTCTATTTCATTTTGAGATGTCCCAAAATATTGTCCTGTTTCTAAAAATAGAAGTCATTAATTTACTAATGTTCCTATTATACTTCTATTAATTTACTAATTCAATTTTTTGATAAATTTTTTTAAAGGTAGTTTTGGAAACTTATATATTTTTTAAAGGTAGACAAGATAATAAATGATGTTCCTTTAAAAAGTTTGACTTTTCAAATCGGACAAAAAAAGTGGAACAGGGGGAGTATAAATCATGGACATTATGATATAAACATGCATATGTATCTGTATTCTAACATGTGATCGGTGCGCTAATGCACCGAACATGATCCCAAATTTAATAAAAGATATTGTGCTGGTGAATGCACAGAATCTCTCAAGCACATGAGGGAAGATTCCACCAGATTCTTGTCCAAAAGTCTTTGAATTCATAGAAATTTAAAATTTTGTTTATGCTAAAAGTCAAGATCTGAACTCGCGCGAAGTTACGCATACAAGGACAGCGCCCATAACCATAAATATCGGTGGGATCTACAGTACCAAGAATTTTCGCACCATATTCATTATTCAAAGTTTTCCAAGTTGCTTGGGGTGTGAACATGGAAATTTGCGCATAAAACAAATGTGGGTTTATCGATTTTGGCGACTGGTAAACGCTGTTCATAGTCCCCACCTTTGAAACTGGATCTTATTATCAAACTGTTGTAGATGTCCTGATGTAATGCTTTTGTATTCTTTTCTTTCTTGTTTACTTTTGTTTGAATTGTCACATGATGGCAGCTAAGAATTAAGCTGTTTGAGTAATAGTACTTCAACAAATATGATGTGTGATGTAAAATCGATGAGTTCATGCCGAAAATTACTTTTTAATTATTTAGAAAAATAAAAAGGAATTATCACCTATATATGTTTATAAAAAATATATGTTTAGATATGGTCTATAGTGTAGTTTTTTAAAGCCTACTTGTCTTTTATATAATTATATTACATGCAGAAGTGACCAGTGGAATCTGAATTTTGAATGTAGTAGGGCTGTAGTGGTGATAAAATATGACACCCACAAACGAAACCCCCACGTCATATAATTTTTTTATTTGCTGAAATTAAGAATTGCATAAAACGGATTAAACTTATGTGGATCTCTCTTTGGGATCTAAAATTCATTATTTTATATATATATATTAAAAAAATGGATATTCATCATTTTATAATGTTGTTGTACACTTGTACTAAGAGCATCCACATCAGTAAATGCAAAAATTTTGTAAACTTGCACATCTAAAATCTACTTTTTCTATTTTACACTTTCATTTTTACAAAACACTCACATCAGTTTGTTTATTATACACATTTATTCAAATAAAATATTCAATCCACACCCACCATCAACCCACCCAGTCACTATCATCAACCCACAAATCTTCAGCTAATTTATTCCTATCAAACACATAAACAATCAACAAAATTAAAAAAAAAAAAAAAAAAAACAACAGACACACACAATTCTAACTTTCTAAGCAGCCAAACAAAAACCCAGATAGACAAAAAGCAAAAGAAACCCAAGTAGAGAAGGTGTAGATGGGTCTCATGGAGCTACCCCAAGCGGCTTGCTTGGACTTTGTTAGGGTACTTTTTTTTAACACCTAATTTTATTTGACAACCACCTATTTATTTTCAAATACTACTAATAAGTTATTGGGTTTTCCCAAATATTTTTTGCTCTACTATTATGTTAATAACAAATGTTTCATATCTTATCGCTTAAATTGGGTTATGATATAAATTATCACAAAAAGTCCAAGAACTCATATTTTATCCAATTTTATTATCATTATTTAGCTAAGTCCAAAACCGGCCCTATGAACCCAATACACACATCCTATTTTATTTAAAACCCAAGAATATTTATGCTTGGCAATATTTGAAAAGCCCATTATTCAAATCCATGGCAAAACAATTTTATCAATGGAATTCAAATCCATAATCAAAACCCATGGTTTAAACCCATGACAATTTATTTATCCAAAACCCAATTCACATTAACAATATCAAAGCCCAATTCTCATTGGCAATATCAAAACCCAGTTCTCACTGGCAATATTTAAAGCCCAATTTTCATTGGCAACATCAAAGCTCAATTCTCATTGGCAATATCAAAACCTAGTTCTCGCTGGCAATATTTAAAGCCCAATTTTCGTTGGCAATATCAAAGCTCAATTCTCATTGGCAATATCAAAGCCCAGTTCTCGCTGGCAATATTTAAAACCCAATTCTCATTGGCAATGTCAAAACCCAATTCTCATTAGCAAAATCAAAAGCCCAACTTATGATAGCACTATTAAAAGCCCAAGCTAACTACTTGGCATATTTATCGAAAGCCCAAGGTTATCAATGCTTGGCAAAATACTATATCATAATTATTTCACTTAAAAGTCCAATAATGAACAATACTTTAGATCCTTAAACCTATTACCATAATATTACAAGCTCATGGAATTTATGAATTATCTACTCTCAGAACCCATGGTGATCATCTTATAAAAGCTCATGGAAATGAAAGATTATTAGACCCATGACATATATTTATTTCATATTATAAACTCATGTTCACTATCCATCTTACATCACAACATTCATAATATTTATTACCAAAACTCATAGTAATTATTCATCCTACATGTCCATTATGATTATTTATAGAGAAACTCATGAGAACATCACATTATTCCATTTTAGTGGTTGTTACCATATTTATTTAAAACCCATGATAAATATTATTTTCAAGAAAAATATTGGAGGCCATTATTTAAAAAAGCTCCAAGGAAAATATCATTTACAAAGTAATCCATAGTAAAAATTATGAGAAGTTATTTAAAGCCCATGGGAATTAATACCCAAAATCTATCATAAATATTTATTAAAGCTCATAGATTCATTTTATTTCTACTAACAACTAAAGCCCATGAGGAGTAAAAAACCCATGGCAAAGCATGTCTTTAATGCCCATTTTGTAGGCCCAAGAATCTCGTGGAGAAGGGAGCAAGCCCAAGCAAAGAAAGGGCCATGTGGCCCAACTAAAAGTGCTGAAATGGAGCAAAGTTCCAGCCCAAAAAGGTCCCAGCAAGAGACTTGAAAGTAGGCAACCAGCCCTTATTCATCCCTAACCAAAGAAACAATTAGGGACCCCTACAAGAGAACCAAGCCTTTGAGAATGAACTAGGGGTTGTCCCATCAGTTTTCTGCCACCCTCTGCCTGACATGAACAGTGCCCAAGGGCTGTCATATTAGATGAAGTCCAAAAGATGATGGGACTCCATCATCTTCCTCAAGACTGCACCTCTAGCGGAAGGGGAGCTGAAACTAAATCATCCAAATTTCAACAAATTGATGTTATAAATGTTAAAAACGTTCAAAACATGATTCATGAGCCAAGCCCATGAATCCTAAAGGGGAAAATTTGAGAACATATGGTTTGGAGGGCATAAAGTGATTTCCAGCGGAACCCTCTGAAGTGGGCTTAAACTTTGACACCTGGCTTGGGGTGTTGAATTCTACTTCCTACGGTCCAAATCTCAGTTGCAGCATTAGGATTCATTCTTGATACTTGCCTTAATCCCATTGGCTGAACACAATCTCAGTAATCTTAGCATTTAATGCAAGATTACCCCAAACACTCCAAAATCCCACCATTACCCAAAGAAGTAAGGCAGCCCCAAAAGCAAATCTTCCATTTTTAGGCCAAATCCAGGTTATTAATGCAGTTGTCTGGCTCCCCTGAATCAGGCCTATGTTTTTTTGGATTCTTGTTAATTAATTCTTCTCCAAAACTCCATTATAAAAGCAAAAGCATCTCAGCCCACAAGGGGGGACGGACTTCCTCTGAAATTCCTGATCTATTTGTCATTTTACTGGTGGTTTAGCTCTCTTTAAGCTCACTACTCATCCCCTTTAGCCCACATTCATCTAACCTCAGATATTCTTTTCTCTCCTTTACACAATCATAGCTTATAAATGTCTCCCAATTAGTCATAGACAGCTACCCTCTTTGAAACTCTTGATTTATTTGCCATTTTACTTGTGGTTTAGCTCTCCTTAAGCTCACCACTCATCCCCCTTTAGCCCACTACTCACTAAAGCCTTAACCTCAGTGTTAATCCCATCTCACTCACTCAGAACAGCCCACATTACCTCATTCATGCCTTATGCACATATACTCATCAAAATCTTAGTTTAATACTTGCTGCACTAAGCTGGGATCTCTCTCTCTCTTCATCCCATCCTATTTTCCCTCTTGTATTTGTAACTATAAAGCCTTTAATCCTTATTTAGTATTATTATGATGAAGGCTAAAAGCTCGAAAATGTGTTAAAAACACAAGAGCTGTTTAGACCCTTAAATAAAATTACGGCTAGATTGCTTTTACTCTAACTTATCTAAGTGCAGAAACAAGAGTAAATGAAGCGCAATAAACTGATACTACTTTAGTGCATAAACATGAACAACAAACATTAAAAGTAAGGCGAAAAACACATTTTAGTCCCTACATTTTCAGCCGATTTCCGTTTTAGTCCCTAAGTTTTTTTTTTACCGCTTTTAGTCCCTCTCCTGAAAAACGCTTCCATTTTAGTCCCTGTCGTTACATCAGAAACGGATATTGCAGACGTGGCAAACGGCAAAGTCAAAAAATAATAAACTAATGTCCACGTGGCCTAAATTAATAATAAAAAATATTTTTTAATGCCACATCAGCATCTAAATTAAAAAAATTAAAAACTCTCATAAAAAAAATCCTTAAATAAAAAAATTAATTTATTAATTCTAACTAAATAAAAAAAATTAAAAACTCTCATCAAAAAAAAAAAAATCAAAAACAAATTTAAAACTAAACCCAGCAAGAACAACAAATCCCAGAAAGAACTAAACCCAGCAAGAACAAACTAAACCCAGCAAGAACAACAAAACCCAGAAAGAACTAAACCCAGCAAGTACATAAACCCAGCAAGAACATAAACCCAGAAAGAACTAAACCCAGCAAGAACATAAACTCGACCTTTTTCATAAACCCAGCAAGAACATAAACCCAGCAAGAACTAAACCCAGCAAGAACATAAACCCAGAAAGAACTAAACCCAGCAAGAACATAAACCCACAAGCTTTCTCTCTAAATACTCCAATTCCCAGATCTATTATTATCTCCTTCCATTTATACTAAACCTCATCGTTTTCTGATTACTCACTGAAAATATATTTATAAAAAAAAAAAAAAAAATTCAATCTTTTTTTTGGTTGTTGTCGAAATGGTGCGTCACGTTCTCTTTCCGTCCGGTGAAGAAGTTATCGACCACGATCACGCTATCGCCTCGCTCCATCAGACGGTCGACCAAGTGGGACCCAACGAACCCGGCCCCGCCGGTCACCACGATCCGCAAACCCTTGCGTTTTAGCCCCAAGGGGACTTTGCCGGAGCTGTACATGTGGAAAGCAGAGCGGTGCTCGTACATGGGTTTTTGGTCGTACTGGCTCAGCCGTGTCGTCGTTTTCGGGATCGTGAAGTGTCCGTACTCGACACCATTTCAGTAACCCAATAAAAAAATATATTTATAAAAAAATAAGGCTCTCTGCAAATATGGGTTTGAATTTAATTTTTTGAGTTTTAAATTTGCCGTGTTTGTGTTTTGTTAATCTTGTTTTTGTTGGGTTTTAAATTTGTTGTTCTTGCTGGGTTTAGTTTGTTCTTGCTGGGTTTAGTTCTTTCTGGGATTTGTTGTTCTTACTGGGTTTAGTTTTAAATTTGTTTTTGATTTTTTTTTTTTATGAGAGTTTTTAATTTTTTTTATTTAGTTAGAATTAATAAATTAATTTTTTTATTTAAGGATTTTTTTTATGAGAGTTTTTAATTTTTTTAATTTAGATGCTGATGTGGCATTAAAAAATATTTTTTATTATTAATTTAGGCCACGTGGACATTAGTTTATTATTTTTTGACTTTGCCGTTTGCTACGTCTGCAATATCCGTTTCTGATGTAACGGCAGGGACTAAAATGGAAGCATTTTTCAGGAGAGGGACTAAAAGCGGTAAAAAAAAAACTTAGGGACTAAAACGGAAATCGGCTGAAAATGTAGGGACCAAAATGTGTTTTTCGCCTAAAAGTAAAGCACAAGAGTAAGGGAAGAGAGAATGCAAACACAAGATAACACGCCGATGTGTTATCGAAGAGGAAACCGAAGAACTCGGCGAAAAACCTCTCCGCCACCCTCCAAGCGGTAATCGATCCACTAGACAATCAGTTGGGATACATGGGTTAGCAATAGACCCTCCAAGCCTAATCTACCTGATGTACCTAAGCCCTTCAAGCTCTTACTCCAACAAGGCTTTTCGGAACCGTGTCTTGTTTAGCTCTCTAGATCCTGCAATCCACCTGATTGCATTCGCCAAGCCTCACCGGCTTCTTTTGACAATTCCCCAAAACTTCCCAAGTTCCAAAACACTCTCTACACTTTGAATAGGTGTGGGTTGTGTTTGGGTACAAATCTCCTCTCAAAGTATGACAATGGCTGAAGGATGGAGAAGAGACTACAATGATTTCTCACTAAGGATGAGTAGCTCTCTCTCAAAAAGATGGATGTGTGTTGTAGAAAACCTATCTAGGATTTTTCTCTCTGAATGACCTCCTTTACATTTGTGGGCAATGAGGGTATATATAGTATGGGTGAAGGGTAGGGAAGTCACACTTAAAAATCCTCCAGGTAGAATGTTTCGCGACTGTCTCGCGGGAAGGCCTTACCCGCGAGACAGTCACGAAAACGACAGCCTGGCATAACTCTTCAGCTTCTAGTCATGTGCTCCTCACGTGGCTTTTTCACGGCTTAGCTTCTCGCGAGCTTCTCGCGAAATCCACTGATTCTTCATTTAAGCTTGAGTCTTCACCAACTTAATACTAAACCCAATACAATAAAATCCCACAAAGTACAAAGAAATAAATTAAAGCAATTACAACACTTTTTGTCATGGAATAAAGCCAACAAAACACATAGTTGTAAGTTACAACTTTACAAAGGCCATAATGTTTTGGAAACTATGGAAGTTTTCCCTTATGTTGACTTAATAATAATAAGAAAAACATATGATTTTTACCATGTAAACACACTTATTAACCTGAAATTACCCTACTACTAGAGATAATACCGTACCACTAGAAAACTGATTTGAACTATGATGCTGTAAAATGACTAATAAGATAACAAACTAACAACAGCAACGTATTTATTGTACTTTATTGTTGTCTTCTTATTAGGGTGTAGCCTCCATCTCTTACTTGGGCGGGCTTACACAACACCGAAAGCCTTTGGGCTTTATTTCAAGGGTCCATCGTCTTGTTTCGGCTTGGCTACCCTATATTCTATTTGGGAACATAAAAAATTTTCCCCTCAACAGACTTCGACTTGGCAGATGGGTCTCATGGGTTATTGAGAGTTTTTGAGCGATCTGGCAGATGGGTCTCAACTGATGTTGCTGAGAATTAAGAGTTTTTGAGCAATCTGGAAGGGGATTTGAGTTTTTGAGCGATCTGGATGTAGGTGAAGGATGTTGGAATGGGGGCATCATTTTGGCTCGTCGGAATATCAGATTGAAGAACGGCGGCATCATTCAGTCAGTCATGGACTCAAGTTACTCAAGTCATGGCTGCTAAGGAAGAAGAGTGATCGGCAGCAGTGGAGGGTGAGGTGAGAGTGAGCACAGAGACAAGGAGAGAGAAGAAATTATTAAAATATTAAATACAAGTGCTACAGTAACCGTGCATATATGCATGGTTACTGTAGCAAATGTGCAAATATGCATACTTATAGAAGCACTAATGTAGAGCATTTTTTAGGCAAAATGTGTAAAATTTGTGTCTTTTTCTATTATGCAAGACTTTGCATCCACTGATGTGGATGCTCTAAGTCTTTATTCTGGCCAGCACTTGAGTTTGGTATAGAAGTCAAAATTGGTCAAGCTATTTTGGAATGTGACTACGAGGTAATCATGAAAGCTTTGGGAGAAGATGGAAGGGCTCTAGCCTCCTTTGATCCGTTGATTCAAGATTCTAAGTTTTTCTCTAGTTTTTTTAGTCAAATACTATACTCTCATGTTAGGAGAGATGCTAATAAACTTGTCCATAGTCTAGTTAAGTATTCTTTTAATGTCACAGACTATGCTGTGTGGATGGACGATGTTCCACCATAGTTTTATTTTGTTTTTTAGGTTGATATAGTTGGTCTTCATTAATAAAGTTTTTAGGTTTTCTTTTATAAAAAAAAAGGTATAATTTTTATTTTATTTTATAAAATTGGTGGACAAAATTAATATATGATTTCTTGTATATATTGAATTTGTCAATGAAATTTAATCATGTAACTTATCCATGTAGTACAAATTATATATCTTCTTTCAAAGATAATTAAATTAATGATATGATTCTTTTAAAAATATAAAGAATTAATGATACGATTCATTGATCAATAGAAATAAGTTGGTAGTATTTAATTGAAAAACTTATCATACAACATAAAACTAAATATATATATATATATATATATATATATATATATAAATAAATAAATAAATAAATAAACCTAAAATCTTTTAAAACTTGTTAGATATACGTGGTTTAATATTTCCCTGAGTGTATGAAAAGGGGGAGATTTAGGGAGTTTTAAAACTGTAAAATTAAATTTCCTTAAACAAGGATTTAGGGTCTAAACTTTAAGGATTTATGGTATAGTTTAGAGTGATAAAATATAATTTTCCCTAAAAACAAAATGAGAATAAAAAAACGTGGGGGACTATATATCCTTGGATACTTCTTTTTCTTTCTTTTGATACCATCCTTGGATACTTCTTCTGAATGTATTATATGCTATTAATTTCGTACCAAACGACTTAGGAGTAGAGTACGGATTACGGATTACCAATTCTATTATAGGTATGATTAATTAACTTTTTTCAGAATCAAAGGTATGATTAATTTTGTATATCATACTTTTCCCTTACACATCTATAAACGTTTACTTTAATTTAAAAAATTGGATTTGAAACATTTTATATATATATATATATATATATATATATATATATATATAATTAAGGTAAAAGAGTATTATAGTTTAATTAACAAATCCTGATATTTCTAACGTCCAAAGGATTAATCCGTCTTTTTTATTGTAATTAATCAAATTATACAAAAGAAAATATATATTGGAGTTAGGCTTATGGATAACAATTGTAGTTACGAGATTTATATATACAGATTGCTTGGCTTGCAACCAGATTTATATCCACACCTGGGTTTTTGAGGTTGGAAATTAACTCAAAAGCAAGATGGTGTGGCTAATGGCTGTCAGCCAATAATTTTATACAAAGGAATTGGTAAATATGGAGTGAGGGGACAGAGCCAATGAGGATTTTGAACAAGTTGACATGTGATGTGAGGGGCCATAAAGAAGAATTAGACCCATTTAGAATCAAAAAGCAAAGAATTTATGAGGTTTTTTCAATTGAGGAAATCTTGCACTGGCCTTGTTGTGACAATCTTGTTGTCTTTTTGTTATTTGGTTTCAATTTCTTTGCAGTATTGTTCATTTGTTTGGCATATATGTACATGCCACACTTGGATGACTTTTCAATTAACGCGTTAAACTAGACTCAGAAAACTTTGTTCTATAAGTAAATTCCAAGAGAGTAATTAATGGACCTAAAGGTTTTTCTGTTTTTGTGTGTAGCTCATAGTTAGGCTCCAATTTTTCCACAGAAACGACGGATGCAATGTCTTCCTCAAGGATATATGTAGTATTTATATATAGCTTAACAAATGTGGGTGGAATTTATAAAAAGCTTGGCCTGCACAATCAAGCAGAACGAAAGGCAAACTCCAATAGTGCCATCATTCAGAAATTAATTCATTCTATTGATTGGTTACTTCTTTGGATACAATCCTCCTATCTACTTTCTCAAAATGGAAAAAAATTAAGGGGGAAACACAAATTTTCATTCTAGTTTCTCCTTAAAACATGAAATTCCAGAAAATTTGAGTATATCATCTAATCTTATGTGGTAATGTTTTATACGTAAATCATTAAATATTCATAAAAACAAACAATGAATTAATCATATGATGATGCCTATCAATATTATTTTCATATAAAATACTCCCTCCGTCCCAATTTGTTTCTCATGTTTGAAAAGTCAAACTTTTTAAGGGAACATCATTTATTATCTTGTCTGTCTTATAAAAATATATAAGTTTACAAAACTACCCTTAAATAAATTTATGAAGCAACTAAAAAGGTGCCCCAATTAAATTGATTTTTTTAAATATTAGTTAGTTTTCTTTTCAAATAGTTTTGAAAATAAAGTAGGGGTATAATAGGAACATTAGTAATCTAATAATTTTTATTTTTTGAAACATAACAATATTTTGGGACATCTCAAAATGGAATAGAGGACAAATAAACTGGGACCGAGGTAGTATAAATCCATCACATGTGGATTTTGTATTACACACAAAAACCCCCCATGGAGGTTTTTTTTTTTTTTTTTTTTTTTTTTTTTTTTTTTTGAGAATAAAAAATGGGGGTGTTTATGGTTTTATTAAACCCCCGGGCAGAGCACACACGCTTAGGGATGTGATGCCCACCAACGGACTCCTGCTAGTAACGGGAATCGAACTTGAGCAATAGTGGCGCACTAATACTTACGCACAAATGTCTATATTACTATTTTTAGCCCCACTAATACTTAAATAGTTGTGCACTATAGTAAGAAGTTAAAAAATTTTAGCTATAAGGCTGTGTTTGGTTCATGTAAAATATTTTCCAGAAAATAAATATTTTCCGGAAATGCTATTTTCGGGAAAGGAAAATGTATTCAGGCTGTTTGGCTGCCTCGGAATTCGTTTTATGGAAAATCAATTCCGATGTTTGGTTCGTTCAAACATTTTACGGAAAATGCTTTCCGTTTTACGGAAAATCAAGCGTTGCAACCAAAATAGAAAAAACAAGAGAAGAGAAAATTTGATTAACCATTCCACTACATCAAATGGGAAAGTAAAGTAATCCAATTCAACCCAATTCCACACTCACATTTTCCCACCAACCAAACAGACCCACAAAAGAAACAAAACCCAGAAAAAAAATTCATCAAATCCGGTCAAATTGAGAGAAGAAGGAAGAGAGAGAGGCGACCGGGTTCAATCTAGAGGCGAGATCGTGCGGCGAAGGCGAAGGCGAGATCGCGCGGCGGAGGCGAGATCGAGCGGCGTTGGAGTCAATCTTTGCTTGATTGGCGCGGTGCTGTGATCTGGTGCGATCGGCGCGGTGCTGCGATCGACGAGACCGGTGGAGTGTGGGTCGTCGGACTGGAGCTTGGTCTGTGGTCGTCGGACTGGAGCTCGGTCTGAAGAGTGCGTTGCTGTGAGAGAGCTTAGACTGTGTTGTGTGAGGAGTGGAAATGGTTTGAAGTGAAAATATGAACGGAAATGATTTTACGGGTGTTTTGGGTTATTTTATGGTCAAAGGGGAAAAGCATTTCAGTTGACTGAATTTACTGGTTCAACCAAACATTCAAGTTTTAAGGAAAAGCATTTCCGGAAGTAATTTGAAGCCAAAACAAACACAGCCTAAGTAGCAAGAAACTAAAAAAAAAAAATATTTTATTATACTTCTTTCTCTTCTCTCATTAAAAAAATATTTTTTCTTTTCTTTCTTCCTCCGCTTTCCTCATCTTCTCTCTTCTTCCTCCACCGCCAGCTTGATCTCACAGCCCAGCCGCCAGCCCAGCACTGACCCACCCTCAGCGCCGACCCATCTCACCGATCTCCCCACCCATTCCGCCAACAAACTCACCACTCCTTCTATCTTTATTCTTCATTTAGTGACTGGCATACGAAGGGCAATTAGATCACAGAGTAGTGAACAGAAAACGGAATCTAGAATTTCAGTGAGATTTAGCATTTGATAAATACTCCGTAATAATAAAAGTATGGAAGCTATGCAGAAAGATAGAAAGCTGTGTTGGAGCAATTTATTGAATAAGCAAAGTAGTTCTGAGCACAAAAGGGGTCCATCCATATGGTGTATATTTGAGCAAAAGTTAATGCGCACATATTATTTGATGGAGTGAAAGCTACCAAATGGTCAGAATGAAAGGAGGTTGTAGCAGAGCTAACCAAGCTTGCCTCAACGAAAAGAATAGCACCTGGTGATTTTACAGAAGTTTTATGGTTGACAATTCAATGTTATTTGATGGGTTTGTGTTTGTGTTGTGGGTGATCTGGGGTGGGGCTGCTGGCTTTTTGGTTCTTCTTCACCGCTGGTGGTGGTGGTGGTGGTGCTTGAAGATAATGAAGAATAGAGAAAAAATAATAAATAAATGAATTGTTTATCGTAGTAGATATATTATTTTATTGTGTTGAAAGTTAAAATAGAGCCATTGTAGCCAGATGTTTTGTAAAGTGAGTAGGTAAAATAGATAAAGTAACTTTTTGTGGTGCCAAATAGCTTAATTTTTAGCTCCACTGCTGTGAATGTTCTTAGAGCATTAGTATTGGTGGTGCTAAAAAACTATATTGCTATTTTTAGCACCACCAATTACAAAAGTGAGACTACAATGGTGGAGCTATACCTAAAAAATTTAGCTTCTCAGCTACAGTACACAGCCAAAAATGGATGTGCACTGTAGCTGAAAAGCTAAACCAATATATTATATTTTATTGCTCCCTTTAATTAAATAATATTTCTTCCTCTTTTTTTTTTTTTTTTTTTTTTTTTTTTACTTGTTTCCTTTTTCTGCTTGTTGGCTCTCTCTCTTCAGTTCAGTCTCACCCTCTCCCCTTTCCATTTTTTTTCTCTCTTCCTCACTTTCGCCGACCCAAGTGCCTACCCCTACCCAGCACCAACCCAAGCCCCTGCCTAGCGTCGCCGTGGTTGCTAGGTAACTTAGAGTGGATTTCTCGGTGTGGTAGTATGGGATTCTCTGCGTGGCTGTGTTGGTGGTGGGGTTCGTGGGTCGGTGTGGCCACGGTGGTGGTGGATGCGGGTGGCAATGGGTATAGGTTTTTGAGTGTTGGTGATGGTGGTGGTGGATTTTTGGGTGGTGGTGGTGGTGGGTTGTGGATTGTTTCAATTGTACCATTGTTCTAATTCGTGGGTTGATTTTTATTTTATTTTATTTTTTTCTCCTGTTGGTTGCTTGTTTTTTGGTTGAGCTTGAGGCTGCCGTGATGGTGGTTGTGGTTTGGTGGTGTCGTGATGGTGGCAGTGACAGTGGTGGTAATTGATTTAGGGTAGTGGGTTTGGTGGCTTGAAGAGAAGAAGAGTGGGTTTGGTGGCGATTTGGTTAGGTTTCGTGATGGCTGGGTTTTGTGGGTCAGTGGTGGTGTGGCTATGTTGGTGGTGATTTGTGTGGTGGTTTTGGCTAATTTGGGTTTTTGGCAGTGGTTGTGGCTTGTGTCATTGATTGGTTTGTGTGGTGTTTTTTTTTTTTTTTTTTTTTTTTTTTTTCAGTAAATGTTGTTAATTGTGGTGGATATATTATTTTATTGTGTTAAAAGTTAAAATAAAACTATTGTGCTGAGTGTTTTGTAAAGTGAGAAAGTAAAATAGATAAAGTCACTTTTTATGGTACCAAATAACTAAATTTATAGCTCCACCAATGTGGATGCTCTTATAGCCTCTAGAGTTAAGTGTTACACAATTACTAGTCACATAAAACAGCTCTACAAAGTGATAAGTGTACACTCAAAACAAATAATCAAAATAAGACTGAACGTGGGGGGAAACAACAGAATTTTGTATGTATATATTTTCTCCTATAAAGATGTTATAAGTTCACTCAAAAATTATACTCACAAAATCAAATAATTACAAAACAATTTACACCAAAAAAATTATTCAATACTCCATCGATCTTCTCACATGAATTGCGGATTCCATCATACATTTAATTACTGAATCCGCTATTACATAATAGAAGTAAACATTATTCTTGGAATATTAAATAATTACCTCTTACACTCCATGTCCTACCAGCATGTCTTCTCATTGTTTTTTTGTGGCCTATGATACACTAGTTGGCTTACAAGTTGATGGTCACACCTCTTGCTCCATTATTGATGTATGGTGACGGTGCAGTGTCTGAGTGCAAAGATGCATGCCAACCATGCTTTGTAGGGTCATATTTTTCCCCATCTCCCCAAAGAGCATAAGCCTCCTCTCCATGCACAGCATCGTCTCCAATCACCAGCTGCTCGTCAGGCATTCTTAATGGAATAAAAAACTTTATGCTTAGACAAATTATTGTGGTGGACACTATGTTCCAACCAATCACAAACGTGGCTGCAGCCAATTGCTTCAAGAATTGCACCCAACCCTTAGAACCATAAAATGCACCCCTTGTGTTGGGATTTTTCAGTATGAGAGCACAAAGGTCTGGCTCCGCCAAAAGCCCAGTGAGAAGCCCGCCTAGTAGCCCCGCCACCGCGTGCGTGTGAAATACACCTAAGGTGTCATCCACCTATAAAACCATACAATAAATAGAGCAACTCTTAAGTAATTTGAACTCGAAAAATACAAAAATTATTATCAATTTTATTACAAAAGACTTGCAAATTTAACATGACAAAGAATATATATGATTGGTGTGCCGACATTTACGTATTCAATAACATAATAAATAAATATTTATATAATTTTTTGTGATAATTTATAAGATTTATAGTATCTCAACGTTACTCTTTGAAGTTTCCTCATATAAAAGTGATATGCTGTTGGATATGCTTCATTTGTTTGAATGAAAGAGTTTCCTGTCCTTGTTAGTCAAAGTTACAAGAGACTTAAGGGAGTGAATAATGATTCCAAAACAAAGAAAACGTTACAATTAATTGAATTTGTGGTGATAAATCACTTGAGAATTTAATCATGGCAATACCATTAGGGTCCTTTCAAATTAAGAGAATAAAGTGGATGTGATTACTATTTTATCGTTGAAAACAATGGATGGTATAATTACAATGCTTGCTTGCTATTGAAGCAAATTAAAATACAAGTATATTAGTGAAAAGGACAAAACAAGAAGGAGATATATATCAATCGAATATTATTTACCACTCCATCACTATGTAAAAGAAGATATATACATAATAGAATGAGTGGATTGAATTATACCACTCAATCACTATGTAAATTAACATTATTTAATTTGGAGTCTTTAAATTATAGATTTTCAAACAAAATTTAATATTCTATCATCCATACTGATACTATACAGTTTACCTTAATTAATAACTCTAAAGGACGTCAGTGATTCTCCTTTATTCAATAAAAGTTCATCATGTTAATAATGGAGAAGGTTTATATTAATAATTCTAATCAATGATGATGTTGCATGAGACCTAAAAGGGATTGAGATCCCTGCAATTCTCTCACAACATTTTTTACCTTTTTCATTTTTTTTTTTTTTACTTTTTACTTTTTAACTCTTTAAAATTCATTAATCCAAGGTTTAGATTAAAAGCAACTTTCAATATAAACCACTTCAAAACTTTTACACTATACAATATTCGTGTGGTATTGCACGGGATTTGGATCCACCTAAAAGAGCCCTGCAGGCTAATTCTAGGTCTTGATCAGGCCTATTAGCTAAGAGATTATCCCTGATTACCATCCTCAATCTTCTCAAGAGGTTAATCAAAGGCTTGAGAAAATAATTTATTTCTGCCCCGTAGGAAATAGGAATGGAGAAAAAAGGGCGTATAAGGCCCACGCTTAATTTTGTTTTATCTGTCTTTTAATATCGTTGTATCTCACTGGTTAAAGAGAAAAAGCAGAAAAGCCGCCTTTGAAGATAAGATTATATCCATAAAAAAATAAAAATAAAATAAAATAAAATAAAAGAAAAGAAAAGAAAAAGGAAAAGAAGAAGATAAGATTCTAGAATGAAAATGATAGAAGAGATTGAATCATGTACATGGGAAAGCAACTGAAGTCTTAAGGATGGTAATAATACTGCTATGGATATATCACTGTATTAATGGAAATATTATGTGTAAGTGAAGGAATGATGTGTATTTGTTAATAGGTCATTGTACCACCGCATACTTTTTGTGCGATGGTCACTCCACAAGTATAAGTGCTTGTAAGGTGTGGGGGGTAAGGGCCGGAGTTCAAGTCTCCAAGAGGGAGCTTCACACACATATACATTTAGATTAGGCTAGTGTAGAATTCTATCTTTTTTTATAAAAAAAAAAAAAAAAAAAAAAAAAAAAAAAAAAAAAAAGGTCATTGCTGAAAGAGATTAAATTCTATAAGAATGGGATGTAAAATCCATATTTTACACCATCCAATAAATGATTGCCACATCAGCATTTTACTTAAAATTCAATACATCCTACCACACCTAATAACATCTCAATAAATTCTCAATTTGGTTGGATTTATATATGGGTATTAGAATTAATTGAATATGATTGTATATATACTTAAATATGTAATAAGATGATGTGACATGTTGAAATTGAAGGGGTAAAACATATGTTTTACATCACGTCCTTACAAATCTCTTTTTGAAAATGATTGATGCTTTGTACCATTATTGCAATGGTAACTATTGAAGAAAAAATGTAATTAAGAAAGAAAAAGAAATATACCAATAAAAAAACCCCAAAAGAATGTATTGTATATTAGATGGCTAAGTCGAAAGGCAACGCTGTCTCTTAAATAATAATAAAAAGAAGAGAGGCATGAAATTTTGTGTCTATAAACTTTCTCATTCTAAATATTAACATTAAAAAAAAAAAAAAAAATCAAATTCATTGTAAAGTTTCATAAGCCAACATCAACATATAACACTTCTGCACTAAGTGGATTTTCAAATGATTTTTTTGAAACACAACTTTTTTTTATGGAAAGAGAACATTTCATGCTTTATTTTAATACATGGATTTCATGTCTTCATAAATCTCCTTACCTAGTTATAGCAAGTGGACCTGGTGGAGACCAAATTGCCTTTGATTTGAGCTTATTATCTTTCAAACATATTTCGGGTAAATTAAGGTTTCATAACCATATATAAGGTATAATGAAATCCTCATTTCATTTGCAAAAAAGAACCTAAAAAAACCATCCTGATTAATTCTAGCTTGAATATTTTTGATCACATATGACTTATTTCTCGACTTTGTTAGTGGCAAAAAGTGGTGGGAACAAGCTAGCAAATTTGTCAACTCTATTACCTAACATGTTTCACGAGTATAAAAGAGAGATAAGCACAAAAAAAAAAAAAAAAAATATATATATATATATATAGTATAAAAGCCTCACCTTTTGTAGCAAACTAGACTTTTTGTGAAGGACCATCATGGATACCCATGGAATACTACCAGAAAGAATTCCATACACTATAGCCGCCCATGATTGCACCAAACCTGCAACAACTCCCAATATAATAATGTCACCATGACACCTATCTGATGTATTGAATATATGTACCTTCTTTCGCAATATGCGATTATATGATCTACAAGTTGATAGATGAATGATGCATAAGTCCAATTCATGAGATTTGTTCTCTCAATCTCACCAAATTTTCTCAGGTGACTAAGTGAATGAAAATAATAATGAGATTTATAATAAGGGTTTGGTTAAAAAAATACAAACCTGCTCCTGGAGTAATGCAAGCAAGCCCGGTCATCATGCCCTGAACAGCTCCAATCACAGAAGGTTTCCCAAAGAACACAACATCTAGAGATGTCCAAACAAGAAGACTAGTGGCTGCACTTATGTTGGTGTTTATGACTGCTATTGAAGCGTCAACGTTTGCTGCGTAGGGTGCCCCACCATTGAAGCCTGACCAACCCATCCACAATAGCCCAGCACCAGCAAGCATAAGTAAAACATTGTTAGGAGGAAACCTCTCCCTATCACTCTTCAGCCTCGGCCCAACCTATACCAATTTAGCATTATATTAGTGTGACAGGAAAAACACGGCATCTCTTCTGATGAAATCTTGGAATTAATATCTTGTTTGATTTTATATTTTAATACTCGATTCTGTGGTAAAAAAATACATGTCACTTAAGAAAATAACAATAAGTACGATTTTGGATAGATTTAAATGACGAAAAAGAATAAATTTATAATTTTCTAATTAGTCTGTTGAGAATTTATAACTGATTCTAATTTTTTTTTTAATAAGGATTTGTTAAGATCTTGTGTATGTGTGTGTATATATATATATGGATTAAGTCGATTTGGAGTATATAAGTGATCATGAAGATTGATTAATTGTATATGATTAGCCCTTAATTCTTTGGATTATCATTTTTTTTCCCCTAAGAACTTAGTTAACTAAAGACAAAAGGAAAAGAATGGTACCCAATAAGCTGCAGTGAAACCAGAAATCCCAGAGGAAAGGTGGATAACATAGCCGCCAGAGTAATCAATGGCACCCCACCGGTAAAGAAACCCACCGCCCCAAAGACTGAAGGCTCCCACGGTGTAGCAAAACACAAGCCAAAGAGGCACAAAAACCATCCACGCCTTGATGTTCATGCGCCCAAGCACAGACCCAGCAAGCAAAATGGTGGTAATTGCAGCAAAAGTGAATTGGAAGTACACAAGAGAGGCCATAGGATACCAAGGCTTGATGAGAGTCTCAGGGACTTCTGCTTGGTGGACAAGATACTTTTGGCCTAAAGCTGGTGCACCTTTACCCCAAAAGGGAAGGAGTTCATCACCAAAAGCCATGCGAAAGCCCACAAGAACCCAACAAATAAGCACTGCAGCAAAGGCATAAAGAGCCATGAAAGCTGAGTTCACAGCCCATTTCTTCTTGACTATACTGGCATAGAGAACAACAAGGCCAGGCATGCTTTGAATGCCCACAAGAGTGGCTGCTGTCATTTGCCATGCGTTGTCGCCTTTGTTTAGCCATTCAGGCACTGCTGGGCTAACAAGGCTATAGGCTGGGGTTGCGGTCATTGCTCTTTGCTTCTTTAGGCCAATATGTATCTGTGTTAATAAAGCTTTGTTTTCCTAAGCTAGTTCATTTATAGTGGGGTTTTTTGTTTTGCCGTTTTGGTGATCAATTCACAAAGTGAATATCCATGGAGTCGTCGTGGTCGTCTCTTTGGCTTACTAGTCTGAATTATTTGGAAGCTTCCAGTGAACTGTCACACAAAATTTAGGTACAGTTTGTATAAGGTATTATTATACTTTTTAATTTCTTCTAATAAATTTAACTATATAATTATATTGACCAATGCGATTAAAAAAAAAAAATAGAACAAGGTCCTCTCAATTTTATACATTTAATAGTTGAGAGCTTTTTATTAAAAAAAAAAAAAATAAACAATGTACAAACTAACATGTCATATTTGTAAAATTTAATATAAATCGAAATAAATAGAACCACTTCATATAGAGAATATAATTTTCCGGAAGAGTAATATATTTTATAAGAATAATTAAATTTAACTGTATAATTCATTAGTGAATATAGGTATATAATTGATTTTTATTTTCTTATATATATATATATATATATATATATATATAATAGCCATTAATTTCATAAATGAAAAATTAAATCGGTTTAAATTACAACGTAAAGACGTGAATGAAATCAGATTAAACATCTTTCATCCACACCATAAGTCACATAATTGAATTTAATTGAGATTTGAGAAACTAGAAATCGGACCTAAGTTTGTTCCCATTTGACATATTTAGGCTATAGTTTGAAAAAAAAAAAAAAAAAAAACACGCTATAGCATAGAGAATAGCATATGTGAATGTAATCGGCAATTGGAGGCGTTGAATAGTATGAATTTATAAATAAGCGGTCGGTCTGTTCCACACATGTGAACCTGTGGGGAAGCTGCTTTTGGTTGATGGGTCAACTGGTCAAGGCTACAGCTACAAAGGTAGTACGGAACAGAACATGTGGAACGGAAATTTGTACGCTTGCTCATTATCCATGCGGTTCGTACTTTTGACTGACTTTATTAACAATCAATTTTTTTCCTCAAAAAAAAAAAAAAAAATCAATTTTTAGTCGAATGTTCCTTATTCATACAAGATAAGGCTATTTCAATACTTATTTAGCTAGGAAACATTTAGATTGTGCCACTGCAATCCTTCTATTCAACAAGAGGTGCTGAAAATTGTATTATTAAATTATATTTCTTAA
This sequence comes from Quercus tomentella, assembly GCA_028535165.1. Classification (NCBI taxonomy): domain Eukaryota; kingdom Viridiplantae; phylum Streptophyta; class Magnoliopsida; order Fagales; family Fagaceae; genus Quercus; species Quercus tomentella. The sequence goes on from JAPQVY010000012.1 coordinate 15,532,222, forward strand.
CAATTTGGTCAAATTTTGAAGGGACTAAACGATGGTTAATTGATTCAATTCTCATCAAATCATTTTTTTTTTATTTGCAAATTTCTTTGCAGATACATTATAATTATGTGGAAGAATTGTTACAATGAATTATATGCATTATTATTTTATTATGAGAGCGATTAGGGTTGAACTTGAGTAACAAATTAACTTGTGTAGATATATATATATATATATATATATATATATATTGATGGGAGTAACGAGATTATGTCCCCTAGACGAAATCAACACTCATGACGAGGTCATCTTGAATGACGAGGAAATTAGTCATCACTGACGAAGACAGGAAAATCATTCAATACAGCCAGCCAGTGACTTGGGCAGTTACGAAACCAGCTAAGCAGACCGTTGGGAGCCTATTAAAAGCCCCATTATTGGGGGGGAGGCGTTACTAAGAAAGGTATTAACATCACAACGGCTAGCAACCAACACCACATATATAAAGCACTCACATTGTCAACAGAAGGTACATATACACACTCTAAGAAACACCTATGCTTGTCTTGTTTATCCATTTCATTTCACAAAGTGCTTTTCTGTTCTAACTTTGGCATCAGAGGTGTTGTGGCAGGCACCACACCGGTGACCATCTTAGCGGATACATTCGCGCTGACAGGAGGCCGGTTCTATCTGCCCATCTCGACTGACGAATTCACGCTTCATCAGTTTGGTGTCGTCTGTGGGAACGACATTTTCAGATTCACATTTGAGAACATAGTTTCCATCAACCTTCTACATTCAGATGGAACCCAATCTAGATTCTGCAGCCTTGGCCTAGCAAGTTCAAGCTCTTGTGGCCACCATTGAAGAACTCACCAGGCAAAACCAAGAAATGAAGCTACGACTCCAGCAGGTCCAACAGGCTCAACAGGAAGAGAACCGGTCCAAAGATAACCTGGAGGGAGAAGGGGATAGCCACAGGAGGGGTATCCCTCAGAGGCCAACTACTCCGGACGAGCAGAATTCAGATCTCCTTCGAGAAATGAGTAAGGAGATGGACGAATTGAGGAGTGCCATTAAGGAGAAGACGGATTGAAGCGTAGACAGAATGGTAAGGGCCACAAATTCGCCTTTCACCACGGCAGTACTTGAATGCCCTGTACCGTCGAAATTTCGCTTACCTCAACTTGAGCCGTTTGACGAACTCAGAGACCCTCAGGATCACCTTAATACCTTCAAGACGATTCTAGGTCTTCAACAGCCACCTGACGAGATACTGTGTCGTTCCTTTCCCACTACTCTCAAAGGAGCTGCAAGGGAATGGTTCACAAAGTTGCCGACTTCGTCCGTAGACAATGTCAAGCAGTTGAGCAATGCCTTCTTGCGTCATTTCATAGGGGGGCAGCGTCCAAAGAGGCCGGCGGACCACTTACTCACCATTAGGTAGGGAGAGAAGGAAACCCTGAGGTCGTATGTGAAACGCTTTACTCGGGAGACTCTGGAGGTGGACGAAGCTGATGACAAGGTGCAGCTGACGACCTTCAAATCGGGACTGAGATCCAGAGATCTCGTGGCCTCCCTCGCAAAGAATCCACCAAAAACGATGGCAGAAATGCTCCTGAAGGCGCAGAAGTACATGAACGCTGAAGATGTTTTAGCAGCCATAAAGGATGTAGAGAAGCCGGGAGACAAGGCAAAGAAAGAAGACGACCGTAGGGGTCAGAAGAGAGAGCGCCCAGATCGTCGGAACAATGACGGGAATAGGAGGAGAGATGATAAAGGTCCTCAGACGATAAGATTTACTCCTTTGGTTATGCCTGTTGACAAAATTTTAACACAAATCAAGGACGAGCATTATCTCAAATGGCCAAGACCATTGCACTCATCCCTTAATGTCCGTGACAAGAACAAGTACTGCCGATTCCACAAAAATCACGGCCACAACACGAAAGATTGTAGAGACCTAAAGGAGCAGATAGAGGAGTTGATACGGAAAGGAAAATTACAGAAATATGTGAAGAAGGGAGAATATAATAAGTTCAGGGATGGTAATAAGAACCAGCATGGGTCCTCTTCTCGGGATGACGACCGCCCGTCCCAACCTCCGCAGGATGTGATCGGGGAGATAAAGACAATTACAGGAGGGCCATTCTCAGGAGGATCCTTTAAGTCCCTCAAGAAAGCATACCAGAGGCAGGTAAATAGTGTCCACACAATACCTCCGTCTAAGCAACGACGAACAAACCGGGACATGTCCTTCAATGAAGGAGACACCAGGGGAGTGAAGCAGCCCCACAATGATCCTTTGGTCATAATGCTGAATATAGAGGGATTCAATACCAAGAGAATCCTCGTGGACAACGGTAGCTCTGCAAACATCATCTACCTCCCTGCCTTCCAACAGCTGAGGCTAGATCCAAGGAGATTGCGCCCATTTGACTCTCCCCTCGTCAGCTTCAACGGAGACAGGGTATACCCCAAGGGCATAGTGATGTTGACAGTGACGGTGGGGACCTACCCGGTGCAATTGACCCGTCAGTTAGACTTCCTAGTGGTGGACTGCCCCTCATCCTACAATGTCATCATTGGGAGGCCCACGCTTAACAAATGGAAAGCGGCCACGTCCACCTACTGTTTGAAGGTGAAATTCCCAACAGATAACGGTGTTGGCGAAGTAAAAGGAGATCAAGTCCTGGCCAGAGAGTGTTATCAAGCCGTCCTGGCTGCAAAGGAAAACCACACATGGATGATTGAAGAGAAGGACGAAGACAAGATGGAAGCCCTGGAAACAGTGGAACTGGCTGAAGGAGAAGCGAACAAGACAACAAAGATAGGGACAACGCTAAGTCCTGAGATGAGAACTAGACTTATCCAATTCCTTAAAGAGAATATAGATGTCTTCGCATGGAGCCACGAGGACATGCCGGGCATAGCTCTAGAAGTCATCCAGCATAAGTTGAATGTGGATCCAGAGCGAAAGCCTGTCCAGCAAAGGCGAAGAGTCTTCACCCCAGAACGAGATCAAGCAGTTACAAATGAAGTTACCAAACTATTGGCGGCAGGGTTCATCCGGGAAGTGTAATATCCTGAATGGCTCGCAAACGTCGTCCTAGTGAAGAAAGCAAGTGGAAAATGGAGGATGTGTGTAGACTTCACAGACCTGAACAAGGCGTGCCCAAAGGACAGCTTCCCTCTATCGAGAATAGACCAGCTTCTGGACTCTACAGCCGGGCACAAGTTACTGACGTTCATGGACGCTTTCTCGGGATATAACCAGATAAGGATGGCTAAGGAAGACCAGGAGAAGACTGCTTTCATCACGAGCCAAGGACTCTATTGTTACAAGGTAATGCCTTTTGGATTAAAGAATGCCGGAGCTACATATCAGAGGCTGGTGAACAAAATGTTCGGCCAACAGATCGGAAGGAACATGGAAGTATACGTGGACGATATGCTCGTCAAGAGTAAGGAAGAGCTCACACATCTGGATGACCTGAAGGAGACGTTTGTCACCCTCAAAAAATACCAGATGAGATTGAATCCAAGTAAGTGTGTTTTTGGAGTAGCTTCAGGGAAATTCCTGGGATTCATGGTGTCCCAAAGAGGAATAGAAGCAAACCCAGAGAAAGTGCGAGCCATAATCAACATGGCGTCACCCAGGACCGTCAAGGAAGTTCAGAAATTCACAGGAAGGATAGCAGCTTTAAACAGGTTTGTCTCCAGAGCTACAGACAAGTGCCTACCCTTTTTCAAGACCTTGAAGCAGGCTTTCGCCTGAACCGACGAATGTGAAGCAGCGTTCCAGGACTAAAGCGTTACCTGAGTAGTCCACCCCTCTTAAGCCCGTCCAAAGAAGGGGAAGACCTATACTTATACCTGTCAGTGTCAACTTCAACAGTAAGTGCAGCCTTGATTAGAGAAGAAGGCACGAAGCAGCTCCTAGTTTACTACGTTAACCAAGCCTTTCAATGGGCTGAGTCCAGGTATCCACGGATTGAAAAGATCGCGTTTGCGTTAATAGTAGCCTCGCGCAAGCTAAGGTAATACTTTCAGGCAAACCCCATCCTCGTAATGACGGACCAACCGATCAAGAAATCAATGAACAAACCTGAGGCAACCGGAAGAATGGTCCAGTGGGCGATTGAACTTAGTCAATTTGACATCGAGTACCATCCCAGAACAACAATCAAGGCACAAGCTCTGGCAGACTTCATCGCAGAGTTCACCCTTACGGATGAAGAAAGCTTGACCGACGGAGTTGAGATATGGACGATACAGACTGATGGTTCGTCAGCCCAAAGGAGGGGGGGGGGGGAGTCGGAGTCGTCATAACCACCCCCAACGGAGAGATGCTCAAGTATGGGGTTCAACTGAAATTTTCGGCTACCAACAACGAAGCTGAATACGAGGGGATACTGACGGGATTGAGGCTTGGAAAGGCACTTGGAGCTAAGAACATGTTAATCCAAAATGATTCAAAGCTAGTGATCGGGCAGATCAGAGGGGAGTACGAAGCGAAGGAAGAGAGGATGCAAAAATACCTCAGGCTGACGAAACATCTGACTCAGGAGTTCGATACAGTGGAGTTCGTGCAGATCCCAAGAAGTCAGAATATGGGGGCAGACGAAGTCTCGAAGCTAGCGTCGTTAGAAAAATGGGAGATTAGCATGGATTTGGCGATGGAAGTCCAAAAACACCCCGGCATTGAAGAGGTCCCAACATTTACCATCCAAAGCGCAAACAGCTGGATGACACCCATAATGTCTTTCCTCCAGGACGGGCACCTCCCTTAGAACACAGAAGAAGCTAAAAGGATCAAGAAAAGGGCAGCCAGGTTCACGATCCTTAATGACGCCTTATACAAGAGAGGCTTCTCCATGCCTTACTTGAAGTGTGTCGATGAAGAAGAAGCTAGATACATACTGGAAGAAATCCATGGAGGAGTTTGCGGCGACCACGCCAGCCCCAGATCCTTGGTAAACAAGGTAGTACGAACAGGTTATTTCTGGCCGACTATGCAGGTGGACGCTGTTGAAATCGTCAAGAGGTGCGACAAGGGCCAGCGATACGGGAATGTACAACGGCTTCCAGCAGAGAGAATGATGACGATAGCCTCCCCGTGGCCATTTGCACAATGGGGGATCGACATCGTCTGCCCACTACCCCAAGGTAAAGGTCAGGTAAAATTCCTACTAGTTGCTATTGATTACTTCACAAAATGGGTTGAAGCAGAGGCTCTAGCAACAATCACCAGGGCAAGAATTCGAAGCTTTGTGTGGAAGAACATAATCTGCAGGTTCGGGATTCCCTTGACGATTATATCAGATAATGGGAGGCAGTTCGACAGCCAAGGCTTCAGAGACTTCTGTTCAAACCTTGGAATCAAGAATCAGTTCTCGTCCCCGGGGCATCCCCAAGCAAACGGACAGACGGAAGTAACGAATCAGACGCTGCTCAAGATTATCAAAACCAAGCTAGACGATGCGAAGGGTGCTTGGCCAGAAGAATTACCTAATGTCCTGTGGGCTTACAGAACCACGGCAAGAACCCCAACAAGAGAGACCCCCTTCAGGCTTACCTATGGCACGGAAGCAGTAATCCTAGTCGAAGTAGGAGTAACAAGCGTCAGACGAGAAACGTTCAACGAAAAGTGCAATGACGATGAACTGCGACTCAACCTGGACTATCTGGACGAAGTAAGAGATAAAGCCTCCAGCAAGATGACGAAGTACAAGCTGAAGATGGCCGAATACTACAATAAGAGGGTTAAACTCAGACGACTGGACATAGGAGACCTCGTCCTACGCAAGACCACCACAGCAACTAAAGACCCTACCCAAGGAAAACTGGGTCCCACATGGGAAGGGTCTTACCTGGTCATTCACTACTCAAGACAAGGCAGTTACCACCTGGAAACCATGGATGGACAAAGACTCCCTCGACCATGGAATATTGAGCATTTAAAGAAGTACCACCAATAGATGTAACAAACAAATATACTCATTCTTGAAATTAATAAAAGAGTTATTCATCTAATGTCTTTGTGTAAGCAGGTCTAGTCAATCGTACAACATGCAATGACCAAGTAACAACATTCCGCATTGACGGATGTAAGTTACTGACGATACCTATACTGGGTGAAGGCCACAGAATGGCTAAGTAACAAGATTCCGCCTTGACGGATGTAAGTTACTAACGAAGTCACAGGCATAACAAAACCCCTTAAATGGATATAGACCAAGTAACAAGATTCTGCCTTGACGGATGTAAGTTACTGACGAATCCATAAACTTAACAAAACCCCTCAAACGGGTATAGGCCAAGTAACAAGATTCCGCCTTGACGGATGTAAGTTACTAGAGAAGCCACAGGCATGACGAAATCCCTTGAAAGGGCTAAGTAACAAGATTCCACCTTGACAGATATAAGTTACTGACGCAGGCAGAATCTTTTGGCGGGCACAAGTACCGACGAATCCATGTGAAAAAAAAAAAAAAAAAAAAAAAAAAAGGGACAAGAACCTTGCAACAAATCAAAATAAAACTCAAGCTGTACTGAAACCTCTCTGTAGGATGGTGAGTTGCAGACTAAGTATCAAATCAGTGACGAAAGGGGGGAAAAGCGTCACAGTTGAAAGTTTTACTAAGGGCGAGATACGGATGAACTCAAAGCACCACAAACATATCAGGTGCCAACAAAGTACAATCATATAAGCAGGTAAGTGCGAAATCATAAAGTCAATTAAAACCCAAAAACAGCGGGCAATTATCCTTGTTCTTTCTAAAGACCCATAAACACTGGGCCAAGAAACATTGTTCCCAAAATAGATTAAAAAAAAAAAAAAAAAAAAAAAAAAAAGCCCAAAACATAACGGGCACACACAACAGATAAAATTTTTCACAAGTGTCAGGTCTGGGCGTTAGTGGAAGCGTCACCAGAAGGATCGTCACTAGCAGGAACGTCACCAGATGGGGCGGTATCACCAGGAGTCCTCTCAGGGGCATCACCTTTAGGGGTTGAAGACTGGGCAGCCTCGTCCATCGCCATCTCTTGATCCACCACTTCAAGGTCTAGGCTCGGCAGGTCAACTCCAGCAGGATGCTTGACGAGGTACCTCCGTAGAAGCTCAAAGCCCTTGAAATACCAACTGAAGAGCACTGTGGAATACTCCTCAGTTTGCTGGAAGGCTTCAACGGACCTAGCAGCAATGGTTTTGAGCTTTTCTTTGGCCGCTTGAAGCTGGTCGTCCTTCTCTAGGTTTAGCTGACGCTCAACCCTAAGATCGGCATTTAAGGCCTTGACGTTTTCCTTCAAAGTAGCAGCTTCGTCCATTGAATCAATTAGCTTCTTCTTCAACGTGGAGTTTTCCTTCTCCAAAACCTCCATCCTGGATGCCAAAGACGCCACCTTAGCCTCTTGAGTAAGACACTCTGAAGCAAGGTGAAGACTCTCCCACAACACCTGGTGAAGGAAACTAAGTCCGTCAGTAAAAAAAAAAAAAAAGAAAAAAAGAAAGAAGGGGAACAAAGAAAATGCAGAAGTATTTTACCTGGACGATCCTATGCACGTGTTGACTCGCAACTGCGTTGAGGGGCACCCCGGAAAAGACCTTGAGGTCCTCAGCATTCACAACACCGTGTGCCCGCTCCACGGCAATACCCTCGTCATCCCAGACAGATAAACCAACTCTCTCCTTTTCCCTCTCCTTACCCGACACTCGTTGCCTTTTGGAGGAAGGGGTAGGGATCTCCTCAACCGAGGTAGCCGGAGAAGCCGTCCTTACATTCTCAACTCTAGAGACGATGGGAGTGACGTCTGTAGCTGGGGGAACGGACGAACCCTTCCCCGTGACGCAGACCACCTTCTTCCCAATATTCACCAAAGGCTCGTCCTTCTTGGACCTCATCTTGGCGTACATGTCCTTATTAAACTTGGTCGTCATCTATACCAAAAAAAAAAAAAATTAGAGATGCAAGTACACACGAGAAAATCAATACTGACGAAGTCAACACTTACCCTTTTTTTCCTCAATGTCGATGTTGCACAAGACGTAGGGAGATGGGTCCGGGCCTAAGCAAAAGAATGCAAGCGTCCGTGGGTCTCCAAGATCCTCCCAACTTTCAATCGAATTGGCGTATTCTATCGCCTTTTCAACACGACCCTGGTACTTGCTTTTTAACTTAGGACGTCTTTTAACTGCCAAAGAAACGACCAAAGGGGTTAGAGACGACCACATAAGCAAAATGAAGATTAACAGACGAGGAGAGACATTGACGCACCTAAGTTTGGGGTTCCCCATCGACGGAGCAACCTTGGGATATCACCCCAAGCCTCTCTAGAAGGGGTCTCAAAATCGTCCCCGGACACGAAAAAGAAACGGGACTTCCAATACCTGAATGACGAGGCTAAACCCTTGACGATCCTAGTCCTCCTCGCGCAAGGGACTAGCTCATAATATCCATACTCTTTTGACTCTTTTAGACGGTAAAAGTAGACGAGCTCACTCACCTTGATCATATCCTCGTTAGCGGCCAACCATATCTCCATATAGTTGATCACTATCCTCCATGAATTGGGCATAAGTTGCCCGAGAGCAATACCAAAGTAACCTAAAAGCTCCATCACCAACAGATGGACGGGTAGCCTAAGCCCACAAGTGAAAGCAGCCTCGTAGAAGCATACCTCACCAGGGAAAAAGTGGCAGGCCCGATCCTCACTACCGGGCCGACGAACACGAACCCGCTCAGGAAATTGAAATCTATCCTTGAACCTATCCACAGTATCAGCGTCCAGCCCACACGCCTCCCCAAGGGCGTAAAAAGCCCTAACTGGACGAGGGGCGGAGACGGCCGTATCACCCTCCACTGGGCCTTCACTGGACGACAACCCAGTTTCAAGTTCGCTAGATCTCACCTCTGACATCCTCTTCGTTTCACCCTCAAACCAAGCAAGTGACTGGCCTAATATTGGAGATAGCTCCCCCAAAACTACACTCAACCCACAACCTTCAAAAATAAAGTCTCCAACCAAATGGAGAAAGTCACCGGAAACACCCAAAGCCGCCTCTAAGCGAGCAAAAAAGAAAGAGACCGAGGGGCAAGCTATCCTAACCTCAGAAGAACTGACCATGAAAAGGGGAATAAAATCCTAAAAACCCGAAAATCAAACACAACAACAACAGAAGCAAAGGGCAAAGGAAAAATCAAGAACTCATAAAAAGATTACGAAGGAAAGGGAACAGAAGAAGAAGAGAAGAGGAGCGTACCTTAAAGAATAAACGATTGAAGCCAGGAAAATCCGAAGAGAAACGTCGCCGGAGCAGGGTCAGAACGGTCACAGGAATAAACGGAAAAATAAAACTCAGAGCAAATGATTAAAGTGAAGGAAAAGAAAGTTTTGAAACCAAGACCCAAGGAAACTGAAAAATAGCGGGAAACCCAAGGGTCACGCCATTAACGCCCTCAATCAGCACGCGCCTCGTGGCCACGTTGCGTGTTGCGCCGCCATTACGCATTAAATTCGGAGCAGAACCCCAAGAGTCACAGACAGCTCAGGAAAACTTTTTCATCTTCTATGGTTCTCATGACACGTCACAGACGACCACAGAACCTGGGGGGCAACTGATGGGAGTGACGAGATTACGTCCCCTAAATGAAGTCAACACTCATGACGAGGTCATCCTGAATGACGAGGAAACCAGTCATCACTGACGAGGACAGGAAAATCATTCAATATAGCCAGCTAGTGACTTGGGCAGTTACGAAACCAGCCAAGCAGACCGTTGGGAGCCTATTAAAAGCCCCATTATTGGGGGGGAGGCGTTACTAAGAAAGGCATTAACATCACAACGGCTAGCAACCAAAACCACATATATAAAGCCCTCACATTGTCAACAGAAAGTACATATACACACTATAAGAAACACCTATGCTTGTCTTGCTTATCCATTTCATTTCACAAAGTGCTTTTTTGTTCTAACTTTGGCATCGGAGGCGTTGTGGCAAGCACCACACCGGTGACCATCTTAGCGGATACATTCATGCTGACAGAAGGCCGGTTCCATCTGCCCATCTCGACTGACGAATTCACGCTTCATCATTTCATCTCTTTCACAATGTGTAGACCTTATATTTATGTTGAATCTACAAGCTATGAACGGAAATATGAAAATATTCTCTGTGTGAAAGTTGTTGTGTGATTGTGTGTGATGATTAAATGATGAGTGGAAATATGATAGAGAAGAACACACACAAAAGTTTACGTGGTTTTGCCTAACAACCTACATTCATAGTGAGAAAGCTATTGATGGCTATATATTATATTAAGCACTTGTGTTACAACTTACAACGAACCCAATATAGGATTTATATACTAGAGAATATTTAACTAACCCTAGGCTAACCATATACTAACCTAAGGTTAATATGCTTATTCTAAGATTTGAGCCACTTGAGCCATAATATATCTAACACTATGTATGAAATACCTTCTCGCTTTCTGCATTTCCATTGTCACTTTTTTAAGTGACATGCATACTATACTGCAACACATATATGTACGTGTTATGCTAGAATATGATGCAATGATCTTTGCAACTGTTGAAAGTCAAGGAGGTGCCCTTTGAAAAATGGAGAGCGCTGGTAGATTATAGATGCGGCATGAATAAGAATGCTTGTTGTTAAACCCCATATGAGAAAAACCCCTAGCTCTGATTTGAACTCAAAAATATGAAGATTAGGGGCTGTTTGGTTTTTTGAAAACCATCACTCATCACTCCTCACTCACTTTTCGTTACTCATCACTCATCACTCATCACTTAAAATACCCCAATTTCCTAAACCCCACTCGTTTGGCACATATTTTTAGCTTCTCATCACTCAATATTTTCTACTTTTTGTGGGACCCATACCTGACCCACTGCCTGAGCACCATACCCGCGTATAAATCCCCTTTTCTCCTTTTTTTTTTTCTTTTTTTCCATCACTCTCCCCCAATACCCAGACACACGGTTCTCTCTTCCTCTTCGCCCCTCCATTCTCTTCCTCTCTTATTAGCTCCAAAAAAATCAAAGCTCAAAAAATAAAAGCAAAGAGCAAAGCACAGAAAGCAAACTCACAGTTTTTATTTATTTTTTTTTTTTTAAGTTTTGTTTCGATATCGGCACGAGCACGTGTGGATGTGCGAGGTTTGCGAGCAAGCTCCGATGTCTCTCCCTGTTTGACTTTGTCTCTCTTTCTTCTCTTTCGTGCTTCCCCTTTTCGATATCCCCTTTTCTCCTATTTTCTTTTTTTTTTCCATCACTCTCCGTTTTCAATACCCAGATACCGGCTCTCTCTTCCTCTCCGAGTACAAACAGTGCCAATCTCCAGCTCCGACGGGCAACAACAGCGCCAATCTGTGGGTATATCGGTTTGGTGCTTGTAATCTGTGGGTATATGGGTTTCCTTTGCTTGTAATTTCCTCTTTGATTCATTGATTTTCAAATTCGGTGAAAAGAAAAAAGGAAAAAAATGCAACCAAACCCAGAAACCCAATGTGAAAGGAAAGAAAAGAAGGAGAAAAAAGAAAAAAGAAAAAAGAGAACCCAAGCCTAGAAACCTAGTGAAAAGGAATGGAAAAAAAAAAAAATGCAACCACTTGTGATTATTGCAATGTAATACTCATCATTAAGATCAATAGCACACATACCTGCAGTCCCCCATGGTGAGGTCACATTCATAAAGAACAAAGCTTAAGTGGAATCGGATATTTTGGTGGTTGGTGTAATATTTAGAATTTTTAAAGTCTATTCATTTATTGTGTAATTAGTGTATTGAATTTTTTCATATCATCAATATTTAAATAAAAACAAAATAAAATTGTACTAATAAATGTCTATATATATTAAATGATATTCCAAAATTATATTCACACATTTTACAGATAACTAGAATTTAAAAACTCTACAATAAAAATGAGGCGAAAACACCATTTTAGTCCTTACATTTTGGGGATACAGTCAATTTAGTCCCTACATTTTTGTAACAATCAATTTGGTCCTTGTTATTTTTAATTCACATTTAATTTGGTCCCTACAGTTAACTTACTAACGAAAAATACCTACGTGGCAAACTATATGTACTGTTGGCACACTTTAAGCTTACGTGACAACTAAAATGATAATATTAAATGCCACATCATCAGCATTGGACAGAAAAATCAAACCAAAATTCATAAATCTCAGTTCTTCAAGCACAAATCTCTCATCATTCAACACCAAATCAATCAATCAATAGCATATATGAAATCCAAAAGTCCATTTTCCAATTCCTTGATCACAATTATGTTCAGCAAAGAACACAAAAATCAAACATAAACAACAAATTCTTTAAGCAAATCCCACCACTAATTCCTCTCTCTCTCTCTCTCTCTCTCTCTCTCTATGTGCGAGTTTGTTTCAGGTGGACGTTAGGACCAATGTGGCTATGGCAGCTGTGGGACAGTCTAAGAAGAGGACATTCAAGAAGTTCAGCTTTAAAGGAGTTGATTTGGATGATCTTTTCGACATGTATACTGATGAGCACATCAAGCTCTAGAAGGATATATGAGAATGTAAAGTAATCAAATGGGTTTGATTTGTATTGTTTCAAAGTGATCTGAAACGCAAGCCTATGACCCTCATCAAGAAGCTTTATAGGGCCATAATTACTTTTTAACCTTTTTATTTTTGGATTTGCTTAAAGAATATGCTGGAAGTGGATTTGGGTTGGATTTTTTTAGGTTCACGTTCTTCCTAGATCTAAATTCTTTTTTTTCCCCCTTTAAACTTGATAAATCAAAATTTTTCTAGATGATGTGACATGTAATATTATTATTTTAATTGCCACGTAAGCTTAAAGCGTGCCAACAGTGCACATTGTTTACCATGTAGGCCATTTCCGTTAGTGAGTTAACGGTAGGGATCAAATTGACTATAAATTAAAAATAACAGGGATCAAATTGATTGTTATGAAAATGTAGGAACCAAATCGACTGTGACCTCAAAATGGTGTTTTTGCCTAAGAATTATATGTCCTTTGTATAAGAATGTGAACACATGTAAGGAACATTTCGGCTTCATATGGAGAATCTACATGCAATTGGTTGGAGTAAGTGTTTAATGCAGTGGATAGTGTTAGAGATATGGATACAAGCCCAAGCCCATCATATCATTCTAATCAAGGTCCAAATCCATTGAATGTCCTTGTCTAGATTGTACTAGGAATCCAAACTATACAATAACGGACGGGGTCTAGTGGTTGATCTTCGTTCTCTTGGCCATAAGCACTTAGGTCTGAGTCACCATTAGCACCTGGGACTATGGAGCCATACATTTGGAGAGATTTATCTCATCGAATAGGTAGTAACTAGCCTCAAGATCCTAAATTTTTTTCAACTATTAAAAAGAATCCTACCTATACTACTGTAACCCTAAGGTTATTTTGCTATGTATACTCTTCAATGAGTATATTTATAATATACAAAGTTCAATAATAAAAAATAATGATCAAATATATCAAGGATTGTATGACCTATTTGACATTGTTACTAGTGGTATACTATAATCTTCACACAAAAGTTATTTTAAGGCTTCTGTCCAGTACACTAGATAATTGTATGAGACACAATCTTAACACGTATTGTCACTGGGTCCCATCTAGTGCTCCAAAGCATTGGACACAAGCCATACCCTAAAAGTTAATGACTCAAGATCAAGTGAGAAGTACAAGAAACATCTCCATTGGAACATTGAAAATAGCATCAACTTCATCAATATTGAGTGAAGGTCTGAAATCTCCTTTCCTAGCAAGTAGGCCTACAACAGAGAAAAAACCTTGAGTAGGTGCTGCAACCATATTGTAATAGTAATTAGCTTGCATTGAACATGAAAATGTAAAACAAAAAAAAAAAAAAATACCAAATGGGAAAGAGTGATAATCATAGAACCTGGGAAATAAAAGTCTCTAAAGTGGCAACAACTTGAACTAGATTAGGTTCCAAGCCAATTTCTTCATTGGCTTCTCTTAAGGCAGTATTAAAGTCATCTGCATCTACTTTCTCCACTTTCCGATTTGGTAATGCTACATCCCCTGTTTGCCAAATGAGAACATAAATTAACCTTCAATCTTGTTTTCCTCCACCTTTTTGCATAAAACAATAGACTTAAAGAATATAATCTGTTAATAAAGAATTATAAAATTATTTGACACATGGTGTATTTAGAAAATGTCAATTCTGCCACATCAAAAAATGTTGTTTCTTTTTGGAGGAGGAGACAAGGGAAGGGGGGGCAGATCTTGTTAGTAATCACTGTTAACGAGATTTGAAGTTAATCCTGTCTATTCTCATGAAAAAGACCTGTCTATTCTCATACACAATTATTTCTCTAATCGAGTAAAGGCTCAAGTATTCTCCAAAATGGAGAGATTCCATTTCATGCTTAATCTGAAAATGTATAGTGTCACATCATTTAAAATTTTAAATGATGTGGCACTAAACACACTTTTATATTTGTAATACTATTATTTAACCTCATCAAATTAAAGTATTTGTTTCAAATTGAAAGAATTCATCCTATTATCATTTCTAAAAAATAGGGGATTATGAGTCATGACTCTCACAGAGTCACACCATCAAACTCTCAACATGCTTCATGCATTAAAGTTTGTATGTAAATTAATTTGGTGGGTTCCAGTTAACTTATTGATAAAATCTCTTGTCATTGAATAAGAGATATGGAGTTCAAACCCTACCTACTCCATAAATCAATAAGTGTGTTGGCCTGATGATGATAAAGAGAAATCATCATGAAGCAAACGTAAGAAGATGAAAAATTCTATATATCTAAAAAAAAACTAAAACTAAAACAAAAAAACAATTGGATTTCAATTTACCTTGGTGAGATGACAATTTCATGGATCTCTTTGTAAGAATAACTCGTAATTCACCATCTTGGCCTTCAAAGAGGCATATCAAAACCACTGCTCTTCTCTCCCTCCAATTGACACAAGAAGACTTATCATTTTTGACTTCCAGTGACTTGAAAAGTCCAAAATCTGAGCCAATACCACAACAATCCTTCTCTATTTCTTCATTTGCTCTAGGTAATTGGTTAAAATATTGAAGCTGCTTCACAAGGCTTTGGAGTGTTTGGCTTCCCCAGACTTCTTCTGTGAGGCATGGTTGAGTTACAAGATAAGCCATGTAATGGAATATAACTTTTGGCAAGCCATACACATGTTCAGTAACATTTATAAAGAACAATTGTAAAGGGGGAATCAATTTTAAGGGTTACCACTTACCAGTTGTGAATTGTGAGTATCATTCTATAGGAATTATTCTGAAGGATTTTGTTGTGAAACCATTCAGTTATAAGAATCTTTACTTTTCCCCTTATCATTCTTTTTCCCTAGTCTTTTTATCCTAGAGATTATAGTAATTTATCTCATAAAAAAAAAAAAGCTTATATAATTTATTATTAACCGTATTATATAAGGATACAATGATAGATTCACCAAACAATAGACTAGTGAAATCTTTTGATTATGTTATATAAATTGTTAAGCTAATTAAATATTTCTTCTCAAATTCACCTTGACTATCACTTTCTATGTCCAAAAGATATCAATTTGATATGACTTGCTAAAATTATTATTACAATATTTCATGTTGTCTGCATCATTTTCTGGCACAATCATTTTCATTTCCTGTCAACTAGAAATGTGTAACTTTTTGGTTATAACAAGTGGAAGAGGGAGATTTGAATCCGAATTCTTTTAAAAATTAGAAGAATCGAGTATATATAATATATGCCACTAAACTACAAGATTGAACTGGCATTTTGGTTGCAGATGGACAATAATGGAGAGGATGGTCGAATAAAGTGGTCACATAAATCTACATCAAGGACACCCCAAAAGTTGGGATAGGGGACAGAGTACCTCCCACAAGTGAAGGGCCCCTAGCTTTTTTCGGCCACCTTTTATAAGGCTAAAATCAATATTTGAATAATCAATTAAACTTGCAAAACTAAAGTAACAGTAGTATTGATTTTTTCATAATACCTGAGGAAAAAGAATATCTAGCCGACAAAACAGTCTGGAATTTTTCCAAAGAGAGAGTCAATCTTTGGATGGAGTCAATTCATAGATCACCAAAGAACCTTGCCCTATGTAAAAACCTTAGATTTATGGGTCATTGGACAGAATTAGGCCGGATTTGGACTTGGGAAACCACTAAATTTGGACATAGAATACTACAAATAAACGCTAAGTCTAGCCCAATCAAAGGCCTAGACATTAGAGCCCACGTTACAGATTTCTTCTCTTTGTTTTACCTTTTTTTTCTTTTTTACTTTAATCAAGAAGGTACTAAAGGTGGATTACATATCCGAACCCATTGTTATTGAGCTTAGCTCAGGTCCAACTTCAATAACTTGTTTTTTTTTTTTCAGAATTAAGGTTTAATAACATGAAGTTGCAAAGCTTTTGAAGTAATTGTAGTAATTTGTTTGTGTTTATTAGTACTGCTACTTATGTTTGACAACCTGTAAAAAAAGGCCAATGATCACATTTGAAAATGGTATACATTGGTTCAAGTATGAGACTCAAAATAGAAATATCAGAGGCATGAAAGAGTAGCCCTTTCATGTCTAAGTTTTAGCTACAATACAATAAGTTTAACGTACAGTGCACTACACCAAAAGGATCAATAAACTGCAACAGAGGCTTTGCTGCAGTACTATTTGGGAGGGATAAACCAAAAGGTGTTTGCCTCTTGTGTCACTTGCGTATGGATGAAGATTAGATGGTGAGTTGAATATGTAGTGATGTTGCATGACTTGATCAAAGCTATTGATATCACAATAAATGAATAAATATATAAATATGTAAAGCTCGTCGAATCGTTAAAGTTACTATAGAGATGAGTAATACAGAAAATAAAGACAAATCGCAAGTTAATTTTAGGAGTTCCACCAACGTCAAACAAGAAAGATTGGAAATATTTTGGGAAAAATTAACATGCAACAAGCTCTTTACCTTCTAAGAGTTTATGGTGGATTGAAATATTTGAAGTTACCTTAGTTTTTAAGGTACAGCCCACCCTAGAAGTTTATCATTCATTATTAAATAAATGTGTTAGATTTCGTCATAATTATTAACATTTAAACAAACATTGACAGGAATCATTTTGATATTTACTTAAGTTCAACAAACAAACACCTCTTGGTACACCTGGAGGAACCTTAGTTGTACTCCTGGCTAACTTACAAATTGAAGATTGCCCTGAAATTACTGAGCTTTCGATGCTTCTTGAACATGTTATACCTGAAATAATGCAAGGAATTCAAATCAGAAGAATGTACTGCATTAGGCAGAGCCACAACTTTCCCAAACTAGAAAAACTGGAACTCACAAGCCTATCACAGCCAAAAAATGGCCTAAAAGAGATTTGTGCCACAAAGGTACTCTTAAATGCTTAATTATGGAGCTCAAACTTTGAAAATACACTTTCTCATTCTGCACCTGCAAACCTTTAAGTAATTTAAAATCAGATTCTGTGTAATGTTGAAGAAAATAGCAGCAACAAAAGGGATATTTGGAGAATTTTTTCATTAATAAGCATTACACTGTGAACATAATCGAAGTTCTAAGATTTCTGCAGCTGGAGTGTCTTTTTTCTCCCTCTTTTACCAAGTCAAGAAAATATTTATGAAAGCGTGATTGCAACAAAAATGAATTTCCGTACAGCAACAAAAAAAAAATATTTCTCCCTCTTTTTTTTAATTAATTTTACTTTAAAATGAATTTTTTATAATAAAGCAATTGGGTGCATCACTTCCCATCCATCACAATTGATAGAAGTGCAACAGAAGGAGCAATTTCATCATTTCTCAAACTTCATGGGTTACACTAAATTGATGGTTGTACATACGGCAGTGTCTTTGAAATAGGCCCAAACCACATGAGGTCTTTTTTGCATTTTGCTCATTAATAAATGAAGATGGAAGAACGGGGATGTACCCTGATAAAGCACTTAACAATGGTAGCACATAATGCTGATGAAAAATTCAGATGTATATCCATCGCTCTTGTAGCAAAAAATAACACCCATTAGCTTCCCAAATGCTCTTGACACTGAGGTGAAATGTGTCCACGCTCAACAAAACGTATCATAAGCCTATCTGCCTCCTCACGTTTTCCTTCTAACATCAGTCTTTTACTCACCTTCTCACATAACTTCAATTCAGGAATCAGATTCCGGTTGAACATGCGACTGGCCACTTTATATGCTGACAAAGGAATCCCTTTGCTCAAATAACTCTCCATAAGTATGTGACATGTTTTAGCTTCAATTCTTGAAGCTGTTCTCAACACCTTACCTAAGAGTTTATCTGCCTCCTCAAGATTTCCAAAACTACAAAGCTTTTCAATAACTTGATTATACACTGTTTTGCATGAATGTCTTGAGAGCATTTTTTCCAATAGTTTCAACAGATCTTCCACCCTACCCATCTGACAATACCGGTGAATAACTGTCCTGTATGTAACAGGAGTAAGATCCAAACCCTTCTTCAGCATCTTCATTGCAAGTTCAGTTGCTTCTTCTATTCTACGTTTCATCCCCAATGCATCTATCACTGTAGTATACGTGACTACATCAAGGTGCTTCTTGTTAAGATACATGTCATCAAGCAATGATAGAGCAGCTTCCAAATCATCCTTCTGGCAGTATCCATGAATTAAAGTGATGAAGTTTACCACATTAACAGCACACACCCCTTGTTCAGACACTCCTGCATGAACTTTTTAGCCTCATCCATTCTTCCCTCTCGGCAAAGAGACTGAATCAGTAAGTTGGAAAAAAGCCTTTTCTAATCATCTCCCTTACAATATCACAGGCCTCAGACAACTTTCCTTCCCTAAATAGACCATGCATCACAACAGCATAAGTGACGGCATTTGGGGTCCACCATTCTTCCTCACTCATTTTCATCATCTCCCTAGCTTCTAATGACTTTCCACTCCAACAAAGCCCATGTAACAAGGCAGTATATGATACAGTGTTTGGTTTGCAGCCACTCTTGTACATCTGCTTAAGCATCTCTTTAGCTTTGTCCACCTTTCCTACCAGAAAAAACCCATTAAGAACAGTAGTGTAAGTCACAACATCAGGAATGCAACCCTTTTTGAACATTTCATTTACTAATTCTTTAGCAATGTCAATCCTTCCAGCCTTGCAAAATGAGTGAACTATTGCACTATACCCAACCTTATCAACACGAAAACCCCTCTCCTCTGCTTCCCTCAAAAACTCCAAAGCCTCATCTCCATGACCATGCTTGGAGAGCATGTGGATAAGAGTGTTGTAGGTAACCTGGTCTAGTATCAACTTACTATCCTTCACCATCTTATCCATCAATTCCCTCACTTCTTTAACCCTTTTCTCCTCACAGAGAAAACTCATCACTGTATAGTAGCTAACCTTATCCGGGTAGCATCCCTTCAGAGGCATTTCAGCAATCAGCTCAATAGCATCTTCAACACGATGCAAGTCACAATACCCCTTGATCAAGCTATTATAAGTGACAACATTAGGTGTGATTTCAACAAGTTGCATCCGGGCCAAGAACCTCAATGCCTTTTCCAGTTTATTCCCCTTCACCAAAACATTGATTGCAGTGTTACATATTGACAAATCAGGATCAACTCCAGCTCTTTGCATCAAAGTCAAAATTTGCATTGCATTCCTCAACTTGCCTGCCCGACCATACGACAACATCACATAACCAAATGCTTCAGGCCGGCACACAATACCCCTACAGGCCATGAGCCGAAGAACCCATCTAGCACCCTGACACAATTTAGTCTTACTAAGGACCTCTAGCATTGTATAGTAAACAATCGGGTCATGTCTGTACCGCCACTGCCGATCAGCCCAATAGAATAATTTCAAAGCAACCTGTTCATCCGCCTGAGAGCGCAGAACAGCACAAACTTGGCGAGGTTTAAGGCTTCTTAGTAAGTGCCTTAATTCCCCTTCAAGCTTTGAATTCCAAGCCAACCAAAGTTCAATCAACCTACAAATCTCTCTCACCAAAGGGTGTCTTATTTCATCCTCATCCAACTCAACTCTTCCAATACCTTCCCTTTGTTCACCATTTCTATTAACTGAACTCAAAACCATAAAATCATCGTCATCATCGCCATCATTACCATCCTCTCCTACTTCTTCTTCATCGTCATCGTCATCATCATCCTCAAGCTCTTTAGCCTCATCAAATTTATCAAAGCTAGAGTCTTGCTGATCCCCATTATCCCAGGAACCCATTTGCCTAAATCTGCCATACCCATCATCAGTATCATCAATCTCACCTTTCCCAGCAGGTTAACCTCTACTACTAGCAAAAGAGGTTCTTGATAAAAATGAAGAATAATATGCAACAAGTCCAATACAAGCTAATGGATTTTCAAGGAAATAACAGCTAACCTCTTGCCCATAAAACTGACCACTATTGCCACAAACACATGTATGAAAATGTAAGAAATCAATAAACTTATGAGGTTTTCGAATTCTAAAGTAGGAATTGAAGTTATATAAAATGGCAGTATAGTTTGGAATCGGAAAGTAACAAATGTAAAGAAGTAAGAAAGGAAGCAAGTGGGAGATTCCTTCTTATCAATGCTTGAGGCTGCTTCTCAAACCGAACAAAGACAAACAGAACAGAGCTCAAAACGTCACAGTTTCTGCTGAGAGAGAGGTTTTGGGAGGAGAGAGGAGCGGAAGCGAGGGTTATTTTTAGAGAGTGTGAAATAATAAAATAAATAAAATAGATTTTTTTTTTTGTTTGAGAGAGAACTTTACCCGATGAGCTACATAGACCAACTACATTTTTTAAATAAAATAGATTATATCTATGCTTACTATTTTATCTATTTATGTTATTATTATATATACTATTGTAGGGTCACAATTGGGAGTCCAGGCCCAACAGGTATGGGGTTCTGGGTCAAGGAGCCCGAAACAATGAATTTATAAAGAGTGGATTACAGAACTAGGCCTTAACAGAGTGCACACTAGTCAATATTGGGTCATACAACAATCGAAAATAAGCAAATCTCCTTCTTGTCCATTAGATATGCGGTCCGAGGAGACGTAGGAGATTTATCTTTGTCCCTGCTCAAAGGCTATGGTTCTTACCCTTTTTCTCTGTCCTAAACTCTCATTTTTCCTCCCGGTCCGTTCTTCGTGGGAACTCTCCCCTCTTATATAGCCCCCTTGAAGTCACTAGGACCATACACTTGTTGAACATCTGAACCTTCACTTGAGTGCCCGTCCCATCAAATATCTCCCCCATCTTTCTGTGAGTTGCGGTAGCCAAGATAGCACTGTTCACAAGTCCCCTCCTCATTAATGCGGCCGGAAAAGTAGCTGCCATGCATTTAATGTGGCAGTTGTAGCCTCTCCCTCTTACGGGCTTGAGGGACTCATCCCTGTTACTAATACTCGCTGGAGTGAACCCTTATAATTGGCAGAAGGCATATTCGAGCCACATTTGGTACGTCCGAGGAGACGTTTCTCCTCGGACTGCCTTTTAAACAACTTTGGGCTCATAAGAATTGGGCCGGGAGCTTTTAGGATACCCACACCTTCTTCTCGGACATGGTTAATCTTCCCATACAGGGCCCAAGGCCCATTGTATGACCTTGGGCCTCTGCCCCTACAACTATTATTAAAAATATATGATAAATTGTGATTGGTGAAATATAAAGTAGAACACAAAAAATAATATAAAGAATTTGTATTCTTAACTCTCCTCCTCTTACCTATTAAAAAAACAAACCTCTCATTTTTTTTAAAAAAAAAAATCTCTTTTGCAAGTACAATTATCTATTATCACAACTATTAAGCTATTATTCCATAAAATAAATTTATAAAATAAAAAATAAAAATAAAAAAACTCTTAGGATAGGATAGGATAACTCTTATCAAATTAATGTTTACCTATAAACTATTAGCTACGTTTACCTATAAAAAAATTAATGTTGTTTAAAAAAAAAAAAAAAAAACAATTGGATAGGGTAACTCTTATTAAAAAAAAAAAAAAATTGGATAGGATAACTCTCCCACCTAAAAAACTGTCCGATATAGCACTCTCCATCCGTATAAAAAATTACAAATTGAAAGTTAAACGTTCAATCAATTTCTTCCGATTAAGTTTGTTTCAGGACTCTCATCTTAATCTATACAATCATTGTCATCTCCTCTCCAATAAAAAATCCAAGAAAAAAATATATATTTATCGCAAATTGTACACATAAGAGTTTTGGGATACTATCCTGATTTGTTTAGATCTCTCTCTTTAAAATTTTTTAATTTAAAACTAAACTAATTATTAACCCGTGTTTTGCACGGTTTTTATTTTATTTATAAATTTGTAATTATTAGTCCTTAAATAACTATTAAAAATACTATTACATTTTTAATGTGAATTTCATAAGAAATGTAATGAGTTGTTATCATTTTTTATTGATAATAATTATAAAATCTTATGTTGTCTATTTCAAGAAATTCATTGCTTAATAGAAGTTTATATTAAAGTTTTACATATGAATCAAGTTAAATAAAAACTAAAAAAAAAAGATTTCAACTGTTAATCAACATGAAGGTAATATTCTATAATTATATATACACCGTCTCCCATTTAGCAAATTAAGGGAGATTTGAGAAGATTTGTTTATATTTAAATGGGATATATAGTTATATTTTATGCTACATTTTTTTCATGTTAATTGTAAGGGTACGGTTTGGATCATATGCCCAAGAAGTAACTGGATTAGAGCCCAACACAATGAATTTGTACATAGTGGGCTTAAAAACTAGATTTCAATGGATTGAACAACGCGCACAGTGGATTAAAGATAGTAAGAAAGCAAAGAAAGACAAACTCTATGCAAAGAAATCCTACCTCGGCAAAATCCAAGGAGAGTAGTACTTGAATATATTTCTTTTAGACTTGGATACAATTTCAGTTCTTGTTACTACAGTGTTTTCTCTACAGATTCCCCGATCCCCCGATCCCCCAATCCCTGGAGGATCTCTCACATTATATATCCTCTTTTGGCTGATCCTGTCCCTCTATTTGTTGATTATGCAGGCCACTACTCGAGTACTTGTCCCATCAAACGCCCTCCCCAGTCTTCTGTGAGTGGCGGCAACCAAGACAGCACTGTTCAGGGGTCTTCTCCACATAAATGCGGCCAGAGGGTTTGGTGAGGCGCAATAAATGTAGTGGCAGCTACCATCCCTCCAATCACGTCAAGATTAACCCCCTCTCTAAAGCTCTTCCCCCACAATGTGGCCCCCCTCTGGTTTTACCGTCCGAGTGTATGGACTCCTTGGCACAGTAATGGCCTTCTTGGCTTTGGGTAACACATGGCACTATTATTACCTTATTAAATTTTTGTACCCCACATTAATTATGAGTAATTTTTTTCTCAAACTTAGACTTCCCAAAATGTCTAAGAAAAATTTGAAATAATAACATATTTTTATATACATTGTTACTTAAAAAAAAAAAAAATTATTCATACTTAGACTATCAAAAATAAATTTGACATGAAAATATAATTTCCTTCATCATTGGAATCTATAGTTATATTTTATATTTCCATATTATTTTTTTTAGAAACATGTTCATTTTCTTTTCTTTTTTTTCCATACACACAAAATATATATATATATATATATATATATTTGTACTACCAATAATTTACATGAGAATAAATTAATTGTTTTCATCATTGTCTCAGTATGAGATATAATTATAAAAATATTTAAAGATTATATGAAAATTAAGGAAAATAATGCATAATAATCATAAGGTTTTGGATTCTCAACTTTATAGGACTTATCATTTGAAAAGTTTACTGTCTTGTCTAATTTTAATGGGGAACAATAATGATAATATCCTGTAAACAATTGTAAATTGAAAAGATTGGGAAAAAAATGATGGTCAACTCAAGTACTGTTTAAGAGGAAAATATTAATAATTCAACCATGTAAAAGACTTTTCTTTTTCTCTCATTTTCTAGTACCTCTATGATAATAGCACAACCTAAATCAAAAACAATTTGTTGTATCAACATAAGATTGGAATCATGGAATAAAAGAAAGAGTTAGGCCAAAGACATATAATTCTTCAAATCAATTATTGTACTAGCAAGTACCAAAATCTCCCACATCATCAACACACGCACAATATATAAATCCAAATACAAATTAAAATAAAAACAAATAAATTTAAAGATAAAAAATAAATAAAAGTTTCTTAATGTCAAAATCTTTTCTTATTTCTCTGAAGTGAACTTCAGGCCATTATGCTTAGTGGTGGATCAACCATCAAGCATGAAGATCAAGAAAATTATAGCTCTTACTCTCCGTAGAATGTAGATTGAGGTGATTGCACACTTGCATCACGCCCAAAAAGATTAATCTAAATAAAACAATCAAAACACCGAAGTTTAAGAACAGTAGAAAATAATAATCAATCTTTAACAACATGATCGTTCAACCTTATCATATACAAAGAAAGCAATCTATTAAACACATGCATTAAAATAAATCAAAAATCAAGATTATATAGAAATCAAAATATGAGAGAGAGGTACCTTTGATAGTAGATATAAAAAACAAACATATAGTAATAAAAAGAGAACATATATAAATATATAAGGAAAGAGAAAAATGTATTTATGATTCAGAAGTATTTATGATTCAGATGTATTTATGATTTCAGCAACTCTTACAAATACATATATTCTTATCCAATTCAATGTGGTGGCATAATAGCAAGCCTGAATGGAGGACTTTTGGACTACAATATAGGTTTGTGGAAAATTTGAGACTTTTCATATGCATTATTTAATTTTTTACCAAAAATGCTTACGGAAAGAAAATAATTGCCTTTATAAATGATAATTATGTTTTCTATTCCATTTTTCATATTTATTATTTAAATAATTGCCTTTAATTATGATAATTGCCTTTATAAATGAAGTTGCTTTTGGTTGATGGGTTTCCAGTTTCCCCAACTGGTCAAGGCCACAAGGTAGTATACTACTACGGAACATGTGGAATGGAAATTTATACGTTTGCTTATCATCCATGCGGCTCATACTTTTGACTGACTTTATTAACAATCAATTTTTAGTCGAATGTTCTTCCATACAAGATAATGCTATTTCAATCCTTAATTAGCTAGGAAACACGCCTTCTCTTCAGCAAGAGTTGTTGAAAACTGCATGATTAAATTATATTTCTAAACAATTTGGTCAAATTTTGAAGGGACCAAACGATGGTTAATTGATTTATTTCTCATAAAATCATTTTATCTTTGCAAATTCCCTTGCAGATACATTATAATTATGTGGAAGAATTGTTACAATGAACCATATATTATTATTTTCTTATGAGAGTGATTAGGGCTGAACTTGAGAAATAAATTAACTCATCCATAAATATATGCATCATTCCTTTTACCGTGTGTAGACTTCATATTTAATTACCTCATATTTAATTTGGATCTACACAAGGGCAGAGCTAATTTGGCCCCCCCAAAATTTTTAAATTTTCCCTTAGAGTATATAAAAAAAAGACATGGGCCCCTCCAAGAATTAAATCTCCCCCCCCCCCCCCCAAATTATTTTCAACAATCAGTCCAACACAACTTCAAATAAAACAAAAATATTTGTCTACATTCAGCCCAGCCGGCCAGCCCAAAATCCTTAATCATACAAAATTCTTCTCCTCTAAACTAAAGGCACTTCCAGCCCAGCCCAACCCCAAATTTGAAATCCCTAATCCTAATCAAACAAAACAAACTCTTTAGTCATCACCTCACGCCTCTGCCTAAATTCCTAGTCTTCACGCAATCACACCTCTATGCTTTGCTTGACGGCCCCAATTCATGCTGCCTGAATTCCCAATCCTCACGTCATGCGGTTACGCCTCTCCAGCTCACCGTGACACTATAGCTCCACTAGCCACTGAGCTAACCTAGCCTTCATCGCTCAACCTCAAATCCTAAAGCCCTCACCTCAATTCCTCAAGGTATCTCATTCAGTCATTCTTATCTCAGTTCTCTCTCTTTTTCTCTAGAACTAAACTAAATACTAAATAGCATAATAGAAATATCAAGTATGTGTATGTGATATTTTTTGCCCGTAAAGCAATTTATATTTATTTGACTTTACGTTTTTGTGTTTATTGTTATTGGATTCTTTATTCTTGACCCATTGACTCTATGACTCAGCCTTTTTGGCTTTTGTGTTGTTTGTCTCTTAAGTGGGTCCGGGTGGGGTGAGGGCCATGAGACTGTGTAAGAATGAATTTTATATGATAATTTATTATATCTCTCTTCCAAGTTAGTTTATCATTTTTTGAATTTTTTGAATTTTTTTTTTTTTTTTTTTTTGGGATTGAAATTAGGTGCCAAATAATGAGCAAATGACAAACAATTAATGCATTTTTTAAGAAAAAGTTGTATGTCATTCAAAACTTAGGTAATTTGTAGAAACATATGTTGATACTTCAATGTCTGATGAGCGTCCCTCCAAATGTTCAAGAATTCAATTTAAAGGGATAGACCATGATCTAGGATCACGTAAATAAATATATGAATTCCCTATTAACGAACAAGATAAAATTCAAATTGCTTATCTCATAACAAGTCCATATCAACCTAGAAACATAGAGTATCCATACAAAGGACCGAAAAATTATCGTCGTAGTTTTCAATTTTCGTGGTTTGAATCACATGAAAATTGGTTGAATTATATTTTAGTATATCTCTACTACAACCTGGCCCCCCAAGTAATTATTCCTGGCTACGCCCTTGGATCTACAAGCTATGGAAGGGAATTTGAAAATATTTTATTTGTGAAAGTTGTTGTATGATTGTGTGTGATGATTGGATGATGAGAAAATAAGTATGAAAAAGAAAAGCACACACAAAAGTTTACGTGGTTCAACCACACACAAAGATTTACGTGGTTCTACCTAATGACCTACGTCCACAATGAGAAAGTCATTGACAACTACATATTATATTAAGTACTTGTGTTACAATGAACTCAATGTAGGGTTTATATTTCAGAGTATATTTGACTAACCCTAGGCTAACTATAAACTAACCTGAGGTTAATATGTTTGTTCTACAGGTACATAAGCCTACAATTCATGATTTGAGTCATAATATATCTAACACTATGTATGAAATACCTTCTCGCTTACTGCATTTCCAGTGTCACTTTTTAAGTGACATGCATATTATACTGCAACACATATACGTACATGTTATGCTAGAATATGATGCAGTGATCTTTGCAACTGTTGAAAGTCAGGGAGGTGCCCTTTGAAAAATGGAGACCGTTGGTAGATTACAGATGCGGCATGAATAAGAATGCTTGCTGTTAAACCCCATATAAGAAAAACCCCTTGCTCTGATTTGAAATCAAAAAGATGAAGATTGTATTTCTCACCCATCCACTCCCTTTCTTCACATCTATGATTATCTTCCTACAAAACATAGGAATACAACATTTTGTAAAATAAAAGTCAACATTTACAGCTTGTGATCAGGGCAATGAAGTACTCATCATTAAGATAGATAGCACACATACCTACAGTCCCCCATGGTGAGGTCACATTCATGCATAAAGAAAAGCTTTAGTGGGAATTGGATATTTTGGTGGTTGGTGTGGTATTTAGAATTTTTAAAATCTATTCATTTATTGTGTAATTAGTGTATTAAATTTTTTCATAGTCTGTGTGCTGTGTATTTAAGAGTTAAGTCATTTTGAATATACACCACTATAAGTTTTTTTAAGACTTTCCTTCTCCCTGTGCGTGTGTTAAAAATATTTAGTATTCTCAAAAAAAAAAAATTCATATCATCAATATAATATATAAATAAAAACAAAATAATATTGTATTGTACTAATGAATGTCTATATATATATATATATATGTGTGTGTGTGTGTGTGTGTGTGCACGTGCGCGCCAAAATTATATTCACACATTTTACAGAAAAATAGAATTGAAAAAATTCGACAATAAAATTACCCTAATAACTCTAAAAGAATTATAAATTTATAATCCCTTTGTATAAGAATGTGAACACGTGTTAGGAACATTTTAGCTTTATGTGGAGAATCTACATGCAATTGGTTGGAGTAAATTTCTAATGTAGTGAATAGTTCTAAAGATATGGATACAAGCCCAAGCCCATCATATCATTCTAATCAAGGTCCAAATCCATTGAATGTCCTTGTCTAGATTGTACTAGGAATCCAAGTAAACAATCCTAGGTGGAGGTCATATGGTTGATCTTTGTTCTTCTTGCCATTAGCGCTCAGGTTTGAGTCACCATTAACACTTGGGACTATGGAATCATACATTTGGAAAGTTTATCTCATTGAATAGAAAGTAACTAGCCTCAAGATCCTACTTTTTTTCAACTATTAAAAAGAATCCTACATTCCTACCTATACTACTATAACCCTAGGGTTATTTTGCTATATATACTCTTCAATGGGTATGTGAAAGAGAGAGAGAGAGTGTGTGTTAAAAATATTTAGTATTCTCAAAAGAAAAAACAGTGGGTAAATCCCACATTGGAAAATGAGTGTGAGTTAAAAAGGTTTAAAGCCTATGCTGTATATTCAAGAGTTAGGCCCTTTTGGATATACACCACTGTAAGTTTCTTTAAGACCTTTTCCCCTCTCCCCGTATGTGTGTGTTAAAAATATTTAGTATTCTCAAAAGAGAGAGAGAGAGAGAGAGAGAGAGAGAGAGAGAGAGTGCCTAATTTATTGTTGCCTTTATTCCTGTATAAGGCTTGTATGACCTATTTGACACTGTTACTAATGGTATATTATGCTCTTCACACAAAAGTTAGAATAAAGCTTTTGTCCAGTATACTAGATAATTGTTTAAGACACAATCTTAACACATATTGTCACTGGGTCCTATCTAGTGCTCCAAAGCATTAGACATAAGTCAAACCCTAAAAGTTAATGACCCAAGATCAAGTAGGAAGTACAAGATTAATGAGAGTTTATAAAAACCTCGAGAAACATCTCTAGGGGAACATCAAAAATAGCATCAACTTCATCAATGTTGAGTGAAGGTTTGAAATCTCCTTTCCTAGCAAGTAGGCCTACCACAGGGACAACCTTGAGTAGGTGCTGCAGCCATATTAAAATAGTAATTAGCTTGTATTGAACATGAGAAATGTAAAATAAAATACCAAATGAGAAAGAGTGAGAATCACAGAACCTGGGAAATAAAAGTCTCCAAAGTGGCAACAACTTGAACTAGATTAGGTTCCAAGCCAATCTCTTCCTTGGCTTCTCTTAAGGCAGTAGCAGAGTCATCTGCATCTCCTTCCTCCACTTTCCCACCTGGTAATGCTACATCCCCTGTTTGCCAAATGGGAACATAAATTAACCATCAATCTTGTTTTCCTCCACATTTTTGTATAAAACGATAGACTTAAAGAATACAATCTGTTAAAGAATTATAAAATTATCTGACACATGGTGTATTCAGAAAATGCCAATTCTGCCACATCAAAAAAATTTCTTTCTTTTGGAGGAGACAGGGGAAGGGGGGCAGATCTTGTTAGTCATCACTGTTACTTAACGAGATTTGAAGTTAATCCTGTCTATTCTCATACACAATTATTTCTCTAATCAAGTAAAGGCTTAAGTATCCTCCGAAATAGAGAAATTCTATTTCATGGTTAATCTGAAAATGTGTAGAGTGTCACATCATTTAAAATTTTAAATTATGTGGCACTAAACACACTTTTAGATTTGTAATACTATGTAAGGGTAAATTGCTAATTACATCCTAAAGTTTAGGGGTATTTGGATTTTACATTCTAAAATTTCAAAATTTAGATTTTACCCCTTGAAGTTTAGGGGTATTTGAATTTTCATCCTAACGTTTTAGAATTTGGATTTTACCCCCTAAAGTTTAGAGGTGCTTGAATTTTACATTCTTGAATTTTGAAATTTTATGGTATAAAATCCAAACACCCCTAAAATTTATGGGGTAAAATTCAAATTTTGAAATGTTCGGGTGTAAAATTCAAACACCTCCAAAATTTAGGGAGTAAAATTCAAATTCTAAAATTTCGGGGTGTAAAATCCAAATACTCCTAAACTTTAGGGGGTGTAATTTGTAATTTACCCTACTATCTAATTATTAAATCTCATCAAATTAAATGATTTGTTTCAAATTGAAAGAGTCCGTTCTATCATTTCTAAAAAATAGGGGACTATAAGTCATCATTCTCACACGGTCACACCATCAAACTCTCAACATGCTCCATGCGCTGAAGTTTGTATGTAAATTAATTTGTTGGGTTCCAACTACCTTACTGATAAAATCTCTTGTCATCAAATAAAGAGATTTGGAGTTCAAATATCGCTTACACCATAAACCAATAGGTTTCTTGGCCTAAAGAGAAATCATTATAGAGCAGACGCCATAGAATGAAATTCTATATATCTATAAAATAAATAAAAACTAATACACCAAAAAAAAAAAAAAAAAAACAATTTGATTTCAATTTACCTGGGTGAGATGACAATTTCATGGATCTCTTTGTAAGAATAACTCGTAATTCACCATCTTGACCTTCAAAGAGGCATATCAAAACAGCTGCTCTTCTCCCCCTCCAATTGACACAAGAAGACTGGTCATTTTTTATTTCTACAGACTTGAAAAGTCCAAAATCTGAGCCAATACCACAACAATCCTTCTCTATTTCTTCATTTACTCTAGGTAATTGGTTAAAATATTGAAGCTGCATCGCAAGTCTTTGGAGCATTTGGCTTCCCCAGACTGCCTCTGTGAAGCATGGTTGAGTTACAAGATAAGCCATCTAATGGAATATAATTTTTAGCAAGCCATACACATCTTCTGTGACATTTATTAAGAACAATTGTAAAGGGGGAATCAATTTTAAGGGTTACCACTTATCAGTTGTGAATAGTGAGTATCATTCTATAGGAATTATTCTGAAGGATTTTGTTGTGAAACCATTAAGTTTATAAGAATCTTTACTTTTCCCCTTATCATTCTTTTTCACAAATCTTTGTATCCTAGAGATTATAGTAATTTATCTCATAAAAAAAAAAGATAAAAAAAGAAGAAGAGACTATAGTAATTTATTATTAACCGTATTATATAAGGATACAATGAATAGATTCACCAAAACAATAGACTAGTGAAATCTTTTGATTATGTTATATAAATTGTTAAGATAATTAAATATATCTCTCAAATTCACCTTGAATATCACTTTCTATGTCCAAAAGATATCTATTTGGTATGACTTGATAAAATTACTATTACAATATTTCATGTTGTTTACTTCATTTTCTGGCATACTCATTATTCATTCTCGTCAACTAGGAATGTGTAACTTTTTGTTAATAACAAATGGAAGGGGAGATTTGAACCCGAATTCTTTTATAAATTAGAAGAATCTAAGTATAACACTAAACTACAAGATTTTTGGGTTCTAAAAATGTAGCTAATTGGTTACTACAGCTTAAATGCCTCCCATCACACAAGCATATTGATGGGAATAGAAGAAATTGAAATGCTAAGCCCACGAAAATGACTTGGAATACTATGCAAGTTGGAAAGTATGCCATTGCATAAGGAACATGCTTATTTCTTATTTCACTGCAACTTGTATTATCAAGATGCAGGGCAAATATTTGCAAATCATAAATATCATCGTATTTTCCAAAAGGAATCAAATCCTGTTAAGAAGGTAATAGGAAACAAAATGGTTGAATTGCTTTTCTATTCATGGTGGTGCTTTACATATACTCCAAAGCAATTTGAAAAGAAAGTTTCTTCAACTTACTATCTGGCAAATCAAAAGAACTTCTACATGTATTTTAAGTTACTTGATCTACTAAATGGTCATATTAATCGTGTGATTTAATACACGTGAATGGTCTAATAAACTACCAAGTAAAGAGTTGAAGCCTAGAGGGGATTCTTTCAACTTAGTTTGGAGGAAAATTTTGTTCATTTATTATTAATCCTTATATAATTTATGTTTAACTTAAGAACTATTGGTAAACTACTTATAACAAAATTGTTGACAATTTAGAAAACAAAACATCTTTAGATTTTATGGCGGAATCTTCTATTCCCCCCAAAAACTTATTAAGAATCTCCAAGTAGGAGTTTTTTTTAGGTGATTTGGTTCAAAAAGAAAATTGCTAAGAATTTTGATACAAGTTTTGATACTTATTTTTTTTATTTCACTAAAATAGCATTAGTTACAATTTTAACTAGTATATAATGCCGTGTATATGCATGGGTACAATCAGTGGCGGCTCCAGGAATTTTGTTTAGGGGGGTCACTACAAAATTTTAATAAAAAGAAAACTTAAATATATTGAATTATTGAAAAATTAATAATAATAATACATAAAGTTTTACAAATTTATTTTACAAGTTTTCAAATTTTGAATGTTACATGATAGTTCATTATGAATATCTATTGCTAATGTGAGTAGCTATGAGTCTATGATCATTTTATTTTATTAAGTTTGTCTAACATTTTTATCTTTATATAGTTGTTATTATCTATTTGACTTTGTTTTCATAAAAATATTTCAATCACACTTATTCATACATAAATTATACAGTCTAATCTAAGTGTATATGTGTGCGAAACTCCCTCCTGGAGACTTGAACCTCGGCTCTTTTCCCCACACCCCACAAGCACTTATACTTGTGGAGTGATCATTGCACCAAGGGTGTGTGGTGATAATGTTTGAACAATCATTAACTTTACAATTGTTTTCTTGAATTTTACTACTTTATTACAAAAAGTTATTACAATATGATAACAATACACACACATGTAAAAAAAAAAAAAAAAATCTATTTCTTAATTATTAAATTATAGTTCTCAAAAAAAAATTATTAAATTATATAAAGTTATATTATATTTATATTGTACAAGCAAACATCCACACACATCATAATTTACACAAATATGTAATATTATAACAAAAAGTAATGTACACAATTAATATTAAACACACTCACACACATATAATATAAATTTATAATAAAAAAAAAAATTACACTTACAATTCACAAACACCTACTCTTTATTCGGTTTCTCAAAAAAAAAAAAAAAAAAAAAAAAAAAAAAAAAAAAAAACCACTTACTCTTTATTCTTAAAGTCGAAAATACTTGTAATAAAGATGTGCAAAATTTAAGTCAGAGTATGCAAAAAAAAAATTAAAAAAAAAAATTAAAGTATTAAGCTAACAAAAAAAAATATATTTTTATATATATAGCTTTTTATTTTGAAGTCAAGGGGTTCATTTGAACCCCCTAAATTTGCTTTAGTGCCGCCCTTGGGTACAATTAAAAACAATCACAATTACACACGTATATAAGTTCAAATTATAGTGCCGTCCCTGGGTACAATTAAAAACAATCACAATTACACACGTATATAAGTTCAAATTATACCTGGTGTAAAGAGTTACAATTTACACATTTTTTAAGTCATAGATTTTTAAAATATGTAATGGTTTCTCATTACATACATACTGATGATGCCGAAAATCGTCAGAAAGCCATACAATACTCACGTGCTAGAGACAATACCTGTGAGACAAAAACAAAGAAAAACCTTAGAAGAGTACCGGTGTGGTACCGGCCAAAGACCCTCCGAAGGTTAAGTTAGAGAACTTTTCACAACTCTAGAGTGCCAAAGTTGGGAGAATTATGTGTACCTTTTTTCCTAAGGGCCTTGGGTTTTTATAGTAGTGTAGAACCGGCCTCCGTTTCTTACATAGGAAGGTATTTCCTTACGGGAAAGATCATCATAAATGTGCGTATATTACGAAATCCTTTTCCTGTTAGAATTCTACTGATTATGGTTAATCGTGGGACGCAAGTTGTTTCCATTTAGGATTCCTTGGAGGCCACTTAAGTCATGTGGATGTCACATGGCCTTGGGATCTGTCCACCTTGTGTCCATGTGTCTCATATCCGTCCATGTATAGAGACAGATCATCCACTTAGTCTGGTACCATCAGGTCTATTTAAATGGATCTGTCATCCCTAATTTATACTCTTCACATACATACGTACATACACACACACACACATATATATATATATATATATATATATATATATATATATATATATATATATATATATATATATTTATATATATATATATAATCTAATTGGATTTAGACTATTCAGTTTTTACACTAAATAATTCACTTGCCACAAAAATTTAAAAAAAAAAAAGATGGGTTACGTACCACAAAATTAAACTCCAATCAAAATTCAATTTAGAATCTAATTGAATTTGGACTGTTCAATTTTTGCACCGAATAATTCACTTGGCACAAAAACTAAAATAAAAAAAAAAAAAAAAAAAGTTAGATAGGAAACGTGGCGTAAAATTTGACTGCAATTAAAATCCAATTTAGAATCTAATTAGATTTTTTCTTAGCTTTGATTTTACATATATATATATATATATATAGATTGGAGATATTTAATTTTTTTTATTTGATTTTATACTTACATAGTACTTTCATGATAATTGATAAAAGAAATAAAAGTATTTATATTTTTCCTAAGCTTCATTATTAAAAAAAAAAAAAAAATCAAACATAACAATACAAAAATTATAAATTATAAACAATTTAAATCTTAAACATAAAAATATAAATTCAATAACACAACACCCAAAAACATCATATATTTAAAATCTAAAATCTAAAGAATATATATATATACACACACACACCATATAAAAAAACTTATAAACAAATTTTTAAAAAAGAATCTTTTACATATAAATTGGGCAGGGTCCCATGGGTGTGGGGTTTGGACTTTGGTTTCTAAAAAAAAATGAAGCGCAAGGGTGGAGTCCAAGTCGCGGGCACCATTATGTGCTGGTGGTACTCACAGGCGATGTATCTGTTGGGTGTGGTCGGCTGTGATATCACACGTGAGCCACCCTTTTTTATTCTCAAAAAAAAAAAAATTTTGGGCAGGGTCCCACGATACAGACTCTCACCCCAAACTTGTTTCAGGGAATGATTTAACTCCCATCATCATCTCATTTGTCATGTTAGGCGGCCTTAATTGTCATTTCCAACCGTAGGACATGATATAGTTCTTTTCCTTCTCTTGAAAATTCTATCACAAATTTTCTACCGTCACATAAATCGTAAATACATGAATGTGATGTACTAAAAAATCCGCAGTTCTAATCAACCAAATAAGTTGAGTTAAATCTCTCTCTCTCACACACACATATATATATTCCTATTAAAAAAAATAGACACATATAATATATTGATGGAGTATAAGGTGAAGCAGGAAAAGTGGGACAGAAGATTTAGACTCCATATAATATACGTCTATGAAATAACAAATCATGTTTCCAAAAAGAGACCTTTTAAATTGGGCTCTGTTGGAGCAATTTTCAGAAAAATGGTTGGGCCAAGAAGAAGCCTTTGTCAGACGATAAAAATCCAAGAAGATGTCCTTAGCAAAATGGGCCATTCACTGCAATCATTGTACTGCCTTCCCTTTAACATCCATTGTATCATCTTATATAACGTGGCTGGTACCAATTGTGGGCCTATCCATGAAATATCAATTGTGGGCCTGAGATTCCTCTGTCCTTGGCTAGGTGCCAGAGACATAACCAGTCAAATAAGACAAATTACCCTGCAAATCCTCTAGTGGTGGAGCCATTCAAAGTAACAGAGAACTTTGAGCTTTAACCTAGAGACTAGAGAGTAGAGAGGAGTTTTTAATACAGGTTAGAAGGGTCAAGAGTCTTAAAAGTTCATAGACATTGGGAATATGGATTTTAATTCTCTTTCTCCTATTATTTTGAATTATATACATATATATTATGGTTTATTTTATCGTAGAAAAAAAAAGTGTTATTTTTATATTTCATTTAGTACAATTACTTTGAATTAATGGATCTAGTTTTTCCCTACTTTTAGCTTTTTCTATGTGCTTAGGTTAAGTAAGAGCATTCACATCAAGCATTCTAAAAATTTTAGCATTTAGCATTTCAAAAAGTCACTTTATAACATTTAACATCTCACTTTATAACATTTAACATCTCACTTTATAATACACTCAACATCAAAACGTCGTTTCTCAAAAACATCAAAACTTCTATTTTTTTTATAACTTCATTTAAATATTATTTCTTTATTATTTTTTATTCCTTTTTTGTTTTTATTTTTTTTTCATCCTCTCTCCCTCTCGGTCTCACTGTCACGACCCACGCCGCTGGCCACCATATCCACCCACCCATATCACAACCACCACATCCACCCACCATTGCCGCCACCAACCAGATCCACCACAACCACAAACAATAGCAGAGGAAAAACAAAAAACAAAAACAAAAAACCTTCACATCCACCCACCATCGCCGCCACCAACCAGATCCACTGCAATCACAAACAACAAGAGAAAATTTTCACATTGTTTGTACATAGATCTAACAAAACCAGTGGATCAAATTAACTTACCAAATTTCCACAGATCAAGACCAATTTTTTTTAAGAAAGAACAAGCCAGAGAGAAAAAAAGGAGAGAGAATAAAATTTTCAGACAAGCAAGAATTGAAATAAATAGCTCACAAAGATTTGGAAGAGAGAGGGAAGGTGAAGGAGAGGTGAGGTATGGTTTGATATACTTGAGGAAAGCTTGAGTCTAATGTGAAGGAGAGAGAGAGAGAGAGAGAGAGAGAGAGAGAGAGAGAGAGAGAGGAAAGCTTGGGGAGAAGAAACACGGGCCGCACGGCACACAAGAGAGTGGGAGAGAGAAAAAGAAAAAAAATATTAAAAAATTCTTGCATCTTGCTACAGTAGGGTCTCAAAAATGAGATTCTACTATAGCTCAATGCTTAAAATTTTTAAGATTTGACATATTTAATGTAGGTGGGTTTTTATCATTTGAGGTGCTAATAATGCTAAAAAATAGCATTTAGCATTTTTAACACCTTTTATAAGAATGCTCTAATGGTGTTAGAAGCCTTGTATTTCAACTGATTAAAACCTTCAAATGTTTTCAACAGAGACATTCAAGGTTCAAATATCTTTACTCTCAATTATTGAATTATCAAAAAAAAAACAAAACAAAACAAAAAAAGTTAGGCAATGGCCCCTCATGTCCAATCGATTAGACTGCATCTTCCTATTAGGTGAACCCTTCCTATCTCAATTCGACAAATTCTTTATCGCGTTTGCAAACAAAGATGGCATGGTGCCAAACTTTGTGTGTGAATGTGTTTTTTTAATGACAAAGTTATATTTACATGTGGAAAATAAGCAAGACCAAGGTCACCAAATTTTTGCAAAATATTTTACTACTACTGAGGTGGCAAGTTGAGAATGGTAGATTATAAAGTGACGTCACAAATAAGCCCAAATGAGAACCTATAAAACTTGCCAACTAAATTATTGTAAAAATTGTCGTGTCTGTAGTATTACTCTATAGAAAAAGATTTTTATGTGGTTCCACAGCATGCAGCATAAACACAAGATACCAACTTGTACACTTGGGCCTTGAACTATCAACCTAAACATTATTTTTATTTTCACATATGTCACTTAATCTAACATTCATTGGCAAGCATTTTAATGAGGAGGGGGGATGGGTAGGGGAAGGGAATTAAAATTTTCTATATTAAAACTTCATCCAATTGATAATCCCCCAAACTATCAATTTGCTTAATTGAATACCCCAATTTGAGAGAATTGTAGCAATATATCCCTTGATGTCTAAATTGAGAGTTCAAGTTAGACATAAATTGTGATCTACCAGTTTTTTTATTGCCACTAATGATGGTAATTTCATAATCGCACTCAATTTCTCTCATTCAACACTATCCTAACCAGTAACCTTGTCATTTGTATTACATGCATTCGGCTAATTCAAAATCATTCTCGCAACATTTGAGCCCTACATAATTATGAGACTTACACGTTATGAGACATAAGTATGAGGCCCATATATTATGAGAGCAAGGATATACATGTTAAATTTTAAACATATGAAATAATTATTCCAAGTAAATGTATACCTTATCATTTTTTTACGGGAGTATAACTTGTCATTAAAGAAAAATGATTGCTTAGTGTGTGTTCGGCAAAAATTAAAAAACCAATTTATTTTACTATTCAACTTATTTTTGCTACTATTCAGAGTCCCACTGTATTGTTTGATACTACTCATGAGTCCTATTATACTAACTTTTACTTTTATTTACAGTATTTTCAGTAAAAATGTTAGGTTCTAAAGTTTAGGATTTTATGTATTTAGAACTCTAATTTGTATTGTTGGCAAACCATGATCAAAACAATGTGTTTAGAAGTGTTTTAGTCTAGCTCAAAGTTGTGCATTTATGTAAAGTTGGAATCGAGTTAAAGTAGGAAAGCATTGTGCCTTTCGGCCTGGCTCGATCGATCGAAACTCGGGCAGAATGATTTTCTGCAAATTCGTCCAACTCAACCCTAAGTGTTTTAAAACGTTTTTAGGGTTTCTTATTTGTCCTAAGTATAAAAAGCAAACTCTAGCCACGTTTTAGTGTTGCTCATATTTGCGGTTTGTGTAAATCTCTTGTGAGATCTAGAGGAGCTTTCTTTTACACAAACTTTGGGTTTTCAAGGAGAAGATTTATCTACGCCTTGATGATCAATTCAGTTGCTGCCATTGAAGCTTAAAGAAAACACAAGCGGGTGTGCTTGTATCTGGTGGTGAATCCAAGAAAGAAGAAGTCCGTGGATTCGGAGCTTGCACGTGGTCGTGTCAGTAAGTTCTACTGGTTGGTAGCAATAAGAAGTCGAGCGTGGGGGCTTGTAAGTCTTATTGTATGAACTTCGATTCTTTCAAGATAGTGGATTCAAGTTTACCTTGAGGATAGCTAGGTCAAATCCTCCCCAGGTTTTTACCGGTTTGGTTTCCTGGGTGATCATATCGTGTGTTATTTATTTTCCGCTGCTTTGCATGATTTGATCTTTTATATTGTGATAACCTAGACTTATTTAATTGGACTAAGTAACAACTTGGCTAATTGCCTAGGTTTAATCAATTGTTTAAGGGGTCTAAAAACTATCAAAAAAGTTTTTAGTTTCAGTAAAATAAGCAGGGCCAAACATACCCTTAATTAGCATATACTTACCTAGTTATCTTACTCCATAAGAAGAAATAACGACAAACTTTGAGGTCATGTAAGTGACAGGACACAGCATACGTAGTCATCAATGATCAAACTGAATTCTAGCCGTAGAATTCGTTGTTTTGCTCACAATTCACAGCCTGTGGCCCATCACACATGCTTATTTCAACCATATGAAAAGCAGGTCACCCTCATCACTGATGGTTCCTACCTTGGAGTGAGGCTCAAATTCTGACAATCCCTTTGGTGGGGGTACTTTAAATTACAGAGCTGGAGTACAGTGGTTAACGTTGAATTTTTTTTGGGTAGATTTAGTAACATATTCTGAGATTTCAGCTAAAATCAACTAGGTTCAAGATTTTTCAAAACTTACCATTTCAGTTCTTAAAGCTTACTTAGTTCTTAAAAACTGTTAGGTCAGTTAGTTATTTTTCTCAAATGTTTTAGGGACTAAGTTAGCCTTAAGAATCAAATTGGTCTGCTTTGAAAAGTTTTAAACCTGATTGGCATTAGGTTAAACCTCAAAGTTTGTGAATAGAATTTACCTAATGTTTTATTACAGTCGCTAATGAGAGAGAAGCATTTCGAACCCAAATTATCCTTTGTAGGCAAACTCTCAAGCATGTGGTTCATTTTTCTCTCCAAAAAAAGGATGTGGGTCAACATATTTTTTGTCCAATGAGGCCGTGATATTAAATTGTGAATGCACATTTATATATACGGTGTCTACAGAGTCCTACAGATTATTGGAGTGTATTTTATCGTTATTCTGAGTACAAAAGCAACTGGAACGGTGTCTAGTAGCTGCTAACTCAACCATGACGTTGTGCATACATCCATATTCAGACTTATTTAAAAGATCAAAAATCTTAATAATAATATGGAGAATTCATTGTGAATACCTATGTTTTGTTTAGGCTAAAATTCAAATTGTACTTTTAAAAAAAATAATTTGAGTAAATTGTCATTTTCGTTCTTTAATTTTAGGTCTAATGGTAACTTGATTCTTCTGTCAAGTACTTTTAAAAATCTGCCACTAAACACCTCAAAAGGATGTAGTTTTTTCTTTTTTTCTTTTTAATAATTACGTACAATTTTTTTAATAAAATGTAAGAAATAAGATTTTTTTTTAAATCCCAACTTTCCTTACGGAAAAAAAAAATTAATAGGTATATTCTAAGTATAAAATATATATATACATATAAATATATATATATATATATATATATATATATATATTTAGGCACCTCTTTCAAATAGCTTGGCTTCTTTCCCTCCAAAATCATTAGCCTAATCCAGCCTAGTCCGGATCCGGATCCTCTCCATTTCCCTTTGAAATGGAGAGGGTCTAGTTCAAGGTAGGGATTTTTTTTAAAATGATTAACGCTCAAAAACGTGCCATGTCATTTAAAATGTTAAAACACACTTAACTGGGGTTCAACACTTAAACTAGAGCTCTTTAACTCAACCGGACAAACCACAGTTTCTCTCTCACCAAACCCATCTAAATATTTCAAACTCTCTTTCTCAGATCAACAGAAAATGTTTGCTTCCCATACGTTTTGATTTTTTTCATTTTTTGTGAAGCAAATGGGTATCGCATCTGCAAACCTTCTCCCTCTCTCTCAGATTGAATCTTTATAATGGCTGATTTTCAGTAGGCAATCAATTTAACATCTCCTAAACTAGACAACTCGGACTTTAATCCAATCAATTTATGCTTGTGGTCTTACTGACCAACAAACATCGCATGGACAGCACTAGTGATTCAACTCTTTATATTGCCCACAAAAATGCACAAATTATCCTGGTTAAAATTCTCTCATCTTCACAAGCTAATGACAAATTAATTAGGCCACCAATAAAAGCTACACACAGAGAAACAAGCTTACGTGGGCCTAACATAAGAAAATGATCTCACACAATCTATCTACAACTCAAAATGATTTATTTAGTTAATAGATAAATCCTCTGTTTATCCCCCCCAAAAAAAAAAGATTCAAACTATGGACCCCAAATTCGACCAAAAATCATAGCCACCTCCACCACAGCGAACCCATCCCCACCACCACCACCATCAAACCCACACATCCCACAACAAAAAATCAGCCACAAATCAAAAGCAACCACCTTCGGCTACCCACAAATCAACCACAATACCCACAACAAAAAAATCAAAGCAAAAAAGGAAACCCTAGCAACCCCACTCCACCACCACTGCACTACACACCACCACCACTAGTAAACCCACCGCCAAAAAAAAAATCATAGACCCAGCAAACCAGCACCACCACAGACCATCATAGACCCACCACGCAAAATACCCATACCAAACCCACCACCATAGCACCGCCGATCTCCACGGGACAAAACCAAGCCACCAATCTGATAGAGAGGGAGAAAGAGAGCAAACCACCGAATCCACAACACTGTCGATCTGAGAGAGAGGGAGAAGGTTTGCAGATGCGATACCCATTTGCTTCACAAAAAATGAAAAAAATCAAAACGTATGGGAAGCAAACATTTTCTGTTGATCTGAGAAAGAGAGTTTGAAATATTTAGATGGGTTTGGTGAGAGAGAAACTGTGGTTTGTCCGGTTGAGTTAAAGAGCTCTAGTTTAAGTGTTGAACCCTAGTTAAGTGTGTTTTAACATTTTAAATGACGTGACACGTTTTTGAACGTTGATCATTTTTAAAAAAATCCCTACCGTGAACTGGACCCTCTCCATTTCAAAGGGAAATGGAGAGGATCCGGATCTGCCTAGTCCAACCCAAACCTATGTAAATCCTCAACCCAAAACATAACAAATTTTATTAAAAAACAAAACAAAATAATTAACAAAATAAAAACCAATGGTGTTTTGTGTCTTTTGTCTTTGTTGGTAGATAAATGCATCTTAATGTATTAAGAAACAATAATTTTGCATATTTGTTTTGGTTAATAGTTTGTTAATACTATATAAATGCTTATGTGAAGGTTTTTTTTTTTTTTTTTTTTTACTCTGCCCCTTAACTTGAAATTCTGAGTCCGTCTTTGATATCAGGTTCTCTCTCCCCTTATTTGGTTGTAGGATTAGGAGGAGAAGAAATAATAATATATACTGAAATCAGTACTTATATTTTTAAATTAGTAATTTATACCTTTTTTAGAAGAAAATTAGTAATCTATACTTAAAGAATTTAAATACAACCCAATTTCACTAAAATAGGTGAGGTTTAATTTTTTATTTTTTTTAAATTTTAGATTTAACTTATTATTTTTAAAATTATTGGATTGAATTTATTATTTTTTGAAATATTAATACTTAATTTGTTATTTTTGAAACTATAAAATTTAATTTGTTACACCCCTGCACCATAGGGTTTAAAATATAACTTATCCTAAAATTGTACCAAGACTGATAAAATGATAAGATGTTTTTAGTTTTGGAACTACTTCTTAATTATCATCAATCCATGCTTTTAATTATAGAGTGAGGTTTGGATCCAGTATCCAATTACACTAGACCCGTTGAGATTATAACACGTGTCCACTTTTAAACACATGTCACCATCTCAGTGCACTGCATACACTGAACCTAATTCTCACCCTCAATTATTATATATATATATAATGATTGTATTTTTGTGTGCATATTGTAAATGTCGGGAATTGATTTGACCCCATATCACAAACCTTTGTCATTTGTCAAACTGTTTCAATACTCAGGTCATTTAAATTGTGAAATTTGTAGAACAAATCTGCTCCAATCATAAGATAAAGCATGGATTGATGACAAGAAGTTGTGCCTAAGCTGATAAAAATCCAAAAGTTCTGGCCCATCCCTGATGTCTTTTCATTAAATTATAATAGATGGACAAATTAATATCTCTCATAATTTAATAGTAAAATTAATAATTATTTCACTATCTTAAGCAACATTCATCTGTAGTTTTTCCTCTTTTCTGTGTTCATATTTGCTAAATATGGGGATGGCGGCATCTAATTAAACTGATGCTCTCGTATGAATGGGACGAGACAGACAAACATAATTATTTATCAAGCTTTCTTTTTCTTATATAAATCATTTGATTCTTGTAATTATTATAGACACTTATCCGTTCTCATAACTTTATTCAACATTATCATTATTCATTTTATAAATTAAATTTTGACTTTATTAATGAATCCAATTTATTTTTTAGTACAAAGCCTTTACAATAAGGGTCAGTTTGGTTCTGTTTTAAAGTGGGATTAAACGGGTTTAGGAGTTTGCTCTTTTGATAGGAACGATGATTTAGCTTAATAGCTCTAAGTCCGAAGTTGAAGACAAATTTAAAGTTTCTCTTAAATACAATAAAAATTTCAACTATAATAAATTTTTTATTTGATGATAGAAGGTTTTACTAATTGAGTTAATTAGAGCATACAAAAACAAATTTAAGATTAAGCACTAATATGTCACTGTTAAAATTCTATATCACAAAATACCTCTCCTTCCAAAATTTTACTGCCAAGACAACAGTTTTGTGACATATTATTGGCGCAACACAGCCGGGTGTTTTCAGTTAAAACATTTCTTAATTAAATCTCATCTCCCCAACTATCGAATTATAAAAAATAAAAAATAAAAAAAGTTAAAATTCTATAATTAAAAGTTAAAACTCTACTTGTAGTGCCAAACAGACACCAACTCTCCGCATGGTAGAGGCCTTGGGCTAAATGCCAGAATGGTAGCATTGTGTCTTCTTGCAGACCAATATTCGCATAATTGGATGCCTATTTGCAAAACTTAATGGCTTTATGTAGGAAGGACCGCTTTCCAATTTGACTGTTCTAGATTTATAATATGTCACACATCTAAGCTGTATACATCTCTTTCCTTTTCAATTTTCATATTAATGAGCATGAATGAATGTTCTCACTGCATCTTAATTAAGAATAGACATAAAAGCTAGACCGTCATTGATTGTCTTATTCACCTGCCTTTGTTCTTCTGATGTCCACGCTACATGTGACTGATTGGGGGCACGTGGCCCATGTCCTTTGCTATTGGCTGCTACATGTAGAAAAATCACATCGAACCAGCAATCATCACCATTTATCAAGAGAATTATATTACTTTACACAGGCTCAGCTCTTTAAGCAGCTAGCTCCACCATTTTCCCAACAATCACATTTCTATGGCTAGTGCTCAATTATCACCTTTCATGGCACCTAACAATCCTCAGAGGGATGAGCTTCTCTTCTCTGAGGACCCCGATTTTGCTCTCCATGGTGAGATAATGATGCTTGTTTTTGTTTTGGTTTTTGCATTGTTTCTTGTCTTTCTACTGTTCCTTCTGTATGTAAAGCGACCTCAGGATGATCTGCCCACCAAGCTTGGCGAGCCAGAGCTCAATCAGTCAGTTCCGATCAAAATTGCAGCAACAACTTGAGGAGTGGCAGGAATTTATTCACCGGTGTTAAGTAATGTCAGGATAACATTTTTCGCAACTGCTGAAATGATCTGTTATGATTGGTGCAACAGTAATCTTTGAACTTGAGAAAAAGCGGCGTTGCTTCAATCACAAGTTTTGTCAGTTGATTGCTGGTTAATTATCATGAAAAAATATTGTGAAGGATGATTTCTTCCTATGCTTACTCACCGGTGTTTAGTTTAGGCA
This sequence comes from Quercus tomentella, assembly GCA_028535165.1. Taxonomy (NCBI): domain Eukaryota; kingdom Viridiplantae; phylum Streptophyta; class Magnoliopsida; order Fagales; family Fagaceae; genus Quercus; species Quercus tomentella. Next base: position 15,577,171 of record JAPQVY010000012.1, read on the forward strand.
TAGCAGTATGTGCACTATGTGTTTAGACAATAATTGTTACTTAGGGATGTGTTTTGTGTGTATAAGTTGCTGTGCCATATGCCTATATCTATTAATTCTCGGTAAGTTTTATTGCTTCAAGATTAGTCATATTGCTTCTGCTAGAGACAGGAGAGAGATTTATACTAATATAATTCGAATAATTCTTCCAAAAAAGTGGGGATGCTATCTGGCCTATCTCTCACACTTAGTTTATGACTCCTTAATCTTGTTTTCCCAGTTTCTTTTCTTTTATTTTTGTTGAATAATTTCTTTTCCAAACCTTTTAGTTATTCATGGCGTTTTAATAAGAGTAATCAACATTTTAAAGGAGAATCATCTGGAATCCATGTATATATAGCTTAGATTTCTGGGTTTTCTTTTTTCTTTTTTTTTGATAAATTTTAATAGCATTGTTTATTATTATTTTTTACAGTAATCATGATCTCTTTGTCATTCACATCCAATTAATATGCACCTTTTATATGTAATCAGCCAACAAGCTAATTGGCATAGCATATTCTTCAGTATTTTGAACTTGTAAGGAAGGATTTTTTTATTTTTATTTTTATTTTTATTTTTATTTCGGGGGTTTCAAATTGAGCCACCTGACCTGCATTCCCATAAATAACTGCTAGTATATACCCAAAACTTTGAACTGCATAATCTAAACCAACAATTTCTAGCAAGTTTTTGCAAGATAACTTAATAGAGTGACAAATTAGGAGTATTATATTTTTTTCTAACTGCTGGTAATGGGGGAATAAACTTAAAAGAGATAAAGCTATAATGGTATAATTTCGAAAGTTCTTACGAGCAAGTCTCCCACAATAATTGAGCAAAGTTCTAGTTTATGAACTGCTTTAGTAAATTCTAGCTTTAAGTATTTTTATTAAAAATGAATATTTTATAATAAAGTAGCCACTTGATACATATGGTAATTTTCACTGTCAAAATTGACGGAATTAAGATGAATGTGTCATTTTTGCATAGTTTAGTATCAATAACATAAAATTCATAGGACAGCGAATCTATTTGCAATTGACTTAAACCTTAAGGGGCTTCTTCTTCTTTTTTGTGCATTTTGACCTATTATAGATGAATTTCTAGTTTGCATACCTAGATTTTGTAAATTCTTATAGCATAAGTGATGATAATATAAAATATTATCATAAGTTTGTAACAAATATAGCTTGTGTATTTATATATTTTTTTTATATTTAAATTTTATTAGGAGTTCGCTTATTGTATAATACTTAATATATATATATATATATATATATATATATATATATATATATGCTAGTTCTTACTAAAACTTCTTTATCTTTCAATTTTTTTAGTGGTTTCCCTATTCTCTTATCTGGATTGAAAGAAAGACAAAAAAACACAAAACTTCCCTTTCTTTCTCTTCTTTCTTTTTTATCCCTTCGACGAATTGTGTTTTGCCAAAGATATTTTTTTAGAAAGATTCTCCACTGGAAAAAAAAATGAAAAAAAAAATAGAAATAATCTAAATAAAGGCGCATACGCGAAAAGCGGGCCCCACTACTTCACACACTTACACAGGGACAACCTCAGAATTTCAAACTAGGAGGCCGAAGTATAAGTGAAAGAAAAAAAAAAAAAAAAAAACTAAAAAACTAAAAAACTTCAAATAAACATCCATATAGAATTAAAATGGCTTGGGTTGGGTTAAGCTAGGCTGACTAATTGGGGGGGGGGGGGGGGGGGGGGTTTAAGGTTTTGGAAGAGAGGGAGCCCAACTATTAAAAAAAAAAAAAAGACAAAATATGGCTTCTTCTTTTTTTGGCCAGAGGGGCCGGACTCTCACCTTGGTCCATTCCTGTACCTCCATAAATAAAAAAATAAAAAAAAATGAATACACAAAATGATTCTCCTTTTGACAAGTGTATATATTATGAATAGAACTTAGGATTTTTTTTTTTTCTCATTTTGGTTGTAATGATTTTACTTTATTTGACTAGAATGGTTGTAAATTATATTAATAATTGAGATGTTTGGGTTTGTTTTAAAGTGTACATTTAAGGACTTTTTTTAATTTTTATTTATTTTTGACATGTGAAAAAAACATTGAGAGAAAAAGAAAAGGAGAAAAATTGATGAAGTATTTAAAAGAGCTTATAGTGGATATTTATTATAATATATAATTTATAATGAATATTTATTACAAAAGATGATATATATCATTGTTTTATGTATTGCCAAGGGTCACGTGTCACCATTTTGTGTTAAAAAAAAAAAAAAAAAAAGTAATAAATGATTTAAATCTAATCTAGGTAATGTTTGAACTTGGGTAACAGACTAACAGGTTGCCATTGTAAGCCCATTTTGCGTGAACTTGGGTAACTCTTGATCCAATTAAAGATCTATAATCTCTACTTCCATATGGGCCCAACGCCATAGATAAAGCCCAACCCAAAGAAAGAGTTCATTTCGGTTTATGGGATATAGAAAGAAACGATGAGGAACACCTAAACGACAAACCGTTTATGTAAGCTTTATCCCAATAGTCAAGGGCCATCAACGACTTGTCATTACTATCAACGGCTAAACGATTTCCTGCTGGTACTAAATGCTCATAGTCACATGAGTTAGGGATAAAAGCCATCCATATTCCAAAAACATGTAACTCAATCCACATCAAAAATTCAAATTCACTCTTTTTCATTGTAACTATCCAAAATAACTAAATAAAGAAAAAATATTGAGGATGATCAACAACTAAAATATAATTAAAGATTGACTTATCCACTCATTTTTCCTCTTAATTAATTACCTACAAAATATATATATTTAAGCATTTAAGTTCTAATAAAAAGTCATTATTTAAAACTAGTTAAAAATTAATTAGTTTTAAATAATGACTTTTACTAGAACTTAAATGCTTATGGTCTTAATTAGTGACATCTACTAGAATTAAACATTATGTCATGCTATCTTGTTTTCATATAATTGCCTTTCCAGGGTTAATTTTGTCAAAACTACATACTATTGATTGAGAAATCAATTGCATAGCCGTCTCAATGTCTTTCAGGAAAATGTTTGACTTCAAACATGTTTTGAAGCCATATATGCAAATTAATTTAGACTACGTTTATTTCAACATAAAGCATTTTTAAAAAAAGGAGTTAATTTTCTAATTTTTTTGTGTTTTTGAAAATACTTTAGAAAATATTTTCAAGCATTTGACTCATTTGAAAAATGCACCTAAAAATTTCTCTTGGCAACCCTAACCTACCCAAATTCCAAGACCAACCATCCAACACATCCACCACCATGAACAACTATGATCTTACTAAAAACTAGAACAAAGGGCAAAGATAAAGAAAATCCAATAAATTGAACCATATGAACCAAATTCAAGTATCAACATACTTTTTTTTTTTTTTTTTAAAAATGGTAGCCATAGTTGTGCCTCCCTCTTCGACGACCAATACCAAATCGTTGACTAATGTTCAAGTTGCCACCATCATGAAGCACATCTAAACCACCACCATGCAAAGACCAAACCTTTAAACAAGGACGGAGGTAGACTTAGACCTTGGGGGCAATGGCCCTCCCCAGTACTTTTTTTTTTTTTTAGACATAGGTAATAATTTTAATTTTTTCTATAAAATTACCATTTAATCCCCTTAACAATATTATTGATTATTTTAAGAGTAATGTTATAACCACAAACGTTTCTACAATATTTTTAACAAATTACTGAAGTAGTAAATTCTTATTAGTTTGTATCTAAACCTATCACTTTCACCATTTTTTTTTTTTTTTACTTATCAATAACCACTCACCACATCACCAATTTGTAAAAAAAAAAAAAAAATTTGTAACTACAACATATTCCTCCTTTCAAAGGCCATAAAAAAAAAAAAATTATAGATTTAAAATCTAAAACAAAATATACAAGTCCAAAAATATTTAGCCCAACAATAAAAATTACTAATAGTAATCATTTTTTTTTTTTTTTTTGCTGAAAGAAAAATTTATTGAACCACAACAGAAACAGAAGCCTGGGTAGCCTCATCCAAGATAACGTTAACAAAACTTGGAGGGCCAAATTAATCCCATATCAAAAGAACCAAAAAAAGACTAGCTAAGAGACCAATTGGCTAGCACATGCGCAGCCTGATTAGCCTCCCTATGAACCCAGTTAAAAAATACATGGCCATAGTCACTAATTACATTCTTAACTGAGTCCACAAAATTCACAAGCCTCCAAGGAATTACCTTCCCACTAGCTCTAATGGCATCTATACAAACTTTACAATCACTCTCTATAATGCAATTATAAAAAGAGAAGTTCAACACAATGTGGGCAGCCAATAGAATGGCATTAGCCTCTGCTTGAACAAGGATATTGGTGTTAACTTTCTTTGAAATCGCAAACACCAGCATCCCTCTCCAATCTCTGGCAACAACAGCTATACTTGAAGATAGATCACCTACCGCTGCATCACAATTCAATTTTAGCATACCTTAACTTGGACAACACCACCTAGCACTGTTTCTAGCTGGAACACTTGTCAACACTGGAACTTTAGGCCACCAATGCTCCAAAAACAGCTTCTGAATGCTTCTGATAACTTGACCCTCCATTGGAAGAGATTTCTCATTAATACCAAGTAGCAACCTACACATCAAAAACACACTAAAAATAATAAATAAATAAATAAAACCCTTAGTGGTTAAGCGGTAGAGTTAGAAACTAGACCCTCAATTCCACTGGACACACTAGGATACGGACACTTGTCTACATCTTAACGTGTTCAGTAAAACTAGTCACTGGATACAAGCTCAACCTGGTTTTGAGCTACTGTGTATGGAGAGGTTGAAGGCATTTTGGAAAAGGGAAAATGTTTTAGGCTTTTTTGGGCCGCACCACATTTTGCGCCTCTCAAAATTACAATTTTTTTTGTCAGTCAAAAATATTTTCAGTTTTATCAGGATTTTACATCATACTAAACACTTGAAAATGTTGAAAATATTTTTTCAAAAAACATTTCACAATGCACCAAACATTATCTCAATTTTGATAAGAATTTGATTGGCTTTGGAACAGATTGTCAAAGCGATGAATAAAAAAATTGTTCTAAATTGATTTTCTTCTCAAGTCAACCGAAGCTTTCTTAATATTTTGTTTGTTTTACCCACCTCCTCTTGTATTTTTCTCTTGTTTCTTTTTTGGTTATTTCTAGCTATAGAAGATTGTAGGCGAATTTCAGCGTGAGCCCGTCTAGCTCAGTTGGTAGAGCGCAAGGCTCTTAACCTTGTGGTCGTGGGTTCGAGCCCCACGGTGGGCGCCAATTTATGTAGCCATTCAAACCTTTTTGGTTTTTAACATTAGCACCTTATTAAGGCGCCACTTGTGGGTTGTGGGTTGTGGCTACCAAAGCATGTTTAGTTCGGACTTTCTGTAGAAGTGTACAGTATAGGTTGTAATGCCGCAAGCATGCCACAGGCCCGTCTAGCTCAGTTGGTAGAGCGCAAGGCTCTTAACCTTGTGGTTGTGAGTTCGAGCCCCACGGTGGGCGTTGCTTTTTTCTTTTTCTTTTTTCTTTTTATTTAAACTTTGGTGCCTTAACATAAGTATATAGTTGTTATTATATTATTACACGAGTTACATTTTAAGTTCGTTACCAAAAAGTTATATAGCGTTTTTTTCTTTTTATTTAAACTTTGGTGCCTTAACATAAGTATATAGTTGTTATTATATTATTACACGAGTTACATTTTAAGTTCGTTACCAAAAAGTTATATAGCGTTCATTTCATGATAATTATCATAAACTAATTATCATGAAAGTTATATAGCTGTTCTTCTTTTGGCTAGTGAGGATACGGGATTTCATGATAATTAGTTATATACATGTTCTTCTTTTGGCTAGTGAGAAATGCATTGTATCATATTTGAAGGAGGTCATATTAATATTTTCATGTACTTGTAATAAACACTCACAGAATCACAGACCGGCTCCTTGCGATTCCTTTATATTATCTATTTTATATTAATTTACTAACTTGTTTGGTTTAAAATTTCCTATAAAAATCTGTAGCGTGCACTACAAACAGTTTGATTTTTTTCAACATATTTTTATCCACAGTCACTAAAAATTGTTGATAGAAGCTTTAATTTTCTACAGTTATGCACAACCGTGGAGGCATGGAGTAAATTTGAAGAAATTAGCATATACTTATTTCAACAGTTATGCACAACTGTTAAGGTAAGTGTTAAAAATAAAGGGACTCCCTTTCCCAGTGTTTTCTTTCCCTCTAAAATTTCACTTTCAACACCATAAAAAGAGTTTAAAAAATACTTAAATTGGGAAAAATTTTATCAACGGGTTGATGAATGTAGAAAAAATAATTAGATATTTTATCAACAGTTTTGTAAATGTAGAAAATCAGTAACACCAGGAAGCTACAAGCCAAAGGATTCTCACTTTCTATCCCTCTCTCTCTCTAAAATTCTTTCTCTAATTCTCACACACAAGTACAAATGCAAAGGTTTTTCTTTTTTTCTTTTTTCACAGTGGCATTTGTTTCTCTCTCCTCTCTCTCTCTCTGAGAGAAAAACCTAATTCCATTTTTCCCGTTTGGTAGATCGATTTCCTTCGATTTTGGCTGTTCAGATGGAAAATTTCTCGAAAATTGAGGCTTCGGTAAGTGATTTTCTTTATCTATTTGTGTTTTGTAGTTCTATTTCTTTTTTTTAATGTTTGAGAGTCTCTGCATTTGATTGAGAACCTAAAGCACTTGGAGAATTTTGAATTCTGTGGTTTTTGTTTGAATTTTTTCTTGAATAGAGCATTGAATTTGGAATGCTATGCCAAACTTGGTTGTGAGAAGAATAGATTGGTGAAAATTAAGGCTTACATGAAAATTAGGGCTTAAATTGGATGTTATGGTGATGAGGTAATCAAACTTGTTGAAACTAAGATCAAACTTGGTAAAATCACCATTTTAATAGTTTTTCTTTATTTATTTTTAATACTAAGATTGAGGTGCTTGATTCTGGATTTAAAAATTTTTATTTATTTATTTTGAATGATTGTTTTAATTTTAGCCTATCATGATGCTCTTACTCAACTCATTCTAATGATTTTTGAAATTGTACTTTGTTACAAATCAACTTGTTCTTTAAGTTTCAAATCTACATTGTTGGATTTCTCATTGGTCACATGATATAGATTTAAAATATCGGCATCATGTTCAAGAAAAAAGACAAGAAGTTTCTTTAAATCCAATATTTAAGAAGGGGTGCAATTTGACTTGTATAAAAAATAAAAAATATGAGGTGCAATTTGTCTAGTATATATGTCATCCTTAGAAACTACTAGTTGTATATATCTGTCAAATTCAAATGCTTGAATAAGTATAAATTATAAAATGGCTTGAATGAGTATAAAATTGCTGGTATGTAGATCTGGAACTCTGGTGAATGTACAAAATTCAAGTTAAAGGCTTTAGAAGTTGATCTTGAAGCTTAAGGATGATGGATGCTTGAGTTCATCCTCAGTAAATTGAGGTTCTTAAAAGACCCTTTTTCTATATATCAAAATTTTTACACTGTTTGTATTTTGCTTATTTAGTAGTGAAGGCTCTAATTGTTGCATGGTAACAATATAGTCATATCAAAAAAGTTTTTTTTTTTTTTTTTTTTTTGGATTAGCGAAGAAAGAAAAGATTTTGGTTTTAATTTTAGCCTGATCACCATTACATGGATCAAAAGTTTGATGGGTCAAGGCCTTAGTGTTGGGATTGATGATTTGGCTAATCAATGCCTCTGTAAGGTTGATATAAAGCCATGGTTGTTCTCTTATTTAAAAGATAAAAAAATAAAAAATAAAAAGTGTCTCAGAATTTAGAAGTGGATTCTAGTAAAATTAGATTTACTGGAACTTTTGCTTTCTCGCTTATTTTGTATGCTCACTAATTTTCAGCAGGTAATTTCAATATATTATTTTGGATGAAACATTCACTTAGAATCTCAAAGGCTAGTAGAATGTTTAGAGCTGTAATATTTCTAAACAGTTTCATCTCTTCTGCTTGGAGGTAATGGGGCAATGATAGGTAACAATGTGAAAGAGTTTTGCACTTGTTCTGTGAGAATCTGTCAATGTTTGGGTATTTGATGAGTTGCCATTTGCCTTGATCATTCAGGTCATAACTGCAATAGGAAATTTCTATATTTGCTCAATTGCCATTGGGCTGGTAATAGAAATCATTGTCATATATGGGATTCATCACAGGGGGCATCTCAATTTCTATGCCAATAGTGCTTTCTGTTACAAGCTAACTGTGGGCAAGTCACAAGAATATGATAAAGGTGGTATTTCCAATCCTTTTATTATTATTATTTCCTTGACTGACATGACCATAAATTATGTAAGCAGGTTGCTTATGGGAAATTGCTTAGGTCACCAATGTTGATGACTTTCATGTTGCACTATTATGGCTATGCTCTATATCTGCAATTCCCTTGTTTAAAGATTTCATAGAAATGTACAATATCTTATGAGAAAGATGTTTATGTGCTAAACAGTTCCGAGTGGGCCCTTAATGATAAACAATATCTCATCTAATATCCTTCTCAATTGTTGGGTATGTTACTAGATAAAACATTTTGTAGTTTGTGTCATAATGGTTACTCCAGCTTAGTTGGGTACTTCTTCTTCAGTGCCATCTCTGCTGCCACCACATCCAAGCTCACCACCGGCATATCCAGATTTATATGGCAAGCTCTGAGAAATGGCCAAGGTTCAAGTACTTAAAAGAGAGATCTGTTGAGGTCAATTTACTTGATAAAACATTTTGTAGTTTGTGTGCTAATGGTTACTCCTACTTAGTTGGGTAGTTCTTCTTCGGTACAATCTCTGCTGCCACTACATCCAAGGTCACCATTGGCTTATTTAGATTTGTCAGATTTGTACAGTAGGCTTAGTGTACAAGGATTTTAAGTGTACTATTCAACAAATATTTTGTGTAGCATGTAGTGATTCCTATTTCAAATTTAAGAATGTAAATGGCAATAAGCAGAGTAGTTGAGTTGTGTTGATTTGTACAGTTTGTTTCATTGCGTTAAAAGAGTAGTTTATTGACTGTTGTAATTCAATTTGGAATTGCACAATTATGTTTATGTTTATATTTTGAACTAGACTATTAAATTTTGATCAATGTGGAAGAGTGCATCCAATTTTTTTTATTTTATTTTATAAAGAAAATGCTTATTTCAACGTTTGCAAACCGTTGAAATCTATCTCAAGATACCCATACTTCGACATTTATTAACCGTCGATAAAAGTATAACATTTTTTTTCAACGGTTGCATAGGTAGTAGAAAAACATTCTCGACATAGTTTTTAATGGTGGTTCTCGACAGTCATTTCAACCGTTGAATATTTTCGACAGTTTCTAGTACTATTTTCAATGGTTTCAACCGTTGAAAATAGCCAAATTTCTTGTAGTGGTGGATGATTCTAATTTTTAGGATTACTTTAATTTGTTGTAGAAATAATTCTAGAAATTGTTGAACAAGAAGAATAAAACATGAACTAAAGTTAGATGAAAAAAATAAGTAAATAATTAATATGAAAATTATTATTAACATGTGAAAAATATTCAATCTACTCAATAGTCAATATTAGCAATAGATCTAACATTTAAAATATTCATATTTGAGAATCTCGTCTCAAAGTTATATCGTCTGTATTTGCATCTATAATATTTTAATTTAATATAAATTATGTATACAATGAAATCAGGTCAATAAAAAAAAAAATTTAAAACCTAAATTTTTAGAGCTATAATCTATATCAAGTAAAAATTAAAGTTGGAATAACCAAAATTAAACAAGTTGAGATCAATCAAAATCAAACAATAATTGAATAATTCGGTGACAAAAAGGAACAAATACATGGAAAAGAGATCAAATAAATAAATAAATAAATAATTATGAAAAATGTGAAGAAAAATATATACAACATTGGAAGTACTCTTCAATTTCATTGGAGATGCTGGTTAAAAGGAATATCACAGATATATAGCATATACTTCTATACCAAAAAAAACATATATAAGCACCCTTAATTATATTCTTAACCTAAATCTCAACTATGCAATAGCCGATTTAGCCTTAATTGTTAGGGCTTTTGGATGACAAAATTACTGTCAAGTTCACTGATAGCTAAATGCAATGGGAGATCATAGGTGCGATCCTGACAGAGGGAGATGGAAGCATATATTGTGTCCTTCAACTACTAAGTGAGATTGAAGGTCTAAAATGAGAAAATGAGCCACGGAGGAAAAAAGGAAAGATGAAGGTTCTCGAAAAAGATTGAGAAATGAATGGAAGAGTATTTGTTTGTATAAAAGAGAAAATGTAAGATTTAAGGGCTAGAACAAATGTAAAAAAGAAAAGGGAAAAAAAAGAAAAAAAAAAAAAAAAGACATTTTCTCAAAAAATATGAATTGACTTTTTTTTTTCATATACAGCTCTCTCTCTCTCTCTCTCTCTCTCTCTAGTGATGGTTATATCTAACCATGGTTAATAGTATAGCTAGTTTATTTATAGTAATGTTTTTTTAAAAACGAATATTCTGTTAGAAGATTTAACAGGGTTTAAGTGCGGGGATGTATTTATAATGCTTATGAAGGAAATATCATTTCCAAAAAAGACTGGAGGAGAGAGAGAAAGTCGTTTTCTTAGATGTTAAGAAAATTTTATGGTAATATAATTTTTTTGCTAAGCAAGAACAACATTTCTCATATTGTTTGGAAACCCTACCTATGGCACCACTTGCTAAACAAAATTAAAAGTACATGCTAGAGTACAAATTCATTATTCCAAACAGTGATATTTTAGATTTCAGAATTATAGACAAATAATTGGTTAATTTTATTTTTTTTGGGTCTAATTTATTACATTATAGAATTTTTTATTTTTTATTTATTTCAAGTTTGATACATTTACTAAATTATGTGTAACCCAAAAGTGGTTGAATGGTTTAAAATAAAAAATTATTATTATTATTATAATTAAGAAGGAATTAATGTGGTTCGGCCTTATCTTTTTACACGTAAGCATAATGTCGTAAATGGCTACTTCTTTATTATTCAGTTTGATATTATTATAATAAATATGGTTATGTCATTACTTTTTTTTTTATTGTTTTTGGTAAAATACATATTTACCCAAAAATAAAAATACATCTTTACCATTCAGCTCTATGTTTTACAATGTGTCCATGATAAAAAAAGAATAATATTACTAGGCTAATCTTATATTAAACAAATGATTTAATATTTTGGACTAGAACTACTAGTACAACAACTAGTAATTCAGCGTGCATGCATCAAAATTATGCACATCAGATGTAAGCAAAGGTCTTCATCTTCACCTTAGCCTTGTTAAATTAACTCCTCCTAATTATCTAGGTAATGAAGAACTACCTTCTTAATAATATCAACTTGTGACAATCTAAGTTTTGAGAGCAATATTAACAAATTATATGTACAAGATTGAAGTTGGTATGACTTAAAATAGGATTTATTACTTATGACACAATTTAGGCAGCCAAGGTGTACCTTCTTGTTCAAGATATACTTACCATGTATTCCAGATGCTATTCAATGGGCTAACCTAACTAACCATATTTGGGGCACTCTGAGCATGGATTATCTCCTGCTTGAAACTCCTATATAACTAAAGGGTCAAGCAAGCCTTAGCAAAATACTGCTCTCTCATTCAGCTTTTCTCAAGGTGGGGCTGTGAATATTATGCCTTTAGAAGGTTTTCTCCTTCTTCATAATTATTATATGTGAGAAGCATATTCTGACTTTAGTTTTGGTTTGCCTTGCAGGTTGATTTTATAATGGAGAATTCTCAAATGCCGAAACATAAGAAAAGCTCCTCAGCTCCATGCATCAACATGGAGGGCTTGAACCTGAATTCACAGCCTAAAACTCTACGTCTTGGGCACCGTCGATCAGCTAGTGATTCAGCACTTGCTTCACTACTGAAAACAATTAACTTTGAGCTCGGTCCTGGTAAAAGTTTCAGTGCTGAAAAGGCTGATCTGTCTACTACCGGTGTCCAAGAGTGTAGTCATTTCAATGCACCTAAGAAATCTCCACTGCCATCAGACAAGAACAAAAGCTTAGAAGATGATGTGCCCCTTGTTCTCAAGGATTCAACCAAATGCGAGTCTAGTACTGCTGCTTACCATCACAAATGGGATCGTAAAATCGATCCAGGCATGAACCCCAAGAAGATGAGACGGTTGTTTTGCATTCTATCATTCTTTTTTTCTCATTCTTTTTATAAGATATCATTAATCTATATCCTGCAAAAAGAGATCTTATTTATCCTATATATATACATCTTCCGTTAGTCCCATAATCAAATAAAATCCGTGTACTGTAAGAACGAAATTATATATATTAGATGCATAAGATAATTATTATAAAATGCCCATTGCCCTCAACTTACACCTTGTTAATTGCTCTCTCTCCCTTTATGAAAAAAAAAAAAGGGCTATACAATGAAATATCTTTGGGATAAATGCAAAGAATATTGTTATAGATGAACCAAGCTAAAGAAGATTAATTAGTTTGTTTTGTAGCCTGCTTGCTAATAGAGAGTCCGCCCAGAGATCCCGGCTTCGGAAGATAGAGTACATCGAGGCACTCGAGAGAGAAATAGAAAATGAGAAGGTACGTACTTATATTTCTTTAGTGCGTCAGTGTGTGCTATTCAATATTCGATTCTATTAGTGTTATTTCTGTAACATTAATCTTATTTTTGGGTTCATACATACAGGCAAAGATATCCTTCTTGGCACCACAGGTCACCTACTATGAGATTCAGCACATGATTATGAGAGAGGAGAACGAAAAAATGAGGGAGATGCTGGAACTTCTGGAGATTGAGAAAGCTTATAAAGATGGTATGTTATCTCGCTCAGAGAAATGATACATATATTCAATGTATAAAATTATTAATAATTGTCACGATGCAACAGTTTCTTGTAAACTCTAATATTATCATAGAGTAATGGATTTGTTTGTTGCAGCTGAATATGTGGCGCTGAAGAAAGAGATGGAGTCGCTGAAAAAGAGCTTTATGTAGCACCAAAAAGACGAGTAGAAGCAACAGCTTTTGGACCCTTTTTGAAGCTGTGCCAGATATGACTTTCAACATGAACTTCGTAGCCTTGGACCTTGAATATTTAAGAAAATAAGAATAAAAACTTTGCATGTTTCCTTTAATTTTGGTTTAGTTGTGAGTTGTTTTCATTTTGATATCTATATATGGACCATGATTTGTATCTTGGACCTTTTTTGTATTGTACGTTTGCCTAGTATGTCTTTCAACATGAACTTTGTGGCATTGGACCTTGAATGTTTAAACAGATAAAGAAAAAAAAATTGCATGTTTCCTTATATTTTTGGTTTAGTTGTGACTTGTTTCGATCTTGATATCTATATGTGGTCCATGCATGTATGTGAAAATTTAAAGATAATTATAATTAATGTGGGGATTGCAACTGCTGCTAAAGCTTGATTTGCAAATTAAGTAAATCTAAACGTAAGACATAGGTCCATTAATTAACCCACAAACATTCTTATATTGTCTCGGACGGGATAATATATTTCTAGATAAAGAATGCTTAATTATATTTAAGGAATTATAAATATTTATCAACTAGATTCCACTAGATTCCACTAGGTTCCAAGCGAATGATGCCATTTGCAAAGTAAATGAAGTATACTTTAGCGATGTTTTGGTCAAAGAAAACAGCTGATGTTGAAGCCGCTTCTTTGTATTCAAAATGAAGTCAAAGTGGCTTCTCTTGTCCGAGTGACTCATCTCAAATTAAATTAAACTAGTCTAATTAGTGATTATTTGAAATACTATTTTGGTCGCTAAATTTTACCAAAAGTTTATTTTTCATTTTTAAACTTTAAGGAATTCATTTTTCGTCCCTAAACTATTGAAAAGTTCATCCCTAACCTATTGTAAATTTTTTATTTATGTTTTTAAATTTTACCAAAAATTTGTTTCTCATCTTTAAACTATTGAAAAAAAATTCTTTTTTATAATTATTTTTGCTCTAAACTATTGGAATTTTTTTTTTTTTATAAAAATTTTAGAAATGAAAAAAGAACTTTTTAAAATTCAAGAACAAGAAACAAACTTTTAGTAAAATTTAGGGACCAAAATAGTACCCTTATCAATTTATATATATACAATTCAATAATTAGGAGATATGAGATTTGAACCATGGACAATTCCGTTCAAAACATTAAAAAAATGTCAAATTAAACTACAAAACTCTTGACATTCGTATGATAAATAACTCATACTCACATAGTCACATATACACTAATGGGATATTAAAAAAAGGAGGGGGGGGGGGGGGGGTTCTCAACCCACATTACAATGGAATGCCAGTTAGACCATAATTAGCCTATTAGTTTGTGAGTATACTAATGGATCAAATCTATGGTCTCAAGTCACACTAAAAGATGGGATGCTAATTAGACTATAACCTATTAATAAAGCAAGACATTCGAAGAGATTTAAACTCAAACTATTGCTAACATTGTTTTTTTTAGAAATAATTACAATATGTTGCTAACATTGTAACTCAAACTATTGAAAAATTTAAACTCATATTCCATTGATATTATAAATTAACTCACTCATATGTACACTAATGGAATCAAAAATACATTCTCAAGCCACACTAAAGATGGAAACTACAATCTCAAACCACATTGACGGCATCAAGCCACATTAAAGATGGAATGCCAGTTAATTAGACTACAACATATTAATAAAGTAAGACAGTGAGGGCCTAAGGGGATTTGAACTCCAGTCACATCCTCCACCTCATACTTATGGTGATGGAGGTTCCTTTAATTGGCAAATCATATTTTGTTGTTATAACATAATTTTCAATTATCATAATAATTAGACAAATTTGAAGTTTCTCCTTGTGGGGCCCAATAATTTATGGGCCAGGCCCATTTGCTCGTGGAGAGTCCGAAGGCCCAAGCCGAGGAGAGCTATGGACCAAGCCCGATAATAGAGAGCACCAAACAGTTTTGGGATACAGCCGAGGACAGTTCAGTCCTCGGCAAATCCAAAATCCCACTAAAAAAGAAAGGGTAAAACTGGTATAGGACTAAAACTTGAAAGAAGATCTAAAATATCTTGGGAAAGTTATCCTTACTACCCTTCCCAGACAAGGCTCTGCACCTAACAGAGCCGTATTTTTCAGCTTTATCAACCATCCCCAACAATTCTGGGATGAGACTGATGGGACAAATATCAGTCTTATAAAGGTTGACCCTACACGTGGACGAAGGACAGCGAACGCAGGCTAATATAAAAGAAAAAGTAAGTGAGCCAAAAAGGGGGGAGCTCTCCGTCCCACCTTAGGAAAAGACTCCCTGGGGGAAAACATCGGAACAACTCATTCAGATCAGAGAAAAACAACCACCGTTGGGGAAAAGGAGCAGGGCCTAACGCTCCTCGGATCAAGTCCGAGGAGTCCAACCCCATGGGATGCGACACTATAGGGCTTAAATGTTCAAACCCAATTCCTCTTTCTATATGAATTCCTCTAAAATCAAGACCGGAATATCGCCCCGTGCCCAACGGCTAGCTTTTCAAGCCCACTCTCTACAAATCATATTGTGAGGGATCTTTCATGTGCGAGCCCAACATCCTTATTGGGCCTCAACAGAATCGTGCCCTTACAATTGGCGCCGTCTGTGGGAAAGCTTGCGCGTTAGCGTAGGTGGCGGTAGAGTCAACTCTCTAGCAAGCAGAGGTTCGCGGATTTTCCTCCGTCTCCGGCGACACGCAGTTGTTGCTTTGACATAAACTTCTGCTAGGGGCTGCGCCTCGCAGTGACAACGGCGCGGACAACACTAGGGGCTTCTGGCCTCAAGCCGGCTTTCCCCGCCCTGGTCTAGGGGCTTACGTTCGAAAATAAATAAGTAAAAAAAAAGAAATTTCACAAGTTTTGGACAGAACCAAGGCCTTGCATGGTCCTCGGACTCAAGCCTATGGGGAAACCAAGTACATAAAAGAAATTTCACAAGTTTTGGACAGAACCAAGGCCTTGCATGGTCCTCGGACTCAAGCCTATGGGGAAACCAAGTACATAAAAGAAATTTCACAAGTTTTGGACAGAACTAAGGCCTTGCATGGTCCTCGGACTCAAGCCTATGGGGAAACCAAGTACATAAAAGAAACTTCACAAGTTTTGGACAGAACCAAGGCCTTGCATGGTCCTCGGACTCAAGCCTATGGGAAACCAAGTACATAAAAGAAACTTCACAAGTTTTGGACAGAACCAAGGTCTTGCATGGTCCTCGGACTCAAGCCTATGGGGAAACCAAGTACATAAAAGAAACTTCACAAGTTTTGGACAGAACCAAGGCCTTGCATGGTCCTCGGACTCAAGCCTATGGGGAAACCAAGTACATAAAAGAAACTTCACAAGTTTTGGACAGAACCAAGGTCTTGCATGGTCCTCGGACTCAAGCCTATGGGGAAACCAAGTACATAAAAGAAACTTCACAAGTTTTGGACAGAACCAAGGCCTTGCATGGTCCTCGGACTCAAGCCTATGGGGAAACCAAGTACATAAAAGAAACTTCACGAGTTTTGGACAGAACCAAGGCCTTGCATGGTCCTCGGACTCAAGCCTATGGGGAAACCAAGTACATAAAAGAAAAACCACAAGTTTTGGACAGAACCAAGGCCTTGTATGGTCCTCGGACTCAAGCCTATGGGGAAACCAACTACCTAGAAGAGCCAACAGGGGGTTTGGGCACGACCTGGACGTTACCTGGACCATAGAATCTATCCGAGGAGAATCCCCCGTTGATAATCAGGCTAACCCCTAAACTACATGGATTCCCCGATCTATCCTCAGATCCTCAACACCTAGAGGATTGATGCCGTATAAGACAATGTGTCGCCAAAAACACAGAGTCGAAGTCCCTCACTGCTCGGCTACCCTCTCGGACGAATTATTTAAAGCTTATCGTTCTCGGACGATCGCCTTGCATGCATTACGAAGCACTCGGCCATTATCCCGGTTAGTTTTGTGAGTTTTAATTCACTGGGAATTATCATTATTATGCTTGTTGATGTCGGTAAACTAGAATTAGTAGGTTTCTGTTTCAAGGTTTCCTGCTCTAAGTATCAACAAAGGAAAGCACACATGTAGCATCCCATGCACAAAATAATTGTTACAGAAAGGAAAAATATTTAAAAAGAAGTAAATTCATTTTTTATTAAGACAAAGAAACAGTACAGCGTACATTGGAAGAGCATAAATAAGCTTATGCTAAAGCTAACTAGATGAGTGAAAAGAAAAATACAAGAGAATGAAGGTAAAGCCGAAGAAGAAGCACAGATGAGAGGTTGGCTACTGCTTCAAGACCTTGTTCTTCCTCAATGCTTTTGCACGCCCATAACTCAGGCAGCAAAAGAACCCAGCTTAGGGTCTGCACCGCTGAAGGAAAGGTGCAGGGAGCCGGAAGTTGAGGAGCCTTCACCAAAAATTTGCCTGCAACAAGGCAGAAGCGCTGATGGCGAAGAATCTTTCTTCTGACACACCAAAATTCTGGCATGAACAAAACCTGCTTCGGATTTTGACTAAAAGAAGGAGAAACGCCCTTTCCCCTCTGTCGAAACGGAATATTCCCTTAAATTTATGCCTCCTTTGCCCGTACCTCACTATTCTGAGTCTCAGGAGGACGCGGCGCCTTTGTGGCGGAGAGAGTTCCTTTTCCCCAACCCTTGCCTCAAACATGATATACTAAGGGAGGAAACTGAAGGATTTGTGCGCAGATACAGCAACTTTCTCTCCTATTTATTTAAAAAGATAAGGTGGTGGCATTTAATTCACGCAGCATCCCAAGGAATGCTACAGACAAAATGTCTCCGGCTCGATTTCCAATGCCGTCTGCAACCCTGAGATTAAAGGAGCCTCGTGAAGGCGCACCTCGAACACTGGGACGCCAAAAAGTACCGCGTGACCTAAGACTACGGAAAGACCTCTTAATTTGTGGGCCCAGTAAATCCGCGGCCCAGGCCCATTCTGCATGGGGGCCCAGGGACAGAACCAAGGCCTTGCATGGTCCTCGGACTCAAGCCTATGGGGAAACCAAGTACAAAAAAGAAACATTACAAGTTTTGGACAGAACCAAGCCCCTGCATGGTCCTCGGACTCAAGCCTATGGGGAAACCAAGTAAAAAAAAAAGAAACATTACAAGTTCTGGACAGAACCAAGGCCTTGCATGGTCCTCGGACTCAAGCCTATGGGGAAACCAAGTAAAAAAAAAAAAAAAAACATTACAAGTTTTGGACAGAACCAAGGCCTTGCTTGGTCCTCGGACTCAAGTCTATGGGGAAACCAACTGCTCGGATGGGAAAATCCCCGGCCCCAAACACTGTAAAATGTTAAGGCCAATAAAAGTGTTAGGGTGATGGTGGGGCACTCCACTATTCGGTAGCCTAAGGGGGCTGTTCATTTTTTCGGGTGATAAGTCTTCGAATGATTACTTCCTACACCGAATAGAGCATCCAGTTCTAATCTCGGCATTGTTTCGGGCAAATATCGTTATTCACAGGTACGCACTGCTATGTCAAACAATTCTGTTAAAGTTGACATCTTTTTGTTAGCAAGTATTTTGGCCCTAAGTGTCATTGATTCAAATGCTATATTATTGTGCCGAACAACACTTGTAAATTCATAATAGTGCCCTTCTCTTTGATAAAGGATTAGGGTCCCCAAGCATTGCATTCTAAGATCGGCGGTATTATGCTAGGCCGACCCAATAAGCTCATCATAATGTCCTTTCTTGTCCTGTCTAATGGGAGCTTCAGCCCTAAGTATCATTTTAGCAACTCTATTAAGGTTATGGTGATATCTTTTTATGCAAGCATTTTGGCCCTAAGTGTCATTGATTCAAATGCTATATTATTGTGCCGAGCAGCGTTTGCAAATTTGTAAAAACATAGAGACAGAACATGCGAAGTAAAATAACAACAATTTTTATTAATATGAAAAATTATTACAACGTACAAAGTGGGGCTCAAACGAGCCTATACAAAAGGTGAGCTGCCGGAGCAACACTTACATCCGCAGTACAGGTAAGTAAACAGCCAGGTGCCCTTTAAACTCGTCTTCAAAGTCTCTCCGATCTCTGCCTCGGTATTGCTCATATCGAGAGAAGAACCTTCTTTGGAAAAAGATGAAGGAGAAGGAAGAAGAATTTGAAGGAGAAGGAAGAAGGGGGTAGAGGAGATGAATGAGGAAGATGGAGGACATGAGTAAAGAAGGAGGAGAAGAAGAGAGAAGAGATGAAAAGAAAGAAAAAGGAGCAAAAGAGGGAGAAGGAAAACCACCAGGATGGACCTGGTGGTGGAAAGAAGAAGAAAGAGAGGCAAAAGGAGACACCAGTGAACGAAGAGAGGAAGAAGCAGGGGCACTTGGTCCCTGCCTCAGTCCTGACTCCTAGCACACTGGTGCCAGGTTAGGTATGCTCATGAGAGAGCGGTTGGTACTGATAATGGGTGTCCTCGACTCAGTCACACCGGAAGTTTGACGTGACGAGTCCCTGCTTCGGATTTTGGCTGAAAGAAAGGTGAGGTTGATTTTGAGTCTTCGCCATCCCTGCCCTGACCAAGCCATTACGAGCTTTATTGGAACGTGGCGTTTACGGGAGGGGTATGGTTCCTTCATTACTCGTTGTTATGGTAAAGCGTATCACGATTTAGTGTATAAACTAGTGGGTAAAATAAACTCTAGGGGAGGCCAAGTATTTCAAATCTTAGAAGGATGAAAAGGGACTCTCTACAAAAACAATAACCTCCTACCTTCCCTCTTATACGGAGGGTGGAGCGGGGGGCATTTAATAGGATCAGATCTCCAAAGGAATCTGCAAACACAGATATGCCGGTTCCACTTCTCCACCTCATCAAAAACCGTCGAATTAAAGTAGTCTCGTAAATAGAGGTCATTAAAAACGCGCTTTGGATAACCAAACGTCAAGAACGCATCAGGAATAAAATCAAAAAACTGTCTCGCAGACCGGTGCGTTTCCTGGGCAGTTGGAGAACCGCCAGCATTAGTGAAAGGCCGAATTAAATGAGCCATAATAAAAGCTCGGTATTACCAAAACCCCCCTTTCCAACCGGGAGGTTGGACAGCCAGGTTTTGAGGGGCTATTGTGGGGCCCAATAATTTATGGGCCAGACCCATTTGCTCGTGGAGAGTCCGAAGGCCCAAGCCGAGGAGAGCTATGGACCAAGCCCGATAATAGAGAGCACCAAACAGTTTTGGGATACAGCCGAGGACAGTTCAGTCCTCGGCAGATCCAAAATCCCACTAAAAAAGAAAGGGTAAAACTGGTATAGGACTAAAACTTGAAAGAAGATCTAAAATATCTTGGGAAAGTTATCCTTACTACCCTTCCCAGATAAGGCTCTGCACCTAACAGAGCCGTATTTTTCAGCTTTATCAACCATCCCCAATAATTCTGGGATGAGACTGATGGGACAAATATCAGTCTTGTAAAGGTTGACCCTACACGTGGACGAAGGACAGCGAACGCAGGCTAATATAAAAGAAAAAGTAAGTGAGCCAAAAAGGGGGGAGCTCTCCGTCCCACCTTAGGAAGAGACTCCCTGGGGGAAAACATCGGAACAACTCATTCAGATCAGAGAAAAACAACCACCGTTGGGGAAAAGGAGCAGGGCCTAACGCTCCTCGGATCAAGTCCGAGGAGTCCAACCTCATGGGATGCGACACTATAGGGCTTAAATGTTCAAACCCAATTCCTCTTTCTATATGAATTCCTCTAAAATCAAGACCGGAATATCGCCCCGTGCCCAACGGCTAGCTTTTCAAGCCCACTCTCTACAAATCATATTGTGAGGGATCTTTCATGTGCGAGCCCAACATCCTTATTGGGCCTCAACAGAATCGTGCCCTTACACTCCTCATTTATATTAGTGTGAATATATAATTCCTCGTATAACATATATACCATGATGTTTGTGTCATTGTATGTAATATAATAGTTCGATTAAGAAAGGCACAAAATATTCTGCCCATTCAATCCATCTTGTCCACTCCACCCCATCCGAGTACATGAATGCGTGTATATATATATATATATATATATATATATATATATATAATTCAATATTTTTATACATTTCCCAAAACACTTCTCTTTCTCAACAATTCATACCTGCCCCTCTGACCTCTCTCTTTCTATCTCACCCTTATCTCATCAATTTCATAGTCACCTTATTAGATGCGATGAATTTTCTTCATCCCGTCTCATCCTGGAAAGGGAGATGGGATGGGACATCCATTATCTGATCCCGGCTCACTCCATTACCATTTCTAAACTCAATATTAGTATATCAAAACTGATGAAACCAAGAAAATACTTGGGCACTTACTTTTCCAACATAGTAATGGAATGAAATGATGACTATATGATTATGTATATTATAAAACTGATTCTAGCCTGATATAGGCATGCATATATTATCGAATATTACAAAAAAAACTATTAGAACAACATCAAGAACAAACTTTATATTCCTAAAACTATTGGGTGAGCCCAACAAAAGCTATTAAATAGTATATATCGTACCTACTTTCATCAATGAATATCACAATAAAAGCTCCGTCAGTGGCTTGAGTAAGTCTTATATTTCTTCATCAGTTGAGTCTTGTAAACATGATCCATCTCTAAAATTTTCCTCCAGTATTGAATGGTTAAGCAATACAAGGGTATATGACAGGGTTAAGCATTCTTTTATAAAATGGGAACATTATTTATTAAGGATGTGTTTGTTTCGGGTGAAAAACATATACGGACAATATTTTTTACACCCGACATGGTGTTTAGGTGGACCGGAAAATACAATCAGTTTGACCATAAAATAAGAGTGGGTGAAGTGTAAATTGTTTTACACTTTTATTTTCCCCACAACCATTTTACACCAGACAGAGAGAGAGAGAGAGAAAGAGACCATCCAGCATATTTGCCGGATTATATACATATTTTCCGGAAATAATTTTACCTGCAAACCAAATACTGAAAACCATTTCCTGGATTATTTTCCATAACACAATCAAACACTTTAAAATATTTTCTTTTCTAAAAAATATTTTCACCTAATAGAATTTTATTCTCAGAAAACATTTTATATTGAGCCAAACCCAGCCTAAGTGACACGATTTTGAGGTAGTCATCATTTGATAGGTTTATTGCTACTTATTCTCAATGTACTTGTTCCGGAAATCTAATCAATGTTAAGTAGTGAAGGAACTGACATTATAGTCAATAATATGCATAAGAAATAAGCAAAATTTTCCATATAAAGCATCTATATATGAAACATGTTAAAAACACGTTGCTTCAAAAAGAAAATAAAATACCTAGGTTCTTATTCCCCATTTAATGCTAAAGACTTAAAAAGACAGCATGTTTAATCTTTCAAGTACCCATGTAGCAAAACAAAGCATTGTAATATATATGGGACATCTGTTGATATATTTCATTGATACGCAGATTGAGCTAGCGATAAAAGAAAGTAAAAATTAAGTGGGGGCGACTAAAATTTTATACGATAGTACAAGACAATCATAAATTGAATTATTTGGAACAAGTACCTCAAGATCTCACTTAGAATTGTCTCATTCATATAGTCAGATCCAGAGTACTTGCGCATTTAGCTTGCTCTTTATTACCATCAACACGTCCGTCCTTCAAGCTGGAAAGACTTGATGATGATTGAGAATACAAAGACAGAGACAGATTACTATGATCAACTTTGTGGTCCACCAAGCTTCTTCTATGGTTGTCATCATTCCTCGACGACGTTAGCCTAAGAGATAGATCCAAATCGAGGTTGCAATCTGAGGCTTTCCTTTTCAAGGTCTTCCACTCTTGTAGATTACTTGTTTTGTTGAATTCTGAAGGGACATTGCTATTACTAGAACTTCTATGCTCTTGTAGTAGTACTTCTGCTTTTAGATGGGTTACCGGGTTAAGATCAATAGGAGTCAATCTTGGTTGATTGTGCAAGGATTCATGGTTGTGATGAAATGACTGGAAACCATCTTTGAGTTCATGGGTTCTCCAACCTGATTGTTCACCAAAAGTTGAAGCTCTCCTATGGAAATTGCAATTAGTCCAACTGTTATAGTTGCTGCAAAAGATCTTCTCACTCACTGTGCCATAAAATCCAGCACCATAGTTATTGGTTGAGCTACGACCCCTACAACTCATCAAGTTTTCATAAGCTTTACTCCAAGAAGAATCTCCATGTCCATATCTTGGGAAAAGAAAAAAAAATGTTATTATAAAATCAAATTCTTTAAAGACCAAAAGTTGAGACTTAATTTTTTATTATCATGCTATATATGGAGGGAAAAATTGTAACAAAATTCATATATTATTTTTTTGGGGATGTAAACAAAATTAATGTATTCAAATTATGGTTAAATCTCATACCGGAAATTGGAATTGTGGCTTGGATTGTATCCTTGAAGCATTGGAAGTTGGCTGAGGTTATAAATATTGCGATCTCCACTTTCCACAAGATGCCTATGATCGGCTAAAACTGTCATGTGAAACAAAACATTTTTTTTTCATCAAGAACTAATAGAAAACCCTAACTATTTTGTGTTGATCAGAAGAAAAAAATTAACAAACAAACAAACAAACAAAATGGAAATTTTGGTGTACCTTGACCCGGATCATCCACCTTCTTGCTTCTATACATCTAGTGAAATAGAAGAAAATATGTAGAAAATAATATTAGAAAGAGTAAATTATGCCATGCTAGCTATAAAAAAGAAAAAAGAAAAAAAAAAAAGCTTTGTATATATAAATTATGATAAATCATGGTTCTTTGAAGTCAAATTACCTGTAAATGGCTCTTGACATGAGCAATACTTAGTCCTTTGATGTTCATAAGCTGAAGAACCATCTTTGGTGTGGCTCCTGCACCAAAAGAAATAAGAACATATGATAATAAGAAAATCAATTAACTTCCATATTTAGACAAATTCATAAGATATATATAGGGTTAGACATAGAAACTCACTATCTTGACCACCAAGTCTTTCAACAGCATGAATAAAACGAAGATGAAGATCAGGCGTCCACCGGAGCCTAGGCATCTTGGATCTAACATATGGCCTCACTGATGATGATTTCTTCTCGCTCTCTTCCACCGTGCTATTGCTCGAGCTCCCTCCATTTTTCGGCTTATAATCATCATCATTCTCCCCGCTTTCGCTTCCATCTTCATTTGGGTTGGAAGGGCTCATCTTTGAACACTCAGAGCCACCACTTTCCTCCATCTTTGTTGCTATTTCTCCTTTCTTTGCTCCCTCTATGTACAGGGTTTATGGTATATAGATGAGACAAAATCAACACTGTGGCTTGTAGGAATACAAAATAATTTGAACACTATAGAAGCAATAATTAGGGATTAGGGCCTTTTGGTATCTAGCTCCGTAATGAAATTGAGTTTGTCATCTATTTGCTGTCTTTCTGTTTTTTCCTCCCCCATGCTGGGACAGATCTTAGCAAGAAATTAATATACCAGACTTACCAATACAGAGTTGGCTTGGAGAAAGACATAGCTATAGCTCTGTACAGTAGTCTATGGGTATGGGAATGCAAACCCTAGATCTTGACATAGAAGACTTCTGTCTCTCTCTTTCTCTTTCTCTTTCTCTCTCTCTTGTGCTTTTGTATGTGGAAATGTATAAATGATATTGTACATTACATTGTTATGCATGCATGCATGCATGTCATATATGTATGTATTGTGTATGCATGTATAAATGTAATACAATGTAAGATATATATAATTCGGGTCATGTGAGTCCAAATCCTTTACGTGCCACCTAGTATAGAAAGGCATCTCTCGTGTAGAGCAATTTCTTGACCAAGAAAAAAAGAGAGGGGGTGTTGGGGTGTACTATTCCTCATCTTAAACTATTTGCCCACTCTATGTTAATTTACTCATAGAGTATACATCAGACAAGTACGTTTTAATCACTATGATCATTAGAAGAGGTTAATAATATTTCAATCTTTCTAATTAAACTTGGTGAAAAAGCAGTCTTTTAACACTTGGTGTGCATTTGGATTTGGATGAAAATTATAAATTATTTTACTATTCAGCTTATTTTTTGTACTATTCATGGGTCCCACTGCACTTTTTTGTACTATTCATAAGCTCCACTGTACTATTTCAACTAACTTTTACCTTTATCTATCCTCAAAAAAAAAAAATTATCTTTATCTACAGTATTTTCAGCAATAAGTTTTCAATTTCAACAAAATAAGTAGTATCCAAACAGATTCTTAGTATCTCTCTCTCTCTCTCTCAATCGGATGGATCACTCTTATCTTATCCTATTTGATTTGCGAGTAGACACAACACGTTATACAATCCATATTCCATGATCAGTACAACACAATTGATTAATAATTTAATACTTCACAAACATTTTGATTCAAAAGAAAATAAGTTTTTACCCCAAATATAAATAAATGGAAAGTGTTGGATACACATATATAACATGAGAACTCAATTCCTATTTTGTATTAAAAAAAATTGTTTAACCAATAATCTGATCATTGATAAGTGATAAAAAAAAAAAAAAAAAATTGAGTAAATAATAAACTATTTTTTAACATAGCAATTTAGTAGCAAATTAAACACCCTAAAATAATTGAAAATTTGAAAGTGTAAAAAAAATATATGAAGGCTTTTAACTAATACAATTTTTAAATTACTCTATCCTCTTAGGTTCTAATATAATTTAGGACTTGGCAAGTGTAGTTGGTTTGTAACTTTGTGTTTATATATATATATATATATATATATATATATATATATATATATATATATATATATATATATATATATATTTGTTTGGAGAGGTTAGTATTTACAGTGAGACTTGATTATTGATGAGTTACTA
Source organism: Quercus tomentella (assembly GCA_028535165.1). Lineage (NCBI taxonomy): Eukaryota > Viridiplantae > Streptophyta > Magnoliopsida > Fagales > Fagaceae > Quercus > Quercus tomentella. The sequence continues at coordinate 15,603,273 of JAPQVY010000012.1, forward strand.
ATTAACACAGCAACTCGATCAGCTGGTTGATGCATGTGTACGTGTGTGATGCTTTGCTGTTTCTGATTCAGACCCAAACTCAATTATTAAGGGTCCAATGAGATTTTCCTTTCGTCGGGAATCACGGGTTTTGCTCCTCGAAGATTTTTCAAGAGTTCAGGCCACGTCACCTTGCTGGGGTTATTATTACCAAATTAGATGATGAGTTCGAATGAGACAAATGAGCTTATTTTTACTCCGTGCAAAAGAAAAAACATACATATATAACTGAAAGTGTGAGTGTATGGAGTGGTGATCACTGATGACAACCTATTAATGTTTGGTCTGTAATTAAATATATATAAATAAAAATAAAATTTTCTTGTCTTTTTAATAAATAAGTGACTGTAAAGGGATCTGAGATCCATTTTATAAGATGTAATTGCATTAAAAGAGCAATTTCCTGATCTTCAATATTGAATATGTTGTGGAAAAATCAGTTTAAGCAAGATAGAAAAAAGAGAGAAGAGAGAAATTAACACGGAGAATTTTACATGATTTTGGTAGTGTGCTTACGTTCATGGGAGCAAATGGCTAATAATCCACAATAAAAAATAAAAAAATTATAAAAAAAAAGGATTTCAATAGTGTTTATATATAATTAACATATAACCCTATTTGGTGGAAATTACCGAAATATTTATGTATCGTACGTAAAGCCCTTTCGCCATTAGCCCAATAATGAATATGAGCCAGCACCAACAGCAAAAAAGAAAAGAAAAAACAAAGTCTAAAACAAGTTACAACTACAAAGGAATTGAAAAAAAAAAAACTTATAAGTAAATACCGAATATTATAGTTTCTAAAGGTTATATTAACTACTCAAGGGTCTCTTTAAGGTGTTTCTCTCCCCAACAATATCTTGTAAAATCTTTTTGTGATTATGTAATTAATTTGAAGAGAAAAGACTTATGTTTTTGGGGGTTTTTTTTTTAATTTTTTTATATAAATACATAATGGGAAAGGGGAGAGTAGAGTAGAGTTAGTTGAAAATAGATCAATTTTAAGCTAAATCTATTCTACTCTACTCTCTTTCATCTCTCAATTCAAACAAATTAAACCATTAATTCTTATAATAAATAAGAGTACGTTACGCTACTAAATAACAAGGCTCTTAGGGCCAAGAAAAAAAAAAAAAAAATTTGACTTTCAAATTTCAATTTGTGAAAAATCTACCCCTAACCTGACCAAACCGATGAATCCTAATGGTACACAAGGTCAAGAAAACCATGGTTTAGAGGAGACAAACCTACTAGTTACCTTCGTTATTCTCAATTCTTTAGTTATCAAAAAAAATATGTGGCGCATAACGCATGTATTATATGTTATCATATAGAAACAACTCGAACAAGCAATTTATTTAGGGTTTTAAATATGAAGATTTAGAGAATCTTTATAAAGATTATGATTTCGGATATATACTAAGAAAAACATAATCCAAAAAAAAAATTAAAAAAAAAGAGTTAAAATGGAATTTGAATTCGAAGGCATTGACTAATCCAAATTGGGGCACTCACTTGTTAAGGACCCAAGGGTCCCACGACACACCAAAAAAGTGCCCTACCCCGCATGCATTATATATATATCAGATATCAGATTTATCAGCTGTGAAAATTAATAAGATCATACTTTTAATTTAAGTAGGAAGAGAACCTTTTCATTCCACCCACGTGTATAACCTTGTTTTCCATAGAAAGTGATTGTTTACACCAGGAGTTCTTTTTTTCTTTTTAATCACGAAGTTCTTGAGAGCAGGTTATATATAGTTGTGCTGCGCTCTACTTTTATTAAGTGCTACACCAGAATCACTCCTAGTAATTGCTCCATAATTATAATTAACCATTGTGCTTATACTTAAAGGTCTCAGTATCCTTTGTTTAAGTATGTTTTTATTGATATTTTCTTTAAATTTTACGTGCAAAATGATTAATTGAATATCTGTTGGGGAGATAAACACTTTGAAAATCTTCAATTAAGTAGTTAATATAATATATAAAAGTACCACTTTACCTAAAAGATTTGAACTTATAAATTTAAGCTCATATATATTATATTAATCACTCACTCATCTTATTATTAAAGATAAGACAAAATTAGTAAAACTTAACCCCGTCTCATCCCCTCTTTAAAATATAGAAACCCAGGATAGGCAGATCGAATGAGGAGGGTCATTTTTGTTATATATCCCTAACTACACGCATGCATGCCAACATATTAATTCGTATAGAATGCTTTTGCAAGTAACATAATTGTCCCCCAATGCATCTACTCTTATATGTTCATCAATATGAAATTCATGTGATATACAGCAATGGATGGCTTAGACCTTCGAAATACACTACTTTTGATCCTAAAGGCTAAAAGACAGACCTTTCAAAAGACACCAAAATTTTTACATTAAAAAACTTATAAGGTAGGTCTGAAAAAGATTCATCCACAACACCTAGCTTGTGAGGGTCAACGCCCAACAGTACTCCTGCTCTAATTTTCTTTACATTTATATATTTTATATCCAATTGTTTAAGCTGCATGAGAATACGTGAGCCTATTAATGCGGATCTAACGCATTATTTGAGAATGAGTATGTCTGTCGTCTTATTGAGGTCCTTCTGGTTATAATAAACAATTTTTCATAGCCGTGAATCATGCATATATAAACAACATGAATGCATGCATGCCAAGCTATCTTATGCTTAATTTTCATGCATCATTATAAAAATAATAATAATACCTATATATATATAATATGATAAAATAGAAGGACACTTTCAAATCTCGAAGAAGCTTCATGACTACTTCACCAATATGCTTCTTGTGGTAGATAAAAGGTATTCCCAATATAAACTATTGTATTAGTACAAGGGAGAATATGCCATGCAAATTTTTTATAAACTAATTAAGAAAACCCGGAAACTTAGAATATAGACTATAGATGTAAAAGACAGACTGATGTTTTTTTGTGTGAAAGTCCATGCTCTAGCTCCACTTACCGCTAGCTGAATGTGAAGCACAAATATAAAAATATATACCCAAGAGGACTAGATGTTTTTGAGAGATGTGAAACACAAAACTTTTCTCTGTGTCTCAATTTTCTTGGCTTCAACTTTGCAAAATTAATTTGTGGGTCCAAAATTTCCACCACAACGAACAAACTTGATGACTTAAGTCTCTTTTTTCTCCTTTTTCTTTTCTGTCTTTGTTTCCATTCCTTATATTTTAGCCACATATGCCCCTGCTAGCTCTTTTTGGCCATTACAGATTGAGTACTACCACACGCATGAATAGGATGACTATTTTTTCATGTGTTATTAGCCTTTCATTTGACACACACCAGTAATTATAGGGAGGATTTTCGAAAATCTTTAATGTCTTTTTTATTTTATACTTGAAAATAACCATATTACCTAATTGAAGGTGATTTAACAATAAGACGAATTAAAGACATAAAAGTAAACTGAAAATTTTAAAATTTCCCATCAAATTCTACTCCTACTAACAGTCTAGTCCCCACACATAAAAAGTTAAGCTACATGTTTATAATTAAATTATAACTATTTATCACTGCTACTTAAAAATATTATGTTAAAAAAAAAAAAAAAACTTTAATAAAGGCGTGTATAGCGCGTGTGAAAAGACTGATGAATATGAATTGTGACAATGGCATCATTTCTTCTTGATTGTTGAAGTTTCAATGCCACAAAATAGTATTCTATAATCCAAGGTCTATTCTTTCATATTCTACTTCATCTTTTCTTTTCTTTTGTGCGACACACTCACATGAATATAAGAATCGTGCTAATTGCATCATCTATGATGAAGTTTTCTTTCCCTATTTTTTTTTCTATGGTGATTATAATCAACTGTAGCTACACTCCATCTTATTCCAAACAAGCTAATCGAACACTGACATGGTTCATCACACCACATATACAAATGCAAAAGCATAATATTTGCTGCAGTTCTATTGATTTATGTTCTTGTCTCATTAGTTCATATGGACTTCCAATACAAATTAATTAACAAGGTAAAACAAAAAACAAAATCATAAAATAATGATTATAGGTGTTTTTCCTTAGTTATAAAATATATATTACTCACATATCTAACGTATATGTTATGCTTATTGTGTCAGCAAATGCATGGGGGTCATGCCTAATTTCTTCGCCTATAATACTTTTATATTGATGAGCTAGTGTTCAAATCAAGACGTATGCATGGTTGGCAAAGCATATATTAGTTAAGTATGGAATATATTTAATTCACGTCAAAGGTGCAAATTGTCTCATTTTCATACACCTATGCATCCAAAACCTTCGGGTCCCATGCAATGTTACATCTTACCAGTCCTTCCTATATATCATTTCATTTAAATTCCTAAATTCTTTACAAATTCTCCTCCCTATTATTATAATTATTATCATAATTATCATTTACAAACACTATTTTAATTAATTTATACATATTCCTTTATGCCATTATCAGTCTTAAGACACTATCACAGTCATATAAATTTATGAAATATACAAAATTTAAGTCACCTACCTAGCTATTTGACTATTTCTTCTTCTCTCTCACTATTTTTATTTTTTATTTTGTTAAAACCACCAACCAATTTCCAAATTGCACTTATTTATTACAGCAGCCGGTTAGACTCGTTAGAGTAATAGGCCGATTCAACAAAGAGTGAAGCATTTGCCTACCGAGACATCAACTCTAGCTTTATTGTCATAATGTCAGCAACAAATATTTATTAGTACTATTTTGAACCTCGAAGCTTCAGAGCAAGTATAACATTTCCAACTTTCAAGATACATGATGTTTAAGTGTGCTAATAATTATTTAGTTGCAACCAGCACGCATCTTGGCGCGATGGTCACTCCACAAGTGTTAAATACTTAAAGGCCGGAGTTCAAGTTTTCAGGAGGGAGCTTCACACACATATACACTTAGATTATGTTAAAGTAGAATTTCTATCTTGTATAAAAAAATTATTATTATTTAGTGGCAAGTAATTCTACTAATGACTCTTAATCTTTTTTTTCTTTTTTTTAAAGGTTTAAGTATTACAAGAGTTTTGTAGTTCAATTAATTGACACATTTTAATATTTTTAAAACATTCAAGGTTCAAATTCTCCTCCATGTTATAACTATTGAATTATAAAACTAAAACGATCAAAATCAAGGGCGGCTCTACATAGAGTCCAGAGTGGTCACAAGACCACCCTGTCCTGGAAAAAAAAAATTATTATGTATAAATTTTAAAAATTTATGATTTTTTTATCCTTAAAAAAACTTTGTGACCACCTTAAATTTTTTTTAGGCCCAACATAATTAAATTTTGGACAAAATTTGGTAACAAGCTTGGTTGTAGACTAAGGCTACAACTCTATTCAAATTTTTTTTTTTTTATTGAATGTGAATTTTAACAAATCCACTATTTAATTACATTTTCTTCTTAAATCCTCCATACTTGCAAAATTTCAAAAAGATAAAAGATCAATAGTTATGTCATTAATTAAATATTTAAATTTCAAGTTTTTGCAATCTAAAATTATATATATATATATATATATATATATATATATATATATATATATAAAATTTTATGGATCAAATGATAAATAACATTAGATTGACATGAAATTTTGACATGTTTTAAGAACATAGATGTAGGGTCAATGAGCCCAATACAATGAATTTGTAGAGAATGGGTCAAAGAACTAGGTCCTAGTGGGTTGGACAACGGCTCGTATTAGACTAAATGACAATCAAACACAAATAAGAGATGTTGATGTCAGTGGACTTTCAGTCCGAGGAGACCACAATTATTGTATATTGATCACGGTTGGATATTAAGATAATTTAGATTGCTACAGTATTCTCTCTCTATTTTTCCGATCCCTTTCTCATGGGGGTTCTTCCACATTATATAGCTCATTTCTGATCATTTTGACCCTACACTTGTTGATCATCTGAATCTCCACTTGAGTGTCTGTCTCATCAGACACCCCTTTCAGCCTTTTGTGAGTTGTGGTAGCCAAGACAGCACTGTTCAGAGATCCTCTCCACATTAATGCGGCCAGGAAAGTAGCTGCAATGCATTTAATGCGATGGTAGCAGCTTTTCCTTAGATATTTTGAGTCTCCTTCCCTCTCACATGTTCATGGGGCACGCTTCAATTGCTAGAGTGTATACTTGGATTATATTCGCCGTGTCCGAAGAGTAATTCCTCCTTGGATCTCCTTCCCTTCATCTCCCACTTATCAGATTTTTACTGGGAATCATTTGATAGTTATTTCCTCCTTCTCGGACTTGTTAGTGTCCTCGGATAAGGCCCAAGGCCCAATACATTATTTTAGGCCCTAGCCCCTACAATAGCCCCTCAAAATTCCGATTTTTCCCTCCCATCTGAGGAGAAAAAGTGGGGTTTTGATTTTTAAAAGATAAGATCAACTGATTTTTGATTCGCTCATGTGGGAGTGCGGTTTTCTGTGCTTCATGATTGTTTCTGACGCTTCGTAGTCTACGAGGCGCTATTAATTACTCCAGGCGGCTTTGTGTCCCCCACATCCAACGGCGAAACGTAGATCCAATGGCTGACGTTTCCTCTAGTATTTTGAGCGGGAGTACTCCTTTCCATTTTCTCCCTCTATATAAGGCCTTGTAGGGATCCCCTTTTCCTTTCTTTTTTACGAATCCTCAAGAACTTCAGAGAACTCCAGCGCCCAGTCTTCATAAAATGCACCAAACTCTGAAGTTCTCATACGAGTGTCTACTTCAGAGATTGTCATACGTGTACCCGTAAGTTTTATCTCTTTATATTACCCTCTTTCCTCTTGGCCTTTCTCCTCGGCCTCTCAGTTTATCTGGATAGGTAGATTCAAGCACTTAGTAGACACACCGGCTGATATGGAGGGCTTTAGGGCTAGGTACCGTATTCCACAGGGGGTGGTTTTAGAATATTGCCCCTCGGAAGGAGTATTGACTGATAGAGATGTGGGTTAAGTTGTCATTCCCATGATTGCTTTCATAGAGGGAGGAATGACGCTTCCCATGGGTAGGATAACCAGAGACTACCTGCTTAACCATAGACTAACCCCCTACCAGTGCGCCCCCAACCTATTTAGGGTCATGGGCTGCGTAGATGCCCTAAACGAACAGATGGGCTTAGGGCTCACGTGGTACGATGTGGTTCACATGTACGAATGCCACAAGCTTGCCAGTGCGGGCTACTACCTCAAATCCCAGTTCGAGGTCGTCAGGCTAATATCCTGTCTCCCCAAGTCCAATAAGGGTATGAAGGATGACTTCCTGATTGCCTTAGGGGAATGGAGCGACGGTCTTCATTGTTCAACTCGGGCAGGAGATCCAGGTGTGGTACCTTTAGGATGAGTCCCTTTGGAAGGGGACTTAGGCTTTTAGTTCTATTCTCTTTACTTGACATTTCATCTTCTTTTGGTAGAAAATATTTTCTTAGCGACCTGACCATGATTTCCTTCTTGGCTGTTTTGCAGATAAGGCTCACATTGCTCCGCAGCTCAGCCATACCAACATCCAAGCTCTTAATTATCTTCTGAGGTTGGAAATTTTTGTGAGTGAGGACAGACAACTGCAAGCTGCTCATCTGATCTTGGATTACGAGCCTTTGTCCCGTACCTTCCAGGACATAGGCCAAGCGATAAGAGCCAGGAGCTCAAGGCTGGCTTGGATTAACGTCTCTAAGCCAGGATTTTTGGCTTAAAGGGATCTTCCTCCGATCGTCTTGCCAACTCCACAAATCTTTCCACCAACTACACAACCACCTCCACAAAACCTTGTCGAAGTAACAGCATTTCCTGAAGAAAAGATTGCCTCATCTCACCTTTCACTAGAAGAGGAGATAGACGAATTCCATTTCGAAGAAACTAATCCAAAGGCTCCTTTAATTAACCTCTCGAACACCGAGGAGGAGTCAGACAGGAATTCCGGTGTTCGCACCTCCGTTCTAGTGATCGCCTACCTGGATAACTCCTCCGAATAAGAGGAAGACAACATGGCCTTGAACAAAGGTAACAAGAGCCTAAGGGAGCTCATGGCTGCTAGGGGTAAGGGGTCAACCTCGAAGGCACCTCCCAAGCCCCAAGCTCAATCCAATCTTCCTCCTCCCCCTTCACAAGTTCCCACCGATCTCGGCCTAAAGCCTAACCCCGACCTAAAGAAGAAAAAGCCAAGTCGCTTAAGGAAGGCAAGGTGGGTCCTCGGCAGGGGACTAAGCACCAAAAGGTGGTCCAGGAGCCTCGGGACAAAAGGTTCCAGTCCGTGGACAACCGCGAGGAGCAGGACAGGGTTGAAGTGCGCGTAGCACTGCGTACTTAGAGCCCTCAGCTCGAGGTGGATGAGGCACCGATTCCTTGGAACGCCTCCGTCCGAGAATACTAGAGGGGCCAAGCAGGGTACATAGCTGAAGCACTGGAGCAGCCCATGCTCCTTCCCAGGGACATGGAAGCTTACAGGCGTTTCTCGCAAAATGACCTCTTCCTGTCTCTGAAGAGGGACCTTGCGATGGTAAGGAAGCTTATCCCTTTACAAACATAAATGTTGAATTGTATTTCATCTTAACTCATGTTGTTTTGTGACCTTTAGGCAGATTACTCAGCAAATTTTTGTGGTCGAGGAGTGGTATCGTGATGCTCGCAAGCAAGCCGATGCTGAAGCCCTCTCTCGCAGCAAGACTGAGAAAACACTAGGGGCTATCAAGCAAGAGCAATACGAGCTAACTGAGAGGCTGAAGGAGGCACAATCAGCTCGTTTAAGCGCTGAGACCGGCTTGAAAAGCGCAGAGAAGCAGGTTGAGGATCAACGCCAGAAGCTGCACGTGACTGAGATCAATCTAGCCACAGAAAAACAGACAGTCTTAAATCTCAGGGCCGCGTTGCAGAAGGCCAAGGAGGAGGTCCAGCTTGCCAAGGAAGCAACCGAGGCCGAGAAGAGAGTCGCATACCAACTCGGTGTGGAGGAAACGCAAGTAAGGCTTACCGAGGAGCTATCGGAGGTATGCAGGGACTACTACAGCGTGACGTGGGACAAGGCCCTCAGCGTTGCAGGTGTCCCTGCAAACTCTGTTTGGAAGTTGCCTGGAAGCGTCTTCTATCCCCCAGAGATTCGGGAAGTCCCTACTGATGCCCCAGAATCTTCTAAGCAACTACAGCTATCCCAGATGCTATTCCTTTAACTGAAACTACAAAGAGGTCTAGCCAAGCTGGCGATCAAGGCCAGGGAGCCGAGGGGGAGAAGGGCAAAGGCAAGGGCAAAGGGAAGAAGCTCTTTGCCAAGTCAAAGGATGCCGCCCAAGAGAAGCCAACAGAGGCCGAGAATCAGGGAGTTGACCCCCAGGCCAAGGATGTTCCTTCTTCTCAGCCAAGCCACAACAAAGACCCTCCTGCTGAAGCTTAGCCCCTAGGGTTTCTTTTGTAAAACCATTTGTAGTAGAAGTGCATTTATTTTTATCTTATTTTTATTTAAAGACATCATGTCCACGCGTAATGTATTATCTTTATTACTTAATGAAAATGCTCTTCCTTTCGTCTTTTGTTCTTTTGCCTGATGTGATTTGAATTTTGTTGCATAGCTCTGAGTTGATATGACTGTGCCTTCAATTAGAGTTTACAATAATATTTTGTTTGCTAACCTGGCTAAGTGTCAAGAGTAAAGTTGTGAATTGAACCTTAGGTAATGAGGACTGGCATGCACAAACTTATATCATGTGGAAAAGAAACATAAAAAGAGGTAGACAGTCTGTGTACTGTGCATAAATACAAGTTTAAATTTGCCTTGGATCTGTTTTGGCTTTAAGTCCTGTTTAAACCTCTACATATATGCATTTTAAGATCACAAAAGGCATAGTTTCGTCCCCATATGTGGTTCGAAGGCCTGACTCATTTTAAGATCTGTTTGTTATTAGAGAAGTCATCAGAGGTGGTTAACTTCCTTTAGGCCTATGGTTCGAGGAGCCGCGTTGGACTTAGGTACTGTTTAGTACATGGATAGCTGCCATAAGTTATTAATTTCCCCAAGGTTCGTGGTCCGAGGAGCCATGCAAGACCTTGGTTCTGTCTAATACTTGGATATCTGCCTTAAGTTATTAGTTTCCCCAAGGTTTGTGGTCCGAGAAGCCATGCAAGACCTTGGTTTTGTCTAATACTTGGATATCTGCCTTAAGTTATTAGTTTCACCAAGGTTTGTGGTCCGAGGAGACATGCAAGACCTTGGCTCTGTCTAATACTTGAAAGGATGTCCAAAGTAGTTAATTTCTCTTAAACCTGTGGTCCGAGGAGCCATCCAGGACTTAGGTTCTGTTTAAATACTTGTAAGGATGACAGAGTAGTTAATTTCCCCTAAACCTATGGTCCGAGGAGCCATCCAGGACTTAGGTTCTGTTTAAATACTTGTAAGGATGACAGAGTAATTAATTTCCCCTAAACCTGTGGTCCGAGGATCCATCCAGGGCTTAGGTTCTATTTAAATACTTGTAAGGATGACAGAGTAATTAATTTCCCCTAAACCTGTGGCCCGATGAGCCATCCAGGATTTAGGTTCTGTTTAAATACTGGGCTAGATTGAGAGACAAGAAGCACGAGGCCTTCATACAACAAAAGAACTTATTAAGAAAGGAAATTTCCATTAATAATAGTACATTTTCAGGTTGTTTACATTCCAAGGGCGTGGTATAATATGCTCATCTAAATCTTCTAGAAAATATGCCTCAATACCAGCCACTGAGATGATGCGATATGGCCATTCCCAATTTGGTCCCAACTTCCCCCATGCTGGGATTTTAGCATTGCCTAGAACTTTCCTCAACACTAAGTCCCCAGGCATTAATGGCCTCAACTTTACTTTGGCATCATAGCCTTGCTTGAGTTTGTGTTGGTAGTACGCCAGTTGGACCATTGCTTTTTCCCTTCTTTCTTCAATAAGGTCTAAGCTTTTTTCTAACAGCCCATCATTGCTGCTCGGACAGAATGAGCTAGTTTTTAGTGTTGGAAAACCCGTTTCTAGAGGAATGACAGCCTTGGCTCCGTAAGTCATCGAGAAGGGGGTCTCTCCAGTTGACCTGCGTGGCGTGGTCCGATACGTCCACAAGACATGTGGCAGTTCTTCCACCCACCTTCCCTTCGCGTCATCTAATCTCTTCTTAAGTCCATTCACTATGACCTTGTTAACAGCCTCGGCTTGCCCATTCCCCTGGGGGTAGGCTGGGGTAGAATATCTATTTGTAATCCCAAATTCGCAACAGTACCTCCTAAAGGCCTTGCTATCAAACTAGAGACCATTGTCCGAGATGAGGGAGTGAGGGACCCCGAACCGGGTGACAATGTTTTTCCAGACAAACTTTTTGACATCCATATCTCTGATATTTGCTAGAGATTCAGCTTCGACCCATTTGATAAAGTAGTCAATGCCGACGAACAGATATCTCTTGTTCCCTGCTGCCTTGGGAAATAGCCCAACGATATCTAAGCCCCACTGAGCTAACGGCCAAGGGCTGAACAGTGGATTAAGGATCCCTCCTGGTTGATTTATGTTTAGAGCAAACCTCTGACACTGGTCGCACTTCTTCATGTATTCGTGCGCTTCTTTCTGCATGTTTGGCCACCAGTAGCCTTGGGTGATGGCCCTATAGGATAAGGACCTGCCTCCTGTATGGCTTCCACAGATTCCTTCGTGCAATTCCTCTAGGATTAGTTCTAAGGCCTCGGGGTGTACGCAGAGCAAGTATGGTCCAGAAAAAGAACGTTTATACAGCTTCTGGTCCTCGGATAGCCAGAACCGAGAAGCTTTTCTTCGTATCTTGTCAGCTTCGTTCTTCTCTTCGGGTAAAATGTCTTCTTTCAAAAATAGTACCAAAGGGTCCATCCAACTAGGCCCTACTCTGACGTGGTGGACATGGATCACTTCTCTTTTCGTCACCGAGGGTTTGTATAAATCTTCCACAAGATGACCCAAGGTAGACATTGAGCCGAGGAGGTGGCAAGTGTGGCCAAAGAGTCGGCATATGTGTTTCCACTTCTAGGGATGTGCAGTAAGCTAAAAGAATCGAAACGAGATCGTAGGCACTTAGCTTGGTCTAAGTATTCTTGCATTCTTTTGTCTCTTGCTTCTAACTCCCCATTTACTTGGCCCACAACAAGTCTTGAGTCCGAGAATATGTTTACAGCTTTTCCGCCCAGTTTCTGAACCATGGACATTCCTTCCAGCAGGGCTTCATATTTAGCCTCATTATTCGTAGCCAAGAAGCCTAGTCTTAGTGATTTTTCGATGGTAATCCCTTCAGGGGAAACCAGGACTAGCCCCACACCAGAGCCCCTTTGGTTTGCCGCGCTATCCACATATACCTTCCAGCAAGTGGGCCCTTATAGAGAGATTGCGCCAACTGATTTTTCATCAATGCCTGGCACCCATACTTCTTCTTCTAGCGAGGGTTCAGCAAATTCAGCCACCAGATATGCAAGGACTTGACCCTTAACGGAGGTACGAGGCATGTACTTAATGTCAAAAGCCCCTAAAATCATGCCCCACTTAGCAATTCTCCCGGTATAATCAGCACTCCAAAGTATGAACCTGAGCGGGAATTGGGTTAGAACAATAACTGTGTATGCCTGGAAGTAATGGGGAAGCTTCCGTGTAGCTTGAACCACTGCCAGGATGGCCTTTTCTAGTGGAAGGTAGCGAGTCTCAGCCTCATGCAATGATTTGCTCACGTAATAAACTGGTTGTTGTATGCCGTTGTCCGTTCATATCAGCACTGGGCTTACTGCCTGAGGGGCCACAGCAATGTAGGCGAACAAGACTTCATTGGCCTCGGGACTAGACATGATTGGTGGCTGAGACAAATACTCTTTGAGTTGTTAGAAGGCCAAAGCACATTCTTCGATCCATTCAAATCCCTTCCATTTATTCAACAAGAGAAAGAAAGGCCTACACCTATCCGCCAACCGAGAAATAAAACAGTTTAAAGCAGCAATCATACCGATAAGCTTTTGGACCTCCTTGGGATTCTGAGGTGGCTGCATGCTGTGGACAGCCCTGATTTGATTGGGACTGACCTCGATCCCCCTGTAGGTCACCATATAGCCTAGGAATTTTCCTAATCCTACCCCAAATGAACATTTGGACGCGTTGAGACGCAGCTTGTGTCTCCTTAGAATTTCAAAGATGTCGCCGAGGTCTCTCATGTGTTCGGACACCACTTTACTCTTTACCACCATGTCATCTATATAAACTTTAATGTTTTTACCCAACTGCAGCTCAAACATTCTGGTCATCATTCTCTGGTAGGTGGACCCTGCGTTTTTCAAACCAAAAGGCATCACCTTGTAATGGTAGTTTCCAATGGGAGTGACAAAAACTGTCTTTTCTTGGTCGTCTATGGCCAGGGGTATCTGATGGTATCCTTGAAAGGCATCTAAGAAGCTTAGTCGAGGGTGCCCAGCGGTCGCGTCTACCAACTGATCTATCCGGGGCATAGGGTATAGATCTTTTAGGCAGGCTTTATTCAGATCCGTGAAGTCTACACAGACTCGCCATTTTCCGCTCTTCTTTTTCACCACTACAGTATTGGCCAACCACTTAGGGTAAAAAACTTCTTTGATAGCCCCTGCTTTCTTAAGCTTTATCACCTCTTCCCTAACAGCGTTAGCATGCTCCTTCGACGGACGCTGAGGGGGTTGCTTCTTGGAGGTAACGGATGGATTAACGTTTAGGTGGTGGCAGATAAAGCCCGGATCAACCCCTGGGGCCTTATAGGCATCCCACGCAAACACGTCTACGTTTTCTCTGAGAAAATCGATTAGTTCTTCTTTCTCTCGGGGAGGTAGTTTCGAGCCGATCTGAAAGAACTTTTCCGAATCAATGCCCACAGAAACCTTTTCTAGATCCTCGCATTTTGCCTCCTCGGCTGATTCACCACCGGGCAATGTCGGGGTGGTTGATTGCTATAAGCCACTTTCAGTAGAGGCCGAGGGCTCAGCATTGTGCTGGCGTGAGATGGCGGCCACCATGCACTGTCTGGCCATGGTCTGGTCCCCCATGATCTCTTTGACCTAGCCCTCCCACGGGTACTTCACCTTTTGCTGTAGGGTAGAAGAGACAGCTCCTAGGGCATGAAGCCAAGGCCTAGCTACAATAGCCATATAGGGTGAATAAGCGTCAACTACGATGAAAGCCACCTCCACCACGTCCGAACCTGTTTGTATAGGCAGTCTGATCTGGCCCCTTGGAGTAACGGTCTTCCCTTCAAAGCTTACCAGAGGGGAATCGTATGCCGTTAAGTCCTCGGGTTTTAAATTCAGCCCCTTGTATAGGTCAGGGTACATTACTTCCACAGTGCTGCCCTGATCTACTAGCACTCTCCTCACATCATATCCTCCAATCCTAAGCGTGACAACCAGAGCATCATCGTAGGGCTGGATGGTTCCGACCTTATCTTCGTCCGAGAAGCCCAGCACGGGTGATGCTATCTTCTTGGCCTTTTTGGACTCTCGATCATCATGTTCAGTGGGAAGCCGAGCTACAGACATTACTCTAAAAGGACAAGAGCTGGTCCTTCCCGGGGCGGCAAGAATGACATTTATCGTGTCTAGAGGCGATCTCAAGGAGGTGTCCCTGCGTGTCTCAATATTCGCCTGTCCTTGTCGACCACTGGAATGATGTAGGAGGTTACTTAATCTTCCCTCTCAGACCAGCTGGTCCAAGTGGTTTTTCAAATTCCTGCAGTCCTCAGTGGTATGCCCTGGTTCTTGGTGGTATTGGCAATACAGGTTTTGGTTGCGCTTCATGGGGTCTCCTGCTATCTTATTTGGCCATTTGAAGAACGGCTCATTCTTGATTTTCTCCATAACCTGATGTATCGGATCTCGGAACACAGCGTGAATTGCCTGCGCGTTGGCAGGTCTGGATTGCTCTGCATAGTCTCTCTTCAGTCGGTTGTTATTGTTAAATCGGTCCGACCTGAAGTCCCTCCTCTCCTGAAGGACGACCTTTGCTTTACCCTTATCCAACTGCTGGTCCTCTTCAACCCTTTTATACTTGTCGATTCGGTCCATGAGTTGGCATAGGCTGGTGACGGGCTTCCCTGTTAGGGATTTTCTTAAACCGTGCTCAGTTGGGAGGCCGCTCTTGAAAGTACTGATGACGACGTCATCATAGTTGCCCTCTATCTCGTTGTACATCTCCCAATACCTATCCGAGTAGGCTTTTAGGGTCTCCCTTTCTCGCATGGACAAAGACAGAAGGGAATCCAAGGACCGAAGAACCCTGCTGCTCGTGATGAAGTGAGATCCAAAGGCCTGGGTCAGCTGCTTAAAGGAATCTATGGAGTTTGGCCTGAGGCCATCAAACCATCTCATCGCCATCGGTCCCAGGCTAGACGGAAACACCTTGCACATCAAAACCTCATCTTTGGAGTGGACGGCCATCCTCTGGTTAAACTGGCTTACGTGCTCTACAGGGTCCGTTCGACCGTTGTACATAGTGAAAGTAGGTTGATGGAATCGTCGAGGAAGCTCAGCCCCTTCTATCTTGCGTGTGAAGGATGATTTGGAGATTCGATCCAGGGCCTTGCTCATGGCGTCGTTCACTAGGCCTTTATGGGGCGGACTTCTGTGACTGCACTTATAATGGTGTTCTTCCTCATAGGAAAAGGTCTCACTTGGTGGAGTTCTTGACCTTTGCCTATAATTGTCGTCTTCTTCATCTTTAGTGTCTGAGCTGGAAGGGGGATGCTTCCATTGCGCATGACGTAGTTTCCTTTTCAAGTCGTCGATCTCCTGCTGTAGGGCTCTGTTATCGTCCTGCTTTTGGGATACGTGACTTCTCACCTTAGAATGGCTTCTGCTTGTATGGGTAGTACGTACACTTCCCCCTCGACGTTTGTTCTGATCTCTTTCCTACTCAAGGTTAAGAAAGTTGTCCTGCTGTTGAGAACCTGCAAGCTCTGTTCAGTGTGGACCTGCCTGGTGTGGACCTGATCCCACCATGTTCAACCGTTGCACTCGTTGAGGCACAAGTTCTCCCCACAGACGGCGCCAATTGTAGGGTCACAATTTGAGACCCAAGCCAAAATGTATGGAGTTTTGGTCCAATGAGCCCAATACAATGAATTTGTAGAGAATGGGTCAAAGAACTAGGTCCTAGTGGGTTGGACAACGGCTCGTATTTGACTAAATGACAATCAAACACAAATAAGAGATGTTGATGTCAATGGACTTTCAGTCCGAGGAGACCACAATTATTGTATATTGATCACAGTTGGATATTAAGACAATTTAGATTGCTACAGTGTTCTCTCTCTATTTTTCCGATCCCTTTCTCATGGGGGTTCTTCCACGTTATATAGCTTATTTCTGATCATCTTGACCCTACACTTGTTGATCATCTGAATCTCTACTTGAGTGCCCATCCCATCAGACACCCCTTTCAACCTTTTGTGAGTTGTGGTAGCCAAGGCAGCACTGTTCAGAGGTCCTCTCCACATTAATGCGGCCAGGAAAGTAGCTGCATTGCATTTAATGCAGTGGTAACAGCTTTTCCTTAGATATTTTGAGTCTCCTTCCCTCTCACATGTTCATGAGGCACGCTTCAATTGCTAGAGTGTATACTTGGATTATATTCGCCGTGTCCGAGGAATAATTCCTCCTCGGATCTCCTTCCCTTCATCTCCCGCTTATCAGATTTTTACTGGGAATCATTTGATAGTTATTTCCTCCTCCTCGGACTTGTTAGTGTCCTCGGACAAGGCCCAAGGCCCAATACATTATTTTGGGCCCTAGCCCCTACAATAGAGAACATGAAATTCATCGATTAGATTTTCAAAATATGTAACAATGTTAATTCATTTAGTAAGAGTGACTACAACTAAGTTTGTAGCCAAATTTTGTTCTTAAACTTTGGTCCTTTTAACAATATATTAAGTCCTTGCAAATAAAAATAAAGAGTCCAAGAAAATTTTTATTTAACTAAACTTTTGAAGAGATGTAGTTTGCAACATTAATAATGAGACTATCATGTAATAATTTCAAAATCATATACTATATAATAAAAGTTGGGCTTAGAAGCCATGGTTGTGCCAAGTGGCTTCACCAAATTGCAGAATTTTTTTTAGATTTTTAGATTTAAAATATATATATATATATAATTTTTCTTTCCCTATAATTTCTAAGTTGATAAAAATCTTAATTTGATTACAATTCAAATTCTTCATCTAATCCATCTAATCCTTATTTTTTTAAGTGTAGTGTATTATAATCCAAATTCTTCATCTAATCATTTTTTTTTTTAATTACTACACTGCACGTACAAAGAAAAAAATTTATATAAATAAAAAAAAAAAAAAAACCACTTTCATTGGGAGGATATATACACGGCGAGGAATTGATAATAAATTTGTTATCTACTTTTTTTCAAATATATTTTGTTTTAATTTATTTTTTTGGATAAATATCAAATTTTTGGATTAAAAAAAAAGAAGCTAATAACAACATGGTTTTTACAGTATAAGAGAAAAAAAAAATTGTAATTAACGTTAACGACTTAATTTTTATGGTATTTGATTTTAAATAAATTCCTTCTTTTTTTTCTTATATCAACTTCATCACAACTTTCATGGAGAGGATATATACAAGGGAAGGAATTTATAATAAATTTGTTATCTACTTTTTTTGAAATATAGGAATTTTGTTTGTTGGATAAATATAGGAATGATTATGGATAATGGTTTTTTTATACCATGACTCTCATCTTTAGATTTTCAAGTCACTATAAATAATAAGGCCAAGTTCATGATTTTTTTATTATTAATATTTTGAACGTCCAAGTATCTATCATTTTTTAGGGTTATTTGTTATTTGTTTATTGTTTAATTTTGTTTTTTTTTATTATTATTCATGTTTCTTTTTTTCAGGGATTTTCCTTGAGGTTTTAAAGCACTTGATCAAACAATACTCTTGGTATTGTGTTTTTCTCAAAAAGATTTCTTGAAGTTTATATTTACACCTTCTTTTTTTTTTTTTGATAGGGTGAAATTCGGTGCCTCCTACCTAACTTTCAAAGACAAAAATTCAATTATTATGTAAGTTTATCTACTTTTATTTTTTAATGTTTAGTAATTTGGGTTGTTCATAATTATTAACTGTAAGGACACGATTTGGCGCGACCCAAGAACGATACTGGGTTCGCACGTAAATAGGCCCTCACAATATCATTTATAGAGCGTGGGTTTGAAAGGCTAGGCCTTGGTCACCAGGCGGTGGGTTTTTCGTGGTGTGGTGTTCATACATGGTTAAGTTTTCTTCACCCCTGGAGTCTTTCTCCTGGAGGTGGGCTGGGAGGCTCTAGTTTTGGCCATTTTTCCCAGCCCCTTTGCTAGATTACTTACTTTTCCTTTTATACTAGCCCGCGTTCACTGTCCTTCGTCCACGTGTAGGGTCAACTTTTCCAAGACTGATACTTGTCCCATCAGCCCATACCCAAAGTCGTTGGGGGTGGTTGTAAAAGCCGAAGGATACTGTTCTGTCAGGTGCAGAGTATTGAATGGCAGTAAGGGCAGCTGTCCTTGGATATTTTAGATTTTCTTTCAAGCTTAGTCCTATACCGTTTTTGCCCCTCTCTCCGGTGAGATTTTGGGTCTGCCGAGGACTGAATTGTCCTCGGCTGTATCCCAAGGCTATCTTGTGTTTTATATTATCGAACTTGGGCCATAGTCCTCCTCGGCTTGGGCCTTTGGACTCCCCACGGGTAAATGGGCCTGGCCCATAAATTATTTGGGCCCCACATTAACTATTACATTGAGGTTACCACTTAAATATGCTTTCAATTATTATTTTTTTAATTATTGAATTCAAGATTTTTCATTTAAATATGCACTTGAGCTTTAATTATGCAAACTCCTTTTGTATTTTTTTAGGAATCTCCTTTTATATTAGTTTCATAGTTATCTACCATATTCCATTCAATTAATTTTGAACTTATATATTATTTTATTTATTTATAGAAAATTAATCTTGCACAATATGTATTCATTATATAATTTAAAGGAAAATATTACTTTTTTTAAAAAAATAGAGTAAAAGACTACTTTATTTTTATTATCTATTTAATTTTAATTGAAATAAAAATTATTATTTTTATTTCCATTAATTTACATATGATTTTTGATTAAGCCGTGCATCGCACGGGCATAATACTAGTAATAATAAAAATTATAGAAGGAAATTGTAAGATTTTATTTATTTGCATGTGTGTGTGTGTGTGTGTGTGTGTGTGTGTGTGTTTTTTTTTTGTTAATGTATGAAGTTCTCTTTTTACTAGATTTTGTATAATTTAAGTTTCTTAATGACCACCCTCAAAAAAATTCCTGAAGCCGCCACTGATCAAGATCATGTCAATGACACTTTGTAAAGCTCAAATTTATTATTGTATTAATGAGTGATGTCAGAATATTAAAAATTGGACTATAACTTAAATTAATGTAATTTGTGATGTACATTTTATTACATATTATTGTCTTACGATTGGGGCATGTACATTTTGCACACCAACACAAAATCAGAGTATAATATATATATGTGTAGTTTTCCAACTCAACAATCACGAGTACGGCATAATTATTTTATTCAATTTAGAAGTATCTCAACCATTTTTTAATATGGGCAATAATATTATAATATTAAAAATCAATATTGCAGACTTTAAGTAGGATTTGATATTTTATTTTTTATTTTTTGTCAAGGATATTTCGAAAATGAGTGAGGATTTTTATGTTTTTTATAAAATAAAAAAAATTTTATTTTTTGTCAAGGATATTTCGAAAATGAGTGAGGATTTTTATGTTTTTTATAAAATAAAAAATAAAAAAAATAAAATAAAAACTGAGGATTTGGGCATAGTTGGGCCAAAACTTAGCCCAGAAAACTCGACCAACTTCACCTTTACGTCCTGGAATCGGAAACCTTAATCAGACGCATCTGTCTAATTCGTCACCCAAAATGTCTGAAATTATGGGGGTTGGTGTCAAATTCATATGGAATGATTGATCAATTAATATCACTCATTCCGTTTACTTTTATTGTTTTGTTGTAATTGTTTTTGTTAATGGCGGCCTTCCTCCCCCAGATTCCAACGACAATTTAATTGTAGTTTGCTATTGAAAACTATTTTCATTGACTTAATTGTTAAACAAACTATGGTTCATGTCACTGAAAATATAATTATAATTCCCTGGACATTTCACGTAGCTTTCTAATAAGTCAAATATCCTAGAACTAAACTTATACTTTTTTCTTTCTTTCTTTCTTTTTTCAACTTAAGATCCTCAAGGTTAAGAACGGCAACGGGATGGATCAAATTAGGGATTCTCCTTTGAGATAGAGAAAACCCGCAAAGGGCAGGAGCAGGGAAAGTCAAGAACAAGATGGGTTTGAGGTATTTTGCCATCTTATGAGGTAGATTTGATATTAAAAGGTAAAGATGAAAAAGAAAAAAGAATGGCAATTGAGAGAGTGCTAAGAGAGAGTGAAAGCAATTATTTTGAGAAATGGTTATAAGATATATAGAAAAATAAATAAATTAAACAAGATATGTATAAAATATTTAAAAATTTATATAAAAAATTTAAATATATATTAAATAAAAGTATATATATATATATATATATATATATATATATATATATATATATAAACATTTAGAATTGGGCAAGACAAGGTAGAGCAAGTAACACTTGTACCTCTTTGTCTTTTCACCTATTTTGGTTGGGAAAAACTCATGCGGGGTAGAATGAGTCAAGCAGAGTGGAAAATTTTTGTCATCCCATCCCAAGGGGAGGATTAAAAGGAAGGAACGTCTCCATTAAATTATTATAAATTATTACAACCTTAGAGTAGTCAATTTTCCATGTAAGCATTGTTGTATATATAGGAATATAAAGTCATTAGACTTTTCCTCGCTGCAATGGAGAGAGAAACTCAAGAACGTTCTAGAGAAGAGGAGGCAGAGCTGAAGCGCAGTACCAAAAAAGTTAAAGATTCACACCCTTCCTTCGGTGATGGATCATTCAAAGATAAGCTTCTCGGGGATTTGCCTGGTGCTTACGCACAGGCTTTTCGGTTCAACCCTCTGGAGGAGGATGAAACTTTTTCTGATGATGAAGTGAATGACGATGTGGATGAGCTAACTGAGGTGTTGCTGCTGTGCGCTTCTCAGGTGGTGATAAAGCTCGTCTTAGAGGTAGATGGGCTTTCGCTCTTATCATTAAACCCTTTGGTAGGAATGTGGGTTTTCATTTCCTGCATAATAAGATACTGGCTTTATGGAAACCTGCGGGCCGTATGGAATGCATTGATCTTGAGTTTGGTTTCTACCTGATCAGATTTGGTCTAGCTGAGGACTATGACAAAGTCCTAAGGGAGGGACCTTGGTTTATTGGTGGTCAGTTCTTGTCTATCAGAGCTTGGGAACCTTACTTTAAACCGTCCACTGCCAAATGCTCTTCTGTAGCAGTATGGGTGCGATTCCCAGAATTACCGATTGAATTTTTCGAAATAATGGCTCTCAAGGAAATTGGTAAAGCCATCGGCCCTGTGCTTAGGATAGACACACACACTGCCTCTGAGGCACGTGGTCGCTTTGCTCGCATCTGTGTACAGGTTAATCTTGATAATCCTCTGATCCGAACCATCATGATTGGTAAATTTGCCCAACCGGTCATCTATGAAGGTTTGAACACGCTCTGTTTTTCCTGTGGCAGAGTTGGTCACAAAAGGGAAGCTTGCCCTTTTTTGGTGCATGCAGGGGTGCATGTGGACTCAACGGAGATGAACACTTCTGCACCTTCACCACCTTCCCCCACTCGCAATGCTACGTCTGAGACCTACGGTGATTGGACCCTAGTTTCTAGAAGAAAGGACAAGTTTCCTAAATCTAGGGCCCATCCCGTGACCAAAGATCAGCCCCCAAACCCGCGAAAAGGTGTTTCAAAAGCTGCTCCCTCATTTCAGTCTCCATCACGTGGGACCAGGGAAGCCAAAAGAAAGAGCCCAGCTGGGCATTGTGACACTATTCCTCACCCCAAGCCTTCCCATACTTCCTGTGAGATGGGACGTGACTCTGATGTGTCTGGCCATACATCTCTTGAACAACCCCCACCGCCCATTACTTTCTCATTTGGTGAACCCCACTCCCCAAAAATATCACCGAATCCCAAATTTTCTTCTTCACCTACACACGCACCCAACCCCAAACTTACTCTGAATAAACATGGCAAACGTAACCAGCTCAAAGGGAAAGGAGAAGCCTCTTGTGAGCCCAGAAACACAGGAATGGGGAATATTCTACAAAGGGAAGATCATTGTCATCTCAAGCAACACGATCGCCGAAATCAAAGCAACCCCAACCCACATCATGGGATACTTCGAGGAAGAACTGATGATGGCTTGGAGCCACATTTTTCCACTCACGCCGGAGAGCAGGAGGAACGGCTATCTCCCTCTCTCGGACCCAGCATGGTTCAACTGGCACAACCCTTGGTGGAACTTCCTAACAGACAGGCCGTCACGAAAGGAGAGTCAGATCTTGGGCTGGAGAGGGCTTCCCTCAAGATCAAGGGAGCTAATCTTGGGAGACTTAAGCCGACCAGACACCCTATTGGAGAGGAGAATGTTTGTGGACAAACCCATCACAGTCAACATCATGGGCGACATGGAAGGAAGGAAGATTATTCAGGTCTTTGCCCCGATCCAAACTTTCAGTTTGGTAGTCAGTCAACGGGAATGCATGATGGGAGTGATGGAACACGTGTTGGTGCTCAGGCAGGGAGAGGGGTTCAAGAAGACTCTTCTGAAGGAAATGGGATGGACCATGATGGACCAGATGAGGACACTTCCTCCAATTGATGAGTGTCCCGACTCAAACCTCCATTTATCAATGAATATTATATTATGGAATTGCAGGGGTGCAATGAACCCCAACTTCCATCAATCGGTGGATAATATCATTAGTTGCCACTCTCCCTCAATGATGATAATCACTGAAACTCGAGTTGGTGGAAATAGGGCGAAAGAAATTACTGACAGACTTTCCTTTGATGGAGCGGCACATGCTGATACTGTAGGCTATGCTGGAGGTATTTGGGTTCTTTGGTACACCCACGTCATGGATGTCACCATTCTTGCATCTACGGAACAGGAGATACATGCAGTTATTACGGTACATTCTTCAAACCTGTCTTGGCTCATTACTGCTATTTATGCAAGCCCTAGATATAGGGAAAGACGTATCTTGTGGGATAATTTAAATCAAGTTGCTACCCTTCATAATTTGCCATGGCTAGTGTTAGGAGACTTTAACGAAATCCTATCGAGTGAAGATAAGCTTGGGGGGAGACCTATTAATATGTACAGAGCCTTGGTATTTCAACAATGCCTAAATTCTTGTAATCTTCTGGACTTGGGTTTCCAGGGACCTAGGTTCACCTGGGTTAATAAAAGAGACTTCCTAGCCTACATTCAAGAACGAATTGATCGATGCTTTGCTAACGCTAGCTGGCGAACTATGTTCCCTGAGGCCTCGGTTTATCATCTGACGAGGCTGCATTCTGACCACTGCCCTGTTCTTCTTAGCCTCAACCCAAGCATTGGGAACCATACTAATAGACCGTTTAAATTCCAACCTATGTGGCTTTCTCACCCCCTTTTCAAAAAACTTGTCGAGGATAATTGGAATGATTCCTTGTCTCTTCAAGCCAATAACTTAGCCTTCACTAATGCAGCCAGGGTGTGGAACAAAGAAGTTTTTGGCAATGTTTTTCATAAAAAGAGCAGACTAGAAGCTCGTATCAATGGCATTCAGCATGCTCTAGCTAGTAACCCGAACCAATTCCTTATTAATCTGGAAAGGATTTTGTTAAAGGAATACAAACTTATCCTTCAACAGGAACATGATCTTTGGGCCACCAAATCGAGATACAATTGGGCTATTCTTGGCGATAGAAATACCTCCTTTTTTCATACCTCTACTATTGTTAGAAGGAAAAGAAATAGGATAGACAAAATCATTGATAGCTCGGGTAATTGGGTGCATGAGGCAAATGAGGTTGCCGATGTTGTTAGAAGAGGATTTATGAAGCTATTCTGTACTGAGAAGCATAGTGCTCCTAGAAATTTTTGGGTGCTACCCAGTTGGTCTAATGTCCTGTCTGAGGAAGCCTTGTTGTCCCTCAACCACCCCATCTCTTCAGAGGAAATTAGGGATGCCCTGTGGTCCATTAAGCCTTTCAAAGCCCCTGGACCGGATGGTCTCCATGCAAGCTTTTATCAAAACTCTTGGGCTATTGTCCATGAATCAGTTGAAAAGGTGGTTTTTGAGGCTTTTCAGACTAGCTCCATCCCTGAATACCTTAATCAAACCTTGCTGGTCCTAATTCCCAAATGCCTGTCCTGAATCCATTAATCACTTCCGTCCTATAAGCCTTTGCAACACAGTTTACAAAATCATATCCAAACTCATTGTCCATAGACTTAGACCCTTTCTAGACCAAATTATCTCTCCCCTCCAATCTGCCTTTGTTCCTGGGAGACGAGGTATGGACAACATGATCATTGTTCAAGAACTTATCCACACCCTCAGTTTAAAGAAAGGAAAATCTGGTTTCATGGCAATCAAGATTGACCTAGAAAAAGCCTACGATAGGCTAGATTGGAACTTCATAAGAGATATGCTAAATCTGTTTAAATTTCCTCCTCACTTGATAAAGCTTATCCTAAGTTGTGTTTCGACTACATCCATCTCCGTTCTTTTCAATGGAGGTAAGCTGGACCCGTTTCTACCCTCGAGAGGTATTAGACAGGGGGATCCCCTTTCCCCATATATTTTCATCCTGTGTATGGAAATGCTAAGTCTCTTCATTCATGACAAATGTTCTAACAATCTGTGGGACCCCTTGAAGGTAGCTTGTGGCGGACCTGCCTTCTCCCATCTGTGTTATGCTGATGATATTGTTCTCTTTGCCAAAGCTGACCTCAAAAATAGCCAAAGCATCAAAGATGTGTTAGAGTCGTTCTGCGAGCTATCTGGCCTCAAAGTTAATTTGTTAAAATCCAAAATATTCTTCTCTCCCAATGTTTCCCAGATTTCCCGGGATTCTATCTGTGAAACCATCGGTTTTGAAGCAACCTCAAACTTAGGGAAGTACCTGGGGTTTCCCCTAAAGCAGCCAGGTTCCACTGGGCATGACTTTGACTTCATCATTGATAGGGTGAAAAGTAAGTTGGCTGGATGGAAATCTAACCTTCTATCAATGGCTGGGAGATGTGTCCTCGCTAATTCTGTTACCTCAGCCATTCCGGCCTATATTATGCAAGGCACAATCCTTCCTGCCAGAATTCATAATGCTCTTGATAAAATTAACAGAAATTTTATTTGGGGATCCACTGAGGTTAAAAGGAAAATTCACCTTGTTGGTTGGGATAAAGTGACTAGCCAGAAAGAGGAGGGAGGCTTAGGAATTAAAGCTGCGAAACAGAAAAATCTGTCTCTTACAACCAAGTTATGTTGGAGATTCAAAAATTGTAAAGGGGAGCTGTGGGCTGAAACTCTCAAAAGGAAATACTTGAATAGAAATCACCCTCGCAAACATGGGTTCTCTAGAACTTGGTCGGCCATCACCAAGAGTGAGGAACTATGCACCAAAGGATCTCACTGGATTATTGGCAACAACAGTAACTTGTCCTTTTGGTATGATAAGTGGACCACTTTTGGCTCTCTCAGGCAGTTGATACAGGGTCCACTCACCCTTGCTGAAGAAAACCTTATGGTAAAGAACACCATGGCTGATGGTCAATGGGATTGCTCCCAAATATCCTTTGTAATTCCTGATAGTTGGTTGCTGATTTTGAAAGCCATTCCCCTTAGAAAAACCTCTGTTAGCAAGGATATTCTCTGCTGGGATGGGAAAGCCAAAGGCCTTTTTGACTCTAAACATGCCTATAATCTGGCTTTTGGGGAGGTAGGTCCTACTTTCTCCTTTGATGGTAGATGGATTTGGAAACTCAATTGTTACCCCAAGATGCATTTATTCATTTGGAAATGTATTCATAATAGTCTCCCAGTTAAAAATACTCTTCATCACAGAGGCCTCACTGAAAACCCCTCATGCATTCACTGCTCTCAAGTGGAAGACATTTCTCATGTCCTTAGGGATTGTCATGTAGCCAAAAGGTTCTGGATTGAGGCAGGGATCCCTGCTAATGACCCTGAATTCTTCTCTTCTCCTTATAATAGATGGCTTAAATCTAATGCCCTCACTAGTAGCACTATTCCTAATAAATCCTTTACCTGGGACATCTTCTTCCTTTTTGGCATCTGGAACCTTTAGCTTCAAAGAAATAGATGCAACTTTCAACACTCTAATCTCAAACCTTCTTTGTTGAGTGATGTTGAAACTCTTGCATCTGAGTTCTCTTGTATTGTCATTCCCCAAAGGCCTGTCTATGAAAAACACTTAATTCAGGTTAGATGGAAACTCCCAAGCCCAGGATGGTTTAAATTAAATACAGATGGGTCAGCCCTGGGCTGCCCAGGCCCGGCAGGTGGGGGTGGACTCATCCGGGATGATCATGGTAGATGGGTGAAGGGATTCCTTAGAAGAATTGGTAAGGTCAGTAGCCTTGAAGCTGAGTTATGGGCTATCCGGGATGGCCTCATTCTCTGCAACCAGCTTCTAATCCAAGAGTTAATTATAGAACTTGATGCTAAAGCTGTTATTAGCCTTCTAACCTGCAATACAGAGTCCTTTGCTCAATATGCTCCTCTTATTGATGACTGTAGGAACATGCTACACCGGCAACCTTTGTGGAAGATCCAGCACTGCTATAGGGAATCTAATGCTTGCGCCGATGCTTTGGCCAAGAAGGCAGTCTCTAGTCATCTAGATTTTTGTATATTAGACACTCCGCCTGTGGAGTTGTCCCAACTTCTGATGCAAGACCTTTCTGGTCTTTTTTGTAATCGAATTTGTAACTACACAGCCCCTGTGGCTGTTGTTTAGCTTTTCAATATATTCCAGGTTTACCAAAAAAAAAAAAATATATATATATATATAGGAATATACAAATATAAGTTGTAATATATATATACATATATATATACATATATATATATATATATATATATATATATATATATATATATATATATGAATGATCTTACTTTGGAAGCAACAAAATAAAGAGAAAAATGAAAACTAAAAAACAAGGTTTTAGTGGCTGAGGCCTAAGGCTCGCTTGGGCGAGGCCACGGTGCAACACAAAGTTTGTTCAAGAAACCAAATACATAGATTGAGAAATAGAACAGTATTAAAAGGACTTTAGGGAGCCCATTTGAGTGAGGCTTGAGCAAATAACGAGTAGATTATATGTGTCATTACGAGCCAGAGTGAGATAGTAAGGCCACTAGAGCAAGATAGTTGTATAAAAATGAGGGAAATGAGACTAGTGATGATAATTTTGCCCTGCTCCGCTTGACCTGCTCCTTCTCACTTCACCCCACGCAGGTTTCCTTACCCCGCAAAGGTGGTGAGGCAGGGATGGGACGAGATTTTAGCCCCGCACCACGGACAGGGTGGAGATGGGTTTAGACTTTTTAAACCCAACCCACTCTACCCCGCCCCACATTGATAAGAGTTAAATTGTAAATTTTTCATACCTTAAAACCTTACTATTTAAACAAATATATCATCAACTTATTTTATTCTACCCAACAAGGTTTTTTGCCTCTCTTTTTTTTTTCTTTTTCTTTTTTCCTCTAGTAAAGTTGGAAATAAGGTACCAATTTTAACATTTTCTTTTTTCTTTATTATAAACAAATTTATATTCTATTGAATCATTGATTTTGTATTATGAGTTTTTTTTTTTTTTGTGATATTATCTTGTTAAACACTTTAATAATATTATTCAGTTTTTGCTAAAAATTAATTTGATTTGATAGAATAAATTTATTTTTAATTTCCAGTATATTTTTATTAACAAAACAGGTTTTATTAAAAACAATTGTAATAGTTGTGAACAAATTAACAACAAGTAAAGTTTTACGGGGTGGGGCAGGCCTTCGTGGGGCCCCAAGGGACGGGGATGGGGCAAGAAAATTTTCCCTATCATGCGGGGTGGGGCGGGGATGGGGTAAAACTCCTGCTAATAGTTTAGCACACTCTTTGTTGTTACTATGGGGTCCAGAAGCATAAGGAGATTTTACTCGTTGGTGTCAATTAGGCGGTGTGTGGACTTTTGTTGCTCTCCACGGCGCTTTCGGACTAATAGGTTTCATGTTACATCAATTTGAACTTGCTCGATCTGTTCAATTGCGACCTTATAATGCATTCGCATTCTCTGCTCCAATTGCTGTTGGGGAAAACAAACAAAACAATTTTATTTTATTTTAATAATATTATAACAAATCTAACTTATTATAACTAATACTAAATTAAATAAAATAATAAATAAACAGAGTGCTCCTATTCAAAATGCCTTGAGATCTTCAACCAATTCTATGCCTTAATCCAAGAACTTGTTCAGAAATACTGTAATGAAAGGATTGTCCAATTCCTATAGAATCTATCATTAAAATACCCCTAGAGGGGGATAGGGCTAAGTAGAGCGAAAAAGATTTTCCATGAGATGGGAAATGAAAACTATTAGCCTCACACGATGATGTCGTGGAAGCTTGAAGAAAAGTACACACGATGCTCTCTTAATAGAACAGAAACTAAACTGTTAGTTTCTGATAGTAAACATCGAATCCACAAGAGGTTCCCTGAATTCACAAGAAGAATAAAACTGAAATCCACCATAAGAAAATTTGACAAAACGTTTATGTTTATTGATAATAGTCTGATTTGCCTTTGACAGCTACAAAACATATAAATACTAAGAAAAACGTCTAAAAAACTAATTCGCATTAATTACACGATTAGGTGACAAAAATACCAAATTTTACCAAAAATGGCAAAATTGAGTTAAATGCAAAATCATAAACTACTAACTTTAAGAGTCGTCCCAAAACAGACGAGACCTTATTCTTATTTTTAAACTAAAAGTTATTAAGGAAAAACAAATATTACTATAAATAGCAAAAACATTGTTTTTGGGGCCTTGATAAAGGAATTTGCCTAAATTTTAGCGACGTTCATGGCATCATGATTCTAGATCAAAACGCCGTTTCCCTTCAACCTATCAAATTTCATGCAATTCCGACACTGTCACCACGATGGCTTTTACTGGCACCCTCTTTTGATCTTGCATTAAGACTTCCTGCGTCCCTACTACTTCAAGAAGGCATGTGCTATCTGTTCTACATCACACGAGGTTTCACTAAGATTTCAAATAGCTGTCCCGAATTCAAGATGATTCCAAAACCATGCGGGGTGGGAGCGAAGACCCCATCCTTTGGACTTACCCCGCTCCATTGCCATCCCTAAATAAGACATTTTCTTATCTCTAAAGTGATCATTCATTAATGCCCTTTCAAATAGGCCTCTTCCTTGTTTATTGGCTTCCATCTTTCTTTCTTTTTTTTCTTTTTACATATTTTGCACATTTGAGAAAAATTCTCATAATTCTTCAAGTTTGTTGCTAAAAGAGTTATAGCTTAGTTGTAATCTGGAGACAGATTTACCCATAGCTAATTAGCAAACTCTTTGAGTGGGAACAAATATTATCTTAAAAATAATGAATCATTTGTGCCTTTAAGTCATTCCATTGGGTTCATTTCCATTATGTTACTCCTATTATCCCCTAACAAGTGTGCCATACCAACAATTAGAAAGCTCTCTCTCTCTCTCTCTCTCTCTCATGCCTTTTTTTCATAAAACAAAATATGGTTAGTATATTTAGTTATTTACACTAAAACAAAAACAAAACAAAATACTAGTTGACTAATTATTTAATTTATAAAAAATAAGATATCATTAAAAAAGACTCCAATTATAAAGTACATGCTGTATTCCTAGGTCTTATCTATATTGATAAAGAAGTGGCTCATGTACCAATCAATACCATCAACTTCCCATAAAAATAAAAATAAAATCAATACCATCAATTTTTTTTTTTTTTATGTATCTTTCATGTGGATTGCTACATCACACAGGTTATAAGGTTAAGGTGATGCTTGCCATGAAATCATCAGGAAGACATTTGTGCCCGAAGCTCATTGGAGGATGTTGCCAATTTTTGGGTCATTCGGTATTAATTTTAAACTGAGTAGCACTTGGAAATTGATTGGGATTGGGCAGGCCCATCCGTAGGACTTGGGCATATATCATGCGAGTGAACCCATGGACAGCTTCGCTATAGTAAACCGCAACCCAGCTTGATTCGGTTTGCACTTTGCATTATAGCAAATGGATCCGGTAAACGGAGCTGGTTTTTTTTTTTTTTTTTTTTTTTTTTTTTTAATTTATTGGAATCAATAAGTTTTATTTATTTATTTGATAGATAACAATAAGCTTCTTCTAAGAGTTGCATAATGATTTTTTTCTTTAGAAGAGAGTCATGTAACATTCGGTTTATTTTATAAAACATGTTAATAGGTGTACAAGGACTTGGTTTAGGTCCAGTGCATCCAGTGCACTGGACCCGATCAGATGGTGACACGTGTCCAAAAGTGGACACATGTCATCATCTCAACGGGTCCAATACTACTGGACACTGGACCTAAGCCTGATCCGGTGTACAAATGCACTCCTTTAAGGGAGAATCTAACATATCTCATTGTACTGGAGGGAAGTATAAAAAATAAATAAACAAAGAATTTTGTTAATGGGTATATTCGGGCATATGGGTCCACTACATTGGAAAGCAACAAAAGTAAATAAACAAATATTTATTATAATAAAAAAAAAATTCAACCTTAAGCATTCATTAACCCGAATTATAAACAAATATCAATTTTGATAAGATTTTTTTTTAGAGATAGTTTCAATCTTAACCAACACTTCCATGCTCCTTAATTGGACCCTTTGTTTATTGAGTAATGTTATCTACATAATAAATTGGACAATTTTTTTCATATATGTTGTGTTGACAAACTTTCACTAATTCCCACCCATCAAGTATAAAAAGCAAATAAACAAAGGATTTGGTTAATGAGTACATTTGTGCATATGGGTCCATTACATTAGAAAACAACTAAAAGAAATAAAAAAAATATTTAATATAATAAAAAAAATCAACCTTAACCACTGCTTTTTAGCATTCATTAACCTAAATCATAAACAAATATCAATTGTGATAAGATTTTTTTTTAAGAGATAGTTTATCTTAACCAACACTTTCACACTCTTTAACTAGATACATAATAAATTTGACAACTTTTTTCATATATGTTGTGTTGACAAACTTTCTTCATATATGTTGTGTTGACAAACTTTCACTGATTCCATCCCATCAAATATAAAAAACAAATAAACAAAGGATTTGCTGAATGAGTATATTTGTGCATATGGGTCCATTACATTAGAAAACAACAAAAATAAATAAACAAATATTTAATATAATAAAAAAAAAATCAACCTTAGCCACTGCTTTTTAGCATTCATTAACCTGAATCATAAACAAATATCAATTGTGATAAGAATTTTTTTTAAGAGATAGTTTATCTTAACCAACACTTTCACTCTTTAACTAGATACATAATAAATTTGACAACTTTTTTCCAGATATGTTAAGATGGAACAACTTATTTAGCTAAAATTGAATTTTTTTTACTAAAAGTACGATAGATAAAGCTAAAAAGTAGCTGAAATAGTAGGGTAGAACACATGAAAAGTACCAAAAAATTCAATAGGACCCATGAATAGTAGCAAAAAAAACTAAATAGTAAAAAAAACTAACTTTTTAAGCCAATTCCAAACGCAACTTAAGTTGATAATTTGTCACTTAAATCCATTACTAATATCATTTATTTACATACCATTAATAATTTGTCACCGCAACATAATTGTGTCCTTAGAATTTCTCTTGTTTATACCATCGCACACTCTTGGTGCGATGATCGCTCCACGAGTATAAGTGCTTGTGGGGTGTGGAGTGTAAGGGCCGGAGTTCAAGTCTCCTAAAGGAAACTTTACACACATATACACTTAAATTAAGATAAAGTAGAATTTCTATGTTATATAAAAAAATTATTAAAAAAAAAAAGAATTTCTCTTGTTTATTACTTTTTGACTAGTTTTCACTTTTCAATATAGGGGCTAGTAAGAATTTCTCTATGTTAGGGCTTGTTTGGATGGAGAGAAGAAGGAGGGAAAGAAGAAAAGAGTAGAGTACAATTAGCTAAAAATATTCTAATTTTGAATTAAATTTATTCTAGTCTCCCTCCTTCCCTTCCATCCAAACGGATTACCAATTAGGTACACGTGACCGAGTGGTACTGTAGAATTCAATTAATCATCTTAATTTTAATCTTATTAACTGTCTCTGTCTTACATCATGTTACGACAGTGTTGGACTTGGACGCATCCGCTAAAAGCTGAGTTGGTGGGTGGCTCAATTCCGAACTCCAATTTTAAGTCCAAATCGTGACTTACAATAGAGTCTCTTCGGATAAACATGGCATCACCGTCGGATCACAAGGCCAACATTATCGACGGCAAAGCCATCGCCCAAACCATCCGCAATGAAATCGCCGCTGAAGTCCACCAACTATCGCAAAAACACGGCAAGGTATATACAATGTTTTTTGCCTTCAAAAATTACTTAACTTTGATTTTGGAACTATATTTCCGTCTGGGATTTTGCCATTTTTTATTTTTGTTTTTCAAATTAGGAACCTTTAATGAGATTCGTTTATCTTTAATGAGACAGAAATGCAGTTTTTATTTTTGGGATTTTTTTTTTTTTTTTTGGGACTTATTTCCTTATGGAACTGATGAATTAGTGCAATAAATACTATGCAAGAGACTTGAACTTATGGGACAACCAAACAGGCCCTAAAGATTCTGACTTGCAAAAGCAAAACCCAGAATGGGCTTGTCTTCTATAAATCATGTATTGAAAGAGTTGAGGGAATTAGTTCAACTTTAAACTAGTCTAAATTTGTATGTGAATTGTCTAAAATCATTGATAATTGCGTATTAATCTGCTTATGGAAACATTTATACCTGGAAGCAGAGATGAGAAAATAAGAACAAGGTCTATATTTTACAAAATATTGACAAATACATTAAAATTTAAAACCTTATATAGTATACATGGTTGGCCCAGTTCTATGATTTGGCAGATACTCCTTAATGTTGTACTAGGATGAGGTTCTGTTGTAGTGTAGCATTTCATGACAGATTGGCCAAGAGTCTTGTAACTCAACTAACACTTCTTAGCGTTTCGTTTCCAATAGAGACATTCATGGAACTATTGAATTATAGAAAGGCATTTCATGAGGGATTGTAAACTGGGATTTTGATAATTGATACTTCTCGTACTTGGTACGGTCAGGTCCCAGGGCTGGCTGTAGTGATCGTGGGCAACAGGAAGGATTCTCAAAGCTATGTGAATATGAAGAGAAAGGCGTGTGCTGAAGTTGGGATTAAGTCTTTTGACATAGACCTTCCGGAGCAAGTTTCTGAAGCTGAGTTGATCGCTAAAGTTGATGAGTTAAATGCAAATCCTGATGTACATGGTTGGTCAGTTTTTAATGTATATACATGAATTTGATGTTAAATCATCTTGAACTTTGTGAAAATTTATTATTGATTTTGTTCAAGTTAAATACATGATCATTGAATTAGAGTCGATAGTGTTTGACTGAAAACTCTGATCTGGGGACCTTTTGTGATGACAACATACAAATACACAAACCAAGGAGAGAAAAACCCATGTGTTCTTCTCTGCTATAGGTTTTTTTTTTTTTTTTTTCAATTACTCTCATAGAAAAGGATATTGTAGGAAATCATAAAAATAAGCTTTTATATTTGAAACTAAAAATATGATAAATGGAATCATATATGTGTTTCAGAAAGGTACTAAGGTATACTAAAAATTATTTTTAAATCATTACTAGATTAGTTCTTGTTTCCTACTGCACAAGAATGCATTAGGTGTTTCAACCAAACTATAAAACCAGATAAGGATTGAATATTACCATGTATGTGGGCTCTTTGATTCATTAAATCTGTATGTTTATCCTAGACACTTGGTTTGTTACATTGTCAGGAATATTGGTTCAACTCCCATTGCCAAAACATATAAATGAAGAGAAAGTTCTGACTGAAATCAGCATTGAGAAGGATGTAGATGGCTTTCATCCGCTGAACATTGGCAAGCTTGCAATGAAAGGCAGAGATCCCTTGTTCCTTCCTTGCACCCCCAAGGCAATATACTTAATCTGAAAAGAAAAAAAATTAAAATGTTTAAACTTGATATCTTTTCTTTACCTTCTATGAAATAAGCAACACATTTGGTGAAGATATATTTTTTGAGCAGGGGTGTCTTGAACTTCTGTCACGAAGTGGTATAACTGTAAAGGGAAAGAAAGCAGTTGTGGTGGGTCGAAGTAACATAGTTGGATTGCCAGTTTCCCTGCTACTTCTGAAAGCAGATGCTACAGTTACCATAGTCCATTCACATTCTCAAGATCCTGAAAAAGTCATTCGTGAAGCAGACATCATTATTGCAGCAGCAGGGCAAGCAATGATGGTAACTAGAGACAGTTTATAGATCTGTTTTTCTTGCTTTAGAATAACTTAATCCCATTTATGTACTTGCATCATGTATAACCCTTTTCTGGCTTCCTTTGAAAGGAGAGCAATATCATAAAATTTAATATCCTGACTTAAGTTTGTTCATGTACTCTAACCGTCATAAAATCTACTAGTTAAAAGAAACATGAAGGATTTGAGCTAGAGATTGTAAGGATCAGAGAATGTCAAAATGAATAAATCAGCATTAGCTTTTAGAAAATTGAAAATATAAATTAGAAATCCTTCCTGGGGACCTTGCTTTGTACATTAGTTGTAAGTTGTTACTCAAAGGCATCAATAGTTCTGCACATTTGGTATATTTATCTGGTCTATATTTTATAGCATTCTCTAAGAAGCCATATAATTACACCATTGGCTTAAATCAATTTGCCTGTGGAACGAACACAGTTTTTGATTTGTAACAGTTCCTTGTATAGATTCAGATTGCTTGTTGGCCCTGTTGGGAGATATATTTTAATTTCATTTATTTACTTAATTTCCTGTGGTTGACCCTAATTAATTTTGTTGAGAATCCATAGCCAACCCCAAAAAGTTTGAGACTAAAGCTTTGTTGATGTTGTTGTATTTACTTAATTTTCAGGTCAAAGGTAGTTGGATCAAACCTGGTGCTGCAGTTATTGATGTTGGCACAAATGCTATCGATGACCCAAGTAAGAAGTCAGGCTATAGGCTAGTTGGAGATGTTCATTACCAGGAAGCATGTAAGGTAGCTGGATGGATAACTCCTGTTCCGGGTGGAGTGGGGCCAATGACTGTTGCAATGCTACTGAAGAATACTTTGGATGGTGCTAAGCGTGTAATTGAGCATTAAATCCATGTCTTTGTTCACTTTCAGAATAAGATGTTGCCTATGAGATACAGTTTTGAAACACATTTTATTCGTATCATCCAATAAGAATTTTGCTTTCCTGTTACAATTCACTGTTGTATTTTGGTTTTGCTGGTATGAATTTATAAAATCGCAAAGTTTTGTAAGTGCCAATGATGCAGGGAGCGTGAGTATGAAGACAAATTTATTTTAACTATTGATTTTAGAAGCAATTGTAAGTCAAATTTATTCAAGTTTAATTTTTTATTAGCTAATTATAGGTTATTATAATTTTATTTAATTACTTAAAGTCAGGGATATTTGGTAAATTAAGTATTAGTCTTTGACCCAAGCCAATCAGGATTAGGTATATAAGCATATCCACTTCTTTAGATCAAGCAGTCCTCACTTTTGATACTAGTTGCTAACCTTTGCATTAATGTAATAATACATATGCATTAAGTTAGGATTTTTCCGAAGGTGGCAAATTGTTATAAATGGGTAAAAAAGGTGACAGTAGTGATATGCCCAAATTAGAACAAGGATTTGTTGTGAATTGTTAGGGATAAAACATTTATCTCCATGTGCAGTATAAAAAGTGTTGACTGAAGTGGACCAAAATTGATCAAATGGATTGAATTGGACTGATGTAGACCAAATTGGATTTGTTGTGAATTGTTAGGGATAAAGCATTTATCTCCATGTGCAGTATGAAAGGTGTTGACTGAAGGGGACCAAAATTGATCAAATGGATTGAATTGGACCGAATTAGACTGAATTGGACCAATATGTACTGAATTGGACCGATGTAGACCAAATTGGATCGAATAGATTAAAGTGGACCAAAATTGACCAAATGGACTGAACTAAATTGGAATGGACCGAGGTGGATCGAATTAGACCGAAGAGGAGCAAATGGACCAGACAGGATCGAATTGTCTGAATAGATCAAAGTGAACCAAAATGCTACATTGATATAGCTCAATAAAAGCATAACAACAATAAATATTACGATTTAACATTTAGATATTATATATATTTTTTACTTTCATAATAATAATAATAATAATAATAATAAGTTTTTGATTAACAAAATTTCAATTGGAAATTTGTTTGGTGTATATAAACACAATTTTTCAAGTTTGTAAATCACACAATTAAAATTGATTCACAAATGTAAATTTATACCAATCAATGAGTGTGTACAATTCTCTATATTTATATTTTGTTAAAAAAATAAAAAAAATTCCTCTGATTCTATATTCTTAACAAAGATCTTCAATTCAAGAATTGTGTCAATAAATAGTGAGTTACTTATGTGATGATACATGTTCATATTTAAAATTACATGTTCACATAAAACAATGACATATAGAGATTAGTTGTTGCACTCATAACCTAAAGGAGGTTCCACATTGTTCAGGAGAAACTATATAGGGACTGTCTGTTTTTTTCCATATATAATCAAGTTTGTCAGTTTGTGGATTGGGCCTCTCTTGATTGGATAGGAATGTTAATGTCCCCAAGCAAACCCACAAGGAAGTCTATCATCCTTCTACAAGTCTCGAATTATGGAAGGCCTTGTAACTTGTAAGATATATATGATTGAAATTAGACAAATTATCAGTCAATTATTCAACCAAAACAATTATCAATCAAATTTTTCTCAGCAAATTACTTCTAATTGCATTAATTTTTTTTTAGAGAGTTTCAACTTATGGCGTCTACTTCTGATAATAGCTCTTTATCATCAGACCAAACACCAATCTATTTTTTGTATAAACAAAAATTGAATCTCAAATCTCTTATACAATCGTCAAAATCTTCTAACTACATTAAAATGATATTATGTACAAGGTAAAATGCTTAAAAATCAAACTCTAAAAATCAATTTTTTGCAAGTCAAAACTTGTCCTTTTTTTTCCCCTTTTTATCACTTCTAAGAATATTTGCATACCACAAAATTGTAGTGTAATAAACTCTTAAGTCAGTGTCCACGTAATTACACATTGTCTTTTATGAATCACACACATAATTGCGTATCTGATCTGAAAAGCACTTTAAGACTGTAGAGTGGATATAGTCCAGTCCTTTTACTCACACAATCCGTGCTTAATTAATTATGAGACAGCTGAGCAGTCTTAATCCCAATTGTCCAATACTGTTTTCTCATGCCCATTTTTGTTTATTCATGTTTTCTCTTGTACTTCATGATGTGTGTCAAGCATGTGCAGTTGTGCACAGAATGTGCCCTTCGACGTGGCTCGCTGAGAGCCTAATGCTTCTGCCGGCCAATTAACAAGTTTTGTAAGGCCATTTTGATTCAGACTACTGTGTATGATTTGGATATGAGTCATATGACCCATCTACTTTTTAATGCTGTTCATCAAAAAAAAAAAAAAATCTACTTTTTAATGCACAGCAATAGGAACTTTTTCTCTTTTTTTTTGGGAAATTAGAAACAGAGTTGTGACTTGTGAGGACATCGCCTCTCGCAGCAGATGTCCAAAACTAGCACGATAAAGAAAAATACAAATGTTTATCAAAAACACCAAAGTCTTGTCAAAGTCTCTGCTTGACATTATTAATTTTGTCAGTTTATTTTTATTATTATTTATAGACTTTATTGTACTTTTTGATACTATTTATGAGTCCTATTATATTATTTCAGCTAAATTTTACTTTTATCTACAGTATTTTCAGAAAAAAAAAAAATTTAATTTTAACAAAATAAACGGATCCCAAACAAACATAAGAGAGGTCATTTTCTTGTCATTATATTTGTGCACTGATTTGCCTCACGGACGCAGTGCTTTATCTTGACTTGCGGAATCTAGCTAAAAAGATTCTTGCGATTCATAATAAGAGTAGCATGATTTAAATTGTTGCTATAAGGTTTAGAAATCCAGTCAAAAACAACCTTAGCATCTATCTCAATTTCTACCACCAAAAGATTTTGATTTAAACACATTGATAAATCATCTCTTGGGGTATGCAGGGGCGGAGCTAGGATTTTTTGTTTGGGGGGGACCGAATTTAGGTATTAATATATTAGTTTCAAGTCAAGATAAACCATCGTACACATGCATAAACGTACATATACAAATATAAACATTAATATTTTGATACTAGAGTAGGTCATAATTTATAAATATATTGTATATAAAATTAACAACTTTCAAATATATATATTCGCAAGATAATTTTTTAGAGGAACTTAGCATCTTTTAAACTCTAATGAGTATACAAAAGCTGTCTAGTTTGATATTAAATATATACAAAAAACGAATTAGAGAAAACAAAAACTACCTTGTCTCTATAACTACTAGACCAAT
The DNA here is from genome assembly GCA_028535165.1 of Quercus tomentella. Classification (NCBI taxonomy): domain Eukaryota; kingdom Viridiplantae; phylum Streptophyta; class Magnoliopsida; order Fagales; family Fagaceae; genus Quercus; species Quercus tomentella. The sequence goes on from JAPQVY010000012.1 coordinate 15,642,232, forward strand.
TGACAAATTCTTTTGGTTTTTAAAGCATTATTGGACTAACTCAAACATTTGGGGGGGCCAACTTCTATTTTTGTAGCTAAATATTTAAAGTTTTAATCCTTATACATAATATAAAATAATTTTTTAAAATTTTGGGGGGGCCATGGCCTTCCCAAGCCATGCTATAGTTCCGCCCCTGAGGATATGTTTGGTTGGAGGTGGAATAGGGAGGATAGAAAATAATGGAGAGAAAATAGGAGTGGGTGTTGTTTGGTAAGGAGAGAAGGAGAGGAAAATTTTGGGTGGGGCCCAGGCATTTTCCACCTAGCCCACCAAAAAACAATCTCTCTGAATTGGAGAGAAAATGCTGGAGAAAAGTGACTATGCAGCAAATGACTAGCTCTACCCTTCTTCTCTCAGCCACTTGCGTTTATCTCAAAAAAATTTGCCCAGTTTCCTTTCTTCTCTCAACAATAATTTCATCTCACTATTATTCAACATAGAAAATAATTATAAAAAAAATACTTGATTGAAGCATCATCAGTTGAAAATGAAAATGCCTTTTCATAAATTTAATAAAATAAAAAAATAAATAAAAAAGAGAGAAGAAAATGGAAATACCTGGGACTACAGTGGGCACCTGAGATCATGTGTTTTTTTTTTTTTTGGGGGGGGGGGGGGGGGGGGGGAAATGCATCTAAGATTAGTTGACATGCAAGTAAGAAATGTGAAAGTCAAAGAATGAGAGGAAGGTCACAAAGAAAAAGAGATAAGGGAGAAGAATATGAGAGATGATTTCATGAGAGAGAAGGGTAAGGAATTATAGTGAAAATTGTTGGGAATTTCACCGAAATCCCAAACCTGTGAGAAACAAAAAAAAAAAATAGAGAAAATACACGCCAAAGAAAAACAATCACATGCACAAGACAATATTTATGTGGTTCGGCAATTTGCCTACGTCCACGGAGTTGCAGGGATTTCACTATTATCAGGGAAGAATACAAAGTACAAGATTGCGGCTACAATACTTTTTCTCTCACCTTCAAGAATGCGGCAACAACAACCTACCATCTTAAAAACCCTAATCACGGCAAAGTCGGTTTATATATATGAAATGGGCCCAAAAAATTTTCCCGAGGGCAACGGCCCAAGCCGGAGCGCTCATGGACAAACCTCAGTAAATCTCCCATTAAAAACCACGCAATATTATTCGGGTCGGGTCAGGTCGTCAAACCGGATCAAACAAAACTAGGCTCCACAAAGCCCAACAAATCTCCTACTTGGAGACTAGTTCAATCACCAACATCAAACCACTATCCTCCAAGAAACAATCCCTCATCCTTGCAACTCATCCTCCTGTCCTCAAGCTAGAAGACCAATTGAAGCTACGCACAGTTTCAACTTCTCAATAGTGACACCCTTAGTCAACATGTCTGTCGGGTTCTTAGATCCACAAATCTTCTCAAGTATTACCAGCTTATCTTCAACAAGGTAATGGATAAAGTGGTATTTTGTCTGTATATGCTTCGACTTTGAATGAAAAGCCGAATTTTTGGCAAGAAAGATTGCACTTTGACTATCACTGTGTAGAATGCCCATCTTCTGCTTCTTACCCAATTCATCTAAGAAACCATGTAGCCAAATCATCTCATTTCCAGCTTTAGTTGCTGTAACATACTCAGCTTCTGTAGTAGACAAAGTAACAATCTTCTGTAGATTTGAAGCCCATGATATAGCTGTACCACCCAGAGTAAAAACAAACCCAGTAGTACTCTTTCTACTATCAATATCACCAGCAAAATCAGCATCTACATAACCCTGCAGTTTCAAACTTGCACCTGTGAACCAAAGACATGTATCTGATGAACCCTTCAGATATCTCAGAATCCACTTGACTGCCTCCCAATGTTGCTTTCCAGGCGTACTCATGAATCTGCTCACAACTCCCACTGCATGTGCAATGTCTGGCCTTGTACACACCATAGCATACATCAAGCTGCCAATAGCTGAGGCATATAGCACCTTGTTCATATGGTCCCTTTCTTTTTTTGTCTTCGGTGACTGTTCTTTGCTTAGTTTGAAATGACTACCCAATGGTGTGCTCACTGGTTTAGCTTCATTTATGTTGAACCTGCTGAGAACTTTCTTCACATACTCTGACTGTGAAATCTTCAATGTACCATTAGCCTTATCTCTAATGATTCTCATACCAAGGATTTGCTTTGCAGTTCCCGAATCCTTCATTGCAAACCGTTTGGACAATTGCTTCTTTAGATTATTAATCTCCTCAATGCTAGACCCTGCAATAAGCATATCATCCACATACAACAGTAATATGATGTAAGAATTGTCAAAAGACTTAACATAGCAACAGTGATCAGCTTCACATCTCTTGAACCCAATTCTATACATAAAACTGTCAAATTTCTTGTACCACTATCTTTTAGCTTGTTTTAGGCCATACAAGCTCTTTTTCAGTTTGCAGACTAGATTCACTTGTCCCTGAACAATGAACCCTTCTGGCTGAATCATGTAAAGGTCTTCCTCCAAGTCACCATGAAGGAATGCCGTCTTCACATCTAACTGCTCAAGATGTAAGTTTTCTGCAGCCACCATTCCCAGTACCAGTCTGATTGTTGGCATCTTCACAACTGGAGAAAATATCTCTGTGTAGTCAATGCCCTCTTTCTGCTGGAATCCTTTAACAACTAATCTGGCCTTGTAACGTTTGCTGCCATCATGTTCGTTCTTTATTCTGTATACCCACTTGTTGTGCAAAGCCTTCTTTCCTACTGGCAATTCAGTCAGTTCCCATATCTGATTCCCCAACAAGGAATCCATCTCATCCTTCATGGCTAACTCCCACTTGCTTGAATTCTCATCTTGCAAGGCTTCATCATAACACTCTGGCTCACCACCATCAGTCAACAGGAGATAATTTAGAGTGAGTGAATAACGCTGTGGAGGTCTAATATTCCTGGAAGATCTGCGGACTTCAGCTACAGGTATACTCAGATCTACCTGTGAATTTACATTCTCTTTATCTTCTTCACCCCTTTTCTGGACAGTACCTTCAGTCAATTCATCTAAATTGACAAACTCAGATTTCTTTTGATCTATCTCTGTAACATCTGACACTACAGTTGACCTGTCCTTGTACATAACCTGTTCATTAAATATCACATTTCTACTTCTGATGATTTTCCTGTTTTGCTCATCCCAAAACCTATAGCCAAATTTCTCATCACCATAGCCAATGAAAAAACATATTTTAGACTTTGCATCAAGTTTACTACGAGCATCAGAATCAATATGAACATAAGAAACACAACCAAAAACTTTTAAGTGTGAAAACTTTACCTCTTTACCGCTCCAAACCTCCTCAGGAAGTCTGAACTCCGTGGGAACTAATGGTCCTCGGTTTATCAGGTAAGCTGCAGTGCTAACAGTATCAGCCCAGAAAGTTTTTGGTAGTCCAGCATGCAACCTCATACTCCTAGCACGCTCATTGAGAGTTCTGTTCATTCGCTCAGCCACACCATTCTGCTGTGGTGTCCCAGGAATGGTCTTCTCCATCCTAATTCCTTGTGCAGCACAATAATCACTAAACCCTCCATCTATGTACTCTCCTCCGTTAGCTAACCTCAAACATTTTACTTTCAAACTTGTTTCTATCTCAACCATGGCCTTCCACTTCTTAAAAGTTTCAAATACATTAGATTTATTTTTCAGAAAATAAACTCATACCTTTCTACTTGAGTCATCAATAAAAGTGATATAGTACCTTGAACCTCCAAGGGATGCAACTGGAGAAGGCCCCCACAAATCAGTGTGTACTAACTCCAATTTTTCAGCCTTTGGTGTCCTGCCAGTTTTCAAGAAGCTCACCTTTTTCTGCTTTCCTAAGATGCAACTTTCACACATGTCAAAATCAATGGACTTCAATTCTGGTAGTTTTCCTTTTGATAGCAGCTTCTTCATCCCTTTCTCACTCATGTGACCAAGTCTGCGGTGCCATAGGCTTGTATCAGTACTTGCATCAGCAACTGCAATTGTGTCTCTTGAACTTGAGGTCATGTACAGAGTACCAATTTTCTTTCCACGAGCCAATACCCTAGCTCCCTTTGTAATCTTCCAAGTACCACCAACAAATAGTATTGCATTCCCTTCATCATCAAGTTGTCCAACAGAAATCAAATTCCTTCTTAGGTCAGGAATATGTCGAACCTTCTCTAGTAACCAAACAGACCCATTGGGCAATAATATCCGAACATCTCCCATACCCACAACATCTAAGGCTGAATCATCAGCCATATACACCTTACCAAAATCACCTGCAACATAATTTTGTATGATTTCTCGGTGTGGAGTGGTATGAAACGAAGCTCCTGAATCCAAAACCCAATCATTAAGTGGACTGTCTACTGCAAGAAGTAATGCATCTTGTACCTTTTCTGTTACAGCATTAGCAGAATCATCTTCATTCTTCTTCTTAGGACTTTTGCATTGGTTCTTAAAGTGACCTGTTTTCCCACAATTCCAGTATTGTACTTGTTGGCCTGATCTAGATTTACTTCTGTTCCGATTAGAATTTTTGAATTTTGATCTGTCCCGATTTGAATTTCTGTTATTACCTCTGCCTCTTGTCTCAAGGTTTAGGGCAAAACCAGATCCTGAGGTTTCACCTGCAACTCTTCTACAAATCTCCTCAGTCAGAATTAAATCTCGTATATCATTGTACTTGAGCTTTTCCTTTCCTGTAGAATTGCTTACTGCCATCCTCATGGCCTCCCAACTGTTTGGCAAAGAAGCCAAGACGATCAAAGCACGAATCTCATCATCAAAATCAATTTCTACAGACGACAATTGATTTGTGATAGTGTTAAATTCGTTCAGATGTTATGCTACTGATGCATTCTCTGTCATCTTCAAATTGAACAATTTCTTCATCAGATGCACCTTGTTGTTTGTAGACGGCTTTTCATACATACCGGACAAAGCCTTCATCAGATCTGCTGTGGTCTTCTCCTTTACAACATTGTGTGCAACAGACCTAAACAGAGTTAACCTAATAACTCCTAAAACCTGTCTGTCAAGAAGCGCCCATTCCTCAGCCTTCATAGCCTCAGGTTTTTCCCCTAGAAGCGACAGATGCAACTTCCTCCCATAAAGGTAATCCTCGATTTGCATCCTCCAAAATCCAAAGTCTGTGCCATCAAACTTTTCTATTCCAGACGCCTTTCCTGCTTTCTCTGCCATTGCTCCCACTCAAACCTAAACCTAGGCTCTGATACCAGTTGTTGGGAATTTCACCGAAATCCCAAACCTGTGAGAAACAAAAAAAAATAGAGAAAACACACGCCAAAGAAAAACAATCACACGCACAAGACAATATTTACGTGGTTCGGCAATTTGCCTACGTCCACGGAATTGCAGAGATTTCACTATTATCAGAGAAGAATACAGAGTACAAGATTGCAGCTACAATACTTTTTCTCTCACCCTCAAGAATGCGGCAACAACAACCTACAATCTTAAAAACCCTAATCACGGCAAAGTCGGTTTATATATATGAAATGGGCCAAAAAAATTTTCCCGGGGGCAACGGCCCAAGTCGGAGCGCTCATGGACAAGCCTCAATAAATCTCCTATTAAAAACCACGCAATATTATTCGGGTCGGGTCGGGTCGTCAAACCGGATCAAACAAAACTAGGCTCCACAAAGCCTAACAAAAATAATATAGGTGAGGTTGTGAGACCCACCGGCCTTTCATTTTATTTTTAGTTTTATTGTATAATATTTTTTATCGAGCTCCAACAAGTTTTTATTTTTATTTTTCATTTTTGTTTTAATTAAGAACCAAAGCAGTTGTGGAATGAAAAAAAAAATTATGTTCCTAATGCAAATAAATGGTTAAACATAAGAAAATGAGATTGGGATTTTAAGGTGTTTCTTCATTTAAATAAATTATAATTTTCTTATTTAATGATTACAAAAAAGTGGGTATTGTTTGGTAATAAAGAAAAATAATATAAATTTGTATGTATAATGTGTTAATTTTTATATTATTTAATGAGTACAAATAACTTTTTTTTTAACATATTATGTAACAAGGGCATAAAAGTCAATTTATATAAACTACATTTTCTATCCTCTCACTTTTCTCTTCAACCAAACAAAAGAGTTTTCTATCTTTCCACTTTTCCACCTCTCCAACTGAACACATACAAGGGAAAATTAAATATTTTCTATCCTTCAATTTTTCCATCTTCTCACTAATTTTCTATCTTTTCACTTTTCCACTATTCCAACCAAACGAACCTTAGTGCCCAAAGACATTTCTAGTTTCGTTCAAGCTTGCCACACAAGTCCAATGCTCGTGTTCCAATGGCAGGTTTGAACCTCTGTTTCAAACTAGGAAAAAAAAAAAAAAGCCTCTGTTTCAATGATGTTCAGTTTACCCTCAAACGTCTTTTTCTTTTTAATCAAATGCAAATGGAACTAGGTTAAGCAATGATAGATACTTAATTTTTTTTTTAAAGCCTTTAATTCTTTTTTTTTTTTTTTATTCTTTGATATATATATATCTTATTATACGGTCTGACATTCCTTAAGTACAGTTGAATGTAAGCAAGAAAAAAATTTTAAAAAAAATGTTGAGACTTCACAGTTTACTTTTATTAACATATAAGAATAATGATATATAAAAATATAGACATCATCGAGTGCCACACATGTTGATCCTTATGTCTAAAATAGTATTAAAAGAAGAGAATACTAAGATTCACCACCTATGGTTTTCAATACGTTAGGTGGGCATGATTTGAAAATTTATGGTATACCGATTAATCTTTATAATATTTTTTTCACTATTTTATTATCTGTAGCTTAAGTCTAGACTCTAGAGTTAGAGTTCTCCTATCCAAAAAAAGAGCTAGAGTTCTCAATCAACAGTCAACACCCTTCATAACCATTGCCGAAAATTTCATGGAGAGTTTGGATTGAATTTATTGTTGCTTAAACTGAAAACTGAAAATACTGTAGTAAAATAATTTTTAAATGTGTAAATAGTGATGTGGGACCTATTTTTAATATTTTATAATACGTGAACAGTGTATGCACAGTACGTGAACAGTATATACACTGTTCATAAACAGTAAATATTGTCTCTCAAAGCCATCAAATGCGGGCCAAAAAAAAAAAAAAAAAAAGGAGAAAACGCGCTTTGAAAACACAGACGCTGGATTAATTGCTATCCAAACGCCCTCTAAGCATGGCCACATGTTGTGAATTTATAGTTATTGAGGAACTAGGCATAATGATAAATATTTTCCCACTAAAAAAAATGATAGATATTTTAGTTTGATATACTAACTACAAATGTCACAAAGCAAGGAGCCAAGGACCATAATTTTTATTTTATTTTTTTAAGAATTAAGTCCCATAAATTTATTCAAACTCTGTGTTTGCAGAAGAAGAATTAGTCACAATAATTACATCACTAATCTCCCTTGTTCATATAAAAAGAATATGGGTAAAACTTATATAAAAATACCTTAGCTGTAGTAAATTAAATTCCTTAATTAAATTTGAACAAATAGATGCATTGAATCTAATCTTCCTTAGAAATTTTTTATTGGTAATACAATCACGGGTTTAAATTTATTTATGATACCTAATGCATGTATTGCATTTAAGAAACTATTTTTCCGTAGATTTCAGTTAGCTCAACTAGTAAAATTTTTTGTCGTCAAATAAGAGATCTGGGATTCGATCCTCAATTACACAAAAAATCAATTGATATCTTCGTTTGATGATATGAACAATCATCAAGAGCGGATGTTATAGGTTAAAAACTATCTCTCAAAAAAAAAAAAAAAAGCTGTTTCTCCAATTCTTCCACTCCTAAGGGTTACTCTTTCTCCTCCTTAATTATGGTGGTGTTCCTTACTTTACAAGATTAATAATATTCCCCCTTAATTATTGGTAGTAAACACTTTACTACTTTAGCCTATGCCTTTAGGATTACTATTATGTTTAACAAAAAAAATTCAGTAATAAATAGAAATCATAAACTTTAAGAACAATGGCCCAAAACACCATCAGCTTGAAATCATCCAATCAAGATCAAACGTATAACAAGCGTGGACCATTCAACAAATAGGTCGTTTTCACAACCAAAAATAAAATAATGTATGACATGAATACTACTTGTTGTGTATAACCAAATTTTAATGTATTTTCACATCTTTTCTCAAAAAAAAAAAAAAAAAAAAATGTATTTTCACATCAAAAAAAAAAAATAAAATTTTAATGTATTTATTATGCACAACATGTGCATGATTCAAATCTCCATTCCTCCAACTATGTTCTTATTTTGAATTTGATAAAAGCTGAGTTTATTTGATTTAATTTTTTCACACAATTTAAAAATAATTTTGGTTATTTTATTTTTTACTATATATTTTTTCAGTTTTAATTTTACTACTGGAAAAGTTATTTAGTTTATACACAAAATTTTGATTAATCATTCCATTACAAGAACATAATATTAAACGTAAAATAAATATTTTTTTTCATGATTTCCTAAGATCTTTAGAGGAAGTCTCAAAAAATAACTAGAATCTCTCTTTATTTATTTTTTTGAGAGGAGACTGGTCCAGCTCTTGATTTTAATCATGAGATGGGGAGGATAACTAAGGGCCGCTAGGTAAGAAATTTTTAGTAACGTTGTTTAAGTGTTGTGAAAATATGCGTGGATGAAAAAATATTATGAAAATTCGTGTTATGGTGTTTAAACAACGAAAACTGTTGTTCAAACAACGCTATCAGACAGACCCTAGACAATTGTGATCTATGAGGCATTCGCCATGCTGCCATGTAATCTAATATGTTCTCCATTCGACACACTTATCCAAGATTATTATTATTTTTCTTTTAGAAAAAGTAGATTTCATTTATTTATTATACTATAATTGAATTGATATTATCCTGTACAAGAAAAGAGATGGCAGAAAGTGTAGAATTTCTCAATACATTTAAAAAACAAAAAAAAATTAGATTCTTTAATCCACAGTTCCACACTGACTTGGAGTTTTATTATTATTGATATAACTGATTTGGAGTTTTGAGTGAACATTTTATGCACAATCTAGTCAACAAATTGTGCAATATACATAAAATTTGATTTGTATCTAAAAATGTTATTTTCTTTATTTTATTTTATATATAAATATAAAATTTGGTCATTATGATAACAATTAGTATTAATAGACATCTATTTTAAGTTTTTAACTATATTTTATAAGAAACTAGTTAAAGGCACATGCGTTGCACGGTTTTATCATAAACTTATAGAATATACATTTTATTTGATAAACAATAATCTCTCAACTAATTATTATAATAACATAAGGAAAAAAAAATGTTTTGGTATAATAACTATCAAATATAAAATGAAAACACCTAATAAAAAATTATTATTTTGTAACCTACTAATTGTGCTCTAATGAGAATTTTGTATCTTTGAGAGATTGTTGAATAACTCTTTGTACACTATGTTTTTAGTGTATCCTTGTTCTTGTTTGTCATTGTTCTTTATTATAAAATTTTACGATTGATAAAAAATCATGTCAAACCATATTTAATGATTGATAAAAAAAACAAAAAAAAAAAACTAAATGGATAGATTGACTTCTTTTATATATCAAAGTGTACAACTCTAATAGTTAGCCAAAGCAATTTCAATTAGGGGAAAAAAAATCAAATTGTTATGAGCAATTTATAATCAAATTTATATCAAGACATGCTTAATAGTAAGCTAAAAAGAAGATTTTTCTCTGAATCAAATTTGAGAGGATGAAAGCAATATATCACCATCAAAACCCATGTCATAAAACAAAAAATAATTTAAAAAATCATGCCTAAGAATATTTAATGATTAATTCTCAAACCATAATCATATAAATTGTATAAAACATAAGCAAATTAGGTTAAAAAAAATTAGAGTAAACAAAAAATTAGAGTAAACAAAATATATACCTTGCTGTTTTTTTAAAGCGTACAACATTGCTTTTTTTATTTTTTATTTTTATTTATATGTGTAGTAATATAATTTAAATTAAAAAATAAGGATTAGTTGAAGATTTTGGATTGTAATCAAATTGATATTATTTATCAACTTATAAATTATAACAAGAAAATGATTAGATGAAGAATTTGGATTGCAATCAAATTATCAATTTAGAAATTATAGGAGAAGAAGATAAGAACAAAAAAAAAAATGTCTATTCTTTTTTTTTTTAAATCTAACAAAATTTCTGCAATTTGGTGGAGAGAGAGAGAGAGAAAATTTTCAATTGTGAGGAAATTAGATTTCTAATCATTCTAGGAATTATAAGAGAAGAAGAATTAATTTAGGATGTATGTTATCCAAAAAAAAAAAAATCATATAAATTGAATGAAAAAAATTAGAAGTAATTATCTAAAAAAAAAAGCAAAAATGTCATATAGATTGAATATGTAGTTGAATACGTTGCTTTTCTTTTTTCTTTTTTCTTTTTTAATTTGTGTACTATGTTTTTTTGTTTTTTGTTTTTACACATAGTAATATAATTCAAATAAAAATAAGGGATTAGATGAAAATTGTTGTAGATTTTTTTTAAAAAAAAAAAAAATTTACATGTACTATGTTGTTTTTTGTTACACGTGATAATATAATTTAAATAAAAAAAGGATTAAATGAAAAGTTTGGATTGTAATTAAATTAATATTTTTATCAACTTAGAAATTATAGAGGGAAGAAGATAAGAACAAAAAAAAAATTATATTTATTTTTTAAAAAATCTAAAAAAAATTCTGCAATTTTTTTTCATATAGATTGAATGAAAAAAAAAATTAAAAGTAATTATCTCAAAAAAAAATGTCATATAGATTGAATACGTTGAATATGTAGTTGAATATGTTGTTTTTTTTTTTTTTTTTTAAAATTTGTGTACTATGTTTTTTTTTTTAATTTTTTTTTACACAGTAATATAATTCAAATAAAAATAAAGGATTAGATGAAAATTGTTGCAGATTTTTTTTTTTTAAAATTTTTACGTGTAATATGTTCTTTTTTGTTACACGTGATAATATAATTAAAAAAAAATTAGATGAAGAGTTTGGATTGTAATTAAATTAATATTTTTATCAACTTAGAAATTATAGGGGAAGAAGATAAGAACAAAAAAAAAATATTTATTTTATTTAAAATCTAAAAAAAATTCTGCAATTTTTTTTATATAGATAGAATGAAAAAAAATTAAAAGTAATTATCTCAAAAAAAAAGAAGCAAAAATGTCATATAGATTGAATACGTTGAATATGTAGTTGAATACGTTGCTTTTTTTTTTTTTTTTTTACACATAGTAATATAATTCAAATAAAAATAAAGGATTAGATGAAAATTGTTGCAGATTTTTTTTAAAATTTTTTTTACGTGTGATATGTTCGTTTTTGTTACATGTGATAATATAATTAAAAAAAAAATATTAGATGAAGAGTTTGGATTGTAATTAAATTAATATTTTTATCAACTTAGAAATTATAGGAGAAGAAGATAAGAACAAAAAAAATTATATTTATTTTTTAAAAAATTTTAAAAAATTCCTGTAATTTGGTGTACCCATTTGGTGCAATCACAGTTTTTAAACCCAACTTTTATTATATAGTATATGATATATTAAATATGAAATTTGATACTTATGGAATTATGGTACTATTTATTATTATGATTGTGTTGTTATATCATATATGGAACTATTAAATATATAATTATAGTAGTTATTAACAGATATTTATTATAATTATGATTTGATATGAAATATGAAATATGAAATATTATAATCATGGTATTTAATAATAGGTATTTATTATGATTATGTATTTATATCAAAATATTAAATATATAATTATGGTAATTATTAATAGATATTTATTATGAATATTTTCATATTTTATCTAGTCTAGTCATTAAAACTTCAACATAATGGGATTTTTTTTTAATATGAAATTTGATAATTATAGTAGTTATGAATATGAATTTATTTGAATTGTGTTTGTATAAGATTTTATATCTATTCTAGTCATTTTATTGAACTTAACAATAGCTTTGAATTCTCTAAAAAAAAAAAACGATGGCTTTGTAGACAACACTAGATGAAGTGATAAACTTGACAAATATGTTAAAGTTGAAGGACCATAATGGAAAAAAAAAAAATTAAAGTTTAAGGGTGAAAATAATTTTCACCCAAACTGTTTTTATCAGCACACAAACTTAAAATTGTGTAATTTGAATTTTAACATTTTTTTTCCAACAATTATTCCACCCCTGAAGGTTACTCTTTCTCCTCCTTAATTATGGTGGTGTCCCTTATTTTACAAGATTAATAATATTCCTCCGTAATTATTGTTAATAACGACTTTACTACTTTACTACTTTAGCCTTCGCCTTTAGGATTCCTATTATGTTTAACAAAAAAAGTCAAACTTTCATTAGACATATTTTCAAGAATACTTTTCCTTTAGAGTTTATTTTAAAAAATCTAATAACATTGGATAAAATACTTATTATCAATAAATTAAAATATAAACTAGAGTAATAAATAGAAATCATAAACTTTAAGAATAATGGGCCAAATCATAAAGTTTAAGGGTGAAAATAATAATTTTCACCAAACTGTTTTTATCAGCCCACAAACTTAAAATTGTGTAATCTGAATTTTAACATTTTTTTTTCAATAATTATTGAAATAATATGTTGGGATATGTAAAATTTAAAATAATATCAATAAAGTATGATGATAAATATAGTCGTCTACGAGTATCTATGATAAGGTAATGAAAAACAAGATAATTGTCAAGATTATGTCGGGTGAAAACTCTATGACGCTTAATTTAGCAAATGGTTTTTTCAAAAACTAAGAAAGAATGACGGTGTAAGGTGATAAGTTCATTAATTTTATGAAGACCTCAACCCCTGCCCCTTCCCTACTCCCTATATGCCTATTAGGAGAGTGAAATTCTTCATAATTGTAGTCTAAACCTTAATCAAAATTGCAATATGTTTCAAATATGATCTTGAAATGGTGAAGATACTTAGAATTAAACACGTTTTATTATAGAAAATTGGTGGGCTCCAATGTTTCCTATCCAAATGAGCTTAGTCATGCCATCGTGTCGAATTATCACGTCAACATCGTTAAGCTTGTTGTTACTAATATAACACATCATAATTTAACCCATCAATATATTTATGAAAAAATAATCCACAGTTTATCCTCATAAACAAAATTACCACCTTAACAAAGTTATACAAAACAAAATAAGAAAAAAAAAAAAAAAAGTTGTTTCTATTAGGACAAACTATAAACTAACAAAGGCATAACCAATTAACCAAAAGACAAGCCACCAACAGTTGTTGTTGTCCATTTCCACGCGCAAGCTAGTTAGAAAGAAAACCTGGTACGAGTAGTAGCTGTAGTACTACTCAACAAAATCTTCATCTTCTCAATCTCTCCGATGGGTCCGCGAGATTCATGCGGGTTTTGAAAAAATTACCAAAAACAAAAACAAAAACAAAAAGCAGAAAAAGGAAAAAAAAAACATGGCGTGAGAGAGTGAGACAAACCGCCTTTAGCGGTTCTCCTCTTTCACTTTTACCGGATTATTACACACACACACTAAACAAAGGAAGCGAGAACAAAGAGAGAGAGAGAGACAGAGAAAGAGACATCCTTAACCTTTTTACCAGAGATAGACACAAACACACACACTCTTTTATCGAAATAATAATAATAATAATAATTACTATTATTATTAAAAAATATATACCATTATTCATTTTATTTATTCGGAAAAAAAAAGGAAGAGAGCTAGAGTGGCCGTTGAAACGGCTTAGCTCCACCTCACACTTCTCGTTGGCGATCAACGTGTTCATAGTGATCAATTCAAACCCAATTTCCCATTTTCTCCGGAAAAAAACCAAAACCCAACAAAAAAAAAAACACAACAAAAAAAAACACAGAGAATCCCAGAAAATCAAATCCACCCATTTCTAATTCTCTTTTCTTAGCCTGCACCACCACCACCACCACCCCTTCTTTCTTTTTCTTCACCCCATTCCCAAACGGTGGTGTTTGCACGGCTTAGGCTAATAAGGTACAAAATTTTCTTCTTTATCTTTTATATATATATATATATAGAATTTCATTCTCTGGATGTGTTTTTGGTTTTGAGTTTTTTATTTTTCAAAAGCAAAAAAAAAAAAAGGGAAATGCAAAACAATCTATTTACAACAATGCGTAGTTTGAAAATCATGGAAGGGTGTAAAGGCACACAAGTCTATGCGTTAAACCCATCAAATCCACCTCCTCCTGGTGTAGGAGATAAACTTTTGCACCATCTTCAAGACCATTTGAGAGCCAATTCAATTCGATCCAAATCCAACCGAAATTACCCACCACCTAACATGACAGTCCCTAATGTTGTTGTTGTGTCCGAAAGTCTTTTACGATGTGGGCTTCCTGGGACGGATCTACTCGAGCCCCAGATTGAGCCTTGTCTTAAACCTGTTGATTTCGTGGAAGCCCTGGCTGATGTGCATCGTAGGATTGAGAGTTGTGACCAGTTTGAGAAATCAAGGTTGTATCTTGAGCAATGCGCGATGTTTAGGGGTTTGGCTGATTTGAAGTTGTTTAGAAGGAGTCTTAGGTCGGCTAGGCAACACGCGGTGGATGTGCATAATAAGGTGGTGATCGCGGCGTGGTTGAGGTATGAGAGGAGAGAGGATGAGTTGATTGGGTACTCCACGATGGATTGTTATGGCAGGAATGTTGAGTGTCCTAAGGCTAGTTTGGTTTCGGGGTATGATCCTGAGTCGGTGTATGATTCGTGTGATTGTTATCGGGGGCGTAGGGAGGATGTTGAGAATGATGGGGTTTTGATTGAGGGTGAGGAAGAGTGTTCGACATCTGAGGAAGATGGTGATTTGTCTTTTTGTATTGGGGATGATGAGATTAGGTGTATACGGTACAAGATGGCTTTGTTATCAAGACCGTTTGGTGCAATGTTGTATGGTGAATTCAAGGAGTCAAGAAGGGAGAAGATAAATTTTTCACAGAATGGGATTTCTGCTGACGCAATGAGGGCTGCAGAGATTTTTAGCAGGACAAAAAGGTTAAGTTGGTTTAATGTGCATATTGTTTTGGAGCTACTTTCTTTGGCAAACAGGTTTTGTTGTGAGGAGATGAAGCATGCTTGTGATGTTCATTTGGCGTCTTTGGTTAGTGACATGGAGGTCGCGATGTTGTTGATTGAGTATGGATTGGAGGAGAATGCATATCTTCTAGTGGCAGCTTGCTTGCAGGTGTTCTTGAGAGAGCTCCCAAGTTCAATTCACAATCCTAATGTGATGAGATTTTTTTGTAGTTCAGAGGCTTGCGAAAAATTGGCTACAGTTGGGCATGCTTCTTTTGTTTTGTATTATTTCTTGAGCCAAATCGCCATGGAGGAAGACATGAAATCAAACATTACGGTGATGCTTCTGGAAAGGTTGCAAGAGTGTGCAGTTGAAGTTTGGGAGAAGCAGCTTGCATTTCACCAGTTGGGTGTTGTGATGATTGAGAGGAAAGAATATAAAGATGCACAATGTTGGTTTGAGGCAGCGGCTGAGGTGGGTCATATTTATTCATTAGTGGGTGTTGCAAGGGCTAAGTATAAGCGTGGCCACAAGTATTCAGCATACAAGCAGATGAACTCACTCATTTCAGATTATACACCAGTTGGATGGATGTATCAGGAGCGAGCTATGTATTGTGTTGGGAAGGAGAAGATGACTGATTTAAAAACTGCAACTGAATTGGATCCAACTCTCTGTTATCCATACAAGTATCGGGCTGTTGCTCTGGCGGAGGAGAAGAAGATTGGAGCAGCAATCTCAGAAATCAATAAAATAATTGGATTCAAGGTCACACCTGATTGCCTTGAACTACGTGCCTGGTTTGCCATTGCTCAAGAAGATTATGATGGAGCTCTAAGAGACGTCCGGGCACTTTTGACATTGGAACCAAATTATATGATGTTTCACGGGAAAATGCATGGTGACCACTTAGTAGAGCTCCTCCGTCCTCATGTTCTGCAGTGGAGTCAGGCTGATTGCTGGATGCACCTATATGACCGATGGTCCTCTGTTGATGATATTGGCTCTCTATCTGTGGTACACCATATGTTGGCAAATGACCCTGGAAAGAGTCTCCTACGCTTTCGGCAGTCACTTCTTCTATTACGGTAAGTATTAAAAGTGGTACATAAGTTTTATCTCAGTTTTTACTGCTTTTTCTTAACAACAATGTTATAGTAATGGCTCTATTAGGCCACTCAACATCTTTCTTGAGCTCTGAACCTCTGACTAGTTTACTCATTTTATAATGTTGTGTCCTATCATTAACTTTCTGCTTTAAAATCTATCCATTTGCTGTGGAGCTGTAGCAGCCAAGTGTGACATCTTGACGTATACAGAGATGTTGGTTTCAATCTTTATTTAAAGAGTAGTACATATCTTATTTATCAAAAAGAAAAAGAGTAGTACATATCTTTCCCCACTGGTTCTTGGTTTCAATTTAGTCTTATAGAAGATGAGCCAATTTTATAACTTTATGCTGCAGTAGTTATTACTGTTAAGATGGTGCAGCATGCATCTTCACTGAAGCGAACTAGCCATTAATAGTGGGACAATTGCTGGCATTCAGCCTCATTGAAGTGAACGTCAAAACTATGATAATTACCAATGGAAAATAATTATTGGTATGTGCATAAATGAGCTCCCTTGCCCCTCTCTGTTGTCTGTGTGCTTGTGTGTGTGTGAGAGAGAGAGAGAGAGAGAGAGGTGATGAGATTATGATAACTGCTGAGAGCTCTGGGCTTAGCAGAGTCTTGTGTGTGATTTATCTAATAACATTTAATCTCTGTTTGTCCTTTAGTCAATTTAAAACTGAGCCAGGCTTCAACTTCCCAACTTTCTTCTGTTCAAGTGAGAACCCAACATTGGGGTAGTTTTGGACAACCATTTTTGTCTTTAGTCAGTTGGTGAATATTTTTGCAACTGAAGTCATCTTGAAATTTTCTTGTAATTGAGGAAAATTTTTCCCACTTGGCATATTAGAACATTCAGTATTGGTTTGGATTCACAAGTTATTTTTATTACCATTAATGTAGGTCAACTTATGACTATTTGTTGTCATGAGTTGTGATATCTATTAGGTTTTTTATATGAAATTATGAAATGCTAATTACACAATATGCTTCAGGTGTCAGGTCATAGATGAGGAATCTATCCACCTTATACAGTTATTTTACTTTTAGCAGACTTGTTCTATTTGTCTAATATGAAAGTTTATTTTTTATTTATTTTTATGTTTTTTATTATTGTAGCTTAAATTGTCAAAAGGCAGCTATGCGTAGCCTCCGGTTGGCTAGAAATCACTCTTCTACTGAGCATGAAAGGCTTGTCTATGAAGGATGGATACTATATGATACTGGCCATCGTGAAGAAGCATTAGCTAAGGCTGAGGAGTCCATTTCCATACAGAGATCCTTTGAAGCCTTCTTTCTTAAAGCATATGCTTTAGCAGACTCTAGTCTTGATCCCAAGTCTTCAGTGTATGTGATACAGCTTTTGGAGGAAGCTCTTAGATGCCCTTCAGATGGCCTTCGGAAAGGACAAGTAAGTTTCATCTTAAGAGTAATCCTAATAAATTGTCTTATGCACCAGAATAAAGTATTAAATTTTGGGTGATTCTGCTATTCTGCAGGCACTAAATAATCTAGGGAGTGTCTATGTAGACTGTGATAAGCTGGATCTTGCTGCTGACTGCTACATGAGTGCACTTAACATCAAACATACACGAGCACATCAAGGTCTGGCACGTGTATATCATCTTAAAAATCAACGCAAAGCTGCTTATGATGAGATGACGAAGCTTGTAGAGAAGGCCCAAAACAATGCATCAGCTTATGAGAAACGTTCAGAATACTGTGACCGTGACATGGCAAAGAGTGATCTTAGTATGGCAACACAATTAGATCCCTTGAGGACATACCCTTACAGATATAGGGCAGCGGGTAAGTTCCATAATGAAGTTTCTGGTTTCTTATTACACTTTGTTTACAATTGGAAGTCATTCTCCATTTTTACTTATAAAGAAGAAGAGCAAAAATTTCAATTTCAAATGTTTCAAAATTTTCTGCAGCAAGGTGAACATTGTGTTGCACTTGTGATATTTCTGTTATTGTTAAGTTATAAAGATCTGTAGACTATAAGTGGATGTTAGATCCCTGACTAGTCTGTTGAGGGTACATAGCTGACCCCAAATTTTGAGACTAAGGCTTTGCTATTGTTTTTGTTGTATAAGTGGATGTGAGATGTTGAAGGTCATTGTCAAGTTTAACTTTTGTTCAGCCCCACTTTTTGAGCTACCAATTTCGCCTTTTGACTCAAGTTAATGGAATCAACTAGCATCTTCTCGATCATGGTGATCATATTACTCCTAAAACAATTTTAGTGTGGTTCCCAAAGAAAGACATGGGTATCAATTTCTTTTATTCAAATAAATACGGAAGAAGTCTTCGTAATTGCTGCATTTCCCCTTTCTTTAGGAGGAAAAGATTGCCTTATGGACCAAAGGGTACTTCAATGACCAGGACATCCTGATGTAGGAAGATTAGGACTTTCTCCCTTTGCTTGTTATACTAGCTTATTGTACCAAAACTCTCTTTTCAGACCTTGTTTCTGCCTTCTGTAACAATTTCCCTGCCAATCCTTTATATATAGATGCTTGTATGAATTTCAACTGAAAAACTTAAGCGGCACATGGGTTTCATCTGCTACCCCATTTACTAGCCTCATCTTTGATCTACATCACTTATGACGTGACTGCTATAATTGTTGGGGCTGGAGCAGTTTTCTGGTGCATTATCTGTTGAGTTTAGATTCACACTGCAAATTCTTTCACTTATTGTCTATGGTATATTGCAATTATTTTTTATATTCTTTAGTCATGAGATCATAAGTTGCACATTAAATTATGCATGTCTATTCCTTACCTTGTTGGCTAAGCCTTGTGATGTTTGTTTGTGGTAAATGAGCCACAATACTGTGTGATTGGCTAGGTTGAAATTGCAATGTAGTTGACTTGAAAAGAGTCATAGACCATGGACCTTGTAGCCATAGGATTAAATCCAGTCATCAGGTCTTTTTGAAATCTAAAATACATTTGATTTCTCCTCTGAAACGTTTCATTTAAAAATGATTTACATGTCAATTTGTGTAATAATTAATTCTGGAAACTGTTGCTTTGCAACTTTGCATTGGTATGGATTGGGTTGGCAATCAAGCCATTTAAAACATAAGGTAGAACTGCTACTGTTAATTGAGATTACTTGCATTGCATTACGTGCATCCAATTGCGAGTCTTGCTCCTGAAGTAGAGAATGGAACCATATCTTTATCCTGTCCTTTATGGACTAGGATTCTTGCAGAATATTGGTGATACTTACAGAAATAAGAGGAAAGACAACACCTGGATTTACAATTGACCAAACTAATAGTTAAAAGAAGGAAGTGGTTAGTTCAGTTTTCCACCCACTCCCCCATAGTTTTTTGATATTTTGGTGGAAATTTTCATTTTGTCGTTGGTTATCAGCTTCATATTTACACCATGAATAAAAAAAAGGAAGTATATAGTTCAGTTTCCCCCATCCTCCTCACATACTTGATATTCTGATGAGTTTATCTCATTGTCAATGGCTATCAACTTCATACATATACAAAAGTGTATGCATGTGTAGACTGCTTTGTTAACTTCTAACATGGGAGTTATGCTCAACCAGTTTTAATGGATGACCACAAAGAAGCTGACGCCATATCAGAGCTTACAAGGGCCATTACTTTCAAGCCCGACCTGCAGCTGCTACATCTTCGAGCGGCATTTCATGAATCAATGGGGGATTATGTCTCCACCATCCAAGACTGTGAAGCAGCCCTGTGTCTCGATCCAAACCATTCTGAAACTCTTGAACTCTATAACAAAGCAAAGGAGCGGGTTAATGAACATTGAATAACAAAAGTGAAGATCAGAAATCTCTAATTGTGTTTCTTTTCTTCATTATATTTATGGGTGCAATCTTAGTCCTGCCACTGGTTCTTTTCTACAATAAGGCCAGCACTCTGTCAATGCAGTGCTACATATATTTTTCAATTTGTTTCAAGAAAATTCAACTACCAAATTTGGCATGGCCTTTGAGATAAAAGGAATTGAGGAGGAAAATGAGAATTTTGTTTTTTTGTTTTAAAAGATGGAACATAGAGAAGCAAGATAGTATGTAAATATGTCAACTGAGTTATGGATTGGATCAAGTGGTGATACATGTGGTGCAGACTGCTGCTGCTGTTTAGTATACTCTTTTGGTTGAAATAGTTGTAATATTACTGACGGTGGAAACAAACTTGTACATGAAATGGCAGCTTGTGGTTTAAGTTTGTTCAGTTTAGAGGCTTTACATTCATTGTTTCTTGGCTGAGGGATGATACATATCATAACATTTTTCAGATTGTTGTCTCAAATCTTGTATTAGCTTCACAGTTTTCCCTTGTGGGAAACAAAAAAAGTGTTTATTTTTCCCACAAAAACTTACTTTTTAATTTCTTCCCTCTAAATTTTTTTTCTTTCAATGAAGGGCTTTAAAACCTGAACTGAAGGAACCATGAAGCAGAATTCGAAATTGCATCTAGCCAATAGACACTCATCTGGATTTGAGGGTAGGTTTCAAGAAAGGAATTTAAGCAATGCAAGAATAATGACACAGTAGAAACTGTTATGCCAACTACCATGAACTTTTTTTTATTTGTTATTTTGCAGGATGTACCATTGACTTTAATAAGAAAACTAGCAAGGCTAAGAAAATGAAAATACACAATGACAAGTCACTATTGAAGACAGCTTGTCCTTTTGGCATCAAGTCTTTGATTCCCTGCTGCAAATAGATGATTCTCAAAATTGGCCAGTCGTTTTCAAGCCTGAAATAAATAGATCAATCAAAACCCGATTTGATGTTGCAATCTTTATGGTTGATACCATCCTTTAAGAACTACATTATGCAAAGTCAATTGACTTCTATATTGTAATCCAAGTCAAAGGGAAATCAAAAAAGCAATTGAGTTCGGTGCACCACTTGTTTCTTCATGCATGGTTGTTATTAGAGATAGTACAACTCCAGGGTCTTTTCACCTCACCTGTGACCATTTCTAAAGAAAAATATCGGTTTTACTTTTAATGGATTGCACGAGAAACCCATAATTCCAACCGTTTTTAATAATTTCACCCAACTGCCTCATAACATTTCTTCCCTTATCACTACCTAAATCTCAAGTTATCTTCCATCTCCATTTGCAAGATAGTCTGTATGGAAAATTAAGAAGCTATGAATTCAAAATATCCCAGAAAGCTGAACTTTAATGCACCACTCCTTTCGATAAGGCGCACTGGTGGTTACACCGATGAAGAACAGTCTTGTACGAATTCACAAGGCGTGTTGGCGAATGCAAGTGATGATAGGATCCCATTTTCATGGGAGCAAGCTCCAGGAAAGCCTAAGGACTTGGATAGAGGTGACACATCTGAGGTGGAAACGCCACGTCCGAGGCTCCCACCATGTCTTTGGCATCCTGATATAGAAGCAACGAGTAATGATTATCCTCATGAAGCTCATGATGACCTTGATGATGCAGTTGATGATCTTGATGACCTTGATGATGGTTGTGATGGTGATGTTGATGATGACTACGACGATGATGCTGCTTTCTCAGATGCTATGGATGTCTTCTCATTGTCTGAGGCAATTGACATTGTGACAAAAGCCGAGAAAGTTCAAGAATTTGATAGCTTGAAGTTAAAGCTTGCAGAGTCTAGAGGCAGTGAATCACCTAATTTCATAATTAGGCGCTTTCTTCCTGATGCCACAGCATTGGCTGCATCATCTGCTTTAGCTTTTTCCAAGAGTTTCAACAAGAGACCTCCTAGACAGTGCAACTGCCCTGAAGCTTGTGAGTTGCACCCAGTTACTGGGCAATCATATGCTACACCAAAGGCTTGTGGCCTGGAAATTCTCTTCCCTTGGCGCATGAAGCACAAGATTTGTGGTGTAAAGAGCCCTGTCCGGAAAGACTCTCTAAAAGTGCAACCTCAATGTAGGGAAAAGCCAAAGAAACATAGTTCATCCTCTAGTAAGCCTTTACCGATGTAGATAAAGATACTTGAGACTAATGATTTTTTTTTTTTCTTTTTTTCTTCTCTTATTTTTGTTGTTTGAACTTATTTGAGCAAATACAGTAATTGTGATTGGCGTCATTTAAGAATATAATAAATAAATGTCTGAATTGCTTTTTAATGATTTGTGACACATCAATTTATAAGACTTATGTAGTGAAATTTATAGCATCTTGGTATAACTTTTGTTTAAATGGTATAGCTGCACGAGTTAGGATTGGAGAGAGTTTCATCTTAGTAGTCTGAAATTCATAACCCATATGACTGTTGAGAATTAATATTGTCATGTTGGCACTTGTGGATGAATTGGTGCTTGGGCCATGAGAGATTGCAGAGGTACGATAGGCAGACATTAGAACATGCATACTGCACAGTTTTTGTTTTTGATGTTGTCTTTTGGTCCTGATGCAACCTGGGCTAGCTGGTTTTTGCAACCATTCCCTTTGTACTTATGCTCACACTGCTTTTCCAATTGGTAATGAAATGATGAGTTGGAGATCCCAAAAAAAGAAATATTGGTTCTTGTGCCCATAATAATGAAGACCATTTCCAAATTCATCAATTTTAGGATATAAACTGCCAACATAGAATTTTTGATTTGGTTGCTATTTACTTTACAAGGTAGAACATCAAGATTGAGGGAAACAACAGACTCAAAGTACTAACTAACCCCAAAAACAAAAACAAAAACAAAAACAAAGCTCATCAAGTTAATCTTATGCTCATTCTCAAAAAAAAAAAAAAAAAAAAAAAAAAAAAAAAAAAAAAAAGAAGAAGAAGAAGAAGAAGAAGAAGAAGAAAGTTAATCTTATGCTGCCCGGCAGCTCGTAACCACAAGTTGTCGTTGGTAGGTTCATATTTGTAGATATTTTACTTATTTGTCATGTTTCTTTTATGTGTGTGATATTTCTTTAGGATGTTCATATATCGAGTAGCTGTCTTATAAAAACAAAATTGGTCTCAGTTTCATATAAACCACTTTATATTGGGTTTTCACCTCAAATTTGATAATTATGACTTAGACAACCAGTTTATATTGAGTTTCACCTCAAATTTGATAATTATGATTTATGACTTAGACAACTAATAGAACTTTAAAATCTAACTTCGTGCTTACTAATGGAATTTTAAGTTATCATCCAAAATTTCATGTATGACTCGGGTAGCAACTAGGAGATAGAATATGGAATAACTTGTAGACCATGATTGCAAACCTAGATATATAAACTTGATTGAGAGAGAGCTGTTGTTCAATCCTCTCTCTCGGGTTGGTTTTTATTTTATTTGTTTACATGTGTCACATTAGTGGGCGTTAATTGATTTAACTGCATACTAACAAATGTATCAATTTGACAAATGTGTGAAATTCATAGAATAAATTGATTAAAATAAAGTTCAAGAGATGTAATAACTACTGCCTTAAAATTCAGGGGGTGTTAGAGCATTTTTTCATAAATAGAATAATTAATTTGAAAAATGAATCAAACAAATGATAAATTATTAGGTCCACTAGGAGGATTGTTGTCATGGTCTTCCTTGACCTCACAACCAATAAAATGCTATTATTTATGCAAATGTGACATCACTTGATAATTTATTTTTTATTCCTTGTGTTGATTAGGAAGTTCACTAATATATTTGCATAGATAACATCGTCTTATTGCTTGGGAGGACTACGTCAGCAGTCCTCTCAATGGACCTAATAATTTTTCCAAACAAAGAGGGCCAAAATGAAAAAAAAAAAAAATTAAATGTAAAAGCCTAGAATAAAAGCAATCCCAAACTTTATGAATGAAAAATGTAATTTTATTCTTTATTTCTTTTTTAGGAGATTGGTCTTTGAATTTCTAAACGTGAAAATAATTTTTTTTTTAAAGAATAAAAGTACCATAAAAGGATATAAGAGTTAAGAGGGTCCTTTTTTGCGAAAAAGCATGAATTTTGGAAATATTTAGGAAAAAAGCACTAGGTCAAACTTATTTAGTTATGTAGCATGTTTTTTGGAATTCGAGTTCCAAGCATTATGGCAATTTGATTAAACATAATGCTTGGAACTCAAATGTCAAACTCGAGTTCCAAAAATGTGCTACATAACTAAATAAGTTTGGTTCGGGGGTTATTTAGCAAATTTTTCTTAAAATTATACAATTTAGCAAATATTTCCGATTTTTTTTTAAAAAAAAAATACTAAATATTTTTAACACACACACATAAAAAGAGAGAAAAAAGTTTTTTAAAGAAACTTACGGATGGATATTTTCGAGTTAAGAGATAAGACCAAACAAGATTTTATTAGGGGAATGGGCCGGAACTCACTGGTGATATATGAGCTTTGAAGCCCAACAATTCAAACGGATAAGGGCAAAAACCAACGGTCAGATTCACACGTACGAATTTCCACACACGTGGGAGATTTCAAACTAAAAATCAACTAGGGTTTTTTTTCCGAGGCGGTGATCCCGGGCAGCCTCGGGCAGCCAAAAAAAAAAAAAACCCTGCCCGTTGTTTTTACACAACAAAACACTTTATATTTTTTTTCCAAATTTTAATTTAATTTCTCACAACACTCTCTCCCTCTCTCTCCCGCTTCTTTCTTAGCATTCGAAATACACAGAGAGAGTCACCAAAGACCCCTCAAATATAAATAAAAACTCTCTCTCTCTCACTATATATATATAAACACCCAAACACTCACACAAAAATCAAATTATTTCTCGTTTTCTCTTTCTCTCAGACCTCAGAGTTTAAGAAGCCGATTCTCCAAGTGAGAGAGTGTGTGAAACCCTAGCTTTGTATTTAGGGTTTTGGAGGCTCTCGCCGATTTAAGGTACTTGTACTTGCTCTCTCATCTACGGTTTATACGAATAGATCTATGAGTTTTGTGGCTTTGTTTTCTGTGTTTTTGACTGAGTTCGGTGTTTTAGGGTTTTTTTGCATTTTGTTTTTGTGATTATGCCTTGTTTTTAGGGTTTACTTGCTGGTTCTGCTTGGATCTGAAGTTTAATTTGTTCTTACCGGTTTTAATTTTAGAATTGTGCATTGGATTGTTGCGGATTGTGTGGTTTTGGTTAGAGTGTGTATTTTTAGGGTTTATTGAGTTTGGACGTGAACGAGTTGATTAGCAAAAGGAATTGTGTGTTTGGTTGGTAAGGAATTCTGGGAGGGCCTTGTGAGAATTTAGAAATCTGATTCTTTGGTTGAGAAATGTATACAGAATGGAGTAATTTTGAATAATTTATGCATCTATGATGAAAATTTTGCATGTCAGAGGGCAAACATTTCCTTCTGAAATATTGGTACCTGATACTGTCACAAATTTTGATGGGAATTGCTGTTTGGTTCTTCAGTTTTTGGTTTCAACAAATTGGTTGTTCTTCGTGTGAATTGCTGGTATTTTCATGGATATAAAACCTGCAAACTAAAGTCGTAAATCATAATCCATAGCCCGCTATATGTTATGTATGGTTCAATGTCAATATCACACATGTACGTGAAGTAATTTGTGCACGGAATAGATTGCATGCACCTATCCACTAACCATTGTCTTGTTTATTAAGTTTTCAAAAGCCTTGTTTAATTATAATTTAATGCTGTGTAAAGGTCAACCAGTTTTTATTCAAGAACTTTTTAATTTGTTTAGGCATGGCTCAATATCAATATCACACATGTAGACGAAGTATTTTGTGCAAGGAATATTACATTCGCTTTTTCCCTAACCATTCTCTTGTTTATTAAGTTTCCAAAAGCCTTGTTTAATTACAATCTATTGGCTGTAAAGGTCAACCAGTTTTTATTAAGTCACTTTAAAAAAAATTTAATGTGCTCTTTTATTGCAATTTGGACAGAATGGCTTTGGAGATCACCCAGTTCCTACTGTCTGCTCAGTCACCTGATGCAAATGTCCGTACTGAAGCAGAGGCCAATCTTACACGATTTCAAGAGCAGAACCTTCCTTCCTTTCTTCTCTCCTTGTCAGTTGAGCTTGCGAACGATGAGAAACCAATTGAATCCCGTAGACTTGCCGGTATTGTGCTTAAGAACTCATTAGATGCTAAAGATGCTGTTAGAAAGGAGCATCTTGTTCAAAAATGGATGGAAATTGACATTTCCATTAAATCCCAAATCAAAGATTTGCTCTTGAGAACTCTTGGGTCAGCTGCAACAGAGGCAAGGCACACTTCTGCACAAGTGATTGCTAAAATTGCTTCTATTGAAATTCCAAAGAAGCTGTGGCCTGAGCTAATTGCATCCTTGCTTACCAATATGACTCATCAAGATAGGCCGGCCAGTTTGAAACAGGCAACATTGGAAACTCTTGGATATGTGTGTGAGGAGATATCCCATGAGGATCTTGTGCAAGATGAAGTAAATTCTGTGCTCACTGCTGTAGTGCAAGGGATGAACCTTGCTGAGCACAGTCCTGAAGTCCGTCTTGCAGCGACAAAGGCTCTATATAACGCTCTAGATTTCGCACAGACCAACTTTGAAAATGATATGGAGCGGAGTTACATCATGAAAATGGTCTGTGAGACGGCCATTTCCAAGGAGGTGGAGATCCGGCAGGTTGCTTTTGAGTGTCTTGTTTCGATAGCATCAACATACTATGAGAAGCTTGAGCCTTACATGCAGGCTCTCTTTGAGCTTACATCCAATGCAGTAAACGGAGATGAAGAGGCTGTAGCCCTCCAAGCAATCGAGTTCTGGAGTTCCATTTGTGATGAAGAGATAGAGCTTCAAGAGTATGAGAATCCTGAGAGTGGGGACTCCGAGCCTCCTAATTCCCATTTCATTGAGAAGGCTTTGTCGTCTTTAGTTCCTATGTTGTTAGAAACTTTACTGAAGCAGGAAGAAGACCAGGATCAGGATGACAGCATTTGGAATTTATCCATGGCTGGTGGGACTTGTCTTGGTCTTGTTGCGAGAACTGTTGGGGATGCTATTGTGCCCCTTGTGATGCCTTTTATCGAGGCTAACATATCAAAGCCGGATTGGCATTGTCGTGAGGCAGCTACATATGCCTTTGGCTCAATCCTTGAAGGCCCAACCATTGACAAGCTCACTCCCTTGGTCCATGCAGGTCTGGATTTTATGCTTAAGGCAATGAAGGATGAAAACAACCATGTCAGAGACACTACTGCTTGGACTCTCAGTCGTATTTTTGAGTTATTACACTGTCCAGCTAGTGGATTTTCTGTGATTTCTTCTGAGAACATTAGACAGGTTCTTTCAGTATTGATGGAAAGTATTAATGACACTCCAAATGTAGCAGAAAAGGTCTGTGGGGCAATTTATTACCTTGCCCAGGGATATGAGGATGCTGTACCAAGTTGCTCTCTTCTTACACCATTCCTTACAGAGATCATCACTTACCTTATTAGGACTGCTGATCGTACGGATGGTGGTGACTCTAAGCTCAGGTCATCTGCATATGAAACCTTGAATGAAGTGATCAGGTGTTCAAATGTTGCAGAGACATCTCGCATCATAGAACACCTGCTCCCTGTCATTATGAATAAGTTGGAGCAGACTCTACAGCTTCAGATTGTCTCAACAGATGATAGGGAAAAGCAAGGTGACTTGCAAGCTTCTCTTTGTGGTGTTCTTCAGGTCATTATCCAGAAACTTAGCAGTACAGACGAAACCAAGTCCATAATACTACAGGAAGCAGATAAGATTATGACATTGTTCCTGAGGGTGTTTGCTTGTCGTAGCTCTACAGTGCATGAGGAAGCAATGCTTGCAATTGGTGCGCTTGCTTATGCCTGTGGACCAAATTTCGAGAACTATATGCGTGAGTTCTACCCATATTTGGAGATGGGACTGCAGAATTTTGAGGAATACCAGGTTTGCTCCATCACTGTTGGGGTGGTTGGTGACATTTGTCGTGCATTGGATGACAAGGTCTTGCAGTTCTGTGATGGGATCATGAAACACCTTCTTAATGATCTCGGCAGTAATGAACTGCACCGGTCTGTCAAGCCTCCCATATTCTCTTGCTTTGGGGACATTGCACTTGCCATAGGAGAGCATTTTGAGAGATATGTCTCTTATGCAGTAACAGCGATGCAGCAAGCTTCCCAAATCTGTGCGCAGATTGATCTCAATGATGAAGAGTTTATGGAGTATGGTAACCAGCTCAGGCGTAGCATCTTTGAAGCTTACTCCGGTATTCTCCAAGGTTTTAAGAACTCAAAGCCTGAGGTGATGTTGCCATATGCTGCACATCTCTTGCAGTTTATAGAACTGGTCTTCTTGGACAGACAGAGGTATTATTTCTTTCTTTTCATTCCTTTTTGTCTCTGGTCTTCCTACATTTGTTTCTTTAAAAGTCTCATAGTTTTGCTTTCATATTTTGCAGAGACGAGAGTGTGACAAAGGCTGCAGTTGCTGTGATGGGTGATCTTGCAGATGCACTTGGTCCGAACACAAAGCTCCTGTTTAGAGATCGCGCATTCTATATTGAATTTTTGGGCGAGTGTCTTCAATCCGATGATGAACAGCTCAAGGAGACTGCAACTTGGACCCAGGGGATGATTGGACGTGTCATGGTTTCATGAGATGAAGCCAAGCCGGCCGTGTTTGCAAGTAGAGAGGTAGTCTGTTAAGTAGTGTTTTTAAATATTTCTCCTTCTAAATAGGTCTATTTTTTCCTAGTCATGGGTAAAGTAAAGCTTAAGCGAACTTGAACGAAGTTGAGTTCATCAATGTGTCCTGCGTATTGCGGATTTTTGAATTGTGAGAAACTTCGAAAATCCGCTGTCAGTGGGGTTAGGGAGGGAACGTTGTTAATTCCATACTAGATGGGTGGCCTGCGACTGTGTTATTGAACGTTGGTTTAGTTCAATGCGTCCACTGATCGGTGGTTTGTTGAGTTATTTTCATGTATTCCATCCTTTTTTTTTTTAAAGTGCTTTTCTAATTCCCCATTCAACTGCCTCATGAGTCATCTCTACAAAAAATTATATCTTGTTTGGGGTGTATCTGCCTTCTCTCTCACAACAGGTGGGTCCCACACACCCACCAACTGTGAGAGAGAAGGCATATACACCCGAAACAGGGTATAACATCTCCATCGTTACACAACTTTATGACGTGATAATATTTTGTTATCAGTGGTGACTGAACGGTAAACACTAGAGGTACGAATAATATGCATGTATTGCTGATCTTTGTGGTCACATTTTCTTGTCAACCAAAACGGGTACTTTCAGATGCATAAAAAAGTTTCCAATGTCAAAGGAATATATTTACTTCAAAATTTAAATGGTCTTTTGGGTAATGAATTAATCTAATGGTGGAATTCTGTGAAGTATTTTTCAGTTCATGATTATAATAATCATCATGCAAAAGCCAGGACAAGACTTTGCTGTTCCTAGTCCAAATAATGGGGGATTAATCAAGTCGTGCAAATCTGTGAAGTTGTTTTCGGTTTCCCATTATATCTATCATCATGCATGAAGCCGAGACAAGACTTTACTGTTCTTAGTCCAAATAATTGAGAATTAACCTAATGGAGTGCATTTCTGTGGAGTTGTTTGATTATCATCATGCATAATGCCGAAACAAGAAGTACTGTTCTTAGTCTAAATAATTGGGGACAACTGAACTGAGGGATTAATGTAATAAAATCTATAGTCAATGTAGAAAGACGAGTTTGTTACAAATGAATTTCAAACTTGGGGTTCAAGGGATACTTTAAGAGCAAAACCTAAGTATAGTATTTAGGTGTTGTTTTTTAGGTTTCTCTAAGATATTGTACTTAAATTTTGTCTCTTCTTCTATTTTCCTGTCTTAGAAAATAGGAAATTTTGAACATAAGCAGACTGGAAGATTTGATTACTCCAGGATGTACAAGCTGATATACCTCAAAAAATGGAAAGTTTTGAAGCTCCTTACTATCTACCAGCGTCTATAGAACTGGAAGTGATGTCTCCAATGCTTGATGAATGATACGAAGTTGTGGTCATATAACCAGAAATTACTTCTAAATTTCTCGAGTTCATTTCACTGCCACTGCGAAAATCAACTGAGCCCCAGTCAACCACGGCAGGAAGTGGGTCATCCCCACTAAGATACCGAGTCACTTGTCTCATGGTAGGCCTAGCTTCTGGTTTGTGATGAGAACAAAGTAAACCCAATTCCAAAACCAACTCGGCCTCATCAACCATGTAAGTTGAGTTCAACTTTGGATCAAGTGCATCTAGAATTTGACCCAATTGATGATATTCCATAACCCAGTCAACTAAAACGAAATTGCTCGAGCCAATTGGTCTTCTCCCAGTAGCCACTTCAAGGAGTAAAATCCCATAAGCAAACACATCAGAACTTGTAGATACCTTACCCGTGCGAGCCAATTCTGGAGCAATGTATCCAATTGTGCCAACAACATTGGTGGTGTGTGACAATTTGTCATGATCAAATAGCCTGGCAAGACCAAAGTCACCTAGCCTTGCATTCAGTTCAGCATCTATCAAAACATTGCTGGACTTCACGTCTCTGTGGATCACAACTTGCTCCCATTCTTCATGCAGATACAGTAATCCTGCAGCAATGCCTTTGAGGATATTGTACCTTGCGTCCCAAGTCAACACAAAGTTGTTTTTGGGTTTGAAAATCAGAGAGTCTAGGCTACCATTTGGAATATAATCGTAGACTATAAGGAGATCATTTTTACGCTTGCACCATCCTTGGAGATTGACCAGGTTCTTGTGTCTTAACCTTCCCAAGCTTTCAATCTCTGCTGCAAATTCTCTCATTCCTTGGATTGAGTTATGCACTATCTTCTTTACAGCAACTTCGCTTCCAGTGGCTGGTACAATACCTGTTAGAATATGATTAAATAATTAAATTCATATTTATAATAAATAAAATTTTTGGAAGAATTGGTAATCATCAATATATATATAAAAGTAGAGACCTTATGCGGGAGAGCATGAGGTTTTGCCAAGTGACACTCTCTTTGAAAAGATAATTGATTTTTTTTTTTTGAAATAAAATACATCATTCTTAATTTATTGCACTTATTAGATGCCACATTAGTTATTTACTAAACTAAATAGATTTTAATTAGCAATAAATAAGACTAACGGACAAGATAGAGGGATGTTAATCATCAAAAACTCTTTGTTTTCCTTATTCCTCCATCCAAAGGTTTTCTTATGTTTATGCCTACTCCTCTTCCCTTATAACTAAATGCCTACTCTTCCTAACCCACTACATGCCTTCTATTATGCCTATGTTGCTAAATTACCAATTCTATGTTCTATAATTTGCACAAACTGAAATAGCATTCAGATTATTTAAGAACACATGAAATCATATAAAAATCACCAAATTAGAGTTTAAAATTATAATTAAATTTTTAAAAGAAATTTAGGTACATTTGCACAAAAATTCCATGTAACTAAGTCACACTTAGGAATATTGGACCCTTTTTCCTTTGTATAAATAGAAGGGTCCCAATGAGATGAGGGGGCTAACAATTTTCTCTCCAAAACATTTATTGTAGGAACTCAAAAGTTTTTCATTTTAGACTTTTCACGATTAAAGAACATGACTTGCCAACTAATCAAACTAGATTTCTTAATACCTACAACAATTTCACAACATCAAGAACAAACCCCAGTGTATACAATGTCAAATTCCATTGTCTCATGTTACATCAAATGAGTGTTTAATGTTTCTCGCAAAGTATTGAATAGTAAAGCTTATGGGCCATAGTCTCAATTACAACTCTCAATCATGTTGGACTTGGATGACACCTATCAACAACATATCATTATGAGATGCCGAAAAAATTTGGAGTGTACACAACGTTTAGTGTGGATGGGAAGAAATTTCATCCTATTCCAATTGGTTAGGTTAGTAAGGGACCTATTCCAATTTAATGATCCTGGAATTTTGTATACAAGTAATAATCAAGGAAACTTCCACCTAAAATAAGTCGGACTTTTGGCAAGAGAGAAAATTGATGTCTAGACAAATCAAGCTAAGGCTGACCAAAATGGACCATTTCTTAATTTCTTATCTCTATTTGTTTCATGTACAAGACTTATAGTCAATGCTTGGTATATAAAAGTTGAACATCTTATCTAAAGTCCATCCTCTGAAAACTTGAGAAAAAATCATTTAAACCAACACAATATATAAATTATAAAGGAATCAAAGAAAAATTGTCAAAAATAATGAAAATTTAATCTATGCTTAAATTCTTATAAGGATGAACACAATAACAATATCCTTTAAAAAAAAAAAAAATCTATACTTATTTTATACGTATGATAAAGTCTTGTCAAGTGACACTCTAATTTTGCATTTAACATTTTTTTACCTCTTTCATTAAGTTTTTTTTATTGTTACCCAAAAGTTTACATTAACTTATTTTACTGTTATCTCATTAGTCTCTCATTAATTGCCTAAGCTTACATCACAGATTTCTCTCTTTTTCATGTCTTTTAGCATACCCACCATTTTAATACTTTAAAAAAAAGCAAAAATATAATAATTAAGGACTAATAGTAATAACTAACCAGATAAAGCCTTGTAGAGAGATAAAATAAAAATGTTGTGGATTGTTAAATAAAACGCATTGTTTCACTACAAAATCAAAACACATTGTTTCACTATAAAAAGACTTGAGACTGACAAAACATTTGAAAGAGAGAGAAAGAGAAATCTAAGGGGATGTTGCCTCCATCATATTGGCCTCCCACCACCATCAAGACGCCGAAACCTCTACGAGTATTTTTTTTTTCTTTTTAAATTAGGAGATTAAATATGATTTAGGTTTGGGTAATTTGGTTGGATAGTTTTTGTTTTGGGTATATAAGTAAAGAGAATATTTGGTACGCAATGTAAAGTCATATTCTACTATGGTTTTAAATCATCTATAAGACACGTGCATACACACTTGCCCACACCATGTTTTAATGTCGCACTATCAATGAGTGGAAGACAGTGAGAGAGTTGGACATACTTTTATTTCATAGTATTAAATATGTGAACACAACACAAATTATTTAATTTTCACGGTCTTGTTACTCTTTTACATTTATTTTTTGTTTCATGATTTAAAAAAAAAAATTAATCTTACCTTTTTTTTTTTTTTTTTAAGGGTGAAAAATTAATCTTACCTTGAGAAGACTATAAATATGCAGTGAAACAACTTTCACTATTACCTCTTTCACTAAGGTTTTTTTTTTTTTTTGTTATCCAAAAGTTCACATTATCTTATTTTACTGTTATCTCATTAATATCTCATTAATTGCCTAAGTTTACACCACACCTTTCATTATTCTTCATGTCTTTTAGCATACCCACTGTTTTAGTATTTTTTTTTTAAAAAAGTAAGGGCTAATAGTAATAATTAACGAGATAAGACTCTAAAGAGAGATAGAGAGACACAAAAATATTGTGGATTGTTAAATAAAAGACACTATTTCACTATATATTATCAAAATAAAAGACCTGAGATTAACAAAACATTTGAAAGAGAGAGAAAGAGGAATCTAAGGGGTCACCACCTCCGTTATACTAACCTCCCACCACCATCAAGACACCAAAACCGCTACTGGTAATCTTTTTTTCTTTATAAATTAGGAGCTTAAATATGATTTAGGTTAGGTAATTTGGTTAGTTAGTTTTTGTTTTGGGTATATAAGTAGAGGGAATATTTGGTGCGCAATGTAAAGTCATATTCTACCATGGTTTAATTTTAAATCATCTATAAGACACATGTATACACACTTGCCCACACCATGTCTTAATGTCGCACTATCGATGAGTGAAAGATAGTTAGAGAGTTGGGTTTACTTTTATTTCATAGTATGAAATATGTGAACACAACACAAATTAGTTTATTTCATGGTCTCATTACTCTTTTGCATTTATTTTTGGTTTCATGATTTAAAAAAATAATAATCTTACCTTAAGAAGGCTACAAATATGCAGTGAAACTACTAAACCAATTTTTAATATCTCAAAATGTATATGTTTCTTTACTCTAATTTAGTTTACTTTTTCTTTATAATTTATGTACAACATTATTCAAAATTGTTTTACATAAAATTATCCGTGCATCGCACGGGCAACTTACTAGTTTATTATAATATGAGAGTAGGTGGTATCGAGTTTGATGTTTGTCTCCCCTCTTCCTCCCATTTAAAAAGTTGAAAAAATCTCACGTGTTGGGTCCTAGTTATTAAGCGAGAGTCTAGATCCAAGCATAAGGAGAGTGTGATAGTGAAAAAAGAAAATAGTATATAAGACTTTGTAAGTATTAATCCCAAACCCTTCTTAAAAGGGACCATAAGTGTACCAAAATGGAAAAAAGTGGGCCGTAATGGACTGAATTGATGGAAATGTTGTACTAATATGGCCCAACAAGAGTATAACAATAATAAATATTAGGCTTAACAATTAGATATTATATACTTTTTCCGTCTCAAATTGTTTGGCCTGTATTTTATTTTGGGATGTCACAAAATTATGTTCTGTTTGAAAAGTCAAATATCATTAATTTACTAACATCCCCTTTATACCCTTAATTTATTTGTGGGAGCATTTTTTTAAATTAAAAACCTAAATTTTGAAAACCGCTATACATGCCATCTTTATTCAAATTTAAAGATTAAAAAAAAACCTTCAACAAAGAAAAACAAATTTGTTTTAGGGTAATTTAGGAAATTTCTAACCTTTTTCAAAGAGATAAGGTAGTTTATGATATTTTCCTAAATAATTGGGTTTTTCTAACTAGGTCAAACAATTTGGGACAAAGGGAGTAGATTAGTAATTCATTCATACCTTTGTAGACTGCACCAAAGCCTCCAACTCCAATAACTCCAGTCTCTTTGAAACCCTTTGTTGCTGCATAAAGATCCTTGTATTGAAACCTGTGAGGACAATCCAACTCCCAGTCCTCAAGACTCACATGCTGCACCATCTTTTTGTAACATGTAAAATAGAACAGAATCCCCAACAGAATGAGGGTGATAGCAGCAGATAAAATGGCAATGACTACCTTCACTTGGGGTTTGTAAGCCGATGAACTATTTTCCATTGGAGGTGGCAAAGGAAGTTGAGAAATATTGAGTGAAGGAGCAGTTATATACGTTGAAAAACTCCATCCTAAAATGTAATGAAAGCTTGTTTTTTGGCCTGTTGCAGCAGAGAAGCCAACATACATAGTCTTCTCAAGAACTGGTGTCAAGTCTATCGGATGGGAAATGAGGGGTTTTATTGGTTTGTCTTTCTCTTTCAAGAAAGGAGATATTGTAACATTCACAACTTTTTTCACACCATCATATTCAATCCAGGCACGAATAGGATCACTGCTCTCTAAAGTCAGTTCATTGAAATTTGCATCATTGTCCTTACCATACTCATAATAACCAGCAGCCCAAGATCTAATTGAATCCATGCTGTTGTTGTTGACTCCCACATGGTTTCCTTCCCTATCTGAGTTCTCTTTGTACCCTTTAACTGTATCGAATTCAACTGCAAAGATATGGTTTGAAGCATTTCCATCATTTGAGGAGTTGAAAATTCCTAGGTAATGCCCAGGCTGAGCTCCAGGGAATTGCTTGGAGGGTGACAAAGTGAAAGCAAGGCCATAGCCACCTGGGCTAGAGGTTGATGGCTTTATTGCAAAAACAAATGATGTGCTGAAAGAAGAAGCATTTGGGTACAAAGAAGAGTTACTATACATATCAATGGGGTTGGTATAGAATGCATGGCCTATAACATTGTTTGATGCATTAGTGAGCTTAAGTGCACCACTAGGCTTGACAATAGAGGCTCCCTCTAGGCTGATGCGAGACATTTCACTGCCATTGAATCCATTAAAAATGAATTCAGTAGCTTGAGATTGAACAACAATAGGAAAGAAGAGAAGGAAAGCAAAAGACATTGCTAAGACCATTATGGGATTTTTGAGAGTTGACAAATTGTAATAAGAGGAACGCAAACAAGAACAAAAATAAGAGCTTTAATAAGAGAAAGTTGAGGGGCTCATAACCGAGTGATTTGAGATGGTAGACTTAAAAGTCAGTCCAAAACACCTTTAGATTACCGGCAAGACAAAAACGAATTGGCCCTTGAGAGTTGGGAGTCACAATCCAAGACCTGTGTCTAATATTAATATATGTCATATTCATTACAGCAAGACCATGAGAGCGAAGGAAGTGATATTTATTTCATTTTCCCGCTCATTATCTTCTTGCCGTGGTGGAGAGGAAATTTGAATTTCCAGTTCATTTCTAGAGCTATAGTTGGTTCGGTATTGACCAATTGATCATGTTGTCAAAGAGACAAGAGCCACAATAATTTCCCAAGTCTCCCCAATTTTGTGTGTGGAATGATTACTTCTGTACCTATAAGACCGCTGTTTTTTTTTTTTTTTTTTTTTTTTTTTTTTAAATTAAATTTATCAGAAGACCTTAATTGGTGGCTACCTTTGGAAATAAATGAGCCATTTGGCCATTTGTATGGAAAAAAACATGGCGAATTTGCTGCAAATCTTTCGCTACATAAGTTCATGCATGGAAACTTCTAATTGTAGGCCAAAGACGACGAGATAATTGTCGTTTACCATCTGATTAAGAAGAAGCTAATAAGAATTTTTTTATGTAGACAAAAATTGATCACATGTCTCAACAATAAAATATGTTATTAGTTAAACTAAGCGGAACTTTACGAGACTCCATATGACATCACTCCATACTACTTTAAGTGAGTTCTATTCTTATACTTTAAATATTAATAATATTTATTTAGCTTTTGGTTTTTTTTTTTTTTTTTTTTTTTTTTTTTCCATTTAAAATCTATTTTTTTAGAAAAAAAATTACAAATAAAAATGAACTCATCGCATTACTCAATGACAAAACAACTAAAATAAACACTATTTATTGAATGAAGTAACCAAATACTAAAAAATTATGATTGAAAATTTTAATAAAATTATATGTTTGATATGTCTAAATAAAATTTGAGTATAAATTTATTTACTAGTATAAGATTGATGAGTTCTTTTAACATTCATGTGTGAGAGATTAAATAATTGACCCATCCAATGAAAACATTTTTCTTTAACTGGTTTTTCTTTGATAAAAAAACAACTTTTTATTTATTGATGAATATTTAGGGCTTAATTAATATTTCTATTAGTACAAGAATATCTCTATTGGTAAAAATTTAGGGGCCTTTTTTCATTAGGGGCCTTAGGCGGTTGCCTATTTGGCTCACCCATTGAACCGGCTCTGGTTCACAATCATCTAGCCTTTCCCTATCCAAACGTGGCGTTACATTCTATCTTTAGATTTTTCTTCTTTTGTTTTTGTGCGTGTGCTCTGGGGTTGCGTTTAATTGATAACTTAAGTTACAATCCATATAGTTATCAATTCTGAAAAATATTGTATTCTTAATTTTTTAAAGAAAATTTTAAAAATTCCATACCCAATAAATAAAATAGTACAAGGCTGGGAGACCAATTTATTTTTATTTGGTTTTATCCACCATTTTATGTTAAGATATATATATATATATATATATATATATATATATATATATATATATATATATATATATATAAATATATATTTATAGCCTTCTTATTTTTATCATCTATTGGCCA
This sequence comes from Quercus tomentella, assembly GCA_028535165.1. Lineage (NCBI taxonomy): Eukaryota > Viridiplantae > Streptophyta > Magnoliopsida > Fagales > Fagaceae > Quercus > Quercus tomentella. Next base: position 15,680,201 of record JAPQVY010000012.1, read on the forward strand.
TTATTGACTTTGACCCAGAGAACAATCAATTACAATTAGGTCTTGTGAGGAAGCTCAAATTGTAGAATAAGTAAAGTTAAAGAGACGCAACAAAATTTCAAAATTAATTTCACATTATTTAAATTATCATGTCAACTCATACATAGACTCACCACAACTTCTAATTTAAAATTTCTGGTATGCTAATTTAAAAATGTTGTGAAATTAATGATTTGATAATAAAAAACAACACCAACAACAACATTATTTAAAAAATAAATAAATAAATCAACAACAATAACTAATTTAGGATTCAATTATGAATTCGATAGACTAATCAAAGTCGATCGCACGCCTATATCATTCTACCATATCTAAAATCAAAGAAAATTAAATAATACTACACATGAAAAGTCACTTATTTTGTGGTTTTATTTTCTGTCTGTATGTCAATGTTTTATAGTTTGATCCTCTCAATTCAATAATACTAATGGAGTAATGGCTGCCTGCCTATATCCTTTTTTCCTCAACTTCCTTATAAATTCTCTTCTACTTTATAGTTTCATTGTTGGAGTTTTGCCTATAAAAATTATGTTCATAGAACCTGTTTAATGGTCATTATTTCAATTTCCACAACAATTAAGTTAACATAATTGTCATTCGTGTAAGTCAATATTGAAATTAAGAAGGAAAAACAAAAGCATTATTTAATATTGAAATTAAAAAAAGGAAAACAGACTTTTGGGCCTTTGGCTGCCCCATCATTTAAGTCAATATTGAAATTAGCAGGAATAATTGGGCCTTTAATGGGACGAGATTAAAGATTTTGCAATATTATTACTATTATCTATATATATATATATATATATATATATAAAACCGAAGCTTTTAAAGCTTTCACAATTTTCCACGTCAGCACATCATTAAAAAAATAATAATAATAATAAAACAAAAAAAATAAAACCATAACCACACAAATACCTTTCCCTTACACGATACCGGACAACAAATAAAATACCTTTCCCTTACACGATACCGGACAACAAATAATAAAACAAAAAAAATTAAACCATACCCACACGAATAGCTTTCCCTTTCCCTACCGGACCTTCTGCCTTCTCTTTCCCATCTTTCCCTTTCACGATACCGGACCTTCCTCCCACCGGACCCAACAGACCCAACGATCCGACCCATGCCGTTTCTTTTCCACGGCAAGACCCTTTCACGAATACCTTTCCCTACCGGACCTTCTGCCTTCTCTTTCCCAGCTTTCCCTTTCACGATACCGGACCTTCCTCCCACCGGACCCAACAGACCCAACAATCCGACCCATGCCATTTCTTTTCCACGGCAAGACCCTTTCACGAATACCGGACCTTCCTCCCACCAGACCCAACAGACCCAACAATCCGACCCATGCCATTTCTTTTCCACGGCAAGACCCAACGATCCGACCCAACAGACCAATCCTTTGCCTCTTCCTTTCCACGGCAAGACCCAACGATCCGACCCAACAGACCGATCCTCTGCCTCTTCCTTTCCACGGCAAGCCCATGGCCACAGATCCCACCATACCCATATCCACTTCACTCAGTTTCCACTCTTCCCCAGCCCATGGCAATGCAACCGACCTAGCCCGTTGAGACCGGCCCAAAGGTATTATCTTATAAACCTATAATATATATATATATATATATATATATATATATATATATATATATATATTTTTTTTTTTTTCTTGAATCCGAACTCTATATAGATTAGGACTCTATAACTATATATATAAACCTTTCATGATGTTTTTTTTTTTCACGGCTATTCAATTTCTAGGTATGTTTTTTTTTTTTTTTTTTTTCACGGCTATTCAATTTGTGTGGAAACTGAGCTATAGATTTTTTTTTACCCCAGCCTATTTTGTATTCTATAATTGATTGAATTGTAGTTATGTTTTTTTTTTTTTTTTGCACGGCTATTCAATTTGTGTGGAAACTGAGCTATAGATTATTTTTTTACCCCAACCTATTTTGTATTCTATAATTGATTGAATTGTAGTTTTTGTGCACACACTTAGATAATCAATTTAACTTTTTTTTGAATTTTAGTTATATGTTTTTGTGCCTATTTTGTATTCTATAATTGATTGAATTGTAGTTTTTGTGCACACACTTAGATAATCAATTTAACTTTTTTTTTTAATTTTAGTTATATGTTTTTGTGTTAAAATTAGTGATTGAATTGTTTTTGTGTGGAAACTGAGCCATTGAATTGTAGTTTTTGTGCACACACTTAGATAATCAATTTAACTTTTTTTTGAATTTTAGTTATATGTTTTTGTGCCTATTTTGTATTCTATAATTGATTGAATTGTAGTTTTTGTGCACACACTTAGATAATCAATTTAACTTCTTTTTGGAATTTTAGTGATTGAATTGTTTTTGTGTGGAAACTGAGCCACGGGTTTGAATTTGTTTAGTGGAAACTGAGCGAGGTGGAGTTATCTGCTTGCTTCCTGATAATCTTAGCGAAATTGGTGTGGAGTACGTTGAGGTTAGTTATTCATTATATTGTTCATACTGAATTTTGTTTTTTTTTTTTTTTTTTTACATTGTGTTATCATAGCATATTGTAGTGTTCTGTTCACAAATTTGGTTGCATCTTTTGACATGAGTATCACATACAACATTAACACAACAATTGAAGTGGCCAAAGATATGTTGCACTAGGTATTGCCAAAAATACTGTGTTGTACAAAATACTGGATAAGACATGGAGAAATAGGAAGAATACTTAAAACAAACAATTCAGCTATTGGTCAATCTCAGCTATTGACAAACAATACTGGATAAGACATGGAGAAATAGGAAGAATACTTAAAACAAACAAACAATCTCATAATATGTCAATAATATGATATTGACATATTATGAATTGTTTGAAAAACTCATAAAACAAACAATCTCATAATATTATGAGTGGCTATTGGTCAATTTGAATTGTTTTTGTGTTTTTTGAATTTTAGTTATATGTTTTTGTGTGTGGAAACTTAGCTATTGGTCAATTTTGAATTGTTTTTGTGTGGAAACTGAAAGTGAAGCGTACAAAAAGCTGTGCGGTTTGAAATCATGTTAGCAAACGGGCAATTACTACTAGCAAGAAAGAATTCTTCGTTATATATTTTTGTAGTCAATGTAATCAAAGGATGGATTGTGTTTTGAGCATTCTGGCATGTGGGATTGCGTATGTTATTTTCTCCCTTTCTCTTCTCTCCTTTCTTCTTCTCTTTCTTGAGGTACTGTTTATGGATACTATTCATACAACCCCTAAACACTATAAAATTCTGTCCTTTCCTTCTTCCATTCAACCCCAAATCAAGCACTTTCTTTATCTCTCAAAACCATAAACCCCACATACTTTCTTCTACCAAAAAAAACCATCAAATAACTCATCAAACCCCCTTTTAATTCTTAACACAATCTCATAATCCTTGCTTCAAAAATTCTAAACCCTAGATCAACAAATTCACCTAATCCTAAACCCACTACAAGCACAGGTATAGAATTCAATTAAAGGTTAAAGATAGCTCAGGAGTGGCCACATTCATTTTATTTGATTCAGAAGCAGAAAAATTACTCAACATATCAGCCAAAGACCTTCTGAATAAATCTTTAGAGGTGAGAAAGTCGAAGATAAAATTAGTATTTAATATTTACTACTTTACTTCAGTGTACAATTTGAAAAATGTTACTTTTGTTAGGAGCCCGATGAAGTCATCCTTCCTGTGCAAATAGAAAATTTGAAAGGAAAACAGTTTGTTTTCCAAATACAACTAAATAACTATAATCTCAACTATGGATGGGAATTCTTCACTATCAAGAACTTTTTGACTCTTTTGAAGAAATTGACAAAGCAATTCAGCTTGATAAAATGACAGAAGTATTATTTAATTTAGCAAAATTACAAATATGATATTTAAGATGTATATGTTGTAATACATTCCTCAACCTATTCTATTGCTAGGTTTACATCAGTGATACTTCAAATGAATGTAGCAACAACTTATCAATTGAAGAAGATGGTGATTGTACAAAATTTCAAAAACTTGATGTTCAAACCAATGTGCAACTCACACCAACATCTGTACTCAAGGAAAACAAAAGGGCATATTCAGGGACTACTACAAAGCAACAAAGGAAGAAGATACAAAAAACACTTTAAAGTTGTCTTTTAATCTCTAAGATTTTCTATGCACAATTTGGTTTTAATGAATTTGTGATTTTGATACTAAAGACGTATTGGAACAAAGGAAATTTTTTTGTTTTTATACACAATTTGGATTTAAAGAATTTGTGATTTTGATACTAAAGACGTATTGGAACAAAGGAAATTTTTTTGCTTTTATGCACAATTTGGTTTTAAATTGAAACATAGAGGAATTAAACTCTTATATTTAGTTATTTCAGGATTTCTTTTAGTATAGCGTTAACTGTTTGTCTATATACATTTAATTTCTAAATATTGTAGTATTCTCTTTACATTTAAAAAATTCATGAGACTCAATTTGAATTGTAACTTATCATGTTTAAATAATTTATTTTGAATTATAAGTAATTAATATTTGCATTGGTATGTTGTGTCTTTAAAATCAAGAGGAATTGAAAAACAATATCTAAACTTCAATGTTTTTTAAATATAATGAATGCATTGAATATTTAGTGAAAGACATCAAATAAATGAAATTGAAAAATAAGAATGTGCTACCAGAGAATCGATGCTGAATTCCAATAGCTAATGTCACATCATTTGGAAAAAATTGGTAGCTTTCCCGTGCATCGCACGGGTTAGCGACTAGTTATTATTATTATTTTATAGAAAAAGGACTAGGATGTTTTTGAGCCTCAGGTTTGAAGCCTGCAGTGTTAGAAAAAAAAAAAGGTTTGAAACATGTTTAGGGATGCGTTATGTTAGGTGAAAACAATACCAAATTTGTGCTTGTAGCCTGTAGGCATATAGAAATTTGAGATACACAGAGAATTTCAAAAGGCCAAAAAAGGTTTTTATTTTATTTTATATATTCAAATTAGCTATAGAGGCGACATTCTTATGGATATTTATGACTTAAAACGTACAGAACCTTTTGGGAATGAATAATGATGGATCAGCATCATGCTATACATAATTTTCATGTTCAAAAACAATTAAAATGTACACGCTATAAAAAGTCGACTTAATAATATTGACAGTTCGTCTATTGACTTAATAAAATGTACCGTGGAGTTCCTACATCTTTAAGAAAAATATTATGGTATGATAGTCATTCCACAAGTACAAAGTTTATGTAGGGTGTGAGAGGGGTAAGGGTTGGGGTTCAAACAGGAGAGTCAATTTCGTATTGGAGCCGTACTGGTTTGGCTAGTGGAACGACATATTTCGATACCGATCAATATTGGTGTACCGTTTCGGGTTTACCACCATATCTATATATATATATATATATTAGCTTAATAACTCAAAGTTGCTAGCGTGTTGTACAACTTAATTAGGGGCTATTTGGTTATGTTGTTTAAACAACATTTTTTATTGTTTAAACAACACAACACGTATTTCCACAACACTTTTTTACTCATACGTATTTCCACAATATTTAAACAATGTTACTAGAACAATATTACCAACCGGGCCCTCAATTAATAATAATAATATAAAAAACACACAAAAGTTACTTTTGTTGACAACAACAAACCAAACATTAAAGTAAGTGTGTGTTTGGATATTAATGAAAATTAAAAGGACTTTGTTAACAGGTGTCAGCCAGCACCTGTTAATGAACCAGCTGTGGTTCATTTTATGATCTATTACAAATCCCACCTGTATAGAAAATTGGCAAAATTTTACTTTTCAACTATGATTTTGCAAAATGATTTGACTTTCTCCATCTAAACTGACACACATTAGTACATATTCAGTTTTTTCCAAATCCCTTAAAAAAACGTGAATAGTTTATTTTAAATTTTATCACATTAACGGGTGTTGTACAACACCTGTTAACATCATCCAAATTAAAATTATTTTACTATTTAACTTATTTTTGCTACTATTCATAGGCTCTACTGCACTTTTTGGTACTATTCATGGGTCCCGCTGTACTTTTTCAACTAACTTTTACTTTTATCTACAGTACTTTCAACAATAAGTTTTAGTTTCAGCAAAATAAACGGTATCAAAACAAACCCTAAATGCTTTGAATTTCAAACACTTTGTTCACATTAGCAGTTAGAGTCTTGAAAACACAAGAAACAAAGAGACAAAAAGAAGGTAAAGAAAAATAGATCTGAGACCATAGAACAGAAGAGGAAGACAAAGCAACAGTGTCAAAATCAAAGAGATGTACAAACAAAATAGAAAAAATGACCAGGAAGAGAAGGGGAGATGACCGGCGATCTAGAGGCTGTGGCGACGGAGCAAAGTGGGCTGTCTGTCACTACTTTTTCTTCTTTTTTCTTATTGTTTTTTGTACCAGCCGATTCATGTTTTCCAGCCAAGATGCCCGATATTCGCCAGTACGTCTAGTATTGTCCAGTATAGGTCGATACTTTGAGCGGTACAAATCAAAGGGATTTTTATTAGGGATGGCAATGGGCGGGGTGAGGCCGAAGGATGGGGTCTTCGTCCCCATTCTGCATGGTTTTGTCTTACCCCATCCCCGCCTTGCCCCGCCTGATGGGAAAAACTTTCTCACCCCATCCCCACCCCTTGGGGCCCCACAAAGCCTTGCCCCACCCTGTAAAATTCTACTTTTTGTTAATTTGCCCTACAACTAGTACAATTTTTTAAATGAAACTTATTTCATTAATAAAAATATACTTGAAATTACAACTAAATTTATCCCATCAAATCAAATCAATTTTTACAAAAATTTGAATAATATATCCAAGTGTTTAACAAGACAATCACAAAAAAAAAAAAAAAAAAAAAAAAAAAAAAAAAAAAACTCATAGTATAACACATAACAAAATGAAGATAGAGAACCACATTAGGTAGAATAAAATAAGCTAATATTGATATGCTTGTTTAAATAGTAGGGTTTTAAGGTATGAAAAATTTACAATTATAACCCTTAGTAACGTGGGGTGGGGACGGGGAGGGGTGGGGTGGGGTGGGGTGGGTCTAAAAAGTCTAAACCCATCCCTGCCCCGCCCCATGGTGCGGGGCTAAAATCTTGCCCCACCACCTTTGCGGGGCAGGGAAAACCCGCGCAGGGCAAAGCGGGGAGGGGCAGGTTAAGCGGGGAGGGGCAGGTTAAGCGGGGCGGGGCAAAATTGCCATCGCCAATTTCTATACCGGTTAGCTTGCTGGAACAATGAATTCTGGTCGTACTAGCTGTCACGGTACGGTATTCACTCCCTTGGGTTCAAATTTCCAAAAGGAAGTTTTATATACATATACAATTAGATTAGGCTAAAGTAGAATTTCTATATTGTATAAAAAATAAAAAAAATAAAACATTAATCAATGTAATGTAATAAAACTTAATTGATAAAAGATAAATGGTAAAGCTTTTGCACTAAACTTTAAGTTATTTAATTAAATATAATCATGTGATTGCTTTAATCAATAAATTACATTGCCGAATTTAATTGTCTTTAAAAATGATAATAAAATTTTACTATATATTAAGGAATCTAATGTTAAACGATTAAAGAAGTGTACATATATTTTGCCTATATACAAAATATCATGCACATATCAAATATTAGGGTTTTATCTGAAATACTGAACAATAGCTAGTTGTACTAACCACTAAGGGAACATCGAGTGCAAACATAACGGGGAGAAAAAAAAAATGCAAATGAAACAATGACTAAGAAGAGGAAATGTTACATGGTTTGTTCACAACATGAAACCAATAATTCCAAGTTTGTGAAATTTTTATATTACTAGTTGGAGCAGCACATGTAAGGCACATGCTTGCCATATAAAAAGAATAGTAATTAAGGTCAATTCTAGATTTTATTTGTATCACAAAACAAAGATATAAATTATTTGATTTTTAAAGTATATGGAGATTTACATTAATCAAAAGAGACATTAATTTTAAGAATTTTTATAATTATGTCATAAAAAGTTAATCTCATTCGTGTAAGAATTTTGATCAACCACAAAGTTATGGTAGCTATTTAACATATAAATATCAATTTTACTAGGATTTTTTTTCAAAATAACACCATTTTGCTAACAATTTTGTTAGTTAGCAACGTTTCCAAACTATTTAGGAAACTAGCAACTCAAGTCTGTTAGACTCGAGTTCCTGTAGCAACTCAAGTCTAAGAGACTCAATTTCTGTGTGCTGGCAAAGCTGAGGTGGACCAAAAATCCACGTGGAACTCGAGTCTTAGAGACTCGAGTTCCTGAAGACCATCTTCTTCCTTCCTTCGTTCTTTTTCTCCTTTTTTTTTTTTCTCCATTTGTCGTCCCAAGACAGTTCTTCCTTCTTCTTCTTCTCCTTCCTCAAACATCCAAACCCTTTTCTCAAAATCCCAAACCCAAAAATCACGATCTCGAAATCGGAGCAAAAACCCAAACCCAAACCCAAACCCAAAATTCACGATCTCGGCACCGAAGCGCCATGAGTTTGACGATCTCGACACCGGAGCAGCTTGGGTTTGTTGATCTCGGCACCAAAGGTTCGTTTTCTGTGTTTTCTAGTTTGGTTTGTCTCTTGATTCCTTTTTTGTTTTTTCTGAGTTGGTTTGTCTCAGATGGAATATTTTCTGTTGTGGGTTTGTGTTTTCTGGGTTGGTCTATAAGTGTTTTCTAGGTTGATGTTTTGGGTTTTTTTCTTTTCTGGTTGGTCTGTTTGTGTTTTTTGGGTTGCTGTTCTGTGCTGTTCTGGGTTTCTGCGTTGGTCTATGTTGAGTTTTCTAGGTTGCTGCATTTTCTGGTTGTTGCATTTTGTGATTTTTGGCTATTCTGGGTTTTTGCGTTGGTCTGTGTTGAGTTTTTTCTAAAGGGAAGAGACTCGAGTTCCACGTGAATTTTTTTTATCCACCTCAACTACGCACCTCATGGAAATCGAGTCTCTGAGACTCGATTTGCTACAGTGAACTCGAATCTAAAAGACTCGAGATGTTAGTTTTCTAAATAGTTTAGAAATAGTGCTAACTAACAAAATTGTTTGAAATTGGTTGCTATTTTGAAAAAAAAAAATCCATTTTACTATAATAGATTTTTAGTACTTATTTGCTAAAGGCAATATATCCACTCACTAAAAACTTATAAGAATGATAAAAAATATTATCATCTTCCAATGATAAACAACTAAGTTTTGCTAAGAAAATTTTAAAAAAATAAATAAAAAAGATAAAAAAAAATGGCATGTGTTATCAAATTTTCCATTAGATAAATTATAAGTTTCAAAAATTTAAACGTAGAAAATCAATGTTCTTTATATAACAAATAAAATACCTTATATTATCATTCCAACTTTCCAAGACTTACTACCATCTAAAACTCAAAATACGTGAAGAAAATTTCTGAAATGTTAAAATTTAGTGAGAATATTTTAGACATTACACAATAAAATATTTTAAGAATCCTAAGTTTTTATTAGGGGTTTAATGAGAGAATAACAATAAGACATATTTGCTCTTTTTCAAAATATTAAGGGAAAAATTGCTTTATTTTAAAGTTTAAGGAGGAATTGTAAACTACCCCAAACATAAAGGATGAAAAGTGTTTTTATCCTAAGTTTTTGTTTTTGTTTTTGTGTGTAAAACTATATATTTTTACTTAAAATGGTTCGCAAAAAACAATATAAAAAAAAAGTTAACCCAAAATAATTGTATGTAAAACAGTGAATTTTGACTCAACAAAACTTACTAAACCAAAAAAAAATTTATAAAAACACAATAGAATGACACAACATTTTCATAATACCATTATAATTTTGTTATATTTTATTTTGACTTGTAACAAATTGACAACTTAGCAGTTTTGAAAATATTGTGACGACAACAAGATGTCTTAACATTTTCACAAAAAAAAGTTATGTCCACGACATTTTTACAACAAATCATAAGTAGTAGGTTGTTACAGGTTGTTATTGGTGGGCAGAAAAGTATTTTTATTGGTAAGTTTAAATTAGAACTAATAACAATTTACTACGAATGATTTGTTATGAAAGTGTTGTGAAAAATATTGTGGATGTAGTACATCTTTTTTCACAATACCTTTATTTTTAGTTGTGGTTGGTTCCAGTATAATATTTTATTATTTTATTTTGACTTATAAGGAAATAACACCTCAACAATTGTGAAAATATTGTGCCAATTTGTTGTGCTAATATTTTATTACAATGTGAAACAGTGCGAATTGGACAAACCAAAAATAATGTAGCAAATCTACTGTAGCTTTACACATTCACAAGAAAAGAAAAAAGAAAAAAGAAAAAAAGAAGAAGCTGCCAACGAAATAGTGAAAATTGAATAAACCAAATTTACTATAGCGAAGCTACTATAGCTTTTCCCATTCACACTTTTTATATATAGATTTATCTTTCTTTTTTTGCAATTATGTATAATATTTGCCACTTTTTGTACGTCTACAACATAAGCTTACAAGTAAACATATAAAGACCCTTTTTCTAGCAAAAAGATCCTTAAATAAATAAAAGCTCAAACGAAACTAGCATACTTGAAAAAAAAAAAAAAAAAAAAAAAAAAGCACAGCTCAACGATTAAATAAACCAAAGACATTATTTATGAGCTATTGGCTCTTTTTATATAGTTAATAGATATATAAAGAGACAACTTTTTTATAATTCAATAATTACACTAAACTAATAAAGAGGGGAATATTTGAACCCTACTTATTGAGTTATAAGTTTTTTTTAGCAATTTTTATATACTAAGAGCATCCACATTAGTGGATGTAAACATTTGCAAAATACAATAAGCAACCAATTTTACACATTTTACCCCAAAAATCTTCCACATTAGTCCTCCTAAAACAGTGCATATTTACACATTTGCTACAGTAACCGTGCATACGATTACTATAGCTGTGTATCCTATTATTTTATTAATTTCCCATTTCGTTCCCTTTTTTTCTCTCTCTTCTCCATTTGTAAAACCAACTCATCCTTCTTCTCTCCCTCATCATCTTCTTCTTCCTCTGATACACACAAACACACCCACACAGACAAACCAACACAGAGACGCACAAAACCCAGAACCCACCATCTCTCATTGTCTCACAAAACCTGCAAGAGCACCACCACCGAAACATAGATCCCACCATCCACCCTACATCGTCCAACCATCACCACCCAACCACCACCACCATCACTTGTTAAAACAACCACCACCACCAAAACCCGTTAAAACAACGGAAACCCAAAATCCACAGAAAATCAACTCAAAATTAAACCATCAACTGAAAACCCATAACCCAAACACAAAATCAAAATCAAATACAAACCCAATGGTGGCAGAGACTTAAGGGATCTGAGAATTAAGGAGAGAGATGAGGGATTTCCTTATGTTTCAATCATCTTCATCTTCTTCATCATCATCTTCTCTCTTCCTTGTAGCTTTCGAACTGTCAAAAAAAAAAAAGATGCAGAGACTATGAGGGATGAGAGAGAGGTAGAGACTCTGTGGGTTAGGGGAAAGTGAGAGACGGAGAGTTTGAGGGTTAGGGGAAAGTGAGAGGCAGAGACTTTGTGGGTTAGGTGGGAAATAATAGAAAAAGTGAGGAAAAATATTATTTTAATAAAAAAGTGTGTATAATAAATAAACTGATGTGAGTATTTTGTAAAAATGATGGTGTAAAATAGAAAAAGTAAGTTTTTTTGTGTAAAATAGACGAAATCTTTTAGACATACTGATGCGGTTACTCTAACACGTGGTATACAGTCAAAACATGTTTAATTTTTTTTTAAGTTGGAGGATGTGAACATTTTCTACATGCAACATGTGGGCAACATGTGGGCTCCATGTGTGGGCCCCGCATCATTAGGAGGGCTAGGCAGGAGATGCCAACTCTTCTGGATCTGAGGTCTGTCCAAATGCTAAATTTCTGGCATTTTTTTTCATTTGTTAAATATAAAAAATTATCATTTTTTTTTTTTCTTCTATGAAATGTCACTTTTTAATTTTAGGTAAGGGGATAGGATCAGGGGACGGACTTAGGAATTCAAGTTAAGGGGGTCAGGGTATAAGTAAAAGCAAAATCATGAAATTTCAAATGAGCATCTATTTAGTATTAGCAAACTATCAATAAGGATAATACACAAAATCATTGTTTCGTAATAGATTATAATGCAATCATCTATTAATAAAGACAAAGACACAAAACACAATTGTTTTTTACTACATTAGAGCATTTGCGTCATCTCATACAAAAATTTCTGTCTATTTTAGCATAATAACTTACTTTTTTTTGTCTTATATATATATTCACTTTTTAAAATACCCCATATCAGATTATTTATTTTATACTACATTTCATTATAATACTATTTCCTAATCAATTTTTTATTATTATCTCAAATCATCTCTCTCTTCCTTAACCAAAAACCATTGCCTTCAATTTAAATAATTTCTAAAACGTTCATTTGCATAGCAATAGTAATTATGTAAATTTTCCCAATCAACCCAAAATATACTCGTATCAGTCTATGTATCATTGTACAAAAATACATTTGTGCTACATAGTAATTATGTTTGCAAAAATACATTTGTGCTACAGTAATTGAATAAATTTACACAGTTACTGTAACACAAATATATTTTTGCACATGTACATAGACTGATGTGGGTGTATTTTGTGGGTGATAGGACAAATTTTGGGCTTTATGCTATTTTACAATTGATTTAATTGCTATTACAAAAAAAATCAATGAAAATTGTAAGAGAGGGGGCCTAAAAATTTTGAAAGAATGGATCCAAATATAAAATTTTAAAAAATATACTTTTATATATATATATATATATATTTCTTTTTTATTAAGACGTACCAAGGGAATCAAGCCCCCTGGGCCCCACCTAGGTCCGTCCCTGGATAGGATCGACTATTTAGGGAGCCTGATTAACATCACATGGGAGTTGCCACCTTCATCGACCAATAGATTATCTTGTCGAATAATATGGGCATACAGGCTTAGAAAGCTTAGGCTGTATAATCTTTTCTTTGATAGATACGATAGATTTGAACAAAGTTAGCTAGGGTGATAGTTTCTTTGGAGTATAATAAGCGTCTATATTTGATTGACTGAAAAATGTAAAGACTCTATATTGGTGTGGCAGTGTCTGTTTTATATTTGGTGTGGAAAGGAATTCTAAGTCATTAATACCACTGCCATATCAGTGTTATCCTGTTCCAGATATCAACATGGTTTATGTCTTCGGATGTTAAAAAATTTATTGAGAAATAATTTTGCTTTCGTGCAAATGTTTTCAAACACGATAAGTCCAATAAGCACAATAAATTTTACCATTTTTTTTTCATGATTGTTAAGTTGACATGTTAGGAATAGCATAAAATAAAACTTGTACAAGGTGAATTCATGAGAAAGTAATGTTGCAACAATTAATTATAATTTATACCTTAAATAAAATGTCAAAAAAATAATGATATTTATTGGGTAAGTAGCGTTACTGTTTCAAACTCGACGATTATCTTGATGTGTTGATTCATGCATGGTTTGAAATCCGGACCGGACCGTATGGTCCGACTGGGTTAACCGAAAACCATTCAGCAACACGGTTCTTTAAACCCCAAAAACCGGCCTATGTGAGAAAGTCAGTGAACTGTTCTGACCGCGGTTGAACCTTTCGGGTTTGAAAACCATAAACGGTTTTCACAGGTCAGACCGTTAGAGGTTTTTTTTGGATACTTACAGGTTTATAGCCATTGTTGAAGGCTAAAGCTTAAACCACTTGAGATGCTATCAAATGAGATTACACCCCATCTTTCTGTTCTTATTCTTTGTCTCGCTTGCTCTCTTTCTCTCTCTACATTTTTCATTTTTGCCGATGTTGTTTTTGCATTTTGGGCCTCTGAACTCTGAATTATTCAGTCTTCTTCTTTGCTGCTTTTGAAGTCTTCTTCTTTGTTGCTGCGTGCTTTAGTGTCAACCACTTATATTTGCTTTGTTGTCAACTACTAACGTATAATGCTTGCTTGTTGTCAAGCACTTCCTTCTTGGGTTTTGTTCTTTATTTAACTTTAACAATTTTTAAATGCATGGACATCTTCATATCTAGCTTTTGATTTTTTTTTTTTTTTAATTCATAATAAATGGTGAACAGTAACTGTTCAAATGGGCTTGGGGAAAAAAAAAAAAATTTTGAACGGCAGTCAAATGGGCTTGGCCATGAGCAAATAAACTAATTTGTCTCTTAACTATTTTATTGGGTTTCATAAAATAAAAATTATTGGGTACTAAAGTGTGCTTTGTCATGACTTAAAAATAATTTAGAAACTCAATAGCTATTTATGTCTTTTTAGAATTTAATAATTCTTATTTGTATTATGAAAGTTATGTTATAAAAAATGCTATCTATATTTGTTTTGGATTATTTTAGTTAAATTTTCAATTTTTATTAATTTAATATATTTATTTATGATTTAAATAATTATTAAATTAATTATGACGTCATCATGATTCGACCTCGGTTTGACTCCAGTCCAACCTTAAAAACCTCGAACCTCGAACCTCTCCCTTTTACGGTTCATTGAACGGTCCGGGTTTCAAAACCGTGGGTTTGGCATTTTGTATTGCTCGTTTATCTACGAAACTTTATGTTATAAACTGAACTTTGTATTAACACACATTATTTAGTATGAGAATGACCATCTTGTTCTTGATTATAAATTTTAGGTTAAAATTACAATCCATCACAACAAGACATTACTCAATATAGTATTAGGTAGGATTATCTTAAGAACAAGTAATAATTTCAAAAGAGTAAAGAACAAGGAGAAAAGTTCATTGAATGAAAGGTAATGACAATTTAATAAAAATTTAATTATGTTGTTGAAATTTTGTCTTCTAATAGAATGCTATCAAATCCAAATTTTAAGATATATTCCAACCCTTTTGGACGGGGAAGTTGAATATAAGACCAACGATATTTGTAATAATATAATTTGAAGGGTGACACCTCATAGGAAATCGATCTTTTCCATTTCATTGGAAATGGAAAATTGAGAAAACTTATTTCACAATTAAAATTTACTAATTAGTTGTCTTGGATTTAATAATATATAGAATGTTTCGTCATTAATATGTCTTTAGATTTATAATATTTAATTTAAACAACGAAATAGATCTATTTGAATTGAAGGGTTTCTTTCGCCTTAAAGCACTAGTTTTTTTTTTTTTTAGTTCTGAGAGGAGAAAAGAATATGAAATAAGCAAGGTTTTGAAATGTTAAAATTGTTTTATTCATTACTGTTTAATTCAAATGCATTGCTGAAGCATCAACCAGACACTACATGACAATACGAAGGACAACTATATCAAATCTTTCATGCTTTTGCCTCCAATTGTCTATTGTTAATTTGGCTTTTCGATTTTGTGAATTAATAGGTATCTGAAGGAATTTATCACAATATATACCAAAGATTAGACATCATGTAATGGTATCACATTGCAAGTTGTTAGAAGGCTAATTTTTTTCATTAACTGGTTAATCAAAAAACAAAATTTTTCATTAACATAATTAATTTTTTTTTCATGTCTTAATTATTTTCCCACTGGTTAATCAAAAGACACAAAAACTTTACATGATTACATTACAATCCCCTTCGCATATGCAGGGTTATAGATTTTTCATATTCTATTTTTTGATCAGTTAGCTCTTTACGTGTTTCACAAAAAGTTGGCAAAAAGATGAGTACTCATGAAGCTTGGAATAGGAATATTGTCAAGATATATATAATAAACTGTAATAAATACATGTACAATGGATATAATATATTTCTGATATATACAACATATATAATAATAGATTAATAATCTAATACAAGTAATCTATCCCTGTCTCGTTATTATTGGAACATAACAATGGAGAGGATTTAATGCTAATATACCTTGTGGTCCTCTAAAAAAAAATACCTATATATATATATATATATATATATACTCTTGCGTGCAAAATCTAAAGATTTAGATAAGGTGTTAGGGTGAGAAGCAAAATTACTTTCACAAGCCAGAAGGGAAGTGCTCTTAAAGGCGGTCATACAAGCCATCCCCACTTACACTATGAAATGTTTCAAATTGCCGGTGAGTTATGCAATGAAATTGAGGCTCTAATCATAAGATTTTGGTGGGGCCGAAGAGGCGATCGTAGGAAAATCCATTGGGTTAAATGGGAAGAGATGACAAAATCTAAGACTATTGGAGGTATGGGCTTTCGAGACCTTGCTATGTTCAATGATTCCCTTCTAGCAAAGCAAGCATGGCGGCTCTTGAATAATAAAACCTCACTCTTCTACAAAGTGTTTAAAGCTCATTTCTTCCCCAATTCATCACTTTTGGAGGCTGCTGACTCAAGGATGGGGTCTTATGCGTGGAAGATTATACTTAGAGGACGAGACATCATTCAAAGTGGGGCCTTATGGAGGGTAGGGAGTGGAGAAAAAAATAAATATTTGGCAGCATCGTTGGCTGCCAAGAAAACACCCAACGCTTCAACCTATTTGCCCATTGGAGAGTTTCGAAAATCATAATGTTGACTCACTTATTGACCCAAGCACAAGAAGTTGGAATGAACAGATGGTGGATGGATTATTTGTGGAAGAGGATGCTAAGTTGATTAAGAAAATTCTAGTCGACACGTGACAGAAGACACCTCGTATTGGCCTTACTCTACCTCAGGAAATTACTCATGTAAGTCCAGATTTAGGTTCCTTAAAGAAGAAGAGGAGCTGCAATTGAATGCTCAAACCCCTCCAATCTGTCATAAGCATGTTTGGAAGGAAGTATGGCAAATGCAAGCCCCACCAAAGATAAAAAAATTTCTTTGGAGAGCCTATCATAATGTGCTTCCAACCAAACAAGCATTGATGCAAAGGAAAATTTTAGAGGACCCAATCTATGAAAGGTGTAAAATGGTAGTAGAGGATTCGGTGCATGCTTTATGGTCATGTCCGAAGCTGGATGTTGTGTGGGCTGATTACGAAAAATGGGGGTTCAGGGGTGAAATTGATTTCACATAAATAAAGGAGCTGCTGTCATGGATGATAAAGGAAGGAAAATCACTAGAGCTACTAGCATATATGGCCTGCACTGTTTGGAATCAAAGGAACAAGGTGAGGCTCAATCTTCAAGCTAGTCCGCTGCACCAAGTTGCCGCACAGTCAGCAGAATTGCTGGTGCAATTCAAAGCCAACATAGAAGCTCCAGGTATGCAGGTGAGAAGCAACGGAACTGGAGGAAACAAATGGCAAGCACCGCAAGCTGGTTTTGTGAAAGTGAACTTCGATGGAGTGGTCTTTGGTGAATTAAATAAGTCAGGGTGTTGGAGTTGTAACAAGGGACAACAATGGGGCTGTTTTAGCTTCATGTTCAGAGAAGATGTCTCAGGCCTATAAGGCAGAGGAGACAGAAGCATTGGTTGCTTAGAAAACCTTGATGTTCGCTCATGAGTTGGGGTTCCAAAGTGTAATACTAGAAGGTGATGCTCTTGGTTTGATTCAAGCTTTGAAGTCACAAGAGCAGAACCTATGCCCATTGGGTCTGCTAGTGGAGGATGTGAAAGTTTACTTGAATCATTTTCAAAGAGTGTTGTATTCTCATGTAAAGAGAAACAGCAATAGTGTAGCTCATAGTCTGGCGAAACATGTTATAAGCATACCAGATTTACAAGTATGGATGGAAGATGTACCCTCCCATATTGTTTCGTTTTTGCATTCGAATGTAACTCATTTACATTAATAAAAGTACTTAAATTCTTTCTAAAAAAAAAAAATAGATAAGGTGTTATTTAATTAATTGGCAGTCCTTATCTAAATAAGTAAAAATTAATACTTTTGCATTACGTGAACAATAAATAAGACAAAGTTCTTGCATGAAGTTGTGTATGTCAATGCAGAAAAATAGATTCGATTATTATGACATTCAAACACGAAAAAGCATTCAGATTTGGCATTTAAATTTAGAAAACACGATTTCACTAGGTGTTTTATGAGAAAACAGTGAACAATTTATGCAGTGAACAGAGAATAATTTATGCAGAAAAGAGAGTGAGCAATTTTTTTAAATAATACTGAACAGAAAATAATTTTATGCAAAATCCTAGAAACAGTTTATGCAGAAAATAGTGAACAATTTTTATGAGAAAACAATGAATAGTTTTAATTAATGCAAAAAACAGATTTAATGAATGCAGTAAGTAGACTTGAATATACAGTAAACATGATGCGCAGAGAGCAACTTTTATTAATGTAGAAACAGATTTTACCAATGCAGAAAAATAGATTCGATTATTGTGAAATTCAAACATGAAAAAGCATTCAGATTTGGCTTTTAAATTTAGAAAACACAATTTCACCAGATGTTTTATGAGAAAGCAGTGAACAATTTTTTAAATAGTGAATAGAAAATAATTTATACAAAAAAGAGAGTGAACAATTTTTTAAATAATGCTAAACAGAAAATAATTTTATGCAAAATACTAGAAATAGTTTATACAGAAAACAGTGAACAATTTTTATGAGAAAACAATGAACAGTTTTAGTTAATGCAGAAAACAAATTTTATGAATGCAGTAAGCAGATTCGAATATACAGTAAACATGATGTGCGTACTCCCGAAGTATTCAATAATTTTCCATGTATGTATGTATGTATAAATAATTTATCTTTTGCCTTTTTTCCACCTCTGCCCTTCTAATAAAATGGTTTCTTCAAACCAGACGCATTTGGAATTACGTTATGTATATAGCTAAAATAAATCACTAGAAAAATGTAGTGTTCTTTCCATATATTAAAAAATCCTATAAAAAAGTTATAGGTATATCACATATAAAATTATTATTTTGAAGACAACATTTAAATTAACAAAAATAAAAATGAACATTTTTTTAGAAACAAAATAAACATTAACATAAACATATATAGAAACATGAGAATAATTCTGTACTCATGAATATCTTTGTTTTGTAAAAATACAAACCTTAGAAGACATGAAATTTACTCTATCAACATTTGAATATATTATTATTTTTTTTTTAAATGATGGGCCTCTTTGGGATTCTATTTGAATATTTTATGACATCAAGATGTGAGAGGAAATAGTTGTTCCTATATTTGGCTATTTTGACCAGGGGCGGCTCTGCCCTTTGTTCAGAGGTTCAAATGAACCCCATGACTTCAACAAAATATATATATATATATATATATATTTATATTTATAATAATTTTTTTTGTTAGTTTAATACTTTAATTTATTCTTAAAAATATTTTTGCACACCCTAATTTAAATCTTATACACTCTTACTACAAGTATTTCCAAATCGAAGAGTATAAGTGTTTGTGAACTGTAAGGGTCATTCTTACGATTTCACTAGGTGTTTTATGAGAAAACAGTGAACAGAAAATAATTTATGCAAAAAAGAGAGTGAACAATTTTTTAAAGAATGCTGAACAGAAAATAATTTTATGCAGAATGCTAGAAATAATTTTATGCTACTTATTTTTATGTTTATGTTTATTTGTCGATTATCCAAAAAAAAAAAAAAAATTGTAAGGAACTCGAGCTTAGTGAGCTCGAGTACCTTAGAAAAACAATACCGAGCATTTTATTTACAAAGAACTCGAGCTTGGTATGATCGAGTTCCATATTACAAGGAACTCGAGTTTACCAAGCTCGAGTAACACATTATTTTTTTTTATTGCACAAATTCCAGGTCAGCAACGCCACAATGAAATGAAACTAGGAACTCGAGTTTAGTGAGCTCGAGTACATAAAAAATGGTAGATTCCCATTTAGTTCCAAAACAGTGTTTTTTTGCTACAAATTTCTAAAAATGGTGGTATTTGGCCATTTTCACCATTGTTTAAGTATGTCCAAATGCTAAAATTTCTGCCATTTTCATTTGCTAAATAAAAAACTATCACTTGTCAATTTTTTTTTTCTTTTTTCTGAAATGTCAATTTTCAATTGTTCATAAGGAGATAGGATCGACTATTTAGGTAGTCTAATTAACATCACGTGGTGGTTGTCACCTTCATCGACCAATAGATCTATTTTGTCAAATAATAGGCATACAAGCTGAGAAAGTTTAGGCTGTATAATCTTTTCTTTGATAATTACGATAGATTTGAACCTGCATAATTTTTTTCTTAACAAAAAAAAACTAAAACAGATCATGAAATGATTGTGTAGAGCTAGGGTGAATGAGTGAATGACTGAAAAATGTAAAGACCAAAGCTATGACTCTATATTCCTCCTTAAAACCTTTTCTTGAAGCATAAAGGAAAGGATATAGTCAAATATCCATCCCAATGTATGTTTTATATATTTGGTGTGGAAAGGAATTCTAACTCATTAATACCAATCCTTTATCACTTTTATTCTGTTCCAAATACGACATGGTTTATGTCTTCAGATGTTAAAAAAATTATTGAGAAATAATTTTGCTTACATGCAAATGTTTTCAAACACAATAAATCTAATTACACGATAAATGTTACCATTTTTTTCCAAAATTTTTAAGTTTGCATAACACATGTTATGATTAGTGTACAATAAAACTTGTACAAGCTGAGTTCATGTGAAAGCAATATTCACTTAAATAAAGTGTTAGAAAAATGATGAAATTTATTAGGTATGTAGCGTTACTGTTTCAAACACGATCATTTTCTATTGCTCACTTGTCTACAAAACTTTATGGTACAAACCGAACTCAGTATTAATACACATAATTCAAAATGAGAATGACCATCTTGTTCTTGATTATAAATTTTAGGGTAAAATTACGATCCATCACGACAAGACATTACTCAATATAGTTTGTTTGGTAGGATTATTTTAAGAACAATTAATAATATCAAAAGAGTAAAGAACAAAGGGAAAAATTCATTGAATGAAAGGCAACCGCAACTTAATAAAAATTTAATTATGTTGTTGAAATTTTGTCTTCAAATAGCATGCTATCAAATCCAAATTTCAAGATATATTCCAACCCTTTTGGATGGGAAGTTTGAATATAGGACCAACGATATTTGTAATAATATAATTTGAGGGGTGAGACCTCATAGGAAATGGATCTTTTCCATTTCATTGGAAATGGAAAATTGAGAAAAAATTATTTCACAATTAAAATTTTACTTTTTGGTCCTCTTCAATGTAATAGTATATAGAGTGTTTTTTTTATTTATACATCTTTAGATTTCGAAATAGATCTATTTAAATTTCCACATGAGAAGCCTTAAAGTTAAAAGCACTGTTTTTTTTTTTTTTTTTTTTTTTTTTTTAAGTTCTGTGAGGAGATAAAGAATAAGAAATAAGCACCATTTGTTTTATTCATTACTGTTTAATTCAAATGCATTGATCATGCATCAACCTGCGCAGAGAGTATCTAACAATATAAACGAAAACTATATCAAATCTTTCTATGTTTTTGCCTCCAATTGTCTATTGTTAATTTGACTTTTCGAGTTTATGAACTAATAGGTATATCTGAAGGAATTGAGTACAATATATACCAAAGATTAGACATCATAAAATGGTATCACATTGCAAATTGATGACACAGTAATATATATCATCATATCATTTGTGACAATTGTTAGAAGGCTAATTTTTTTCATTATCTGGTTAGTCAAAAAAAAAAAAAAAAAAATCATCAACTGGAAGAGACCTACATGTCTTAGCTATTTTCCCACTGGTTAATCAAAAGACACACAAACTTTACATCACAACCCTTTCACATATGCAGGGTTATAGATTTTTCTTATTCTATTTCTTTATCAGTTAGCTCTTTACGTGTTTCACAAAAGGTTGGCAAAAAGATGAGTCATGTAGCTCGGAATAGGAAAGATTGTCAAGATATATATTATATATAATAAACTGTAATCAATACATGTACAATGGATATAATATATTAATGATACAACATATATAATAATAGATTATTAATAATCTAATAGACTAATACCATACAAGTAATCGATTGCTGTCTCGTTGTTATTGGAACATAACAATGGAGAGGATTTAATATTAATATACATTGTGGTCCTTTAAAAAAAATGTTAATTAATTAACAATGGAAAGAATTTAATACTAATACAAATATACCTTGCGTGCAAAATCTAAAGATTTAGATAAGGTGTTATTTAATTAATTGGCAGTCCTTATCCAAATAAGTAAAAAGTAATACTTTTGCATTACGTGGACAATAAATAAGACAAAGTTTTTGCATGAAGTTGCGTACGTCAAACTCTTTGCTTTCAATCTCTATATTTTATCTATCCACTATTAAGCGTATATGTTCAAGCATATATATGTTACAATCGTTCCTACAGCTACGCAACAAATTTGACAACTTTTTTTTTCACAACTTATTGAGGTGATAAATAACAATTTATGATTAATATAATATTATTTTTATTGCTGTTATCATGGAAATTAGGTTTATCGTACACTAATCACAACCTATAATTTCAAAAATTATGAATAATATTGTAAAATTTACTGTGTCACTAGACTTATTAATTTTTTATTATAGTTCTCAAACAACTAATGGCTAAGAGCAATTACATCAGTTGGTAGATAGTTTTGCAAAATAGAAAAAGATAGGTTTTTTACACATTTTGGCCCAAAAAACACCCACATCAATGGGTGTAAAATTGTGCATTTATGCACAATTGCTATAGTAACCGTGCATATATGCACAGTTACTGTAGCGCTTCCATTTATTATTTTATTAGTTTTTTCTCTCTCCTACTCTCTGTATCTCTGGTTGCTCTCGCTCTCACTCTCACCTCACTCTCATTGCTGTCGATCATCAGAGAACGCCACACATGCATCAACAGAGAACGCCACACATTTATCAACAGAGAACACCACATCAAAAAATTTCTCCCAAAATCAAGTAAAACAAGAAATTAGTATTACACAGGATTTGTTTAGGGTACGTTTGGTACACTGAATAAAGATTACGACATGAATTGTAATCCTTATTACTAGTAATAAAGTATGTTGTAATGTAATAACTAAACCTATTCATTAGTTTGGTTGTGAGTTATAACATTAGAATGAAACTTAACATTTATTTTAGGAAATATCTTACTCATTCAATTATATCTCCTTAAAAATTGTTATTTTTAAATTTAAGAGAGATATGTGTTATTTTTTATGATTTTTTATTTTTATAATTGTTAGATGTATATGGAAAGTTTGTTTATTTAGAAATATATTAAGTTTTAAAATTATTGCACTTACTAAGGAATAGCTAATACAACCTTTTAAAGAGTAATAGTTATTCCTCATTTTGAAGAATAGCTATTCATAAGGAATGACTATTCCTTATAATAAAAACATAACCAAACTAAAGAATAACTAAATCATAGGAATAATTATTACATTACAACGCCTATTACAATCTACCAAACATGCCCTTAGTTGCCGAGAAAAACACACAGAAAACAAGAAATAAAGAAAATTAACCAAACACAGAGAAAATCAACAGATCTGTGGTTACCGATCGTCTTTCCTTCTATTTCTACTCTTTTCCACCACTTTCTCACCAACCAAACAAGAAATAAAGAAAATTAACAACAAAAAAGGCTAGGTCTGGGTCGACAAACCAAACAAGAAGACCGATCCAAGAAACGAGCCATTTTGATCACCGGACCGCCGGAACCGGACGCCGACGACAACAACGGAGCTCGCACGCTGAAGGCCTAGAGAGAGGAACAACCCCAGATGCGAAAACAACTCAAAAGGCGAATCGCGACAGCAACCTAAAACGCGACATTCCTTGGGATCAGACATTGGTACCCCATCTCAATCCCCAATCGTCTGGTATCCCTTTCTCCCTTTTCTCTTTCTGCAAGAAATCGTCCTCATCGAATTGTCCACATGCGAATCCTTATCCTCAAAATAGCGTATTCGTGGTATTCTCTACTTTTCTTTGCGTGTTGGGTCTGGGTCTGGGTCTGTGAGAGAGTGTTGGGTCTGGGTTTGGGTCTGGGTCTGTGAGGGAGTGTTGGTTTGTGAGAGAAAGGGGCGGTGAGGGAGAGTAATAAAAAATTGTAAAAAAATGAATATTTTATTGAATGAATGTGTAAAATAGATAAACTGATGTGGGTGTTTTGTAAAAATAGGTATGTAAAATAGAAAAAGTAGGTTTTAAGTGTAAAATAGACGGAATCTTATGCACAAACTGGTGTAATTGCTCTAATAATCCCCAACGAAAACTTCCGACGAGCGTATATGTACAAGCTACAAGCCTACATGTCCAATAGATGGATGAGGCTATTAATTTAAGCGATAATACCTCGTCAAAATACTTGTAACTCAATTAACACTGTTTAATGTTTTTAATGAAAACGTCCTATCTCTCAAAAAGATAAATTGGTTAGTTGGTGATAATTCCGTAGATGTCCTTAAAAGCAAATATTAATTTGATTAAGTGCATATATAGTTTTGTTTTAATAATTTTCACAAGCAACTAATGTTTACAAATCAACGAAACGGAGTTTTTGATCAGTGAAGTAAAACCATCAATTTTTATTTTGGAGGACAAATTATGGTACTGATACATTTACAAGAGATATATATATACTCAATGACAGGAAAAAAAAAAAAACTTAATATTTTCTATCAAAGTTATACTGAACGATCATTTTTCATGGAGTAAAATTTAATTATCACCTCAATAATGAAATTCTTGGCAACTTTTGTTCATATGAATTACTAAATTTTCTACTTTATCGACTATTTGGCTCCATAGGCAATACAAATTACTACGTATCTCTAAATTGGGGTCTAGGGGACAACTTTTTTTTTGGGGGGAGCTCCATTTTTTGGGGCCAAATTTCTAATACATGTATTAATTATTAAAATTTTGGGAACTAGATCATTAAAAAGGTATTCTCCCAAGTTTGTGCTAAGTTTAACTTTTCATCAATAGGAAAATTCGAAAATTCGAAAACTAATCTACGGGTATTATGATTTATGACCATCACACCAATCTTAACAATGAAGTTTCATGAAAGTTTATGAACTCTTTATGTTTGTCCCTTTCTAAATAGAAAATATTACTTTTGACCACAAAACCAGCTAACTAGAGGTCAATTTTGTTTGAATTATTTTTATTTTTTAAATAATATTTATACAGCCAAGTGTAATTGAATTAACGGGTCGCGAGGGGTTAGTCTTTTTCTACCATTGAAAACTTTTGTCACGTAGAAGACCAAATTGATAGACATATCATTTTTTAAATAAATAAAAAATATATTAGGGATATTATAAATTTCGATGTATAGATTTTACAAATAAATATAACATCTTTAAAAAAATGCAACATATAAAAAAAATTACTAAACTTATTTATAATAATTAATATAATTGATAAAGTACCAATCACGTTAATTACCACGGTAATTTATAAATTTTTTATAATAAAATTCGTAAATTTTTAATATATTCATTTAATGTTAAATTTCTTAGGGAATGAAAGGTAATTACAATGAAATGACGTGAAAGTTTAATTTATTCAATGAATCTGATGAATAAGATATGGCTGAAAATAGTGATTGTATGCATGAGGCAACATAAGCCAGCTCCAACCAAGAAGCTGCCAAGAAAAGAATTAGAGATCAGATGGGAACCTTGCAAGAAAAGAATCATAGGGGTTAGGACCATTTGGTACCTTTTTATATTCTGTTTTCACCAATTATTTTATATTAACCTATCTTTTTTTTTTTTCTTTTTTTTTTTGAGAATATATTAACCTATCTATAGTCTACACATTGTTTCAACTTCTATATATATACATTTATATGTTTAGGCTTGCCATAAAACTAAACTACTCCCAACACAAAGTTCCCTTAATTAGCCTGTAGAAATCATCAAAAAGATGTTTCAGCCTGAGCTAACCATGGATTCAATCTTTGACCAGATTGAACACCATGACTTCAACATGGATGCTCTTGTTGATTTCTGTGACTTTGATCAGTTCCCTACACTCTTCACCACAACAGAGGACAATTCGGAGCTTCCTTCACTCCAATTTTCACCACCCAGGTTCCCAAGTGATGACTTTGTCACCACAACTAAGGAATCTGAATTTTCTTCAATCCCATGTCCCATTTATGATGTTTCCCAGCAAATCTTTTTGAATGATGAGATAGAGAGTATGTATGGAGGTTTGGAAGACATTTTCCCCACGGAAGTGGGAATTTTGTTCCCTGGACAAGACCCTTGTTAATGTATATTATGTTATGGGCTTTAGGCCCAGTTAGGTTACTTGTATAGTACACTTACTTGTACCGCACACATATGCCTCCTATATAAAGGCACTGATGTATATTCTTTAATTCAAGAAATACAATATAATCATTCTGTATTTCTAACATGGTATTAGAGCCACTGCTCTGACCTTTTCTTAGCAGTCTTGTCTTCATTAGTGTGGCTTCCTTTTTAACAACGCTTCCGCCATCACAACTGTCGCCGCAGCCTCTCGCCGTTGAACCTCCGACGTCATCCAGCCGTCTTCCTTGGGTTCCGGACCTGCAGCCGCCGTCGTTAAGGAGTTTCACACTGCCCAGACCACTGCTCTTCGCATCGCCGCTGCAAGTATTGCTCCGATTACGATTTTGAAGGTACCACTGAGATCGTCCTACGCCGATCTACAAACTCGTGGAAGCCTCGCCGCCATCAGAGATCGCACGCGCCCCCACGCGCCGCTCAAAGTTGCTGCTCCGCCGACCACGTGCCACACGCGCCGCAGCTTCTTTTCACGCGCCGTCACGCGCCTCACGTGCATCAGCCTTCTCGCTGACGTCATTGCTGACGTCAGCCCTAACAGCTTGCTGACGTCACTGCTTGCGTCATCTGCTGACGTCATCTTCTGGATCTGGATTTGACCATTGACTTTTCAGGTTAACCGTTGACTTTGACTGGCCGTTGACCGTTGACTTTTCGGGTTGACTTTTTCAATCCAGGTTCTCCTTACCCAGTTTTTCGCGTAGATTTCATTTTTGCTGTCTGTTTTTGCATATTGTGTCTCTAAATGGATAAAAAGGATATTTTTGTTCCTCGCCCCATCAATACTGTATTGGAGGGGAATAAAAATTACTTATCTTGGTCTCAAGCTATGCGCAGTTTTCTTAAGGGTCGCATGCTCTGGCATTATTGTACTGGTGCAATCACTATTCCTGTCAAGGGAGCAAGTGAAGAAGATGCTGTTTTTCTTGGTCGCATAATTGAATGGGATAGTCATAACCACATGATCCTTACATGGATTCGGAACACTTCCATTCCCTCTATTTCCAATCTGTTGGGCAGCTTTGATGATGCAAAATCTGCATGGGATATGTTGGCCAAAAGGTACTCCACTACTCATGGATCCATGAAATATCAGTTAGTGGTTGAATTGCATCAACTCAGGCAAGAACCAGGGCAATCCATCAATGACTATTATGATCAGCTTCGCTTCATTTGGGACCAAATTGACCTTTCTGATCCAACTTGGGCATGCTCAAAGGATGCTCAGCAATATGCTTCCATCAGAGATGAATTTCGCCTCTATGAATTCTTGATGTCACTTCACAAAGACTTTGAGCCCATTCGAGGTTAGCTTCTAAATCGCAGTCCTGCTCCCTCTCTTGATACTGCTGTGAATGAGTTAGTTAGAGAAGAAGCTCGTCTTGCAACCCTTCAAGCCCAGAATAAGCTCAATGTTCTGGCTATTACTCCATCTACTCCACTCATAGAGCAACCTCAGCAATCAAGTGATTCCTCTGGCTCTAACAATCGTCGCAAGCAGACCAACAAAAAGGTTTGCAACTATCGCAAGCGTTCTGGCCACACCATTGAGACTTGTTACCGTCGCAACAAATCTACTGCTGTTGTTGCTAATACTGAGCCTACTCCGCCAATGGCTTCCACCTCAGCTAAGTCCCAGTGTTCTGGATCCACTATCAACCTCTCCCCCACTGAACTACAGGAGATCATAGCTCAGGCTGTTCGTATGGCTGGTAATGCATCTCTTTCCACTGCCCTATCTGTTCTACTCGGTAAGTCTCAAACTTGGCTTTTTGATTCTGCCTGCTGCAATCATATGACACCTCACTCGTCCTTATTCTCCAAACTTGATCCTGCACCACATCCTCTAAATATTCATATAGCTGATGGTTCCACCATGCATGGAAATAGTTTAGGTTTTGTTTCAACCTCTAACCTTTCTGTTCCTGGAGTCTTCCATGTACCTGACCTATCCTATATTTTGTGCTCTGTGGGACAATTAGCTGAACTAGGTTATCGCCTTATTTTTGACTATTCTGGGTGTATTGTGCAGGATCCGAGGACGGGGCAGGAGCTTGGGACCGGTCCTAGAGTTGGGCGTATGTTTCCCGTGGACAATCTTCATCTTCCACCTGTTGCTCCTGTTTCTATTGCTGCTGCAACTGCTGCAGTTTCTTCCCTACCTTCTCTTGCACTTTGGCATTCTCGTCTTGGTCATGCATCATCTTCTCGGGTACAACAGTTAGCGTCTAGGGGTCTGTTGGGTTCTGTGTCTAAAGACAATTTTGATTGTACTTCATGTCAGTTAGGAAAACAGCCAGCTTTGCCTTTTAATAACAGTGAATCCATTTCTAATAGTATTTTTGAGTTAATTCATTCTGATGTTTGGGGACCTTCTTCTGTTGCTAGTATTGGTGGATCTCGATATTTTGTTGTTTTTATTGATGATTATTCTCGTTATAGTTGGATTTTTCCTATGAAATCTCGTTCTGAAATTTTACCAATATACAGCAATTTTGCAAAAATGGTTGAAACACAATTCTCCAAACGTATCAAAACTTTTCGATCTGATAATGCTCTTGAATATACTCAATATGCGTTTCAAGCTCTGTTACATTCCTATGGCACTATACATCATCTAACTTGTCCAGGTACCTCTCAGCAAAATGGTCGAGTCGAAAGAAAACTTCGTCATATTCTTGACACTGTTCGTGCTCTTCTTCTTTCTGCCAAAGTTCCTGCCCCATTTTGGGGTGAAGCTGCTCTTCATGCTGTTCATGCAATTAATCGCATTCCAAGTGCTGTCATCCATAATCAGACTCCATATGAGCGTCTCTTTGGGTCACCCCCTGACTATCATCACCTTCGCTCATTTGGATCTGCTTGTTTTGTTCTTCTTCAGCCTCATGAGCACAACAAACTTGAGCCTCGATCTAGACTTTGTTGTTTCCTTGGTTATGGTGAAACTCAAAAGGGGTATAGGTGTTATGATCCTGTCTCTCATCGTCTTCGTGTTTCTCGTAATGTTGTCTTTTGGGAACACCGATTGTTTGTTGAACTCTCTCACTTTCGTTCTTCCTTGACTAACTCCTCTGTTTTAGAAATCTTTCCAGATGAGTCTCTTGTTCCTTCTACAAATACTTTTGATCCTCCTTTGGACTTCTCTCTAGATATTTTTGATGCTTCTCCTAGACAGGTTGAAGATGAACAGGTTGATGACGAGCTACCCTACCTTGAGCCTGGGTCCCCTGCTCCTGCTCTGCCTGAAGATCCTCCACAAGACATTCCACCTCGCCACTCAACCCGGGTAAGATCCATTCCTCCACATTTACTTGACTATCATTGTTACACTGCCCTTGCTACACTTCACGAGCCTCAAACCTATCGTGAGGCCTCTACTGACCCTTTATGGCAGATTGCAATGAAAGAGGAACTTGATGCATTAACCAAAAACCATACTTGGGATCTGGTTACTCTCCCTCCTGGACAGTCTGTGGTTGGTTGTAAGTGGATCTATAAGATCAAGACTCGCTCTGATGGATCTGTTGAGCGCTACAAGGCTCGTCTTGTTGCCAAAGGTTTTACACAGGAGTATGGGATTGATTATGAAGAGACTTTTGCTCCAGTTGCTCGTATCTCATCTGTTCGTGCTCTCTTAGCTGTTGCTGCTGCTAGTAAATGGGATCTTTTTCAGATGGATGTTAAAAATGCCTTCCTTAATGGGGATCTGAGTGAAGAAGTCTATATGCAACCTCCTCTTGGTCTCTCTGTTGAATCAAACAAGGTTTGTCATCTTCAACGTGCACTTTATGGTCTTAAACAAGCCCCACGAGCTTGGTTTGCCAAGTTCAGCTCCACTATCTTTCGCTTGGGTTACACTGCCAGTCCGTATGATTCTGCATTATTTCTTCGTCGTACTGATAAAGGCACTATTTTGCTTCTTCTATATGTGGATGATATGATCATAACTGGTGATGACCTCAGTGGCATTCAAGAACTCAAGAATTTTCTCAGTCAACAGTTTGAGATGAAAGATCTTGGACATCTCAGCTATTTCTTGGGTCTTGAAATTACTCATTCCACAGATAGTCTTTATATTACTCAAGCCAAATATGCTTCTGACCTGTTGTCTCAAGCTGGACTCACTGACAGCAAGACTGTTGACACTCCAGTTGAACTTAATGCGTATCTGACACCCTCAGGGGGAAAACCATTGTCTAATCCCTCTCTTTACAGACGATTGGTTGACAGCTTAGTTTATCTCACAGTTACTCGTCCAGACATCTCCTATGCTGTTCATCAGGTGAGCCAGTATTTGTCTGCTCCACGTTCAACTCACTATGCTGCTGTTCTGCGCATTCTTCGATACCTGAAGGGTACCCTTTTTCATGGCCTTTTCTACTCAGCTCAGTCTCCTCTTGTACTCCGTGCATTCTCTGATGCTGATTGGGCAGGAGATCCTACTGATCGCAGGTCCACTACAGGTTATTGCTTTCTCCTTGGTTCTTCTTTGATTTCTTGGCGAAGTAAGAAACAAACATTTGTGGCCCGCTCTAGTACTGAAGCAGAATATCGTGCCCTTGCTGATACCACATCTGAGCTCCTTTGGCTACGATGGCTTCTTAAGGATTTGGGTGTGTCCACCTCCTCTAACAGCCGCACTCGTGATTTAGTTGACAACCTCAAGTTGGTCTCACATCCACCTTGAGTTTGAGGGGGGCTGTTAATGTATATTATGTTATGGGCTTTAGGCCCAATTAGGTTACTTGTATAGTACACTTACTTGTACCGCACACATATGCCTCCTATATAAAGGCACTGATGTATATTCTTTAATTCAAGAAATACAATACAATCATTCTGTATTTCTAACAACCCTTATTTTAATGGAGGAATTCTCCCTTTGCAACCCTTGCCTAGTGAAGGAGAAGGTAGTTTCAGTCCTAGCCAGTCCATGAATTCTGAATCAGTATTAACAGATGTAGTGTCTGTTCAATCATCTCTAACATTGCTAGGAGAAGACATGGAAATAGATAACCAATTGGGCCTTTTTCATCTACTTAAGGCTTATGGGGAAGCCTTGGAGAAGGATCAAAGAGAGCTTGGGCAAGTTATTTTGAGACGCATCAGTGAGAAAGGTAGCCCAGTTGGCAAAACATTGGAGCGCCTTGCTTTCTATTTATCTCAAGACAGTGAGATTAATCAAGGTGAGAATTTGAAACGAGAGTCCTTGAAGAACTTCGAGGCTGCATTTCAGGCACTCTACCAAGCCTTACCTGATGGGAAGTTTACTCACTTTGCAGCAAACTCTGCGATTCTTGAAGCTATTCCAGATGATGCAGAGACAATACACATAGTGGACTTTGACATGGGAGAAGGTGTTCAATGGCCTCCAATGATTGAGGCCATTGCACACCAGCACAAAACATTAAAATTGACATCAATGAGATGGGAAGAGGAGGATTGTAATGGTGCTCCATTGTGGAGGTTTGAGGAGACGAAAAGGCGGCTCTATGATCAAGCAAGAGCTTTTGGCCTAAAGTTGAAAGTGGAAGAGATGGGAATTGATGATTTAGTAAGTGAACTAAAGACGAAAAGGGGTGGAAGGAGAGAATGGTTGGTCTTTAATTGCATGGTCGGGCTTCCACACATGGGGAGGGGTAGAAGTAGAAGCCTTGTCATGGAGTTTCTAAGGTTGGCTAAGGAATTGATAGCTAAGGGCTTGTTTGGATGCTTTTTTTTCATCACTCAATTTCCGTCACTCATCGCTCATCACTTTAAAATACCCGACCCGTTTGGCACCATCACTCACTTGCCATCACTCAATATTTTTCACACTGTTTGTGGGCCCCATACCTTTCACTCGGTGCAACTTTTTTTTTTTTTTTTTAGTACCCAAACTCACCGAACCCAGTAAAAAGTTAAAAAAAAAAAATGAAAAAAAAAAAGAGAGAACTGAAGACCGAAAATTAGAGGTGATGAAAAAAAAAAAAAAAAAAAGAACCCAGCTAATGGAGACCAGTGAAAGAAGAAGAAAAAAAAAATAGAAAGAAAGAACCCAGCCAACGGAGACCAGTGAAAAAAAAAAAAAAAAAGAAAAAAAAAAAAGAAAGAAAGAACCCAGCCAACGGAGATAGTGGAGAAGAAAGAAAAAAAAATGGTCAAAAGTTGCGGCTGACCCTGACAGTGGGTCCCTCCATGTGTGTTTAATTACAAAAATGCCATTGAAAACAGAGTTATGGAAACTGAAAACAGTTAAAATGTGTTTTCGGTTTCCATAACTCATAACTCAAAAATCAGAGAATTGAGTAATGGAAACAAAAAACTGGAAACAGAGTTATGTGGTGCCAAACGGACTTCTCAGCTATGGGTCCCACCATTTTTGAGTTATGAGTCATGAAAACAGAGTTATGAGTTATGGAAATCACTCATCCAAATAGCCTCTAATTCTGTCATTTGTAGTACTATTCACAAGGGTATTATAACCTTTGGTGATGGAGACGCTTGTGAAAAACTGAAAAATTGCTCAGATTTTGGGTCATTCTTTGAGGGATATTTGGTGCATTACAAAGCCTTGTTAGAATCTTTGGAAATGAATTTGCCACTTCATTTTACAGAAGCAAGAATAGCCCTGGAATGCCTCTTTGTGGCACCTTATATCTCTTCTCTTGCTTGGTTCCAAAGTTGGAAGGAGATAAGGGGGGGTTGTCATCTTGAGGCGGGACTCGGGCTGGTGGGTAGGCGACTGAGCAAAGAAATATTCATGGAAGCAAGAGAAATGGTGGAAGAAGGGGAAAATAAATATGGGATAAGGATTGAGGGGCAGATTGGAAATGAGATGGTCTTAGAATGGAAACGAATTACAATAGTAAGAGTTTCAACCTGGACAAACCATAGCTAAGGAGAAGACACTTAAAGACAGTCTTTTTTTTTTCCTCCAGTCTGTATAATTGTAATTGTATAAGATTATTTAAGCCAATACAGCAAAAAAAGAATATTGGTTAACTGACATATTAATATTATACCATGTTCCGAGAGTTGCATTACAGAGCAGTTGCTATCACTATTATGTTTTACTTAGTTGTCCCAACTCCTAAGTCATTGTCTTAAAACTTAGAAGTCAAGTAACATTGCTCCCACTTTGCATTACTTGCACATGAATTTATATTGGTTCCAATAGCAAGAATTTAATTCAGGAACCCACTGATTTAACTTGCCTCCATTGAGAGATTGGCTGGCGAGCGACCAATAAGTTGATTGCCACGAACCCCTATGAATAGTCTTTTATAATCATTCAACCATTGTCTCTATTTGGTTCATTGTTATCATAGTGCAATATTTATGGAATATGAAATGATTAAAGAAGAGAAAATGGTCATTATCGCGGCTTAAATGGGATCACATTTCAAGCATGAGCTCTTGTACAAATGTTTTCTCATTTCTGAGCAAAAAATAAATCCAGAAATGGGGCAAGTATTCTGCCCCAAATGTTTGATACTAATTAGTAATTGGATAAGGCAGTCTTGAGAGAATTCGTACCAAGCGGTAAACATAGTCAAGAACAAGATAAAGCAATAAAAACAGGAATCACATTCACGTAGAAATGTTATAATTATTATTTGACCACAATTCTAATACTCGCAACAATTCTAATATTATCCCTCATGTATGAGCCCAAACTCCCTTTAATAAGTGAGACTCAACAAGTGGGAAATTTAACATTTTATATGCTCTAATACCTTGTTGAATTACTAATTGTCCCAAAAATTTAAAATATTAGAAAATTATAAATT
The DNA here is from genome assembly GCA_028535165.1 of Quercus tomentella. Lineage (NCBI taxonomy): Eukaryota > Viridiplantae > Streptophyta > Magnoliopsida > Fagales > Fagaceae > Quercus > Quercus tomentella. The sequence continues at coordinate 15,714,455 of JAPQVY010000012.1, forward strand.
TAATCATTTAACCAAGATTCTAACAATAATTAAGGAATTAAATTCCCCAGGTCAATCCCTAATTGGCATAAAACATGACCTCCAGAGCAGAAAGTATCACTTGCAATCCCATGAGGCCATGACTAGTCCATCCCATTATTCTTTGAAAGCACCATGCATCTCATGAAACTCGCCAATTTGATTTGGATATCAGAGAGAAATTGCAATTATTTTTCTATCTCATGAAAGTCGCTAATTTGAATGAGATCCCAGATCTAATTTGCAATTAGTTTTTTCTTTATGTTGTTTTTTCCTGCCCTTGTTTTTCTAGATCGATTGCCATGCCATTGGCCCAGTACATGGCGTCTATTTAACTGTAACAATCCAGACACCCAACCACAAGACTTTGCTATTCAATTAGAAAGAATGTCCCACTAATGCATCTAGAAAACTATTACTCAAACTCGTTTTCTGGTCTACCTTCCTCTCGAAAATCAATCTTTCCAGTTAGATTAATGACACAAGGAATCAACCACAAAACCATGGCTCAACCTAAAAAGCAAAGCAACGCCAATATTGGTAATATTGGTATTGAACAATAATCGATACTTAACACCATCGGTATATATGCAGAAAAGGAGTTACTATAACATACATCCCATGCGTTAAACTGGAGTTCTAATTAAGATAAGGTCCCATCCTAAGACAGCATTCTCTTTTCTTTTCTTTTTTTTCTTTTTTTTACTGTCAAAATGCCTACCTGAAGTAAACCGAAACCTGAGGGATATCGATATCATTGTCATCGTCATCCTCACAAGCCACTACCACATCAAGGTGACGTCGATATGGAGGTAGATCTGCCTTGGCCACTTCCCTAGCCAAATCCACTAACTTCTTATCCATGCGCTCTCGATGCTTTGGGAAGATGCTATTATAAAGTAGGCAACTCCCATAAGAGATGCTGTAAGCATTCAAGTCCTTGTCTTTCAGCCATTGAAGAAGCTCCCTCAATGTTGGATTGTCCTTCAAAATCCATCTGTCCCACACAGTCCAGCTCAAGTCCTTGTGCTTAATCAATTTAGGAGGAACTGGCTCAGCTATTGAGAAAAGAGGGAGAGCTAGGTTCGCAAAGGTGTTTCGGTAATCCTCTAATTTATGCCCTCCATCTATAACCTTGTACAACTCCAAGCAGACAAGACCTGTTGCCATGGCAGTGGCAGTTGCAATTGCCGGGATGATCCTCCCTGCAATGAACTTGGCCTTAAGCTTATCAACTTCAGGGATACCATAATTCCTTGCCCTCATGTTCGCAAGTCCAGCTATTAGGTCCATATGATAGTTTGTGTCATCATCCTGGGCATAAAGAAAATATGTTAAAAAAAAGTCTTAGTCCCAAAATTTTGGAATCGGCTATGGATCCTTAACAGACTAGTCATGGTCGGCCATCTAGAAAATATGTTTTAAGTGCACTAAAAACTTCTCCCTCCCCTTCAGGCCAATAGTTATAAAAATGGTAGATGCATGATTCTAACATAGAATCTAACTTAACACCAATTAACAGAATTCTGTATTTGAAATTCCAAATGAAACACATACTGAAATGAGATTGTCTCATGTATGGAGTGAATTCTATAAGAATAACTATGGTGTCAGTGTCGTACGATTTCAGAAGCAACACTAGTGTGGGATGAACAAGTCTAAACATAGCAACCTATTTATGAACAATGTTGAAGAATGTAAAAGTCCATTTCCTGATTTTGGAGATCTTTAAAAATGGTTTGGCAAAAGGCCCCTATCATCATGTGAACCAGCACCTTGCTTGGTGCACAATCTTCTCATAGGCCACTCATGGATACAATTTTAAAGAACACTCAAAAGACCTTGACCTAAATTTGTGAAGATTTGAAAGGTAAAAGCTACCTCTTTTCATCCATAACCAAACAAAGGACACAACCCACCATAAAAATGAACCTCCAGAAGAAGGTGAAAAAGCCACAACATAAAAATCAATTATTTAGAGCTAACTGTAACAAATGACTATATATATAAGAATTGTAACGCATGATAGTAAAGTCCAAAACGATTTACTACAAATCAGCATTCTAAACAGCTCCAGGAGGGAAAAGGGAAAGAGTACAGATGAGAGAATAAGAAGAGAAAACAGGAGACTAACCTTCTCAAACTGAATTGGATTCATCTTGAAACCTTGGGGCAACTGATTCTGGCATTCTTCTAACTTCATGATCAACTCATCAATAACAGCAGCATCATCAATTGATGAAGCGGAAAGGGTGTTAGCTTTTTCATCTGTCTCAATTTTAACACCTTTCCTGGGCTGGAAATCAGGGACTATCACTTTGTTAACAGCATCAGCCATCTTGCTAGGGGACTTGACCCAATCAGGAATTGGGATGCCAAATGTCTCTGCACGTAGTACCGATGCTGCCATAATAAAATAGAGGTGACTGAGATCATCAACTGAGAACTGCAGTGGGCGAGGGAAGCGCTTGGGAGCAGACCAGAATGGTGTCCCATTACTGGTTGTAGCATCCTCAGGAAAAGTGTATGTTAACTGCTTCACACGGTTGGCAAAGTAATCTTCAAACCTGGTTCCATTAATACAAGCCATTAGACACTGAGTTAAAGATGTGATCCTATATTGTAAACTAAATAAATGTAATTATTAAATAAAATAAGTACTTCAGACGAGCCCATTCTATGCAATCTTGGAATGCTTCACATTTCTCCTTGTCAAGGCATTCAAGAACACGTTCCAAGTTGTCCCTGGCCTGAGCATCGCCAGCATTCTTCATTGCAGATGTGTATTCATTTGGGTTGATTAGATAAGCATTCACTTCAGCTGGTGTCTTCTCAAGCAAACCCTCAAACTCAGATCGAGCCCATGTCAAGCAGTGGTCAATATTGTGAGGGAATGAATGAACTGTGCACATGGGTGCTTGCTTTTCAGGTGGATCTCGAGAGGCACCATAATTTTCGGTAAGGTGAGGAATAACCATCTGAGTGTTGCACTTGGTACCTAGGGTCCCTGATTCCAATAATGGCTTCTGGAAATATAAGCATCTCTGATCAATGTAAAGCCTAGCATTAACATTGTCCAGAGCATTGATTACAACATTCAGGTTTTCCCAGAATGTGTCATCAAATACATTCTCTGTCTCAGGGGCTGCGCGGTTCTGCAGTGCTTCAATGTTGAGGTGAGGGTTTATCAAACCAGCAGCTGAAGCAGCAACTGTTGACTTAGCCTGCCCAATGTTCCAGTCCCTGAAGAGAAACTGCCTGCTGAGGTTACTTTTCTCAATAACATCATCATCTGTAATTGTTAATTTCCCTTGTTTATTACAAGAAACCCCCATCAGCGCTAAATTCTTCAAGAACTCACACCCCAGTGCACCAGATCCCACAATAAATACTTTTGCATCCTCAAGTTTCTTCTGGAGTTTGGATCCAAACACTGAAATTTGTGCATCATAACGACTGTTTAAGGGTTTCAGATCACTAGGATGCAAGGGTTCCGTGGGAAGGGACTCAACTGAGTCGAAGTAGAAAAACTGTGCCAAAAAAGAAACATAAAATATCAGAACTTCAACAACATTGGATAAAATTTCATAATATTCGAGTTGATGGGAAACTCAAGACAGCAGAAAAAACACTGGAGTTCACTCAATCAGTTGAGCACCCCAATCCATAGTCTAGACAAAGCTAAGCTTCAACTAGACCAAATTATCAATCTATCAAGTTTCCAGATCCACTCAGAACCAATCCCCGACTAATGTGACTGACCTGGAAAAGAGGATGAAACTTCCCAGAGCAAGCCTTCACAACTTCCTGTCCAACAATACCACCAAACATTGCAGCCATGGGATTCAGCACAGCCCTAGCACCAGATGCAAAATGACGAAGAAGGTTTTGGTCAATTGCCTCAAGCCTCCCATCTGATAAGGTATCATTGATGCCAATGACCAGAGAAATGAACTTCTGAGCATCATCCTCTGATCCAGCAACTGGAAAGCGTCCAAACTCCAATATAAATTTATCAAGAGCTTGAAATGCCAGGTGAAGGAGGGGTGGACGATCAAACTTGGAGAAGTCACTTAGAAGGAAATCACCAGGATCCCTTAGTGCTTCTTGCAACGGCTTAAAGTTTAACACCTTAGGTTGCTTCACCTGTGTGACAATGCCACCTTTCACATATGCAGCATACTGTGTGGAGTCCTCCTCAATGGCAAATGAGTAGGGTCTTGCATTCTTAACCTTCCTTGGCTTTCCATCGTTTAGTTCTGTCATTCCATTGACTTCAGAGAACACAACCAGGTCCCCATCCTGAAACTCAAGCCTCTCATCATCAACGCAGGATACAAGAGCGGGGTTGTCATTGCTAATAGACGCAATTATGCCTGTATGTGGATCCTCACCATCCACATCAAATACCGTAAACTCAGGGCCAAAGTCACAAAACACGCTACCGAAAAGGCCTCGTACTTCAGATTTTATAAAGGAAATTGGAGGTTGATGATTACGGCAGTAATCATCAAACTCAATTGCTTTCTCCAAGCTAATATCTGTAAAAACTACCACCTGTAGAAATTCAAATGCCAAAGACAGGCATAGTATTTGTCAGAATCAAAGCACATACATCTCTCTTAAGATTCGAATTACTTTTTGTGCAGATCATGTTGAAAAAAAAAACATGCAACTACTACGTCCATCTAGGAATTAAAGAACAAACATAAATTCATTTCACATACTCATAAGCAAACACACTAACACAACTATTACAAGTAGCACTAACCTGATGAAAGAATAATCTCAGATGCTACAGATAACAAGCAAATTTTACAAGCTAGAACATTTATCTGGCTGATATAAATATCTAGAAAGAGCTGAAACACTACTTGACATGTCCACATTTCCCCCTCTTTAACTGTGGTCTGTCATTTCCAACGTAATTGACTCCAAGAATCATTGAACTTATAGTTTTTAAAACCAGACTAGACATCACCTTGGACAAGGACCAAGGAAATACCTGACCAGTTCTAGTCAATTGTTTGGCCTATGGTTCGTGTATTCTAAACATTTATTCAATGAAAGTTATTTATTGGAGAATTTTAAATCTATTTATCCATGTGCCCAACCCTAACTAATTTGTTGAGGATCCATAACCAACCCTACAAATTTGGGACTAAAGCTTTGTTGTTGTTGTTGAAGCCATTACCACTTGCAGCTTAGTGGTAGTAGTTTCATACATATGATGTCTGTGTAATTGGTTTGAACTCTCCCGCCCTTGCTGTTTGCATCTCATAACTAGAAAGATATGTTCAAGAGAAGTAATTTTTCTCACCAGGGCTGGGTCAAGTTTAGTAGTGCCTATTAAGTCACCGACTCTATTTGTTTATAATTCTCTTTGAATTCATTGACCTTATTTTCAAAACACTTTATGTTGACTTATGTTACAAATAATACATATTGAAAAATGAAACAACAAAGACTGAAAGATGGATATGTCAAAAAATGGTTAATTCCTATCGATGTTAGCTGAACTCTCTTTCTACCATCCATCCATCTACATGCACATATAATTCTGTATGGAATGGCTTTAATTTTTTAGAGGTACCAACCCAAGGATGGAACAATAAAAGAATTTGTACCCAGTGATCAATGTTCTCGCTTCTGCAGGATCTAGGAAACGTGGCTTTTAGGTACCCACAATACATCAATTGAACAGAGGGCACTTGCCATCACACTTAGGTCCAACCTCTCTGAGGATGGAACAATATTAAGAGAAATAAGCTATGACCATAATGAATCAAATGTCTTACCAAGTTTCATACTCTGCGATGTTAGCATATTATGTGGTGTGAATTCTCTTGGCATGATTTTTTTATTAATCAATGCTACAATTTTAATTATAATTTTCTTGTTTCTTAACATTTTAACTTAATTTTCTTTACTGCATCAACGCATACCACTAAACCATTTTTTATAATGTTCCAGACATGAGGTACTAGCAATGAAAGCTAAGCATCCCATTCATATACAATTTCCTTAACCAACAAGTGTTTAAATAAATCAAATGCATTACCTGAAAATCCGAAAGTTGTTCCTTAGTCAATTCACTTGTCAAAGTAGAAATGACCACTGCGTTATTCAACTCTTGCAATTTCTGGACAGAAGCAAGGGCACGATTCTTCCCCACGTCATCCTCAGAAAAAATGAAATTTCCAGACAAATCCCACAACTCCACAACGCCATCATCATGCAACGTCACAGACTTCACACCAGCAAGAACAAGGTTCTTCGCTGCAACATTCATAAACCCCAATTTTTATAATGCCCATGCAATATCATAACTATTATTTTCATTTAAATATATATAGTTTACAACTTTACATCATTGTAACATAGTCAAAAACTAACACTACTAATAAGCATCCTCAACCGTGAACTCGAAGATTGAGAGTAAACTAAACCCCGTTCTTTTACATACCATTCTCAGCACGGAGACCCTGCATCCTGGAAAACAAAGTTCTTTGCTGCAACATTCATAAACCCCATTTTTATGACACACGTGCAATATCACAACCATTATTATCATTGTATGCCATTTTGAAAGTTTGATAGTTTGGGGAGAGGGATTTGAACCCTGAATGTTACCAGTGAAAACATAAGGAGATGCCCATCAATTGAGCTACAAGGCTCTTGGAATTAGTATCATTGTATGTCATTGAAATATATAGAACACTACTAAAAATATCAGCTACCGCATATTTAAAGATGGATTTTAAACTAAAATTTGTTAATTTTACATGCCAATCTCAGCACCAAGACCCTGCATCCCTCCCAAAAAACAAATTTCGTTTTTATGATGACCACATAATATCCCAACCATCACTGTCGTTGCATGCCAATCAAATATACTTTATGTCATTGTAAAATAGCCTAATACTAACACAAAGCATCAGCGACAATGAATTTAAAGATCGATATTAAACTAAACTCCGTCAATTTTACATACCAATCTTGACACAGAGATCCTGCATCCCAGAACAAGTTTCTTTGCTGCAACATTCATAAACCTCAGTTTTCATGATAGTTTATGTAAATCTAACATAGCCTAATATTAACACAACTAATAAGCACTGGCAACCATGAATAACATAGCCTAATACAAACACTACAAAGCACTAGCAACCATTGAATTCAAACATTGAGATTAAACTATAATCCGTTAACTTTTACATACCAATCTCGGCGCCGAGGCCCTGCATCCCGGAAACAAGAACATTAGATGCAAATAGCCGCCGCATCGTCTCGCGTCCATAAACCGCGAGCTGCCGACTGTGGAGATCCTCATCGATATCAGTCGAAGCTCCATTGCCTAAAGCCATGATGGAAGGTTCGTCTGCAGCCGATGCCGATGTGTCGCCGCTTTCGTTGATCGCTTTGTTGTTGTTGTTGTTGTCGTTTCCCTTCGTGTTGTTCCTCTCTGTGGTGGTGGTGGTGGTGGTGGTGGTCGCCGCAACAGCGCAATGCTTCTTCGTCAAGGTCGTCTCGATGGAAATGATCTGATGCGACGTCGTCGTTTCAACTCCTTCTCCTTCTTGCTTCGTTTCGACCTCTCCTCCCACACCTCTCTTTCTAGGAAGCATATAGTTTGAACTGCCCGCACACATATTCATATTCATTATAACAAAAACAAATCAAGTTTTCTCGGGAAAATCGTCGATTTTTCTCGGAAAATACACACAGAACCTTGATCTAATAGCCAAACACGTTAAAAACTATATAAACATTTTTTTTGGAAAAAATAAATAAATAACTAAATAATAGAAGAAGAAAAGATAGAGAAGGAAGCAAAGAAGATACCTAGTGGACTGTGAGGAAGCGATCGTTGAGGGATTCTTTTGCGTGCAGTGTTGGATTTTGGTTTTGGTTAGGGTTTCACGGCTCTCTGGATTCTGAGCTAAGATGCGATGGTGTTGTTCAGTTCCGTTTTCATTTCTCTTTGGTGTGAGAGAGAAAGAAAGTTTGATATATATAAGAGAGAGAGAGAGTTAAGTGGGGGCGTGAAAAAAAGTGATGATATTCCTTGTTTGGGTGTTTGGAGCATCATTTCAGTCTAGTTGTGGATGGGGTTTAGTGTTTTTTTTTTTTTTTTAAAGCCTAAAATACAAATTACACCTTCTAAGTTTAATTGAAATTTATTTTAGTCTTTTAATTTTACTTTTATTTAATTGAGTGTTTTAAGTTTCAAATTTATTCAATTCAAATCAATTTCATTATAAAATTACTACTAAGAAAATAGTTTTTCAGATAAAAAAACTCTATAAAATTAATATAAATATTTTATAGTTTTTCTTATGTGAGAACTTTTTTTTTCAAATTTTTTTATTAGTTGATTATATACTTAGAGATAATTTTTTTTAATAGAATTGAAAAAAATGTCTAAATTGAATCAATTTGAAATCTAGATAATTCAATTGAACAAAAGTATAGTTAAATAACTGAGTTACTTGCTATTTAATTTAATTTTCTTTTTGTGAGTTACTTTTATTAAAAAAAAAATTGAGTTACTTACTATTTAACTTAACTTTCTTTTTCTTGAAAAATTGATGTCAATGATCAATATTAACCTATTCTTTTTCTTAATTCGATGGGGACATTTTCCTAACATTGTGTTTGGGTCCAAGGAAAAGGAGGAGGGACAATTGACATCTTCCTTTTACTTGTTGGATAAAAAATTGAAGAGTGAGGTAGTCATATTCCCTCTAGGTTCACTGTTTTGTTTCGTCTTAGATTAAGGATGTGTTTAGATACCGTTTATTTTGTTGAAACTAAAAAATTATTGCTGAAAGTACTTTGGATAAAGGTAAAAGTTAGTTAAAATAGTACAATGAGGTCCATGAATAGTGTCAAAAAATGCAGTAAAACTCATTAATAGTAGCAAAAATAAGCTGAATAGTGAAATATTTTTCATTTTTCATTTTTCCCCAAACAAAAGCTTTTTTTTTTTTTTTTTTTTTGAGAAACCTTCGTTAATAATTAGAGCAAGTTGAATAATGATTGGAGGTAATAATTGTGTTTAGGTTTTTTACTTTTTAAATGCTGTAAAGCCCACCATGAAGACTTTTTTTTTTGGCTATGATTTCCTCCAAACAATTAATATCTTAAAAGAAAAAAAAAATGTTTCTTTCTTCCTATTCCTCTTTCATTTTCTATTTCTTTCTTCCTCGTGAAATCAATCATAGTTAGAACCTATGGAGTACAAAAGAAAAGGATACTCATTTTGATGTACATTAAGATGTAATGTACATGTTCATAACATATTGAGATTTTGCTTTTTTGTTATTTGTAAATAATATTTGCATCTGGTGGATTTTGAACCAAATACCTCACCCCTCCCCTTCTTCTTATAAAATGACATATATTTCAAATTAGTTGAATTGAATCAATAAAATAAGTAAGTAAACAGCTAAACATAATTGGCTAGTGCCAATGACATTTACGTCAATTGACAACTCTTCATATTTATTATAAATTAAATAAGATTGTTTACCACTTAAGGGTCTGTTTGAATACAGTTTATTTGACTGAAAATTGAAAATTGAAAACACTGTAGCAAAATAATTTTTAAATGTGTAAATAGTATCGTGGGACCCATTTTTCAAATTTTTTTTCTAAGTAAAGTGGTTGTGAGTCCCGTAAACAGTGCATGAACAGTACATGAACAATGCTCAACAGTGCATGAACAGTGCTAGTTGTCCTCTAAAGCTGAAACGCATGAAAAAAGAAGAAGAAAAAAATGGCGTGAAACCACTAAAACACCAGAAACACAGACGTGGGCAGAAATAATTTCTACCCAAACGCACACTAAATTGTATTATATATATATAAATGATTATCGAACATGAATTTATACATTCACAGTTATAAACACTTAAATGTCTATGTCACAAATAGGAATGAACAAGAGTATTTAATTTGAGATAAATTTGGAGTAATGCTTGTTAAACCCTATTTATTATTTGAGTCTGAATTTAATAAGAATATTGTGTAAAATTCATGGTATACACCATCTAATCAAGCAATGCCACATCGATTTTTGTGCAGTAACAAGCATAAGCCTCATTACAAACAATCCAAACCTCATTAAAACCCTCGAATCAAATTTTAATTAGTCACATACCACATCGTAACAGTCACAATACTATCATCAACCTCACCCAATCGCCAAATACAGTGCAACTAAATTAGCACTTTTTTATACACAAGTGCTTAGGAGCTAGGGAAAAAGTGTTCGAACTAACGATCTCGACAAAATAAAATAAAACCGCACCCAATCTGTATCAGTTTCCAACAGGGCAACAACTATCACTGACCACCCTCCACCATACCCTACCATAAAACAAACCCAATAGTCTCGACCATTGTGCACGCGGGTTGAATTACTTTTGCCCACCTAAAACCCCCCACAAGGCCACAACTGTCGCTTGGGACATGACATGAGAGGTTGAGGTTAACTAGAGAGAAAGGGGATTCACAGCAAATGATAGAAAAAATAAAATAAAATAAAAAAACGTGATTATGAATAGTGTGATTCTTGGGAACTTGGAAGAATATGGGGTGTTGAAGAATGCTACTGAGAGGAACAATGTGAATCTAATTTTGATGAGGCTCTCGTGGATGAGAAATAGTGGAGTCTACAGTGGTTGAGTTTGGAGCAGGGGTTCGGCAGTATTTTTATTTTATTGGTTTGTTTGTTTTCTTATCCTTATCGAAATCAAATCTTCTGTCCCACTTTTCCTACTCCACTCTATACTCCACTAATAAAAACTTACCACGTATTCACCTCATTAATTAAATACTACTATTAATTAATAACGGTAGTATTAATAAGTCAATAATGATAGTATTTAATTAATTAGGTGAACACGTGGCATGTTTTTATTAGTGGAGTATAGAGTGGAGCAGGAAAAGTGGAACAGAAAATTTGGACTCCTTATCCTACTCTTGTTTCAATAGAAAATCTGATGTGAATTAGTTTTTTATATTTTCCTATATTTGGTAGTATAAAAAAAGTCAAATAAAAACTATTTATCTATCTCTTAACTTCTCTTATTTAGCTAGACATAAGATAAAATTGTTTTTAACTAAAATTTTATGGGAAACAATTATATCTCATGCTAAGCTAAATAAGAAAAACAATTCTATCTCATGTGAAGTTAAATAAGGGAAGTCAATAAATAGTTTTTCAACTCATTTTAAGGTAGCTACTAGACATAAGAAAATAAGATAGTTTTTTAGAAAATGTTTTTAAAAAAAATCATTTTCCATGAAATGTTAATGTTGAAACAAATAGAGCATTAATACAATATTTGTTTATACTTTAGATCATTGTTTTAAAATTGAACCAAACCGATTGGGAACCAGATTGAGAATCGGTTCGGTCAAAACCGTGAAAACTGGTAAAAAAAAACCAAGAAAAACTGGTCAAGAATTGGGTTAAATTGGGAACTAGCCTCTTTTTTGGTTATTTGATTGGTCTAGTTTTTTAAAACCATGCTTTAGACTATTAGTTTTTAATGGGTTGTTATCATGTGTCTTGGTCACTAGGCTGTCATCATATGAAAAAAGATAACATATCAATATTTTATTAAAGAGTGTAAGTAGGGTATTTTACACCACATTCTTATTAAATTTAATCTCTTATTATTTATGTGGGAGGCTAGAAAGATTAGCCCTATTGGGCTTGATCCGAGGAGTCCGAAGGCCCAACCATCAACCCCTCAATTCCAAGTAGGCCTAAGAAAAACCTAAAAGAGATATGTGGCCAAGGAAGCAGTTTGCCTCAAGAAGGTGCTCGGACGAGAGTAGCCATATGAAAGTTAAAGAGAATTGGCACAAGGGCAAAGGTTGTGATCCGAGGAAGGTGGTGTTAGCCAATGTGGATAAGAAGAAGAGGAAACTTATCAAAAAAGCAATCATTACCTCTGCATTGAATACACTACACCAACCATGCCAACCGCATTTATGGCAAAATGACACCTAAATAATGCTAGCACATCCTATAACTTACTTAGCATGGCCTTAAAAGGAGGGATGATACAAATATATTGATGGAGAATCAACAACCTTACATGTGGAGGGTCAGGATTGAAGTAAGAGCACTATAAAAGGGAAGAGATCCCCAGTGAACAAAGATCAGATCCTAGATATTAGAAAACATAATACTCACATTTGTATCTTCTTGAGTGTAAAAGGTTTCCTCGGCCATTCTTAGGACTATAAGTTGGATATTTTTATCCTTAATAAACAATTTGTATGTTAATCTCTTGCCATATTTTCTTATTTGAGTTAGGATTATGGTAGAGCAATCCATCTGTTGGTCTGAACACCCATCTTTATAAATTAATTGTGATGGGCCTTGATCCAAGCTCAACTATCTTTTGAGTCTTGAATCTTTAGCCCGTACAGTTTCCTTCATCCAATTAGTAAAACAAGAGAGATAAAATCAATCAATCAACAAATATATCATAGAGATAAATTTGAATAAAATGTAATGCAAATATGAGAAAGATGAGAAATACACTTGAAGGATAAACAATTAGACATCAGATGATGGTTACAGTTTATTTATTTTTACAAATTACCAAAAAAAAAAAAAGAGAAAAAAAAGGAAAAGCATTAATGCCAATGTTGCACTAAATTTGCAGATAAACAAAGCAAAGCAAAAAATAGCATAAGCGTCGACAGCAGGATTCGAACCTGCGCAGGCATAGCCCAACAGATTTCGAGTCTGTCTCCTTAACCACTCGGACATATCGACCCTCGCAAAGATAGTAAACAACTTAAATTATCTAACCTTAAACCAAAACGGCTTCATTTTAAATCGTACTTATCTTCATTTTCGTTCGCAATTAATATTCCATTTTTATTTTTTTCGTTCAAATCATTTTCCACAAATTCCTTCCCTCCCATTTCCTCGCTTTCCCGCAAAAAAACGATTTCAATTTCCGCCCCCAAAACCAAATCCGAAGAAAAAGCAAACCCATTTTTTCTCACTTTACTCGAACAAAAACCCAATAACCTTTACCTCTCTTTTCTCTTTGAAATTCAATTTCAACTAAAAGAAAAATCTGAAACCCTAAGCAGTCACATTCTAAGAAAAAAAAATGGGGGATTCCTCAAAAAACGTGGACGTGGAGCAGCTGATAGCGTACAGTGACGACCTCGTTCGAGTTCTGAAGGACAAGAGAGACATCAACAGCTTCACGCAGTGTCTAGAACATTCTAAGTCCCTTCGCTCTTCTTGTGACTCTGATTTCAATCAGCTCCAGAGCTCACTCCAAGGTCCGGTTCTTCAATTTTCGTTTTAATGAAAAATGTCGTTCTGTATTCTGTTTTTCCTTTGTGATTATATTTTAGAAATCAGTAATAAGTATAGTGAAACAATAATTTTCATAAATGCTGAGGTGTCATGAAGGGATTGGTGCTAATAAAAGCAGTGTTAGTAATGGGCTCACATGAAAGTAATGGAAAGTAAAATATGAGTTCATAAAGGAAGATGTGTTTGCCAAGAGCGTTGTAGCTTAACTAACACCTCTTAGCATTTTCAATATCGAATTATCACCACACATACAAAAAAAAATATATAATAATAATAATAAAAGGAAGATGGGTTTGAGGGAATAATGTATCACATTACGGAGGAGCATGGGGATTTATCTTTGCCAAGGTTGGGGTGTTGGGCTTGCCTAGTACACTAATATTCCTAGTTAAGCTTTACATGGTTATTGTTAGAATTATGATTAAATGATTAAATTCATAATTTCCTAACAACTTAAGCTTTTGGGAGAATTGGTAGTTTAACAGTTGTAATGTTAGAAGAAGAATTGAGGCTTCTGTGTTCAATTTGAGTTGCTACGCACTATCATAGTGTGTACTGACAGTAGAGGACTTACAGAAATTTCCGAACGATGGATTTTTGTGATAGTATGTGCATATGGAGCCCACTTTGATATGATTCATAGCAAAAGAGGAATTAACAGATTGCTCCATAGTAAGATATAGGACAGAAGGTTCCCCATTTTTTTTCCCCGGGGGGTGGGGGTGGGATTTGTTGACTCTTTTTGTTTTGTTGTTCCAAGGCAGTTGAATTGGTTTCCTTTATCCTTTGAAGCTCGTGGGCCGTGATAAACTCTTTCTTATTTTATTGAAGATCTTCTATTATATCTGTTTCTCATTATCTTTTCTCGATCGGTGAGTCACACACACACCTGTTGGGACACCCTCCACTATGTTCTATATCTTTTCTCTTAAAAGTTTTCATCCTAACCTCTAGAGCTTGTAAATTTTTTTGATTGTTAAGAGTGGGGGTGTTGTTTTGAGTATATTAGTTGGGATTTGAGAATATAGATAAAGATACCCTTTGTTCTGACTTGACAGAATTGGAAATTGTAATGAATGGTTCAGCTTGGGCTTATATTATTATAACTTTGATCCGGGGGTTTTGTAAAGATGTAGTTGAGTATAAGATGTTAGTGTGTAGTTTAGTTTGCTTTAAAAATTATTTAAGATGAATAAGTTGAAAATATGATGGGCTTTCAAGCAATAAGCATTTTGACAATTGTTTTGTTTCCATGCTAGTCAACATCATGCGCTGAGGTATAGGTTTTCACTCTAGCTAACAGGATGGATCTCAATTGCTTGTATACAAGTCTTGTTCATTTGAATTCAGATCCCATTGTTGCTATATCATACAGTTTACCTTTTCTTATATGAAGCAGATTATCAGAAAAAGATAGATGTATGTAAGAAGAAGACAGAGGAGGCAAAATCTGAGGTTGCTGCAGATGCAGAAATTGACCTCCTTCAGAAAGAATTGGAAGTGGAAATGGAGAAAGAACATTTGCTTATGCATGAGCTTAGATAAGTATATTGTCAATTTTAACTGTGAGTTTTTTCAGATAATTGGTTTTATTTTGATGGTGTTGATTGTCAAGTCTTTGTTTTCCATACAACACAAGGATAAACAATGAGATTAATGATCTGGAACTCCAAAGTATTCCCCTTCAAGAACGAAGGCAAGCTCTGAAGAAACTTGAGCAGGATGAGATGAGGGCAGAGTAAGTATATGTTTCTTGGTTTATGGCATCATGAGAATTTCATACATGTATGTATTCTTACTCAGAATGGTAAGAGTAACAGTGAGAATCTAGCAAAAATTAAAATTAAAATTAAAATAACTAATTCTTGAGTGCTTATTTGTTTAAGTATCTAACATTAATGTCTTGAGAAAGAAATTGTGTTCATTTATCAGTGTCAAGTTCTGTAGTCCACCATTGCTACGACTTTTTGAATCTTTAACAATTGCCGTCACATCTTTATGTGTAAGCATTTGTTTGGATGAGCTTGTTTTCACTCTTAAAACAAACTGCACAGCCTTTTTCAATGCACAACAGTGCTTTTGCAAACAGAACAAAATAAACAGATAAACTCATCCAAACACACTAACATAACAAGTCAGCGAGGTTGATTTAACTACTGTAAGCTTGACAAATATAAAAACCTTATAAAGTGAATTAAGTTTGTGGGATATTCTTGTCTTTATGAATTTTTTATTGTACACCATAATTTAGGTTCATGAACTTTACTTTTCGAATATGTTATAATAGTTTTGTCCAGCATTTTAGAGATTTGGTTCAAGGCAGTCCATGCTCTTACAACAAGACCACACAGGAGTTGGCAATTGGGTTTTTGTGCAGTTGGATTTTCTTGTCTTTTAGAAAGACAGTGATAACTTCTAGTCATAATTATAAGCCTGTACTAGTTATGTTTGTGTTAGTTTCATGAATCTTCATGTTTAAGCCAATGGTTTTGTTCTGTCTTTTTATGTTCATTTTTAGATATGATATCTGTTCATATTTAGAAAACATTTTGGTGCTTGAATGATCAATGCAAGCAAAAGAGCAATTGTGATGGAATAGAACAGGCTTTTTCAAAACCCAATTCACATGAAAAAAAAAAAAAAAAAAATCCAAGGCACACTTTTCATTTAAATATCTTTTTAGGAATTTTTTCTTGTGTGGGTCTTGACAGGCTAAGTTTATCCCACTAGGAGATGTTCAGATTCACAACAAAATATTGCTCAAATTAACTCATATGAAAGATGTAGCACAGCCTAGATGTTCTCTAGTATTTGACAATGCTAGAAGACAGCTGGCCTGGTGTCACTTAGTACCACTGGCGTGCCCTTAGAAGTTTTCAGGTTGAGGAATATTGCGATCTTTTGCAGCACTCAACAAGCTATTATTCTTATAAAACGAACTTGAGGGTTGTATCACATTGCCCATGAAAAATACTGTCCTGAATCTTTTGTTGCATTATTTGATGATCTCTCTCTCTCTCTGTGCGAATAAGAGACTAACAGTTGAGTTCCATAAATCCAAAAAATGAAACATTTTTGTGTTGTCTTGCAGGAGGATGCTTTCATTGTATGCTTCTGTCACAAACATTATTCCAAACTTGGATGATCAGTCTAAAATTTCAGGCCGTATCCTTCTATTGTGGTTTGGCATTATTTTTTCATTTGATAGACTTTCTTTTGCATGGGCTATTTTCAGATTCAAGGCTGCCTAATATTGTAACAACTGTGTTTTCCTTAAACCTTATTAATTGCAGATATTGTGGATAGGGAGAAAAAGGTGGTTGAGAGGTTTGAATTTGACCTGACAAAGATAGATCCTGTTGATGCATGTAATGGCACTTGGAAAATGATAAGTTCGTGATAAATATGGGACATCCTTCCTTTCTGACAGTATGTGTAATATAGTGTGTGCTAACTACCTTTAGAACTTTTTGTCTGGTATTTTTAGGGACTGCATTTTGCAAATTTCAAATCTTAATCTTTAGTTAGGTTTGTGTTTGTAATAAGTTATTGTAGAGCCATATTTTCCAGTGTTTATTCTAGAATGGTTCTGGTGCCTGCAGGAGGAATTTTAGTTTCAGTTTCCACTTGTATTTTGTTGAAGAAACGTAGTCATGTTTTGTGGAAATGTATCATTCTAGTTTTAAGTGCTACAGACAATTTTGATTAAGAATAAAATAAAGTGAGATTAGCCATACTTATGATACACAATTCTTTGGTGTTAAGGTTGTCACTTCTAATTTCCACAACAACAGGCATTGTCTAGTTACATCATTACAATCCCATGATAAACATTGCTTGCATCTCTATTGTATTGTGATTGGATGAGAATGAATTAGTATTCTCTAGAGTTATTACTATTGGGGCAACTCTACTATGGAGTTCTTAAAATTTTATCCATTTATCTTGAAAACATAGGATTGGATTTTGTCACATCATCAATAATTTAAATAGAAACTAAAATGGTGATGATGGTTGATGTTTTCTTAAATGTTGAAGACATGATAACATCTAATACATTTATTTCCAAACTAATGGATAGGATTTTAAGAACTTTATGGTGGAGTCATCCTAAGAATTTTAAGGGATCTTATTACGACAATAATGTGTTCAATATGCTATGACTGACAAGATTTGTTGCAAACTTGCTAGAATTCTCTGAGCAAGGTGTTCAAATGACATAGCGAGATAGCAAAGATATAAATAGCTTGATGAAATGTTTGTAAAAAACATTTATTGTTTGATGTCTTTGGTTTGTAGGGTATATCTTTTAATTTATTAATTAGTGTTCCCCTCATTTGGAGTTAGGCATGTAATTTAAATTTGAGTAATGTTAGGGTGACAACTAACAATTTTTAAGGTAGTAAGTTGTGACTAGAGCAATATCATTTTCACATAGATATATATTTGATATCAATTTATTATGCATCAATTATAATAGGTCATGTGAAAAATTGTCCCTACATTTATAGTTTCAATTTAGTGAGTTCTGTAACTGAAGATTATATTATAACTATCAATTAGTGCGGGGAGATTCTAAAGGCTTACCAAAGTTACATATAACCCACATAAATTTCTAGTAGAGCCATAAGTACATCCACTATGACATACAAACAGTAGTTCCCTCTTCTCATAAGCTTGCTATATATCCATCTAAACACCATAAACAAGCTGGCAAGGTATTATTATAATAGTAGTAGACCAGCCATGATTGACAGAGCAGAAGGTGATGTAGAACGATATCTGAAATAGGCCGGAGGTTCCATCTTCATATGTCGCATCCATGAAGCTGTTGGTGACCCATGCATTTTCTTTGCTTCACTAGCATTACACAGCGGTTGGATTGAATTGGCATTCTCATCTAAGTTGATCTCTTCTGGAAGTGATTTGCAAGCCTTTATTTGAAGGTGGCCTTTGTAAGCCTTGCAAACATAGGTGACAAAGTTTTTGAAGTCCTGCATCCAGAAGTAAAGAATTAGCATGAATGCGCGCGCATGTGTGATAGAGAGAGATTAAAAGCTAACCTTGTACAGTGGTTGGTTATCCAAGATCAACCATGGTACAAATGTATGAGGCGGATTAAGATGATTTGTTTCATCAGTATGACGTAGTAAAAGCTGCATATCGATTCATTACACAAATAGATTAGAGGTTTCTCACTAATGAATCTAATTCAATAAACCATAACATAATCTGATAACCTGATGATACTTTACCTCTCTCCCAAGGCCACTATTGTAGCAATCTGAAACAGGTCTTGGACTCACTCAGTTTTTGACAACAAGATTTCCATGTGTTTTCCCCTATTTGCCTTCCTTCAGAGGCTTGACTCTTGAAATGTTGCTTCTGCATTAGAGTTACAATTCATTGTATCGTGGTAGTTCATATTATTTGCAACAATTTTGGCTAGTTATACATGTTATGCTAGCAATTTATTGACTAAAACTTGATAACAGTGCACCTATAGGTTGTATGATGTATTTTTAAGAGAATGGAGGAAGACTGGAAGAGAGCAGGTTTTACCACATCTGGCCAGATGTTAATGGCACAGGCCTCTATAGCATTCAGGGTGTATTCATCTGGGCCATGCTGCAAAACATTAATACCAAAACACATAGGCTTAAATGCTTGAGAAAGTGTCCTAATCATTAATCTTAAGTACATTATTAAATGCATAAGGGAAAAAAAAGTGAATGAATGAAAATGAAGATCAAAATGTGACCTGACAAATTATGTTCTTGTTGGGTTCTACAATAAGAGCATTGCCCCATGGGACAAGCCGGAGGTTGACAATGCTGATTAGGTCCTCCATAAATACTTTCACTAGGTCCTTTATGATGAAATCCCTGCCAGATAAACACAGTGAATCATAGTACAAAGTCAGATTGAGTTTTGGAGTTTTGCTTAGAGACAACTTAGCATTTGGAGGTTGGGGTGGAGCTCGATCTCAGTTGCTATGATAGTCAGCAGAACAGAATGGAGGAATTGACATGAACAGCAGAGAAGTTAGAACAATGAAGGAGAAAATTTTAAGATGAGCCATTTTGGAGAGCCTAGCACATTTATGCCTAGCTCTCATGTAGCATGGACATATATATAGCAGCTTGAAGTACCCACTTATGTTATAATTCCTCTTAATTATGAAAGTGCCTACCACTTTTTCACAGTTTAATTGAGTTAATCAAGTTATAAAATTATAATATGCACGGTTGTGAGTGATGACTAATAGTGATGCTCTCTATTTATTGTTTTAGTTGGTAATTTTTGAGTTTATGGTTGGGGCTCGGTAATAATGTAGCATATATTTGAATAGTTGTCCATGATCCATCTACTTCTACTACCTTAATTAAAGCAAAGGTTGCAAATGCACGTCAAAAATGAATTAACCCCTTCATTAATTATGAGGTTGCCAAACAACTAATGCACTAACCAAATCAGGTTACCAAAATGCAATAAGGGTTTGGCTTACCTCCAATACTTTTTTAATTAGAGATTTCATTTTATTTTAAATACACAATAGCAAGTGGTAGTGGATTTTAATCTCTACATTTTATTTAGTTAGTGGGTAATGTTGCAGTTTCTCATTAAAATAAAAGGAGATTTCAGTTAAAAAAGTATTGGAGGTAAGCTAAACCCATGCACTAATGCAATTCCATTCTGTGTGTTACGCTTTAGACTGCCCATTGTTTCCCATGAAATACTATCTCTTTGCGGTTTCAATTGATAGGCTACGCTTTTGTTAAGCCACATCATTGTAGCATTTCGGTTAATTTCGGTCCATTTCAGTCCACTTCAGTTAATTTTGATCTAATTCTGTCTGTTCGGTCCGTTCGATCTAGTTTGGTCCATTTTGGTCCATTTCGATCCATTTTATCCTCTCTCTCTCTCTCTTTCTCTCTCATAGAGTAGAAGAGATTGTCTCTATAAATTATTAAATTATAAAGTCGTAATGGTAAGATCAAATTTATAAAGCTAAAATTTCATGCTCTTAAAGTCCTCAACAAAAGGATGCTATAAAGTAATTTACATTTTTTTTCCTTTTATTTCGTATTTTTTTTTTCACCAAAATTTGAAGACATAGCTTTTGTTTATTTTTGTGAATTCCATTTGTAGAAACTTTTTTTTTTTTGGTGAAAGCCCTGTTGATGACAATGTTATTTTAATTTACTACCTTAATCTTGCCCTTACGCCACCACTTCTGGGATCAAGTTTTAATCTTTTAGTAAACAGGTTTATCTTTAGCCATGGAATTACTATTGCAACTTTATAGCTAACATCTTTCTTGAAAGGTAAGTGTCTGGCACAACTGTGGCTATAGTTTAAAAAAAAAAATTGTGACTGCAACTAACAGGTTCAATTAGAATTATGTCAAGTGGCTATGTTAGATGAGGGAGGGAGTGGCACAGAACTAAAAGAGATGGATACTCAAACAACTAACTTCTTATTGATGAAGTATAGTCTCTAGTCAATTATAACATTTGAACTTAGTAAACTATTCTGATCAAAATGAAATATGAGTAAATTATAATTTGATGATTAGGTTATTCCTCTTGGTCAGCCTCTGGATTTTTCTTTCATATTAATATTGGAAATCATTTTGAAGCTTCCATCACAAAGGTTTACACATGAAATTTTTTGTTGCCTTTAGAAACTGTTAAGAACATCTGCTATTCTTATTTTACATTTAAGGCAAACTTAATTAATAGGATATGCCCTCTAATATAGCTAGTTGATCTTCTTATGTACAAGTGATTTGCAGGCCTGAGGTGCTCCACTGCCTTTGAATGCCTTGCAGACATAGGTAGCAAAGTTTTTATAGTCCTGCATTAAGAACAGCCATAAATCAATGAGAGAAAGAAAGAGAAGGGGAGTGCTTAAAATTTAGATAGGACTACCTCTTGGAGTGGTTGATTATTGACAACCAACCATGGCACAAATCTATGAGGTGGATTTAAATGGCCAGTTTCATCAGCATACTTTTGTAGAAGCTGCATTGGAAAGCAGTATATCTCATGGCCTAATGCATATTTATTCAATAATGAAAGATAAAAATAACAAAAATCCAAAAATCAATTTGCAAGCACCAGAAGCCAAGAAAAAAGTAAAGAAAAGAAGAAGACCACTTTAAAGATGAACAGTCATTTACATGTTTTTGGAGTCTAATAAAGAGACAATTCAAGTAAATCACGGGGGTCCTTTCACTATTTAGAGAATAACTCTGTGGGTCATATCATTGATTTCTTATTCTAAAGCTAATAAATACAATTCAAGTAGTGGTCATGGTAATAATGCTGACAAATAAGTAAAATCAGCATTTAGAAGCATAGATAATAAAAACTACCATAATGAATGGAAGAGATGAAATTTACCTTTGATCCATTGCCACTGATATAGCAGTCCAAAACGGATGTCTTATTCAACCCCAGCGTGTCGAAACAACTTTTCCAGTCTCTGTGTTTTCCCTCAATGGCCAGAAACTGAAAGCAGTAAATCACAGCATAATGTTTGTTCTGCAAAACAATATGTACCATCTTTAAATTTGGTTACATGCTCTACAGACACTTTGTAACTGTACTCCACATTGGTACTAATATGAACATTAGGTTTCACTTGAAAATTTGTCTTTTCAATTCATCAAAAGGTTGTACTAGGATTTACTTATGTGTAATTAGGGGTAAAAAGCAGTCTTACCACATTGGGCCACACGTTGATAGCACAAGCTTCCAAAGTATTTAGTAAGCATTCATCAGGTCCATGCTGCAATTTTTTTTGTTAAAAGTCGAGACAGACGAGCAACAATCAAGTTGAAAAATTGAACAAGATTTAGTCCATGTAAAATGGAAATTTTTGATTGATAGAAGCGCCATGCCACAATCACTATGTGGGGTATGGTGGCATCTGCCTGGCTGGAATTATATGACTCCAAAATTTTGTCATTAGCAGAAATGAATTACATTCCAAAGGTTAATTAACAAAAAAAAAGGAGGGCCCATATATTGCTAATGAATAAAGTATGGAACTTTATGTAAGAGACTTCAGATTGGAGCTTCATGAACCAGTTTTCTCAGTTTGATTTGCTGAGAATCCATTCAACTGATTATAACACTATAACATGTAAAGGTTCAAGTCTCTATTTTTATAAATTTTATTCTTACAGACTTTTCAGAACCAAATGGAAGTCAAAATTTTGAACCTCCAACCTCCAACTAATGCCAAGTCAAATCTACTAGGTTCATGGAATCAAATATGACTACATTGTGGTAAAATGGCCTTGCACATATCACAAAAATGCTTGTAAAAATAACAAAAAACCAGATGGAGATGAAAATGTTACCTGACAAACAATGGCATTGTTAGTTTTATTAATGTAAGCATTGGCGCAAGGGACTAGTCTGAGATTGATGATAGTGATGAGATCATTGTTGAAGACTTCTGTGAGATTTGTCACGATGAAAGTAGAGCAATTTTGACACAAAGTATCATAGTAGAGAGACAGATTAACCTTTGGAGAATCAATGGCAGAGACCTTGAGACCATCATCATTTGGAGGATAAGACCAAAAGGAATGAGAAGGGGATATGAACAAGGACAACAAGAAAGCTATTACAAACGTGAAAATTAATTTGGTAGAAGCCATTTTGTTTTGAGACCATAGTAATATCGTCTCTAGAAGGGTACGTGTGGGTATATATAATTTGCGCAAGCTGTTGCTTTTGAATGTGTAATATGACATCAATGACTTTATTTTCATATTCAACGACTAAAAGGCCAGCAGAAACTGACTGCAATAGCTTAACAATTTGATTTTTGGTCAATTTCTTTAACAATTACACTATT
Source organism: Quercus tomentella (assembly GCA_028535165.1). NCBI lineage: Eukaryota > Viridiplantae > Streptophyta > Magnoliopsida > Fagales > Fagaceae > Quercus > Quercus tomentella. The sequence goes on from JAPQVY010000012.1 coordinate 15,737,715, forward strand.
CATTCTGCAGATTTGTCCCTTTCCACCATAATTCTCCAGCTCAAGTCAGCTCTGCGTTTAATGATCCTTATCGTTTACATCCTTAAATGATACTTATCCTATACATTCTACATGTACGGTTTGTAAATCTTATTAATTGGTCTCTTTAAAATGTTAAGTCCAGTTTGTAGTGTCAACACCGCATGTGAAATGATCTCAGCCATGAACTACTTTGGTCATACTGAATTTTGCAGCCATTCTAGAGTGACAATCTATTACCATTCATGTGAACTCGTTCAATGTGGTCCAACATAAGAATTAAGAGGAGTTTGAGTTGAGGAAACTTCCTATTCCTATGTACATATATGACAGAAGGATTGATGGTGAGTGCTTCTTTTAAATGTTTCAACAAAAAGAAAAGATTTGCAGGCTTAGGTATGGACTTTAATTCCTTGCAGACAAAACTACAGGAGTGACATGTTAGATCAAAATTTTCTATTAATGTTATACCTTTTTGGAAGATAGTTCAAACTTTTTTTTTTTTTTTTTTTTTCTAATTTTCTTGTATAAAAGGTTTACTTCTATTTCTTACCGAGAAATTAAGACGTGCACAATAAAGATGCTAGCTAAACTTGATATTATTTTTACTGAATTAAGATGTGTGATGACAAACATTACAAAGAACTCATCAATGCCACAACTTTTCATTTTCCTCATAATGAATGAAACATTCTCTGCATTTATGTTCAATGGACATAATCATACTAAGAGTCATGGTATATACCATAGAAAATTCAAGAGGAAATTAATATTCCATGCCTCTTATCTATTAGATAATAGTAAAAAAATAAAATAAAATAAAACTTTATAGTGGGTTTCAATTAGTCCAATTGGTAAAGTATCTTGTCATCGAATAAAGTATTAAGATTGAATCCCACATACCAAATAAAAACCTATTAGTATCTTGGTTTGATAATAAAGAATAATTACCATAAAGTGGACGCCGTAGCTCAAAATCTTAGTATATTTTTTAAAAAATTTAAAATTTCCTTCTCAAATTACACATAATAAAAGTTAAGAGAGAGGCCAGATCAAATCCATCTGATTGCATTTGGGTTGGTAATTACCTCCAACCAAGTGTGACTTATGTTCTAGGCTGTGCCAAGTAAGGTTTTCAACCTTATATGAGTCTTTAGACCGAGATTCTTGCAGACCACTCATTAGTAGTCACATGCATAAAAATTCATCACCTAATCCTTCACAGTCATTGCCCCTTTACTAAAGATGACAACTGACAACTGACAAAAGATAGGTCTTTTTTTATCATTCTTCATCTTTTTGTCTCATTCTTTATGCAGGGATCATGCCAATTTGAAACAACTTTGCTAAATATCAATTTTGGAGAGTCGTGAATCAGTCTTCAAAAAGCTTAATCATCAATAGTCCTATGTCGGTATTCAAACTTTAGGCTTTTTTTTTTTTTTAAATGCTCACAACAAGGAGAGGAAATCTTTAAAGCCAAGTTCTACGCTATGGGATAGCCAAGTACCAAGCAATGCTAATGAGCTACAAGGCTCTTGATAACTTTAGGCTGTTCTCTAGAAACCAAAGTTATAAACAAAAATACATGTTCGGACACATAAATAACCTAAATCAAGAAGGGAAAAAAAGAGAGCACTACAACCAGGTTACTTGTTTTCCATAGCATGCCAATCAGCCAATAAATTACCATCATATTAACATTAGTGAAATACACCATGATGCTGTAAAGTTTTGTATTGATGTAGAATTATATAAATCATGTCTCAGAGTGACACTGAAAGCTCCTCCTTCATCCATGGTTTGTCAGAGAATCTTTCACCAAACTTGGGATCTTATTTGCTGTTGTTAATGATGTCAAGTTCTTTCTTCATCCACATAGCATACTGGCTGGATAGAATTTGATTTCTCAATTGAGTCAACCATAGGTGAAAGTGATCTACAGGCCTCAGGTTTAGGACCTTTGTAAGCCTTACAAATATAGGCCACAAAATTTCCATAGTCCTACATCAAGAAAGATTTTGTTAAGAAAATAAATGAAGGAAAAGCCTAAAGACTAATGTCGGACCAAAGGCTTTGGTATCTTATGTAACAGTTACATGCAACATCACCTCTCATAAAAAGAATGTTGCATGATGAGATCATTTTTTGCGTGATTGAATATTCAACGAAAAGGAAAAGGGACCAACCTCTTGGATTGGTTGATTATTCACAACCACCCATGGTACAAATCTATGTGGTGGATTGAGCTGAGCTGTTTCCTTGGCATATTTTTGTTCAATCTGTGTATCAAATATGAATATGGAATTTAACTAATGAAGAAAGTTCATGAATTTGAACAATAAAGTAACCAAAAGAAATAATGAAGAGGGTACATGGTACTGGACCAATCAAAGAACTAGCAAGTGAAACTAACCACATTTCCATAACCACTATTGTAGCAATCGATGGGTACAGTACCCAATCCTGACTTTTGAAAGCAATTGATCCACTCCGTATGCTTGCCCTCCAAGGTGAGACGCTCAACACAGTGGATAAATCTAAAGTGCCGGACCTGAATCAGACTCAAATTGTACAATATTTTCAGGTCAGCAACATGCTTTCATGACACGATGACATGAGTCTTACAATTCAATGATATTGTCTAATTTTCTTATGATTTTAGGAGAATTTAGATTCGAATCCTGACGATAAAAAAATAATTATTAGGAGTGGACACTATAGGTTTAAACTTTCTCAAAAATAAAAAAAGATTCGAATCCTTCTCTTCCACTTTGTTCTCTTAAGAAAAAAACATGTTTTGTATAATATTTTAAACCATAATCACAAGTTTTTTTTTTCTTATTTGCTAATATACAGTTTTTTAAAATCTCACAATTTTTATGTATAATAAAGTGTACAAGCAAAAGTTAATCTAAACATAGGTCAAAATTGCAAATAAGCAAAGTTCACTACAAAAAGTTAAGAAAACACAATCTCTCACAATTGCATATATCAATTAACCCATTCCTTCACTTTGCAAACAAGAGAACCAGTATCACAAGCCTGATATGCTCACTATAATATAATCAAGTGTTTTTATTTTTATTTTTTTTATGATAAAGATATTGGGGGCCTTACCACATCAGGGTAGACAATAATAGTGCAGGCTTCAATAGTGTTCAGCAAGCATTCATCTGACCCATGCTGCAAATATGGTAAAACGAAGATTAGTTAAAACAATTCTACTTTTAAGGGTTATAATATAGAGTAATGTTATAAGCACAAACTATTTTACCACATTTTTACAAATTATTAATGTGGCAAATTCTTACTAGTTCTAATCTGGGCCATCATTAATATCACATTTTTATTTACTAATAATTATTTGGTAAATGTTAAGCCACATCAGCAGTTTGTAAAAATATTGTAAAATAATTTGTAATTGTAGCATTACTCTATAATATATATAATAAATCTAATTTCATGGCTTACATACATTTTTTATATTTTATATTTTAAATCATCAGGGCCTTACCCGGAAATTCTTGCACGCGTGGACAAATCACAAGAGTACTTACTAAAATCGGCTCCCACGGACCTAACAGCCTAAGGCCTCTTAATAGACTGGCCCACCATGCACTCAGTGCTTGTATTTATTATTTATTATCATTATTATTGTTAGTCGACAACTGAAAATTTTCATTAAACTCGTTGGATAGGCTTATTTTTCAATCCCTAGTCTTATTTTTCATTATTATTTTTTTTTTAAAGGGATTTTCAACTCAGAACTCAAAACTTGTCGGGTTGAGAAATTCCTCCACATGATGCCCCAAAGCCATGGCAAAGGAGGACCATGGTGGACAGAAATGGGTTTGATGATGTTGGGCAACAACAGATGATATTGACCCTATGAGATGGTGCATGGCATTGGTGGCTTATGTGTAGAAACTAACTTAACTAAATGGGCTGGGCTTACATCTCTCATACCTTATATAAATTGAACTTTTATTAATTATTTAATTTATTATAAATTATTACAACCCACGTAATATGCTTAACTTATATTGTAAATTTTCAAATTTATCAACATTAATTCATAAAATTATAAAATAAATAAACTTTCATATGTGGTGGGTTTAAATAATGGGTTATATGGGTTGAAGAATCTATCAATTTGAACCCACCCCAACCCAATCAACTAACTCACGAAAATCAACTCGAAACACAAAGTAGGTTGGATTGAATTAGTTTTATTGGATGGTCCGTTTGATGCACACCCCTACAAGTGACTTGAAAATATTTTGGGCCGGTTTGGTAGTTTATTTTAAGCAACTTTTCGAGCATTTCAAATACACTTACACACATTTTCACACATTTTTTCACTCACATGTATATCAAAAATACTCAAACAACATTACTCAAACTCCTCTAGAAAATGAAAGGTGACCAAAAACTAAAAGTAAGTAGATCATTGGAACAACTAAATCCTCATTAGGAAATGAAAGGTGACCAAAAACTAAAAGTAAGTAGATCAGGAAACGCGCATTGGAACAACTAAAAAATCCTCATTACTCTTCAACGCCAGGGAAAAAAATAATCTGTGACTCTCATTTCCCACTTCTATCAATTATCTTAATGTGTTCTTCTACCGGTTAATTATAGGACTACAGACTACTACTTAAAAAATGCGTAAATAGATAAAGAATTTAATATATCATTTTTGAAAAAAGTTTTATTGACAACTTTTTCAATTTCCGATAAATTTTTTTCAAAAACCGATTAACGCACCCATAAACAAAACCCAAATGGGAAACTCAAGTTTGAATAGTAGATGCACCGTGCATGACCCACTGGTTTAAGTACTATTGTCTCTCATGCTTAAAATCACTGGTTTTCTAGGTGAAGTGAGAGAGCTGTTGTGATATGTTGTGATATAAGTGGTGGATCTACGTAAAAGTGACATTCCCATCACAATTTGCCGTGCCATTAGTTTTGAAAAAGATTGTTATGAAATAAAAAATAAGGAAAAGAAAGAAAGAAAGTTGAAGAAGATGGAGAAGTGACCTGGCAAATGAAGGAGCCGTCCGATTTGTTGATCCAAGCGTTGCCCCATGGGACCATCCTGAGATTGACAATGGAGATAAGACCGTTCTGGAAGATCTTCACCAGATAGTTCACTATGAAATTCGCACAGTAAGGACACAGAGTTTCATAGTACAGCGACACAGTAACATTCTCTGACTTGGAATAAGAAGAACAGTGAGTCGGGGTAATGAAAGAGAGCAATGTGTTTGTGAGAATCAAAATGGTGAGTATTTGGCGAGAACCCATTTGTGGCCGCAAAAACATAAAAATAAAAACGATGAAGCTCACTTCAGTCGGTGTGGTTTTTGTGTGGCTATATTTGGTTATGGGCTTTATTGTGTGTACCTGTTTGTGAAAGTAATGGTGGATAGATTAGAATACTGAATACTCTATTTATTTGCAGTGAAATTACAATAAAGTGTGAAAGTAACTGCTAGTTTTTAATATGGGCAAGTGAGCGTCAGTGTGACTTCAATTCCTAATCTTTATTAACTTTAGGCTCTGATTGAGTTATGGACTTTTTCTTTTTCAGCTTCTTTTTCTTTGTCAGAACTTGTGTTTATGCTCCAAAGAACATGGTTAGTTATAATCATCATGGTTACCTTACCCTGGAGTATAAGAACTTTTTTTTTTTTTTTTAATACAAATATTTTCTCAAGTGAGTAGTGGAGTGAAATTAAGCTGTTTATTTAGCTTTTTTAACTTATGTATAATTTTCTAAGGTTTTAAATAGTTTAGACAACTTTATTTTGAAGAGCCTTGGCACCTCTTAAATTATGTAATTTTTTTTTTTGAAAGTCTTAAATTATGTAATTGAATGAGTGTATCGATGGACTCTATAATTGTTTCACCTAGTGCATCTAGGATTGTAAATGAACTAAGTCGTTTATAAACAATTTGGGCCCGCTCAATAAAAAAGCTCATTCATGTTGGTTTATTTGTAAACAAGCTAAGTTTGAACTTTAGTTTTAGACTTGTTTAATAAACGTGTTAAAACCAAGTTAAAAAAAAAAAAGTCGAGCCTAGGCCCGTTCTAAACTTTGTAATAAGCTTTATATGGGCTTGAAAAATAAATTCATATCATACTATGCCTTTAATTAATTAGGAGTTTGAACCACTCATCCAAACCAAATGGGCTTGATGATATGCTTAAAATTGACTTGATAATGTACTTATGTTGAATCTTGAACTCAAGAGCTTGATAATGAGTTCAACCTCAACTTGACTAATGAATCAAATTGAGCCATTTCGAGCTTGAGCTCAAACATTTTATGCAGGCTTGATTCGAGCTTGATGTTATCAAGCCAAACTCAAACATTATTGGAAAAAAAAACCAGCTCAATTATAGCCCTAAACTATGCATTTTATAATTCTCGAATTTTAGAAACAATATATTGGAGTTACCCTATAAATTGTAGTGTTAAGAAACTTAACCAAAAATCTAAAGCTAATCGTAGGTTTTATTTAGTTTAACTGGTAAAATCTTTTTGTTGTCTCTGCTAATTAAAAAGAAAATTTAAACCTAACCCCAAAAATTTGAATGAGCAACCCCATATTTTAGCCCAATGGCATGGTTTTAAAAATTGGATCTGTTGGTTCAATTAGTTTGATAATGAATTGAGCCTAAATTTAGTCCAATTATCTTTAAAAACTGAAAACTATAAATAAAAAGTGAAAAAAATAAAAAATCATTGTTTCAACTAGTTAAACCGGGAGCCAAATAGATTAGACTGATTTTTTTATTATAATTCTATGTAATACAAAAAAATTTAGTTGTTTTAGAAAATTGGCTCATTAATAAAATCACATTAATGCAATCAAAGGTACTAATGAAAAATTAGGTGTCAAACTTATTTATTAGGAAATCACAAATATTTTATATTCATGGAAATTTATTATTATTTTTATATAAGATAGAAATTTTACTCTAACCTAATTTAAGGGTGTGTTTGGTTGGAATGGTGGAAAAGTGGAAGGATAGAAAATGGTGGGAGGATAGAAATATTTCAATTTTCCTCTTTTTTGTTTGGTTGTGAGTGAAAAAGTGGAAGGATTGAAAAAATGAATTTGTTTAAATTTACTCATATACCCTTGTTAAAAAATGATGCCCAATTAAAATAAAAAATTGATGAGCAACCAAAAAATAAAAACAATCACCCAAATTTATTTTTTTTAAAAATCATTTCTAGAAAAAAAATCATTTCTAGTTAAACAAAAAAAAAAAAAAAAAAAAAAGCACCACACCTAGGAAATCAAAAGAAGAAAAAAAAAGAAGAAAAAAAAAAGAGGCAACGTTGCCCAGGAAACCATAAGAAGAAAAAAAAAAAAAAAAAGCACCACTCTGAGGAAACCAAAAGAAAAAATATATATATAAAATAATGATAAAAAACAAAAGAGGCAACGTTGCCTAGGGAACCATAAGGAAAAAAAAAAGAAAAAAAAAATGGGAACTCGACTTTGCCCATGTACATTGCACATGAGCAATTTTGTCATTTCACCATCAAACTCCTCCCACCTAGTTTTCTCTCCATTTTGGAGAGATAAATTTTGTATGAGCCTGGATGAAAAATGCCTAGTCTCACATAAAAGTTTTCTTTCCCCTCTTCCCAACCAAACAACACACAAACTTATTTTCTCTCCAAAATTTTCCACCCACTTTATTTTACTTCCAAATAAACACACTATAAATATATATGTGTGTGAAGTTCCCTCTTAAAGACTTAAACTCCAGTTTTTGCTCCCTTCACACCTCACAAGCACTTAAATTTATGGAGTGACCATCTCGACAAAGGTACACAACGGTGAAAATTTATTATTTTATATTAGGTTTCACAACATTTATATAGTTTAATCTTTAGTGCGACCCACCACCAATAAGTGTGGCTTAACGGTAAGAAACCCTTGAAAGCCCAATTTGCTCAAAGGTTCTAGTCTCAGCTCTTGCAACTTTGTGCTGTCAGCTACTTCAACATTTGGCCTGAGCTAGCTTGGTATAAAACGTGGGCACGAGTAATGATATACCCTATTATGTCCTAATTGTACCCTTGAACTTACTTAACTCATATCTTTAATTTTTTAATAATATAGCAGATATCGGAGTGGGACCCTTCATAGCATCGAGTGACCAAGTATACTATCTATTCGTGTAGATTCCCCACAATACTGTTTGGGAATATATAAATAGATAATATATAAGTGTAGACTCCCTTTTATATTTAATACTATTTTTTCAGAATAATATTTAAAACCATTTGTTATATAAGTTATGTGTAAAAAATTATTGACATTAACAAAAATATATAAACACTTGTTAATATTATCAAAGGTATTACATTTTTATAATTTTAAAATTATTAATTAAATTATTTATCTCACTGGTTCGACCATCGGTTTGGTCGTATCAAAGAACCGATAACCACTCTTTTTTCTGATTTTAGCCCAATGGGTTCACAGGCCAATAATTGAATTCCATCGGTCCAAACATCATACGGCCCAACAACTGTCAATGATTCTATCCACTTGAGTTCCCTCGTAAGCTCAGCTCAGTCAGCTCAGTCCTCTTCACTTCACTCCTCCATTGCTCTCTCTCTCTCTCTCTCTCTCTCTCAATTCTAAACCCTTTTATTTCTCTTCTAAAACCATCTCTTTCTCTCTCTGAAAATGGCATCGATCAACTTCAACAACCCCTTCGAAAACTGGTTCAGCAAACCCCAAAACCCAATCTCTCCAATCAACCTCCTCTCACTCACCCAATCAATCTCCCCCAAACAAACCCCTCCAAACTTCGCTTCCATCTCAAACCCCTTCAAATCCAAAAAACCCAAACCCCAACCCCGAAACCCGGACGAACCCGGCCCAATGCGCCAAATGGTGGACCAATTCTTCTGGGAATGCGAAACCATCCCCGATTACCGTCACACCCCAGAAGTCGAAAAGATCCTAAACTCCGACCCGATTTTCGAACACAAAGAAAACCCGACCCCGGAAGAGATCCGAGAAAACGAGGAGTTCTGGGCTCGGTTCCGGGCCAGCCCGGTGGTCCAATTCTTAGCCCGGGCCGAGGAGATAGCCGATAAGATAAACGAGACGGAGTTGAAGGAAAACGACACGCCGTATAGGAAAGAGGATAAGAAGCTTTGGCAAGCGGTACCGCACGTGATAGGTTTGGATGGGAGGCCTATGGTGAGGAAAGCTATTCAGACGAAGAAGGAATCAGATGACAAGTTTTGGGATTTTGCTAGACAGTTCTTTTTTGGGCTTTGGGGTTTTAGACAAAGGCCTTACCCACCGGGTCGGCCCATTGATGTTGCTCAGGCTGTTGGGTATAAGAGGCTTGAGAAGCGTTACTATGATTGTAAGTATTTGACTTAGTATTGTAAGTTCATACATTGAATTCAGCTATCATTTCCTTTTTTAGTAATGTTAGAGAATTGATATTTTTCACAACTGGTGACTTGACTTGTCTGACATTGTGAAACTTTCATCAGTATGCCACTGATATCATTAAGTCTTTTCATAATTTCTGAAGTGACAAGTTGTTACTAGTAGAAAATAAAACGGTGTTAGTGGTGGATACATATGGGAATAATGTTGTGAATGTTGCATTGCTTCATTCTTACTGTAGACCAATCACAAAATGCCACCTCAATAGTTGTGGAAAACTAGTGGAATTTTTTGTCCTACTAGACTTACTGTTCCTTATTTGTTGGAATGGAATTTAGATGATGTGGCATTATGTACCCATGTGAAGACTAAATCTTTATAATGAAATGAATTGTTGGACTCTCTTTGTATCGTAGAGAGGGGAATGATCGTGGTAAAATTATTTTGGATCTTTTGGTTCTATATCTTTTTCATTTATGTTGTTGGTTGATGAAGTTATCATGAGGAGTGGAGGATGGTGGTACAAGGATCGGTTGGGGCGGACTCGGGGACCGTGCGAGTTAATAACACTTAAAACAGCATGGGGTGGTGGGATTATTGATAAGCACACTTTCATTTGGGGTGACGACATGGATGAGTGGGCACCAATTCACATGGTTTATGGCTTGGAACGTGCAATTGCCACTTGGGAAGGTTTGTTGTTGAACTTAAAAACTTTTTCTATGTCTGTTATCTTTTAGTAGTTTCTTACTTTCTTGATCACTTGGTAGTGGCAATGATGTTATAATTTGCCAATTTGTTAAGAAAAGGTGGCTGGCAAGGTTTGACACTGGCAATGATCTTGATTGGTTGAAAATATGCTTAGACTATATGTCCAGAATTAGAAAATGGTCATGGAAGGAAGAAGTGATGATTTCTTTCAAATACAATTTATAGCGGACAATTACCTTTTGTTCAACTCTCCCGATTAATATCAAGTTACTCCATGATTTCCTTGGAGATGTTATTAAAATTATATTAAGAGTCATAAGGGAAAAATGCAGATACCTGCTTCTTTTCTGTGATGGGTACATTTTTGGAGGTAGAGAAAAAGTTTATCATAACCAGTGTAACTTCGTTAGTTGTGCCACCTAATTAGTCTACTAGAAGTTATTTGGATGGTCCAACCCTTGATGTTGTTAACGTTTATTATATGTTGTATTTATTTGATCTTAATTGATTCTTGGTTTACTATTTGGTGATCTTCAGTTAGACTCGGTGCTGCTGCAACAGCTTTTATTCACAAACTACAGAAAGGGATACCTCCATGGGTTCCACTAAAAGGGCATGAGAAGAAAACCTATAAGCAGCTTCAACAAGAGGCTATAGAGAGCAAGAGACGTGATTTAGCAGTACTGGAAGCTAATGACGGTGTTTGGCCAGGGGTTAGAATTCCTAGTCATGCCCTATTTCTTTGGGCTAGTGGCTCTGAACTGACTACGATTTTGGAAGAGGACGACCACATGCCAAACAAATACATACCAAAAGATGTTAGGTATGTTTATGCAGCTGGTATATTACCTTTTCTTGTCTCTTTTACATCTGATTGATAGAAATTTAATGGTATGCATTGTTGCAAAGAGGAAGCAACTTCTGGAGGTTATATGTCAAGGTTCACATTCTTTCCTAGAAAAGGATTCTATCATCTTCTGTTAGAAGGAAAGATAGGCAGATTGGAGATATAGGCATTAATGCTTTATTAATTAGGGATTGAAGTAAGTCATGGTTAGAGGGAAATTAGAAGAAAAAAATTGCAAATATGTGTCCATTGGGGATGTCATTGCATGTCAAGAACTGGCAATCAAACTAATATTTTGTTTGTGTATGTGAGCAGAAAACAATTGCAACAAATTATCCCTGGGTTAAGGCCTTGGGAGGTTTTAAGCATAGAACAAGCAATGGATCAGATTACATATGGTGGGGAGTGGTATCGTGAACCTCTTGGTTCATACACAACCGGTCCACCATACATCAGGCATTGGAATAAGGACGTCAAGGTAAATACTGCTTCCTACTTCAGGTTTTGGATTATTTTTCTTAGCTTCCTTGAGCTCTATGGTTATGTTCAACTCTTGAAACAAAACAAAATTTTAGTTCATTACTTTGATGATTTCTGCTTGCTTAATGGACCACCTGATTTGTATCTTTGTAGGCTTCCCCTTTGCAAAATTTTCATTCATGTATGATAATGTAGATCATGGTAAATAGTAATTATAAGTTATAACCGAAATATTCTCTTAGGGAGAAACAAGAAGAAAAGAGAAAAGGGTGCATGTTTTGTATAACGTCCTGTCCAATATGTAATATTTGTATGTTAGTAGCTGAACTTTTTGGAATTTAAGTAAATCCTTTCCTATAAGGTTCTCTATATAAAACTATGTGTCTAGTTAGTGCATGTGCCTCTATCATCTATACATTCATTTGTGGTTTCTCTCTTACAGAGGTTGTTTAAGATTTTCTCCGACCTTAGCAACGAAGTGTACAGCAAATTGGAGGAGACAATTCCTGGTTTTGATAAAGTAATGGAGAAGGTCCAGGCTGATGTTGATGTGAGACAAGCCAAAAGAAAAGAGAGGAGGGAGGCACAGAAGAAAGCTGAGAAGATGGACTTGTACGGTCGACCTCGGATCCCATAGCATCATGATGATCTCATAATTCTGCAGATTTTATGGAAATGCCCTTACAATCCCACCTGCCCTTCATTTGGCAACTTACTTACTGACCAATCTTCTTTTTATTGTAAAACTAATGTTTTGTCTCTTCAAAATAGATGTGTTTAATGTACTTCATGTGGGACACTTGGACTGCTGATGATATTAATTCAAGGTTATACTTCTGTTTTGCATGGGATAATGTCAATGTCACGCGTGTGTGTTTGGTATTAGCTTATTTAGTTTTTTGCTGAAAGTGTGCTAAATTATATTTGCACGTTGAAAAAAATGAGGTTTTGAAAAGTTGTACATAAAAGCTAAAAACTGAATGAAAAAGCTAAATGATTTTTCCCCTTTTTTTACCCTGGTGAGGGTGCAATTTTCATTTTCTTGTCTGTTTTTAAGAAAGCTGAAAAGAGAAGGTAAGAGGGTTAATGAAAAAGATTGCATTTCATTTGCTTTGGAACAAGAGGTGGGTGCATTCGCTCTCTTTTGATGATTATGATTATGTTGCATGCTAGTTTGGGAGAGTGTTTTTTATTTTTTATTTTTTATTTTTTTCATTGATTTATTGGGCTTAAAAAATAAGCTAGACAAAAATTAGTTGCACCTATTAAAAAGAATTTTTTTTAAAAAAATTACACACAATCCAAATCACCTGAAAATGAGCTCTCCCAGGAGTATCAATAATAGATATTTCATGCTATCTACTGCTATACCTTGCCCGAATTAACGGCCTTCACCAGTTTCAAGAGTATCAATAATAGGTAAAGAAATCAAAGACCATTGTCTCTTCATCTTCTTCTCTTCATATATATATGTAGATGAAAGATGGCTATAATGTTTGTATAACTTGGGCAAGCAAATGCTAAGAAAACATGGAGAGGTTTCCTCCAATCGATATAGACTAGTTACAACCCTTGTGTCAACAATTACCCAACCATATGAAGCCCTAAAAATAAATACTTTTCACACAATTATTCCTCTCAATCCTATTGCTATCATGAAGCTCCAAAAATTGGATTGCAAAATCGATTGCTTTTCAAGCCAAGCATCTAGGGAAGAACACAGTCTAATCTTCGAAGTCCCAAGCATGTCTCGTTTCTATGGTTCCATAGGAGCCAACTGGTGGTGCAGAAGATTTCCAAGCATGGTCCATTCAGGTGGTCTATTATATGAATAGTAACATCAAAGTTTTAGAGACACATCGGCTAATTAGAGTAGTTATTGAGAAGTTCGGCAGCATTGCTCCTTCATTTCACATGAGGGATGGGTCCTATATCTAATAAATTTCTGGGTAATTATAAGAGGAATCCTTGAAGGTAGTTTTAAGGTTTTGGGTAGAAAACTTAATCCAAAATCTCACGAATCATATCAGCCCTGAAAAACATTAAACCAATCTCTTGGGTTCTCTTTTTTCAGTCATTGCTTTTGGTTATAGAACCAATGGAATGCCAACAGCTTGTTCAACTGGCTAATCATGTGCCCAATTTGAACCATGTTACCTGAAAGTTGAAACTCAAAAGCTGTTCCTAGGGGACATTTCCACCGACTTTGTACTCGAACGAGGATACTCTTACTTAATTTAATTTGTGTCACGTGTCACCTTCTAATAGGCAAAAAGACTGCCATGAGACAGCAACTACGAAATACGTGTTACAATCACAGCTTCCCTGTCAAATATCTCTCTGGACGAGGACGTTTGTGTTATTTGCTTTGGACAAAAGAGTAAATACATAGGGAATCCAAAGGAGTACAGAGAGAAAAATTCTAGAACCCAAAAGAGAGAGACTGAACTTGTAAAAAAAGGAAAAGAAATCCAAAAGAGAGATGGAAGATAGTGTTAAAGAAACTGAAAACTTGGTGCATCCCATGAATCTCAGTCCAAAGGGAGGTTCCAAAGTGAGAGAAGATCATGAAGAAGAAGATGATGATAAGAAAGATCACGAAGCTAAAGGAGGAGAAGAAAGGCAAGCTGGATTCATAAACAATCTTCTCTCTAATTTAGTGCCCGGAGGGGAAGCTGAGGAAGAAAAAGAGCATGATGAAGATAGGAGAGGTAGTTTTGGTGAGGATAAATCTGAAGATAAGGGAGTTGGGCTTATAAGCCGTTATATATCCAACTTGGTTTCTCCCCGAAGTCCAAAAGCAGGGAAATTTACTGGACAAAGAGTGGAAGATTTTGAAGTTGAAAATGGTGGGAGCTCTAAAGTGGAGGAAGATGTAGGTGGTGGCAGAAATGGTGGCCAGCTTAAGCAAGAGAAGATAGAAGAGGAGGATGGTGGTGGTGGTCATGGTGGAGGAGGTATCATTGATAACCTTGTTTCCCACTTGCCTGCATCACTAACAGGTAAATTTCTTTAGCCCTTCAAGCATTGTAGGCAAAGTTTACTATTTTGAGAAAAGACAAAACTTAAGTGCTATATTTGTTTCTCCAATAAATTCATTCGACTGTGAGTGTATTAAGTATCAACCATTGCATCATAAAAAAGGTTTTTTTTTTTTTTTTTTTTTTTTATTATAAAAATTATGGCACATGCAAGTACATGATTTAGTTTAATTAGGGAACCAAAACTTTTTAGTGGTAACCATTTATGACTTACTATTTCAATACTGTTATGGGATTGTCACATATGAAAATTGATAAGGGAGGCCAGTGATGATCTAAAACTATTTTGCCTACATATAAAAAAAAAAAAAAAAAAAATGGAAAATTGATAAGGGAGATAATAGCAGTTAGCCTTTGTCTGAGACTTGGGAATGGTTTTGATCTTTGTCTGAGACTTGAGAAATCATGAGTACATTAGGGAATTTCTTTGGGTGTATGTAATTTTTGCATCAAGCATAATCGAATGGGTTTTGGGCATAGATTGACATTGTGATATCACTCTTCTTGACCAGATAATGCGGTTCCCACGGCTGACGAGGCCTCCATGCTAATACACTCCATCATTCATGACTAAGAGAATTACATTGTGTTTTGTATCATTGATTGTAAGAAAGAAGTGCAAAATAGAGAGGCTAGAGTATAGCCATTCGATGTGATTTCTCAATTGTTTGGTTTGTTGAGTTCTTATTTTAAATGTTACTTGTTTGAAAGTCATTTTGAATTTCTGAGGGATCTTTTTCCCTTTATTTGTTGTTACTTGTTAGTGTAAATGGCGCTTGAGAGTTTGAGATACCTGTTATTGACAGTTATGGTACTTCATCTATATCTAATGTTTTTGACAAATACTTGTGGAATTTGACAACACTTTTAGCTAGAGGAATTGTGATTGATATGTTCTCTAGGAAAACTTATATCTACGCATATTTCACTTACAAAATGGTCATATGACAACCACTAAACCACAAGTTATAAAAGAGTAATAATGCTAACTTACAAAAAAAAAAAAAAAATTTATAATCCACTATAGTTTAACAATACTATTATTCAAATTCTATTAATAAAGATTCACCAAGTTGGTTTTTACTTTTTACGTGTAACATATATATACGTGTATAGTATGCGTACGTACGAAACAATTAAAAAAAAAAATCACATTTGCTATTTGCTTTTCAATTGTTCAGCAAAGTACGCGTTTTGTTGTATTCAAGAGTTTCATTAGCGTTTGTCAAGGAAAAATTTATAGTAATTGGCAATTACATACGGTGATTAAATAAGGATAAAATTTTAAAGAGATTGTGGTGTTTACAATAAAGACAATCAGAATTCAAACCCTCCTCCCCCCTATTGTAACAAATAGCTGATGTCTTGTAATAGATTGCAATTAGGCCTTACAATTATAGAGAGATATAAATACATTGAAATAAAATGTATTTGTCATTAATTAATACTTTTACATAAATGCTAAACTTTAATGAGGTGGAAGCTTAGAATGTCATAGATTGCACCAGCAGGACCTCACGCTCTTCCATGAGATCTTTACTTTTATATAGGCCTTCCATGAAATCTCTGCTTTTATATATATTGATTATATTATCAAAAAATAAAAAGTTCAATCTTCTCCACGTGTTAGAGATATGATATTACTGATAAAACCTTCATAAGATTAAAAAAAAAAAAACTTTTGTAAGATATTAAAAGTTGTGAACTTACAAAGAAACATCAATATCAAAAAACAAGTTAAGAGAAAGTTAATAAATTTAATGAATATGAGGTTTATTATGCTATATTAACTACTCAGTCTTCTTATTGATATCTAATGTAGGACGACTTCACTACTTAACAACTACACCACTCATATATATATATATATACCTTTTTTTTTTTTTTTTTTTTGTTGAATAAAATTTAAAGCTAATTGTGTACAAAAATAACTTCATTTTTTATAATCTTACAAAGTTACAATAATGTTTAGCAAGAATGTGAAATAGTTACAAATATCTTACTTGAAAAATCTCGTATCTAATTGTTGTATTGCTCTTCATAACAACCATTAGTGCCTTTGCATCAGATTCCTTTGTGCTCGGACTTGTCGGAATTTTTTCCCCTCAAGGTACAATTGAGGAAAGATCTTGAAAAATATGTCATCAATGTGTTTGTAATACCATATCCTCTACCTCTTCAAAAGCATAACATGCATAATCACCATCCCAAATCCAAAAGCAAATCCTAGTTCTGCACTTAGGAATTTCCAATCAATCAAAGGTCTAGAACTCGGATGAGTATCTTCAAATGTTGGAAATGGTGAATGTGGCTCAACAGATCCACATTTTGTCTTCAAATGGGGGCCACATAATCCTTTGTTCCCTTCATAAGAAGCTTCCAAAAATGTAGCAAATTGCTTGACAAATGGAATCGGCCCAACCAATTGATTAAACGATAGGTTTAGCACTGACAAGAAAGTAAGTCCATCTGCAAGTTGCATAGGGATCTCACCGTGAAGCTTGTTGCTTGATAGGTCTAGTGACTCAAGTTCACTCAATTTTCCCAAAGATGGTGGGATTGGGTCTGTGAAAGCATTGAATGATAAGTTGAGAATATACAATGCTTTGAGTACACCTAAATCTTTTGGTATTGGCCCGTCAAGATTGTTGCATGAAAGATCAATTGAAGTGAAAAGAGTCAGAATCTTCACTAACTCGATCTGCAGACCTAGTCTAGATTTGGAGGTATTTGAGCTTTGAATAGGCCTTATTATCAGCCATCATGGTCTTTGAGTTAGCCAAGGCTTTTATTGATAGCCTACCACTAAAGTTGTTTGAAGCTAGGTCTACAATTTGAAGCATTGGCCAAGTATCATTTGGTCCCTCACAACCAATAGATCCATAAAATTTGTTAGATCTCAAGACAAGGATGCGCAAATTGGATATTTTCTTCAAGTGACGTGGGAAGGCATCGTGTATCTGGTTGTTCCCAATGTCAAATACCTCCAAATTTGTGCAATTGGCAAGAGACTTTGGTATCACTCCTTCTAGTAGGTTTTCGTTGAGATTCAAAGTTTGTAAGCGACAATACTTTGAAAACTTATCAAATATTGTGCCAATGAGGTTGTTTCTTCTTAGATTGAGAACCCCTAGAGTTCTACTCAGTGTAGAAAAGCATTGGGGAAATGTGCCACTCAAGGAATTATGAGACAAATCTAGAACTTGAAGAGATTTAGCATTGCATATTGATTTAGGGATATGCCCATGGAATTTATTGCTTGAAAGAGATAAGAAACTGGCGAAAATAATGGAGCTACCAATGCTAGCTGGTTTAATAGAGTTGAAATTATTCCTTGACAAATCCAAATGCATAACAGATGGTAAGGGAGTAGATAGTTGCCCCTGGAGTTGGTTGGAGGAAAGGTCTAAGACTATCATTGTAGTTTTTGTAGAAGAATTTAGATTGAGTAAAGGTCCTTCTAGATAGTTATGAGAGAGATTTAGGTAAAGAAGATGAGTAAATTTCCAAATCCAGTTGGGTATCTCTCCAAGAATTTGGTTATCTGAAAGGTCTAGAATGACTAAATTGGATTGGTTTTTCAAGAAATCAGGGAACTGTTTTCAACTTGGTAGAAGCCAAGCCCAATGACTCAATTTTGGGAAAGGACGAAGAATTAGCTCCATTATATTCAATCAACAAGCTATTATGTGAAAGACCAAGATTTGAAAGATTTCTCAACTGCTGAAATGCATTAAGCTGCCAAGAACCGCTAAAATTGTTTGAAGAAAGTAGGAGATTCTGGAGGCCTCGGAGTTCAAAGATAGACATTGGTATTGGCCCTTCAAGGTTGTTCCTACTTAAATCAAGAGTATCTAGTTGGTAAGAAGAAACATTGAAAAATTCAGGGAGTTGACCGGAAAAATGGTTATAGGAAAGTTGCAATTTTTGCAATAATGGAAGGGAAAAAAGGGACATTGGAATACTTCCCTCAAGTGAATTGCAACGCAAATCAAGATTCACTAGACTTCAAAGCTCTTTCTAGTAATTGAAAGTGATCTGGCCTGTTAAATTATTATTTGAAAGGTTTATCTCTTTAAGATTCTTTGCCATGATGAATGATGGAACTAGTCCGCTGAAATTATTGAATGACATGTCCAAATGAACCAAATGAGTAAGATTTTCCATGGAGATTGGGATTGATCCATTAAAATTGCAACCTGAAAGATCTAGTTTCGACAACCTTTTAAGGTTACCAATAGAAGTTGGTAGTGTCCCTGAAAATTTTGTCTTACTAAGCAATAGTGATTGAAGAGCACCATTTGGATGAAATTCTGGCAGAGAACCGTTAAGTTCATTCTTTTATAAATCAAGCAATTGCAGTGTTGGAACTTGGAGAATCTTTCTTGGTAATGTTCCAATCAATCTGGAAGAACTGAGTTTCAAGGAAGACATTTGTGAAATCTGCAAAAAATTCTGGAATCGTAACATAAAAACGATTATTGTTAAGATGAATAACTGAGAGAGACTGAAGCTTCTGTAAGGAAGAATGAAGAGGCCCTGAAAGAAAACAATATGACATGGTCAACACTCTTAGATTTGGCAGTGAAGATGATAAGGCCTTACACCACTCAATCCCTGGTGCTGATATAAATACACCATCAAGATAAAGTTCTGTAAGGTGTGAAAGGTTCTGAACTAGAGTAGCAAAATCTAGGCTCTCAAGGCGCATCGAAGAAATACTCAAAAGGGTAGACAAATCAAGAGTAACCAACCTTGTGAGGTGTGAAATCTGAGTGGGAACTAGGCCTGAAAAGCAAGAATTTGATAGGTTTAAGTAGCTTAAATTCGTCAGATTTCCAAATTCGGGTGGAATCCGAGAATGGTTGAAGTTGTTTGAAGCCAACCTCAGGTTCTGGAGATACTGGAGACAAAAAAGGCTACTTGAATTGTCAAGGCTGCCATAGATTGATTCACTGTCTAGGTTGAGACCAACAATACATCCCTCACTGCAGGTTACACCTTCCCATGAACAGCAATCAGTACTTTCATTCCAATACACCAGTTTTGTGGACACCCCGACCCAACTTTATAATTAAATTATGGGTTTAAGTGGTTAATTATTATTTAAGCCACTTACTTTCTAAAATTAATATAAGAGTATTTAATAAGCCTATTATTTTATAATGCCATTGAATAAGAATTGTAAAGATTATAAATAATTGAATGACTATTTGTATTATGTACATATACTAAATATGTACAAAACTATATTAAGTGGGTTAAGTTATTACATACATAGTTGGTGTTTTAATTAAGCTTGATGCATGAGATAGTATAATAGAAATTTCACCCACATGCAACCAATGGGAATTCAACACATAATGCCAAAGTTTCATGCATGTTGACAAACCCAAAGACCAAGACTTGGTTGGCCATGCAATCACCAAGCTCCACCTCACTTCTTCCTTGACTTTTCTCAAGACAAACATCCAAGAAGCCTCTCTATTCCCACGGGTAAACACAAATCTGAATTCTCACCTCTAATTTTACACTCTTTTCTCTTAAGGAAAGAGCTAGGAAGCTCCCTTGAGTCTTCCTCTCATGCCTACGGGTCCAACACCAAAAAGAAAGAAAAGTCTCTCAAACTCTTTACCTCTTATACTTTTGGGTCCAGCCACTAGGAAAGGGAAATCCTTTCATGTAAGAGAGATTTTATTCCTATTTTTCCCCTCAAGAACCATAAACTCGGTAAGGGTTTTAACTACTCTCATCTTAGAATCCATGATTCCTTTAAAGAATTTTTAGTAATGGTATTTGTGGTTTGTGAAACTAGGAAATCATGAACTTGTTAATCTATATATTTATAGTGTTTTAAGAAGCTTTGATATTGTGATATTATAGAACATATATGCTCTTTTAATGTGATGGATATAACTTTATAAAGGTAAGGATATCTATATATATATGTGTGTGTAAAGTAATATTATTCTTTGTAGAAAAGTGTATGTGTGAATGCAAAAAAAAAAAAAAAGTTGAAAAAGGTGGGCTGAGATCTTTCTTCCTTAGCATCACACGTATTCCACCCAAGTCCACTCTCCTTATCTTCTGTTGCTGCCCCAAAAGTCTTCTCATTTATCTTATCTTCTTGGCTGCACCAGACTAGAAAGTCCAACCCCTCTTTCTCTACTCTTTTCCTTGTTCTTGTTCCTTCTTCTTCCTTTGCTCTTATACGGCAGACCTCCCTCTCTTACCAAAACAATATATCCCTCTCTAAAGAAGAAATTAAAAGGTTAACACTAAAATTTCAGTTTCAAAGTTTGTGGGTAAGTAATCAAAACTTCATTTGTTTATTTCTACTTCTTTATCCTCTATCTTGATTTTAGAGGCTGAACTATGATTCTGTTTTAGTGATTTGAAAGTTTGATGATATTGTGATCAATTGAATGCTTATTAACATATTTTAATATGTATAATATGGGTATAAAAATATCCAAATGAAATTAAGGCCTATTGCTATTTGTTGATGATTTTGTAAGAATATGTACTGAAACTGTCTCTGTGACAGATTTGATGTTTACAACAAGAAAAATATGTATTAAATCATATTTGTGAGGTAAGATGCTAGGAGTAGTTTTTATGAATTCTAAGACACACATGGTTGTTATGGAAGTGGTCTCACAACATTTTGATGAACATAAAAATAATGCTTTAATTTGTAAGTTGCAAGAAATTCTGTCAGGACAGATTTGAGTATACTGTCTTGCGTGATTTTTAGTAAATCATGGGTTTATGATTTGACTTCGAAATTTTTATGGTATATACTGGACATACAGGGGAGTAGTTCTGTAAAATTTCATGACATTTGGATGTGTATGGACAGCCCATTTGTATTTTACAAATGGAGCATACGCTGCTGTAATGAGCAGTGAACAACATATGCTACACCTGGTTTTGTGGATTTAATTCTCAAGTTAGGGTCAATGTTTTGAGCTATAATTTAATATGCTCATCCTTTGGTATGTTAGGATCATATATAAATTTTATGAAATGGTTTCTCTATGATTTAGTACATCATGTCGTCTGATGAATGTATTTTGTATTTGTGGGAACCTCATTGAGGTGGGATTAGGAATTCCTTGATTTTAAGAGATAAGGAATAATTGATAGTAAGTAATAAGTTTTGATATTTGGTTTAGGTGTTACCAGTTCCCCAGGTCTAAGCTCCTTCGACTGTAGGTTCTCGGTTCCTCTACTTTCAGGTAAGGGATAAGTTATATTGGTATTTGGTATGTCATAAGGTTATTTTAAAGTATATTATGCATTAAAAGGTTTTTGATTAGATATATGACATATAATCATTATTCTGACAAAGATATGTTCGTGAGCTTTCGAAACCTTATGTATATGATTTAAGTATATTGATGCTATTACTAATTTCCATGAACATGATGTTTAAAGAAAAGAATAGAAATACTATTATTATGAAATGTTATGCAAAATAAGAAATTTAAGTATGATGTATAAGTATGAAAGGTTTTCGGGTTATGTCCTCTGGTGATCTGAACTCTGTCAGTAGGGGTTAATTACTAGTTTTCCATGAAAAATGTTATATGATTGACCATTAAGTGGGACTGGCTCTGCTGTACCCGCCCTTGTTGGTTACGGCCAACTTGTGGAGGAAGTCAACATACTCCCATGGTTGAAAGATATGTATTATGATGTGATCCCGGGAATACCTAACATTGTGGGGAATACTGGATACCTAGCACTGTGGTGCTAGAAGCCTCCCAAATAAGTACAGACTTATCAGATATGGACTAACCAATAAGTTATTTATGAACAGCTATATTATGTTATTAATCATGAGAGAATGATTTTGTTTAAATGTATTATGAAAAGTTAAAAACTCTCATAAGAAAAGCTGTTCTTTAAAGATAAGAGTTTCTAAAGTTTTGTTACGCTTTAAAGATAAAACTTTTGATGGAAGTACAAGTCTATGTTAAAAGGTTATAAGATATTTATTCTTATGAAACGTTAAGTTTTATGTCTATGACAATTATAATATTTTACGAGAAGAAGTTTAGGAAGAAAGGTTTTGTTATTCTTTAAGATGCTTCTAGTTTAAGACAAAGTAACCAATTATCTGATTTAAGTTAAAATGATTATTTTGTAATGAGAATGCATATATATTGATTTTAAACAATCAATATTACATTTGGTGACTTTGTAAGAAATGAAAGAAATTAAATCCGAAAGGTTTTGGTAATATTACTCTGATAAGAAAAGGAAGAACAATTATTTTCCTATGAAAAGCGTATAAGTTATTATTATGAATAGTATAAAATACTATGCATGAAAATTTGTTTTTTATTCGAATATTCATAGAATGAAATGATCTGATTTACATGCATCCTTATTAAATTCTCAAATATCTTACCTTTACTGAGCTGTGTAGCTCACCCCTTCCACTCTTTTAGTCAACAGGTTTTATTTTGGAGCAGAGGGAGCCTTAGTCGAGTTTGGAAGGAGCTGATTTTAATTTTATATGTATAGATCATAAATTAGCAATTTGATGTTTAGATTTGTAGTATGGTGTATTTTAGGATATAATGAAAGTGTGTACCCTAAAGTATTAAGAGATGTATTATGTGAAATTTAGAATTTGAATAATCGGTGGATTGTGTTATCCTTTGAGGTACAATGTAGATGCTCTGAATATCAAGTAGAAAGTTATATCATTTAAGTAAAGAAACAAAAATGGAAAGAAAGAGGGAAGCATTTGTAAAAGTTTTGGAAAAAGTTAAGTTGGTTTTTGTTAATATCAGGTTTAAGCTTGATATTAGCATGCCGGTCATAGTCACAAATCCGGGTATCGGGTTTGGGGCGTGACAATAAGGGTATCAAGGAAAGCCATGAAAGGAGCGAAATTCTCATTGTAGACTGTAAAATGAAACAGTACTAATACGGTAAAGAATTTTAAGGGGTTTTGAAACTAATGAAATTACTCAAATTAGTGGTGGGTTGATGGTGAAAGACTTAATAACATGATCCTTTTTAAGTTGTTTTAAAAGTGTTAGTGGACCTAATACTACCACTTGTCAACCAAAAGTGTAGAATGGAACGAATGGATTGTAAGAAGATGTAGCCCTTTTTTTTTTTCAAGTGGAGCAATAATTTATCTTAAATGAAGAAGAAGAAGAAGATGAAGGGGGCAGTTAGCCAGTTATAGACTTACAGATGCTTCAATGGTAAACTTCTGAAGATATGATTCAACCAATGGACTGGTATTTAAGAAAAAAACTATTGTTTTTCACGAGTTGCATTGTCAATTTTATGCACTAGCCAAGAAGCCATAATAACTCAACATTTGTGCTTCACACTAATGCTAAGTGCTAAACTTAGACAAAATTGTAAAAGTGGGAATGTGGAGGTTACCCAATATTTGTGCTTTTAAGTCCATCTAATTACCATTTTCCAACAAGTCCTTTTTTGTGTGCTATTAGTGATAAATTAACTACCAACAATTCAAACAATCACTCATAGTAGGAGGCGGTCCATACCCGATTTTACTTATTTATTATTATTATTATTATTTTTTTGGGATGAACATTCTGGACGTATATTCTGTTGGTCAAATATGGGTTGGTAATCATTCAGATGCAATAGGATTGGTTCTAGAGAGTGGAAGTTTTGTTTCAATTAGGACATTCATATAACCCTTTATATTTGTAAATTTATGTGATGCTTTTGGGCATCTCTGCTTGAAGGTATTAGTACCCATAGCTGGGAACTTCAATGGTATGGGAATTTTAATTGGATTTAGAGGGTAAATTTTGTATTTTAGCCAAAAATAAACATGTAACATATGCTTGGAAATAAATTACTTTCCAAATTGAGTCAGTGATGAATCCTAAAATACTATCCACACACATATTTCGCTTGCATAATGGTCATATGAAAATCACAAACTTAAAAATAACCTATAATATTCAGCATCAAAGAGGCATTATGTTTAGCAATGGCTTTGTTACTTGTCCTTTTAAATATGGATATTTTGAAATTCAACTTGGGAGAGTTTCTATCTTACAAATTGGAGTACCAAATGGCAATATAGTGTGTGTTTGGATTAGCATATTTTTTTCTTTTGCTTAACAAATATAAGCTGTACCTAGAAAAGTGAATAAACTAAAATTTAAACTCATCTGAACAAGGCTTATAAAATAACTTGAGCTACGTTAAGATAAACTAGACATTATGGAAAGTATAGCTGAGGCAATTATTAAATCGGGCCTTGTAGAAGTAACATTGCCTCTACAAGTTACCCGACTAAACTCGCAGTTCAAATCAGGCCCTTTAGCTGGGACTTGCTTGGAATTGGGCCATTTACGTGTTTAATTCTAAAACTAACAACTGCTAGGCCTGACTCATTGTTATTCTAACCGCCAAGTTAATCACTCACTTCGTGTCTACAATTAGCTAGAGTTTTCTTTTCTCCTTAATCATACTTAATTTGCTTATATGTTTTTTGCCTCAGTATTTCTCTACAAAATTAGGCTACCCTAGTATAAAAAAGAAAAAGGGGTTAGCCTAGCACAATCACATCAGCTTAGCATTTCGGTCTATTGCGGTCCATTTCGGTCTACTTCAATCCATTCGGTGCATTTCAGTCCATTTTAGTCTACTTCAGTCCATTTAGGTCCATTCAGTCTGTTTTAGAGGATGACATTTGTAAGAAGCATTAGAAACAAATTTTAATCACACATTACATTATTTACAAAATATCTCGCCTTATATAATAATTGAATGTATAATGTATTATGTTTCTTTAAAAAAAAAACACTTTCAAATAACAAATATAGATAGCTTAATTTAGAAAATTTAGTATATTTTATCAACTATACTTTGTTAGAAAATAATCTCAATATATATATATATATATATTATATTTTATGAATGGTTTGAAACTAACACTTCTAAGTCTCATATACTATTTTCATTTTCCATTTAACAAAAGCACAAATCGTTAAATTTTTCCGCCCATCGTGCAAGGCTATAAGTAGTAATTTTAATGGGAGAAACCCATCAAACAATATGTAATATATTTGATTTTTTGTGCCACTTCCAAAGTTCTAATCCGGATAGACTTGTTTAAATTAGTGAAAGAGAATGTCATAATGTTGGTATTTTGTGTTTGTCATCGTTCTGGGTACTGAATATCCTCTGCATTTGCCTATGTAACTATGCTATCTTGTGTCACATTACAAATTTATTTCTACCATCATTTCATAAGAAAGTGATGTGCAACTGAACAACAATAAAGTCTATGAAATTCAACATATTAGAGCATTCCCATCAAAGCTTTAAAAATTTTAGCATTTAGCATCTCAAAATGCCACTTTATCAATTTTAACAACTCATTTTACAATACACCCAACATCAAAGGTTCTATTTTTTTACAATTTCATTTAAAATAATATAAACTACTCATTGAAATAACAAAAAACAACTACACAAACCAGTTTTTCCACCACAAGCATTAAAATAATAATATTTTTTTTAAGATTGGAGCTACAGTGAGCTTTCAAAGATGAAAGCTCATTGTGACTCAGTTGCTATTTTTTTTAAGTTTAGCATGTTTGTTGTAGCTTGCTTTTTGGTGCTTTTTACAAACTTGATGTTAAAATTTAGCATTTATAGCATTTAGCATTCTTAATGAGAATGCTCTTAGATCCTAATGTTACTTATAATGATAGCAGACACTATTGCTAGTTGTTTTTCATGTTTTATTATGTTATTAGTTGGACTTGATGGATCAAAAGAATGTAACTGATTTTGATTAATCAATTGAGGTTCATAGCTAACCTTAAAGTTTTGGGACTGAAACTTGATTGTTGTTGTTTATGTCACATTCTATATTTTTCTATGAATAAACAGAGGATTGAAGAAACACTTGATGAGCTTTTGTATTTCAATAAACTTGACGAGCTTTTGCATTTCAATAATTTTAGAAATATTATTTTTCACAACTGATCACATACCTTATCATGATTGGCACATAATAAAGGTGGTATCAACGGTAGATCCACATAAAAGTGATATTGTACCAATCACACCCAACCATGTAAGCAGTCACATTACTTTTGAATTTAAGCTAATTCAATTTGTGTCCCTACTAAGTTCAATGTTGATAAACATTATTTACCACCAAAAAAGAATTGTTGACAAATATTGGATGCTTGGCAAACATTGTATGTTGACAAACTTGGTCTGTGCTTGCTCTAATTATGTCTTGTTAATGTTCTGGTGTGCAGGCTCCAAAGCCATCATCCAGGCCCCATAAATCCGAAAAATGATTGCATTGATCCTTATCCTTTGAAACAGGTTAAAATATGTTCTCACTTGTCGTGAAGTATTTGACATCTTGATGCAACGACAAGTTCTTGTCGATGGGAAGGCTAGGACTGATTAGACATATCCTTCTGGTTTCATGGGTATGTGCACTTCAACCATTTCTCTGTGACCTTTTAGTGAATTAGGTATTTTGTCTTTAGTGAATTAGTGTATTTTGTCTAAGTGACTCAGCCAAATCCTAAAGACAAACTCCATTATAGGATGCTAAATTGGTGTAGTTGTTCTTGACTTTATTGAATGGCTATTGTTAGATTTGTTGTTGTGAGATTGAGAATGATTAAGAAAAAAGAGTAAACATTGTTGAGAGGGAAATTGATGCCTCTGAATAAAATGTCGGGAAACCAAGCTGAAACTCGACTATGGGCTCTTGAGATGGCACCTAAAGGCTTTTGGTGTGATGACAAGCCTATCCAAGCAAAAAAACAAAAGATGCACTTAACAAAACAACAACAAAAGCCCAATGAAAAATACTTTACAATGCTTAGTTAGTACATTAGTGGTCCTGCTCTGATATTTCATGGGAAATAAATTCTCCAACGATAAGGGTGATGTCACACTTAAGTCCAAAGAGATAAATTGTCCAACAGCAGGGGTGAAATTACATAGTCCAGCAATCAATAATTAGATAAATTTAGGAAAATGTTAACTCCCAGGGATCCTTGTATGTCTCGTTTAAGAGGAATTCATTGTACTTTCAACCATTATTACATCAATGTGAAGGAAGAGTTCGATTGTTATGAATACATCATATCCTTCAACAGTAAAATAAAAAGTAAACATTAAAGGTTCCATAGGAAAAAGAAAAGAAGGATTAATTGGCATGGTGTGAAGGGAGAGAAAGATTCCCAGCTTAGTGCAACAAGTATTAAGCTAAGATTTTAGTGAGTGTATATTTATAAGGCATGAATGAGATGAACGTGGGCTAGTTTTGAGTGAGTGAGATAGGATTGATACTAAGATTAAGGCTTTTTGTGTGTGGTCTGTTTAAGACTAGTTGGGAGACATTTATGGGCCGTGATTGTGTGAGAGGGGGAAGAGAACATTTGAGATCAGATGAGTGTGGGCTAAGGATGATCAGTGGTGAGCTTGAGGGAAGCTAAACCACAAGCAAAGTAGTAAACAAAACCAGAATTTCAGAGACGGTGGCTATCCCCTAGTGGGCTGAAGTGTGTATGTTTTTATAATGAGGCTTTAGAGAAGCATTAATTAGCAAGAATTCAAAAACATATGACTAGTCAGAGCTAGTGAATCAAGGTTAACTTTCCTGGGATTTTTGATCAGAAGTAGGAAAATCTACTTTAGGGGCTGCCTTGCTTCTTTGGGTAATGATGAGATTTTAGAGTGTTTTGAATTAAATGCCAGGATTTTGGGGCTGTGCTTAATTATTGTGATTAAGGCGTGTATCAAGAGAGAATCCTAATGCTGCAACTGAGATTCGGACCCCTGAGAAGTAAGATTTAACACCTCAAGCCAGGTGTCAAGCTCTAGTCCACTTCAGGGGGTTCCGCTGGAGATCCCTTTATGCCCTCCAAACCACATGTTCTCAATTTTTCCCCTTTAGGATTCATGGGCTTAGTACATGAATCACGTCTTGAACATTTTTAACATTTTTATCATCAATTTGTTGGAGTTTGGATAATTTGGTTTCAGCTCCCCTTTTGCTAGAGGTGCAGTCATGAGGAAGATGATGGAGTTCCATCATTCTTTAGACTTCAGCTAATATGATAGTCCTTGGGCACTGTTCATGTCAGGCAGGGGGTGGCAGAAAACTAATGGGACAGCCCCTAGTTCATCCTCAAAGGCTTGGTTCTCTTATAGGGGTCTCTAGTTGCTTTTTGGTTAGGGATGAACAAGGGCTGGTTGGTTGCCCACTCTCAATTCTTTCCCTCCTGCTGGTGTCTTTTGGGTTGGGCTTGCATACATGGGCTGGTTCGTTTGGGCCAGGCTGTGTGCATCCTACAAAATGGACATTAACAACACATGTTTGCCATGGGCTTTCATTCCTTATGGACTTTTGTTAGTGCATACTTTGGGTTCTTTTCATAAGTACTTGCAATGGGCCTTTGGGCAATTAGTTGTAATATTTGAAACAATAGGACAAGCTTCAAAATGCTTTTGTAAATTGTTCGCTGTGAATTCCATATTGTAAATGATGCTCGTGGTTTCTAATAACCGCATCATAATGTAAATGTCGAGTTTTGTGGGTTTGAATACTTACCATGAGTGTTGATGTTGTGACACAAAATGGTGATCATGCACTTCATGGGTTTATCACATGAGATCATAATCTCCAAGATAACTCCAAATGAGTTTTTATAAGACGATTGTCATAGCAATATTTGAGCAATGATTATACCATGATATATATTTTTTCCTTGCCAAGCGTTAATAATCTTGGGCTCTTTTGATAAAGTAATGCTAATGAAAATTGGACTTTTGATATTGCCAGTGAGAACTGGGCTTTGATATTGCCAATGAGAATTGGGCTTTAAATATTACCAGCGATAACTGGGCTTTGATGTTGCCAATGAGAATTGGGCTTTTGATTTTGTTAATGAAAATTGGGCTTTAAATATTGCCAATGAGAATTAGGTTTTAAATATTGCCAATGAGAATTAGGCTTTTGAATAAATAAATTGCCATGGGTTTAAACCATGAGCTTTGATTATGGATTTGAATTCCATCGATAAAATTGTTTTGCCCTGGATTTGAATCATGGGCTTCTCAAATATTGCTAAGCATGAGTATTCTTGGGCTTTAGAAAAGATTAGTTTTTATCTTGCTTACTAAATAATTCGGGTTTTTATTGGAAAATGTTAGGGTCCCATAACGTTTTGTATTTTGTAGCCCAGTTTTGTGATAGAGAGAAGAAAAGTTGTGGGCTAGTCATAGTGATAGTCAGAAAATATTTAGGCATGCCCAATAATTTGTTTGTGACATTTGAAAAATAAATAGGTGTTATTTAAATAACTTTAGGTGTAAAGAAATGTACCCCAACAAACATAAGTAAGAATAAATGTGATTTAGTTTGATGGTCTACTTCTACAACAAAGAGCCCTTGGCAATTATGTCCTTAATATTAAACTATTGTGTTTAAATGGGTCCAATGTAGGATATATATATATATATATTAGCTAATCCCAAGATTATGTAACTTACCCTACAAATAAGATTATGGTTACTTTGCTTGCTTTACAAGTAATTAGGTAATGACCTACAATGAATTTGAACATCTTTAAGTCATGATATCTCTAATAGCTTGGATTTGGGAAAGTTGGGCTGACCAAAAAGATCTTTGTTGTCTGAAATATTTTGTTCCTCTATACTCAGATGGATAATAAATTTAATAATCCACCCTAATTTAATCTCTATTCTATTATAAAGGAGGCAAGGAAGAGACTTGCTGGTCAAGCTGTTGCAATTGCATAAATTTTATGATAGAACTTGGAGATGCACAAGCTTTGAGATTGTCCACATTCAATATGCCCTTTGGTCATGAGTTTTTAACTGGCCTCAGAAATGTCTCCACCACTGGAAAAAGGACAAAGCAGTGGGTATATTCCCTAGGGTAGAATCAAGTTATTTATCATCAACAAGGCAAAGAAAAGGCTTGCAGCCCAAGTTGCTGCAACTGTGTAAACCTTGTGATGAACATTCTGGATGTATTTTACTATTAGATTTTCTTATGTTGGAAAATTATTAGTTGGTAATCATTCAGATGCAATAGGA
The DNA here is from genome assembly GCA_028535165.1 of Quercus tomentella. NCBI lineage: Eukaryota > Viridiplantae > Streptophyta > Magnoliopsida > Fagales > Fagaceae > Quercus > Quercus tomentella. Next base: position 15,768,384 of record JAPQVY010000012.1, read on the forward strand.
TTAGTTCTAGAGAATGGAAGTTTTGTTACGATTAGGCGATTCATTGATCCCTATATATTGTAAATTTGTGTGATGTGTTTGGGCATCTCTGCTTGAAGGTATTAGTACCCGTAGCTGGGAAACTTGAATGGGATGAGTATTTTAAACGAATTTAGACCAATAGATAATATAGGATACCACAATTATCTTAAGGACCAAGCCTTATGAAGTGAGGATTGCTAGTTCAAATATCCCAGTTTCCTGGGACACAATTAAGATTTTATATCCAATATGTGACTATATACATACAATTCAAATAATATAGTACTTAATACATCTTTAGATTTATAGTATTTTATTTTGAACAATGAAATGGAGTTAAGAGTGTTAGTAAAATGTGGCCCTAGGGGGTTGCGAGACATGATGTGATATCAAATTAAATAGGCTATTTTGTTGAATCTTTTGGAGAATCTGGTAGTTTTGGAAACAATGTATTTATCCATAATATATCTTTAGATTTATAATATTTTATTTTGAATGATGAAATGGAGTTAAGAGTGTCAGTAAAATGTGGCCCTAGTGGGTTGGAAGACATGACATGATATAACATTAAATGGGCTATTTTGTTAAATCTTTTGGAGAATCTGGTAGTTTTGGAAACAATGTATTTATCCATAATCTATATAAAAAGCAAGTAGCATTTGTTATTTTCCTTTATAAATATCCAGTAGCTGTCTCCAACTCTTACATGTCATTATGTCCTCAAAAATATTTTAGTCATATATTATATGGTTCACTAGCAAAGGTGAGAAAATCCAACCAGAATTCCCAGATTTAGGTCATAGTTAACCACACATATTGTTTATTCAAGTTCAATAATGGAAACAAACATGTGAAACCACAATAATATAACTAGCAGCAGTAAGTGCCCATTTGTTTGCACTTTTAGATGGTAAAAAGCAATTTTTACTTCAAAGTTCAAAATGCTAGGTGTTTGGTGGGTATTAAAAAGCTGTTTTAACAAGAAAGTTGCTTTTTCAAAAAGTGCAAAACCCCCAAAAAGTCAAAGGACCTTTGGCCAGCTTTTGATAACAAACCACTTCAACTTTCAGGAATTGTTCGTTCAATTACCAAATTGCCTACTAACTTTACCCTTTGAAACCCCTTCAGACCATCATGCTAGAACAGATAACACTATATTCAATAAGAAAAAAAAATTATTAAAATAGTGATATTGATATTATTAAAAATAGATAACATTATTAAAGTAAGATAACATACTTGGTTCAAAAATTTTAAAATAACAAATAATTGATACTAAAAAAAAAAATAACATTATTAAAATAATACCAATAATAGTAATAGTAATAACAAATAATTATGACAATAATATATTTATTATTATTATTATTAAGTAGCTTTTTTTTTTTTTTTTGAGTAAGTATTATGAAGTAGTTGATTTAAAAATGAAATAAACTCCCTTATATATACATTGTTCTTTTTGGTAATATACCACTCAAATCACTACTTTTATAAATACTAACCAAATACTCAGCTTTTTCAAAAAACACTTTTTAACAGCTTTTACCAAACACTCAGCTTTTTCAAAAAGCTCTGTTTCATACCGTACTTTTTGAAAATCTCACTTTTTCAAAAAGCACAGTTTCAGAAAGCTGAACCAAACTCACCCTAAGGGTATAACATACAAAATAACGAGTTGGGGTTGGAAGAACTTAGAGCTGGTGAGATGTCATTGGAAGCAGTTGACGATTTCACCAGAAGCAGTTGTGCTAGCGCATGCTTTAATGCTCCTTGTTTAGATGTGGCGGTCAAATGATTATTAAGCATGCTTTGGAATTGAAAATGATACCAAGAGAATCCAGTTACTACCTATGTCTTTCTTTTTGATTTGATGAAAATACATGAATTTTATATAAAGTAATGTTAGAAACACAAAATTTTTAATAATTATTTTCATAATCATTGAGTTAAGGTTTATGTTGTGATTGAAGTAACTTAACTTTTGTATAAGCTCATCAGTGGCACCACCATTTTTATTAGCACCAATCAAAATATGCCACCTCAACAAGATTCTTCAAAAAAAAAAAAAAATTGTATCCTTAGATTAATGATTTTGGGCAAACATTACCAATTTAATTCAATTTGATTTTATACCGTTACCAATGGACAAAGGGAAAGAGGTACAGACAATCAAGAAGGTATTGAAAGAAAAAGCAACCAACCGTTTGACTAGGGGCCCCATAACTCCTACCCTTAATGCTTAAAAAATGAGAATCTTTTGTTAAAGGGGATAATTGGGAAAGGCTAAGAGACTTAAGTCCAAATGACCTTTCCTACTCAATGTCCATTTCTAACTAATAAGCTCTTCTAATTCTACTATAAACTTAGTTTATTTTGTCCTATCATTTGACTACACGAGGCTCACTGTCCTTACAAATGTTGCTTTGCTCCATGGAGGATTCATTTTGTTGTTTTGCTTTTAGCATTAGTTTATTGGTCGGGGAAGTTGAAGTATACTAGTAAAAAAATGAAGATATATAATGGAAAAGTGGAAGAAAAAGAGAAGCAACTTTGTGAAGATGGTAAACTGGAGGGAGTGGCTATGTTCCAAGCGCTCACTTCTCTTCCCAACTAAGTGTATACTTCTGAAAGTCACTTCACTCCTTAGACACAAAGCCAGAGGTAAGACATACAAGATAACTTTTTTATTTTAATAAACGATAGGATTTGAACTCGTTCAATCATTAGTTTCCATTAATTCAAGACACCAATAGGTTTGTTGCGGGATTTGATCTCAAATCTCTTATTAGAGTTACACACTCACACATAACAATAACTTTTTTGATTGAGTTAACTAGAACACACACATACAAGATAATTGAAAAGAACAAGTTGGGTTATGTGAGATCTTCAAGGTGATCTCACTTTATGCTGCTGTTGTTGATGTTTATAAAAGCTACCTAACAAATACTACATTTCTTGAAAGGAATTAAAATCTATTTAGTTTTGAGTGCTTCATTGAAGTTTAAGTACAAAAAGTTTGTCATCTCGTATACTAGAAAAGTCATTTGTCCCACTTTTAAGTGTTCTATTTTATGTTTCACAAATTGCAATATGTCATGTGTGTGATTCTTTTTTCCCAATTAAACTCTGTCTTGCATGGTAATAATGGCAGGGAATAGGCAAGGGCTTGTAAATCTCTACAAAGACATGGAGTCTTGTGGGGGGTATGAAGATATACAAGTGATGTGGGAGATGCTTCACTCTTCTTGTCCTGCAAATGCCTGCAAGACCAAGAGAAGCAAGAGGTCTTATTGGAGCTTCTGTTTTCGGCCAACTTGAACTATGTCACTATTTTTCAGAAAACTAGTCTTGAGGTGAATTTGAAGAAAAGTCCTTTTGTTTCATTACCGCTTCATCTAGATCCTAGAGGTTAAGCTTTCTCTCTTTGAAGGAAATTGAAAATCACAGGACAAGAAAATCCATCCCATTATTATGTGACTTATGTAAATACCAACATCTGAGTATAGACTATAATTTTCTCTCGGCTTACATTGTTAGAACAAACTGCTTAATTCTCCATCATGTACATTCCAAGTCTTCTAAAATGCCTTAGATTAAAGAAAGTGAAATACAATTCCTAAATATGAAATATGACCCTGTTAAAATATCTAGTTCAGACGATTACACAGTTTGCAACTGATACATTAGCATACAATATTAAATATGATCCAAAGGGTAACAAAGACTTAAAAAATTATAAATGCCATTTTGGAATTGACATCCTTGTATGTCATTAATAGAAGTTTAATCATTAGGCAAAACGCCAATGACATATATATAGGTTTAATGGCATTTCCTATGTCCCACCATGAGGTGATCAGGATTCAGGAGTCAAGTCCAACAAGGACACTGTTGCAATAGGAAAAGGCAATTTAGGCTTCATAGTTATGGTGGGAATTTTTTTTCTTATACCAAAGATAAAAAATATTGGGCTGAGAAGAAATTTATTCGATTACGTGAATATAAGACAGGTCACATTCTTCTATGTCTTAGTAAGTTTCAAGTCTTGTACATGTAACAAATTCTTATTCTCTCTGTTTTGGAACTCTAATCATCTTAACCTAAGTAGCCAGACATTTTTTCTGCAAATAAAACCACCCCAGAACTTCAACAGCAAAGAGCAGACTAGAACCTAGAACTAAAACAACACCACAGTTCTTCATAAAGCAGCATCACCTTCATGGAGGAGCATCTGATCAAAGTGCCACACTCCTGCAAGCCACCAATTAACAAACAACACTTAAGCCCAAAAGGTAGTGGTAAAGGTTAAAAACAACAACAACAACTTGACAGTGATAGTCAATTTCTGAAATCTGAATCATACCGTGGCCTTTACCGACCATCCTTAATTGAGCAACATATTCTGCAATCTTCTTAATGGCTTCAACCTGTAAGAGTAACTTAGTCAATTAGTAATTAATTAAGCTACATTTAAAAAAATCCCACCAGCAAGTACTTGTTCCAAGTGTATATAAAGATGCTTTTCTTCCTCCTTTTTGTTTTTTATTTGTTTGTGTATTGTTGTTTTAATTGTACAAGACAAGATACAATCACACAAATCTTTTTTTGGCCGAAAAGGAAAAGGAAATCAAAACAAAAAAGCGGCAAAACTTTAGATATCATTCTGTAGGCAGGTTCTCTAATTAGATTCAACAATGAGTTTACATTGGCCAATAAGTCACATAATTGAATTTAATTGTCCTTGGAAATGATAACATCGGTTGAATTTAATTGGGGAAACCTAGGATGCAACATCTAAGGAACTGTATCTAAATTTTTCCAAAAACAGAAAAGATAAATCAAAGATAAAGGAGTTTGTGTTTTCCTGTTCTATTGGACATGCATGTTCCTAAAAGTCACCATTTAAACAAAGTCTATTTGCTTCTTAATACAAACCTCCCCATGCTAATAATTAAAATGGAAATTACATGTATGTAAAGGATTAAAAACATGAAGTTGAGGTTCACCTGTTCTGTTAAAAACTCGCTCTCAATGAAGTCTGCCATTTGAGGATCATTGTTATGTTCTGCCACCTGTTGTTCATCAAAGAACAGAGTGAGTATATTGCATAGGAACTAGAAAGACCAAATCACGAGTGTAAACAACCCCGAGTTAACATTAAGCAGGGGTATTAACATGACTCAGAAGTTTGAAGGAAAAGATGTATTTACACTGTGCAAGCTCAGCAGTTTCTCGTTCGTTAGCTTCTCCAAAGACAATGCTAATTCCATAGCTGAACCAAGAACCAAGAAGCCACCAAAGTTAATGGAACGAATAAGTTATGTATTGCTTGGAATATAAACACAGCTTTACACCTCTATGCAACACAAAGTTGAACAAACAAATGAAAGCTAAAAAAGAAGAAGCTGGTTTGGCAAGTTCTTCAGGAATTGGCCGAAGAAAGTACACAAAAGATTGGGCAGCCACATACATTTATTTTATTCAACCAAGATACTGAAGCCCTATAATGTAAACAAGATACTGCACCAAATTGCACTGCTAAAACCTTATTTCTTACACATCTATCTTCATATTAATCTACCTATACTGCAAAAGTCATAACTTGTCAAAATTATAGAGATGTTGGCAGGACAACATTTAAGTAAACGAGAGTGATCACACAATAATTTAGTGCACCCTCATGTACATCATTTCCCCCTATAAAGAAAGGTTTGCTTCATAATATGGTTGTATTTTTTGGTGATGTGTTGTGGTCCGAGACAACATGAAGGCGTGTATACTTACTTATCTATATAAGATCAACGTGGGATGATAAAGCCATTCAATTCCCTCTTCAAACAATCAATCTATATGTGATCACTACACTCATGAGATTGCCATAATGCCTTCATTCTCTAGGACTAAAACAACATAGAGATGAGAAGAAACTTACCATACAATGCATCTCCCTTCTCTGCATGTTCAAACTCTGATGGGGGAAAAATTATGGAGTGTAGTTTTACATGTCCTCCACGTATGTTCTAATTATAATTGGAGTACTATTAGAAACATTTCAACCAAATACAAAATCACATAGAAAATTAAAAGTATTTCTTTCTGATGAGAACTAAAAGACATTTGGGAAAAACCTGAAATTTCATCAGTTTTTCAGCATGCCCTCTTTCTTCTTCACTAGACTCCTTGAAAAACCTGATTGCAACATAACCATACATTAATTAGTACTATTAATGGTAACAATAAATCTTAATCAAGTCCAGGTAGGACATAGGTTTTTGTTTGGTTACTTGGCAAGGCCCTTGAGAGCAATGTTGTCCCTGTCGAAGTACGCAAACATGGCATGGTACACATAAGACACATTGTATTCCACACTGCAAGACAGAGGAACACAAACGATCTGAGAAAATGAGTAATTTGAAAAATGAATTTCATTAAAGAATTAGGAAGAAAAGAAACTACTAATGATAACAAAATTGGGAAACACAGATATCACAAACTCAGAAAATTATTGTGTACTCCCAGAGTACCATAAATGCGTATTCTCTCATCTCACATGAATGGTGGGTCCCACTAATTAAATTCATGGTGGGACCCACCATTCATGTGAGAGGGAAAGTACCTAATAATTTTCCAACAAACTCATGCGGGATTCTCACTATTAAATACCACATTTTTATTTTTAAACATTTTTCTCACATTCTTCTATAAAATTAATAGCTTCATAATTGGATTAATTAATTTTACATATTTTATACCCTTTTATTATTGTTTTTATTTTTACACATTTATTTTCTACTGTAACAAAGCAGAGAAAAACAAGAAAGGTTCAGTTTAATTATTTATACATTTTCTCTGTTTCATTACTGACCACAAAAATAGAAACAACAATAGAAATGGACAAAGGTATCAAATTGGAATAATTATTTAGCGTGAGTTTGGATGGGACGTTTTGCTCAATCCATGCGTTTTGCTTTTTTTAGTGGATCCTATGGGTACTATTCACGGACTACCAAACTTAGCAAAATAGGTAAATTTGGGTCTCACAGCACTATTCACACGTTTAAAAATTATTTTGCTATAGTATTTTCAGTAAATAAGCAGTATCCAACCACACAGTTAAATTTAGAACTTTATTTAACAAATTAGAAACTTAGGATCTAATAATTCTAATCTAAAATATGGAATCTTTTTTATATAATTTTCCCTTATTAAAGTATCCATATCATATCATAAATTTTCAATACAAAAAAACGTGTTGCTCTATTATTCTTGTAACCTATACCTATCCTGTATCCGTATAAGTGTTTCTTGATATAACATCTAAAAGAGTAATTATCATAGAATCGCTGCAATAATACAAATCTTATCATATCTTTAAAGAAAGCAAAAAAGAAAAACATAAAGTACGAGAGGAGTAATTATCATAGAACAGATATTATTAATATTATAAGAGAAAAATAGAAAGCACACATAGAGTATGAAAAACTATAAAGAAAATATGGTACCTAAGAGGAGTAATCATCATAGAACGAAATTTAATCATAAAAAGACACAAAGAAAACGAAACATACAATACGAAAAACCATATAAAGATACATAAAGAAAGAGTAAAAATGAAGAGCATACGCACTTGATTTGGTCATTGATCGCGGTTTCACACTTGTCTGAATACCTCTGGCGAGCGATAGAGACGTGAGGGGCAACTGGGACAACAAAAGCATTATTCTTGAGCTCTTCAAATGGCTCAAACACCACTCCACTTTTAGGTGCATTAACTATCTCATTGGATGCAAAAACAGTGAATTTTTTGTCACCCTTTCTTTGAGAAGAGAAAGATTGGTTCAAGGTAGAGGAATATGATGATAAGGCAGTTGTAGTAGTAGTTGGGCACGTAAATGGGCTTTTCTTATTATGACTATGACTATGGAAATTCCCTCTCATTGGTGAGAGAAAAATGGCTGAAATAGGTGTCACAGACATTGTTAACACCAAACACAAAGCTTAAGAAATGAGAAGAAAACGAAGAACAAGAAGATGAATCAAGAATTGAGTGTGTGAGGATTTGTTTGTATGGGATGAGACTTTAAAGGAGTTCCAGTTGGATGGGGCTTGTTGTGGACCGTCGGATCAATGACACGTGGATGGTCAGAGGATGAACACGCATAAGGGCGTGTGGTTAACTCGTGGTCTATCCGTTAAAGTCTGAAAATCTTGCAAAATATCCGGTACACGTTGTAATCTTCTAACTTATCAAATCAAAGTCTGGCTGGCTTTGTTATTTAGGGAGAAAAAGTCTCTCTTTTTTTTTTTTTTTTTTTGCATAAATAATGTAAACTAAGTTAATTAGTTTGTTGATGATTTACAACGATTTTTTTTTTTTTTTAATTTTGGTAAAAGATAGAATTCAACTTCATAACTTTAAAATAAAGCCTTTTTGTCTTGTAGTATTTGGGAAAACCATATGATAAATTTTCAACCAAAAAAAAAAAAAAACCATATGATAAAAAGATCAAGAAATATTGTTCTTTTTTCTTAAATCTTACTTCCACTTTCTATATTATGATATGGTTATTTGTTTCATCATTAAGATTGTCTAGATGAGAGTAGTTGGGTGTTTGAAAAGTTCTCAATATCCACAATAACCAAAGAAAAAAAAAACTTGATTTGATGAGAGTAATATTAAAATGGAAGATTTCTTAGGAAGTTCTTATGTTTCATTATCTATAAAAAAAAATTATTACTTATTCAGATAGCTTAATTATGTTTTCATGAATATTAAATACAAATTGTTTTTGATGTACGTTAAGGTAGGCACTCGGCACTCATATCTATTAGCATAAATTGAATTTACTTAATTTCCTACAATTCTAATGTAATGCTTAGAATTATAGGATAAAAATTTTGTGTCATAACAATATTAATAGGATTCATTTAATTTTAATGTATATCAAATCAATTACATTCATATAGGCTTTATAAGTGTAAGACTTTTTCTCAAAAAAAAGAAAAAAGAAAAAGGATATTCTTCTCAAAAAAAAAAAAAAAAAAAATATATATATATATATATATATATATAAGAAGAATTTGATAGACTAAAGACATGCTTTATGATTTATTATAAATCATTTCTTTTCTTTAGCATCGAGTATATTTGGGCGAGTAGGTTTCTAAATCACACACTCTGCATGTAAATTTGAATAAAGGCCAAGTCTTTTTGTCTTCCTATATCACAATCTGCCAGGTAAGCTTGAATTAGAACATTAATTTTTGTCTTTAATGAGACTAAACACACTAAAAATTACACTTTCGTTTAGGTCCACATTCTCTCAGCCGCCTTAGTTTACTAGAAGTTTTGCTAGTCCTCCTTTCTAGAGAATTCCAAACAAATGGGCTCTTTATTTGTCCATCCACCCAAAATTTGAAACGATTGGGCCCAGTCCGGGCCAGGTTAAGCTAGCCCAAAGAGAAATAAGAGAAGCAACATGGCTAAATTGATTTTTCCCAATTTGAAATCAATTGGAATTTGGACCTATTCTCCTGTTATTAAACTGACAAATTATTCACTCTTATGGGAAAACAGCCATGTGATTCTTCCCCATCCATAAAAAGAAATGATTTCTTATCCATTTCTAAATTTACGAGTCCCTTATAGTGATGAAACCTACTTCTTATCAATTTCTAAATTTAAAGAGTCTGCATAGTTATGAAACCTACAATAATTTACTTGTATTGGTTAGGAAGACACTGTGCATAATACAATAGAAATGAATGTATAGATTTTGGTTGAAACTTTATTTTACATCTTATTTCTCTTGCTATATGTGGTTTGAGGGTTGTCCAACATATGTTGAAGTTCATCTTGAGGAGGAGTTAGCCACCAGTAGTGTAATTGTGAAAATTAAAAATGAATTGTAATATTCAAATGTGCTTCCTATGTTATTGGGAGACTCATAGAATATCTCTTTTTAATTTACCAAAAGTTTTGAAACTCAATTATTTAGTTAACACCTCTTAGTGTGCCTTTGTTTACACTTTTAGAGCCCAAAACGCGCATTTTCAACCCCAAAATCTAAAATGCGTGTTTGGTAAATTATTGCCATCACGCGTTATCAAAAAGTAGCTTTTCCAAATACGAAGGACTATCGCATTTTGAAAACAGATGTTGGAGCTGCTTTGCCGAAAATGCAAATAAGTTTGAAATGTTACCGTTGGTCATTTTCAGCATTATCCCTAAACTACCCTTATGTTTATTTTGAAATCCCAATTTTACCAAGATCTCTAAAAAAAAAAAAACCGTCATGTAGAAGAAGAACTGTTGTAGGCTTCTTCTTCTACTGCTTGATTCTTCTTCAATTCCAACATAAACCCATAAACCCACTACTGTTGCAGACATCTTCTTCTACTGCGTGATTCTTCTTCTTTCATTTTTTGTGTGTGTAATATATTTCTTTCTTCTTGTCTTTTGGGTGAAGAAGAAGAACTATATTTTGGGTGAGGAAGAAGACCTAAAGAAGAGACAAGATGGTGAGTGGAGGAAAAGAAAAGATATTTGATGGGAATGAAGAAACGGGTGGATGTGAAAAAAAGTGAAGGAAAAAATAAATAAATAAAGGTATGAGTGGGACACGTGTATATCATGTAAGGAAATTTACTAAATAAAAATTACAATTGTGTTAAAACACAATAAATTTTCACAACAGTTGAGGTATCAAATCTTTCATATGTTAAAATAAAATTAAATAAATTAATAAAATATTTGACTAGGATTGACCACAACTAAAAACAAAGGGTATTGTGAAAATATTATGACATTTTATTATATCTCTAAACTTTTTAAATTAGTACTATTTTTCTTTAGAAAAAAAATAGTGCTATTGACAGAATGTTTTTATAACAATTTCATAATAAAGTTTACAGAGTAAGTTGTTATTGGTTTTTATTTAAACCTATTAGTGACATTATTTTTTTTTCCTACCATTAACAACTTGTCATGTAGACTTTTTTTTTTTTTTTTTTTTTTGAGAAATAATTACAACATGCTGCTAACCTTGCAGCTCGAACTCTTTCCCCTCTAAACTCCCAAACACTTTGTGCATGAGGAGGTGCCAATTCATATAAACTTTATTGTGAAATTTTTGTGAAAATATTGTGTCCATAACTTGCATTAAGAGAGATAATTAAAACAAAGAATTCTCTTTATATATATCTTGTCCTTTTTGGTAATTTATTTGGTAATTTACAACTCAAACTGCCACTTTTATAAGTATTAACCAAACACTTAGCTTTTTTCAAAAGTACTTTTTGATAATTTTTACCAAATACTCTGCTTTTAAAAAAAACCCAATTTCATACCGCACTTTTTAAAACTGCCATTTTTTCTAAAAGCATAATTTGAAAAAGTTGAACCAAACTCACCCTTAGTATCTCTAATAAAAACATCTAGGGTTCAAATTCCCAAAGTAACGTTATTATTATTATTTTCATATAACAGTACTCAATTAAATATTCCGAATTGTCTCTAATATCTACAAACTCTCCCCTTTTTCTCCCTTTTATCTCTTATTTACAAGGAGACCAAAACATTGTGTGCGCACCCCAAACGAGCTTAAAGGTTTGTCTCGCTCTTGGGCTCACAATATACTTATAATGTGGGTTTTGGATTTCCTATTTTGGGTGATTCTAACCTAGAGACCCAACAATATCTCTCCAACCTTTGTATCGCTTTCCTCTCACTCTTTATGACTATTATTCTTGGTTCTAAACTTTCTTCCCAGCCTTTCAACAGCCCCCTTCCTTTCCTTAGCCTCACATATTTATAGCCCAAAATTAGTGGAAAAATCATGATTACTCTTATGGCTAGTGGGGAGAGGAGGTCCAATATTGTTATCGGTAAGTGGATGTTTAGTTGGGAGTGGGGTGTGGTGAGGGTGGCATTGGAACTGGTTCCCACCTCAGGGGGGGGTGATGTTCGGTAGCGGTATTTCTCAAGGAGTCGTCGGGCATCTGGGATATGGCCTTCCCGAGTAGTCACACTTGTCAGAGATGGGATGTGTCGGACAACTTCCTGGCCACGAATTAATGAGCATATATTTCAATGACCGGCCTAACGGGTTCTGGGTTAAACATGATGCCATAGGATCTGCGCCCATGACCCTAGTGGGCCTTAAGCCCAGTTTTTGACAGGGGTGTCAGGAATCGTGGGCCATACTGTAGAGCTTGGGTCTAAGGCCCAAATGGCCCTGGAGGCCCGATGCCGTACATTAGCCCCCCCTTGATTAGTGCTCGGCGCCCGAGGGCGAATCAAGGAGTCCAAGAGACAGTAGCAATCCGAGAAGTTCAACTAGTAGGCACTAGACGATTAAGAGGTTAATTAATGCACCCTCAAAAGACGTGTTGTATCTGACGGTTGGCTCAACCGTCATTATTACCTGACGGTTCACAAACTGAGGCGGCGCGCGTGTGGCGGTTGTGATGGGATTCGTAGAGTTTCCCGCTCTCCATTTATTAAGTGGTATTTATTCTCTCCTTTTTGGCCCTTATAAATAGTCCATTCTGAATCACTTTTCCACTTTTGCATTCTTCGCTCACTAAATTTCCTCCCTGCCATGCATACTTCTCTGTGCGTTCACCCTCCAGCCCAAAGTACCTTTCTTTTCTAGAGCCCAAAGTAAGTTTCTCTACCTTTCTCTCTTGTTTTAGTCTCTTCCTTCAATTCTAGAGTTTAGGATGGGTTTTGTTCACCTTTTAAATACCGGGGCGTCCCTAGCCACTTTTAGGCAGACATTCAACATCCCTGAGGATGTGAATGTGGCATACTGCCATGAGAGCGAGATCGCTCTTCATAGACGCTCTAGGTCGAGTACCGCTTTCTTCCCCTTGATGGCAATTTTGGAGGGTGGGGTTAGGTTTCCAGTGAGCCCACTTTTACTTAATACCCTTAGGTTTTACGGTTTGAGCCCTGAGCAGCTTCCTCCCAATTTTTACTGGGTAGTTAGTTATGTTGATAGGTTGAATCAGACATACGGTTTGCAATTGAACCACCACGATATAAATTTCATGTACAGCCTGTGTGGAAATAAAAACACCAACTATTATTTAAAGGTTAGGAATTATCGGGTACGGCTAATTTCATGCCTGCCCGATTCTAACAGAAACTCAGCCGGGGAGTTTGTCCGAGTGAGCGGCAATTGGTTTACCAATGAGCTCCCCTGCCCACTCTCGCCACGCGAAGTTGGTTCGTATTGCCTACCTATCTATCACTTTTTCCTTTTTGTTTACTTACGTATGTTTTACTCACCCGAGCACTAATTTACTGTGTTCCTTTGTTACAGTCGACAAAGAATTCATTCCAGACCTTAGAGTGGTGCACGTAAGGGACTTGAATTTTGTCCTCAAGTCCAAGATATTCGTTCACACCGACGGGCAGCTCTGGGCATCGCATCTCATACTCGGCTGCGACCCTGTATATAGGACTTGGCAACCCTTCAGTCAAGACTTATTACTAGACAGCCCTTTGTTATCCTACATAGATGTGCACCACACGAACTTCCTCCCACCCAAATTGACCTTCGGTGAAGCCTGGGACATTGGTCCGCGCTATACAACTACAGACGATCTTGCCCCAATCAGAGACGAATCTACTGAGCACGTCTCTCAAAGCCGCCAAGCACACATTCCCGTCGAAGAACCAGTAAATCCTGTCCCGCCAACCGAGCAAGAAACAACTGAGGTCGAACTAGACGCCGAGATGGTGACAAGGCGAAAAATGACGGTCGGCCGATTCTTGCCCAGCACTCATCCTTCCGCCGAGTCTCAACAGCCCTAGGGCAAAGGCCGAACTCTTCCTCCCCCCTCTTCCAGCCGTACGAAAAAGAAGCAGCATCTTGACAATCAACCGCCGAAGGTTCCTAGCGATGCCCCCTCCAAGACCCTAATCCGGCCGTCCAGCGGGATCATGATCCAGGAGCCGGTGGCCGAATCTCAGTCTACCGCTCAAGTTGGTGCGAATAAAGCGTCTTCCTCCCAACCCGTAGTCCCTTGGCAGCTTACCTTTAAGTTTGGTGCAGGGCCTCTGCCAACTACGGCCAACGTAATAGTATAGGATAAGGACAAGAGGGGAAGGGTGGCCCAGAGCTTAGTGCAAGGCTTACTACTGCCCGAGGATGTTCGCTTTTTCTCTGAGGGAGATGAGGATTCGTTGGTACGGCGGTTACAGTGGCACACCGTGGCGGTGATTTCTCTCTCTTTCCTTTTTCGTTAATTTAAATACATGAATCATTCTTCTATCCTCACACTTGTTTTTGTGTTACTAGTCTACGCAGATGACTCACATCCTTGGTGAGAGATTGAAGAATCTTGCCGAGGATGCTGATCAGGAAAAAGCATTGAAGGACGTTGCCAATGCCAATGCGAAGGAAAAGGGTAAGGCTACCGAGGCTGCGGAGTAGATAGCTCAATCCTCGGAGAAAGCCCAGCTACTGGCGGAGGAGAAAATAGCTGAGGTGAAGGGTCGGTTGGAGGGCATCGAGCTTAAATTAGCAGAGGCAGATAGTCTTAACTTGGCCCAGGCCGATCAAATAGCTGACCTCAAAGTAGCCTTTGAAGCCTGTGAAAACAAACAGTATGACGAGGGCTTCACAGACGCCGAGAAATCTGTAGAGCCTGTTGTCCACCAGGCGCGGCTCCATGGGTTCAGGGAGGGTTGGCTAGCGGCCCTCCAGGTGATGGGAGTGGTCAAGGACTCCCCTTTGAGAGACCCAGGCCAAATCCCTTACCCGGCTCCTCCGCCCCCCTCCTAGAGTCAGGCCGATGTTGCAAACGAGGAAGAAACCACCAACATGAGGGAGTTGGTCCAAGCGATTGATGCCCACGTTGATCCTGAGGTTTCCAGCAACCTCCATGCTGCAGATAATGAACAAGCCTAGCAGCTACGAACCGAGGACATTCCCAGTTAGCCAGCCGGTGAAGCAGCCCAACCCCTGCCTGCCGACCCAGCTGTTTAACATTCGTGTTTAACTAGTTGTTTTATCTATGTTTGCTTTTACTTTATTTTCTCTTTTTATGGTTTGCCCAGGGTCACCAGGTTGTGGTGACTGGACGATGGCTTTAACTTCAATTCCATTTATTTTTGGGCTTGTTTTCCTATGGTCACCGGGCCGTGGCGACCGAACAATGGTTTTATTTTATGTAATTCTGTTTGCATTAACTGCTTTGTTTCTTGGCTTTGGATACCGAGTACCATGTATGGTTGTCTTAAGGTTGTTAGGCTTTGTTTTAGCACGTTTGGGTGATTATTTTCATCTTCTAGTCGAGCGATCTTGGGGAAGGTACCCTTATGCCACTGTAGTGGTTCGGGATGGGCCCAAAATAATTCCCGGACACGAAGCCTTTTACTGCGAGAAGTTTTGCTAGAACACTGTTGGGGAAACTTAGCACGAGGCCTTCACCTATCCGGTGATGAGGATCGAGCTGGGAACAGGTCTTTAGAGAATTTAGATTAAGGTTTCTGCCTGTCCGAGGACAGGTTTCTATCCCTAGAAAGTTTTGATTAAGGTTTCCAGCTATCCGGTGATGAGAATCGAACCAGGGACAAGTTTTTGTCCTTAGAAATATTTGATAAGGTTTCCACCTGCTCGGTGATAGGAATCGAACCGGGTACAGGTTCCTGTCCTTAGAAATTTTTTATTAAGGTTTCCACCTGCCCGGTGATGAGAATCGAACCGGGGACAGATTCCTGTCCTTAGAAATTTTTTATTAAGGTTTCCACTTGCTCAGTGATGAGAATCGAACCAGGGACAGGTTTCTATTAAGGTTTCCACCTGCCCGGTGATGAGAATCGAACCGGGGACAGGTTCCTGTCCTTAGAAATTTTTTATTAAGGTTTCCATCTACCCGGTGATAGGAATCGAACCGGGGACAAGTTCCTATCCTTAGAAATTTTTTATTAAGATTTCCACCTGCCCGGTGATGAGAATCGAACAGGGACAGATTCCTGTCCTTAGAAATTTTTTATTAAAATTTCCATCTGCTCGGTGATGAGAATCGAACTAGGGACAGATTCATGTCCTTAGAAATTTTTTATTAAAGTTTCCACCTGCCCGGTGATGAGAATCGAACCGATGACAGGTTCCTGTCCTTAGAAATTTTTTATTAAGATTTCCACCTACCCGGTGATGAGAATCGAACCGGGGACAGGTTTTTGTCTTTAGAAATTTTTTATTAAGGTTTCCACCTGCCCGGTGATGAGAATCGAACCGGGGACAGGTTTCTATCCTTAGAAAGTTTTAACTAAGGTTTCCACCTACCCAGTGATAGGAATCGAACCGGGGACAGGTTTCTGTCCTTAGAAAGTTTTGATTGAGGCTTCCACCTACCCGGTGATGAGAATCGAACCGGGGACAAGTTTTTGTCCTCGAGAATTTTTTATTAAGGTTTCCACCTGTCCGGTGATAGGAATCGAATCGGGGACAGGTTTTTGTCCTTAGAAAGTTTTAATTAAGGTTTCCACCTGCCTGGAGATGAGAATCGAACCAGGGATAGGTTTCTGTCCTTAGAAAGTTTTGATTAAGGTTTCCACCTGCCTGGTGATAGGAATCGAATCAGGGATAGGTTTCTGTTTTTAGAAAGTTTTGATTAAGGTTTCCACCTGCCTGGTGATGAGAATTGAACCGGGGACAGGTTTCTGTCCTTAGAAAGTTTTGATTGAGGCTTCCACCTGCCCGGTGAAAGGAATCGAACCGGGGACAGGTTTCTGTCCTTAGAAATTTTTTATTAAGGTTTCCACCTACCCGGTGATGAGAATCGAACCGGGGACAGGTTTCTATCCTTAGTGTAAAACATGTTGCATCGGTTTCCTTAACTTTTTCCTTATTCGTTGGCCGGTGCTAATAGATCAATAATGGAATTTAAATGCACCTGCAGGAATAAACATTATCTTAATATTACTTTATAAAGCAAATATACAATGTTTCATTCAATTTACGCCCCTGTGTTTAACTGATCAGTGGTAGAACTTCTTTAAGTTGTGGACATTCCATGGCCGGGGAAGCAGTCTTTCATCTAGATCCTCCAAGTAATAAGCTCCCGCTCCCGCGATAGCAGTAACCCTGTAAGGCCCTTCCCAAGTAGGGGCTAGTTTCCTAACGTTCGTATCCTACATGTTCCCTACTGCTTTCCGTAGTACCAGGTTTCCGGCATTGAATTCTTTTGTTCTTACACACCGGTTGTAGCGCTGGGTGAGTTTCTGTTGATACTCGGCTAGCCGAATGGTCGCCGCTTCTCGGTATTCTTCTAACAAATCCAAATGCTCCACCATCAACCCATCGTTCCAGGCCAGAGTAAATTCTTTGACCCGTGCACTGCATATGCTCACCTCAGCCGGTATCACAGCTTCTGCCCCGTATGTCACGGAGAACGGGGTTTCTCCTGTTGGTCTCCTTGGAGTCGTTCGGTATGCCCACAAAATGCTGGGCCCACTTGCCCTTTGCACCGTCCAGCCTTTTCTTCAATCCATTTACAATTGCCTTGTTAGTGGCTTCAACTTGTCCATTGCTTTAAGGATACACCAGAGTGGAGTACTTGTTCTTAATGCCGAGATCACTACAAAACTTGCGAAAGGCCTTGCTATCGAACTGCAATTCGTTATCAGATAAAAGAGAGTCCGACACCCCAAATCTCGTGATTATGTTCTTTCACACGAACTTTTTAACGTCTACGTCCCTAATATTGGCTAGCGCCTCCGCCCATTTGGTGAAGTAGTCGAAAGCTACTAACACAAACCTCCTATTGCCCATGCCCTGGGCAAATGGGCTGAGAATATCCAGCCCCCACTATGCAAAAGGCCAAGCGCTGCTGACCGGGTTCAAATGGCCTGTCGGTTGGTGGATCAGGAGGGCATGCTTTCGGCACTGTTCACATTTCCGCACATACTCGGCCGCATCATTCTGCATTTGAGGCCACCAGAACCCTTGAGTCATTGCTCGGTGTGCCAAAGAACGTCCCCCTACGTAACTACCACAAACCCCATCATGTAGCTCGGCCAAGAGTTCATTAACTTTCTTAGGGTGTAGGCACAAAACGTACGGACCCCTAAAAGACCTCCGGTAGAGCTTACGATCTACCGACAACCAATACCGAGCAGCTACTCGGCAAACCCTATTAGCTTCCTTCTCATCATTCGGGACCCGATCCTCGGCTGAGAAGTCAATGATTGGGTCCATCCAACATCGTTCGATCGACGAAATCACTGCAACACCAACACTAACCACTGTATTAATACTCCGCTTCTCTATGAGTTCTACCTTGATTAATCGGGGCACATCCTCCGTCATTGATGATGCCAACGTGGCTAGAGAGTCGGCATGTCTAGTCTGTCCCCGGGGAACCTGAGCTACCTTTGTCGTACGAAACTTACTCGTGACTTGCTTCACTACTTGTAAGTATTCTTTCATTCGAGAATCCTTGGCTTCAAAACTGCCTTGCACCTGGCTGACAACCAGCCGAGAATCTGAATAAATCTCTACATCCCGGGCACCCATACCTAAAATGGTCCTCAACCCAACGAGCAAGGCCTCGTACTCAACTTCGTTGTTGGAAGCCCTGAATCCCAACCTAAAAGAATGCTCCAATCGTACTCCTTCTGTGGTGATAATGACAACCCTGGAACCAGTCCCCATAGCGCTTGACGCACCGTCCACAAATATCTTCCACAAGCGACACTCTACATGGGAAATCATTTACCCCTCGTTCTTCGGTGAAAAATTTGCGACAAAGTTAGCAAGAATTTGGCCCTTCACCGAACTCCTTGGCCTGTACCTTATATCAAAGGACCCCAGCCAGGTCCCCCACTTGGCTATCCGGCCCGTGAAATCAGATCTCTTCAATAACGACTGCAAAGGGTACTCAGTTAGGACATAGATAGTATGGGCTTGAAAATAGTGAGGCAACTTCCTGGTAGCATGCACTAATGCTAACACCAACTTCTCCAGGGGTAAGTATCTGGTCTCGGCATCGACCATAGTTTTGCTAACGTAGTACACGGGCTGTTGCATCCCCTGGTCCTTTAAAAGCACGGCACTCACGGCATGATCAGACACCGAGACGTACATGAATAAGTCCTCTCCAGGTTCCGGGGCAACGAACATGGGTGCCCGCGTCAAATATTCCTTCAAGTCTTGGAAAGCTCTTTCACACTCCTCATTCCATTGAAATCCTTTCCATTTCTTCAAAAGTTGGTAGAACGGACGGCAGCAATCAGCAAACTTAGAAATGAACCGGTTAAGGGTAGCTAACATTCCGGTCAAGATTTGTACCTCCTTCAGATTGCTTGGGGGCTTAAGGCGCTGAACGACGTCGATCTGATCGGAGTTGACTTCTATCCCGCGATTGGTGATTAGATAACCAAGGAACTTGCTAGCTTCTACTCCAAAGGCACATTTGTCCGCATTTAGGCGCAACTTATGTTGTCGAAGCACTTCGAATACACCCGAAGATCCTCTATGTGCCGTGCGTCCTGCTTACTTTTTACCACCATGTCGTCGATATATACCTCAACCGTACGCCCAATCTTGTCCCGAAATATTCTAGTCATCATTCGTTGATATGTTGCCCCGGCATTCTTCAGCCCGAAGGGCATCATGGTGTAGTGGTAGTTTACGTCCGGGGAGATGAATGCCGTCTTCTCCTAGTCCTCGGCAGTTAAAGCGATCTGATGGTAGCCCTGAAAGGCATCCAGAAAACTCATCCTCAGGTGCCCATAGGTAGCATCTATCAATTGATCTATCTTTGGCATAGAGAATGGGTCCTTTAGGCATGCTCGGTTCAAATCGGTGAAATCTACACAGACTCTCCATTTGCCATTCTTCTTTCTAACCACCATGGTATTTGCCAACCAATCTGGGAAGAAGATTTCCTTTATCGCCCAGCCTCTTTTAACTTCCCGACCTCCTGCCTTACTACCTCAACGTGTTCCTTGGCCGACCTTCTCGACTTCTGCTTCTTTGGAGTAAATGACGGGTCTACATTAAGCTTGTGGACGATGAACTTGGGATCAACCCCGGGCACCTCATACGGGCTCCATGCAAACACGTCTACATTCCGCATTAGAAATAGCAACGTCTCTACCTTATCCTCATCCGTCATACTTGCCCCTACTTGAAAAAACCAGTCAACATCTGGTAGTATCTTCACTCAGATTAATTGTTCGGCATAACTAGCCCCCATTCCCTCTCGGGGATTCTATAATTGCTATGAAGGGGCTTCCACGGTGCTTTCCTTCTGCTCAGCCTGCTCATTCTTCCTATTAATTACGGCCACCGGGCATTGCCTAGCCACTTGCTGGCTCCCCCTTACCACGGTGACGCCCTGCTCGGTGGGAAATTTGACCTTTACATGCAAGGTGGATGGAACAGCCCCCATTGCGTGGATCCACGGCCATCCCAGAATCGCCGTGTATGGAGAAAACGAATTGACCACTATGAATGCTACCATCACCTCCTTACCTTCCATATTTACGGGAAGGGAAATTTTTCCCTCAGGAGCGACCACCTTGCCATCAAACTCGACCAACGGCATATTTTACTTGGATAGGTCTTGGTTTTTTAACCCGAGCCCTTTGAACAGGTCCGGATACATCACATCAGCCCCACCAGGCATTGCCTGGCCACTTGCTGGCTCCCTCTTACCACAGTGACGCCTTGCTCGGTGGGAAATTTGACCTTTACATGCAAGGTGGATGGAACAGCCCCCATTGCGTGGATCCACGGCCATCCCAGAATCACCGTGTATGGAGAAAACGAATTGACCACTATGAATGCTACCATCACCTCCTTACCTTCCATATTTATGGGAAGGGGAATTTTTCCCTCAAGAGTGACCACCTTGCCATCAAACCCGACCAACGACATATCATACTTTGATAGGTCTCGGTTTTTTAACCCGAGCCCTTTGAACAGGTCCGGATACATCACATCAACCCCACTCCCTTGGTCTACCATCACTCTTTTGTCCAAGAAACTGCTTATCCAGGCCGTGACTACCAACGCGTTGTCGTGTGGTTGGACCGTTCCCTCTAAATCAGCATCGATAAAAGCGATGGGCTCCCGTCCAATCTTCATCTTTTTCTCGGGTGATTGCTCTCCTGCGCAGTTTCCCATGGATACTACGGTCAGTACTCCTCTTCTGGCTATAATTGAACCCCTCGGGGCAGCATGGATAACTTCAATCACTCCTAATGGTGGTGGGAGAGGATTTTCCCTTTGTTGAGCACCCTGGCCGATACCCCGATTTCCGGAATCCACCACAAGCTCTTTCAGATATCTTGCCTTCACTAGCTGCCCTAGATGATCTTTCAACACTCGACATTACTTGGTGGTATGACCTTTATCCTTGTGATACGTACAAAACAAGCTTTGGTTCCTCTGAGACGGGTCACCCCCCATCTTGTTCAGCCATCTGAAATACGGCTCGTTCTTAATCCGGTCTACGATCTTGTGCACCGGCTCTTTGAACGTCACATTCACCTCTCCCATTTGTACTTCTGGCTCTTGTATTCTTAGATCCTTTCGGGGCCGGGGCTGAAATCCGGGCTGCCGAGGGCGATTCACTAGCGGGGCCTTACCCTTACTCTGCAGCTGATCATCCTCGAGATGTTTGTACTCTTCAATGCACCTCATTAGCTGCCTCATACCCTCGGGAGGCTTCTTCGTCAGTGATTCCCGTAGTTCGGAGTCCTCAAGGAGCCCCATCCTAAAGGTGCTCACCACAATCTTTTCGTTGCCTCCACCTATCTCATTGTAAAGCTCCTAATACCGACTGGCATAACTGCGAAGGGTTTCCCCAACCCCCATTTTCATAGAAAGCAACGCATCCACCGGTTACGATACCCGGCTACAGGTTACAAACCAGACACCGAATTTTTGGATCAACTCGGCAAAACGGTGAATGGAACCCTTCTGTAACCTATTAAACCATCTCAATGCTGTGGGCCCAAGGCTTGAGGGAAATACCTTACACATTAGCGCATCATTGTGAGTGTGCAGAGACATCATTTGGATATAATGGCTGACGTGTTCCACCGGGTCCGTTTTCCCATCATAGAAATTAAATGGTGGTCGGGTGAACCTATTCGGCATTGGGGCCTGTTCAATGTCATCTGAGAATGGCGACCGAGCAGCTTTTCGTAAGGCGCGACTCATAGCATCTGTGGCTGTATTACGGGGCTGTCGCTCTTCTGGTAATCAGAACCCCGACCTTTATACTCCCTTGAACGTGAACATTCTTCATGCCGACGGGACACTTGTGAATGCGAACGGTCCCGGCGTCTACAGGACTCCCGTGAGTGTGAACAGTCTCGATGTCAATGGGAACCGGACCGATTGGACTCGGTACCATAGTGATCTCCTCCACTCATAAACCCCCCTACTTGGTTATCTTGGTCCCTTCTTCGGTGTCTGCCCCTTGCCTCAAACTCCAAATCTCTTACCAGTCTACACAACCGTTCAAGCTCCTCATCTCTCTCATCCAATTGCCTATGCCCCGAAGCATCTGATACTGTCTGGTTCGTTTGGTACGACCCCTCTCCACGGCCAAACTGTTCTTCCTCGTGTTCATGCTCCCTATCTTCACGCCTTTTTTGCCTTCGCTCTCACCATGTGGATCCTCGAGACGATCCCACTGAACCACTTTCAGCAGAACCTTCTGACCGTTTCTCGGACATCTTCTGGGCGTGAGTCTCGGCTGAACCACGGCTTTGTAGGAGATTCCCACAGACGGCACCAATTGTGCGCACCCCAAACGAGCTTAAAGGTCTGTCTCGCTCTTAGGCTCACAATATACTTATAATGTGGGTTTTGGATTTTCTACTTTGGGTGATTCTAACCTAGAGACCTAGCAATATCTCTCCAACCTTTGTATCACTTTCCTTTCACTCTTTATGACTATTATTCTTGGTTCTAAACTTTCTTCCCAGCCTTTCAACAACCCCCTTCCTTTCCTTAGCCTTACATATTTATAGCCCAAAATTAGTGGAAAAATCATGATTACTCTTATGGCTAGTGGGAGAGGAAGTCCAATATTGTTATTGCTAAGTGGATGTTTAGTTGGGAGTGGGGTGTGGTGAAGGTGGCATTGGAATTGGTTCCCACCTCAGGGGGGGGGGGGGTGATGTTCGGCAGTGGTATTTCTCATGGAGTCGCCGGGAATCCGGGATATGGCCTTCCTGAGCAGTCACACTCGTCGGAGATAGGATGCGTCGGACAACTTCCTAGCCACGGATTAATGAGCATATATTTCAACGACCGGCCTAACGGGTTCTGGGCCAAACATAATGCCATAGGATCTGTGCCCATGACCCTAGTGGGCCTTAAGCCTAGTTTCTGACAGGGGTGTCAGGAACCGTGGGCCATACTGTAGAGCTTGGGTCTAAGGCCCAAATGGCCTTGGAGGCCCGGTGCCGTACACATTGTATATGTATAAAAACTTTAGTGAAGAGAATTGAAGAGGAGTCTCATATAGCCTTTGAACTCTGTGGACGTAGACACATTGTCAAACCACTTTAAATTCCATCTTTTGCCTTTCGCATGATATTTTACATTCGTGTTCTATTTATAAGATATTTTTCCATATGCAAAGGGTAATGTGTTTTGAACCATATATGAAGGTATTCTTTCATGGTATTAGTGACTGATAACTTTGGTCCAGAATGCAATTAAAAAGGCCTGACCTTAGGGCAACATCAGAAAGCAAGTGAAGAAGATATACCGTTTACCAAAAAAAAAAAAAAAAAAAAAAAGAAGAAGATATATCACTAGCAGGACTGTAAAACCCATTACGCAAGGAATATTCTAACGCATTACGGGGGTGGTGTGTACTTGAAGTCGATCTTATTTTGTCTTGATATCAAACAAAGTTGATGGAGGACCCTTCATTTTATACATCAAGACAGTGCTCTCATTATCAATTACTTGCTGATAAGCAATGAACCAAGCCTCTCTTTCTATGATGTCGAAACTATAAAAGCAAAAAAAACCAATTAGATGCTCCTGTATCTGTATGGGACTTGTGGTCACCATGCTTTCATATGTGTCCAAATGAGATTGAGTAGGCATCCTCATCAACTCAGATATTATTTTGCTTTTGTGTTGAATTGAAGAGCTAAGATTGTGATAGTGATGGAACATTGGGAATTAACCTCATCATATCGACACCGCATGCGCTATAAGACTTGTGGATAGCACACGGCCTTTCAAACCATGAATAGTTGAGCATATTGGAATTGTCTTTTGCTATGAAAGAGTTTGTTCTGTAAGATCTATGGAGAAAAATTCAAGCTAACTCTTTTTTTTTTTGGTTGTTGAATAAAAATGGGGTCTTAAGTGTAGACTTATCTAGTGTACTACTGGGGTCTTGCTGCTATCATCGTGGACACAACATATTCGTTGAAGAACCACTACTCGAACCAATTAATTTCTGCCGAACATTAAGTAAAGTAATACGAGGACTCTTACCATTAAACCAGAACTCGTGGTTCAAGATAACTCATTTAGGAATGTAAAAGCAACTGTCTTTAATTTAATTGCTTTTTTTTTTGTGCTGAATTTAATTTAATTGCTTTTGATATGGTTTATTATCTTAGTTCTTACCAATATTCCCATCGCCAATCTTGAAAAATATCGTAAGCATTGGAATATTAAAAAGTGTGCCACATCCAGATAATATTGCTATATTCAGGATCATCACCATGTCAACCAATTGTTGTGGCTGTGAATGATAATATGGTTGAGGATTCTTTGGCTTCATGTAGAACCCTTGATGCGATGTCAACCAAGTGGTTGTGTGCACGCTTTTTTCTTTCTTTCTTAAAGGTAATTAAGCTCACCTAAAAGATCTTAAAGTCTTAAAGTCCTATTCTAGCCTCAAAATTTAATCCTGAGGTATCACAAATGCACCAGAAAAATAAAAAATATGGACCATCAAATGGTCAATTCTGGTTCTTTTTTTAGCATATACATACTTTCCTTTTCTTCCTTCTTATAGCCAAGTTACCAAAATACTATTTTTAAACTAGCAGTGCAATCAATCCATTATTCACGTAGGAGTTTTCCATAAATTAAAAAAAAAAAAAGAAAAAAAAAAAGATAACAACAGAGCCAAAATGACAACATATTTAAAAATATAATGACTTAAATAAAAATTACGAACCAAAATATACCAAAAAGATGTGTTTCAAGCTAACATTTTCTTATGGGCAAAACGATAAATAAATTTTATTGAATACCTTTATATTCAATGGGAAAGAAAAAAGAGATGACATTTTTTAATTAGACAAGAGTCTCTTTCCTTTTAACAAACCTTGCCAATGCTTGGGTTGAACCATAACAACTTTTTTTTTCCCCATAATTTGATAGTTGGGGTGGGAGAATTTGAAACTTAGATGTCTAAGTTAGAAATACAAAATGAAGTCAATTAAACTACAAGACTCTTGACGAACTATTACAACTTAAATGTGAAAAAGAGAAACAAAAACCAAAAGCGCTTGTACAATTTTATCTACTAATCGATTGCTTAATGTCATTCATTAAAAAAAATTCCAGTTTTGTTGGACAACATTGTTCCGACTTGATGAAAGGATTTGATTGGAATGAAATTTTAGGAAATATTTTGTATATTATATTGTTTGAGAGATTAGTAAGAAAACAGAAAATGATTAAATCCATAATCTACAATGTTTGACTTTTGATTGACTTCATGATATTTTGCCATATAAACTTTTCAGTACTCACAATTTTAAACGTTAATATTCTTATAAATACTATTAACAATTACTATAATTATCAAATTTGACATTTAATATTTTCTGTAGGGTTAAGGGCCCAACTCATATATTGGGCCTTGGGCTTTGGCTGAGAGCGTGGTGATCCGAGGACAAATAAATGGTAATGGCTGGGTCAAGCTTAGAATCTCATGAGTGAGGTACGAATGGGAAGGTGGTCCGAGGAGGAATATCTCCTCGGATAAGCTAAGCACAGCTCAAGTGTGTATCCTAATAATCAAGGTGACCTTCCAGGAAGTTCCAATGATAGGGACGTATCTCATAAACGTATAAGAATGATAGGAACTCAAAAATATCTAAGGGAAAGCTGCTACCACCGTATTGAATGCTCTGTAGCTAACTCTCTGGCCGCATTAATGAGGAAATGATCTCTGAACAATACTTTTTCAGCCTTACAACCACCCCCAAAGACTTCTAGAGGAGGCTGATGGGACAAGGATCAGCATAAGCCATCAGCTGTCCACGTGTAGGGTAAAGATGAAAGAAGAGACCTAGTATAAAGGAGAGTGGAGACCCCAAAGGAAAGGGGAGGGAAAAGAAGGAGAAAAAGACTGTAGCAATCAAAATTGTATTAGTAATTTGTTCAATTGATTTATATTAGAACTTACCTCCTCGGACCTTGCCGAGAGTGAATTTATTTGGATCAATCCTTCTTGCTTTTGTTTGATTATCTTTCAAACTCATTCTATCCGTTGTCCAACTCATTAGGGCTTAGTTCTCTAACCCACTCTCTACAAATTTATTGTACTGGCTCACTAGGCCAATATCCCTTTACATTTTGGGTTTGAGCTCCAAAACGTGTCCCCACATTTTCTATACAAACACAATCATTTTTTATTTATTTATAAATATACAAACATAATTATAATACATGTCTATCAAAAAAATTATCATAATTATCAAATTTTATATGTATATACCATATAAAAGACTAAAAGAAAAAAAAAAATCATTTTTCAAAGATAAAATAAAATTTTATTAAAATTTTTTTAATGCTTTACACGGTTCCTAACTAGCAAGTATATAATATTCTTCAAAACTTTGTAAAACGATTCATTCCTCATTAATTGTGTGACATTACACTTTTATTGAAACACAAAAATAATATATGATAGACAAAATAATAAAATGACACTTTCATTTCCTCATTTTATGTAATCCATTCATTTCTTAACTTCCTAACATGTTCTAAACCTTCCTATAATTCTTTTTTTTTTTTTTTTAATCTTTCTTTAAATAAATAAAAAATTGATAAAATAAAAATAAAAACAAAAACAAAAACAAAAACCATGAAGGCTCCTTGCCCATATCTCTAAAACTCTTTTCACAAATAAATGGCGACAATTCTATTCCATTCAACCCGAAAGCGATTCCCAAACCTCAATCATCCACTCTCTCTAAATACACCACTCTCCATTCGCATCATCACCACCACAAGCCCGATACTATGGCCACAGACGCCTCCCCGAAATTTCGGACAGTTCCAAAATCCCCAGAATTCCACACCGAAATATCGGTTTCACCACCAACCCACGACGGCCTCGAGTCCTGGCAATTCATGATCGCCGGTTCCATCGCCGGCATGGTCGAGCACATGGCTATGTTCCCAGTTGACACACTGAAAACTCGGATGCAAGCCATTGGTGCCGGTGGGTCATTTCCGGTTCAACATATCGGAGTCCGACAAGCTCTCGGCTCCATTTTGAAGCTCGAAGGCCTTGCCGGACTCTACCGGGGTATCGGGGCAATGGGTCTCGGTGCAGGACCGGCACACGCAGTGTATTTTTCGGTCTACGAGTGGTGCAAAGAGGTGTTATCGGATGAGAATCGGAATAACTCGGCTGCACATGCAGTTTCGGGTGTTTTCGCCACTGTTGCTAGTGATGCTGTGATCACACCAATGGATGTGGTGAAGCAGAGGTTACAGCTGAAGAGTAGTCCTTATAAGGGTGTGGTTGATTGTGTGAAGAGGGTGTTGACGGAGGAAGGTTTTGGAGCTTTCTACGCGTCGTACCGGACTACGGTGGTGATGAACGCGCCGTTTACGGCGGTTCATTTCGCGACGTATGAGGCGGCGAAAAAAGGGTTGGTGGAGATTTCGCCGGAAAGTACTGAAGATGAGAGGTTGGTAGTTCATGCCACTGCTGGTGCTGCTGCTGGAGCTTTGGCTGCTGCTGTTACAACCCCACTTGATGTTGTCAAAACTCAGTTGCAGTGCCAGGTATATTCATAACCATTAGTATGCACTTTGTAGTTTGTACACACAACGTTCATCGTTTCAAGCATGATATTCAATTTTTTTCAAAAAAAAAAAAAAAAAGATATTCAAATTTTTTTTTTTTTTATTGATATCCATATTTTAAAAAGTGGAATAAGTAATATGTACGGACGATGTGAGAATAAGAATCAATACCTTATAGATAATTTGCTCCGACAGGCATTTTTTTTTTCCCCCTAAACTTACGTATTGAGAGCTTTTTAGAGTAACTGACTAATCATTGGTTAAGTGTAATATCATGTTCCGTATCTTCCAATAATTACATAGGAAAATTTAGGACCTCATGTTATAAATGACAATTAAACCTTAAAACTACTAAACTAACCACGTAAGATTCCACGTAATACGTACTTGTTTTCTTGTATAAGCTAACTATTATTTTTATTTTGGTTCTCATTTTCTTGGCTTCAAAGCCTAATCTAATGGTCCAATTGTTCCCTTAATGTTACCTTGATTATGTGAATATAGACTGCAAAAACATTACACATGACCCCAAATCCCAAATGTTAGTTATAATATCATATTTCACTTGTGATTAATCTCTTATAATTTAATTGGCACATCTCTATGCACTAAATGTTTGAGGATCTATGGAGAAAATGGTTCGAATCGATAGGTTAACTATCTCAAAATATAAAAATAAAAAAGGCTATGATATAGATGTGAGTCATGACTCATGCGACTAATGGTTTGCATGTATTTTCATTTCCTCCTATGTAAGATGAGAGTAGAATTTTATGTCAAGTTGGTGTTGTATTCACCGCTAGATGATGTTGCAGTAATCATAGAGCACTGACCGACTATATTCTAGTTAGTGGGTTTGTAGACCCCTTTCCAACAAGTTACCACCTTTTTAAAAGCGAGAGAAGGTGATGGGGTGGCCAACAATGTTGAAATAATTGTCTCATGATAACTTATTCATTGGTTTTTCGATAAGATTTTGTCCATCAATACCGATATGTCCAAGTTCTTAAACTAAAATGCATTATCAAGTATACCTATAAAAAAAAATGCATTATCAAGTACTGCCAAACAACTGACACTTTTCTTCCATGGTAAAGGGGTGGAGATTTATAAATTCAAGACTCACTAGGTGCATGCATTGTTTATCAATAAAAAAAAATTTCAAATACTAATGGTCCATTTGGATTAAGGGGAAGAGAGGGGGAGTAAAGTAGAGTTGGCTAAAAATAAGCTAATTTTGAGCCAATTCTACTCTACTCTCTTCTACTCTCTTCCACTCCCGCTCCCTCCCCCTCAATCCAAACAGGCCCTAAGAGAAGAGAGAGAGAAAGAGAGCTTGTGTTCAGGTTTTCAAATGCAAGGTTAGATCCATGGAACAAACTTAGCTCAGGCAGCATACATAGATAATTTTTTTGTCAGGTGAATTAGGCCCTCTGCCATTGCATTAGACAAGGCTCTGTGACATGCTGTCTTTGCCAATATAGATTTCTTTCCCAAATCTCAAGTCTCAACTTACATTTTCACTTTTCTAAGTATGTCTTGTTGCACCTTGCATGTTCTAATTAATCTGTGCTGGCTGTAGTAGTTCTTGTCTTGTTCATTCACTAGCTTTTTACTTGACTTTTTCTTGGGGTTGGATAAGATTTGATATGCATATCATACTGTTATTGATTCTCAAGGTCCTCTTCTGATTGCACAGGGCGTCTGTGGTTGTGATAGATTTTCTAATTGTTCGATTAAGGATGTTATAAACAGCATTGTTAGAAAGGATGGATATCATGGGCTTATGAGAGGTTGGGTCCCCAGGATGCTCTTCCATGCACCTGCTGCTGCAATCTGCTGGTCTACTTATGAAGCATCAAAAAACTTTTTTCAACAACCCAATAAGTACTAATTATGTGGGTGGGGGGTCAAAATCACTGTAATATCTGCAGACAGCTCTATTAGGTGGTTACCTGAAAGAAATTGCTCCACCTGTATATAGCTACTGTATTTTGAGTTGCACATAAGCATAAAAGTCTACTGGTGCACAGAACTCCCACTTTTACAGGTCTTAAGAGGCTATTGAGTTACACGTCATCAATTCCTCAAACCCAGCTATTGTTCATATTGATGGTGCTGGTATTCACAAAAGGGATTGGTTACATATGTATATATATGCTACAGATTGTTGAGCCCAGCTAGATCAAACACTTTTTATACCATGTATCATTCAAGGAAGGAATACTGGTTACTGTATTTTCCAATTGTATATTTGGCTCTTTGCCATCAGATGTGGAACTTCTAAACCATATTGCCCCAGTGATGCCGTTAATTTTGGAGGTTGACATGTTGTTGGGTCATATTGGGTGTAGAATTTTATCATGTACTTTTTAATTCTACCTGGAATTTTATGAATGTAAAAAGTTCCACTATTTTTAATTCTAGTTTACCTTTTCAATTGATTATGATATTATTGCTATTCTTTCCTTTTTCAACATTTTTCATGGAAAAGAAATTTTTTTGCATATGACACGAGAAGGTATCTCATGCATCCAGTATATATAGCGTCCCTCTCAAAGCTGGTAAGTTCTACATAATTGTGGGGTTCACTTGTTATGAGAGGAATGCTACATATGTCGAATGCATAAGATAATTATTGTTAAGATACGGTAATCACACTAATCATAATATTTTTATTAAAATATGTTAGGAGAAGTAGAAGAAACAATTATCATCAAGATAAGATTTGGACTGCTTAAGGAATCATAAAAGTTTTTATTATCGAATAACAAATTTAGTTTCAAGTCTCCCTTGTAACAAAAGAGAAGCCTATTGGTGTCTATTCAGCAAAGTAGAATGAAACGCATTGTTTCTAGAATTAGCATACATTGATTCCAACTCATAAGCACGGTTCTTTGTTTTCCAAATTAGTGGGTAAAATGATAGTTCCCTCGAATAGATGTTAGTTCTAAATTCTAATTCTGGAATGTAGGAAACTACCACTTTCTTTTCTCATTTTTCTTCCAATTGAAAATCCACCAAATTGTATACAAATTCAACGGAATTTATAGTCTTAGAGGAAAAAGAATGGCCAAATTTACATAATGTTGTCCCTAAACTTTTGTTATATTGTGAGTTTCTGATAATATGCTGTAGCTATTGAGGCAATTCCCAATAGGTAACGTTCAATATGGGTCAAGCATCGACAGAGAGTAAAAGAATCAAGAACAGCATAATTCGAAGAGAATCTAACCAATCTATCCAGTATATTCTAGTTCAATATCTCTCTCAAGAAGCACCAGTGGTCTAGTGGTAGAATAGTACCCTGCCACGGTACAGACCCGGGTTCGATTCCCGGCTGGTGCAACGTATTTTTTACCTTTTTGGCAAATTTTAACGATCAACTGCAATTTGGAATATGGGTTATCCTCGACCATCTATGTCCACAGGATTCATTTGTTTTTGTTTTGTTTTTAATAAGAGGGAAGAGTTTTGAGCTAGACATATATCTGTAAATCTTGATTCCAGACTGAGCCACTCTACAAGTTAAATGAATAAAATAATTTTAGTCAATATTTCCAAATGGATAGGATTAACTACTATGGTGTAACCTTTATTTTCTTTTGCAATATACTTATATAATAATAATATATTATAAAATTTGTAAATTAAATAGTGCATATGTTATTTAGAAATAATTTTTTATTTTTATAAGTTTTATGTAATGGAATATATAATATGTCTTGCAATATGTTTTACATTCAACAACAATACAATAAATGTTACACTTTAATTTTTAGTTATTACTAGTCGCAAACCCGCGCAAATATGATATGATTATTTTTTATTGGATAATTATTGAATTAATATATTAGATTGTATATTTTTTAAAATTTAATATGTGTTATTTGAAATTATGTTTTAAATTAGAAGTTTTTTGTAGTGTAACAAAATATATTTTGTAGTCAGATATTATATATAGTGAGATATGTATGAAAACACAATGCAATAATTTTATTTTATTTAAAAAAAAAATTGATAGTGTGAGAACAATCAGGCCAAGTTGTAACTATGTATAGTTATATACTTTGTTTATTATTATACAAATGTATGCAATTTAACTCTTATAGATATATTTTTCTTCAAAACATAGATCCACGTCTCTATCTTCCTCACAATTGAAACTAAGTGAAAAAGTAAATAAAGATAACTATGAAATAGATCATTATCAATAAATCATATATCATAAAGTGGAAATATAAAATAAAATAAAATGCAAAAAGAAAAAGTTCCTTAAGTATTTATACATAAAAACATTAATAGCTTAATGATGCTATAAAGTAAATTATATTTTATCTTATTTTATTTTTGGCATTTTCAATAAAGATGATCAACTAAGTAAAGTAAAAGCTTACCAAAAAATTTCATATTAACTAAAAATTTGATGGTGGAGATGCTAATTATTTGTAATAAAATTACCAAAATAAAAATAACAAATAGATTTGAGAAAAACACATAAAATTTCTAAAAGTAATTTTACCAAACACATGGGATGCAACAATACAAAATTACTACACTGAATATTTTTTGACTTTTTTGATACTCTACAAATAAAAAAACTTTATTAACTTTTTGTCACATTATAGACTATAGAGCGTTTACAAAATAACAAAAAGTCAAGGAACTTATAGCAAAAGATTTTCTATACAAAATTCTAGTGAAAGGGAGACTAATTACACCCCCCCCCCCCCCCCCCCCAGTTTCTTCAAGACATAAGGGATTATAAAAGACCATACATCATTTGTCTACCCTTTCCTCTTTCTCAAATTCACATTACCAAAGAAGTATATGAAGCTAAAAACATTGTAAATACATCTCTATTCTGTAGAAGGTCATTGGTAGGCACATTCAAATTCGTAACCATGTATATTTTGTTTTGATATAAACTCAAATTTCTATTTTTTTTAAAATACTACGTATTAACATTTGTAATGAATATTAAACATGTGCATATATCCACTAAAATGATAATGAATTTCAATTTTAACAATTACTTGAAATTAGAAAGAAGAAAATAAAAAGTTGAAATCAATTTGGGTAGCTAAATAATCAAATATTTGCATTTAAAACAAATGAATAGTAATATGTTGAATAGTAATGGAGTGCATTAACATGTTTGTTCATTAACTATATTTAATTATTTTATATAAAATAAAATAGAAAAATCATAAAGAAAAATGTTTTTTTATTTTTTTTTAAAATATGACGTAACTGGTGAGGTGGCTCAACAGGAATACAACAACATTAAGTTCTACTTCTCAGCTTTTAGATATATATAGATATAGATTATATGAATTTTTAATGCTAGTCCACCAATGGACCCAAGAGGAAAACTAGAAGAAAAAGAATATAAAAATAAATGGGCAAAACTTAGATACAGTATTTTAGGTTCTTTATTTAAAATTTTGACCCCTGTCCAATTTAATAAACCAAATAAACAGCGTTAAAACTAAATTTTCTTTTCTTCCTTCCTTTTGCTGTTCCTGCAAACGTATTCTCTTCCAAACCACCCATGACCCTTCTCTTCCAAACCCAAAACCCATGGCCAAAATGGCCAAATAGCCATAAAATTGTAAGTATATAGTTAGTAGGCTTAGTTTGCAAACATAATAGTTTTCTAGCATCTTGAGCGTAAAAAACTCGATTTTGGTCTATAAATCGACTCTTACAGACTTGATTTTCGTCCTCTGATCTGCCATTATTTTCCTAGTTGGAAATCGAGTCTCTAAGACTCGATTTACAAACCAAATACACAGCGATCAGATCAAAAGAGAAAGAATCAGATCTGCCCAGAACATATCAAGAACCCAGAGAAAAAAAAAAAAAAAAAAACAGAAAGAGAAAGAGAGAAGAACCCAGAACAGAAGAACCTGGATCGGTCGGAGAAGAACCCAGGCCGCACGGCGGACCGCGCTGCCTGGCCTGGGTCGCGCACCTGCGCGCGCGGACTGGCCTGGGTCGCGCGGTCCGCCGTGCGGCCTGGGTTCTTCTCCATCTCTTTCTGGATTTTTTTTTTTTCCTATGGGTTCTTCTGGATCTGGCGCGCGCGACCCAGGCCCTCGCCGGTGCGCGACCCAGGCCAGGCAGCGCGGTCCGCCGTGCGGCCTGGGTTCTTCTCCATCTGTTTCTGGTTTTTTTTTTTTTTTTTCTCTGAGTTGATTTATAGACCAAAATCGAGTCTTTTAGACTCGAGATGCTAGAAAACTATAATCTTTGCAAACTAAGCCTACTAACTATATACTTACAATTTTATGGCTATTTGGCCGTTTTGGCCCAAAACCCATATTTCCTTCTTCCTTCTTTTTCCTGTACCTGCAAACGGCTTCTCTTCCAAACCCAAAACCCAAAAAAGAAAAAAAAAAAATCTCATATCTCTCTCTCTCGGTGTGTTTTGGATCCACTGATGGTTTGATAGGAGGGTCTATGAAGGTGTTGATTATGTCGTCTAATGCATTGAAAATCAGTGCTGGCACTGATGGCTCTACTTTTCTCTTTGTTGATTGTAAAGAATTTGAAGATGATGATCTTATGGAGGATGGGGTTTGGGACGTTGTTTTTGGAGGTGGGGTGGTTGAAGTGGAAATGGGTTGTGTAGTTTTTGTTGTTGGAGCTTTTCTGATTTATGATTCTTTCTTTTCTGATCTATGACTCTTTCTTCTTTTCTGATCTATGATTCTTTCTTTCTCTCTCTCTCTCGGTGTGTGTGTGTGTGTATCTGTTTCCTTTCTTTTTTTTCTGATCTATGATTCTTTCTTTTCTGATCTATGATTTTTTCTTCTTTTTTGATCTATGATTCTGTGGAATCTGAACGGATCAGATCTGATCAGATCGTAGCTTCAAGTTCAAGTGCCATTTTTTTTGTTTAAAACCCAGTAGATTTGGCTTTTATTTTTTGATCTTTCCTGTTTGGTTACTGAGAAAATGAGGAAGAAGGGTCCCTTTTTTTGGTTTGAAACCCAGTAGAAAATGAGGCAACTGGAGATTTGAAGCTGTGGGTTCTCGCAGTACAGGGAAAAAAAAGGAAGAAGGAAAAAAGAAAAAAAAATTAAGCCGTGGGTTAACGCCGTTTGTTTGGGTTTGGGATGTCAAATTGGACAAATGTCAAAATTTTAAATAGGGAACCTAAGGTATACATAAAGTACTGTACCTCAGTTTTACCCTAAATAAATAAATAAATAAGTCCAAATTACAATTAGAATAGTCACAATTCACAAAAAAATAAAATGAGAAAATCTTGTTACAAGCTTGATATGTACACACTCTTTGAAATCATGTTTTCAATACACGATTTCAGTTGTGGCCGTGTGTGTATAGTGAATATGCATTAACAAGTCTGTAATAATCACTACCCAAACCAAAATATGTTAGTCAAATGTAGTTCGTGCTGTTCATCGGGTTCAAGTTCATATTGGTGGCAGTCTTGCAGGGGTTGAAAAGACCATCACCTTTCACCTAGTGCTTAAAAGAAATGCTACCCCCTCTCTGCCTTGACCTATTCTGAATTAGCCTTATCTCAGAATAAAAACGCAAAAAGAAAACATAAAATACATTTTACGCAATAAAAAAATATCCACTGCATCACAGCCATTGAACTTCCACAGGAGGAAACATTTATGGTTTGATTCAACAGGTCTTCCTCCTTACAATGAAGGAGGCATGAAATACAGCCACAGCATATGAACATATTACCACACAAGCATGTTCTGCTTTAGAACTTATCTATAGTTACACCATCTCTAAGAACTTCATAAGCCTCTCTACTCCTGCTTTTCTTCATACCGGCTGTGAAATGTAGCTTTGATCCATCAGATGAAATAGCGGTCACTTTTACCCATATCATCACCTTTGTCTTAATCCCATTTATGTCTGTTAGCTTTCCTTTTTCCAGATACCCGGAAACGATGGTGGAAAAACGCAACACAGATGAGTCTTTGTAGCCCACTTCACAGACCGCTGGTATGTAGACTATAAGCTTCCCTGTTGCTTCAGTGAACTCATAGTTTGTGGCATCACGAGGGAAGATTCCTACAGCCATGTCATACTCCTTTAACAGTTCTGGCAATGGCTTTTGCATTTTTCCTGCACAGAAAATATTGACAACAGGTTAGAGGAATGTATGGCAATGTTAAATGCAGAATGGGTTTTAGGAAGTAAAAATTCTGTTTTATAAAGTCCCTAGCACAGCAGTGAAGAATGCATTCACATATATCCTAAATCCTAATCTTACCTCCTGAATTTCATCAATGTCAAATCTGATATCACACTGCTCTTCTTTGATGTTCTAAAAACATTAGAATTACCAAGAAAGGGAATCTAGTTTGTCTATGGAGACTTCAAAGAATTAGAGAATATGAAAGCCTTGGCTTAGACACAAAATAAATCATGTTGTAAGTGACAACTGAAACACCAATCTTCATCACTGAACAAATTGTATACCAATATGCCAGTGTTCTAGTAACTTAATTTGTAGCAAAATCAACAATATTCACAGAGTTAATTTATAGAATAAGAAAAGTATATATCTTTTACATACAAAGGAATAAAAGAGTGCAAATGATGTACAGAGCACAAACCTTTGAGTTTATTAACCAACCATTTTGTACCTCCTTCAATACTGGTCGACAGAGACTGATGGCAGTAGAAAAAATGTCAGTAAGAAGTATACCTCAAATAAATCAAGCAACAACATTAGTGTGCAAAATAAGAAGCTGTATGCGCTTGGCCATGTCTTAACATGCATCATTGGTGCATGTAAACAAATCTTTTTTCAAGCTAATCCAGTTAAACATTTTACCAAAGTTGATGCTGGCATCACCCATGGATATGAAATTGTGTTTAACTGAAACTTTTTTTCATCAGTATGTTTAATTGAAACTTAGAAATAAAAGCTTAGATTGAACCGAGAGAGACACAGAAAGATTGAAGCTCAACCTTGGTTCATGGAAACTTTTGTATCTTTTACTTCTCATGTTTGGTGTATTATAGTCATTCTCTATTATTTTCACATACTGATTTATTTTTTAATTTCTCGAGAAAACAAGCAATGATCATATCCAGAATGAATTTCATATATAGAAACAAAGCTGTATTTGTCTATATGAAAATGAAAAAGAATTAAACACATTGCATTCCTAAGCACATGGATGCATCTGACTGGGACCTTCATCCGCCAATGGTGCACCGAGAAGATCACCAGAGCACTGCTCGTAAAACAATATAATATGAAAGGCAACGATAAAATTAGAGTGATTCATTCACTTCATTTCAGTCCCACACCTAATTTCGAAACTTTTGCCAAGTGGTACATGAAGGCGAAGCACATTGCACAACAAAACAAGGAAAGAAACCCCGGGATCCTAACTACAATGTAAATGGAAACACTCATTTCAAACCCCCCCACAACTAATGCCTCATCCAACATCCCATTGCTACAAGTAAACACCTGTAGACATCAAATTAAAATCCTCTATCGTTCTTAGGGTAACTCGAGAACATGACGTTCTTGAAATCCTATCCATCTCCGTCGTGAAACGAGTGGATCAGATTTTGCCATATCATCAGCATTTAAACAAACATTGACTAACACGGCTTTGGTATCTATTACAGCCGACGTGGCAAAATCCAATCAACTCATTTCACGATGAATGGAATGGAATCTTAATCCAAATTTTATTTCCTTATTTATTTAAAAATTTAATACATAGAAATTATAATTTTTTTATTATTAAAAAAAAAATACCCATCTTCCAGCAATATCACATTAGTATAAAAATTGACCTAAATGTTAAAAAGATGTAGCTAGACTGAAAACAATTTGTGCATAGAGGTTACCAAAAATGTGATAAATCACATTGATCTACAAATTTACGTTATTTGAATTACTATCCCATAAATTAAAATCTAGTGTTAAGTATCAAAT
Organism: Quercus tomentella; assembly: GCA_028535165.1. NCBI lineage: Eukaryota > Viridiplantae > Streptophyta > Magnoliopsida > Fagales > Fagaceae > Quercus > Quercus tomentella. The sequence continues at coordinate 15,806,436 of JAPQVY010000012.1, forward strand.
TCAAACTACCAAACCATTTCCCTAAACAGAAATCATTAAAAACCCTAATTTAATTAACATTTCTTCAAGCAGATCGCTATTATAACAGAAATTTAAACAAAATCACGAATTCAATTCATAGAGAGAGAGAGAGAGAGAGAGAGAGAGAGAGAGAGAGCTCACGTTGATATCATCACCGACGGAGTTGATCTCCTTGTTAGCTCTCTGGCTGAACCAGTACGAGCCGACCTTGTTCATTATCTGATCCATGGCGTTGATTTGAGCTGTTCGATTTTTCTGATCTCTCTCTCTCTCCTCTTTTTTTTGCTTAAGAGGGAAGGAAAATTTCTAGAGAGAGAGAGAGGTCGTGTCGTTGTATCCTCTGCGCGGACTGGTCAGAAATTATCACCGCTTGTTTTTCTCTTCCAAATGATGAATGTCTTGGCCAATCATATAATGCTACGTCGAAATTGTCCTTTTTTCAATATATCCACCACGATTTTTTTTTTCCCCATAATAATACTAACTCAATTATTATAACAAGGGAGGTGCAATGCGGTGCGGTTTTGGGTCATTTTTAGTACCGTACTTTACGATGCGGTTTAGCTAAAATTATAATTGCACCGTACTTTATTTTTGCGGTCATATGTGCGGTGCGGTGTGGTGCGGTTTAGAGTTTAGCCAAAACCATAACCGCACCGCACCTCATTTTTGCAGTCACCTACTATGTATAAGATGCAGTTTGAAGTCGGTATATTTTTAAAATTTTGGGCTTTTCCTACTCAGCCCAAAACTAATTTTTTCCTTTTTTTGGACCAAGTTTTAAATTATTGAGTTAGTTTTTCTTTATTTTGGATTGGCAGTCACATATGCGATACTATGTATAAAATGTGGTTTAAAGTTGGTATAGTTTTCACTTGCTAGGGTTATTAAACTTTTTTTTTTTTTGAAAACTAGGGTTGTTAAACTATTAATAATATATTTAATATTAAAAATAAATAAATATATTAATTTGTGCGTTTTCTTATTATAAAATCGCAAACCGCACTGCATCATGCGGTGTGGTGCGGTGCGGTGCGGTGCGGTGCACTATTACTTGTGGTGCGGTGTGGTTATGCCATTTTGCGGACGGTTTTGGTGCGATTTTTGCGGTTTGTGCAGTTTATGCAGTTTGGTGAACAGCCCTAAGGGAGAGAAAGAGGATATAATTTTCGGTTCAATTCTTATATACTTAATGATAATAATAATAATAATTGTAAGGACTCAAAATGTGACGATCCCAAATAATACGGGTTTCGCACGTAAAAAGGCCCTAACAATATGATTTATAGAGCGTGGGTTTGAAAGGCTAGGCCTTGATCGCTAGACGGTGGTTAGTAGTGGTGTTCATACAAAAATAGGTCGTATTCGCTTGAGGAGTCGTTCTCCTTGATACGGTCTGGGAAGCTCTGGTTTTTGGCCTTTTTTTCCCAACCCCTTTCCTGGATTGCTTATTTCTCCTTTTATACTAGTTTGTATCTCTTATCCAACGTCCACGTGTAGGTTCGACCTTCCAAGACTGATACTTGTCCCATCAGCCCATACCCAAAGTGGTTGAGGGTGGTTGTAAAAGCTGAAGAGCATGGTTTTGTCAGGTGCAGAGTATTCAATGACAGTAATGGCAGCTTTATCTTTGTCCTTGGTCGCCATACTGTCCAGCGATCATTTCTCTATCAACATGGATATTTTGGGTTTCTTTCTCAAAACTATGCCTATACCGCTCTTGCCCTTTTTTTTAAGAGGACCTCGGGAATGCCAAGGACAGAATCATCCTCGGCTACATTTCAATTACTACTTGGACTTCCATTATGTATCCTTGGTTATATCCCTCCCTGGCTCAGGCCTTAGGCCCCAATGTAAAAATGGGCCAGGGCCTCAAAATATTGGGCCCCACAATAGCCCCTCAAAATCCTGCTGTCGGATCTCTTGGTCGGAGAGGAGGGTTTTGATGATGCCAGACCTTTACTACAGTTCGTTTAGCTTTGCCCTTCATTAATGTTGGCATCTCTTCATCTGCTTAGGAAACGCGCCGGGTTAAGAGACATTCTTCTAGATTTACACACGATGTGCTCCCACCGTTTCAGGGTACAAGGCACGTCCTTAATAAATTCCATTTGCGAGGCCAATCAAATTTGACAGTTATAGATGACATCGGGGAGTTGAACAGACGCTATATCCTTTGTAACTCTTCTTGGAAATTTGTACGGATTAAATGCTACTGGGCTTACCTTCCATATAAGAAGCCAGATGAGAGGGTATTCCTTCGCATAAAGACCCTTTAACCTTTCTGAAACCTTAAACCTCAAGTTGTGCTCAAAGTTTTCCTTACCAGCACAGTCAAATCTTATAGTGTGATATATCTGAGGTGGAAACGGGGATGAAGGGACCACACCCTTTCCAAAAGCACCGTGTCCCTCCAAAGCTTAAGATGGCTCGGTCAGGGCAGGGTTGGCAGAGACTCAAGATATTTCTCATCCTCTTTTAGCCAAAATCCGAAGCAGGAACTAATCACATCAAGTTTTTGGTGCGATCGAGCTAGGGTTGCTCATTATCAGTACCACCCGCTCTCCTATGAGCATAGCTAATATGGCACCAGCGGGTTAGGAGTCAGGGTTGATGCAGGGACTAAGTCTCCCTGCTTCTTCCTCTCTTCCTTCACTGGTGCCTCCTTTCGCCTCCTCTTCTTCTTCTTTCCCATCACCAGATCCATCCTGGTGCTTTTCCTTCTTCCTCTTCTTTTCCTCTTCCACCAAGGGAGGTCTTCCTCTCAATATGGGTGCTATTGGGGCAGAATTTGGAAAGACTTCAGAGCAAAGTTTAAAAAGACTTCTAGTCGTTTGTTTGTTTTGTTGTTGTTTTTTTTTTTTTTTTTATTTTATTGCTTTTGCAGTTCGTTTTCTGTATAGGCTTGTTTAAGCCCCTCATTGTACATTGTACGTTGTACTGCTTCTTTACATCAATAAAAGTTGATATTGTCTTATTCTATATATTCTTTCTTTCCTACAGTGGTTATGCCATAAATAGATGTACGATCATATAATTTTCTTTCATGTTCTGAACGATGCTTAGGGCAGAAACCCATATTAAGAAAAAGATATCATTCTGAACTTATTAAAACTATTCGGCACAATAATGCCGACATGAAAAAGCAATATCTAGGGCAGAAACCTTTATTAAGAAAGAGATATTATTCTGAGCTTATTAAAACTACTCGGCAGAATAATGCCGACATGAAAAAGCAATATCTAGGGCAAAAACCCTTATCAAGAAAGAGATATTATTCTGAGCTTATTAAAACTACTCGGCACAATAATGCCGACATGAAAAAGCAATATCTAGGGCAAAAACCCTTATGAAGAAAGAGATATTATTCTGAGCTTATTAAAACTACTCGGCACAATAATGCCGACATGAAAAAGCAATATCTAGGGCAAAAACTCTAATTAAGAAAGAGATATTATTCTGAGCTTATTAAAACTACTCGGCACAATAATGCCGACATGAAAAGGCAATATCTAGGGCAAAAACCCTTATTAAGAAAGAGATATTATTCTGAGCTTATTAAAACTACTCGGCACAATAATGCCGACATGAAAAAGCAATATCTAGGACAAAAACCCTTATTAAGAAAGAGATATTATTTTGAGCTTATTAAAACTACTCGGCACAATAATGCCGACATGAAAAAGCAATATCTAAGGCAAAAACCCTTATGAAGAAAGAGATATTATTCTGAACTTATTAAAACTACTCGGCACAATAATGCCGACATGAAAAAGGGTTGCATACCCCCAAACTAACCGAGAGGGCAGCTGGATGCTCGGTGCTGTGCAAGAGGTAATCATCCGAGGATGTGTAACCCGAAAGGAACAGCCCATGCGAGTCGCCAAGTACCAGGGTGCTTCGCCACCTTCCAAACGACCCTCATAGTCCTAGTTCTTTTCAGCATCCGGTCTAAGGACCGAGGTGCGATCATACCGAACTTAAACGCTCATTTTCACCAGTTCCCTTAAAACTGAGGATCTGAGGAGAGGTCGGGACCTTCATTCCGTTGAGGACGTAATCCAATTCTTAGCAGATAATCATCCTATAGGACTGAGCAATCTAGAATTCTCTTTAAATGGTTGGTTTTTCCATAGGTTTGAGTCTAAGGACTATGCAATACCTAGGTTCTGTTCAAAACTTGGATTTTCCATCTCATGTACTTGGTTTCCCCATAGGTTTGAGCCCGAGGACTATGCAATACCTAGGTTCTGTCCAAAACTTGGATTTTCACTCTCCTGTACTTGGTTTCCCCATAGGTTTGAGTCCGAAAACTATGCAAGACCTTGGTTCTGTCCAAAACTTAGAGTTTTAATCTCATGTACTTGGTTTCCCCATAGGTTTGAGCCCGAGGACTATGCAATACCTAGGTTCTGTCCAAAACTTGGATTTTCCATCTCATGTACTTGGTTTCCCCATAGATTTGAGCCCGAGGACTATGCAATACCTAGGTTCTGTCCAAAACTTGGATTTTCACTCTCCTGTACTTGGTTTTCCCATAGGTTTGAGTCCGAGGACTATGCAATACCTAGGTTCTGTCCAAAACTTGGATTTTCACTCTCCTGTACTTGGTTTCCCCATAGGTTTGAGTCCGAGGACTATGCAAGACCTTGGTTCTGTCCAAAACTTAGAGTTTAATCTCATGTACTTGGTTTCCCCATAGGTTTGAGCCCGAGGACTATGCAATACCTAGGTTCTGTCCAAAACTTGGATTTTCCATCTCATGCACTTGGTTTCCCCATAGGTTTGAGCCCGAGGACTATGCAATACCTAGGTTCTGTCCAAAACTTGGATTTTCACTCTCCTGTACTTGGTTTTCCCATAGGTTTGAGTCCGAGGACTATGCAATACCTAGGTTCTGTCCAAAACTTGGATTTTCACTCTCCTATACTTGGTTTCCCCATAGGTTTGAGTCCAAGGACTATGCAAGACCTTGGTTCTGTCTAAAACTTAGAGTTTTAATCTCATGTACTTGGTTTCCCCATAGGTTTGAGCCCGAGGACTATGCAATACCTAGGTTCTGTCCAAAACTTGGATTTTCATGTAGTTGGGGGATATTAGCCCCTTGGCCCAGGTGTAGGACATTGGTTTGGGGGGATTAGCACCTCGGCCAAGCCCCTAGTGAAAAACGCAGCCCCTAGTGGAACTTTAGGTTAGGGCGCTACAACGGGCTGTTGGAGGTGATGGGGGGACTTGCTCGACCCACCGCCTGTGCCAACACACAAGCCTTCCCACAGACGATGCCAATTGTAAGGACTCAAAATGTGACGATCCCAAATAACACGGGCTTCGCATGTAAAAAGGCCCTAACAATATGATTTATAGAGCGTGGGTTTGAAAGGCTAGGCCTTGATCGCTAGACGGTGGTTAGTCGTGGTGTTCATACAAAAATAGGTCGTATTCACTCGAGGAGTCGTTCTCCTTGATACGGTCTGGGAGGTTCTGGTTTTTGGCCTTTTTTTCCCAGCCCCTTTCCTGGATTACTTACTTCTCCTTTTATACTAGTTTGTATCTCTTATCCAACGTCCACGTGTAGGTTCGACCTTCCAGGACTGATACTTGTCCCATCAGCCCATACCCAAAGTGGTTGAAGGTGGTTGTAAAAGTTGAAGAGCATGGTTTTGTCAGGTGCAGAGTATTCAATGGTAGTAATGGCAGCTTTATCTTTGTCCTTGGTCGCCATACTGTCCAGCGGTCATTTCTCTATCAACATGGATATTTTGGGTTTCTTTCTCAAAACTATGCCTATACCACTCTTACCCTTTCTTTTAAGAGGACCTCGGGAATGCCGAGGACAGAATCATCCTCAGCTACGTTTCAATTACTACTTGGACTTCCATTATGTATCCTTGGTTATATCCCTCCTCGGCTCGGGCCAGGGGCCCCAATGTAAAAATGGGCCAGGGCCTCAAAATATTGGGCCCCACAATAATAATAATAATTTTATGATGATGATGTTTTGTTTTGTTTTTATTGTTGTCTTAAATAAATTTTAGGGTACAATTTTTATTTTATTTTTATAATGGTTGAATTAATATGATATGTTGTAATTAGGGAATAATAAAAATAGTTAAATGACAAGTCGGTATAAAAGCAAGTTAACAGCAACTTAGCATTATAATGTAGATTTTTAATTATCTCAACGTAAAGTCTATTGTCCTCAAATAAAATATCTAAGTTCATATCTTATTTATATTTAAAAAAATCCATTTATAATTTCTTTAAAAAAAAAAAACAAACGATTTAAGTGTTTTGGTTTGAAGATGAAGCAATCATATGAAATTAATGCCATAGGTTCAATTTCTATCATATGTATTAAAAAAAATTTAATTAACACATCTATTGAAAAAAATGCTCTTCTCCTTTTGATATTGATGCATTTCATAGTTTAGATTAATTATTACGAATAAAAAATGTGATATTCATAGCACATCATTTATAATTTTAAATGACATGAGCACTCGATAAATAAAATCTTAATTATGAAATGAATTCTCTCATTTTCGTGGACACTCAATAAATAAAATCTTAATTATGAAATGAACTCACTTATTTTCAGTGAAATTGAAAGGAATCTTGTTCTATCTCAATAAGGAGTTCAAGCATTAGTCTAGAGGTTTCAACACCCTCTATGGTGTGCGATGTTTGAGATTCAAAGTTTCGAACCCCACTTCCTCCCTTTACTTAGGGTACGTTTGGTACACTGAATGAGAATTACAAAAGAAACTGTAATTTTTATTACTAGGAATAAAATGTGTTGTAATTTAATAACTAAACATATTCATTAGTTTGGTTGTAAGTTATAACATTAGAATGAAACTTAACATCTATTTTAGGAAATTTCTTACTCATACAATTATATTTCCTTAAAAATTGTTATTTTTAAATTTAAGAGAGATATGTGTTATTTTTTATGATTTTTTATTTTTATAATTGTTAGATGTATATGGAAAGTTTGTTTACTTGGAAATATATTAAGTTTTGAAATTATTGCACTTATTAAGGAATAACTAATACAACCTTTTAAAGAGGAATAGTTATTCCTCATTTTGAAGAATAGCTATTTATGAGGAATGATTATTTCTTGTAATAAAAATATAACCAAACTAAAGAATAACTAAATCATAAAAATAACTATTACATTACAGCGCTTATTACAGTCTACCAAACATGCTCTTATTTACCAAAAAAAAAAAACACCTTTAACATTTTAATAAGTAGTGAAAAAGTGGTGTTCTTAAGATTAATTTTGCTTCTCTCTCTTAATTTAATTAACTAGAGAAAAAGTAGAGGATGATAAGCTCTATAAACAATATTCAAAACCATCCAAAAGGAGCATTTCTTTTTTTGTATTGGTAGCTTATAAGGCTTTTCTTTTTTTGTTAATATATATATATATATATATATATATATATATATATATATATATATTAACAAAAACTTTGGTTTGGTTAAAAGCTAGTGGTTTGTAATGAAAGACGTTCAAACACAGCTTTGAAAAAGAGAGAATCGTCCATTATCAAATGTGAAAGACATTGAAAGTTTCAAACAAGCAATATTTTCGTGATGGAACTAAAAGAAGGTTCCTAGAAGAAAATGTCACGTTTTTTTTCTATTCCTTATTATATATATTGGTCTAAAAAAGCACAGTTGTTTGGTATTAGATTCTTCCTAGAATTCCTATCTATATTCTCAAAACAAAGACAAAACAAAAAATAAAAAAAGAAAAAGAAGAAGAGAGTTATTTCTTTCATAGTTTGTGAATTCCAGGCCTGAGTTCTCTTCCACAGGATTGAGATTTTAATTAGTAGGTAAAATGCCTTAATTTATGTAATCCAATGTATGTTGTGGTTCTAATAAAGCTTAACAACACGCGTGTTTTTTACAAAGTAGAACAAAGAAGAGAGAGAAATAGAGGAAGACCATTTTTTTTAGGACATCAATGTTTCATCTTATCCATTAAGTGACAACTCAATAAATTATATTATGCACATAATGTTAAATAATTTAATAAATCATGTGGTTTATATAATAGTTAACAGTTAACTAACACACATGGATTATTATTTTGAGAAAAAATCTATCCTTTTATTTAAGCCATCCATTCTTTCTTTTTTTTAGTAAATCCGGATAATATTAACAGAATCAACAACAACAAAATTCAGAAAACTACTTACCTACACTTCCGATAATACAAACCTACAGTGTCATAAAACAAAAGCAAACATAAGTCCATTCTTTGCTTAAACTGCCTTCCCGTGCTTGCATGAGAGGTCATTTCATTGGTCAGTGTCCATATAATCATAATCATATATGGGAAAGAAATTAAAGAAAACAATCAGTACGGTTTTGGAATCTTAGCTATATATACCAGACAACCTATATACAACTGTATCGACTAGAGGAGAGGACTCTAAGATCAGTTTCCATGGTCCAAGAATACGACACTGTCCAGTAATATCTGGGGAAGCATCTTTTTTTTTTTTTTTTTGAGAAACAACTGGGGAAGCATCTAAGTCCATTGAATCAAAGGCATGCATATATATCTGCACATTGCCAGTCATTAGACAACGTAATGTATAGTGTTTGCTGAATCACTAGGTAGTTGGTACAGGAGCATCAGCATATATATTTTACTCTCTTTTTTACTTTTTTGAGTCTCTTGAGCCACGAAAGCATATATGCCTTTCTAGCTAGCTAGCTTAATGCATTTGATTGGGTTATGTACTTCAATGCTTGAATATAGCAAAGAGAACGTCTATCCGAAATATCAATGTTAGTGTCTAAGTTCAACGTATCTCTATTATTGTACTTTCCGTATTATTGTACTATAGTATATAAATACCCCTTTTGTACAGTTTAAGAGTGCAATACAGAATAAAATATTGATTTTTGATTACATGATATCAGAGTTAAGATTATGAATGAGACCCTTGCTCTCTTTTGCATTCCTTTTATCTTTTCTAGTGTTCTACTTTAGTAGCGTCTTCCTCCGATAACAATGCATTTACCACTGGTTGAGCATGGTTTGTACATTTTTTTTTTTTTTTTTAGTTGGTAAATCCGAATAGCATTAACGAATAGAATTAACAACAATAGAATTCGATGACTACGTCTTTCATAATACAGACCCATATTGTTATAAAACAAAAGCAAATATAAGTCTACAAACGGACTATCAAAATACATAATATCTTGATCTAGAGTTGGACCTTTTCTAGCCGAGGCATCAACACACTTGTTTGCTTCATAGAAGCAGTGACTCATCTTCACTTAAGGAATCTAATTAATGAGAGTCCTGCAATCCAAGATAAGATAAACATGATATAAACTGCTACTATACTCCTCAGCTATCCAACCAAACACAATTTTAACATCTAATTCAATTTTCACTACCTCTAAATTCAAATTTATATACATTATAAACCCTTCCCTTAGAGCCCACAGTTCTGCATCAACACTGATAGAGATCCCAATAGGACGAGTGAAGTCTTTTATCCAAGCCCCATTATGGTCTCGAATAAGGCCTCCACTAGCCAAACCCAAATTGCCCAAAGAGGACCCATCCATATTCAACTTAACCCAGCTAATTTCAGGTTTATTCCACCTTTAATCAGTCTAGTTCGAGCGGTACAGAACATAAACTCACTTGCCACAACCCAAATCTCCCTGCATAGAAATAAAGTGGTGTTTAAGAACTCTCCTCTAAACCGAGAGCTATGGTTTGTATGTATTAGATGTTAACCTTCCGAATCTCTTCGTGAGACTACTTATTAATCACATAACTTGAAAGATCTGAAGTCCGAGCTACAAAATGTTGTGAAACTCAGCCTAAAATTCCTTCACATGTGCAGCCAAAGTGTTCTGTCAAACTAGCCCACACGCTAGTACGCTACCACTTGTCGCTAGCTAGCTATAGGATTAGGAGCTCTCAGGAGTCATGCCGGCCCCTCTTATCGTCTCCACATGCATGCCTCATAAATTTTCACATTCCAATAACCCGGGAAATGATCTCATCCAATTTCTTCCTATATTTAGACGAATGTACTGACACATTATCAAAATTAGAGGGAATTGGAGGGATAACGCCTCACCACATACTTTATGCCAAATGTCAAATCTGCAACCAACCAAGTACATTACCCATGCCATATCTTTTACCATGTAATGTGCTACACGTCACCTGCCGTGCAACGACGCAATAATAGAGTTTTCACTTCGCAATATTTTATTATTTTTTATATAGTTGTGCACATGATTGATTGAATTGGAACCCATTGCATAATTAAATTTACTAATCAAGTTGGTTAATGGACTTAAAATAAATCAATTGGGTTCTAAATTCACTTTCACTATATAGCGTACCTCAATATTGTAATTTATCTACTTATGCTTTAGCTATGTCTCTAATAATAGGTTAAGGTCTATGTTTGGTTAGATAAATTCCCTAATGATATTGTTACTCATGTACTTTCTGATATTCAGTAATTTTAATAAAACTATCGTTTACTATTTTTTTTTTTTTAAACTAGATATCATATCAAGGTTTAAGATTTTTTTAGAGTTTCCAACTAACTCTATCGTGAAATACTTATAATCATATTTATTCATTACGAAATACATGAATTGAACCAACTACTCACTTTCTTTACATTTTGCAATGGATGTGAAATTTACACAAGCATTCACATAAAACCCAAAAAAAAATGTATCTTTTACTACCTTTTTTATCCTTTTCACATAAGCAGATACTATCTTAATACTTTCTTATCCTTCTTTAATTTTAACTGCATCAAACCTTTGTACGAGCTTTTCTCCTAGGGCAATAGGCAATTTCGTTAAGATTTTTACCTCGTAATTTTCCATTATACGATTTATGAAAATGAAACCCTGCCGTCACAATCCAGAGAAAGCTTAGCATCGGGTTCATATATAGATGCACGTCTTTTGAATTTCACCCTATGTTGTTGTCTGATGAAACTGAAATGATTCCCACGTTGTTTCTCATCTTATATATTGAAAACAGAATAGCTATCCATAAATATGATACCAACCCCACGAGTTGAAACACAAACAAAGAAACAGAAAATCATGAAAATGATCTAAACTCTTACTAAAAGTAGCTTACTATTGGAGATTACCTTTGGGTATAAGAAATCCTAATTGTTAATTAACAAGAAAGACATTATAAAATATTGCTAACAATCCAAAAGCGGCCGGCAAGTTGCATGATTGTTTAAGATTTTTTTGAAGTACATCTTGATTATTTAAGGTTTGCTCTATGGAAGACCTTGAATTGGTTTTGTTAATTCCCCACTATGGTCATAGATTTTTAAAATGTCAAGTGGAAGGAAGCCGGTGACAATAAGGAGTTTTTAAAAAAAGAGAAAGAATCAAATCTAGCTGAAAGAAGTGGGTGAAGTTTCAAGGTAAAAAAATAAAAAATAAAAATCAAATAAAATAAAATAAAGAAAAGAAATAGAAAAAAATTATCGAGTAGGTAAAACTTTGGGATTACGCTACACAGACAGGATAAATGTCTAAAGATTATTACCTTTTGGTCTCGAATGTCCGTTCTTGTACAATCTATTGGCTTTACAATTACAATTGTATGAAACTTACATACAGCTAAAAGGAGGATGTATATTTTTTATGGATAAAATATCTTCTAAGTGCATTATAGCATTGGACGGAAGTCTTGTCTTAAACTTTCAAAAGTTTTAAAAGTACCGTTAATGATGTAATATTTTTTTCATTATTCTTTTTCCTATTTACCAATATGAATTATTGTAATTAGAGTAGTATCATTTTCATTTGAGTCCAGTACAAGTGTGAATTTGAAGGAGTACTCATACATCAAGGAAGTCATGCATGAACATTTTGATGGCTCCATCAACGTCCATATCATCCAGGTATACATCAGTAGGACCCAGACCTCAGACTGCAAGCATGAATTATGCCCATGTTGTGCATCATGTGCTACAGGGTTTGAGGGTCCAAGTTTTTTAGCCCTGACCCTCAGTGCTTGGACCAGGAAAAAAGTGAGTCACGTTAAAGCTAGCGAAAGGTTTTAAATTAAAGAAAGCAAATTGTTATAGAAACACGGCTGATTTGGCGGAGCATGGAAGTAAGAGTAAACGCTGGCCAACTTTTAAAAGAACAAATTAATTGAATAAAATGTATAGAAAAGAAAGGGAATTGGTCCAATTTTTCTTCCTTCAATTCAGTCTAACCATAATAAAATGAGTGTAAATCCTTATCTTAATGCTTCTCTAGCAACTTGATCGCCCATTTGCCAATCTTTTTGGTAGCGGGTGAGCCATATGTGCCTTTTTGTGCTCCAAATTACCAATGTACCATTTTACTTGGAATGGATGGGAAATTGGGAATGAGATTGCGGGGGTAGCAAATGACACAAAGATCCTTACAACTTGTACAAGCAAGTATTTTTGATAATCTAGACACGACTTTTTTCACAATAAATTTCACAATTATTAAATTAATCAACTATAAGTGAAAAGTGATGGACACAACTAATATTTCATAAGCTAATCAATTTTTTTTCATCACTCACGGTCGATCAACTCGACAATTGTGAAATTTGTTGCGAAAAAAGTTACGTCGGTTGCACCTCACAAAGCAAGATAACCGTGGGGGTGGATTTTTGCAATTGGACCCTACACCAATACAGACTTACAATCACGTTCGCTTCTGACTAATTTGTTATTCCTCAATTGCGTTTCATTTTCATCTCATGATCAAAGTTAGATTTGACTGGTTTTTCAGCCATGTGATGGGTAGAAGAAAAACGAATGCGTAAGAGAGAGAGAGAGAAGGAAATAGTTCTATCTTTGGACATGGGATAAAAACAGATACATGATATGGAAAGATGAGAAACACACATGCTAAAGCAACATTTACATTCCAAAACAATTCAGTACATGCATTCGTCCCTTGTGTGAGATATGAGACATTATTACTTACATGCAATGTACTACTCCTCCCTCATAACTAAAGGTAGGTTTTGCGTGTGAGATTTATAGGTATGTGATTTGATCACTCTAATGAGGGGAGAGTATAATACATTAGATGTACTGTACTGAACAATGTCACTTAAGATAAAATAATTACATTTTTTTATTAAAAAACATTCAAAACTATAAACTTCTACATTTTCATGTCAATTTATCTTATATAATTATAATCATGCTAAAGCAACATTTACATTCCAAAACAATATAGTACATGCATTCATTCCTTGTGTGTTAGATATGAGACATTACTAGGTACATGCAGTGTACTACTCCTCCCTCATAACTAAAAGTAGGTTTTGTGTGTGGGATTTATAGGTGTGTGATCTAATCACTCTAATGTTAGAGGAGAGTATAAATATAATACATTAGATTTACTGAATAATGTCACCTACGATAAAATAATTACTTTTTTATATTAAAAAAATATTCGAAACTATAAACTACTACATTTTCAAGTCAATTTATCTTATATAATTATAATCACAGGTGGAATGGTATATATATATATATATGATAATCTTAAAACCGCGATTACACAGCATTACAAAACTATTAAGATAAGATATGTTCTAACACCGAAATATTTGAAAGATATTAATTATTAATTTTGAGAATTTCTTCTCATTATTTTACTAGTGAGTAACCCCGTACATATGCACAATAAATTTAAAAAACAATCACTATTATATATATATATATATATATATATATATATATATATATATATATATATATATATATATAAATTGTTTGCTTATTGATTATGAATTCAAAAATAAATTGAAATTAACATTTAGAATAATAAACGTAAAAATAGAATTAGTCATGCCAAGACAACATTTTCTAAGGGACCAATCCCTTCACCAAAATAACTTAGAAAAGAGTTTGACAAAGACCATCTTGCTAAGACATGTAACTTTGTTAGCATTCTTATACACCCAATTAAACTCCAGCCAGTCAAATCTTGCATATAGTAATCTGACTTCAACAACAAAATTAACAGTTCTCTAGTGCACTAATTTGGATCTATTGGTCATTATCTCAACTCAAATTTTGGAATTACCCTCAATTACAACATTCTAAAGCTACTTTTGACCTACTAATTCCACTGCCCACAAAAAAGCTTTGGCTTCCACTTGAATAGGGACCTTAGTATTCACTTTTTTTGAGAAGGCGAATAAGCCACACTATAAGCCACATTTCATGGATGCATGTAGGAGCTATGCTTCATACATGATTCTGATATCAAGTTCAACATGACATAAAATGACCATGAATGACAACATTCAAGAGAAAAAGTTTTGTCTTAAAAAATTTAAAACTCAGAGCTTGCCTTGAACTATGGACAATGAGAATGCCTCAAGAGTCAAGGTTAAGTTATGTACATTTGATTTGCAAAGTTTAAGGTCAAAGATACAATTATCAAATGACATGTACCCACTATTATCCTCTTGCTCACAAATCAAACTTTAAAGTACCTTCTTTCTCAACCATGGCATTCATCCACTGTTATACTATGCTATATGATTCTCATATGAAATATTTCTAGATTCATCCATATGTGAATCTTCCAAACCAAAATTCGCTCACGAATTAAAACAAATAAATAGCTTTTGTTGAGAGCTTTCATTTGTTCCACTATATTTTCTGCTATATGATACCATTGTTTTTAGCAATGCTTAGCTTCATTAAAAGTCACACATAACTAAGTATATACTCTAAAGAGCATTACAAACTTTGAAAAAAAAATAAAAAAAAAATAAAACCTATTATAAAGGTCGTAAACTAAACAAATTTCTCTGAAAATGGCCACAATTTATAATTATCCTATTTTTTTGGTTTGTTTGTTTTTGGATATGATCTTTTCAAAGATAAGTAACAACACTCATATGGAATGCTATATTTTAGCTATTGATGAATATTTACCGCTTTTGAGTGTCATCCCCCATATTGGATCTAAGTAAATATTATCTCTCTATATTTACCTATTGAGAAACTAAATATATTTTAAATTTTTAATCAATAAATCTCATCTACCTAACTGTATTAAAAAAAAAAACTTGTATTAAAGTCTAGTCATTGTTAATAATTGTATAACTAAATTCAACTATATTTTTTTTCATTATAGATCTTATCTCATGCAATATGAAAAATATTTAAGACCTTCTCCCCTTTCCCTGTGCGTGTGTGTGTGTGTGTTAAAATATTTAGTATTCTCAAAAAAAAAAAAAATTAGTGTCTCCCAAAAATAAGTCATGTACATTGGACTGGGAAGAAAAAGAACTACTAGTCTTGTCTAATCATGCCCTTATATTCTTACCACAAGTAATTGGATCACTGGCTTTATTTATTGTTGAGATGCAACCCACAACAAAAAAGGCATACGACAACAACAAAATTAATAATAAATAAAATCTCCAAATAGCATTATAATGAAGTATTGTTTTCAAAAGCCATATTTTTCAAATTCATATGGTTGCTTATTTTAATCCTCATACGGGATTTAAGTTTTATTTATACATTTGAATATTGAAATTGTTAAATTCAATGATTTGTTATGAAACAAAAGAGTTGTTAACCATAAAAATAAAAGAATAAAAAATAAATGTGAGAAAAGGAATTGACAATGTTTCATAAGTCAATAAATATGAATAGAAAAGGGGTTGCAAGTTTACTTACAAATCTGTTTGTTGTACATTGGGGGGTTGTTGGTGTGTTGATAAGAGTTGTTTGCCAATGATAGCAAGTAGTTAGGGGTTGAGATTATATTTAGAGAAACATTTAAGAGAGAGGGAGAGAGGAGCTTGAGAGTCTACATAGGGGTTGTTTGACGGTGTGTGAAATGTTCTTATCTAGGTTATTTTTGTGGTCTTGGTTTTTGTATTAGGTGTTAATATATTATTTATTTTGGCACAAAAATTTTAAAAGTTTAGAAAGGACACATGGCGCAAAATTGAGAATTCAATTGAAACCTAATTGGAGTTTCTTTCAGTTTTACCTATTATTATATATATAAATTATTATTTTTTGAGAATGAATTTCTTTTCATTTTTTGATACAAGATAGAAATTCTACTCTAACCTAATCTAAATGTATATATGTGTAAAATTCTCTCTTAAAGACTTGAACTCCGTCCTTTGCCCCCACATCCTATTAAGATAAGTAATTGTTGACATTTTGATAATGACAAGACAACATTTAATGATTCCTACCTTGAGACTAAATGAATTGTACATATGTACGAAAGTTTACAATCGTGTATGCCTTAACCTACATAACCTTCATTAAAATGCTATAATAATAAAAAAGAGAAAATGTTAAAGCTATTATCTATTTTACTATAAATTTTTACAACTTGAAGTGGATATAAATGTGATTAATTTCATATCAACAATATAATAAATAAATTTATATATTAAATTTTAGTTGTACAATTTCAAAGGATCTATATGTTGAACTTTTAGATTTAAAATTGCTATTTTATTTTATATTTTAAAAGGTTTTTTTTTTTTTTTTGAGGAAGTGAATATTTTAAAAGTTGATATATCAATTTGTAATAAGATTTGTATTAAAAGTAGCATCACTCTAATAACAATAAGGTTAAAACTATAAATTATGCTCTTTAACTTTGAACTATTCTCATTTAGTCCTCTAAGCCTCTCTTTCTTATTTTATTTTTATTTTTTTGTATTTCAATCATTTAACTTTAATTTTTTTTTTCAATGTAAATCTATTTCTTTACTTCCCACCATTAAGTCTAAACAAAACAATGTCATTTTAACACACAAAAAAAATATATATACTAAAACAAACAACAAGACTAAATAGAAGAATTAAATTATAAACACACTAAAGGTAAATTACTAACATGAAAAAAAAAAGAAATAAACACAAAATTGGAAGTATGTAAAAGATTGAGAATAATGATAATAATTAAAAAAAATAAAAAATAAAAAAATTCTTATCTTTATAGGTGCATTCAAAGGGTGAACATGTAATTTAGGAAAACGACAAGGTGGGGCTAATGTTGTAATTTCACATACACCCACTAGGCTCTATTTTATCTCCCACATGAATTTAATAAACTCTTTCCCTCTTTAGAAAATCCAACAACCCACCCTTCTCTCTCTGTCTCTCTCTCTCTCTCATCACCCACTAGAGAAAGACCACCCATAGCCACCTCTTGTGAATGGTTGGAAAGCGACTAACCCAACTTCCATCCTCAAATATATAAACAGAAACACACACACGCATACAATATATACCTCCACATATAGATACATACAAATCCAAACCAAACTAAACCCATCAACAACAACAACAACAACAAAAAGTGAGAAGAGAAAAAAGAGAGCGAGTAAAAATGCTATCGAATCCGCCGAAACCGTCACTCTTACTCCACAGAATCACCACCAACATCGCAACGACGCCGTGTCAAGATGAGTTGCTGTTCCAGAAGCGGACCCCACAAGCTTGCCCGGAAATAGTGGCGAGGTACCACGCCCACACCGTGGGGCCCAAGCAGTGCTGCTCCGCCGTGATCCAGGAGATCGACGCCCCCGTCTCCACCGTGTGGTCCGTCGTGAGGCGCTTCGACAACCCCCAAGCCTACAAGCACTTCGTCAAGAGCTGCCACGTCATCGTCGGAGACGGCAACGTCGGCACCCTCCGCGAGGTCCACGTCATCTCCGGCCTCCCAGCCGGCCGGAGCACCGAGCGCCTCGAGATCCTCGACGACGAGAGCCACGTCATCAGCTTCAGCGTCGTCGGCGGGGACCACCGCCTGGCTAACTACAAGTCGGTCACCACCCTCCACCGCTCTGCGTCAACCGCGGGTGACGGCGACAGGACCGTCGTGGTCGAGTCCTACGTGGTGGATATTCCGCCCGGGAACACCACGGAGGACACGTGCGTGTTCGTCGACACCATCGTTCGGTGCAACCTCCAGTCACTCGCTCAGATCGCCGAAAACGTGTCGAGACGAAACAACAAGTCCCTGTCACAATAGAGTAATCTTTTACTATAAAAAAATTGTTCTTTTTTTTTTTTTGTTCATTTTATATATACGCCGTGGTTTTGTCATTTGTGATTATCCGATGTGGGTTTGTTTGCAAAATGAATCGACGTTAATAGTGTTTTGTTTTTTCTTCTTCTTCTTCTTCTTTTTTTTTTTTGGTGTAATATTTTTCATAATAATTTAAGAATTATGACATACACCTCCACCAGTGTCTTTGTTTATTCATGACCGACTTGATAAAATGTCGTTTTTTGTGTATAATATTATAGCACTAGTAATGTTGAATATATGGTTTTAAAAAAGAAATGAGAAAAAAAGATTGGGTGAGAGTGAGACACAGTGGAAGTTCGGATTTTGGAAGCTATTAAGGTATATACCCATATAGGGGTTTGTGACTTTGTGTAGGTTAAAAATTTAAAATCGACACTGTACGATTACATGGTGTCAGAACTCACAACTGAAAACTCAGAAAATCAGAGAAAATCAGAATTCTGAAAGAATCGCTGTACTTTTTTTTTTTTTTTTTTTTAAAATAATAGAAGTGATTGGTATTATAATTATAAGTTTCTACGCGAAACGGCAGCGTTGGAGTTTGATAGTCCAGAAGTTAAGGCGTCCATGACGACGGCGGTTATGCCAGATTTTCGTTTTTTCAGTCTAAAATATTTGGGTAATAATTATTAATTTGGAGGTTTAATTTTAAACAGAGAAATTAAATATTAACAAGGTGCATTTCTTTGTCTATTATATGTGCAAGGACCACACAAGAAACTTAGTAGTTAGTGTAACTCCGTGGCCGAATTCATGCATGCACATGGTTTGTGCTGGTACTTAAAAATGTACAAGAAAGCAAAGAAAACATTAGGTTTGATGTGTGAATAATTAAGTATAAATCATAATGGCATTCACGTTAACCATCTAGCCCAAGAATATATAATATTGCACAAGCTCGAATAATTCTTGGATTTGTTTTTTGGGGTTCTTTACTAGCGTTGAAAACTTGATTCGTGCCTGTGTTTAGTATTATATATTCTGTTCACAATTAGTAATTTTAATTTTTTTTTTTTTTTTTGAGAAGTAGTAATTTTAAATTGTGTGTTTAGTATTATAATTGAATAAATATGTGTGTTTGATTTTGATTAATTTGTCGAGAATTCCTAATCTTAGTTAGTAAGGTTTTCTGACTTCCATGAAGGGCCGCGCATCGTTTTTTGTTCCGAGAAGTTTCAACTCTATTCAAATTTGGCTTTTAGAAAAGAACAAATATTTTTAACTTTATTCTTTTACCTTTTTTTTCCTTTTTACCGAGTGTGAGGTAGACCGTAGAAGAGGTAAATAAAGAAGAAGTGAAAAGAAAGAAAGAGAGAGAATGAAACTTTAGCAGAGAGATGGTGGAACCCCGAAATTTCTTGTGTAGAAAAAAATTGCATGGAGTATTGATTATTGAACAACATGTTGCATTAAAATAAAAACAAAAACAAAAAAAATAACGTGATGGGAATCAACAGCTGCACTGCATGCCTGGCTGCAACTTGACTTTTTGATAACTCAACTAGCTGTTAAAAGAAACGAGCAAGTTGCAAATTGTTTCTCTCTCTCTCTCTCTCTTTCTGTGCTTAAAGAAATGCAACTTGCTCTTTCTCTATCTCTAAAACTATCTCTCTCTCTCTCTCTCTCTCTTCGTGAATGCTGATTTTGAATGGGACGGTTTTTGCAAGTTGGTATGCAAGTGGTAGAGAGAGAGAGAGAGAGAGAGAAGCTTTGCTTTTAATGATCCCCGTGCACTCTTGTTTACTTTTGAATGCGTTCACGCCACTCTCTCTTTCTTTCTCTCTCTCTCTCTCTAGCTTGACCTTTTGAGCGTGGTTATAGAAACCGCGCAAAAAACGTTATAATTTTTTTTTTTTTTTTTGGGTTGACATGTTTAAGAAGGAAATGTTTTAGATAGTCGGTAGGACTTAGGAGTAATTTTAGGTAGCTCGGAGAATAATGCATTTTTCTCTCACTCACATTCATGACATGGTTCATTCATTAAATTTATAGTGGGGTCTATCATAAATGTGAGAGGAGTGAGTATTATTTCACTATAATTTAAGAGTATCTTAGAATTTTTCAAGTATAGTAAAAGAGAAATGATATGTCCACAATATTATCACAACATTTTTATAATAAATCATAAATGGTAGGTTGTTACTGATTGTTATTGTTAGGATAAAAAAGTAATCTTAGTATTAGGTTCAAATTTGAACCGATAACAACTAACCACCTATGATTTGTTGTGAAAATATTGTGGAAGCATAGTAAAATGGTACTCTTTTCTTTCACATTTGTAGTGAACACTACCATGAATTTAACAAATGAACACTATCGAGAAAATGAGAGAATGAGAGAAGGGAGTATCATTCACCATACTCCGAGAATATATAAGAATTACTCATTTAAGAAATTGTTACAAATATCATTGTGCACTCTTGGCATAATGATCACTCCACAAGTAATAAATTCCTATGCTAGAGTTCAAGTTTATAAAAAAGAGTTTCACGCGCACACAAATATATATATATATATATATATACTTAAATTAAATTAGAGTAAAATTTCCATTTTATATTAAAAAAATGTTACAGGCACCAATTAAGGAAATGGGTTAGTAAAAAAAATGGGTTCTTTTTTTATATAAGGTTAGTGTGGGTATAAAATATTTGAGTAATAAAAAAAATACTAATACAAACAAGTGTGCGAGCCTGTTTTGGTTGTCTTTATTCTTCTTGTTTCATTTTGTGTATTTCATGGCTCTCCATATTTTAGTGGAGCTTTATATGGATATTTTCTTCCTTTCACTGTTTCAATCGATGGGGTTTGGTTTAGATGACATCCAATGTTCAATAAATGCAGAACCAGAATTCTACGTTCAGTTCATAGTTCATATACACTCGAATCATAACATTTGAAACAAAACAAAAATATTTTGTACTTTTATGAAACTTTTTAGGAAAGAGATAAGGGCTTCATTTTCTTTAGCGCAATATTGTCTTATTATTGAAACAACAAGACAGTTTGTGATTTTGAAAGATTCGTATCCAGCTCTTCAAAAAAAAAATTTTAAATCAATTTGAAGAGCATTGTAACCGGGAATCTAAAATAAATAAAAATTAAAACAACCTCACATCCTATCCTCCAATATTATTCAATTTTTTTGTAAAAATGCTCAACAAGTTTGGAGAGCACTCTAGTGTTTTGTACAAACTTCTCTCTCTCCCCCCTAAATTGTTTTTTTTTTTTTTTTTTAAATGATGAATTGATGCATAGAAATATAAAGAGAATAGTGTGTATTTGAAAGTGGATAGCTAAAAAAAATTATTTCTATTATAAAATTTGGTTGAAGTTGCAAGAACGAATTTGAATATTCTAAAATCCATCATATTAAGGGCCCACTTCTGACCTATTCACCGGCCCCCTCCCCTAAATTGTCACTTACAAACCTTCGTAAATCGTGTAACTAAAAAAAGGAGATACATAAATTTATTTAGCAAGTTGTTAATATTTTTTTTTGAGAAAGAGCAAGTTGTTAATATGATTATAATACCAATCACATTTGTTAATACCTTCACTTGTAAATTTTATAATATAATGGCCAACAATTTTGATATTTAATGAATGATATTATAGCATTTTGACTTTCTACTATGGCTACCTCTTAGTTGATGCCTATTTTTATTCTTTGAAAGTAAATCAGAACGTGATTGCATTGTTATTAAATCTTGCCCAACCCAATTAATCAAATCGGTAAAACAATGACCTAGTACATTCTTCTAAAACAAAAATAAATAAATAAATAACCCGGTACATATATACCTAGACAAGTTCAAGTCTTTAATTAAATTGTTTTAAGTATATGGCCCAATCAAACTTTTTTTTTTTTTTTGAGGAAAAAAAAAAAAAGTTCAACTAAGCCGTTCAACTAAGACAAGTTCTTAAAAACATCCGGTTTTTCATCATGTATTCTAAATCATTCATCTACCTAACTTCTAAAGTGTTTCTTATATAGACAAAATTTAGGTATAATATCTTAAATGTTGTTCCTTAGTCTCTCCTTTTAAGATTCAGCCATGTAACTACTTAACTAAAAAATATTTTTCTATCATATGAGAAAAAATCTACATGGCATAATCTTAAGAATGGAACCTAAGGAACATTACATAAATACTGTACCTAAGTCTTGCCTTTCTTATAAATACATTAACATTTTGGTCTCTATAAAAAAAGAGAAGAAAATTTACAATATATTTCATTATTTATTTACAATTTTTTTAAATTTATTTGAATTTATTATGAAGAAAATTATAAAATTTCAAAATAGTTGAAAATTATTTTTGTTTCAATTTTTTTGACTTTTTAATTTCAAAATAGTTTTCTTTGAATGAATTATTCCTACTTCAATTGTGTTGACATTCTTAATATACGTCTAATTTTTCTTTCATAATTGTATTTTTTACTATTATTATTATTATTATATATATATATATATATATATATATATATATATATATATATATATCCTTAATAAGTTAAACTCAATATTACTTTAACTACCAAGGTTAGGCCTTTTTGTAGTTGTACTCTGGTTATGTAATGTATTATAAACCTGATTTAAAATACTAGTATTACTATTTTCGTGTGTGTTCTAATAAGTATTACTGTTTACTCAAAAAAAAAATACTTTGTGGTTTTATCATGTAAGTATTTGTTGGATTATTAATTCTATATATTTATATACCATAAGTCTATAACTTTAGGATCTGATGTTAACAAATTTAATATATGTATAAAAAAATTTATTGAGTTCTAAAAGTGTACCTTATATAAAGAGCACTTAGTGTTTAAGTATTGTTGTTCAGTTTTTAGTATTTTGAAAATACGTATTTATTGAGTGTTATAGAAATACGTGTCAGAAATGTTATTATTATTTAAATAATGAAAACTATTGTTTAAACAACAGTGTCAAACAACCCGTAAGATTACGTTATTATGAATGTTTTATATAATGCTTTGTATTTTAAAAAAATTGATCTATCAATTTTTTATATTTTATAATATATTTGTAATTATTATTTACATTTTTATGATTCGACTAATAATCTACTAGTTGAACTAATGATTCACCAACCCAAAACCTATATAGGTTCAAGTTTCATTCTTGGTTTAATAACTACGTATGGATGTTTATTTTTATTTTTTCCTCCTTTTGTTTGTGGAGCACTACGGAGAACTAAGTGCTGAAAACAAAAATGAGTGGTCCAATTTTCATCTATCAAAATTAAAAATGATATATTATTACAAAGCAATCAAAAAAGTTAGAATCAGTGAATCACGCATCTATATTGAAATAAGTTGAAATATATTCATTTCATCTTGAAATCTTAACTGATATCTTTCAGTATTTCCAATGAAAATGTCTAGGGTTCAAATATCTATCTCTTTTATGTATATATTAAATTATAAACAAGTAAGGGTAAGGGGTGGATCCAATCTGCCAATGTACTTGCTCCAAAAAAATTAAAGTGATCACACACACCAAAGACAAACAGCACATATTTTCTGAAGTTTAAAACAAAAGGGCACCACTTGCTTAGTGGGCAAAAGAGAGATAGAACTCGCTGAAGCATGAGCTACCGACCATGTTTGGCTTTTAGGGACTGTATAATCAAGAAGCACAGGGAATTAACAAGCAGAAATCGGATCAATGCACACTGCCATATTCAGAGACAATTGGCTTAATGCATAATGTTGTGCGTACTATCACACCGTGTTTTGGATTCAAAATCAAATCCATGGGCGTATTTACATGGCGGTTTGAAGCTTTGAATTTCTTGAGGTTCCTTTACGACACATGGATGTGGAGATGTCAACATCCCTAACCTAATCCACATATAGGCCACTAGAACTGTTAGGCCTAACCAGTGCACTAGAATATAAATATATATATATATATATATATATATATATATATATATATATATATGTCTATATCTTTGGTTATTTTTCAAGGAATCCGGTTAATGTGTGTTTTTAAGGCATATATTAACCATCCATTTTGGAAAAAATTTTATGAAAAATTGGAAAAGTTGTCAAAACAGTGAATTATTTTTTCGTTTTTTCATAAAAAATTTCCTAAAATAGATTACTAATATATGTCCTAAGAGCACACGTTAATAAATCTCTTTCTTATGTTACCAATATATATATATATATATATATATATATATATAGGTCCATTATCTAGGTTTAGTTTTCACTATGGTCATAGTCATAAACTATCAAAATCCAACTTGTCAATAATTTTTTTTTTTCTTTTTTTAGCAAAACTTGTCAATAATATTATCATATATACATATCAAAAATTTTAACTAGTTCTAGCCACTTTGTTATCAAATGAAACCCTTTGTCTTAATGTGTGTGATCTATTTTATGTTTCACTAACTATATAACTTAATTATCGCGCATCTTCTTCTTTTTTTTCCCTTAAAGTAATCAAAATTTAAAAAATAAAACACGTGGTATATTACAAATCCTTATGTATAAAACGGAATAATCTTTAATTTCATGAGATGGTCCAATGTTCATGTCTTTACTACCCAATTAGCAATTCTTGTATCTATTTTCAAATCATCTTAGGTTGGGAGACAACTACAATGCAATGTGCACTGGACTATCCAATTAGCCCTTTGACATTTTGTTTTCTCTGAAGTTAAGAGCTTTAACAAATTGGATGGTAATCACTATGAAAACCAAATCTTATCCACAAGGGGGTTATAATTACTTATTAGTAGGGCAGTAAATAGAATTAAATGGCCCATTTATCCTCTCAGCTACAGTGTTATTTTGGTCAGTGGAGCGTGCAAATTAAACTTCCTATAGCTTTCATCAAACTACCCAGAAATGCACTTCCACCTTTCCTAATTATTTCAAGGAAAGTGTGATCATGAAAATGACTCTCACCAACCGCAACAAGAAGCTTCAAAAAGGAGGAAAAACCAGAATCCCACACACAAAGGCATAGGGGAGAGAAAGTTGATTGGAATGGCAAAGAAACACCAAATAGTTCTTGGAATATGGGGAATCAGAAGCAGCTTCCGTTCCCTTATAGCCTTACTTGTGACTATCCTAATAATCACAGCAGTTTATCTCAGCCAAGATAGTGGAAGATTCTTTGAAAATAGAACCAATGTTGAATTGTCACAGTGCAATTTGTTTTCAGGTAAATGGGTGTTTGATAACCAAAGT
The DNA here is from genome assembly GCA_028535165.1 of Quercus tomentella. Lineage (NCBI taxonomy): Eukaryota > Viridiplantae > Streptophyta > Magnoliopsida > Fagales > Fagaceae > Quercus > Quercus tomentella. The sequence continues at coordinate 15,831,831 of JAPQVY010000012.1, forward strand.
TACCCTCTATACAAAGAGAAGGAATGCACCTATATGTCTGATCAATTGGCTTGTGAGAAGTTTGGAAGAAAAGACTTGAGCTATCAGAACTGGAGGTGGCAACCTCACCAATGTAACCTCCCTAGGTATATATTTTCTCACACTCGTTTACGTCTGATATAACTCTTTACAATGTTACAACCATTCTATAACTTTTTATAGATTAATATTTGGAAAGTTTTATTGTTGTAATATATGACATATTCTCACTTCATTCTTAATTAATATTTTGCGTATAATGTTAAAATTAAAGATACATGAGTTTTAAACATTATATATGAAGAGATCAATGGTTATTGACTTTCAATCATCTTGGTATTTTACAAGCATGTATGCATATTATAACAAAGAAGCATAATCTAATGTTAATTTGTCAAAATACTTGTTCAATAAAAAATTATGGGGTGGTGTAAATTTACAAATATACATACATGATGATGTTAAAGATGTCTTCGTCTATGGTTTTGAGCTTTGTGGAACTTTTTTCTATGTTAATAAGGTTCAATGCCACAGCGTTGCTGGAGAGGCTAAGGAACAAGAGGCTTATATTTGTTGGGGATTCACTGAATAGGGGCCAGTGGGTTTCGATGGTCTGTCTGGTCGATTCAGCAGTCCCTCCAACGCTTAAATCCATGCACACCAATGGCTCATTGAGCACCTTTAAGGCCACTGTGAGTAATAATATTTGCTGCAAAAAAAAAAAATGTTGTAGAAGTGCATTATACACCTTGTGCTGTGGATCTGGGATATCTGGGCTTGCCAATCCAACCACACTGGGATTAGGCTTGAGTTTCATAGTTGGGCTAACAGTGAAAGCTAATTAAGAACCCAAACATATTCTCTAAGAGAGATAGTATCTCATAGAGCCACTGTATATAGTGGCTTCTCAAATTATATGGGGCCCAAAGATGTATGGGACATACTGCTGCGAGAGTTGTTGCATATAACAGTTCCATCAGATAGTTTTTCCAAAGAATGGATTACCATTTTGCTTAAAAAGTGGATGATGAGGGATTCAAACTAAAAAAAAACAATTTTATGTTCTCTCACAATTGATGGAGACCACACACCAATATACCCCAAATATTGTGAAATGTTAGTTGGATATATCTCCTACACAAGATATCCTACCTTTTAATTAAGACCGACCGAGCACGGTTATTGAGCTATAAGGCCCTTAGTAAAGAAAGAATAGCTATTAGTTATTATTTGAAATAACTTAATGGTTGATTTTGCAGTTCCCTACAATTGCTATAAATAATTAATATTGAAATAATTCTCTTACATTTGTGCTTTTTATAGTTGTAAATTTTACCAGAGAAGCTAATGGTTAATTAATCTAATGAAGGAATATAATGCCTCCATTGAGTTCTACTGGGCTCCATTGCTAGTGGAATCAAACTCTGATGATCCATTGAACCACCGAGTACCAAATAGAACAGTCAGAGTCAAGGCAATTGAAAAGCACGCTAGGCATTGGACTGATGCAGACATACTCGTCTTTGATTCCTACCTGTGGTGGAGAAGGCCCACAATGAAAGTTCTGTATGTACCTTATAAAACCCAATTAATTTTTTTTCTTAATGATAACGATAATAGGAGAGTCAAAATTTGAAGCCTTAACGTCTCTGCTAGAAATATCAATAAATGTGAATTGAGCTATAAGACTCTTAGATAATTACTAACATCTGCAATTATTTTGATTATTTGTACCTTTTCTATTCCAAGAAGAAAGATCATGTATAATTTTATAGAATTGTATAACTTATTGGTTGGAACCACCATTGACTTAGTAGTAATCTAATCTTATTTTTTATGTGACAATGATTAGGTGGGGATCATTCGAAAGCCCAGATGGGATATATAAAGAAGTTGAGATGCTTCGCGTCTATGAGATGGCTCTAAGAACATGGTCTGATTGGTTGGAATTTCATGTCAATCCAAACAAGACCCAATTGTTTTTTGTTAGCATGTCACCAACTCACGAAAGGTATCTTGACTAATTCCTTTCTCCTGTAACTCATTTATAATCTGACCCTTCTCCAAGGTATTGGTCTGAGTAGTTTTGAATTTTTATCTCATTTATATGAGGTCTTAGGTTCAAATTTCTTAATCAGCACCTTCGGGCCACCCCAAAGGATAATTAGGTGATTTAAGAATCCTAATCGTCCACGTTAACAAAAACATACATCAACATTTTACATTAAAAAAAACAACTCAGCTCTTTTAAGTAATTGAGAAAGCCGAATTCATGAGCAACGTTAGGGAAATAAAAAATTTCGCTACTTGTTTGAGTAACAAGTGCAACATCAATTTCACATGAACACGCCATTAACAACTTTTTTTATTATGTTCATTATATGTTATGTTAAATTTATCATGAATCCAAACATGGGAAGGATTTAAGCTCAAATTATGGCATATGGTCATTTTATAGTTTTATTTTCAAGGAAAAAAAATACATCACTTTTAATTATTGCTATTGATTTTTTTGCTAATTAATAATTGCTATTGATATTGCATAGAACTAGTGGAAATCTAATATGTATGTATATTCCAGTGGTGAAGATTGGGGTGATGGTGAAAATTGTTACTCAGAAACAGAGCCAGTTTTGAAAGTGGAATTTTGGGGAAGTGACACAGATCCAAAAACGATGCGTGTGGTTGAAAATGTGCTAGACGATTTGAAAACAAGGGGTGTAGATGTACAAATGCTCAACATTACACAACTCTCAGAATATAGAAAAGAAGGCCATCCATCAATCTATAGAAAGCAATGGGAACCTCTAACCGAAGAACAAATATCAGACCCAAGTACTTATGCAGATTGTATACATTGGTGTCTCCCTGGAGTACCAGATGTGTGGAATGAGTTCTTGTATGCTTACATTGTTCATCAATGACAAATTGGAATTAAAAATAAAATTCAAGAAAAGTTTGTACTTCTTTTTCAAGTTTAATTGTAAGTTTTTTATTTGGGTTCAAGTGTGGTAATGTCATCCTTTGTTGTGATAACCCAATAATTGACTTCATATACAGTGATTGCAATTTAACCACATTCCTTTTAAAAATAAGGATCATATAACTACAAAGTAAAGAGAGTGATGCCAATATTACATATTTTACTACATAGGTCTTACCAAATGATGTGTCACTAATAATGAAAAGTAATTTAAATACTCATTAATTATCTTTTTGAAGCGACGCCAAGTTTGTGGTGCCACATTCATTATTACATTAGTTTATGGTAAATTACATTTTTTTCACCATAAACTACCACATCTACTATACTTAACTCTTTGAATTATTGAAACCAAGGACGGACCCAGGTGGGGGCCCGGGCCCCCCTTGGCCCAAAAAAAAAATTTATTAGCTAAATTTTGACACTTTTAAGATTGGGGCTGATAAGAGTTGTACTGACTTGATTGACTTGATAGAAGTATGTAGTGGGTGTGTGTGTGTTGTACTTCTGTGTGTCGGTATGTTAGTGTTGAGCTAGTAGTTGGTTACTATGCCAGCTGTATATGCCAGCTAATGCCAACTAAGGGTAATTGGTGCTGTAACTAATTGTAACTATCGGGTTGAGTGGTACTAAACTGTATATAATGTAGAGAGGGATGTATGAGAGGGGTAAGCAGAAACAAAACCAATTTTTCCTTGATTCATTCCTTTCTAACTCTCAATTCTTCTCTGTTCTTCCTATTCTCTATTCTTTTCCTTGGCGGTTGGTTTCCTCGAAATAACCCTTGCATACAAATTACCCTTTTCAAGCTGATTCTATCAATTTGGTATCAGAGCCAACTCTGTCTTCATGGCAGAAACATGATCCTTGACTGCTCTCAATGAAAAATACAATACCCTTTCATCTACTTCTGACCAACATGAACAAGAGATTCGAAGCATTCATCAGAAATTAGATGCTATGACTTTGGTGTTACAGACTTTAATAGAAACTGTGCACGGACTCACTGAGGCTGGGAATCAATGGCAACATGGGACTGCACCTTCACCTTCAACAACTACCACAACACCACTGGACTCATTTACAGCAATTCCAAAGACAATGAGATTAGAATTCCCTAGATTCAGAGGAGAAAATCCCTCTGGTTGGGTCTACAAGGCACATCAGTTCTTCCAATTGTACAATACTCCCATTAATCAGAGAATTCTTCTAGCTTCTTATCACATGGAGAATGAAGCTTTGATCTGGATTCAAGAAGTTGAAGAAACAGGGCAATTCACTAGCTGGGAAGCCTTCGTGAGAGCTTTGCATATCAGGTTTGGAGCTTTGGCCTATGATGATCCAATGGAAGCATTAACCAAGTTAAGGCAGGTTAGTTATGTTTCTTCCTATAAGGCTCAGTTTGAAGCTTTATCAAACAGGATCAAGGAGTTATCAAAAAAACATAAACTTAGCTGTTTCTTGAGTGGATTAAGGGATGAAATTCATTTACCTGTCAAGATGTTTAACCCACAAAGCCTTAATTCAGCCTTTGGTCTTGCTAAGATACAAGAAGAATATCTCCTTAGTAACAAGAAAACGACTAAGCCTTGGATAGATGTGCCTAAACCTTCTATTCTCGGCCCACTACCAAGAATTAGGAATGATAAGATGGACAATAAAACTACTAAGTTACCTATTCAAAGACTACCTGTTGCACAGATTGAAGAAAGAAGGAAGAAAGGAATTTGCTTCCATTGTGAGGAAAAGTGGCATGCAAGGCATCAATGCAAGACCCCAAAAATTTTCCTTATGGAAGGACTGTCTGAATTTCATTCTGATGTTCCATTAAAAGAAGAGGATTTTGTTGGGTATAGTGGATTGGAGCAAGGTGTGGAGGAGGATATGTCAGGATCCAAAGGCAGTAGCATTGAAGGCATTGCAGAATTGAAGGGTAGTGTGGCTGAAATCACCCTTTATGCATTACTTGGTAGGCCATCTCCAGGTACAATGAGGGTTTTGGCAAGAATCAAGCAACAAGAGATGGTTATTTTGATCTATAGTGGCAGCACACATAATTTCTTGGATGAAGGTCTGTGGAAGACCTTGAATTTACCTTTGTCATCTCAGGATACATTTGAAGTCCAGATTGCTAATGGTGCTTTAATCAAGACTAAAGGAATTAGTTATAGGGTTCCACTTAGAGTTCAAGGGCGTATCTTTCAGGTGGACTTGAACATATTACCCCTTGGTGATTGTGCAGTAGTATTAGGTACACAATGGTTGTACTCTTTGGGGTTGATCCAATGGGATTTCAAGCATTTAACTATGCAATTTTGGTATGAAGGCATTTCTGTGATGTTGAGGGGTTTGCAACCCTCGAAACCTTCCTTGCATAAGGGTGAGAAGTTTTTGACACCTGCTGTCAAGAAGGAGTTGTTTTTGCAAATTGTAGCTCCTTCTCCAACAGCTTCAACAGTGCAACCTCATCCTGCTTTAGCCCAACTACTTCAAGACTTCAGCAAGGTCTTGAAGGTACCTATTGGTCTGCCACCACTTAGGAATCATAAGCATTCTATCATTTTGAAGGAAGGCAGTCAACCCATCTGTGAAAGGCCATACAAGTATCCTTTCTATCAAAAATCTGAGATTGAGAAGATTGTCAAAGACTTGCTTAATGCAGATTCTATTAGAGCTAACCAAAGTCCATTTTCTTCACCTGTGTTGTTGGTGAGAAAGGCAGATGGCAGTTGGCGCATGTGCATTGACTATAGGTCACTCAATAAGGCCACTATTAAGGATAAATATCCAATTCCAGTAGTAGATGAGTTACTTGATGAGTTGTGTGGGGCAACAATATTTTCTAAACTGGATCTTAGGTCTGGTTACCATCAAATTAGAATGAATGAACATGACATTCCAAAAACTGCATTTAGGACTCATGAGGGACATTATGAGTTCCTAGTCATGCCCTTTGGTTTAACAAATGCACCTTCCACTTTCCAATCTTTGATGAATGACATCTTTAAGCCTTTCTTAAGGAAGTTTGTGTTGGTGTCCTTTGATGATATTCTAGTCTTTAGCAAGACCTTGGATGATCATGTTTCTCATTTAAAATTGGTCTTGGAGGTGCTGCTTAAGAACCAATTGTTTGCTAAAATGAGTAAATGTGTTTTTGGGTGCCAAGAAGTGGAGTATTTGGGGCATTTAATATCAGGTGAAGGGGTTAGAACAGATCCTAGAAAAACTGAGGCTATGCAGAATTGGCCTACCCCCACTTCTGTTAAGGCTTTAAGGGGTTTTCTTGGATTAACTGGATATTATAGGAAGTTTATCAAAAATTATGGGGTCATTGCTACCCCACTGACTCCTTTACTTAAAAAGGACTCTTTTCATTGGTCCTTTGATGCTGAATTGGCTTTCAATGCACTTAAGCAAGCTGTTTCTAATCCACCAGTCTTGGCTTTACTTGATTTCTCAAAGCCTTTTGTGATTGAATGTGATGTTTCTGGTTATGGTTTGGGAGTTGTTTTGATGCAAGAGAATAGACCTCTAGCTTATCATAGTGAGGCACTTAAAGGCAGGTGTTTGCATCTGTCTACTTATGAAAAGGAGCTATTGGCATTGGTGAAGTCTGTTAAGAAATGGAGGCCTTACCTGGTTAGCCATCCATTCTTCATTAGAACTGATCAACATAACCTCAAATACATCCTTGAACAGAGAATTGGCACTCCTACCTAACAGAAGTGGATTACAAAGTTATTGGGTTATTCCTTTGTGGTGGAGTACAAGAAAGGTAGGGAAAATAGAGCTATTGATGCTCTTTCTAGAGTGCAATCTCCTGCTGACAGCTTTGACCAAGATGCCTCTCTTTGTCTCATTTCATTTCCTTGTCCAATGTGGTTGGATTTACTCAAGGATAGTTACAAGTCTGATGTGTTCTACCAAGACCTGCTTTCTAAGCTTGCTGATCCCAACAATCTTCCTCCAATTGGTTTTTCTTTATAGAATGGACTTATTCTTTACAAGAATAAGATTTATCTCAGTCCTACATCTTCCTTGATTCCACTGCTCCTTCAGCAATTGCATGACAACCCAATTGGTGGACATTCAGGTTACCTTAAGACTCTTCACAAGGTCAAGCAGGATTTTTATTGGCAAGGCATGAAATCTTCTATTAAGGATCATATTAGGTGTTGTGAGGTTTGCCAAAGAACCAAGAGTGACACTTCTAAACCAGCTGGTCTGTTGCAGCCTCTTCCCATTCCTGATAGGCCTTGGCTAGATATTAGCATGGATTTCATTGAAGGGTTGCCTAAATCTCATGGTCATGATGTTATATTGGTAGTGGTTGACAGACTCACCAAGTTTGTCCATTTCTTCTCTCTTCACCATCCTTATACTGCTGCAAAGGTGGCTACTGTGTTCATGCAAGGTGTCTTCAAACTCCATGGCATGCCTAAGTCAATTGTTAGTGATAGAGGGGCTGTCTTTACTGCTGCCTTTTGGAAGGAGTTGTTTAGGTTGCAGGGCACAAAATTGGCCATGTCCTCAACTTATCATCCACAATCTTCCTCCAGTTGGTTTTTCTTTACAAAATGGACTTATTCTTTACAAGAATAAGATTTATCTCAATCCTACATCTTCCTTGATTCCACTGCTCCTTCAACAATTGCATGACAGCCCAATTGGTGGACATTCAAGTTACCTTAAGACTCTTCACAGGGTCAAGCAGGATTTTTATTGGCAGGGCATGAAATCTTATATTAAGGATCATATTAGGTGTTGTGAGGTTTGTCAAAGAACCAAGAGTGACACTTCTAAACCAACTGGTCTGTTGCAGCCTCTTCCCATTCCTAATAAGCCTTGGCTGGATATTAGCATAGATTTCATTGAAGGGTTGCCTAAATCTCATGGTCATGATGTTATATTGGTAGTGGTTGACAGACTCACCAAGTTTGTCCATTTCTTCTCTCTTCACCATCCTTATACTACTGCAAAGGTGGCTGTTGTGTTCATGCAGGGTGTCTTCAAACTCCATGGCTTGCCTAAGTCAATTGTTAGTGATAGGGGGACAGTCTTTACTGCTGCCTTTTGGAAGGAGTTGTTTAGGTTGCAAGGCACAAAATTGGCCATGTCCTCAGCTTATCATCCATAATCTGATGGTCAGACTGAGGTTGTTAATAGAAGCTTGGAGCAATACTTGAGGGCATTTGTGTGTGACAGACCTCATAAGTGGACTGAGTGGTTGCATTTGGCAGAGTATTGGTTCAATTCTAATTACCACACTTCGGCCAAAATGACACCCTTTGAGGCATTGTATGGTTACCCCTCTCCTAGACTTTTGGATTATGTTTCTGGAGTTACTAAGGTGGAGGCAGTGGATTATTTTTTACATGCTAGACAAGAGCTCCTTCCTCTGTTGAAACAGAATTTGACTTCAGCCCAAGCCAGAATAAAGCTTTTGGCTGATCAACACAGGTCTGATAAGTCCTTTAGTGTTGGTGATTGGGTTTACATTAAGCTCCAACCTTATGAACAGTCTTCTCTGAGGGTAAAAGGGTACACCAAGTTTTCTCCCAGGTTCTTTGGTCCATTCCAGATTGTTCAACGCATGGGTGAGGTGGCTTATAAGGTGGCTCTACTAGAGGGTTGTCCTATTCACCCTATATTCCATATTTCTTGTTTGAGACAAAAATTGGGGGCTCAGATTACTCCATCTCCTTCTCTTCCTTCCATGGATTCAGTTGGTTTGCTTTAGCCTGAACCTATGGCAATTCTGCAGCGAAGGTTTAAGCAGTTGAGGAACCGTGCCATTACTGAGGTATTGGTTCATTGGCAGGGCCAATCTATTGATGATGCAACCTAGGAGTCTCTCTATGTTCTTCATAACAGGTTTCCTCACCTTGTGGGCAATGTTCTTTGAGTTTATTAAGCTGTTTAACCTTAAGGACAAGGTTTTTTTAAAGGAGGGTGGATTGATAAGAGTTGTACTAACTTGATTGACTTGATAGAAGTATGTAGTGGGTGTGTGTGTGTTGTACTTCTGTGTGTCAGTATGTTAGTGCTGAGCTAGTAGTTGGTTACTATGTCAGTTGTATATGCCAGCTAATGCCAGCTAAGGGTAATTGGTGTTGTAACTAATTGTAACTATCGGGTTGAGTGGTACTAAACTGTATATAAGGTAGAGAGGGATGTATGAGAGGGGTAAGCAGAAACAATACCAATTTTTCCTTGATTCATTCCTTTCTAACTCTCAATTCTTCTCTGTTCTTCCTATTCTCTATTCTTTTCCTTGGAGGTTGGTTTCCTTGAAACAACCCTTGCATACAAATTACCCTTTTCAAGCTAATTCTATCAGGGTCCTTTTCAAAAAATTAAGCCTTCTCTAACCCCTCTAGCCCAGCCGACCAGCCCAACCCAAAAAGTTTAAAATCCCAATTAAGTGATTAATCCACACCATAGTTACAACCTAAACCAAAATTAGGAAAAAAATATAGAGAAAGTCGAGAGACAAAGACTGGAGAATCTATAGAGGAGAGTTCGCAACACCGTTGCCACCATAGCCATCGCCAATTAGCCGTCCAGAGTCTGTAGAGATATAATCCTGTTCGGTGTTTAGGACTTTGACTGTGCAAAAACAAGTAAAGGTAAGAAAAGTGGTGCATTATAAATTGGGGGTAGTGGGTGAGTGACAAAGATAAAGAGTCAAAAACAAATACATAATATAATAAAAATGTCACAATAATGTAACAAAATAAAACTGCGATTTTGCTCATATTGCTAATTCATAATGCTATAAGTAATATTTTTAAATTATACAAAATTTTAATTGAAAACTATAAATTTAACAATTGAGAAATATTAAATTTATAATTAATGCATAATGTATATTACCCGGATTCTAGCCTTCACCTTTTTATATTAATTTTTTTTTTTTTGCTTATGCTCCGGCCCCCCTATCTTGAAATCCTGGGTCTGTCCCTGATTGAAATGCACAATTAACCACCCAAAGTTAAAAATCTATTTCGATGTCCCCTCTACACTCTGTTTTGCTGTTACATTTGACGAAATTTAGCATTTAAAGATCAATTTATCCATCTCTCCAAAATAGAAGCCTAAGTGGTAAATTGGTCTTTCAATACTAAAATTTGTTAGAGTTAACAACAAAACAAAAGGCAAGGGGTTAAATGTGATGTATTTTTCAAATTGGGGGTCGATCATGTGTTTCAATAGTTTAGAGGGTTAAATATAACTAAGATAATAATTTATGTTGGAAAATTATAATTGGTCCTATCAATTTATAAGTTTTTTTTTTTTTTTGGTAATAAAAAGCTTTTTGTAATATTTTAAGGTAAGATAGATAAGATAATTCAAATATCAAGTGTTTAAGGTAATTATTAGGGGAATAGGGTTTGTGACTTGGTGGGTCTCCAAGATGTTCGTGCATGGTCGTGACAACATGGTATTTATGGACTGTCTTTGACCTTGGTGATTGCGAATCCAGTTTTGCCCACAACATGTCTTCAACTCTTCATGTAAGAACAAAAGGCAACTTGAAATTAGATTATTATTTCTAATTTTTGGTAAAAGATAAGATCCGAAAACACTTCAGCTGGCCTACTCAAGACTTGAGTGGTTATACTTTAGGAAAAATGTCAAATTACTACAAATTACATGCAGAAGAAGTGCTACATGTACGATATTTTTATAATGTTTTCACATCAAATTATAAGTGATAAATTATTACTGGTTTTAATTTGAATCTACAATTTATAACAACCTATTACCAGTGGTGGAGCCACGTTGGGGCCAAGGGGGCCTTGCCCCCCCCCCCCCCCCCCCAAATTTTTGAAAAAAAATAGTAGATATACAATCTATGAGTCATCCAAACCAAATTTGAAAAATTTTAAGCAATAAATATGCAAGAACCAGACATTCACAAACTTACAATAAACATACAGATATTTCAACAATTATCTCACAAAATAAAATGAGAAAAAAAAGGGTTTCTAGCTTTTCATCCATCGCCGCAAGTCCGCTAGAATCTCATTCCAACGTGCCTAAAGCAATAGAGCAACATACGCATGATGCAACGGTGGCAACCATAACAAGTGAGTCTTCACACTTTTCTCGGTCTCTGGCATCCTAATCTGCTCTGCTCTTCTTTTTTTCTTCTGTTTTTCTTTTCATTACTTCTTTGGTTCTTCCGTTGTTTACGAAGTAGAGTACTAGAGTGTTACATTTTGCCCAACCAAGAAACACTTATCAATTGCCTGTTGCCTCTACCACGTGTATGGTTGAACTTGAAGTCTTCAAAAGCAATTGATAATACCCACACAAGTGGTTAGGTACGGGCCATATGATTTTTCCTTTTCATGCTTATTTGTTGTTAAAGTATTTTATATTATATAACATTATGAATGAATATAATATACTACAGTATATCATATCTAAAATAATACTATAAAATTTAATTAGTTGTATTTAATAAGATTTTTTATACATTTAAATTTTTTATGAGCTTTTTTTTTTTTTTTGGAGAAAGTTTTATGAGCATTTTAGACATTGAAATTTGAAAAACAATTTGTCTATTATTGGTATTTGTTGAATCTCAGTCATTATACTTAGTGGGTTATAATTTAATTGATAATATGGGCAAAGATAATAATCATTAATTCATTCTTCAAAAGAAAGAAAGATAATAATTCAGAAAATAATACACTTCTAGGTTTTAATGTAAAAACTTTGACATCTAATAAGCGTTCTTCTAAATTTTTAGTGATTGAACTAGAAGAGCATTCTTTTGGATCGTCAATGGTGGAACTTGAAGAGATTAATTTTAAAGCTCAAATGATTTAATTATTATCTTATATTCTATTTGGCCCCCCCAAAGATAAATTTTTAGCTCCGCCACTGCCTATTACCTAGAATTTCTTATGAAAATATTGTGAATATAAGAGTTGCCATAATATGGTATATACAGTTCTCACGCATATATGGCATATTAGGAGGAAAATTCTAAGAGCACAAATAAATGGGCAATTTCTTCTCTCAAACACCATATCAATTGATTCCAACCGTTTCTGGGACCAACAGCAACCATACATTCATTTTCATACATATAATAGTGCATTACAACTGCGACATTCTAATTCAGTCAACCTGCCCCCAACAAAATTAATGATCCAGCTAATTATGACCTCGCAAAACTAAACAAACCCCCCCTTTTTTTTAGGGATTTACTGACTCGTGCCCTTAAGACATATATTAGTAATTCATTTTAGGAAACTTTTTATGAAAAAACAAAAAAGTAATTCACTGTTTTGACAGCTTTTTCAATTTCTTATAAAAAAAAACTTTTCCAAAATTAATGGTTAATGTGTGCACTCAGGCCCTTTTTTTTTATATGGAGTATCACTCTCTCCCACATCTTATTATTTAAAAAAAAAAGTTTGATTACTAATTTAGTTCTAATGTTTGTCATATGTATCAAAATATTCCCTAATATTTTAAATGCATAAGTTTAATTCTTAACTTTTTAGTATTGTGAAAAAATAGTATTTTCACTTAAGTGATGAATGAAAAAATTGGTGTGATTACTAATTGAAAGTAAAATTAAAATATTAACTTTAAATATTTTATTTTAAACATTAGCAGGTGGAAATCCACGTTTGAGCCCAAATGGCATAAAAAAATACCAAAATGTTTATCCATGTTAGCATTTCAAGAGTTATTTTAACCTAATACTAAAATGTTAAAAACTAAAGTAACACATTTTCACCACTACGCAACCTTGGTGCGGTGATCATTGTACAAGCATAAGTGCTTGAGGGGTGTGGGAGACAAGAATCAAATTTCAAATATCTAAAAGAAAGTTTTATATACATATACACTTAGATTAGATTAGAGTAGAATTTCTATCTTGTATAAAATAAAAAATATAAAAAAAAAAAAAAAGTAACACATTTACAACTTTAGCATGTATTATTGGCATGTACTATAGAGACTTTGGATTAAATATAAGTTGTCTATTAGCAAATTTAAAACTTTATGACCATTGTGGTAAAAAAAAAAAACTTTATGACCATTTTTACATGTATCGCCAAAATAATAATCTCACATTTATAATAACTTTAGCATTTTTCATTAAATAATTAGAGGACATGATTGGCATATTTATAAGTGCATTTATATTCAGCAAAAAAAAGATGGGCACATTTATAAGTGCATTTAGTACCCCAAAGCACCGAATGGTCCGAATCATTGTCCCAAGTCTTAGGCAAAAAAATGTATCGCCAAAGTCTTAGGCACATTTATAACTCTATGTTAGGATTGCAGAGCTGTTTGCTTATTTTTCTGTAGTTCCTGTGGACTATTTATGGAACCTATAAGTATAAATTTTAACAAATTTTTCTTTAAAATTGGGTTCTACAGTACCATTCACACATTTAAAAATTATTTTTCTACAGTGTTTTTAATTTTCAACAATAAGCGGTATCCAAACAGACCCTAACGTGAATTTGAATAGGTCTCATGTACTGTTGTTCACAGGATCCATAAGTACAAAAACATAAATCTAACTTTAAAATTAGGTCCATGACCCTATTCACATTTTTAAAAATTATTTTGTTACGTTATTTCCTTTAAAAAATTTCAGTTTTCAGCGAAAAGTTTTGCTACATGTAAAGCTGAAATCTCGGACCAAAACCAAATATCAAACCCACTTCGTGTTCTTTCCAATGTTGTAGTCAAAATCTTTTTACCAGACAGACACACACACACACACACACACAGAAGGTAACCTGGGATTTGCTTCATCCGATAGTGTATTATACCATGATGCTGCGATGGAATAGAAAGAAAACCCATTTCCCTCTCATAGCAATTCTCTCTTTAGTCTTCATAGTTTTCACAATCCTCTACAATGAACGTAGCATAAGGCAAATCCAAGAAAACCCAGATCACGTTCATCATCACCAAGAAGCTCCAGTCACTTTTGTTAAAGCAAATCGTATAAACCCAGCTCAAGGTATAGTCCATATTATCTTCTTCTTCTTCTTCTTCTTCTTCTTCACCACAATATTTAATGGCAATACACAATCTGGGTCCACTTAAAGTCAATACCTTTACTTAGTTTCAAGTCAATTTCATTACTGTATATTCGAGTTAATTTCTTTACTGGTTGCCGTGGATTTGAAATTTTTGTTTGTTTGGTTTCAGAGGTTTTGGATAGATTCAGTAAGTGCAACTCCACCAGAGACTATAGTGGTCGGAAAATCGCTTGGGTTGACCGTAATGACGGTCAACGCCGGAGAGTGGCATCGGAGAGATGCGACGTGGCTTCGGGCAAATGGGTGTTTGATAATACCTCGTATCCACTGTACAAGGAGTCGGAGTGTCCGTACATGTCGGACCAATTGGCGTGTCACAGGCATGGGAGGCCTGATTTGGGGTACCAGTATTGGAGGTGGCAACCCCACGGGTGCAATTTGAAGAGGTACTTCTTCTTTTTCTTTTTCTTGTTGGTTTCAATACAGTTCTATCAGCGTTGAATTTTTCTTTTTAAATATAAGCATGGAATTTAAGGAGGCATTTCTGAATTTACAACTTGGTTTCTTTTTTGTGCTATTGAATTTGGACTAAATTTGAATTTTGTGATATATGTAAAGTATAAATTTAGAATGTAATCAGGATTTTATTATGGAACTTGTGACTAAATTAAGGCACAAGTTAAGTTCACTATAAATGCTGCCTTACTTCTTCTCAAAAAAAAATAATAATAAATAAATGCTGCCTTACTAATATGCTGAAAAAAAAATGGTACATTTAATTGGGAGTCTTGGATTTGAAAGTTGAGGGCTTTTTTTTTGGTTAATAGAATCAAGCATGGAATTTGAGGCTAATTTCTGAATTTACACCTTGGTCTCTTTTTTGTGCTAGTGAATTTGGAGTGCATTTGAATTTTGTGATATGGATTAAACTTGTTGGTTGGAAATCATGAGACTTCAAGTCACAATTTCAGTTGCTTTGGGGGTTGTGACACTACTCTTGTGATACATGCAAAGTATAAATTTAGAGTGAAATCAAGATTTTTGAATTTCATAGAATTGGAAGTTGGGATTAAATTAAACACAAGTTCACACTAAATTCTTCCTTACTAAAATACTGCAAAAAATGGTATGTAGTTTATTAGGATTTTGAGGTTCTTTATAATTGGAAGTAAATTGATTTTTTCTTTTTTTTTGGTGGGCTTGTTTTGTAGATGGAATGTGATTGAAATGTGGGAGAAGTTGAGAGGGAAAAGGCTAATGTTTGTAGGGGATTCATTAAACCGAGGGCAATGGATATCAATGGTGTGCTTGTTACAGTCAGTGATTCCAGCCAATAAGAGATCTATGTCACCAAATGCGCCTCTTACCATTTTCAGATCAGAGGTAAGCAAGATTCCCCCCTCTAGAAAAGCAAAATTGTTTTTGGTTATGACTAAGGAGAAGATCGTGACTTTTGAAAGATATTGAGAATTTCATGTTGTTTCTCATTGTTATATCTTTGTGTGATTTGCAGGAATATAATGCAACTGTGGAATTTCTCTGGGCTCCATTACTTGTTGAATCTAATTCTGATGACCCAGTGAATCACAGATTGGATGAACGGATAATCCGTCCTGATTCAGTTCTGAAGCATGCATCAAAGTGGAAGCATGCTGATATATTAGTTTTCAACACATACTTGTGGTGGCGACAAGGTCCAGTTAAGCTATTGTAAGTATAGTAAAACCAACTAAGCATTTAACTAGAAAAATGAGTTATATAGAAAAAATTATTAATTGGTATCCTCAAACTTTTTTTTTTTTTTTTTTTTTTTGTGTGTAGATGGAGTGCTGGAAAAAATGGGATTTGTGAAGAATTAGATGGACTTGGAGCCATGGAATTGGCCATGGGAGCATGGGCGGACTGGGTTGCTTCTAAAGTGGATCCCCTCAAGAAGCGAGTCTTTTTTGTTACCATGTCCCCAACGCATCTTTGGTGAGCGCCAAAACCATTTTTTCCCATCCATCTCCAATATTAATTTGCAATTCCTTTCAGTTTTAAGCAAAACTCATGCATATTCCAAGGCCACTTTTGGATTGTTTCTTCCCTCGAATATTATGACTGCATTTTTCATTCAAAAAAAAAA
This sequence comes from Quercus tomentella, assembly GCA_028535165.1. Taxonomy (NCBI): domain Eukaryota; kingdom Viridiplantae; phylum Streptophyta; class Magnoliopsida; order Fagales; family Fagaceae; genus Quercus; species Quercus tomentella. The sequence continues at coordinate 15,847,990 of JAPQVY010000012.1, forward strand.
AAATTTAGGAGGAGCATCTAGCATTTTTCCTGGGTTTGTATTTAAAGCTGGATATAGAATCGTTGATGCTCAGAATGGTTCATAAAATAATACTTGAAGTCTGATCTAAGAAATTTATATTTGATTGAAAATAAATTACAGTCATAGTTGGCCATGGGTCCAATATAATAGGCTTAGATCATTGTGTCAATATGAACATTTTCTTGTCATCTATTCTTAGAACTCTTTTAAAATTAGTGCTTGCTGTTTATATAAATTGTCTCGACCTTCTGTTAATCCTGTGTTTGTAGCCAGTTTATTAAACAAGGCACTTGTATCTTGTTAATTGGAAACTAGACCATAATCCAACCTTTAAATTAGTAAGGGTCCAGAAAGTTCAAATAGAAATGGATTTCTCATATTTTGGATCAGTATTCAATAATCAATGGCTTACATTTTGATCTGGCCACAGGATAAATAGGAAGAAAAAAGGTCTAGATAATAGTTGGGGAAAATTTATGACAATTAATGGCCCAAATAGTCTATCCTAATATTTTATAAAGGAGCATTCTAAACTGTCTACTTAATTTCATGTGTAAGGACTAAGGACATTGTCATATTTTCAATATCCTACTTCAAAGCTTCATATCCCCACTACCGCCGTTGGGAGGTAGGCTCTTATAGCATCTTCTCATCATTTTCATAAAACTTGTGTTATAATTCAGGAATCGAGAGTGGAAACACGGAAGTGAAGGCAATTGCTATGATGAGAAAACCCCTATAGATTTTGAGGGCTACTGGGGAAGTGGTTCTGACTTGCCTACAATGCGCATGGTAGAGAAGGTACTTAGCAGGTTAGGTTCAAAGGTTTCTGTTCTTAATATTACTCAACTCTCAGAGTATCGCAAAGATGGCCACCCTTCAATTTACCGCAAGTTTTGGGAGACACTGAAACCTGAACAATTGTCAAACCCTCCAAGTTACTCTGATTGCATACACTGGTGTTTGCCAGGTGTACCTGATGTATGGAATGAGTTGCTATTCCATTCTTTGTAAAAACAAATGTAAACTAGAAAGGTCTTTTTAGTTGTTTCCTGTAGCAAATTAGCAATTGAAAAGGGAATTTTGATTTTTGTTTCCATTCACAAGGAGAATGGTTGCTTGTAACAATTGATATTCTATTAATTTATGCAGTTAAAAATGAGGATTTCATTGCTATTATCACTAGTGAGAAGTGAATATGAAATTGACTCATTTGAATGCAAATTCATTGGGTGTGTTACCACTTAACTATGGTGAATTGCATGTTTTCATTTGGAGGCAATTTGCTTAATTTATTATTAAAAATGTTTTGAAGCTTCTAAAAATTTTTGGTATTGAGTTTTGACTTGTCCAAAAGTGAACTTAAAATGGATAAGGATTCTTTAAGAAAGAGAACGGAGAACTGCATACATTCAATTGTGACCCAATAGCCTTAAGGGCAACAGGAATTCATGTTGCACTTCAAATCATATTCAATTATTTATTAAAAAGTTGATTAACACCTATAATTTTGTACGCTCATCTTCTTGTCTGTTTACTTTAACAATACACAACTATTTTCACAACATTTTGCACAAGATAGCAAATTGTTATTGATTTTTATATAAGCCCATCATTTACACTACTTTATTGTCTATTATATTGTTGAAAATTTATAATCTCAACAATTGTAAATAGAAAATTGTGAATTAGCTGTCTGTATATTTATTGATCATTTATCGAAAGTTTGTTCTAGGTCTCCTAGACAACAAAAGTGGTAAAGCTTCATTGAAAATAGGAAGATGATTTTGGGCCTGGTAGCAAAGTTGTGATTTGGAACTGGAGTAGTCTCATTTTCATCCATTAGGAGCATGATTTTAAACTAGGCCTGGCCTGTGCTCTGGGATGGACTGACATTAGTTAGACCCTAATCAAAATTGAACCCAAAGGTAGGGTCAACCATACATGTTTCCCTACAAATAAAAATAATGTACCAAAAAAAGTAATACACCATAAAAATCTTTTCTTTTTCTTTTTTCCTTTGAAGAAGGAAATAAGAAAAAAATGTGGAGATCAGGTTCCAATTAACTCGTATACTTAATTTATTCGCATTAGTAGCAGGCACGTTTTAATACATATAAAATCTTCAGTTAGTTTAAATTATGATTCATATAAAATTTTATAAATAAGACAATAGTTTAATCAACCAATCATTTGCTTTAAAATATCTATACTAGTAATAATTTCCTACATAAATAATATAAAAATAAAATTTCTCCTGGTAGATCAATTTTGGAGTGGGCCAAGTTAGTTTGTTCTTATGACCCTTTAAAACTTTTTTTCTTTAATTAACTGCTGTTCTGATTCATTCTATTTCTTAAAGTTACAATACCATCTCTTTATAAAAGTTTGACTCCTTTGTAATATATTTTAATAATTTGATTCGAAACTAAGTAATTCTATTTTAATAATCTGATTCAAAACTAAGGCATGCTCTTATGCAGAGCATATAAATTTAGATTTACCCCTAGCCAAAAAAATAGACTTAACAATTAACATTTTAATATGTAGTCTATATGAATTGTGGTTCACAAGATACTAAGGATAACAATTGGAAAAAACAAACATTATCGAATCAAACGAACATTATAATTTCTCGTTATATGTACATAGCTTCTTCATTGACCATTGGGGAAAGGTACCCCTTTTACCGACTATACATTAGACCAACTTCAGCCCTCTCAGCAATTTCACATTTGCTCTACACTCCAGGCCTTTCCCTCCACCCAAAATGGTACAAACGCAAAATTGCTTACTGAATATTTTACCGAATCTTAACTGGGTTTGACTTGCTGAAAGAAAAATTCCTTTGCAACTTCCAGAACTATACATGCTCAATCAACCAAAACCTCTCAAACTATGGCAATTGGCTCAAAACTGAAGTTGCTTAAAATGACTTACTTCCCTGCACACGGTGCAATATTTCCACATTCTTCAATGGTACATTGCACTGCTATTTAAATGTCAGTGACTTGCACAGGTGTTCTTTAACATCAATAATTAAAGAGTTCAAGTACAAAGAAGAGGCTAAGATATTTCAGGAATCAGATTGTACCAGCAAAATGAAGTCTTTCAAGCATTCCAAATGATGTGCTCACCATATCCATTGAGTTTGCGCTGGAACCAGCACCAATATGGAGGAATCTTAGATTAGAAACAAATAACCTGTAAGAGCCAGATACCCTCTCATTGATTTAAAAAAAAAAATAACAATCCATTTAGGGATTTGAAGACTTACTAGTCCGATTTGTATCAGCTCCATTCATTATCTAGCCTTTGCAATCACCAATAATTAATAAAACCTTCTCCCTAAGCTTATCAATAGTCTGCAGAAAGTGAAACAAGTACAGAAATTTATGACAGCGGAAAAACATGCAGCAAATGCCATCAACAAGATAAAAGTCTCAAAAAGCAGACCGAGCTAGAGAGTTTTGCCCATATTTGAGCAGAGGCAGCTGCATTTTTGAGGTGAGAACAATGGGGAGAATCAAAATTCAGAGAGTATATTGAATTTTCCGTAGATTCTGCTACCCAGAGATGATTCATTTGGTCCTTTGCTCTCTTGATAAGATTACAGAAGCCAACCTGCAATGTGGAAACATAAAAGCTGTCACCCAGAAACTTCAAGAGAAGGGGATCATGATCTGTCTCCGGGAAGAAAGAGGGATTCAAGTGCATATTGCAAGTGTCTTGAAAACTAAAACATGAAAACCATATTTAATTATAAGTTAATTTTTAAGTAGAAGAGCCTTTGACAATCTCTATAACGAAAAACCATTACGAGTATGTGTAGTAAACTTTTATGCTCTGGGTAAGAGATTCTTCCAAAATGACTATGCATTGTGTTAGTTAATCAATAAAAATCTAGAGCTGGAGTCACTAGCTGTGGATCACTTACTGCTTCATTGTGAGAAGGCTCATCGGTTGTGGAACTTTAAATCTTTTGAGACTTCGTAGGTCTTAACAAGAACGGTTCCAGATCTGCTCTTTGTTTGGTGGAATTGGTTGGGGTAGCACTCGTCTAACATTTGGAATTTAATTCCTTTGTGCTTATTGTGGTGTCTTTGGAAGGAGCACAATCAGAAGACTTTTGAGGACTTGGATAGCTCCAGAAATTAGTTGTTTGCTTCTTTTAGTGGATCCCTATTCGACTGGTCACGGGCTTAGGGACTCATGTCTAGTGATTCTCTCCCTTCTTTCCTTTGTTCTCTCCTCTTTTGTAATTAATTTTCTTCTTGGTTTTCTTCTTTTTTTTTCTCTTTCTTTTCTTTGTAAATTTTGGTTTGCTTTGTGCTTTTCATGCATAAAGTAGCCTTTTGAATATACATCTTTCTTACTTATCAAAAAAAAAAAAAAAACTTTCTTATTTAGTTATCAGCTTGTGGATTGTCTCAGTTATGATTTATGAAGCAATCAGTCATTTAATTCCTTTACTCCTATTTCAAAGTGTATAACTGTGAGAACAAAGGAAATTTCCATGAAGATTACATATCCTTAGTGGAATTGAATCAAATCTTAACACGTGAGCTCTTATTTGCTAAAACACCCAAAGTGGTCTCTAATAATGCATCAACTAATTAAAAGATAAATTGTATTTGAATGTGAAATTACTCACTGTGGATCCTGCAAGATTAGAGTTGACTGGGGCAAATGAATCATCATCAATGAATGGTGAGCAGAATCTGATGGCAAGTAAAGAATTGGATAATTCTTCTGACTGCGACTCAGAAATGGAGCTATCTGTCACAAACACCCACTGTTTCTTTTGATGGGGAGCTTTAAAAACCTCTCCCACATACACAATGACCACAGCAATATCAAATTCACTGAAGAACACAAAGAACCAATATAAAGTTTACAACTTTTGTCTCTGTACAACTTTGAAAGAAAAGAAAGTAGAGGATAAGCAAAAACATCAGAAAAGAAGGATAAGATATGAAATTCACCTGGAAAGAGGAACTTCTCCCAAATTTGACAATAAGACTGCTTTCCGAGGACTGTGAAATGGCCTACAGGAATAACCATGAGCTAGACTCAATTATTAAAAAAATTTACTTACAGGAAGTACAAGGAAACTTACTTAAAGTGTTCAGTTTCTTGGGAAGATAAAGGCTTCCATTTGGCAGTGGATCCTCTTGCTTGCAAGTATAGGGTATGTGCATCAGAATTAATTGGTGCAAGCCCTGAAACAGCATAAGCCTGTCCCTCAACCAGCTCATATTGCTGTCACAATAGTAAGCAAATTAACAAATTACTTAAAAGACACTACAGAATATTCATATTAGCAAACGAGATTCAGGGGGGGTTGTGGAATTGGGGGGAAAGTAGAGAGAAAAGGGGTTGGATGAGGGGGAATGAGCAAACTCGATATCAATAGGGTCAAAGTAAAGCAAAACAACACCATTGGATTCACCTGCTTCTCTGTTGGGTTCCAGATTGTTATCAACCCTTCTTTAGGGCTGTCCTTTCTGTCAGAAATTTTATTATTTAATCCAACTACTCTCACCCTCATAAATGGGGTGACTTCTCTCTCTCCTAAACCAGAATCTTCCAAAGCTTTCTCAATTGATTTCTCCATGTCTGACTGCCTAGTTGCCTAATTTCAGAATGACCATAGTTAGTAATCTCATACTACAGTTGTACTTTTCTTTAAGCAAAGCATCTGAAACCCACCTCTAGTTTTGCTTTATAAGTGGTGAAAGAAGTTAATTGCTGTGGACTCATCCCTGCCATTAAAACTTCAGGTTCTGCAGCTGTCTCAAGTATCTTCAAAATATTTGCTCCTTCATCGCTGTCAGAGTCATTATAAATATGTGAACCTTTTATGCCTCTTTGAAACTCGGAAACAATGCCTTCTACAACAGTAGATCGCCTGCAGCCAAACAAAACTCATATAGAGAGAGAAACAAAACTTGCACTACATTAATGCAAACAAAGAAAAATAGAACAAAGGCAAAATGAATGTTTAGAGTCATTACTGTAGGTTAGAGATGCTTTTGCATCATTTAAGAGGAAAATTATCTCATAAACTGCTCATTTTGCCATGGTCCTGTTTAAACTTCAAAAGAATACTAAGTGCACCGAAAAGTAAAAGGGGGCCACATTTGAAATAGATATTACATTACATTTGCTTATACAAATATGATACTTCATTAGCATATCCTTGCTATACTGCATCCTACTTTTTCAAGGATTTCGTATCAATGTTTCTTTATTGTATTGTGTTAAGGAAAGAGTTCCCATTGATGATAGTGCTGATTTTGTGATTATGACAGCAAGCTCTCTTCCATATATAAACCCAATGGCTACTGCAGAAACCAAGTCAACCAGCACCTCTAATATTAGAAGATCAAACAGAGCAAATCACTCTAAGGAGTGTGCCCCACATGTAGACATATTCCATTGATTTCTCATTGTTATATGTATATCCGTATATGCATTGCATAGGTTCTATAGTCTATATATCTTTTTCTTTGCTGTAACTCACGTATTCTGCATAAGTGAGAATTCTCCTTTTGTATCATTAAGATCTTTACGTATTGTACCCATTTGCCATATCCCTATCCAAGCTTTCTAGCAAGACCAAGTGCAACAATATGCTTTAGACTCTGAATGATCAGAAAAAGTATGACAGACATGATTAATGAACATAGTTCAATGACAAAAAATCATAGAACTACTAGAGTGAATAAATATTAAAAATTTTAAATAGCCTACGCAGACATCTACTTATAGATCAAGTAAACACTATAAATGAATATTTTCAAGAAAGTAAACCATTTAAATTTGTCTTCTTATGGAAGAATAAAGTCACCTCTGATCATATACTTGCACCATTCTACACTCCATCCTCTCCGATCTGACAATAGACCCGCCATTACTTAACCTAGATGAAAGCAAAAGGAACAATTTATCATTCAGAATGTACTGAAGAGAACTTTAAACTATATCATTTTCAAATTACCTCTCCTTGTAGAGGACAGGGTATATTCGCGTGACTCCAACTATAGTCTGAGGGACTAGACCACCGTTACTCTTAATGCACCTAAATGCTAAAGGAGAACCAACACCTTTACCTAAGGATATAGATTTGAGGACCATGCATTAGAAGGCAAGAAGAAAAATTGCATATGTCTTACGCCATATAAGACTGGAAATAAACAAAAAATTAGACAACCCAAACAATGCTTACAGAATCCCAGCCGATCAGCCCAATGAGCTCTATATGTGCCATTCATGTGCAATAGCAGACTAACTGTCCTCGACACCTGAAATTGAAGCAAAAGCCTCAGACAAGCCTGTAAAGACAAGGTAAACATTTCCAAAAATTCAACAACAAAAAATAAACCAGAAAGAACCTCGAGGGGTGAAACAGGCGCAAGCCAGCCACATAATCCTGCTCCCCAGATCTTCACAGGGAAAAATAAACTGTAAGGAAGAGGCATTCTAAAGGAAATCTTCTAATCAAAGGAAGGCAGAAAAAAAAAACATACTAATGAACATCTTACCCGAAGTTTCTGCCCCACAAACAGTTTTCCAGCAGCAAGCTGCTTTGACAGTGGTACATCCAGTACAGCATCCATTGCATACCTGTGAGACAAGGTGATATTACATGCCAAAGAACTTCAGATGTAGTGTAACCATCAAAGCATGTGTCAAGGCATATTCTTACCACCCATCAGTTAGTTCAACCTTTGTCACATTGCTATTTTCAGCCCCAATTACTGCCACAGAACAAGTCTCATTCTTTAGGTCAGAATTTGAGCAAATAGCTGAAACGCATAGAACCATCATTGAAGAAGGTGATGCACCCCCTTCCAGAATTCTCTTGATTGCAGAACAGTGACCGTGATTGACTTCTCTTTCATATCTATGTAAATGCATACAATATTGTTCTCATGGATGTCTTATACACACAGGACTAAATGTATAACCAATACAATAATTAGATACCTATACTTCAATTCCTCGAGCACATTGGACACTGTCAAGAATTTTCCAGCAGCTATTTCTGGATAGCATCTCTCATAACATGCCAGTTTCCAAACAATCCACTTGTAGTGATTGATGACCCATCTAGACAGACAGATAATTTAAAATGCTAAACAAAAACTAAGATACAGAATAAAATATTTTAAAAACTAATAAAAGAGCATTAAGCCATCAACAACAGCACTGCTGAAGACCCATAAACAGTGTTCACAATAGCCAAATTCAAGGTTGCTGCATAAGTCAACCAATCCATATTACCAGACCAAACCTATTTAATAATAACATGGGCAGCCCAACTCTATGTCAACAATCACATGCAACTCAATGATACATTATGTAAAGCTAAAATTGTCACCAAAGTTTGCAAAGATCAATATAGCATTTGCAAACCGAGAAGCAATGTAACTTTAAAAAAATGTTCTTCCAGCCCACAAGAGGGAGGGGTGTAAAAGAGTGGAAATGAAATGTAGTAGAGAATTTACTCTTTTTGATAAGTTAGATAATTTACTCTTTTGAAGCATATTGCAAGGATGCTCCAGACTGAGCCAGCATGTGGAGAAAAGCTTCTGGTCCAATGCCATTTAAGCCAGATACATCATGAAACATGTACTTTTCTGCATCAGTTGATTTCATCCATCGGACCTGGTCTGACAAAAGATCCAACTGTATTCATGTGGACACGTAAATTAGAATCAATGCCAAGAGCAAAGAAACTCTAGAGGATAAATATCAGCACTGATAGTCTATGTACCATATTCTGATCTGGCAGAGGCACTTTAAAATATTCCTTGACATACATTCTCGACATCTGAAACGGGTATCGTTCAGAAATCCTTCTTTTGCAACATGAATGATCAGATGCTAAAGTAGATAATCCTGATGGAATATGTAGCTGAATTGAGGAGCACTATATCAACAAAAACACAAAGCTATTTCAAAAACCAGCATGAATTTTACCATTGGAAATAAATGGAACATCATTATTCAAAGGGGTGGAGAATTTGGAACGAGGCCTTTTGAATGGAGAAACAGAACTCCTTCCTAGTATTCTCTTTATGCTATTCATTTGTCCAGTATTTTTGCAAGTTGTGCCAATAGTATTTGAAATATCAACCAAGGGCCTGGCTGGTGACTTTCGGGGTGCATTAATCCTTGAAATGATACCATTTGATAAAGAACTTTTTGCCACTGTATTAGGATCAACTTGGGTGTTGCTTAGGGGCTTCTGTAGAGAAGACACATTAATATTTAACCCACTAGCATTTTCATGTTGAACAGCATCAAATTCTTCGATCAAGTTATTCCCAGAAACAATATGTTTTGCCTTGACTGACGACCGCACTTGATTTGAAGATGATCGCAACGGGGACACAAAAACTTTCGACATATTTTTACTCTCTGCCATTTCCTTATAAGAAAAGGGAGTGCAAGGATCATTTCCGTCATTTGACGAAGCACCATTGAATCTTGTCTCCTTTGAAAATGAAAAAACTGAATCATTTCCATCCCCTTCATTCAAGAAAGTTCCCAATTCTGGGTCACCAAGAAGACTCCTTGCACGTTTTAGTGCATCACTAGAGACAGAAATAGATCTCCCACCTGCAGTATGGAACTTGACTGGAGGTGGTTTGAGAGCTGAATTATACATTTCGGGTTGCATAAGATTTGGATTTTCCTGATTTGTCAACCTAGTTGCTTCTAAACCAATCTTAGAAACTAACGAAGACCCTGTAACTGATGTGAAATTCTTAATCTCACAATTGTTCACACCCTCTCTCATTTCCATATCAGATGAACTTTTCCATCCAAATGATCCATTGGTGTTACACGGCTTCACTGAATGTTGAAGGCCTTGAAAAACACAATTATCATTATCTTCTTCCAATCCCAACAATGTCTTGGCTCTAACAAGCCCGTCTGAAGATATATTGACCATTTTCCCTGAGCCTGTCTGGAAGAGAGAATTTGCAGAACCACATCCATTATCTCTAGCTAGCACCCGACCTGCACATCATGCATGAGTTCACAAAAATTCTTGAAAAGACCAAGGCATAACTACATGATTGTCTCAAATGAGTACTCCCTCCATCCCATTTCGTTTGTCCACAATTTCATTATCAAATGTCTCAAAATATTGTCCACCAGTAAAAGTTTGACATAGACAATTTTCCTAACTTACCCTTTACTTTATTTAAAAAGCCAATACTCTTTTTCCATGAGTTTAAATTAAGAGTCACGATTTAAAACTGAAAGAAAAAAAAAAAAAAAAAAAAAAGAGAGAGAGAGAGGAAAAGGGACAGAGAGAGCAAGTATTAGACTATAGCTTATTTTCATTAAGCTTATTTCACTTAAACAATAAAATGGCATAAGTATAGCTATACTTATAAAAGGCGCGGTTTTAAAAAGGTGTAAGTTCTCTTCTACGATGAAAATAAGATAAATCAAAGAGGCACATAATATAGATGTTATACATCTAATATTAACAAGCCAAGAGCCTAGTAGCTTAACTGGCACATCCTAACGTTTCCATTAGAGACATCCGGTGTTCAAATCCCCCCTCCCCCAACTATCAAATTACCAAAATCATTAACAAAAAATTAACTAAAAGAAGAAAATAAATGTGAGTTTCTTATTCTCAATTATTGTTAGCTTTCAATAAAGCAAAAGCCAACTCATATTAAGTCTTTCACACTAGTACAATTGCAAATTCGCAATCAAGTTGGGTCTTTCACTTTCTTAAGAACCATACACATACACAGCAATAAAATGTTAGCCCCAAATTGTTCTTGGTGCCCAAAAAATTAAATAATATCCTAGCCAAAATTTGATACACCGCAGGAGAACTTTACAACACATTAGTATATCAAAAATCACAGGAATTTCCCAAACTTCGATACCGCCAAAACCGTAGGTTTTTTTATTTAATTCAAACACATGTATGAAAATTGAAAGAGTGAGATTGTGGTACCTGAATTGGTCTCCGCATCGTCGCCGAGAACCGATAAGGCCTTCGCTAACGAAGACTGTTTCACCGCAACCGATTTCCCCGACCCGGTTCGGAACATCGGAGAACTCCCAAATCCTTCGCTACGATTCTCCAGAAGCTTCGCACATCCTGTAGCGAACCAAATCAGAAATTGAGCCACAGAAAACAAAGCTAAAAGATAGATTGACAGAGAGAGAGAGAGAGAGAGAGAGAAAAATTGCCTTGGAGAGCGAGATCGGACATTGAAGGGAGACGAGTGCTTCTGCCATTTGGTGAATCATCGTTGGGTTTGATTTGGAGGTCTCGATCGGAGGGTTCCCACCGGAAATCGTTGCCGGCGTCGGAGAATATCTGCCAGGTCGACATTTGCCGGCGTGGTCTGAGTTTCGAAAAGAACAAGTGGAGAATGGTGTGAACCCTAAAACTAAAAAGGCTTGGTTTTGTTTTTCTTTTCAGGTACCTTTAGCTGGGAAATGTGTTTCACATTTTCGAAAAGGCGGGAAATTTTGAAGGGCTTCAAGGAAAACTCTATTTGAAATGACGAGTTTAGACTTTACAATGAATTTCTCATGCTTTATTTACTTTTTGTTCAGTGTGTTCAAGTTTATTTACTATTTACCCTTCCAAAAATTGCATCACACTAGATTATGTGGTCATGGACCAGTAACCCAAACCTAACATCTATTTGCTATTTTACATAAACAATGCTTGGAACACAACTTTTTATTAAGATATCATTGATGGATTCGTATAAAAGTAAATATACAAAATAACTTTAAGTAAGAAAACACGATTTTCCTAATCTCATCAACAAAAAATTGAAAATCCTTGTAGTCTGTTTAAATTGAGGAAGAGGAAAGGGGAGTAAAGTATGGTAGAGTAAAGTAGAATAGAATTGACTCAAAATTAGTCTATTTTCAACTAACTCTACTCTACTTCCCTCCACTCCCTCTCCCCCTTCAATCCAAACAGGCTCTTAGTGCTCACTACATAGCATGACAAAATGTGAAGAATTTGAGAGAGAGGGACCCACGTTTAAATGAGAATGTGAATTCAATGCTATGCTGCTAAAGTATGATAATCGATATCTCTCTAATGACATACGTGGAATTTTATAGTAAAGACAGCAAAAGAGGCACATAAGGGGTGAACAATGGATCAACTAACTAATGAAGTCTTTAAAACTTAGTAGTAATGAAATTTAATTTTAAAAAAATGCTAACACCAGCCAAAAAGGATAGAAACTTCAATTCGAAAACCAACTTTATTAGTTGGAAGAAATCTGTAATGAGATGGGAAGAAAATATGGAAAAAATAAATAAAAGTCAAATGCTAACCTCCATGATCATAAACACCAAAAAAAGAGGTGTAACTGTCCAAATTTGGATAAATTGCATGCTACAAAAGAAAACATGGTAAATTATTTAGCATACAATCAGCAAGATAACATAATCTATGAAAAATCATTGAGATTATGTCCACTAAATGGACCCATTGAAAAGGCAAACCAGAGATTATGAGTCCACTTTGATCATATTTGGACCATTCTATCCACTTTGGTCATATTCGGTCCACTTTGGTCTTACTCGGTCCACTTCGGTCTAATTTTGTCCTATTCGGTCCAATTTAGTCCTATTAGGTCCACTCGGTCCACTTTGGTTCTATTCGATCTATTTTGGTCCTATTCGGTCTATTATGTCGACTTTGGTCCTAATCGGTCTTTTCGGTCTAATTTAGTCCTATTAGGTCCACTTGGTCCAATTTGATTCTATTCGGTCCATTTGTGTCCTATTCGGTCTATTCAGTCCATTTTGGTTCTATTCGGTCCATTTTGGTTCTATTCGGTCCATTTTGATTCTATTCGGTCCACTTTAGTCTAATTTGGTCATATTCAGTTCAGTTTGGTTCTATTCAGTCTATTCTTTCCACTTTGGTCCTATTTGATCTTATTCGGTCTAATTTGGTCCTATTAGGTCCAATCGGTTCACTTTGGTCTAATTCGGTCCATTTTGGTCCTATTCAGTCCAATTCAGTCCACATTGGTTCTATTCGGTCCATTTTGTACACTTCAGTCCGATTAAGTCCACTTCGGTCCAATTCAGCCTATTCAGTCCATTCTGTCCACTTTGGTTCCATTCGGTCCATTCTATTCACTTTGGTCCTATTTAGTCCACTTCAGTTCTATTCGGTCCACTTTGGTCCTATTATGTCCAATTTAGTCCTATTTTTGTTTACTTTAGTCCATTTGTGTCCACTTTGGTCCATTCAATCCATTTTTGTGCACTTACATAATGGAAAAGGCAGGTTTAGGTTGAGAGCTAAGGTTGTGAGTTTGGATACAAGTGCTTCTGCCATTTGGTGAATCATAATCGAGTTTGATTTGGAGGTCTCGTTTGAAAAGTTCCCACCGAAATTGTTGCCGGCGTGATTTGAGTTTTGTAAAGAACAAGTGGACAATGGTGAACCCTAAAACTAAAAGGCTTGGTTTTGTTTTTCTTTTCAGGTACTTTTAGTTGGGAAATGTCCTTTACATTTCGAATAGGTGGGAAAATTTGAAGGGCTTCAAGGAAAGCTCTATTTGAAATGAAAAGTTTAGATTTTACAATGAATTTGTCATACTTTATTTTCATAGTATTTTTTTATATATAATTTATAGAAAAACAAATAAATAAATGAAAAAAAATGAGAATTTAAATATATGTATCTAGCTAGGTAAACAAAATAAATTTGTTTAGCTTGATCCGACGAGCTATTATTTAATAAAGATTAGTCTAAATAATTTATAGTTTGTTTATCTTAGCTTCAAATTTGAGTTTTTTTCAACTTTAATTTATATACAACTTTTTAAAACTTCATCTAATTATAATATGTTGTATTTTTAAATATCTGATTATCCAATGAGCTATTATTTAATAAAGATTAGTCTAGATAATTTATAATTTGTTTAACTTAGCTTAAAATTTGAGTTTATTTTAAATTTAATTTATATACAATTATTCAACACTTAACTATATTTAAATTTAATATGTTCTATTTTTAAATATTTTATTATGTTAAATAATATAGTAAAATAACCCCCCCCCCCTTTTTTTATAACACTCTTTTAGTGGTTTTTATAATGTCTTCTTTTCTTTTCTTTTCTTTTTCCCTTTTTTTTTTGTCTCTCTCTTTACTAAAGGTGGTTTTTATAATGTCATCATTAGTCATCTATCACAAAGTATGGATTTTTTTTTTTTTTTTTTTTTTTTTTGGGGGGGAAACGGAGTGTGTGCTAGTTGTTCATTTTGAGAATAAACCGAAAATAAATGTGATCCAACTCCAACCAATTGCAAGATCTTTTTTTTTTTTTTGGGTTATAGTTAGGAGAGGTGCATGATGACACAAATTACTTTTGAATAAATTAATAAATCATTAAAATTTTTCAAGCAAGATAAACATATTTATAATTATGTACATGTGTATGTATTTGTGATTTGAGATCCATGTAATGTCATTTTGGTACCATAACTTGATCCACTCATAAAAAATTTATGGTCCCATTCCTTACCACAATGGAACTCAAGCTTTTTTTTTTTTTTTAGAGAGTTTCAACCTATATCATCTGCTCCTGATGATAGCTCTTTATCATTAGACCAAAACACCAATTGGTTTTTTATGTAAGCGGGGATTGAACCCCAGATCTTTTATTCAACCATCAAAGACTTTACCAGTTGAGTTAACTGGAACTCAAGCTTAATCGTGGTAATTAAAAAAAAAAGTCACTCTCAACATGTTGCATTATGTTACTTATGAGTACTAGGTACCTAATTTTCTCTAAGATTACTTTAGATATTTAAAAATGACACCTAACTTCTTCATTTTTAAATAGAATAGCTAATATGTAACACATAGACATCTATAAATATGATTATATGCGAAACAATATCACATGGAGTAAGCGTTTAAGGAAGATTTCGTGTTCTACAAACAAATTACAAGTTTGCGTAACTTTTCTCTCTTTTAAATAAAAAAGAAAAAAAAACAATTATTCATATAAAGTCACAACAAAGAGGTATCAAACCAAAGGTAAAAAAATAAAAAATAAACATAAAAATCCACACATGAAATTGCATTAAAACAACTAAATGATTCCTTTGAGTAAGCTTGAACCTAACCTATATGAATGATGAGAATCTTGCCCGAAGGTGAGTCAGCCACAAAGCTTACAACTCTTTAGACAATCTAAAGACACCTTGTTGAGCTTTCAAACTCATTGGCCGATCAAGTTCCCAAACATAGTACATTTATCGAACGACTGCAGACGATAGCCATTAGTCTAGGCCTATCGAGCCAAACCCACAATTCTTGCACTATGCTAGAGTACAAAGCACACTTAACTCCAAAGTAGCACATGAAATAAGCCACACAACTTGTTGTGTCAACATTAATTACTCTGAGTAATCACTCCTTTTACTTTTTTGAATACAAGATAAAAATTTACTCTATATTAATCTAAGTGTATATTTGTGTAAAACTCTCTCTTGAAAACTTGATCCCGCTCGTTGTCTCCCACACCCCACAAGCACTTATACTTGTGAAGTGACCATTACACTAAGGATGCGCGGTGGTGTTCCTTTTACTTTAAATGCTACAAGAAATGTATCCCTTTAATACATTGAGACAACCGAAATTAATTACAATAGGGACCCACACTAATTGTGAGAGGAGGGAAGAGGGGGGGGGGGGGGGGGGTGGGGGGACTCCTATTGTAGGAATGAATAATAATGCATCCCTTTCATCACATTGAGACAACCGAAATTAATTACAAGAAGTGTGGGGCTCACCAAGGGTCCCATGTAGGGGCCCACACTAATTCTGAGAGGAGGGGGGGGGGGGGGGGGGACTCCTGTTGTAGGAATGAATAATTTCTCAAGGCAAACACCCTAAGAGCTAGGGGTGTCCAAGTAACCAATTTACCTGACCAAACCGACCGGACCGACACGCTCGTTGCCCGATCCGACGACTCTGACAGTTGACAGCGGGTCTCAACCCTCCAAACTAGATTCCGGCGGGTCGAGTGGCGGGCTTTCTCCTCTAAAACCCCAGCCATCTGACCCGCCCAACCACCACTTCAGATGAACCATCCTCCGTTCAGATCCCGTGATGATTAGCCATCTTTCGCTTAGATTCGGCGACGATTTTGCTCAAATCTACTTAGATCCGATGATTTTGGCTCAAATTCGGTAATATTTTTCAAAAAATCGCTTAGATCGATGACGTTTAAGCTCAAATCGGTAACTTTAGCTTAGATCCGGTGATGTTTAAGCTCAGATCGGTGACGTTTCGCTCTCCTCCAACCAGATCCAACGATGTTTCATTCTCCTCCGCTCGTCGCTGCTGTTCGTCAGTTTCAACCGAACCGACCGATTGTTTTTAAGAATCCAATATGACTCAACCCGTGGTGATCGACGGTCGGTTATGGATTTGATCCTCTCCCACTCGACCTGAGCAGGTCGAGTCCGAGTTAAGTCCAAACTCGACTCGGACCAACCCGTGGTCAACCCTACTAAGAGCATATCCCCTTAACTAACTTGAAATGATGTCACGCTAACAAGACTACTCACCCTCGCCTTTATTATAAACTGATAAAACAATCAACATATACTTTTAGTTATATGACCTATTTAATGAGTTATGTGACTCATTTAAATAATACATATTATTTTATGAATCATCATGCAATAAATTAAAGGAGATTCTTCCAATTCGGTTTTAAAACTTTTTTCAAATACCCTTTACAATGAACTATGCCCTATAGGAGCTCATTCACCCTGCAATGGCCATTGGGAATCATTCACTCTGCAATCTCAATAACTATGCATTCTAGAGACCAATTGGGAATCATTGTAATAACTTTGACCTTCCCAATTGATTGGGCATGAATGCGAGGAAGTATGCTATTTTTTCTGATTTCAGGAACTTCGACCGGTGAACTTTATTGCTATGCCTATGAATTATAATTTTTATGATTCTCTTCAAGGTTTGAGTGGTAAGTAAGGTCCATTAAAAACGGATTGGCAGTAGCTGCACCTTATAATTATCACCTTAGTCCTTATTCAATGACAGACCGTGATCCGGTTCTGGCGTTGGGTGCATTACCCACACGAGGACAGTATCATCATAATATATGATTGTATACTGCGGACCCACTATAGATACTGTGATCACATTTATGCAAAAAACGTGATTCATGTCAGATCCCCAATTTTGGACCCATGATAAATTATTAAATTTGCAATGAATTTTTTTTTCCTGAATAATTCACACGAACACTAATGAATAATGAGAAAAGTGGAGGAGTGGTTGTGGTAGATAATTTGATATACGTTGGAAACTAGCCCAAAGACAAATAATTTTCATTGCAACCCACAATAAATCAACACCAATAATTACAAGAAGAATGTTCATTCTCAATTTGTTGCATCATATAACTTGAACGCATGTAATTTATGCATGAATTTTTGTTTGATAATTTGATAGTTACAATGAAGAGGAGATTTAAATTGAATATTTACGTAGAAAATGTTTTAGCATTTTGTTATTAAATAATTAAAATGAACAAAAATTTGGCAATTTAGATGTAAAGACATGAAAGTTAATATGGAAGACAAAGAGTTAATCAAATGTATAATCTCGCATTGATAAGGAGAGACTAGAGAAACTCCTTTATTGATTTTTAATGTGTTTATAAATATGTTGAAAATTTGAAACATATTGGAGCAAATATTGGATTAGATATGTGCGCATGAAAATGTTAAGAGAGAAAGTGTTCCAGTTAAATTATAAGGCTCTTCACTATACATAAAGTTCAAATATTCTAATATATATGCACTAGCACAATACATGTTGTACTAGCCTTACAACTAACAATTGAATGAGTAAAAAAGTCTACTAACAACATGAACATCACATGAGCATATAGAAAATTAACTTGAAAATCGTATTTTATATAAATGAAGTTCAAACATTCTAAATTTTTTATATATTTATGCATGTTGTACTAATCTTATAGCTAACAATTGAATGAGAAAAAAGTCTATTAACAACATGAACATCACATGAGCATATAGAAAATGTTGTACTAATCTTATAACTAACAATTGAATGAGCAAAAAAGTCTATTAACAACATGAACATCACATGAGCATATAGAAAATGTTTGTACTAATCTTATAGCTAACAATTGAATAAGCAAAAAAGTCTATCAGCAACGTGAACATCACATGAGCATATAGAAAATGTTTGTACTAATCTTATGGCTAACAATCGACTGAGCCAAAAAGTCTATTAACAATATGAATATCACATGAGCATATAGAAAATTAACCTGAAAATTATATTTAAAGACACAAAGTCGACCGCCCCAAATGGTTCTTTTCCAATTAAGCGCATTAAATATTAAGAGCGTTATAATTTAACTGGTTTTTTTAATAGAGATGTTCGATAAAACTTTATACTCCAAGCATAGATTCACTTTTTAAAGTCTCCCTTATTGACCTCAAATTGACTATGCAACTATCAGAAACTAGAACTCAAAGTCTCAAACTAAAGGTCAAGGTTTTGAACAACATAATTAGCTTGGTTGAGAGCCTATGAAAAACTGTCATGCACCTATACAACAAAATTTGCTTCCTCCTGATAACAAAACCCTTGCCCTATTTTTCCATTCCAAGTTCCAACAATGCAATAATTCTATCAAGTATCAACAGAGTTGATCTCATCAAGCATGATTTTCAAACTCCTCTCAAGTAATAGACACATGGGTGAGTATAAGTTAAAAGAGAGAGACTTTTTGCTTGTAGAATAGTATGTTTTATGGAAAATGACTGAAAAAAAAAGGGGGAAAGCATAATACATCATGAATTGCGTGGGACTTGTTTCTGATTGACCACCCAACTAGTTTTTAGTTGATTTTTATTTTCCGTTGTACCAAACACCCAAGAATATGAAAAAATTGGCAGTATTTGCACTGTATAATAATCATCACAATTGCTTCATAAAATTGAAGGAAGCGTCTGATCCGGTTCTGGCATTGGGTGCATTTACTCATATACTGTTGGGCTGTGCTTTGGGTCCACAATAGCTATGATGATCACATTTACACAGAACCATGATGATGATATATTTTAAGATCCTTGCTTTTATTTTTGGCATGCGTATTGTATTGTATGGGTCCTTGATTTGTCCGGTCTAGAATGTAATAAAAATGTGGATTCCATTCTGAAGTCCAGATTCATACCACAGGTCCACAGGGCCGTTTTATAGGAAAAAAGTAAATTGTGCTTTTAAGGGGTTGAGGAAGCGCTGAAAGAAGTCAAAAACTGTATTACACCTACTTGTGGATCTTAGGATAAGTCCAATAATGACAAACTTGGGCCCCATTGTGGTGAAATTATATAAATTATTCAATGCATCAAGTTTAATGCATTTAACTCTTGTATAACGGTTTCTCAAAAAAAAAAAAAAACTCTTGTATAACACTAGTTTAGTTAGCTCAATTGATAAATTCTCTGATAGTTTTTTTTTTGAGAAAATAGTAATACTATTTAGAACATACAAACATTAAAGTATTATATAGAGTTTTTTAAACAGACTTATAATACGTTACATAATTTGATTTAGTGATAAAAAACACAATCAACAAAAGCGAACGCCGTAAATTTAAATTCTATTAAAAAAAAAAAAAATTTGTATATTGGTAGCTTATTTGCTAAATATGAGACAATATATATAGGTTTTTTTTATACTAAATATTTAACAAAAAACTAATACCTAACACACACACACATATATATATATATATATATATATATATATCAACACACACACGAGACAAAAGAAAAAAAAATTACAAACTAAAAGTGTTAACAAAAAGAAAAAAGAAAAAATTTATTTATAACTAGCTTATTTGTTTAAAAGTGAGACAAATGTGGAAACCCTTATTTACTTAAAACTACTTTTTGCGTGAGTTTGAATGATTGTTTACTGATTGTTGATTAAATATTTGTTAAAAATAGTTAAAGTATATATAGTTGTATTTCCAATAAGTTAGATTTTAAAAAACTAAGAAAAAACTATATGTAAACAAATTTATAAGCTAAAAAAGCTAAGAGAAAAAAGAAGATGATAAACAAACTTTAGTGGCACCTCTAAGCAAATAAGTTAGATATAAATCCACACTAGAATCTAGATATAAGATATTCACAGAGCAACTTATGCCACGTGATTCACACAAAACTAAATAGCTCATCATCACCCATTTCCTCACTTAGACCGACCCCAACCATCTAATATTGATTTGGGATCTTTCACGCCACTCATTCTTTCCCCATTCAATTGTACACCTTTAATATTTTCGATTAGCAATTATGCATCCCTATATTATATATGTTAGCTTTTGAATTTGGTCAAAATGAAAACAAGAAGCTGAAAAACAATTATTTGTTCTCCTATGTTCCACTAGAAACGTGAAGAACCTCGTTCCTAGAGAATACATGAACAATGGACTAGTAGTAATAATTTATGATTTACCCAATAAAGAAATGCCACTATGTCATTATTGTCACTATTAGTGGATACACGACAAAAAAGTTGTACTTTTTTATCATTTACCGAAAAAAGAAATGTCATTATATTATTGATTAATCTCACTCACTTTCCTATTGGAGAAAGGGTCTATATATTCATACCATATATATATAAGCACCCTAGCTAGAATAAGGGAATGAATATGCCATCTTAGCAACGCATGTGTATATCTTAAGGATGTTTGATGCATGGCATCTCATAAAAGGTGTGATGTAAGAAAAGCCGGAGAAATTGTTCCTCCTCTGAGTACTGAGTTGACTGGCACAAAAGTTAGGTTCTTGATATACATGTCATACATCACATTTCCGACCGAAATCTTTATTACACTATTTTTCACAATTATTTTATGTTGCAGGTGGTAACCGCATTTAAATGAACTTGTCATTTTTTTTTTCTATCACAATATGGGATAATTGTGAAAAAAATATATGATCTCAGAATTATTGAGTCTTTAGCGAAGAATTTTCTACAATTAGAGTCAATTGCAAATGATTATGGTGGGGCTACTAGCTCATCCTATGAAAGTATGAACACTAGAAAACATGGAGATCCATCTATCTCAAGGATAATGTCCTTACAACCCTGGCTCCATGTGAGGCAGTTAGAAACTCATTTTCATGCTTACACCCCACAAGAAAATTGATGGATAGATATCAGTGGGTGGTTGGTCTAGTGGTCATGAGCTCACTCTTAAGGATTTGAAAGGTGAAGGTTCTAGGTTTGAATCCCGCAATAAGAAGAGCTTGGAAAAAAAAACTTCATACTCTTGGCTCATCCTCACTAGCATCCTCAATGGGATTGGGTGCACAGCTATGGATCATCTGGATCCCTTGCTCTTGCAGGCCTAGACCCAGCAGGTAGAGTATTACTATGGTCATGTTCAAGTGAAAGACGCTAACTCAGGTCACCCTCTTACCCATTTTTTGTTCATCGAAATTTTTTTTGATAGATGAATGGATATTTTACTTTTCACTTGTGTTTTTTATTTTTTTTTAGATCATATATATGTATGTATGTATGTATATATGATGGATGAATGGTTATTTGACTTTCTCTTTTGTTTTAATTTGTATCACAAGTGCTTTGACAACAATTTCCACAATCAAATACATTAGGAGTAATGCTAAAGGAAAGACAGCCAATGATTTTTACAAATCAAAGTTTGATATTATTCGATTCCCATGCAATAATGAGATATCAAATGAAATTTTGATGTAATGTTTAAACGCGGGGATATTGGGCTTTTGCCCTTATTTTCCAAAAATAACAGCAATATGTCCCTATTTTGAAACTATTTAGGTCTGTGTCCCTGTTTTTGAAACTCAATTTTAATAAAATCGAGTTCGGTATAAAACTCGATATCCTCAAAATCGAGTTATATGTAAATTTTTAATTGAAACTCAACTTTAACAAAGTCGAGTTTCACTTAATTTTTTTTAAAAAAAAAATTAAGTGGCAAAATATGCATAAAACTCAACATTGCAATGTTGAGTTTTACCTGTAACTCGATTTTTTTTTAAATCGAGTACTAAAACAGGGATACAAACCTAAATAGTTTCAAAACAGGAACATTATGCTAAATTTTTTACAGAATAAGGGCAAAAGACCAATATCCCCGTTTAAAAGCAAGGTGAAGGTGTCAAATACATGAATGGGTGTGGGGATGTGCCTCCACCTCAATATCCAATCCAAGTTTTCCATTTTGGTAAATGAAGTACTCAATTCTCAATTGAAATAGAGAAAAACATACAAGGAATTTAGACCGTTGGATGTTCCTCTAAGTTGAATCAAACGGACAGGAACTTCCTAGCAATTTTCTATGACCACTCAAAGTCATCCATATTTAAAATAATCAGAATTCTGAATCCCATCAAACTTGAGACTCAGAGCAACCATCTAAAACCATTAGTGCGTCACGTAGGAGTAGGGCTGGTCGCTTCATAAATTATAGCCAAAGAGAATGTTGGATGGCTAGGTTTCACACTATGACCAAAATGCCCTCATTATACGACGGTCATACTTTTGGTCCTTTCAGACCTGAATATACATTTATTATATTTATACACTCATTACACTTCTGTTTATTTAAGAGAAACATTACAAAAACAATTAATTTATTTTAATAGTTTTTTTTTTTTTTTTCAGGAAAAATGGTGTCAAAAATTTTCTAAATTTTTTTGTTAACAATTGTTCTAAAATGGTTTAGGAAATATTTTTTTAAAATTTTTATGGAAAAATAATAATTAATTTTTTGAAGGTTTTTTCTTTTATATTTTCATAAAAATTGTATCAAAAAATTTCTAAAATAATTTATTAACGATTACCTTAAAAACATTTGTTAGCGAAATCCTTTATTTAATTGAACATTTAGTTAATTTTTAAAAAAAAAAACTAAAAAGTTTCAGTTTATCTAAAGTTTAAATATGGTAATTTTGATTTATATATAAAAATAAATAGAAATAAATATTTTCAAAGAGCTTAAATTCTATAAGGACGTGGTGTAAAACCCATGTTTTACCCATCCAATCCTAACATGTCATATCATCTTATCATATTGTAAGGACACGATTTGTAACGACCCAAAACGATATTGGGTTCGCACGTAAAAAGGCCCAAACAATATCATTTATAGAGCGTGGGTTTGAAAGGCTAGGCCTTGGTCACCGGACGGGGGTTTTTCGTGGTGTTCATACATGATTAAATCGTGTTCGCTCTAGGAGTCTTTCTCCTGGAGGCGGGCTGGGAGGCTCTGGTTTTCGGCCATTTTTCCCAACCTCTTTTCTAGACCGTTTACTTCCCCTTTTATATTGGCTTGTATTCCTCATCTAACGTCCACGTGTATGGTCGACTTTCCAGGACTGATACTTGTCCCATCAGCCCATACTCAGAGTGGTTGGGGGTGGTTGAAAAAGTTGAAAAGTATGGCTCTGTCAGGTGCAGAGTTTTGAATGGCAGTAATGGCAGCCTTCCCTTTGTCCTTGGTCGTTATACTATCCAGCGTTTCGTTCTCTATTGACATAGATATTTTTAGATTTTTTCCTAAACTGTTCCTAGACCGTTTTTGCCCCTCCTTTCAGGGGGACCTCGGATATGCCGAGGACAGAATCATCCTCGGCTGTGTCTCAAGACTATTTGGACTTTTATTACCTATCCTCGGCTACACACTTCCTCGGCTAGGGCCTTGGGCCCCAATGTAAAAAATGGGTCAGGGCCACAAATTATTGGACCCCACAATAGCCCCTCAAAATCCTGCTGTCCGACCTCTTGGTTGGAGAGGAGGGTTTTGGTAATGCCAAGCCTTTATTACGGCTCGTTTATCTCTGCCTTTCATCTAATGTTGGTGTCCCTTCATCTATCCCGGAAACGCTCCGGACTTTAGACTATGAGACATTCCTCTGAATTCATTCACGATGCGTTCCTGTCGTTTCACTATCCGAAACGTGCCTTTAATGATTTCCCTTTACGAGGCCATTTAATTTCGACGGTTTATTGATTGCGTGGGGAAGTGGAGTGGGTATATTCTCGTTTACAGATTTTCTTGGAAATTTGGATAGATTGAATGCCTCCCGTTTTGCCCTTCATATAAGAAGAAAAGCAAGAGGTTACTTCTCTTATCCAGAGACCTTTTAATCCTTTTTAAAGCCTGAAACCGTTAGCCTCCCCTAGAGTTTCCTTTATCCGCCAGTTTACATCTTGAATTGTGATACGTTCGAAATAGGTGGGAATGAAGGGACCATACCCTTCCCAGAAACGCCATGTTCTTCTGAAACTAAAAATGGCTCGGTCAGGGCAGGGATGGCCAAGACTCCAGATACTTCTCATCCTTCCTTCAGCCAAAATCCGAAGCAGGGGCTCGTCGCGTCAAACTTTTGGTGCGACTGAGCCTGGGTCACCCATTATCAGTACCAGCCGCTCTCCTACGAGCATAGCTAATATGTCACCAGCGTGTTAGGAGTCAGGGCTGAGGCAGGGACTAAATGTCCCTGCTTCCTCCTCTCTTCCTTCACTGGTGTCTCCTTTTGCCTACCCTTTTTCTTCTTTCTCATCACCAGATCCATCCTGGTGCTTTTACTTCTTCCTCTTCTTCTCCTCATCCATCAAAGAAGGTCTTCCTCTCAATATGGGTGCTACTGGGGCAGAATTTGGAAAGACTTCGGAGCAGAGCTTAAAAAGATTTCTGGTTGTTTGTCTGTTTGTTGATGTTGTTTTTTTTTTTTTTTTTTTGCAATTCGTTTTCCGTATAGGCTTGTTTAAGCCCTTCATTGTACGCTGTAATACCTTTTTATATTAATAAAAGTCAATACTGCTTTATTTTGTATATTCTACCTCTTCTTTCTGAAATGATTATCCCGTGAATAGACGTATTACCACATGCCTTCCTTTTTTATTTTTATATTCTAAACGATGCTTAGGGCCGAAATCCTTGTTAATAAAAAGACCTTACTTTGCACTTGTTGAAACTATCTAACACAATAATGCCGATCTGAACAAATGATACTTAGAGCAGAAACCCTTACTAAGCAAAAAGAAAAATATGTTAATATGAGCTTATTAGAGCTGTCTGGCATAATAATGCCGACCTGAAAAAACGATACTTAGGGACGAAACCCTTACTAAGAAAAAAGATGATATTATGAACTTATTGAAGCTATCTTGCATAATAAGACCGACCTGAAAAAGGGTTGTATGCCCCAAACTGGATGAGGTGATGGCTGAATGCTTGGTGCTATGTAAAAAGTAATCATCCGAGGATATGTAACCCAAAATGAACAGCCCCTGTGGGTCGCTGAGTAATAAGGCGTTTCGCCATTTTCCTAATAACCTTCACAGCCTTAACCTTTTCTGGTATTTGGCCCGAGGACTGAGCGACTTAGAATTTTCTTAAGTAGTTGGTTTCCCCATAGGTTTGAGTCCGAGGACCATGCAATACCTTGGTTCTGTCCAAAACTTGATATTGATAAGTAGTTGGTTTCCCCATAGGTTTGAGTCCGAGGACCATGCAATACCTTGGTTCTGTCCAAAACTTGATTTTGATAAGTAGTTGGTTTCCCCATAGGTTTGAGTCCGAGGACCATGCAATACCTTGGTTCTGTCCAAAACTTGATTTTGATAAGTAGTTGGTTTCCCCATAGGTTTGAGTCTGAGGACCATGCAATACCTTGGTTCTGTCCAAAACTTGATATTGATAAGTAGTTGGTTTCCCCATAGGTTTGAGTCCGAGGACCATGCAATACCTTGGTTCTGTCCAAAACTTGATTTTGATAAGTAGTTGGTTTCCCCATAGGTTTGAGTCCGAGGACCATGCAATACCTTGGCTCTGTCCAAAACTTGATTTTGATAAGTAGTTGGTTTCCCCATAGGTTTGAGTCCGAGGACCATGCAATACCTTGGTTCTGTCCAAAACTTGATTTTGATAAGTAGTTGGTTTCCCCATAGGTTTGAGTCCGAGGACCATGCAATACCTTGGTTCTGTCCAAAACTTGATTTTGATAAGTTGTTGGGGGGATTAACCCCTCGGCTATGGCATGGGACCTTGGTTTAGGGGGATTAGCGCCTCGGCCAAGCCCCTAGAACCGTCCATGCTGCTGACGCTACGAAGCGCAGCCCCTAGTGAAGAAACGTAGCCCCTAGTGAAGAAACGTAGCCCCTGGTGGAACTTTACGCTAGAACACTACGACCGGCTGTCGGAAATGATGTGAGTGATTATCTCAAACCACTACCTGTGCCAAGACACAAGTCTTTCCCACAGACGACGCCAATTGTAAGGACACGATTTGTAACGACCCAAAACGATATTGGGTTCGCACGTAAAAAGGCCCAAACAATATCATTTATAGAGCGTGGGTTTGAAAGGCTAGGTCTTGGTCACCGGACGGGGGTTTTCCGTGGTGTTCATACATGATTAAATCGTGTTCGCTCTAGGAGTCTTTCTCCTGGAGGCGAGCTGGGAGGCTCTAGTTTTCGGCCATTTTTCCCAGCCTCTTTTCTAGACCGCTTACTTCCCCTTTTATATTGGCTTGTATTCCTCATCCAACGTCCACGTGTAGGGTCGACTTTCTAGGACTGATACTTGTCCCATCAACCCATACCCAGAGTGGTTGGGGGTGGTTGAAAAAGTTGAAAAGTATGGCTCTGTCAGGTGCAGAGCTTTGAATGGCAGTAATGGCAGCCTTCCCTTTGTCCTTGGTCGTTATACTATCCAGCGTTTCGTTCTCTATTGACATAGATATTTTTAGATTTTTTCCCAAACTGTTTCTAGACCGCTTTTGCCCCTCCTTCTAGGGAGACCTTGGATATGCCGAGGACAGAATCATCCTCGATTGTGTCTCAAGACTATTTGGACTTTTATTACCTATCCTCGGCTACACACTTCCTCGGCTAGGGCCTTGGGCCCCAATGTAAAAAATGGGCCAGGGCCACAAATTATTGGACCCCACACATATATTTAAGAATAAACACAATCACACTCAATCAATTCTAATACCTATATATAAATCTGACTAAATTGGGAATCTATCGAGATGTTATTAGATGTGGTAGGATGTATTAAATTTTAAGTAAAATGTTGATGTGACAATTATTTATTAGATGGGTAAAACATGAGTTTTACACCACATCCTTATAGATTTTAATCTCGTTTTCAAATAGTACACTGCTCACAAGTCACAACTCAACATGAATTTCGGGAGTGAAATTTCAAATTTGGAGGGGACATTTAGAGGAAGAAAGGAAAAAGAGAAAGCCTTGGAAATGGAGAGGGGAGTCTGGAATTCTGGTATTCTGGCTTCATTTCTGTAAGGCATGTACCTAGGAGTATGGGGAAGGAGAAAATGAACGTCAGGGTTGTGCAATTTCCTAGGCACCCCAGTGACTCAGTGGAGAGCTATATACTTGTCTAATTCTCTCTTCTTTTTCTTTTTATAACTTTTTATTTCTTATTTCTTATCCTTTTTCCCAGGTTAAGGAGCGTTTGGATTTTCCCATAAAAGTTGATAAACATAGGAACCTCAACATTTTATAAAACTACTACATTGCCATATGATATATACTTTTTTTAATTTTTTATTCCCTTTTGTCACAAATGGTTGTTCATCCATTTCCTTTTTCCTTTTGGTATGTTCCAAAATGTCTTTGAAAGATTAATAAATAAAATTTATATTTTATCATTTATTTTTCATTAGAATACAAATTAATGAAAGTAGTTTTGAAAATTTGTATATTTTTAATCAAAAGACAATATATTAAATGATAGATTTTATAAACATAACCAACAATTTAGGACGGAAGAACGATTCCTTATCTCAAAAATCAAGCTCCACCCTTTGATTTTTGGTGAAATGAACCTTAACCGTCTCCTCTTTGACTTCTGGCGACTTTAACTGCATAAGATTAATGTTGATTTGATCTGATGATCCATTATGCGCTTCCACAACCTTTTAGTATGTTTCCAATTCGTCACTATTGGTCTCAAGTGCCACATCACCTATCATGTTAACCTTCCTTACCGCATCAACGCTATGCCAATAGTAATCGGTTTCAACTTGAATCCTTGCCTCGACTTGATTCGAATCTCAAATCATATCTTTTTTAAGTTGCGAATTTGAACCGGATTTAGACTGTCATCGAACCAAACCATGCCTTTGACTTTGGACTTCTGACTTTTAGCGTACATTAACTTTAACTATTGACCATAATTGATCATGTCCACAATTAAATTTAAAAATAAAATACAAAATCTAACAATGGTAACAGAACAAAAAACACGAAGATAATACATTTGTGAATAGATTGCGAAAGATATTTTAAAAATAGCATTACTCAAAGTTTATTGTTGAGGTTTGCCAGCAAATTGTTGTTGCTATTAAACTTTTTTCCCTTTTACTTAACTTTACGTTTAAGTTTTATCAACCACATTACCTAATTTGATTTTTTTTTTTTTGACAAAAGAAAAAAAAGATAGCTAGAGGCAATAGCTAGAATATTTTTGTTGTTGAGAAAGTAACTATTCGGGAAATTATTGTATATTCCCGGAGTACCATAAATGCATACTCCTTCCTCTCACATAAATAGTGGGTCCTACAAATTAAATTCATGGTGGGACCCACTATTCATGTGAGAAGAGAAAGTACGTATTTATGGTACTTCGGGACTACCTAATAATTTTCTCTAGAATAGAAACATATCAAAACAATAAAATAAACCATATATCTTAGGAAACATAGCTAAAGTCAGCAAAAACAAGTTATCCCATTTTTTTAAAATGATTTTTTCACACTAGGAATTTGTCATCGTCTACTAAAAACAGCTCTGATCAAATACATTAACTGTGACAAAAAATATTGACCATGGTTAATTATGGGTCCGCTTATGATATTGATGGGAAAGTACAACAGCTCATGCCATTCGATGAATGTCATATCATAAAAAAATAAGATTTATTCCTAATTTGATAAAAGTTCTCGGGCCTACACCAAAACAATTGGGCTCGATGCTTTTACCGAAGAAGTCCTAATCGTGCATTCGTTGGTCCCACTTAATAAAAAATGTACGATTGAGATTATTATGTTCAACGGTTAAGACTTGGTGTAATTTGGTGAGATTTTGACACGTGAAATATCTACAACCTATATCTTTTGCTTTTTTTTTTTTTTTTTTTTTTTTTGCTTTTTAAAAAAATAGTAAATAACCTAGATTAAACTTCGTTGAAGTTGGTAACTCTTTGGTATAGGAGCTCTTAATCTTATTAGATTCATGCATCACTATTCGAAAATAATTTTCAAATATCTAGCGGGATCTTATAGCATCAAGAAGATACAATGCTAGATCCAAAATAGTTTAACATTTATACATGTTTGGGTAATTAGGCATTTCAAATGAATTAATAGTTTATACGGGTAAATATTTTGGAGAGAATAATTGTAAGATTAAATGTAATAAAAGGTTCTTCTAAAAAAAGATGAAGTAAGAATAAGGTAATCTTTTTGTCTTTTTAATTCGATATGTTTGGAATGAAGAAAGATAATAGGAGAATAGAAAGAAATGTGATTGAAATATACTCAAATGACCCACTTTTTATGCTAGTAATGTTATACTTAACCAAAATGTTAATAAAATATAAATCACCTTATCACAGGCTTCAACTATCCCTCAAAATCAAAGTGATGAAAGTACATCATGCATTATATATAGTAATCAACTAATCATTAATCCAAAGATTAATGAGATAAAGAGAAGCAATCATGAAGCAAAAGAATGGAAGAGTTTATTGTGCCATAAAATTCAACAAGGCCTAAAAAAGAAGAGAGAAATTGGGTACCAATAGTTTTGGACATAGGTGTAATATATATTATATATATGAATACGGTCATTTTGGAGTACAAGTATTATAGTATAATACTTTAGTCAAAATTTGGAAAGTATCGTAGTCGGCAAGGGCATTAAAAAGATATCCTTGACCAAGATATATTGAATGGAAAATGTGTCCTCGCGCAAACACAAACACAGTAACACTCACATTGTCAAATTGGTAGTAGTATAGGCATAGTCAAGCTTTTTCATGGCTCTAGGAGAGAGACTTGACGTTTGTTTATTACCACGTTTCTTTCTCTAACTGCTATAAATATAACCCATTCCCCACCAATATTATCAGAATATTTTGATGGCTCTGAGGAGCTTCCAAGTTCCAAGTATGGAAGAGTCTGTTAAGCTCAGGAGGGATAGCGCCATGGATGGTCTTTACAACAATATCTATACAGGGTTTCCTTGATCTTCTTTAGCGCTATCCATCCTGAGTTTCACTGGTTCTTCTTGCTCACTCTCATCGGTAGCAGTTTCAGCTAAGTAAAAACCAAGAATGTTCGATTTGTGGTACGCAATGTTACTTCATTAATTTCTCTGTGACCTTTCTTTTCTTGTTTTAGTCTATGATGCTTCTATGTTTGGTAAGGTTCTTGAAGTTTTTTTTAAGAAGAAGAAGTAAATCAGAGCTTCCTCAAGACAAAATGAGATCTGGGTTTGTGCTTGAAATCAGTGATGAGCTTCTCATTTTTTATTTCTGTGTGTTATATATGACAATATTATACCAAGTTTTGATGTACCTTTGACTTTCATTACAGAGTGGTGCCTGTTCATAAACATCTAGAATTTTGAGTTACATCATAATCAATCGAGTTAAGAATTAGGGAATAGGTTTTGTCGATTTCACTTCCTGAATACAACTTTAGATTTGTTTTGTATAGTAATATTAGTAGTTCGAACTACAAAATAAAACCATTTCAAATGTGGAAATTTCTGAATCCAGAAAGTTAAGGTCCTTTTTTTTTTTTGTTGAAGTAAAGAGACAAATTTAAGGGTGTACCCAAAACATTTAAGAGGATCGAAGTTGAGATTCCTGGACTTATCCATCAGTACAAGTATCACAAATTCACATGGAAAATAAGGACAAGAGTATGGGATGTTGACTATTTTCCAACTTAATTTGTGTAGTCACAGTCTCCTTTCATTTTCGAATTTCGATTCCCATAAATAAAGGATTGGATTTTGCAAGATCTGCACCCAATTCAACGTTTCTGATATTTTCCCCATCTTCAGGTATGGTTGTGTCCACGCTTCCTTGGCCACATCCACTAAAATGTCACTTGGAAGAATTTACCACACAGTTGGGGGTTCTTTTTTTTTTTTTTTTTTTTTAATTTACCATTTGATTTTGTTGGTTTAATGTAAGTTGTAAGAGCTAGAGTAATATTTGGGAAATGATCTCTTCTAAATTAATTGAATCCTCAAACTCATTCCAGTTTTTAGTGGGATATGCGATATGTGACATTTACTTTATTTTTAAATGCCGCGTGCCTTGCATTTAAATAAAAGACAGAGAATTGAAGCGCAATGTAGTACTACTTTATCGTTTGGAGAAGCTAATAGCTACCTCAAAAGAAATAATTCATAAGAACTTTTATTGAATTTCATCTGTGAGTTTTATTTAACTTTTTTTTTTTTTTTTAAAGTTATTTAACTTAATTACTCATATGCAAGTTTAGATGCATTACATTAAAATTTTCAATTAAATTCAAACTCATAGTTGTATTGAATTTGATTATCTTTAAAAAATAAATCATTGTCTGTGTTTCATTGATCAATATATTCATGTGCTTGAATTTAATTGAAAGACCCCATGTGCTGCACCTGAGTTACATTAAGTTTTTTCCTCATATCAAACTCACTTAATAGATGTTTCAGTAATGCAAAAGGCAAAAGGTTGGGTTATAAAGGGCCAAATACATCACTTTCTTAGCCAATGAACTTTTATCTCATATAAAACCTCTTCTTCTTTTTTTTCTTTTCTTTTTTAATTTTGTAAATCATCAAGAAAAATAGATTATATATATATATATATATATATATATATATATATATATATATATATATATATATAAAGTCTTAATATATAGTGTGGCATGAAAATTTTTCAAGGAATTCACCTAATCTCTTCTAAAAGTAAATGTTTTGTTTCATAATGGTCGTTAATGTTGACTTTATTTGTAATGCTACTAATACAGGCATCATGAATATTGAGTTTATAATTTGAGTTATAAAGATCTGTTTTGTTTGTATAAGTTCCAAAGTAAATTTAAAGATAAAGACTTTGAGTTCGCAATTATTGCAGAGCCGCAATAGAAGTCTTTGAATTGAAGGTTTCAAGTCTTTGTATGGCTTGGAGTAGAGGTGGTGTTTTTCTCTTTTCTTAACGTATAATTTAGATTTGTAGGGAACTGGTAATATCTAACTCTTTTCCTCTTCTTCTTCTTCTTTTATTTATTTATTTATTTACTAAAGTCAAATAAGTCAACAATTTTAAACTATTCCAATTTCCAAATGGTCACAAAGAAATAAAAAAGATTAAGATATTTTGATTGAGATGGTTTGGTTATGTTCGGATAAAAGTAAATAATACATTGATGAGAAAGAATGAGTTGATTCAAGTTGAGAAAAAAAAAAAAGTAAAGAGAGACCAAAAAATAACATTAATTTTTTTTTTTAATACAAGAAAGAAATTATACTTTAACTTAATCTAAAGTGTATATGTGTGTGAAACTTCTTCTTGGAAATTTGAACCTCGGTCTTTACCCTTTATACTTTTCAAGCACATATATTTGTGGAGTGACAATCGCACTAAAGATGTGCGGTGGTAAAAAAATAACATTAATAGAAGCCATAGAAAATGACATGTTATGTAACGAAGTAATAAGAGTTTAACTTCAAAAATAATAATGACATAAAATAATAATATGATATGATTAACTTTGACTAATATGGAAAGGATGCATTAAAAATTAGAACTAAAAACTTGGCTTTTGTTGTAGTTGGAAGGACGTGTAAGATAAAAAGATGAAAACAAATGAATGGAGTTTTGTCCTATTTAGTGAGGTGAAAGTAATATAAAAGAAACGGCAAAGTTTGGCCTCAACCAAGTTTGAGGGACTAAAGAAAAAAGGTGGATGGAGATGCTCGTCAAACGTTATCCGTCCAATGTGTGTATAAAATTGGAGGGAGAAAAGCCTTATTATTTTACCCCCTCTAGTTAATTTTTTAAATATATATATTTAGATTTTTTTTCCTCTTATAGATACCTGTTTTGACCCGTGTAACTAGGCAAGTTTATACCAACAAAAAGTCTACAAAGCTCATGATTACGGAAAATTTCAAATCCAATGAATGTATTAATAAGAGTTGATTTCAGGTTATATGTGGTATAGTTTTAAGTAAGAGTACTTTAAAGAAAAAGTAAGAGTATATTATTCGAATTTTTTTATTGGAAATAATTTTTAACAAATTAATTATATATTAAATTGTCTTCTTATAGACTTGTACCATCGTAAATTTAAGTTAATCAAAGATTAATAATTCTGTAATTTATCAAATATTTAAATTTTAATATTTTATATTTTAAAATAATACATAAAAGATGGTTTAATCTTTTTATTCTTTAAAAATCATTTTTTTTTAATGAAACGTTTTCTTATTTTATAGCCCGAGTCAGTTGACGTTACTCTTCCCCAAAGTGCTATAATCAGAACATGGAAAAAGGGAAAGTTTGTATTTTTTTAAGTACACTTAAAAGTCAGTTGAAAAGATGTTCGTGGTGA
This sequence comes from Quercus tomentella, assembly GCA_028535165.1. Classification (NCBI taxonomy): domain Eukaryota; kingdom Viridiplantae; phylum Streptophyta; class Magnoliopsida; order Fagales; family Fagaceae; genus Quercus; species Quercus tomentella. Next base: position 15,881,797 of record JAPQVY010000012.1, read on the forward strand.
AAGGAAGATGAATTTTGACACAGTGCATTGCAAGACTATAATGGCAAGATCTATGGAATTTAACGATCCAAGAGAAGCTTCAACTTTTGTGGTGGAAATTTGTGTCAAATACTTTTCCTACAAAATAACTTTTTTTTTTTTGAGAAGGAAATGAGATATCATTAACGAAAAGAAGAGGAATACATCAGAGCTGAAACAAAACAACCATCAGCTAGAGCCTGACTGAAGCAGGGATTCTAAAAACAATGGAAAATCATCTTTCCATACATGACTAGCATTATTCCATTTTGCAAGCTGGGCGAGCTCATGAGCAGCCCCATTATGAGCCCTTTTCATGTGTCTGAAGGAGCAGCTAGCGAAAGAAGATTTTGCTCTCTGAATTCCCTGAATTATATGGCCAGCTTCACCTCCACAAAGATCCTGCGAAATAGCTTGAATCACAGAAGCAGCATCTGATTCAAAAACAACGTTGGAAATGGCCAACTGTTGAGCCAAAAGGACGCCTTGCTCCAAAGCAAAGAGCTCGGCCCACTCTGCTGGGAAACACAAAGGCAGAGCCTTGCACAGCGCCGCAACAACCTTGCCTTCATCATTACGAACAATCGCACCAACCCCGGAGATGCCTTTGCCATCTAAAGGCAACGCGCCATCTACATTCACCTTGAAAAACCCAGGCGGAGGGGCCATCTAGCCATCATTCGAACTTTGCTTCGTAGAACAGAGCACATCGTTGGCTTCATGAAAATCCTCTAAAACACTTCTCGCCAAATCCCAAACTTGCAGAGGAGAGAGACCCTTATCGTTATGCACTAACAGATTCCGATTGTGCCAAATTGCCCAAGCAATTGCAGAAAAATATTCTAAGTGCACAACATTGGGGCTTGAACAGAACTTATGCACGACATCAATGAAATCCGTAGCATTCACAAGCAGCTTCAGGGGGTAGTCATGCCATAGAGACCACACAGAAAGAGCAAAATCACTTAAAATTAACGCATGAGTGAGACTTTCAGCTTCTTCCCCACAGACAGGACAGTCACAGCCCAAATGAATTCCTCTTTCTGCCATTTTCACATACACGGGAAGGCCATTTACACAAGCTCTCCAAGAGAAAATCTTGACCTTTGGAGGGAGCTTCAATTTCCACAGATTCTTCCAAATGATACTATTTGAGTCCCCTGAGGAGCATTCCCCCAAATTTTATCAGTCTGAAGCTTAGCAGCAATGAAGTATGCACTTTTGACAGTGAACACCGCTCTTTTGTTCCCAATCCAAATAAGGGAATCTGCTGGCAGATTTTGACTTAGGGGTATTTTAAGTATAGTGTCCGCTTCAAAAGGCAAGAAGAGCGTCCTTATCACATTGGGCTTCCACCATTTAGTCTCTTGGTCAATGAGAGAGGAAACCATGGGGAAATCCCCAAATTCTTTTGGAGGGGAGATAACTTTGAATGTGGAAGGAGTAGGGAGCCACTTGTCCTCCCAAATGTGAATTAAACGCCCATTTCCAACTCTCCAACGGGTTCCACTCTTAATGACTTCAAGACTTTGAAAAATACTTCGCCAAGTGTACGAGGGGCTTCTGCCAAGGCTTGCATTCATAATGTCCTCATATGGAAAATACTTCACCTTTAAAATACGGGCTGCTAAGGAGCATGGGTTTGTAAGAATCCGCCAAGCCTGTTTTGCAAGCAAGGCCAAATTAAACGCATGCAAGTTGCGGAAACCCATACCACCGAGGGATTTAGGCTGGCACATTTTCTTCCAACCGATCCAAGCAATCTTAGCTTCCTGCTGCTTCTGACCCCACCAAAAGCTTCTCATATCCCTTTCAAGATCTTCACAAAGGCTATTTGGGAGAAGGAAACAACTCATAGTATAAGAGGGGATGGCTTGAGCCACCGCTTTGATTAGAATTTCTTTGCCTCCCAATGAGAGAAGCTTGCCTTTCCAGCCAGCCAGCTTCTTACCAACCTTTTCTTTTATCTCCGCAAAGATTTGCTTTTTTGATTGACCAATTATGGATGGGAGACCAAGATACTTTGTATGCCGAGAGTCATTCATAGGCCCCAGAATACTAAGGATTTCATCCTTTCGCTCTTGAGAAGTGTTTGGGCTGAAAAATATTGAGGATTTCTCAGTGTTGATCTTCGGCCCCAAAGCAGATTCATAGATTCTTAGAATTTCCTTCAACTTGTTGCATTCAGCACCAATGGCATTACAAAAAAGGAGGCTGTCATCGGCAAAGAAGAGGTGGCTGATTTTTGGAGCCCCCCTACTGATGGATATTCCATTCAACTGCTGGCATCTTGTCGCTTCATTAATAAGAGCTAAGAAGCCTTCAGCACAAAGCAGGAACAAATAAGGAGACAGCGGGTCGCCTTGTCTGAGACCCCTAGTAGGCACAATGCATCCATGAACCGAACCATTTATAATGATTGAGTAGGTTACTGAGGTTATGCACTTCATCACCAGGCCAATCCAAGACTCATTAAAGCCCATTCTCCTCATTACCTTGTCAATAAAGGACCATTCCACCCTGTCAAATGCTTTGCTCATATCCAACTTTGCAGCCATAAAGCTATCGATCCCACCCCTTTTGTGTTTTATATAGTGCTTAATCTCATAAGCCACCAAGACATTGTCAGTGATGAGTCTGTTAGCCACAAAAGCACTTTGATTCTCTGAAATGATATGTGGAAGGATAGCTTTAAGACGGTTAGCCAAAGTTTTAGAAATAAGCTTATAAACAACATTACATAGGCTGATAGGTCTGAAATCAGTCATTCTCTGAGGATTCTTGTTTTTTGGCACAAGGGCTATATTAGTTTTATTTATTTCAACCATAGGCATATCAAAATTAAGTATATTTAGAACTAAATTAGTTACATTATTGCTTACAATGTTCCAATATTTTTGGAAGAAAAGTGCAGACATACTATTAGGGCATGGAGACTTAGTTGGGTGAAGCTACTCAAGGGCTGTAATGACTTCTTCTTTGGTGAAGCTTCTGGACAGCTCCATGTTCATTTCTTCCGTTACCTTAACCGGGATGAGATCGGTTACTTCCTCAATCTGATTTGGCCAAGAAGTAGTGTAGATTTCCTCAAAATAGGATATAGCTGCCTTAGCAATACTATCTTGATCACCACACCAACTATTAAATTTATCCCATATACCCAAGATAGTATTTTGCTTCCTTCTTTCCGAAGCCCGAGCGTGGAAAAACTCCGTATTCCTATCTCCCTCTCGGAGCCAATGAGCTTTCGACCGTTGACACCAATAGATTTCTTCACTATCAATAAGATCATTAATGTCTTTCCTCACCTGATTTATTTCCTCGCCCAACTGGCCATCCTTATCCAACTGAACCAGATTGCTAAGCCTTTTCCTTTTCTCCTGTATTTTCTTTGGGATTTGCCCGAAAGCGGCAGAGCTCCAAGCCTTTAGATCCATGGCACAGGCCTTCAAGGCAGCAGCCATACCTTCCGCCGAATTCACATTGCCTGCATTGCTCTAAGCAGCCTCAATAATGTTTCTACATTCGTCACTTTTAGCCCACATAGCCTCAAAATGAAAGCGGCGAGTACGGGTCTGTTTAGGCGCTTTAGAATCCGCTACATATAATGCACAATGATCAGAAGTTGAATCAACCAGATGATTAACTCTGACCTCACCAAACTTGTCAATCCAATCATTGGTTGCAAAAGCCCTATCCAACCTCAAATACACCCTGCTGTCACCAGACTGCATGTTACACCATGTAAAATCCGACCCCAAGTATCCCAAGTCTTTGAAACCGCAAGCATTAACCACATCTCGAAATTTATCCATCTGGCTTTGTGACCTTATAGCCCCACCTGATTTTTCGTCCATTGATAAAATCTCATTAAAATCTCCAAAACAAAACCAAGGGAGCTGAGATTGATTCTTTAAGAACTCCAGCAAATCCTAAGACTGCTGTCTCATGTGAGTTTGGGGGTGACCGTACAAGCCAGTGAATCGCCATTTAAAATTTGAGGTCTCCTCTGTGATAACAGCATCAATGTGGTGGTTTCTAAAACTTTTGATCTCCAAGTTAATTTCTCTTGTCCACAGGAGAGCCAACCCCCCACTATGACCTTGACAAGGGACAAAGAGCCCATTTGCAAACCCAACTCTTTCCTTAATTCTCTCTATTCATTTTTTCCGTACCTTAGTCTCCGAGAGGAAGACTATTTTGGGATCCCAGCACCGAACCAGATCGTGCAATGCTCGAACTGACCGGCGGTTCCCAAGCCCCCGGCAGTTCCAACCTAAGGAATTCATGGCTCCCGGCGGTGGCTACAAAGATATATCAGATTCGTCATGGGTACCATGAGCAACACTTTGAACACCAAAAGCAACATCATTCTGAACACCATTAGCATCGTCATTATGAACACCATGAGTAATACTATCATGAACACCATGAGTAACACCAGTAATAATACTACCATAAATACCATGATCAACATAAGTCAAACCTTCACATTTTCTTTTCCTGGCTGAATTATCTAAATTTTCTACTTTCCCTTCTGTAAATAGCAAAGCAATTTGACGTTTTGTACCTGAGATTGGGCCGAGAGCTTGCTACTCCTTTCTTTGTGTTTGGCCTTTCTCCCGTGCTATTCTTTTGATTCGGCCCTTTCCTTTTTGGTTTTTAGTGACTTTTTGGGCTGCTGCGTGGTTTGCTTTTTCTTCTTGCATTTGGGCCCAATATTGTGGCTTTTGTGGGCTTGTGACTTCAACATTACTTTCCACGTTCATAGTTGATTGACAACTACTTTGTGACGTGCTTCTCTCTCCAAACCTTGTGACTAGATCAAGCGTATCAAGTTGAGTGGGAATGGGACTCTCTGTACTTGCTTCAGCTTTTTGACTTATATCCCACATTTCATTTTCCTTTATGTCTCCCTCAGACCTAACTTCCGCCGCCTGCCAAGCTTGAGTATCTGACACACTACAGCTCTGTCTTTGGACTGACTTGTCCACTATTTTTGAATTTTGAAAACACCCCCATTGACACTTCCTTCTCTGCAACCCGCCGATGTAACATGCAAAAAATTTTCAGCAGCAACCTGGCCTTCACCGCCTTTAACATCATTCCTTGCACCAAAGTTTTTGCTGCTGAAGTTCATTTGCTTTGCACTTCCACCATTGAAAGCTCCATTTGCTTTTAACCACTCTCCATATTGCTTTGGAGTGTTTTGCCAATCTGCATGAACTCTACAGTGCTTGTCATCATGGCCAAGCAGACCACATAGATAGCAGAAAGTGGGAAGCCTTTCATATCTAAAATTAATCCAAAACTTTTCACCACTCTTGTTTACTATATGCCCACCTCTTCAGAGTGGCTTTTCTATTGGGAGATCCACTCTAATGCGTAAGAATTTGGCTTGTTCCGATTGACTGGCCCTTTTATCAACCTCTATCAAACGCCCCAGACTCCTTCCAATATCCTGTCCAACTTCCTCCGACATGAGCTTGAATGGTAAGCCCCATAACTGAACCCAAAAAGGAGAGTGAGTGAAAACAATATTTGCAGCAGTGAGGCCTTTCTTCCACCTACAAAGAAGAAGCAAATTGTTCTCAAAGTTCCATGGCCCACTATTTTCAACCCAATCATGCTGATAGCTGGAGCCAAATTTAAATTGCAAAGTATTGTTCCCAACATCTACGATTCTCAGCTCTGATCCCATCTTCCATGCTGCCCTCAATGTGTTTTTCAGAGCTCTCAAGTTTTGCTGCCTATCTGAAAGTAGTCTTCCAAACAAGCATAATGAGCATTCTTCCAAAAGATCATCCCGACTTTGTGTAGAAATTTGAATATCCTCTGTTTCCTCCTTAATCAGGCAGAGGTGTTGCAGCTCCTCAATGATTTCTTGCTCCATTGAGAAATGGGTGTACTGAGAGGGTAGGGAAAACCCCACACAGGGGAGCTAAGTTCTCTACCAAAGGGAGAGGAGAAAGTTCTCTTACAGGGTGAGAGAGAGAGAGAGAGACTCCTACACGGGAGAGAAAAATTCTTAAAAGTTTGGGTCCTACAAAATAACTTATGAGCAAAAGATGTCCTTTAGATAATTCTTTTTCCTCTTTTTGTAATGATTGTCAATAAACTATAAATTTAAGATAAGATTCTCTCTTATTGAATTTTTTTAATTCTTTTCTATTTATATTTAGACGTAAGACATGTTACATTTAAAAATTAAATAAATGTCATGTATTGCACATTCAACTTAGAAAATTGGCCCCCCGCAAAAAAAAAAAAAAAAAAAAAAAAAAAACTTAGAAAATTGGAGATCATTTTCCATTAATTCATGTACTCTTTAAATACCTCATTGCAAGAATGTCTTGCTCTATGTTTCCTTGGTTAACAAATTACCAGTCAATTTATGAATGGATAAAAATAACTATCGAATTATAAAAATAAAAAATAAAAATAAAAATAAAAATAAAAATGAGGGAAGAGTCAAAAAAAGAGAGAGGGTGTTGTTCCCTTTTAATTCTCTTGGAGTGGCTAAAGCGAAAGAGTCAAAATTTACTCTATTTGTCTCTATCCCCTCCCTCCATTTTTTAAATATGATCTAATGGTTTAGAACACTCTGGATTCAAAATAGACCTCCAAAGTATTGAAGGCTATTAGACGAATACTCCATTAGTCACAAGACTCACAAAATAAATAAATAAACAAACCAATGTTTGGCAAACTTGATAATCTTGTACTGCTACTTATTGGAGACATCCACGGCAGGGCTATAAGCTAGCACAAAGTTAGTGTTGATGTTATTAGTGCAATACAATACTAACACCTCCTACAACATAAAAAAAATAACAAACAACAATATCAATCTCATTATTTTCACAACAACCAAGAGGACCACGCTTTAACATGTCCCTACCTTTACCAAATTCTATTTTGATGTTTGATAATATTAACAAAAATGACAATTACCACTGTGTATAACTGTTGGTGCAAACACAATGATAATGGAAAAAACACAAAGAGAAATTGAATAATACTTCTGAATTTTATTAATTTAAAGAGAGAAATTACACAACACTATTTGGACTGAGGAGATTCAAGCCCTTGGTTGGCTAAACTTTGTAACCGGTGCAGACCGTCTCTGACTTGTCTCCCCTAGGATACAACAGCCCAACAAGTGTTGTATGGCTAGAACAACCTCTGCACAAAGTGTTCAAGTCCAAAACTCCACCAGAAAGAACACCCTTCCTTGCCAAGAACCTCTCTATTTTTTTTTTTAGTGTATATTGCAATAACTTGGATTGGGTCTAAATGAGTTTATTTATAGGCTCAATGGGTCTCACGAAATTACTACCCAAATTAATTAGGTCAATTATTATGATGTAGTGGGTGTTACAAGAATAATTGCTAGATATTAATCTGATGGGTTGGAGTTACACAATTAATGGTGAGATAAGGGGTTTCTGAAGAATGAATAGGCCCAAACGAATAGTCCATTAAGTGGGTTAATGACTCTTCATTTTCCATAATAAAAATGGAGTATTAATTCGGGCCATTTACTCACCAACGGATCTCCACCCTTCACCTTCCCCTTGCGCACGTATCTAGCCCAATATTTGAGACAATTCATGTCAGCCCATTAATCACCACAATTAAAAAGAATAAAATAGTCTCTCTCATTTTCAATGTGGGATTAAACATTTTCACTAACTCCTCATCTTCCATATTCACTCCCACATCTTTACATTTATGTTGTAACGTCTATTCATTTTAATTATTTAATATTAAAATGCTCCAACAATAACATATTTGTAGACAAGTTTTTCATTTAATTTAATTGCATTGTGCAAGATGGTTATATATAAGGTGGTTGTGGCATCTCATAAAATTGCAACATTTAAGAAATTTTTGATAGATTATATAATGCTGGAGCATTCATGCTCTCTTTTGATATTAGCTATAATATTTTTTAAAAAAATTCAAGAGTGGATTATAATAAATGATGAATGTTTATTATCTAAACTATTTGTACTAGAAGAATTTTATGTCTACATGTCCTTAGGATCGACAGTCGACCATTGCGGTTATTGATGAAAATACCCACAAAAGAGCCTAACATAGAAATTAAAACTCCAATAATCACAAGAGTCTGAGTCAATGTGTCTTGTGTCATCGTTTGTTAATTTTTATGCTTGTGAAATTGGAAAGCAGTATATCATACTTCTTGGAAGATTCCCAAAAGAGAATGTGTTTTTTTTTTTTTTTAAATAAAAAAATTTAAGTTTATGGAAAAAATTATTGTATTGAGATTTTTTTTTTCTATAAAAAAATTGTGGATATTTGTTTGTTTTGAATTTGATTGAAATGAGTTGTGCTTATTTTGGAAAAAAATTGTTGTTTTTCCTTTTTTATTTTTATTTTTATTTTTTTGCTTTGATGGTTTTGTTAGTTTATCAATTTACTTAGTTGTAACTTGCAGCCCTGTATCACCACATAAAAAAACAAAAAAAATCATTTGAGAGAGAGAGAGAGAGAGAGAGAGAGAGATATGACTTTAAAAGTTTGTGAATAATAGGAATATAATCAACATAATTGTCAAAGACAAGTGTATGTTAAAATGTGAAGGACTTCCAAATCAAAAATTAAACTTCTTTAAAATGTTATCTATTGTATAAACCATTTTATTCTCAAAGCTATTTATTGTAGTTATGCAGACAACATGAGTTCAACAATAGTCATGAGGATGGTATCAAATTAACACAACATTTTGAATAAAAAAAGAAACTGTAGGGGCTGAGTTTTGATTCCTGAGCCCAAAAGGCAGAATGATTCAAGCCCAAAGTGTCCAACATAATGAATTTATAGAAAGTGGGCTTAAAAACTAGGTTTCAATGGATCAAGCAGCGCACACAGTGGATTAGAGATAATAAGAAAGCAAAGAAAGACAAGCTTTATGCAAAGAAATCCTTCCTCGGCGAAGTTCGAGGAGAGTGGTTCTTGAATATAGTTCTTTTAGACTTGGATACAATTTTAGTTCTTGTTGCTACAGTATTTTCTCTCTAGGTATTTTTTCGATCCCCATCCCTGGAGGATCATTTTGCTGATCCTGGCCCTCCATTTGTTGATTATGCAGGCCACTACTTGAGTGCTTGTCCCATCAAACGCCCTCCTCAGTCTTCTGTGAGTTGTGGCAACCAAGACAGCACTGTTCAGGGGTCTTCTCCACATAAATGCGGCCAGAGGGTTTGGTGAGGTGCAATAAATGTGGTGGCAGCTACCACCCCTCCAATCACGTCAGGGCTAACCCCTTCTCTGAAGCTCTTCCTCTACAGTGTGGCTCCCCTCTGGTAACGCACCCTTGACGTGGCAATGGCTCACCTCTTCGGCTTTACCGTCCAAGCGTATGGGCTCCTTGGAACTGTACTTGCCTCCTCGGCCTTGGGTATCACATATGGCGTGATTGCCTTATTAAATTTTTGTACCCCACAATAGCCCCTCAAAATTTCAGTTTTTCCCTTTTGTCCGAGGAGAAAAAGTGGGGTTTTGACTTTAAATGATTGGTTCCACACGCTTCTTTGTTTTTCCCACGTGAGAATGTCAATTCGCTTGTCCTATAACTGTTTCTAATGCTTCGGAGTCCACAACGTCTTATTAAATGCTCCAGACGACACTTTGTTCCCCATATCCTATGGTGAGATGGAGATCTTACGGCTGGTATTTCTCCTCAAATTTTGGGCGGGATAATTCCCACCCAATTCCGCCTCCTATATAAGGCGCTTGGGGGATTCATTTCTCCCACTTTACAACTTTTCGAACTCTCAAAACTTCCCAAATCCCCAGACTTTCAAGAATAACCAAATCTTCAAACTTTGAAGAAGCTCCTGAAGTGACCCTTGTCCTTATTTTCGTAAGTTTTTTCGTTCTTTAGGTTTTTTTTTTTTCCTCGGCCTTCTGTTTTCTGTTTCTTTCTTCACAAAAATTCCTTTCCCTTCTCCTTAGTCTGCTTAGATGGGTAGGGAGGGTTTTAGGGCCTTGTACCACATTCCCCGAGGCGTTTTCCTGCGGTACTGTCCTCCGGGTGGATGGATTGACCTTAGAATGGAGGGGGAAGTAGTTATTCCCATGATCGCCTTTATAGAAGGGGGAATGAGGCTACCTATGGGGAGGGTGACTAGGGACTACTTGATAGCCCATAGGATCTGCCCTCACCAGTGCGTGCCCAACTTATTTAGAGTCTTGGGTAGTGTAGACGCTCTCAACGAGTAAATGGGGTTAGGCCTTACCTGGCACGACGTCGTCTGGATGTACAAGTGTCATCTACTTGTAGATTCAGGATATTATCTTAAGTCTAGGTCTTCCGTTGTTAGGCTCGTCTCATGTCTCCCCAAATCCAACAAGGGCATGAAAGATGACTTTCTGATTGTCTCGGGTGAATGGCATGACAGTCTTCACTGCCCAGTCCAAGAGGGAGAGCCAAGTGGGGTACCCTAGGTTTAGGTCTTTTAACATGGGCACTAGTTTTGTAGTTTTGCTGCTTTTTCCTTTCCTTTAGTATTTTGTTTCCTTCTGATGGAGGGCTTCATTATTCTGATCGTTGTTTTGCTTCTCGGCTATTTTTGCATATAAAAGATACGTGGCTCCCAACCTTAACTTCGTCAACATCCACGATCTCAACAAGGTGCTGAGGTTCGAGGTGTTTGTGAGCAAGGATAGACAACTGAAAGCCGTCCATCTCATCCTCGACTTCAACCCCCTATCTGACAAGTTCCACGACGTGGGTCACGCGATCAGAGTCGGTGATCCTCGGCTAACTCGGATAAACATCTCAGTACTCGGGTTCCTAGCCTGAGAAGATATCGTGCAAGTTGAATTGCCCTCCCACCATGCTCCCCTTGAGGCCGCGGTTCTGAGAGAAGAAATAGCTTCCTCTCGCCTGTCACTCGAGGCGGAGATAGATCAGTTTCAGCTCAATGAAGACAAGGAGGAACAGGGAAAGCCTGTGATCCAAGTCTCGGACTCAGAAGACGAGCTCGACAAATCTTCCATCGTTCGTTCCCCCAGGCTCATTGTTGCACGCGTAGACAGTAGTTCGGAAGAAGAGGACGAAATGCCATTGGATAATAGGAAGAAGGGCTTACGTGAGCTCCTTAAGGCTAGAGGGTCAGTGCCCAAGGATACCTCGAGGTTTCAGCCTCCTCTTCCTCTTCCCCCTCCTCCTTTTGTTAACCCATTTGCTCCTACCAACCTGAAAAAGAGGAAGAAGAAGAAGGAGGTGGCTGAGGAAAGGGAGTTGGTCCCTCAAAAGGAAGGGGTCCCCCCAAGTAGCAAAAGATGGCCAAGGGCACGGGAAGGGCCTCCTCGGTTGAAAGCAAGGAGGATCGGAGTGCGACCGAGGTGCATTTCCAGAATCCTGTGTGGGAGTCTCAGCTGGAGCTGGATGGGGCAGCCATACCCCGGAACTCTACCACCAAGGAGTTCCAAAGGGGGAGCGCCCACTACCTTGCCGAGGCTCTAGAGTAGCCGCTGCTGCTACCTAAGGACATGGCTGCACTGCAGACCATGAGGCAGTAAGATCTTTTTCTATCCCTAAAAAGGGACTTGGCCTTGGTAAGTTTCTCGGTACGCTTTACTGACATCTTGCTAGGTTACTTTTTTCTTATTCGATAACGTATTCCTCTGTTATTTTTGTACAGGCCATCCAGAAGGTATTCATGGTTGAGGAGTGGGTGAGAGACGCCTACAATGAAGCTAGGGTCGAGGCCAATCTTCACGCTGAGACCAGCAAGGCCTTGGGTGCAGTGGAGTAGAAGAATCAGGAGCTGACTGTAAAGCTGACGGCTAAGGAGAAGGAAAGGAGGAGCGCTGAGGCTAGCCTCAAGAATGCTCAAGACCAAGCTGAGGAGTAAAGCAAAAAGCTCCATTATGCTGAGATAGAGCTGGCCACGGCCAAGCAGTAGGTCGCGGACTTGAAGGAAGAGCTAGGGAAGGCCAAGGAGGCTACTCGGAAGGCCAAGGATGCTGCGGAGAAGAAATCCTACAACCTCAAGATGTAGGAGATCGAGGCTTGCTTGGCGAAGGAGCTAGCTGAGGTCTACAGGGAATACTGCGAGGAAGTGTGGACAGAGGCACTCAACCTGACAGGCGTCCCTGCCGCCTCAGAATGGCGGAGAGCTGAGAACATCTACTATCCCCAAGATATCCGCTAAGCTCCAGCAGTACTTCTGGGCCCTGGAGTAAATGCTGCCTCGGCGACAACTGTCTCTGAGCAGCCTTCTACCGCCCAGGTCTCTCTCCCTCCTCCCAAGTTCTCCAAAGGGCCTAGCAAGGTTGGTGACCAAGGCCAGGGGGTAGAGATGGCCAAGGGAAAGGGGGCTAGCCACGGTGATTCTCGGCTCGAGGACAAGGGTAAAGGTAAGGAGACCAAGCCCCTGCCAGAGACTAAGGGCCTAGAGGCTGCTTCCAAGGTCAAGGATGCTGCTCCCAAGGCTAAAGATGCTGCTCCCAAGGCGAAGGAAGCTGATCCCAAGGCAACTGACCCCCCTATCTCCCAGCCAGGCAACAAAGGGGACCCTCCTCCAGCCAAGGTCTAGTTTAGGACCTTCCTCTTTTGTTGTTGTCTTTTTCTTTTGTTATGTAATTTTCTTTTGTTGTGGCAATCTGCCCTATTTAAAATGTATCTTTCTTTTGTTTAATGAAAAGATATAAACTTTTGCTTTATGAGCCTTTGTTTTTCTTGCTATACTTATGTCTGATTGGCTGTAGTTACTGTTTTATCCTTTGCTGAAAGGTTAAATTGATGATGCTTCTGAAGGTGAACACCCATACTTTAACAAAAGCTAACAGTAATGATTCATTACTAACTCGAGTGAATTGAGCCCATGTAAACAATGAGAAAAATAACTGTCACCTTGATTAAGATATATTTTCACCTCTAAAGTTAACAGTTACTCATGCAATTAACAATCTGACTATTACCTTCCATGTAATTAGCAGGGTTATTGGATTACTTTACCTTGTCCATGGCACTTGGCATCTAGTAACTCATCTTTAAAAAACAAATTTTATGTATCTCAGGTAAATAGCTCAAAGGATTATGTATACTCCTAGACTTTCTTCCTAACCTCAGATGATAATGAAGTTCATGTCTATTCAGAGTATATAATCCAAGAAGGCTATCATACTTAGAATTTCACTTAGTACTCCATTCAACAGTAGGTTCGTATAATTATAAGTGTTAAATTACCCAAAGCATGTGGTTCGAGGAACCCAACATTACCAAGGTTTTGTTTAACACTTAAAGAAATAATGAGAAGCATTAATTTACCTAAGGTATGTAGTTTAAGGAACCAGGCATGACCAAGGTTTTGTCTAATATTCACACAAGTAATTAGGAATATTAATTTACCCAAGGTATGTGGTCTGAGGAACCAGGCATGACCAATGTTCTGTTTAATATTCACACAAGTAATTAGGAATATTAATTTACCCAAGGTATGTGGTCTGAGGAACCAGGCATGACCAATGTTCTGTTTAATATTCACACAAGTAATTAGGAAAATTAGTTTACCCAGGGTATGTGGTCCGAGGAACCAGGCATGACTAATGTTTTGTTTAATATTCACACAAGTAATTAGGAATATTAATTTACCCAATGTATGTGGTCCGAGGAACCAGGCATGACCAAGGTTCTGTTTAATATTCACACAAGTAATTAGGAATATTAATTTACTCAAGGTATGTGGTCCGAGGAACTAGGCATGACCAAGGTTCTGTTTAATATTCACACAAGTAATTACGAATATTAATTTACCCAAGGTATGTGATCCGAGGAATCAGGCATGACCAAGATTCTGTTTAATATTCACACAAGTAATTAGAAATATTAATTTACCTAGGCTATGTGGTCCGAGAAATCAGGCACAACCAAGGTTCTGTTTAATATTCACACAAGTAATCAACATGACACATAACTTTAACAAAAATATGGCAGAGCTGCCTTTCCTTAATAATAATACATTAGGTTATTTACATTCCAGGGGTGTGGCACAACATTTTCACCCAAATCTTCTAAGAAGTATGCGCCTATACCAGCTACCGAGATGATGCGGTATGGTCCTTCCCAATTGAGTCTCAACTTTCCCCATGCTGGGTTTTTTGCAGTGCCGACAACCTTCCTCAATACCAAGTCCCCAGGGGCTAATGGTCTTGACTTCATGCTTGAGTTGTACCCTTGTTTGAGTTTCTACTGATAACAGGCCAATTGAACCCTGGCATTTTCTCTCCGTTCTTCAACTAAATCCAGGCACTATTCTAGTAGGTTGTCGTTGCTGTCTGGAGTGAATAAGCTCATCCTCAATGTTGAGAATCCAATCTCTAGAGGAATCAAAGCCTCAGCTCCATAGGTCATTGAAAAGGGTGTCTTCCTTATTGACCTACGAGGGGTAATCCGATACGTCCAAAGAATGTGTGGCAGCTTTTCCACCCATCTACCCTTTGCATCATCCAACCTCTTATTGAGTCCACTCACTCTGACCTTATTGACAGCCTTGACCTCTTCATTCCCCTGTGGATAAGCCGGGGTGGAGTACCTATTCTTAATGCCCAAATTACAACAGTAACTCCTGAAAGTTTTGCTATCAAATTGAAGACCATTGTCCGAGATGAAAGTGTGAGGGATCCCAAACCAAGTGACAATATTTTTCCATACGAATCTCTTGGCGTCCACATCTTTAATATTTGACAGGGGCTCAGCTTCAACCCACTTGGTGAAGTAATCAGTGCCAACCAACAGCCACTTCCTATTTCCTACCGCTTTAGGGAAGGCCACACAATGTCCAAGCCCTATTGGGCAAAAAGCCAGGGGCTAGACAAAGGATTGAGGACACCTCCTGGCTGATGAATGTTAGGGCATACCTCTGACATTGGTCACACTTCTTCACATATTCCTGTGCTTTCTTTTGTATATTTGGCCACCAATACCCTTGGGTAAGGGTCCTGTGAGACAATAACCTGCCCCCTGTATGACTTCCACAAATCCCTTCGTGTAGCTCCTCTAAGAATGAGTCCATTACTTCAGGATGAATGCATAGTAAATAAAGCCCAGAAAAAGAGCGCTTATATAACTTTTGATCATCGGACAACCAGAATCGAGGAGCTCTTCTTCACACTTTATCAGCCTCCCCCTTCTCCCCGGGTAAAATGTCATCCTTAAGAAACAGCACAATAGGATCCATCCAACTAGGCCCCACCCTGATCTGGTGAATAAGGGCCCCTTACTTTCTCGTCTTAGTAGGCTTGCATAGATATTCAACCAGGATAACCCGAGGTAAATTCTGTGCCGAGGAGGTTGTAAGGGTGGCAAGAGAGTCAGTATACGTGTTTTTGCTCCTTGGGATTTGTTGTAAGGAGAAAGATTCAAACCCTGATTGCAAGTGTCTAACTTGACTCAAATAGTCCTGCATTCTCACGTCCCTGGCTTCCAGTTCTCCATTTACTTGGCCTACAACCAACCTCAAATTTGAAAATATTTCCACTGTTCTTCCTCCCATTTTCTCAACGATAGCCATTCCTACCAATAAAGCCTCGTACTCGACCTCATTGTTTGTGGCCTAGAAGCCCAGCCTTAAGGATTTCTCAACGATGATCCTTTCAGGAAATACTACAACTAGCCCCACTCTTGATCACCTTTGATTTACTGCGCCATCAACATACACCTTCTAAGATAGAGGTTCCTGCAAGGAAATCATCCCAACTGATTTTCCATCCATGCTCGGCCTTTCACCATTTTCTTCTAGGGAAGGCTCGGCAAACTTAGCCACTAAATTTATAAGGACCTGACCCTTTATAGAAGTGCGAGGCATATACTTGATATCGAAAACTCCTAGGATCGTTTCCCATTTTGCAATCCTCCTTGTGTAATCAGCTTTTCGATGCAGTAATCGAATAGGGAGTTGGGTTAGAACCACAACAATGTGAGCTTGGAAGTAATGTGTGAGCTTCCGTGTAGCATGTACTATTGTCAAGATGGTTTTCTCCAATGGTAAATAGCGAACCTCTACCTCCTGTAGTGATTTGCTCACATAATACACTGGTCTCTACACCCCATCATTAACCTGTATCAGTACCAGACTCACCACATGCGAGGCTACAGCAATGTAAGCAAATAGAACCTCCTCCTCCTCGGGCTTGGACATGATAGGTGGCCGAAAAAGATATTCCTTCAATTGCTAGAAGGCTGAGGAACATTCCTCTGTCCACTCAAATCTCTTCCATTTATGCAGCAACTAGAAGAAGGGCCTGTACCTGTCGGTTGGCCAAGAAATGAATCGATTCAAAGCAACAGTCATTCCTGTCAACTTTTGGACCTCTTTGGGATTCCGAGGAGGCTGTAGGTTGTTAATTGCTCTAATTTGATTAGGGTCAACTTCAATTCCGTGGTGGGTAACCATATAACCCAGAAACTTGCTAAAGCCTACGCCAAAAGAACACTTAGCGGCGTTAAGGCGCAATTTGTGTTTTCTCAGTATCTCGAAGATATTCCTGAGGTCATCTATTTGCCTAACTAAGGCTCAAACATCCTGGTCATCATCATCTGGTAAGTAGACCTTGCGTTTTTCAATCCAAAGGGCATTACTTTGTAGTGGTAATTCCCAGTGGGTGTAAGAAAAGTGGTCTTTTCCTGATCGTCCAAAGCTAATGGTATCTGATGATAGCCTTGGAAGGCGTCCAAAAAGCTCACCTAAGGATGGCCTACAGTTGCGTCCACTAATTGATCTATCCGAGGCAAGGGGGAAAGGGTCCTTTGGGCAAGCTTTATTCAAGCCTGTAAAGTCTACACATACTTGCCACTTTCCAGTTTTCTTTTTCACCACCACTGTGTTGGCTAGCCACTCGAGGTAAAATATCTCATTTATGGCCCCAGCCTGCTTGAGCTTGAGTACTTCCCCCTTAACAACGTCAGAATATTCCCTAGATGAGCGCCAAAGTGGTTGCTTCTTAGGGATGGCAGATGGATTGACGTTTAAACGATGGCAAATGAAATTTGGATCCACCCCAGGGGCTTTGTAAGTGCTTCACGCAAACACGTCAATATTTTTTCTGAGAAAATCCATCAACTCTTGCCTCTCCCAAGGAGGTAGCTGAACTCTAACCTGAAAGAACTTCTCCTCATCGTCGCCAATAATAACTCTTTCCAATTACTCACATTTTGCCCCTCCTACCTCTACCTCTGTGGACAGCACTGGCACCTTTGATTGCAATAAGTCCTACCTAGTAGAGGCTGAGGACTCACCCCCAGTCTGATGTCTAATCGCGATCACCATGCATTGTTTGGCCATAGATTGGCTCCCCACCAACTCCTCAACTCGATCCTCAGACGGATACTTTAACTTTAGGTGCAAGGTGGAAGGTACGGCTCCTATGGCGTGAAGCCAAGGCCTTGCCACAATAGTAGTGTAGGGGGAGTAGGCATCTACCACGATGAAGTTCACCTCCACGACCTTTGTCCCTGTCTGAACGGGTAGTCGAATTTGGCCATTTAGAAAGACAATCTTCCCGTCAAACCCTATTAGAAGGGAATCATAGCAGGTCAGGTTCTCAGACTTCAGCTTTAGCCCCTTAAATAGGTCAAGGTACATGATCTCTGCGCTGCTACCCTGATCTACCAACACTCTCTTCACATCGTACCCACCTATCTTAAGGGTGACCACCAAGGCGTCATCATGTGGCTGCAAGGTTCCAACCTTATCCTCATCCAAAAAGCTCAAAGTTGGCTGAACTTCCATTCTACTCCTTTTCGGATCAGGGGACGAGCCATCTGCAGATGGCCCAGCTACAGACATCACCCTAGATGGCTGAGAACCAGTCTTTCCCGGAGTAGCAAGGATGATACTAATTGTACCTAAAGGTGGTCTTGTAGAAGCATCTCTCTGAGCCCCTGACCCTGTCTGACCACCCTGTTCGTTGGGTTGATACAGGAATTGCTTCAACTTTCCTGCCTTAATTAATTGCTCCAGGTGGCTCCACAAAGTCTTGCAATCCTCGGTAGTGTGCTCTCATTCCTAGTGGTACTGGCAATGAAAAGTTTGGTTGCACTTCGTAGGGTCTCCCCCATCCTGTTTGGACATTGAAAGTATGGCTCATTCTTAATTTTTTCTAGGATTTGGTGTACTAGCTCTCGGAACACAGTATTGACTACCTAAGTAGTAGTAGATCTAGAATTCCCCGTAAAATCTCTCCGAGGTCGGTTGTTATTGTACCTATTCGACCTGAGATCCCTTCTATCCTGAGGGACCACCTTAACTTTCCCCTTTACTTGCTGTTGGTCCTCCTCGACCCACTTATACTCATCAATACGGTCCATGAGTTGACGCACACTCCTAACCGGTTTCCTGGTCAAAGACTTTCTCAGATCGTACTTGGTGGGCAAGCCAACCTTGAAAGTCCTAATAGTCATGTCGTTAAAGTTCCCATCTATCTCGTTGAACATCTCCTAGTACTTGTTGAAATACGTTTTTAGGGTCTCCCCCTCTCACATAGTCATAGACAGCAAGGAGTCCAAGGGTCGGGGAACCCTACTGCAAGTTACAAAACGAGCCTTAAACACCCTAGTAAGCTCCTTAAAGGAGGTAATAGAATCTTCTTTGAGGCCGTCAAACCATCTCATCGCCACAAGCCCTAAACTGGATGGGAACACTTTGCACATCAAGGCCTCATTCTTGGAGTGAACAGCCATTCTCTGGTTGAAGTGGCTAACGTGCTCCGCAGGGTCCGTTCTGCCATTATACATGGTGAACATTGGTTGGGTAAACTGCAGAGGAAGTTTTCCCCCTTCAATTCTACGCGTAAACAGTGATTTAGAGATCTGGTTAAGAGCCTTGCTCATAGCATCATTGCCAAGACCTTTGCAAGATGGACTCTTACTCCTCCGCTTATAATGACGGTTCTCATCATACGAAAAGGACTCATTGGAAGGAGTCCTGGACCTAGGCCTGTAGCTACCATCTCTATCATCATCAGAAGAAGGGTCAAAATTGGAAGGAGTCCTTCTCCATCGCTCGTGGTGTAGCCTCTTGCGAAGACGGTCAATCTCCAACTCAATGCTTCTAGTGTTCTCCTCGTGAGAGATGTAATTCCCGCCTCGAGACTGGCTCCTACTAGTATGTGTGGTGTGCACACTAACCTCGCGGTCCCTTCTTCGTTCAAGATTGAGAAATTGGTCCTGACGTTGAGCACCAACAGACTCCTCCCGGTTGGACCTCGAACCTACCATAGCTAGACATTGATCTCACTAAAGCTGAAGCTTTCCCACAGACGGCGCCAATTGTACGGGCTGCGTTTTGATTCCTGAGCCTAAAAGGCAGAAGGATTAAGGCCCAAAGTGCCCAACACAATGAATTTATAGAGAGTGGGCTTAAAAACTAAGTTTCAATGGATCAAGCAGCGCGCATAGTGGATTAGAGATAATAAGAAAGCAAAGAAAGACAAGTTTTTTGCAAAGAAATCCTTCCTCAGCGAAATCCGAGGAGAGTGGTTCTTGAATATAGTTCTTTTAGACTTGGATACAATTTCAGTTCTTGTTGCTACAGTCTTTTCTCTCCAAGTTTTTTTTTTGATCCCCATCCCTAGAGGATCATTTCGCTGATCTTGGCCCTCCATTTGTTGATTATGCAGGCTACTACTTGAGAGCTTGTCCCATTAGACGCCATTCCCAGTCTTCTATGAGTTACGACAACCAAGACAACATTGTTCAAAGGTCTTCTCCACATAAATGCGGCCAGAGGGTTTGGTGAGGTGCAATAAATGTGGTGGCAGCTACCATCCCTCCAATCACGTCAGGGCTAACCCCCTCTCTGAAGCTCTTCCTCTACAGTGTGACTCCCCTCTGGTAACGCGCCCTTGACGTGGCAATGGCTCGCCTCTCCGACTTTACCGTCCGAGAATATGGGCTCCTCGGAACTGTACTTGCCTCCTCGGCCTTGGGTATCACACATGGCATGATTACCTTATTAAATTTCTGTACCCCACAGAAACCAACATATTTCAATGATGACACTTTCTAATTGATATTATGATGTTTCGTTGATGGTTTCTTAATCAATTTAAGATCTCTAATTTATTTTATTAATAATTATGTTTATATTTATGTAATTATAAAATCATTTAGAATGCATTTTTTTTTTGCATTTCTACACCACAATATCAAATAAATTGACACAATAAAGTTTTAATCTTCGTTAATATTATGTTTATGTTTATGTTTATGTAATGATGAGATTCATATGTTAAGATAAACACAAATTGAATGAGAAAAAAACATTAGATTATGATCTAAAAAAGGCTCATACTTTAATAACATCTCCATTAAAGTACTAACATCTTATAACAATAAATAACATCAATATGTTTAATAATAACAATAACAATAAATAATCACCACAATACTAACACCTCCTACACCATAAAAAATAACAAACAAAAATATCAACCTCATTATTTTCACAACAACCAAGAGGACCACGCTTTAACATGTCCCTACCATTACCAAATTCTATTTTGATGTTTGATAATATTAACAAAAATGACAATTACCACTATGTATAACATATTTGTAGACAAGTTTTTTATTTAATTTATTTGCATTGTGCAGGATGGTTACATATAAGGTGGTTGTGGCATGCTCATAAAATTGCAACATTTAAGAAATTTTTGATAGATTATATAATGTTGGAACATTCATGCTCTCTTTTAATATTAGCTATAATATTTAAAAAAAAATGCAAGAGTGGATTATAATAAATGATGAATGTTTATTAGCATAAACCATTTGTATTAGAATAATTTTATGTCTACATCTCCTTAGGCTCGACAGTCGACCAATACGGTCATTGATGAAGATATCTTCAAAAGTGCCTAACATTGAGCTTAGGACTCCAGTAACCACAAGAGAGTCTGAGTCAATGTGTCCTATGTCATCATTTATTAATTTATATGCTTGTGAAATTGGAAAGCGGTATATCATACTTCTTGGAAGATTACCCAAAAGAGAATGTGTTTTTTTTATTAAAAAAATAATTAATTTTATGGAAATTATTATTGTATTGAGTTTTTTTTTTTTTTTTTTTTTTTAAATAAAACAATTGTGGATATTTGTTTGATTTGAATTTGATTGAAATGAGTTGTGTTTATTTTGGGAAATTTTTGTTGTTTTTTCTATAGAATTTTATGTTCACATCTCCTTAGGCTCAACAGTCGACCAATACGGTCATTGATGAAGATATTTTCAAAAGCGCCTAACATGGAACTTAGGACTCTAGTAACCACAAGAGAGTCCGAGTCAATGTGTCCTATGCCGTTATTTATTAATTTATATGCTTGTGAAATTGGAAAGCGGTATATCATACTTCTTGGAAGATTACCCAAAAGAGAATGTGTTTTTTTTTTTATTAAAAAAATTAATTTTATGGGAATTATTATTGTATTGAGATTTTTTTTTTGATATAAAAATTGTTGATATTTGTTTGATTTGAATTTGATTGAAATGAGTTGTGCTTATTTTGGAAAATTTTTGTTGTTTTTTCTATTTTATTTTTATTTTTATTGTTTTACTTTGATGGTTTTGTTAGTTTATCAATTTACTTAGTTATAACTTGTAGCCCTGTGTCACCATATAAATAAACAAAAAATCATTTGAGAGAGAGAGAGAGATGACTTTTTTAAAAGTTTGTGAATAATAAGAATATAATCACTATAATTGTCAAAGACAAATGTATGTTAAAGTGTGAAGGAATTCCAAATCAAAAATTAAACTTCTTTAAAATGATTATCTATTGTATAAACTATTTTCTTCTCAAACCTATTAATTGTAGTTATGCTGACAACATGAGTTTAACAATAGTCATGAGGATGGTATCAAATTAACACAAAATTTTGAATAAAAAAAGAAACCAACATATTTCAATGATGACATTTTCTAATTGATATTATGATGTTTCCTTGATGGTTTCTTAGTCAATTTAAGATCTCTAATTTATTTTATTAATAATTATGTTTATATTTATGTAATTATAAAATCCCTCAGAATGCAATTTTTTTTTTTTTTTTTTTTTTTGCATTACTGCACCACAATATCAAATAAATTGATACAATAAAGTTTTAATTTATCTTCGTAAATCTTATGTTTATGTTTATGCAATGATGAGATTCATATGTTAAGATAAACACAAATTGAATGAGAAAAAAACTTTAGAATATGATCTAAAAAAGGCTCATACTTTAATAACATCTCCATTAAAGTACTAACATCTTATAACAATAAATAACATTGATATGATTAATAATAACAATAACAATAAATAATTACGACAATACTAACACATCCTACAGCATAAAAAATAACAACCAACAATATCAACCTCATTATTTTCACAACAACCAAGAGGACCACGCTTTAACATGTCCCGACCATTACCAAATTCTATTCTGATGTTTGATAATATTAACAAAAATGACAATTACCACTATGTATAACATATTTGTAGACGAATTTTTCATTTAATTTAATTGCATTGTGCAAGATGGTTATATATAAGGTGGTTGTGGCATGCTCATAAAATTGCAACATTTAAGAAATTTTTGTTAGATTATATAATTCTGGAACATTCATGCTATTTAAAAAAAAAAAAAAAAAAATCAAAGAGTGGGTTATAATAAATGATGAATGTTTATTAGCATAAATCATTTGTATTAGAAGAATTTTATGTCTACATCTCCTTAGGCTCGACAGTCGACCAATACGGTCATTGATGCAGATATCCTCAAAGGCTCTTAACATGGAGCTTAGGACTCCAGTAACCACAAGAGAGTCTGAGTCCTTGTGTCCTATGTCATCATTTATTAATTTATATGC
Organism: Quercus tomentella; assembly: GCA_028535165.1. NCBI lineage: Eukaryota > Viridiplantae > Streptophyta > Magnoliopsida > Fagales > Fagaceae > Quercus > Quercus tomentella. The sequence continues at coordinate 15,904,706 of JAPQVY010000012.1, forward strand.
TTGTGAAATTGGAAAGCGGTATATCATACTTCTTAGAAGATTACCCAAAAGAGAATGTGTTTTTTTTTTTTAATTAAAAAATTTTAATTTTATGTAAATTATTATTGTATTGATATTTTTTTTTATAAAACAATTGTGGATATTTGTTTGATTAGAATTTGATTGAAATGAATTGTGCTTATTTTGGAAAATTTTTCTTGTTGTTACTTTTTTTTTTTTGCATTGATGGTTTTGTTAGTTTATCAATTTACTTAGTTGTAACTTGCAGCCCTGTGTCACCACATAAAAAAACAAAAAAATTATTTGTGAGAGAGAGAGAGAGAGAGAGAGAGAGAGAGATATGACTTTTTTAAAAGTTTGTGAATAATAAGAATATAATCAACATAATTGTCAAAGACAAATGTATGTTAAAATGTGAAGGAATTCCAAATCAAAAATTAAACTTCTTTAAATTTAAAACTATTTTCTTCTCAAAGCTATTTATTGTAGTTATGTTGACAGCATGAGTTCAACAATAATCATGAGGAGGGTATCAAATTAACACAAAATTTTGAATAAAAAAAGAAATCAACATATTTCAATGATGACACTTTCCAATTGATATTATGATAGTTTCTTAGTCAATTTAAGATCTCTAATTTAATTTATTAATAATTATGTTTATATTTATGTAATTATAAAATCCTTCAGAATGAATTTTTGCATTACTACACCACAATATCAAATAAATTAACACAATAAAGTTATAATTTATCTTTTTTTGATATTATGTTTATGTTTATGTAATGATGAGATTCATATGTTAAGAAAAACACAAATTGAATGAGTAAAAAACATTAGAATATGATCTAAAAAAGGCTAATACTTTAATAACATCTCCATTAAAGTACTAGCATTTTATAACAATAAATAACACCATTATGTTTAAGAATAACAATAACAATAAATAATCACCACAATACTAACACCTCCTACAACATAAAAAATAACAAATAACAATATCAACCTCATTATTTTCACAACAATTGAGAGGACCACCCTTTAACATGTCCCTACAATTATCAAATTCTTAGTTTGGTTAGGAGTATGAGGTATGTGCACATTCAAAAAGTTTATTTTGTATATCTTATATAAATAAAGTGTAGAGAAAACAATTACATTACGACATCACAAATAAACCAATGCATTAACACAATATAATTCATATTAATTATGTTAGATGATGTTTATTTTTATGTAATTATGACAACCTTTGAAATTTTTTATTCATGTTGACTAATGGTTATATTGTGTAATGGTTAAGTGAGATTAGACTTCTTTTTTTCTTATGATGTGAGCTTTTATTATGGTGATGTTGATACTATTAATAAATATAAACATGGACCAATTCTTTCAAAAAACCATTAAAACCCATTGAAAAAAACAAGAGAAAATACATATTTTTACTCCAACATGAATGTGTGTGTATATTATTCCATTTTTAAGTATTTTACATGCAACTAGTGTCATCTATTTTGCATTTTGCATTTCAATAGGTTGTGCATAACCCAATAAAAAGTTCTAACATACCCAATTACCTTTTTTGATCAACTCAAAAGCTTCACCTATATTTTAAAATTTTTAAAACAAAACCCTCAGATAATACATAAAATAAAAAGCCCAAAAAAAAATGTCAAAATAGGGCTTGGGCTCAAACTCTAGAGGCAAAAAGTCCCCTCAACTTCGTGGCCCAATTGAAGAGGACATAAAAGAAAAGCCCAACCCAGTCATAGCCTCATATACATTTGAAGATATTTGTACGAGAGCGCAAAATCTAACCGTTAAATTCATTGTTAGATAAAGTTTCAATAAAATATGGTTTTATTAATTAATTAAGTGAACAATCTTAAAATTCTCTTAATTTTTCTTTTGCTTGAAAAGTTAAATACCATTTTGAGGGGGAAAAAAAACCCTAAAAAAGGGTTTCACTTTATATTTTGAAAATAATTTTTTTATTATTTATTTACATTTGGTTATTTTTATTTTCTGACTGTAAGAATTAAGATGTCTAAATTCACATATTTTTTTAAAAATCTGTTATATATTTTTTGAACATAATATTATATAAGAAATAAACTTATTATATTATTTTATTAACCATATTTATCATTTTAAAATTATTAATTAATTATTTATGACCCAATTGCGATCGGACTAGAAAACTGAACACCCTTAAGTTTGCTTATAAAATCCCCAAAAGTTAAATACTTCTCCTGTTTTTCTCCTTTTCCAAGGTAGCCTATCTCTGCTTCTGCATACCATGATGGAGTTAAGACTGTCAAGTACAAGTTCAAGTACAACCCTTTCTTTTGGTTTGCGATGCAAAAGAAGAATAGAAGATCCGTTGGAAGATCCGGATGATTCGATCTGGTCAAAACTCAGTTATGTGTTGATTGAGGTCCTTTATCAACTCCTTTGCCGATTGGCTATCCAATGTGTTGGATATATTTCAACAATTTACTTTGTGATTAAGCAAAAGGAACAACATATAGATCTAAATATAAGCAATAACACAAATAGATATGATAGACAAAAGCAAAATATAATATATAAGAAGAAATCTACAAATAATTAAAAACTCACAAACCAAATGCGTGAAGGATGAATGATTCAGATGAAGTCTTGTGTTTGACACAATCTCCTTAAAGCAGATTTCACCCCTCACACAATCTGTGGTACTTTGAGACTCATGAACGTTTGCCTCTCAGGATAAAATGATCTACAACATGAAGAAGAAACACACAAGGTCCGTGCTCTGCGAACTACTCTATGTCTCTTTCTCTCTCTTTGACTCAAATGAATGCACAAAAATTTTCTCTCTGGAAGAGTTTCTCTCTAAAAAAGTTAGTTTTCATGAATGAGGGACTATGAATTTATATACGTTAGTGATCAGACACATTGTCCAAAGAAAAACTGCTGTGCATAGACTGACTAACTCAAAAAATAAAATACTAAAATTATTATTTAGACAAGAGGGCCCAGTCCACATATGCCAAAGCCTAACCCAATGTCCAGCTCATGAGCATATAAACTCATATATTATCTCTTTCCTTTCCTATATGGGACTCAGGATTTTCATAATTTTTAATAACATCTTCAAGTGAACAAATTAAACGTCAATTTCTTATTTACTCAATACTATTTTTCCAACAATCCCCCACATGAATGGAAATTGATAAAATACAATGCAAATGATGATGCAGACACAAAGAGAGTAGAAGAAAAGTTACTGTATCAGGAGAAGTAGCTTTTGGCTTTGAACTTTCCTTTGTGAAAGACTCTCAAATATACTGGCTAACTAGTGAACATAATGTCTTGAACTGTTCAGCCGTTTGTGTATACCAAGACAATAGAATTCACACAGTTTCTTTTCGAACATATTTCGTTCATATAGTTGTGTTCATTTCTGCCTTGATCATATCCTGATAAATTCATGAATTGCTTTAGAGAATTCAACCTTAAAACTTTCATGGAAGCAGCCCACTTCACACTTATATAGGTGACTCTTATTAAGAGTATCCTGCTATACCCCACTTGGATTTACAAGATATAAGAATCATTAAAAGCAAAGTTTACCCTGAACATCACTTACAAGCATCACTATTTCATCATAGGAATGGGTGGGAGATGTAATCTCCATAGTGATAAAAACAAGTCTCCACAATTTTGTTGTCCCTTTGAAAACCTAGGTCTTGGGATTTTCAGTCAACTAGGTGGGGTTACTGTCATGGAAACTTTAGGTCATAAGCTTTAACCCCATTCCCCTTGATGAGCAATTTACTTGCTATCCACTCAAACAATTGATTATGGATCCATTTTATAATCTGGAATCACTTCCATTTGAGAGCAACTATCTCATTGTATTATGTCTCCACTCGAACAATGCATGTTTGTTTAGGTTTATAAAGACTTCCCAAAAACACATATGCTCTTCACACAAGGTGTTCTCATTAGACTGTCATTACATCTTTCATGTGATTGAGACAAGACAAGTCCATGAGATGTATTAGAAAATTTTATTTCTAGTATCACATCTACAACACCTACATCTTTCAAGTTGAGCTTAATGGTCAGCATCATCTTGGTAGCCTTTTATTATTGCTACATACACGAGCTTATTTCACAACGACATAGCCTCTTGTGATATATTTCACATAACACACTAGTTGCATTAAACCTAAACTCATTTGACATCATCTCATTGTCAAATTTCTCATGTCATTGCATTGAAACTTACTTCAATCTATACAAAGATTTAACAAGCCTACCCAATTTGTTTCCTTGTACAAGAATCATAAATTCACATCTTCCTTTGGTTTATTGTATATCAAGAAAACTCACATCTTCCTTTTGTTTGTAGCCTTCTACAACTAGTCTTTCCTTGTAATAGTCAATAATTCCATCAACTCTCAAATTCTTAGGTGCTAGATCCACCAATTACTATGCATAGATTTCCAAGATGAATTTATTGCACTATTGACAATCTTTTTTCTAAGAAGGCATCTCTCAAAATATCGCTTTTTTAAGGCTTTAAGTTCATCTTCTAACATTTAAATTAGAAAATTTAGACCAAACGAATATGATGTTTGTCATTTTACTATGCTTAGGCTCAACCTCTCTTCCATCAACTCTTGATCATAAGAAATACTAAACATAGACTCAAAATTTCTTTTAAGAAAGTTTAACACTTGAAATATATTCTAATTAATTTTCATGCATATAAGAATAATAGACTCATAAATTAGAAAAGCACTATGCACTACTTTTATGACCATAACCCAATGAAAACACAATCAATGGTTCTTTATCCTTTAGGAATAGGAATCACCACCTTCATCAAACACCCCCACATTTAAAGAATTTATAGAAAGGCGATCACTCTTTCCATAATTCACTAGGTGTCTTAGTGGTTTTCTTTTAAGGCATTTTAATGAAAAAAAATAAAGTGGAAATAATAGCTTCCCCCCACAAGTTCTATGGTAATCAAGAACTTATTGCATTCATTGAATTATTTCTCAATTTCATTCTTATAATGAATGGACATCTCTAATGTCTCATCCTTGCTTAATAAGCACTCATAACAGACTCTTGTGCATTCCAAATTTTTGACAACTCAAGTATGTCAACTAAGGCATGTAACATATATATCATCCAAAGAATTATTACAAAACATATATTGGGTTTAAACACATTAATATCCAATCAAGTTCACACATGTGAAAAATATATATACATGTATGTAATCAAATAAGTCTATACATACTTAAATACAACTATCATGTATCCTCCATATCAATACATAAAATTATCCCTTAAACTTTATAAATAAATAACACCTCTGACCTAGGGGTGAATGATACAGTCTCTAACTAAGAGTAAAATCCCATAATTACAGCCCCATTAGTGTGCAATTTGTCTCTCTTTTTCAAGTTTGACACTATCAAATATTGGGCATATATCCACACATTTGAAATTATTAATAAGTGCTCTCATAAAGCTATTTTAATTATCAATTAGTGGATCACTTGATTAAATAGAAAAAAAAAACCAATAAATAAAATGGCAGCCACACCCTGAGAGCATTTAAAAGGATTCAAAAAAAAAAATTTCTGTCTCCAATAAAATTCCCAATTTCCTTTATTCATCTAGCCCATACACCATTGCACATAAAAGGCCAAGGACACATGATTGACATTCACAGCATATTCAGTTACTATGAACTATAAACCAGTCAAGCATCATGTATATCAAGGTCCATTTGGATACAGCTTATTTTGCTAAAAATTGAAAACAATGTAGCAAAATAACTTTTAAATGTGTGAATAGTACAGTGGGACTCATTTTTAATGAAAAAATTGCTGAAAAGTGAGGTTTGTGGGTTCCATGAACAGTACACGGGACCCATTGGTGTGCACAGCAAAATCAAAAATCACGGCTCAACAGTGCGTGAACAGTGCTCAACAGTGCATGAACAGTGCACTTTGTCCCCTAAAGCTAAAACGCATGCAAAAAAAAAAAAAAAAAAAAAAAAAGAAAGAAAGAAAAGAAGAAGAAGGGGAAAACGCAAAACATAGGTTCATTCGGATCCAAACACATACTAAGGATATTCACACAATGAATTATAAGATTTACACAAATCCAAAAATTCTCAAATCAATTATTAAACATGAAATTCCAAGCTTAAAGTCATGTTTGATGATGCGTTACTAGCACTATTTATCTTCAAATAATATACATATATCAATCGGCCAAAGATCAAACAGATTGAAACTGCAAGGTCAATGGAAAAATTGAAGTTATCCATGCCAAAGTTCAACTTGAACTAAACTCATCGGCCAAGTTTAAGAGAAAAATAATTATTAACTTTCAAATATGTTACTGTGTGAAAAAGAAAGTCAACTCAACTCAACTATTTTTCAAAACCAAATTGCAGAAACAGTGCAGGCACAATACGTACTAACCAGCAAATAAATCTACACAAAGCCCAGTCAACCACAAATCCAAAAGGGGCAAGTATCCTAATATTATATAATATAATTAAAGAAGACGGAAGACATTGGATAAACAAAACCACCAACTGTCAGATACGAATCAACTTTATCAAAAAGCAAAGATCACATTAATTTTATAATATTAAAAGATGATGGATAGCCTTGAAAAATCAATATCACCGGTACAGACAAACATATAGGTTCTGTTTAAATTAAACTTATTTTTGTTGAAATTGAGAATTGAAAATAATGTAGTAAAATAATTTTTAAATAGGGATAATTACACATAATCCACCTGTAATTTGGGCGAAAATCACTTTGTCTATCCGTGATTTGAAAAGTATTATTTAACCCACCTGTGATATGTTCTGTTTGTTTTCCGTAACCCATCTTTGTTAAAATCAGGGATAAATAGGTATTTTTGTTCAAATTTTATGTCTCTCTCCTCTCAAAACAAAAAATAGAGCAAAAATACAAGAGAAACAAGATTAAAAAGTGATATTTGTTTCTCTCTCCATTCACACAAATTTTAAACACGAAGAACATACCAAAAAAATAAAACCCAAATCATGAAGAACGTACCCAAAAAAATGGTCACTTGGGCCAACCCTCAAAAATTACAGGCCATTCTTCTTTAGACCATTTTTGCACACCCCCAATGTAGTCGAGGATATTCTTGTTTTTTTGTTTGGTTGGTTGGTTTTTTTTTTTAATGTTTTCCTTATGAGCCTCATGTTTTCAAGCTTATAGTTCTGGATTTTGACCCAATTGGTTGAAGCTTTGGAAAATCCAAGGAACCAAAAAAAAAAAAACCTTAAACCATGTCTGTTGAAGAAGGTATATTTGGCTTTTATTTAAATTAATTTCAACGTTATCTCTTTTGTCTCTGCTGAGAAAACGTAGCTTTTCATTTAATACCGCAATTATGAAGTAAATTATTGGCTTTGTTGAAGAAAAAACGTTTAATTTTTTAATTTTTTAATATGTTATGGCTTACACAGAGACTAGCAAAGGAGAAACAAAGCAAAACCCAGAAGCAGAAGAAGATGACTCGTCCCCAAGAGTTGTATTGGACATTCCTATTATGGGGGTTAATGACTCAGACCACAGTGGGAGTAGCAGTAGTTTTGGCTCATCTTCTTGTGTTTCTCCAACGAGCCAGAAATCTATGGTGGGTCAGAGCCAGAGTCAGAGTCAGAATCAGAGTCATGGCGGTGGGTTGCAGTGGAAGTCTGTGATCGATGGTTTGAAGAAGAAATCAATGAGAAGGTTATCACATGCCCCACTTATATTGATGATAGACAAGGAATCAATCCCTTATCTCATTTTGCTTGATTTTGAAGTCCACCAACCATAATTTACCGTGTAACAATTTTTTGAGTATGTTCTTCATGTTCAAAATTTGTGTGAATGGAGAGAGAGACAAATACCACTTTTTGATCTTGTTTCTTTTTCATTTTTGCTCTATTTTTTGTTTTAGGAAGAGAGAGACATAAAATTTGAGCAAAAATACCTATTTACCCCTGATTTTAACAAAGGTGGGTTACGGAAAATAAACGGAACATACTACAGGTGGGTTAAGTGATACTTTTCAAATCACGGGTAGGCAAAGTGATTTTCGTCCAAACCACAGGTAGGTTTAATGTAATTACCCCTTTTAAATATGTAAATAGTACCGTGGAATCTATTTTTAAATACGTGAACAGTGTATGCACAGTGAGTGAACAGTGCATGCACTGTTCATGAACAGTAAATTTTGTCTCTGAAAGTCAACATAAGCGGCTTAAAAAAAAAAAAAAAAAGAGAAGCAAAACGCCAGACATAGACGCGCAATCCAAACCGCACCATAGTCAACTTTAGAAGATCACAATTAATTTATAATGGGTCCAGTTAATGTATGTTCTTAGGACATACATTAACAAATCCGCTTTTGATAAAATTTTATCGGGGAATTGAAAAAGTTGTCAAAACTTTTTCAATTTCCGATAAAACTTTTCTAAAAAATGGTATACTATTGTGTGCCTTTAATAAACAAGTAGATATAAACAAGTAGATATTCACACTAAACGATAAACACAAACCCAGTTTTTCCAAGTTTTGCAAAGAGTATATATAACTGCCGATTTAGTGTTTTTCAACCAACACAAAATTCCTTTTACCGTAAATCACAAAATAAATTAAAATATAAAAATCTGCTTTAAGATTGTTGGATATATTTTAACAATTTACTTTGTGATTAAGCAAAAGGAACAACTTACAGATCTAAATATGAGCAATAACACAAATAGATATGATAGGCAAAAGCAAAGTATAATATATAAGAAGAAATCTACAAATAATTAAAAACTCACATACCAAATGCGTGAATGATGAATGATTCAGATCAAATCTTGTGTTTGGCACGATCTCCTTAAAGTAGTTTTCGCCCCTCATACAATCTGTGGTGCTTTGAAACTCACGGACATCTGCCTCCCAATATAAAATGATCTACAGTATGGAAAAGAAACACACAAGGTCTGTGCTCTGTGAACTACTCTTTGTCTCTTTCTCTCTCTTTGACTAAAATGAATGAACAAAAATTGTCTCTCTGAAAAAGTTTCTCTCTAAAAAAGTTAGTTTTCATAAAAGAGAGACTATGAATTTATATACGTTAGTGAATAGACACACTGTTCAAAGAAAAACTGCTGTGCATAGAACTCAAAAAATAAAATAATAAAATTATTATTTGGACAAGAGGGCCAGTCCACATATGCCAAAGTCCAACCCAATGTCCGACCCATGAACATATAAACTCATATATTATCTTTTTCCTTTCCTATGTAGAACTCAAGATTTTCATCATTTTTAATAACATCTTCAAGTGAACAAATTAAACGTCAATTTCTTATTCACACAATGTATGTCGGTCTCGAAGTCGTGGTTTTCTCTTATTTCCGATCCTTATTTTGTTCGTCGCTTCATTCACCACCACCACCAATTGAGTAGATCAGACTTAGACTCTGAGCCCTTTACTCTTCTGTTACAGTATAAAGAGTCTCAAAAAATATCTTGGTTCTTCCATCTGATAATTCTGAGTTGTTCATCGACTGTGGTGGTGGTGGTGGTGGCGAACTCGATTTTCTCGACTTTCTTCCCTGTATTGAACGAGCAAGAAAAAACTATCCCTTTTGCATCGAAGCATCGTTCAATGACTTATTGTTGGTATGCAGTGAAGTTCTACCGGGTCATAGGCCATCCTTTTGCAAGTATTGCATTTGCAATCCGCTTACCAAACAATGGCTCACGCTCCCTCATCTTCCCTGTTCACGAAGGAACAACATGGTTGGCTTTATATGCGATATATGTAGCTATGATAAAAAGCAGGGATGTGTTACGAATGCCTATTACAGATATAAGGTGGTACTCATTCATTCTCCCACTGAAACCAATACTACACGGTTAAGTATGCAGATATTTTCTTCTAAAATTGGTGAATGGCGCGGCTTAGTTGTTTCTTCACAACGGGGATTGAATCCCTTCAGAATGATGTCTCTGGATGCTGGTGTTGTTGTCTGCAATGGGATGCTACATTGGGTCGATGCAGACAAACATGATTCGATGATCAAAGGCTTTGTCAAGTTCGATCCTTTCAATGATGCAGAACAATGCCACTATATCAACCCACCCATCGACCTTTTGCCTCAAGATTCAGTGTCCTTTGGAGTGTTCCAAGGGCATCTCTGAATATTCCAAAGCCCTTGTCACCAGTATCCTCACAACGATGGTGCTTACAAATTCTATGTTTGGGAACTCGAGAATTACAGCACATGGTGTCTGAAACACAAAGTTTACTTCAAGGATACGGTTTCAGATCATTTTAATCTGAGAAATGATATGTCCACGACATTTTCACAATATTTTTATAACAAATCCTAAATGGCAGGTTGTTACTGGTTGTTATTGTTGGGGCAAAAAAGTAATCTTAGTATTAGATTCAAATTTGAATCAATAAAAATTAACCATCTATAATTTGTTGTGAAAATATTGTAAAAATGTTGTGGACATAACACCTCTTTTTCAATCTTGTTAAGATAGCCAATGGGATCTCCCCGCCCGGGGCCTTGCTAGCATTCCATCCAAATGTCAGCGAAATTGTCTTCTTACAATTGGGCAATTATATTGTCTTGTGCAACATGCAGACAAGGGTATTGAAAGTGGTGAGCCAACTGCGAGATGGAGGGAAAATTTTACCTGGCAACTCCGGCTATGATGTGTCTGTATACGCGAAATCTGTCTTCCTACTTACGCAAGCATCTTGGCCAACACCAGTTCCTCCTCTTCCATTCCATTGAAGTAACTGAGGTTGGACATTCTGATTTGTCTCAAGAAGAAGTCAAATTAGGATGGAACACATTTAAACTACTGTGTTATACGGAACATTATTTATTGTAAATTATATTTTTATTCTGAATCCCCATCCCCTAAGTAAAAGCATTCTATGTAAACTCTTGGATCCACATTTGGATTGTAAATTTTATAGTTGGATGTTGTCATATTTATAAGATTGAAGATTAGATACTCAAAATCATTGTTCAGTTTGTGGGATGTGGTGCATTGCCATGGAAGGCCACAGACTCAAATGCTTTTGATTTTTCCTTTTGAATTATAGTATATGCTTTAACATAGTGAAATTATATTTTGGCACAATTATGTTCTGAGAGTAAAATTTCATCAGTTTCGAAGTAGTTTCGCTGCTACTCAGAAGCAGAAATTGCTTATGATTTCGGAACTCGAGGATTATAGTTATGCATTTACATGGTTCATGATACACATACTTTACTTCATGGACATGTATTTAAAATAGTCAAGGCTTGTTTAAATGGTGGAGGAGCTGCAATCGCCTGTGGAATTGCTAACCTTCCACCCAAATGATGGCGAAGTTGTCTTCTTACATCTAGCAATTCCATGGTCTTGTGCAACATGCGGAAGAGGGTATTGAAAATGGCCGGCCAACTATGAAATATGGGGCTACAGAGGTTCTAAACTACACAGGTACTGATTTCGATTAACAGCTTTTTTTTTTCTTTCTAAAAACACAACTTCCAATTTTCTCGTGCGTTTTGGATTGCATGAATTTTAATTTTGATATATATATATATATATATAATTTTACTTTTGAAATTAAATACGTAATTCAATAGATAAAAAATAAAATTGGTATATATTTACAACTATATTTCTATTAAATTAAAAAAAAAAAGTAAAAAAAAAAGTCTTTGAAAACCTCAGTTTTTATTTCTTTTTTAAAATAGTATAAGTCAAAGGAAGATGAGCGCGCGCGCAAAAAAAAAAAGAAAAAGAAAATAAAGAATAAAGGAAGTAAGGCAAAAAAAAAAAAAAAAAGCAAAACAAAAAATCGGAAACTTGAGAAGTAACACGGAAAGACAGAGCAAAAATCAAAGGAAAAAGAAGAAGAAAAACCTCTCTCTTCAACAAGGACTCTCTCTTTGATTCTCATCACATTGAGTTTTCTTTCTAATTCCGGTTTAAAGATTGTCTATTTCACTACGTCGCACTTCAACACACTCTTTCTCTTCGTTTCACCTCTCGGTTCACATATAATTATATCCATCTTTTTAACACGTCTCTTCCTTCAAGATTCAATCTTTCTCTTCGATTCGGTTTATTCCCACAATATTTCTCTCCTGTTCTTCAATTACGGTCATACATTGTTGGTCACTCATGGTCTCTCTTTCAGCTTTTGTAACAAGGTATATCCTTTTCAAATATTCCCTCTTGAATGCGAAGAAAGTTTGATCCTTGAAAGTTGAAACTATGTTTGTTTGCATTTTTTTATTATTATTTATTTTTAATAGCATTCTTTCATATAAAAAAAAAGACTGTTTTATGTGTTTGTTTGTGTTTTGGTTTTGAATACTTTTGTTGGTGGTTGTTCTTTAACAGTTTGTTTATATTTTGTAAGATTTAGTTAGTACTTTCAAATGTTGTTATTTGTTAGTATCTTTGAAAGATGGGGGATTTAGTTAGTAATTTTGAATTCTTATTATTCATTGCAGGTTTTGTAACTAGTTTGCTCAGAATTCTATTTGGGTCTGGGATTTTCAAAGGTATAGCCTTTTTCTAATTAGTTCGCCTTTTTCTAATTAGTTCCCTCTTGAATTTATAGTTTGGTTCATATGCTTTGATGTTTGACATTCAAAATTGACAATGCTGTTGATTGTTATATGCTTATTGTGTTAATGTTGAGATTTATTTAAATGGTGATACTTTTTGGCATTGTTCAAACTGCTATGGGATCAAGAGTCTTTCATTGGTTTTTTTATGGTGAAATGCATATTGCGTTGTTAAAAAGGTGTTTGTAATCAGTATACACTCGCATGAATTCCAATCACCATAATGTTTTCTTTTAATCTATGTGCTACTTGATCAAATGATGTGGCATTGAAGTGTTGCATCTATTGTGCATAGAAATTGAAAATTTCATTGATTTTCACTTTTGAATGTTGTTACTCCCTTTGTCCTAACTAGTTTTTCCTGTATTCCATTTTGAGATGTTGCAATATAGAGTCTATTTTGAATGGGGATCTATCTCATGTTGATTTTGTTGTTTAGGCTTATGAATCTCCCATTATATATGTGCGTGCTTTTTTATCATGACTGCAATGACTTTCTTCCCTAGTGTTTATATTTATTTGAGATGGTCAGAAGTTGGAGTTACATTTGGTTGTTTTGGTATTCACAGTTGAAAGGCATCCTAATGCATATGCATTTTTTTTCTAGGAGGTTATTTAAATACTCTGATAAGGTTCTAAGTGAATGTGAACATTGTTTTATTGCTACTTTAGATGTTATGTTAACTAAATACAAAAATATATACCAACATGATTCTCACCAGAAAAAAAAAAAACCAACATGAATCTTTAGTGTTCAACAATGTTATGCTGACTGTATTAACCATTTTGATGTGGGACTTTGCCATTTAACACCTTAAAGAGTTTTTTTTTTCCCAAAGGATTTCTGACATTTTTAAAGTTAACTTGCAGCACTAGTTTAATAGTTTGTAAAGTTGTGATTTACAAATATGTATTTTGTTGGCTTTTATTCCGTGCCAAATTTGATTGTAATTATATTCAATCTTGTGTATCCTGTATTTATTGTGGGATTTGATTGTAAGGGTTGTGTGTTAGAAAGAGAGTGTGAAGACTCAAGCAAGTGAAGCCAGAAGACTTCTCGCGGGTGTCTCGCGACTAAGCTTCCCGCAAAGTGAAGCATGTGCCTTGCACATGACTAGAATGTGAAGAGTCAGTACAGGATGGAGACAGCTGTGTCTCGCGAGTATCTCGCGGGTAAGGCCTTCTCGCAAGACACCCGCGAGACATTCTGTTCTGTCAGTCTGTACTATCTGATACACACTTTCTGTACCCACACTATATATACCCATATTACCCACAAATGTAAAGGAGAGCTTCTGAGAGAAAACCCTAGCTAAAACACTTGAGAGTTAGAAATTGTTATACCAACAATTCTCTACACATTTGTTTGTGGAATTTCCTCATCTCCTACCTCTTCATTTCCATACCATTGAGATGTCAATAGCCCAAACACTTACCACACCCTTTGAGAGTGTCCAGTGAGGTTTTGGCACTGTTGGGAAGCATTGGAAGAAGCCAATGATGGCAGATGCAACATGGGGTTGTTGCGGGATCCGAAGAGCTAGACAAGACACGGTTCCGAGAAGCTTTATTGGAGTAGGAGTTTAGAGGGCTTAGGTACAGCGGGTAGATTGGGCTTGGAAGGTCTCTTGCTTACCCATGTATCCCAACTAATTGTCTAGTGGATCGATTACTGCTTGGAGGGCAGCGGAGAGGTTTTTCGCCGAGTTCTTCGGTTTCCTCTTCGATAACACATCTCGGTGTTATCTGTGTTTGCATCTCTCTTCCCTACTCTTGTTCATTTCATTTTACTGTTGTGTTGCTTTAAATATGGATTAGAGTAGCTCTCGTGCTTGTATGCATGTGTTTACACTATTCCGCACTTAGTATTAAGTTAGTGTAAAATCAACCAAGTCGTAATTTGAATTGGGGGTCTAAACAAGCTCTTGTGTTTTCACACATTTCGAGCTTTCATAGTCTGTAGTAGTTAAAACTAATTAGGTTACTTTCTTCAAGAATTTCTTAAGTTGTATAGAAACTTATTTTATGCTGAAAGTTGGTTAACTTGTAGAGATTTTTGGAAATATTTGGAACTTGTATCTATTTTTGTTTAGAAACCCACTTGTGTTTACTGCCTCCCTTTTGTAAGTTGGAGGTTAGGTCATGAATGGGAGTTTGTGGGGTTTCGGGTTATTATGATTTAGGGGAGGAGTACTAAAGAAAATAAAATCATCTAATGAATTGTTTTTAAGGTGCGTCTCTTTGTATGGGAAGGATTTATTTATTCTCTGTTTGTGTCGCTGTAAAATGTTTTATGAAAATTATTTTCATCATTTAGCCGTGTTTGTTTCATTGTAAAATTTGGCCAAACCTTAAAATGTTTTTCATTGACTGTTAACTGTTGGTAAAAGGTACCCTAGCAATTAAAAGCTAAGATTTATTATTCATAAAACTAAATGTAATGTTGTTTTCATTTCATACCAATATCTCATGTTCTTGTCTTGTCTGTTAACTTGTTATAGGTTAAGAAATGCAGGGGGACAATGAATCCATTGCTTCTTTTAGTGTAAGGTCGCTACATGCAAATGTGGAAAATGAGGATATAATTAGGAAGATTCCAATTGAAGAGGATCTTGGTAGTGATGAGGATCTTTTCCTTAGAGGTTATATATACCTTAAAAGAAATGAGGGGTTTCAAAGTATGGTTACTGAGATTAACGAAGTGATTGAAAATGTAGTCATGGATAATCGTGCCACAATATTAAATCCCTTCTTTGATTTTGTAGTGTTTGATGTTAATTGTTAAGTTTTACTTTGTGGGTTTTGTTTGGTTTTGGGAAATATATAATGGGTATTCATCAAAACAAAAACAAAAACTGAAATGGGTTTATGGTGAAGGTACTCTTGAAGTGCAAGCGTTGTTCAAAAGACTTGGTGTGTAGAGAGACAGAAAGAAAGAGAGAAAGAAAGACCCAAAAACAAAGAGAAAATTCATAGTTGAGGTGGGTGTTTTTTAACCTTTGGATGTGTGGTTTGCCACATGTCACTAATCTAGACAAAAACAGGAGAAAAATGGAGGATTTTAAATGGGAGGAGATCTTATCCCTTATAGAGAGGCATAAGTTTTCCAATATAAATGAGTGTCGATACTGTATTTTGTCCGACCTTGATCACGTCTCAAAACAAATGCCAAAATCCAAAAAAATTGAAAAAGGTGCAAATTACAAGTTTCAAAGCCAAAAAGGGTAAAAAATAAATAAATACAACATGATCAAATATTGGATCAAAAGGTCACAACATTTAAAAACCCTTTTTGATAGCAATTGAGGCCAAAACCCTAACCGGGTATGGTAAAAAAAGTTGACTTTTTTATCCAACCATTAGATCGCGTTGAATTTGGACCCTCTTGTAGGGCATATTTTTCCCTTCGAAAGAATAGTTTACGGGCCCAAATCGGAGTTAAAATGGATGAGATATCACCAAAATATCAAAAACCATAATAAAATCTTCACTTTTTTCAGGAAAAATAGGCAGTTTTTGGGTCAATTTTGCGCAATAAACTGTACCGATTTGCCAAGGACTGGAGTGATCTTGCTAAACCAACTTAAAGAACAAGGTCTTAACCACATCTCATAAAAAGGGCTCAATTATATTTTTTCAAGGAAAAACGTCACAGAATTTTCAACATTGCATCACCTTCCTTCCAAGTGCAATATCTCGACAACCGTAACTCCAAATCTTGTAAGATTATGACCATTGGAAATTAGACATCCAAAACTTTCCAGGAATATAAAGTTTGAAGAAAACGAAGCTTGGAAAGGCCTCCAAACAGCTGCACAAAGATCAGATCATAAAACGGGAAAAAGACAAAATAGCCTGATGGGGTGGCAAAATTGGGAGGCTAGTGGTAGTATCAGGGTACACTACACTTAGCCTCCCATTTTCCACCACCTCTATAAATACCCCCCCCCCTCCCATATTTGTAAAAAAAAAAAAAAAAAAGGAGAAAATAGGAAGAAAGAATGGAAAAAAAATCCCTAGAAAATGCTGAAAAAATCTTTTTCCCCCCTCTTTAGGTAACCTATAACCAAAAAAAAAAAATCCTCTTTCATTTTATTTGTAATTTTTTGGGTAAACTTGTAGGGATGAGGTAGTTTTTTCTATAACTATACCCATCCCATCTTCTTTACTTCATCATGTAAACACCATCCATTTCATATATATAAATCACTCTTTACTTTTCTTGTCTCTTTATTTTCCTTGCTTTAAATTCCTAGCTTTATATTGTTGTGTATCTATCTCTTTATCTTTATGTCTCTATTATTGTTTGTTGTTGGTTGTGATGTTGTATGTATATTTCCTAGATGGGTACCGAACCATCACCTAGACCTAACATGGGAAGTAGCCTTAGGGGGAAGAAATCACATTTTCTTCTAGGCATCTAGGAATTTTTATGTTCTTATATTTATTTTCATCCATTTTAATTTCAAGCAATCCTCTCCCCTTTACTTTTATTGTCATCCATTTTAATTTCATGCAATCCCTGCCCGATTTACTTTTATGTCATCCCTTTTAATTTCTTGCTCAATATATATATTCACACACACACCACCACCACCACCACCACCACCACCACCACCACTAATACTACTACTATCTAGACACACAAATTATAAAAAATAATAAATAAAAAATAAAAAAATAAAAAATTCTACTCATCTCTTTTAAATGGGTCTTAAACCTCAAGTAGGGCACAATATAGGTATGTTACCTTAAGGAAGGTTGATAGCTTATAACTCCCATCTCTTTTTGGTGAAGCACCCATTGGGGTTGAAAGAGATTAAGGTTTATTTAAGAGAGATTTCCAAAAAAAAACCATTTTTTTAATGAACTTTTATAATATTTCAGCATTTTAATTTTCAAGCTCTTTACTTTAATGTCATTTATTTTTCCAGCACTCTATTTTATTGTCATTTAAATTCCAGCTCTTTATTTTAACGTTTAATTTAAATTTCATCCCTTTACTTTCCTTTCTATTTAAATTTCAACACTTTCGTTTCAAAAAAAAAAAAAAAATTTCAACACTTTACTTTCCTTGACTTTAAATACATGGCACTATTATTATTGCTCTTTACTTTTCTCATCAATAATGTTGCCATAAATTAAAGTTGTTTGGGTAAAACAAAATTCTTTACATGCTTTTTCTAAGGAAACGGTTTTCAAAAAAAAAAAAAAAGACTTTCTTTCTCCAAAAGAGGTTCCTTTTAAAACAAAATCTTTCCAAAAAAAAAAAAGAGAGTTTCCTTTCAAAACTTTCCTTTAAAAAATGCTTTTTTTCTCAAAAATGTCTTTTTTAAAAATGCTTTCAAAGAAAAAAAATGTTTTCTTTTTCTCTTTAATCTGAAAAACCAAGTTCTTTAAAAAAAATGTTTTCTTTTACCACGTTGGAATTTCTTAAAAGAAAAAAAAAAGTGTTTTTAACCAGCAAAGTTTGTAAAAGAAATTTGTCTTTTCATAAAAAAAATCATGAGATTTTCCTTGGAACCCAAACTTTTTCTTTCAAAAATAAAAATCCAAGAAGACTTTTTTAAGAGAAATCCTTTCTACTTTTTCAAACATGCTTTTTTCATAAAAATCATGGGATTTTTAATTCAAATCTTTTAAAAAAGAAAAACCCATAAAATTTTTCAAAGAAATTTTCCAGAAACTTTTTTTAGCTATCTTTTCTTTTACAAAAGGATTTTCTAAGAAAATAATACTCTTTTCTTCAACCCTTAAAAAAAAAAAAAAAAAAACATGGGACTTTTCAAAGTTAAATCTTTCCTTCCCAAAATTAAACCCATGAAAATTTGTCTTTTTAAAAGTTAACTTTCTCTTTTCCTTTTAAAATGAATGGCATTTTGCAAAAACCATTTTTCAAAAATACTACTAAATGGTGCGCATTGACTCACTTGACTAAACCAAAAATACTTTTTCTAAGCCTCTTCACTCTTTCAATATAGTTGTTCATTTAGGAATAACTTATTTAACATTTTGCTGAATTTCTTTTCTTTTTTTTGTTGAAAGTGTGCTATGCTTATAATTAAAAAACAAAAGTTAAAATAACTATACTTATACTTAAAGTGAGGTTGTAAAGAGTCGTATATAAAAGCTAAAAAGAAAATGAGAGGTCATGTAATGGTTTTTAAAACCAGATCGAACGGTTCAATTGGTCAACCAAATGGCAATTCGGTCTAGTTATTAAATAAATAAATAAAATAACTAGTAACAATAGCTTAAACTGAAAAAACCGAGAACCAAGATGATTGAACCGATTTTGCTAGGGATGGCAATTTAGATCCGATCCGTGGATACCCGGTCCGGTCCGATAAATAATAGGGTCGGGTATGGGTTTTTAAAAAAAAACCCGAAGCGGGTCCGGATTTTATAAAAAAATCCGAGACCCGACCCGAAACCCGACCCGGATATGACCCGGTTCCATTGAAATTACTAAAAACCCCCCTTATATATATATAGATATATGTTTAGTTGTAAACCCTAACCCAGTACACCATCCGCCTCTCCCTAACCCAGTATACCATCTGCCTCTCCCTAATCCTCTGGTCTCTCTGTCGCTCACGCCCTCACGGCCTCAATCTCCGGCCTCAATCACTCCCCTCAAGGCCTCAATCTCCGACCTCAATCACTCACGCCCTCACGGCCTCAATCTCTCTGTCACTCATGCAGCCACGCACTCAGCCACGCAGCCCTCGGCCTCACTCTGAGTCACTCACACTCAATCTCACAGCTCACACAGTCACTCACTCACTCTCAAGCACTTTCCTTATGAATTGGTTTTGGGTTGTGATCTGCTTGTTACCTAAGCACTCTTCCCTCTATCTCTAAATCTAAAAGACTAAAACCCAAGGCCGAAGACCTCAAGCTCTCTCTCTCTAATCTCCAACTCAGGGCCAAGACTCTCTTCTCACTCCATTTCTATTTTTATCTTCTTCTTTATATTTTTTTTTTGTTTGATCCGAAATCTCCTCCGTTGATTTGGTTATTTCTGGGTTTGAGGATTGAAAAATGGGATTTTTATTTATTTATTTGGGTGTGGCTGTGGAGATTTGGAAAGAAGGGAATTTTGATATCGGTTGTTTGGCCGTGGGTTTGATGTTGAGTTTGGGGCTTGTTTCATAAAAGCTTCCTTTCTGGTTGGGCTTAATGGGGCCCACGGGACCCGCGGGGCCCGACGGGAGCGGGTCCGGGTCCCGGGAAAAAAACCCGTTTAATATACGGGCCGGGTCGGGGCCGAGGGTCTTGGCCCGCGGGTCGGGTCCGGGTATGTAAAAACCCGGCTCGAACCCGACCCGTTGCCATCCCTAGATTTTGCAACAGTTTTGCAAAATAGGCAGAACAAATCTACCAGTGATGATCAAAGGCTTTGGTCAACATGGTATCAAATCTAGCCTCTTGGAGCTGGCAAAATTAATAACCTCAAATCTTCACAAAGAGAGAGAGGCAAAGAGAAAACATAGATCTTCAGAGAGGGAGAGAGAGACAGAGAAGATGGTTGAAAATTTTTGTTTGAATTTGAGAGATGAGGGACACAATATACAAAATTAAATTGATCCATTTTCCTTACAAGAGCTTCTTATTTTAAAAAACCAAGAACCAAGATGATTGAACCAATTTTGCAACAGTTTTGCAAAATAGGCAGAACAAATCTACCAGTGATGATCAAAGGCTTTGGTGAACATGGTATCAAATCTAGCCTCTTGGAGCTGGCAAAATTCATAACCTCAAATCTTCACAAAGAGAGAGAGGCAAAGAGAAAACATAGATCTTCAGAGAGGGAGAGAGAGACAGAGAAGATAGTTGAAAATTTTTGTTTCAATTTGAGAGATGAGGGACACAATATACAAAATTAAATTGATCCATTTTCCTTACAAGAGCTTCTTATTTGTTTGTAAGAGGGAGATTAGGTTACACAAATGGTAATACCGTGTGTCGTGCTCTACTACTTGTGCAGCATGCACACTGTATACAATAGTCAATAATACAACGAAAACTAGACACATTCATTGATTTTCCTTATATATATATATATAACCGAAGTCTTTGAAACTTTCACAATTTTCCACGTCAGAACAATATTTAAATAAAATTATTTTTGTTTAGTCCAAACTTAACAAGGAGTGAAATTCTATCTCTTTAACAAGTTCAACTTAAACTCACTCAAACTCAAACCCAAAAAAAAAAAAAAAAGCCGATACTTCTAAGAAAAAAAACCAAAAACACAATAATAAAAAATCTCTCTTTCTCATATCTCTCACACTACCTTCTCCTTCCCCCAAAACTCAATAATCTCTCTTCTCATATCTCTCAAATTCTATCAACTACTTCCCCCAAATCTCAGATCTGACCATCTCCTTCAAACTTTTGGATCCGGCTTTGATCTTCGAAATCAAGATTAACATGCTAAACAAGAGTAGTTTACTGCTTTTGACTGATTTTCCTTTGTAGTTGTCTGCCAATGTCATTAAAAAAATTAGTAAATAACTTTGTGGTTGTCAATTTCTTTACGTTTATAGGTTTATAATATTATAAGTTTATATTATTATATTACCGTGTAGTTGATTTCTTTTTTTCTTTTTCTTTTTTTTAATGGAGATTTCCTATTGCCATGTTATTAAGTCATGAGAGAATGTTATAAATATCAAATATACATGATAGTGTTGCTTATTGTAAATTAATGTATTTGTCTTTGGTTTTGAGATTTGCTTAATTGTTTTATTTTTTATTATCTCATTGTATTTGCTTAGTAGTTTAAACTTATTGTTCATGCTTTTTTTTTTCTTTCTTTCTTTCTAAGTTGACTAAATAATTAGTTTATAAAAATCAATATAAGGCAAACTTTGTTAAGTTAAAGTTATTCATTAAAAAAAAGTTAAAGTTAATTTACAAAATAAAGCATTTTTTTAAATCTAACCTAACTCATTATGTTTTCTATTCCAACTTATTGCAACTTTTTACTACTCTCTTAATTTATCTGGGTTGGTTGAAAATTTAGTTCATGTTCATGTTGATGTTGTTTAATTTGGTTTTGTGTGGAACTTTGTGGACCTTAAAACCCTATATCAGGACCAGTTTTGGGGTGTGCTATATCCATAAAGGCATAAACGTGTATAACCAATAAGTCATTAGTTGAGATGCTACGGGTGTAAACATGTCTAAAAAAGCTGTTTACAATTTTACAATATCAGAATAAGCAGTAAGATTGTCTATGCACAGTTTAATTTCCAATTTATACTCTGTTTGTATTAATTTGAGACCATTTTTTAGAATTCTCAGTTTATGCTCTATTTGTATTAATATGAGACTTTTTTTTTTCTTCATTTGCTTGTGTTTGGATTTAATTTAAGTTTATGAGCTGTGTTTTTGTTAATTTTAATTTAAGTTTGATTAATATTTTTCATTTAGTAATTTAATGTTTCATATCAAAGATACAAATTTTTGAGACTGGAATCTTAATGTACAAGAGGAAGAAACAAAAAATTTAATATTTAATATTTTTGAAAATTACACCTCAAAAGTTTAGGGGTGTTTGAATTTTACAAAAGTTTCAGAATTTGGTATCCCTGAGGTAATGACCTGATTCGAGTTCCTTAGCCCAAAGGTTGGTGGACTTAGGCCCAAAAAGCCCAAAACAATGAATTTGTAGAAGGTGGGTTGGAAAAACTGGGTTTTAATGATTCAAACCAATACTAAGGTAGACTGAAATGACAAAAGAATGAAAACATACGGGTTTATGTTGAAGAAAAAGGTCCTCGGCAATATCTGAGGAGTACAACTCTTATATATTGCTCTTAGGTTTGATTACAAGATTGGTTCCTGATTGCTACAGTATTTTCCCTTTGATTTCTCGATCTCCCTCTCCCACTCACTCCTTCTCCTTTCATATTGTCTTTCCTTTTCATCTCCACCTTCCACATGCATGCCAGATAGTCGGTGTGGATACTTGTCCCATCAGCACTCCCCATAAGTCCTTATGTAGTAGCGGTAAGGCTGAAATCCACTGTTCATGCATCACCTCCACATTAATGCGGCCAGAGAATTAGCTGCAGTGCATTTAATGCGGAGGCAGTAGCTTTCTCTTAAGATATTTTAGGACTCCTACCTATTTGATGTCTCTACAATGCTTATCCGCTCCAACTGAATTTTCGGGATCGTCACTATTATTGATAGACCATCTCTTAGGACCTCGGCTTTGTCTAGCCGAGGACGCATTCATCCTCGGCCCACTCTCTTGAGCCATTATGACCAAAACCAACATTTTTATTCATTAACACAATCTCTTCTGACGAAGACTTCTCCTCCTCAGGCAAATCCTTGTTCTCGGCTTGGGCCACAGGCCTAATATACAGGTAGATAATGAACTCCTGGGCCCAAGAGCCCTACAATAGCCCCTCGAGATTCTTTTTTCTGGCTCCTCGGGAAGAAAGGAGGATTTCGATGTCTCTACGTTAGCTCCGTGCCCATTTCGTCCTTCCTCTGCTTATGAAGACGCCTTTTTAACTGCCCAAGACATGCTCCTGGCACTGCGGCATTCGAGACACGTCCTTATTAAATTCTTACGGCTCTCTGTCCCCCACGTTCTACGGCGTGATGCGAATCCAACGGTTGAGGGCTTTGCTAGGAATCGAGCGGGAATTTTCCTGCTCTCTGCTCTCTCCTTGGTATAAATATCGCTCAAATCAAACCTTCTTTTTACTTTTAGCATTCACTTAGCTTTAACACACATACACTGAATCTGCCAACCTTCCCATTTCACTCGTGCTCTTACAAATACCAAAAGTCTGTCCAAGGAGACCTTCCTTATTTCTGTAAGTCTTCACAAATCTCTACACTCTATTTTTCCATATATTTTTCTATTTTTCGTACATTTCCTCTTCTCGGCCCCCTTTTCTCCTTCCAACCTTTCAAGTTCCCTCCAAACCCTTCTAAGAATGGGTAGATTTAAGAATCTAGTAGACTCCAAGAAGGGGATAGAAAACTTTAGGGCTCGTTATAGGATTCCCCCAGGAGTAGGCATTAGGTACTGTAAAGAGGGTCAATGGCACGAGGATAGACAAGTCGGGGAGGTAGTAATCCCGATGATTGCCTTCATAGAGGGAGGGATGAAAATCCCTATGGGTGGAGTCACTAGAGACTACCTTAGAGCTCATAGGTTGGCTCCTACTCAGTGTGCCCCAAATATGTTTAGGATTTTAGGTTCCGTAGATGCCCTTAACGAAAAGATGGGTTTAGGTCTAACCCACCACGATGTCAATTGGGTCTATAACCTTCACCATCTAAAGGGGTAGGGGTACTACTTGAAATCAAGGTATCCTGAGTTTAGGCTCATCCAATGCCTTCACAAATCCAACAAGGGGCTGAACAAAGATTTCTTGATCGTGTCAGGGGAGTGGAGTGATGGTCTCCCCTGCCCGACGAGAGAAGGGCAACTAGGTGGGGTACTAGGTCTAGGGTGTTTATTTATAAGTCCTTTCTTTTCTTTTGGTTTGTTGTATTTTCACATCTGATAAAATTATGTTTTCCTGATGAATTTGCAGATAGACACGCTGTTGAGCCGAACTTCAACTTGGTCAATAAGGAAAGTCTAGATAAAATACTTCGAGCTGAGGTCTTTGTACACGACGACGGCCAATTGCGAGCGGCTCACCTAATCTTAGGGTACAAGCCGATCTCGTCCGCCTTTCAGGCACCAAAGTGCGTGATCAGAGCCAAAGGTCCCCGTCTACAACGCATAAGTGTAGCTGTCCCTGGTTTTCTCCTCCCTGAAGGCACTCTCGTTCCAGAAGGCACCCTCTCTACTCAACCCATCCGGGAAAGTGATCTTGTCACTCAATCGATCCCGGAGGGCATTCCTAGAGTAGTTTTTCCATCCCAACACACAACTGGTGCATCTGCTTCCTCTCAACCTACCAATAGAGAAGAAAGCGAGGGAGAAGAAGAAGAAAAAGAGGTACTAGACGTCTCGGACTCAGACGACATCTACGAGGTTTTCAACCAGCCCCCGTCTCCTGTGACAACAACTGGTGACCTCGACCAATTTTCCCAACTCCAATCTAGTGACATTGAAGGAGAAGTTACTTCATCAGCCGAGATAGGGATTCAACGGAAGCAGAGATCGACCCTACAAGAATTGCTAGAATCCCAGCCGGGGAGGGATGCTCCCGAAAAGTTAGCACAGACAAAGTTCCCCCCTCCTCCATCAGTCCCAGCCCACCGAGCTGACCCTGCCGACCACAAGAGAAAGCGGGAGGAAAAAGGAAAGGAAGTGATGGAGATAGGGAAAAACGTTCCTCCCAAAGAAATTGAGCCCCAGAGGGGCCTACAGATGAGGTCAGCCACCGAGGCGAAGAGGAGGGGTGACCATGAAGCTGCAGCCCCAGTTTAGGCCCCGCGCATGGAACTAGATGGGGCTCTCTTACTCAGTGATGCCTCTATTCGAGATTTCCAACAAGGCACAGCTGGGTATGTAGCAAACGTTGCGGAACAATCCCTGCTTCTTCCCAAGGATATAGCTGAGCTCAGGTCTTTGAGGCAACATGAAGTTTTCCTTGGACTAAAAAGGGACTTAGCCATGGTAATTGTCTTAACTTAAGGTTTTTTTTTTTTTTTTTTTTGACTCCTCTTCCTTTCTAAGCTGGCCGAGGAGGAAAAACAAAGAAAATATGTCGTGGTTGCCTTAAATAATGTTAAGAAGTAGGCCAAAAGTCAGCGATTACTCCTCCGCAGCGCCAAGGATCAATTGGCCGCCTCCAAGGAGCAGATAGCCGCCCTAAAGAAAAAATTGGAGGAGGTTGAAAGGGCCAAAGACCAAGCTAAGAAGGCTAAGGAGGAGGCGGAAAAGGTTCGGGAGGAGGCACAACAAGAAGGATATGACATTGGATTGCTTGAGACCGAGGACGCCCTTAAGGCTGAGGTCCCAAGGGTGTGTAGGATTTACTGTGCCCAAGTATGGGATGAAGCCCTCAACCAAGCTGGGGTTGAGGCTTCTTCTATGCTTAGGAAGGCAAAAAATATCTACTACCCCCCAGCCATCCGTGTTTCCTCTTCGAACAGCTTTAAGACAGATGCCCCTCCTGAAGTGGCAGATCCTGGAAAAGGCAACCCCAGCAAGGTCCCACCCTCTCCTGGCAATCCTCCAAAAATGGCCAAGCAGCCTGGGGCAGACGAAAAAGGAGCTGAGGTGACCAAGGAGGTTGCCCTTGATGCCACCGTGCCCCCAGCTGCTCCCCAGGACCCCTCCAAAGATAAAAAGGATACCATAATGGAAATTGTTTTGGCAAGCCTCCCAATTCCAGCCAAGGGTGACTCCAAGGGAGCAGATCAAGGATCCTCGGAGGCTGCAGCTCAGCAAACCAAGGCCCCTCCCCCAGGAAAAATAGTAATAAAAAAGAAATAGACTTGGGGTAGCTCTTTTCTTTTTCTTTCTTTTGTTTTGTTTGGCAACTTCTTTTTTGGTTTTCATAATATGTAACCAAGTTGCCATTTTGTACTTAATCTACCTTTCTTTAAGGCTTTTGTTAATGAAAGTTATGGAAAATTCTCTTACTTCTATGATTCTTATGCAAGTACTGATATAATTTCTATCTTATCTAGTACTCAATATGTTCATAGGGTCAAAGGGAGTGAAATATACTAAGTTCATCATCTCGGCCAAGCATAATTCTAATTTTAAGAACATACACAATGTTGCAGCATGCACATAGGTTTAAAACTACTTCGTGCCTTACTCGTTAACGAGTTTGTAAGGCCAAAGGCTTAGTCAACTTTTAAACAGATACAAGTATGCCTGTAAATGCTTTAAATGATGCTCATGAACATCTAATTGAGACTCTTATTGCAGTGAAGATCATTGATGATTGGAATAATTTCACTTGACATTAAAGTAATCAATGAGGAATACTGATTCACCTTAGATGCGTAGTCCAAAAAGTCTGAAATAACGAAGGCTTTTCCCATATCAATTTACCCAAGGTACGTGGTTCGGGGAACCAGACACGACCAATGTTCTGTTTGATACTTAGAAAGATGTCATAAGGTGTTAATTTTACCAAAGTATGTGGTCCAAGGATCCAGGCATAGCTAAGGTTCTGTTTAACACTTAGAAAAATAACTCAACATATCAATTTACCCAAGGTATGTGGTCAGAGGATCCAGGCATGACCAAGGTTCTGTTTGATACTTAAATTGATGTCAAGAAGTATTAATTTACCCAAAGCAGATGGTCCGAGGATCCAGGCATAGCTAAGGTTCTGTTTAATGCTTAGAAAGATGTCATAAGGCGTTAATTTTACCAAAGTATGTGGTCCGAGGAGCCAGGCATAAATAAGGTTCTGTTTAACACTTAGAAAAATAACTCAACATATCAATTTACCCAAGGTATGTGGTCCGAGAAGTTAGGCATGACCAAGGTTCTGTTTGATACTTAAATTGATGGTAAAAGACATAACACAAAATATAAACCCAAATCGGGTAAAGAGAACTTTCATTAATAATAATACATTCTCAAGTTATTTACATTCCAGGGGCATGGTACAGCCTTTTTCTCTAGATCTTCTAGATAATATGCACCTATTCTAGCCACTGATGTGATACGATACGGCCCTTCCCAGTTAGGTCTCAATTTTCCCCCAATTGGGTTCTTTGCAGTGCCTAAAACCTTCCTTAAGACCAGGTCTCCAACTGTCAGCGGCCTGAGCTTTACGTTAGCATCATACCCCTTCTTGAGCTTGTATTGATAGTAGGCCAATTGGACCATGGAATTTTCCCTTCGTTCTTCAATTAAGTCTAAACTCTTCTCCAATAGCCCATCGTTGTTGTTTGGAGTGAAAGAACTCGTTCTCAGCGTGGGGAATCCAATCTCCAAAGGAATAACAGCCTCGGCCCCATAAATCATTGAGAAGGGCGTCTCCCTAGTGGATCTGCGAGAAGTAGTCCGGTAAGTCCAAAGGATATGTGACAGCTCTTCTACCCATTTCCCCTTTGCATCATCCAATCTCTTTTTAAGTCCACTCACTATGATCTTATTAACAGCCTCGGCCTGTCCATTCCCTTGTGGATAGGCCGGAGTGGAATACCTGTTCTTTATTCCCAAATCATAACAGTATTTTCTAAAGGCTTTACTATCAAATTAAAGTCCATTGTCCAAGATGAAGGTGTGGGGGATTCCAAATCGTGTGGCAAAGTTTTTCCAGACAAATCTTTTGGCATCCACGTCTCTGATATTTGCCAGTGGTTCAGCTTCAACTCACTTGGTAAAGTAGTCTGTGCCGACCAACAAATACCTCTTATTCCCTGCTGCCTTAGGGAATGGCCTACAATATCCAACCCCCACTGAGTAAAAGGCCAAGGGCTGGATAAAGGGTTGAGGACTCCTCCTGGTTAATGAATGTTTGGCGCAAATCTTTGGCATTGGTCACACTTCTTTACATATTCCTGTGCTCCTTTCTGCATATTCGGCCACCATGTGAGGGCCTTGTGAGATAAAGATCTGCCCCCCGTGTGGCTTCCATAAAACCCTTCATGTAATTCTTCCAAGAGCAACTCAACTGCTTCAGGGTATACGCATAGCAGGTATGGGCTAGAGAAGGATCTTTTGTAAAACTTTTGGTTCTCAGACAGACAAAACCGAGGAACTTTTCTCTGTATCTTGTCGGCCTCGGACTTACTCTCAGGCAGGACATCGTCTTTAAGAAATAGCACAATAGGGTCCATCCAGCTAGGCCCCACCCTTATTTGGTGAACATGAACCACATTCCTTTTCACTTCAGAGGGTTTGCACAAGTCCTCCATAAGGATTACCCGAGGCAAGCTCTGTGCCGAGGAGGTTGCCAGTGTGGCAAGAGAGTCCGCATGTGTATTTCTACTTCTAGGAACTTCTGATAAAATGAAAGATTCAAATTCAGGCTGTAAGTGTCTAACCTGGTTCAAATATTCCTGTATTCTATGATCTCTTACTTCCAGTTCTCCCTGGACTTGGCCTATAACCAGCCTTGAGTCAAAGACTATCTCCACTGCTTTTCCACCCATTTTTTGAACCATAGTCATCCCTGCCAACAGAGCTTTGTACTTGGCCTCATTGTTTGTGGCCGAGAATTCCAGTCTCAAGGATTTCTCAATTGTGATCTTCTCCGGGGATACTAGAACTAGCCCCACCCCAGATCCTCTGTGATTAGCTACACCATCAACGTAGACCTTCCAGGACAAAGGCTCTTGCAAGGAGATTATACCAACCGATTTTTCATCCATGTTTTGTTCCTTTAATCTATCTACTAATGGGGTCTCAGCAAACTCAGCCACCAAGTCAGCGAGGACTTGACCCTTGACAAAGGTGCGAAGCATATATTTGATATCGAAGGCCCCTAGGATCGTGCCCCATTTTGCGATTCTTCCTATGTAGTCGGCGCTACGAAGTAGAGATCTGAGCGAGAGCTGAGTCAAGACAACAACCGTGTGTGATTGGAAATAATGGGGGAGCTTACGTGTACCATGCACTACTGCCAAAATGGCCTTCTCAAGTGGTAAGTATCGGACCTCGGCTTCATATAGTGACTTGCTCACGTAATAGACTGGCCTCTGCACACCATTGTCAACTCGGATCAGCACCAAACTTACTGCGTGGAAAGTCACTGCAATGTAAGCAAATAGAACCTCGTCCACCTCCGGTCTGGACATAATGGGTGGCCAAGAAAGGTATTATTTCAACTTCTGGAAAGCCAAGGCACACTCCTCTGTCCATTCAAATCCCTTCCACTTATTTAACAACTGAAAGAACGGCCTACACTTGTCTGCTGATCGAGAGATGAATTGGTTTAGAGCAGCAATCATCCCAGTTAGCCTCTGGACCTCTTTGGGATTCCGAGGTGGTTGTAGGTTGTTGATTGCCTTAATCTGGTCAGGGTTGACTTCTATCCCACGGTGTGTGACCATGTAGCCCAAGAACCTCCCGGATCCGACGCCAAAAGAACACTTGGAAGTATTAAGTCGTAACTTATGTTTCCTCAGGATAGCAAAGATATTTCCGAGGTCATTAACATGCTCGGACTCTGCCTTGCTCTTTACCACCATATCATCGATATAAATTTCAATATTTTTTCCTAACTGTGGCTCAAACATCCTGGTCATCATCCTCTGGTAAGTAGCCCCTGCATTCTTCAAACTAAAAGGCATTGCCTTGTAATGGTAATTTCCAATAGGAGTGACAAAGGATGTTCTCTTTTGGTCATCCAAAGCTAAAGGTATCTGATGATACCCTTGAAAGGTATCCAAAAAACTCATCCGAGAATGGCCCACCGTCACGTCTACCAGCTGGTCAATCCGAGGTATAGGGAAAGGGTCCTTTGGGTAGGCTTTGTTCAAGTCTGTAAAATCTACACATACGCACCACTTCCCAGTCTTCTTCTTTACCACTACAGTGTTAGCCAGCCATTCAGGGTAAAAAACCTCTTTAATAGCCCCAACTTGCTTAAATTTCATCACCTCGTCCTTGATAGCATCAGATTGTTCCTTGGATGAACGCCGAGGTGGTTGCTTCCTAGGGGTGATAGATGGACTAACGTTCAGATGGTGGCAGATGAAGCCTGGATCCACCCCCAGAGCTTCGTAAGCATTCCAAGCAAATACATCAACATTCCTCTTGAGAAATATCACCAACTCCTTTTTTTCTTGAGGTGGTAGTTGAGCTCCAACCTGAAAAAACTTTTTCGGATCATCACCTACGGCAAATTTCTCTAAATCTTCACATTTGGCCCCTTTGCGGGTAATTTCGGAGACTTTGACTGTTATAAACCTTCCTTAACCGAGGCCAAGGACTCAGCTGCTAGCTGATGCAAAATTGCAGACACGAGGCACTGCCTAGCCATGGCTTAGTTCCTTACCAGCTCCTCAATTCGATCTCCTGACAGATACTTCACCTTCTGATGTAGAGTTGAAGAAACAGCACCCAAGGTATGAAGCCAGAGTCTGGCCACAATGGCCGTGTAAGGGGAGTATGCATCCACCATTATGAAGTTCACCTCCACTACCTCTGAGCCGGCCTATATAGGCAACCTAATCTGGCCCTTCGGGGTAACAAGCTTCCCATCAAAACTTACCAAAGGTGAATTGTAGGTTGTCAGGTCTTCAGGTTTTAAGTTTAGTCCTCTGTACAAGTCAGGATACATGACTTCTACACAACTGCCCTGGTCTACCATTACTCTCTTCACATCATACCCCCTATTTTGAGGGTAACCACCAAAGCGTCATCATGTGGTTGGATGGTTCCAATCATGTCTTCGTTTGAGAAACTCAGCTATGGTCGGACCTCCACTCTAGCTCTCTTCGACTCATGGTTAGCGTCCTCGGCTGAATGCTTAGCTACGGACATCACCCTAGAAGGGTGAGAACCGGTTCTCCCGGGTGCCGCAAAGATGACATTGATTATGCCTAACGGAGGCCTTAAAGGAGCATCTCCCTGAGCCCCTGATCTTAACTGGTCTCCATGTCCGTTGAGCCAGTATAGGAATTGTTGCAATCTTCCCTCTTTGACCAGTTGCTCCAGATGGTTCCATAGTGTTTTGCAGTCCTTGGTGGTATGTCCTCGCTCCTGGTGGTACTGGTAATGAAGGCTCTGGTTGCGCCTTAAAGGGTTTCCACTCATCTTGTTTGGCTATTTGAAGTATGGCTCGTTTTTTATTTCCTCCAAAACTTGATGCACTGGTTCTCGGAATACGGTGTTAACCACTTGAGAAGCTGCAAACCCAGACTGCCCAGCAAAGTCCCTCCAGGGTCTGTCATTGTTGTAGCGGTCCGACCTGAAATCCCTCATCTCTTGAGGGATAACCTTGCTCTTTCCTTTACCTTGTTGTTGGTCCTTCTCAATTCTCTTATACTTATCAATCTGATCCATGAGTTGGCGTATACTAGTAACAGGTTTCCTAGTCAAAGACTTCCTTAAGCCATGCTCGGCAGGTAGGCCGAGCTTGAAAGTGTTGATGGCAACATCTTCAAAATTGCCATCTATCTTGTTGAACATCTCCCAATATCTGTCCGAATATGTTTTCAGGGTTTCTCCTTCTCTCATGGATAGGGATAACAAGGAAGCTAAAGGCCGAGCAACCCTGCTGCACGTAATGAAATGAGATCCAAACACCTAAGTGAGTTCCTTGAAGGAATCGATGGAACTTGCCCTCAAACCATCAAACCACCTCATCGCCACAGGCCCCAAGCTGGATGGGAATACCTTGCACATCAAGGATTCGTTCTTGGAATGTACAGCCATCCTCTGATTGAAGTGGTTGACATGCTCCACAGGATCTATTCTGCCGCTATACATGGTAAATGTGGGTTGAGTGAACTGCCGAGGAAGTCTCCCTCCCTCAATCCAGCGTGTGAAAGGTGACTTGGAAATTTGGTTGAGCGCTTTACTCATAGCGTCATTTCCCATGCCTCCCGAAGATGAATTTTTGTTTCTGTGTTCATGGCAATAGTCTTCATCATATGAGAAAGACTTGTTAGGGGGAGTCCTTGACCTCTATCTATAGTCAGCATCCTTCTCATCATCGGAAGAGTAATTAGAGTTGGAAGGAGCGCGCCTTCTGCGTTCGTGGCAAAAGCTTCTCTTTAGGTGATCAATTTCCTTCTGCATGGCTTTCGTATCTTTCCTGGGAGATATGGCTACCACCCCGAGAATGGCTCTTACTAGTATGGGTAGTACGTACACTCCCCTCCCGGTCTCTCCTTTGCTCAAGTTCATGGAAGTGATCTTGAAGTTGAGACCCCATGGATTCTGCTTGGTTTGAACCTAAACCTACCATAGTTGAACGTCGAACTCACTATTACACTAGTAATCCCTACAGACGACGCCAATTGTAAGGACCTGATTCGAGTTCCCTAGCCCAAAGGTTGGTGGACTTAGGCCCAAAAAGCCCAAAACAATGAATTTATAGAGGGTGGGTTGGAAAAACTAGGCTTTAATGATTCAAACCAATACTAAGGTAGATTGAAATGACAAAAGAATGAAAACAGACGGGTTTCTGTTGAAGAAAAACGTCATCGGCAATATTCGAGAAGTACAACTCTTATATATTGCTTTTAGGTTTAATTACAAGATTGGTTCCTGATTGCTATAGTATTTTCCCTTTGATTTCTCAATCTCCCTCTCCCACTCACTCCTTCTCCTTTTATACTGTCTTTCATTTTCATCTCCACCTTCCACGTGCATGTTAGATGGTCGGTGTAGATACTTGTCCTATTAGCACTCCCCATAAGTCCTTATGTAGTAGCTGTAAGGCTAAAATCCATTGTTCAGGCATCACCTCCACATTAATGCGGCCAGAGAGTTAGCTGCAGTGCATTTAATGCGGAGGCAGCAGTTTTCTCTTAAGATATTTTAGGACTCCTACCTATCTGATATCTATGCAATGCTTATCCACTCCAACTGAATTTCTAGGATCGTCACTCTTGTTGATAGACCATCTCTTAGGACCTCAGCTTTGTCTAACCGATAACGCATTCATTCTCGATCTACTCTCTTGAGCCATTATGACCAAAACCAACATTTTTATTCATTAACACAGTCTCTTCTGACGAAGACTTCTCCTCTTCGGGCAGATCCTTGTCCTCGGCTTGGGCCACAGGCCCAATATACAGGTAGATAATGAACTCCTGGGCCCAAGAGCCCTACACCTGAAGTTTGGGAATGTTTGGATTTTATACCCTAATTTTTTAGAATTTGGATTTTAACTCCTAAATTTAGGGGAGTTTGGATTTTAGTCCTTAAAGTTTTGGAATATTTGGATTTTACATCAAAAAGTTTCAAAATTTGGGGTGTAAAATCCAAATGCTTCCAAATTTTAGGGGGTAAAATAAAAATTTTGAAACATCAGAGTATAAAATCCAAATACTCCAAAACTTTAAGGAGCAAATTTCAAATTTTGAAATTTTAGGGTTTAAAATCCAAACACCCCTAAATTTTAGAGGTGTAATTTGCAATTTACCCTTAATTTTTTCTTTAATACTTATAGGGACAACGTCGGCAAGTCACTTGGATTTTGTTTTTCATTAAGATAATTATGAATCTATGATTAGAAAGAAATTATGGTTTTATCAATTAATTAAGTGAAAAATCTTAAAATTCACTTAATTTTTCTTTAACATGAAAAAGTATATATCATTCTGAGGAAAAAAAAAAAAAAAAAAAAAAAACCTAAAAATAGGGTTTCACTAAATTGAATATAATTTTTAATTGTTTATTTACATTTAGTTATTTTTATTTTCTAAATGTTAAAGCATTACCAGTAGGTGTGCCAAATGCCAAATATTTGGCATTTGGCACACCAAACACCAAAAATCCTCTCTCATAAGGTGTGCCAAATGCCAAAACATTTGGCACATATGAACAGTACCATTCCAAAGATGGAACGGTACGGCGAGAAATGTTATATGGAAATATTAATTTTTTAATGATTTTCTCTGTCCTCTCTATCATCTTATCTCTTTTTTTTTCTCTCTCTCTCTCTCTCTTCCGTATGCCTCACTTTTCTCTCAACCCTTCTCTCTCCTCTCTCTCTCTCTCTCAGGCTCTCAGCCTCTCTCACAATTCGCCACAGTGATCTCTCTACCTACCACCTTGCCTTCGTCGCTCACTAGTAGCTCGCCTCAGCCGCTCGCCAGCAGCTCACCTCCTCCACTCACCAAGCAACTCGCCTCTCCTCCGACGCCAATGCCGCTCGCCTCCGCCGATGCTGCTGGCCAAGCAGCTTGCTTCGCCTCCGCCGATGCCGCTCCAAGCAACCTACCCCCGCAGAAATTTGCCCAATCTCACTAAGATCCGATTCCCCTTATTTGTTTGGATTGTTTATGGTTGATTTTGGGATAGGATTTGGTTTGAGAAATTGGATTGGAGGATAACAATGATTTGGGATTGGATTGTTTGATTTGGGATGAGTTTTGAGGTTTGTAAATGTGGTGGGTTGTTGTGGATTTTTTTTTTTTTAATATTTTAAGGTGGCGTTGGTGGATGTGGGTTTGTGCCGGTGGTGGCTGTTGGTGTTGTTGCAGCAGTGGTTGTTGGTGGCCATTATTGTGACAGTGGTGGTGGTTGTGTCATTGTTGTTGCTGTTGATGATGAGGAGGAGTTAATATATTATTTTAATGTGTTGTAAATATTATTTTAATGTATAGAATTGAAGAATGAAACATCTGATGAATGGAATATTGTAAAATGATGTAGTAAAATGATAAAGTATGTTTTTGATGTGTTAAAATGACATTTTTTATAAGAGAGCTGATGGATGTGGGTTTGTGCCAGTGGTGGCTGTCGGTGTTGTTGCAGCAGTGGTTGTTGGTGGCCATTGTTGTGATAGTGGTGGTGGTTATGCCGTTGTTGTTGGTGTTGTTGCTGTTGATGATGAGGAGTTAATATATTATTTTAATGTGTTGTAAATATTATTTTAATGTATAGAATTGAAGAATAAAACATCTAATGAATGGAATATTGTAAAATGATGTGGTAAAATGATAAAGTAGATTTTTGATATATCAAAATAACATTTTTTATAAGAGAGCTGATGAGAATGTTTTTAAACGCCTAAAAACTCCATATTTTTTAAACATAATATTATAAGTAATAAACTTATTATATTATTTTATTAACTATCATTATAATTTTAGAATTATTAATAATTATAATCTTATAAAAAAATATATTATAATTATAACCCAATTCCGATCGGACTAGAAAACGGGGTTTCCGTTTAGAGATAAAGATAAAAATAAACGGTCTGGATTACACCGCCACAGTCAAGAAAATCGACACCCTTAAGTTTGCCTATAAAAATCTCTGAAGTTACTACTTCTCCAGTTTCTCGTCTTTTCCAAGGTACCCTGTCTCCCTCTGCTTTCGCTTGCCATGGTGGAGTCAGTTACAAGTACAACCCATTCTTTTGGTTCGCGTTGCAAGAGAAGAGTAGAAGATCCGTCGGAGGATCCGATGCTGTATCCATGTCGCAAAAGAGAAAAAGATCCGGATGATTCGATCCGGTCAAAACTCGGTTATGTGTTGATCGAGGTCCTTTATCGACTCCCTTGCCGATCGGCTATCCAATGTATGTCCGTCTCGAAGTCGTGGTTTTCTCTTATTTCCGATCCTTATTTTGTTCACCGCTTCATTCACCACCGCCACCAATTGAGTAGGTCAGACTCAGACTCCGAGCCCTTTACTCTTCTGTTACAGTATAAAGAGTCTCAAAAAAATATCTTGGTTCTTCCATCCGATAATTCTGAGTTGTTCATCGACTGTGGTGGTGGTGTTGGTGGCGGACTCAACTTTCTCGACTTTCTTCCCTGTATCGAACGAGCAAGAAAAAACTATCCCTTTTGCATCGAAGCATCGATCCATGACTTATTGCTGGTACGCAGTGAAGTTCCACCGGGTCGTAGGCCATCCTTTTGCGAGTATTGCATCTGCAATCCGCTTACCAAACAATGGCTCACGCTCCCTCATCTTCCCTTGAAAAGAAGGAACGACATGGTTGGCTTTATATGCGATTTATGTAGCTGTGATAAAGAGCAGGGATGTGTTACGAATGCCTATTACAGATATAAGGTGGTACTCATTCATTCTCCCACTGAAACCAATACTACACAGTTAAGTATGCAGATATTTTCTTCTGAAACCGGTGAATGGCGCGGCTCGGTTGTTTCTTCACAACGTGGATTGAATCCCTTCAGAATGACGTCTCTGGATGCTGGTGTTGTTGTCTGCAATGGGATGCTGTATTGGGTCGATGCTGATCAACATGATTTGAGAATCAAAGGCTTTGTCAAGTTCGATCCTTTCAATGATGCAGAACGATGCCACTATATCGACCCACCCATCGACCTTTTGCCTCGAGATTCAGTGTCCTTTGGAGTGTTCCAAGGGCATCTCCGGATATTCCAAAGCCCTTGTCACCAGTATCCTCACGACGATGGTGCTTACAAATTCTATGTTTGGGAACTCGAGAATTACGGCACATGGTGTCTGAAACACAAAGTTTACTTCAAGGATACGGTTTCAGATCATTCCAATCTTGTTAAGATAGTGAAGGGGATCTCCCCACCCGGGGCCTTGCTAGCATTCCATCCAAATGTCAGCGAAATTGTCTTCTTACAATTGGGCAACTACATTGTCTTGTGCAACATGCAGACAAGGGTATTGAAAGTGGTGAGCCAACTGCGAGATGGGGGGAAAATTTTACCTGCCGACTCCGGCTATTATGTGTCTGTATACGCGAAATCTGTCTTCCTACTTACGCAACCATCTTGGCCAACGCCAGTTCCTCCGCTTCCATTCCATTGAAGTAACTGAGGTTGGACATTCTGATTTGTCTCAAGAAGAAGTCAAATTGGGATGGAACACATTTAAACTACTGTGTTATAAGGCACATTATTTAGATTGTAAATTATATTTTTATTCTGAATCCCCATTCCCTAAGTAAAAGCATTCTATGTAAACTCTTGGATCCACATTTGGATTGTAAATTTTTTAGTTGTTTGCCTTGACGAAGTTGGATGTTGTCATATTTATAAGATTGAAGTTTAGATACTCAAAATCATTGTTCAGATTGTGGGATGTGGTGCATTGCCATGGAAGGCCACAGATTCAAATGCTTTTGTTTTTTCCTTTTGAATTATAGTATATGCTTTAACATAGTGAAATTATATTTTGGCACAATTATGTTCTGAGAGTTAAATTTCATCAGTTTCGAAGTAATTTTGCTGCTACTCAGAAGCAGAAATTGCTTATGATTTTGGAACTCGAGGATTATAGTTATGCATTTACATGGTTCATGATACACATACTTTACTTCATGGACATGTGTTTAGAATATTCTAGGCTTGTTTAAATGGTTTAGGAGCTGCAACCGCCTGTGGAATTGCTAACCTTCCACCCAAATGATAGCAAAGTTGTCTTCTTATATTTAGCAATTCCATGGACTTGTGCAACATGCGGAAGAGGGTATTGAAAATGGGGCCAACTATGAAATATGGGGCTACAGAAGTTCTAAACTACACAGGTGCTGGTTTCGATTAACAGCCTTTTTAAAAAATTTAAAAAAAAAAAATTTAAAAAAAAAAAAAAAAAAACCTTCCATTTTTCTCGTGCATTTTGGATTGCATGAATCTTACTTTCATGGTAGTTACTAGTTTGTCAGGGTCTGGTAGTTAGCATTGATTGAGACCAAAAGCTAATGTGATGATTGCCATGGAGCAAATGTAACTATCTGCAATTATGAGTTTTACTCATCAAAGTGGATGATTTTACTTTTGAAGTTAAACTTTCCTTCGACCTTTACTCTGTGGTAACCATTTGTTAAAACCTAAGCTGTAGCCTATGCTGCCTCGCTTAAAATTATCTTTCCACATGCCAAATTGCGCGTATAAATTTCCCAGCAATCCTTATTTTGTGCTTATGATGCACTTCTTTGTTTCAATTTTCTCTTCATGTGTGCATACACTTTTCAGGTATGACCAATACTATAAGTTTTGCAATAATTCAGGAAACAGACATATGTTAATGATGACAATTTGCTTGTATGATTCTTCTCATATTGGGTGCCTCCAGCATAATTCCTATCTGACACTCTGACCATTGATGACATAAACCCAGCCTGAAAGACATTTTAATTATGTCTCATTGACATTGTTAAATTGGTATATGTAATTATTTGAGTTGTTGTCCTGATGCTTTCATCTTATTACTCTTATAAAAATTTTACCCACTTTGTAATATCTCTTATTGCTTATTTTTTGGTTGTACTACTTATATCTTGTGTGCCTTTTATTTTACCATCCTTGTAGTGTCCAGATTCTTGTGTTTGAGTAATTTTCCCTGTTATGTATCTATGCTGTGTCATTCTAGTGTTTGAGTAATTTTCCCTGTTGTGTATTTATATTCTGTCAAGTTCATTTCACCTGACTCTATTTTCGGTGCAAGTTCTTCTTTCTTTTTCCTAGGGTTAGGGCCATGACTACAAAGAGGGTTTGAGTGTGATTCCATTTCCACTAAAGAAGGTAAAATGAAAAATCCAATTCGATTTGGAGGAGAAAAGGTTGAAAGAGCCCAAGAAATTGAAGGTGTTGCTGACCCCAAAGGAAAAGGCTTTGGCATCTAAACTTTTTGTCTCTATTATTTCTTTCCTTTTTCTCAATTTGGGTTTTTTATTCCCACAACAAAAGACCAATTCTTTTGCTCTTGATATAAGCCCCAAACCCCTTCAATTAATTTCTAGGTTTAATGGATTTGTGGGTTCAAATTTTCTCAGTTGTGGTTTGAATTTTCTTTTGGTTTGATGGTTTTTGGATTTGCCTTGATGGGGTCAAAATCTTGTCATTGATAAGGCAGGGACTTAATGAGGTCGAAATCTTGTCATTGGTAAAGCCGCTGCTAAACTAGAAATAGAACAACAAGCTTAACCCAAAAAATTTGAATCATCCCAGAAAATTGGATCTTCTTGCTCTCCTTCTGCTGTATTCAATGCCTTGGGATCTCATCCACCACTTTTTTTTTTCTTCTTCTTTTTTTTAATTTTTATACACGATAGAAATTCTACTCTAGCCTAATCTAAGTATATATATGTATGAAGCTTTTTTCTGGAGACTTAAACCCCGGCCTTTGCCTCTTCACACCCCACAAATACTTATACTTGTGGAGTGACCATTGCACCAAAGGTATGCAGTGATGATCTCATCCACCACTTGAATGCTCTTAGAGTCTTAGTTGTCTGTGTTTGTGTGTTTTATGTTTACAGGTTTTGTCTGTAGAGTTTTCTTGCTGATAAGTAGTCATAGGAAAAGATTTGAGGGAGTGGATCTGCAGGTTTGTGGGTGTGTTGGCGAGAGGTTTTTCTTGTGGTGGTCTTACTTTCTTACTAATTGTTTGTTCGTGAGTCCTTGGGAACCAAGCGAGTAGATCTTCAGCTTTGTTGTTCCCAGTTCAAGTCTCATATTTATTAATAAAAATTTCAAGTCTCATATTGTGTCCTGATGCAACTTGAAGTTTGATACCTACGGGTACCAAATAGGTAATTAATGGCTGCTTGGAGTAAAAAGCATAAGCATTGGTTTCTTTTTATTGGGTTCCAGATCCATTTATGGGTTTGTTTTCAGTGTTCTTCAGTCAAAATAATATATAAAAACTTTCACAATTTTTACAAATATCACTTTTAGTTCTTGATAGGTTTGTTTTTGCTATATCTTTTATGTTTTTAACGGTTAAAGGGAGAGGTGAGTTACAGCTGTCTAACGGAGGCTTCCTCAAGTGGGTTAGGTGACACTTTTCAAACCATGGATAGACATTATTAAAACCAAACTAATCACATATGGGTAAACTGCAATTATCCCCCATAATTTTTGAAGGTGCATGATTTTCAAAAATGTTGCAATTGTGGACTGGTAAAATATATTTAAAATTTTGTGGTGAGGTATAGCAATACAATTGAAAGTATATTGAGCAGGATAACCATAAATTTTCAATATTTTGTTCCTGATTGATTATTTATTACTAACTACTGGTGCAATCATGGAGAACATGTTTCTCACCCAATTCTATTGACTAGCAATTCCTTCTATGTTTCTAGGGTTTTTAATTCAAATAGTATGTTCACATGTTTAGAATTAGGGTTTCTCCTCATTATAAATATATTTTCATGCTTTTGATCTATAATTCTAGAGTCACATGTTCTTGCATTCTAGATCTAGAATTATTTTGTTGATTAAAGTTTGGTTCACATATCCTGTGGGGCACAAGAATTCAGATAAGGTACCTGTGTCACGTGTCGTATCCATAGTCGAGGAGCCCATTATCGTGCCAAGGAGGCCACACGCTCGGACAGTAAGGCTACGCCAGTGGCACATTGCCAGAGGAGGTCCTACTGTTGAGAAAAAGCTTTAGAGAGGGGGTTAGCCCTGACATGACTGGAGAGATGGTGGCTACCCCCACATTCAATGCATCCCACCAAACCTCCTAGCTACATTTATATGGAGAAGACCCCTAAACAGTACTGCCTTGGCCGCCGCAACTCATAAGGAGTTTGGGAAGGTGTTTGATGAGACAAGCACTCAAGTGATGGACTGGACGATCAACAAATGGAAGGCTAAGATCGCCTGAAGGGAGCTATATAAGGTGAGAGACCCTCCAAAGGACAAGGACACGAAATTTGCAGAGAAAACACTGTAATATTGAGAAAAGTAACTATAATCCAATCTAAGAGAAATATACTCAAGAACTACTCTCCTCGGACATTGCCGAGGAATAATTTATGTGCATCATATTTGTCTATTTATTGTTTTTCCTCGCTCTCTTACCATCCTTAGCCCATTAAGGGCGTCATCCACTTCATTGAAGCTTAGCTTTTTAGCCCACTCTCTACAAATTTATTGTATAGGGCTTTTTGGGCCTTAATCCATTCACCTTTTGGACCTAAGACCAAATCCCGCCCTGACAAATCCAATTAGCTAAAAGATTTTTTTTTCCTCAAAACATTATTTTTTTGCACTATATACAAAAATCTGCTTTGTTTTTGCATCTAAAAATCTGCACTGTTTTACAACTAATATATACACTAATTTTCCATATTAAAAAAAAAAAAATCTACATTGTCTTTAAATACTCCCTCCATCCCAAATTGTTTGGCCTAGTTAGAAAAACCTTATTATTTAGAGAAGCATCATTAACTGTCTTATCTTTTAAAAAAAAGTTAAAAATTTCCTAAATTACCCTTAAACAAACTTATCAAAAAATTATTTTAAAACATTTTTTTTTATAATTTGAATAAAGATGACATGTATAGTGGATTTCAAAATTTAGGTTTTTAATTTTTTTTAAAATTAAAAAAATGCTCTCACAAATAAATTAATGGCATAAAAGGAATGTTTATAAATTAATGGTGTTTGACTTTTCAAACAGGACATAATTTTGGGACATCCCAAAATGAAATACAAGCCAAACAATTTTGGACGGAGGAAGTATTTTTCTGCGTCAAAATAATTTTATGCACTCATGATAAAACAATTTTCTATTTTAGTTTCAATAACATCCTTTTGATCTAAAATCCTCAAACTTGTTTTTAAGAATGAAATATATTTTAAAATCAAATATTCTTTTCTAAATAGAATCTCTTTGCAAAGTCTTAAGATTCTTTTCAAAAATTAGAAATTGTTTTCAAGATTAATTTGGATCTATGAACTAATCTTAGTCTTTAATTTAATGCTAGCTCTAAGAACTCAATAACATGTTCACATGTTCTAGATTTATCACACATCACACACATATTCACCATGTCTTTCAATTTCAATTATTTGCATGCCTAAAATAGAATTTCATCATGCTTATCAATGTATGTTTCATGCTTTAATTACTTGTTCTTAGATGATATAAATTGTTGGAATGCTGTGATATGATCATTGGCCACCATAGTCTAGAAGACTGGTTTCACTAAGCAAGTTGGGTACATAACACCTTCCCAATCTTGTAACCTAGCTTTCGAACTTAGATCAAGGGTTAGTGGATTAGACTTATCCCTGTAATTTTCTATTTCTAGATTGTAACTAGGAATCAAAGTATTGTATTTTTTGTTGTAGATTGTATCTAAGACCAAAGTGATGTAATTTTTGGTTATTTATCAAAGAGACTTATCATTTTCAATTCATCAATAAGAATGATGCCCTTTTTAATTTGGTTTTCTTATTTTTCCAATTAAATAAGTGGTGACTCCTTTATAAAACCTTTGACTTAGAAAGTAGAATAATAACAGTAGGTTTAGGTTGGGGCCGCAATCTCTCACACATTTAAGGGTCCTAAAAAACATAAAAGGATCATCTTCTTTCTTTTGAATGCTTTGGATTTTGTTTTTATTCTTGAGAAAGATAATTTATTGGCTCATAATGCTACTAATTGCTAATTGGACTGCATTTTTTATGGTTCTATGGTTTTTTTTTTTATACTTGTATTTCTTTTTGATTTCCTATATCTTTATTAGGTTGTAATATGGGCTTACAAATAAAAATATTCAACAATAATGACAAGGAGTGATCTTATTTAAGTGAGTGAGGTAGTTATTTTGACTTTCACACTGATTATTATGAATGAGTCACTTGAAA
This sequence comes from Quercus tomentella, assembly GCA_028535165.1. Lineage (NCBI taxonomy): Eukaryota > Viridiplantae > Streptophyta > Magnoliopsida > Fagales > Fagaceae > Quercus > Quercus tomentella. The sequence goes on from JAPQVY010000012.1 coordinate 15,947,562, forward strand.
CTAAAATTAATAAAATTGAATTAAATGTATGCCGCAAAATTAGATAATAATTAAAAACTAATTTAGATTCAATTTAGATTTGGATTGTACTTCAAATTTAATATATTATATATGTAAAGACACGATTTGGAACGACCCAAAACGATACTGGGTTCGCACGTAAATAGGCCCAAACAATATTATTTATTGAGCGTGGGTTTGAAAGGCTAGGCCTTGGTCACCAGACGAGGGTCTTCCGTGGTGTTCATACATAAATAAATCGTGTACGCTCTGGGAGTCTTTCTCCTAAAGGTGGGCTGGGAGGCTCTGGTTTTGGCCATTTTTCCCAGCCTCTTCTTTGATGCGTTAACCTTCACATTATATAACCCTTCTTAGTTGATCTTAGCCCTCCACTTGTTGGTCAGGCAAGTGCTAACTTCTGTACCCGTCCCATCGACTGTCCCATCTTGCTTTCTGTTAGTTGCGACGATCAAAGTCACCCTGTCCAGGCGTCTTCTCTCATTAACACGGTCAGGACGCTAGTGGGTGCATTTAATGCGGAGAGGACGTATTTATCCTGAACCAGTTTCGCACCGTACTCCCAACGTGGGTCCCATTCTACTCGTATCTCTTTCTGGGGGCTTTTTGGGGATAGCCATCATCGAGACGTTGCTATTCCCCTTGAAGTCCTGTAGTGCCGAGGACAGGGTCATCCTCGACTGTTCCACTAGACACACCGGCCTTTCCCCATTTGTCCTCGGCACATACCCTCCTCGGCATGGACCCTGAGCCCTAATAGAGCGTGGGCCGGATCATAAGCTCCCCAGCCCCACAATAGCCCCTTAAAATCCTGCTATCCGACTCTTCGGACGGATAGGAGGCTTTTGATGACATCGGATATCTGTCAATGCCTGTCAATCCTTGTCACTTATTGGTTCCCAAGACTTTTCATCTGCCTGAGACACGTTCCTGGTGCAGTTGGAAGGTGAGACGTGGCCTCATTAAATGTGGGCGGCTATGTGTTTCCCACGTTCAACGGCATGATGAAAATCAAACGGTGGTAATTCCTTGGTCTTTATGGGTGGGAAAATTTGTGCAGTTACCCTAGAAAGTATAAATGATTTTTTGGAACAGGTCCGCCTCTTCAATTTTGCACTTAAGAGTTCCAGCGCGTATACCCTGGGTTCATCTGAACTTTTGCCCAAACTCAAGTCTATCTCCAGCATAAAAAGCTTGTCCGAAGCGTCTTTCCTCTTTTTTGTAAGTTCCCTGTCTCCATTAACTCGTTTTTTTTCTCTTTTCTGGGTTTATTTTTTCTTTGGTTCCTTTCCTTCTCCCGTTGCTGGTTGAGTTTGTTTAGTAAATCATAGAAATGGTTAAATCGAGACTAAGAAAATTAGTCGATACTGAAGAGGCGATGAACGATTACAAAATTCCTTCCAACGTAAGTCTGAGGCATTGTAAGATGGGGGAGTGGCACTATAAGAGAGAAACGGGTGAGGTAGTAATTCCCGTCCTCGCCTTTGTAGAGGGGGTATGAGAATCCCTATGGGGCCGGTAACGAGGGGTTACCTCAGGCACTTCCGATTAGCCCCCACCCAGTGTGCCGGCAACATGTTTAGGATTTTGGGTTGCGTGGATGCATTAAACGAAAAGATGGGGTTAAGACTGACCCACCATGACGTGAATTGGTGCTATAACCTCCAAAATTTGAAGGGGAAATCATTCTACATGAAGACGAGAGACGAAAGGGTTCGACTAATCCAGTGCCTTCCCGATTCCAACAAGGGATTAAACAAGGATTTCCTTATCGTCTCCGGTGAATGGCATGATGGCAATCCGTGCCCCATGGTAGAAGGAGAACCAGGTGGGGTATAAGGAATGGAAGGGCGCTGACCCTTTGCACCATTTTTAATCTGATGTGGCTCGGTAACTAACCATGCATATATTTTTTCTTTGGTAGATCCACACGCTTATAAACGGCATTTTCACTTAGTTAACCGGGTGGACTTGGAGACTGTTCTACAAGCGGCGGTTTTCGTAAATAACGGAGATGGTCAAGTCCGAGCCGCTCACAAAATATTAGGGTACCCTCATGTTCAGAAGTCATTTGGCGACCCTAGGCACGTGATCAACGCCAACCGTCCTCTGCTTCCAAAAATCACCGTGGTCGAGACAGGATTTCTAATCTCCGAAATACCATCTGTCCCAGAGAGCATCCCACCAGTGGGCCCTTCCTCGTCTCACCAAGTAGCGGAGGACGAAGGCGAGTTAGATCGGTCCGAGGAAGGCTTTGGGGTATTTGACCTAACCAACCAATCCGAGGATCTTTCTGGTGATTTAGGTGACCCAGCTTTGTCCGAGGCGGAACTATCATCAGTAGGCATATCTTCGCAAGCCGAGATGGGACTCAAGAGAATGCCCCAGCCCAGCCTATTCGAACTCCTCGAGGGTCAACCGGGGGAGGGTGCGCAGGGAACGCCGCAATCTAATGTTCCGCCCCCACCACCTCAGCCCCAGACCATCCAAACTAGGTCGTCCTCCACCAAGTCACAACCACAATCCCCCCACCTCAAACTTCCTGCTCCTTCCCAAACAGCTCTGCCTCCTCGGCCGGAAGGCACTGATTCAAAGAGAAAGAGAAGCCCCAAGGGCAAGGAAACCATGGATAGGGGAAAATCCCAACCTTCTAAGGAGAGGGAGGAAGCCCCTCGTACGAAACAACTGAAGATTGGGCACCAAAGCAAGGGTAAAGAAACTGAGTCCCAATCTTCCCAAAGCAAGGGAAAGGAGATCGAGGCCCAATCCTCGCCAAGCGTCTGGCTTCCCGCCCCAATGCTCCACGGGGGTCCATTGCTAGAGACCGCGTCCATGAGGGACCTTGGAGATGGCGAGGGTGGTTATGTGGCAGACGCACTAGGGAGAGCCATGCTGCTTCCCACCGACATGGATGGGCTGAAGAAAATGAGGATGCAAGAGGTTTTCCTCAATACGAAGAGGTACTTAGGCATGGTAAGGCTCTTGAAACCTAGAACTTTGTTAACTCCCACTCCCGGTTTGTCATTTACGATGTATTTATCTCCCTTGACAGGCTCTCCATGCCACCTACAGGATGGAGGAAGAGGTGAACAATCAGAGTAAGGCGGCCGAGAGTGAACGCTCCAAGCGCTTAGTGGCCACACAGACTCTCAAAGCTTCTGAGGACGACCTCGCCAAGACCAAGACTGCCCTAACAGAGGCGATCCAAGCAAGGGACAGCGCCTCGGCGGGTTTAGCCAGCGCCCAAAAACAAGCTGAGGACCAAACAAAACGTCTGCTAGATGCCAAGGATCAGTTGCAAATAGCTAAAGAGCTAGTCAAGGACTTAAATAAAAGACTGGCCACGGCAGAGCATGAAAAAGGTGTGGCGGAGTATGCCCGTGATGAAGGCATAAGGGCCAAACAGGAGGCCGAGTTTGCCAGAAACGAGGCTGAGGCTGCAAAGGAAACGGCCGAGGATGATGGTTATAATGCGGGGGTAGCTGAAACCCAAGCCATCCTTAAAGCCCAGATTCCTAGAGTATGCAGGCTTTACTTCTCCCAGGTTTGGGAAGAGGCCTTGAAGCGGGCTGGGGTGAATGCTTCATCTGACTTGTGGAAAGCGGAGAACATATTCTACCCTACAGCCATCCGCGAGGCCACCTCCACCAGCTCCGCAGCTGTGAGCGACCAACATGAGGAAGAGGTCACTCAATCGGAAACCGTACAGGTCGGCGCCTCTCGTGCGGAGCCGCTCAAAGAAGGAGAGCTTCAGGATGTGATAGAAGCATCTCAGCATACGAATCCCGAGGTACCCAAAGAGGTTGCTGAGCCCGTGCTTGGCACTCAGATGCCTAACGCCGAGGAGCCAGCCATACTTGCCCAGCCCCTACAGACGATTCCCCTTGCTGTGGTCCCCAAGAGTACCGACACTGATCCTACTCAGTCTTCCCCAGAAGGGACTATCCTCCAGAGCACCGGAGCTGATCCCGTTCCTCCTTCCCAGGACGTGGCCGATGCAAAATTAAAGAAGTAGAAACCCCAGCTAGGCTTCGTATTTGTTTTTAGTTTAATGATTAACTTGTTTCTTTTTCATTTTGAAAACTTTGTAATCTGCTAGTAGTTTGAACCTGTTGAACACGTATATGAAATTCTTTTCTTCCTTTTTCCTTTTGGTTACTGGTTAGTTGCCCTTGTCGATACTTACTATTATTTACAAATTTTGAACTAATCATCTTAACATGTATGACTAGTTGTGCATGCGATATATTTAGAATCATATTTCAAAACACTAGCTTACCTGCACCTATAAAGCTTTGAACCCATGTCTGATCCTCATTCAATGGAGGTAGTCACGTGTAGTGTTAGGTCCTGCTTAGTATCTAAGTTTCTTTAAAGTAGTTGGTTTCCCCGTAGGTTTGAGTCCGAGGACCATGCAATATCTTGGTTCTGTCCAAAACTTGATTTTGATAAGTAGTTGGTTTCCCCATAGGCTTGAGTCCGAGGACCATGCAATACCTTGGTTCTGTCCAAAACTTGATTTTGATAAGTAGTTGGTTTCCCCATAGGCTTGAGTCCGAGGACCATGCAATATCTTGGTTCTGTCCAAAACTTGATTTTGATAAGTAGTTGGTTTCCCCATAGGCTTGAGTCCGAGGACCATGCAATACCTTGGTTCTGTCCAAAACTTGATTTTGATAAGTAGTTGGTTTCCCCATAGGCTTGAGTCCGAGGACCATGCAATACCTTGGTTCTGTCCAAAACTTGATTTTGATAAGTAGTTGGTTTCCCCATAGGCTTGAGTCCGAGGACCATGCAATACCATGGTTCTGTCCAAAACTTGATTTTGATAAGTAGTTGGTTTCCCCATAGGCTTGAGTCCGAGGACCATGCAATACCTTGGTTCTGTCCAAAACTTGATTTTGATAAGTAGTTGGTTTCCCCATAGGTTTGAGTCCGAGGACCATGCAATACCTTGGTTCTGTCCAAAACTTGATTTTGATAAGTAGTTGGGAGAATTAACCTTTCGGTTATGGCACGGGACCTTGGTTTATGGGAAATTAGCCCCTCGGCCAAGCCCCTAGAACCATCCGTGCTGCTGATGCTACGAAGCGCAACCCCTAATAAAGAAACATAGCCCCTGGTGGAATTTTACGCTAAACAATACAACCGGCTGTTTAGAAGTGACAAGGGGATTGTTTCGACCTACCACTTGTGCCAACACACAAGCCTTTCCCACAAACGGCGCCAATTGTAAGGACACGATTTGGAACGACCCAAAACGATACTGGGTTCGCACGTAAATAGGCCCAAGCAATATCATTTATAGAGCGTGGGTTTGAAAGGTTAGGCCTTGGTCACCAGACGGGGGTCTTCCGTGGTGTTCATACATAAATAAATCGTGTACGCTCTAGGAGTCTTTCTCCTAGAGGTGGGCTGGGAGGCTCTAGTTTTGGCCATTTTTCCCAGCCTCCTCTTTGATGCGTTAACCTTCACATTATATAACCCTTCTTGGTTGATCTTAGCCCTCCACTTGTTGGTCAGGCAAGTGCTAACTTCTGTACCCGTTCCAGCGACTGTCCCATCTTGCTTTCTGTTAGTTGCGACGATCGAAGTCACCCTGTCCAGGCGTCTTCTCTCATTAACACGGTCAGGACGCTGGTGGGTGCATTTAATGCGGAGATGACGTATTTATCCTGAACCAATTTCGCACCGTACTCCCAACGTGGGTCCCATTCTACTCGTATCTCTTTCTGGGGGCTTTTTGGGGATAGCCATCATCGAGACGTTGCTATTCCCCTTGAAGTCCTGTAGTGCCGAGGACAGGGTCATCCTCGGCTGTTCCACTAGACACACCGGCCTTTCCCCATTTGTCCTCGGCACATACCCTCCTTGGCATGGACCCTGAGCCCTAATAGAGTGTGGGCCAGATCATAAGCTCCCCGGCCCCACAATATATATGGTTTGTATTTAATGAAAAAAAAGAAAGAAGGAAGAGTTGCTCCTCTAAATAGATCAATTGCCTTTTTGATAAACTCAAAAGCTTCACCTATATTTTCATTAAAATAAAATAAAAATAAAAATAAAAACCCTCTATAATACATAAATAAAAAGCCCAATAAAATGAAAAAAGTGGGCTTGGGTTCGAACTCTAGAGGCAAAAAGTCCCCTCCACTTTGTGGCTCAACTAAAAAAGAGAAAAGCCCAACTCAGTCACAGCCTCATATACAGTGGGAGATATTTATACGAGAGCGCGAAATCTGACCGTTAAATTCGTTGGTAGATAAAGCTTCAATAAAATATATGGTTGCTTCTTCGAGCTCTCACTTCACTCTGAGTTTCAACTTTAAAAATGGCGAGTACTCTCACGCGCCATCACCTTCTCTGCCTATACTCACCGAAGCCCAATCCATCGTCGTTTAAATCCCAATCCCCAATCAGAAACCCTAATTTCTCGTTTCGTCTTCGAAGCACCGTGCTCAAATCTTCGCCTCAGAAACGCGTTTCCACGTCAATAGAAACTCCGCCCCAAGACCCCAAACCCACCGAAACTCCTCCGCCTCGGGTCGACCCGGTCCCTCCGTCGTTTTCTTCTCGTCTCCGTCGTTTAAGGTACGCTCCATTTTTTAACTATAAGTTCTCAATTCCATGTCGTTTAGGGCTTTATATGTTTGTGATTTTATTTTTGCAGAGATGGGATTAAGTTCGATGAATTGGCGCTGGAGATTTTGTCAATTGCATTGCCGGCGGCTTTGGCTTTGGCCGCCGATCCGATTGCGTCTTTGGTTGATTCTGCCTTTGTTGGCCACTTAGGTATTCATTTTGTTGTTGATTTTGAAGTGTTTGATTAATTTTCTGAATGAATTGTTGGTACTATTGGAAATTTTGAATGTTCGGGTTACTGATTTGGGCAGGTATTGCTTATTATTTGGTATTAGAGTGTGTGTGCATCGATTAGTCTTTTTTATTAACTCCGCCATGAAGTTCATAAAATCCTATTCATCCATTGTGAAACGAGCGGATTAGATTTCACCACCTCATCTATTTAAATTATTGATGACGTGGCAAAATCCGATACACTTATGCTATAAATGATAACTAGTTTTCATTTTGTTTTTGTTTTATGACTGTTAATAGTTTTTTGCTTTTGTTAAATTTCTCCTTAGGATCGGTTGAATTGGCTGCGGTTGGGGTATCGGTTTCGGTTTTCAATCTGGTGTCCAAATTGTTTAATGTTCCATTGCTCAACATCACAACGTCGTTTGTTGCTGAGGAGCAGGCATTGATTAGTAAAGCCGCTAAAGATTCTGAAATGGACAAAGGTAAGTAACTGTGGTATACTTGTATGTAAAAATTGTTTGTTTTGTTTTTAGTTTTGGATTTTATCTATTTATTTATTTAATGGGAGATTTGTTTTTTGTGATTGTCATTAAGATCGTGCAGGTGAGCACAAAGGCAAGGTTCTCCTTCCCTCCGTATCAACTTCTTTAGCACTTGCTGCTAGCATTGGCATTGCTGAAGCTGTTGCACTCTCTTTCGGCTCTGGTTTCTTGATGAATATCATGGGTATACCTGCTGTACGTAGACTTTGCTAAAGTATGAATTTAATAATCAATGAGTTGTTTATTAATTGTTACCAAAACGTTCTCTTGTATTTTAGAGTCATTGTGGTATTTAGTTGATCTTTGTTGATGTTTTTAATCGTGTAATGAAAGTGTTGATGCATTAGTCTGTCCTTTACACGATAAAAGATGTTGATATATTTTGAAGGAAAATTTTGAATATCTACAGCAAAATACTTTATTTTTATTTTTTATAAGATATTAACAATGGTTAACTTAGATATTTCTGTGCTTGGAAATATAACTATGGGTATAGAAATCTATTTTTAGAAAGAATGGATTGGTCAATCAAGAAATATTGTGAACCAATGGACCATTGCACTATGAAATAACAACCTCAATTTTGGGTGAAAGTTCTGAATGGTCATAAATTATGTTGTAAACTGTTACAACTTTCTTTGGAACTCCTAATATGGTAAATCCTATACATTACTCTATGCCCATAGAGCTACCTATGGGTATACAGACAAACACACTAGAAATATACTTACGCTGTGAGAGAAGACATTTAATTTTCTGGTGCAAGATATAGAGCGATGCTCAACATTAGTTGTTAAGTCATTTAGCAATCATAGTGGTGAAGTTCTAGTTAAAAACTCTAGAAATCAAATTTTTATAATCATGATTTCTAAAAGTTTTCATCAGAGCCTTTAGTCTATTGCAATGTAATATGTGCCTTCTATGTTTGTTTACTTATTTTGATGTGATATGATTTTGTCTTGTATGTTGTATGTTATAAGGCTGGATTTATTATTTGGGAAGTGTTTAATGAGGTTTGATATGTTGTAGGACTCACCAATGCGAGTGCCAGCTGAGCAGTTTCTTACTTGGAGGGCCTTTGGTGCTCCACCAATTGTTATTGCACTAGCTGCACAAGGCACTTTTCGTGGATTTAAGGACACAAAGACCCCTCTTTATGCCATTGGCAAGTCGCAGCATGCTTCTCTCTCTCTCTCTCTCTTTCCTTTTATATATGTGTGTGTGTACGGTACATATTGTATCTGTACATTTAGATTTATATTCCTTTTGATGCTCAATACAATTTCCTTTCTGGAGTCATTCACTTCAAATTTTTTCTTTTAGTCTATGATAATGAACTTTGAGAGCCTTTCTTAGGTATTTAATGATTGATGAGTTTATGGATTGAGATGTTAAATTTGGAATTATGCAGTTTTGCTTGACTTACCAATCAGTTTGTAGACCTCAACTAACTTATCAAAAAAAAAAAGTTTGTAGACCTCAACTAATTAGAATCATATTTACACACATGCACTCACTCAAGTATTAATCCCATTATTCTGTTGTCACACATAACGAGGTTCACTAAATAGATTTTCTCTGTCATGATGAGATTGCTAACTGTATATATGATGAATGACTCTTAAATACAGGTGCAGGCAACTTACTTAATGCATTATTGGATCCAATATTGATCTTTCTTTTTGGTATTGGCATTGGTGGGGCTGCAATTGCTACTGTGATTTCTGAGTACGTCAGTAATGTGGTAAACTTTATAATGCTTGGTGTTCTTGTAAGTTGCATATTGTTGTCAACTTTCCTATCCTAACAGATTCATTTTTGTACATTTTTACCAGATATTTAATTGCTTTTATTCTTCTTTGGGAACTGAATGTAAAAGTATTGCTTATTTCTCCAAACATTGATGGGAGAAAAGTTGCTAGCTATCTAAAATCTGGTAGGTTCCTTTGCCAACTAAGTTTTACAATTGTCCTACTGAACTTTTACTCTCACAATGCTTGTACTCCTTTAGGTAGCAAAAATCTCAAGAAGAGAGTTATTCTTTTTGAAGTTTTCTGGATTATCAATTGCTATAGGCAGTAGCTAACTGGCATGAAGCTATGTTATCTTGAAGCAAGATTTTTCAAAAAAAAAAAAAAAGTGAAACTGGAAATAATGATGTTGGTGAGTACTAGACTAGAGAAAACAAGTTTTTAGAGTTTTGTAGGCAGTTTCTCTCCCTTTGTTCCTTAGCTCTCTCTTTCTTTGTAATTAGTGCTTCTTTTATGTTTTTGCTTTTCTCTCTTTTTTTGTACTTTTTTGATATGCTTTGTGCTACTTTGCATTTAGCAGTTTTTGAATATACATCTTTCTTACTTATCCAAAAAAAAAAAAAAAAAGAGTTTTGTAGGCAGTCACATACCAGCCTTTTGCAAGTTCTGTGATTTGATTGTTGCATTTATGATTTAGTCCTTGTGGCGTATTCATGAACTTGTGATTGAGTTTGCAATATTTTTCTCTCAACAAAATAATTGCTTTTTGCATAACAAGTCTAATTTCTATCCGGATATTGGGCTTATGTATTTTTGTAGAATTCATGGCTTATCAGTTAGCATCAAACCAAACCCAGTTGGCTACCTTATGCTAAGCAACTATTTTGTAGAAATTACTCCAAGTGACCATGCATGTTGAAGGAAGCAAAAATGGGTGTAAAAGATAATTTATATCTGTCTTCTGTGCATGCTTTTATGTTCTTGAGTTAAGTCAAGTGGGAAGATAGTTAACCAAACAGTGAGATATGGGGTATGCATGATTGTTGTGTTTGGTACAGCTACAAAAGTTCATAAAAGATTACTTTGGCACAACCATTGCATTGTTATTAAATCCATATCATTAACTGCAATCCATATCCTTAAGTCAAATAGTGTTCTCCGAAGGTAAATGATTATATATTACTTTAAACTTTATCTTGTTATGATCTTCATGATGGTTGCCTTGCTGGCCTGACAGAAAAGCTGCATAGGTAAAACAGAAGAACAATAAATTAGTACTGATCATGCAATGCAGTAATTTTTTTAAGCTTCTCCTCTTAATTACTAGTTCTGGTTATTTATTTTGCAGGTGGGCTTCTCATTGGGAGGACCCTTGCTGTGCTTGTAACCATGACACTGGCGACATCCATGGCAGCTAGAGAGGGTCCTATACCTATGGCTGGTCATCAAATTTGCATACAAGTTTGGTTGGCAGTGTCTTTGCTTACTGATGCTTTAGCTCTTGCTGGTCAGGTATAGTTTGTGCATGCCAGTGTGTCCCACGTGTAATCAAGTTGTTGACGATGAATTGAACCAAAAAAAGTGTCTTAGGAGTAGCTGGGAAACTTCTGTAGATCTCTGTAGAATTAATTTTTTGGGACACGCATAATTTCCGTTTATAATTACAATCTAGTCTCAGCCATTAGAGATGCCTTTGAGGTTTACATATATGCTTAATGACTTGGGACCAATTTAACATCCACCGCCCCCCCCAAAACCCACACACACACAAAAAATGAGAAAAAATGTCTAGTTATCAGATATGAAAAGCATAATAAATTTCAAATATCTGAGTCCTGAGTTTCACTTTGGAGATTCCGTTGGATGAGAATAATGGAAATGCATGCTACACATTACAAATAATCTGAAGTTCATATTAATCTTACCCCTTTTTTTTTTCTTGAAAACTGAACTTAAAGCTATTATGAAGCTTTTCCAGCCTATTTACTTGCAAGAATCAATCTGGTAATTGTTTTGGAAAATTCATTGTGTTTGGTTAGCACCAAATTGAGGGGTGGTCAGTCTGGAGAAGATTTGTTAAAAAGTTAAAAATCAACATGCAGAGGCTGTTTGATCTGCTCTCGTTCTATGCTCACATGCCTTGTGTCCAGTATCTGAGTGGATGATTTTAACAGATGTATTATACAAGAATAAAATTTTGTAATTCTGGTTAGATGCAACTTCTGTGCTGGTTATAATTCTAATCAGCTAAGATGGAAGACTTATTTATAGGAGCATGGCACATAAAATGTGTTGATCTCTCTCCCAGCACACACACACACATGCAGACATAAGCTGCAACTGGGTGAGATGCTTTAGTTGAGTCTTCACTGTTTCTGTCATCATATGCATAATGCATTGGTTATTCTCACAGGCTCTGCTTGCAAGTGGTTACTCACAAGGAAATTATGAACAGTCACGTCAAGTGATTTACAGAGTTCTTCAGGTTTATACTATTATCCTAACTTTTATCTCATTACCACTTTGAACAGGTTTCGATTTTCCCCCCAAAGAACAAACATGGAAACTGACTAAATATTTCTATGCTTTTGTGCTTCAGATTGGTTTAGTGTCAGGAATTGCATTGGCTGTTATTTTATTTCTTGGATTTGGGGCATTTTCTAGTTTGTTCACCACAGACTTGGAAGTTCTGACAATTGCCTGGTCTGGTATTTTGGTAAGAAACTTTAGATCTGAAAGTTTAATAATTGGACAGCTTTTTACCTTTTGGATTGAAGCTGAGAATGATCATTGTTTGTGCTCTTTTGAAGTTTCATGTTATCAGACTAAAGTATTTAGTCCTTTCAGGTCTAGTAAAATTTAGCCACTCTATAATAAATGGATCCACTACAGATCTAGTAAAGGTAGATATTGGATCCACAAGGTTTGAACCCACTGTGAACCTTCCCATTTTATTCCCCACCACTCAATCTGTAGCCTGGCGATTGAAAATGGTTTGACTTTCATATCTTGGTTATGGAATGGTAATAATATTATGTAATACATTTCTTGTTAAATATAGCCTGGCGATTGAAAATGGTTTGACTTTCATATCTTGGTTATGGAATGGTAATAATATTATGTAATACATTTCTTGTTAAATAGTATGTTGTGATATCTAACTAAAAGCCATAATGTTGAGATGTTACTTACAAAAAAAAAAGAAAAAGAAAAAAAAAAGAAAAAAGGTTAAGTTCAAAAGAGAAATTGAATCAAAAATATTTATATGGTGTTAGTTTACTTCTTATATATATATATATCCCCACCAAACTAAAATTCCAGTCTCCGCCACTGGTGGTGACAGCTTATGTTCTTCCCAGTTTAGATGTCTTATTTTAGAATTAGTAAATGCAAAGGGTTGGCAGGGTAAGGTTGAACCCTTAAATTTTGGCAAGGACACCCAGTGGGGGTTGACTAATGCAAATATGGATGATATTTATAATTTTATCCATAAAATTCTTGTAACAATCATCAACATTTATGAAAATTGTGTTTTTGTTTAAAATATTTAACATATTACTATTCTGCAGTTTGTTGCTGGATCACAGCCAATGAATGCTTTAGCATTTGTTCTTGATGGGCTCTACTATGGGGTTTCAGACTTTGGATATGCTGCCTACTCTATGGTGCATCCCTCCTTCTATTATATCATTATTTACTGATTTGATTTATTCTCCTTTCTCAGCTCTTTTGTTGTGATGCATAGGTGCTCGTTGGGTTGATCTCTTCAATGTACCTACTTGTGGCTGCTCCAGCATTTGGTCTTGCTGGTGTCTGGTCAGGGTTGTTTCTCTTCATGACCTTGCGTGTAGTAGCTGGAATTTGGAGGTAAACTAATTTCTAATTCTGTGCATGAGGCAACATCTAGTCATGGCATATAATTGATGGTGAAGTCCGGTATCAACTGTTACATGGTATCACTTTAGTTTGGTGTTGCTTTTTTTTGGGGGGGGTGGGTTGTTGGGATGATGAATATTTGAATTTGACCAAGCTCAGTGAAGAGCGTGATTCATGTGACTGGCAATAGTTTGGTTTGGTTTGTTCTGCTTAAGTTCTTACAATGATATCATGCAGATTGGTTAACTCACAAGGTCTTTTGTATTCCCAAAATTAGTTATTTTGATCATGGCTTCGGAATTAATTAGGGATATTTGGGTTGAGTCATATCCACTTGTTATCAGTCTGCTCTTTTGGTCTAAGCCTAATACTCTTTTGATCATATTCCCTTAGGTTGGGATCAAAAAGTGGACCATGGAAAATGGTCTGGTCTGAGATGAAGCAAGAAAGTGAGTGAGATTTGGTCAAGTTCTGCATCCCATGTCTCTGCCATCTGCTATGCTTGTTGAGTGCCGTCCAGGTCCTGGGACATCACACTCTTTTAAGTTATCCTTATTTTGAAGTCACTCAAACAAACTTTTACCAGTGCCAGTCACAAGAATTTTGCGTTGAGGTTTTCAACTGAGGTATACTTTTATTGAGGCCGCGTGGATTCATTAACCAGAGTATCTGTCAACTGCTAACAACCGACTGGATATAAGTCTGGCTGGTTTGATAAGGTGATAGAATGTATTATTGGAGGAAGCTGAAGGTAAAAACAGTTTCAGGCGCAAGTTGTTGTCCATTTCAGGCTTCACCAGGTTCAGTAATCTTTCAGATTTTTGTATCGCCTTCGAGCTTTCTCCTACTCCCAATTGGTAAATTTGACCCATTTATATGTGTGTGTATATATATACACACACACTATAGGACAAACTACATTAGGACAATATCCTACCAAGATTGATCAGCATTTTCAGTTTTTACACATATTACTTGCCTGTTTTTGTCGATCTAAACCATTTACATTGATTTAAGAACAGCAAAAGATCAAAGAACTCTACATTTTGTATGAGCTATTAGAACCAAATGATTAATTTGAACATTGTGTAAGCCTTCCGTAGATAGGGTTATATGTTTGCTTTTGAACACTATGCGAATATGTCAGTCATTAAATTAAATTAATTTAATTTCCAAAACAATATGGGATTGCTAAAGGAATTTGAAAAGAGCCTGGCATTTAGAATGCCAAATTGCCAACCAACACCCACAGTTAAACTGAAAATATCTTTGGATAGAAGCCCAAGATATAGCAATAATTATAAATTATCTCATGTATCTAGCATATGATCTCTCTCAAACCATGGATCCCACAATTGTGTGAAAGCAAAATCCAAATTTGTGAGAGATAGTACACCGTCGACTTTGATGTAAATGTCTGAGTAGGTCTGTTGGTGCTGACCTCCATTGGAATTCACAACATTCGTGTTGCTGATTTGGGCTAAGATAGCATTTCTTGGTGTCTGACTTGTAGCACAGAATTCTTAACTACTTGAGCGCAGCTTGCTTCTTTCTTTTCCCTTAATAGAACTGCCCCCTGCTCACCCAAAAAATAAAATGATAGCATAGCATTTATTTTTTCCTGCTTTTCAGTATATGACTTTTAGCAGATAGAGATTGCGCTCTTTGGATTGGATAACATTACATTTTTTTTTTTCTGAACTCGATTGGATATCTTGAGTTTAACAAAATGAAATGTGATAACAATGGCCAATTCTTTTTTTTACATAACAAGAATACAATGATCTTTCTCATTAAAAAAATAATTTTAAACAATGAATCTCTTTTTCATAATCCACCCAGTTACATCGAAAGAGTACAAATCTCACAACTGACTTGTAAAACATCCTAATATCGTACCTAATATCCCCACTTGGAGGACCATAAATCAAAATATTGCTGCTCTTCCAATAAGCGAGTATCATAATCTGATTTCACAACATCCCAATTGTAACCTCTTCCTGATTCTAGCTGCGTATGCTGTTCCGATAAGCCGAAATTATAATCAGGCTCCAAATTGTAGTCCACGCCGGAATCTGACTCTTGCTCTTGATTTGAGCTCCCAGGCAAGTAAGTGTCTGAGTTCTGCAACCAGCGAGAAAAATAAGACGGCCTTCCTCTTAGTGGGTAGCCTATAGAAGCCGACTCCAATGGATTAAAATCATAATTTCCCTCTTGTTTCAATGTAGAATTAACACTGCTGCCTTCACCCAAAGGCTCAATAGCTCTGTTTGTTGACCAATTATGCAGATTGTGAGACCTGTTGTCGAAACCATTACTGTAACTGGAATCTGTATAATTTTCTTGTATGTCTTCCCTTGTCAAAGCTTTATCGGATTTGACACCATTATAAGAAGGCTTATACAAGTCATTACAATCATTGAAAATATTACAATATTGCAATTCCATGATTTCTGAAAGTTCTCTCTTCATTTGTTTCTTCATCATCGGCATTTCACCTTCAACATTACAAGGCTTGCAATAACTTATTTGATTGCAGTTTACATCTATAGGTGCATCATGCAATACATCATTAGTATTGTGGAAATCAATATAGTCGTTGGATTTACATATTTCTGATAATTCTCCCATCATTTCATCTCTCATTATCGCCATATTATCAGTTCTTGGATTGCAGTCCACATCTGTGGTCACACCATGCAAGGAATCATAAATACCGTTGAAATCACCGCCAGAATTTAATACTTCTGCAAATTCTCCATTAGTTTTTTCCCTCATTTCCATCATGTCAATTTCAGCATCATCAGAAAACTTGCAATGAATACTTGAATTCAAGGCCGCATCTGTGGGCTCATAATGCAATCGATTATTATATTTATCATTGAAACCACTGGATTTTAAACCTCCTATAAGTTCTCCCTTCATTTCTTTGCTCATTGTCGACATTTCAACTTCAACATCATTTGAAGGGTTAGCACCAGATCTTAATTTACATTTCACTTTTCTAGGCTGTCTCGAAGTGTGTTCTAGCTTCAATTCCTCAGTCTCATTATTCTGAGAACAGCCAGGTATGCAACCCTCAGAACGTTCTTTTTTTAACTGGTCAGAACGTTCTGGTGTTACCTTCAATTCCTCTGTTGATTCATTTGACACGCAGGCCTCAGAACAGTTTTGTTTCTCCTCTGATTCCTTAACAGCAACTTTGGAACTGTAAAGCTTGCCTGCAGGGGACAGATTATTCGTCTTTGATTCCTTAACCTCACCAACACCATAACTATCTGATAATTCCTTTGGTGAGCTTTTAAATGTATCTGAGGACAATACATTGGAGTACGTTGATTCCTCACAGTACTCGTGGAAATTTAGACGAGCCAAATTACCATACATAGCTTTTGCAGCTTCATCATAAGCAAGAGCTGCTTCAACAGCACTGTCAAAAGTACCAAGCCAAAGCCGGCTACTCTTTCTCGGTGCAGCGTCCCCATTAAACGGCTCCCGAATTTCGGCCACCCACTTGCCCCAAGTCCTCTGTCTAACACCTCTATATTTGCAACCTGAGTTCTCTGGGCCGCCTTTTCCTGGCATACACCCCTTTGTTGAGCCCTTGGCCGGAAGTTTACGTGTCACATCAACTCCATCTTTTCCAAAATCATATTGATTGTTTAATTTCTTCCACTTTGCTAAAGTTTCTTCTATTGAATCACACCCATTACGTCTCTTTCTTGATTTTCTATCCCTGAAATCACCCACCACCAAAAATAAATAAATAAATAAATAAAAATTCAGTTTAACCATGTACAAAAACTCTAAGGGTCCGTTTGGTGGGAGGAGTGGAAAAGTGAGAGAATGAAAAATATTTAGTTTTCCTTCGTGTGTGTTTGGTTGGAGGAATGAAAAAGCGTGTGTGTTTGGTTGGAGGAATGGAAAAGTGAGAGAGTGAAAAACTCTTTTATTTGGTTGAAAAAAAAAGTAGAAGGATAGAAAATGTAGTTTATATAAATTAACTATTATATCCTTGTTACATAATAGATAAGAAATAGATTTATTTGTACTCATTAAATAATATAAAATTTACCAACAATTATATTTTTCAATGAAAAGTGTTACGTCCACAACATTTTTCGCAATACTTTCACAACAAAATTTATATGGAAAGTTGTTACTAGTTCTAATTTGAACCCACCACTGAAATTATTTTTTTACTCACCAATATTAACTAATAACAATCTGTTACTTAAAATTTATTGTGAAAATATTATAAAAATATTGTAGTAACATTTCTCAATTAGGATTTTTTATTCTTTATATTATTTCTCCTTTCTCTCATTTTTTTTCATCCATATGTTTTTTTTTTTTTTTTTTTTTTTTCATACATGTTTGTCCTTATCTCTTTATCTCCCCCTTCTTTTCTTTCTTTTTCTCCCTCATTCAAGAAGTGCTCTCAGTCTCTCTTTTTTTTTCTCCAGCTCTTGCTCTCTGTTTTTTTTTTCTTCCTCCATACACGTTTGTCCTTATCTCTTTATCTCCCCTTTCTTTTCTTTCTTTTTCTCCCTCATTCAAGAACGTTCCAGCTAATGCTCTCATTTTCTCTTTTTTTTCTCTAGCTCTCGCTCTCAGTTTTTTTTTTTTTTTTTACTTGATTCCAAAACAGCCATTGTGTTTGTGAAGAGGGTAGGTGGGAGAGGGCATTTGTATAATTCCATGGTGAGAGCACTTTTCTCTCCACAATTTTCCTCCCAATTTGAGAGGATGTAAATTGTGGGCCCAGGAGAGAAAATTTTCTCCCGAGTTTTCCATCCTCAGCAGGAAAGCATTTTCCTTCTTTTGCCAAACAGTGAAAAACACTGTTTTCCACCCTATTTTCCTCTCTTTGTTTTCCATCCTCCCTATTATCCCCCAACCAAACACAGTGTAAAGTTTATTTAACAACAAATGAATGAGTTTATAAGTTCCTCCCTTTCAAGAGACAAAGTCCATTTTTTTCTAAAAGCTTAAAAAGATTTTCATCCACATATGCTTTAATTGTAGATTTTTTTTTTTTTAGAAGATAGAAATTTTATTTCAACTTAATCTAAGTGTATAGGTGTAAAACTAAGTAACAAGAAAGCAAAACAATGCATATCCACAAAGCAGATAGTAAAAGACCAGTAATGACCAAGGACAAGGGCCAAATGAGTATGAAATCAAGTACAGACCATATATTCATACAAAATAATGAAATATAAGAAACCCATATCAAAGATATAGACAAGGAGGTTCATACTTAATATAATTTAGAGAAAAAAATTTTAAAAAAAATAAATAAAAAAAGGGCTAGAGAGATATCTTAGTGAAACTTACATGAGAAGGCTTGTCGAAAATGAAACTCACTCGTCAACAATCTCAGAATTCATGCGAGTTCAACGTGGCTCCCTTTGTATTACACTTTTGCTATCCTCTCTCTGTAAGCTTTGTGAAAAGGTTTGCTCTCTTGCTTTTGCTATCCTCTCTCGTTCTGTGTATGCTTTGCGAAAAGGTTTACTCTCTTGGTGTGGTAGGGTATATATATATATATGTGTTGTCTGTTTTGAGCTACTAGTAGATATCTCAAGGTCGTTCTTAGCATCTTTGACTTGTGACCTTTTGAAACTTGGCGACGAAGGAATTGTTAAACAGAGGACTGTTTCAGAGATAGTATTATGTAAGTTACTGTTGTTTGATTTGTATGCTTCTGAAATGGATAAATATTTGTTGACGTAGAAAGCAAAAGCAATTTGATTTGCAGCTGTGCCGTAAAATATATGTGGACAATTTTGCTTACAGGTACCGCACGTCGTTTTCTTGGTGAACAAGATTTTTCCGGTCCTTTTTGTTCTCGTACCTTCCAGGTCCTTAAAAGCCAAGTTTTAGTTTTGTTTATTTTAGTAAAGTTTCGTTAAAACAAAGTTTCTCTTCAAACTAGTTTTAGAAGTAATTATTTAAACTTTCCATATATTTATGTCTAAATTTTAAAAATCTAACCGTGAAATTTTATACTTATTTATCTAGAAACATTGGGAAAAAACTAAAAACTGTAGCTCTAATCTTCGAGGAAATTGCGGCTACTTTCTGTACCGGAAAAGATAAATTAATAAAAGGCAACGGAATTAAAAATAAAAAATAAAAAACTGTCTTGTCATCCAATTCATGATATGTTAAAAAATTAAAAAGTTTTTATATTTCTTTAAATAAATGATAAAATATCTTAAGTCCTTATTCCCTATAATCATATATTTTATAAAAAATAGTTTTATCATTTTATGGACTCCCAATTTTTTGTATTTTTTTTTTAATTTAAAAAATTGATAGTTGAAAGAGGGAAAATGTTAATTAAACTACAAGAATTTTTATATAACTCCTAAATTTAAACATTATAAATTTCTTCGTTGAAGAGTGGAAATTCGAGCAATAAGCTTTCAAAGAATGTCAAATCTTTATATTTACAACAAATATAAAATTCTCATTACATTAAAATATCATCAATGTCATGTGGATTAACATGTGGATCTATAATTGATCTCAAAATTTTAGTTATGTTATGCTGTGTTGCCTCACCAACAAGCTACATTAATTCAAATACATAATCACACTACCTTATTAGCAAAATTATGCTCACAAGAAATATTAAAATATATCCCATCCAATAATTGAGTAGATTTTCATAGATCGAGTATATATAAATTGCCAAAAATTTTGAATCTCAATTAGTTAGTAAGATTCAAATCTCCTCTCCCATTGTAATTGTCAAATTTATAAAAAAACAAAGAGTATATACAAAGTAATACTTTAAGTATTTAAATCATTGTTCTTGATTTCTAACTAGATCATCAATTATTCAAATAACACTTTTAATCCTAATAGATCCTAATAGATCATGATTATTAGACATTTTCAACTGATTAGCATATTTCAGCTTAAATGTCATCAAACTAGATCTTTTATAAATAGGCTTCAAGATATATTCTAGCATTTTCAGTTTAGAATAACTAGTCGAATTATTTCAAATTGACATAAATATCACTAATTTGTTATTAGTTTCCTCCAATATTTCAATAATTTTTGTTGTAAAATTTTTTAGAGATAATTACACTTTACCCACCTGTGGTTTGCCTCTAATTTGATTTGCCTACCCGTGGTTTAAATTTTAACACTTTATCCACCTGTGATTCTCATCGTTACTGTGCCGTAACCCACCCCTCCTTCACCGTTACTCTAACACATATTATGTAAAAAACAAAAGGCCAAACGGATCAAAACACTCCTCAGCTCATGAGTGAGACAAACAACATGAATAAAGTTACTTTGTAGTTGCTCTAAATCTTTTATCTTCTTAATCCCTCTCTCCTTTTTTCGGGTGAATATCAATTTTCATCTATTTCCTTCCCCTCATCTCTCAATCTGACAGCACAAGTCATGTAGAAGCCGAATTTGACTGGCAGAAGCCATCCTAACAAACTTTGGGGAATTCATATCAACAAACAGGAAATTTATCCAAATAAAGAAGACCCACAAGGCCATACTCAACTGGGTATGTAAAATATTCAACAAAAAAAAAAACTGGGTATGTAAAATATGAGACAAACCCAAAAAGAAATTGACTTTTACACAGCTATTTCAAACACAGATAAAGTTAGAAATTTAGATTATAAGAATGAAAAAGATTATAGGCGACTTCATTCGCCTCTGGGACCTCCGCGACCACTCGATCGAGCCACTCTGCGTGCTGAACAACAGCAAAACCTCCGAGTTCTGCGCTCCACTCACTTCGTTCCCACCCAATCACTACCGATCTGGGTTTTCAACCATGGGTTTAAAAAGAGAGATAAAGATGATGAGTTAGAGAGAGAGAGGAGAGAGGACCAGACATCAAGAGCTTGAACCGAGAAAGCCTTAAAGATCTAGGTTTTCGACCGGTGGTGGCAGTAGCGATAGCGGTGGTGTAATCAGTGTTTAACCTGTGATTTGGGTTTTCGGCCGTCGGATGCGGTGGTAATGGCTTGAACCAAGAGATAAAGCTTGAGAGAGAGAGAGAGAGAGAGAGAGAGAGAGAGAGAGAGAGAGAGAGAGAGAGATCTAGGGGTTTGATTGTGAAGTTTATAGCTTTGTTGGTTATTTTGGATGATTTAGATGTTTTATTATTGATTTGGTTAGGTTTTGATTTACTGGATTTGGAGATGTTTGGGATGAATTTTTTTGTATTTAGTTGAATTTGTGTGTATGAGAAATGTTGGAAAAGAGAATATTTGAGCACTCTGTCCTTCGTTCTTCGTTCAACGACGGGCTAGCTTACTCCATCAAAGAAGGCATAGTCAATTGGGAAATGTCATTACCATAAAGACTTAGGAAAGGGTAAATGTTAACAATGAAAGGTGCATTATTCTTGCTTAGAAACTGGACAATCTGAGTCATTAAGTCAGTGATCTTGTGTAGGTTGATCTGGGGTTTTTTTTTTTTTTTGGTATGTTCTTCATGTTCAAAATTTGTGTGAATGGAGAGAGAGACAAATACCACTTTTTGATCTTCTTTTTCTTGCATTTTTGTGCTATTTTTTGTTTTGGGAGGAGAGAGACATAAAACTTAAGTAAAAATATTGATTTACCCTTAATTTTAACAGAGGTGGGTTACAGCACAGTAACAATGAGAATCACAGATGGATAAAATGTCAAAATTTAAACCACGGGTAAGTAAATCAAATTAGAGGCAAACCACAAGTGGGTAAAGTGTAATTATCCCAAATTTTTATTTTATAGAAAAAATTGAAGACAATAAGGGTTGATCATACTATATGTATTTATAAACTTAAAAATTGTGTGATATAGTGACTAATATGAATAGACATGTTTTATGCATACTCAAGAATGCAAATATCATTTTGATAAAATAGAATGCAAATATTAATTATTTTTTTCTTTTGTTGGACTTTGTTTCAATTGTTGCAAAAGCAACTAAATTGATCAAGAATACCATATTTCAAACCAATTATTTCTCATATAAATCTTAGAAAAATGACATCAAAATTTCATTATACTTGTGCGGGGGAAAATCCAAAAGAGTGGGCCTAAAGGCCCAAAAGCTTCCAATGAGTTAATAGCAAACCAAACATAATGGGCCCAAATAAAAGGGAGGTAGCCCAAGCAAAGCTCACCTTGACCTCATCCAAAGATTCGACCCAGATAAGCCAGAGGGCATTGTTGTTGCGAATTTCGAAAAGATCTGTCCAATGATCACCTATTCCTCGAAAATAGTCCAAGGAGCATATTGACCTCAAAAACATATTTGTAACCAATGGAACCTATAATACAATCATTCCGGCAAAGGACCGGTAGAGCCTAAGACAAGGGAGAAAGAAATTTCAGGGAGAAACAACTATTTCCTTCGCATTAAATGCACTTCACCAAACAACCATGTTGCATTTATAACCAAATGACACCCTTGAATGGTGCTCCAGCAACCTGTTAGTCACTCATCTCAGCCTCAAAAGAAAGGGAAAATAGGGGATGGGACAAGTATCCTCCCTACTGCACATATCTGCTCTACAAGTGGACGGTAGGAATGAATCCAACCTCAATATAAATAGAAGTTGATCCCCCATGCACAGGGGATCCAAAAACTTTAGTCTAAGGAGAAAAATTGTAAATTGTGATATCAGAGAATTGTACTTCTCCTCGGATTGACCGAGGAAGTCTATAAGAGTGAAACATTTTCTTTTCTTCCCTACATTATCTATCCTTCTTGTTATTAATTCATTTGAGTTTTCCTTAAACATCTGAGTTAACTTTTTATCCATCTCTACAAATTAGTAGTTTCGGTTTGAACCTCAATCCTTGGGTTGCTTGGTTTTTACTCCATATAATACTTAAATCATTAATATAAGAAAATAAATATTTTTATTCTATTAGTACTTTTTTAATTACATAGAATAAGTATTATAATGTTACATTTTATTAATAGGAATTAGGAAATTTGAAAGATTATGATGAATTTTAGTGAATTCAAAAATATTTAATTTTTTATGGCTTTTGCATCAATTATTGTCAAATTAACTAAACATGAGGAGAAATGTCATATTCTAACAACAACAACAACAATTATTATTATTATTATTATTATATCAAATAAAAAATAAATTCTTATATAAAATTTATAAAAATAATCATATATAATTAATACACAACTATAGATAATTAATATATACATTTATCCAAACTTCAAGAACTAGTTAATGGTTCCTAAAGCCTCGTAATATCCATGAGATCTTAAATTTGAAACCTCTTAAGTCTTTACCACTTCGGCCCGAGGAAGGATTCCTAACTTTGTTGAGTTCAAGAGGTGAGGCACTCTTACCCATAATTCAACGAATTAATTGATAAATGAGATTAAGACGATATGACAAACTGTACCTATTAAAAGCTTGTCAAGACAGATAATACGATAAAGCAAAATCTAGCAACCGAGACAGATAATTGAATGAATTAATTATCTGGTAATGGAATCGAGAGGCTAGTGTATAACGAAATGCATCAACAAGAGGGATTTTTTTTTTAAATTTCAAAACTTGAAGCACATTAACTGGAGTAGATGCATATTCGCTTCAGGCTATTATTTTCTCTCCTCCATTTGCCTAGCCTTCCCTCATTTTCTTTCCTGGTTGTTCTGCCCTCACCCAAGAGAAGGCACCTATATCTCACCCACCTCTGCCAAACCTCTACCTCAGGAATCATTTCTATGTAGCATTGTAAAATATATGCAGTATCTTCGGTTATCAATAAATACTTCTTATGTTGCAATTTGGAAGCATATTAAGATAGTTCATAGAAATTTGCTTCGGAGAAAAGCAGAGAAACAAAGGAAGCCCTAGTTAAGCTCTGCAAACTAAAGAACATCCAAATCCCATACAATGGCTTCCTCTCTCTCTCTCTACCTCTTCTAAAATGAAATGGAGGATAGCTACTAGAAACAAATTTAAATTTGAAATACAGCAACAAGATCTCAAGCTAATAGCGAGGTTTCAAAGTACCAAAGTAGATCATGAGGGGACAGCAACAGCACCGTCCAGCCATATGACCTCTATTGTTGCCAATGCAAATTGATATTTACTCCAATTGCCGAGGCAAAGCCTTCCCTCAGAAACTCACAACAAAAGGCAGCAACAGCACCATCCAGCCATATGATTAATATGAAGAGTCCTTAGTATGACCATATCAAGAGTCCTTAGTCCAGCCGCCAAGGCAAGCTTTTCTATAAAGAACTCACAACGATGGGGCAAAAACAGCTGTGTCTGGCCATGACCTGTACCGTTGCTAATGCAGATGTGTGACCATAGTAAGACTCCTTATTCCAGCTGCCAAGGCAAGCTTTATACAAAGAGCTTTAGAAGTGAATGGAATGAGTCAAAAACACAGAGAGAAGGGCTGTGACTTGATCAAGGGTTAGCACCTGGAGGGATGTATTTGAAAATGAAGAAGCAAGCATCAATTTTACAGTTGAGGACTGAAAAACTCAATATTTAATATCAGAAGCAAAAAATAAAATTTTAAAATGAATGGAGGAAGAAGCGGAAAAGGCAAACATCACAAAATTTTATCACAGAAATCCCATCTTTCACACAGGATTTTAAAATTGGGAAAAAAATGAAAGCCTAAGACATACCTGGAAACAATACATATAGAGTAGTTAAACTGACAGACAAAGCTGACAATCTACTTATCTATACTTGATGAACCATTATTCATAGAAAAACTGAGAGAACTGAAATTATGTAGCTTAACCCCACCACTAATGAATGTGGTCCCACTTAAGCGGACAAGATCAGAAGGAAGTCCTCATGGGCTTTACTCACAGAGGTAGAAGGGGGGGGTTGCTTTTTTTTTTTTTTTCCAATCCACATATGCAATTTTTAGAGGATGGTGGATCCTCTCCCTGTATAACTCTTCCACCCAAAACACACATACCCACCCACATGAGGAAACAGATGCATAGGAAGATGCCTGGATTTTCAGGCATCGATATTTAATTATTTATCATTAGCAAAAGATTACATCCAGAAATGACCACTTCCTCTATAAAAGATGGCTGTGTGAGTACACAATCGCTCGTTGGTAAGTAGAGCATAAGATAAAATCTAGAACCAACTAAATAAACGTGGCTCATATAGATGATAAATAATGTAGCTTTAGATTGTCTTTTAATGCCAAACAGAATATAACTCCAATTGAGATGACATTTCTTATCTTTTTCCAAGGCCTCAAAACACAATATTTTAAGTACATCAACTAGGCATCAGCGCAAGATTACATAAATCATACATGTAATGTTTAATTAGACAAAATGCACCATTTTAATTTTAAACTATAATACATGAAATTTGATCAAAACTTATCACTTGAATCACATCTTCCCCATGCTACTTTTATATTCAAAGAAGATTTCTAGGTGATAATTTTTTGAGTGTGAACTCTGTATTAGTCATATAAAGAAGAATCACATAACCTATACAGCCATTTTCAGATTGCCAAATATAGAATAATTGCTTTACTAAGTGATTACTGATTGTTTCACTCAATTATGAAGATAAACTCAAATGGTATAAACAAAATTACCTGACATGGAATAAATAGATACCAGCAAATTACGGCATTTATTCAGATCCAGTGAACCGAGCAGCTTTGTATTTCAACTTCCTATTATGATTTTCCTGCCC
Organism: Quercus tomentella; assembly: GCA_028535165.1. Lineage (NCBI taxonomy): Eukaryota > Viridiplantae > Streptophyta > Magnoliopsida > Fagales > Fagaceae > Quercus > Quercus tomentella. The sequence continues at coordinate 15,973,286 of JAPQVY010000012.1, forward strand.
AAAAACACAAAAAGAAGAAAAAATAAAAACCCATTAATTTCATTGTCAATGGGATGAAAATTTCAATACCAAAATGGGGGAAAAAATTGAATACATATAAACCCAATAACTGAATTGATCAAAATTTAGGAAGCATGGACACAGACACAGGTATGGGTAAGGACATGGGTATGACACGGTCACATGAGGAATTTTCGAAAAATTATAACATGAAACTGCCGGTATGATACCCTAAATGAGGTGTCCGTGCTTCTTAGATCAAAATTCAGTTACTGTCTTACTGAAACTTCATCAAATCTATCCACATTCATCAAAATCAACCAATTCGAATTCATCCGCATTCTTCAAAATCAATGGATTTGAGTAATCACAGTACATAATTCAAAAATTACACCAAAAAAATCATTTGAATACATACAAAGCCAATATCAGTTACTGTCTTACTAAAAACTAATCAAATTATATCACATCCTTAAGTCGAATAATAAATCACAGTGCATAATTCAAATCAAAATTAAGTTATTTCCTTAACAAATCAATGAAAATCGAACAATTACCTGCTCGAAAACCAGAGCAGAGCTCTGCTCGACTTGCCTTGCCAAGGTCTCGATCTTAAGGAGCATTTTCCCGTACAAATCCTCCAATCCGGCGGAGTAATTGGCGGCCTCATTTCCCATCAACTTGCTCAATCTCCCAACCTGGAATCCCTCGGCGCAATCGTCGAGCTGAGTCTGCTCAGCTCTCAGCCTCTCCTCCTCTTCCTTCTCGTCGTCGACAGCCATGGAGGAGCTATGGTCGCAAGGCAGAGAAGGGAAAGGGGAGTTAGGGCTAAACGCACCGTAATGGGAGCGGAAAGCTGGGCCGATGTTGATAACTTCGATGGATTTGGGATCGAAGGAAAGGAGAGAGGAGCGGAACTGGTAGGCGCGGTATTCGTGAGTGTGGATGGTTTGGTCGTGGATCGGTGAGGAGAGGAGGAGGAAAATGCAAGGAGAGAGAGAGGAGCGAGAGGAGAGGATTGGGAAGGAAAGGGAAGGGAGGGAGGAGAGGGAGTGGGAGAGAGAGAATTCGCGGAGGGAAGGGCGGAGAGGGGAGCGGCGACGGGCGGAGAACCAGCCGAGGAGGGAGGAGGAGGGCGGCGGAGGAGGGAGGAGGAGGGGGTTGACATGGCCGGCGGAAAGGGAGAGGAAGGATGTGATGGTGGCGATTAGGGTTTGGGAGGAAGAGGAAATGGGAGGGAGGGAAGTGGAAGTGGAGGGAAGGGAAGAGGAGGAAGAGGATGTGTCATCGGAGAGAGTGGAGGGAGTGAGGAGGGACACGTGGCCGTATAGGAGCCCGTCTATTGGGCCTGGGGAAGTGGAGAACCGTTGGATCAAGGAGGCTAGGGTGGGTCCTGATATTGCTATCTTCTCTATGGGAAGATCGTCCATGGCTGAGAGAGAGAGAGAGAGAGAGAGAGAGAGAGTGAAGGATTTGACCTGAGAGACAGCTAAGGGGGTTCTGGAAAGTATGTTTGCTTAAATTTGGAATGACATGTTCTATGTATTTTGTTTTTTCAATTACAAAAAATACGAAGTAGCAAAAAAAAAAAATGCCAAAAACAAACTTTCACTCCCTAAAATTTAGGGCTACTTCTAAATAGTTATCTCAACTTCTAAAACTTTCACTGCCAAATATTATAATAAATACGAGTTTGGCTCTAAATATGTCTAGGGTCGTACTTTTTCCTTATAATAATATCAATGTATGTCTTATAAAATGTTTGAAGTTTTTGTAGTTAATATGTCAATGTATGTCTTAGGGAAAGTCTAAAATTCGAGTAATTTTTTAGTATTCTCAAAATACAATGAATGGTGCTCTCTTCTCTCACATTTATAATGAGTTCACTCATTAAATTTATGGTGGGTCCACTATAAATATGATAGGAAGAGACATCATTCCATTATATTCCGAAAGTACTTAAGAATATTCGAAAATAACTTCTTCTTTTTCCGTCCAAAATGTCATTTTTGTGTTGGTTAAGAGTTTTGAAGTTTCTAATAGATATTGACAAAAAGAGCATATTGATATTGTCGAAATGGTACGCTCTCAAGTATGCAAATTGCGAGTTTTCATAATTAAGGTACCAATTTAAAAGTAACCTTTAATTCAGAAGGTGCAGCAAATAGTATTTTAGCCAACAGTACATAACAGAGGAAATACTTAACCAAGAATTAATCAACTGTTCACTGAAGTATCCCCTATCATTTTAATTGGAAACCAATCTGAGTTCATATATCAGTTTTAGAATGAGCTAATCCCTAGATTTAGTCTTGTGTATAATCCGTAGATTTCACATGAAAACTGCATTCAAGTACATTTTTGTAGCACCAATGGCAATCAAAGATAATATTGTGATTCTTGAAAATTGCTCTTTTTTTGCTGTGTGGGACATCACCAACATTCTTGACATTATCACATAAATCACACATAAAAAGTCTTGCAAATTCATAATTTTATTGAAAGAATACACCAATTCTGGTTTCAAAAAAGAAGAAAGAATACATCATTCTCCTACATAAGAAAAGAATGCTTATTCTAAATAATGTTTGGAATGAGCTTGTATTTACATACAAACAATAAGAATCAAAGAATTTGAGCACTACCTAATACCTATATCTCTCATCTCCTATAAACCAAGTAAACTATATAAAACCCCAAAATTAAATAAACCAATCATTCACTTGCTGTTGGCACTCCAGCACCTTCATCACCTGAACTTCCTGGCAGCTCTGGCTTAATCTCTTCTAGCTGCTGAAGAACTTGTTGAACTTCTGGCCGTGCTGCTGGTGAAGGATCAACACAATGCAGAGCTAATTTCAATGTGTTAAGCAACTCGTCACCTATAATTGGCGCATCCCTCATGAGCTCCAAATCAAAAACTTCATTTGTCCATTCCTCCTTCACAATTGATGCCACCCATTGGGGCAAATCCATCCCATTCATGCCTTCACTGGGTGATTTCCCAGTCAAGAGCTCCAATATAATCACCCCAAGACTATAGACATCGGTCTTTGTGTTGGCCTTCTTCATCTTTGAGAGCTCTGGTGCATTATAGCCAAGTGAGCCTGCAGTAGCAATCACATTGGTGTTTGCAGCAGCTGTCATAAGACGAGAGAGGCCAAAGTCTGCAATGTGGGCATTGATCTGCTCATCAAGTATTATGTTGCTCGATGTGAGATTTCCATGTGCCATTTCCTCTTGTGCGTGCAGGTGGCATAAACCACGTGCAATGCCCTTGGCAATGTTCATCCTTGTTGGCCAATTGATAATGGTTTCTGGCCCACGAGCTGCACATGAATAAGGTACATATGTCAGAACTAAAAATGGTAAGGTAAAAAGCTATGGCACTGTACCTTAAGATTCTTCAATTAAATTCAACCACTGGATTGCATTAGCATGAATATTGAATAGCCAGTAATAACAGCTAATGTATCATGGTTAGAAAATGACTATTGCACAAGACCTTAATGACCATTGAATTACTATAAAAAGTTAATATTTGCACAGCCCCAAACATGTCAAAAATCATTTTGGGAAATTAAATAGATTGCTGAATCTACTTACCATGAAGGAAGGATGCTAGACTCCCATTTGTCAAGTAATCATAGACAAGAAGCTTCTCTCCCTTGGGTCCCATGTAATAAGCTCTAAGGGCTAGGAGATTCGGGTGTCGAACTTTGCCTAGTGCAGCAACCTCAGATTCAAACTCCTTATGACCCTTTGTAGTCTTTTCTCTCAGCCTCTTCACAGCAACTTGATTACCATCCTCTAAAGTAGCCTTGTATGCAGTTCCATAAGCGCTCTTTCCCATTATTTCAGCAGTTGCACACAATAGATCATCAGCTGTAAAGAGAAATGGCCCATCAAAGTGAACTAATTTGCCACCTGTTTCACCTCCGGATTCAACATGAGTGCCAGAAGTAATTTCCTTCTCGGAACTTCCCAAAGCAGCAGCACTTTTCGCAGTTTTACCATTCTTTCCTTTTGAAGCCGCTCTTTTCCTGATCAAACAACAAAGCAAAATGCAACACAGAAGAAGCAAAGCGGCTAAGACTGCACCAGCTGCTATGAGAATTATGTCCTTGGTGCTTAGTTTGTGGTGGTGGTGGTGGTGCGGTTTCACAGTAGGCCCTTGAAATGGTCCTGGATTGTTCTGAGGTGGAGATAAAAAAGGACATGGGATAGAAGAGTCATACCCACATAGAATATTGCCTACAAAAGAGCTTGAATTGAACTTTTTGGAAAGGAGCAATGGGACTGCACCAGTCAGATTGTTGTAAGAAACATTGAAAGAAGTGAGATTTGCTAAGTTGTCAAGTGAATCTGGAATTTCTCCGCTGAAATTATTATGAGACAAATCAATTGCGTTAATGCCCGAGATATTCCCTATGGTTGCTGGGATTTGGCCTTTGAATTGATTATTCTTTAGATTGAGTACTGAAAGGTTTTGTAACCTGTCCAGTGCTTCTGGGACCTGGTTTCCAAGGTGGTTGCCCTCTAGATTCAATGAAACAAGAGAGGAAAGGTTGGAAAGGCTAACAGGAAAGCTTCCATTAATAGCATTGTATGACAAATCTAGCCTTTGGAGCCTCAAGAGGCTGCCTAGCTCACTAGATATGGTCCCAGAAAGCTTGTTATGGCTAAGAGAAATCTCTTCAAGCCAACCCAACTTGCTAAGAGAAACAGGAATAGTTCCAGAGATAAGATTATGATCAAGAGTCAAGAACTGAAGGTGGTAAGTATTTTTTCCTATTTGACCCCAAGTATTAGGAATAGAGCCAGAGATATTGTTGTGCTGGAGAGCAAGGAAGATCAAAGAATGGGATTTAGTGAGACTATTTGGGATTGTACCCGTCAATGAATTGAAGCTCAGATTGAGTCTAATTAACCTGGTTGAGTTTTCAAGACTAGGAATTGCCCCAGTGAGTGCATTATTACTTAAATCAAGAGTCTGAAGGAGAAGACAGTTACCAATTGAAGGAGGAATAGAACCCGAAAGCTGGTTATTGAAGAGGTACACCCCTCTGAGATTGGGTAAGAAACCAAGAGACCAAGGAACACTGCCAGCAAGAACATTGTCATGGAGGCTAATCTTTCTAAGAGATTGAAGCTGGCCAATCTTCTCAGAGATTTTGCCACCCAATCCCTTCCAAGGAAGCTGGAGAGCAATGACTTGACCATGTACACACTTGATTCCTGCCCACCCACCAGAACAAGCACCATAACCACTGTCATTCCAGCTGCGCAACACGCCTTTGAAATCGACTAGTTCATGTTTCAAGGCCCTGAGCGCTTGATAATCTGCTTGAGTAACAATTATCCCATCCCATTGGTGACCACCTGAAACAAGTTTAGTAAAACCCAAAATTTGAAAAAACAACAAGGTATAAAGGAAAACTTTACTAAACCAATTAGTGGTTTCTTTAGATGGAAAGTGAAGAAACTGAAATGGGTTTGTGACAAATGGACTCCCAAACTTGGTGTCCATGAGTTTTTTGATCTAGAGGACTGTATATTGAGGAACAATGAAAGGAAAAACTAAATAGCTAAAGTGAAATGATTGAGAGGAAGAAATATAGAGTGAAGGGTCAGATAAAGCATGTGAGAAGTGAGAAAGAAGAGAAGGGAATCTTGATTAGAAGAGAGATGGGGTTCAGAGTCCAAAGTCAGTTGAAATGGGGTCAGTTTTAGTCTTGCTCTTAGTTTATCTTAACGGCTAGTTTTAACTGGTCCATTTTTTTTTTCTCTGTAACGGTTGGGGTTGAAACAAAGTCAGTCATTAGAGGTGGGGGGTCACTCTCCCAACGGCTACTTTTCTTGCGGCGACATGTGCTGGATGTTGTTATGGGCCTGCAACCCTAAAGATGTTTTTTTTGGAGGGTAAGTATGGTGGGCCTGAAGATTCGATTCAACGACCTTAGCGACTTGCCTAGGTAATAGGCTAATAACGTGGAAATTAATCACATGAGATTATAATAATATAATAGGTAAAAAGTAAATTTATATAGATTTAAAATAATTTTAGGTTTTAGAAGTATTTCACACGTCCAAAAGTTTTAGGTAGAAGTATAATACATTTTTAATTGAGTGTTTTTCAAGTATAATAGCATTTCTCTTATTCTATAAATACACTTTGAACAAAAATAGAGATAGAATAACACTTGGAGCAATTGAAACCCATTAAATATCAAAAGACACTTATTATTATCAAATTGGTGAGCTATGTCAAAAAAAATCAAATTGGTGAGCAATTAGAGGGATAATTAGTGCAAAATTGTAGTGCAGTTAAAATCTAATTTGATTCTTAATCAAACTCTACTACTTTTAAAAAAAAAAAAAAAATTTTAAAATCATCATTTATTTGCTTCAAGCTTTTGAGGGGCTCATTCAAAACTTACTTGGACTATTATTCAATAATATAAAACAAGAGTTTTGTTTTCAATTTATCATGATAAAAGTAGGCCAAATACAAACATTTTTGTGCCCTACCTTGAAGACCCCTTTCTTGCCATTGGAAAATGTTAGAAGGTTGTCAGAAATAGCATAATTTGATTGGATCGCACCCAGCCCACAATCACTCTATATATATATATATATATATGATACGATGATTGGAGGAATTAGAAAAAAGATCTTATCCAGATGATAGAACTAGGGTAGATAAAAAGCACCTCCGATTTAATCTCATAACAGAATCTTGCATAAAAAATATGCCACTTCTGCGATACATTATGTTAATCACTTAATCCTACTGAATATGCGGTTGAATGCAGAATGTTCCACTCGTACGTGCTAACCAGTTCTTTATGTTAGATGAAAAACTTTAATATATGCTTGAAACGCTTTTGTGATCCATAACAACTGAATCAAATTCCGAACGCCAAAATCCACAATTACAAGTTTTGGATCTTTGCATTCTTCTTGTTTCCACTTTCCAGTATGATGAGAGATTCCTTTTAATAAGTACAGCAGTAAAAAGATTATACATGATAAACAATCCAACGAGAAGAGCATCACCCAAGAATAGGTTTCACAATGAACATGACAGTAATATTAGGATTTAGCCTATTTAATTTTGTCGGCAAAGACATTTCAGGACCACTGAACCTAATGGCTGAATTTTTACCATCGTACTCTGGGACAACTGAGCCTAATGGCAACACTTGGATCAACTCATCGCCAGCAGATTCAATCAAAAAATTATCATAAGGGGAACGTTAACAAGCACCGCTTGGTGCTTGTTAAGTGCAAAAAAGACAAAAAATTTTGTTAGAAAAAGTCAAAAAAAAACACCAAATAGTACCTACAAAACCGAAAAAATTGACATAAACTGCAAAAAAAGACAAATTTTGTCAGAAAAAAGTAAAAAAAAATTGTGGTTAACGGGCAAACGGGCACCGCAACCCTTATCATAATACCATTTTTTTTTTATATTGGAAGTCACAAACGCACCCAGAATGATCATAATACCATGACTACTACAATTTAAAGTAATAGTAATAATAAAAGAAAAACGAAGAAGAAGAAGATCGAAAATAACAACTAACAATCTTTTGATGCTCTAATATAAAGTGGCACCAGTATCTTAAAGGTGGGTAACAATCACTACTGCTGCTAGCATTCTCCATAATAACTTACACTAACTTGATTCTCAAAACAAAAAAAAAACAAAAAAAACTTACACTAACTTAAGCAACATCATAATTATATAGCAAGCAACTGAACATACATGGCTGTTTATCAAATTAAGCTACAGGACTATTTATCAAATACAAAGCAATACAACTGAACATTTCTCTTGGAAAAAAAAAAAACTGAACATTTCTTGGCTATAATTAGCTTTTCAAGATTTAGACAATAGAATGCAAATGAATCAGAACTAAGCTATCAAAATCAAAATGAGGGCAAGAAACCCATAGGTAAAAATACCAACATCAGCTTTCATAATCATTTCATTATGAAAATTAAAGAATGTGAGAAGCCATGTCAATGACCCAATATCAATGTAAGTAAATTCTCATATTAAAAAAGTTATGAATATATTACTGGAGAAAAAAAAAAAACAATATGGTGCAGAAGATCCCATAAACATACACCAGGATTCAGTTCATTAATTCAGAAAGACAATTTTCAAGTTTAAGCTTGATAAATCAATAGTAGGGAGTCTAGGGATTGGACAGTGAGTAAGAAAAACCAAAAGATTAAAGATCCTCTCCATTTGCCAATGAAGAGACCACAATTCATGAATGAGACATGATTTTCACAAATTCAAAATTGTAACTTCTAACAAATAAAGGGCAAAAACTAATGCTAACTAGTTTCAAATGCAGGTAACACAACATATACCTTCTATATGTTAAAATTAAATTTCCATTGAGTGGACTCTGTCCCTAGAAATTGTTTGTATATACCAAACAAAGGGGATCCCAGAACACACGATGATCACTCAATTGCACACATACGCAAAAATTACAAACTAAGGATTCTCTCGTTGGTAGTCTAGTCTAACTAACAAAGATAATCTAGCTGTTAGTTAATCTAGTGAGCTAAACTCGGTAACCAAACTCTGTAGCCGTGACCATTTACAATGCCCCCACCATTAATATCGTCCAACTCTACCATAACTTCTCTACATTTGACTATTGTCTTTTATTTTTTTTACTAGATACGATAGAATTTCAACTTATGGTGTCCAATCTTGCACTCCATGATAATTGCATTTTGTCATCAAGACACCAATTGGTTTTTGGTGGAGGCGGGGTTCGAACCAAGATATCTTATTCTACATCATGATACTTTACTGCTAGTTGAGCTACCTGGAAGCTTGTCAAATTACAAACCAAAAAGAAAATTCCATTTGTTCAGCAAAACCAAGCATAACACAAATCCTAATGATCTAAAGCTCTCTCCTACTGGTTTTGACGGATCCAAATAACTAACCAACAAGAAAGATTTTCAACTCACTCAGCAAACCAAGCATAAAACCTAAAAGCTAATGATCTAACTTATTATTAACCTTTTCCATTAATGATCCAACGGATGTTTAACCAAACTCGCAGAAATGATCAACGCAACAATTCAGTCAATGAATCAAACACGTTCTCTCACACAGGGAACAATATACAAAATTACTCAAAAATCTGATAATTAAAATTCTTTGATCTCAGCATAAAGATTCAACCTTGAAATGTAGAAAGTACAACACTATTCATAAGCAAATTTGCACAGAAACAAAATCTTGATACGCGTACCCCATATAGATCTGAATCAATGAATTTGTATCACATAAAGAAAATTAAAAAGAACATATAGAACTTACAGATCCACCACCAAAAGTTTCACATTCTACCTAAAACCCAATCAAATATCACAGATCCATAACAAAGGCCTTCAATTTTCGCCTATATATCAAAAAATTGTCAAGAAGAAAAAAAAAAACATATTTATTTTCTTGTCTACCAAAAGCTAAAAAACTTTCAATTGACAAGAAGAACCTTCAACAAGTGTGTGGTCTCAGACGCGTGCGGCGACGGCAGGAGTTGCTGCAGCTGCGGCGACTGCGGCGTTGGAGGCGGCGCCGCCAAGGAAGGAGAGAAATCCGGTGGAGACATTTTCTTGTTCGTCGAGAAACAGATCTTCCGGAGCCCTAAACGCGCCGTGAGCACAAACAAGAGCGACTCCGATGAGGAGAGCTGAGATGAGTAGCGATCCGACGGAGGTGAGGAAAATGACGAAAATGCTCGAAACGGCGAGGATACCTAGGGTTTCCCTATCGGAGAAAGCACGGCCGAAGAGGACTAGAGGCTGATCGGAGGGGCGGAAGAGGTAGAGGAAGAGCCAAGCGGAGAGGAGGCCGAGGAGGACGAGGAGAGAGATAGGGTTAGAGAGGAGAGAGAAAGCGAGGACTAGTCCGATGACGGTGAGGTAGTTGATGCGGAAGTAGGAGTAGTTCTTGCGAACGCGGAGGGTGGCGTCGGAGAAGGATTCGGGTTTCGAGAAAGCGGATCGGTCGACGAGCTCGGACCACGGGCGGCGCTGGGCGAGGTTGTTGCGGACCGATTCGGTTATGTTGCTGAGGAAGTTGCGAAAAGCTGGGGTGGCGATTGGTGGTTGGGACGATTGGGCGGTGGTGGTGTTTGAGATTGGGAGAATTGGGGGAGATGCGGTGGAAGACATGGTTGTTGACTTTGTGTTTGTTTGTTGGATCTGAGAATTTGGGAATCGGAAGAGTGAATGAAGAGTTTTTATTTGGAGTTTTGAGACAAAAAGGAAAGTGAGCAGGAAGATGCGTGGGAAATGGGTGGGAAATAAGGGGAGAGAGAGAGAGAGAGGACGTTTTTTGGTTTTGTTTTGTTTTGTTTTGTTTTGTTTTAGTGGTTTTACAGTACTTATGAAGTATTTTAGGGTGTTATTTAATTTGCTTAATCGTTACGTGTTGAGACTTTTGGCCGACACAAGGAAAGGAAAGATCAAAGATGGGTAATTACTAAAGATTTTAGTAATGTGTACCTTGACCCACGTAAACTAATTTTTTTTTAAAAAAAATTATGGAAAATTGAAAAAATTTTGTCAATTTTTTCAGTTTCTAATAAAACTTTTTCAAAAATTGATTTGTTACCCAATTACTAATTGGGTATGTATGGTATGGGGTAGATCTATTTGAACAAAGTTTCTATTCAAACAAACTCTACAAACTCTTTATATATCTCTACTGAATATGAATTTTGAAAATCTAACCGTTAGATTACATGTTTTTATTATATTCTTCATGCTTGTAAAATTTCAAGAAGATCAAAGATCAATTGCTATCTCATCAAACAAATGTTAAAATTTCAAATTTTTGTGATCTAAAATTATGTATAAAAAAAAGATATATGAGAAGTTTGAAGAGTTTCTCCTCGAATTAATTTGGAGATAAACTTTGTTCGATCTATTTGGATTTTTGGGACTTTGGGGTTGTCAAATGTCAAATGTTAATGTGGGGGTGAAAGACCAAAGAGCCCATACCTATGTATGTGTTGGGCCAAGGGCCCAATCCGAGGAAGACCTCCTTCTCGGACTGGCAAGGCCGAGGACAAAGGGAATGGTCTGCCATTAAGAATGACACTTCGAACCATTCCATGGAAGAGGATAAGTATTTAGAAAGAACAGGACAAAGGACGACATGGAAATATCTAAGAGAAAGCTACTACTATTGCATTAAGTGCTCTACAACCAACTGAACAATGCTTTTCAGCCTTTACAACCACTCCCAACGACTTTGGGGAAGGGCTGATGGGACAAGTATCAGAGCTATCAATCTAAATCTACACGTGGACAGTAGAAAGGAGAGGAAGATAGTATAAAATATAGGAGAAGGGGCACAAATCTGGGGACCAGAATGGTAACAAATATTACGAACAATATTTAAGAATCATCATACTCAGGGAAAGTCCGAGGACGTCCCTCCCTAGTAAACCTACGTCGTCTTTCTTTCTTTACCACCAAGACCTATTGGTCAATCATCTGATTCGCTAAGGTCCAAGTTTCCAACCCATTCTCTACAAATTCATTGTATTGGGCTCATCGGACCAAGATTCCATACATTTTGGACTTAGGCCTCCAAATTACGACCCTACAATTAAAATTTGTAATTTTCTTGTATGACCATGTAGGGACCATTTTGGTGGGGAATTTGTGGCTTGAAATAAGAAATAAAACTCACTAAATATATGATTTGTTTAAAAAAAAATGTTTTATAAAGGATTATGTGTTAAACAGGCGTTTTTAGGGTATTTGTTTTAGTGGAAATTAAAATCCACTACCACATCATTCTAACAAACTAACTAAATGTCAGGTTAACTCAACTGATAAAGTCTCTAATGGTTGAATAAGAGATCTAAGGTTCAATCCTCACCTACACCAAAAATCGATTAGTGTCTTAGTCTGATGATAAAGAGTTATTATCAAGAGCGAATGTCACAGGTTGAAACTCTATCTAAATAATAATAATAATAATAACTAAATGTCCAATTGAAAAACTACTTGACGTAATCCAAACCTTTGTTAATGAACTATTTTTAAAAAACTTTAATAATACCAATTTTATTTGGAATATAAAAAACTATCAAAAAAATCAATTGTTTTTCTCTTTTCCATAAACATGTTTTCTAAATAGTCACGCAATGGGTTGGAAAAATTCTTCCACACTGGTTTCAAGGAAAACTTTATCCTCTATTATCTTTTTTGATGAACCATAAATTTTATTAAGAGAGAAAACAAACTACACAAGCAAACAAGCATCACCCTGAATAACAAAAACAAAAGAAGAGGGGGTTATTACTAAAATCAAAAGAACCAAAAAAATTACAGGCTAAAGACCACTTTGCCAGAGAATGGGAAACCACATTGCACAACCAGGGCACCCAACAAACCGAAACCTTAGGAGAAGATGCCAAGAGAACTCGAGGGTAAACACAAATAGACTTGATTCTCCAGGGGGGGTAGATTCCAAATCAGAAAGAAGATTGGAACAAACTTGAGAGTCTGATTCTATGATAATTGCCTCAAACTCCAAGTTAGCTGCTAAAGTTAGAGCCCATCTAATAGCTTCAGCTTCTGCCTGAAGAGGGAAGATGGTATTCACTCTCTTAGAACAAGCAAAAACTAGCTTCCCTCTCCAGTCTCTAGCGACAGATGCAATGGAAGAACAACGAGGGCCCACAACAGCATCAACATTAATCTTAATTGAAGAAATGGAGGGAGGGGTCCACTGCTGTGAAGGAGCCAAGGTGGCCTGGCTTGAGATAAGGGGCCTAGTAGACTTGTATTCAAGAAATAATTTGGAGATTCTAGAGGATAGCTCTTCAAGCTTTATAGCAACACCTTCAAAAAGAGAAAGATTTCTCTGCTTCCAGATAACATCACATAAAATAGCTCCAAAAGGTAATAAGTCTTCCCTTTGGCACACCGTAAGCTCCTTGGCAAAAAGAGGAGAGAAGAGAAAATTAATGAGGTCATGAATGGAGGCAAGACCAAGTGAGTCAGTTCTCACACCCCACTGACTGCGAAACCATAATCAATTATATATTATAGAGAAAATTGTATCTAAAACATACATTACATCTTGTCATCTTACGGTCAACTCATCAAAAAATTGTCATTTAAGGCCCCCCCCCACCCCCAAAAAAAAATAAAATGATATCGTATCATTGTAATAGTCAATGGTATAAATTATAAGTTTGAAAATCAATACAGTAAATTATAAGTTTTGAAAGTCGAGCTATGATTTAAAAATGGAACCAAACTTAGAAGATGCAAAGTGTATTTTATTCATTCTATCATTTGTTCCTAAAAAATGTGATTTGTGTAATCTTGGTCCTTCAATTGAAAACAAAAATCCAATTCATTAATTTAAATTTTAAAAGAACAAAGTTTAGTTACAAAATTGGGTGTAGTATAAGACTACAACCTTACTCAATAAAATAAATATTACCACATATTTTGAAAATCTAACCATTGAATTACATATTCTTTATGCTTATAATACACATGTCAAATTTTGTGTTAAACAGATATTATATATGTGGGGGTAACAAATCCGGAAGCCCGTACCAATATATGGATTGGGCCAAAGGTCCAACCCAAGGAGGGACCTCTCATCGGCAGGGAGAAGAACCCCTCATCGGCCAGGTATAGCCGAGAACAAAGGGAATGGCCCACCTCTAAGAGTGACACTCTGTGTCATTCCACGGAACAGGATAAGTACCAAGACAAAAAAGAACAACGGAAGGAATGGAGATATCTAAGGGAAAGCTGCCATTATGGTATTAAGTGCTCTGTACCAACAAAACACTGCTTTTCAGCATTTACAACCACCCTCAACGACTTTGGAGAGGGGCTGATGGGACAAGTATCAGTACTATAAATCTAAACCTACGCGTGTACGTTGGAGAGAGGAGAAAAAACGAGTATAAAAGGAAAGAGGCAATCAGAAAAAAGGAGGAGGACCACCCATCACACATAATAACAGGAACTCCTTAAGCCGGGCCAAGGACAAAAAAAAACCCTCTTTGATAAATACAGTTCACCTATATTTGGCTACCATGAACACCATACTAACCGTTATCCCTTCACCAAAGCCTAACTCTTTGGCCCACTCTCTACAAATTTATTGTACCGGGCACACCGGTCCAAGATCCCATACATATTGGGCTTGGGCACCAAAACGTGACCCTACAATATATTATATGATCTATAAGCTTATATTTTATGCATAATTGTAAACCACAAAAACTTTCAATTTAAACAATTTATTGATGACATATCTATTGATTTTTAATTTTCTATAAAATTTTCAAGCATGTAGGATATAAGAAGTAGATATAATTCAATAGTAGATTTGTCAAAATTCAAATCCAATAAAAAAAATATTAAGTAAAGTTGTAGTTTAAGATTACAACCAATTTTGTAGTTTTAGGATACAACTAATTTTGTAGCTAAACTTTGTCCATTTTAGGAAGGGAAAAATATCTTCCCTTTGTCTACTTTTCGTTCATTTCTTACTTGTATATTTGTCCCTTAAAAAATGAGATCAGCAATTCAGCATTCTATTAATAGATATAAATGAAAAATAGAATAGGGATTAAATTGTTATGTTTTTAAAAAAAAATTAAACCAAAGTAAAACTTTTTAAAACTAAGGAATCAAAATAAAAAATGTCATAAATTTGAGTGATTTAAAATATGATCTACCCGATTTTATATCATGCAACTCTTTAATTAAAGGTTATGATTGTGATTGTGATTTGTGAGTATCAACAATGATGGAGAAAGAGGAGCTAATTAAATTTTGCACAATTAACTTCTTTTCCTCATTTCATTTTAATAGGATTTTCTGAATCCTTTATGTTTACGTTTAATTCTTCTGAAGCGACAAATTGAAACCAATTGACCAAGGGTTAGGGTATAAAGACAATGCACATTTTAGTCCATATTTTCGTCTCGTTCACTCTCTCTTTTGGTCACTTTCAATAAATTTGGTGTGCATAAAAGATACTAGCCTCATCACACGTACTTCGCGCATGCAATGAAGCTTGCTTTTTTTTTTTTTTTTTTTTTTTTTATAGTGTTATAATTTTTCATTTATTTCAATTTGAAATTTACATGTTTTCTCATTAATATTATGCATTTAGAACTACTAATACAACCGGTAGTGTCATGAGGCTAATTTCAAAAAATGAACAAATATTACACGTTTATTTTGTAGCAAAAAAAAAAAACCTATGTTTTTATTTTATATATATAATTTTCATTTTGATAATCTAATTTATAAGTGGATAAAGCAATTTGAAAATCAACAAGAGAATGACTCTATTTTTTAGGCACTATTTTAGTGGGAGTTAGAGTTGTATTTTTACCGGATTATCCTTTAGTTTTGTCTCTACTTAAACATAGGAGTGTAAGAGCATTTTTGAACCAAAGAAAAAAAATCTCAAATGGGAAAGCCTTTTAAATAGTAGTATAGAATAGATATAACCAACAAATCAATAGCATGTTGGCGTTGTTGATTTCTCAGTTTGGATAGAAGATCCTTGCTTTCGAACGCAAGCTCTTCATGATGATGTAATTTTTTCTATTATTTAATGAAAGTTCTAGTTTTCCTTCAAAAAAAGAAAAAAAAGAAAAAAAGGTATTGATATAGATAAAACCACCTACTCAAATCAAATGATATAATTATTGTTATGCCATCTCTGTTTCTTTGCATCCAAAAGACATCGCGGTTTTTTTTTTTTTTTTTTTTTTTTTTCATTATAGCGAAATTGAATTGACAAAGGTGTTCTTGTTGGAATTGAATGATAAATTTATTCAATTCTAATTTCCTTTGCGTTTGTATGGATTAACTTACTTTATTCAGTTTATTTTGCTTAATAAATCATTTAGATACAAATATGCCATATACTAAAAAGAAACTCATTGACCCCTTTATTCATTTATTTATTTTTTTGAACTAGCATTGATCCCTTTATTTGATGATAGAAAAAAACAATCATTGAATTCAGCAAAAAAAGAAAAAAACAATCATTGTGAAACTAATCTCTATCAGTGTACATTGGAAGGCACATATGTACAGTTAACCGTCACTTCAAAGGAATTCTTTCATCTCGAGAAAAAAGCATGGGTGTACTAACATAATGACTGATTGTTCAAATTTTCTTCAGGATTCACGTGGAGGTGCTAAAACCTTTGAACACAATCAAGTCAATTAATGAAAGGTGAGCCTCACCATTCCTAGACCCTTGTATCTCGTGAATTCTACACCAAATTAAATTAAAATCTTCAGTGAAGAAGTATCATTACCTATTTGTCTAATGAAGAAGTATCATTTCCTTTGAAGTGAAGAAGTATCTCTAGTAAAATGTCTAGTGAAGAAGTATCCTTTCCTATTTGAGCGTGCCTAATATAAAGATTAGGCTATGAATCTGTTTGAGATCCACTTATTTTGTTAAAATTGAAATTTTTTTGTATAAAGTATTGTAGATAAAGGTAAAAGTTAGCTGAAATAGTACAGTGAGACTTATAAATAATATAAAAAAGTACCATGAGACCTATGAATAATAGCAAAAATAAGTTGAATTATAAAATAAGTTGGCAAAAATAAGTGGTGTCTAACGGACACTATATGTTAAATTTCCCACATAAGGGCAAACTGCAAATCAAAACAAAGATATAATGGCAACAACTTCAGAGACAAATTTTGAGCTTAGGGCTATCATATAATCAACAACCTCATCGATTGAGGAGTGGATCAACTAGTCTTAACAGATAAAGATAAAATGGTAACAACTTCAAGGAAATATTTTGAGCTCAGCTAAACTTCATCAATAAAGGCGTCGATCAACCAAGAATGATAAAAATGGCAGCGTATGGTAGACTAAAAAAATAAGGGCAGTCAATAAGAAACTCTAATGCCTTGAGAGTTTCATAAGCATGCAGGCTAGGATGAATGTAGACGACAAAAGAAAGCAGGCTTTTCACTTAGAAAAGAAGCCTATTTATTTTGTGCTCTGTGACTAAAGAGTTCATAAAAATTGAAGCTGATAATACCCAGGATGAGCATGAATTTGGTGCCACCAATCTTGTGGCTTAATGGGTACCTCATAGGGAGAACCTAGGCTCA
Organism: Quercus tomentella; assembly: GCA_028535165.1. Classification (NCBI taxonomy): domain Eukaryota; kingdom Viridiplantae; phylum Streptophyta; class Magnoliopsida; order Fagales; family Fagaceae; genus Quercus; species Quercus tomentella. Next base: position 15,990,485 of record JAPQVY010000012.1, read on the forward strand.
AACCTTCTCCCACCTCCCCCAAGACCCCACTCGGTTGTAAGCAAAAAAAAAGCGTATAAACAGTTTGAAAAATGAATTAACTCCTTTCTCTAAGGAAAAGGGGAAACGGAAACATACTATAAAAATTGTTGAGAGACACCCAAATCTCACCTAGAAGGCTAGAAGTACTTCACATTTGGTGAATGCAATTCCCTTATTGAATAAGAAGCAAGCCAATTATCAATACAGAGAACAAGCCGGAACAACTGACAATCTAACAATGATATACGGGATTTTACTTCAAACCTGGGTTGTACACCATGAGTAACATAACATCATGGGCCAATGCCAAATAAGAAGCATGCTTAAGGTAGCATATGAGAAAGACAAATGTTCCACATTTCCTAATACTAGAAACACACAAGAGGAAATGATATGTCCTCAGCATTAACAAAGTACTTATGATACCAAATAACATAAGTTATCTGAATACAAAGCATCAAGTCTATTAGGAATCACCACACCACACCACGGTAGAAGTACCACAGAATTTAGAAGGTAGACCCATTCCATCCAAAGTTAGAACCCTGCCAAATAAACAAAGCATCATTATCATCTAAAGTTAAAGCATACAACATAAACCGACTGTTACCATGGACCTTTTTTTTTTTGGGTGGTGGTTGAGGGGGGGGGGGGGGGGGGGGCATGGGTTTTTTTTTTTTTTTTTGAAAATGCAAACAAGATCTCTGCTGATGATTTTAAACAGTAAAGATTTATTTACATGATCTAGTTCTGGTGTAAAGCATGCAAACACTGTGCATATTCTTGAGATTGATGTGCCTAAACAAAAAGGAAAAATGCAATGAGACAAAAGAAGTGCACAGATATAACCCTTCTTCATGAGAAAGTTCAGATAGTTTGCCTTAGTGTCATAGAATTTGAGGAAGAATCTGGACTTGGGAACAGACAACTTAGTCTCAAGAATTGTGGCAATTGCAGCACTCAGCTTTTTGTTCACATCTGGGTTAAGGCCACCAATGGACACCAGCTCACCATAGGCTGCTGGCTGCTCAGTACCACCAAATGCTATGGGTATTGATCCCTTCAATACAATCATCACATACTGCATATTAACAGATACAAAACGGTTATAGCTTTTGGAGAATAGATACCAGAACAAGATAAATATCAGGCTAACCATACGACCATTCTTTTAATTGATTACGAGAAAATGTGAAAACAAGAAGAAATAACTAAACTAAATGGTAATCAAAATTTTCAATCTAAAATAAAGGACAGGCGCAGCATAGTATGTTGAAATTCATTAAATAAATCTCTTAAATTAAACAAAAAATATCTGACTTAGTTCATAATATTAGGTTTTAATTGTTCTGAACAAAACCATCCTAGTCCTAGATGGACCAATAAGCTTTGTCTACACTAACACAAGTGAACAAGTTAGGACATGCTTGAGATTAGTAATTGGTTGTCTACAAGATGAGTTACAGTTTACACAAGCATATCCAAATTTCCAATAATGAAAGATGTCCAGGATGGGGCATCCACTGAGTCTTTAAATTGCTGTACCAATATCAACTAACCAATTCAATGTTTACAACATACATAACCCAAGCAATGTATTGATTAAAATAAAATTAACTTTATCAATGCCTAGCAAGAATCAAGCCCAATTCATACTATAAGTTAGTTCGTTGTATCATATATCATGACTCAACACTGAGGATAGGAACATGAAGGCCCCAAGACTCTTGATCCAGTCATAAACAAAATCAATGCCCCATAAAAGAGTATTCGAGAAAATGATAGACCCAACTATTAGTAATCACCAACAAGACTCTCATTCACAAACTCACTGCTCCATCCTTCTTAGTTCTTACCTTTCCCTATCCCTATCCTCTGTCCAGGTTCAGAGTAATGATTAAATAAATAACACAAAATGGAGTCAGCTAACAACAACAACAACAAAGCCTTGGTCCCAGTATTTTTGGGGTCGGCTATGAATCCTGAACAAAACTTGTCAAGATCGGCCACATGTATTCTTTTCCACAAAATGAAGTCAACAAACCCAACCCCAAAAAATAAATAAATAGACCTAGCAACACCCATTTCAGCTGGAATACATATGATTTACCAACTAGCAAGCCTGTCTAAAGACAAATAAGTTAGGTTGTTTTTATGTTTTTTTTATTATAAGAAGTTAGGTTGTTTTTATGTTTGAACAAATCTAGTACAATATACTATCAAAATATTCGAATAAAACACAAGTCATTTCCTCTATTCCTTTGACTGTGTTTAGAGTTCTCTTAAAATTTAAACAATGTGTATCTCTTTGCCCATAATATCACCTAAGCCACAAATCGATCGCTGATAGACCAGAATAGCAAGTGTCACCAAACCATTTTGCTTAAAATTCAAGCCATGTATCAAAAATTTCAAGAATATAAGCGTTAATTTCACTCATCTAATAAAAAATCATAAAGAAACCCCAAAAACAAAAACAAAATAACCCCAAACAAACAACAGTAATGGCTTCAAGGAATGTTTTATCGGAAATCTGAAAAATCAAAATGAAAGAGAAAAACAGAAAGTCGACATTAACAGAACTATAGAATATAGAGAGAGACAGAGAAACAGAGAGAGAGAGAGAGAGAGAGAGAGAGAGAGAGTACGGCTTCGGGTTTGCCGATGAGTTTGGCGACAGTGGAGGTGGCTTCGGAGAGGATTGAGGAGGTGTCGACGCCTTCAAGGCCAACGTTGGTCGAGATGTTCAGGCAAGGCATCTTTTCTCACTTTCTCTTTGTTTTTTCTCAGTTTCTCTCTCTGTCTCTCACTCTGTGACTCGTTCGCTCCCTGGTCTCTGTTTACAGTCTACTGCCAACAACCGCTAATATCAATCACAACCACAATGCATAAACAATCGATCCATTTTATAGTGAAAGTGAGAGCTTTGAGAGATATTATGTCCCCGTCACATTTGGGCCTGGAAATTTTCTTTTAACTCTATGCGGCCCACAGATGTTTCTTTTTGTTTTTTTTTTTTCTTTTTTGAGATTTTAGGGTAAATTTTTAGGCATTCACGGATCAAGACGCTGACGCAGTGCTCTATTCTCTAGGTTCATGATGTATTTCACTAATAAATTTATGGTAGGTTCGTTATGAATGTAAAAGAAAAAAAACATCATATCTTATTACACAAGATAATAATTATACAAGATTGAGATATTTTAAACTTCTTAAAATAACTCTATCACATGAATGACGTGTCGGGATTTCTGAGATATCTTATGGACAAAAAAATAGAATAGTCTAATAAAAAACTAAGACACCACATCCTTAATGAATGAAGTGTGACTATATACAGTCTATAGTAGTCCTTTTTGGCATATAGGTTATATATAGTTAATTAATGTTTTTACTTGGATGATTACATGTGAAGAGTTTGTTCCCATTTGTTGTCTTCTTTCTTGGGGTTTTTTTTTGGCAATGCAAGATAGAATTGAGGAGGACCACCCTTTTTTTATTTTTTTAATCAGAAAACTTTTTTTTTTTTTTTTTTTGATGAGTAATCAAAGAACTTGTTTCACTTCAAATTTTCTCTTGGAATACTATTGCAATGGACCTCCAATTAATTTACTTGTATAAAAAATGGAAAAAAGGACTGCAGTACTAGCCCAATACGGGTCACAATTAGCACATGAAAATTTGTCCGGCCTATTGTTTTTAGGCCACGCTTAGTCTAGCCTGGCCCACATCATGTAATCTCAGAGAGGTGCACAAATTATAGACGAAAAAGAAGGCCCACAGCTTGGATGAAATTATTTTTGATAAATTATCGATCGTTCAAAAATTGTTTTTTTTATATATATATAATGATTGATCCAAAAAAAAAAATCAAAAAGTTTAATCTATTAAAATATGATGAATTTAATAATTTAGTTTCAAAAACGATAGTCATTGACAGTCATTTCTCAGTCTCCAATCTGTGATTTTGGTATATATTAATATTGGTATTGTATAGATTTATTTTTTTTTATTTTTTTTGAGAAAGAGTATTGTATAGAATGTGAATTATATATTCAATGATGAATGGTTGATGTTAATTTTGTATAGGTTCAAACGTGTAACATAGTGCTTATCTGAATTGATGGTTTAAATATATACAATAATTGCAACACTTCAATATACAATGATCTCATGATTAAAACTTAACGGGTAATGTGTTCAATTTCCTACCTATACCAAAAACTGATTGGTGTCTTGACTCGAATGTGTAACGTAGTGCTTATCTAAATTGGTGGTTTAAATATATACAATAATTGCAACACTTCAATATACAATGATCTCCTAATTAAAACTTAACTGATAAATTGTTCAATCCCCCCCCCCCCCCCATTTAACAGAGACATTTCATCATTTTAGCTTATAAAATTTCTTATTGATATTATTGTAAAACAAATACATTAATGCATGGAGCCCAGCCATCATACAAGCAAGCCTGACTTATCTATAGAAAAATAATCATAACAAGCCACATAAAGTGACAAAATTCATAAACGGGTTGTAATCATAATGTCATTTTATATCATCACAAATTTGTCATAACTTGGAATAATTACGCCCAGCAGTTGTATCATAGACTTTGAGGAAAAATCGAGTCCTGGGAACAGACAGCTTGGACTGCAAAATTGTGCCAATGGTAGCAATTAGCTTCTTCTTCACATCTGAATTAATGCCTCCCATTGATACTATCTCAGCATACGCAGCTGGTGTTTTGTTCATTTCAAACGATATGGCCACCGATCCTTTTAGTATTACCATCACATACTGCCAAAAAGGAATAAAAGAATCTTAATTTTCTTGTGGTAGCAAAATGTATTACTTATTCGAAAATAATAATTAGAACAGTTAATGAACCAAACTATTCATAAACAACTCAAGTTCAGCTCGAAAAAAGACTTATTTCATGTTTGTTTGATTATCTAACAAACCAAACCCAAGTTCAAGTTTAGACTTGCCTATTAATCGAGCTAAACTTAAATATAATAATGTATTTGTGAAGAAACTCATAAACAAGAGGCACGATTTAACTATTTATGGTTTATTGATAATATAATCAGTCCATTCATAGTAAAAAAATCATCGATTTGTGAAGGGGTAAAAAAAATTTAGTCGTAGTTTTACTATATACAAAAAAAAATAATAATAAATTAATCAAGTAACTCATGAACAAGCTCAAGTTTGTTCAACAAAGAAACAAATCAAGCTTGAACATGTAATTTTGTTATATGGTGATGAGCTCAAGCTCAACTTGTGCTCAAAATAAAATTAATTAAAAAAAGCCAGAACTTTTAATACTTGACTTGTTTATAAATATATGGATTCTCAGGATCAGCCACATGGGTCTTTTAATTGGTATGATATTTTTTTATTATTTATATTAATTTTAATTTTCTTATCATTCTCAATCTTTTTTTTTTTCCCCTTAACTTCTAACTAAAAAAAAATCCTCATTTTTTTTTTTTACTTGTGCATTATATTTTAGCTAAAGAAAAAAAGAGTAAAAACAGACAATACAATGTAGCTTTCCTACCATGACTTTTAAGTAGAGTTGTGATATGTCTTTATGTTAGAACTCATTCCCTCCCCTCATGTGTATATGTGTTTGTTTCTCCAAAAAAAAAAAAAAATGTAGCTTTCTTATTTGAGAGTGACTCCAATTGCATGGTATATTATAAGACAAATTTTGCCCTAACTTGCAGGGCTATTGACATTTCAAATTTAAAGGTACACCTGCAAATTTTTCCATGTAAACGTGCAGTTCTCATTTGTTGACAGAGGATATTTGTAGTTATCCAATTGCCCTTTTTTAAAAGAGACTTAAAGTGGTCCGCACTTCTGCCATATGCATAACCCATCTTTTCTTTTAAAACTTATATAGTCGTCGTAGTTGTACACATATCATTTTCTTTGTTCAACTAATTTTTGGGGGGTTAAGTGCAAAAAAGGTAAAGATAAGACCCAATCTAATTTTACTATTAAACCCTAATAAGTAATAACTTATAAGAATGAATCCCCATGGTGTATTGTATACAACAATCTCACTTGGCAATGATAAGTTATAACTTACAAAGATTGTCAAAGATGTTTTTAACGCTCTGTTTGTTTTGATATTAGCATTTAAAAAAAATATATATATGAATCATTTTTTGAAAAAGCATTTTGTATAAAATTATATTATTTTTCTATATTTGATAGTAACCTTAAAATAGGTTAAAAAGAATTATCTTTTTATATATATTTTTAATTTAATTTTGCTTGAGGTGAAGTTGTTTTCCTTATTTAGTTTTGTGTAAGATAGAGTTATTTTATTTTAAAACAAAAAAAGTTACCAATTTTGTTTGAAACTAACAAATATAGAAAAAAGCGAAAAATTATCTTAACATAAAATTTTTCATTGAAAATGAGGAAAACTACTTGACATATGTATTTTGTAACTTACCCTTTACCTTTACAGCCTAACTCTTTGTTGTTTATGGTATGTATTTTCACCTTAATGCATATTGCCCAATTTTCATGGATTACCTTGAGTTGACCAATTATGACCAGCATCTAAATTACCTTAGCCAAGTATCCATTATAGTAATCAAAAAGCAAATTATCCAAGTTGCGCGCATGACAATGATATATTTAGTCACATGATTCTCTGTGTAATATACTAATATATTATAGGAGAGGGTATCCACTGTCCTCAATAGCTATTAGTAGATTATCAAAAATTAATAGCTATTAGTATTATTTATATATATATATATATATATATTCTTCCAAGGAACTAAGAGACAAGGAAACGTGAAGATATGTATGCAGTCACTTCCCCCATAACATAACAACTCATAATAAATAAATAAATTACAATAATGATAACAGCTAATATAAAAAAAGCTTATAAAGAAAACAACTACAACCACACAACAAAGAAGATATTAGAGATGCCCAGATAGTAAAATGTTTTTCGGGGAGAAGTAAAAGATTGAAAAAGAAAAAAAGATGAACAAGGAGGAGAAAGAAAAGCAAAAGATCATTTCTGCCATAGCAAGCACTCCTTGATATTCTATTTGCCTTTTTTTTCCCCCTAAACCAAGTTTTTGTCTGTTATGCTTGAATGAATTAAGGATTATCTTAGCAAAAATATATATAAGAAAACGAAGAATGAAATTAAGGAGTTCTTCTTAAAGTGAATATTGGATTAAAAATTTGAAGAAACTTGAATTACAGAGAGAGAGAGAGAAAGACCATACATTTTCTGGTTTTCCGATGATTGTAGAGACAGCCTTGGTGAGTTCAGAAAAGATGGGATCTGTGTCAACTCCATCTAGGCTAACGTTGGTAGAAATGTAAAGACAAGGCATCTTCCTCTTTATCTTTTGTATCAACAAGTGTGTGGAATGATCAAAATGACCAGAGGGGCTTTTGGATAGTTAATTAGATTCGTGCTTCTTAAAATGTTCCGCTAAGTCTGCCTTTTTATATACCGCAATGTCTTCGAGTCCATAAACTTGTTATCATACCCCTTCATCTTGTCACTTTCTCATTGGACACGTTTTTAAAGACACGGACGTACTCGTACAATTTTTCTTATATACAAAAATAAATAATAATAATAATAATAAGCTCCAATCATAGAGAGAGAGAGAATCACGGAGTATTAGCAAATTAAAAATATTTATAAACAAAATAAATAAATAAAAAGAGTGAGAGAGAGAGAAGAGTAGTATCTCGTGAGCTCGCTTTACAATTAATATCTTGACTCTATAGATTGGACTGTTCAAGAATTGTGGATCCCACAAATATGTGGGGCCATAGTTGTAGGTGGCCCACTCCCTAAAACATAGGGATAATGAATAGAGGTGTAAAAAGGATCCATTTTGTGGTTATGGCTTAGGGCTGTTTTTGGTTTTTGCATTTTCATTACTTATAATTCTGTTTCTATCATTTATAACTTAAAAATGGTGAGACCCATAGTTGAGAAGTGTGTTTGGTTTTTGTTTTCATCTCTCAATTCTCTGATTTTTTAGTGATAAGTTATGGAAACTGAAAACACATTTTAAGTGTTTCCAGTTTCCAATGGCATTTTCGTAATTAAACACACACTAAGGGACTCACAGTCAGAGCAACAACCGCAACTTTTGATTTTTTTTTTTCACTAGGTTCGGTGAGTTTAGGTGGTCTTCTTCTTCTTCTTCTTTTCGTTTCCCTTTCATGCTGGGTTTGGTCTTGTCTTCTTCATCTTGTTTTTTTTTTTCTTTCCTTTTCACATTGGGTTTCTAGGTTTGGTTGCATTTTTTTTTTTTTTCATTCCTTTTCACTGGGTTTCTGGGTTCTCTTCTTTTTTTTTTCTTCTTTTTCTTTCTTTCTTCACTTCTCATGATCTTTTCTCTAACACGCTAACACACAAACACAAACCCACAAACATGTTCATCCACACAATAAAAACCAGCCGATTTCAAAGACTCCATACTAATCCAAATCCACACAAAAATGACTAAACCCACAAACATGTTCTGTAGTTCTTTCTTTCTTCTTCTTCTTTTTTTTTTTTTTTTTGGTTTTTGTTCTTCATCACATAATATTTTTGGTCTTCACTGCACTCCATAACCGAGTAAGGATGGGTTTGGATTTGGATTTGGGGTTTCAAAATACAAACATGAATGGCTTTCAAAATACCCATTCCTTGAACATGAATGGGTCACGAATGGAGGAACAAGGGCGTCGGAACAGGGGCATCGGATCGGCTTTAAGCCTTGTTGGAAGTTACGAGGGGAGTTGGATCGGCTTTGATGAGGAGTAAGGACGTTGAGGGAGAGGTGTTGTGGGCTCAATTTTAGCGAGGACGAGGGAGGAAGAAACCAGCGATGAGTGGAGTAGAAATGGAGAAGAAATGTGATGGTAAAGTGAGGTTTCAACTGGTTAGTGGACTTAATAGGGCCGGGTAGGAGGTCAGGTGCACAAGTGAGGTTAGAGTGTGTGGGTCCCATTTTTTTGGCTTTTTTGGTTAAAACATAACTGAGTGATGGTGCCAAACGTGTGGAGTATAGGAAATTGGGGTATTTTAAGTGATGAATGATGAAAATTGAGTGATGAATGATGAGTGATGAGTGATGACAAAAAAAAAAAAAAAAAAAAAACCAAACAACCCTTTAAGTTTTGTTTGAATACCGCTTATTTGGTTGAAACTAAAAACTTATTACTGAAAATACTGTAGATAAAGGTAAAAGTTAGTTGGAATAGTACAGTGAGACCCATGAATAGTGCCAAAAAGTGCAGTGGAGCTCATAAATAATAATAAAAATAAACTGAATAGTGAAATAATTTATAATTTTAATCCACATCCAAACGCACACTTAGTGGTAGGAAACTTGTCACCGTCACACTTATGAATCTAAGAATTGTGAATTCGAGTAGTTGCATGCTGCATTATTGCTTGGGTGGCCCCATGCTCAAGTAGGTTGAGGGCTGTGAACATGCACTCAAGCTCTCTTTTCTCGATTAACAAAAAAAGAAGAAGATATCTTTGGTTGTCATCTTATAATAAATTAATTGTTATGGGCATATGAAAATGGACAAATATGTTTGGTTGTAAAATTAGAATTAATTAATTGTTATGTGCATGTGGAAGTGAACATATTATTTTTATTCCACCTACTAAGAAATATCTATTATAACCATTTTAGGGAGGATAACTATTTCTCAATTGAATGGATAACTTTTACTAAGTAATAAGTAATGAAGGCAACCAAATAGTCATTCCATTAGAGGATCCGTTACAACATATCGAGAGTGCCATAAAGACATCATGTGATTCACATAGCTTTCTAAAGTTATTTTTTATGCCAATGACATTAAGGTCAAATGATATTTCTTGGTATTTCCAAAAAAATATGTCCATAATTTGAATTTCCTTATATATACCCCTAAAAGAAAATGGAGTAATTACAAAAACTTACAAGTGATATAGTTGTAAATTGAAACTTTCTCTAGTCATGATAAGTCTATTGTTTGCACCAACTCTTTCAATATTGATACTTAACGTTTGACGAGTTTTATGGGTATTATATTTTTGTTGAACTATGCTATTTTGGGTTGAAGTGTATGCACTTCTTTTAGAGTGTAAAGAACTTATTTTTAGATCGATGTTAAATTTTTGCTGATTTATGTTATTTTGAATATGGGTTGAAGATTTGAAGTGTATGCATTATTTTCAAAGTGTAAAGAACTTATTTATGTCTGGATGTTATAGTTTATATTAAGCGGGTTGAACCCATCTTTTTCTCTCCTCTTACTAGGAGCGTTTCCTCTCACTAAAGGTGAGATTTCCTCTATTGCTTGGTAGTTTTCTCTACCCCACCATGATGAGACTTCCATATGGTTAGGTTTGGGGTTCCTCACTGTTTACTTTGTTTATTCTGTCCTTTGTTACTTGTAATGTCCACTATTAATTCACTGTTAATTTCTGCTAGTTATCTTTCCACTGTAAATTTCTCATAGTTTTCTTGCTCTTGTCCACTGTTAATTCCTTCTAGTTTTCTTGTTTATCTTTTCATTGTTAATTCCCTCTTCTTGTCTTGTTCTATTGTTTCTCTAGCTATTCTTTCTTTGTTATTGCCTTTTAGTGTTCTTGACAATCTGGTGTCTTTTCTAAGTCCATCATGGACTCGGATTTCATTGAACATCTACAAAGGTTTAATTTGAAGGAGGAAGAAGGTGAGGCTATTACTGTCTGTTCAAATCATCATGAGAAAATTCTTGAGGAATGTTCTCTTAGTCTCATTGGTCATTTCAACACGGCAAAACCCATCAACCTTCAGGCAGCAACAAATCTTTTAAGGGGTATATGGAAATTTGGTTAAGACTTGCAGATTACTGATGTGGGAGAAGGGCTTATTCAGTTCAAATTCTCTTTGGAAAGCCAACAAGTATGGGTTATGAATAATGGTCCATGGAGTTTCGATAACCACCTCTTACTACTCCAGCGATGGGAAAAGGGGATGATGGCTTTCTTTGTTAATTTCTTACACATTCCTATATAGGTGCAAGTATGGGGACTTCCTTTCGATCGTATAAATGAAGAGGCGGGTAGAGATATCGGTAGTGGAATTGGTCGAGTTGTTGTTGTTAATTGCAAGGCCATAACATCTGACCAAGCCCGTTTCCTCCGAATTCGAGTTGAGATGCCTTTGGAGAAACCAATCCGGAGAGGTGCACTAGTCATTAGTCCAAAAGGGGATCAAGTATGGGTTGCCTTTCAGTATGAACGCCTTTTGGGGCTCTGCTTCAATTGTGGATTTTTAGGACATGAATCAAAGGCTTGCACGAAGGAAAAGATCAGGGATGGTAGAGATAGTCCGTATGGTGATTGGCTGAGAGCAGGTTATTGTAAACCGAATGTTAATAATAATAGAAACAGACTACCTAGCCCACCAAGGAGAAACAGGAAGGAGAATGATGGTAATCGAGATACCTAACAGCCGCTGCAACCACCACATAATTCAGAACCAGGGACCTCACAAGATAACACTGATGACCATGCAACGGTTATAGAGAATATTGAGCAACAGGTAATTGCTTTCATGGGTATGTACGAGATTGAAGCCCAATTTCCTAATCCATCGGACAGTAGTTTTTTAAACCGTGATATCATGGATTTAAATTGTGAAAGTGGGATAGAGAAGGACCCTGAAATTATTGGAGATAGCCTGATTAGTGTACCTATCTTGTATGAGAAGCAAGGTTTGTTTGAAAATATGCCTCTTGCTAGTGAAGCCCTTGATGAGTTGGACTTAGTGTGCGTTTGGGTCCGGCTGATGCGTTTGCGTTTGCGTTTTTTTGTTCTTTTTTTTTTTTTTTTTTTTCCTGCTGCACGCGTTTTAGAGTGGACAGATTTCACTGTTCATGAACAGTGCATGAATAGTAGTCGAAATTATTGACTTTTCAGCCAATTTTCAGCACACCAGTGAGTCCCGTGCACTGTTCACGGGACCCACAAACTTCATTTTTTAGCAACTTTTCATTAAAAATGGGTCCCACGATACTATTTACACATTTAAAAATTATTTTGTTACAGTGTTTTTCAGTTTTCAGTTTTCAGTTTCAGCGGTATCCAAACGGACCCTTAAACTCCCTGTCACTTGATAAACAACAACAAGGTAAGCCACAAATATGTAAGTGGAGAAAAATTAAAAATCCTAAGGTTACGTCTAAGGCAGAAACGAAGCATGCTACCAATGGGGTGGGAAACAAGCGTAGAAAAAAGGTGGAACCCAGTGAAGACAAGAAATGTTCAAAGGTTTGGAATGATTCTTCAACAAGTACAATGGCGGAGGTTGAGATTCAGCCCCACCGAGCACAATGAATATCTTAAGCTGGAACTGTCGGGGGTTTGGGAACCTCTGTGCAGTCACTGTTCTCTCTCATTTGGTGAGGGAAAAAGCTCCCAAAATTTTGTTTCTCATGGAAACAAAACAAATAGTAGACGAGATGAGAAGAATTCAAGCTAACCTACAGTATCAATCGATGCTTGCAATCCCATGTATTTGGAGAGCCGGTGGTTTAGCTTGAATTAGGAAGCAAGAATTTGATCTACATGTTCAGACCTATTCCTTTAATCATATTGATGCACATGTTATGACTGATTCGAATTCACCATGGAGAATTATTGGCTTTTATGGCAGACCGGAGGAACATCGTAAACATGAATCTTGGGGATATTTGAGAAATCTGCACTGTAGAAGTTCATTACCATGGCTGTGTATTGGTGATTATAATGAGATTTTAACCTCTGCTGAGAAACAAGGGAGAATACCAAAGCCAAATCGATTAATGGAGGAATTTAGGACTGTTTTACTACAGTGTGGCTTAGTTGATCTTGGCTTCTATGGGAATATATTCACATGGCGGAATGGACGTCCGGGAGAAGCTTTTGTTCAAGAGAGGCTAGACAGAGCATGTGCTACAATCGAATGGAAAGCTTTGTTTCCACATAGCAAGGTTACACACCTTCAAGCATCATATTCTGACCATAACCCAATAATGCTCACAACCAATGTTGATACACAAGGGGCACACAGGAAAAAAATACCTAAGAGATTTGAAGAAAAGTGGGCAACGCATCTGGAATGTGAGGGAATTATTCATGAAGCTTGGAATTGTGCAATAACCACGGGTAGCCCAATGTACAGATCATTTTTAAAAAAAATTCAAAAAGTGCAGTATGTCTTTGGTGGGATGGAGTAGACAATTGGGAAACTCAAAGATAAAGATAGAAGAGAAAAAAATTGGAGTTAGAGAATCTTACATTGATGAATAATGCAGATAATCTTGAAGTTATCTAGAAAGTGAAGGATGAGATAAATGCTTTATTATTACAGGAGGAATTATTTTGGAGGCAGAGATCTAGATCAATTTGGTTACCCGCAGGGGATAAGAACACAAAGTATTTTCATCAGAGAGCAAGCCAGAGACATAGAAAAAATCACTTTAAGGTTTTTTAGATGACCAGGGCAGATGGTGCAATACCAAGGATGAGGTTGCAAGTGTGGCTAAAAAATACTTCAAAATTTTATTTACTTCTACTACTTCGACTAATCTGAATCTTGTTATGGACTCAGTTGATAGAGTGGTTACTCCTGATATGAACCAAAATGCTTCAACCGTATACACCTAATGAGGTAAAGCGGGCTCTTTTTCACATGCACCCCATCCAAATCACTCGGGCCAGATGGTATGTCTCCATTCTTTTTCCAAAAATATTGGCACATTGTAGGCAATGATGTAACTGATGCAGTGTTTTCTGTTTTGAATTCGGGTCATATGCTCCATAAGATGAATTACACACTTATTGTTCTAATACCCAAGAAGGATGATCCAAAAAATGTCTCTAACTATCGACTTATCAGTTTAGGCAATGTTGTATCTAGAATTGTCTCAAAAGTCTTAGCCAATCGGCTAAAACTTATCTTGCCTAATGAAATATCAGACTCACAAAGTGCTTTTGTTCCTAACCGGTTAATAACTGATAATACTTTTGAAGTATTACACAGGATGAGGAATAAAAGAATAGGGAAGATAGGGCAGATGGCAATTAAATTGGATATCAGTAAGGCGTATGATCGGGTTGAATGGGAATTCTTGAGACATTTTATGCTTAAATTGGGTATTGATGCTCGATGGGTGCAATTAGCAATGGAAACAATGACTATTACTTCTTATTTTGTGATTGTTAATGGAGAGCCTAAGGGATTTGTTACCCCTTCTAGGGGTATAAGACAAGGAGATCCACTATCCCCATACTTGTTCCTTTTATGTGCAGAAGGGCTCTCATCTTTGATTAGGAAGGCAGTGGCATCACAAAGCATTCATGGAATTTTATCATGTACAAGTGGGGTATGTATTTCTCACCTTCTTTTTGCAGATGATAGCTTTATTTTCTGTCATGTACAAAATGGGCTCTCATCTCCATGCATCAACTGTCACCTTCTTTTTGCAGATGATGCTCAAGATATATTCATGCTATTTAGGTGGTTGATGGACAACTTTCTCAACAGGGCAATTTGGAATGCTCGAAATAAATATTATTTTGAACATATTCAAATTCAACCCAAGTCCATTCTTGACGGAGCACTTGGTTTTTTACAGGAGTATCAACATTTGGTAGTTGCTCAATTAGCAATTGAATGTGATCTGATAGTTTCTGCATATCTGATGTGTTTCTGCATAGTGTTATTTTTCTGCATAATTATTTGTTTCTGCATAAACTGTTTTGTTTTTCTACATATTTGTTGCTTCTGCAGTATAGGTCCGGTAATGTTGTAATAGTTGTCCAACTCCTCTGCTTGTTTTATAGGTTTCTATGTATTGTTTTTGAATTCTGCAGAAGTTGCTTTCTGCATAATTCTGCATTATTGTTTTGTTGTTAGCAGAGGGTTAAATACCCCTATTTCTCTATGTAATGTTCTGGTGTAATGGTGTGGTCTATGCAGAAATAGTTGTTTTCCTGCATAATTGTTTTGCTGTTAGCAGAGGGTCAAAGGTTCCTGTTTTGTTTGCAGGGTTCTTATATACTCTTTGCATATTTTATCAAATAAAATTTATATCTTTTATCCAAAAATAAAAATAAAAATTAAGCAGGTTGAAATGGGTTGTGTCACATTCGTGTTAACCCAACACGACCTATTTATTAAGTATGTTAAGTGGGTCGAGTTGTGTCAACCTGCTTCATTAATAGGTTGGGTTCGGGTTGAAGAGTCACGACATGATTATTAAATGAGTTGGGTTTGGGTTGAGGTATTTAGTCGAATACCCCTACCTCGACACAACACATCACGAACCCGATACCTTAACCCGAATTGACACCCCCTAAATATATGTATGTATTACATGTCATGAAACTCTACTACACTTTATTGTAATTCAAAATTATCAAGATGATTCCAATGATATGAGTGAATGTTTTTTTTAATTAAGTTTGGATATTGGACCATCATATTACTATACTAGTAAGCAACATGTGCGATTCATGGAAAAGTTTAATAAAAAAATATGATTTTATATTTTTATCTAAAAGAATGATGTTTTTTGTCTTATCTTTTAATTAAAATAATACTTGAAAAAAATGAAAGTTATTAATACACATTTATTTGATTTGTATGTATATAAAATATTAAATATGAATTTTATAATTATGGTTGTTATTAATAGATACTTACTGTGATTGTATATTTAAATGGAATTTTAATAAATATATAAATATAATAATTATTAATTAATAGTTTTATATTATAATTGTGTTTTTATGTGTAACTATTTATTCTACTATTTAAACAAAATATGATATGGCAAGATTTCTGATTGAGGGTTTTTTTTTTTTTGGAAAAGAGTTGAAGCTTTAAATATAAAATAAATAAAATCAATTTATATATATATATATATATTAAGGCATTTTATCTAAACTTTTTATTGATGTGCAAAATTGCAAGGCTTTAAAAACTCATTTTGTAAAATTACTAAAATATTATGAGGTCAACCAAAAGTTAAATGTTTTTAAATTTATATACGTTATACTTAGAGATTACTAATTGACCTTAAAGTTGAAGAAAAAAAATTTTTAATTTTAATTTTTTTTAAATTAAAAATTGTTAAAAGATACTAAATAGCAACTACCATAAAACAGAATTAATATGCTCAAACCTTACTGTATCTTTAAAGTTTAAGAGAAGATAACTGGATGTAGGATAGCTTACGCTAATTGTCGAAAAATATCCACTCACCGAAAAGGCGAAAACGACTACAAAATTGCAATTTGCAAATTTCCAATCTAAAAGGCATAACTTGCGGTCCAGTTACCTCAACAAGCCGATTCCTTTGGTGGCCCTCGTCATGGACCACGCATTATTAATCATTTACATTGTGCCGTGGTAGTTAGCTTTCTAATGCATGAGAAAGTTTATACTTTATAGACACAATAAATTTGATTCAAGCTAGGTGACGTAGTAGATTGTTAATCGTAAGTAAAAAAAAAAAGAAAAAAAAAGAAGAGTAATGTTAGTGGTGGACTCAAATAAGAATTAGTAAAATTTTATCGAATATATAATGTTGCTATTGAAATTACGGTAATAACTAGCAACTTTTGTTAGCTTAAAACTTAGCTATAGTATATTGAGTTTTTAAATAAAATTCAAACACAATTGAATTTAATTGCCATTGAAAAATTAAATACTTTGATAAATCTAATATGATACACTTGAAAATTTATATTTAAGTTTTGCCTTTTCGGGCAATGTTGAGGGTAGAACAGAACCTTGTAGTTCTGTTTTGTTTTTTGGTTGGGTGTGAGTTGTGTGACAGGTGAGACAGAGACATTGTTTAGGTGGATGAAGTTATTTTCTGCATTGATTCGTTGAATTTGATCCACCATGGACCGATGAAAAAGTATTAAAGTTTTTTTTTGAGAAAGAAAAAGTATTAAAGTTGACGCGTCTAATTTGTATGTGGTTGTACTTTATTCTTAGTAAAGATTTTTTGCTTTCGTTTGTTCATAAAATATTTTCAGTTCATCAAAAACAAATGTGGTTTGCACTTTGGCCTATCCCACGTTAATTAATGCAGTTTAAGGGTGCGTTTGGATACTGCTTATTTTGCTGAAAACTGAAAACAATAAAAAAAAAATTTTGATTACTGTTCACATTCACAAAACACTATTCATTTGTCTTAATGCACTAGTCAAAAAAAAGAAGAAGAAGAAAACTCAAACCTGAGCAATGAAACACGAATCCAACGCGTGCTAAGTTTACTTTTCTTAGAAGGATTATCACAGGTACTTTTGTTGTACTATATTGTTGAACTCAACAAGCATTTCAAAAAAGTTTGGGATAATTTCAAAAAAGTTTGGGATAAGTTAAAAGAATCTTGTAATTTAGTGATATAGTTCAATTTTCACACTAACAAAGAATTTGGATTCAAATTCTCCTTTAAAGACAAAAAATGTGTAATCTATTTTAAAAGAGTCGATTAGGTAAAAAAAACAGCATGACAAAGAGATGTACAAAGGTTTTCAGTTCATTAAAAAAAAAAAATGTGGTTTGCACTTTGGCCTATCCCACATTAATTAATGCAGTTTAAGTTTACTTTTCTCAAAAGGATTATCACGGGTACTTTTGTTGTACTATATTGTTAAACTCAACAAGCATTTCAAAAAAGTTTGGGATAAGTTAAAGAATCTTGTAATTTAGTGATATGGTCAAATTTTTACAGTAACAAAGAATTTGGATTCAAATTCTCTTTTAAAGACAAAAAATGTGTAATCTATTTTAAAGGAGTCGATTAGGTAAAAAAAACAGCATGACAAAGAGATGTACAAAGGTGCAAAAATGCCCAACTTTTCACGTTCTTTGAATGTAAGTTTTTGGTTGTTTAACGATGGAAATTCTGTCCAAATCACTTGTTTAACGTTCTTGTCCGATGTGTTTTTAGTTTTTGGATTCTTTCCCTTTTTAGAGAAAGAGAATGTGCTTTAGCAACAACATCAATATGCGAGTTTGACACTATTCAATTCTATAAATAAAAAAGCTTTACCTTAAAAGTCTTATAATATAACTTAAATGGTTGAGACTTCCTAATGTTTTTAATGAAAACATCTAGAATTCAAACTCCCTTTCTATAAAAAAAAAAAAAAATTTAAAAAAAAGTCAAATATAATTTTTTTTTTTTTTTTGTTGGTAAACATGTCAAATATAATTTTGTGGTTATGGAAAAGAGCTCAAGTATAATTTTGAATATACACATAAGTAAAGTAGGTGGAGGTGGTTTGATTTGCTCTATGGGGCTATTTTTAGTGCCCTAAGAGCATTCGCAGTAGGCTTGCCATATGCCAAATGTAAGGAACATTTGGCAAGCAAGCCCAAAAAACGCCAGCAACGAGAAGGCCATATGCCAAAAGGCTAAATTTTTTTTGACATATAGCTACAATACCATCTTAAATGTAAGATGGTACTGTAGCTGAATGGTATAAAAAAAAAATAAAAAAAATTTAATACTTTTTAACACGGGAATTTCTCTCTCCTCTCTCATTATTTCTCTTCTTTTCTCTCTCTTCCTTCTCTCTTTCTCATTTGCTCTCTGCTCTCTTCAGACCCAAGCTCTCTCCGATGCCCCTCTCTCTTTGATAAGTTAGATATTTCTCTCTCCGATGACCCTCTTTCTCCGATAGTGATTCTAACGAGGTATCGGTGCTCTGATCCCTTTACCGATTCACTCAAGCCAGTCCGTTCAAGCCCCATTTAACTTTTCACTCCATCTCAAGCTCAGCCTCTCTCATGCCCAGCCTCTCTCACACAGCAACAAGGATGCCACAAGGTTGAGATCAGTGTGTGGTTTCGGTGTTTGGGCTTGATTTGTGATTTGATCAGCGTGGGTTTCGGTGGCGTGGGTTTGATTTGTGATTTGTTGTTGTGGGATTGTTTTGTGGTATTCTGTGGGTTTGTTTTATGGTGGCTGTGGGTTTGTTGGTGGTGGCTGTGTTGTGTTGGCGTTGGATTGTGTTTTTTTTTTTTTGGTTCAGCTACTGGGGTTTGTGGTTATGGCTAGTGGGCCGACGGTGGGGTGGGTGTCTGTGGCTCCATCGGAGTGGGTTTTGGGTCAATGGGTGGTGGCATGGGTTTGCTGATTGGGTTTTTTTTTTTTTTTTTTTTTTTTTTTTTTTTTTTTTTTTTTTTGACGGTAGATTATGGGTTGCTGGTGGTGGTGGTGTCAGGTGTGTGTAGTGCGGCGATGGTGGTGATTGTGGTTGTTGAACATAAATAAAGAGAGAGAAAGAATAAATAATGTGTTGTATTGTAAATGATTGTAATTGTGGGATATATTATTGTGGGGGGTATAAAACCGAGAAGCCCATGTCAATGTCCACGTTGGGCCCAAGGCCCTATCCGAGGAAGGATCCTCCTCGGCCAAAATCATAGCCGAGGACAAAGGGAGCGACTTGGTCCTGATGATGACACCCTGGGTCATTCCAACAAACAGGAAAAGTACTAGAACGACAAAGAACAAATGAAAGGCTGCCATTACTGCAATTAAGTACTCTACACCTGACAGAGCCATGCTTTTCAGCCTTTACAACCACTCCCAACCACTTTGGGTATGGGCGGATGGGATAAGTATCAACCCTATGAACCTCAACCTACACATGGACATTGAAGGGAGAGTAGAAACTAGTATAAAAGAAGGGAGAGGCAATCCAGAAAAAGGGGACTCCCCCGAAGCCCAAGAGCAGGAGTCACCTAAACTACACCAAAGAGAAAATCTCCTTGAATAAGCTCATATTCATCTCTGCGCAACCGCCAAGACCACCATGACTAACAATTGCCCGCCCGCTAAGGCCTAACTTTTCAGCCCACTCTCTATAAATTTATTGTGTGGACCGTCAACATTGAGCCCAGTCCAGTTTTGGAACCAACACATTTTCAGTCCTTACAATTATTTTATTGTGTAGAAATATTATTTTAATGAGTAGAATAGGAAAATAAAAGTTGGGATGCTGAGTATATTGTAAAATGGTATGGTATAATTGATAAAACAGTTTTTTGAGACGGTAAAATAAGATGAAATATGGCATCCGGATGGAGATGCTCTAATGACAGACAAAGCCCATCAATCTGCCTCACTCTACAGTCTACACAACTTTTACATTTCATTATTTGAATGCTAAAACAATTAATGCTCATTGGGTCATTAAAAGGAATTCGAATCCTTTTATAGTTTTATTTAATAGGAAAAAGGATGTCCAATTGTTGATGTCATTTTCTGTGCATTTAAAAAACCCATCATACTTTAGCAAAATTTTTTAAAAAAAAAAAAATCGACCTAATAATTTAGTTGCTTCCCCACTACTGCAGTAGCAATATTATACCCGCCACTTCAGGTTAGTCATCTCTCAATTTGAATGGAAATTTACGACAACAATGGCTGTTCCCATCTTCTTATGCCTGACCCACTGTCCACCAGTTGTCTGACAGGGACGTCCTTCTTCCACATTCACCTCAAAGGCTCAAAGGTGTGATCACCAATGCTCAATGTGTGAACAAAAAGGAAAAAGGGAAAATGAAATTTTGATTTGTGTTTTCTTTTCCTCACCTAATTCCTTACTTTATGTTTATTTTTCCCCTCCACTTTTTTTCTTAAAATAAGGATGGTAACGGAGCAAGATAGGGGCAATTAGGAGTTACCATCTCAATCCAATTTCCTATTAAAAAGAAAATGATCTTCTCTATTTGAAATGGTTCAATTTCATAGTTTAATTTAAATTTTACACATTTGAAAGTATGCATAGTTATACACAACCATATTAATTAAAATTTTCAAATGACATGATAGTCTGTCCATATACTGTTAAATCCAAAAAATAAAACCATAGCTATGAAATTGATGAAATAGATAGAACTTGAAATGGAGAGGATCTTATTCCTGCTTTAAGGCAGGGAATACCAGCCCTAGGTAGGATGGGAGCAGGACAAGTTTGAAGTATTTTTCCATTCTTAATGAGGTGACTTTAACATTAATGTAAGTATAAATGAAAGTGAAAGTGAAATGACGTTCATTAAATTGCAAAAAAGAGAAGGGAAAAAAAGTAATTTTTTTTTTTTTTTTGAGAATAAAAGGTTGATAATAAAATATGTAAAAAAAAAAAAAAAAAATTATTAAGATGTGTACAAGGCAAGCAAAACCTCTTGAGGAACACTCAATGACCCCTCGTAATCTTTTAGGCATGATTTAGTAGTGGATAGAGAATTTTTACCCCCTTTTTTTAGCTGGAAAAAATAATTTTACTATAAAAATTTTGCTTTTCATGAATATGAATGCGCATATAGTGTTACGTTTTAAAAAATTGTGTATCTTCTTTCTAAATGAGATTTTAAATAATGTTGCACCATATACACCTTGGATTCGTGAAAAAAATTGAAACAATTTTTGGCAAAAATATTATTTTACACACGTTAAGTTTATTGTCGTTTTTTAATAAGTATATTCACTGTGAAAGCTTGCAATTTACACCAATGAATATTACAGATATATCAATGTGTCCTTCATGTAAATAATCAGTCATAATTTTGTTGTTAAACCACAAAAAAAAATATAAAAAATAAAAGAACGATTTCATTTCAAACGAAAAATAATAAAAACGTGATGGACTAGGACAAAAGGAGTACATCGACATAATTATAATAGTTGAATGAGTAAATTCTAATTTTTGAAAGTATGAGACCCGGTTTAAAAGTAACATCAGATTTTATTTTATTTTATTTTTTTGAGAGATAAGTAACCTCAGATTTAGATGGTGTAAATTAATTTTAAGATTAATTTTATTCATTATGAAACAAACATTATCCATTTCAGGACATCAATCATGAAGGAAATAAAAGTTTACAAAATATAATAATATATCCAATGGATTATAATTTAAATTTGGCCCTTGGATTATTAATTAAGCAATTAACCAATTGACATTATGATTATGGAATATGGATGGCTTTTCCTTATCCCGTGGGGAGGTCTAAGCCAACCATTCCAAATGGGATAGGAATAATATCTTCCCTCATGTGATGAATGAGTGGGGCAAGAACAAGGCAGAATAAGCTAATCGGAGCGTAGGACAAGGCTAGATTTTAGTCATTTATTTGTATTTGGTTGAGAAGAAAAAAGGAAGATAGAAAAGAAAGTTTGTATAAATTTACTCATATAGCTCTATTAGATTTTTTTATTTTAAATACACATTAATTTTTTTATTAAAAAATTATGCATGTATGACACTTCATTGTTTTTTTTTGTTTTTTTTGTTTTTAATTTTTTTTAAGTGCAAGAAATCAAAACAAATTAGGAAAAAAAAAGGATGAAAAAAAGAGAGAGGAGAAGATGAACACCCAAAAAAAAAAAAAAGATTGTTGGCTAAGGGACAAAGGAAAGTTACAAGAGCCATATAAGGCCAGGTTGCAAGGGGGACAATTCTAAAAAAAATAGAAGAAGAAGAAGAAAAAATAGGAAGAAAAGCCAAAAAGAAACTGACATGATCGTTGCACAAGAAAAATTTGTTCACACGGGAAGTCCTATGTTTTCACTCCAATTTTCTTCCAATTTTAGGGAGATTATATTTTGGTGGGTTCAGAAGGAAAACACTTAGGCCCACTAGTTTTCTCTCCCTTTCTCTTTTAACGAAACACACAAAATTATCATTTTTTCTCCACTTGACATTATGATTATGGAATATGGATGGCTTTTCCTTATCCCGTGGGGAGGTCTAAGCCAACCGTTTCAAATGGGATAGGAATAATATCTTCCCCGATGTGATGAATGAGTGGGGCAAGAACAAGGCAGAATAAGCTAATCGGAGGGTAGGACAAGACTAGATTTTAGTCATTTATTTGTGTTTGGCTGAGAAGAAAAAAAGAAGATAGAAAATAAATTTTGTATAAATTTACTCATATAGGCCCTATTAGATTTTTTTTTTTTTTTTTTTTTTAAGTACAAGAAATCAAAACAAATTAGGGAAAATAAAAGGAGAAGGTGAACACACAAAAAAAAAAAAAAAAAAGATTGTTGCCCAAAGGACAAAGGAAATTGACAAGAGTCGTACAAGGCCAGGTTGAAGGGGGACAATTTTGAAAAAATAGAAGAAGAAGAAAAAATAGGAAGAAAAGCCAAAAAGAAATTGACATGATCATTGCACAAGAAAAATTTGTTCACATGAGAAGTCCTATGTTTTTCACTTCAATTTTCTTCCAATTTTAGGGAGATTATATTTTGGTGGGTTCAGAAGGAAAACACTTAGGCCCACTAATTTTCTCTCCCTTTCTCTTTTAACGAAACACACAAAATTATCATTTTTTCTCCACTTTTCTCTCTCTCTTTTCAGTTTCCTTAAAATTCACCCAGCCAAATGGAATCTTAGGTTTTCAATTGTCTTTCACACATTTGTTACTCCTTGTGTGGGGCTTTATTTATTTTTGTCTTTATTTTTTACTTTTGTGCTAGGATTTTCCAATTAAGCACAAGCTCTTTTGAATGAAAGGACATCACTAGTTCAATACACGGGATTGGGGCTTCACGCCCAAATGAGCTGTTAAATTAGAGGCGAAAATACTATTTTAGTTTTTACATTTTTAGGTTACTGTTAATTTGATCTCTATATCTTATTAGTAGCCAATTTAATCAATTTTATTTTCAATTTGCAATCAATTTGCAACTAATTTTTGTTAGTGAATTGACGATAGAGACCAAATGTTGATATTTGATAATAACATATACCAAATTGATTGTTACTAAAGTTTAAGGACCAAATTGACAGTGATCTCAAAATATAGGAACCAAAATGATTTTTTCGCTTAATTATATCATTCATTTTAGCAAAACAACAATACTTCCTAAGCATAAAATGCTTAAAAGCAATAGCGTATTGACTCTTTCTAACATTGTCCATTAAGCTCCCAAACAAATCAACACGCGTTTATGGCCACTAACCCATATGGTCTTATTGGAACTATGCTTCCCCCAAATTGAATCCTAAAATTTCCTTAATTTTTTATCTAAAACTAAGACACGTGATATTTAAAAATTAAATAAATACCACCACATTGCACATTTAACAAACAATTGGAGGAAGTTAAAGGATTAACTGGGGGAGAATCATGTCCCATAAAAGTTCTGGTCCTTCTGGATTCTTGATTTGGAGTGACTGAAGGAAAGTGGGTTGGTGGGAATGGGAACATGAATTTGAGTTCGGCAACAACATGACAGTGATGCAACACAATATGTGTTCGATAATATCATAATAGGCAGGTTTAGAGGGTGTGGAACCCGCCACTCAGCATGCGATTCGTGCTTTCCATAATCTTCTGTTAATTTACTCCACCTTTTAGTACTTTAATGGCTTTAATGCTCAATCCTCCCCGAATCCCTCTAAAGAGCATCATTTTTTTTAATGCTGAAGCTGCTTTCCAACTACCATAATTAGCAATAGTCCTTCTTCCCAATAATTTTGAAGAGTAAAGTCTACTTGCACTTCTTCTCACCAAAAAAAAAAAATAATAATAAATAAATAAATCAAATCAAATAAAAAAAAGTATACTTATACCATTATATCTTAAAAAATGTAAAATTTTAAAAAGTTGTACATAAACAAAATAAGGGTAAATTACAACTTACGTACCTATGGTTTGATTGAAATTTAAATTATCTACCTGTGGTTTGAAATTTGACACTTTACCCACTTGAAGTTTGACCAAAATTTAAGTTGCTTACTTGTAGTTTGAAATCCCATGATGCAAGTGTTCCGCTAAATTTTGTTTTTATCTTATTTGATCTTGTATTTTTATGTTTTTTTGTGTTTTTGGAGGAGAGATATAAAAGTGGATCAAAATTACATATTTTGCCATGTTTTTAACAGAAGTGGGTTACGAAACTCTAACTAAGCCAACCTCAAGTGGATAAAGTGTCAAATTTCAAACCAAAGGTAGGCAACTTAAATTTTGGTCAAACCGTAGATGGGTAAGTTATAATTTGACCACAAAATAAAGTAAATATTAAACAAAATAGCTAGTGACAAACATACATACAACCATGCTAACTCGTTGGTCTATGTAAGAAGTTGCATTGTCTTGGGTCACTCAAGTTAACTTCCATTCCAGTAGAGTGAGCTTTTTCACTAGTATAAATGGGAGAGGCATTTGAGCTTAAGGATCACCTCATCCTGCACTTATAACTATCAGTTTTTCATATTCAAAACCCATCTTATCATCTTCTTCACCTAAATAATTAAGAGCATTACCAAAAGCCTTTGTTTTCAGTCAATTAGTAGGATCACCTGCTTGAAGTAACTCCTGCTTGTAGCATGAGAATTGTACTAATCAATTATCAAACCCCATAAGCATGCATCACTCAAAGTCATGTCCCCATTCTCTAAGATACTATCATCCTCACATTGTCTTCAACTATAGTTTCACCCTCGTTTTATCATTTTGTTGTATGTTGGATTTAAATATTGACTTTTTTGCTACTCTACTATTGTCTGGGTTACTTTTCCTGCTTAATTACACTTCATAATTTTGTCAATTATATTAAACATGAGTTTCATGACATGTCGTGAATCTTGCTTTTAGTATTATTAAACTGCATGCTCGAGCTACTAAATTAGTCTATCTAAGTTGCACTCAACCTGTCAATTCTTGTATTAGTGTTTCAATTAAAGCCTAATAGATTTAATCATCTAATGTTCACATGGTTTATGCTACATCATTAGTAATATTGAAAGTGCTATTATTACCATAAGCACATCATCATTAGGGTGTCAATGTTTGACCCAACCCGCAAATATGACACGAACACGACACAAGTTTTTGTAGATTAGGGTTGGGCCTTAGTGGGTTTGGATTATAAACACGTTGACCCAAAAGTGACACAATAAGAAACGTGTTATAAGCGGGCCAACCCGCGTAACCTGTAATAGACATGTTTGACACGCCAATTTATTTGTGTCAACTCGAAATGACTCATTTAACACAACCTGTTTAACTCGTATAACAGATAAATATTCATTTTATTTAAATTTGTTAAATTCCTTTTATATCAAACCTATATTTTAAACTTAAAAAGAAAAGTGAGTAATTACAAAAACTTACAAGTGATAAATTGAAAATTGAAACTTTTAGTCACGATCAGTTTATTGTTTGCACCAACTCTTTCGATATTAATACTTAGCATTTGGCGAGTGGATGTTATATTTTTGTTGAACTATGTTATTTTGAATTTTGGTTGAACTGTATGCACTTATTTTGAAGTGTAAAGAACTTATTTCTAGATAGATGTTATATTTTTGTTAAACTATGTTATTTTGAATGTGGGTTGAAAACTTAAAGTATATGCATTACTTTCAAGATGTGAAGAACTTATTTCTATATGAATGTTATATTTAATATTAAGTGAGTTGAAATGGGTTGTGTTACATTCATGTCAACCCAACAAAGTCCATTTTATAAGCGTGTCAAGTGGGTCGGATCGTGTCAACCCGCTTTATTAACAGGTTGGGTTAAGGTTGAAGAGTCATGACATGATTATTAAATGGGTTGGGTTCGGGTTGAGGCATTTAATCGAATACCCCTACCTCAACACAACACGAACTCGAGACGCTAACCCAAATTGACACCCCTAATCATCATTAGTATTATTGTTGCTATATTTTTGTTAAGCCACATCAATATAGCATTTCAATCCATTTGGTCTAATTTAGTCCATTTAGTCTGTTTAGGTACATTCAGTCCACTTCTATCCATATCGGTCTATTTTGGTCTAATTCCATCTACTTTGGTCCATTTTAGTCCATTTCAAGCAACTTTGATCTAATTTGGTCCACTTTAGTCCATTCACCCTATTTCGGTCTACTTTGATCCATTTATTCAATTTCAATCCACTTTAGTCTATTTAGTCATAACATTTGTATTCATTTACATTCATAACACTTTTTGGATTTCCAATATTTTTGAATTGGGAAAAAATCTTATTTATTTATAGTGCATAGGAAAATTCTTGTGCATCGCTCATATTAACAACTATTTCAAATAGAAACCGAAATAAGTTTAGTCTTTGACTAATGTTAGGGGCAATTAAAATTTACAAACTGTTAGCTTTGAAATACAAATTGATGAGATATCAACCACACAAGTTCACAGTCAATTTGTAAATCTTTCGCAACAAAGAGCCCATTTGGTAATGTTGTTTTAGTAACGTTGTTTAAGTGTTGTGAAAATACGTGTAGGTGAAAAAGTGTTGTGGAAATACATGTTGTATTGTTTAGGGTACGTTTGGTACATTGAATGAGAATTACGACATGAATTGTAATTTTTATTACCAGT
Organism: Quercus tomentella; assembly: GCA_028535165.1. Taxonomy (NCBI): domain Eukaryota; kingdom Viridiplantae; phylum Streptophyta; class Magnoliopsida; order Fagales; family Fagaceae; genus Quercus; species Quercus tomentella. Next base: position 16,017,928 of record JAPQVY010000012.1, read on the forward strand.
AATAAAGTGTGTTATAATGTAATAACTAAACATATTCATTAGTTTGGTTGTGAGTTATAATATTAGAACGAAACTTAACATTTATTTTAGGAAATATCTTACTCATACAATTATTCTCCTTAAAAATTGTTATTTTTAAATTTAAGAGAGATATGTGTTATTTTTTATGATTTTTTATTTTTATACTTGTTAGATGTATATAGAAAGTTTGTTTATTTGAAAATATATTAAGTTTTGAAATTATTACACTTACTAAGGAATAGCTAATACAACCTTTTAAAGAGGAATAATTATTCCTCATTTTAAAGAATAGCTATTCATAAGGAATGACTATTCATTGTAATAAAAACATAATCAAACTAAAGAATAACTAAATCATAGGAATAACTATTACATTACAACACCTATTACAGTCTACCAAACATGCCCTTAAACAACAAAAATTGTTGTTTAAATAACGTTACCAAACCGGTACAAAATTTGCATTTTGTTGTACTACCTTTACATAACTCAGGTGAGCAAGCTACTCACTAAACGACTTGTAGCATAGCTGTTTTATTTGTGAGTTGTGACTATTGTTCGCGCTTAAACTCTACCAAGCAGTAGCATATATTTTCAGTTTCAGTTTCAATTTTCAAACCAAAACTCCAGAGCCTCTCTCTCTCTCTCTCAATGGAAGAACTCGTACCGAGCTCGTCTGAACCTCTCTCTCCTCAAACCCTAGCTTCCTTCAGATCCTTCATCATAAACCCCTCCACTCCTCAATCCAAAATCTCCTCCATCTTCGAAACCCTAACTCGCTCTCTCCAACTCACTCCCGACTCACTCGTTCTCAACCTCCTCTCCGAACTCGCTTCCCGCCACTTCAACCTCTCGCACCTCGTCTTCGACTCGGTCCGTTCCAACTCGCTCCTCTCCTCCGAGTCGACTCGCCTCGCCGCGGAGTCACTCGACGCGCTCGCCTCGATATCAAACACCGATCCGACACTGTCCTCCGCCATTGATGAGCTCGACGATCGGTTATTTGTTTCCCTCTGCTTCGGTCCCTCCGTGTCCGTACGATCGTGGCTTCTCAGAAATGCAGAGAGGTTCAGAATTAGTCCGTATTTGTTGCTTACTCTGTTTCTAGGGTTTACTAAGGATCCGTACCCTTACGTGAGGAAAATCGCTCTGGATGGACTCGTCGGTGTGAGCAAGTCCGGTATAATCGAAGATCGCAGTATGATCAACGGTTGTTATTGCCGTGCAATTGAGCTTCTCGGTGATATGGAAGATCAAGTGAGATCAGCTGCGATTCGTGCGGTGAGATATTAGTCACTGAATACTCTATGTTTTGATTTATTTGCTTAATTTCTTCATTGAAATTTGTGTATACTGCAATTTTGTTTTGCTTGAAATGTGAGTTGGTTTTGTGTTCAATGAAATTTGAATTAGTTATGGTCTTTGAATAGGCATTTTGATATTACTAATTAAAAATGCTCTCAATTTGAACTATTGTTATGGCACATTTTGGAGTTGTACAAATTGATTGAAATTTACCATGTATTAATGTTTTATCTAACAGTTAATGCTTGGGTACTATTTGAGTTACACTGAGATTATTTAGGATTTTGTATATGGTGAACTAGTTGAAATTTTTGGTTTATTAGCTCATATTATAGGTAAAAGGAAGCAGTATTCTTTTGAGTTTAACCAATGAGAACTAGAGCGCAAGGCTTATTTGTTATTTGTTGAATGGGATTGGTGAAATGGTTGGTTTTTTTACATTGTAATATGTAAGACTTGTGGATGAGTTTAATGCTAATGGATTTTTTCTACGTTGTTGATCCAGGTCAGTGCTTGGGGTCTGATACTTATAGCATCCAACCCAGAGACAAAACTGTACTGGTCGGATGACTTATTTGTCAAGGTATTGATAAAGATTTTTGTTTGTATAATTTATATTATGTTGCACATTTCTGTAATGCAATACATTTGATCGTGTTATTGTTCCTGATGTATCAACGTGTAAATGCTTATGTAACTTTGTTGTAAGTAATTATGTTTTGTGGGATTACTTAACTGTCTTTGTTCATGGTGCTGCAGTAGTTTTATTGTTGCATCTTAAACAAATAGGACTTAATGGTTTACTAATTTGGTTTTCTCAAGATAGATCAATTTGCAATTCCAGCCCATCAAGTAACCTTGTAAAAATTTGAAGAAACAAAGTCTACTTGTGTTGAGGCAGGTAGACAGGAAGGAACTGTCCATGGTGCTTATGTAACCTGACCCCATTTTATCGCATAGGTGCTTGAGTTTTGTCTTAGGCATCTCATGAGTTTAACTGTATTGCATGATAGATGCTCTTTCTGTCTCTTCTTTCTTAGATTTCTTAATAACTATCCACACCCTTGCAATTTTGATAGTTGCACTAACCTGATTGAGTCAAATTTTATCTAGGAGATCTTCACGGAAATAAATCGCACCCTTACCTTCCATCGGGTGAATGGTAGGACATCCCCTTCCTGTCATCTTGTCTCAATGTGAGTGTTCTTTTGTCCAATTATTGAAGCATTCTGTGGAGTTCTTACCATGATATCCCATGCATTGTGTATGCTTGCAGCTCTGTTCTATGGGACGTGATATGAGCATGGAGGTCCGGGTTGAAGCTTTTGATGCCCTTGGGAAGATAAATGTGGTATCTGAGGATATTCTTTTGCAAACCTTATCTAAGAGAGTCCTAGCGATCACAAAGGAAAAGAGATCCCTTGGGCAGTGCCCTGCCGAACAATTTGAAATATTGGCATCCAATGTAGCTGGAGTTTTGGTGCATGGGCTTGAGGATGAATTCTATGAGGTAACTTTTGTTGCCTGAGTTGTTGCACTCTACTCTTTCTCTTATGTAGAACTGTGGATGTAGTGTTGATATAGGGGCATCTTTTTTATTTTTTAATCAATATAACCTCAGACCCTATCTTCCTTCTATAGATGCTTTTGTTGCCACTTGCCATGCTATTATGATTTGTGACACCGTTGTCATATGTGTGTGTGTGTTTTTGTAATAAATTGATTTTGTTGCCAATGTGCACTCTGATTGGGTTGGATTCTTCTTTTTACATTTTGTGCAATTATTCTCACCATATGAATATATCTTTTTTTAAGTAGATAGTGGGGGAGAATACATCTGTTTTTTAGATACATTACTTTCGAAACCATGAGATGATTTCCAGAGATCTTGTTTAAATTTTCTGTTCAATATGGATTAGATCCACTTTCTCTTATGAGTTTTCTTTTGTTATGCTGCTGTTTGTGCTAAATCTGAAGGTTAGAAAGTCTGCCTGTCATTCCTTGCGCACACTTACCATCATCTCTGCTGAGTTTGCTGGTGAAGCATTAAACTTGTTAATGGATGTACTAAATGATGATTCAATGTTTGTCCGGTTAGAAGCTTTGGAAACTATGCTGCATATGGCAACCTATGGCCATCTAAAGGTGCAAGGAACACACATGCACATGGTGAATTTCTGATCCTTCAGGAGATCCCTGATTAGATTTCCAATTATACTCGTATACTATTCTGATCATGTGCATAATGTTGATGTTGCAGTTTCTTGGCACTCTACTGGACAGTAATACGCTCATAAGATCTGCTACTAGGAAAATACTTAAACTGGTGAAGCTGCCAAATATAGAATTGTTTAGATTATCTTTTGATAGCCTCATTGAAAATTTGGAAAAACATCCACAGGTTTGCTTTGCTGGACTCGTCAAACTTCCGTTTTTTCCCCATTCCCTTTTCTGTTATCTCTTGACTGATTCATATCACTTCTTCACAGGATGAAGCTGACATATTCTCTGTTTTGTTTCACACTGGTTGTAATCATGGGAAATTTGTTGTCTCCACTATCAATGAGTCTTCAGAGGAGGTTAGCATTGTTTTGAATCTTCTTCTGCTGTATTTGTTATCTAGATATTCATGACCATCTGTGCCCCAAGTGGGGTTTTATTTTTATTATTATTATTTTTTTTGGGGTGGGGGGGGGGGGGGAGCAGGTGTCTGAACTAAAAACTTAATCATTATCTGGCAAAGTATTTAAAAAAACACAGCAATTTTTATCATGTTATACTTTTCCATGCTAAATACTACTGAAAAGTCCTCTCAGTCAGGCCATTGTTATGTCTTATTGGGTTTGAAGTGTGGTATACAACATATTCCATTATTTTTTTTAGTAAAATATGAAAAAATAAGTTAGATAAAGATGGCATTAAACAGCAATGGAAGTAAAACCTAGAATCACAGTTCAAATCTTTCTAGTTTGATCTCGCATTCTTTTTATTATCATTTCTGTTTTTCAATTTTGTTTCTATTCATCAATGGTATGAATTTCTTTCTCAAATGTGTCCTTTTTTTTGGGGGGTAAACCCCTTTTTAGCTCAGCTGCAGACTTTGGTATCTATGAGATAAATTTATTGATTTTTTAATCATAATCTTTCCTTTTACTTCAGATAGATCGAGCTTCTGAAGGTAAGTTGGGCTTTGATAGCGCAAGGGTGGCTGCATTACTAGTTCTGGCCATTTCAGCTCCACTCTCACATGGAGAGCATGTTTGCAGTATCCCACCTAGAATATTTTCTTATGCTGTTACATTGCTAGGAAGGATCTCTCGTGCTTTAACTGATATTATGGATCAAAATGCCCTTTTGGCTTACTTGTCTCAATGCAGTATATCAACAACATTCTCTGCCACAGAGTTAAACATCAGAAGGGGGGAGCCATGCTTACCTGTAGCTAATATTGAGATTCCAAATGACACTAGCAATAAGATTGATGGTTCTACTAGGACATCATTGCAGCAAGAAAAAGATGGGGCTTCCAAACTTCAGTCTTGGACATTGAGGGAGCCGTTGGAATTAGCAGCTCCACTGGGAGGATTCCAGGTCGAGGTTCGTGATGAAGTAATGAAGCCCATAAATCTTATCCTTGCAAAGGTCAAAGATATTTGGCCATCAATACATTCAGGGTTCACCAACGAAGTACTAAGGACTCTGAGGTTGTAATATTGTATTACTTTCTGTTGAAATGTTTTCTGGTTATACATAGGGGTGTTAACATGTTTTATCTTCATGCATGGGGTAGTGCTTTATATATGGGTCCTAAGTCTTAAACCCTGCTTTTAAAATTTTGCTTAGCCTTCTGTATTTTTAGCTGTATATCATTTTAAGTCTGTCTGGGGAGACATGGGAGGTTCTCAGCTTTAGAGGTGGATCAATCTGTTGTTATATTGCCCTAAGCTTAGGGTGCTTAATTAAGAAAGAGACATTGGCTGGTTCATGGGATTGAGTGACATCTGTCTTCTCAGGGTGGGTCTTGCATGATTAACCTTCTGAATTATGTACGTGGATATGATTTTAAAAAATTTTGAATGGCCAAAAAATTTAAAATGTTTGATATCATGCTCCTTTTCCCATGCATGTCCTTGATTGCCAGATTTGTTTACAACTTTACAATATAAGATCCTTTTTCCCACCCTTTAATGCAGGAATTTCAAGGAAGAATTGGCAACATTCACCTCAGACTCAGTTGGGACTATTGGTGCTGTAGCATTTACATTACAATATCTCCAGGTAATTAAGCAGCTTGCAAAGGTATGGGAACACTTCCTGCCTGCAAAAAAGCTTTGTTCTTCTGGATTGGGAGAACTGGACCTTATATTGGGAAAACTAGACATGAGGCTTAGAGAACTGAGAAGTAGGTTTACTGGGTTGTCTATGGAACAGGAGTTGCAAATCTTGGAGCTGGTACTTCTGACCTGTACTCTCAGGTTGTGTAAAGTTGAAATCTGCTGCCATTTTGCTACTTTGAAAAAGCTATCTACTACAGTGTCACGTGTTGAATCCATCCTCAAATCAGCAAATATTGAACCAACCATTTTCATTAGTGAGGTTGGAAAATTGCTCTGCCTAAATGAAATGTCTAGTAGTGAAGCTTCCTGCAATCCATTTATGTTCAAGGAATTGCTTAAACATTTCTCCCTTTCACAGTTTGTGCTTTGCGGAAGACTAAATCAGATAAAGGCAGAACTGACTATTCCTGATAATGACTCTGAAAATCCTCTTCCTTTTGTTTCACGACTACCTGTTGGTATACCATGTGACATTACTCTTCATAATACATCAAATGAGAATAAATTGTGGCTGAGAATGAGTATGGATGATGAGTCAACTCAGTTTGTCTTTTTGGATTTGAACCTCTTTGGAAGCAGTGATGAGGTAAGGAAATTCACATATGTTGCGCCCTTTTACAAAACCCCCAATGCAATTTCTTTCACGTTGAGGGTCTGTATGGGTATGGAGTGCTTGTTTGAGGATGTTCTGTCTGTCAAAAAATTCGGGGGTCCAGAATGTGAGCTAACATATCTTTGCCAAGAAAGGGAAGTTCATCTCTCCATGATCAGTGAACACTGAATGGTTAATTTTATCTTGCCATGGCAATTCAAAGCATTATTTCTCTCTCAATCTAAGCTATCAGCTATCTAAGAATCATTGGATCAAATGACGGTAGACCTTATGGTCATTTCACTCATCTGGAAGGCCTGAGAAAGATATTCATCTTGCTTAAGGGTCTAGACCAGCTTTATATGGAATAAGGTTAGGCTTATTTTTAACTGGAGATGAGTCATTGATTTTCAAGTACTGGAGAATGGTTGATTTTTGTAAGAAAGCTGAAGATAGAGGAGCCAGCTCATTTATGGATAAACCTCCAATTTTATTTCAAGAATCACTTCTGGTTACCTCTCCCTTCTTTCAAGTTGTTTGCTTGGCCATGTCATTGAAGTTGTATGCCATGGAAGCATTTATCATAAATGTATGTTTCAACCCTAAAGTTTAAATCTTTTATTTGAATACCTTGTTTCTCCTCAATCTTAATATCTGTGATTACTTGTTTGCTAGGTCGGTGCATTCTAAAGCCTAAAATGGTGAAAGAATCCATATATTTTCAGCTGTGGAAATTCGCATGGTATGTCTCAAGTATGAAGTATGGGCTGATGTCTTTTAAGAAGATGATGGAAGAACTGCTTGTTCCTCTGACTTTGTTCTGAAAATCCTATTTAATATCTAGTCCTCTTAAAGATGCCTGCGTTTGCATTGTTGTTGAATATGGAAGCGTTGGAATCTTCTGGATCAGTGCTTTTGTATTGTGCAGTGGTAAGTTTTGGCCCTTCAAATGTTTTCTTCCCCTTTGTTTTTCGTATTGATAACTTAGTCGTTATGTAAGTTTATATGCACTTGGTTTTGAAGGGGAAAACAGGAGTGGTATATAGTCTACTCTACTCGAAAATACCCTTCTTCCTGATGTTGTAAATTATTGAGGCACTTTTTGCATTGCGGCATCCTCTTCACATCTTGTTTAGTATTGTTTAGGAGATATTGTAAAAAAATTAAACCAACTAAATGAATATGAAAGTGAGAAAGTGATGTTACTCTAGTTATAATTTGTCACCATAGCCATGAATTAAATAATTGGGAAAAGACAATGATCAATATGAGAAGGTTTAAAACTAAGGAAAAAGGACCTCTATATATATATATATATCCATTTATTTATTATTATTATTATTTTTTTTTTATAAGAATATCCATTTATTTTTGAAATTGGAGACAAGCCAAACATACTGTCTCCAATTCCAAAAATAAATGGGAAAGTTCAGTCTTAATCATGATTTACACATCTAACAATGTTTTTATTTTGGTCGATGTCATCACAACTAACTGCATTCATGCTGGAATATCTCAAGTCTAGATATTCACAGCTGATCGCTGTACTCACGGTTGCATAATGATATACTCGAATATCAAATTGACAGGGTTTCTTACTAAAAAGATTTGGTAGGAAATAACAAAAGTTGATGACTATGTCCATTCATCCCATGGCCTTCCACAAAAACAAAATGGCTGAGACGATTCTATAAAGTGCCTATCTTAATGGCCATCAGGCCCATCACTCAATCAACCTATCGTTCTATACAAATGAATAGTATCGATACCGTGAAAGTGCGCTAGGTATTGCATCCGGCTAGGGTGAATTGCACCAGATGCAATTCCCTAAGTATTACATGGGATCTTAATCCCTTTCATAACAATAGCTGACAGGAAGCACCTTTTCCCAATGGTCGTTGTCTGAGTTTCTTGCCAACCCTGACCATCCTTGTAAGTTTCAACCTGTCGAATTGCAATTGAAACTCAGCAGAATATTGATGAGATTTTAAAAAAGAAAAGGGTAAATATAACACACCATGTGGTACACCCTTAAAAACAGGAAGTTACGTTGCGCTATATTTTATGATGCTTAGTTCCCACGAGGCATTTTCATAAACTTTAACTAAAATTGATAATGTTGTAAGTGCTAACATTATCTATTGAAAAAAGAATTATATAAAAATATTTCTAGTTCCCTCTCTAACTTTCTACTTCAATCCTTATTTGGGGTTTGTGTATTCACACAACTTAAACGTAGAATTTCTCAAAAAAAAACTTAAACGTAGAATGATTTTTTTTTTTTTTTTTTTTTTTTTTTTTCCTTTTTCCCTTAAACTCTTTTTCAATACGTGATGTTGACACTTGTCACATCATCCTAGCTGGAGCTAACCATATGGGAGGTAAAAGTGTCTCAAATAATGCATAAAGTAGTTCCATATTTTAAAGATATATCACGTGGTATCTGTAATTTGATCTTTAAAATTTAAAAAAAAAAAAATTAAAAAAAAATTGAGCACGAGGGAAACCATAGCAAAATGTAACTTACCGTCTCAAGAATGTTTTGGCCAACTTTAATCCCTCCCATTACAAAGATAGATTCGTTGATGACACCAGCAGCAAAATATCCCCTAGGATTTTTCATTGGTTCCCCAATCATCCATGACCCAAGACGGGGATCAAATATTTCAACACTTGAAACCATTCTACTTCCATCAAATCCACCAAGAGCATATCTGGGAAAAAAAAGAAGGCGGTTATAGTGAAAGACATAAATGTGCTGAGATTAAAATATAAAAATCTAATTGAACGTGTGTAAAAGAAGGCGGTTATGGTGAAGACAGAAGACATAAATGTGCTGAGATTAAAATATCAAAATCCAATTGAATGTGATTTAACACGTGCTTGAAGACCATAATTTCACTATACACCCCCCCCCCCCCCACATAACACTCAAATGACATTAAATTCTTTTCAAAAGTGATTGGTGAATCTTTCCAGAGCTGTCCCGAATCATTATCAGCACATCAAACTGGAATTAGGTATCTCCGATGCATGGACATTATTTCGCAACTTGGAATTAGTGTAGCTCTCCATTGGATAAATGTTAAACTATTTATTTCTTATTTTCTATGTGAAATTTCCTATCACAATAAAAAAAAAAATTGTATAAAAGAGTAGTAGCAAACTTAGTAATATGAATTCCTCAACTGAAGATTAATACATATAGCTTCCCAGACAGCTAATGTTGGACAGAATGAGTTGTATCCAATATTCATATCTAATCTAGTACACAAGCATGCATTTCTTTGGACACCTATGTGAAAGGCCATTGATAGGGTAAAAATAAAATAATTAAAAAAAAAAAACTTACAACTTTTCATTCAAAACAACCAGGGAATGGCTGCCCCTCTTTGTATTCATACTCGCAATTTTGGTCCAAGAGTGTTCTCTAGGGTCAAATCTTTCAGCAGACCTGAGTCAGTAGAAAATTTCAATGAACCTTTGATACAGAATGTACATGTAAAAATAAAAAAAGAAAAGATTTCAGATGCAATTGATCTTTTGTTTTATTCTCTCTTTAATGTATTGAAACCTTCACAAACTATTATGTCTTTCATTTGGTTTGTGTGTGTTTGTGTGTGCATGCCTCCTTTTTTCTCAAGTGCATTCTGCCTACATGTAACATGTGTGTGAGGGATGTGCACCCACAATTGTTGTTCTGGGAAAAACATATAGATATGTTCTTATGAATATATCTCTAAGTTCATACATGTAGATGTGAACATACAGGTTTAGAGAGAAACTGAACCAAAGAAAAGATCATTCCTAAATGCAGCCATGATCTCAAAGTAGTAAGCAGTTTGGTCAGCAAACCAGTGATATCTTACATCAAGTAATCCTTCCCATCATAACCACCAGAAGCATAAAGAGCGCCGTTCAGTTCCACTGCACCAACAGCAAAGCGCTGGAAAAATAAAAGCATACCCGATGAAAAAGTGTTGATAAGTTTGCACAAACATAAATAATTTGAGGAAAAAAAAAGGATGTACCTTAAGGGAAAGAAACACAAAAATAAGAATGAGGCTTGATTTAAGCAACACAAGTGACTGAAAAACAAGTAAGCTAAACAATCTATAATACCTTTTGTAGCATCGACCGTGTTGGGATCCATCTTCCAATGTCCAAATCAAGCATTTCAACATTTGAAAAGCATTCCACATTGTTCCCCCCACCAATGGCAAATATTTTGTTATCTATAGTAGCTCCAGCTAAACTTCCCTTTTTCTGATTCAGTGAAGGGCGTGAGGTCCACTGATCATTTGCTAGGCTGTATGACTCAACTTCATAGAAAGATGATAAAAAAAATGTTAGCAAAAGTTTAAATTCCAGTAAGAAAAACAGTTTAAAAGATTTGGTCTGAGCTCACACCTGTGTCATACCACTCCAAACCGTCTTGACCTGAACCACCTCCAAATATGTAAAGATCATTATTCAACTGTGCAGCCGAAAAATATGAACGGGCACAGCTCATTGGCTTAAGAGATTTGATCACATCATGAGAAGGATAATATGAATCTAATGATGACAACCATGATTTACCATCATATCCTCCTACTAGAAATACTGACTCATTATGATCCAAATGGAGCTCATCAATCACCTCACTAACTGACTCATGATCCAAATGGAGCTCATCAATCACCTCACTAACTGACTCATTATGATCCAAATGGAGCTCATCAATAACCTCATTAACTGACTCATTCTGATCCAAATGCAGCTCATCAATCTCCTCACTAGCTGACTCATTATGATCCAAATGGAGCTCATCAATCACCTCACTAACTGTCTCATTAACAAGTGCCACAGAAGGATTGGACTCAGGTTCCAACATCATCACACAACAATCTTTCAACCGCTGAATTTCCCTTTCAGCCTCCATCTGAATAACCATTGTAAAAGGTGTTCATCCAAACATTACAAAGAGAAGCATGATAGGGGGGAAAATATATATGTGCAGTTTCAAGTTTCAAGAAAAGAGTCATAGCATAAGCTCAAAGCTTCTGGCATATGGACTAGTTTAATTTCAAACAAAAAGTCTAGAAAAATGAACTGTACATTACTCAGCACTTATAATAACTGGGTTTTGATCTATGAGACTCTGTTGACAGTTATGTTAACATGTACATCATCTGCCAAATTAAAGATTTCCAGGAGAACAATTTATTTTTAATTTCTCCTCAAAGCTTCTTCTATGTTCAAGGGCCTAAATTTTATTTAACTGCACAATCAACCATTCATAGCCAATTTTTACTATGCTTTTCTTCACACTGGTAGGAGTGTCATCTATACATGGTTTATTAAATTCATTCAACCTTGAATAAGCATCTATAAAAAAAATAGTCCTAATATTTTGCAGAATCTATTTAAGTTCTCACTTTCCCCTTTGTCTGACATTTTTTGTTCCTATTATGAGTCAAAATTATTGTATACAACAAATGCCTGATACAAAAAAAAGAAAAAAAAGAAAAAAAAAAAAAGAACTCACCATAAACAGGATACAAACACTCAACAACTGACAAGAACAGATCAAACTAAAACCAGAAAACAACCCAGATTGTTATAACTCAACCCCTTAGAAAAAAAAAAAGAAAACAGTAATTCCCACACAAATCCAGCAACACCTCTCTTCATTACCAAGCTCCTAGCAATTCTCAAGCTGACTTTTCTGATATCCTTCTACCTAAATTTTTATGAACTCTGAGATTTTTTGTTTATATTATTTATAAACTCCTTATTATAGAAGAATCTCTGGTGCAACTTCTTGTAAAGCTGTCATTGAAGAAAAATTCAAATGGTCCTATCCATATACATCAAGGTAGCCAGAGAAACATAAAAAAATATATATATATTTAACATGCATTTGAACATGCCATGGAAATTAAAAAGGACCATTATTTTATATAACTTCATAGAGAAATCTATCACACTAATTAAGGCCATTATCAAAAAAGCAGTCATCAACAACAAAAATATAATAAACTAGAAACAGAAACATTCATGAGAAGTTCAAACAGAAGTCATAACATCAATTTGACTGTCAACAGCAGTTCTCAAATGGCCACATACAAGTTCCTTAAAATGCCAGTCTGAATAAGATTGAGCCACTAAATTCCCATGGGCTGATCAAACAAACCCTCAATGCTTGTTTTTCATTTTACTAATTTAAACATCCAAGATAAGGGCTAAAAACATTCAAAGAAAATGGAAAATTTTAAAATTAAGAAAATGGCAAGGAAGTACCAGCTTCTGCTCCAAAATACTCGTCTTCTGAATTTGTTCTGTTCTAAAGGCCTTTAGCTCTTGCACCTCTTGAATCAACTATGTATGAACATAAGAATATATGAGAATGGTGGTAAACAAAACCAGACTAAGATGCCATGAATAGAAGTTATAGAATGTGGACAATTGACATACTCCAATACCTGAGCTATGATCGACTGACCCTCAGATGATGAATGAAGACACTCTTCATTCTTCTCTTCTACACCTGTTGGTTCCACTTGAAAACCTTTGTCCTCCAACTGAATACCATTGAGAACAGCAGTATCGTCTACATAACCTGACATTGGAACAGCCAATTCTTTTCTTTCGATTGGTAAGTCACACACAGGACCATTGGGCCTTGAACCTATGACTTGACCCTCCACCTGACTATTACAGGGGAAGGAGGTGCCATTTGAGCTAGAGCTCACTGGCTGAAGTGACAATTCTTTCAATTTCATGAATATAATGTCTTTCTCATCTTGTTTAACTAGCTTTGTGTCCAAGCAAGCTCCCAATGGCTGGTTATTTCCATCAAACGAAGAAGCAACAACTGTAGAATCTGATTTCCAACTAGAGTAATTCGAATGCTCAGTTTCCAAAGAAAGTGGCTTAAAACCTTCACCTTCCTCTCCAGCGTCATTTGGGGGAAGTGCTTGAAAAATAGTTTTCCACTTTGCAGTATTCTGCGGTACAGAAGCACTTGGAGCAACCACTAAAGATGATAATAATGACATGAGCCTACTTGCTTGAGCATGATCTAGCTCAAACCAGAAATGGTTCTGAGAGTAATAGTTGTCAGAAATTATTGGTTTAAACTGATTTTCAAGTAGTGGTTGGCACCGTAGGCGGACACGAATCTGAACCTTTTAAGTAAAATGCAGTGCAATATCAATACTAGACCCATATCTTCAGTCAAATCCAACGTATAACTCAAAATAATTAGACCATATATGAGGAAATTTCATATGATACCTGTGCAGGATATGCTGTCCTCTCTGAACCATCAGTGGTCCAGCCATAGGGGTTAATATTCATTTGGCCATTGCTGGCAGCCTCAAAGATTCCATGAAGTTTTCTATCATTGTAGTTGAATAGGAACAGCGGCAAGCCAGGATCAATATTCTTCACATATGAAAAGTGTTGAGCTGGTAAGCCTGTCAAATGAAGAATATATCTCATTATTATTAGAGCCAAAACTAGGAGTAAAATGTTAAATCATCAGTAACCACATTACCCACAAATTAATAAGATTTATAGCTCATAATTTAAAAAATATGTGCTTCACTTTTCTACAAATCATGGTCCATGCCACCGCCACTGCCACCACCAGGAAGCATTAAGCTGTGACCTAGTCAGAGCTGAGCTCACAATAGAAACTCCCAAAACTCCCTCATACACCTTTGCTCTGCCACTGCCAAACCCAAATCCCCATTGCCACCGAAAACCCAACTCATCACATCACCTCCTCATCCAATCACCTCATCAAAACAACCAAATTTGGACACCACTAGAATTCTAGGCTCACAGATCCTGTATACAAAATCCCACTCAATGAAAAATATAAAATTGGTCCCCCCCCCCCCCCCCCTGCGGGTACTGTCTTTGTAGCCAAGCTAGGTTTGACCATTTTGGGAAATTTTAAAGCTAGAATTGCCTTCTATCACCCAATCTGTAAGTTTTACTTGCCATTGAGCTCAAGCTCAACTAGAACCTTCTAGCTAGGTGGAGAGTAAGGTTGTGGGTTCAAGACCCTTCAGGTTCTTGTGTAACTTAAAAAAAAATAAATAAATAAAACTTATTCTGTGTTTAGATCAGATTTTGGGAGCATCTATCACAGTTTGATGCTGATTTTATCATTAATTATTGGTGGTTTTGTGAAATTTTGGTCATGGGTTCAGCCATGGTGCTCACATGTGTTATTTTGCTAAATTGTATAAGGTGTGTTGATTAAGGCTCTATTTTGGGCTTTTGTGAACATTCCTAGAGTATGGAGGGAGAGACAGATCAGGTAGTTGTGTGGTTTATTTTGAGAATTTTTATGTTTTTTTTTTAAGGTTGGGGCCACTAGGCAGAGGTAAGTTGCAGAAGCATAATACAAAGAACCTTAGTAGGATAAAATGTCACTTTTTAAACCATGGGTAGGCAAGGTGAAACTGCCAAAAACCACATATGGATAAAGTTTAGTTATCCCTATTAAGAAAGGCTTCACATTGCAGAACAAAAATTGAAAGCTCAAAAAGGAAAGAAAATGCAAAATCAGGTTGGTGGACATGCAACAAAGGCAGATGAGATGACTAACCAAAGAGTTGTTTAAATAAGCATTCTTTCATGGTACTGTTCTTGCAACCAAATATGACACCACCCAGGTGACTCTTACTCAAATTTCTGACAGCTGTAGAGCCATTCACTGACTTTGGAGAAGGTGCGTTTTCATTAACAATAGATGTTTGTGTTTTCCTCCCTGCACCCATTCTGCAATCTAGAGGCAAGTCTATATTAAAAAAAATTCAGATAACAAATGGAGATTACTGATTAAAACAGCCATAGGGGACTAAACAACAACCACCAAACCTTATTCCAAAATTTACAAGTTATTACATTACACATATTTAATTGATGATGGTAGGATTATTGATTAAAAACCATAGGACACAAAACAACAACAATGACAACCAAGCCTTGGTCCCAAAATTTTGGGGTTAGCTATAGATATAGATTAATAAATGAACAAGAGTTGAAAAGACATCCATTATTCCAACCAATGAGAAGTCATTAAACCGCATTAATAAGCATCAAAAATTAAATTTAGACAATTCATTAGAAGATAGATTTTCATGTAACTTGTCCAAATTAATCGGCACAAGCTTGAGACACATGGCATGCAATTAATGCAAGTAATGAATATACAACTGGTGTCTTAGCCTGAAGATAAAAGGCAATCATCATTGAACGGACATCATCAGTTCAAGATTCAACTCCTATCAAAGCTATTAAAACGACCACTTATTATAAGCTTGAAGCCTAACTCCTATGTCAACATCAACAATAAGCAACATTTCAACTATAGCTCGGAAAAATCATATAAAATATCAGTGCTTGATACTATAATCCCAATCTTGTTTTCAAATATCATCCACCAGACATTCAGACAATACAAAAAGAATGATACTAAAATTAACAAAAACAAACAAAGAACCATCGTATTTAAAGAATTAGTAACACATATTCAATATACTACACAAACAAACACACATCATTCATAAGAAAACCACACAATCTATAAACAAATAGCATCAAAAATCTAATACTCAACGATTAAATCCTAGACGTACCAAATGGCTATGAAATCAGAAATCGCAAAGAGACATATCACAAAGATTTCAACAAGTAATAAACAATTAGCACTAAAATTATTCTGCAATTCGCATAATCCAACAGTTCAAAACCCTAGAAATCCATAAAACTCCGATACTGAAAAGAAACTGAAATTTCAAAAACTAAACTAAACGAAGTTGATCGCATTAATTAGAACCAATCCATTTCAGAAAGAAAAAAAAAAATCATAGCATTGTTCTTCTTTCTTGTTCAGGAAAAACTTCGAAGCGAAGCGAAGAAAAATTTGAGAGAGAGAGAGACGTACTGTGAGAGTGAAGGTTTTGCTTGTTTGTTTTTGGAAATGAAAAAAAGCTTCGGAGAGAGAGAGAGAGAGTGTGAGAGAGGTCACGCTAAAAGCGCGAAATGATAACCGAGAGTGACTTGTATATATATAGCTGTTAAAACTTGAAACTTAAAGACGAAGTGGAAAGTGGAAACACAGACAACACAATTACACAAACAATATACACACGCTGCTTCCGCTTCCTGATTCGTTTTTTCTTTTTTTTTTTTTTTAACAGTACTAGCTTAAACACTCCTCAGGTACTATTTTACAACCCAAGCCACTTAAAATCTACTGGCTTATAAATTTGAAAAAATTTGCAACCTATGAACAGTAAATTATAAAAAAATATTATTTTAATCTTGTGGTTGTGTATGAAAAGAAAAAGTGAGTGGAAGGAAAAAGAGAGAAAATAGTACTTTATATTATTTTATTGGGTTGTGTATAAAAATAAAAACTAAGATGTAAAGCGAGTTGTAAAATAAGTTAGTAAAATAGATAAAGTAATATTTGAAAATACAAAATAAGTTTTTTTTTGCATCCTCAGACGCTAATGCTCTAAGGCTATCACGTGGTTAGGTTACCTTACCTAAAATGGAAATTTTATTATTTAACATCCATTAATTGTAAATTACTAGTCTACTAGATGGTGGGGGTTGGTTCTAAAAAAAAAAGAGATGGTGGGGTAGTTGTTATAAGTCTTTTGGCTGAATATTGTAAAAAATTGAGTTTATTGGTGATATAAGTATTGTTCAAAGTTATTTGGGAAGATGAGGAAATAGAGTGAATTTCGACAACAGTGTTGCCAAAATTGCAAGAAAAAGTATGAGAGAAAGTAAAGATAAGTGATGTGATGGAGGAGGGAGAAAAAATTGAATTTTGGTAATGAGATTACCGAAATTCTTGTTGCCCGAAGCTGCTGTCCAAGTGAGTGTGAAGTGCCTGAAGTGCTAGTGCTAGATGGAGTGCCCAAAGGGAAACCAATTGTGGCAACCGAGATGCCGAAATTGTAGGGAAGGGAGGAGAGAGAAAATATGAATTGTGGCAACCAAGTTGCCGAAAATGGGAGGAAAAAAAAGTATTGTGGAAACCAAGTTGCCAAAATCTTGGGGAGGAATTTAAAAAAAAAAAAAATTGTGGCAATTGATTTGTGACAATGGCATTGCCAAAATGGAGGGAAAAAAAATTTGTGGTTGATTTGTGGCATTTTATATAACTAAAATTGATTCCCTGATTATTATAACACATAATAAATAATTATTATAATGCATTTCACATGGCATGGGACATGGCTAGTAGTTAATAAATATATATTCATGCATGCCATCGGCTAGAAATTAAAAAATATATATTCATTCACAAGACAAGTCATACTATTCTAAAGCTTATAATGGTCTAAAGCTTTGAAAGTAAGATAATATAGAAAAATAATAATTAACAAAATACATTTTTGTGCAACAACTTTTGCACAAAGTTGCCGAAATTTTATTTTTTTTTAAATTCCTCCCCAAGATTTCGGCAACTTGGTTGCTACAATTCATATTTTCTCTCTCCTCCCTTCCTTACAATTTCGGCAACTTGGTTGTCACAATTGGTTTCCCTTTGGGCACTCCACCTAGCACTAGCACTTCGGGCACTTCACACTCACTTGGGCAGCAACTTCGAACAACAAGAATTTCAGTAATCTCATTACTGAAATTCAATTTTTTCTCCCTCCTTCATCACATCACTTATCTTTATTCTCTCTCATACTTTTTCTTGTAATTTCAGCAACACTGTTGCCGAAATTTACTCTATTTCCTCATTTTCCCAAATAACTTTGAACAGTACCTACATCACCAATAAACTCAATTTTTTGCAATATTCAACCAAAAGACTCACAACAACTACCCCACGATCCTTTTTTGCAATATGGATAAAGTTTAGCTTTAGACCAGCTTGAACCTACTCTTCCAACTCATTATATAATGATTTACAAGATTATTTATATGTATTATTTATATAAATCACATGACTTAAAAAAGTTTGTATTAATAAAGCTACACATGCATGACTTTTTCAATTGTCACATAGCTCCAAGCCACGTAATGGCACTAATATTTTTATTTAATACCCATAAATTATTGTAAAGTTATAGAGGTGTGGCAGTTGTTTTTAATACTTTTTTTATTCTAAAGTTTTGGGAGCTAATTATGCAATAGAAACCATGATTTGAACTAAAACATTACATCCATGAGGTCTTGGTTCCTCCTTGTAATTACCTGATCTATATGAGACTAGAGACTATACATATTTCAGAGTATAATTAGATGCTCAGAGAACTTTGTTTTAGAATGCATTCAATTATTTGGTGTGTATGAGATGACAGATTACATACACTTGAGATGATAGTTAGTTAGGTGATTGGAGAACTCCGTTTTATAATACACACGATAGAGAATTAGTGATAGCATGAATTACTATGATTTATGACTGTAGGATTTACTTGGTTGCAATTTAAATTTCAAGTTTAATTTGAATGTAAAATCTGACTCTAAAGTTATTGTTTTAACAAGATTTAAGAAGTTTTATTAAAGTAAAATTAATGAAGAAATTTCGCTATTTTTGTAATGCTCATGCTGTGATAGATTTTATGAAGTTCTCATCGCCAGGGGTTATTTTATTCAACAACTTTTCCATTGCCGTTAGTCATATTCCTTTTATTTTAGCAATCCATTAAGTCATATTCAATTGGAATTTTAGAAGTTGACAAACAGTTTGTCCAAATTAGTATGTACTTGGTATAATATGGATTGAAGTTACCCCTTGGTTGCAGCTAAAGTCAAGTTCTTCTAATCCACAGCAAGGTCATGATGACCTCAAAAGAATTTGCTCGAAGTCTTAATCAGAAAGTGAAGATGATCACCTTGCCAATGGCAGCAGTAGTGTTTCTGGCAGCATCTAAGGAATCTGTTCTTTGAAGAATTTCATGGCTCATACCAGCTATTCCTACAATTCCACCAGCATTGTTACTTATGCGGCCATAAGCATCAATTGCAAGACCAGTGGCAGTAGACAATAGTGATGAGCATTCCCAAAGCAGACACAGAAATAAGAAATTTCATAAATAGCAGCTATGCTAAAGCTCACATAAATGGCAATGGCAAATATGGGAATGATGACAGATTTGTATCCCAGAGCCAATCATTTATTGCAGCACCGATCCTACAAAAATCTGCCACTTCCTTCACTGGACTGCAATATTTGAACATGGTTATAAGCATTACAATTATAAGTTGATGGGTACAATACATACAAATATACACAAAAGCGTTTCTTCTATGAGGCGTTGCACAATGCACAATGCACAATGAAAAATTCCTCATATTGGAAATTTGTTAGGATTGTTGATGCCCTCTCTTTGACAGTCATGAATTGAAGAAACATGTCACAATGTTATGAAGGAATTGCAATCCACAAGTAATCTACGTGTTATTTACTTTCTAACAAGAAAGCTTCATTGAAAAAATTTAACAATTTTTGTATTTCATCATGATTCTGAGCCACTATGGGTCGACCTCTAGCCTTGTCCAATTCTAAGGAATAAGTTGGGAATGTTCACTTTCAAAAGTGTACCCTTTTTGGAACCAATTTTGAAAGGTTCCCAGTATTAATAGTTTTGGCTGGCAAGTTTAAGTATAGAATGCCAAAGGCAGAAAAACTGGATCCATATATCAATACGCAATGTAACAATATTCAGATCATTTACTGCAGTATAGAAGACCAGAAGAAAGTCTAAGCATTAGTAACCTGAAGAAGATAACTCACCTGTAAGCATTGCTAGTATAATACTCTCTAGTGTATCCAATAACAAGTCCAGCCCACAAGCCAATTGCACACAGAAGAAAAGGTGCCTGCAGTCACATATCATTTTATGAATGAGACAAAAATATCATGAGGAATAAACCAACTCTACCAAAAGAGAGAAAATAGATTGTTTTTAGGGGAAGAGGCGTGCCCGTTCTTTACAACCATGTCAGTCCCAAAATTAAAGAAAGAAAACTCTGATGGCAAAGCAAAGAAACTGACCGTGGCGATGCCAGTAGTCATCAAGACAGTTGAGAATCTTGAGATAAGAAGTTGTCTCCTCAAGGATGGTTCACTCTCACTCACACGCTTAATCTCATAAAGTGTTGTTATTAAGCAAACCATAATCCCCATTGAGCTTGTCTGAGTAGTCATGACTGACAACAAAGGAAAATACTGATGTGAGAGCACCAAGAAAGCGTGCAAATGGTGCTAAAGAAGGCATTTGCCAATGTTGGTTTACATATATTTCCGGTGTTGTAAGTGCAAGGTTCACTTTTGGTACTGAAGCCTTTAACTGAACAAAGGAATAGGAAGAATAACAACACCAAGATATCTATACTCAGTAAACAGGAATGAGGTTGCTCCCGAGAACAGGAGATAGATAAAAGTAAGATCAAATACTATATTGGTATTCCCATAACATCCAATGTACCCCTCAGCAGTCATGGCCATGCATTTGCAAATTTATATAAAATATTTACAATTGGAGACTTGAAAACAAGTAAAATAAAAAAGAAAGAACAAAATAGCTCATACCAAATCATGAAGGAACAAGTAATAGTAATTAGCCCGGTTAAGGAGCAAGGACAGCACAGAGAAGACACAAGCAATAGCACTTGCAAAAGCAAAGAACCTGCAAATTGAAGGTTGAATTAAAAGAATCAAGTAATATCTTTGAAGTATTCTGGTAAGAGGATGGTTAAGTATGACCAAAAGAATTTTGATGGGGTTTGGATCCAAGATCAGTATAGATAAAAGGTTTGGCTTAAAAAAAAGTGATCTAAAGAGCAAAGATTTGTCTGATATGAAAGGATAACGAGTAAACACACTTAAATGAGCAAGCAGAGACCGGGGAAAAAATTTTGAAAGTTACCATGAATGCTTTTTGTCTACCAGTTGCTCACAGTATCTATTTCTTGACATACTGTAAACCATTTGTCCATATTCTGAGAACTAATACCGGCTTTGAAATTTTCCTCAATATCAACGAGGTGACAAAGTAAATATAATAGGCAACATTCTGTCGTAGACTCATAGTAGTGAACATGAATATAGGATATTGAGGAAACATCAATCTTTGTTATCCAACACTCTACCAAATGGCAATTCATATAGCAAGTTTTTCTAAAAGATAAACAGGAAAGCAAACTATAATTAGTTGGGAGGCACTACAAACTGTTTTATTATGTATTATATTCACTGAAGTGTAAATTAGTTGTATCTTTTATTAACCATTGTGTTGTTTTATTCTGACCATTTGAAACCTTGCATGCTGTTAAAGTTTTCTCAACAATAAATAATAGGTCTATGAGGGTGGTTGAATTCGAGGACAACCAGGTCTACTATGAAGAGTGGAAGAGATAAAGAATGGTTAAGAGAAACAAGTAGTAGTTTGCCTAAATTCTTTTTCATATCTCTCATTATCTCTTACAACTGACTCTAGTCAATTACAACCAACTGTTCCCGCACGACTCATTACAATTCAGCATATGACTCGTTACAATTCTAGCACATGACCCGTTCCAATTCTACATTCTGTCAGCCACGTGTCACAATAGCTTGCATCTTAGTCAACAGCACACTTGCATCTCAGCCAACAACACACTTGTAACATCAGCACACCTGCAACAACAGTATCAATATTCTGTTCATAATGATCCTAACACAGGCTTAATCCAAAGGGTGAGCTTGAGTTTTTCAAATTGCTCACTCTAGCAAATCGTCAAAAACACCAAGCTCATCTAAAATGTCAAAAGCTTTGAAATGTCCTTCGTCAAATTCTATTTGACAAATATGAGAGGTCCTTTGGAAGTTCCCTAATTCCTCGTGAATTCGAAGCTTCTCCTTTGAGTATAGATGACTATCAATAACGATTTTCATCGTCTTTAACACACTTGCTGCCTTCAGGATCTGTCTAACAAGTTCCATCTCAACAGGAAACCCTAAAAATCCATCATAATGACAAGTTGTAAGATGTGATGACAGCCATCCAGGAACATCCTGTGGCTCCTCCAAGAAACCCTCAAGTGGGCTATAAGCACATGGAAACTGTTCCGTCAATTCAAAGGCAAGTATTTGAAGCTTTGGAGCCTGACCAATTAAAAGTCGTAATGCATGCCATGCATGATCACAGGTAAGGTCACCACAAAACTTCAACGAAGATAAATCATGGAACAATGTAATGCCATCAGGTTCAGAAGCATGGAGGAGGAGCTGCACGGCAACATAACAAGCACAAAATTTACATATTCAGAACTCAATCACAACAATATTATGCAGTAATTTGCTATTCAATTAATATAGTGAATTTAATGCATGAAAAACATAACATTTCAAAAACTTCCAACCTTACCACTGCGGTGTCTACGCTCATTTCCAGCGATTTAACATTATAGAGTGGTCTGATGAAGTCACGTGCGCCGTTTGCATAATCTTCAAGACTCGCAATAACCTCTTCAACTCCAATGACTGATTCAACCAAGCTGGGCATGTTTTCCACCACAAAATCATTTATCAAAGGACCTTTGAAATAAAAGTATTTGAGAGCGGGGGTGTTCATCTTGAGTTTGTATGGTGGTGTACTAAAAAGAATATGGCAATGAAATCTTTTCAGTGTAGGTATGAGCACTATAATATTGAGCTTGCCTTCAAACACGACGTCGCTATCGTAAGTAATCTCAAGGGTCAAATCTTGGAGGACTGGGCAGGCAGCTAGGAACGTGGAGAGAGAGTCTTTGTTTGCATAGAAAACCTTGAGTTTTAGAAGCTTCAGAGACCTGCGAACTCAGAACCATATCTAGGAGGATTGAAAATAATCGCACCTTCCAATTTGAGAACCACTAATGTTCTACAAAAGAAAACACTATCGGGCAATTTATAACTTGGGTTTGGTTCAATATGGAGATTGAGTTCCTGCATACCACATTGAATGCGGTTAATGAGCCATGTCTCGACAAAGCATAGACGGCAATTGTGAACCCAACAGAGGCACAACCCACGTAGCGGATAGGGCTTAGTTATGCGGCGTCGATACCAGATCTGGAACACTATATCCTCAAATTTGCAACAGCCTGACCTCTTAACAAGTGAGAATTCGTCTAAGTTAAGAACTTGGACTTGATTGCAGAGAGGCCTCCACCTGCTCGACAAAATGCTTGTTGCGACAGAGTCTTCGGTTGGAAGAAAGGAGAGGATGTGCAAGAGGAGAGAGTCCGGTAGTGTGCTAATAATGTCAGCATTCGTTGGGGACTTTTGTCGAGTACCTGATAGGCAAGTCAAACTATTTGATCTTTTAATTCCCTCCCTCTCCGATTCTTCCTCCTCTTGTCGCCGCTTCATGCTCCAATCTGCTTCCGATTCTCTGTGTGCAGTGTGTGTGAGAGAGAGAATTTCGCTTTGGGAAAATTTGAGAGTGAGTTTTCACAAGAAATTGGAAATTTGTCGTGGAAATGGAATGTTGGCTAGTCTGAATTAGTCATATCGAACACTGTTCACCAACACCGTTCTCATTTAACAGAAACTGTTGATCTGTTCAGTCCTTCAGTGTTTAGTAACGCGACACCGTTTTGAGCTTTACCATTGTAATTAAGAAGTTACTAAAAGAAAGAGCAAAGTGTCTCTTAGAATTTGATATGAAAATGTTATAGAGATAGTATTTCTCTTATTCAAAATGCATGATCAAATGTTTGCAATGTATATAATACCTTCACAGTACACCTCTCGCATACAAAAATAAAATGTGACTAAGGTTTTTTTTTTTTTTTTTTTTAATCGTAAAATTTTACTACAATACGGCAAACCAGTTTAGGGAAAGAGATGTTGGTGCAAACTTTGTTTAAGATTCAAGTGCAAGAGAACTAATTAATTGTTTCACTCATCTTCCACGAGTCAAATTACCATGTTTAACACGACACCAGGACTAAGCAAACAAAATAATAATAATTGAAGGTAGGTTTGGGGTAGGCATAATTAAGTTGGGTATATAAAACTCAATTCACCCATTAAAACCCATTTAATTAATTACTTTTAATTCAAACCCAATCCAACCCAATTATAATGGGTAAATCCCAATTATCCAATTATCAAAATTACCAAAATATCCCCTAAAGTGAAAAACACATCAACATTTAATTTTCCGTCACTTTCCGTCACTTTCTCGTCGATTTTCTCACTCTGCTTCTCCTCTTCGACTTTCTGATCTTGCTCATCCAATTTCGCCACCGATTTTCTCCTCGCTCTTCTTCGTCTCGGCCTTGGCGATCGAGTCCGCGTGATCTTGTTCATTGATCGTATCGTACTTTTTCTTCAGGGCAGCGACTCACCGGAGCTCGACCGCAACGTCAGCGATGGAGTGGTACTTTTGCATCTGGAGCACCGGGATCCAGTTCAGCCTCCGACGGTGTATTGCAGCGAACACCGCGTCATATTCCGACAACGCCACCCCTCTGACTCCAGCGCCAGCCAACTAAGTTAGGTGCGCGCATAGCGCGTCAATGATCGCGTTCGCCACCACGAACTCCCCACGGTACCACGCGAGAATCGCATCTCGGGCGAATGAGTCCGATATCATCATCGGATTCTGCATCGGAGAAGGCATAGATGCACCATGGATAATTATCGTTTCTTTCATATTTAGAC
Organism: Quercus tomentella; assembly: GCA_028535165.1. Classification (NCBI taxonomy): domain Eukaryota; kingdom Viridiplantae; phylum Streptophyta; class Magnoliopsida; order Fagales; family Fagaceae; genus Quercus; species Quercus tomentella. The sequence continues at coordinate 16,042,856 of JAPQVY010000012.1, forward strand.
TCTGTTTGGTTACCAAGAAAATCATAATGCTGTTTTTCATTAGTTTAGTCCAAATTTTTTATTATTAAAAACTGTTTGACTTAAAAAAAAAAAAAAAAAAAAATTGTGTTTGATTTATGAGTAATATTCTGTTTGGCTGTGGAGAAAATGCTGGAAAAGATGAAGAGAATTGGATTTTGAGTTTCAAATGTTCTCTTAACGTTTTTCTTTAATATTTTGACTCTATTTGGTTACCGAGAAAATCATAGGATGGTTAATTTTCATTCATGTAGTCTAGATTTTTTATTATTATAAATTACGTTTTATTCTTCTTCTTCTTCTTTTTTTAATTGTTTTTTATTTGTGAGTAATATCCTGTTTGGTTGGGGAGAAAATGCTGGAAAAGAGAAAGAGAATTTGTATATTTGAGTTTCAAATGTTCTCTTAAATTTCTTAAATATTTGGACTCTATTTGGTTACTGAGAAAATCACAGGATGGTTAATTTTCATTTGTTTAGTCCATATTTTTTATTATTAAAAACTATGTTTTATTCTTCTTCTTCTTCTTCTTCTTCTTCTTTTTTTTTTTTAATTTTATGGGAAGGGTAGGATTGAATTTGGGTAAATTGTTTTTGGATTAAACAGGTTCAATGGGTTTTTAGTTAAAACCCAATAATCATTGGGTCTAATTGGGTTGATGCCCATTTAACCTAACTAATAATTAGGTGAGTTTGGGTTCAATTAGAGTGGGTGGGTTTGAGTGGACAAATAGGTTTGGACTTACTTTACCACCCCTAGTTACCATGAATGCTTTTATGTTGTCTACCAATTGCTCACAGTATCTATTTCTTGACATACTGTAAACGATTAGTCCATATTCTATTCTAGTACCAGCTTTGAAAATTTCCTAGACTTATATCAAAATATCAATGAGGAGACATAAATATAATAGGCAAGATTCTGTCATAGTAGTGACCATGAATATAGATTGCATGGGATACTAAGGAAACATTGATCTTTGTGATCCAATACTCTACCAAATGACAGTTCATATGGCAAGTCTTTCTAAAAGATAAACAGGAAAACAAACTATAATTAGTAACCTGTTTTATTGTGTATTATATTCACTACTGAAGTGTAAAGTTGTATCTTTTATTAACCATTGTGCTGTTTTATTCTGGCCATTTGAAACCTTGCAGGCTGTTAATATCTTCCTAGCAATGAATAATAGGTCTATAAGGATGGTTGAAATTCGAGGACAACCAGGCCTCCTAAGAAGAGTGGAAGAGAGAGAATGGTTAAGAGAAACAAGTAGTAGTTTGGCTAAATTCTTCTGTATATCTATCATTACAACCAGGCCCATTTGCTTCTAAAATTGTTCTAGCAAATGGCCCGTTACAATTTTAGCGGCAATAGCACATAACCCATTACAATATTCTGTTCAAAGTGATCTAGATTCCAAAACTCACCAAAAAAAAAAAAAGTGAATTAAACAAAAAGAGAAAGACGTAACGTGGACAGAAAGAAAGGAAATGATTTATACAAATCTTTTTTTTTTTAATTACCTCGTACCAATCAATTGAATATTGATTAATACGTAATCAATCGACCACTACATTGAAAATAAGAACGGTTTTTCTATTTAGAAATGAAATGTTTCAAATGTTCCTACAGTCAAAAGCACCATTCATTGAAAATGTCAAAAGTTATGAAATGTCTTTCGTCAAGTTCTATTTGACAAATCTGAGAGCTCGTTTGGAACTTACTTAATTTCTTGTGAATTCGAAGCTTATGTTTTGAGTCTAGATGACTTTCAAGAATGGTTTTCATTATTTTTAACACGCTTGCTACATTCAGGATCTATCTAACAAGTTTCAACCTTAAACCTTAAAAATCCTTCATACTGTCAGGTTGTAAGATGTTATTACAGCCATCTGAAACATCCAGTGGCACCTCCAAGCAACCCTTAGGTCAGGGAATGCTTGGTGCACTTTGGATGTCTTTAGTAAGTTTAAACTTGAATATAACATCTTGTATTGTATTCTGTATGCATGGTTTTTTCTCTCATGTTGGAAATAATCAGGTTTAGGTACATTGTTCAAACATAAGAGCACAGATAAGAGGTGGCTTAAATATGTGTGATTACTTAGCTTGCAAAATACTAGGGTTTTCTCTAAACTCACTGAGTTCTCATACGTTGCAACTTGTTATTAATTTCTTCCAGTATTTCAATCATTTTTGTCAAGAATATTGTAATTTAATTGATTGACACCTCATGGTGTCTCCAACATTTAGATTCAAATCCTCCACCCCAATATCCTTCAATTATTTTTTTACATTCTTGATTGTGTGTTACTAAAATATATATTTTCTTTTCCTTTTAGTTGGACTTTGTTTCAATTGTTGCAAAAAAAAAAAACTAAATTTGAACAAAAAATATCATATTTTAAATCAATTGTTTCTTACATTAAAAAAATAAATATCAATTGTTTCTCATATAAATCCTAGAAAAATGACATTAAAATTTCACTATGCTTAAAATAATTAATATAACAAAATAAACATATTTATTCTATTATCTTCCTTCCCTTTTCTTCTACTACACAAAATCCATGGATACAATTATGGAAACTAAAAAAGATAAATAGATTATAAAACATCATTTCATTCGGCCTTAATTACATTTCTTGTCACTTAATTATGAAGTCTATTTAATTTTGATCTTTCCAATTAAAAATAAATAAATAAATAAATGATTTTGGTTACTCAGAATTTTAAAATGTAGAATTTAGTTCTTCTATTTTTTTCCATTCACGTCCACTAATGGAATGTTAAGACGTCACATATTTATGAGACCAAAATTGAATCGATTCCATATATATGGAATCATAATCAAATTAACTCTATAATTTAAGGATCAAAATCAAAACAACCTCCTATTTTAAGTGAAAAAAATGCAAGCAAAATAAATTTTTTGAAAATCAAGAAAATGAACTAAAACATGCGGCAACATTTTATATTTTTTGAAATTTAAAGGATTGAGTTAGAACTTTTTAAAATTTAGTAACCAAACTTGTGTAAACCCCATAGCTGAGGAACAAATAATTCAACTTACCCAAATTAGATATATATAGTTGAAAAAGCCATAGTTGGAACTTTTTTTTCCCCTAACCTGTCATTAAAAAATAAAAATAAAAAAAAATAAAAAAATAAACCTTATAACTGTGAAACCATTACTCAAATGTTCAACAATTACCAACATGTTAGGCTTTGTTTGGTACATGTGTTTAAACACATGTTTTCAGTTTTTAAATAACATTACAGTAGTTTTACACATTTTTTAACCTATACGTATTTATAAAAATACTGAAAACTATTATTTAAACACACATACCAGACAGCCCTAAATTATGAGCTAGGTAGGGAGGTTGACTCGCAATTCCCTTTTCTTAGTTAAACCCAATGTCCAATAAAGGTTGGGTTATAAGTTGCAATAGTAATTGAAGAGCAAGTAGTGACCATGTGTTACATAAGTAAAGAGGCAGAGAATCAAGAGATGACAGGGTTTACAAGTGTCCATTATAACAACTGTTCAAAAAAAAAAAAATTGTTCGATAAGAATACTCATTGAGTGTCACCTGTGATTATCTATACTACTATTTAAGAGGCTTCTTCTATTTAGAATCTTATTTTCATAATTCTAAAATACCCCTATACCATTTACTTACAAGTTTTTAACTAACATGGATAAATATCTATTTATACTACTATTTAAGGGGCTTCCCCAGTTTGAATTCCTCATTTTTTATGCCTAAAATACCCTCATCATACCCACTTACAAGTTTTCAACTGACGGAGATAAATATGTAAATTAAAATTCTTACACTTTAAGACCCACAAATTCACGTATGCTTCGTAGTTTCTATCTCTCATTCTTCTTCAAATTGAAGACATTTAGTTTAGCTCTACATCCTCCTTTCTTTTTCTTTAGATTAAAGACATTTACTGTCAGAGGCTCCAACAAATTTTCAAGTTCTATCTTTTACAAGTTCCTCTTTGTTTTCTTTTCTTTTGTTTATGATTGACTTTCTTTGAGTTCTACTTTTTTTTTTTTTAATGTAATTTTGAAATCAATGCTTCCTTCATATATTTTACCACTGTACTTCTTAATGAATTGTCATTTCATGTTATAGGTATTGTGATCCAAAAACAGTGATGCTTTATGCTACAAAAGAAGTATTCAAAATCATTCGTGAACAGTTAAACAGTATGACTTCCTTTACCTCCTTTAGTAGCCTTTGTTTACATTTTATTTAAAAATTTGGAATTGAAATAAAAATAGTTACCACAATACTCCCTGATTAATGATCAATTACTATTTCCTTCTCCTTCCTTACTTTTTTTTCCTTTTTAAGGAAGGTTTTTTTTTACCATCATTGTATTGTTTTTGGCATTAAATTTTTTTATTTTTTTATTTAGGTAAGTAGCAACCTTGAGTTCTACTTTTATTTTTTAATTTTTTATATGTATCATGTTAACTCCCTTTTTTTTTTTTTTTTCTTTTTTTTTTTAAAATGTAATTTTGAAATGTTAACACCCTTTTTTTTTTCATTTTTCTTTTTTAAAATGTGATTTTGACACACTAACTCCCTTTTTTTTTTCTTTTTTTTTTTAAGATCTCCATTAGTTATTTATTTAAATAGTTGATGATGTGGTGATAAGATTTTAAAGAGTCCATGATAGAGTTAAATTCTAAAAAATCTTTATCTTTATTCGGAACAATTTTAATAGGATTTTCAGGAAAAAATGATCTCATCAAAATTTAAATCAAACACAAACTCTAACAAACTTATGCTATTATCTTTAATAACACACACTCTAACTTTGGTTTGTTGATTAAATTTTTTTATTTAGGTATGTTGCGACCTTGAATTCTACTTCTTCTTTTTTTTAATGTAATTTTGAAATGTTAACTCCCTTTTTTTTTTAATGTAATTTTGAAATGTTAACTCCTTTTTTTTTTCTTTTTTTAAAATGTAATTTTGACACGTTAATTCCCTTTTTTTTTTAGATCTCCATTAGTTATTTATTTAAATAGTTGATGATGTGGTGATAAGATTTTAAAGAGTCCATGATAGAGTTAAATTCTAAAAAATCTTTATCTTTATTCTGAACAATTTTAATAGGATTTTCAGGAAAAATGATCTCATCAAAATTTAAATCAAACACAAACTCTAACAAACTTATGCTATTATCTTTAATAACACGCACGTTAACTTTGGTTTGTTGATTTTTTTTTTTTTAAAATACTTGGTTTAACCCTAATTCTTTTATCTCTCTCAGGTTCATGTATGCAAAAATTTTTTGGATTGCAGTGAGGAGTCATTGGAGTGGAATATTAGATAAGTTCGGGTGAGAGATTTTACAAGAATTATTATATGTATTAAACCTCACATAAAGTGGTTGTTATCTAAGAAATTGTTGTAAAAAAATTTCTTTTGTAATAGAAACTATATTTATCATTTGTATAATTCTATGTCAAATTCAATTTAAATTTTTTATCTTTTAAATTTCCCTAAAATTTAGCCTTTTATTTTCTTTCAAAATCAGATATTTAGTGCCTAAATATAAGGATATGGATGGAGAAGTTATAATAGTGGTTTTATAGTAGAAGTCTTTTTTTTTTCCCCAAAATATGGAAGAGATTTAAAAGAAAAAAAAAAGGGAGGAAAATGTGAATTTGAACTTAAACGTGAATTTGGATGCTGTTCCTACTGCTATGAACTTAAATGACATTTATTGTACTTTTGTTCAGTAAAAAATTTAGAAGAACAGCATTGACGAATTAAAATAAAAGTTCATTATTATTCCTATTGGGTTTTTGTTAAACCACCTTTAATAATACTTTAGAGTATTTTTTTTTCTTCTCAACAAACAATCATGAAATTTTTAAACAAATTTTGTTTTTTCTAGATACTTCTAATCATTAATTCCCAATTGTATTAGCCTTTTGTTAAGGTTAAAGCACCATTTAATACTTTATTAAAAAAAATCTCAAAATACAATTGTGGTTTTATACAATTAACGTGTATCTTTTGCCATAAAATTTTCAATTTAAGCTTTTATTTACTTATGTTATGGGTGTGTAGTAAATGACTAAATTTTAGGATTATAAAAAACTACATTTTAGGATTAGACAAAAAATGACAACTGATATACATAAAATTTGAAAAAAAGAACAACATCAACAACACCAAAAAGGAAAAAATACAAAAAAAAAAAAAAAAAACGTGGGTGGGTAGTTACTAAATTTTAGGATCTTTTTAGGAGTATTTCCTTTAACAAAAATCTTATTAATTTACTACTCCATAGAAAATGTTATGTACTTTATAAAATAAAATATAAGTATTGACTAGCCTCTGAGGCTATTCTATTTTTTGAGTAAGGGTTAATTTAGAGCATTTATTATAATTTGGGATTACTATATTTTCCAATCACAAGAAAATCTAGGGGTGTGAAGAAAAATTATTTCTCCACACATGATACTCATCACACCCCTAGGTTTTTTTTTTTTTTTCGAGAATCACCCCTAGGTTTTTTTTGTAATTGGAGAATGTAGTAATCCTAAATTATAATAAATGCTTTAAATTAACCCTTACCCATAAAATAAAAGAGCCTCTGAGCACGTGCGTACTCAAAGGCTAATACTACTATTTAAGGGGCTTCCCTGTTTGGATTCCTCATTTTCATAGTTCTAAAATACCCCTATACCATTTACTTACAAATTTTTAACTAACAGGGATAAATATATAAAATAAAACTTTTTTACCTTAATAATCCACAAACCCACGTAGGTTTTGGTAGTTTACAACCCAATAACATTTATTCTCATTCTTCTTCAAATTACACAAATTTAGTCTCAACGGTACAAGGTCCTCTTCTTTCTTCTTCTTTTATTTCTAGATTTGGGTTCTAAACAATTCAACATAATTTACACAATTTAAATGGCTTTTCAAGTTCTATCTTCTGCATCTCTAATCTAAATTGCAAGTTGTTCTTTCTTTTCTTTTCTTTTTTCTTTTCTTCATCATTGACTATTGTTTGAGTTCTTACCTTCCATGGCTACCAATGATTTAGAATTTGAAGTGTACTTACTTGTGGGTGAATGAGATTTTTATAGGAATTCAATGGTATTTGACTATTGCTTATTACCTGTGATTGACTTCAATATCACATGCCGCAAAATCTTTTTTTTTTCCTTATATTTTCCTTTTTCTTTTTTGTTCCTTCGCACCAATGTGTATTTGTTTTTCTTTTTCTTTTCTTTTTCCCTTATCTTTTCCTCTTTTTTTTTTTTTTTTTTTTTTTGTGCGTGGATATTTTCAAAGTTTTCAGTTTTAAGTTTTAACTCACACAAACTCTTTTTTGTGAAGTTGTCTATACATAAATTCAAAAAAGAAGTTGTCTATACGTATAATAAAGCCCAAAAGGAATCACTTTGGCATAAAACTCTATTTGAGTGTTTGTTGTATACCTTTGTCATTTGTATCTACGTGTATTAGTTTTTTTTTTTTTCCTTTTTTTTTTGTTTGCTTATCTTTTCCTTTTGAGTGTGGATATTTTCAAACTTTTCAGTCAAACATAAACTCTTTTTAAAGATTTGAATCTGAGAAGTTTATCAATAACGAATTGATGTTTATCACTTTGTTTGAAATTCAATTATTTTTGTTTGCTTGGAAAAAAAAAATCAATTATTTTTTTTGAGATTTAAAAAAAAAATCGTGATTTTGAGAGGAGAATTTTTTTTCTTTCTTTTCTTTAAAGTAACCCAACATACATCCCTAAAAAAAAAAAAAGAGTAAACGAACAATTAAGAGTATTTGAGTTATTCCTATCAAAAAAAAAAAGAGTATTTGAGTTATATAAAAAAAAAAAAAAAAAAGAGAAAAAAGAAAAGAAAGGAAGGACCAAGAAGTAACTGAATTCAAATAGAAAATATACATATCTACGTGTATCAGATTTTTTTTTTTTTTCTCCTTATCTTTTACTTTTGTTTGTGGATATTTTCAAACTTTTCACTCAAACACAAACTCTTTTTAAAGGATTTGAATATGAGAAGTTTATTTATTGATGTTTATCACTTTTTTTAAATTCAATTATTTTTGTTTGAGATTTAAAAAAAATTGTGTTTTTGAGAGGAGAATTTTTTTTTTGACATTTTTTTTCTTTCTATTGTTTAAAGTAACCCAACATACTTCCCTAAATGGTTCCAAAAAAAAAAACGTACTTCCCCAAAAAAAAAGAGTAACCGAACAATTAAGAGTATTTGAGTTTAAAAAAAACAAAAAACAAAATAAAATAAAAAAAGAAAAGAAAGGAAGGACCAAGAAGTAACCAAATTCAAATAGAAAATATACTTTTCAAATAGGGAAGAAGAGGCTTGGAAAAAAAAAAAACTTAAAAATGTGAGAATTGAAATTTTAAAGAAATAGAAATTTAAAAAAAACAGCAATTTTTTAAAAATAAAGGGAGAGATAAAAGAGGTTGAAATTTAGGATTTGATGAAAAAAAGAATAGTTTAGTTTTTATGTGGGAGTTAAAGATATATTTTTACTGAATTATCCTCAAGATTTGTTTGTGTTTGAATTCCTATATAAAAATAAAAAGGGAAAACTTTTGAAAATACGTTACTGAGAGTTTGTGTTTGAATTGCTATTAAAAAAAGCACAAAATTTAAGTATAAAATTGGTTATAATCTAAGGCTACAACTATACTCAATAAAATAAATACTAGCCTCTTTGAGGCTCTTCTATTTTTTTGAAAAGTTAATAATTTGCATCTATTATAATTTGGAATTACTACATTTTTCAATCACAAAAAAATTCGAGGGTGATGAGTATTATGAGTTTGTAGGTGAAACAATTTTTCATTACGCCCCTAAATTTTTTTGTTATTGAAAAATGTAGTAATTTAAAATTCTAATGAACACAAATTAATAACTTTTTTTTCCAAAAAAAATAGAAGAGCCTTTGAGCAAGCGTGTGAGCGCGTGCGCAGAGGCTAGTTATTATTTTATTATTTTTACAAACTTCAAAGCTTTGCAATTTCTTGATTCATCCTACTTCCTCTTCCTCATAACAAAACCCAAAAACAAAAGAAACAATGGTGCCGCGCAAGTTCGTTCAGGATCTAAGAACTTGGAACGTGTTATGTAGTGGCCAGTTTCCTTGCACCAATCGATTAGGGACGGAGCCAGGAATTTTTGTTTGTAGGGGCCAAGTTGCAACTCTAATATATTTATCAAGATAACCCCATATACACATATACATACGTTTTTTTTATTATATACACACTTTTTTATTTGATAAGTTATATATACGCACGCAAAACAAAAACAAAAAGACTTAAGTAATTTCAATCAAAATTATGTTTTGTAGCGATTTTACATAAAATAAAATTCATTTTTATTATTTTTATAGTGAAATTCTTAAAAAAATTTCATTTTCGATACAAATTATCAAATTTTATACTAAAGCAAGTAAAAAATCTTTCAATTGAATTAATGAAATTTTCAAAAATATGAATGATCCAAAACTTGGAGGAATAAGTTAGGTTTCAAACATATTTGAAACTATCTTGCTCTAACCCATTATGTAGTAACTAAAGAGACATTTCATGTATAGTTTTAGTGACATTATTTTTTTAATGGGCCAATAACTTATTAATTGCCACATAACTGGTTGAAAAATATATAGATTCAAATATGTTTGGTGTTAAATTTTATCAAATATTTAACAGATATTAGAGCATATTTTATAATAAAAAATAGAATTGTGAAAAATAATTTTATGTCTTTATAATTATTAGACTATTTTTTTTTTAAAGCATCATTGAATTAAATCAAATATTTATGAGGGCCAACTTTTATTTTTTAGACCAAATTTTAAAAATATTAAAATAATTATATATATTTAAAAAATTTTCAAAATTTGGGGGGCCATGGCCCCCACCCTTAGACATAGCTACACCCTGCAATCGATCGTTCAATCAAATCAGTCAGTTTCTATCAAAAAAGAAAAGGAAAAAAAATCAAATCAGTCAGTTGTTCACTCAGAGCTATTTTTTATAATTTGGGTATTGCTTGTTAGAAAATTACATTTTTCACCAGTTTTATAGTGTGTAGGCAAATTTTTTAAATTTTACTTATCAATAGTATTTTTAATGTTTCTTAGCCATTTATGCCAATTTTTTATTAATTGAATTCCATAATAATTTATCATTAAAAAGCCCGATGCAGTTAATTTTCCCTTTTTTCTAATCAGTAATTTCTTTTATAACTTACATTATCAAATAGGAATATAGGATAATAGTATCAGTACCTTATTATATATTTTATCCACACAAAAAAAGTATGTTATTATATAAGCGAAAATATAGTCAGCACTTCGTTGAAGCAAAATACAATCAACACCTTCTAGTAAAGTAAAAAACATTTTAAAATTAATCAATTAGGTTTCTAAATTTGTTGATTTGGTCCTTAAATCGTTAGTCATTTTTTTTTTCATGATAATTAAGAATTAAATTAATAAATTTTAAAATATTTTAAACGTGACCATGTTAGCTCAAACATCATTTGATTATAATTTACCCTATTATATACATTCAACACAAGAAAGTCCAACAGTGATCAACCATATTTTTCAGCGAAGTTTTCACACATGCATTGTAGAAGCGAACCATACTAGTTTGTTTAGATACGGCTTATTGTTGAAAATTGAAAACTAAAAATACTGTATTTAACGGTGTTACGAAAAACACCAACTCCTGAGCAAGTCCATATGGCTTATCCAATGAAAGACCAACTAGGGTGAACCAAGCGCATGTAGTGATCGTCCCAGGCGTCCTTAATGACCTCGTCCGTCTAAAGAAGCTTGTCCGTCCTTAGAAACGTTTGAACGGACGAGCTCTACACTTAAAAAGGGAATCAGGAAAAAGTAAATGCATGAGGAAAAGTCGTCCCTAATAACCTCGTCTGTCCTTAATAAAGGATGGACGATTTCATTGGGCTTTGAACGTGTTGGACTTTGGACGACTTTGATTTCCACCGAGTGTAAGGGACGAGTTGAACTGTTATGAGCCAAGTTCTCCATTAACCATTATGGAACACAGGTCCAAATAAGGTAACTTCCATGGCGGTTATGGAAGTTACCTCCGAATCCTTTGAACTCCTTGACAATAGGAACGGTTATTAAACAAATAACCGTTTCACATATGCTATATAAGCATTCAGCGATGAGAAGGTAAATGAGATTTCAGACACTTTTCACAGAATACTCAATTTTTACTTGGAATCACAAATCCATTGACTTTATCATCGGAGGACTTTTGGCCGGTCTCCTCTGACTAGTATTTGTTTTTTCAGGATCAAGCCCTAAGATCATCAGCGCCCGAGACTTTTAGCCTACTGATATCATCAGTATTAAAATAATTTTTAAATATATAAATAGTACTGTAGGATCCAGTTTTAACTTAGGCTGTGTTTGTTTTGGGTGAAAATCACTTCCGGAAATGCTTTTTCGTATTTATGGGTGTTTGGTTGCGCATGAAAAATGTATTTTCCGGAAATGGTTTTTAGTTGACCGTGTGTTGGGTGTAAATTGATTTCCGTTTTTATTTTACCTTCAAATACCATTTTCTGGAAAACAGAGAGAGAGAGCTGAGTGAGAGTGAGATAGAGGAAGAAGAGAGAGGGAGAGAGCACACCCCTTCGGCCAGCCAAGCTCTGGCCAAAGAGATCGCACCTAGAAAAAGATCGAACCCAGAGCCCAGAGCCCTTCGACTTCGACTTCGAATCGCACCTTTCAACTTCGCCGTTCGACTTCGACTTCGAATCGCACCCAGATCGCAACTTTCGACTTCGCCGGCGAACCCAGAGCCGTTCGACTTCGAATTCGAATCGCACCCTTCGACTTCGCTGGCGAACTCAGAGCCTAGATCACGCATTCGACTTCGCCGAGATTGCACCCCAGGATCGCACCGAGACGGCATCGATCGCACTGAGATCGCAATTGAGAAATGGTTGGGTTTTGATGAATTTGACCGGATTTGATGAATTTTTTTTGGTTGGGTTTTGTTTCTGTGTTTATCTATTGAGAAATGTGATTATATATTTGTTTGGAAGCTGAGAAAATGTGAGGAACAAGAAGAAAATATGTTTTCTATATTATTTTCAGCAACACAACCAAACACTAGAAAATATTTTCCAAAACATTTTTTCAAAATACAACCAAATACTTAAAAATATTTTTCTTTCCCATAAATAATATTTTCAAAAAATACTTATTTTTCAAAAAATATTTTACATAAACCAAACACAGCCTTAATATTTACATTTTTCAGTACGAACGCCTTGTAAACAATGCAAAAAGACAAAAAAATAAAAAAGCCAAACGCACCTACTTTTATTTTTTCAGTACAATCCAAACTCAAAGTAACACGTTTTCCTTTATCAGTATTCACTATTCACTATTGAGTGCCAGTACGCAATTGATTTGATTTTTTTTTTTGTTTTTGATGGGTTGATTTGATTTTTTATCTGCCATTTGTCCAGCTACATGAGATTGTCTGAAACTCAGTGCGAAGTGCAAACAAAAAACACGACCATATTCAAAATTCTAGACCTTAAAGTCAAATTACTCAATTCACTCACATTGTCAGCCATAGTAGGATTGGTAAGGTTGTGACTCACAACCTTACCAATCCTACTATGGCTGACAATGTTTGACAATATTGGACGATAGAGAGTAACTACATCTAGGGGACCTTTTCAATGGCATTGCTATTCTGCAAGTCTTTGGTCTGATACCAATTGTAGGTGTTGTATACCGATTGGTTCAATATATAGAGCAAAGAGCTTTACCATTTTTACTTTACAAATTTTACTGTTCTTTTCTCCTAGGTGTTCGGACTTTGGATAAGGGGTCTTATTTATTAGAGTAAAATTATAATTATAGTTTTTAACACAACTTTATCACAGTTTGTTCACGTGATAAATTATGAATGAAAGTTTAAAAATTATGACAAATTTTATTCTTAGCAACCCGTCGTGAATAATTTGTAACAAAAATTATAATATTTTTCATTTTTTTATTTAATTATTAGGTAATTTAAGTTTTGGTCCGTAGAAAATCAGAATTATCTAGATCAGCATAGGGCCATAGACTTCGGGTTTTCAGCTAGGGAGTACCTCGTTGGTCTCTACCCCACCTATTCGATCAATGTCTGCCATGCAAATTTGGTACGGTTGGGCCACCTAAGTACTACGTGGTGCTTTCTCAAAAAAAAAAAAAAAAAAAAAAAAAGTACTACGTGGTGTTAATTTACATTAACGGTATTCATACTCTTTTACATTAAAATGTAAATATTTAGTGTGATGGTTTAAATATGAACAAATTTTAGTTATAAAATTGGTTGTAATCTTAAATTATAACTGTTATAAAATTGATTGTAATTTTAGACTACAACTTTGCTCAATATCTTTTTATTGAAGGTAAATTTTAACAAATTCACTATTGGATTACACATTCTTCTTATATTTTTCATGCTTGTAAAATTTTTAAAAAATTAAAGATCAATAGCTATATTATTAATAAATTGTTTAAATTGCAAATTTTTGTAATTTAAAATTATGCATAAAATATAAGTTTACAGATCATATAATAAATAATATCCGATTGATATAAAATTTGACAGTTGTATTAAAAACATAAATAACAAGCAATTTAACGGTTAGATTTTCAAAATATGTAGTAATGTTTATTTTATTGAATAATTTTGTAGTCTTAGACTACAACTAATTTTGTAATAAAACTATGTCTAAAAAATATGTAAACTATAGTTTTCCTAATTTGTTCATGGCATTGTTAAGAGCCTGACTTCAAAGGTAGTTGCAGTAATTTTCCAATAAATAATTTTAAATATATATGTCTCAAAAAAAATATATATATATATATATATATATGTAGAAGGAATAATCTTGCCAATAAAAGTGATGAATAATTTAGGAGAAAATATAATGTGGCTTATTGCAAGTACCTCTTGTTTCAGTAGCACTTCCAAGTTCCAACTCTCTCCATAGGTGAGAAGATGGAATCGAATTCCATTAACAATGCCTCCTTAATTCACCAATTAACAAAATTTTTGTTCTAAAAATTTCAGGATGTTTCTTGAGATCAGATCAATTATTTGATGGCGATGAATATCTTGTGGAGGGACAATTGTAGCATAGTGAGATTGGCATAGTTTTTGTAATAATTAATCATATGAAAAGTTACCATTTTATAACAGGTTTTTTCAGCCTAAAAGAGGCGTGTGACCAAGGGATGGATTAAGAACTAGGATGGTGATTTGGAAATGGGTCAACTAAGAATTTCCATCACAAAAGATACTGACAATTTTTGGACTAACAATTTATGTGGGTGGAATAAACGTTGACCATTGACCAACTATAATTGCAATCATTAGATGTTTAGATTTTGTGTGTGTATATATACTAATAGTTGGGGAGAAATTAGAACCATGAATATTTCTGTTAGAATTATTAAGAGGTGTTAATCAATTAAATTACAAGACTACTGGCAAAGATTTTATTACATCAAAAGTTAAAATGCTATCAAGAGAGAGAGAGGTTTAGTTATAAAGTTACACTCATTTATGTGACACCAAGTTTGGATAAATAGTTCATCATGATGTGTGAACCTTGATTCATTGTGTTGGTTATGCCTCACGGAATACATGTTTCACCCAGGTGTGGACTGTCTGGTTGTTGAACCTGCTCAACAAGCCTCAACAATCATTTAAGGCTGCCGAAAGAGTTTGTTAGTTAACTCTTGTGAGAGTTAAAAAAAAAAAAACTAACTTTCAAATCTAACCCTTTAATAAGTAATGTTCAAACAAAATAGAAAAAATTAAAAAGTTCAAAACTTTTTTGATTGAAGAACCGAGATCAAAAGTTAAATTAACTCTCAAAATCAGGTATACCCTGTGATATGTTACTTATTTTACTGTCTTTCTTTTCTATTGTTTACATCTTGTGGATCTGGATTCTGGAGTTAATTAATTCTGTTTCCTAGTTCCTACCACATAAAACTAACATGCTTTACAAATAATATAAGCAAATAAACGAATCTAATTGGAAGATGATGAATCTTTGTATTTTCTATGTGCCGAAATCATTACTCTAATTCATTTTTTTCCACTATCTAGATTTTGACATTTGTGAACTTATATGAGCTGTACTCTTTATATGTTTTTGGGTTTAGTCGTTATGGTGGGACATAAAGAGTTAAAAGATCATATTCTTGGAAGACTCTATATACAGGTCATGGTTTGCTTATCAAAAAAAAAAAAAAAAAAAGGTCATGGTTTGATTTTCCTGTGATTAAGAATATATTATCTTCAGGTGGCAGAGTATTTGGCAAACAGTACCTGTATTTTATTGTTGTCCTTTGCCTTTTCCTTTTAGCAAGCGTTGTTGGTTTTGTTTTTTGTTGCTAAATCCACTAATTGATGAGAGAGATTGAGATGCGCTGGATACAACAAAATCTAGACAAAGGAAAATATAAAAAAAATTACAGCTACTTGTATGTGCTTTATCAATTTAACATCAAGGAAAGGTAGGCTAAAAGAATCAAGAGTGAAGAATATTTCTCTTTTTTTTTTTTTTTTCAGCACCCTTTTCCTTTATTTCCTATGCAATTTTTTTGCTTAAAATGAACCAAAAAAAAAAATTTATTTAGAAGAAATGGAACTTTAAAAACTATATAAAAGTTTTTTTTTTTTTTTTAAGAAATAGTTTCAACTCACTCCTGATGATTGCTCTTTATCATTAGATCAAGACACCAATTGGCTTTTGGTATAGATGAGGATTGAACTCCAGATTTATTATTTAACAGCAAGAGACTTTATCAGTTAAGCTAACTTGAACCCATAATAAATTAAAATAAGCTTTACATTTAAAAAAAATTAAATTAAATAAACTAAGCAAAACACAAACTTTATCAGTATAGGAGTGACTATAATGTCTTTATATTCATAACCTTTACTAGATTGATGGATAAGAAAGCTACATAATATTCTTGCACTTAGTCCAACTATTATTGAACAGTAAGAGACTTTATCAGTTAAGTTAACTTGAACTCATAATAAACTAAAATAAGCTTTACATTTAAAAAAATTAAATTAAATAAACTAAGCAAAACACAAACTTTATCAGTATAGGAGTGACTATAATGTCGTATAAAAAAAAAAAGGAGTGACTATAATGTCTTTATATTCATAACATTTACTAGATTGATGGATAAGAAAGCTGCATAATATTCTTGCACTTAGTCCAACTATGTTTTTGAAATGATTGAGAAAAATTCAGCAGCAATATACAGGAAATGCATGTGCCGGTTGCAGATCTTTTGAAAACGACGTTTTCCTCTAAAACAAGACACATAAAAATAATGTTCCATTCCTTGTACCAAAAGGAGTCCAACAATGTTATCGTCTTTCATCAAAAAAAAAAAAAAAAGGAGTCCAACACCTCATGCCAAAGCAGATAAAAAATAAGAAAAGATGTTTCCATGTTATCTATCAGAAAACAACTTTAAAGGAAAACATATATCTTTATATAAAACATACATATACAACATGTTACTAATAATTGTTATTTTTAATTTGGGATGTTTGTTAATTTCTGGCTTGTAGCCTGGCCAGCAAAATAAAAAATAAAAAAGAGAGTATAATTTGGACATTCTTATACTTTTTTTGAAGAGTGATGATTATAAAGGTTAATTAATCAAGAGAGGTTTGTGCTCAAGTCAAAAGTGATTTGTATGAAACCAAGAAAAGTTTAAAGAAAGAATTACTTTGATAATTTTCTGTTAAAGCCTTAAAGGTTTAACCACTAAACCTTTTACGAGTTCCCAAGTAGTGTGTAGATATGAAAAAAGTAGTGTGTATATATGAGATCTAAACATGTACTTTATATATTATTGTCCTTTCTTTCTAGATACTAGACTACCACCTTCAAAAGGGCAAAGGCCGTAAATGACCAAAACAGTAATGGATAGTGTGTTTTTCTAATATAATTGTGAGGTGTACACATTTTTAGATTAATAATGTATATATATTGAATATGATAATTATAGGTTTACACAGTGCATATATAAGATAATTATTTTTTGTAAATGAATTTTGTGCATATATAAATTCACATCTTTTCTTTTATGCAATTATACGTATATGTTTTTTATTTAACAAAACCCAAATATTAACTTTTAACTAGATGAGAAGAAATTTAGTACTCTTTTTATTCTCTTCTTTGAAAAAATTAGATTTTTTTCTTAGTGTGGCTAAAGTGTCTTACTTATTACCCAAATATAAACTACCTCATAAAACGAGAATATAAATGATTTAAGGTGTGTTTGAATATCGTTTATTTTGCTGAAAGCTGAAGCTTATTGCTGAAAACTGAAAGCTTATTGTTGAAAATAATTAAAAAAAAAATTTTGGGTTATTGTTTACTCCCCAAAACACTATTCATTTTCCTTAATGCACTGTTCATGGGCCTTAATACACTGTTTATGTCCCATGAACAGTGCAAGAGGCGTTGGTCAAAAAAAAAAAAGAGAGGGCAAAACGCTAAACGTGGACGCTGGACGTGGGATCCAAACGGGTACTTAGCACTCAAAAACATTATGAGTGAAAAATGTTCCTCATAAATTATCAACTTCCTTCACTGTGTTATTTTAAAATTTCATCCTCATTTGTACTTTCATTCTGTTGGGAAAGGTTAATTATTCAATCTCATTTCGAATTTTAAGTGGGGAAAATGATTCTATGGGTCCTATGTTAATTAAGCATGTCAAACATGCCTAATTACCTTTAATCAGATCCCTGAAAATTCTCAAAAACCCCATGCCCACACGAAACTAAAATGTTGGATTTTTCTTCATTGTTTTTAGAATCCAATGCAAATACTCCGGCTTTCCCTCAAAAGTGGGGCCGAAAGGTCCCCTTCGTGTACCAAAACCCAAGTACATATTTTCACATTGTGATTAAAACTAAACTAGTTGTAAAGGGTAAAGGCCATTTGTAAAAAATTGGTGAATGGCGCAGACAACCTCAACTCTGCAGTTTGGTTCATGCACTTTGGCTAAAATAGGCCGATGAGTTTTGTTTGGTACAAGAAGATAAAAGCATCTTTATCAAAAATAAATAATAGTGTATTTTTGTTCATAGGACAAAGAAAAAAAAAAGGTACTAATAATAAAGCATCGATTAAAATAGAAAAATGCTATGGTAAAACTGCGTGGTACGAATGACAATACACGGCCAAAATCAATCGTGATCAACCTCAAGATTGAAAACAGGACAATCATGATGGTAAATTGTACATCTCAACTCAAGACAAGAGTGCAATGCATATGTACAACCATACATAATAAATGAGTGTGAAAATTGATGTTTAAAATTTATTGGTGGAGAAAAAATATCTATGAGTGAAAAGTTAATGAATGCATTGGACATTGATTTAGTAAGTATTTTTAGAAAAAATTTTATTAGAAAAGAAAAAATAATTAATTTTTTTTTTATCAATTTTTTATATTTATCATAAAAATTATGTTAAAACTTTTTTTTAAATGATTTATTAACAAATGACTTAAAAACACCTGTTAATCATATCCTATTTCTTATTTAGGCTTGCATTAATGTGATATTTTCCTAGTTGCTATTGTGGTTTCCTGCTCCACTTTTATTTAGGCAGTGCTAATTTAGAAAACCAAAAAAGTAAAAAGAAAAAAAAATGAGATTCAACTTATAATTTGAAAAATATTATATCCACAACATTTTCACAATACTTTCATAATAAATTATAGATGATAAGTTGTTATTAGTTCAAATTTAAATTTATGACTTGAATTACTTTTTTATCTACCAATAACAACTCGTAATAACATGTCACTTATAATTTATTGTAAAAATATTATGAAAAGGTTATAGAGATATTATTACTTTTATAATTATATCTTACATCCACCGCATGATTTTCCAATTTTATCTGAGTAAAGTGGTTCAGATGAGATGAGGTTGTAGTACTATCAAAGTAAAGTGCAAGAAAGAAACGATAGAGTAGAAACATGGTTATCATTCACTAAAATTACTCTTTTGCATGCTGTAATCCTTTCAGATTATAAAGTAGAAAGGTATTTCATTTCTGTATTGGGGCCAAGACTTTAATCACAAGGACCGCGACCTGACCAGAAACCACTTTATTAGACAGTAAACAATGTTTTGTTTTGTTATAATTATTGACTTCAACTTCACGTTGTTCCAAAGTGTAACCCAGACGATCTGTTTACGTAATGGATTACAGTGAAATTGTGCATTATTATTTATTTATTTTTTTGCTGTGTTCTGTTCTCATTTCCTTTTCCTTTGGACTGTTTGAATGAAAATGGTTAGAATAGATAACTACATGGTTAGAATAGATAACTACATGGACTGTTTGAATGAAAATGTTCAGAGTAGTCATTAAAAACATTTAATTTAAAAAAAATTATTAGTAATAAAATTTCAATATATTAACATCACAAAATAAAGACATATTCAAATATATAAATTTTTAAAATTTTCTTTCACAAGTTTTCATATTTTAAAATTATTGTGTGATATGATAGTTTCACTATTAGTATAATCAGCTACATCTTTTTCAATATACATAATCAAACAATTATTAAGCTACAGATCTCCTATTTAATTACTAACATATTGCTTAAATAAGTACTAATATAAACAAAATACATTATCTTTTTGAAAAAATATATCACATAAATCCAACAAATTTGACTAAAGACTAAAGCAAATACTAAAAAAGTGTGCATTTTTTTTATATAAAAAAATAGCAATTTTAAAATATGTCAGATGAAACACAATTTAAAAAATCACAATTAAACGTTTGATTTGAGATTTTAGGTTAATATGTTTGTTTAAACAATTTTTGAGAAGTGTTATGTCCACAACATTTTTGCAACACTTTCACAACAAAACCTAGGTTGTAAGTTTTTATTGGTTCTAATTTGAACTTACTATTGAAATTATTTTCTATTCATCAGTAACAACCTGTTATTTAGGATTTATTACGAAAATATTGCGAAAATGTTATGAACGTAGCATTTCTTACAATTTTTTTTTTCAACATTCAACGGACAAAATTTTTGGAGAGGTTGAATTTTATTTTTAATGGGCTCAATTGTTATTAAGGGTGTTACTTATCTTATGAAACGATCTTATGAGATCATCGTTTTATAATATTTGAAACTCATATATGTGGGATTTGTACATATTGTGAAATAAATGTTTTACGAAACTATCTTATTGAGTAGTACTTTTTCTTTTGGTGTATTAGGCATAAGGAAAAACAAAAAAAACAAAAAACAGAAGAAAAAAAATCCAAAATTTTTATATTTGTTATAAATTTTAAACCTTATATATTTAATTATATCAATTTAAAATCAACATTTGTTAAAAAGTCTTATAACTCAATCTCTTTAGGAATATCTAGGGTTCAAATCATTCTCTACCATTGTTATATCTAACAAATTATATATATATATATATATACACACATTTTCATTCCTGTGATACTGAAATTCTCGTCTATTTGCAAAAGAAATCTAACATCAATACACACACAAAAATACACCGTTTTACTAAACTTATATAGCTCTATTTTATTGCCTCACATTAGAGAGGGCATTGCCAAAGAGGCAACTTCAACCTGTATTGCTTACTGTTTTATTTTCTCACATTTAAGAGAGGTATTTTTACCAAAAAAAAAAAAACATACACACAAACTCATTTGAATCCATTACCGTTTTCTCTCTAACTCAAAGTCTTAAAAAAAATTACCACCCTTGTCTTCCCTAGGGGAAAAAAGTAAAAAAAGAAAAGAAAAAGAAGACGGTTGTTTTTGATGCATGCTTATTGCTTTTAAATTTCTTGTTTTTAGGCAATAATAATAAAGTAAGACTCAATTTTTAATTGTTACATTAATAAAACTATGTGTGATTAATGAGTGTTGAAGTACATTGGTGAAGGTCAAGTTTTATATTGTAATATTGACTTTTTTTTTTTAGGAAATAGAGCCGCTTTCAATTAAAGGAATATTTGTTTATTAAGTTTTACTATCTTCAAATATAATGGAACTGGTTAAATTCTTCATTAATGAGAATGTACCTCGAAACTAGTTAACAAAAGCCATAAAAAAGGAAATCGAGATCTATTAATTTTTTATCTTATTTACTTTTACATATCACATTATGTGAGATAATTACATGGTGCAACATTTTCCAAATCCATAAAAATGTGGAGTTAAAAGTTAAAATTGATTTAATTAGAAAATATTTATTAATGTGTGCTCTAAGGGCATATATTAATAATTTATTTTAAGAAAATTTTTATGAAAAAATGAAAAAATAATTCACTATTTTGACAGCTTTTTTAATTTTTCATAAAATTTTTCTCAAAACAGATGGTTAATGTGTATTTTTAGGACACACATTAACTCTTTAGGATATATATTAACTGGACCCTAATTAAAAATGTAAAATTTAATTTTGTAATGTAAAAAATTAATTGAAAATTTTTTTCTTTTGGATTTTTAAGAAAAAACAAAAGCAAAGGAAAGGAAACGATATAGGTGTGAAAAGGGTTGGGGTTAAGGTTGGTTGTGGGTCCTATTGTAAAACGCAATAAACCCGTGCTCTGCTCACTGTCCCCTGAATCCCGCAATTATTATAACCTTCTTCTTCACTCCACCGCTCGTAGTATTGTCACTGTGTCACACACTTTCTCATTCGTACAAATCACAGCAAAGTAGTGAAAAAAAAAAAAAAAAAAAAAAATTTCGGTACAAATTTTTTCACAATTTTACTGCGTCAAGATTAATAAATGTTGAAATTATGAATACATATAGGCTTATTATTTTAT
Source organism: Quercus tomentella (assembly GCA_028535165.1). Lineage (NCBI taxonomy): Eukaryota > Viridiplantae > Streptophyta > Magnoliopsida > Fagales > Fagaceae > Quercus > Quercus tomentella. The sequence goes on from JAPQVY010000012.1 coordinate 16,064,873, forward strand.
TTCCTCCCCCTCACAGATCGCCAAGTGGCTGAAAATTTTTGTAAACCTACTCAAAAAATACTCTCACTGTCTCACACTCACTCAGATCAGGCTCAGCTAAGCTAAGCCCACTTTTCTAAATTTTCTTTTATAAAATATTCATACTCGCAACACAGTCACGCGTATACTCACACTCCCACATTCAAAATCCTATGATTAATCATTAATATTTATCTCTCTCTCTCTCTCTCTCTGTTTTTTATACTTAAGTTTTAAGCGGCTTTTGAATGTTCAAACTAGAATCGCGGCTCAAATCTCTTTATACGTGTTTATCTTTACCCCATTGTTTGTCTCTATCTTTTTCCTCTGTGCCTGTCCCTTTCTATTGCAAAGAAAAAATCAAAGAAGCTCTGTGCTTTTCACAGAGAATCGAAACCAGAGCTTCTTCTGAATAGTCTTTTATATATTTATAAAAAAAAATACCCTTCTTTTGCATTGTGCACACAACAATTATATACTTGTATTGCCAAAATTTTTGGCTACATCTCCTCCATTTTCTGTAAACTCAAAAAATTCCATTTGGGTCTTACTCAAAACCACCATTAATGGAAGCTTCCTCATCTCCAATCTCCATCCAAACCACACCGCTTCAAGACCACCCAGAGGCTTCACCAAAGCCCTACAAAAAAAGCTTTGTCACAACTCTAATGGAAGCCGCAACACTTCGTTCTCATTCCTTCAAAGAAGACACATACTTCATCTCCAACCTCAGGTCCTCAGAGAAAAAAGCTCTCCAAGAACTCAAAGACAAGCTTGTAGCTTCTGAAGCCTCCGATTCATCCATGTGGGGTGTTCCTCTATTGGGTGGTGATGACAAAGCCGATGTGATACTGTTAAAGTTTCTGAGAGCTAGAGATTTCAGGGTCTCTGACTCACTCAACATGTTGCTCAAGTGCTTAGCTTGGAGGAAAGAGTTTGGAGCAGATAATGTGGTTGAAGAGGAACTTGGGTTTAAGGAACTTGAGGGTGTGGTGGCTTATATGCATGGTTATGATAGAGAGGGACACCCTGTCTGTTATAATGCTTATGGGGTTTTTAAAGACAAGGAAATGTATGAGAGGATCTTTGGTGATGATGAGAAGCTTCAGAAATTTTTGAGGTGGAGGGTTCAAGTGCTTGAGAGAGGGATTAATCTTCTGCATTTTAAGCCTGGTGGGGTTAACTCTATTATTCAGGTCACTGATCTCAAAGACATGCCCAAAAGAGAGCTCAGAGTCGCTTCTAATCACATTCTCTCTTTGTTCCAAGATAACTATCCTGAAATGGTGGCTCGTAAGGTAATAAATTTTCCCATTTGATTTTATAGACTCAAATGTTAAAAGCATTTGGTGTTTAAGGTTCATAGTAGTAGTAAAAAAAAGTACATGTTAATTAAATGAGGAACAGAGTGTGTGGCTTAAGATGGACTGTAGAAAAGAATGCATGTGGCCAAACACTAATTAGTAATACATAGTAGATCCCAAAATTTTGGAGCCTAGTCTTGAGTGTTTGTTGTATATTGATATTGGGAGAGTATGACTTCGGATAGAATTGAATGACGGAAAAGAATGTTCATGGTTGGCCCTGATTAGATCTCTCAAAATTTTTGGAATTAGGCTTGGATGTTGATATTGTATTTGGTGTATGCATTTCTAGTTTGGCTTTTCTGTTTGTTTGGGGGGTCCAGATTTATTTTTTCAATGTTTCATGTTAGTCTAGTAGGGATTCATATTTCATAGTAATCATAAAATTTTGGGATTAAGGCTTAATGATTGTTGAATTTGGTGTTGGAACTTCTTGTTTGGCTTTTGTGTGTCTTCCTTACTGATTCTTGTGTCTATCTTTTGGGTTCAGATTTTTATCAATGTTCCATGGTACTTCAGCGTGTTGTATTCGATGTTCAGTCCGTTTCTAACTCAGCGAACTAAGAGCAAGTTCGTGATCTCTAAGGAAGGAAATGTTGCTGAGACACTCTATAAGTAAAGTCTCCCTAGTTTCTCTTGCTTTCTTCTTTTACCATCAATAATTTATTCTATTCAATACTCTCTCTGCTCTGTCTTTTTTTTGATGAACACTCTCTCTGCTCTGTCTATTTCTGGTTTGTTGTGTCTAAATTTGATTGGGAATCTTCTTAGGATTTTTTTTGTTACCTTTTCTTTTCATTTCACTATTTTCTGTAAAGGGATCAAAGATTCTCAATTAGCTTTTGATTTTTTCTGTCTACTTCTCCATTTTTTAACTTCGGTTTTGTTCCATTGTTAAAGACAAATTCTTCTCTCGTTTGTTGTTTCTGTACGACCCTTTTACCTACCAGTCCTTTTTATTTTTTTGGGTAATTCCAATTTACCTTCACATTGTTCACAATTTGAGCTTGTTTTTTAAAATGGGTTTTGCTTTTCTGGACAGGTTTATTAGGCCTGAGGACGTTCCTATTCAGTATGGTGGACTGAGTCGACTCAGTGATTTGCAGAATGGTCCTCCAAAACCGGCCTCTGAGTTCACTGTCAAAGGCGGGGAGAAAGTTAATATACAGATAGAGGGGATTGAGGTTCATTTATTATCTTTACTTCATAAAGTTTTATTTCGGCTCTCTTTAATATGTAGTATTGCTAATTTAAATCTATTAATAACATTTAAAGCTTAAAAATTAGGTGTTAGTCATTTCTAACCGAATTATTCAATTCAATCTTTAAATTGCTTTGAAGGCTTTTGTTAACATGGGACTAGGATCCTTTAAAGATTTTAGGTAACTGCATAGTAGAATTCCAAATGACTTTTGAGTTTTGACTATCATTATTAGTTATGATGTGATACAATTTAATGTAATTATTTCGAAATGGATGGATAAGATTTAAGAGTTTTATGATGAACTTTCTCTACTAACTGGTGATAGTTTTTCTCCCAAATAAAAAAACTTGTGATAAAATAATTATTAAGTACTTCCTGGAATATAATGATTCAGTGATCCCTTGTCTCACATTTATGATGAATCCTACCAACTAAATTCATGGTAGGATTGTGAGAAGATGGATTATCATTTTGGCATATTGTAAGGGAAAAGTTATACTATTCCCTTACATATCGTCTTTATACATTCTTCAAAAAAATAAATTCTAACTGCCTGCAAATATCTACTGAAACAAATTAAATACTGTTGTGATTAGTCCATTTCTATTTTCAAATAGTGTGTATTTTATATGCTTGCATGTTGAGGATACTTACTAACAAGATCTTTGTTTGAATTCTGTTCAAAGCTCTATTATACATGACAAATTTAATAATGGCCAGTAATTGTATCTTATTAGGCTGGTGCAACTATTACTTGGGACATAGTGGTTGGAGGATGGGACTTAGAATACAGTGCTGAGTTTGTGCCCAGTGCAGAAGGTAGCTACACCATCGCTGTGGAGAAGCCTAGAAAGGTTGCTGCCCCTGAAGAAGCAATTCACAACTCATTCACACCACATGAACCTGGCAAAATGGTGCTCTCTGTGGATAACACAACCTCCAGGAGGAAAAAGGTCGCTGCTTATCGTTACATTGTGCGCAAATCCACCGCATTAGTACCCGCTACCTTCAATTATGCTAATTAAAAATTAAAGGGTGTTTTTGATCTTATTACTATGTTCTTTTGATGAGGGGGCTTTGATTAATCGTGTGTTACAGTGGTGAAACTTTGTCAAAGTCTTTACTTGAATAGTTACTAGTGTAATGTATAAAAAATGGTGGTATTATATATTGCTTAGTGTAGACGAAAAGTTGATTAACTTTGCTTATATAAGTGCATGTTCCCATTTGTCCCCATCTCTGCTTCTGTATAAAGAGTGATTCTGATTTGAGAATTTCCAACTAAGTTTACTTCATAACACTTTTTATAACTCTTTCTTTTTCATAATTGTTGGTATGACCTGATCAATGCATAATAATAAAAGTAGTGACAGTAATAGATCTAGTTGAAGGTAAAGTGTTGTTACGCCAATCACAGTTTACGTAAGTCGTAAAAAATAATGTGGAAAAAAGTGGTGTGAAACCCTAATTTGCCTTGTCTTGGTGTGTGGCACAGAGGGATAATAGGTTTTTTGTTTTGGTGCGGTGAGTATTGATAAAAGAAATTGGTTGCAGGTACCTAGTTTGCATTATGTCTTGGTCGTGAAAGGGATTGCTTAATGGTCACAATCTTTTTGTACAATTCTCTTTGTTTTGGTCTCTTTAATTCAGGAGTGTTTTTGGGGTTATCAAAAGTGGAGCTGGTGGGAGAAGAGAGATATTGACTGGACATGGTGGTAGTTGTCTTTTGCCGTGTCTTCTTATCCTTTTTCTGAAGGTTTTGGTAGGATATGATGTTACGGTCCAGAACATACATTTTTGGGTAAAATACCCTTAACACATTGCTGGGCTAACATTTTAGAAGTGTTAGCTTTTCTTATTATCAAAAAAAAAAAAAAAAAAAAAGAAAGAAATGAAATGAAATGATAGGAAAATCCGAACAAAATGATCGGTGGGAGAGAGGAGGCTCACGGACAGAGTTTTAACTTTCAACGTGACCGGGGTTTGAAAAGTGTGGTGTGTTGTTGGATTTTGGTATGTTCTCATAGACTTTTGGTACGTGAGAAATGTCAAATTTAGGTATGAGTATGTTTGGTTTAAAGCCTCATTTAATTTTTAGGTATGAGTATGTTTGGTTTAAAGCCTTAGGTATGAGTATGTTTTTATCATTACGTAAGCAAAAATGTTACTCCATTGTGTAGCTTCTTAACATCTTAAGTCTTAACTAAAAAAAATGTAGTAGTACCTTTATTCAGTAAAATTTACTTAATTGAACACAAACACCTACAGTTTTTGTTCACTTGGGTACTCATTAAAGCAGGGACGGAACCAGAACTAAGAGTTAGAGGGGGCGACTCTACTGCTAGCTACGTGCGGCAGCTCTGACCTTTGAGTCTATTGTTTTATTACTAAGGATTTTTGCTTAAAATTTTTTAAATGGCCAAGTTGTTTGTTCCGGGTAAAATAGATTGATTGGGCTTAATTTTTATAGTTTTATTATTGGTAATTTTTGTTGTTGGGCTAATTTTTTTGGATTTTTATATTTTGTTTTAGATTTAATATTAATTTTTTATGTCCTTTAAAAGGTAAAAAAAATGCTAAAACTACAAATTTTTTTACAAATTGCTAATATGGTGAATGGTTTTTTTTATTTTTTATTTTTATACAAAATAGAATTTTTACTCTAGCTTAATCTAAGTTTATATGTGTAAAGCTCCCTCTTAGAGTCTTGAACCCCGACCCTTACCCCCCACACCCCACAAGCACTTATACTTGTGGAGTGACCATTGCATCAAGGGTGTGTGGTGGTTGGTGAGTGGTTATTAATAAGTAAAAAGTGATGCAAGTATACGAACCAATAAAAATTTGCTACCTCAATAGTTTGTATAAACGTTGTAAAAACATTTGTGGCTATAGTATTACTCTCAAAAGAATTGATAGCATTATTAAGGGGGGCAAAGTATAATTTTATTGAATAAAATTGCTAAAATTAGTACCTATTAATATGATAATATTTAAAAAAAAAAAAAATTAGGGGGGGACATTGCCCCCCCTAGTCCAATAATAGCTCCGTCCATGCATTAAAGGAAATTTGAATTTTGGCTTCTTTTAAACATGAAAATTATTGAATAAGAATAAGAAATGCTACCTTCATAACATTTTTACAATACTTTTACACCAAATCATAGGTGATAAAGAGCACCCACAGTAGATGTGGAATATGTGCCAAATGCTAAATATTTGGCACATATCCCACACCAAACCCAGTTTAAGCCCATTTATCAGACGTTGTAAATGTTAAATTTTTTGCAACTTGCTACAGTAAAATCACAAATATACAACTGTACGGAACGCTGTGGTATATTGGTTTATTAATTTTTTATTTTTCTTTCAACCCTCATATCTCTTTCATTTCTCCTTCAGCTCACCGCCTCCATCTCCATCTCCACTCTCCCATTCTTTTTCTTCTTCCCTCTTCCCCGTTGCTCTATTGTCTTCCCGTTCATGAATATGAGCCACCATCAATTTCGTTTCTACCATCACTGATCTAACCACATAAATATTGTTTTTTTTCCCCTTTTGGTTCGCTCTGTCCTCTGTTCTATCGGCGTCGGTCTGGTTCATTTGTCTCCGTTTTGGTTGTGATTTCCGATTGTGGGTCTGGTTTTATTTTCCGATTGTGATCGGCGTGGGCGTAGGCCTTTGGGTTGTGGGTCTCTCCTCTCTGTTTTTTTTTTCCCCTTTTGGTTCGCTCTGTCCTCTCTATTCTATCGGCGTCGGTCTGGTTGTTTTTGTCTCCGTTTTGGTTGTGATTTCCGATTGTGGGTCTGGTTTTATTTTTCGATTGTGATCGGCGTGGGCGTAGGCCTTTGGGTTGTGGGTCTCTCCTCTCTGTTTTTTTTTTCCCCTTTTGGTTCGCTTCCTCTCTGTTCTATCGGTGTCGGTCTGGTTGTTTTTGTCTCCGTTTTGGTTGTGATTTCCGATTGTGGGTCTGGTTTTATTTTCCGATTGTGATCGGCGTGGGCGTTATCGTTTGAACAAATAATAAAGAAATGATAAAATAAGAATTAAAAAATAATATTTAAATGAAGTGGTAAAAATATAGAACATCTGATAAATGAGATATTGTAAAATGATGTGGTAAAATAATAAAGTAGGCTTTTGATGTGGTAAAATGGAATAATATTTACAACGGCTGCTACGGATGCTCTTATTGGTTTTAATTTGAATCCACAATTAAAATTACTTTTATACCTACTAGTAACAACCAATAACAAACTACCACTTAAAATTTGTTGTGGCAGTATTGTAAACATAGCATTTCTCTTATTAAATACTCCTGCATTGAGTTGATTCTCTTTCCTAACATGATTGGTGGATCTCATTATGAATTAAATTAATATTCAGTTAATAAGCAAAGCCTATTAGTTTTTTGTTGTTGTTGTTGTTGTTGATAAATTGTTTTTGGGTAGTTGCTTAAGCATTCATTTAAAGAGGTATTTGTTTATCAACTTTTTCTAATTTTCAATGCATTGTGACTTGCTCGATTCCTTCTTAATCAATGCATTTATGCACTTGTTAATGTATTTCTTTTTTGATGAATGTTAACGTATTTCATTTAATTAATGGGATTCATTATCATGTGCGAGTAAGAAGTATCATTCTTAAAAAAAGAAGTATAAGATAGATTGTGTAGTGTTTCGGTTTTATATGGAATTTTTTTTAATGGTAATATAATTTATACTCCTAGTGGATTAGAATATTAGATATCATGGATTTGTATCTTCAAATTTCAAAAGTGAATTATTAAAAAAATAAAAAATTTGCTCGGGAGTCTTGTACTTCAACTTGTATCTTTTAGTATATTCGGTGAAAACATAGGTTTAAATTTACTTACTTTGAATTATCTAATTAAAAAAAAAGAGCAAAAAAACCTGAATTTTGTTTTTCCGACATACCATACCTTAAACTGGGGTCATATAAAAAGAAGGGTTCGATTTTCACAATGCCCAAAGCAATCCAGGTGAAAAATGCATTAACTTATGTTTTTTGCTTAAGCCATAATTCAGAATCAAAGCATGTGTCAAGTTCCGATCAAAAAAAAAAAAAAAAAAGCATGTGTCAAGTGCCTCTGATCCAAACCCAAAAAAAAGAAAAAGAAAAAAAAAGTGAAAGTCAGAAAAATTGCAGGCTTTAATGTATTTAATGGGCTGTACACTGATTTTTTTTTTTTTTTTTTTTTGAGAAAGACAGTACACTGATGTTTGAAAAAGTCCAAGACACACAAATATTTTTCACAACAGAATTGTGGCCAAAATTTGTGGTCCTATAGATTCATAGAATAACCTTTGATGTATTGGTATGATCCAAATTCCAAGGGGCCTTCGTTGGTTTTTTCTTCCGCAATGACGAAAAATTGGAATAGAGCAGAGTGTTGTCCACTCAATAATTGTCGTACATTGTGTTGTACATCAGGTGGCAGCAATGCATGCAATCTCCTTCAATTCAAATTGTACCATCAGAGCAATCCACACTTTGATCAATACCTCTATATTTGTCCTTAGCTCCACACCGACGTACTTCTCCTCATTTATTTTTATTTTTATTTTTTCAAAAGGTTAAAAAGGCAGGGCCATACTCTCCTTTATCTTTATCTTTATGTCATCTTGTTGATGGGAAATAATTCAGTGAAGACTTTTTATTTATATATATATATATATTTATTTGATAATTCGATATTTGAGAGGTAAGATTTGAATAATCGTTGGAAATATTTAGTATCAAGTTGCAACTTATAAGAGGTTTTGGCAATGAATACTATTTTTTTTGTCAAACATTTTTTTTAAATAATAATAATTCTATAGTTACAAGAATGTGGTAAAAAGGATTTAAATGTTGGGCATCTTTATTAGAAACAACTGAAATTATTAGTCCAACTGCAAGACTTAACTTGTTGGAGTTGTTTAAATTAAGTACAAGTTTTAGTTACCTAGCTTCTAGTCTATAAACTATTCCTATCTTATTTTGTAGTATATATAATCCAAACAATTACTTTGGTTTGAGTTTGAAAGGAGGAGAAAGTATTTATATACATAAATATATATATATATATATTTGTTTTCCATAGCACGTTGTCCTTTATAATTGTGAAGTAAAAAAAAAAGAAAAAAAGAAAAATATATGTGATACATAATAAGATAAATTATTGAGAAGAAAGAGACTTAAAATTGGTAATAGTATCTCATGAATCAAAGATATGCATGCTCTCATAGTGTGTGAAATGTGAACCCTACATGTTTGCAAGGTCCACGCGATATAAAGTGAGAGGAAAGATAAATATAAGTGATACGTAATAAGATAAATTATTGAGAGAAAAGAGACCTAAAATTGGTAATAGTATCTCATGAATCAAAGACATGTATGCTCTCATAGTGTGTGAAGTGTGAACCCTACACGTCTGCAAGGTCCACACGATATAAAGTGGGAGGAAATATAAATATATCGTACATATTATTTATACCTCTTCTCACAAGTCACAAGTGAGTATTCAATTTTTGCTAAAAAGATGCAGAGGAGGTACGGATCTGGATCCTCTCCATTTCAAATAGAAATGGAGAGGGTCCAGTTAAGGGACCAGATTTGCTTAAAATAAATCAAAGGCTTAAATTGTGCCACGTCAATTAAAATTCAAATCACTTAACTCTTCAAGTTCAACCGGGGTTAACAAACTTAACTCTTCAAGTTCAATCGGGTTAAACTCTTCAAGTTCATTGAATAGAAAAGCTTATGTTTTAGTTTGTGTTAACTCCATTGAAAAAGAAAAATGCACAACAGCTGGACGCTAAGAACACAAACCAGATTTGATGGGGTTGCAAGGTAGACATGGGCGAACGGTGGCTCACTCCAAGTCAATGAGGTCGGGTCTGGTAGTGCTGTGCTCGCTGGGGCTGGTGGCGGTGGCAATGGTCATTGGCAGTGACTTGATGGGATCTGGTTTGGAAGATAAACTTGTGGATCTTTCCCCAGATTTGCTTTGATTTTTTATTTAGGTAGGTGATATTATAGCAAATCTAGGGATATTATAGCAATAGGCATGGGTTCTTTTAATGTACTTGGTATATCATGGTGATACAGAAATAAACTAAGGCACAAGATTAAAAAAATAAAATTTGAGAGAGACGGATGCTTGGCTTAAGACTTAAGAATTCAAACAGCACAGGAGTTCAATAAAAGTTCTTTCATTTTTCATTTAGCTTTTGAGTACCTGAACAAGAAACTCTTTCTCGTTGCTTTCTACAAAAATGGCGACAAGTTTAGTAATTAGCATAATGAGCCTATTGTTCCGATGGAGAGAACTCTCTACCAAAACTAAGCTCTTCTCAAAACTAGGCTTCACAACCTCAACCCCACGCCCCAAGAACCCAGCCTCTCTCATGCCTATTGCTTTGATTTTTTATTTAGGTAGGTGATATTATAGCAAATTTGGGGAAAGATCCACAAGTTCATCTTCCAAACCAGATCCCATCAAGTCACCGCCAATGACCATTGCCACCGCCACCAGCCCCAGCGAGCATAGCACTACCAGACTCGACCTCATCGACTTAGAGTGAGCCACTGTTCGCCCATGTTTACCTTGCAACCCCATCAAATCTGGTTTGTGTTCTTAGCGTCCATCTCTGTTGTGCATTTTTCTTTTTCAATAGAGTTAACACAAACTAAAACATAAGCTTTTCTATTCAGTGAACTTGAAGAGTTTAACCCGGTTGAACTTGAAGAGTTAAGTGACTTGAATTTTAATTGACATGACACAGTTTAAGCCTTTGATTTATTTTAAGCAAATCTGGTCCCTTAACTGGACCCTCTCCATTTCAAATAGAAATGGAGAGGATCCGGATCTGAGGAGGTACCCATAATTACTGGGAATTGGAATAGATTTTAAAACCCAAACTGTCCATGGGCCCAATTTTCACTCAATTATTTTTATCGCTTTTGTTTTGGGCCAACCATGACCTGTGCTTCCCAGTTATAATAAAAATCCAAGGGTCAATATCAAAAAAAAAAAAAAAAAAAAATCCAAGCGTCCGTCTTGTGGACTCTTTTTAACGAAGATTCAATATTTGTATATTGGGTTTTAGTGTTTTTATAGCCAATGCAGGGACGGAGTTAGGACTTAGAATTAAGGAGGTGGGTCTATTATTGGTTATATGCGGCGGTTCTGACTTTTGGCTCTAATACTATTTAGGGGCCGTTTGGTATGACATTTTAAGCAATATTTTTCAGTTTTTAAACAACATTACATGAATTTTCACACATTTTTTCACTTACACATATTTTCAAAAAATACAAACAATGTTACCAAACGGCCCCTTAGTTGTTTGAGGGATTTTTTTTTTTTTTTTTGGTGTGTGTGACTTTGATGTTGGGTAAGGACAAAAGAATTTTTTTTTTTAAATTTTTAAAGGGCCAAGTTTTTTATTTTGGGTAAAATTGGTTAATTGAGCTTATTTTATTTTAGATTCACTATTAGTAACTTTTGTTGTTGTGCTAATTTTTTGGGCTTGTATATTTTGTTTTAGATTTTAGATCAATTGACTTTTTTATGGTCTTTTCAAGGAGAAATACTAGAGCTACAAACTTTTTTACAAATTGTTGATATAGTGAGTGGTTATTAGTAAGTTAAAAATTAGTGTAAGTGGTGGGCCAAGTGCGAACCAATATGAATTTTCTATTTTAATATTTTGTAAAAATATTGTAGAAATTTTTGTGGCAATAGCATTACTCTTAAAAGAATTAATGATATTATTAAAAGGGGCAAAGTGTAATTTTATAGAATAAAATTGCTAAAATTAGTACCCGAATATATACTAATATTATTTTTTAAAAAATTTGGTGGGGAGGGGGGGGGGGGGATTGCCCCCCAAGTCAAAGCTTGCCTCTGTCTCTAAACATATGCCCTTAAGACATATATTATGAAACTATTTTAGAAAACTTTTTATGGAAAAATGAAAAAGTGACTAACTTTTTTGACAGCTTTTTTGATTTTTCATAAAAAGTTTCCTAAAATAAATGATTATATATTAACTGGACCCTTGTATATTATCTAGTCTTTGTTTTTTAGAAGAGTATATTATCTCCGTAATTCTACGTTTACAAATATACTAATTATAGTCCACAAAATTTTCACAATAAATACTTTGGTGCAAATTATTATTAGTTTTAATATGAACCCACCACAAAAATTACCTCTTTTGCCTATCAACAACAACTAGTAATAGTAGGTTCTAGTTAGCTTAATTGGTAAAATCTCTGATGATTGAATAAGAAATCTGCAGTTCAATCCCCGCCTATACTAAAAACCGATTAGTATTTTGGTCTAATGATAAAGAGCTATCATCAGGAACGGATGCTATAGGTTGAAAGTTTTTCTTAAAAAAAAAAAAAAAAAAAAAAAAAAAAAGCGCGCTAGTACCAGCACAACCCACACCCACCTAACGGATGTAGATGGAAGGAGTGAATTGACAAGAAGTTTGTCAATTGACTAAAAAATAATAATAATAATAATAATACAAATCTCGATTGAATTTTAAACAAAGTTAGAGGGGGTAAATTATGAAATTGCCTTTTTTGTCCCAGTCGTGGATTATTAACCTACGTTGTTTTGAGTTTATAATCACATTTAGCAGCTGTGTAACTAACAGAATTAGAAGGACTAAATTTGAAATTTCAATCTTGTTTTCTTGCTTGGTTAAAAGACGTTCCTCCTGATATCAAAACTGTGATTCTTGCCTATTTGATAAGTAGTCATGAATGGAAGTTACGATGTTTCTTCTATAAAAAGAAGATAAAGAAAAAAGACATTGATACGTAACCTCAAAAACCACTACAAAAGTGCATAACTCTTGCAGTCATGGAAGAGGGTTTTAAAGGACTTTTTCTATTCAAACACTACCGATGTGGAAAGCTATGTAAAGCCTACAGGGGAAAGGGAAAGCTATGTAAAGTCTTTAAACTTGAGATAATTAAATCAAATTTTTTTATAGATTAGAAACAAAAATTAAAATCACCTAAAGGGTTTGTAATTTACATTTTAGTCATTTTATGAAGTGACTTTGAGCCTTTTGTAATGTCTTTTTGACAACTAACTTAAAACTAATTGAAAGCTCCAAACCGACACAATGTTGCACTCTTGCACATCACATTCGCAAAAGATTTCATGTTTAACTACATTGTTCTGAATTTTTGCAACTCGGCAAACCAGGAAAAAGAAAAAAAATGATAGGCAAACGTGTCAAAAAGCTGACCCAGATTAGGACACGCCAGCTCTAAAAGCCTTGAACGTGTCTTACATGCAGTAATCCGTGGAGCCTTATATAAACATGTTACATGAATTTCCACAACCAAATCCAAATCCAAAAATCACACTGAAAATCTTGAAAGAAAGCAAAGCATGGCACAGGCAACAGTTACACCGCAAGATCAACAGGCAGAATATTTTTCCTTGTTGAGTGGCCACACCATACCAGCGGTTGGGTTAGGCACTTGGAAATCTGGTTCAAAAGCTGGCGAATCTGTGTTCACTGCCATTGTTGAGGTACTGCATGCCTACGATTGTTCTTTTAGGCATGTCACTAATCTAACCTATAAAGTTCTATAAATTGGACATGAATTCATGTGCTACATCTGTATTATTGAGTCTATTATCTATGAATCATTTATATCACCGCTAAATTCAGATAATTACTTTTGTAACATGCATGGGACATGTTACTTTTGCCTAAAAAAGCAGCACCAGCATGCTCTGGAAAACAACAAACCTCATTGATTTTATTTTTTTTACAGACAAGGAATGCTGATCTTTCCACAGACAATGAGTTATTACTAACTTTTTTGTCACATTAGGGGCATTGATTTTAGGATTTTATTGATTTTAGGATTTTACTAATGTTTGCCCAAGATCCACAGACAATGAGTTATTATTAACTTTTTTGTGACATTAGGGGCATTGATTTTTTAGGATTTTACTAATGTGTGTCCTAAGGGAACACATTAATTTCCATTTTTAGAAAACATTTTCTCTAGAATTGAAAAAAGTAATGACAGTTTTTTCAATTTCCGATAAAATGTTTTTAAAAATAAAAAGCTTAATGTGTGCCCTAAGGGCACACATTAACCGGACCCTTGATTTTATTACTAACTTCTCTTGTTGCTCTGGTTGATTCTATCTATAGTTTCGTCCGAGAGATCTATGCTATTTCTAGCTTCTACTTGTAGACTAATAATATCAATTGGGTTTTTGACCATTAATGCTGCAGGCTGGTTATAGGCACATAGACACGGCTGCGGCGTATGGAGTTCAAAAAGAGGCATGGCTCTCACTATCTCTCTCTCTAAAGTCTAAACTCTTTTATAACCCTTTTTTTTAAACAAATCTTTTCCAACTTAGTACCATAGTGATCTATCATCTATACAATGCAGCAAGATAATTTTCTCTTTTACACGTATCTGCTGACAGGTTGGGCAGGGGCTCAAGGCTGCCATGTCGGCAGGAGTTGAGAGGAAGGAACTCTTTGTTACTTCTAAGCTATGGTAATTAATATATGATAGTTAATAGATTAGTAGTATTAATATTATATATAACTATATAAGTTTGTGGTAAAGTCTTAAACACAAATTAAAAAATAATTATTTATTTTTTATGATTGATTTAGTACTATTTACTATTTAGCACAAATTTATGAAAATTTTAAGCTTATTAATGTATAATAATAATAATGTATTTCCAACTCACATAATCGTGAGTCTCATTCATCAAAGACTTAGGGTTTATTTGTGATCCGCTTATTTTGCTGAAATTTAAAATTTTTGCTGAAAGTACTGTAGATGAAGGTAAATGTGAGTTGAAATAGTACAATGAAACCATGAATAGTACCAAAAACTGCAGTGAGACTCATGAATAATAACAAAAATAAGTTAAATAATAAAATAAGTTAGCCAAACGGACACTTACTATTTTTTTGAGATGGAAGTATAACGATCAACTCTAAATTTTACTGCTAAAGATAATAAACTAATGTCATAGTGAATGTGATTTGTTTCACATCAACGAGATGATAAATGAGGGTTTGCATTGTTTTAGTGAATTGATAACACATTAATTTTTATCTACTAAAATTAGTATTATACCTAAGAACACACTTTAAAAAAAAAAGTTTATGGAAACATCCCTGCTCTTACATTTTTTGTGAATTATGTTATGTTTCAATGACTTGCAAATTGAGATTGTTGTCACCTCTACAATTAATCTGAATTACCTTTTGTTTTGGGGGTAAGTTTGTGGAAGCATTTTACAAGAAATTGACAACAACTTTAACATTTTCTAATTGCTAGATGTTAAATTGCAAGCCTTTTGTAATAATTTGAGAGTAACTTTATGTTGTTCTCCAAACTAGATGTCAATTGATTAAGACTATTAAAAGGCACAGGTTAGTTAAAAACCGAGTCCACGAGGAGTATGATAACCAAAAGCTCATTTTTGTGTTATGTGATGGTGAATTCAGGTGCTCTGATTTGTCCCCAGATAGGGTTCGTCCAGCACTGAAAAATACCCTTCAAGAGCTCCAACTTGATTACCTAGATCTTTACTTGGTAATTTTTGTATATACTCTGTCTTAGCTAGCTTTTGTTACATATAAATAATGCAAACATGAGAGGTTGTGATTCCATTGCATGGCAGATTCACTGGCCTTTCCACCTTAAAGATGGTGCCAGCAAACCCCCCAAGCCTGGTGATATATTGGACTTCGACATGGAAGGGGTTTGGAGAGAAATGGGGAAGCTTGTCAAGGAAAATCTCGTTAAGGACATTGGGGTTTGCAATTTTAGTCTTAAGAAGCTCAATAAGCTACTGGGCATTGCCCAAACCAATACTATGCCCTCTGTGTGTCAGGTGATAAGATTAAAATATGCAGTAATTGAATTGAAGTTTAGTTTTCCAGATATAATTGACAACAATATGCAGTATAGACACATCTTTTCTTGGAAATGTTTTCACAATTTCACAGTGGTTAAGGTGACAAATTGTTAGTGATAGACATATCAAAATCTCAGTGATGAGACATGCGAAATTCAATAATAACTTGTCAACTTAGCCAATTAAGTTTTGAAAAATATTGTGAAAAAGATCTAGTTTGTAGCATTAGTATTACTTGATTGACATAAGAACTTGGTATTTATATATAAAAAAAAAGGAATGTAGCATTATCAACATTTTATTTTGAGGTTATTTTTGTGTGTTTTTGGAGCTCAGATGGAAATGCATCCTGGATGGAGAAATGAAAAAATGCTACAGGCTTGCAGGAAGAATGGCATTCATGTCACTGTAAGATTAATGGTAGCTTATTTGGATGATTTATTAGAATATTTGTTATATGGTTCTGTTTGTAATTTTGGACAAGCATAATTTAATTCCTTCTTCCTAGGCTTACACACCACTGGGCTCATCTGAAGGAGGTAGAGATCTGATCCATGATCAGACTGTAGAAACGATAGCAAGGAAGCTTAACAAGAGCCCGGGTCAGGTGCTAGTGAGATGGGCCATCCAGAGAGGAACAAGTGCGATTCCCAAATCAAGTAATCCAGAGAGGATCAAAGAGAACATCAAGGTCTTTGGGTGGAAAATCCCAGAGCAAGACTTCCAAGCCCTTTGCAGTATCTCAGATCAAGTATGTCTAATTCCATCTTGTCAGATATTTTTCAATTCAATAATAAGTTTAGGGACACAAATTTTTTACAATTTATAATGATTATTAAAGTGCATAGAGTATCACACGAACTTAATGTTATTTCAATCACAACTTGTCATATTAGTAGCTGTGAACAAGATTGTAGAACTTTTTGTACTCCTTGGCATTGCTCTTTTGAATTTGGTGCTATGTATTGGCAATTGTATGAATCAATTAGGCCACATTGATAGAAAAGTGTGACATTAACTCTGGTTATGGGTGCAGAGACGAGTCCTGGATGGTGAAGATTTGTTTGTGAACAAGGAATCAGGGCCATTCAGAAGCGCAGATGATATATGGGATCATGAGGATCAGTGACTAGCTTATGAGGTAGCCCCTAGAATGGACCTCATCTTTTGGGGAATGAGTTTGAGCTCAGCTCAATGACTTTCTTGTACTGTTGCAACAAAATAAATAAAGTTTTTTTAATTTTCAAATTTACAAGGCAATTGCTTATATGAAAATTATGACATGGGATTATACAAAAGATGGGATTATATGAAGGGAAATGCTACCGAGTGCCCTTAGCAATCCAGTTAAAGAAAGTTTTTATGGGAAAAGAAAAAAAAAACAATTAATATTTTGACAACTTTTTTCATTTTCCATAAAAGTGATGTCAAAACTTTCTTAAAATGGATTATTAACGAGGACACTCGTTAGCATGACCCTTATATGAAAATTAATTAGCTTAAGCTTTTATTTATTTATTGTATGGATAGCAAGGTCCTACTAAGAGGTTGGTCCAGTGAGGGGTTGATCTGGTCAATGTTTTTAAGGTTTATTCCCTAGTGGTGGGATTAGACTTGCTTAATTAATAGTGTTCTAAGAGTCTTGGACTGACATCTACCACGTTTTCATTAGCATTAATTTGGTGTATGTACAACGAACGCTAACCATTAATTAGCATTATTTTGGTAGATGAGAATTTTTTACTTACACAAGTTACAACTCAACAAACAAGTAGGTGGATAGGATTTAAAATTTAAAACAATGTCATTAAGTTATATAAGAGCTTACTAGAGAACTAAACAATGTTATTACGCTATAAAGATCTTGCTGGATAGATAGGATTTTAACAGATTTAATAATGGTTAAGTCATGCCATGAGTTCTAGTTATTTCAATAAATATAGAGTTCTAGTAAAGGACTTGGTTTGTATGGTCGGGGAAAAAAAAATACTTTGTTTGAATTCTTGCTTTGATGAACAAGAATTAATCATTGTGGAGTTATCATCTATAAAAAGAAAAAGAAAAAGAGCACAGGCCTAAGTCCATTCAAGCATGCCTCGTCTCTTCGATCCAGGTCTAGTTATTGCCATAAATTTTAGTGGTCAAAGCCACACAGGCCTTTTAACGGCCCAGATTCGGCCCGCCCATTAGCCCCGTCATAAGAAAGACTGAGAGACTCGAGAGGAATTGTAGTTTCTCTGGAACCAAACAATTTTTAATGATGGTAATCATGAAGCTGGTCAAAGTCAAACTGTCAAACCATGTATATGTATTAGTAGGTACATAGATTTTTTTTTTCAATTAGTGTGACACTGAGAATACACTGTTAGTTGATTCTCCTGAAAAAGGAAAAAAAAAAAACCACTTCGGTTAATTCAAATCCAAATATTAACATCTAGCTTATTTTATTTTATTTTATTTTATTTTTATTTTATATTTTAAAGAGCTTATTTTGCGTTCCCCTCAGCTTGGGCTTTAATTTATTTGAAGAGTAAAACTATGATTTGTTAGTTTCAGTGGATTAGCTTTTTCTAAATTAAATTTATAAAAAAAAAAATCCCCTCTTTGTGTTGGGGTAGAGGTAGTTAACAATTTCCTCCGTTTGAATCTAGCCCATTTTTCATTTATGTTTGGCAAATGAACAAATACCTTAAATCCAATACATTTTTGGTTAAATTCAACGAAATTATAACGATTACAAATTCAATTCAAGAAAATAGCAAATACAGTTTTCAAAGAATTTTTTTGTTGGTGTAGTGTATGATTAATAATTTCTTTAAAAGATTCAATTTCTCTTTTTTTTTTTCTTTTTTTTTCTTTTTTAAAATTTTTATGTGCGACTAATATAGTTGCATTGATAAATAAAATATAAATAGTATTATTTTTTTTTAAAAATAATTAAATTCAATGCAGTTATATATTTGGGTTTAATTGAGAAATTTAATGTAATGTTCTATATTTTAAGAAAATGAATTGTACTTAAATTTTAGCTTTGTTTGAATTATCTATAATCATCAATTTGTTATTTACTGCAATTATTTTGACTTATAAGAGGAGCCCCCAAAAAAAAAAAAAAAACATTTTGCCCTTTTTATGTTGCCACAACTCAAAATTAGAGAAAAGACATATATATGTGAATTCGAAGGAATGAAATTAGACAGGTAAAACTAAACCCCCATATTGATGGGTTTCAAATAAATTTGTCAATAAATTAAAATCACATTGCTAATTAATGAGCTTCAACCTCATCAAAACGCTTTGATGATTTCCTCCGACTCATAAAGCTGAGAGACCTAGAAATCTTCAATATCGTATTTACTCTACTTACTCCTCCATCAAGAGCACCGCACTCTTTCTTTGACCCTATTCTGTCTATCACTGTAATCCTGTTGTCATTCACAATCACAGATTCTGGGCTTTCCCCACAACATTTAATGGACCTATAGTCAAGAAACTTTGGGTTGTTTACATTACTCTTACTATTTTTAGACATGGGCTTGGTTGTCTGGCTTTTGAAGAACAAGCATATGGCTGCACAGTCATCAACCTTGGAAGTAGGATATTTATATTTCCAGCCATTAATCGCATGAGCTACTAACAATTTGGCTGCCATGGATCGCCTCTTTGCTGAACCAACTATTCTTATAACTTCGTTGTTAGACAATGCATCCCATACCTGCAAAATACATTGTCAAACCAATACATTTTAGCTCATGGAAATTCCATATCCTCACCACATATCACACTGGTTTGTTTCTGATTTATTGGTATATTGTTTGTACATATCATGTGTTAAATGTGAATATTTAAAAAAAAAAAAATGTGCATCTTGTGTGAAATTGTGGACATTGTGTGCATAGAGTGTACATTTAGAGTATCAAACAATAATTTCTCATTAAAAGGACAAGGTAAAAGAAATTATTTTATATATTTGTAGGACTGTACCTCCCACTTACATGATGCAAAAAATAAAATCACAGAAGGTATATTATGTGAAATGATTCGCGCACATGATGTACTACACTTCCATTTCATATAAATATAAGTAGAATTTTATGAGGAAATTCTTTAGCATATTTGGTGTGCTACGTTATTCTCTCGTATAACGGTAGACTTGATCAATGGATTCTTTATATGAATTGTAGTTTAGTCTATTAAATAATTTGTCTTTATATGTGACTCATACGGAATTTAGATTTTATGTGAGAGGAAAGCATAGCACAATGTGTATGATATAATTTCTCCTACTTTACAAAATGTCTAAAGCATGTTATTTTATTTTCTACAAAACATATAAGTAGCTTTTTGAATTCTGCATTTTGAATTCTTACCCCATCTGTTGCTAGAACTAAAAATTCATCATTGCTTGTGATTTTCCTATAACAAACTTCTGGAGTTGAGATGAGGCCGCAATCTTTGATGCAGAAATCTCCAAAAGCTCTTGACATAGCCAGACCAGGGCAATCACATTCAGGCATCCATACTCTATAAACATCAGGTTCCTCATCTGCCGCGAAAATTCTACCTTCACAACTCTTGATTCTTTCTGCTTCAGCTGAGCCAACATCAGAATAAAAAGGAAAGAGAGAAGATCAATTACATGCTTTGAGGAGAGTAAGAGAAAGAAAACAAAGAAGGATGAAATAGAAAGCCTCACAAGGAACACACGGTTTATGGTCAGCTGTGAGTTGAATAGGAACAAGTTTATCATTATCTCCTCTAGTGCCAAGAACTGCTCGAGAATCCCCCAAGTTGGCAATTATTAGGTGTTCATCCTATAAATAGCAATGGCCAATAATAATATTGTTAGAATAACGAATTATGTGATTTAACTCATAATTTTCAAATAATTTAGGCCTTTGCAACACATGGTAATTTATCACGTTATTAAAACAAGTGACGAGTTTGAATTATGTTTTTACTCTTTATTCCACGTCTCATTTAAAAGTTAAAAATCTCATGTGTTGAATCTCATTTATAATGATAATATATTTTTTTTTTGGGTATGTAGAAATGTACTATACCTACTTAATTTTAACCGTCATCATAAGATAATATATATATATATATATATATATAATATAGATTGTTAAGATTATACAGATATGACTCCATGCTTTTTGGTAGATTAAAGTCGGCAACTAGAACTTTTCAAAAAAAAAAAAAGTCGGCAACTAGAAAATGTCAAAGAGACTCTTTCAAATGTGTGTTGAATAATACCTGTTTAACTATAGTTACAGCTGTAGTGCCACTGCAATAGCTATCAATGGAGGAATCTAGACCAAGTTCTTCATCTGTTTCATTGAAAGCTTTGACAAAACTTGATTCCCATGAAGAAAATGAGAGATTTTGACTATTTTCATTGTCAATACTATCTTTGCTATCCAGACTGCTGCCACTTTGATCATTATGATCATGGTCCTCTTCATCATCAGCACCAACGTCTTTGCATCTATTATGTTGTGAGTCTTCTACTGCTGCAGTAAGCTTTGAGGGTAAATTATCACGTACCGTTCGTGCAACTCTGTGACCCAAGGGACCATGACCATCGAACACACCGCAGAATAGCCTTTCTTTATCACCAGTAAAATCCTGAAATATTAATTAAAGAATTCACCCTTTTTTTTTTTTTTTTGAGTAACAATTATAGGATTCACTTGGTGCTTATATTAAAGCATGAACTTCAAAATAAAATCTCCAATCAAATTAAAACGTTTTAATTAATTAGATACCATTTTAAAAGTTTATGGTTCTATTGAAACTAGCTGAAACTATAAAGTTTTATTTGTAACAACTTAAAATTTTAGGTTTAGTTTGAAACTTTTGAAATTGTATGTTTTAAATTGTATACTCTAGAGCACGGAGTGATAGGTGCAACATGACGGTTTAGCAAAGCAAGAGATAAATACCCAACAGCAGCATTGAAGAGAATTCTGATGAATAACAAAACAAAAACATCTTGGAAATGTTTTGAAAATTTAAAACATGTACACAAAAGAATAATATACAACGTCCATTGCTTTAAACGTCAACTAGTTGGGTATTAATTAGAATAGACATAAACGAAGCATGAATTAAAGCCAAGATATTTATCAATCGCAACAAAATTAAAATAACTTTAGATAGTATACAAACAAAATTAATTAAATTTATAATTTAAAAAAAACGACAGAAAAATTGAAATTTGCAAGAACAAGTTTACATAAAACAAAGATAATGGCAAAGAGATTTCTAGTTTATCTGATATCTCCTGGTATTTCTAATGAAAATTTTTAGGGTTTTAATCCCCTCATCTCAATTATCGAATTATCAAATAACAAAGAAAATAATGTACCTCCCAAACCGTCATGGCATCTTGATTGGTGCCTTTTCTTCCTTGCTGGGTGTACATTGATATGAAGCTAGAATGTCCTTCCAACCTTATACGAGCCCCACCATCCCCATATTGTGTTTCACCCTCATCAAACTGGTTTTCATTCTCATCCCTATCATCCTCCTTGGCCCTTCCATAATTGACATCCTTAGTACAACAAGCTCCCATTTATGGAAATGCCAAAGCACTTTCTGGAAAGAAAGTGCTGGAAAATGAAGGGAGGATTTCTTAGGGACTGATTGTATGGAATGAGAAACCAAGGAATTAAGAGAATTCAAGGTTATGGGTTTGATGTGTAAAGCCTAGAAAAAGTTGTTTTAGTATTTATATGGTAGGACAAGAATGGTTGTAAACAAGGAATCAATCATTGATTTGAAAATGGAAATGTCTTTTTTAAAATTTTAATTTTTTAAATTAAAAACTATTTGGATAAAAGAATGCAACAAACAATTGAATTTTGATGAATAAAAAACGCCGTGCTCCTCGTTCTTATGTTAGTCGTTCTCTGAACATAGAATTCTCAGACGTGCTAATCTTAAAAGTAATAGCCATGTAAAGTCAAAGAGATCTTTTCGCTTGCTAGAGACAGAGCCTGTTTCACAATTGTCAGGTGTACCCTCCCTATCATTTTGTTGTTTATTATCTAAATTTAGTTTTAATTTTTAGTAATAAGAGAAATCTACGTACATCATTATCTTCAATCATTTTAAATGAGATAGAATTGTACTGCATATCATGTTTTCTCATTTTTGAACTGTACCACAACAATATTATTACGAGCTAAACCCATAAGTTTTTTTTGGTTGTGAAGAAGGTAATGGAACTAAACCCATAAAGCTGATATAGGTTCTGCTGTCATTTTATTTTATTTATTTTATTTTTGTTGAGAATACAAAGTATTTTAACATATATACCAGGAGATGGGAAAATGTTTTTTAAATAAACTTACAATAGTGTATAAACTGTCATTTTAGTTAATAATGGTATAGGAGTAACAAGTGGGTTTTTTATTTTATTTTTCTTATCTATGATTATTATTACAAGCATCCACCATAAACTATATAGGGATATTTGCAATGAGATTAAATTAAATTAAGTTGGGTTGTAAAGTCCATATTTATATATTTCGACTACTCAACAAGTTGTTCAAAGCAAGGGAAAGTTCAATAACATTATTTTATTTAAAAAAATGATTTATCTATCTTTTATTTTGTATATAAATATGAAACTTGATAATTATGATAGATAGTATTAGAAAAACATTTATTTTAATTATATTTGTATATGAAATATGATATTTATGGTATTTATTAATAGTTATATATGGAACTATTAAATATATGGTTATGGTAATTATTAATATTTAATAATAGATATTTATTATGATTATGTTTGTATATTGAACTATCTATTCAATCATTTAATTGAGAGTTTAAATATAATTAAATGATAGAATAGAATTTAAGTCCAATTAAAAGATATATATATTAAAATATTGACATGTAAAATTGTGAGGATACAAAAACTTATGTAGCAAAATATTATATGGTTAATCAAAAGTCAAATGAGCTTATCTTTACATATATCATAGTTATAAAACAATGCCATGTCATTTTTTTCCCAAATAATAGCATTAGGCCTAATAAAAATTAATTCAATAAGAGTGTGTATTAGACCTTATGTTTTCATTTGAAAAAATCTTATGCGGCAATGTTTTATTAGAGGATATAAATATGGGTTGCATTACATTCTTATTGAATTTAATTACATTTGCAATTACATCTTAAACTTTGCAATGAACATCAAAATTCGAGTTCTCTCACAAAAAAAAAAAAAAAAAAAAAAATCATAATTCAAGAATAATTTATGATATCCACCACCATCCAAATAGACTCAAAGTGGTGAACATTGTAAATACTATTCTAGTTTAAATTGCACATTGCAAATTCGCCTATAGTTTATGAAACACATTTCTAATGCTCTCATATTTTTAGGGTGGATAAATGCCTACTAAACTGTTAATTTAATTACACATTTGGGTGGACATTGTAAATTAACATAGAATTGCAATATAAATTGTAAAATTTTGAAGTTCAGAGTGTATTATGTAAATACAATTATAATTTGGAGTCGAAGTGCAATGTACACTTATAATACATCTTTTTCTACAACTAAAAATTTTTATAAAAAAAATCTCATAAAATAGTAAGCAAATTTGGGATTTGTTTGTTTTTTTTTTTACGCTCAATATCTAGACAGATTAGAGAGGAGTGGAAGTGATCTGTAACCTCATATCCATTTTAGGCTTATACCCAATCATGTCCTATCCTATATTTATCTATATTTACAAGCCATCTCTTTTTGTAATGATTCACAAATTCGAAAAAGTAATTGGTATAAAATGATATCACGTTATCCGTATCAAAATCTAATAAACGAGAGACATGTGTGCAAAAATAACTATTCACTAATACATATCTTTCAATTGTTAATATGTTAGTTATTTTTTGTTAACACGTCTCTCACTTATTGGATTTTGATACCGCTAACATGGTATCATATGATACCAAACACCTTTTTCACAAATTTGACCTCACCAACTTCTCTTATTTATAGTAAATTATCTTGTTTTAAATTGCGCAATCCACTTTGAAGCTTGGTCCTATATCCTGTAGAACAGTCTCACAGTAAAAACAAGGGAAAATCACACAAAAAATAGTATCTTCAGGGGCACCTTAATCGATCTGATCATATTATCCTCTATTGTTCTTGTTCAAAAGTTGTATTAATTAAGATTATTCATTAAAAAAAAAAAAAAAAATTAAGATGATTCATCAATTGTATTTCGGTCTCTTACACCCAGAATTAACAGATGGTATGCACTCTTAATTGAGAAAAGTCAGATAACACCCCTAACTAGTTGTCCCATTCCATATCAACAATAATTAAGATTTTTAATTATTCTTGCCTCTGATGGAATAAAAATATCATCAATAAGTGAATGAGAGAGGAAAAAAATATGTAATGGGTGTCTTGATTTGATTTATATATGAATTTTGTTGATAATTTGATAGTTGGGATAGGAGGGATTTTTGTTTACTGGCTTAAAATGTGTAAAATTACAATTTTATAATATACATCATACCATAGTAGAACTTATTTTTAAGAAATATCTTGCTGTCCAATAGAAAAGAGAAACGAGGAACAATTTTCTAACCAATTCACAGGTCATCATCTTCTTTAGCAAAATAAAACCAGAAAAAAAAAAGTAATGTTACTGTTATAAACTATATTCTTACTAGTTATTATCTAGACCTATGATTAACATTATTTTTTTACATTCTAAAAAAAAAAAAAAAAACTTTTTTACGTTAATAAATAACGACATTGAGATAGAAATTATTTTTGAGCAAAATTTGAGTCCCCAGAAACGCATCTTGATAGACTGATTTCTTTTTTATAAATTTGATGGGCCGACGTTAATTTGGAGATCAGGAGCAAAATATAATTAAGAAGTGGCTTTTTCGAGCTTCTTCTTCTTAACAAAAGAAAATGGCTTTTCTCAATAAAGTAGTATAGATGATAGGGCATCCAAATCATTATAGAAATTGAAAGTAGAATAATTTCCAGTTGTGGATTAATTTGAACATCGGCTTGGAATAATGCAGTGTGACAGGGAAAGAGACAGCATAGAGACGTATAGAATTTTAGATGGTCAGTTTGCTTAAGCCACAACTAGGCATAAATTGTTTGATAAGCCAAAAGCAGACATATCTTTTCCCTCCTTTGATTCCTTTCTTAGTTCTTTTGCTTTCGTGCTTTCGTGTTTCTTTCTTCTACGTTTAAATTTATTTTACACTAGTTATAGGCCCGTGCGTTGCACGGTTTTATGAAAAAACTTATAAAATAAATGTATAAATAATTATATATTTTAATAGTTTCAATAAAGATAAAAGAAAAAAATTATCAAGTGTAAATAATTATCTCACTAAAATAAGGGCTTAAGATTTCTTCCTAAAACTAAATTAAATTGATAATTCCAAATTGAATTTTAAATTAAATTGATAATTATTTAAAAAAAACGTACTAAACAATTGATAAATCTAAAATTAATATAATCTTGATAATATTATAAATTTAAATTAAAGTTGATAATTCAAGAATACACATGTAGAACATCTTGATAATTTGATGTAACATAAAAATCAAATAAGAAAATTGTTAAAATTAATCTATTAATTCTAACCATATTTAATCATTAATTATAAGACTCTAACCCTAAGCATATAAATTAGATCAAATCTAAGAAAATTAGTTTAAACAAAAGGCAACCAATACACAAAACCTAATCAATTTAATAAAAACAAAATACAAAAACAAAGAAGGAGCCTTTAGAAACTTGACAATATTTTCAAATGTTTTGAATTCGTTAATTAAAATCACATGAAGACAAAAAACCAATAATAACACTAAAGAAAATAAACAAAATGAAAATAATAATAATAAAAGAAGAAGAAAGAATGCATACCTGCATTGTCATGAGATTTAGCCATTCACATATTGAAATAAACTTCACTCCAAAAAGGATAATATTATAAATTAACATTAAAGTTGATAATTCAAGAATACACGTGTAGAACATCTTGATAATTTGATGTAACATAAAAATCAAATAAGAAAATTGTTAAAATTAATCTACTAATTCTAACCATATTTAATCATTAATTCTAAGACCCTAACCCTAAGCATATAAATTAGATCAAGTCTAAGAAAATTAGTTTAAACAAAACCTAATCAATTTAATAAAAACAAAATTTAAAAACAAAGAAGGAGCCTTTAGAAACTTGACAATGTTTTCGAATGTTTTGAATTCATTAATTAAAATCACATGAAGACAAAAAACCAATAACAACACTAAAGAAAATAAACAAAATGAAAATAATAATAATAAAAGAAGAAGAAAGAATGCATACCTGTATTGTCATGGGATTTAGACATTCACATATTGAAATAAGCTTCACTCCAAAAAGAATATATAGGATTATATAAATTGGTAGAGTATCATTTGAAATATAATTCATATAAATCTTATTGAAATTAAAAATATCTAATCAATGTGTTTGTTTTTATCCCATAAAAATTGGAATTAAAAAAAGGTCATATGAATAGAATGAAAAAAAGAAAAAGAAAAAAAAGAGTTGATTCAACATAACGTAATATATAAAAAATTAAAAATTTTAAAAAGAGAGAGAGAAAGAGAACGTGGTTAATAGCTATAAGGAATTTATATATATATATATATATATTTTTTAAATGTCATCAACGTAGAAATTATCAAATTAATGGAGATATATACTGTTTTTTGGGATAAATAGAGATTATCAAATTATTGGAGATATATACTGTTTCTTGGGATAGATTTATATTAATCATCTCTTGAAGATTTTTTTTTGAAAATTTAGATGATAAATATTATCTAAATTGAATTTTTATATGTTAAATATTATCCCCTAATTTAAGAAATATATCCTAACAAATAAAAAAATAATGTTAATTAGATGATAAATATTATCTAAATTAAATTTTTGTATGTTAAATATTATCCCTTAATTTAAGAAATATATCCTAACAAATAAAAAATAATGTTAATCTAATTTTATTTAATGATAAGAATAAATTAGAGTCCTGGTAGTATACTATTCTTTTTTAGTTCTTTAAAAATCTAAAATTTTAATAAAATTTCTGCAATTTGGTGAAGTCACGTGGCGCAACTACGGCGTCTAAGCCTAACTTTTATTATATATAATATGATTTCTCAAACAGAATTCGTACTATAATTGCAATGCTTGCTCAGTTTTAAACATGTTGAGACAACGAATTCATTGTAGATCAACTGTACAAAACCAACTAAAATGGATGAGTTTTATCATTTTATTTTGCGTCTTTTTTTTTTTCCACAAATAATAATAGAGAAAACTTTTTTTCACTTTTTTATTTATAAAAAAAATTTGTTGAGGCAACAAATATTAGGATCATTTCCTTTTAAAATTGATTTATTTCAAAATTCAAATTAAATATTATAAATCTAAAAATGTACCCAATAACCAATATAACACTATTTTTAAATTTTAAATGAAGTGTCACTTTGTAGACTGTTAGATCCAGCAAAATAAAATAAAAAACCTGAAATTGATTCTCTAGGATCTTGACACGTGGCAAGTAGTGTTTATCAAAGCATTACTTTTGCATGCAATAATTATCTTATCCACAAATTATGATTGGTATAACATCATTTATCTTCTTCCTCTTCATCTTATGCCACATGTATGAATTGTGATTAGTATAGCACTATCGGCGCATGCAATAATTATCTCATACATTCGACATATTAGAAACTCTATTCTATTACAGTTAAATGGAGTGATCGTGTTCCCTTTTCCTTCGTATACTACAATCACACCATCTAAAGAACTGTGAAAAAAAAATGGTGTCATAGCCTCATAGGACTAGTTGATTTTCCCCAAACCGTTTGTTTGAGACTATGAGACGTCCCAATTGATTTCAGATGATGTACAGTGTCATTGTTCTCGTCCGTTTTCTCTTGGTATTACAAGTTACAAGACCCTGGTTTTTTCATCTTTTTACTGTAAAAGAGGAAAGTGAAAACCATTCCTTTCCAGCCCCAGTTTTCCTTCCCAATTCAATGGGTGCCTTAGACATATCACGGGCTTTTGTCTTTTGCTATAACAGAACCAACAAACATTAATTTTCCCATTCAAGCATCTCTTAACGTCTATTTTTAGTCTAGCTAAAGTTGTTAAGCAAACGACACAGATCAGTATAAAGTTCCAATTTTGAACCTCATATAGTTGCCATTATACGGCGAAAATGGCCCACTATCACTATTTAGCAAAAAAATTAGCAATTTACCACTATTTTGGAAATATATAGGGATCTACCACTTTTTTGAAACTCGAGTTCTAAAAACTCGAGTTCTTTGAAAAAATATATTCTAAAAAATTTTGAAATTTTTTTATGGTACTCAAGTTTATGAAACTCGAGTACCATAAAAAATTTTCAAAATTTTTTCATGGTACTTGAGTTTATGGAAAATTTTTTACGGTACTCGAGTTCCATAAACTTGAGTACCATGGAAAACTCGATTTCACCAAACTCGAGTACCAAAAAAGTGATAGATTCCTACATATTTCCGAAACAGTGGTAGATTGCAACATAGTTTGCAAAAAGATGCTATTTGGCTATTTTCGCTGCCATTGCACCAAGATATTAAGACCCAGCACAATGTTGCTATCGACAGCTCGATGCCTTGCTTTAGTTATCTTTCTTTGGCAGGAAAGGATCTTTCCTTTACCTTGACTGGATTATGCTCATTTGAGTGATGAAGACACTCAAAATATTTGTCTTTTTTGTAATGTTTGATGTGATAAGTTGTGATTAAAACATCATTTTATGTTGGACACCACTTTTTTATAAGAATTATAATCACAACATTTCATTTCAACAGTTGAAAATTATTGTCTTTCTAGACTTATTGTGCTCATAAACTCATACATACTATTGTAAATATGTAATTTTTACATTCAGATGTTACTTTAAGCCAAGAAATCGTGATTAATAGACTGTATCAACAAACTCCATCATAGTTGAATTTGAACTTTCTTGAAAGCTGCTGCAAATAAGATTCTTGATCATTTTAACCTCATGTACATAGCTTTTTAACTTTGGTATGTTTGTACTTTTTAGTTTGTACAACTACTAGATTCTGCAGTATCACAGACAGCCTAATAAATTTCGGCACTCGCTTCAATGGAAAATTGGAAATGCAGCAAGCTGCAACCTCATAGCAAGAATTAGACTCAATGTCACATAAAAGGTTAAGGGGTTGCCGACTTGCAGCTTGTATTTACACTGAATCTTCAGCTATAATTTAACCAAAAAGAAAAAAGAAGCCTCTGCTAATATAGTTCTCATCTTTAATTAAAGCAATCACCCAGGTTCTTGGATATGAAAAAAGAATCTTTGTACTTCAAATTCTAGATAAAAAAAATAAGGATAACATGCTGAATACCCTGTATAAGAATATTCTTATCACTAAATTTTTTCTATGAGCAGTGTAGATGTAACCAATTTAGGAAGGTCACCATCTAGAATGACCATTCTCAATTGTTAAACAACCCACATATTCCCAGCAAATCAAGTTCCATATTCCACCAAAATGAATTTGAACAGGATTACTGGTTTCTAGATGAGCAAACCTCAAAAACAGCATCAATAATTAGTCTCATCAACAGTATAATGATACTTCAATACCACTTCCTAGAACATAAGGAGTAACATTAACACAGTAACCAGTATTCTTAAAAAGTTATTCTAGGGGGGGAAAAGCGTATCAAAATGGTAGTTACATGGAAATTTAAACCAAAGTTAAAGCTAAAAGCACTTAGAAATTCTGTTCAGCTTTACTTATGCAACATCTAAAGTTCCTAAAAAGTGACTATTAAGGCCAATGAAAGACACTGAACATACGAAAATTTTCATTTTCTGCTACAAACCCTTACATCAAAAGTAATTCTGAGGATACAATTGCCCAACAGATTCAAGAACCAACACATTTTAATGATAAAACAAGAAAACATTTAAGCTTTACCTTTTTTTTTTTTTTTTTTTTTTTTTTTTTTTTTTTCTGTTTTTGTTGATAAACTAAACTTTACTTAAACAGTAGCTAATCCTAAATAGTGATTTATTGAGAGACCGATGAAAGACATTGTAACAAATGAAATTTCATTTTCAGCTCCAAACCCTTGCATCAAAAGTAAAATCTCAGAATACAATTGCCCAACAAAATTACAAGAACTAACAACATTTGTAACTGTAAAATAACAAAAAATTTCAAAAAAGAAAGAAAAAAAAAGTTTCAAGAAGATATCATCTGTATGATTTGTTACCACCATTGATGAACAAGAACCCCACTTTCCCTGAGAGACTTAAACAAGTCCAAGCATTGTCCATAACTTTTCTCATACTTTGCACTCCTCTCACCGGGGCAACACCTTTGCCACCTATTGTAATGACACTCGAGAAATATCTCATCAATCAAACATATTGCCCCGGTCTCAAACAACCTTGGAATCAAATCGAATTCCGTCCCTTCCACATCCATCTTCATCACCACAAAATCCCTCTTCGTCACCGTGCTCTTCAACCACTCTGCAAAATCAAACCCCTGAATCTCATTCACCTCCCTCTTACTACCACCACCACCATGTGAATTCTTGGCGGGTTGAATTCTCCCCATTCCTCGTTTTGCCTTATCATCCTCCTCGACTTCCTTCCCGGGGTCTCGATTAATTTCAAACATCAAACTCTCATTCCTCACCCACGCCGCGTATGGCAACAATGTAACCTTTTTCTTCTTCAACCTATACTCTTCGTGAAACGCCTTATCGGCTTCAATTGCATACACATCAAATGTCTTGTTTTGTTTAGGGTATTGCTTCTTAAACCAACTTCCTATACTAGAACCATAACTCCTAGCCCCAACATCAACATAAACATACCTATTCTTAAACCTAATATCAGCCATTGATGTTAAATACTTTATATTCTGTATGTTCCTCTTCAACGTAATCCACGGTTTCATCGGCTCCGTCGAAATCAACGGCTCTGCTTTCTTAACCAATTCCAGTTTATGACCAGGAACAAAACACTTATTTACCGAATTGCCACTAGTTTTCTTAAATTTAACAACATTCTCAACCTCTTTTCTCAAAACGACTTCGTGTATAAAAGGCATCGAAGACTTTGAATCCAAACCTTCGATTTGATGAGATTTGATCAATTTGCAAGAATTGAAAAGCTCAAGGAAAGAATTGAAACTATACGTATCTTTTGTGGGGACTATGTGGGCCACCACGTAGCCTCCGGGCTTTACTGTCCGTACGATCTCGGAAGACAGATCCAACGGCCGAGACGCGTTGTCGAGTTTTCCCTCGCCGATGAAAACGAAGTCAAACGTGTTGTTGTCGAACGGGATTCGGTTCTGTGGCGCTTTAATTACCAAAGGACCCGAGGCTTTTTTAAAAATACCGATCGAGTCCTCGACTCCGATTTGTCTCAAAGCGTAGACTTCCTGTCCGGTTCGTGTCTCTACGGTTAACGACTTCGAGTCCGGCGAGAGGTAACCGTGGGCGATAAGATCTTGGAAAATCGAGGAGTAGAAATGGACGGCCCTGATCCAATCTTTGCTGGTGTAGAGGTCGCGACCACCACCGTTGGATGGTTTGACCGAAATAGCCGAGGAAGCTTCTGGACTCGTACTCGTTGTGGTGACGAAATTGAAAGATTCAGGTAACGAGAAGAAACAGAAGTCACCAACGGTGCATGATTCGCCTGTGACGGTTACGACGTAGGTGAATCGGACGGCTATGATGAAAAGTCCGAATAAGAGTAAGCGTACAAGAATGTTTCTCAGGAAGCCCGGCTTGGATGAGGTCGAGTCCATGGTTAGAAATATGCACACTTTTTTTGTGAATGAAAAATTAAATTGTTAGAGAGAGAAAAAAAAGGGGTTGTTGTAGTTGTTGCTAGCGAGAGCAGAAACGAGCGGAAGTGTGGTTAGCTCCGATTAAGGATGTTGTGCGAGAAGATAGGAGAATGCAGATTGGGAAATAGAGAGGAAAACGAAGGGTAAAACGGGAATGCATGGTTTATATTTTGGAGGCGAAAGTTCCGATTATGGGGGTGAGGCCATGACTGTTTGGAAGCTTTGCAGAGGCTGAGTTTTTTTTTTTTTTTTTTTTTTGGGGAGTTTTATTGAAAGTGGGAAGTGAATAGGAAAGTCATGAACGATAAACAATAAAGACGAGCGCGGGGGGAGTGACCGGATTACCCGGTTACCACGCGTATCAAGTGAGAAAAGGAAGGTGCGGATAGAGTTGTGTAGAAAGGGAATATATATAAAAGTGGATTATTTTATTTTATAAATATTAAGATTGCTATCATGCAAATGCCACTTGAGCCTGATGGTTAGTTGGACGTTGCCTCCTCAGGACCGTGACTTGCGTTCAGCGTGGGGACTGGGGCATATATTCTGTCGATAATATTGTTTAAGAGGTTTTTTTTTTTTTTTTTTTTGGAATCTTCAATTTTAATATTTAAAATATCATCAATTTATTTTCTTACAAAATTTTCAACTAGCAGGATAAATACGGAAAAAAAAAAAAAAAAAAAAACTGCTAGTTGAATTCTATTTTTCATGTTTTACTTCTAAAAAAGTGCTTTTAATATGCCAATAACGTTTTCAACTCTTTCAATTACTTTTTTTTTTCTTTTACAACCGATTATATTTTAAATTTCACTTCTCATGTTTTACTCTTAAAAAATGCTTTTTTTTTCCCCCTTTTAGAACTGATTACATTTGAATATTAAAAAACTACATTTTATGATTAAACAAAAATTTATAACTATCATAAATAAAAGAGAAATAATATGTCTACAACATTTTTACAACAAATCTTAAGTGGTAGGTTGTTATTCTGGGGGTAGAAAAGTAATCTTAGTGTTAGGTTCAAATTTAAACCAATAATAACTAACCATCTATGATTTGTTATAAAAATGTTGTGGACGTAACACTTCTAAACAATTTTTTTTTTTTTTTAAATAACAACACTAAAAAATAAAGAAACGTGGATCTTGGAGCCTTTCCTTCAACAAAAATAAATAATACAGTAATAAAAAACCTAACACAAAAAAATGTGAGCCTTTTACCGCAACAAAATAAATAAAACTATTAAAATTTTGTACTTTGTTTTGTTATGGATCTATACTAAGTGATTACATTTGAAGACTATCATAAACACATAACACAGCCATGTCCATTGTTCTCAAAAAAACCCACATCCATTTTTACTTCCATCAAAAATGTTATTCCATAAAAAATGTTACGTAGAGTTTCTTGGTTTTAAAGGTAATTGTTAAATCCTGAATTTAAGCATTTTTTTACTATTGTTATGGATGTGTTGTAAGTGGCTAAATTTTAGGATTGAAGATAAGTAGATAACTCCCATCAATAAATCAGAATTTTCTTTTAAAAAATATAGTTGTAAGGACACGATTTGGAACGACCCAAGAACGATACTGGGTTCACACATAAATAGGCCCTAACAATATCATTTATAGAGTGTGGGTTTGAAAGGCTAGGCCTTGATCACAAGTCAGTGGTTTTCCGGGGTGTTTATACATAAATAAAACGTGTACGCTCTGGGAGTCTTTCTCCTAGAGGTGGGCTGGGAGGCTCTGGTTTTGACCATTTTTCCCAGCCCCCCCCCTTTGGCGGGTTAGCCTTCACATTATATAGCCCTGCTCGGTTGATCTTAGCCCTCCACTTGTTGGTCAGGCAGGTGCTAACTTTTGTACCAGTCCCATCGACTGTCCCATCTTGCTTTCTATTAGTTGCGACGATCGAAGTCACCCTGACCAGGTGTCTTCTCTCATTAACACGGTCAGGGCGCCGGTGAGTTCATTAAATGCGGGGAGGACGTATTTATCCTGAACCAGTTCCGCACTGTACCCCCAACGTGGGTCCCATTCTACTCGTATCTTCTTCCGGAGGCTTTTTGGGGATAGCCATCATCGAGACGTTGCTATTCCCCTTGAAGTCCTGTAGTGCCGAGGACAGGGTCATCCTCGGCTGTTCCACTAGACACACCGACCTTTCCCCATTTGTCCTCGACACATACCCTCCTCGACATGGACCCTAAGCCCTAATAAAGTGTGGGCCGGATCGTAAGCTCCCCGGCCCCACAATAGCCCCTCAAAATCCTGCTATCCGACTCTTCGGACGGATAGGAGGCTTTTGATGATATTGGATATCTGTCAATGCCTGTCAATCCTTGTCACTTATTGGTTCCCAAGACTTTTCATCTGCCCGAGACACGTTCCTGGTGCAGTTAGAAGGTAAGACGTGGCCTCATTAAATGCGGGCGGTTCTGTGTTTCCCATGTTCAATGGCATGATGAAAATCAACGGTAGTGATTCCTTAGTCTTTATGGGCGGGAAAAGTTGTGCAGTTACCCTAGAAAGTATAAATGATTTTTTGGAACGGATCTGCCTCTTCAATTTTGCACTTAAGAGTTACAGCGCGTATACCCTGGGTTCATCTGAACTTTCGCCCAAATTCGAGTCTATCTCCAGCACAAAAAGCCTATCCGATGCGTCTTTCCTCTTTTATGTAAGTTCCCTGCCTCCATTAACTCGTTTTTTTCTCTTTTCTGGGTTTATTTTTCCTCTGGTTCCT
Organism: Quercus tomentella; assembly: GCA_028535165.1. Taxonomy (NCBI): domain Eukaryota; kingdom Viridiplantae; phylum Streptophyta; class Magnoliopsida; order Fagales; family Fagaceae; genus Quercus; species Quercus tomentella. The sequence continues at coordinate 16,100,135 of JAPQVY010000012.1, forward strand.
TTCCTTCTCCCGTTGCTGGTTGAGTTTGTTTAGTAAATCATAGAAATGGTTAAATCGAGGGTTAAATCGAGACTAAGGAAATTAGTCGATACTGAAGAGGCGATGAACAAGTTCATCGCCGATTATAAAATTCCTCCTAACGTAAGTTTGAGGCATTGTAAGATGGGGGAGTGGCACTATAAGAGACAAACGGGTGAGGTAGTAATTCCCGTCCTCGCCTTTGTAGAGGGGGGTATGAGAATCCCTATGGGGCCGGTGACGAGGGGTTACCTCAGGCACTTTAGATTAGCCCTCACCCAGTGCGCTGGCAACATGTTTAGGATTTTGGGTTGTGTGGATGCACTAAATGAAAAGATGGGGCTAAGACTGACCCATCACGACGTGAATTGGTGCTACAATCTCCAACATTTGAAGGGGAAATCGTTCTACATGAAGACGAGGGACGATAGGGTTTGACTAATCCAATGCCTTCCCGATTCCAACAAGGGATTAAACAAGGATTTCCTTATCGTCTCCAGTGAATGGCACGATGGCGATCCGTGCCCCGTGGTAGAAGGAGAACCAGGTGGGGTATAAGGATTGGAGGGGCGCTGACCCTTTGCACCTTTTTTTAGTCTGATGTAGCTTGGTAACTAACCATGCATGTATTTTTTTCTTTTGTAGATTCACACGCTCATAAACGGCATTTTCACTTAGTTAACCGGGCGGACTTGGAGACTGTTCTACAAGCGGCGGTTTTCGTAAATGACGGAGATGGTCAAGTCCGAGCCGCTCACAAAATATTAGGGTACCCACCTGTTCAGAAGTCATTTGGCGACCTTAGGCACGTGATCAGCGCCAACCGTCCTTAGCTTCCAAAAATCACCGTGGTCGAGACAGGATTTCTAATCTCCGAAAGACCATCTATCCCTAAGAGCATCCCACCGGTGGGCCCCTCCTCGTCACACCAAGTAGCGGAGGACGAAGGCGAGTTAGATCGGTCCGAGGAAGGGTTTGGGGTATTTGACCTAACCAACCAATCCGAGGATCCTTCTGGTGATTTAGGTGACCCAGCTCTGTCCGAGGCGGAATTATCCTCAATAGGCACATCTTCGCAAGCCGAGATGGGATCCAAGAGAATGCCCCAGCCCAGCTTATTCGAACTCCTCGAGGGTCAACTGGGGGAGGGTGCGCAGGGGACGCCGCAATCTAATGTTCCGGCCCCACCACCCCAGCCCCAGACCATCCAAACTAGGTCGTCCTCCACCAAGTCACAACCGCAATCCCCCCGCCTCAAACTTCCTGCTCCTTCCCAACCAGCCCTGCCTCCTCGGCCGGAAGGCACTGAGTCAAAGAGAAAGAGAAGCCCCAAGGGCAAGGAGGCCATGGATAGGGGAAAATCCCAACCTTCTAAGGAGAGGGAGGAAGCCCCTCGTACGAAACAACTGAAAATTGGGCACCAAAGCAAGGATAAAGAAACTGCGTCCCAATCTTCCCAAGGCAAGGGAAAGGGGGTCGAAGCCCAATCCTTGCCAAGCGCCTGGCTTCCCGCTCCAATGCTCCACGGGGGTCCATTGCTAGAGACCTCGTCCATGAGGGACCTTGGAGATGGCAAGGGTGGTTACGTGGCAGATGCATTAGGGAGAGCCATGTTGCTTTCCACCAACATGGATGGGCTGAAGAAAATGAGGATGCAGGAGGTCTTCCTCAGTACGAAGAGGTACCTGGGCATGGTAAGGCTCTTAAAACCTAGAACTTTGTTAACTCCCACTCCCAGTTTGTTATTTACAATGTATTTATCTCCCTTGGCAGGCTCTCCAAGCCACCTATAGGATGGAGGAAGAGGTGAACAACCAGAGTAAGGCGGCCGAGAATGAACGCTCCAAGCGCTTAGTGGCCACACGGACTCTCAAAACTTCTGAGGATGACCTCGCCAAGACTAAGATTGCCCTAACAGAGGCAATCCGAGAAAGGGACAGCGCCTGGGCGGGTTTAGCCAGCGCCCAAAAACAAGCTGAGGACCAAACAAATCGTTTGCGAGATGTCGAGGGTCAGCTGCAAATAGCTAAAGAGCTAATCGAGGACTTAAATAAAAGACTGGCCACGGCAGAGCATGAAATAGGTGTGGCGGAGTATGCCCGTGACGAGGCCATAAGGGCCAAGCAGGAGGCTGAGTTTGCCAGGAACGAGGCTGAGACTGCAAAGGAAACGGCCGAGGATGATGGTTATAATGCGGGAGTAGCTGAAACCCAAGCCATCCTTAAGGCCCAGATTCCTGGAGTATGCAGGCTTTACTGCTCCCAGGTTTGGGAAGAGGCCTTGAAGCGGGTTGGGGTGGGTGCTTTATCTGACTTGTGGAAAACGGAGAACATATTCTACCCTACAGCCATCCGTGAGGCCACCTCCACCAGCTCCGCAGCTGTGAGCGACCAACATGAGGAAGGGGTCACTCAACCAGAAACCATACGGGTCGGCGCTTCTCCTGCGGAGCCGTTCAAAGAGGGAGAGCTTCAGGATGTGATAGAAACATCTCAGCATACGGATCCCATGGTACCCAAAGAGGCTGCTGAGCCCGTGCTTGACACTCAGATGCCTACCGCCGAGGAGCCAGCCATACTTGCCCAACCCCTACAGATGATTCCCCTTACTGTGGTCCTCAAGGGTACCGATACTGATCCTGCTCAGCCTTCCCAGGACGTGGCCGATACAAAGTTAAAGAAGTAAAAACCCCGGCCAGTCTTCGTATTCGTTTTTAGTTTAACAATTAACTTGTTTCTTTTTAATTTTGAAAGCTTTGTAGTTTGCTAGTAGTTTGAACCTGTTGAACACGTATATGAAATTCTTTTCTTCCTTTTTCCTTTTGGTTACTGGTTAGTTGCCCTCGTTGGTACTTACTATTATTTATGAATTCTGAACTAATTATCTTGACATGTATGAATAGTTGTGCATGCGATACATTTAGAATCATATTTCAAAACATTAGCTTACCTGCACCTATAGTGCTTTGATCCTATGTCTGATCCTCATTCAGTGGAGGTAGTCACGTGTAGTGTTAGGTCCTGCTTAGTATCTAGGTTCTTTTAAAGTAGTTGGTTTTCCCATAGGTTTGAGTCCGAGGACCATGCAATACCTTGGTTCTGTCCAAAACCCATTTTTAAGAAGTAGTTGGTTTCCCCATAGGTTTGAGTCCGAGGACCATGCAATACCTTGGTTCTGTCCAAAACCCAATTTTGAGAAGTAGTTGGTTTCCCCATAGGTTTGAGTCCGAGGACCATGCAATACCTTGGTTCTATCCAAAACCCATTTTTAGAAGTAGTTGGTTTCCCCATAGGTTTGAGTCCGAGGACCATGCAATACCTTGGTTCTGTCCAAAACCCAATTTTGAGAAGTAGTTGGTTTCCCCATAGGTTTGAGTTCGAGGACCATGCAATACCTTGGTTCTGTCCAAAACCCATTTTTAGAAGTAGTTGGTTTCCCCATAGGTTTGAGTCTGAGGACCATGCAATACCTTGGTTCTGTCCAAAACCCATTTTCGAGAAGTAGTTGGTTTCCCCATAGGTTTGAGTCCGAGGACCATGCAATACCTTGGTTCTGTCCAAAACCCATTTTTAAGAAGTAGTTGGTTTCCCCATAGGTTTGAGTCCGAGGACCATGCAATACCTTGGTTCTGTCCAAAACCCATTTTTAAGAAGTAGTTGGTTTCCCCATAGGTTTGAGTCCGAGGATCATGCAATACCTTGGTTCTGTCTAAAACCCATTTTTAAGAAGTAGTTGGTTTCCCCATAGGTTTGAGTCCGAGGACCATGCAATACCTTGGTTTTGTCCAAAACCCATTTTTTGAGAAGTAGTTGGAATTAACCTCTCGGTTATGGCACGAGACCTTGGTTTACGGGGAATTAGCTCCTCGGCCGAGCCCCTAGAACCATCCGTGCTACTGATGCTACCAAGTGCAGCCCCTACTAAAGAAACATAGCCCCTGGTAGAACTTTACGCCAAAACCATACAATATAAACGGCTGTTTAGAAGTGACAAGGGGATTGTTTCGACCAACCGCCTGAGCCAACGCACAAGCCTTCCCCACAGACGGCGCCAATTGTAAGGACACGATTTGGAACGACCCAAGAACGATACTGGGTTCGCACGTAAATAGGCCCTAACAATATCATTTATAGAGCGTGGGTTTGAAAGGCTAGGCCTTGATCACGAGTCGGTGGTTTTCCGGGGTGTTCATACATAAATAAAACGTGTACGCTCTGGGAGTCTTTCTCCTAGAGGTGAGCTGGGAGGCTCTGGTTTTGGCCATTTTTCCCAGCCCCCCCCCCCCCCCCCTTTGGTGGGTTAGCCTTCACATTATATAGCCCTGCTCGGTTGATCTTAGCCCTCCACTTGTTGGTCAGGCAGGTGCTAACTTTTGTACCAGTCCCATCGACTGTCCCATCTTGCTTTCTATTAGTTGCGACGATTGAAGTCACCCTGACCAGGTGTCTTCTCTCATTAACACGGTCAGGGCGCCAGTGAGTTCATTAAATGCGGGGAGGACGTATTTATCCTGAACCAGTTCCGCACCGTACCCCTAACGTGGGTCCCATTCTACTCGTATCTTCTTCCAGAGGCTTTTTGGGGATAGCCATCATCGAGACGTTGCTATTCCCCTTGAAGTCCTGTAGTGCCGAGGACAGGGTCATCCTCGGCTGTTCCACTAGACACACCGACCTTTCCCCATTTGTCCTCGGCACATACCCTCCTTGGCATGGACCCTGAGCCCTAATAAAGTGTGGGCCGGATCGTAAGCTCCCCGGCCCCACAATAGTAAATAGTTGAGGAAAGAATAAAAGTTTGGATAAATGAAACATTTAAAAATGAAGTATTCTTTTTCTATACTTCACTAAAAAAAAAAAAAAGTTTAGATACGCCCACAAATTTGGGATTGAATTTAGTACTGATAATATAAAAAAAAAATATGGATTTTAACTTAGTATTGATGAAAAATTATTTTACCTACAAACGCATAATACTCATCACATCAATAGGAATTTTTTTTTTTTTTTTTTTTTTTTTTTTTTTTTTGTGTTTGGAAAATGTAGTAATTTCAAATTATAATGAATGCAAATTATTAACTTTTACCCAACAAAATAGAAATTCAATTGGGAAGAACATGGTTTTAAAAACCGGACCAGCTGGTTCGTTTGGTTCAATCGAGAACCGTGCACTAGTTTGGTCCGATAAAAATACCCTAAAACTAGTGAAAATCAGTGAAAACTGGTCAAAAACAGGGTTAAGCTGAGAATTGGAGGCAAAAACGGTTTTGCCCTCGGTCTGGTTTATAAAACCACGAGGAAGAAAAGGGGCAAAACTTGGACAAAACCCGTTACAATTGTGACATGTTGTCAAAAGTAGACATGTGTGGCGATCTTAACAAGTTTAGTGCTCTAGCCAAGTCCAAAGAAAACATGTCTTATAAATGACTGAAATTATGATGTTCAAGTGAGTATTATTAATAATTTCAACAATATGACTTAAATTATATTTTTGTGATTGATAATATATTAGTTTGTAATGTTTTTTACAAATTGAATCAAGGGAGGGGGGGGGGGGGGGAGGGTTGGTTTTAGATGTTATAGAATTGTAGCAATGACTTCGATTGGAGTCATACTTGGTGGTCACAATGCACTAAATCAAGCAGCTGTTATGGAAGGAGAATGAAACCTACTCATTACTCTATAGATCTACTAATAGGGATAACAGAGTTTTAATAGTGTTTTTGTGCATACATCTATATGTAAATTAGAGGGTATTTACGAAACTAAGTTGATAGGATTAGGAACCTTCCCCAAATATAGGAATACGATTGGCATGTTGTTGTCCCTTAAGTTGGTTGAGAGAATGTGAGGATGGGTTGTTGTCCTCAGCAAAGAGGCAGCTCCTATCAAGTAACATTTAATGTAATAGACAATTGGTGATGAGAGGCAATAAATTTTTGCTGGTGTCCCTTTTTTTTGGGGGGGGGGGGGGGTGTATTAGTGATTGATTCTATAAAAAATAGGCTAAATTGCGAATTATACTCTTAAAGTTTAGGGTTGTTTGGATTTAATACTCTAAAGTTTCAGAATTTGGATTTTATTAACCGAAGTTTGGGGGTAATTGGATTTTACACCCCCAACGTTTTAGAATTTAGATTTTACCCCTTAAGTTTAGAGGTGTTTTGATTTTACTCCTTAAAATTTGGAAATATTTGGATTTTACACCCTGAAGTTTTAGAATTTAGGAGTGTATAATCAAAATACTCCCAAACTTTAGGGGGTAAAGTCCAAATTATGAAACTTCAGGGTTTAAACTGTAAAATCCAAACACTCCCAAACTTCAAATGGTAAAATCCAAATTCTGAAACTTTAAGGTATAAAATTCAAACATCTCCAAACTTTAGGGGTGTAGTTTGCAATTTAGACAAAAAAATAAAAATAAAAAGAATTTATTAGTGATTGCCCTACCTATAGCTGCTAGGGCATCGCCAAGCTCAAACTTTGTAGGACTCTAACCAAGTTGACCATCAATATTGATCGGATACTATATGTAATTCGTGGAGGGTGGCCAAACCAGGATGTGTGGTCAAGCTTATGGCAATAGGCACGAACGACACTCTCCTTTAGGTTGGTCGAAGGGGTTAACTATCTTGTGGATCTAATCAACGAGCGAACTAGGACGTGTTGGTCCTTCAAGATCCGTCTCGACAAGTAATATTTTTCTTTTAGCAATATACTTAAATGTATTACAGCATTACCAAGAGTATTGTATTTAAGTGACATTACTACAAAGGCACTTATGATAAACTTTTATAAAAAAAAAAATGATATTCACAAGACAAAGTTAAAAAGCACATTGATGATGTGTGAAATCAGTAGGCTGAATGCTCCAGGTTTCAACGGCGGATAAATGATTTGAAAAGAAAGAAAAAAACTATCGAAGGTAACTGGGGTAAACTGGCCAAGGACCCCCCGACGATTAAGTCAAATTTCTCTTTAGAACTCAAGTATAGTGAGTGGATGAATAGTAGAACGTACTTTAGTCTGGTAAGGCTCAATCCCTTTATAAAGAGTTTTAGAGTGGGTCTACTTGTTAGGCTCTACTAATATCATGGGAGATGTGTCGGCTTAGTGGGAAAAGTGGAGTAAATTTCAGAGAATCTATTCCACGTCTCGAAATAGTGGATCGTAGTCCAATTGTTCTGGGTTTGTAGAAAATACTTTAAAATTTACTAAGTGTTTGCGGATCATTTAGACCTTCTTGTGGTGTAGATGACCTATCTCCTTTAGACAACATTGCTCTTCGGTGTTAGCTACTTCTTCCTCTTTTCCTTCTGAAATTCATCTTTAGACGAGCTTTGCTATTGTGGATGACTTATATAGATGATGAAACGATTTTTAACTACCCGTCACACACAAATTATGTTTAGTGTCCAATTGGTAGATTTAATGACCGTTTTATTATTAACAATTTGTTTGTACATTTTTACAATAAAAAAGAAGTCCGGATTTTGGATAATTGTTGCAATACATTACTAAAATGTGCTACCAACTACAATACAACTTCATTCTCAAAAAAAACTACAATACAACTTTAGGATTAACTGTCAGTTTGGATAATTGTTGCAATACATTATTAAAACCGGCTACCAATCACAATCACAATAAGTTCTAGAGCAAAGTAGCCTACTCTCCTCATCAAAAAAAAAAAGAAAAGAAAAAAAGAAGAAAAAGAAGCCTATTCTCTATAGTACAGTGCATAAATACTCTTTATTTATTAGTGCGGACTGCGGAACCTAAGTTGGTGACCTGCTATACCTAAAACTCCACGAGTACGCCATAAATAATATTCAATGAAGTCATTGTCTTTTTTTACCAAAAAAAGAGAGAGAAAGAAGTCATTCTCTTTCTTTTTGATGAAATATTCTTTATTTTTTTGATGGACCAAATATTCTTTATTTTTATCACATTAGTCTCGACTGACATTAATATTCTACCCCTCTTTTTCTGGTGTACTTGACAGTGGGGATGATACAGACCAATAAAAGAGATAAATCATAAATGTGAATTATGGTCATCATTTGCATTATTTTGCAGTTGCTTTCCAAAATATTTACTATAACATGCATAAGAAGCAAGAGTAGATCTTTATTTATTCTTTTTTCCCACCCTAAATCTATGTAATTGAGAAAAGTTAACAAATGCCTTAAGAGCATTACTTTAATAACTATTTTTAAAATCTTTTTATGAAAAAAAAAAATCTATTTTATTACTTTTTAAATTTTTTTGTAAAAATTGTACTAAAACTTTCTCAAAATGATCCATTTATTAATATTTTAAATCTAGAACCTAAGTAATAACATGCCCTTTTTCATATTGGATTAGTTTAATTTTTTTTTGCTAAAACTCCACATTGCAATATATATTTTTTTTCTAGAGTAGATCTTTATTTATTCTTTTTCCCCACCCTAAATCTATGTAATTGAGAAAAGTTAACAAATGCCTTAAGAGTATTAATTTAATAACTATTTTTAAAAACTTTTTATGAAAAAAAAAAAATCTATTTTATTACTATTTTATTTTTGTAAAAATTGTATTAAAACTTTCTCAAAATGATCCTGTAGGGATATTGGGCCCAGGAGCTCATTACCTACGTATATATTGGGCCTGAAGGCCCAAGCCGAGGATAAAGGGTCGTCCGAGGAAGGGTAAACATTGTCAAGGGAGCCCGTGGTAGTAAATGAAGAAGTTAGTTTTGATCATAATAGCCCTGGAGGTTAGGCCGAGGATGAATGTCTCCTCGGCTAACCCAAGCCGAGGTCTGTAGAGGTGGTCTGCCGTCCGAAGGAATGTTTCAGGAAGTTCTGTTAGCACGGATAAGCATTGCAGAAATAAAGAACACAGGAAAGTCCTAAAATATCTAAGGAGAAAGCTACTATTACCGTATTAAATGCTCTGTAGCTAACTCCCTAACTGCATTAATGTGGAGGTGATACCTGAACAGTAGCTTTCAGCCTTACAGCTACTACCTAAAGACATTAGGAAAGGGTTGATGGGACAATGATGAAGACCAACCATTTAGCCTGCACGTGGAGGGTAGAGATGAAAAGGGAAAAGAGTATAAAAAAAGAAAGGAGCAATGAGAGAAGGAGATCGAGAAATCTAGAGAGAAATACTGTAGCAATAAGAAAACAAACTTGTAATAAAACTTAAAAGAAATATACAAGAGCTGGTCTCCTCGGAAAGTGCCGAGGACAATCTTCTTTAGTTGAAATCAATCTATCTTCTTGTTCTTGTCATTTTGAGTCAATTTTATCTGTTGTCCAACTCATTTTAACTAAGTTTTCCAACTCACTCTTTACAAATTCATTGTTTTGGGCTTGCTGGGCTCGAGTCCATCCACCATTTGGGTTAGGGATTCAAATCAGGTCCTTACAGATCCATTTATTAATATTTTAAATCTAGAACCTAATTAATAACATGCCCTTTTTCATATTGGATTAGTTTAAAATTATTTTGCTAAAACTTCACATTTCAATATATATTTTTTCAAATGACGAGTTCATCTTATTTAATAAGTGACATGTGGCATATAATCATTATACTGTCTTTTTATATATACTTTGTTGTCACAGCCCTTCAAAGAATCAAATTATTGTTTGATTCATATAAAAAAAATTAAAAGTGCAAGTTGCGGGCCTAAGTAATAAGAAGGTCCAATAAAGAGAGAAAAAAAGAAAAGAAAAATGAAAAGAAAAGAAAGAGAATTGGAAAAAGAAGTTCCTAGCAAGATCCTGTGGATTAACATTTTAGCTTTATCTAACTAAAAAACTATTTTATGTCATGTAGACACAAATGGAAAGTATTAGTACCACTTTTAACTATTAGTCTATTACTAGTTAGAACTTAGAAGATGTTTGTGTGATTCGTTATAGTATGTTCTTCCCAAAAAATTTTGTTTTTGTTTTTGTTTGCATAGTTGTTTAGTTTTTACATTAGTTACAGTTGCAACCTTTTTATTTTGTTAAAAAAAGAGTTTAAATTGCAAATTACATTCTTTAACTTTATATAAAAATTAATTCAGTACTCTGACTTCACTTTCATTCATTCAAATAGAAATTCTACTCTAATTCAATTTAAGTATATATGTGTGTGAATTTTAAATTTCAGTTTTGTTCAATTTATTTTTTCCAGTAGTCATGGTCATAATTGTTCCGCTAACTTTCAATTTTGTTCAATATAAAATTACATTATTTTGGGAGTTTTAATTGGCTAAATTTTGATGGGAACTAATGGGGTACTAAATTAAACAAAATTGTAGCGTTAGATGACTAAATTAAATTTTATAAAAAAATAGCGATTTATAATTTATAAAAAAAAACATAATAAATTTGTTGTTATTGTAACATGGGTCTAGACGTCTGGTTAATGAATTATTTATTTTTAAAAATATTTTATAGGAAATTAAAAAATTGTAAAAAAAAATTGGTAAATTTTTTATAAAAAATTTTCTAAAATAATCTAGTAATATATAACCTTAAGGATATACATCAATAAAAAACATAATAAGTTTTGTTTTTTTTTTTTTTTTTTCTTATAACAACATATTTTCTCCAAAAAAAAGAAAAGTTTCACGGGAAAATGTCACCGGATCAGTCGGTCAAGGCACGAGCTTTTTGGATGCTCGCATGGCACAGCCACAGACAGACACGGATTCGATGGGCGTACCACACGCCGAAGTAGCCGTTATTTACTTTTGGCACACGAAATACCCACAGTGCCCTTTGGAGAAAGGCCAAAACGGCAGGTATTTTGGACAAATCCATCCAACTCTTGTGAGTTGTGAAAGCAGTCAGTCAGGTATTGGCGCATTGCTTGCTAGTTGCTACAGATGGAAACACAGAGCATTAAGGATGGTGACACACGTCACATGCATTGTTTGGTTTGGCACTTTGTCACAGCTGGTGCTGACTAAGAAAGATGGGCATTTGTTTAGAATTTAGACACCATAATTTCATGCTTCAATATTCAAATACATTATCATTTCGTCACCTTTGGATTATCTTAATCTTAACGTAATATTGCAAAGTCCAATTACAGTACTCAATGTATATAGTACGACTTCATTTTTAATAAAGTAATACAATTAATGGGATTTACTGTAGTTGAGGCAGCACTGCACCTCGTCATCAATTTTGCTAGAATGCAATTATAAAATTGAGACATTTGAAGTTTAAAACCCCTCACTCTCAATCATCAAATTATAAAATAAGATAAGACAAACATATATTATTGTCAAATGGATAGCTGATGATTCTCTTTTAAAAAATCCAAAGTCAATAGATAATAGGGTGTTTAATTCGTGATCACAATGGTCATTAGGTAACAAGTGTATCCTTATCAGTTGGTCATTTATCAAGATTACCCATTTGTTGCTTTAGCTTGATTTTTTTTTTTCCATTTTTTAATTTAGAAATACTATAGATTTAAATCTATGAAGTTCACTATATAATAATTATTCTTTACAATTAAGATACTAGTTTAATTCTAATAATTCTAAAAAGATACTAGTTGATTTTTTTAGTGAAAACAGAATTTATGCAAATTATTTATTTGAAAAAAACTTAATAAAGGTTTTTAATCTATTAAATATTTTATACTATTCCAAAATCTTATCAATATAAGCAAAAATAAACTCAGACTATTTTATGACATGTAGAATTACCTTTATCATCAATTCTCCTAAAACTAATACTAATTCTTTTTTAAGGCTCATTAACTAAATAATGCATCGTTTTAGTTTTTTTTTTTTTTTTTTTTGGAGGAAGAATGCATTGTTTTAGTTGAGGACGAAAACTTTTTAAATGCCATAGATTAATTTTAATGAAATTTTTGATGCCAAAGATAGAAGAAAGAAAGAAAACCAGCTTGGTCCACCAAAAATTGATAAAGGCATGGCATGGTCCCAGCGCACCGTTTTAGCAACGACTTTTGGGCACGCAGCAAAGAAGGTCCACATCCGCAAACTACAACCGTATTCAACGGCAATATAGACCAGTCCCTTTTTACACGCCGCCCATCAAGTTCTCATTGTTTCCGCTGCCATTTATTTAGAGGTATATTATTATTATTATTATTATTATTATTTTTTTTTTTTTTGAGAATATATTATTATTATTATTATTATTATTTTTTTTTTTTTTATACAATATAAGATCCTATTCTAACATAATCTAAGTGTATATGTGTGAGAAACTTCCTATTAGAGACTTGAACCCCGGTCCTTACACCCCACACTTCACAAACACTTATACTTGTGGAGTGACCATCGCACCAAGGGTGTGCGGTGGTAGAGATATATTATTATTATTATTATACAATGGGAGCACATCATGATAATTGAGATAATTGATAATCCACCAATATCCTCAATTATCATAGTCACTTCTTCTCCCTTATTGCCTGTCCTCCTACACAATCATTATCATCAAAATTGGCTGACATTTATCTTGGGTGATTATGACCTTAGGATGCTAACGGCCAAGTAGTCAACACTTCTCATAAGCCCTTCATGCATGTAAAAACCTCATAAAATTGAGCACCATTGTGGGGGATGCTACATTTCAAGAGTAATGAATAATTTTCTATTTAAAACACTATGTAAAACTCACCCATCAATTCACGTAGCATGCAATTAGATTAGATTAGATTTTTTAAAACTTATTTATTGGAAATTCTTAAAACATGACTATTAAATCCAGGAGAGGTTTAGATTCAGTGCATCCTGTACACTAGACCCGATTAGATGCTATCATGTAGCAATTTTTTGACATATGACAGCATCCTCTCAGGTCCAGTGCACAAGACACTGGACCCAAGCCAAACCCATTACCACTTACCCATTGTCAATCTCATTCTCTTCCAATTTCATCCATCTCATCTCTATCAAGTTTGATGGAGACAGACTTGATCTCCTTATTTAGAATCCTACATTAGATCATCAACCCTGATTTCATCACTTGACGAGTGTGGTGGGCCTTTTCGTGTCTTGGGCTGGATTGCTCCTGCTGTACTACGGCCCTATGATTTTGGGGTAGGAGAGTCGGGACTGGCTTAATTGAAACACACCTTAGGCCAGCTTGTGCGCAAGTTGGGCCCTTCTTGTGTTGACGTGCCTTGGCAGGAGTCTTAAGCGTGTCATGTGCTCACGGTAGAAAATACTGTTACAAAATGTTATAGTAGGAAAAACACAATACAGTAGGATAACTAAAATATTTTCTTCTAACAACAATAATACATGAACAGTTCCACAAAGGAAAAGTATTACAATGTGATTACGGCAAGAATAGACTAATAGCAAAAAGTCACGTTAGTCCTTAATCAACCATGGCAAAAGAAACAAAGGTTAGTCTACTAAAGGAATGGACTTAAGTCTTCAGCAGATTTAAGTCCAAAAAAGGGAACCAATCTCCAATGTGGGTAGCTTCAAAGGGGAGTCCTGCTGTAGAAGTTACTCACTTTGTAAAATGGACCTAAGTGGCTTAATCTTAGATTCTTGACTTGTTAGAGAGTGAGCTGTTCAGAGGGAGAGAAGTAGGTAGCCTATTGGTGCATGCTTTTACTCTTATCACTCATACTTTCCCTCCTTACTCTTGGTTTTCTGTTTTTCTTTCTTTTTCTTACTCATTTTTCTCTGTTTTCTTTATTTTCCTTCTCCATCTTTCCTCTCCCGTTGTTGTTGTTGTTTACTGTGCACATCTATGGCCTTTTATACTGCCTGCCGTGATAGGATTTACCATTTTTACCCTTTAATAGTTTTTGGCCTGCTGTGGGTGTCCTTCTAGGACTGCCCACTAGTCTGCCGGCTACCCAGCCACCACCACTACACTGTGTTGGCCGTGCCACGGCTCCTTCTAGAAAAAAAGTGGTTTTGTTTTGTTTTTTACTTCCCTTGACACTCCCATTCGGATAAGGGCTGGACTTCTCCCTTACCAACCTCTATAGCATGCACCCAGTGATTCCAACTTATGTTTACCTCTTTTGGGTGAGATGTTATCTTAGCAGGACATTTTCCCCAAAAAAGTTTGAGCGGGAACCCCAAAATAGGCTCCCCTTTCTCCTCACTGCCAGACCACATCCTCTTTTACCTCTGACCTTTGACCCACCTCCCCTGTATTGGTTGGGTACAAGTAGGTGGTGCCTGAGCCTTGTGTGCGTGCTCCACTTCCATATGAGTCCATTGCTTTTCTGGCTCTCACGCATTTGCCATTACCTCCAGGTTTGTCTGACTCTACTGTACACTCTGATGCTTGTTTAACTCTTGCGACGTGAATGAGTTTTTGGTTTTTCATTCTCTGCATCCAATTTCTTCCTTAGGCTGGGCATTGCTTAAGCATGGGCTTTCTTTTCTTTAATTCAGCCCATGTCCCTTTTCATCCTTTGTCCGTGGGCTGCTGGTGCTCTTGCCATGCTACTACATTGTTCCTACTATGACATCATTTTACCATTGTTTGTCTTGTTATTACTTTTAGGATTGCGGGCTGAAGCGCTTGCCATGCCAATTTCTCATATTATTCCTTCTTTTAATCTTTACTGCCCAGCATTCCTGCTGGGCCAGTTCATTCAACATCTCGGGTTTCCCTGGCCCACTTCATTCTTTGGGCATCCTCGGCCCATTTCATTCTTTAGGCATCCTTAGCCCATTTCATTCCTTCCTATCTCTTACATTCCCATGAGCTTTTACTAAATCCTTTGGGCTTCCCTGACCCAATTATCACATCCTTTGCCTTTGGGTTTATTGGCCTTCGAACCAATCCCATTTACTAATTCATTTCTTTGGGCTCTTTCGGCCTGTTTTTGCTTTCTTTCCATTTCTTACGATTCCCATGGGCTTATTGCTTCATTCTTTGGGGCTTCCTCGGCCTGTTTGCTTTTTTTGGGGCCACTTATTATTTTGTGGGCATCTGGACCATTATTCCTGCCATTCTGGCCCAATGGTCTTTACTTTACTGCTTTCTTTTTCCACCTTCTTCATATTGTTGGGCTTTTTCTGCTGTTGGACCCTTTTTGTCAAAAAACGGGCATCAACAACGAGATGAACTAGTACAAACGATTGGTTTGATCATTGCCTTGCAAGTTACAAGTTTGGTCCATAACTCGTTATTTTTCAATCAACATCAATTAGAGATTTTCAAACTTGTAGTCATGATTGGGTCGATTGGTGAGTTGATGCTCAATCTAATTGGGAACACCTTCAATTTAGCATGAACTCTACTTACTTTTTTAGGATTTGTGTATAAAATCAGTGGAAAATGACACCTCTAATATACAATTTTTTTCCTTACAGAATTAGGATATAGTTCACCAACAAATTAGTTTAGAGAAAAATTCCTCTAACTGTGTTCGTGATGATGCAAACAACCACGTAAAGATTGGAGATCATTCATCTGAATTGATTCGAAGGAAAACTACCTATATAGCAATAATTCAATTGAAACTTTACACTTAGATTCGATCCATTTTAAGTGGGTTCCATATAGATTTGTCTGAAATATTTGTATATTCGAATTCTACGTTACATTTCCCCCCTATTCAAAGAGATCAAGAATTAAGTTGTAAATTTGACATAGATACAAGGAGTAAACAAAAAAGAAGGATAAACATATTTCAAGCCTCGAACGGTTTGTTTTCATTTCTAGTTTTGTACCATTGGTTCGTTAGTCCCTCAATCATCATAAGCCATAGCCATCAACTATGATTCACGGCTTCTCCAATCTCCATATACATTGACCATAACTTATTAATGGATAGAGTAATAGACCCAATCATGGGCACATGCTTCCCAGCCAGTTCACATATACAAGTAAATGGATATATAACATTATGAAGCACGTGGGAACATGTTAATCATTAATTGGTTATTATTTATTAATTTATTTAACTCAGCCAAAAAATAAAAATTAAATCGGCTCTCTTCTCCAAAATGAAAAAAAAGAAGAAGAAAGAATATCGACCAATTTCCTAGGAGAAAAAAAAAAAAAAAATACTACTTGCAGGTAGTGAATCATGCAATTATCGAGATTGTGGATCCAAAGAAGTTTCTTCTTCTCCCTCCAAAGCCGAGGGGTGGGTGAAGTCAGAAATCAGATGCATTATTTTAGATTTGATGCAATTGGAAAATTTAATACTTCATGTGTATTATTTCCTATTTTAAAAATATTTCTTATTTTTGATTCTCTAATACAAGATAATGTTAATTACATTTTTTTTTAATCTTAGAAAGAAATAATGTTAATTAATTAGTTTATTTGATTGAAGATATCAGTCAATGAGCCATAGTTTATTAAAATTGTCCATAAATTGTCAATAGTTTTGTAGTTCAAATGGTTAGAACCTTTTTATATTTTTAGAAACATCTAAGATTTATATTCACATTTCTCAATTATTGAATTATAAAAAATAAAAAACAAAAAACAAAAAAATTGCCCTTGATTCATTCCCCTTTCACAAGAACAATACATTTATTATTGACATCTAATTTAAAACTCATAATTATGAAAGAATAGAAAGATAAAATGGATTTCTCTTTTCATTTTATTGAATCCACCATACCCCAAGCCCAAGCCACCTAAGCCTTACAGTTACCAGTGTGCATTGATTTCTTATAATTTAATAATGGCTAAAAGCATCAAATAAAGTACTAAAGTAATTAGCTAACCCCACGTAATTATTCCGGATCAAGAAGCTAAGAAGGAAGGAAAGAAAGAAACAGAGGGCCCAGTCTGAAGAATATGGTTCTCTGGATCAAGAAGTAACGTTGAGACTACCAAATTGAACACAATTTTGTGCCATAACTCGTCATATGACGAGTTGTGATTTGTAAAGGTGTGTCTCTACATGACCCACTGACATATCTTTACAAATCATAACTCGTCACGTCGCGAGTTGTGACACAAAATTATGCCCAACTCAATTGTCCTAGCATAACTCTGGATCAAAAAATTCAAATAGTCTCAGTATTTATGTTATCTTTATTCTACCAGAAAAATAAATAAACAAATAAATATAGCATACAATTCACAGAAAGTTTTCCACCTCATTATTGCATATTTTTTTTCTTCTTCTAAAGTTTAAACTTTTAAGAAATATTAAATTTAATCTAACAAAATTATTGTTATTGTAATTAGAGGAGACTTTTGTAGGTTCAAAGTGGATGGGTCGGTGTAGGAACTAGCTTGATTTGGTATGCGACCGTAGTGTTCAGGCCATTTCGTGACACCCTTCTATACATAAGGCTCTAGTGTTGCCAAACAAGGCACTATATGACCAAACACCGAATGTAACAAGCCAACCTATCTAAGGCCAATTTTGATAAGAACTCATAACTCGATGATCAATCACCTTAACCTAAATAGTACTGGTTAGAGAAAGTAACCTCGCCTATCACATTTTCATTTATTTTCTCCCATCAACAATCTTCTTTATACTAAATATAACAAGATAAGAGCCACTGCATATTTTGGTATCTAGATAGTTGCATCCTTAGATCACATCCCCTCAATCAATTTGAGAGAAGCTGTAGGAGGTGTCAACCAGTTGAGTTTAAAGACTCTTAACGATATTTAACTCTGCAAATTATAAAACAATTAAAACTCCTGACCATTGTGAATTTGAGCCTTGGTTAGACGTAGACACTATTACATGCGATAACCCAACTTCTGAATGCATTTATAGAGTTGAAACTTGAAACATTTAGCTGGTATTAATGGGAACATGGGAAGGAATTGAATGCCAATCCAACAAATTAGTTAAACATTGACTCATTATTGAGAGAACCTTTACAAACATCTCTCGGTGAATTGTTCGAATCTAAAGACAAGCAAATAATCATTGTTGGATCTTAAATAAAAAAAAGATCCAAGTAAAATCCGAAGATTTATGGTAGTTATAATGTCCCATCCTACCATATGAAAAAGAGAATTTTGTACATTAATCTCAACCGAAGATTTAACTTAAGCGGTGGAGCCTAGCTTAATAGCGAGTATTTATTAGTGAGCTTTTTTGGCAACTAAAAGTATTGCTCCATGTGAATGATGAGTATGGTGTCGTTGTTATCCACACCACACTAATAACAGTACAGCTAATATTCTTCTTTCTGGGGTTGGAAGAGACTTAGAGGCTTCTCATTTGTCTGTCTAAACGTGGGTTATTGGAAGATAATGGAGGCTTGTTTGTTCTGGGCTTTACAATGAGATACGACCATAGAATGTGGTTATGGGACCCAGGTGTAAGTGTAACCCTGGACAGCGTGGAAATGATGTACACAGCTCCAAACTTAAAAGGTATGCCCCCAAACAGGGACAACAAGGCAAACTTGAAGTGAAGGGCATTTGATAGTTGACATTTGGTAATAGCACAATAGCACCACTAGCTTTCGGATTTGGATGGGCTATAGGATATGAACGATGGGCTAGGTTTTAACCCCCCTTGTTCTTGTTCTTGTTCTTGTTTTTTTTTTTTTTTTGGTATATGTTTATTTATTTATTTATTTTTTATATAAAAAAGTAACGTTCTGGAATTCTAGTTTTTCATTAGAT
Source organism: Quercus tomentella (assembly GCA_028535165.1). Lineage (NCBI taxonomy): Eukaryota > Viridiplantae > Streptophyta > Magnoliopsida > Fagales > Fagaceae > Quercus > Quercus tomentella. The sequence goes on from JAPQVY010000012.1 coordinate 16,118,730, forward strand.
TATTCAACTCCCTACCCATAATATACCTCGGAAATTCCATAGACCAATAATATGGTGGATGGAATTTTGGAACTTTGGATTTATGATTTGTATTTCAAGCCCATTAAACCTATCACCCAAGTATCCCCATTCAACCAATTGTTATGAAACTTTTTGAACAAATCCATACAAACATGCCAAAATCATTATGGTTAGTGATATTGTTGGATTCTCTTATAAAGTATATTGTATATCAGAAAAAAGAAAAAAGAAAAAAGAAAAAGGAAAAAAAGAATATGTGCATTCTAAGGCCCTTTTTTGGAGGGGAAAAAAAAATTTAAGATCACAACTAATTCTACACACATTTTTATAACTATACAATGTGGCTGATTGTAAGTGGTGGAAGAAAAGTAGTGAGTCCATATGAAAGTGACAGGCAGTGAGTCACAATCTACCATATAAGATAGTTGCGAAAATAGGTGTGAAATTGGTTGTTGTCCTAGAATTACTCTATTAACTCTTATTTCGGTGACCAGCTGAAGACAAAGGGATTGATTCCTTAATAATAATCAACGCACAAGATGAGAGAAGTGCTCGTAGACCTAATGGTCTGTTTGGAAGTTTAGAAAGGGAGGAGAGTAGAGGGGAGGAGAGTAGTGGGGAGGAGAGTAGAGGGGAATGGTTCCCTTCCACCTTGTTTGGATGTTTTTAAAATTAGTAAGGGGGAAAGGAGTAATTAGCCCTTCTCCTTGTTTGGATGTTTTAAAAATTAGGATGGAGAGGTGAGGAAATGATTAAAATAGACAAATTTACCCCTATTTGAAAATGGACTTGCAACATTGGTCTATTATTAATTTAGAAAAGGTAAATTGGGAAATTTATCTACTCTACTCTCCCTCCAAATCTCTCCAATTAGGGGAATTAAAAATGAGGGGTTAGAGGTGGTTGAAACCCCTCCAAACTCCTCCCCCTCCTTCCTTAAAAAACTTCCAAATAAGGTAATTGAATTACTTTCCCTCCCTCTACTCTACTCCCCTCCTTTTTTAAACTTCCAAACAGGCCATAAAAGCCATTAGGTTTTCATCTCGCTATCCTCGTGAGGCAGATTAAATGAAGCTATATTTATAAGAAATTGCTCTATGATAGTTTCGAGGTAGCACAATTCCCTTTATAATAAACATATTTTCCACCAGTTTACAAGCCATCCTAACCACTGCAAATTGTAGTTAGAAGTAATAATGGACTCAAGAATTTTCTTTTTCCCTCAAAGGGGTGAAAATTATGAATGACTCTTGAAATTTCCAAAAAATTTATAACCACTGAAAAAAAAAGCATGATCAGTCAATAATTATATTTGTCGAGGAGGTGAAAAAAAAAACCCTTAAAATTTTAAAAATGTACAAGTCCTTTTCACCTTGAAAATTTTTAAAGAATATTAGGCCATATATATATAAACATTTATACAACAGGTTTGCTTGACAATGTTGATGGGTCATATTTATAATGCGTTTGGTAAAAGTGTTTTTTACTGGAGTGTTTGAGTTGCGTTGCTCAGTTTAGAGTGTTTAAATATTGCATTTAGAAAACTCCTTTTAACAGTTTTCAGTTTTCAAACAACGTTGCTCAATGACATTTTTGTAAATATGTTGAAAACCATATGGCCCACTTGATTAGACAACACATAAACTGACTTCTCTCTCCTCAAATATAAAAAAAAAAAAAAATTAAATTGCACTGTGCTTGTCAGCTTTAAAAAAAAAACACACACACACACGTATCAAACACACAATTATGTTCTTCACACGTTGAAACATGTTATTTGAAATATGGTAACAAACACATTTTTTGCATTATGAATACTTTAAATACGTGTTTTCACAATATTTTTTAAACCACAGTTTTTCACATCATTTTAAACATCGCTTTTTATAAATCTCCAAATAAATGGGTTCTTAACCACTTAAAACATTGGTGTGCTTTTCAACAAGGTTTTGAAACCCGAACCGGACCGTACAGTCCGACCAGAAAAACCTCGAACCGCTCATTTTTGCGGTTCTTTTAGCCTTAAGAATCGCTCTATAGGAAAAAAGCAGGGACCTATGCGAACCGCAGTCGGACCTCATGGTTCTGAGAACCGTGAACGGTTCTCGCGGTTCTCATAGGTCCTTTTTAAAAAAAAAAATAATAAAGCCTTAAATGGCACCATACCGGAATATTTACTATTTTTGGTCGGAAAAAAAAAATCCACTGGTAAAGAATTTGAATAAAAGTAAAAAGAAATTAGAAAACGTCTGATCTTTGTTTCAGTCTCTTTGCTTCACTCTCAAAAAACGTATCACATAATCCAAACACAAAACACAAAACAAAATCCAATTCTTACAATAAAGTTGAATCAGAACAAGCAAATATGAAAAAAAAAAAAAAAAAAGAAAGAAAGAAAGAAAGAAAGAAGAACAAGCCGATCTGACCTAGTCTGGTGGTCGGGAGGAGGACGAACGGCAGTGGGGTGGCGGACGAGGTAGTGCTGCATGGTGAACGTTGATCTCCACCGGCTTTGTCCTTTCGGCGACCTCAATCTCCGCTGGCCTTCGATTTGTGCACCTCGATCTCCACCGGAGCTTCAGATTCTCCTTTCTCTCTCTCTTCTCTTTTCTCTGATGTGAATATGTGATTGTGATAACTATGAAGTAAATGTGAGGTTGAGAGTTGAGTAATAAATTGGGTTCGTATGAAAATGTGTGGTGGTCTTTATCCCTTAGTTTTATTATTATTTTTTTTATGTAATTGTGTGGTTTTTTTTTTTTTTTTTTTTTTTTTGATTCAAATGTGTGGTATTTAATATTAAGAAATGGCCATTAAGAAATGCTATCACAATATTTTCACAATAAATTTTAAGTAATAGATTGTTATTAGCTAATATTGGTGAGTAAAAAAATAATTTCAGTGGTGCGTTCAAATTAGAACTAGTAACAACTTTTTACATAAGATTTTGATATGATTCTTGTTAAAATATTGCGAAAAATATTATGGATATAACATAACAATTCTTTCTTCATCTGCTTTTGTTTGTATTGCTTTTTTTATCTCTTCCTTTAATTTCATTTACTTTTGTTTCTAGTGCTTTTTTAGATTTGTGAATGTGAGCTAGACAGCTGGTCACGTGGGCATTGGAAAGTGGAAATTGAAAAGACAATCTGATGCTTTTAATTTTCTTTTTATAAAAAAATGGTTATTATTATTATTGGATAGATATTTCATATTTGGGCTATTGATGGATATATTAGACATAGTTAAAATATGAATTTATAGTTTTAATTGGACTATTTTAGTTAATTTTTCTATTTTTTTACTAATTTAATATTTTTATATATATTTAAAATAATTATTAAATTAATTAAGACGTCATTATGGTTTGACTCCGGTTCGACCTCAAAAACCTTGAACCTCTCCTTTTTATGGTTTAATGAACGGTCTGTGTCTGAAAACCTTGCTTTTCAAAGAATACTAGGCCATGTTTAAATGTTGATGGGCCACATTTAACCACTTAAAACTAGGCCATGCAAAACCACTTCTAAATAAGGCAAGAGCAAATGAGTTAATTCAATAAGTTTAAAGAGGGAAGATGTTCAAGATTTAATGAAGTTTTAACTTTGATTAATATTTTCTCTTTAAAAAAAAGTTAAACATGAACTCTACTTAGTATTTACATTTTGCATACACATGCTCTCTATTACAAACATCTTCTCAGATCAGAAGTGGCGCTAGGTCTCTCTTTCAAGATTCTCCTTGGTATGTCTCTTTCTTTCTCTCTCTTTATCAGAGTTTGGATAAAAGCACTGATAAGAACAAGAAGAAGAAGACAGATGCAAGCATTGATGAGAAGGGTGTTTGAAGGATCAGCTCAGGTAGAGAGGTAGAGCAATGAAACAGGGCATTGAAAGAATTTACATGAGGCTTGCTAAACAACTGAGATGACTGAGTTTTGATATACGACTTGTAGTTTAGCTTAAGTTAATTAGCAGATGTATATATGGACATGTGTACTACTAGAATTGGTTGGATAGGTAGTTTAGAATGGATTCGTATAATGCGGAGTTAGTTAGTTTTAGCAGTTGAGCTCTCCTGTGTGAATTGTAGTGTATATATACATTGTACAGTTAGTTTTGGATCAATTAATACAATCACAGAGTTTTCACTGTTCAATCTTTTCTCTCTAGCTTTTACTCTCTCTACCATAGCTCTCTGTTTTTCTTATACTCTATTATTTTTTCCGAGCTCCTTGCCCCTCTGTTTATGGATATTTATACTGACCTTTTTTTTTTTTTTTTTTTTTTTTTTCTTTCTTTTCTTTTAGAGATTGAATGATGGCAAATGAGGACTATGAGGATGTATTGTTTTTAGACTACGATGACTTCATTTCTGAATATGAAAAAAAATTAACCCCGACTCAAAATCAACCTCTCTCACCCTTCTAAAATTCCTCGCCCTAGCCCTACCCTTATTCCTACCCCTCCCCCTACCATCGACTCCAACCTTCAGCCTTAGATCATAGAGATAGACCCATTCCACGTGCCAAAATGGTTCTCAGAGACAGAGGTTTTTGCAATGTGTGGGTCTTTTCTTTTTTATTAGGAAAAGAAGAATAGAAGGTTTTTTTTTTTGTTTTTTAATTAAACTTGCTTGTTCCCCAGATTTCTGAGGAGGAACGATATGAATGTTCTGTCTATGGAGAGATGCTATTAGACCGCCACAACCAAGTTAAGGTTTGTTTCTTCTTATCTCTATCTTTCTCTCTATCTGTCTATCTGTCTATATACTTATTAGTAATATTCGATTTGAACAAATTGGTTGGTGGAGGGCACAAATTTTGAATTTGTGAGACTTGTGAAGATGAAACTACTGCTTGCCGCTGGTGTAAGTTTTAAAATTCAATTTGAGGCCAAGCCCAGAGCTGCTTCTAAGTACACCCTGAAAACCTTTGAAGGTTTGGTGTTCAAGGATTGTGTCTTTCATCATAAAGTGTGGCCCCAGTGTTGTCAACTACTAAGCCCTAATCGTGACTTTGTGTATGATGAAGAATATTGCTGTCCCATGTGCACTTATGAAATGGGAAGCGACTTTGGTCCTCCGAGTTTGCACTTATGAAGTGCTTGATGGTTGGGCAGTGGTGGCTCTAGGAATTTTGTTCAGGGTGTTTCTTAAGAAGTATAAATTACGCAATCTTATTTCTTTTTAGCCTTTAGGTAATTAGGTTTGATTCAATGTTATTAATTCCATTATGTTTCGATCGTAACGGCCGGAAAATACCGTGCCAGTAAACAAACCGGAACAGTAACCCACCCTATTTCACTTCGGAAAAAATTTCGGGTCATTCCAGTCTATTTCAAGTGTTTCAGTAAATACCAGCCGAAATTCAAGATTCGGTCGGCATGAAGTTTGTGCTTAAAAAAAAAAATGTTCTTAAAACCAAAACAAATTTGCATTCTGTAAACCAAAAAACCTCAAAAGGAAAAAAAATGAAAAGAAAAGAAATGAACAAAGGTACCTGTACAACTAAAAAATCGTATTGAGAAATTTGAGACTTAAAACTTGAGAGAGGCACTGCTGCGCTAGTACTGGTAGAAGGCACAGAAGTTACGAACAAGGAGGAAGGCAAAATGTAGATGTAAAAGTGTAAATGAAGATGTGATAAAATTTAAAAGTATGAATTGTAAAAATCGAAGAGACATAAGACGTGTGTGGTTAAAAATAAACAAGAAAAAATAATTAAAAATGAGAAGTAAGTGATATATGCCTGGTGAGGAAAAATAATACTGTAATAAAAAATAATAAAGGACATGTTTGGTAGACTGTAATAGGCGTTGTAATGTAATAGTTATTCCTATGGTTTAGTTATTCTTTAATTTGGTTATATTTTTATTACAAGGAATAATCATTCCTTATGAATAGCTATTCTTCAAAATGAGGAATAACTATTCCTCTTTAAAAGGTTTTATTAGCTATTCCTTAGTAAGTACAATAATTACAAAACTTAATATATTTCCAAATAAACAAACTTTCCATATAAATCTAACAATTATAAAAATAAAAAATCATAAAAAGTAACACATATCTCTCTTAAATTTAAAAATAACAATTTTTAAGGAGATATAATTATATGAGTAAGATATTTCCTAAAATAAATGTTAAATTTCATTCTAATGTTATAATTCACAGCCAAACTAATGAATAGGTTTAGTTATTACATTACAATACACTTTATTACTAGTAATAAAGATTACAATTCCTAGCGTAATTCTCATTCAGTGTACCAAACGTACCCAAAAGGTTGAAAATTGTGTTGTATTGGGTAGTGTGCTTAGTCGAAGGGATCAAGCCATTGCCCAGTCTATAGTAGTTTTATTATAATTTTTTTTTCTTCAGATTTTAGTTCAATTTTTTTTTTTGTTGAGTTTTTCCTTTTTGCTTGAAATACCCCAATATATTGTTAAGTTGCTTAAATAATGGACCGTAATTGATTGTATTAACTTTCTGTTTTTTGGTTTAAATGACCTGCAACCAATATTGCAAATTTTATATAATCAAAATTATTAGCAACTCTCCCGTGAATATATTCTTCTAATTTATCTGATTATTTGGCATATATCTAATTTTTAGGGGTATAAATTCGTTGTGTTTTTACTTTGGGTGATCTTAATTTTTAGCTTTGTTGTTTGTTACTATCTCTATGCCATGTTTGTTGCGGTAGGGTTTATGGGTTTCTCCCATGACTTGTAGAGAAAAAGATCTCTCTTTAAATTAGAAAAAGGTCTGTATTGAAGGTCTTGTCATATCCAAATTGAGATTGATTGAGATATATCATCGGTCATGTAGGAAATCTGCTATGTCTTTTCCAAGGCTTAAAATTTAGCGGTCATGATTTACTACAAGGGAGGTAACATACATACATACAAGTCCCACTTGAATCATCCATGCACGGATTTTTCACTCCTATTAAAAAAAAAAAAAAAAACCGGATATTTTACTAGTTGTTTTAAGTTTTGAGATAGAGCACATATATAAATATGTTTTTTAATGTTTCCCATTGAGACATTCCGAGTTCAAAACCTCTAACTCTCAACCATCAAATTATAAAACCAACTAAACCAAATGCATATTATTGTCAAATGAATGGCTTTAATTTGATGATTCTCTTTTAGAAAATCCAAAGTCAATAGATGGCGGAGGTTTAATTTGTGATCATAATAGACATTAGGTAACGAGTATATCCTTATCAATTGGTCATTTAACTAGTGTTCTGGTGAAGTCATGCACAATTAGAGATGGTCTTCAACTGGCTCTCTCCCTCAAGATCACCCATTTGTTACTTTAGCTTGATGTTTTATCCCCTTTATTTTAGAATTATGATAGAATTGATACTATGATAGAATTATGATAGTAGGTAAGTGGTACCATTTTTTTAATGAAATAGAAGATTGTATTGCGACAGATGAAAAGAGTACAAAGTTCAAGTAACAATACCCTAATAGCAAAACTGGAACACCAATGAACACCAAAACTAACTCATGCAAGGAAAACAATCACTTAAGCCACAACAAGGGAAAGGAATTAAGAAGAAGAGGATTTAAGAACATCTGAAGAAAATCCCCATAAACAACATAAAACTTTGTTTTGGACAGAATTAGCAAAATAGCCATTCCGTTCAATTCTCCTTCTAACTTCCCATTTCATCAAGTGAAGGATATTTTTGTTTTCAACATAAATTCTCCCTTGATGAAGCACACCATTTCTTTGCTGCCAAATGTGATATACAGCAGACCATAAGGCTAAGCGGAATACATTGAATCTAAGGCTCTTACTTTTGGCATGTCTTTCACCCCAAGCCATGATCTCATCCCAACAAAAGCTAGGGTGCTTCACCAAACACCAACTCATGAGAGTCCTCCATAATCTCCTAGAAAAAGAGCAATCAAAGAAGAGGTGCTCTATGTTTTCAATTTTACTTCTGCTATCTCCATTAAAGCCTCATTTAAGCATTCTTTCCTAGGTTGACAATCTATTCAACATGACCAGCCAACCAATGAAGGCATGCTTTAAGTATGGCTCTTGAATACCATATCGATCTCCACCAAGTAACCTTATCTTTTTTCTCTCTAATAGCCTCTAAAGTTTCTACAAAAGAGTAAGAACCAGATTTGGAAGGGTTCCAAATTGGTCTTATCTTCCACAGTAAAATTAATAAGGAACAATTTGCTTTAAATCCAATTACCCTTTCACAACACACTGGACAAAAGAGCATCAGAAGAGCTGGCTGCATCCTACTTCCTACATAAGACACCATCTAGATGCCACCAATCATGCCAAAGATGTATATTCCTACCTGAACCCAACATCAAATCTCTAGCAATCTTCTTGAGCTTCAGGATTTTCCTCTACTTGCCTTAGTCCAACCTTATAGTTGCTATCGACTAGTACCACCTACCATATTATTTTGTTAGTAATGTGATAATGTGGCTTTAGAATTTAGGGCCCGTTTGGTATATAAACTTAAACACATGTTTTTAGTTTTTAAACAACATTACATGTATTTGCGTACACTTTTTCACACACACGTATTCCAAAAAAACTGAAAACTGTTATTTAAACACACGTACCAAATGGGCCCTTAATTTTAAGGGTTCGGTCTCGATATTTGAAGCTCTTATCTCATAAAATAAGGTATAAACCCAGAAAATAACACAAACATCAGAAACCTAGAAAATATCCAAAAAACTAAAACAACAACAACAGAGAAAAAAATGCCCAAAAAAAAAAGAAAAGAAGAGTGGAACAAGCCATCAAACCCCACAAAATTTAACAATAAAACCCAAACAACTCAACACCAAATATAGTTGGAACTGTGAGTATGAATCAAGGAGACTCACCTAAGATTGAGGCTAGAACAGGTGGGTCTGTTGCCCTGAGGGACCGAGAGGCTTGGCAAGAGAGATGACAGAACGACCAAAGAAGATGATGGAAATGAGATGTTTTGATGTTGGAGGGAAAGTAAGCATAGCACAGTAGGCCATGGATTGGGTTTGGGTTGGGTATACCCAAACCCGAGACTAAACTTTTACCCATGAATCCCAAATCTCAATACCCATTAAGTACTCGTTACCCATTCATATTTGGATTTTTACCCATGGATATCAAAATCCAATTTTTTTTGGACTTTTTATTAATGATAATAATAATGTTAAGTTGATTTCATTTCTTTATCTAATTTGATTTCGAGAGAGAGAAGCTAAATAGAAACACAATGATTTTCTCTTATTAATAAGAACAAAGTAAGAGAGAGAGTTTGTTTTACGGAAAAAAAAAAGAAAAGAAGAAGAAGTAAGAGAGTTTGTTGCAGTGAAAAAACTAAGCTAAGGTGTATAGTGCCTCACGTGTCTGACACACTACTTACTAACTAGAATAGATTATATAAGGCTACAAGTTGTACAAGTAATAAGACTACAAAACACTTGTCGTTTATGCTCTTCATTTCGGTTAAAGTCTTTGAGCTTGTACAGGTTTGATACTCTGAGACTTTGTTTGGTTTTCTCTTTTCGCTTCTCTCTTTGCAAAACCAAACCAAATTTTCAATACTCATTTTTAGATTTAACTATAAAAGTGAATTGAATTTTCGTTTGATTGCTCCAAAGTACTCCACACCATAGTTGTCAATATCGTCTGTATCGTGTATAAAAAGTTCCATATCGTAAAGATGCATTGTAAGTGCTTATGAATTGTTCGATATATAGATGCATATAATATGAATTGTATCGCATTGTATGATACATAGACATGTGGTTTAAAATGAGTTTTTTTAGTTAAAATGTGTGGTTTTATTTGATTTAAACAAGTTGTTTGACTTTTTTTAAAACAAAATTATTAGAAAACTTAATTGAATCTAATAAAATAACATGATCATGAATTTTTTTTCCTCAATGTGTATTTGATAACTACCTTAATCCTATTTCCATATTTAAATTGCTAGCTATTTATTTATTTTTTAAAATATATATTATTTACACAAATTTTGTTCAATGTTTTTATATATTTAATAAAATAGAGAATTAGGAGCTCATGAGATGTAAAAGAATTATCAAATACTCATAATAAAATTACAAGTAGCATATATACCTTGAATTTGGTTATCTACAATTGATTTGTTTGGTTGATTGATTCCTTGTAGCTTATATACTTTAAATTTGGTTTTTTTTACAATTGATTTGTTTGGTTAATAAATTCATTTTCAAGAGAGATTTAGCCTTTTCACCATTTTCAGTTTCAAGAAAGGTTTTGTCAAGCAAAGTTCACATTTTGCATATTTTCAAGTTCTTTCTCTCTCACAAACCGTCACGTACTATAATGTAGGAAGTGATAATGTTACTTTTGATTGTACGAAGATTATGTTAGATTTTCAAATTTCAAAGGATTTCAACCTCTCTCAAACAAAGTTGGATGTTGGATCATTTTTAAAGTTGATTTTATTTTTTATTTTTTTATTTTTGCCTCGTAATTACCACTTTTGTTTTATAAAAGTATATAGATTTTTTTTTTTTTTTTTTTAATTTGGGTTTCAACGGGATTTTCGGTTCCTATTAAAGAACACTTCTAGAAACTATTTTGATAGAAAACTATTTGCTTCAATTGATTAGAATGAAGAAGTAATTAAGTTACAGTAAGGCTCTGCCTTATATACACGTTTACAGAGCAAAGAGGGAAACTAAATTGCTCTAACTAACTCTTAACAAACTAATCAATCCTAATGTTACAGCTGTACACCTCTTAAACACTCTCATGCGCCATTCATTTAAGTAAAACGCCACCGTTTGCCTTTAACTTTCCTTTCTTCTTTTGCTTATAAACTCTATCGTTTACATCATTGCATCTGTGCTCTTCTTCTTTCTTCTTTTCTGTATTGCTTTCCTTTATGTCTTCTTTCTCAGTTGCATTATCAACAGTTCCAAAATTTATTGTGAGCGCGTGTCAAAATGCTTTGCTTAATATGAAATTTAGATTTTTGAAGATTTTAAAATAAATCCCAAGACCACATTAGGTCTACAAATGTGGGGATTTTGCTCCCATGCTCACCCAAACCCAATTCTATTTTTGCATTTTTGACGAAAGTGTGATGATGTAATGAATGAAGTGTATGAGAATATTTTGATGCATATGAGAGTGTTTAACTAATATGAGAAATTTTTATTGGTATTATGGTACTTTTAAATTGGTACTCAAGAATCAAGATACCACCTCACTATAGAATGTTTGTGTGTGTAAATATTAAAATTCCTATACTTCACTAAAAAAAATTATTTCTTTTGAATATCAAGCCTTAAAATTGCTAACCAACCTAGTTACTTAGTAATATATATACAATTATATGTGGCAGCACACCAAAGGTCCAAAATTATTATTTTTTTTTTGCAAACTTTTCGTAGTTAAGTTTTTTGTAAAGTTCATGTTTTAACTAGTTTTACTTAATGATAAATTTATATGTATTTTTTTTTTCATTTTTAATATATTTTTCTAGTCTTAATTGTATTTGGGATAGAAAGTACTCGAGTCTCTTACTAATGTGAAAATTGCATTCTAGGACAACTCACGACCTCAGCGACCTACACAGCCCGCATGTAACATATGGTAGAAAAACTAGATTAGAGTGCGGATTAAGCAAGTCGCAACCATTTCATGACTAGCTAGGTCGCGATGAGGTCGCAAACTGCATGATCGGTGTACTATATTTTTTGATTTTTTTCTATCCCTTGTGATTTTGCCAACTGTGTTCAAGATTATCGGATGGATATATATAACCCACTATTATATGGTCTTTCTATGTAGTACAAATTTCTTTTTAAAAAAAAACATAAAATAAAAAAAGTTCAAGAATAAATAGTAAATCTTAGCCTTCTTTATTTTCCAAAAAGTAATTTTTTTTGAATATATATATATATATATATATATATAATGCTTTATTAAATAGTATTTTTAAATAAAGTTAAAATGTACACATATATCTAAAAAAGTGCACACAATCACGATTAATTTTTGTGTAAACCAATGAATTATTGACGTATGTATTTTATTTTTTGAAAAATATGCCTCCACCAAGTGAATTATGTTGGACATGGATTGTGATGAATCTCTTCAAATGAAAGACCTATTTTCACAAATAATATCTAAAGTTCAAAATTAAAGAAAATTTGCAATTTGCTGGGTAATGGGAATTGTCTCTCTCTTGGAGGCAACTATTGGGAGACATTGGAAATTCTATTTCCGTCATCTAAGGACAGGTCTTCTTTCAGCATAGGAATTGGCAGACACATTTTGGGATTTGCTAGCTACTAAACTAGTTCGTATGGGCTTAATTACAACATTCAATTTGGTGGTAAAGAATGGAGTACTATTAGAACAGAAATATGGTCCATTCATGTGTCATAAGTTGCTTCTTTTATTATTATTATTATTCAAAACAAAAATTGAAAAAAATGTTCATTTTGATAGTAAGCAATATCATTTCAAGGTCACTTTTTTTTTGCGCTTTCTGACAAAGTACAAAACACGTCTAGGCATACCTTTTTTTAGTATGTTTTTATTTTTATTTTTTATTGAATTAATAAAATTAGTTGTTTGATCTTAAAAGAAATGATATGAAGCATTATACACACATTGTACGTGATTCTCAACCAATTGGTTAGACACCAATAATTGATTAATTAGCCAAGTTATTAATTAATCAAATTAACATGCAAACGCGTGGTAGCACAAACAAATCACCAATAAACTAATTATGCAGTGGAAAATAAATAACACGGTGATTTGTTTACGAATGGGGAAAACCTAACGGCAAAAACCCCATCGGGTGATTTTCAGGTCACCACTCCCGAAACTCTACTATTATCACAACAAGCGGTTATAAGTAAAGGAATCCCAAGTACCTTACCAACCTACAGTTGAACCCTTACCGCAATACCCAATTGGACTTGTTGTGTAGTGACAGTTCCCCTTTTTGATGCACGACTCCTAAGTACGTGACTAACAAATTGCGCGGATCCCAGTACGCGACTTCAATCACCAACTAAGAAGATTGTTGGCTGCAAAGTTCTTCAGTTCATCCACATGATGAAGATCAAGAAGATGCTTGGTTATAAAACCCTACGGTGCACATACACAGCAACTTCTTCAAAAGAAAGAGATGAACTAGGGCAAGAACTTCGTCTTTGGTCACAATTTTCTTGAACAGAGTTTGCTCAATGCTTGTGCAACTTGTGAACTCCTTGACGGCCCTTAAAATAATCCTTTTATATGTTTAGGGTTAGGAGAAAAGAAGACCTAAACACATAATCACAGATTCCTCAGATCGGAATTCTGAATTTCTCAAATCTTGACAGATAAGCTGTCGAGCCACAGGCTGAACAGCTTCCTTAAACCTCGATAGATGCAGCTGTCGAGATTTAATGAATTTGCACTTCTCAGCTTGTTTCTTGGACAAACTTGATGACTTCAACACTTGATCTTGAAACCTTGTTTCTTGAAGTATTTGAACACATCCTAGAACTACTCAATTACAAGTAAAGTATGTTTTGTCAAAGGATTAGCCAATTACATAAAATCATGACATATGTTCTTAACATGTGAACCACATATGTCCTAACAATATATAATTGTAAAATAAGGCCTAATTGCAATCAATTACTTTTGTTAATTATTATGCAATCTCATGACAATAGGTTATTGTTTCACAACTATTATTGCAATAGATTACAAATTACTGGTAAAAATAATCGAGTCAATTTGTTGCAATTATTTATTGCTTTTTGTTTGTTATTGTAATTGATTACAAAATAATTGTTATCGGGTTATTGCAATAATATTTTTGTTGCAATAAGCTATCACTTCAAAATTTTTGTTGTAATATATTTTATAATATATGAAAAAATTTGTGGATTGTTCTTTGTACTAACTCTAATATGAAAATTTTTTATACATCTAATTTAATCTTTCCAGATGCATTGTTGGTAACTATTACTAGCTTCACAGTGATTCATCCTAATGAAGAAGAGTTCATGATGAGTAAGTTGAATGAGGGGATTTGTTTATGTGCAACAATATGAGTATCTAAAGAGTTCTTAAAATCAAGAATAAACTCTACAAAGGTCATTGTGGATTTAGGAGGGATTCAGAAGATGACTTTGTTACACATACAGTAATGCTCACAAGAGATGGGACTACACACGACACTGGAGAAAAGTGTTGGCTTTTTAACAACTGCTGGGGAGTGATGGGGAGATGGTGGATTTAGAAAAATAATACAAGAATAGATGGCATACAATCCAAGAACCTATTGTAAAGAACTTAATCTACTAATTATTGTAGTTGAGTGTGGACCTATTAAGTTAACGACGGTCAAGAGATGGCAAATAGATATTTTTTGAAGTGTAAGTGCTGTTTATTATTCAAAATTTTTGCCTACTTTAATGATTTGGCTTGATCGAGATTTCATGTTTTGTGTATCTTCAACCATTTTGGACTTAAAACCATGTGTTAGAATTCCATTCTATCTCCCTTGTGCATGTTTGTCATCTAAAAAAATAAACATAATTACAATTGTTATAGCTCTCTTTTACACGCAGTATTTTGCCAATTCTAGAACCTCACACACTAGTTTATTTTAAGTCAAAAATCATATACTATATAATAAAATTTGGGTATTAGACGTCTTAAATTCCATCAACGTAGTTGTAGTGCAGTCTAATTCTTTTTTTTTTATTACTACACTAAAAAAAAAAGGTCTAATGCATCTTAAATTCTATTGTTTAATTACTACATTAAAAGAAAAGGTCTAATAAGCTATCACTTCAAAAATTTTGTTGTAATATATTTTATAATATATGAAAAAATTTGTGGATTGTTCTTTGTACTAACTCTAATATGAAAAAATTTTATACATCTAATTTAATCTTTCAGGATGCATTGTTGGTAACTGTTACTAGCTTCATAGTGATTCATCCTAATGAAGAAGAGTTCATGATGAGTAAGTTGAATGAGGGGATTTGTTTATGTGCAACAATATGAGAATCTAAAGAGTTCTTAAAATCAAGAATAAACTCTACAAATGTTATTGTGGATTTAGGAGGGATTCAGAAGATGACTTTGTTACACATACAATAATGCTCACAAGAGATGGTACTACACACGACATTGGAGAAAGTGTTGGCTTTTTAACAATTTCTGGGGAGTGATGGGGAGATGGTGGATTTAGAAAAATAATACGAGAAAAGACGGCATACATTCCAAGAACCTATCGTAAAGAACTTATTCTACTAATTACTGTAGTTGAGTGTGGACCTATTAAGTTAACGACGGTCAAGAGATGGCAAATAAATATTTTTTGAAGTGTAAGTGCTGGTTATTGTGCAAAATTTTTGCATACTTTAATGATTTGGGTATACTATAAAATAAAATTTGGGTATTAGATGTCGTGGTTGCGCCATGTGGCTTCACCATACTACAAATTTTTTTTTTTTTTTTAAATTTTTAGATTTTAAAATGAAAACATTTATTTAAAAAAAAAGTCTATTGCATCTTAAATTGCATCAACGTAGTTGTAGTGTAGTCTAATTCTTCTTTTTATTTTATTTTATTACTACACTAAAAAAAAGGACTAATGCATCTTAAATTCTATTTTTTAATTACTATTGTGGGGGAGGATCCTTTAAGCGACATGAGCAGTTTTTGAAGGCAAGAGTGTACCACTACAACACTCTTGCGGGCTTAGAACAAATCCTCCCCCACAACTACATTAAAAGAAAAGGTCTAATGCATCTTAAAAAAAAAAAAAAAAAAAAAAAAATCTCAATTGTTCTTATCAACTTCCCTTCAATTGGTTTATCACTTATTTTCTTCAAGTTATGTCGATAACAACTTCTTCTTTGTGTGTGTTTGTGTTTTTTTAAATTTTTTAAATTTCTATATTTGATAATTAAGTTAAAAAAAAAACAATTCTATCCTATTTCCTAACAACCATCAATCACGTTTGTTTTTTGTTTAATTGTTACGCTCATATGGGTTTAACCGGCAGAAATTGTAATTCTACTCAAATAACCCAAATTTGATGGACAACTCAAGCCAATAAATACATCCATTTGTAGATAAATTTCAAATTCTTAGTATATTAAATCTTTTTTCTCTCTCTCTCTCTCTTTTTTTTTTTTTTAGAAAAAAAAAACTTTAATTGTTACAATTTTTTTACTAATACATATCTTTTTCATAACCTACGTTGATTAAAAATCTAACTTCCTCATAATTGAAAATTCTTTAGTGTGTTCTTATATATTTCTAAGCATTGTTTCTTTTATACAGAAACACTACTTATTGTTCTAATCAAATTTTTCTCTTCCACATTATCAATAATTCTCATTCTCTTATAATTTCTATGTTGATAAGAAATCTAAGTCTCTTTTTGTTTTGGTTTGTGTTTTTTTTATTAGTTAAGCAATTCAATATTTGTAAAATCCATAGTAGAATGTTTTATCAAACCTACCATCTATATTACAGGTATGTATTTCTTTTTAATTTTTTTTTTAAGGTTTTGCTTATGAACCATAAATAATTTTAAATCCATGAAATCCATTATAAAATCCTCTATAAATATTCTTATTTATTATTGATGAATTATCAAATTTTGTATTCTCTCCTACTACAAGGGGTTCATCTTTTTTATTTCTAGATTGTATTTGTGTTGTGTTTATATGTGCATTATTAAGTTAAATTAATTTTTAGAATAGTAAAATACTAAATTTTTTATGTTACTATTTCTTATTTTTATTTTTTTTTGTTAATAATATTATATGTGTATGGAAGAGATTAACTAACATTATGAGCATGTAATATTTTTATTTAAATTTCACTATAATTAATTTTAATTTTGGTTTTTACAAATATCAATATTCATGAAAAAAAAAAAATATTCTAAAACATAGCTTGTTATGAATATCAACAATAACATATTCCTTCACAAGGTTGCTATAACCAAGAAATATTAAATCTACATCATGAAGAGGAATCCACACCTCAATATGATTATGCAACTTTGCTTGAACTAATAATTTTTTTAACAATTGTCTATATCCTTTTTATTCCTTAGGACTCACTATGGATAACAACAAGAGTAACAACAAAATTTTAGTCTTAAATTTTTTTGGGTTGATTAAGGATACTCATAGAAAAAAAAAATATTACTCCCTCTATTCCAGTTTGTTTGTCCTCTGTTTCATTTTGGGATGTCCCAAAATATTGTCCTATTTCTAAAAATAAAAGTTATTAATTTACCAATGTTTCTATTATACCCCTACTTTATTTTCAAAACTATTTGAAAAGAAAACTAACAAATATTTAAAAAATCAATCTAATTGGGGCACCTTTTTAGTTGCCTCATTAAAAATAACTCTTTTAAAAAAAGCTGATGTATTTATTAAAGGGTAGTTTTGTAAACTTATACATTTTTATAAGGCAGACAAGATAATAAATTATGTTCTCTTAAAAAGTTTGACTTTTCAAACAGGACAAATAAATTGGGATGGAGGGAGTATAATAATAAAAATTAACAATAAATATTGTAAAGAGAAAAAAAAAAAATAATAATACAGCAATAAGGATTTCTATGGTTTTATTTGAGGGCAAATATATTACCACAAATAATTAAACATTCTTCCAAAACATAAATTAAATCAAAACAAGACAAAACAAAATATACCTTTATCGCTTTTTAAGTCCATTATTTCTACCATGCTTTTACTTGAAACCAAAAAAAAAAAATAGTAACTTGTTCCTTTGTGTTCGCTGTTGTCTTCTACTGAGAGCTTTGTGTTGTTGTCGATATTCTTTATGGCTTTTAAGCCTTTGTCTTCTACTGAGAACCCTATATTACTTATTTTAATGATGTGGGCCCAAATCTTTTAATTGAGAGTTCACGAGGGCATGCGTGAATATTTTGAAGGAGCGCCCTTGTTAAAAATTTCCAAACATTAACAAACATTAACAAGAGATGGCAATCCTGCTGAGGTAAATAAGTTATTATGTGTTGGCATGCTCCTATTGGCTGGGAGTTTGTACTTCGGAACTACACAATAATTTCTCGAATGAAAGATATGTAAACATGCAAAACCACTTCTAAATAAGGCAAGAGCAAATGAATTAATTCAATAAGTTTAATGAGGGAAGACTTTCAAAGTTTAATGAAGCTTTAACTTTAATTAATATTTTCTTTTTAAAAAACTTAAACATTAACTCCAATGAAAGATCCAATTACTTGTTTGGTACTCATATTGTAGAGAGGGAAAATTCCCGACCTATCACAAGCTGACACATCATACTACCAAGTCCACAAATTACAGTCAATTACAAAGCGCCACGTATTGCTGCTAGGTTTTGCTATCACTATTCCGAAACCAACAGAAATTTGCCAAGTGTCATGCAAAAACCAATCACACATCAGCGCGTGTAAGCGATGACATAAGCAGTCCAGCGAGTGTAAGCGATGACACAAGCAGTCCAGCACGTGTAAGGGATGACACAAGCGGACCAATCAGGCTGTGACATGTGTCACCAATCAGACTCCGCCACGTGTCGCTCACCCACCTCTAAACTCCTATAAATAGAAGCCTTCCTAGGACATTTAAGAGAGGAGACCAAGCCATCTGAAGCACTCAGAAGTACCGAAACTCTGCAGGAATCAAGCCTCAAAGCCTTCAAGAACTTCAACCTCAAAATCAGAGAACATTCGAAGCAGAATCATCCAAATCGTCTGCCTAGATCCTAAAGTTTGCAGGAATCAAGCTCAAAGGTCCGAAAACATCAACAAATCACAAATCAGTGAAGCTCTACGGATTCAAGCCTCCAAAGCCCCAAAGAACTTCCACCACAAACCTTCAAATACAAAGAACATTCGAAGAGGAATCATCAAAATCATCTTCTTAGATCTCAAAGTTCACTGGAATCAAGCTCAAAAGCCTCTAGAAACCTCAAGAAATCACAAATCAGTGAAGCTCAACGGATTCAAGCCTCTGAAACTCGAAGAACTTCCACCACAAACCTTCGAAGACGAAGAACGCGAAGAACACGAAGAACGCGAAGAACACGAAGAACGCGAAGAATAAAGGATTTCCAACAAGCTCATAGCCATAGATTCATTGTAATTCTGTTCCAAAGATCTTTGATCCATTCTTCAGTCAAATTGAAGTACATTTGGTGTTCGAATCAAAATCACATTACTACAAATCCAATCAACAAGTCTTGCAAGGAGATCGAATCAGAGGATCACTCTTTTGTAATTTCAGAGAATTGTACCACACAATCATCAATACAAATTCGCATTTGTGAAACTATTTTACTTGTTTGATTTATTTCAAACCGAGAAATTTAGTCGTTTACACATATGTTTAGATGCTTACATGTTCACATGATTGTATAGTCATAGGTCCACATGTATTGGATGTTTAGATGCTTAATCGCCTTTTACATGATCATTGTCTCGCTCTTGGAACTTTCTAATTCACATTACTCGTAGATGAACTTTAGGACTTAGAAGTGTGCACGTATTCACATAAAGCCTATTAGATAAACTCCATTTGATCACAATCCAACAACAAATAATGAAGGCCAACTATGGCTGGGGGGTTTGGGGTGTCTAACCTCTTCCCATCCTGTAGCCTAATTTGAGACTTAGTTTGATTTGTGGACCTTCATAAAGTAATTCGTGATTCTTGGACCAAGCTATTACTAGGTGGCGGCTCCCTTGCCTCTTTCTAGGGTTGACTTAACAAATTTTAGGGGCTGGGGGCAAAAACCTTAACCAAAGCATTTTATTATATTTAATTATTAATTAAATAATACATTTAAGGGTAAACTACATTTTTAGTCCCTATCATATACACCATTTTTTAATTTGATTTCTAACCTTTCAATTGTGTCAATTTAGTCCCTGACCTTTCAGTATCGTGTAAATTTAGTTCGTGCCATTATCTTTTGGATGAAAATTGATGACGTGTCTAATGGCCAAAATAAAAAATTAGCTTCCGTTGATGTAACAACAAACTAAAATTTTATTTTAGCCGTTTGCCATGTCAGTAATTTTCATCCTAGATATAAGGGCAGAGACTAAATTGACACAATACTGAAAGGTTAGGGATCAAATTGAAATATGGTGTATGAGATAGGGACTAAATATGTAATTTACCCAACATTTAATTTTTTATTAAAATATTTTTCTTGCCTTTAAGATGCAAAATTACTAAATCACTTAATATTTTTTTGTGACATAGTCGATTTTAAATATGATTATTAATTTTAATTTTTTTTAAAAATAACTTATTTAAGCAAATACAACTATAGCAAGTATTTTTGCCTAAAATATACAAATTAAATAACCTACACAGAATAAAATGAACCGGTTTTATCTTATAATTAAAAAATAAAATAACAGAATAGATTAGTAAGGATGGGAAAAGTTAAAACTAATTAAAAATTTTATTATTTATAAAAACTAATTAAATGTTGATGGATTACATTTACAATGTGTTTGGTAAAGGTATTTTTTTACTAGAGTATTTGAGTTATGTTACTCAGTTTAGAGTATTAAAACACTAAATTTAGAAAATTCTTCTTACCGGTTTTCAGTTTTCAAACAACATTGTTCAATGGCACGTTAGCATGACCCATTTTGTAAATATGTTGAAAATCATGGGGCCCACTTGATTAGACAACACATAAATTGACTTCTCTCTCCTCAAATAAAAAAATTAAATTGTACTATCCTTGTCATTAAAAAAAAAAAAAAACACACAAATATCAAACACACAATTACGTTCTTCACACATTGAAACAAGTTATTTAAATTATGGTACCAAACACATTTTTTACTTTATGAATACTGTAAACATGTGTTTTCTCAACACTTTCTAAACCACAGTTTTCACATTATTTTAAACGATGATACTAGAAATCCCCAACCAAAGGGGGCCTTTAGGTCTTGCTTGGTTAAGGTATTTGAACAACAATTTTTAGTGTTTAAACGACCAAAATTGGAATTTAACCATGATTCCCAACTATTTAGTTAGTAGGCATAGTTTCAAAAGAATTTTAATTACTAACATCTCGAGTCTAAGAGACTTGATTTTGGGCCTGTAAACCGAGTCTCAAAGATTCGGTGTTTATGTTTGGATCAGATCTGATGTCGCGTTCGTGCCACTTGGCATCCATCTGGAAATCGAGTCTTAGAGACTCAATTTCCAGTTGTGTGACGTGGCAATTTTTATGTGACGTGGATGACCCACGTGGAAGCCACCTGGAAACCGAGTCTCTAAGACTCTATTTCTAATAGGGCTTTTTTTAAATTTAACATACTCTGTCTCTCCACTCTCACTCACCCCCTCACTTTCTCAGCCTCACCAATCCCGACCCATTCTCACTTACCTTCTCACTCTCTTAGCCTCACCGGTCGGACCCTCTCACTCTCTCAGCGTCACCGACCCCGACCCCGACCCACTCTCACTTTCTCACTCTCTCAGCGTCACCGACCTCAACCTTGACCCCGACCCCGACCCACTCTCACTCACCCTCTCACCCTCTCACTCACCGACCCACTGTCACACCTCTCTCAGTCACCCTCACACAGATACCCTGTCACCCTGTCACCTTCTACTCTCACCCAGTCTCCAGTCTCCAGTCTCAGTCATCACAGAGTTTTGAGTTCCTTTAGTCTACGCGGTCTCTGAAAAAAAAAGAAAAAAGAAAAAAGGTGAGTCCCTTTATGCAAAATGCAAAGTGTGTTTCACCGTTTGGTTGCTGAGAAATAGTGGGAAAAATCAAACAAACTTTGGTTTCAGTTCGTTTTTTTTCTATTTTGGTTTTTGTATTGAATTTCTAATAGAATTGTTAAAAAAGATAGAAGCTTTATTGTTTTTTGAGATTGAATTGGTATGTGGAATTGGATTATGTTTCTGGGTTTGTTTATATTTGCTGAGGATTTAATTTTAGTGCTTTGTTGATCAAAATTTACTTTGATCTAAGTTTGATTTGATCAGTTATGGTAAATATGTTACTAACAATAGAGAAATTGGAGATATATATATATATATATATATATATATATATATATTTATATACTTGTTGGGTTGCTGAGGATTTAATTTTTAGTTGTTTTATGGACAAAATTTACTCTGATTTAGTGCTTTTTTTTAACAATTATAACATTGGCCTACTAGGTTACTGAGGATTTAATTTTAGTCCTTTGTTGGAGAAAATATACCTTTTCTATCTACTCAAATTTCAAAAATTACAACTTGTCACCCCACATTTGCATATACTAACCCCACATTGGCATCATAGACATGGCAAGAGAGGTTCGAGAAGAACTCTCTAATCAGGGCGGTCGGGGGTGGATGATCTATCTCTAAGAGAGGCAACCAACCTCTAGACTCAAAGTTAGCCCTAATGGCCGGATCAATCTCATCTAAAATCACAGCACGCTCAGCCTAAATCTTACGCTTACGATTCAAAGTCTCAAAGGCCTCTCTGCTTTTTTCATTCCTAAACACCTCACTCCTAGAGGGAGACTCAGAGGAAGTGGAAGGGGTCCTACAGGCTCTAGTTTTCCTAGGCATGGTGCTAGGATAAGGACCAAAAACACAAAGCAAAGAAACAAAAAAAAAAAACCAAGGGCAGACTGCAAGTTAGCACAGAAAAATATAGAATAAAAATCTATATGATGCATGAACAAAATAAATGGCATGATGCATGTCCTAATGCAGTGCAATTAAGTTCAAATAAGTTCAAATCCACAAAATTGGCTTGAGCATAGAGTTTTTAACACAAAAACCCCAAAATTTTGAAAAAAAAACCACTTGATCAATTTGAAAGAATTTGACTAATTGATCATCATGCAAGGTAGATTGCAGAAAATAATGACCAATTACATCAAATCAACAAGCCAATTTCATCAATTTAATCAAATTTGAACAAAATCCCCAAATCGGATTAATTACAAGCCCTAGAATTTAAATTTTCACAAAGCCCCAAATTGATCAAATCAACCATCATATATCATGAATATACCAATATAGGAGCAAAACCCAATGATCAATTTTAGAAAAAGAGGATTGATTCAACAAAAATCCCAATAGTGAAAAGTTCCGAAAATCCCCTTAAAATGCATGAGTTTATGCATGAAAACAAGAAAATAAATGCAAAAGGAAGGGTATAAAGGTCTTACCGGCCTTGGAAGACAAAAACCTTGCAAAAAAATGGTCGAAAACGACAAAAAATCCTCAGTGGAGCCTTGCCAAGTCGGAGAGAGAGAGGAAAGTTTGAAAAAGTAAGTTTGAAACAGTCCAATCTGAGTTTTTTTTTAAAAAAACTTGATTTACGAGCTTCGATCGATCGAAAAACAGCGTCGATCGAACGAAATAGACAGAGACTTTAACAAAACAAATTAAAAAAATTTCGATCGATCGAAAAATAGAATGGATCGATCGAAAAAGGCAGAGGCTCACTAAATTTGAGGAAAAATACAGTTTTTGAAAAAAATTCAGAACCAACTCACAGCATTGAAATTGATGAACAAAATGCATGAGTATGTGATGATATGAGTTTCAAAAACAAGAATTTATGCCCAAAAAATTCCAAAATCAAAATTTCTTGCAATCTCCATAAATTTACAAGCATCAAATTGATTTTGCACAAAATTCAAGGAATTTGCAAAACTTGGTTGGTCAGACCATAAACACACACAATAACATGTACAATGTTTAGCAAAGAGTAACTTGTGTAGTGTGTGCAACTAGCAAAAGCTTGAGATACATGTGAGGTGATATGTGAATAGCAATCAATCACAAGGTCTACAAAATTCATCACAAAGAATTTAAAAGAGACTACCACCTAAAGAGTTACATCATATAACTCCCACATCTCCTAGATCATAAGCTTGCAATCATGTAATTTTCTTGAATTTATGCCTCATAATATACACGCCAATTTTAAGTCATGTGAGTTTGGCATCAAGTCTAATAGTACACACCAATTTTGAGTATTAAGCAATTTAAACCAAGGCTTCACCTTATGTTCTTTTTGTGCATGTGCTACACTTTCTCGAGTACGAAATCTTATAATATGTACTAAGGTGTTCATGATTGGCTAGTGAACAGTGGTGAGATGATTATTTATGCCTTTCTCTAAAAGTTCAAGTCCGACAGTCAAACACATGTGACTTCAAGATCAAGACAGAGTAATCAAAAAGCATTAACATCTTTCCCACACAACATGCACTACAAAGCTTCAACTAATAAAGTGCAATATTTAAGCTCATCAAAGATAAACAAGGTACAAAAGACATGTTATGTGAAAATAAATTGACCAACCTTGTTCACAAAAACCAAGAAGAAT
This sequence comes from Quercus tomentella, assembly GCA_028535165.1. NCBI lineage: Eukaryota > Viridiplantae > Streptophyta > Magnoliopsida > Fagales > Fagaceae > Quercus > Quercus tomentella. The sequence goes on from JAPQVY010000012.1 coordinate 16,143,177, forward strand.
AGTACAAAAACAGAATATGCTTCCTTTTTCTTCCCTTTTTCCTTCTTCCTTTTTTTTTTTTTTTTAATTAAAAAAAAAACTAGAATGAAATGCATGAATGTTATGCAATGCAAATCCTAGAAAAAAAAAAAGAAAAAACCAAAGAACAATGGTCACAAAGGGTAGAGCAATGAAGCACAAGGACCATATCAGAAAGACTCAATTAGTTCGAGACCTTTGCATCCAAAACCTTTTAGATGCACCATGAGCATTGGAGTTTTTATTCATATGAGAATGATTTCCAACTCCAGGATTGGAATAAAGGTTTAAAGCCTTTATTAATTTACCAATAAGTACCATAGGATCTTGTGCTTGAGGCACAGGTACTTTTAGTTTGTTTGCTCTCTTTGCAGCTTGCAGCTTGTAACAGTTTGGACGTATGTGTCCAGACTTTTCACAAAAGTGACAAACCCATGCAGGCTTATCATGTGTCTTGTCCTTAGATAGGGTAGGCCTTTTAGACTTAGACTCTTTCAGATCAACCTTAATCTTCCTAGATGATGAAACTTCTATGGGTTTGACAACCTCACTCACAGGGGGTTTGATAGTTTCACTCACAATCTCACTCACAGAAGGTTCAGAAGAAGATGAAGGGACAAAGTTTGTGGAATGGGGAGCAGACACAGAGATGCTTTCAACATAACCTAATTCAGATTTGTCAGAAGGAGACTTTTGAACACTCAACATTTGATCAAGTTTAGAACTAGCAGATCTAGCAACAGATAAATCAAGTTCCAAAGATTTAACTTTATCAAATAAAAGCATATTCTTAGTTTTCACATTGTTCAAAAGTTCATTAGCATCAAACAATTTTACAAGCAAATTCTTCTTATCAAGCTCAAGAGAATCAATTTTCTTCAGGCCAAGTTCAACATTCATAGCATCCTTTGCGGCAATTTTGCAAAGTTTATTATAGGCCTCTTGAAGATCTGCATCTTCAGAGAGTTCCCCATCAGAAGGGTTCTCTTCAACAGATATGCTCTTATCGACTACAGCAGTAGCGGTGAAAGAAATGAAGTTTCCATCCTCATCACAATCAGACTCATTATCAGAAACTTCACCATCACTAAGGGTTATAGCCATAGCCTTACCCTTAGACTTCAAATAGGTAGGACATTCAGATTTCATGTGACCATACCCTTGACATCCAAAACACTGAGAACCCAAAGAGTTATTAGAAGATTGACCTACTTTTTCTCTAGGTTTATCATTATTGTTAACCTTAGTGGGATCATGCTTCCTAATGTTTCTAGGTTCAGCAATGTTCGTGCCTCTTGCCTTTCTGTTACTATTCCTGAGAAAGTTTCTAAAGTTCTTGGCAAGGTAAGCAATCTCTGTAGCAGAGAGCTCATCATCAAATCCACCTCCTTCAACATCATCAATTGACTTAAGAGCCATTGATTTGGATTTGGTAGTTTTGGGTAGATCCAACTCATAGGATTGAAGATATCCTACAAGTTCATCAACAGGGATGGAGTCCACATCCTTGCTTTCAGTAATGGCAGTCACCTTGAGTCTAAAGTCTTCAGTTAAAGATCTAAGAATCTTCCTAACAATTTTAGGTTGATCATAGATTTCACCCAAGTTAAAAGCAGAATTAACAATATCATTCAATTTAGCATAGAATTCATCAAAAGATTCATCATCAGACATCCTAATGCTTTCAAATTTAGAAGTCAATTGCTACAATTTATTGATTTTGACAGCCTTTGTGCCTTCATGCACAGTCTGGAGGATATTCCAAGCAGTATGAGCAACCTAAACATTAGAGATTCTCTTAAATTCCTCCATAGAAACAGTGTTAAAGATAGCATTCATAGCCTTGCTATTGAACGCAGCTGCTTCTTTTTGAGAAGTTTCCCATTCACTAATAGGAGTAGTGGGCTTCTCCCATCCGTATTCAACGGAGTTCCAGGCTCTCTCATCAATCGATTTCAGGAATGCTTTCATCCTTACTTTCCAATAAGCATAATTATTCCCATCAAAATGAGGAGGAATAATTAGAGAGTGTCCGTGTTCCATGACAAATAGGGGTCAAGGATCAGCTCAGAGATCAAAAGATCAACAACAAAAGAGCTACTTGCTCTGATACCACTTGATGGTTTTTAGACCCCTTAAAACACAATTGGCTTAACCTAGGTAATTAGCCAAGTTGTTACTTAGTCTAATTTAACAAATACTAGGTTATCACAATCAAAACAATCATATCATGCAAAGTAGCGGAAAGATAAATAACACAAGATATGATCACCCAAGAAACCAAACCGGTAAAAACCTGGGGAGGATTTAACCTAGCTATCCTCCAGGTAAACTTGAATCCACTATCTTGAAAGAATCGAAATTCATACAATAAGACTTACAAGCCCCCACGCTCGACTTCTTATTGCTACCCACCAGTAGAACTTACTGACACGACCACGTGCAAGCTTCGAATCCACGGACTCCTTCTTTCTTTAAACTTCAATGGCAGCAACTGAGTTGATCATCAAGGTGTAGATAAATCTTCTCCTTGAAAACCCTAAGTTTGTGTAAAGGAAAGCTCCTCTAGATCTTACAAGAGATTTACACAAACCGTAATATGAGCAACACTAAAACGTGGCTTAGGGTTTGCCTTTTATACTTAGGACAAATTAGAAAACCCTAAAACGTTTTAAACAACTAGGGCTGAGTTGGAATTCTGCAGAAAAAAACATTCTGCTCGAGCTTCGATCGATCGAGCCTAAGCTTTGATCGATCGAGCCAGACCGAAATGCATTAATCTTTTCTACATTAGCTCGATTCCAACTTTACATAAATACACAACTTTGAGCAAGACTAAAATACTTCTAAACACATTGTTTTGATCATGGTTTGTCAACAATACACATTAGAGTTCTAAATACATAAATACCTAAGTCTTTAGAACCTAACAAAAAAAAAAATCAAACTAAACAACAATACAATCATTAAAAACCTAACAATACAAATATACCAAGAATACATCTTAAATATATCAATCATTATTTCATACTGAAGCAAAAAAAATTAAAGACAAATATCAAACCAAACAACAAAAGAAATTCATGATACATACCCATGATAAAAACCTAACAATACTCAATGATTTTCATACTAAAGCAAAAAAAAAAAAAAAAAAAAAACCTAAAGAAAAATATCAAACCAAACAACAAAAGAAATTCATGATACATACCCATGATAAAAACCTAACAATACTCAATGATTTTCATACTAAAGCAAAAAAAAAAAAAAAAAAAAAAAAAAAAAAAAAAAAAAAAATCAAACCAAACAACAAAAGAAATTCATGATACGTGCCCATGATAAAAACCTAACAATACTCAATGATTTTCATACTCAAGCAAAAAAAAAAAAAACTAAAGAAAAATATCAAACCAAACAACGCCAGAAATTCATGATACATACCCATGATAAATTTATAAACTACATTTTCTGTTATTTTATTTTATTCTCAACTAAATAAATGAGTTTTTCATCCATCTATTTTTTTTTCATCTTTTTAATATTTTTCATCCTTTAACCAAATAGAGCCTTAGGGAGAAAATTTGATATTTTTAAAAAGTCTTAATAATACTTAGTATTAGCTATCCTAAACCTTAGGATCGTTTGTGTGTTTTATCCTAGATTTATTGTTTGATTAAGGTCCGTGGCTTGCAAGTTGCAACATTGTGGGTATTTGATTAAAGTTCGTGGCTTGCAATATTGTGGAAGCATAAAACATCACCTTTGGCAACAATCGTTTGTTTTGAATTCTTTCTGCGATTCTTTTTAATTATTATTTGGGAAAAAGGTATTGCTTTGACGAAAACCTCTAGTAGTATTTTTTTTTTTTTTTGGTTAAATAAAAACCTCTAGTAGTAATTTATATGCATTGGTTGTCTCAAAAAAAAAAAAAAAAAAAAAATTCAGACGACATTGGTTACATAAACAAACAATTTTATTTTATTATTATTATTAATAATTTTTTTTTTTTGGAGAAAGTAACAATTTTATGGTCTTGTCAAAATAGTTGGTAGAAATTGGGCTATTGGCTTGAAAGTAACTAGAGTATTAGGAAAATAGAGTAGACCCAAATATCAAACCTAACAATACTCAATGATTTTCATACTCAAGCCAAAAAAAAAAAAAAAAAAAAATATCAAACCAAACAACAAAAGAAATTCATGATACATACCCATGATAAAAACCTAACAAATACAATCAATGATTATAATTTCATACTCAAGCAAAAAAAAAAACTAAAGACAAATATCAAAACCAAACAACAAAAGTCATGATACATACCCATGATACAAATATATCTTAACACTATATACACTAACATTAGCAAAATCCACTAACACTATATACACTAAACAATCAACAGACCCTTACCTGACATGAGGATGTGCAAATGTGTTGAGATTGTATGAGTGAGAGGGGGAGTGAGAGAGGAGAAGACTACAATGAGTGAGTGTTGGGAGTATGACCTGCTGAACGTGTGTATGAGACCCAAGAGACCCAGAAAAAAAATTAGATCTGATATAAGGACCCAGACATGATTGCCACGTGGAGTAATTTTTCACCACAATTTAAAAATAGAGTTTCTGAGACTCGGTTTCACTTTTAGCAAACCGAGTCTTAAAGACTTGATTTCCATGTGGCATTTACGTGGAATCTTAGACCATAGAAATCGAGCTTCTGAGAATTAAGTATGAAAATCAAGTCTATAAGACTCGATTTCCACATGGAAAAATAGCCACGTTAGGATGTCTCAGAACATGAAAACTGAGTCTCTGAGGCTCGGTTTATAAATCGAGCCTCTTAGGCTCGAGATGTTAGAAAGTTATATAGTTTGAAAAAGTGGCCTACTAATTATATTGTTTGGAAAACGAAATTAGTTTCCCATTTTCGCCTGTTTAAACATTGAAAACAGTGGGCCAAAAAAAAAAAAAACCAATGCATTGGTAAGAGTGTTTTTACTGGAGTGTTTGAGTTACGTTGCTCAATTTAAGATGTTTAAACACTGAATTTAGAAAACTTCTCTTACCAGGTTTCAGTTTTCAAACAACGTTGCTCAATGGCACTATTATAAATATTTTAAAAACTGTAGATCCCACTAATTAGAGTACATGTCATCACTTTTTTTAAAGAAAATATACACATACCAAACACATAATTATATGTTTTTTCACTTTTGAAAAGATGTTATTAAAAATATAGTACCAAACATATTTTTTGCATTATGAGTACTTTAAATATGTGATTTCATAACATTTTTTGCATTATATATGGACCACATTTTAACCACTCAAAACATTGGCGTGCTTTTCAAAAAATATTAGGTCATGTATAAATGTTGATGGACCACATTTATAAATTGGTAAGCTTTTCAACTAGTTTGCTTTGCACGTCGAAGATCATGAGCTTCATAGCATGAATTTTCTCCATATTGGCTCACCCATAACTTGGTATGCTGTCCCTCTAGAGATTTTGCATTTGCTTTTGAGCAAATCATCCTCTCTGAGGCTTATGTTCCCAAAATTGATCATTTAGGTATGCATTTTTTTCAATAGATTATTTAGTAAAGTGTTTTGAGAGTTTACTAATTTTAAAAACTCTAGTATAAAGGAAGGAAAAGTTTGGATACTTTTAAAATAGAATTAACAAACTGAGAGAAGTAGTTTACCTGTACATCGATGAGGAAGATAGGGATTTCCTTTTGAATTTCAAAGGGGTTTGTTAAATTGCCCTCGAATTGTTTCTGTTCTACTAGGAATGCATACTTGCAATCTGCAGTAGAGATTTGGTATAGGACCTCATTGGTAAGTGCTACAAGATCTCGTGCATTGGAACCCATGGTTATGGACCCGAATCCATTAGCAATAGTATGGAACTTGTTTTTCTCACAAACATACATGCACCCTCTAATAACTGTACCATTTGGGGACTTCAATGACGCAAACGCAATGTAAACCACAGCAAGGAATATGTTTCTGGATTGAGAGAAGACAAAAGGGATTGATGATAAATCCACACTTATTGTGGTCTTTGTACAATTAGCACAAATCCGAATTGAGTTCTTTGAGAAGATGTGATGTGAGGTAGGTAATGATTTATAAACTTTAAACGAAATACCTAATAAAAAAACCGTGCAAAGCATGGGTTAAAAACAAGTTGTAGTTAGTAATGAAAGATAAGTAAACATGCAAAACCACTTCTAAATAAGGCAAGAGCAAATGAGTTAATTCAATAAGTTTAAGGAGGGAAGACATTCAAGATTTAATGAAGCTTTAACTTTAATTAATATTTGCTCTTTTAAAAAAGTTAAACATGAACTCTACTTAGTATTTACATTTTGCACACACAAGCTCTCTATTACAAACATCTTCTCAGATCAGAAGTGGCGCTAGGTCTCTTTTTCAAGATTCTCTTTGGTATGTCTCTTTCTTTCTCTCTCTATTATTTTTTCCGTGCTCATTGCCCCTTTGTGTGTGGATATTATACTGACCTTTTTTTTTTTTTTTTTTTTTTTTTTCCTAGAGATTGAATGATGACAAATGAGGACTATGAGGATGTATTGTTTTCAGACTACGATAACTTCACTTTTGAATATAAAAAAAACATTACCGATACTGATATAATACATGTAGGAAAGTGTGAAATTATTTGTGTACCTAGATCTATGGAATAAAAGAATACTTGTGTTTCGGATATAGTTGGAGTCTTTTTTAAAAAAAAAAAAAAAAATTAAACCATAGTTTTCACATTACAAAGTTTAGAGTATTAAAACACTGAATTTATAAAACTCCTCTTACTAGTTTTTAGTTTTCAAACAACGTTGTTCAATGGCATGTTAGCATGACCCCTTTTGTAAATATGTTGAAAATCCTAGGGTCCACTTGATTAGACAACACATAAATTGACTTCTCTCTCCTCAAATAAAAAAAATTAAATTGTACCATGCTTGTCATTTAAAAAAAAAAAACACACACACACACACATACCAAACACACAATTACGTTCTTCACACATTGAAATGAGTTATTTAAAACATTGTAGCAAACACATTTTTTGTTTTATGAATACTATAAACATGTGTTTTCTCAATACATTTTAAACCATAATCTTCACATTATTTTAAACGACGATACTAGAAATCTCCAACCAAACGGGCCTTTAGGTCTTGTTTGGTTAGGGTGTTTGAACAACAGTTTTCTGTGTTTAAACATTGAAAACTGTGAACCCAAAAAAAAAAAAAAAAAAAAAAAACAATGCTTTAGGTAAGAGTGTTTTTTACTGGTTATGTTGCTCAATTTAGGGTGTTTAAACACTGAATTTAGAAAACTTCTCTTACCAGCTTTCAGTTTTCAAACAATGTTGCTCAATGGCATTATTGTAAATATTTTAAAAACTGTAGGCCCCACTAATTAGACTACACGTCATCATTTTTTTAAAAAAAATACACACATAACAAACACACATTTATATGTTTTTTCACTTTTGAAAAGACGTTATAAGAAATATAGTACCAAACACATTTTTTGCATTATGAGTACTTTAAATACGTATTTTCACAACATTTTTTTGCATTATGGGCCACATTTTAACCACTTAAAACATTGGCGTGCTTTTCAAAAAATATTAGGCCATGTATAAATGTTGATGGACCACATTTATAAATTGGTAAGCTTTTCAACTAGTTTGCATTGCACGTCGAAGATCATGAGCTTCATAGCATGAATATTCTCCATACTGGCTCACCATAAACTTGGTATGTTGTCCCTCTAGAGATTTTGCATTTGATTTTGAGCAAATCATTCTCTCTGAGGCTTATGTTCCCAAAATTGATCATTTAGGTATGCATTTTTTTTTATAGATTGTTTAGTAAAGTGTTTTGAGAGTATACTAATTTTAAAAACTCTAGTATAAAGGAAGGAAAAGTTTGGATACATTTAAAATAGAATTAACAGACTGAGAGAAGTAGTTTACCTGTACATCAATGAGGAAGATAGGGATTTCCTTTCGAATTTCAAAGGGGTTTGTTAAATTGCCCTTGAATCGTTTCTATTCTACTAGGAATGCATATTTGCAATCTACAGTAGAGATTTGGTATGGGCCTCATTGGTAAGTGCTATAAGATCTCGTGCATTAGAACCCATGGTTATGGACCTGAATTCATTAGCATTAGTATGGAACATGTTTTTCTCACAAACATACATGCACCCTCCAATAACTGTACCATTTGGGGACTTCAATGACGCAAAAGCAATGCAAACCACAGCAAGGAATATGTTTCTAGATTGAGAGAAGACAAAAGGGATTGATGCTAAATCAACACTTACCGTGGTCTTTGTAAAATTAGCACAAATCTGAATTGAGTTCTTTGAGAAGATGTGATGTAAGGTAGGTAATGATTTATAAACTTTAAACGAAATACCTAATTAAAAAAAACCGTGCGAAGCATGGGTTAAAAACTAGTTGTAGTTAATAATGAAAGATAAGTAAACATGCAAAACCACTTCTAAATGAGGCAAGAGCAAATGAGTTAATTCAATAAGTTTAAGGAGGGAAGACGTTCAAGATTTAATGAAGTTTTAACTTTAATTAATATTTGCTCTTTAAAAAAAGTTAAACATGACTCTACTTAGTATTTACATTTTGCACACACAGGCTCTCTGTTACAAACATCTTCTCAGATCAGAAGTGGCTCTAGGTCTCTCTTTCAAGATTCTCTTTGGTATGTCTCTTTCTTTCTCTCTCTTTTATTTTTTTTTTGAGCTCCTTGCCCCTCTATTTGTGGATATTTATACTGAACTTTTTTTTTTTTTTTTTTTCTTTCAAAAATTGAATGATGGCAAATGAGGACTATGAGGATGTATTGGTTTTAGACTACGATGACTTCACTTCTGAATATAAAAAAAACATTACCGATACTGATATAACACATGTAGGCAAGTGTGAAATTATTAATAGAGGAGACCTTAATTTTGTATTAAAAGATAGTAATAAATCATTTTTAAAAATCATCATAATTATCAAATTTTATATTCATTAAAATATAAAAAACCAAAAAATGTTATTATTATTATTTTTTGGTACATTGGAATAAAAAAAGCTTAATGGCGCCGTAACTTCTCACAAGCTCTCTGTTACAAGCGTGTTCTTAGATCAGAAGCGGCGCTAGGTTTCTTTCTCTGTCAAGAATCTCTTTGGTTTGGTATGTCTCTCTCTTTCTCTCTGGCCCACCGTTATTCTTTTTTTTTGTCTTCAATTTCTCAATTTCCCTCTTTGTGCTTCTGTATGGATTGGATTTTCTGCTTGCTTGCTAGGGTTTGAAAAATTGGAGTTTTCTTTTTGTGTGCACAATACAATTGGTTTGTGGATCCTATGTGGGTTTGGGTTTGGGTTTGGTATCTCTCTACTGTCCCAAATACGAATAAAAAAAATGATTTGTACATGTGGTTAGTATCAAAACATGGATGATTCAATGTATGTATGTTACCGAGCTCCTTGCCCCTCTCTTTGTGGATGTTTATAATGACCCTTTTTTTTCAGAGATTGAATGATGGCAAATGAGGACTATGAGGATGTATTGTTTTCAGACTACGATGACTTCATTTCTAAATATGAAGATGAAGATGAAGATGGCGAACCTGATATTGGTCCCGGGTTTGAGTGGAGTTCTGATCCCCTCCTCAAAGTCAAACTCTCTCACCCTTCTAAAATTCCTCGCCCTAGCCCTACCCCTATCCCTACCCCTCCCCCTACCATCGACTCCAACCTTCAGCCTCAGCCTCAGCCTCAGATCATAGAGCTAGACCCATTCCATGTGCCAAAATGGTTATCAGAGACAGAGGTATGAGCAATGTGTGGGTCTTTTCTTTTTTATTTGGAAAAGAAGAATAGAAGGCTTTTTAAAAAAAAAAAAAAAATTAAACTTGCTTGTTCCTCAGATTTCTGAGGAGCAACGGTATGAATATTCTGTCTATGGAGAGATGCTGTTAGACCGCTACAACCAAGTTAAGGTTTGTTTCTTCTTATCTCCATCTTTCTCTCTATCTGTCTATCTGTCTATATACTTATTAATATTCAATTTGAACAAATTGGTTGGTGTAGGGCACGGATTTTGAATTTGTGAGACTTGTGAAGAGGAAACTATTTCTCGCCGCTGGTGTAAGTTTTAAAATTCAATTTGAGGCCAAGCCCAGAGCTGCTGCTGAGTACACCCTGAAAACCTTTGAAGGTTTCGTGTTCAAGGATTTTGTCTATCATAAAGTGTGGCCCCAGAGTTGTCGACTAGTAAGCCCTAATCGTGACTCAGTGTATGATGAAGAATATCGCCGTCCCAATGATGAAGAATATCGCCGTCCCATGTGCACTTATGAATGGTAAGCGACTTTGGTCCTCCGAGTCTTATGAAGTGCTTGGTGGTTGGGTGGTGATCGTAATTGATTGTATTAACTTTCTGTTTTTTGGTTTGAATGACCTGCAACCAATATTGCAAATTTTGTATAATCAAAATTATTAGCGACTCTCTCTTGCATATATTCTTCTAATTTATCTGATTATTTGGTGTATATCTAATTTTTAGGGGATAAATTCGTTGTGTTTTTTCTTTAGGTGATCTTAATTTTTAGCTTTGTTGTTTGTTACTACCTCTATGCCATGTTTGTTGCGGTAGGGTTTATGGGTTTCTCCCATGACTTGCTGAGAAAAAGGTCTCTCTTTGAATCAGAAAAAGGTCTCTATTGAAAATCCCACCTGAATCATCCATGCACGGATTTTTCACTCCTGTTTATATTATAAAAAAAAAAGAAAAAAAAAGAAAAAGAAAAAGAAAAAACAGATTTTTTACTAGTCGTTTTGAGTTTTGATACGGAGCACATGTATGCAGCTCTTTTTGAAACTCACAAAAGCTATGCATTTGGGTCACAAATCTCGATCTGCAGTGCAGTAGAGTAAATTGGGTCACAAAAGATTGTATTGCGTCAAATGAAAAGAGTACAAAGTTCAAGTAACAACACCCTAATAGCAAAACTAGAACACCAATGAACACCAAAACTAACTCATGCAAGGAAAACAATCAGTTAAGCCACAACAAGGGGAAGGAATTAAGAAGAAGAGGATTTAAGAACATCTAAAGAAAATCCCCATAAACAAAACAAAACTTTGTTTTGGACAGAATTAGCAAAATAGCCATTCCCTTCAATTCTCCTTCTAACTTCCCATTTGATCAAGTGATGGATATTTTTTTTTCAACATAAATTCTCCCTTGATGAAGCACACCATTTCTTTGCTGCCAAATGTGATATACAGCAGACCATAAGGCTAAGCGGAATACATTGAATCTAAGGCTCTTGCTTTTGGCATGTCTTTCCCCTAAGCCATGAACTCATCCCAACAAAAGCTAGGGTGCTTCACCAAACACCAACTCATGAGAGTCCTCCATAATCTCCTAGAAAAAAGCAAGCAAAGAAGAGGTGCTCTATGCTTTCAATTTTACTTCTGCTATCTCCATTAAAGCCCCATTTAAGCATTCCTTCCTAGGTTGACAATCTATTCAACATGACCAGCCAACCAATGAAGGCATGCATGCTTGAGTATGGCTTTTGAATACCATGTCGATCTCCACCAACTAACCTTGTATTTTTTCTCTCTAATAGCCTCCAAAGTTTCTACACAAGAGGAAGAACCAGATTTGGAAGGGTTCTAAATTGGTCTTATCTTCCACAGTAAAATCAATAAGGAGCAATTTGCTTCAAATCCAATTACCCTCTCGCAACACACTGGACAAAAGAGCATTAGAAGAGCTGGCTGCATCCTACTTCCTACATAAGACACCATCTAGATGCCACCAATCATGCCAAAGATGAATATTCCTACCTGAACCCAACATCAAATCTCTAGTAATCTCCTTGAGCTTTAGGATTTTCCTCTACTTGCCTTGGTCCAACCTTATAGTTTTTTTTGCTAGGTAAGTGCGGAGGATTGAACCCCCGTGCAACAGGTCACTATAGAACTCGACTACCAACTCGCCTTGGTCCAACCTTATAGTTGCTATCAACTAGTACCACTTACCATGTTATTTTGTTAGTAATGTGATACTGTGGCTTTAGAATTTAATTTTAAGGGTTCGGTCTTGATATTTGAAGCTCTTATCTCATAAAATAAGGTATAAACCCAGAAAATAGCTCAAACATCAGAAATCAAGAAAATATCATAAACCCAGTAAATAGCATAAACATCAGAACCCAAAAAATACCCAAAAAACTAAAACAACAACAACAGAGAAAAAAAGCCCATAAAAAAAGAGTGGAACAAGCCATCAAACCCCACAAAATTTAACAATAAAACCCAAACAACTCAACACCAGATATAGTTGGAATTGCGAGTATGAATCAAGGAGACTCACTTGAGATTGAGGCTAGAACAGGTGGGTCTGTTGCCTTGAGGGACCAAGAGGCTTGGAAAGAGAGATGGCAAAACGACCGAAGAAGATGAAGGAAATGAGATGTTTTGATGTTGGAGGGAAAGTAAGAGTTATGTGAAGATTTTGGATGTAGTGTAGGTGTATCATAAGCACAGCACAATAGGCCATGGATCAGGTTTGGGTCGAGTATACTCGAACCCGAGACTAAACTTTTGCCCATGAATCCCAAATCTCAATACCCATTAAGTACCTGTTACCCATACATACCTGGATTTTTACCAATGGATATCCAAATCCGATTTTTTTGGACTTTTTTTATAATAATAATAATAATAATAATAATGTTAAGTTGATTTCATTTCTTCATCTAATTTGATTTCAAGAGAGAGAAGCTAAATAGAAACACAATGATGTTCTCTTATTAATAAGAACAAAGTAAGAGAGAGAGAGTTTGTTTTATGAAAAAAAGAAAAGTAAAAAAAAGTAAGAGAGTTTGTTGCAGTGAAAAAACCAAGCTACGGTGTATAGTGCCTCACGTGTCTGGCACACTACTTAATAACTAGAATAGATTATGTAAGGCTACAAGTCATATACAGTAATAAGACTACAAAACACTTGTCGTTTATGCAAACTTGAAATTCTCTTCATTCCTTTTCAAGTCTTTGAGCTTGTACAGGTTTGATACCCTGAGACTTTGTTTGGTTCTCTCTTTTTGCTTCTCTCATTGCAAAACCAAACCAAATCTCGATACTCATTTTTAGATTTAACTGTAAAAGTGAATCGATTTTTGCTTGTTTGCTTCAAAGTACTCCATGCCATAGTTGTCAGTATCGTCTGATACGCGATATGTATCGTATTGTGTACAAAAAATTCTGTATCATAAAGATGTATTGTAAGTGCTCATGAATTGTTTGATATATAGGTGCATATAGTATGAATCATATCATATCATACGATACATAGACATATGGTTTAAAATAAGTTTTTTTAAACAAATTGTTAGACTTTTTTTAACACAAAATTATTAGAAAGCTTAATTGAATCTAATAAAATAACATGTCCATAAGTTTTTTTTTCCTCAACGTGTATTTGGTAACTACCTTAATCTTGTTTCCATATTTAAATTGCTAGCTATTTATTTTTCTTAAAAAAAAGAAAGTATTTACACAAATTTTGTTCAACGTTTTTATATATTTAATAAAATAGAGAATTAGGAGCTCATGAGATGTAAAAGAATTATCAAATACTCATAATAAAATTACAAGTAGCTTATATACCTTAAATTTGGTTATCTACAATTGATTTGTTTGGTTGATTGATTCTTTGTAGCTTATATACCTTAAATTTGGTTTTTTTTTTTTCAATTGATTTGTTTGGTTAATAATTACTTTTCAAGAAAGATTCAGCAGTTTCACCATTTTCAGTTTCAAGAAAAGTTTTGTCAAGCAAAGTTCACATTTTGCATATTTTCAAGTTTTTCTTTGTCTCTCACAAACTGTCACGCACTATAATGTAGGAAGTGATAATGTTACTTTTCATGGTACAAAGATTATGGTAGATTTTCAATTTTCAAAGGATTTCAACCTCTCTCAAACAAAGTTGGATGTTGGATCATTTTAAAGCTGATTTTTTGGATTTTTTGCCTCGTAATTACCACTTTTGTTTCATAAAAGGATATAGATTTTCTTTTCTTTTCTTTTTTTATTTGGTTTTTTTATTTGTTCGAGTTTCAACAGGATTTTCGGTTCTAAAATTTATTGTGAGCACATGTCAAAATGCTTTGCTTAATATGGAATTTAGGTTTTGAAGATTTTAAAATAAAACCCAAGACCATATTAGGTCCACAAATGTGGGGAGTTTGCTCCCATGCTCACCTAAACCCAATTCTATTTTTACCTTTTTGACGAAAGTGTGATGATATAATATATGACGTGTATTAGAATATTTTGATGCATATGAGAGTGTTTAACTACTATGGGAAATTTTTATGGGTATTATGGTACTTTTCAGTTGGTACTCAAAAATCAAGATACCACCTCGCTATATAATGTTTGTGTGTGTAAATATTAAAATTCCTATATTTCACTAAAAAAATTTATTTCTTTTGAATATCAACCCTTAAAATTGCTAACCAACCTAGTTACTTAGTAATATATATACAATTATATGTGGCAGCACACCAAAGGTCCAAAACCTTTCTTTTTCTAACAAACTTTTCGTAGTTATGTTTTTTGTAAAATCCTTATTTTAATTGGTTTTACTTAGTGATAATTTTATATGTATTTTTTATTAATTTTTAATATATTTTTCTAGTCTTAATTGTATTTGGGATAGAAAGTACTCGAGCCTCTTACTATTGTGAAAACTGCATTCTAGGACAACCCGCAACCTCAACGACTTACACAGCCCGTGAGTAACACATTACATAAAAATCAGATTAGAGTGCGGACTAGGCAAGTCGCAACCATTTTATGACCAGCCAGGCCGTGACGAGGTCGCGAACTGCATGATTGGTGCACTCTATTTTTTGATCTTTTTTTGTCCATCGTGATTTTGCTAACACACATTCTGTGTTCAAGATTATCGGATGGGATATATATATATATAACACAAATTTCTATATTTCTTTTAAAAAAAACATTAAAAAAAATTTAAGAACAAATAGTAAATCTTATCATTCTTTATTTCCCAAAAAATAAATTTTTTATATATATATATAATGCTTTATTAAATAGTATTTTTGAACAAAGTTAAAATGTACACATATATCTAAAAAAGCACAAACAATCACAATTAATTTGTGTGTAAGCCAAAGAATTATTGACATGTATATTTTATTTTATGAAAAATGTGCCTCCACCAAGTGAATTATGTCGGACATGGATTGTGATGAATCCCTTCATATGAAAGAACTATTTTCACAAATAATATCCAAAGTTCAAAATTAAAGAAAATTTACAATTTGCTAGGTAATGGGAATTGTCTCTCTTGGAGGCAACCATTGGGAGACATTGGAAATTCCATTTCCGTCATCTAAGGACAGATCTTCTTTCAACGCAAGAATTGATAGACATATTTTGGGATTTGCTAGCTACTAAACTAGTTCTTATGGGCTTAATTACAACCTTCAATTTGGTGGTGAAGAATGGAGTACTATTAGAACAAGAATACAATCCATTCATGTGTCATAAGTTGCTTCTTTATTATTATTATTCCAAACAAAAATTGAAAAAATCTTCATTTTGATAGTAAGCAATATCATTTCTAAGGTCACACTTTTTTTTTTTTTTTTGACAAAGCACAAAACACATCTAGGCATACATTTTTTTTTTTTAGTTTGTTTTATTTTTATTTTTTATTGAATGAATAAAATTAGTTGTTTGATCTTGAAGGAAATGATATGAACCATTATACATGCAGTATCACATTGTATGTGATTCTCAACCAATTGGTTAGACACTCAATAGCCACCCCAAAATAGCATTATTCATGGAGGACCCAACAACCTTCTTCTAGTCTCACATTAGCATTTCAACCATGTGTACATTTATAACCCAATTTCATATGGAATTTCAAATTCTAATGAAATAACATTTGTAATCAATCTCTCCCTATAATTGCAAAATAAGGCCTAATTTACAATCTATTGCAACTAATTTTGTTAATTATTTTGCAATCTCATGACAATATACTATTGTTTCATGATTGTTATTACAATAAATTACAAATAATTGACAAAAATAATTCGAGTCAAGTTACAACGAATATATTTTTGTTGTAATTATTTATTACTTCATATTTTTCATTGTAATAGATTGCAAAATAATTGCTATTGAGTTATTGCAATGATATCTTTGTTGCAATAGGTTATCACTCAAAAATTTTGTTGTAATATATTGGAAAAAATAATTAATATCAATTTATTACTACAATTTTTTTGTTTAAAATTATTGCAACAAAATTTTCTAATGTAGTAATGTATTAAGTCTTCTATTGCAATAGAAAATTATAAGTTATTGCAATTATTATTATTAACGCCCTATTTCTCTATATGTAATTGTAAAATAAGGCCTAATTACAATCTATTGCAATTACTTTTGTTAATTATTATGCAATCTCATGCCAATAGGTTATTGTTTTACAACTATTATTGCAATAGATTACAATTAACTGGTAAAAATAATTGAGTCAATTTATTGCACTTATATTTTTGTTGTAATTATTTATTGCTTTATGTTTGTTATTGTAATAGATTACAAAATAATTGTTATTGGTTATTGCAATAATAATTTTGTAGCAATAAGTTATCACTTCAAAAATTTTGTTGTAATATATTTTATAATATATGAAAAAAATTTGTGGATTGTTCTTTGTACTAACTCTAATATGAAAAATTTTTATACATCTAATTTAATCTTTCAGGATGCGTTGTTGGTAACTATTACTACCTTCACAGTGATTCATTCTAATGAAGAAGAGTTCATGATGAGTAAGTTGAATGAGGGGATTTGCTTATGTGCAACAATATGAGTATCTAAAGAGTTCTTAAAATCAAGAATATACTCTACAAAGGTCACTGTGGATTTAGGAGGGATTCAGAAGATGACTTAGTTACACATACAATAATGCTCACAGGAGATGGGACTACACACGACACTAGAGAAAAGTGTTTGCTTTTTAACAACTGCTGGGGAGATGGTGGATTTAGAAAAATGCTACAAGAATAGACGGCGTAGAATCCAAGAACCTATCGTAAAGAACTTAATCTACTAATTATTGTAGTTGAGTGTGGACCTATTAAGTTAATAACGGTCAAGAGCTGGCAAATAGATATTTTCTGAAGTGTGAGTGTTGGTTATTGTGCAAAAAATTTGCCTACTTTAATGATTTGGCTTGATTGAAATTTTATGTTTTGTGTATCTTCAACAGTTTTAGACTTAAACTTAGCATAATTATTTACCTTGTGTTAGAAGTTCATTCCATCTCCCTTCTGCGTGTTGGTCATCTAAAAAAATAAACATAATTACAATTATTACAGTTCTCTTTGACAGATAGTATTTTGCCAATTCTAGAACCTCACACACTAGTTTATTTTAAGTCAAAAATAAATTAGTAAATAAAAAGGAGTCCTTGCATTAATACCATATGTGTTTGAGGAATATGTACCGGGACGGACTCAGGATTTTAAACTAGTAGGGTCGGAGTATAAAGAAAAAAAAAAAAAAAAAAAAAAACTCCAAATAGGCATCCATATATTATTAAAAAAAATTATAAATACACAAAATTGTTATTTCTAAATACATTAAGATGCGATCATCTACCAACAAAGACAAAAGAAAAATAAAATAATGTTTTTTTTAATACTAGGTTGGCTATAATATTTAAGATGCAATCATCTACAGTCAACTAGTATTTATACCAGTTTACTAGTAATTGCAAAAAATTTAGTTTTAGCTTTTCCTATAACACATGATTTTTTGGTTCTTTGGTGGTAAAATAATTTTTTTGCTAAAATACAATCACCATTATGAATGTTTTTATTGTTTTTGTTAAGTTTTCGGGTTGGATAGTTGCTATTTGAGTTAAACTAGCTAGGCTGATTGGGATAAAGGGGGCCTAAGGTTTTGTAAGGGGGGGCCAACTACAAAAATAAAACCCAAGACCACATTAGGTCCACAAATGTGGGGATTTGGCTCCCATGTTCACCCAAACACAATTCTATTTTTAACTTTTTGACAAAAGTGTGATGATATAATGTATGACGTGTATGAGAATATTTTGATGCATATGAGAGTGTTTAACTACTATGGAAAATTTTTATGGGTATTATGGTACTTTTAAGTTGGTACTCAAGAATCAAGATACCACCTATGTTTGTGTGTAAATATTAAAATTCCTATACTTCACTAAAAAAAATTATTTCTTTTGAATATCAACCCTTGAAATTGCTAACTAGCCTAGTTACTTAGTAATATATATACAATTATACATGGCAGCACACCAAAGGTCCAAAAACTTTCTTTTTCTGCAAACTTTTTGTAGTTAGGTTTTTTTATAAAGTCCTTATTTTAATTGGTTTTACTTAGTGATAAATTTATTTGTATTTTTTTATTCATTTTTAATATATTTTTCTAGTCTTAATTGTATTTGGGATAGAAAGTACTCGAGTCTCTTACTATTGTGAAAATTGCATTCTTGGACAACTTGTGACCTCAACGACCTACACATTTCGTGAGTAACACATGGCAAAAAAACTAGATTAGAGCGCGACCAGGCAAGTCGCAACCATTTCATGACCAGCCAAGTCGCGACGAGGTCGTGAATTGCATGATTGGTGTACTCTATTTTTTGATCTTTTTCTATCCATCGTGATTTTGCCAACACACATTTTGTGTTCAAGATTATCGGATGGGATATATATAGCCCACTATTATGTGGTCTTTTTATGTAGTACAAATTTCTATATTTCTTTTAAAAAAATTAAAGAATAAATAGTAAATCTTAGCCTTCTTCATTTTCCAAAAAATAAAGTTTATATATATATATATATAATGCTTTATTAAATAGTTTTTTGAACAAAGTTAAAATGTACACATATATATCTAAAAAAGCGCACACAATCACAATCAATTTGTGTGTAAGCCAATGAATTATTGACATGTATATTTTATTTTTTGAAAAATGTGCCTCCACCAAGTAAATTATGTCAGACATGGATTGTGACAAATCTCTTCATATGAAAGACATTTTCACAAATAATATCCAAAGTTTAAAATTAAAGAAGATTTGCAATTTGCTAGGTAATGAGAATTGTCTCTCTCTTGGAGGCGACCATTGGGAGACATTGGAAATTCCATTTCCGTTATCTAAGGATAGATCTTTTTTCAGCACAGGAATTGGCAGACACATTTTGGGATTTGCTAGCTACTAAACTAGTTCTTATGGGCTTACTTACCACCTTCAATTTGGTGGTGAAGAATGGAAAGAATATGGTCCATTCATGTGTCATAAGTTGCTTCTTTATTATTATTATTCATAACAAAAATTGAAAAAATGTTCATTTTGATAGTAAGCAATATCATTTCTAAGGTCACACTTTTTTTTTTTTTTTGCGCTTTTTGACAAAGCTCAAAACATGTCTAGGCATACCTTTTTTTAGTATGTTTTTATTTTTACTTTTTATTGAATGAATAAAATTAGTTGTTTGATCTTGAAGGAAATGATATGACCCATTATACACACAGTGTCACATTGTATGTGATTCTCAACCAATTGGTTAGACACTCAATAGCCACCCCAAAATAGCATTATTCATGAAGGACCCAACAACCTTCTTCTAGTCTCACATTAGCATTTCAACCATGTGTACATTTATAGCCCAATTTCATATGGAATTTCGAATTCTAATGAAATAACATTTGTAATCAATCTCTCTCTATAATTGCAAAATAAGGCCTAATTACAATCTATTGCAACTAATTTTGTCAATTATTTTGCAATCTCATGACAATATACTATTGTTTCACGGTTATTATTACAATAAATTACAAATAATTGATAAAAATAATTCGAGTCAAGTTTTAACAAATATATTCTTGTTGTAATTATTTATTACTTCATATTTTTCATTGTAATAGATTGCAAAATAATTTCTATTGGGTTATTGCAATGATGTCTTTGTTGCAATAGGTTATCACTCAAAAAATTTTTTGTAATATGTTGGAAAAAATAATTAATATCAATTTATTACTATAATTTTTTTGTTTTAAATTATTGCTACAAAATTTTCTAATGCAGTAACGTATTAAGTCTTCTATTGCAATAAAAAATTATAAGTTATTGCAACTAAATATTATTAATGCCCTCTTTTTCTGTATATAATTGTAAAAAAAGGCCTAATTGCAATCTATTGCAATTACTTTTGTTAATTATTATGCAATCACATGACAATAGGTTATTGTTTTACAACTATTATTGCAATAGATTACAATTAACTGGTAAAAATAATTGAGTCAATTTATTGCAATTATATATATATATATATATTTTTTTTTTGTAATTATTTATTACTTTATGTTTGTTATTGTAATAGATTACAAAATAATTGTTATCTGGTTATTGCAATAATATTTTTGTTGCAATAGGCTATCACTTCAAAATTTTTGTTGTAATATATTTTATAATATATGAAAAAAATTTGTGGATTGTTCTTTGTACTAACTCTAATATGAAAATTTTTCATACATCTAATTTAATCTTTCTGGATGCGTTGTTGGTAACTATTACTAGCTTCACAGTGATTCATTCTAATGAAGAAGAGTTCATGATGAGTAAGTTGATTGAGGGGATTTGCTTATGTGCAACAATGAGTATCTAAAGAGTTCTTAAAATCAAAAATATACTCTACAAAGGTCACTGTGGATTTAGGAGGGATTCAGAAGATGACTTTGTTACACATACAATAATGCTCACAGGAGATGGGACTACACACGACACTAGAGAAAAGTGTTTGCTTTTTAACAATTGCTGGGGAGTGATAGGGAGATGGTGGATTTAGAAAAATACTACGAGAATAGAAGGCGTACAATCCAAGAACCTATCGTAAAGAACTTAATCTACTAATTACTGTAGTTGAGTGTGGACCTATCAAGTTAATGACAGTCAAGAGCTGGCAAATAGATATTTTCTGAAGTGTGAGTGCTGGTTATTGTGCAAAATTTTTGCCTACTTTAATGATTTGGCTTGACCATAATTTTTTTGTTTTGTGTATCTTCAATAGTTTTAGAGTTAAAACTTAGCATAATTATTTACCTTGTGTTAGAATTCCATTCCATCTCCCTTGTGCATGTTTGTCTTCTAAAAAAATAAACATAATTGCAAGCTAGAGTAAAAAAAAAAAAAAAAAACTCCAAATAGGCTTCCATATAGTATTACAGTTCTCTTTGACACGCAGTATTTTGCCAAGTCTAGAACCTCACACACTAGTTTATTTTAAGTAAAAAATAAATAAATAAAAAGGAGTCTTTGCATTAATACCATATGCGTTTGAGGAATATGTACATGGATAGACCTAGGATTTTAAGCTAGCAGGGGCTAGAGTAAAAAAAAAAAAAAAACTCCAAATAGGCATCTATATAGTATTAAAAAATTATAAATACACAAAATTGTTATTTCTAAATACATTAAGATGCAATCATCTACCAATGTTTTTTTTTTTTTTTTTTTAATACTAGGTTGGCTATAATATTTAAGATGCAATCATCTATAGTCAACTAGTATTTATACCAGTTTACTGTAATTGCAAAAAATTTAGCTTTAGTTGCTCCTATAACACATGACTTTTTGGTTCTTTGATAGTAAAATAGTTTTTTTTTTTGCTAAAATACAATTACCATTGTATTTTTGTTAAGTTTTCGAATTGGATAGTTGCTATTTGGGTTAAACTTTTTTTTTTTTTGAGAATCAACTATTTGGGTTAAACTAGTTAGGCTGATTGGGGAAAAGGGGACCCTAAAATTTTGTAAGGGGGTGCAACTACAAAAATAAACTATATAATAACTATATATATATATTATATAAATTGGACCAGGGGGGCCTGGCCCCCCACCTAGGTCCGTCTTTGAATATGTAGACATTTGAACTGTAAATATAAGTAATTAAAACTGTAAATACAAGTAATTAATACAAGCTTACTTGGACCAAGTTAGATCAAGAAAAGAAATTGGTGATTCAGGATGGAAACGACTATAAAACTCAACAAAGAGAGGACTTGCACCGGTACCTGAAAGAGCAGTTTTGAGAGAGAGATGGCAGTAGCACTATGCTTTTTGATTTGGATGGGCTATGGGCTTTATGGGAGCTTTATGCAGGCTTGCTCATGAATGATGGGCTAAGCCTCCTATTTGCTGATTGAGTTTCAAGTTTTAACTTTGCTAAGATTATTCCATTCTCTACCTATGAGGTACTCTAGAACCCTATTGACTAATAATATGATGAATTATTCAGCAAAAAAAAAAAAAAATGATGAATTGAACTTGAAAACTCCAAATTCATGACACATTCTTCAAGTCTATTAAACTTACCACCCAAGTGTCTCTGTTCAACCCACTTGCTATGCAACTTTTTTGGACGAATCTATACATGCATGCCAAGAGCATTATATTTAAGTGATATTGTTGGATTCTCATATAAAGGAATAAGCCAACAAAATAATATGTGCATTTTACGCGCATATTTCTTTAGTGACTAGCTGAAGGCAAAGAAATTGACACTTGAATCAAAATCACCACACAAGATGAGAGAAATGCCTATGGGCCTAAAGGCCATTGGGTTTTCATCCCTTTCTTAATGTATTCTCATGTGGCAAATAAAATAAATGAAGCTACGTTTAAAAGAAATACGGGCTGGGCTCTATGATAATTTCGAAGTAGCCCAATTCCCGTTTTAATAAACAACTTCTCCATTAGTTTAAAAGCCATCCTTATTCCTCCAAGTTGTAATCATTTAACACATTTTCAAATATGATAATTTATAATTGAACAATAATAGTTCTAGACTATATCTACCTTCTTCAGTCCAAAAAAAGAAGAAGAAGTTCTAGACTAAGTTAGGAGGATGTTGCACTTTCGACATAACATGCATTAAATTAATGCGTGCCAAGAAGTCTCTCAAGCATAATTTCTATACATATTGGTGCAACTTGTAGTGAGATGTAATTATGGATTCAAAGAGTATTATTATTATTTTTTTTTTCCTGATGGGTGAAAAGTATGAACGGGCCCTTAAAATGTCCAAAATATTTATAAAAAAAGAAAAAAAGAGGCACGTTAAGTGAAGAATTTTTGTTTCGAGGAGGTGAAAAAATAGAGATCCTAAAATTTTCTAATGTATAAGTCATTTTCACACTTAAAATTTTCAAGCAAAAAGTATTAGGCCATATATATAAACATTTCTACAAGACGTTTGCTTGAAATGTTGATGGACCACGTTATCTAGTTAGAAATGGGAACAATATATATATAATAATATTTTTCTTTTCAAATTGAATAAATGAAGGAGTCACGACAAATGCATTTGATTGCAAAATAGTATTACAGGATTTTTTTTTTTTTTGGTTTTGTTTTGTTTTGTTTTTGTTTTTGATTGGAAGTAATAATAAGGAAAACAGAGAAAACAAACAAGGAAAAGAAGAGTAAACTGATGTGCCTGCCAACCATGTCCATGGGTGTACTATAGCTTGATTGATGATGAATTCCAAGTTGATCCTTTAGGTCCCACCCCACCTTCGACTTAATTTGTGCCTGCCAACCATGTGTGCTAAAATGTCTAAACTCTTAAAAAGGCTTAAAATTGGCCCGCACAGGTTGTCTCGAATCTCGATTTTGATTCGACCTTATTAGGCTATTAGCTGCTTGGGTAATTAAGAAAAGCTTTTGTTAACAGATTCACACATTTGTTACGGAAGAACTTTTTTTTTTTTTTTTTTTTGTGAAGCAGTTACGGAAGAATTTAATAGGTCTTATTGTGTTAGAAAGTAATAAAATAAATAAATAGATACTTCTTTTATTGATTGAAATGCGACTACACTAAAAAACTGATCAATTAAATTAAAAAAACTTACTACTGCGTACCCTTGGTGCGGTGGTCACTCCACAAGTATAAGTACTTGTGGGGTGTAGGGAGCAAAGACCGAGGTTCAAGTCTTCAGGAGGGAGCTTCACACACATAGGCAATTTTTTTTTAGAGAGTTTCAACCTATGGCGTCTTCTCCTGATGATAGCTCTTTATTATCAGACTAAGATACCAATCAATTTTTGGTGTAAGTAAGGACTGAAACCCAGATCTCTTATACAACTATCAGAGACTTTACCAGTTGAGCTAATTGGAATCCACACACACATAGACACTTAGATTAGACTAGAGTAGAAATTCTATCCTGTAAAAAAAAAAAAAAAAAAAAACTCAATCGTAATTAATGGCTTTTAGACATTTGTTAACTGAACTCATTAAGTAATTATCACAGCTTTACGTCAATGATACCCTAATTTGGTAATGATTAATATTAGTTTATGGGTCCAATTAACAGATACTCTTAGGATTTTTTTTAGTGGATCATTTTAAGAAAATTCTAATACCACTTTTATGAGAAATATAAAAAACTATCAAAAAAGTTAGTTAATTTATTATTTTTCCATAATAATTTTATAAAAATGGTTTGCTAATAAATGCCATTAGGCACTCGTTAACTTTTTCCTAGTTTTATTACCAATTTTATTTGGTAAATCTTATAAATAATGTGTCAACTTCTAAACATAAAACAAGATTCTTAGTAGTGTTCTATGTCGTTTGAACCCCTATCCTCCCTCATTTACTGACTACCTATCTATCTTATAAATTAAACATAAAACAAGTAAGTAATAAATATATGACACGATCATATTTATTGTCAAGTCAATTTGTAAGACTTTTAGGTTATGTTTGGTAACAATTTTTGTTTTCTATTTTCAAAAACTTGTTTTTGGGAATATAAATAAAAAAATATTTTCTTGTATTTTTGAAATCAAAAACATGTTTGGTTAATTGAAATTTAAAAAAAAAAGTTTTTTGAAGAAAAAAAATAGAAAATACTAAAATATGTTGTTACTAGGATTTGAACTTTAATGCTAACTCATTAATTGAGATAGAAAATGCGTGTTTTCATTGACTCTTGAAAACTAAAAATTGAAAACAGTCTTTTGTATGTTTTATGTTTTCTTTACAAATTGAGTTTTGAGAACAATTTTTGTTTTCTGTCTATTTTAGATTGCCAAACAAGTTTTTTAGTCTCAAAAATAGAAAATTGTTTTTGAAAATAAAAAATAAGGATAAAAAATAGTTACCAAACATACCTTTAATATTTTATTATAAAAGTCATTCTTGGTGTAAATAAGAAAAAAAAATCTTTAAACAATTTTATATCACTCAATATATTTTTATTAGATGTCTATTTTGATAATCTAATGTTGGATTATGATTTCTACTTATACCCTCCATTTAAATTTTCAAAATGATTAGTGATAAATAACTATTTCGTCTATAATTTCTTTAAATTTCAAGTTTATTTTTTGTATTTTAATATTGTACAAAAAAATGAGTTTATTAATTGAATAGTAGTAAGTAATATCTAATTAACACAAAATTAGTTGTTATTGTTAAGAATAATATAATTGTGTAATCCAATGATAACATTTTTAAAATAATTAAAAATATTACTGTAACATTCATAAAGAGTTACATTAAGTGTAACTTCTTATCCCAAATTTATAGTGACTCTTAACATTTTCTTTCCACAATATTATTAGTATTACCACCTAATCCAATAATTTATCTCATTCTGCAGCAATCACATGCCTTTTGTCTCATTGGGCAAAAAAAGTAACCTTTCACAAGACAAACGAGATAACTTCTCTTTTTCTTTTTCTTTTTCTTTTTTAGCAAACTTTTCTTATACTATAAAACTATAAGTTGTCATTTTAATTAATTCCCAAAAAAAAAAAAAAAAAGTCATTTCTTACCCTAAAGAAACTCTCAGAAGGATTGAGACCCTTAATGTAACAGGTCCCAATAGTTAGCATCAAGAAAGTGACACTGACATGAGCTCCCCTTCCCTGTCCCTCTCGCGAGAAGAACAAGAAGAGCTAGCTCATAGTAACAAAAAAGTAAAAGACGTGAAGCATGCAGGATTTAGGGAAGAACCGGGGTTGGGGTTGGGCCCGTCATCACCAAACCATGGTCAGGGGCCATGGAATGGATCGGCTACATTCAAAGATAAACTTGTAGGTGAAATTCCTGGGGCGTTCACGTAGGCTTTTTGCTTTGGTGAGCTCATGGAAGATGAGGCGGACTCGGATGAAGAAGTAGATAACTTGTGTGAAGGGCTTGTAGCTGTCAAGTTCTCAAGGGATATTAAGAAGCGTATCCGAATGCCATGGTCAAAAGCTCTTATAGTAAAGGTGTATGGCAGATTGGTGGGGCTCAACTTCCTCCATAACAGGCTCCTTTCCTTATGAAAATTGGCTGGGAGGTTGGACTGTGTTGACTTGGAGCATGGGTTCTATGTCACCCACTTCTTTTTGAAAGATGATTATGAAACCATTCTCTAAAAAGGTCCTTGGTTCATTGGAGAACACTTCCTCTCCATTAGACCTTGGGAGCCAGACTTTCGCCCGACATCGGCAAACGTCACTTCAATCGTTGTTTGGATACGGCTAAAAGAGTTACCAATTGAATACTATAATCTTGAGGCCTTCCTGCATATTGGAAAATCCATCAGTAATGTACTGCCAGTAGATTCACACACTGCTATGGAAACGAGAGGTAGATATGCTAGAATGTGTGTACAAGTTGATGTGGATAAGCCATTGGCTACTGCAGTTTTAATTGGGAAATTTGAACAACCTATCTGTTACGAAGGATTACAGAGGTTGTGTTTTTCTTGCGGTAGAATCGGCCACTGTAAAGAAAATTGTCTGTATACAATCCAATCTGAGCCATCGCCGAGGGTGCTTGAAACGAAGGAGGATGGGATTTCAGATGGACAACCATGCAATGAGTGTGTTCCTGACAACGTGGGTCCTGAGGTGGAGCTCAGCAAGATCATGCATGAGAATGTGCGTGAGGAGGTATAGTCAGGTACTTACAGACCGTGGATTGTTGTCTCACGAAAGAAGAATGGGACAAAATTTCAGGGTAGTGGAGGGTCCCACATTGGGATGGATAACTGTCGTTTAAAGCAAGAGCTGAGAAAGAACGTTACTGAAGCAAGGTTCAACAACGCTATGGGTAATTTTAAGTTTGGCACGGGGCTGGCCAGGGAGTCTAAGAGGAAACTTACGTCCCAAAAGCCCACCTCTAAAGCCCATATGGCAAATGTTGGGTTAAACGCAAGTAGTAGTGAAAATTCTCAGGCCCAAGCTTTGTTGGTTAAAAGCCCAAAGAATCATGAAGTGGGCAACGATAAGGAGCGGACTGAGGCAGAGGTTTTTTCGAGTAAGCTGGACCATAGAGCTTCGGTCAAAGGCAAGAAAGCCATTGCATGAGCTAGGGTTCATAAAGAAACTTTTCAAAGCACAGCTGGTAGTTGCCAAGTTCTTTCCTCTCCAGTACAGCCCGTAAATCGTCTTCCTCAGGAAAATCGGCATCAAATTGAGAGTGATGGCAAGTTAAAACAAAGAAGAGAGCTTCATCCATCTGTCACACCTTGGCCGAAGGTGGGTTTTGAGTTTAGAGGGCTTTGTGGCAGAGAAGAGGGCGAGGGTGGGCGCTCGAGGTCTCTCGGATCTAGCTTGGTTAGAGGCGATGGACCAGTGGTGGGCAGGTTTGATGGAGGTGCCGATGGCCTTATTGTGTGTAGTGAAGCCTTTGGAGAGATTGCCAGAAAGAAGGTTGGGACTGTTTCAATGGATCTTGATGTGGTTTTCAGGGGAGGGGCAGATCATGGAGATGTTGAAGTAGAGTGTATGGATCTTGAGGGAGGAGGTCATGTCGTTACCTCCTGTTGATAGGTGTCCCACCCCCTCAACACATTTACCTCATGAATGTCATTATATGAAATTGTAGGGGGGCTTTGAAGCCCACTTTCCAAGGGCATGTTAGAGAATTGATTCAGAACCACAATCTGGCTATTTTAATTCTGATGGAAACAAAAGTTGGTGGTGAGAGGGCTAGGGAGATTTCTGACCATCTTCCTTTTGATGGTGGGATTCACACAGACACTATCGGGTATGTTGGCGGTCTCTGGATGCTCTGGAATTCAGATAGGGTGGAGGTGAACCTATTGTCCAACACCAAGTAGGAGATGCACGCCATAGTTAAGGTATGGAATTCTAATTCTAGCTGGTTAATTTCTGCAATCTATGCTAGTCCTAGGAGTGCCAAAAGGTGCATCTTATGGAATAATCTAAATAAAGTTGCAGAGCTCCATGAGTTGCCATGGGTCATAGCGGGTGATTTAATGAAACTCTATTAGCTAAGGATAAGTTTGGGGGTAGGGCTGTTTGGGTTAGTAGCTCCTTGCTGTTCAAGGAGTGCCTGGATAATTGCAGCATGATTGACATTGGGTTTACTGGTTCGAGATTCACTTGGACAAATAAAAGGGAGGTCCATGCTCTTATTCAAGAAAGAATTGACAGAGTTTTCGTCAATCCTAGTTGGTGTCTGCTTTACCCGGATGCTAGAGTTATTCATCTCACAAAGTGCCATTCAGACCACTGTCCTGTCATGCTTGACATGCTTCCAAGAACTAATAGAGGCAGAGTAAGACTTTTCAAGTTCCAAACCTGCTGGTTGATGGATCACACCTTTCTAAACACTGTATCGCAGGCTTGGAGACAGCCTCATAACCTTGGAGAGGCAGTTGATCTCTTTTCAAAAAATGCCACCGAGTGGAATAGAAATCATTTTGGTAATATTTTTATTAAAAATAAGAATATTATGGCAAGATTGAATGGTATTCAGCAGGCAGTAGCTTCTAAACGTTCAAATTTCCTCCTAAACCTTGAGAAAGATTTGGTGAAAGAGCTTGACACGATTCTAAGTCAGGAAGAGGAACTTTGGGCTCTCAAGTCTCGAGTAAACTGGATGATACAAGGGGATAGAAATACCGCCTTCTACCATGTCTCTACTCTGGTAAGAAGGAAAAGAAACCAGATTTTGGCTATTAAAAATGCAGTGGGGGAATGGATTTATAAGGATAATGGAGTAAAGGAGCACATTAGGGATGGGTTTAGGGATATTTTCACATCCTCCTTCCTTAGTGTTCCTAGGGTAGCTTCGTTGACCTCCCGATGGTAGGCCAAACTTTCGGATGAGGAGAGGACTAGTATAAGTGGGATTGCAATGGCAGATGAGATAATAGTTGCTTTGTGGTCTTTGAAAGCTTTCAAAGCTTCGGGTCCGGATGGGTTGCATGCGGGTTTCTTCCATAGATTTTGGTTGATAGTGGGAAGTTTAGTAAGTGACAAAGTGAAAAAGGTCTTTGTAGAGAGAAGAGTTCCTGAATACTTGAATAGGACTCACATCACTCTTATACCAAAGATTCAAATTTCAGAGACTTTCGGAAATTATAGACCGATAAGTCTATGCAATACAGTCTATAAGATTGTTACAAAGATCATAGTGGCTAGACTGAGACCTTTCTTAGATAAGCTCATTTCTCCATTCCAAACTACTTTTGTTCCGTGAAGAAGGGGTATTGACAATGCAATCATAGCCCAAGAAGTCATCCATTCCATCAGCAAGAAGAGAGGAAAGGTGGGTTATATGATGTTAAAAATTGACTTGGAAAAGGCTTATGATAAGCTCGAATGGAGTTTCATTAGAGATATGCTTTTCAGAGTCAACCCCCCCTTGGATCTTATTGAGGTTATCATGAGCTGTGTTTCGACGGTCTCTACTTCGATTATGGTAAATGGTGAAGCGCTTGATCCGATTTATCCTTCTAGAGGGATAAGGCAAGGGGACCCTCTATCCCCGTACCTATTCATTCTTTGCATGGATTTCCTTGGTCAACTCATTGAGGAGAAATGCAGTAATAAATTGTGGCAGCCAGTTAAAGTCTCTCAAAGTGGTCCGGCTTTCTCTCACTTGCTCTTTACGGATGTCCTTGTTTTCTTTGCCAAAGCGGACCTCAATAATTGCTTAGAAATAAGAGATGTCTTGGATATGTTCTGCAACTTGTCAGGTCAATCGGTGAGTGAAGCAAAGTCTAGAGTATTTTTTTCACCTAATGTTGATAGGGACACTAGAGAGTCGTTGAGCAATGTCCTTGGTTTTTCATCCACTCCAAACATTGGGAAGTATTTGGGAATTCCTATGAGGGTGCCGGGAGCCTCTTCCCATGATTACAACTTCATATTGGATAGGGTGAAGCAGAAACTTGCGGGGTGGAAGGCCAATTTACTATCTTTGGCTGGGCGGAATGTTCTCATTCAGGCTTACACAGCGGCCATACCATCATATGTCATGCAGTGTACTCTATTACCGAGGAAAATTCTAGATGGTATAGACAGAGTTAACCGTAATTTTCTGTGGGGCACTTCAGAATCAACAAGAAAGATTCATTGGGTCGGATGGCAGAAGGTTACAAAGACAAAGGAAGAAGGAGGTCTATGCCTACAAACAGCTAGGGGGAGAAATATAGCCATGCTAGCCAAACTCAATTGGAGACTCCATACCGAGAATGATGCTCCTTGGTCTCAAGCTTTAAGATCAAAATACTGCAATAACAGAAGGGTAAATTTGGCAAATGTAGATAAGTTGCCTTGCTTAGGAGTTTGGGCTGCAATTAAAAAAGGAAGAGAAGTTTTTACGAAAGGGAGTTTCTTGATGGTAGGGAGGAATAGTACCTTAAGCTTTTGGTATGGTAAATGGTTAAAGGAAGGCCTTCTCAGGCAACTCACCCCGGGGCCCTTGCCTCGGGATGCAGCCAATTGGGGAATTAAAGATATTTTGGGGGATTTGGGTTTGGATTGGAGTCGTATGCCTTTTGTTTTTCCTACAGACATTAAGGAGAAGCTCCAAGCTACATCATTCTCCCTTACTAGTAGAGGCGGTGATAAACTTGCTTGGGTTGAGAACCCGAAGGGCTATTTTGAGCTTAAGAGTGCTTACAAAGTGGCAATGGGGGCTGATACAATCTCTCTTTTTACAGCAAGATGGCTATGGAAAGCCCCAACTTTGCCACGCATTAAAACCTTCATATGGCAATGCGCCCACAATAGCATTAGGGTGAAGGAATGCCTGGCTAGGAGAAGTGTGATGGAAGATGTGGTGTGTCCCATTTGTAGAAGGGAAGATGAAGCTATGTTACATGCTCTTAGGGACTGCCCTTGGGCTTAATCGGTGTAGAGGCAACTTGGTGTGTAGCTGAGTAATCTTAGCTTTTGGATGTCTAATCTGCGTGATTGGTTAGCTATGAATGGTAGGATGAACACTAATCACCTTGCAGGGAAACCTCCTTGGAAAGTCATATTTCCTTTTGCCATTTGGAACATATGGAAGAATAGTAATGGTGTTATCTTCAATAGGAAAAATCGGAATCCAAACTTGGCGTCTGCTGTTTTAAATCAAGCAATGGAATTTGTGTTTTGTGTTGAAACCCCGAGGGGGCTGACTCGCCATGTTATCAAGAGGGTGCGTTGGGAGAAACCACCTCATGGGTGGGTAAAACTTAACACGGACGGGGCTGCTGAAGGAAATCCGGGACTGGCTGGTTGTGGGGATTTGCTTAGGGATGATCACGGTAATTGGATTGCTGGTTTTGCAAGGAGAATTGGGACAAGTACCAGTTTTGTGGCGGAGCTATAGGGCCTTAGAGATGGTCTTTCTTTGTGCAGTAATCTCAACATTCCTTCACTCATTGTTGAGCATGATGCCAAAGAAATTGTTGATATTTTGCAGAACTCAAACTACAAGAATTCCATACTCTCTCCTATCTTGGATGATTGCAGGCAGCTGATGGGGCGGTTCCATCAAGTTCAAGTGAAG
This sequence comes from Quercus tomentella, assembly GCA_028535165.1. NCBI lineage: Eukaryota > Viridiplantae > Streptophyta > Magnoliopsida > Fagales > Fagaceae > Quercus > Quercus tomentella. Next base: position 16,175,167 of record JAPQVY010000012.1, read on the forward strand.
CATTGCTACCGACAAGCTAATCGCTGTGCGGACAGGCTAGCTAGATTAGGGACTGTACAGAATTTAAATTTTGTTTGTTTTGATAGTCCTCCTGAGGATATTAGGAATGTTTTGGATGAGGATTGTAATGGCAGATTCTTTAATAGAATCTGTAATGACCTTGCTGTTTCTCCTTAGTTTTTAATGAACTGTCTTTTTACCAAAAAAAAAAAAAAAACTCTCAGAAAGCTTTTTTTATTTAACTATATAATATATATACCCTGATCTTTGATTCATTCATCCAAAATAGTCTTTTACTCTTTGCTAAGTTCTGAGGCATTGAATTCAAAAAACAAAGAACATGTCAATGACCAACAACGACCATGCGTCGAACCAACATGTGGGATCGTCGCCAACTATCCCCACAGCTCCTCCTCCAGTCGACAACGTGGAGAACCAAAGCTCAGTTACGGGGGTTGAGAGCTCAACTATCGTACGTCGGCGCAAGAGGGAGGATTTGGTAAAGAAATTCTCGTTGGCTTTAAGAGGATTGGCTTTGATCTTCTCTGTGATTGCTCTCATTATCATGGCCATAAACAAACACAGTGAGTTTCGCTTTCACTACGAATACGATAGTTGGGAAGATTATAAGAACGCTATTGAAGATGGTGGTTGGCAAGATTTCGACAAATATGGAGAATATAGGTAGAGTAATTCATGCGATTCTTAATTGGTTTTTGAGGTTTAGTGTCAGTTTGCGGCACACTAATTTGAAACAGTACGTGTTTATATATATGTAGTCTTTTATAAAAATTTAAAATATAGTATTTTTAATATTTTATTTTTTTACTACTTAAAATATTAAGAGTACTAATTGAGCTATAAATTTTTTGACAAATTTAATTGTTTTTGAAAAATATATGCATAGTGACTCAATTGAAAAACTCAAGATTTAACTGGTAGAGATATATTAGCCCATTAGCATAGGCCTAAGCCTAATTCTACTTTGTATGCAAGCCAAGTCTCCTAGAAGTTTATTAGTTTAGGGTTTAATCTACTATATATACACATGTTATGATTTATTGTAACACATGATTTGTACTATATTCTAATATATTATTGATGTAGCCCTTTAGGGTTTCTTCTGTGGATGTAGGCCATTTGGCTGAACCACGTAACCCCGCATCTATACTAGTATATTCAACATAGTGTATCAATGCTAATATTTAACATGGTATCAGAGCCAGCTTCCTGTAGCCATGGTTTTTTGTCCTTACGGTATATTTAAGAGCAATTTTTGTCTTCCTCAGTGTTTTTTCGCTGCATTCATCTTCTTTGGCTTCCTACTGCTGCCATTAAAACTCTTCAGTATAGTTATGCTACCGTTAGAAGTCACATCAACACTGCAAGACTATTGCCTTCCTCAAACTACCGTCACAGAGCCAAATTTCATTCAAAAGATCTTCTCAACCTTATCAAATCTCAAGATTTCATCAAGCTTCCATCTTGAGTTTGAGAGGGGGTGTTAAAGATATATTAGCCCATTAGCATAGGCCCAAGCCTAATTCTACTTTGTGTGCAAGCCAAGTCTCTTATTTTTACTAGAAGTCTATTAGTCTAGGGTTTAGTCTACTAAATATACACATGTTATGATTCATTGTAACACATGATTTGTACTACACTCTAATATATTATTGATGTAGCCCTTTAGGTGGCGTTTGGTACGGGGTAATGTTTTAGGATTCCTAGGAATGTTTAAAGATTCCCATGTTTGGTTGCAAATTACGCCAGGGAATCAGATACCAAGGGAATCTGGATTCTCCCCTTAAACCCCTCTCAGTGGGAATGTGATTCCCTTTAAAACAGGTGGGTATCCAGATTCCCAAGCTTAAAGGAAATTGTATTTTTTTTATAAATTGACAATTTTAACCATTTTTCCTTATCACTTAAGTAATTAAGATAAAATATAAAACAAATCATCAATATTTTTTCTCTTATCTTTATCTTTTCCCGCCAAAACAACAAAAACAGGATAGACAACTCTGTTAATATATTTTTTTAACAAAGTTCTATTTAGATTTTACGTGTGGAAAAAAAAAAAAAAAAAGTTTGAAGAGGACCCTCCATTATTGCCAAGTATTCACTTTTACTCTTGGTTTTGTTTAGTTGCTAGAAATATAGATCTGAATTGGTGGCTTTATCTGGTTTTTTTTTATTTTTTTATTTTTTTTTTAGATTAATGGCTTTGTTTCTAGGTTCATATGTTACAGTGCATGTCAATAATTTGTATCCTATCTAGTGCGTTTGTTATACAATGATACAAAATGTATAGATTTTTAATTTTTAACAACCCATTATATTTGTATGCAATGATGGTGCCATAGTTAAAAATCTCTAGCTTCTTGCTACAGTGCACAGCCATAAATGTCTGTGCACAATGGCTCAAAGCTAAACTCAAAATTTTTTTTTTATTCTCACTCTCATTAAAATAATATTTATTTATTTCTTTTTCTATTTCTTTTTACTTCGCCGTATCTGTTTCACACTCATTCTCTCTTTCTCAAAGCTCTCAGACTCTCACCTCTCTCTCATCCTCAAACTCTCACCTATTCATCCATCATCCTCACCCATCTACAGTTTTAATGAATGTGTTGCTAATTAATAGTTTATATTTTGTTTTTCATTATTTATTTAGAGGAAGATATTTTTTTAAAGGACTAATTAATAGTTTATATATTTTTTTCATTATTTATTTAGAGGAAGATTTTTTTTAAAGGACTTGGTAGTTCACATTCAAATCTAAGGATAGAATGGGAAAAATAAATAATTCATTTAAGATTCCTAGGAATAAACCAAACATTATCATCTCACATTCCTAGAAATCTTAAAGAGATTTCCAATGAAACCAAACATAGGAATAGCTACATTCCCAGGAATGTGATTCCTAGGAATCACATTCCTAGGAATCTAGATGCCAAGAGTAATGTGGATTCCCCCGTACCAAACGCCACATTAGGGTTTCCTCCGTGGATGTAGGCCGTTTGACTGAACCACGTAAGTATTTTATACTTTATGCTTTACCTAAAGTTTTGATTTTCTAAAAATAAGTTGAGTTAAACTGGCACTAAGAATTTGATTTCGGTTTGGATTTTTTATTTATTTTTATTTTTTTATAAATATTTTTGGCGAATGAGATTGTGTTGAATTGGACTAGGTACGTATTGGCAATAGCAATTTTGTCGACCGTGTACACAGGCGGCCAAGTAATGCGACAAGCATATGAACTTTGCACCGGAAAACTATTGCTTCAACAGCGAAGCTCTACCTTGCTCGACTTTTTTGGAGATCAGGTCGGTCTCGATTCTTTATGAACTTTGATGACACAAGAATCAAAGGTGCCTTGACTAGCAATGTCATTGCCCACTTGCATGTGAGGGTGCCTTTAGAGTACTCCCAACTCCAAGGTACCTTGCATAATTAAACATCATCCTTGGTCTAATAGGAAAGGCAACTGTGTTTGTGTGACTATAACCTCCCCATTTAAAATGAATTTATTATTATTATTATCAGATTAAGAGTCCCTTTAGTTAGGCTTTTTGGGATATTAAAATAACGTTTTTAAAATTCAAAATTCTGTTTTATAACTACAACTTTTTGTAGTTTTTTATAAGCGCTCATTTTAAACTCAAAGACAGTTTTCCAATAGTTTATACAAACGCACTCTAAGGGTCTATTTAGATACTGCTTATTTCTGAAAATTGAAAACTGAAAACACTGTAGCAAAATAATTTATAAATGTGTGAATAGGTCCATAGGACCCAGTTTTAATGAAAATTTTGCTGAATTAGACAATTTGTGGGTCCCGTGAACAATGCATGGGACCCACTAATAGAGACGCAAATGCGCTGAAATTTCATTTCGGCGCAATTCAAACTAACACTAAGTAGTTTAAACTTTAAATTTAAAGGTGTTTTAAAGTGTTACGTGATTTAAAAATTAGATTAAAAAATAATAATTTATTTGTTCAATTGACTCTTTTCATTTTAAGTGAAATAAGAGAATTTTGTTCCCACTCTCCTTGGCACAAATCATCAGATCCATAACATCTCCCTAAAATTAGATTATTTCTATTTCAAATGAAGCCATTTCATGGTTAATGCTAAATATCAAATATAATTTAATTAGCGTTTGTTTATGTTTATCAATATCTTGTTTAAGTTGAACAAAAATGGGGATGGACACCTTCTCAAAACTAGAAATAAAAAAATAAAAAAATCGGGATGGACAAGTTGTAATCGGTTTTCAACTAACATATAATAATTATAATTAAGATGCTTTTTTTTTTTTTTTGAGAAATTATAATTAAGATGCTGACCTAGAGAAAGTCCTTAAAAAAATAAGTACTTGTATTCTAGTAATTAAGATGTTGACCTAGAGAAAGTCCTAAAAAGTAAGTACTTGTATTCTAGTGGTAATATACTATACAGTAAACTTTTTTTGATACATATACAGTAAACTTAAAAGCACAACAAATTCCACAATTGCTTAATTTGATATATATTTTAATTGGTGTACAATAAAAGTAATGTTCCAATAATAAGTAATGTTGTACTAATCACAATCTATCATGTTAACAAATGTGAAATTTGTTGTGTATATTACATTGTTGTTTACTAATATATATTTAGATTATTAAAATTTGGTGAAAAGGATTGTAAACAAATTGTCCATAACCATTTTCTTATGCACAATCATCATAACATGTTATTTTTGTAGTTATGAAAATTTTTGTATCTCTAGATTTATTGAAAGAAAACCATCTAAACTTTTTCATTTTAATAATATTTCAATTGCTTACTCATGCGTCACATGAAAAGTTCAATGAAAAATATGCATATATTAATAAATATTAAAAAAAATGGTTAAATTAGAAAATTAGTAAGATCAAATATCATATATAGTTTAATTAGAGGTTTTTTTTTTTTTTTTTTTTTTTTTTTTAAGAGAAGATTATGTTAAAATAAAAGGAAGAAAATAAAAGATTTAGACAAAGAATGAGAGAGTAGACGCAAGATTTATGTGGTTCAACTTGATAACTTTCGTCACAAAAAAAAAAAAAAAAAAAAAAATTGTGTAGAACAAAAATCCAATATTGGGTACATATACGCACAAAAGTTGATTTGTAAGGAACATTTATTATGCTTGAATTATGCTTGAATCAATGATAATTGATGTGCCTTAATTCTAGGCATGATAACGGCCTAACATGCCATAACTAAATTGTGTATCAATAAAACATAGAAGACAAATATATTAAAACACATGGCCTTTTTGGTATAGACTTTTCATCAATTGGTAAAATCTTTGATGTTTAAATAAGAGATTTGGGATTCGATCTTCACCTATACCTAAAATTGATTGGTGTCTTAGTTTAATGATTAAAAAAAAACATATTAGAGGTAATTTAATTAGACGAAACATAAAACTGATAAAATATTCACTGCATATTATGGCGTACCTGTTGATATCAGCAGCATCTTCGGCACTTCCCTTGACCATTTGTTTGAGAACGCTAGCATACCAGAAATTTACAGATAGACAATTTATAGACTTTTCAGCATCAGCCATCAGCATGGCCTTTTGTTGGCATTCTCAGTGTTGGCATTGTCTGCCATTAGCCATAACTTCAGTATACAAATTATCAACTCAATACTTGCCATAAATGTTAGGGCTTCGGGGGAAGGCTAGCTAAGACCTACTATTATCTGATAAAGTTTAAAGTTTCAACCCCTTTGTAATCAACTTTTTTGTATTTTGAATGAACCAAAATATAATGCATGCATTCTAATAATACTTATCTCATTTACTATTTAATTTATTGATTACATGCATCCACCCTCTTATTGCATGAGAACTTCGTAGCTTTGTCAAAGTTATATGCTATGAGTAGGGGTGTCCAAGCAATCCGTTCACCCGACCAAACCGAGAAACCCGCCCGGACCGACCCGCTCGCCGCCCGATCCGACGACTCTGGCGGTCGGCGGCGGGTCTCAATCCTCCAAACCCGATTCCGGCGGGTCGAGTGGCGGGTTTTCTCCTCTAAAACCACAGCCACCCGACCCGCCCGACCACCACTTCAGATGAAAGCCTCCTCCGTTCAGATCCGTCGACGATTTGCCATCTTTCACTTAGACCGACGACGATTTTGCTCAGATCTACTTAGATCCGACGATTTTTGGCTCAGATCCGGTGATATTTTTCAAAACATCGCTCAGATCGGTGACGTTTAAGCTCAAAAATCGCTTAGATCGGTGACGTTTAAGCTCGGATCGGTGACATTTAAGCTCAGATCGGTAACTTTGGCTTAGATCCAGCGATGTTTAAGCTCTGATTGGTGAGGTTTCGCTCTCCTCCGACCAAATCCGATGACGGTTCGTTCTTCTCCGCTTGTCGCCGCCGTTCATCGGTTTCAACCGAACCGACCGATCGTTTTTTAGAATCCGATCCGACTCGACCCGTGGTGATCGGCGGTCGGTTGCGGGTCTGATTCTCTCCCACCTGACCTGAGCGGGTCGAGTCCGGGTTGGGCACAAACCCGACCCGGCCCGACCCGTGGACACCCCTAGCTATGAGATAAATTATGCATATATTCGATACATGAGATAATTCTCTCATTCTAGGTTGAAAGAATGAACATTGTGGGGCACAAGAATTTAAATAAAGTACTTGTGCCATGTGTCGTATCCATGGCTGAGGAGTCCATTATCATGCTAAGGAGGCCACACGCTCGAACAGTAAAGCCACATTAGTGGCATGTTACCAAAGGAGGTCATACTGTAGGGAAAGAGCCTCGGGGAAGGGATTAGCCCTGACATGACTGAAGGAATGGTGGCTACCGCCACATTGAATGCATCCCACCAACCTTCTTGACTGCATTTATGTAGAGAAAATCCATGAACAGTGCTGCCTCAACACACAAGAGGTATGGGAAGGTGTCTGATGGGACAGGCACACAAGTAGTGGTCTGGACGATCAACAAATGGAGGGCCAAGATCATCTTAAAGGGGCTATATAATGTAAGAGACCCTCTAGGGAGAGGGGATCGGAAAATCTGTAGAGAACACACTGTAGCAACAAGAACAGAAATTGTATCCAAGTCCAAAAGAATTATATACGAGAATATTCTCCTCGAACTTCGCTGAGGAAGGATTTCCTTACTTTAAACCGGTCTTCTTTGCCTTCTTAATACCCTTGATCCATTGTGCGCGTGGCCTGACCCATTGAGGCCTAGCTTTTAAGCCCACTCTCTACAAATTTATTGTGTCGGGCTCTTTGGGCCTGAATCCTTCTATCCTTTGGGCTCAGGGTACTAAAAGCTCGCCCTTACTGATAACAACAACAATAACAACAAAATTTTAGTATTAAATTTTTTTTGGGTTGATTATGGATACTCATTGAAAAAAAATATTATAATAATAAAAATTAACAATAAATACTGCAAAGAGCAAAAAAAAAAAATAAAAAAAAAATACAGCAATAAGGATTTATATAGTTTTATTTGAGAGCAAATATATCACCACAAATAATTAAACATTCTTCCAAAACATAAATTAAATCAAAACAAGACAAAACAAAATATACCTTTATCACTTTTTAAGTCCATTATTTCTACCATGCTTTTACTTGAAACCAAAAAAAAAAAAAATAGTAACTTGTTCCTTTGTATCCGCCGTTGTCTTCTACTGAGAGCTTTGCGTTGCTGTCAATATTCTTTATGGCTTTTAAGCCTTTTTCTTCTACTAAGAACCCTATATTACTTATTTTATTTATGTGGGCCCAAACCTTTTAACTGAGAGTTCACGAGGGCATGCGTGAATATTTTGAAGGAGCGCCCTTGTTAAAAATTTTCAAATGTTAACAGACGTTAACAAGAGTTGGCAGTCCTGTTGAGGTAAGCAACTTATTATGTGGCATGCTCCTATTGGCTGGAAGTACAAGGTCAGCAAGGGACTACACAATAATTTCCCAAATGAAAGATATGTAAACATGCAAAACCACTTCTAAATAAGGCAAGAGCAAATGAGTTAATTCAATAAGTTTAATTAGGGAAGACGTTCAAGATTTAGTGAAGCTTTAACTTTAATTAATATCTGCTTTTTAAAAAACTTAAACATTAACTCCAATTAAAGATCCAATTACTTGTTTGGTACTCATATGTTTAGATACTTACATGTTCACATGATTGTATTGTCATAGGTCCACATGTATTGGATGTTTAGATGCTTAATCGCCTTTTATATGATCATTGTCTCAATCTTGGAACTTTCTAATTCACATTACTCATAGACGAACTTTAGGACTTAGAAGTGTGCAAATATTCACATAAAGCCTATTAGAAAAACCCCATCTGATCACAATCCAACAACAAATAATGAAGGCCAACTATGGCTGGGGGGCTTGGGGTGTCTAACCTATTTCCATCTTGTAGCCTAATTTGGGAATTAGTTTGATTTGTGGACCTTCATAAAGTAATTCATGATTCTTGGACCTAGCTATAACTAGGTGGCGGCTCTCTTGCCTCTTTCTAGCGTTGACTTAACAAATTTTGGGGGCTGAGGGCAAAAACCTTAACCAAAGAATTTTATTATATTTAATTATCAATTAAATAATGCATTTAAGGGCAAACTACATTTTTAGTCCCTATCATATGGACCATTTTTTAATTTGATTCCTAACCTTTCAATTGTGTCAATTTAGTCCCTGACCTTTCAGTATTGTGTCAATTTAGTTCATGTCATTATCTTTTAGATGAAAATTGATGACGTGTCTAATGGCCAAAATAAAAAATTAGCTTCCATTGATGAAACAATAAACTAAAATTTTATTTTAGCCGTTTGCCATATTAGCAATTTTCATCTAAGATATAAGGGCAACTAAATTGACATGACACTGAAAGGTTATGGACCAAATTGAAATATGGTGTATAAGATAGGGAATAAATATGTAATTTACCCAACATTTTATTTAAAAAAAAAATATTTTTCTTGCTTGTAAGATGCAAAATTACGAATTCACTTAAATATATATATATTTTTTTGTGACATAGTTGATTTTAAATATGATTATTAATTTTAATTTTTTTTAAAATAACTTATTTAAGCAAATACAACTATAGCAAGTATTTTTGCCTAAAATATACAAATTAAATAACCAACACAGAATAAAATGAACCGGTTTTATCTTATAACTAAAAAAGAAAAGAAATGAATAGATCAGTGAGGATGGGAAAAGTTTGATGGATTACATTTACAATGCGTTTGGTAAAGGTGTTTCTTTACTGGAGTGTTTGAGTTATGTTACTCAGTTTAGAGTATTAAAACACTGAATTTAGAAAACTCCTCTTACCAGTTTTCAGTTTTCAAACAACGTTGTTCAATGGCAAGTTAGCATGACCCCTTTTGTAAATATGTTGAAAATCATGGGGCCCACTTGATTCAACAACACATAAACTGACATCTCTCTCCTCAAATAAAAAAAATTAAATTGTACTATACTTGTAATTTAAAAAAAAACACACACACACACATACCAAACACACAATTATGTTCTTTACATATTGAAACGAGTTATTTAAAACATAATACCAAACACATTTTTTGCTTTATGAATACTGTAAACATGTGTTTTCTCAACACTTTTTAAATCACAATTTTCACATTATTTTAAATGATGATTATAGAAATTCCCAACCAAAGGGGGCCCTTAGGACTTGCTTGTTTAAGTATTTGAACAACAGTTTTTAGTGTTTAAATATTAAAAACAGTGGGCCAAAAAAAAAAAAACAATGCGTTTGGTAAGAGTGTTTTTTATTGGAGTGTTTGAGTTACGTTGCTCAATTTAAGGTGTTTAAACACTGAATTTAGAAAACTCCTTTTACCAGGTTTCAGTTTTCAAACAACGTTGCTCAATGGCACTATTGTAAATATTTTAAAAACTGTAGGTCCCACTAATTAGACTACATGTCATCACTTTTTTTTAAGAAAATACACACATACCGAACACACAATTATATGTTTTTTCACTTTCAAAAAGATGTTATTAGAAATATAGTATCAAACACATTTTTTGCATTATGAGTACTTTAAATACATGTTTTCATAACTTTTTTTGCATTATGGACCACATTTTAACCACTCAAAACATTGGCTTGCTTTTCAAAAAATATTAGGCCATGTATAAATGTTGATGGACCACATTTATAAATTGGTAAGCTTTTCAACTGGTTTGCTTTGCACGTTGAAGATCATGAGCTTCATAGCATGAATTTTTTCCATACTGGCTCACCCAAAACTTGGTATGCTGTCCCTCTAGAGATTTTGCATTTGCTTTTGAGCAAATCATTCTCTTTGAGGCTTATGTTCCCAAAATTGATCATTTAGGTATGCATTTTTTTTTTTACAGATTATTTAGTAAAGTGTTTTGAGAGTTTACTAATTTTAAAAACTCTAGTATAAAGGAAGGAAAAGTTTGGATACATTTAAAATAGAATTAACAAACTGAGAGAAGTAGTTTACCTGTACATCGATGAGGAAGATAGGGATTTCCTTTTGAATTTCAAAGGGGTTTGTTAAATTGCCCTCAAATTGTTTCTGTTCTACTAGGAATGCATACTTGCAATCTGCAGTAGAGATTTGGTGTAGGACCTCATTGGTAAGTGCTACAAGATCTCGTGCATTGGAACCCATGGTTATGGACCTGAATCCATTAGCATTAGTATGGAACATGTTTTTCTCACAAACATTCATGCACCCACCAATAACTGTACCATTTGGGGACTTCAATGACGCAAACGCAATGCAAACCACAGCAAGAAATATATTTTTGGATTAAGAGAAGACAAAAGGGATTGATGCTAAATCCACACTTATTGTGGGTTTTGTACAATTATCACAAATCCGAATTGAGTTCTTTGAGAAGATGTGATGTAAGGTAGGCAATGATTTATAAACTTTAAATGAAATACCTAATAAAAAAACTGTGCAAAGCATGGGTTAAAAACTAGTTGTTGTTAGTAATGAAAGATAAGTAAGTATGCAAAACCACTTTTAAATAAGGTAAGAGCAAATGAGTTAATTCAATAAGTTTAAGGAGGGAAGACGTTCAAGATTTAACGAAGCTTTAACTTTAATTAATATTTGCTCTTTAAAAAAAAGTTAAACATGAACTCTACTTAGTATTTACATTTTGCACACACAGGCTTTCTGTTACAAACATCTTCTCAGATCAGAAGTGGCGCTATGTCTCTCTTTCAAGATTCTCTTTGGTATGTCTCTTTCTTTCTCTCTCTTTTATTTTTTCCGAGCACCTTGCCCTTCTGTTTGTGGATATTTATACTGACATTTTTTTTTTTCTTTCTTTCTTTCTTTCTTTCAGAGATTGAATGATGACAAATGAGGACTATGAGGATGTATTGTTTTCAGACTATGATGACTTCACTTCTGAATTTAAAAAAAACATTACCGATATTGATATAACACATGTAGGCAAGTGTGAAATTATTTGTGTACCTAGATCTTTGGATTAGAAGAATACTTGTGTTTCAGATACTGTAGAAGTCTTTAAAAAAAAAAAAAAATTTTAACCATAGTTTTCACGTTACTCGATTTAGAGTTTTAAAACACTGAATTTAGAAAACTCCTCTTACCAGTTTTCAGATTTCAAACAACGTTGTTCAATGGCACGTTAGTATGACCCCTTTTGTAAATATGTTGAAAATCATGGGGCCCACTTGATTAGACAACACATAAACTGACTCCTCTCTCCTCAAATAAAAAAAAATTTAATTGTACTATGCTTGTCATTTAAAAACACACGCACACACACACACACACACACACACACACACACACACACACATACATATCAAACACACAATTACGTTCTTCACACATTAAAACGAGTTTTTTAAAAAATGGTACCAAACACATTTTTTGCTTTATAAATACTGTAAACATGTGTTTTCTCAATCCATTTTAAACCATAGTTTTCACATTATTTTAAACGATGATACTATAAATCTCCAACCAAACGGGCCCTTAGGTCTTGTTTGGTTAGGGTGTTTGAACAATAGTTTTTAGTATTTAAACATCGAAAACTGTGAACCAAAAAAAAAAAAAAAAAACCTTTTGTAAGAGTGTTTTTTACTGGAGTGTTTAAGTTACATTGCTCAATTTAGGGTGTTTAAACACTTAATTTAGAAAACTCCTCTTACCAGTTTTTAATGTTCAAATAACGTTGCTCAATGGCACTATTGTAAATATTTTAAAAATTGTAGGCCCCACTAATTAGACTACATGTCATCACTTTTTTTTAAAAAAATACACACTTAACAAACACACATTTATATGTTTTTTTATAAGAAATATAGTACTAAACACATTTTTTGCATTATGAGTATTTTAAACACATGTTTTCACAACTTTTTTTTTTTTGCATTATGGGCCACATTTTAACCACTTAAAACATTGGCGTACTTTTCAAAAAATATTAGGCCATGTATAAATGTTGACAGACCACATTTATAAATTGGTAAGCTTTTCAACCGGTTTGCATTGCACGTCGATGATCATGAGCTGCATAGCATGAATATTCTCCATACTAGCTCACCATAAACTTGGTATGCTGTCCCTCTAGAGATTTTGCATTTGCTTTTGAGCAAATCATTCTCTCTAAGGCTTATATTCCCAAAATTGATCATTTAGATATGCACTTTTTTATTTATTGATTATTTAGTAAAGTGTTTTGAGTGTATACTAATTTTAAAAACTCTAGTATAAAGGAAGAAAAAGTTTGTATACTTTTAAAATAGAATTATCAGACTGAGAGAAGTAGTTTACCTGTACATCGATGAAGAAGATAAGGATTTCCTTTCGAATTTCAAAGGGGTTTGCTAAATTGCCCTCGAATTGTTTCTGTTCTACTAGGAATGCATATTTACAATCTGTAGTAGAGATTTGGTATAGGGCCTCATTGGTAAGTGCTACAAGATCTCGTGCATTGGAACCCATGGTTATGGACCTGAATCCATTAGCATTAGTATGGAACATGTTTTTCTCACAAACATACATGCACCCTCCAATAACTGTACCATTTGGGGATTTCAATGACGTAAAAGCAATGCAAACCATAGCAAGGAATATGATTCTAGATTGAGAGAAGACAAAAGGGATTGATGCTAAATCCACACTTACTGTGGTCTTTATAAAATTAGCACAAATCTGAATTGAGTTCTTTGAGAAGATGTGATGTAAGGTAGGTAATGATTTATAAACTTTAAACGAAATACCTAATAAAAAAAACCGTGCGAAACATGGGTTAAAAACTAGTTGTTGTTAATAATGAAAGATAAGTAAACATGCAAAACCACTTCTAAATAAGGCAAGAGCAAATGAGTTAATTCAATAAGTTTAAGGAGGGAAGACGTTCAAGATTTAATGAAGCTTTAACTTTAATTAATATTTTCTCTTTAAAAAAAGTTAAACATGAACTCTAATTAGTATTTCCATTTTGCACACACAGGCTCTCTGTTACAAACGTCTACTCAGATCAGAAGTGGCGCTAGGTCTCTCTTTCAAGATTCTCTTTGGTATGTCTCTTTCTTTCTCTCTTTTATTTTTTCCGAGCTCCTTGCCCCTCTGTTTGTGGATATTTATATTGACCTTTTTTTTCTTCTTTTCTTTTCTTTTTCTTTCAAAGATTGAATGATGGCAAATGAGGACGGTGAGGATGTATTGTTTTCAGACTACAATGACTTCACTTCTGAATATAAAAAAAACATTACCGATACTGATATAACACATGTAGGCAAGTGTGAAATTATTAATAGAGGAGACCTTAATTTTGTATTAAAAGCTAGTAATAAATCATTTTTAAAAATCATCATAATTATCAAATTTTATATTAATTAAAATATAAAAAATAAAAAACCAAAAAAGTTATTATTATTATTTTTGGGTACATTGAGCCGTAACTTGTCACCCTTCAATTAAAGGCGGTTGTATTTTTACCCGACCTCTATTGCAAGCGTGTTCTTAGATCAGAAGCGGCGCTAGGTTTCTTTCTCTGTCAAGAATCTCTTTGGTTTGGTATGTCTCTCTCTCTCTCTGGCACTTGTCCTCTAATTAGGGATTTGATCCACCGTTATTCTATTTTTTGTCTTCAATATCTCAATTTCCCTCTTTGTGCTTCTGTATGGATTGGATTTCCTGCTTGCTTGCTTGCTAGGGTTTGAAAAATTGGGGTTTTCTTTTTGTGTGCACAATACAATTGGTTTGTGGATCCTATGTGGGTTTGGTATCTCTCTACTGTCCCAAATACGAATAAAAAAAATGATTTGTACATGTGGTTAGTATCAAAACATGGATGATTCAATGTATGTATGTTACCGAGCTCCTTGCCCCTCCCCTCTGTTTGTGGATGTTTTTAATGACCCTTTTTTTTCAGGAATTTTTTTTCTAAATAACAATAAATATTAAAAAATTTAGTTATTTGTCACGTTTCAAAACAATTTTGAAAAGTAGCATCTCGAGTGTCTAAAACTCGAGTTCCAAGATAAAACTCGAGTTTTTAAGTCTCGATTTGTAAGTGGATTAGTTGAAAATGGGAAAAAAATCAAGCCAAAAATCGAGTTTTAAAGACTCGATTTCCATAAATTGAATAAAAACGCCGCTATAGATATATAAAACGTCACTATAGGGCTTAAAAACGCCACTATAGGTCTCCCTAAACTTGTACTTACAAAATTTTTTTTGCAGGAAAACGCCGCTATAGGGCTTTAAAATGTCACTGTAAGGCTTAAAAACGCCACTATAGGTGAAATTTTTTTGCATGAAACTCGAGTTTTAAAGACTCGAGATCTATGTGACATTTTCACACTCACCTCACGAGTCTCTTGGACTCGAGTTCTAATATGGATCTCGAGTTTCTAAAACTCGAGATGCTACTTTCCTATATTGTTTCAAACGTTGCCTAACTAACTATATACAATTCTTTTGCACTGCTATTTTGCACATTACCTCTTTTTTTCAGAGATTGAATGATGGCAAATGAGGACTATGAGAAAGTATTGTTTTCAGACTACGATGACTTCATTTCTAAATATGAAGATGAAGATGAAGATGGCGAACCTGATATTGGTCCCGGGTTTGAGTGGAGTTCTGATCCCCTCCTCAAAGTCAAACTCTCTCACCCTTCTAAAATTCCTCGCCCTAGCCCTACCCCTACCCCTATCCCTACCCCTCCCCCTACCATCGACTCCAACCTTCAGCCTCAGCCTCAGCCTCAGATCATAGAGCTAGACCCATTCCATGTGCCAAAATGGTTATCAGAAACAGAGGTATGAGCAATGTGTGGGTCTTTTCTTTTTTATTTGGAAAAGAAGAATAGAAGGCTTTTTAAAAAAAAAAAAAATTAAACTTGCTTGTTCCTCAGATTTCTGAGGAGCAACGATATGAATATTCTGTCTATGGAGAGATGCTGTTAGACCGCTATAACCAAGTTAAGGTTTGTTTCTTCTTATCTCCATCTTTCTCTCTATCTGTCTATCTGTCTATATACTTATTAATATTCAATTTGAACAAATTGGTTGGTGTAGGGCACGGATTTTGAATTTGTGAGACTTGTGAAGAGGAAACTATTTTTCGCCTCTGGTGTAAGTTTTAAAATTCAATTTGAGGCCAAGCCCAGAGCTGCTGCTGAGTACACCCTGAAAACCTTTGAAGGTTTCGTGTTCAAGGATTTTGTCTATCATAAAGTGTGGCCCCAGAGTTGTCGACTAGTAAGCCCTAATCGTGACTCTGTGTATGATGAAGAATATCGCCGTCCCAATGATGAAGAATATCGCCGTCCCATGTGCACTTATGAATGGTAAGCGACTTTGGTCCTCCGAGTTCGCACGTATGAAGTGCTTGATGGTTGGGTGGTGATCGTAATTGATTGTATTAACTTTCTGTTTTTTGGTTTGAATGACCTGCAACCAATATTGCAAATTTTGTATAATCAAAATTATTAGCGACTCTCTCTTGCATATATTCTTCTAATTTATCTGATTATTCGGTGTACATCTAATTTTTAGGGGATAAATTCGTTGTGTTTTTTCTTTGGGTGATCTTAATTTTTAGCTTTGTTGTTTGTTACTACCTCTATGCCATGTTTGTTGTTGCGGTAGGGTTTATGGGTTTCTCCCATGACTTGTAGAGAAAAAGGTCTCTATTGAAAGTCTTGTCATATAGAAATTGAGATTGATTGAGATATATCGGTCATGTAGGAAATCTGCTATGTCTTTTCCATGGCTTAAAATTTGTGCTCAGTTTTTTGCACTTTTCTTTGGCAAAAAGCATTTTTTGAAACCCAAAAAATAATATTTGCGTTTTGTAAGGTTATAAACGCAGCTTTTTAGCTGCGTTCTGAAATGTGAAGGCCTTGCACGTTTTGGCACCGCAGCTTTGAGCTACAGTTGCAAAACGCACAAATGCGTTTTCTCAAAACAAAAATATTATTGTTGGTGGATTTCTCTTTTTCCTAAATTGCCCATGGTTTTTTGCCGAGATCTCGCAATTTATCATTTTTGATCTTTCTCACTCTCTCCCCTTTGATGAAGTAATAGTTTAGAGGTGTTGAAACTTTTTTAACCGAGAGGTGTTGAAACTTGAAAGAAGACAAAGTGAAGAAGTGTGTGGAGGAAAATAGAGATAATGGAGAAATAAAGAAGACAAAAGGTGAAGAAAATGTGGCTGAGAAAAAAACGGAAAAAAGAAAAGAAAAGAAAAACAGAAAAAGAAAAGGTTTTGTGTTGGTTTTGGTTATACGTGTGGTGTGGGGCAAGGGCATGAACATTTTTTTTTTTTTTTTTTTTTTAAGTAAGCTTATGAAAAAGAAAAAAAAAATTATATTCGAGTAATGTTATCCTTAAAATATATTTACAACAAACTTTAGTTAACAATATTTTTATAACAAATTTTAGTTAACAATAAATTATTATTGTTGTTATTATTATTGTTAAGTCGTCTTTTTTTTAGTAAGTATTATTAAGTAGTTGATCTAAGTATGAAATAAACTCCCTTATATATATACATTGTCGTTTTTGGTAATTTATAATTCAAAATGTCATTTTTATAAATGCTAGCCAAACACTCAACTTTTTCAAAAAGCAAATTATAACAGTTTTTACCAAATACTCAGCTTTTTAAAAAATCTCAATTTCATACTGCACTTTTTGAAACCCTCACTTTTTCAAGAAGGCCATTTCAAAAAGTTGAACCAAACTCACTCTTTAGCCATCATGATTTACTACAAGGGAGGTAATATATATACATACAAGTCCCACCTGAGTCATCCATGCACGGATTTTTCACTCCTGTTGAAAAAAAAGAAAAAAAAAATTTATTAGTTGTTTTAAGTTTTGATACAGAGCACATGTACATATCTGTTTTTTAATGTTTTTAATTGAGACATTCAGAGTTCAAAACCCCCAACTCCCAACCAACAAATTATAAAACCAACTAAACCAAATGCATATTATTGTCAAATGAATGGCTTTAATTTGATGATTCTCTTTTAGAAAATTCAAAGTCAATAAATAGTGGGCGTTTAATTCATGATCATAATGGACATTGGGTAATGAGTATATCCTTATCAATTGGTCATTTAACTAGTGTTCTAGTGAAGTTTTGCACAATTAGAGATGGTCTTCCACTAGCTCTCTCACTCAAGATCACCCATTTGTTACTTTGGCTTGATGTTTTTTCCCCTTTAATTTAGAATTATGATGGACAAAATTGCCAAATGCCCGTTTCGGGCAAACTAATTAGCATTTTGCCCTTCTTCCCAAACTAAACAGGGAAATGCCTTTCTTTTGAAACTCGACTTTTTCAAAATCGAGTTAAGCCCTATAGTGACATTTTCAAGAACCTATAGTGACGTTTTTAAAGACCTATAGTGGCGTTTTATAACTTGATATTCATGAAATCGAGTTATAGGCAATAAAATTGCCTATAACTCGATTTCATGGATATCAAGTTATAAAACGTCATTATAGGTTTTTAAAATGTCACTATAGGTCCTCAAAAACGTCACTATAGGGTTCCAGAATTTTTTTTTTTTTTTTTTTAACTCGATTTTGAGAAAATCGAGTTTCAAAAGAGGGGCATTTCCCTAATTAGTTTGGGAAGAAGGGCAAAATGCTAATTAGTTTGCCTGAAAAGGGCAGAAGCCCATTTTGTCCGAATTATGATAGAATTGATAGTATGATAGAATTATGATAGAAGGTAAGTGGTACATTTTTTTTTCAATGAAAGAGAAGATTGTATTGCGTCAAATGAAAAGAGTACAAAGCTCAAGTAACAGCACCTAAGAGTACAAAGCTCAAGTAACAGAACCTAATAGCAAAATTGGAACACCAAAACTAACTCATGCAAGGAAAACAATCACTTAAGCCACAATAAGGGGAAGGAATTAAGAACATCTAAAGAAAATCCCCATAAACAACACAAAACTTTGTTTTGGACAGGATTAGTAAAATAGCCATTCCCTTCAATTCTCCTTCTAACTTCCCATTTGATCAAGTGAAGGATATTTTCTTTAGCATAAATTCTCCCTTGATGAAGCACACCATTTCTTTGCTGCCAAATGTGATATACAGCAGACCATAAAGCTAAGCGGAATACATTGGATCTAAGGCTCTTACTTTTGGCATGTCTTTCACCCTAAGCCATGATCTCATCCCAACAAAAGCTAGGGTGCTTCACCAAACACCAATTCATGAGTCCTTCATAGTCTCCTAGAAAAAGAGCAATTAAAGAAGAGGTGCTCTATGTTTTCAATTTACTTCTACTATCTCCATTAAAGCCTCATTTAAGCATTCTTTCCTAGGTTGACAATCTATTCAACATGACCAGCCAACCAATGAAGGCATGCATGCTTGAGTATGGCTTTTGAATACCATATCGATCTCCACCAACTAACCTTATCTTTTTTTCTCTCTAATAGCCTCTAAAGTTTCTATACAAGAGCAAGAACCAGATTTGGAAGGGTTCTAAATTGGTCTTATCTTCCACAGTAAAATCAATTAGGAACAATTTGCTTCAAATCCAATTACCCTCTCGCAACACACTGGACAAAAGAGCATCAGAAGAGTTGGTTGCATCCTACTTCCTATATAAGACACCATCTAGATGCCACCAATCATGCCAAAGATGAATATTCCTACCTGAACCCAACATCAAATCTCTAGTAATCTCCTTGAGCTTCAGGATTTTCCACTACTTGCCTTGGTCCAACCTAATAGTTGCTATCAACTAGTACCACTTACCATATTATTTTGTTAGTATTGTGATACTGTGGCTTTAGAATTTAATTTTAAGGGTTCGCTCTTGATATTTGAAGCTCTTATCTCATAAAATAAGGTATAAACCTAGAAAATAGCACAAACGTCAGAAATCAAGAAAATATCATAAACCCAGTAAATAGCATAAACATCAGAACCCAAAAAATACCCAAAAAACTAAAACAACAACAACAGAGAAAAAAATGCCCATAAAAAAAGAGTGGAACAAGCCATCAAACCCCACAAAATTTAACAATAAAACCCAAACAACTCAACAACAGATATAGTTGGAATTGCAAGTATGAATCAAGGAGACTCACCTGAGATTGAGGCTAGAATAGGTGGGTCTGTTGCCTTGAAGGACCGAGAGGCTTGGAAAGAGAGATGGCAAAACGAACGAAGAAGATGAAGGAGATGAGATGTTTTGATGTTGGAGGGAAAGTAAGAGTTATGTGAAGATTTTGGATGTAGTGTAGGTGTAGCATAAGCACAGCACAATAGGCCATGGATTGGGTTTGGGTCGGGTATACCCGAACCCGAGACTAAACTTCTACCCATGAATCCCAAATCTCAATACCCATTAAGTACTCGTTATCCATACATACCCGGATTTTTACCCATGAATATCCAAATCAGATTTTTTTGGACTTTTTAATAATAATAATAATAATAATAATAATAATAATGTTAAGTTGATTTCATTTCTTTATCTAATTTGATTTCAAGAGAGAGAAGCTAAATAGAAACACAATGATGTTCTCTTATTAATAAGAACAAAGTAAGAGAGAGAGAGAGTTTGTTTTATGAAAAAAAGAAAAGAAAAAACGAGTAAAAGAGTTTGTTGCAGTAAAAAAACTAAAAAGGTGTATACTGCCTCACGTGTCTGGCACACTACTTAATAACTAGAATAGATTATATAAGGCTACAAGTCGTATACAGTAATAAGACTACAAAACACTTGTCGTTTATGCAAACTCAAAATTCTCTTCATTCCTTTTCAAGTCTTTGAGCTTGTACAGGTTTGACACCCTGAGACTTTGTTTGGTTATGGTGTTTGAACAACAGTTTTCAGTGTTTAAACATTGAAAACTGTGAACCCAAAAAAAAAAAAAAAATGCTTTTGGTAAGAGTGTTTTTTACTGGAGTGTTTGAGTTACGTTGCTCAATTTAGGGTGTTTAAACACTGAATTTAGAAAACTCCTCTTACCAGCTTTCAGTTTTCAAACAATGTTGCTCAATGGCACTATTGTAAATATTTTAAAAACTATAGGCCCCACTAATTAGACTACATGTCATCACTTTTTTCACTTTTGAAAAGACGTTATAAGAAATATAGTACCAAACACATTTTTTGCATGATGAGTACTTTAAATACGTGTTTTCACAACTTTTTTTTTTTGCATTATGGACCACATTTTAACCACTTAAAACATTGGCGTGCTTTCAAAAAATATTAGGCCATGTATAAATGTTGATGGACCACATTTATAAATTGGTAAGCTTTTCAACTGGTTTGCATTGCACGTCAAAGATCATGAGCTTCATAGCATGAATATTCTCCATACTGGCTCACTATAAAGTTGGTATGCTGTCCCTCTAGAGATTTTGCATTTGCTTTTGAGCAAATCATTCTCCCTGAGGCTTATGTTCCCAAAATTGATCATTTAGGTATGCATTTTTTTTATTATAGATTATTTAGTAAAGTGTTTTGAGAGTATACTAATTTTAAAAACTCTAGTATAAAGGAAGGAAAAGTTTGGATACATTTAAAATAGAATTAACAAACTGAGAGAAGTAGTTTACCTGTACATCGATGAGGAAGATAGGGATTTCCTTTTGATTTTCAAAGGGGTTCGTTAAATTTCCCTTGAACCGTTTCTGTTCTACTAGGAATGCATATTTGCAATTTGCAGTAGAGATTTGGTATAGGGCCTCATTGGTAAGTGCTACAAGATCTCGTGCATTGGAACCCATGGTTATGGACCCGAATCCATTAGCATTAGTATGGAACATGTTTTTCTCACAAACATACATGCACCCTCCAATAACTGTACCATTTGGGAACTTCAATGACGCAAAAGCAATGCAAACCACAGCAAGGAATATGTTTCTAGATTGAGAGAAGACAAAAGGGATTGATGCTAAATTCACACTTACTATGGTCTTTGATAAATTAGCACAAATCCGAATTGAGTTCTTTGAGAAGATGTGATGTAAGGTAGATAATGATTTATAAACTTTAAAAGAAATACCTAATGAAAAAAACCGTGCGAAGCATGAGTTAAAAACTAGTTGTAGTTAATAATGAAAGATAAGTAAACATGCAATACCACTTCTAAATAAGGCAAGAGCAAATGAGTTAATTCAATAAGTTTAAGGAGGGAAGACGTTCAAGATTTAATGAAGCTTTAACTTTAATTAATATTTGCTCTTTAAAAAAAGTTAAACATGAACTCTACTTAGTATTTACATTTTGCACACACAGGTTCTCTGTTACAAACGTCTTCTCAGATCAGAAGTGGCGCTAGGTCTCTCTTTCAAGATTCTCTTTGGTATGTCTCTTTCTTTCTCTCTCTTTTATTTTTTCCGAGCTCCTTGCCCCTCTGTTTGTGGATATTTATACTGACCTTTTTTTTTTTTTTTTTTTTTTTTTTCAAGATTGAATGATGGCAAATGAGGACTGTGAGGATGTATTGTTTTCAAACTACGATGACTTCACTTCTAAATATAATAAAAAACATTACCGATACTGATATAACACATGTAGGCAAGTGTGAAATTATTAATAGAGGAGACCTTAATTTTGTATTAAAAGCTAGTAATAAATCATTTTTAAAAATCATCATAATTATCAAATCTTATATTAATTAAAATATAAAAAATAAAAAACCAAAAAAGTTATTATTATTATTTTTGGGTACATTGGAATAAAAAAAGCTTAATGACGCCGTTACTTGTCACCCTTCAATTAAAGGCGGTTGTATTTTTACCCGACCTCTATTGCAAGCGTGTTCTTAGATCAGAAGCGGCGCTAGGTTTCTTTCTCTGTCAAGAATCTCTTTGGTTTGGTATGTCTCTCTCTTTCTCTCTGGCACTTGTCCTCTAATTAGGGATTTGATCCACCGTTATTCTATTTTTTGTCTTCAATTTCTCAATTTCCCTCTTTGTGCTTCTGTATGGATTGGTTTGTACATGTGGTTAGTATCAAAACATGGATGATTCAATGTATGTATGTTACCGAGCTCCTTGCCCCTCTGTTTGTGGATGTTTATAATGACCCTTTTTTTTCAGAGATTGAATGATGGCAAATGAGGACTATGAGAAAGTATTATTTTCAGACTACGATGACTTCATTTCTAAATATGAAGATGAAGATGAAGATGGCGAACCTGATATTGGTCCCGGGTTTGAGTGGAGTTCTGATCCCCTCCTCAAAGTCAAACTCTCTCACCCTTCTAAAATTCCTCGCCCTAGCCCTACCCCTATACCTACCCCTCCCCCTACCATCGACTCCAACCTTCAGCCTCAGCCTCAGATCATAGAGCTAGACCCATTCCATGTGCCAAAATGGTTCTCAGAGACAGAGGTATGTGCAATGTGTGGGTCTTTTCTTTTTTATTAGGAAAAGAAGAATAGAAGGCTTTTTTTTTTGTTAATTAAACTTGCTTGATCCTCAGATTTCTGAGGAGGAACGATATGAATGTTCTGTCTATGGAGAGATGCTGTTAGACCGCTACAACCAAGTTAAGGTTTGTTTCTTCTTATCTCCATCTTTCTCTCTATCTGTCTATCTGTCTATATACATATTAATATTCAATTTGAACAAATTGGTTGGTGTAGGGCACTGATTTTGAATTTGTGAGACTTGTGAAGATGAAACTATTTCTCGCCGCTGGTGTAAGTTTTAAAATTCAATTTGAGGCCAAGCCCAGAGCTGCTGCTGAGTACACCCTGAAAACCTTTGAAGGTTTCGTGTTCAAGGATTGTGTCTATCATAAAGTGTGGCCCCAGAGTTGTCGACTAGTAAGCCCTAATCGTGACTCTGTGTATGATGAAGAATATCGCCGTCCCAATGATGAAGAATATCGCCGTCCCATGTGCACTTATGAATGGTAAGCGACTTTGGTCCTCCGAGTTTGCACTTATGAAGTGCTTGATGGTTGGGTGGTGATCGTAATTGATTGTATTAACTTTCTGTTTTTTGGTTTGAATGACCTGCAACCAATATTGCAAATTTTATATAATCAAAATTATTAGCGACTCTCTCTTGCATATATTCCTCTAATTTATCTGATTATTAGGTGTATATCTAATTTTTAGGGGGATAAATTCGTTGGGTTTTTTCTTTGGGTGATCTTAATTTTTAGCGTTGTTGTTTGTTACTACCTCTATGCCATGTTTGTTGCGGTAGGGTTTATGGGTTTCTCCCATGACTTGCTGAGAAAAAGGTCTCTCTTTGAATCAGAAAAAGGTCTGTATTGAAAATCCCACCTGAATCATCCATGCACGGATTTTTCACTCCTGTTTATATATTAAAAAATAAAAAATAAAAAAACAGACTTTTTACTAGTTGTTTTGAGTTTTGATACGGAGCACATGTATGCATCTGTTTTTGAAACTCACAAAAGCTATGCATTTGGGTCACAAATCTCGATCTGCAGTGCAGTAGAGCATAGAAACATAACATACATAATGAGTCCTAGAAATTGAAAGGATCTTATGATCAATCTAGGGATTATTTTGAAACCAATCATTTTGAGTATTTGGAATATCAAACATTGAACAAGTAAAGAAAGATTCAACAATTACATGTACAAGCGGAGTTACTACCAACTGAAAGGTTAAAGTAGTAAGGGAACTATGCTTTACTAGACAGTTAATATAGAAAGGAAGAAATAACCTGCTGCAATAAAACTAAGTTGCGTTCGTCCTTGTAGTATTGAGAATGTGGTGAATCCAACTTCATTAAGTCACTATAAAGTTCAACATCTTCTTTCGAATGGACCGTTCTGTTTGCAATTGGAGACAGCATCGTGTCAAGAGCCATCAAAAATACGAGTTTGCCTCAGATAAACTCAGAATTGGTGTCTCGTTCTTCCTCGGTTTACTTGCATGATCAAAATCCAGATGGTTCTCAGTCTATTATCTCAAGCTCTTTGTCTTGTAGCATCTAGGATCTTAGTTTGATGAGCACGCGTGGATGGGAGTGTGTTTTTGGAGAGAGGTGTGTTTGAAGTCCAGTCACCATGTTTCATAGGAAACTTATAGGTCAAAGCATACAAAAAGAAAAATAACAAGACTAAAATGAAATATGAAAAAGAAATTTTCCTTTAATTTTATTTTACTTTATTGTAAGTGTAATGAAATTAGTCTAGTACAGGGAAGGTACTTCATAAAAGAACTGCTTTTAATTTTTTTTTTTTTAAAGAAAAAAAAATGAATTACACACATTAATTACAGGAACTCACAATTTATACTTCAAACTTTATATATGATACACATACTACTAGTCAGCAATATCAGAAAGGGCTTCTTAGACATCCAGCTCAGTTGTTGGAATAATTTTATAATAAACAAAAAAAAAAAAAAAAAAAAACAGTTATCATACGTATAATTTCTCAAAATAGATACAGAATTACATTCCTGGAAGATAATCCATGTACTCAAATAGTTATATGCAATCTTGATATCCGAGCTAGTGTTTTGTTAAAAAACATATAATAATAATAATAACAACAACAACCAAAAAATAAGAAGAGTGGGGAAGGGAACCCAAAATCCATTTTCATGTGATGAGCATTGAAAAAGAAAACAGTTGAAGGTACGAAAGTAATGTCAAAATACCTGACATAAACTTGAATTTCATTTGAATCAATATCTACAAGTGCTACACTTGCAAATTTGGACACCTCCCGAGCCGATTTAGAAAGCTGCATAGAGAAAAACAAATTGAATTCATTCACTTCATAATATATAGAATAAATAAAAACTCAGAGAGAGAGAGAGAGAGAGAGAGAGAGAGAGAGAGAGAAGTGGCATACAACGTCGTCCAGTTGAAGGCAGACAGTATCAGAAGCATGGCTGAAGATTGCGTCCACCTCTTGTTACTTTGTCAGCACCGTCAATAGGTAACTACTCATTCTTACCACTTTCCGATTTTGAGGCTCGTTTGTTATATTGTCATTTTTTTCAGGCCAAAGATTATTTATAAAAAATTATATTATCATATTTTACTATGTAGAAGAAAAACTTATAAATAAAACAAGTAATATTTCTAGTTTTTTTTTTCCAAACACCCCATTCCAAGGATGTAGAATGCAGAAGGTAATGACATCTCAAATCTAGAGATGTTGTATATAATTAGTAATTAAAACTAAATTGGGATTCCTAACCAAGTTCTCATAGTCTTCTTCTAAAAAAAATGTTCTCATAGTCTAATATTTTACCTATATGCTATATATCAATTATAACCACTGAACATATCCTAATTCTTCCCCAAAAAAGTAAACACTTGTTCCTTACTGCTTTAAGGCGACTACTTGTGGAGCTTGGTGGTAAGAGAATTCACAATGGTTTAGGCAAAATTTTAGAATTATTATAAAATAAGAACCTACTTTTTGTATTTTAGCTAACAACTAATCAAAACGCCCCATGTCCAACTCTCAACTCTAAACTCTATATCATTTAAAACATTCTTTCTTCATTTTATTATTATTTCTTTAAAAGACCCCACTTATGTTTCAGTTCCAAGTCTCAGAACACGGATATCCATATGTATCATATTTTTCATTAATGAAAGGGGATGTTGATCAAAAAATAATTACTGTATAGACCTCACGGTGGCCTTCATGCAGGCAGAATCTTGTGTTTATTTATTTATTTATTTATTGATAAGTAAAGGAAATTTTATTCAAGAACTTAATAATGAGTCACCCGAGTATACAGGAAGTATACAGCCGGGACCAACATAATCAAATACATAAATTACAAGCATCCATCAAATCATAGACCAAAAAAATAGAATGACTTCCTATGATAGACATCCAGTCCGATAGAGTTTTATCTTGTGTTTATTTTCTCAGGCAGAATGAAAGGTATCTCTTTTTTTAATGAATCCAAATAATATTATTGATGATCAAAAGCATAAATGCATAATACAGAGCAAAGAGCCTAAGAAGACTCAAGACAACAGCAGAAAGAGAGTACACTCAAGTCTGCAAAGAGGCATGAAAACCCATTAAAAATCAGCTAACACCAACTCAAGCTAAAGAGAGCACTAGAGAATAGACAGACCAACAGAGCTATATTAGCCCATCATTGAGCAAGATAGAGAAAAATAGCTAGCGTATTATACACCAAATAACAATCATTCACCATTAGAACAAACCCAACAAAGTCAATTTCCCCATCTGAAGGTGAGCCTAATTATAAAATTTCTCACGATAAAATTTAATAGATTTAAAAAAAAAAATCATCCAATGGGAAAAGAGCCAAAGAGAAGAGCCAAATTAGTAATATTTATCTTTATCAAAAAAAAAAAAAATAGTAATATTTATCTTTATAAGTCAAAGTCCACTGGGACTTTATTCGTATCTTCATGAATGACTTGCATAAAACAAAAATGAAGACATGGGTTTGGATGTTTGGTACTTTGGCATCAAATTAAGATGAAAAGTTTTGGAATTTCATACCGTTTGTGGAGAAATTCCCTCGGAAATCTGTCAACAGAGAGAGAAGAAAGCTCTGATTCACTCTTCCCAGGTCTCGCTGAAGCTGCCTTTGCTTTGTGGTGAAGAGAGACTTGCACTGATAGAGAAAGCAAATTCGGGAGGAAGGGAGCATAAGGAAGAAAGAGAGACAGAGAGGGTGCAGAGCTCGGCCCGAGAGAGAGAGAGAAGATTGAAAACAACGTTGATCAATGGCACGTTAGCATGACCCCTTCTGTAAATATGTTGAAAATCATGGAATCCACTTGATTAGACCATACATAAATTAACTTCTCTCTACTCAAATAAAAAAATTTAAATTGTACTATGTTTGTCATTTTTTTTAAAAAAACACACACATACCAAACACACAATTATGTTCTTCACACATTAAAACGAGTTATTTAAAACATGATACCAAACACATTTTTTTTTATTTTATGAATACTGTAAATATGTGTTTTCTCAACACTTTTTAAACCACAGTTTTCACATTATTTTAAACGATGATACTAGAAATTCCCAACCAAAGGGGGCCCTTAGGTCTTGCTTGGTTAGGGTATTTGAACAACAGTTTTTAGTATTTAAACATTGAAAACAGTGGGCCAAAAAAAAAAAAAAAAAAAACAATGCGTTTGGTAAGAGTGTTTTTTACTGGAGTATTTGAGTTACGTTGCTCAATTTAAGGTGTTTAAACACTGAATTTAGAAAACTCCTCTTACCAGGTTTTAGTTTTCATACAACGTTGTTCAATAGCACTGTTATAAATGTTTTAAAAACTGTAGGTCCCACTAATTAGACTACATGTCATCACTTTTTAAAAAAAAATACACACATACCAAACACACAATTATATGTTTTTTCACTTTTGAAAAGATATTATTAGAAATATAGTACCAAACACATTTTTTGCATTATGGACCACATTTTAACCACTCAAAACATTGGCGTGCTTTTCAAAAAATATTAGGCCATGTATAAATGTCGATGGACCACATTTATAAATTGGTAAGCTTTTCAACTGGTTTGCTTTGCACGTCGAAGATCATGAGCTTCATAGCATGAATTTTCTCCATACTGACTCACCATAAACTTGGTATGCTGTCCCTCTAGAGATTTTGCATTTGCTTTTGAGCAAATCATTCTCTCTGAGGCTTATGTTCCCAAAATTGATCATTTAGGTATGCATTTTTTTTTTTATAGATTATTTAGTAAAGTGTTTTGAGAGTTTACTAATTTTAAAAACTCTAGTATAAAGGAAGGAAAAGTTTGGATACATTTAAAATAGAATTAACAAATTGAGAGAAGTAGTTTACCTGTACATTGATGAGGAAGATAGGGATTTCATTTTGAATTTCAAAGGGGTTTGTTAAATTGCCCATGAGCTGTTTATGTTCTACTAGGAATGCATACTTGCAATCTGCAGTAGAGATTTGGTATAGGGCCTCATTGGTAAGTGCTACAAGATCTCGTGCATTGGAACCCATGGTTATGGACCCGAATCCATTAGCATTAGTGTGGAACATGTTTTTCTCACAAACATACATGCACCCTCCAATAAACTGTACCATTTGGGGACTTCAATGACGCAAAAGCAATGCAAACCACAGCAAGGAATATGTTTTTGGATTAAGAGAAGACAAAAGGGATTGATGCTAAATCCACACTTATTGTGGTCTTTGTACAATTAGCACAAATCCGAATTGAGTTCTTTGAGAAGATGTGATATAAGGTAGGTAATGTGATAGGTCAAAAACGTATTGACCCCTTGTGATGAATTAATTGATTAATTAACCAAGTTATTAAATTAATCAAATTAACATGCAAAGCGCGTGGTAGCACAAACAAATCACCAATTAAACTAAGTGCAGTGGAAAATAAATTGACACGGTGATTTGTTTACGAATGAGGAAAACCAATACGGCAAAAGCCCCACCGGGTGATTTTAAGGTCACCACTCCTGAAATTCTACTATTATTAAAATAAGCGGTTACAAGTAAAGTAATCACAGTACCTTATACCAACCTACAGTTGAACCCTTATCCTAATACCCAATTGGACTTGTTCTGTAGTGACAATCTCTCCTTGTAATGCGCGGCTCCCAGT
This sequence comes from Quercus tomentella, assembly GCA_028535165.1. Taxonomy (NCBI): domain Eukaryota; kingdom Viridiplantae; phylum Streptophyta; class Magnoliopsida; order Fagales; family Fagaceae; genus Quercus; species Quercus tomentella. Next base: position 16,204,339 of record JAPQVY010000012.1, read on the forward strand.
ACGTGACTAACCAATTGCGTGGATCCCAGTACGCGATTTCAATCACCAACTAGAGAAGGTTGTTGGCTGCAAAGTTCTTTAGTTCATTCACACGATGAAGATCAAGAAGATGCTTGGTTACAAAACCCTACGGTGCACAAACACAGCAACTTCTTCACAAGAGAGATGAACTAGGGCAAAATTTTGTCTCCAGTCACAATTTGCTTGAACAAACTTTGCTCAATGCTTGTGCAACTTGTGAATACTTTGACGGCCCTTAAAATAATCCTTTTATATGTCTAAGGTTATGAGAAAAGAAGGCCCAAAGACACATTCACGGATTACAAGAAAATCAGATCATAAATTCTTAAATTCTTAAACCTCGACAGATAGCATCTATCGAGATGCTGTCGAGCAGCTGTTGAGCCGCGGGGCTGGAATGGCTTCTTAAGCTCGATAGATGCTAGTTGTCGAGTTTGCTGTCAAGCTTTAATGAACTTGCACTTTTCAGCTTGTTTCTTGGACAGACTTGCATGGCTTTAACACTTGATCTTGAAACAAGGTTTCTTGAAGTATTAAACACATCCTAGATCTATCCAAATACAAGTAAAGTGCGTTTTGTCAAAAGATTAGCCAATTACATAAAATAATGACATATGTTCTTAACAAGTGAAACATGTATGTCCTAACATAATGATTTATAAACTTTAAATGAAATACCTAATAAAAAAAACCGTGCGAAACATGGGTTAAAAACTAGTTGTAGTTTGTAATGAAAGATAAGTAAACATGCAAAACCATTTCTAAATAAGGCAAGAGCAAATGAGTTAATTCGATAAGTTTAAGGAGGGAAGACATTCAAGATTTAATGAAGCTTTAACTTTAATTGATATTTGCTCTTTAAAAAAAGTTAAACATGAACTCTACTTAGTATTTACATTTTGCACACACAGGCTTTCTGTTACAAACATCTTCTCATATCAGAAGTGGCGCTAGGTCTCTCTTTCAAGATTCTCTTTGTTATGTCTCTTTCTTTCTCTCTCTTTTATTTTTTCCGAGCTCCTTGCCCCTCTATTTGTGGATATTTATACTGACCTTTTTTTTTTCTTTTTTTCTTTCAAAGATTGAATGATGACAAATGAGGACTATGAGGATGTATTGTTTTTAGACTACGATGACTTCACTTCTGAATATAAGAAAACATTACCGACACTGATATAACACATGTAGGCAAGTGTGAAATTATTTGAGTACCTAGATCTATGGAATAAAAGAATACATGTGTTTCGAATACGGTTGGAGTCTTTTAAAAAAAAAAAAAAAAAAATTAAACCATAGTTTTCACGTTACTCAATTTAGAGTATTAAAGCACTGAATTTAGAAAACTCCTTTTACCAGTTTTCATTTTTAAACAACGTTGTTCAATGGCACGTTAGCATGACCCCTTTTGTAAATATGTTGAAAATCATGGGGCCCACTTGATTGGACAACACATAAACTGACTTCTATCTCCTCAAATAATAAATAAATAAAAAATCGTACTATGCTTGTCATTTAAAAACACACACACACACACACACACACACACACATACCAAACAAATAATTACGTTCTTCACACATTGTAACGAGTTATTGAAAACATGGTACCGACCACATTTTTTACTTTATGAATACTGTAAACATGTGTTTTCTCAACACATTTTAAACCATAGTTTTCACATTATTTTAAATGACGATACTAGAAATCTCCAACCAAACGGACCCTTAGTTCTTGTTTGGTTAGGGTGTTTGAACAACAGTTTTCAGTGTTTAAACATTGAAAACTGTGAACCCAAAGAAAAAAAAAAAAAAAACAATGTTTTTGGTAAGAGTGTTTTTTACTGGAGTGTTTGAGTTACGTTGCTCAATTTAAGGTGTTTATACACTGAATAAAACTTGTTAAAACAAACAAACATCAATATCATGTCAAAATCATGCAGTGGAAAAAATAAATAAGACAAGATATGATGACCCAGGAAAACCAATGAAACAAACTAGTTTCACAGTAAAAAACCTGGGGGGAAACCTTCCCGAAAAGCAATTCACTATAGTAAAGAGAAGTTTCAGACCTAGTACAAAACCTTTGTTCTTAGGCTCTACAATCCCCGTAGATGAACTTACAGCAGAAACCTTCTACCGCTTCAAAACCTCTGAACTCTACAATATATGAATGCCACCCTTTTTGCACGGATCCCAGTATGTGACTAACCAATGATGCACGGCTCCCAGTACGTGACTAACACACCAACTTGAAGAAGATGTTGGTTGCAAAGTTCTTCACTTCATCAACAATGAAGATCAAGAAGTACTTGGTTACAAAACCCTAAGGCGCAAAGACGCAGTAGCTTCTTTCAGAGAGAATAAGGTATCGGTCACTTTTTGCATGTGTTCTCCTTGTATTCTTTTATGTGACAGCCTCTAAAATAAGCTTTATATATGTCTAGGGTTGTGAGAAAAGAAATCCTACACAAATACATAAGCATGTGCCGAAAATCAGATCTGAAAATCTGAATTCCCATAACCTCGATAGATAGTATTTGTTGAACCTTATTAAACCTTGATAGATAGCTATCTGTCGAGCAGCTGTTGAGCTATCTGTCCACAAGTGTCGAGCTATCTGTCCAGCTTTAGTGAACAGCTTTTCTTCACTTGTTTCTTGGTCCAATCTTCATGGCTTTAATACTAGACTTGGACAACATGTTTTTTGAAGTATTAAACACATCCTAGATCTACCCAATTACAAGTAAAGTGCATTTTGTCAAAGGATTAGCTAATTTCATAAAATGTTGACATATGTTCCTAACATGAATCACATATGTCCTAACAAAAAAAGTGATTGTTTTTGGTTGCAGTGAGTTACTCAAGCAAAAACTCCAATACCCCAACAGTCGAGAAGAAGCCTGATCAAATTGATGGTAAATTGTTTACAATTTCCATTTTCTAATCTCTTTCCGCCATTTTGCTTAATATATTTTCTTAATGCCAAGAAATGACTAAGATAACAATCTATATCTATATTATAAACTATATAATAAAAGTTGGCTCCTAGAAATCATCACGTTGATTTTCTCTCAAGCTTCAAGCGAAAATTCCCCTACCTGTTTTTCAGTGGCTTTGGTTATCTATGGCATAATGTCTCTTAGAAATCATCATGTAGTTTTTAAGTGTTTGGCGTGCTAAATGCTAAAAATTTAGAATTTATATTAACATATTCTTTCTTAATGCAGATTTCATGCTTGATGAGAGCTATCCACTGAGTAGGATCTTCATTCCCACTGGCAATGATTCACATATTGGATTAGATTATGACAATATTTACACAACACTTCTTCTTCTTTTTTCTCCGTTGGAATTGTAGTCTTGGTCTATTGATTTATTTTTAATGATTTATTTTAATATTATTAACAAAAAAGAGTTCAAATCATTATATATAAAGTTACAACCAGCACTTTTGCTTAGAATCAACCACCTATTTCTATTGCATAACTTCAAAACCTTATTAAAAATTTTAAATTTGATTGTGGATTGGATATTTGGCCTGATCACATCACATTTGATATGTTTTACATATTGGGAAGGAGTTTGATTATGATGTGAGTTTTATTTTTCCCTTTCTTTTTTTATTTTAAATTGTATTTTTTTTAGTTTTATTAATTTTTTTAAATATGTTTTTTTGGCGTTTTTGGTGTGTAGGGTAGAAAAAATTGGGTTTCAATTTTTTTTTTTTAAACCTAATTTCTAAATTTTATATACTTTGTAATGATACACAAAATGTTATAAATAAGTTTTATGAAAAAATGAATATTTTAACTAACTTACATTTTGAATTTTTGGGAAAAATTATATTGTTTTCATCTTGATATGACAAAAATTATATATTACATTTGTGATTTTTCCTATAATAAATGAAAATATGATTATAAAATACATTATTATTAATTAAATTGGTCCAATTTTCAAAAGATAAACTTAATGAGATCACCCCAAAAGGATTATCACGCGCAATGAGTAGGGCCGCGACTAGTATATATTTAAAACCGAATGCGTAGTATTTATTGTTGTTATGCTTCTCTTAAGCTACATTAGCAACCACATCATATAATTATTTCTACCACTTATTTCCTCTTTTAAAATTTTCTTCTCCCTATTCGAAAAAAATAAAATAAAATAAATATTCTCCCTATTAGTCCACACCTACTGTTACACTTCCTCCAACATTTCTCCCTCCTTCTTTACCTCTTTATCTCTCCATTACTCTCTACTTTACTGTTACACTTCCTTCATCATTTTCTCTTTCTTATATTTTGACTCTTCTTCTTCCCATTTTATTTTGTATAAATTTGATATCATTTCTTTCATCCAATCCATATTTTTCCCACACAAAAACTGTGAGTACTCTCTCTCTTATTGGATTTTTGTTTTTTCTTATAACTCTAGTTAAGGTTGATGAGATTTTTATTATACTTTTATTTTATAAATATGTGTTTTTGTATTATGGTTTTTTTAATTTTCCATCACAAAGTTTTTTCTCTCCCTTTTATAGCTTCAGTTAAATTTAGGTTTGAGTTAATACTAAGTTTTTTTTTTTTTTTTTTTTGGAAATAGAAATTTGAGTTTATATCAAAACACAATCTACATGATCATGAATTTGAATGTATCTACCAATTGTTTGAGTAATAAATTATTATAAAGTCTATCTTTTATTCCTTTGGTTTCATTTTAATTTTGGTTAAAATAGCATTGTAATTTTGTGATGAGTTTTGATTGTTATGATAATCTCCTTATTCCCTAAGAGATGAGAAATTTGAACAATAAATTTGAAACTTACAAACTTTAGTTGTATATTAGGCAAATATAACACACTACAACAAAAGTCAAAAGAATATGGTTCACCTTAAAAAAATATTAATAAAAAAAAAATGATAGTATTACCAACATTTGGGTGGCCTAGTTGGTAAGATACCATGCCAACAAGTTTCAGGACTTCAGTTCGAGTCTTAACAACTAGTTGTGTATTGGTGCTACTTATATCTCATCTCTATCCCAAACGGTCCAAAGAATAATAAGTGAGTTTCTCATAGACCGGGAGTATGGGGTCTTGTCTGGGAGCGGGTAGGGTGCTACTATAGTCACGCCTAAGTAAGGAAGCCACACTAATCACCCCCTCTACCCATTTTTTGTTTATCAAAAAAAGAAAAGAAAAGAAAAAGATCTATAGTGTTGCTCTAGCTCTTACTAGCTAGTGTTACAAAAGAGAATGAGGAGGCCAATGTTGAATACGCCTCTTTTCTCTTTCCCATTGTACTGATATTGAAAGAATAAAATTTATTATTGTTTCTACTAAATAAACAAAACAGTAAATTTAATTAACTACTAGTAGCTGTAAACAAACAGTGGATTAACAAATGCATATACACATTGATATCAGCCTGCAAAGGGGAAAAAAAACACTAGATTAACCAAAAGGCTGCAAAGAAATATCGAACGTTAATATCACTTGCTCTAATATACACAATCCACAAAATAAAATCACCCAAATTCAATAAGTTCAATTACCAGATTTTGATCAATTTTTTGGGCTAAAGGAAAAGGAGTTTATTCATATGCTCTATCATCAGGGCTTTTTCCTTATCTCCAGTTAGCTTAAAAACACAAAGCAGCACCTATCATGTGCAATTACCAAGTACAATTTCTGCACTTAACACATGCTTCGTGTAAATTGTGTTTGAGTTTGAGTTGGTTTATATATATAAATATATATATATATGTATGTATGTATGTATGTTGGATTTTTTTAGTTTTTCAATTGATTGCTATATGATTTGTTGTTCTTGTTGTCTACTTCATTAATAACTGAAAATATTCGTTGATGCCTATGAACTTGAAGGAAAGAGGGGAGAGAGGAAAAGTTGAAAGTATGAGTTGAAATTTTAGGTACATTAATGAGTGTGTATGAAGTGTTTGTGAAAATGTCCAATGGGCCTTTTGTGTGTGTTTTTGTTAGTTGTTCTTCCTTTTGGACTTGCGTGGTTTAAATTCAGACATGCACATTTAAACTTGGATGTGTGATTGTGTTAACTTAACTCCTGGGGGGAGAATACAATGCATAGAAATGTAATTTGGACTGAAACTTACCATTTCAAACATTGGGCCTCTTTGTTTAGAGATTTCTAGTATTGTTATTTAAGTGTTATATGTAGGTGATATTGATTGAGTGACATAGTTGGACCAGGCTTACCAATATGGTAACTTGTCTTGTAGGGTTGGAATTAAAAATGCAGCAGTCTGCAAGCAACACAATATGAGTTTACCAACTTCACTTACAACTACACCCAATATACAGTTATGTAACATTAATTTACTTATTGGTTTCCATACAGGTAGCAAAGTTTCAAAAGCACTTAATTATCCATCTAAATCCATCTGTATGATTACTAACCTCCAAAAAACTAATTAAGCTTATGTTTGGTAACTATTTTTGTTTCATGCGTTCAAAATTTGTTCTTAAGGATAAAGGTAAAAAAAAAAATTTGTTGTGTTTTCAAAGTCAAGAACTTGTTTGGTTAGTTGGAAAAAGAAAAAATGTTTTCAAAATAAAAATAAAAATTTGTGAAGTTACACTTATATCAGATGGGTTTAGGTCCCAACAAGATCAATATAATGGGCTCATTCGGTTTAATCCCAACAAGATCAACATCATTAGGTGCCTATCAAACGTCCATCATGTCGGCTGGTAAAATTTTTTCTTTCTTTTGAATAAGATCTGAGGAGTGAGGAGTGAGGAGGAGGGTGGATTGGATCTATGAGATAAATTAGAATGAGGAATTCGCGTTGCTAATTTGCTTCATTCTGTGGGAGCAATGGATACTTATGCTACTAGTGAGCAAAGATGGTCTGTCGTCCGCTTTTCTAAGATCATCAAATGGTTGAGTTTCACACAATGGAATGCAGAGAAACAACTTTCCTATCATGTGCGAGAGAGAGAGAGGAAAAAATTGATGAAATTTTGTGTTTTGCTACCAATGGGGATTGGACTTGGGCACGGGTTCATTAATTGAGGGTTTTCACATTGTTTTCTTCAGGTTTTCATGGGCAAAAATTTGATGAATAGTATATTTTTAGGAAAATTTTAGGTGGATAGTATGAGGGCAAAATCGAGTTTATCAAACTCAAGTTTCAATTAGTTTAGGTTGCATGGCTATCTGACATTGTATAACAAATTAGAACTTGAGTTTGTTAAACTCGATTTTGGGTTGGAACTCGAGTTCCAAAAAGAGTCTACATAACTAAATAACTTTAATCACATGCTATTCTCCTAAAATTTTCCTTAAAATATATTGATTAGCAAATTTCACCATGTTTTCACTGGGGCGTAAGAACTAAAAACTAAAAGCATGCAAAGGCTTAGTTTCAATTTCCTTTGTATTTTGAGAATTGAAAACCATTTTTGTTTTCTATCTATTTTCTTACAAAACAAATTTTTGGATTAGAAAATACTATTCTTAAAAATAGAAAACTAGGAAAAAAACAGTTACAAAACATACCCTAATCTTTCTATAATTTAATCAACCTTTAAAGCAAAGTCTCAATGGGGATTGGTTTAGATGAGGATGTGTAATTTTATATCTACTCAATAAAATATACTTATTTGATTAATTATATGTATACAATTTGTTTGATAAAATTTCAGGATGCTTTTTTTTAAATGTTTATTCTAAAAATCTTAATGCCAAGAAAGTGAACAGGAGGAAGAGAGATAGGAGGATGGTGTTGGTGATAATAGAGTAAGTACCAAAAGATGACATCAACTTAATCAACAATTCAAGCCAGAGTTAAAAAGGAATGAAAGCAATTCTCCAAGTTACATTATATAAATTAAAGTGTGTCTATAGTTGTTTGGAATGAAGAAATAACAATGTATATTTTAAGAGACATTGTTCTTATTAATTTAAATTGTTCTATATATTACTTATTATTCTTTGTAATTTTGCTATGTTTGGATGATGTTCCTAGAACCAAAAAAAAAAAAAAAACTATTTGTTTCTATCCCTTCTATCAAATTTTAACCTTTTCTTTTTCTTTAATATCATATAAGTTTAAAGCTCTTCTTCTTATTGTTTTGGGTCTATGTGCACATGGGCGGCGCTACAGCCAACCCAAGGGGTTTGAACCCCTTGACTTGGCCCAAAAAAAAATTATATATAATTTTTTTGACCCCTAAATAAAAAATTGGAACACCCTAAACCTAAATTTTGTTTGAACCCAGCTGAAATAAGCTTAAATATAATTATTTCAGTGCTACTTTCACAATAATTTTATAATAAAAATTAAGTGGTATGTTGTAATTGGTTTTTATCTAGACTCACAATTGGCATCACTTTTTTACATACCTTTAACAACTTCCCACCTAGATTTTACTATGAAAGTGTTGCATTAGTAGCATTACTGTCAAAATTGCTTCTTTGTTAAACAAAATAAATAATTAAACTTTCTCTCCGGACTATTCCTAGCTCCGACAATATTGATCCCCCCTAGAAAAAAAATTCTAAAGCCGCCACTGTGTGTGCATTAACTCAACATGAAAGTGTTGTGTTGTATTTGAAGTTTTTAGCTCTTCTGCATATGATTAATTTTTCAAGAATGTTTGAGATTTAAAAAATTTCTCTACAATATAAAATAATTGTAAGTAAAACAAGCACAATGAATGATTATAGAAAATTGCGCATATTTATTTAAGTCTTAGGGCTTCAACAAAAAATTATTTAAAAATGTGCGAATAATGAATGATTAAAATCTGTCTAAATCTCAAGGTTTGCATTTCTTAATTTTAAGTTGCATGTTTAAGAATTAATTCAATAAGTTTAATGAGGGAAGACGTTCAAGATTTAATGAAGCTTTAACTTTAATTAATATTTGCTTTAAAAAAAACTTAAACATTAACTCCAGTTAAAGATCCAATTACTTGTTTGGTACTCATATGTTTAGATACTTACATGTTCACATGATTGTATAGTCATAGGTCCACATGTATTGGATGTTTAGATGCTTAATCGCCTTTTACATGATCATTGTCTCGCTCTTGGAACTTTCTAATTCACATTACTCATAGACGAACTTTAGGACTTAGAAGTGTGCACTATTCACATAAAGCCTATTAGATAAACCCCATTAGATAAACCCCATCTGATCACAATCCAACAACAAATAATGAAGGCCAACTAAGGCTGGGGGCTTGAGGTGTCTAACCTCTTCCCATCTTGTAGCCTAATTCGGGACTTAGTCTGATTTGTGGACCTTCATAAAGTAATTCGTGATTCTTGGACCTAGCTATAACTAGGTGGTGGTTCCCTTGCCTCTTTCTAGGGTTGACTTAACAAATTTTGGGGGTTGAGGGCGAAAACCTTAACCAAAGCATTTTATTATATTTAATTATTAATTAAATAATACATTTAAGGGTAAACTACATTTTTAGTCCCTATCATATACACCATTTTTTAATTTGATTCCTAACCTTTCAATTGTATCAATTTGGTCCCTGATCTTTCAGTACCGTGTCAATTTAGTTCCTGCCGTTATTTTTTGAATGAAAATTGATGACGTGTCTAATGGCCAAAATAAAAAATTAGCTTCTGTTGATGTAACAATAAACTAAAATTTTATTTTAGCCGTTTGCCATGTCAGCAATTTTCATCCAAGATATAAGGGCAAGGACTAAATTGACACGACACCGAAAGGTTACGGACTAAATTGAAATATGGTGTATGAGATAGGGACTAAATATGTAATTTACCAAACATTTAATTTAAAAAATATATATATTTTTCTTGCCTTTAAGATGCAAAATTACTAATTCACTTAATATTTTTTTTGTGACATAGTCGATTTTAAATATGATTATTAATTTTAATTTTTTTAAATAACTTATTTAAGCAAATACAACTATAGCAAGTATTTTTGCCTAAAATATTCAAATTAAATAACCTACACTGAATAAAATGAACCAGTTTTATCTTATTATTAAAAAAGAAAAGAAAAGAATAGATCAGTAAGGATGGGAAAAGTTAAAACTAATTTAAAATTTTATTATTTATAAAAACTAATTAAATGTTGATGGATTACATTTACAATGCGTTTGGTAAAGGTGTTTTTTTACTGGAGTGTTTGAGTTATATTACTCAGTTTAGAGTATTAAAATACTGAATTTAAAAAACTCCTCTTACCAGTTTTCAGTTTTGACACAACGTTGTTCAATGGCATGTTAGCATGACCCCTTTTGTAAATATGTTGAAAATCATGGGACCCACTTGATTAGACAACACATAAACTGAATTGTACAATGCTTGTCATTTAAAAAAAAAAACACACACACACACACATACCAAAGATATAATTACGTTCTTCACACATTGTAATGTGTTATTTAAAACATGGTACCGAACACATTTTTTGCTTTATGAATACTGTAAACATGTGTTTTCTCAACACATTTTAAACCGTAGTTTTCACATTATTTTAAACGCGATACTAGAAATCTCTAACCAAACGGGCCTTTAGGTCTTGTTTGGTTAAGGTGTTTGAACAATAGTTTTCAGTGTTTAAACATTGAAAACTATGAACCAAAAAAAAAAAAAAAAACAATGCTTTTGGTAAGAGTGTTTTTTACTAGAGTGTTTGAGTTACGTTGCTCAATTTAGGGTGTTTAAATACTGAATTTAGAAAACTCCTCTTACCAACTTTCAATTTTCAAACAACATTGCTCAATGGCACTATTGTAAATATTTTAAAAACTGTAGGCCCTACTAATTAGATTACATGTCATCACTTTTTCAAAAAAAATGCACACATAACAAACACACATTTATATGTTTTTTCACTTTTGAAAAGACGTTATAAGAAATATAGTACCAAACATATTTTTTGCATTATGAGTACTTTAAATACGTGTTTTCACAACTTTTTTTTGCATTATGGGCCACGTTTTAACCACTTAAAACATTGGCGTGCTTTTCAAAAAATATTAGGCCATGTATAAATGTTGATGGACCACATTTATAAATTGGTAAGCTTTTCAACTGGTTTGCGTTGCACGTCGAAGATCATGAGCTTCATAGCTTGAATATTCTCCATACTGGCTCCCCATAAACTTGGTATGCTGTCCCTCTAGAGATTTTGCATTTGCTTTTGAGTAAATCATTCTCTCTAAGGCTTATGTTCCCAAAATTGATCATTTAGGTATGCATTTTTTTTTTTTATAGATTATTTAGTAAAGTGTTTTGAGAGTATACTAATTTTAAAAACTCTAGTATGAAGGAAGGAAAAGTTTGGATACATTTAAAATAGAATTAACAAAATAAGAGAAGTAGTTTACCTGTACATCGATGAGGAAGATAGGGATTTCCTTTTGAATTTCAAAGGGGTTTGTTAAATTGCCCTCAAACCGTTTCTATTCTACTAGGAATGCATATTTGCAATCTGCAGTAGAGATTTGGTATAGGGCCTCATTGGTAAGTGCTACAAGATCTCGCGCATTGGAACCCATGGTTATGGACCCGAATCCATTAGCATTAGTATGGAACATGTTTTTCTCACAAACATACATGCACCCTCCAATAACTGTACCATTTTGGGACTTCAATGATGCAAAAGCAATGCAAACCACAAGAAGGAATTTGTTTCTAGATTGAGAGAAGACAAAAGGGATTGATGCTAAATCCACACTTACTGTGGTCTTTGTAAAATTAGCACAAATCTGAATTGAGTTGTTTGAGAAGATGTGATGTAAGGTAGGTAATGATTTATAAACTTTAAACCAAATACCTAATAAAAAAAATCGTGCAAAACATGGGTTAAAAACTAGTTGTAGTTAATAACGAAAGATAAGTAAACATGCAAAACCACTTCTAAATAAGGCAAGAGCAAATGAGTTAATTCAATAAGTTTAAGGAGGGAAGATGTTCAAGATTTAATAAAGCTTTAACTTTAATTAATATTTGCTCTTTAAAAAAAGTTAAACATGAACTCTACACAATATTTACATTTTGCACACACAAGCTCTCTGTTACAACGTCTTCTCAAATCAGAAGTGGTGCTAGGTTTCTCTTTCAAGATTCTCTTTGGTATGCCTCTTTCTTTCTCTCTTTTATTTTTTCTGAGCTCCTTGCCCCTTTGTTTGTGGATATTTATACTGACCTTTTTTTTTTTTTTTGGTTTCAAAAATTGAATGATGGCAAATGAGGACTGTGAGGATGTATTGTTTTCAAACTACGATGACTTCACTTTTGAATATTAAAAAAAAAAAATACCGATACTGATATAACACATGTAGCCTGTAGGCAAGTGTGAAATTATTAATAGAGGAGACCTTAATTTTGTATTAAAAGCTAGTAATAAATAATTTTTAAAAATCATCATAATTATCAAATTTTATATTCATTAAAATATATAATAAAAAAAAAAACCAAAAAATGTTATTATTATTATTTTTGGGTACATTGGAATAAAAAAAGCTTAATGGCGCCGTAACTTCTCACCCTTCAATTAAAGGCGGTTGTTTTTTACCCGACCTCAATTGGGCTCCGGCCCGTTTCAAGCTCTTCTGTAGTTCTATTTGGTATATTTACATTTTACACACACCACACAAGCTCTCTGGTTTATTTCTCTGTCAAGATCAGAAGCGGCGCTAGGTTTCTTTCTCTGTCAAAAATCTCTCTGGTTTGGTATGTCTCTCTCTCTCTCTCTCTCTCTCAGGCACTTGTCCTCTAATTAGGGATTTGATCCACCGTTATTCTATTTTTTGTCTTCAATTTCTCAACTTCCCTCTTTGTGCTTCTGTATGGATTGGATTTCCTGCTTGCTTGCTTGCTAGGGTTTGAAAAATTGGGGTTTTCTTTTTGTGTACACAATACAATTGGTTTGTGGATTCTATGTGGGTTTGGCTTTGGCTTTGGTATCTCTCTACTGTCCCAAATACGAATAAAAAAACATGATTTGTACATGTGGTTAGTATCAAAACATGGATGATTCAATGTATGTATGTTACCGAGCTCCTTGCCCCTCTCTTTGTGGATGTTTATAATGACCCTTTTTTTTCAGAGATTGAATGATGGCAAATGAGGACTATGAGGATGTATTGTTTTCAGACTACGATGACTTCATTTCTAAATATGAAGATGAAGATGAAGATGGCGAACCTGATATTGGTCCCGGGTTTGAGTGGAGTTCTGATCCCCTCCTCAAAGTCAAACTCTCTCACCCTTCTAAAATTCCTCGCCCTAGCCCTACCCCTATACCTACCCCTCCCCCTACCATCGACTCCAACCTTCAGCCTCAGCCTCAGATCATAGAGCTAGACCCATTCCATGTGCCAAAATGGTTCTCAGAGACAGAGGTATGTGCAATGTGTGGGTCTTTTCTTTTTTATTAGGAAAAGAAGAATAGAAGGCTTTTTTTTTTGTTAATTAAACTTGCTTGATCCTCAGATTTCTGAGGAGGAACGATATGAATGTTCTGTCTATGGAGAGATGCTGTTAGACCGCTACAACCAAGTTAAGGTTTGTTTCTTCTTATCTCCATCTTTCTCTCTATCTGTCTATCTGTCTATATACATATTAATATTCAATTTGAACAAATTGGTTGGTGTAGGGCACTGATTTTGAATTTGTGAGACTTGTGAAGATGAAACTATTTCTCGCCGCTGGTGTAAGTTTTAAAATTCAATTTGAGGCCAAGCCCAGAGCTGCTGCTGAGTACACCCTGAAAACCTTTGAAGGTTTCGTGTTCAAGGATTGTGTCTATCATAAAGTGTGGCCCCAGAGTTGTCGACTAGTAAGCCCTAATCGTGACTCTGTGTATGATGAAGAATATCGCCGTCCCAATGATGAAGAATATCGCCGTCCCATGTGCACTTATGAATGGTAAGCGACTTTGGTCCTCCGAGTTTGCACTTATGAAGTGCTTGATGGTTGGGTGGTGATCGTAATTGATTGTATTAACTTTCTGTTTTTTGGTTTGAATGACCTGCAACCAATATTGCAAATTTTGTATAATCAAAATTATTAGCGACTCTCTCTTGCATATATTCTTCTAATTTATCTGATTATTTGGTGTATATCTAATTTTTAGGGGATAAATTCGTTGTGTTTTTTCTTTGGGTGATCTTAATTTTTAGCTTTGTTGTTTGTTACTACCTCTATGCCATGTTTGTTGTTGCGGTAGGGTTTATGGGTTTCTCCCATGACTTGTAGAGAAAAAGGTCTCTATTGAAAGTCTTGTCATATCCAAATTGAGATTGATTGAGATATATCGGTCATGCAGGAAATCTGCTATGTCTTTTCCAAGGCTTAAAATTTGTGCACGTTTTTTTGCACTTTTCTTTGGCAAAAAGCATTTTTTGAAACCTAAAAAATAATATTTGCGTTTTGTAAGGTTTTAAACGCAGCTTTTTAGCTGCGTTCTGAAATATGAAGGCCTTGCACGTTTTGGCACTGCATCTTTGAGCTACAGTTGCAAAACGCACAAATGCGTTTTCTCAAAACAAAAATATTACTGTTGGTGGATTTCTCTTTCTCCTAAATTGCCCATGGTTTTTTGCCGAGATCTCTCAATTTATCATTTTGATCTTTCTCACTCTCTCCCCTTTGATGAAGTAATAGTTTAGAGGTGTTGAAACTTTTTTAACCGAGAGGTGTTGAAACTTGAAAGAAGACAAAGTGAAGAAGTGTGTGGAGGAAAATAGAGATAATGGAGAAATAAAGAATACAAAAGGTGAAGAAAATGTGGTTGAGAAAAAAAAGAAAAAAGAAAAAAGAAAAAAAGAATAAGAAAAGGTTTTGTGTTGGTTTTGGTTATACGTATGGTGTGGGGCAAGGGCGTGAACATTTTTTTTTTTTTTTTTTTAAGTAAGCTTATGAAAAAACAAAAATTATATTAGAGTAATCTTATCCTTAAAATATCTTTACAACAAATTTTAGTTAACAATATTTTTATAACAAATTTTAGTTAACAATAAATTATTATTGTTGTTGTTATTATTATTAAGTCGTCTTTTTGTTTTAGTAAGTATTATTAAGTAGTTGATCTAAGTATGAAATAAATACATTGTTGTTTTTGGTAATTTATAATTCAAAACGCCATTTTTATAAATGCTAACCAAACACTTAACTTTTTCAAAAAAAAATTATAACAGCTTTTACCAAATACTCAGCTTTATAAAAAATCTCAATTTCATACCGCACTTTTTGAAACCCTCACTTTTTCAAAAAAGCCATTTCAAAAGGTTGAACCAAACTCACTCTTTAGCCATCATGATTTACTACAAGGGAGGTAATATATATACATACTAATCCCACCTGTGTCATCCATGCACGGATTTTTCACTCCTGTTGAAAAGAAAGAAAAAAAAATTTATTAGCTGTTTTAAGTTTTGATACAGAGAACATGTACACATTTGATTTTTAATGTTTTTAATTGAGACATTCAGAGTTCAAAACCCCCAACTCCCAACCAACAAATTATAAAACCAACTAAACCAAACACATATTATTGTCAAATGAATGGCTTTAATTTGATGATTCTCTTTTAGAAAATTCAAAGTGAATAGATAGTGGGCGTTTAATTCATGATCATAATGGACATTGGGTAACGAGCATATCCTTATCAATTGGTCATTTAACTAGTGTTCTAGTGAAGTTTTGCACAATTAGAGATGGTCTTCCACTAGCTCTCTCACTCAAGATCACCCATTTGTTACTTTGGCTTGATGTTTTTTCCCCTTTAATTTAGAATTATGATAGAATTATGATAGTAGGTAAGTGGTATATTTTTTTTTCAATGAAAGAGAAGATTGTATTGCGTCAAATGAAAAGAGTACAAAGCTCAAGTAACAGCACCTAAGAGTACAAAGCTCAAGTAACATAACCTAATAGCAAAATTGGAACACCAAAACTAACTCATGCAAGGAAAACAATCACTTAAGCCACAATAAGGGGAAGGAATTAAGAACATCTGAAGAAAATCCCCATAAACAACACAAGACTTTGTTTTGGACAGAATTAGCAAAATAGCCATTCCCTTCAATTCTCCTTCTAACTTCCCATTTGATCAAGTGAAGGATATTTTTTTTTCAACATAAATTCTCCCTTGATGAAGCACACCATTTCTTTGCTGCCAAATGTGATATACAGCAGACCATAAGGCTAAGCGGAATACATTGAATCTAAGGCTCTTACTTTTTGCATGTCTTTCATCCACAGTCATGATCTCATCCCAACAAAAGCTAGGGTGCTTCACCAAACACCAACTCATGAGAGTCCTCCATAATCTCCTAGAAAAAGAGCAATCAAAGAAGAGGTTCTCTATGTTTTCAATTTTACTTCTGCTATCTCCATTAAAGCCTCATTTAAGCATTCTTTCCTAGGTTGAAAATCTATTCAACATGACTAGCCAACCAATGAAGGCATGCTTTGAGTATGGCTCTTGAATACCATATCGATCTCCACCAAGTAACCTTATCTTTTTTCTCTCTAATAGCCTCTAAAGTTTCTACACAAGAGTAAGAACCAAATTTGGAAGGGTTCCAAATTGGTCTTATCTTCCACAGTAAAATTAATAAGTAACAATTTGCTTCAAATCCAATTACCCTCTCGCAACACACTGGACAAAAGAGCATCAGAAGAGCTGGCTGCATCCTACTTCCTACATAAGACACCATCTAGATGCCACCAATCATGCCAAAGATGAATATTCCTACCTGAACCCAACATCAAATCTCTAGTAATCTCCCTGAGCTTCAGGATTTTCCTCTATTGGCCTTAGTCCAACCTTATAGTTGCTATCGACTAGTACCACCTACCATATTATTTTGTTAGTAATGTGATAATGTGGCTTTAGAATTTAGGGCCCGTTTAGTATATAAACTTAAACACATGTTTTCAGTTTTTAAACAACATTACACGTATTTTCACACACTTTTTCACACATACGTATTCCAAAAAAATTGAAAACTGTTATTTAAACACACATACCAAACGGGCCCTTAATTTTAAGGGTTCGGTCTTGATATTTGAAGCTCTTATCTCATAAAATAAGGTATAAACCTAGAAAATAACACAAACATTAGAAACCTATAAAATATCCAAAAAACTAAAACAACAACAACAACAGAGAAAAAATGCCCAAAAAAAAAAGAAAAAAAAAAAAAGAGTGGAACAAGCCATCAAACCCCACAAAATTTAACAATAAAACCCAAACAACTGAACACCAAATATAGTTGGAACTGTGAGTATGAATTAAGGAGACTCACCTAAGATTGAGGCTAGAACAGGTGGGTTTGTTGCCCTGAGGGACCGAAAGGCTTGAAAAGAGAGATGACAGAACGACCGAAGAAGATGATGGAAATGAGATTTTTTAATGTTGGAGGGAAAGTAAGCACAACACAGTAGGCCATGGATTGGGTTTGGGTCGGGTATACCCAAACCTGAGACTAAACTTTTACCCATGAATCCCAAATCTCAATACCCATTAAGTACTCGTTACCCATTCATATTCGAATTTTTACCCATGGATACCAAAATCCAATTTTTTTGGACTTTTTATTAATGATAATAATAATGTTAAGTTGATTTCATTTCTTTATCTAATTTGATTTCGAGAGAGAAGCTAAATAGAAACACAATGATTTTCTCTTATTAATAAGAACAAAGTAAGAGAGAGGGTTTGTTTTATGGAAAAAGAAAAAAGAAAAAAAGAAGAAGTAAGAGAGTTTGTTGCAGTGAAAAAACTAAGCTAAGGTGTATAGTGCCTCACATGTCTGGCACACTACTTACTAACTAGAATAGATTATATAAGGCTACAAGTCGTATAAGTAATAAGACTACAAAACACTTGTCATTTATTGTCTTCATTCCGGTTAAAGTCTTTGAGCTTGTACAGGTTTGATACTTTGAGACTTTGTTTGGTTTTCTCTTTTCACTTCTCTCTTTGCAAAACCAAACCAAATTTTCAATACTCATTTTTAGATTTAACTATAAAAGTGAATTGAATTTTCATTTGCTTGCTCCAAAGTACTCCACACCATAGTTGTCAACATCGTCTATATCGTGTATAAAAAGTTCCGTATTGTAAAGATGCATTATAAGTGCTCATGAATTGTTCGATTCATAGATGCATATAATATGAATTGTATCGTATTGTATGATACATAGACATGTGGTTTAAAATGAGTTTTTTTAGTTAAAATGTGTGGTTTTAATTGATTTAAACAAGTTGTTTGACTTTTTTTAATACAAAATTATTAGAAAACTTAATTGAATCTAATAAAATAACATGATCATGAATTTTTTTCCCTCAATGTGTATTTGATAACTACCTTAATCCTATTTCCATATTTAAATTGCTAGCTATTTATTTATTTTTAAAAATATATATTATTTACACAAATTTGTTTTTATATATTTAATAAAATAGAGAATTAGGAGCTCATGAGATGTAAAAGAATTATCATATACTCATAATAAAATTACAAGTAGCTTTTATACCTTAAATTTGGTTATCTACAATTGATTTGTTTGGTTGATTGATTCCTTGTAGCATATATACTTTAAATTTGGTTTTTTTTACAATTGATTTGTTTGGTTAATAAATTCATTTTCAAGAGAGATTTAGCCTTTTCACCATTTTCAGTTTCAAGAGAGGTTTTGTCAAGCAAAGTTCACATTTTGCATATTTTCAAGTTTTTCTTTCTCTCTCACAAACCGTCATGTACTATACTGTAGGAAGTGATAATGTTACTTTTGATCGTACGAAGATTATGTTAGATTTTCAAATTTCAAAGGATTTCAACCTCTCTCAAACAAAGTTGGATGTTGGATCATTTTTAAAGTTGATTTTTTTTGGAATTTTGCCTCGTAATTACCACTTTTGTTAGATAAAAGTATATAGATTTTCTTTTCATTTCTTTTTATTTTGTTTTATTTGGGTTTCAAAGGGATTTTCAGTTCGAAAATTTATTGTGAGCATGTGTCAAAATGCTTTGCTTAATATGAAATTTAGATTTTGAAGATTTTAAAATAAATCCCAAGACCACATTAGGTCCACAAATGTGGGGATTTTGCTCCCATGCTAACCCAAACCCAATTCTATTTTTGCATTTTTGACGAAAGTGTGATGATGTAATGAATGACGTGTATGAGAATATTTTGATGCATATGAGAGTGTTTAACTACTATGAGAAATTTTTATTGGTATTATGGTACTTTTAAGTCGGTACTCAAGAATCAAGATACCACCTCACTATGGAATGTTTGTGTGTGTAAATATTAAAATTCCTATACTTCACTAAAAAACATTATTTCTTTTGAATATCAACCCTTAAAATTGCTAACCAACCTAGTTACTTTGTAATATATATACAATTATATGTGGCAGCACACCAAAGGTCCAAAAAAATTTTTTTTTTTTTTTGCAAACTTTTCGTAGTTAAGTTTTTTGTGAAGTTCATGTTTTAACTAGTTTTACTTAATGATAAATTTATATGTATTTTTTTTTCATTTTTAATATATTTTTCTAGTCTTAATTGTATTTGGGATAGAAAGTACTCGAGTCTCTTACTAATGTGAAAATTGCATTCTAGGACAACTCGCGACCTCAGCGACCTACACAACCCACAAGTAACATATGGCAGAAAAACTAGATTAGAGTGCGGATTATGCAAGTCGCAACCATTTCGTGACTAGCTAGGTCGCGACGAGGTCGCGAACTGCACGATCGGTGTACTATATTTTTTGATTTTTTTCTATCCCTTGTGATTTTGCCAACTGTGTTCAAGATTATTGGATGGATATATATAACCCACTATTATATGGTCTTTCTATGTAGTACAAATTTCTTTAAAAAAAAAACATAAAATAAAAAAAGTTCAAGAATAAATAGTAAATCTTAGCCTTCTTTATTTTCCAAAAAATAATTTTTTTTGAATATATATATATATATATATATATATATAATGCTTTATTAAATAGTATTTTTAAATAAAGTTAAAATGTACACATATTTTAAAAAAACGCACACAATCACGATTAATTTGTGTGTAAGCCAATGAATTATTGACGTATGTATTTTACTTTTTGAAAAATATGCCTCCACCAAGTGAATTATGTCAAACATGGATTGTGATAAATCTCTTCATATGAAGGACCTATTTTCACAAATAATATCTAAAGTTCAAAACTAAAGAAAATTTGCAATTTGCTGGGTAATGGGAATTGTCTCTCTCTTGGAGGCAACTATTGGGAGACATTGGAAATTCTATTTCCAACATCTAAGTACAGATCTTCTTTTAGCATAGGAATTGGCAGACACATTTTGGGATTTGCTAGCTACTAAACTAGTTTGTATGAGCTTAATTACAACATTCAATTTGGTGGTAAAGATTGGAGTACTATTAGAAAAAAAATATGGTCCATTCATGTGTCATAAGTTGCTTCTTTTATTATTATTATTATTATTCAAAACAAAAATTGAAAAAAATGTTCATTTTGATAGTAAGCAATGTCGCTTTTTGACAAAGCACAAAACACGTCTAGGAATACCTTGTTTTAGTACGTTTTTATTTTTATTTTTTATTGAATGAATAAAATTAGTTGTTTGATCTTAAAAGAAATGATATGAAGCATTATACACACATTGTACGTGATTCTCAACCAATTGGTTAGACACTCAATAGCCACCCCAAAATAGCATTATTCATAGGACCCAACAACCTTCTTCTAGTCTCACATTAGCATTTTAACCATGGCTACATTTATAGCCCAATTTCATATGGAATTTCAAATTCTAATGAAATTACATTTATCTATGTTGTAATTATTTATTACTTCATATTTTTCATTATAATAGATTGCAAAATAATTGTTATCGGGTTATTGCAATGATATCTTTGTTACAATAGGTTATCACTAAAAACTTTTGTTGTAATATATTGGAAAATATAATTAATATCAATTTAGTACTATTTTTTTTTGTTTTAAATTATTGCAACAAAATTTTCTAATGCAGTAATATTAAGTCTTCTATTGCAATAAAAAATTATAATGCCCTCTTTCTCTATGTATGTATATGTAATTGTAAAATAAGGCTTAATTGCAATCTATTGCTATTACTTTTGTTAATTATTATGCAATCTCATGACAATAGGTTATTGTTTCACAACGATTCTTGTAATAGATTACAAATTACTGGTAAAAATAATCGAGTCAATTTGTTGCAATTATATTTTTGTTGTAATTATTTATTGCTTTTTGTTTGTTATTGTAATTGATTAAAAAATAATTGTTATCGGGTTATTGCAATAATATTTTTGTTGCAATAAGCTATCACTTCAAAAATTTTGTTGTAATATATTTTATAATATATGAAAAAATTTGTGTATTGTTCTATGTACTAACTCTAATATGAAAATTTTTTATACATCTAATTTAATTTTTCTGGATGCATTGTTGGTAACTATTACTAGCTTCACAGTGATTCATCCTAATTAAGAAGAGTTCATGATGAGTAAGTTGAATGAGGGGATTTGTTTATGTGCAACAATATGAGTATCTAAAGAGTTCTTAAAATCAAGAATAAACTCTACAAAGATCATTGTGGATTTAGGAGGGATTCAGAAGATGACTTTGTTACACATACAGTAATGCTCACAAGAGATGGTACTACACACGACACTAGAGAAAAGTGTTGGCTTTTTAACAACTGCTGGGGAGTGATGGGGAGATGGGGGATTTAGAAAAATAATACAAGAAAAGACGGCATACAATCCAAGAACCTATTGTAAAGAACTTAATCTACTAATTACTGTAGTTGAGTGTGGACCTATTAAGTTAACGACGGTCAAGAGATGGCAAATAGATATTTTTTGAAGTGTAAGTGGTGGTTATTATTCAAAAATTTTGCTTACTTTAATGATTTGGCTTGACCGAAATTTCATGTTTTGTGTATCTTCAACCGTTTTAGACTTAAAACCTTGTGTTAGAATTAAAACCTTGTGTTAGAATTCCATTCTATCTCCCTTGTGCGTGTTTGTCATTTAAAAAAATAAACTTATTTACAATTATTACAGTTCTCTTTGACACGCAGTATTTTGCCAATTCTAGAACCTCACACAGTAGTTTATTTTAACTCAAAAATCATATACTATATAATAAAATTTGGGTATTAGACGTCTTAAATTGCATCAACATAGTTGTAGTGTAGTCTAATTCTTCTTTTATTTATTTATTTATTTTTTATTACTACACTAAAAAAAAGGGTCTAATGCATCTTAAATTCTATTGTTTAATTACTACACCAAAAGAAAAGGTCTAATGCAATAAGCTATCACTTCAAAAAATTTGTTGTAATATATTTTATAATATATGAAAAAATTTGTGGATTGTTCTTTGTACTAACTCTAATATGAAAAAAATTTATACATCTAATTTCATCTTTCAGGTTGCATTGTTGGTAACTGTTACTAGCTTCACAGTGATTCATCCTAATGAAAAAGAGTTCATGATGAGTAAGTTGAATGAGGGGATTTGTTTATGTGCAACAATATGAGTATCTAAAGAGTTCTTAAAATCAAGAATAAACTCTACAAAGGTTATTGTGGATTTAGGAGGGATTCAGAAGATGACTTTGTTACACATACAGTAATGCTCACAAGAGATGGTACTACACCCGACATTGGAGAAAAGTGTTGGCTTTTTAACAACTGCTGGGGAGTGATGGGGAGATGGTGGATTTAGAAAAATAATATGAGAATAGACGACATACAATCCAAGAACCTATCGTAAAAACTTAATCTACTAATTACTGTAGTTGAGTGTGGACCTATTAAGTTAACGACAATCAAGAGATGGCAAATAAATATTTTTTGAAGTGTAAGTGTTGGTTATTGTGAAAATTTTGTGCATACTTTAATGATTTGGCTTGACCGAAATTTCATGTTTTGTGTATCTTCAACAGTTTTGGACTTAAAACCTTGTGTTAGAATTTCATTCTATCTCCCTTATTCGTATTTGTCATCTAAAAAAATAAACATAATTACAATTATTACAGTTCTCTTTGACACGCAGTATTTTGCCAATTCTAGAACCTCACACCCTAGTTTATTTTAACTCAAAAATCATATACTATATAATAAAATTTGGGTATTAGACGTCTTAAATTGCCTCAACGTAGTTGTAGTGTAGTCTAATTCTTTTTTTCTTTTTTTTATTACTACACTAAAAAAAAGGTCTAATGCATCTTAAATTCTATTGTTTAATAACTACATTAAAAGAAAAGGTCTAATGCAATAAGCTATCACTTCAAAAAATTTGTTGTAATATATTTTATAATATATGAAAAAATTTGTGGATTGTTCTTTGTACTGACTCTAATATGAAAAAAAAATTATACATCTAATTTAATCTTTTAGGATGCATTGTTGGTAACTGTTACTAGCTTCACAGTGATTCATCCTAATGAAGAAGAGTTCATGATGAGTAAGTTGAATGAGGGGATTTGTTTATGTGCAACAATATGAGTATCTAAAGAGTTCTTAAAATCATGAATAATCTCTACAAAGGTTATTGTGGATTTAGGAGGGATTCAGAAGATGACTTTGTTACACATACAGTAATGCTCACAAGAGATGGTACTACACCTGACATTGGAGAAAAGTGTTGGCTTTTTAACAACTACTGGGGAGTGATGGGGAGATGGTGGATTTAGAAAAACAATATGAGAATAGACGACATACAATCCAAGAACCTATCGTAAAGAACTTAATCTACTAATTACTGTAGTTGAGTGTGGACCTATTAAGTTAACGACGATCAAGAGATGGCAAATAAATATTTTTTGAAGTGTAAGTGTTGGTTATTGTGCAAAATTTTTGCATACTTTAATGATTTGGCTTGACCGAAATTTCATGTTTTGTGTATCTTCAACGGTTTTGGACTTAAAACCTTGTGTTAGAATTCCATTCTATCTCCCTTATGCGTGATTGTCATCTAAAAAAATAAACATAATTACAATTATTACAGTTCTCTTTGAGACGCAATATTTTGCCAATTCTAGAACCTCACACACTAGTTTATTTTAAGTCAAAAATCATATCATCTATATATATATATATATATATATATATATATATATATATATATATATATATATAAAACTGAAGCCTCTGAAACTCTCACAATTTTCCACGTCAGCACAATATTTAAATAAAATTATCATTTTATTAATTATTAATTATCTATATATATATATATATATATATATAAATAAAAGATATTATCCACAGTTATTATAGTTGGAACACGCCACTACTGAAATATAAAACCCTAAACCTAGAACAATATGACCAGCTTATTCCGTTCAGTTATCAAGATCTCTCTTAATCTCTTCCGTCCAGTTTCGTTAAAGCTTTTGGTATTTGATTTTTGGTGTACCAACCTCAAGCTAAGGTATCTTTTTAATTTTTTTTTTTTTTTGGTAAACAGGTATCTTTTTAATTGAAAGAGCTGGAAAATTTATTAATGAAGATTGTGGTCAGTATCCTGTATCTCTATACTATTCTTTTCTCACGTTTTTTCAATATTGTGCAATAAGAGTCTTGAACCATCATGTCGTTGTTAATTTAGTGCATTTTTTTGGCATTATATTATCTCAGACTCGTCCATTTAGGGAGAGGACGGTTAGAAAATTTACCTTTTAGCTGTGATTATCTTAATTATGTTTGTTGATATTGCCCTCTTTAAGTGATTGCTCCATCAACAAACAGCTTAAGATGGAAATAGGAACAATCTTCTACTCAACTAATTCCTTCTTTTCCTTTGTGTCTGGTACACCAACAATTCAGTTTTTTATTTTTTTTGGTTTTCAAAAAGGTTAGTTTTCGTAGCACAATTTTGTACCTTTATATTCTAAACACAAAATATTTTTCATATTGTGTTTTTGAAACTTCAAATTATTGTTAAAATAACGGGTGTATATTGTAGGAAAAGTAGAGTTACATTGGAAGATGATGCACAAATTGATAGGAATTCTCCTCTGTATAATCAAATACGGTATTTTGTATACCCTTTGAGCAATATTGCATGCATTGATGTATGATTGAGATTTTTTTTTTTTTTTTTTTTTTTTTTTTTTGGTTCGAAGTAATGCTTGAAATTAAATGCAATTGATATGGCTCCACTATTTGCTATGGCTATCTTCACGAACACTACCATGGATTATTCTTTTGAGGGTAACCAATCTTTCACTTATATTTCTTTGTTGTATAGTCATATATTTGTCTAGACTCTAAATCTTTTAATTTTAATAGCTATAGTCATGGATTATTCTCTCGAGTGTACCTTATCTCTCTCTCTTATATTTATTTGTAGTATATATATATATATATATATATTTTTTTTTTTTCGATAATTTTTAGGCTTTGAATCTTTTGATTTGCTAATTTTTATGGCCTTTTGAAAGTTTAACTTCTAAATTATTGGGTTCATTTTTGTAACATCTTAAACTGGTCTCTTATCTCTTATATTTCTCTATTGTGCAGTCTTTTTTCTTTTTTTTTCAATAATTTCTGGCTCTGAATCATCTTATTATTATTATTATTTATTTTTTTTTTTTACTTTTGGAAGTTTTGACATCGGGTTCTTTTTTTTTTTAATTCTTTTGAGGTAACACGTATTTCTCTATGTTTCTATGTAGAGTAGAGTAGTCACAATCATATATTTTTTGTTTTGTTTCAATAATTTTTTTTTTTATTTTGTTTCAATAATTTCTAAGCTTTGTATATTTAATTTCTTTAATATTTTTAGGTTTTTTGGAAGTTTTAACATTTGAATTTTTGGGTTCATTTTTTGCAATAACTGAACTTGTCAACTATAGCAATGTATTAGTCTTCCAAGGATAATTCCATCTTTCTTTTATATTTTTTGGTAGTGTAGTCATATATTTTTCATTTTGTTTTGATAATTTCAGCTTTGAATTTTGTAATGATATATTATACCTTTATGTAAAGTTTTTGTGTGCATTGTATGAGATAATAATTTCTGGTTCTGAATCATCTTATTATTATCATTTTTTTTTTTGACTTTTGGAAGTTTTGACATCGGGTTCTTTGATTTTCCACTTTTTTTTTTTTTTTTTTAAATTCTTTTGAGGTAACACATATTTCTCTATATTTCTATGTAGAGTAGAGTAGTCACAATCATATATTTTTTGTTCTGTTTCAATAATTTTTTTTATTTTGTTTCAATAATTTCTAAGCTTTGTATATTTAATTTCTTTAATATTTTTAGGTTTTTGGAAGTTTTAACATTTGAATTTTTGGGTTCATTTTTTGCAATAACTAAACCTGTCAACTATAGCAATGTATTAGTCTTCCAAGGATAATTCCATCTTTCTTTTATATTTTTTTGTAGTGTAGTCATATATTTTTCATTTTGTTTTGATAATTTCAGCTCTGAATTTTGTAATGATATATTATACCTTTATGTAAAGTTTTTGTGTGCATTGTATGAGATTAAGAAATATGAATTAAACTTAGTATAACCTAATAGATTTTACATTTTCTCATGTCATGTGTTAGTAATTGAGCTGAATTTGACGTGATCCATAGGCCAAATCATAGGAGCTTATTTATTAAAACTTATTAATTAATATATCATTTGTTTCATAATACATTATACATTTATGCAAAGTTTTTCCGTGCATCGCACGGGTTAGCGACTAGTATACTATATAATAAATTTTGGGTATTAGACATCGTGGTTGCGCCATGTGGCTTCATCATACTACAATTTTTTTTTTAAGATTTTTAGATTTTAAAATGAAATCATTTATTTATTTTTTTTAAAAGTCTGTTGCATCTTAAATTGCATCAACGTAGTTGTAGTGTAGTCTAATTCTTTTATTATTATTATTATTATTACTACACTAAAAAAAAGGACTAGTGCATCTTAAATTCTATTTTTTAGTTACCATTGTGGGGGAGAATCCTTCAAGCAACATGAACAGTTTTTGAGACTTGCTCCCACATCGAAGAAAGATGCACCCCACTCATGCCTTATAAGCCTTAGCTGAAGGCAAGAGTGTACCACTACAACACATGTTTGTCTTTTGTTTAACTTTTACGCTCATATGGGTTTAATCGGCAGAAATTATAATTCTACTCAAATAACCCAAATTTGATGGACAACTCGAGCCAATAAATACATCCATTTGTAGATAAATTTCAAATTCTTAGTATATTAAATCTTCTCTCTCTCTCTCTCTCTCTCTCTCTCTCTCTCTCTCTCTTTTATAAGAAAAAAAAAACTTTAATTGTTACAATTTTTTACCAATACATATCTTTTTCATAACCTACATTGATTAAAAATCTAACTTCCACATAATTGAAAATTCTTTAGTGTGTTCTTATATATTTCTAAGCATTGTTTCTTTTTCTTCTTTTTATGGCTTCTTCTTTCTAGGTTTTTTTTGGGGGGGGACAGAAACACTACTTATTGTTCTAATCAAATTTTTCTCTTCCACATTATCAATAATTCACATTCTCTTATAATTTCTATGTTGATAAGAAATCTAACTCTCTTTTTGTTTTGGTTTGTGTTTTTTTATTAGTTAGGCAATTCAACATTTGTAAAATCCATAGTAGAATGTTTTATCAAACCTACCATCTATATTACAGGTATGTATTTCTTTTTAATTTTTTTTAAGGTTTTTCTTATGAACCATAAATAATTTTAAATCCATGAAATCCATTATAAAATCCTCTATAAATATTCTTATTTATTATTGATGAATTATCAAATTTTGTATTCTCTCCTACTACAAGGGGTTCATCTTTTTTATTTCTAGATTGTATTTGTGTTGTGTTTATATGTGCATTATTAAATTAAATTAATTTTTAGAATAGTAAAATACTAAATTTTTTATGTTACTATTTCTTATTTTTATTTTTGTTGTTAATAATATTATATGTGTATGGAAGAGATTAACTAACATTATGAGCATGTAATATTTTTATTTAAATTTCACTATAATTAATTTTCATTTTGGTTTTTACGAATATCAATATTCATGAAAAAAAAAATCTAAAACATAGCTTGTTATGAATATCAACAATAACATATTCCTTCACAAGGTTGCTATAACCAAGAAATATTAAATCTACATCATGAAGAGGAATCCACACCTCAATATGATTATGCAACTTTGTTTGAACTAATAATTTTTTTAACAATTGTCTATATCCTTTTTATTCCTTAGGACTCACTATGGATAACAACAAAATTTTAGTCTTAAATTTTTTTGGGTTGATTATGGATACTCATTAAAAAAAAATATATATTACTCCCTTTGTTCTAGTTTGTTTGTCCTCTATTCCATTTTGGGATGTCCCAAAATATTGTCCTATTTCAAAAAATAAAAGTCATTAATTTACTAATATTTCTATTATACCCCTACTTTATTTTCAAAACTATTTGAAAAGAAAACTAACAAATATTTAAAAAATCAATCTAATTGGGGCACCTTTTTAGTTGCCTCATTAAAAATAACTCTTTTAAAATAAGCTGATATATTTATTAAAGGGTAGTTTTGTAAACTTATACATTTTTATAAGGTAGACAAGACAATAAATCATGTTCTATTAAAAAGTTTGACTTTTCAAACAGGAAAAATATATTGGGATGGTGGGAGTATAATAATAAAAATTATCAATTAATATTGCAAAGAGCAAAAAATAAAAAATAATAATAATACAGCAATAACGATTTATATAGTTTTATTTGAGGGCAAATATATCACCACAAATAATTAAACATTCTTCCAAAACATAAATTAAATCAAAACAAGACAAAAAAAAATATACCTTTATCACTTTTTAAGTCCATTATTTCTACCATGCTTTTACTTGAAAAAAAAAAAAAAAAAAAAAAAAAGTAACTTGTTCCTTTGTGTCCGCAGTTGTCTTCTACTGAGAGCTTTGTGTTGCTGTCAATATCTTTATGGCTTTTAAGCCTTTGTCTTCTACTGAGAACTCTATATTACTTATTTTATTGATGTGGGCCCAAATCTTTTAACTGAGAGTTCACGAGGGCATGCGTGAATATTTTGAAGGCGCCTTGTTAAAAATTTCCAAACGTTAACAGACGTTAACAAGAGCTGGCAGTCCTGCTGAGGTAAGCAACTTATTATGTGCTGGCATGCTCCTATTGGCTGGGATTACAAGGTCAACCTACTGACATTGTACTCTGGAACTACACAATAATTTTCCGAATGAAAGATATGTAAACATGCAAAAGCACTTCTAAATAAGGCAAGAGCAAATGAGTTAATTCAATAAGTTTAATGAGGGAAGACGTTCAAAATTTAATGAAGCTTTAAATTTAATTAATATTTTCTTTTTAAAAAACTTAAACATTAACTCCAATTAAAGATCCAACTACTTGTTTGGTACTCATATGTTTAGATGCTTACATGTTCACAAGATTGTATAGGTCCACATGTATTGGATGTTTAGATGCTTAATCGCCTTTTACATGATCATTGTCTCACTCTTGGAACTTTCTAATTAACAGTACTCATAGACGAACTTTAGGACTTAGAAGTGTGCACATATTCACATAAAGCCTATTAGATAAACTCCATCTGATCACAATCCAACAACAAATAATGAAGGCCAACTATGGCTGGGGGGCTTGGGGTGTCTAACCTCTTCCCATCTTGTAGCCTAATTTGGGACTTAGTTTGATTTGTGGACCTTCATAAAGTAATTCGTGATTCTTGGACCTAGCTATAACTAGGTGGCGGCTCCCTTGCCTCTTTCCAGGGTTGACTTAACAAATTTTAGGGGCTGGGGGCAAAAACCTTAACCAAAGCATTTTATTATATTTAATTATTAATTAAATAATACATTTAAGGGTAAACTACATATTTAGTCCCTATCATATACACCATTTTTTAAATTGATTCCTAACTTTTCAATTGTGTCAATTTAGTCCCTGACCTTTCAGTATCGTGTCAATTTAGTTCGTGCCGTTATCTTTTGGATGAAAATTGATAACGTGTCTAATGGCCAAAATAAAAAATTAGCTTCCGTTGATGTAACAACAAACTAAAATTTTATTTTAGCCATTTGCCATGTTAGCAATTTTCATCCAAGATATAAGGGCATGGACTAAATTGACACAACACTAAAAGGTTAGGGATCAAATTGAAATATGGTGTATGAGATATGGACTAACTATGTAATTTACCCAACATTTAATTTTTTATTAAAATATTTTTCTTGCCTTTAAGATGAAAAATTACTAAATCACTTAATATTTTTTTGTGACATAGTCGATTTTAAATATGATTATTAATTTTAATTTTTTAAAAATAACTTATTTAAGCAAATACAACTATAGCAAGTATTTTTGCCTAAAATATACAAATTAAATAACCTACACAGAATAAAATGAACCGGTTTTATCTTATAATTAAAAAATAAAGGAAAAGAATAGATTAGTAAGGATGGGAAAAGTTAAAACTAATTTAAAATTTTATTTTTTATAAAAACTAATTAAATGTTGATGGATTACATTTACAATGCGTTTGGTAAAGGTATTTTTTTACTAGAGTGTTTGAGTTATATTACTCAATTTAGAGTATTAAAACACTGAATTTAGAAAACTCTTCTTACCAATTTTTAGTTTCCAAACAACGTTATTCAATGGCACGTTAGCATGACCCCTTTTGTAAATATGTTGAAAATCATGGGGCCCACTTGATTAGACAACACATAAACTAACTTCTCTCTCCTCAAATAAAAAAAATTAAATTGTACTATGCTTGTCATTTTTAAAAAAAAAAAACACACACACATACCAAACACACAATTACATTCTTCACACATTGAGACGAGTTATTTAAAATATGATACCAAACACATTTTTTACTTTATGAATACTGTAAACATGTGTTTTCTCAACACATTTTAAACCACAGTTTTCACATTATTTTAAACGATGATACTAGAAATCCCCAGCCAAAGGGGGCCCTTAGGTCTTGCTTGGTTAAGGTATTTGAACAACAATTTTTAGTTTTTAAACATTGAAAACAGTGGGCCAAAAAAAAAAAAAAAAACAATGCGTTTGGTAAGAGTGTTTTTACTAGAGTGTTTGAGTTACGTTGCTCAATTTAAGGTGTTTAAACATTGAATTTAGAAAACTTATCTTAACAGGTTTCAGTTTTCAAACAACGTTGCTCAATGGCACTGTTATAAATATTTTAAAAACTGTAGATCCCACTAATTAGAGTACATGTCATCACTTTTTTTAAGAAAATATACACATACCAAACACAAAATTATATGTTTTTTCACTTTTGAAAAGATGTTATTAAAAATATAGTACCTAACATATTTTTTGCATTATGAGTACTTTAAATATGTGATTTCATAACATTTTTTGCATTATATATGGACCACATTTTAACCACTCAAAACATTGGCGTGCTTTTCAAAAAATATTAGGTCATGTATAAATGTTGATGGACCACATTTATAAATTGGTAAGCTTTTCAACTGGTTTGCTTTGCACGTTGAAGATTATGAGCTTCATAGCATGAATTTTCTCCATATTGGCTCACCGAAAACTTTGTATGCTGTCCCTCTAGAGATTTTGCATTTGCTTTTGAGCAAATCATTCTCTCTAAGGCTTATGTTCCCAAAATTGATCATTTAGGTATGCATTTTTTTTTTTATAATTATTTAGTAAAGTGTTTTGAGAGTTTACTAATTTTAAAAACTCTAGTATAAAGGAAGGAAAAGTTTGGATACGTTTAAAATAGAATTAACAAACAAGGAGAAGTAGTTTACCTGTACATCGATGAGGAAGATAGGGATTTCCTTTTGAATTTCAAAGGGGTTTGTTAAATTGCCCTCAAACTATTTCTGTTCTACTAGGAATGCATACTTGCAATCTACAGTAGAGATTTGGTATAGGACCTCATTGGTAAGTGCTACAAGATCTCGTGCATTGGAACCTATGGTTATGGACTCGAATCCATTAGCATTAGTATGGAACATGTTTTTCTCACAAACATACATGCACCCTCCAATAACTGTACCATTTGGGGACTTCAATGACGCAAACGCAATGTAAACCACAGCAAGGAATATGTTTCTGGATTGAGAGAAGACAAAATGGATTGATGCTAAATCCACACTTATTATGGTCTTTGTACAATTAGCACAAATCCAAATTGAGTTCTTTGAGAAGATGTGATGTAAGGTAGGTAATGATTTATAAACTTTAAACGAAATACCTAATAAAAAAACTGTGCAAAGCATGGGTTAAAAACTAGTTGTAGTTAGTAATGAAAGATAAGTAAACATGTAAAACCACTTCTAAATAAGGCAAGAGCAAATGAGTTAATTCAATAAGTTTAAGGAGGGAAGACGTTCAAGATTTAATGAAGCTTTAACTTTAATTAATATTTGCTCGTTAAAAAAAGCTAAACATGAACTCTACTTAGTATTTACATTTTGCACACACAAGCTCTCTGTTACAAACATCTTCTTAGATCAGAAGTGGAGCTAGGTCTCTTTTTCAAGATTCTCTTTGGTATTTCTCTTTCTTTCTCTCTTTTTTATTTTTTCCGTGCTTCTTGCCCCTTTGGGGATATTTATACTGACCTTTTTTTTTTTCCAGAGATTGAATGATGACAAATGAGGATGTATTGTTTTTAGACAACGATGACTTCACTTCTTAATATAAAAAAACATTACCGATACTGATATAATACATGTAGGCAAGTGTGAAATTATTTGTGTACCTAGATCTATGGAATAAAAGAATACTTGTGTTTCGGATACAGTTGGAGTCTTTTAAAAAAAAAAAAAAATTTAAACCAAAGTTTTCACGTTACTCAATTTAGAGTATTAAAACACTGAATTTAGAAAACTCCGCTTACTAGTTTTCAGTTTTCAAACAACGTTGTTCAATGGCACGTTAGCATGACCCCTTTTGTAGATATGTTGAAAATCATGGGGCCCACTTGATTAGACAACACATAAACTGACTTCTCTTTCCTCAAATAAAAAAAAAAATAAATTGTACTATGCTTGTCATTTAAAAAAAAAAACACACACACACACACACTCACACACACATACCAAACACACAATTACGTTCTTCACACATTGAAATGAGTTATTTAAAACAAGGTACCAAACACATTTTTTGTTTTATGTATACTGTAAACATGTGTTTTCTCAATACATTTTAAACCATAGTTTTCACATTATTTTAAACGATGATACTAGAGTTTCAAAAAAAAAAAAAAAAACGATGATACTAGAAATCTCCAACCAAACGGGCCATTAGTTCTTGTTTGGTTTGGGTGTTTGAACAACAGTTTTCAGTGTTTAAACATTGAAAACTGTGAATCCAAAAAAAAAAAAAAAAAAAAAAACAATGCTTTAGGTAAGAGTGTTTTTTACTGGAGTGTTTGAGTTACGTTGTTCAATTTAGGGTGTTTAAACACTGAATTTAGAAAACTTCTCTTACCAGCTTTCAGTTTTCAAACAACGTTGCTCAATGGCACTATTGTAAATATTTAAAAAACTGTAGGCCCCACTAATTAGACTACACGTCATCACTTTTTAAAAAAAAAATACACACAACACACATTTATATGTTTTTTCACTTTTGAAAAGACATTATAAGAAATATAGTACCAAACACATTTTTTGCATTATGAGTACTTTAAATACGTGTTTTGATTGAGATATATCGGTCATGTAGGAAATCTGCTATGTCTTTTCCAAGGCTTAAAATTTGTGCCTGTTTGTTTGCACTTTCCTCTAGCAAAAGCCACTTTTTGAAACCCAAAAAATAATATTTGTGTTTGGTAAGGTTTTAAACGTAACTTTTTCTAAAAAGTTGCGTTTTGAAATGTGAAGGCCTTGCACGTTTTGGCATTGCCGCTTTGAGCTACAGTTGCAAAACGCACAAACGTGTTTTCTCAAAACAAAAATATTACCATTGGTGGATTTCTCTTTTTCCTAAATTGCCCATAGTTTTTTTTGCTCCTCTATGCTGCTGTGCTGTGGCATCTTGTCTTCTACAAAGACCACAAAAAGATAGCGTCTAGCCCAGGTTAAATTCAATAATAGATTTCCAAATCCAAACACACAAAAAATCTATAACAAATTCCTAAATCAGCCAAGGAAAAAAAAATTAAAAATCAATCCCTTGCAAATCAAGATTCCTCAAAATGCAAAACAAAAAAACATCGGAATATAGAGAAATCTTCCCTTATGCAGTATCTCTATTTCGTTTGCTCTGCTCTTATTCAATCTTCAGTTAATGACCGACGACCACCTCTCTCTCTCTTTGTTATTCTTCATTTTCTCTGGGTTTGCCGAGATCTCTCAATTTATCATTTTGATCTTTCTCACTCTCTCCCCTTTGATGAAGTAATAGTTTAGAGGTGTAGAAACTTTTTTGACCGAGAGGTGTTGAAACTTGAAAGAACATAAAGTGAAGAAGTGTGTGGAGGAAAATAGAGATAAGGGAGAAATAAAGAAGACAAAAGGTGAAGAAAATGTGGCTGAGAAAAAAAAGAAAAAAAGAAAAAGAAAAGGTGTTGTGTTGGTTTTGGTTATACATGTGGTGTGGGGCAAGGGCATGAACATTTTTTTTTTTAAGTAAGCTTATGAAAAAAAATTATATTAGAGTAATGTTATCTTTAAAATATCTTTACAACAAATTTTAGTTAACAATAAATTATTATTGTTGTTGTTGTTGTTGTTGTTGTTATTATTATTATTATTATTGTAGGGATAAGGGCCAAAAATTGTATATTGGGCCTTGGGCTTTGGCCGAGGACGTTGATTGGTCCAAGGATGAATAAACAATAATGAGGGTGATAAGTTCAAAGTTCCATAAGTAACATGCAAGTAGAAAGGTTAGGAAAGGTGGTTCGAGGAGGAGTGTCTCCTCGGATAAACAAAGCATAGGTCAAACGTATATTCTATTACTCAAAGTGACCTTCTAGGAAGTTTCGCTGAGAGAGATGTGCATCATAAGCGTATTGGAAGAGTGGAAGCTAGGAAATATCTAAGGAAAAGCTGCTGCCACCACATTGAATGCCCTATAGCTAACTTTCTAGCCTCATTTATGTGGAGAAGACCCCTGAACAGTGCTGCCTTACCTACTGCAACTCACAGAAAGCCAAAGAAGGTGTCTGATGGGACAAGCACTCAAGTAGTGGCTCAAATGATCAACAAGAGTAAGATCAAGATAAAGGAAAAGGAACAGGAACTATATAATGTATGTGATCCTCCATGGATTGGGGATCGAAAAAAAAAGGAGAAGAAAGCACTGTAGCAAGCAAAATCGTATTTGTAATTGTTTCCAATTAATATACACTAGAACTTACCTCCTCGGATCGGGCCGAGAGTGAATTTTTTATTTAGGTCAATCCTTCCGATTTTTGTTTGATTATCTTTTAAACCTATTCTATCCGTTGTCCAACTCATTAGGGCCTAATTCTCCAACCCACTCTCTACAAATTTATTGTGTTGGGCTCACTGGACCTATATCCCTTTATATTTTGGGTTTGGGTTTCAAAACGTGTCTCTACAATTGGCGCCATCTGTGGGAAGAATTTGTGTGATAGTGAGTGCAACAGTCAACTATGGTAGGATCAGGTCCCCAACAGCAAGAGTCCACGGGGTCCCAAAGACATGATAACTTCCTTAATCTTGAACATAGGAAAGATCGTGAGGGGAGCGTACATACTACGCATACAAGCAAAAGTTACTCTCGAGTTGGAAGTCACGTCTCTCAAGAGCAACATAACAGAGCCATGCAACTAGAGATTGACTAGTTAAAAAAGAAGTTGTGCGCCATGCACGACGAGAACGAACCCCCTCAAACTCTGAAGTTTCCTCTGAAGGTGAAGAAGAGGGAAGTTATAGGCGAAGGTCAAGAACTCCACCCAGCGAATCTTTTTCCTACCATGAAGAACACCATCACAAACATAGATACAAGAGCCTGCCCCGCAGAGGCCTGGGAAATGATGCTATGAGCAAGGCACTGAACCAGATTTCCAGGTCGCCCTTTACATGCAAGATTGAAGGGGCAATACTTCCTCAGCGGTTCCATCATCCAACGTTCACCATCTACAATGGTCGAACGGACCCTGTGGAGCATGTGAGCCACTTCAATCTGAGAATGACTGTCCATTCCAAAGACGAAGCTTTGATGTGCAAGGTATTCCCGTCCAGTCTGGGACCCGTGGCAATGAGATGGTTCAATGGCCTAAGGGCAAATTCCATAGATTCCTTCAAGAAGCTCACCTGGGCGTTTGGCTCTCATTTTATTACGTGTAGCAGGGTTCCTTGGCCCTTAGATTCCCTACTATCCTTATCTATGCGAGAAGGGGAGACCCTAAAGACATACTTGGACATATATTGGGAGATGTTCAATGAAATAGATGGTGACTTCAACGACGTAGCCATCAATACTTTCAAGGTTCGCCTTCCAGCCGAGCACGGTTTAAGGAAGTGTTTGACTGGCAAACCGATCACCAGTGTGCACCAACTCATGGACTGGATTGATAAGTATAAGAGGGTCGAGGAAGACTAGCAACAGGGGAAAGGAAAGGCTAAGGTTATCCCTCTGGAGAGGAGAGATTTCAGGTCGAACCGATACAACAACAACCGACCTCGAAGGGACTTCGCCGGGCAGTCGGGATCTGCTAGTATTCAGGCGATTAATGCAGTGTTTCGAGAACCGATGTAGTAAGTTCTGGAGAAGATTAAGAATGAGTCGTTCTTCAAATGGCCAAATAAGATGGCAGGAAACCCCATAAGGCGCAACCAAAGCCTTTATTGCCAACATCACCAAGATCAGGGACATACTATAGAAGACTGTAGAAATTTGTGGGACCATTTGGACTAGTTGGTCCGAGAGGGAAAGTTGAAGCAACTTTTGCATCATTCCAGTGTCCAGGGGAGCTAGACAGGTTCAGAACCCCGGAGAGATGCTTCTTCAAGGCCTCCTTTATGCACGATAAATGTCATCTTCACCACTCTAGGGAGGACCGGGTGCTGTCCCTCCAAGGTAATGTCTGTCGCTCGGCTGTCTGTCGAGGACTCAAATTCTGAGCCAAAGAGGGCTAAAGTGAGTATCCAACCGGTGTTAAGCTTTTTGGACGAAGATAAAGTTGAAACCATACAGCCCCATGATGATGCTTTGGTGGTCACGCTTAGGATTGAGGGGTATGACGTGAGAAGGGTAATGGTGGATCAAGGTAGTGGTGTTGAGATTATGTACCCCAACTTGTACAAAGGGCTGAACTTGAGACCCGAAGACCTAACAACCTACAATTCTCCTTTGGTGAGTTTTGATGGGAAGGTTGTTATTCTGAGGGGTCAGATTAGACTACCCGTACAGGCTGGTTCAGAAGTGGTGGAGGTGGACTTCATCGTGGTGGACGCTTATTCCCCCTACACGGCCATTGTGGCTAGGCCCTGGCTTCACGCCCTGGGAGCCATCTCTTCTACTCTACACCAGAAGGTGAAATATTCGGTGGGGGGCCAGATTGAAAAGATTGTTGGGAGTTAATCCACGGCTAGGCAATGCCTGGTGGCTGCCATCTTACATCAACTCGAAGCTGAGTCCTTGGCCTCTGCTGAAAGGGGCTTATAGCAATTAAAAGCTCCAGTGTTGCCTATCAATGGATCAGCCGAGGAGGCCAAATGCAAAGATCTAGAGACGATTGTTGTTGGTGATGATCCGGAGAAGTTCTTTAAGGTCGGAGCTCAACTGCCTTCTCGAGAGAAGGAAGAGCTGATAGAGTTTCATAGGAGTAATATTGATGTGTTTGCATGGAATGCTTACGAAGCCCCAGGCATCGATCTGAGCTTTATCTGCCATCGTTTAAATGTTAATCCATCTGTCACCCCCAAAAAGCAACCACCTCGGCGCTCATCCAAGGATCATTTTGATGCTGTTAGAGACGAGGTGATGAAGCTTAAGCAGGTAGGGGTTATCAAGGAGGTTTTCTACCCTGATTGGTTGGCCAATACTGTGGTGGTGAAGAAGAAGAATGGGAAGTGGCGAGTGTGTGTGGACTTCACAGACCTAAATAAAGCTTGCCCGAAAGATCCATTCCCTATGCCTAGGATAGACCAATTGGTGGATGCAATTGTAAGCCATCCTCAAATGAGCTTCTTAGACGCCTTTCAGGGATACCACTAGATACCACTAGCCCTAGGTGATCAAGAAAAAACAACTTTTGTCACCCCCACAGGAATTACCATTACAAAGTGATGCCCTTTGGCTTGAAAAATGCAGGATCTACCTATCAAAGAATGATGACTAGAATGTTTGAATTGCAGTTAGGCAAGAGTATTGAGGTCTATATAGATGATATGGTGGTGAAGAGTAAGGTGGTGTCCAAGCATGTAGGAGACCTCAGGAAATTTTTTGAAATTCTAAGGAAACACAAGTTACGCCTTAACGCTTCCAAGTGCTCTTTTGGTGTGGGATCAGGCAAGTTTCTGGGCTACATGGTAACTCACCGAGGAATTGAGGTTAACCCCAATCAGATTAAGGCAATTAACAATTTGCAACCACCTCAGAATCTCAAGGAAGTTCAGAAACTAACCGGAATGACTGCTACCTTGAACCGATTTATCTCTTGGTCAGCGCATAAATGCAGACCCTTCTTCCTGTTGATGAATAAATGGAAGGGATTTGAGTGGACTGAGGAGTGTGCTTTGGCCTTAAAGCAGTTTAAGGAATATCTCTTTCGGCCACCTATCATGTCCAGTCTTGAGACGGACGAGGTCCTGTTTACTTATATTGCTGTGGCCCCTCATGTTGTGAGCCTGGTGCTAATACGAGTTGATAACAGCATACAAAGGCCAGTTTATTATTTGAGCAAATCACTACATGAAGTCAAGATCCATTGCCTACCACTAGAGAAGGCCATTTTGTTAGTAGTACATGCTACACATAAACTCCCCCATTACTTATAGGCACACACAGTTGTTATCCTAACTCAGCTCCCGCTTAGAGCTCTACTCCGAAGTGCTGATTACACAGGGAGAATTGCCAAGTGGGGTATAATCCTGGTGGCTTTTGACATCAAATACATGCCTCATACCTCTATTAAGGGCCAGGTCCTCGCAGATTTAGTGGCCAAGTTCGCTGAATCCCCATTCGAGAAAGAGGCGAAAACACAACACATAGATGGAAAATCGGTTGGTACAATCACCCTGTAAGAACCTTTCATCTGGAAGGTATATGTTCATGGCGCAGCGAATCAAAGGGGGTCCAAAGTGGGGCTAGTTTTGGTTTCACCCGAGAAAATCACCATTGAGAAATCATTAAGATTGGGATTCTTGGCCACAAACAACAAGGCTAAGTATGAAGCCCTACTGATGGGAATGGCCATGGTCCAAAGAATGAGTGGAAAGGCAGTAGAGATGTTCTCAGACTCAAGACTATTTGTTGGCCAGGTAAAGGGAGAGTTGGAAGCGAGAGATGAAAGAATGCAAGGTTACTTGAGTCAAGTCAGGCATTTGCAATCAGGGTTTGAATCTTTCAACCTATCACACATCCCTAGAAGTGGAAACACACATGCTGATTCCTTGGCCACGCTTGCAACCTCCTTGGCACGGAGCTTACCTCGAGTCATCCTCGTAGAGGACTTGAGCAAACCCACAGGGGTAAGAAAAGAGGTGGTCCATGTTCACTAAGTCAGAGTAAGGCCTAGCTGGATGGACCCCGTGGTACAATTCTTGAAAGAGGATATCCTGCCTAAGGAGAAATTGAAGGCTGACAAGATACAAAGAAAGGCTTCTCGGTTCTGGTTATCCGAGGACAAAAAATTGTACAAGCGCTCCTTTTCTGGGCCATATCTGCTCTGCATACACCTTGAGGCATCAGAACTACTCTTGAAGGAGTTACATGAAGGAATTTGTGGAAGCCACACAAGAGGCAGATCTTTGTCTCACAGAGCCATCACATAGGGCTATTGGTGGCCAAACATGTAAAAAGAAGCACAAGAATATGTGAAGAAATGTGATCAATCCCAGAGATTCGCACCAAACATGCACCAACCAAAAGGAGTCCTCAATCCCTTATCCAGCCCTTGGCCGTTTACCTAATGGGGCTTAGAAATTGTTGGCCCTTTCCCCAAGGCAACAGGGAATAAGAGATATTTGTTAGTCGGCACAGACTACTTCACTAAGTGGGTTGAAGCTGAGCCCTTGGCAAATATCAGGGATGTGGCCAAGAAATTCGTTTGGAAAAACATTGTCACATGGTTCAAGGTCCCTCATACCCTCATCTCGGAAAATGGCCTTCAGTTTGATAGCGAATCCTTTAGGAGATACTGTTGTGACCTGGGAATTACGAATAGATATTCTACCCTAGCTTATCCCCAAGGGAATGGACAAGCCGAAGCTGTTAACAAGGTCATAGTGAATGGACTCAAGAAAAGGTTGGATGATGCAAAGGGAAGATGGGTGGAAGAGTTGTCACACGTCCTTTGGACATATTGGACTACGCCTTGCAGGTCAACGAGAGAGACGCCATTTTCAATGACATACAGGGCCGAGGCCGTTATTCCTTTGGAGATTAGATTCCCAACACTAAGGACGAGTTTTTTCACTCCGAGCAACAATGACGAGTTATTAGGGAAAAGCCTAGACTTAATTGAGGTGCAAAGAGAAAATGCAATGGTCCAATTGGCATATTACCAATACAAGCTCAAGCAAGGTTATGATGCCAATGTGAAGCTGAGACCACTAGCGCCTGGTGACTTGGTGTTGAGAAAGGTTCTAGGTACTGTAAAGAACTCAGCATGGGGAAAGCTGGGACCCAACTGGGAGGGGTCGTATCGCATCACCTCGGTGGCTGGTATAGGGACATATTTCCTCGAAGACCTAGATGAACATGTAATACCACGCCCTTGGAATGTAAACAACCTGAAAAGGTATTATTATTAATGAAAGTTTCCTTTGTCATATGCTCCTTTATTGTATAAATACATCGTACTTCCCATTATCATCTTTCTAAGAATTAAATAGAATCTTAGACATGCCTGGCTCCTTGGACCACATGCTTTAGGGAAATTAATACTTAATGACATCTTTCTAAGTATTAAACAGAACCTTAGACATGCCTGGCTCCTCGAACCACATACTTTGGGGAAATTAATACTTAATGACATCTTTTTCAGTAATTAAACAGAACCTTAGACATGCCTAGTCCCTCAGACCATATGCTTTGGGGAAATTAACACTCAATGACATCTTTACAAGTGATTAAACAAAACCTTAGACATGCCTAGTCCCTCAGAGCACATGTTTTGGGAAAATTAACACTCAATGGCATCTTTACAGGTGTTAAACAGAACCTTAGTCATGTCTAGTCCCTCGGAC
Source organism: Quercus tomentella (assembly GCA_028535165.1). Lineage (NCBI taxonomy): Eukaryota > Viridiplantae > Streptophyta > Magnoliopsida > Fagales > Fagaceae > Quercus > Quercus tomentella. The sequence continues at coordinate 16,245,841 of JAPQVY010000012.1, forward strand.
CACATACTCTGGAAAAATTAACACTCAATGACATCTTTGTAAGTGTTAAACAGAACCCTAGTCATGACTGGTCCCTCGGATCACATACTTGGGGAAAATTAACACTGTGATATCTATTAGTCTTTTATTAAATGTCAAAACAAATCCAAAATTATATCCAACTCCTCGAATTGATGGCTTTGGGTAAGTTGAAGCCCTTATTTATTTATCTAAGTGATGAGCAGGATGAAGGTTATCTGCCCCTTTTATTTTTTACAAAGTATGCATTTATCTCCATCAGATTCAGCCTCCATTGTAGAAGGTTCAATTCTCAATAAAAATATGTGGTAAACCTCTTTATTGCTAGTACTTGATCAAATTACTTAGATTATTAGCGGTGTATTATTGTTAGTTTTTATTAAAGACAAAGTGACAACAGTTCAATGTTATTTGTGACAATAATAAGCTTCAAAGCACATAAAGTAAAGGAACAAGAGATAAAAAGAAAAACATTTTCATTAAACAGAAGAAGGAATACATTATATACATTGATAGAATGTCATTACCAAAAAAAAAAAAAAAAAACTACAAAAGAAACTACATGAAAATCCTAAGTGCTAAGCCTTGGCCTTTGGAGGAGGAGGGTCTTCTTTTTGGCTCGGCTAAGAGGTAGGAGCGTCCTTGGCCTTAGGATCATCTTCTTTAGTCTTGGCTTTTGCTTCCTTTGCCTTAGCTTCAACTTCCTTGGCCTTGGCAACATTTTTGGCCTCTAAGGGGTGCTTGGTCCCCTTGCCCTTACCTTTGTCCTTGGCCCCATTAGCCCCTTGGCCTTGATCACTAGCTTAGTTGGGTCCTTTCGAAGCCTCAGGGAGGGGGAGAGTAGCTTAGGCAGCAAGGGGCTGCTCTAAAGTCTCTGGAGCAAGGGCAGAGGTAGAGGGGATGGCACCTAGAACTTCACAAATATCCAAGTGATAGTATATACTCCTAGGTTGCCTCCACACTGAGTCTGCAGGGACTCCTGCAACATTAAGGGCCTCATCCCATGTTGCATTGCAGTAATCCCTACACACCTCAGCTAGCTCCTCAGTGAGCCTGGCTTGTGTCTCCTCCACGTCGAGGGCGTAAGATACTTGCCTTTCAGCCTTTGCTGCCTCCTTGGCCAGTTGAGTTGCCTCATTTGCCTTCTGCAACTCTGCCCTCAGATCCAGCACAAGTTGCCTTAAAGTGGCCAGCTCTATCTCGGTCTGATAAACCAACTTGCGCTGGTCCTCAGCCTGAGTCTAGGCATTTTTTAGTCCTGCTTTAGCACTCCTTCTATCCCTCTGCTCGGCAGTCAGCTTGGAGAGCAGCTCCTTGTTCTCCTCCTTCGCAACCCCCAAGGCCTTTTTAGTCTCAAGGCGGAGGTGGACCTCGTTCTTGACATCAAATCGGGCCTCCTTGACCCATTCCTCAACCACAAAGACCTCCTGGGTGGTCTACACAAAAACAATATAGCCACCCCATTTTAAAAAAAAAAAAATAAAATAAAATAAAATAAAAAAACTTACTAGTAATTAATAAATAAAAAGTATGTGGCTGTGAACTTACCATGGCAAGGTCCCTTTTTAGGGACATGAAGAGGTCTTGCTACTTCAGCTTCCTTATAGCGTCCATATCTTTGGGTAAAAGAAGTAGTTGCTCCAAGGCCTCAACTATGTATGCAAAATGACCTCTTTGGAACTTGCTAACAGAGGCGTTCCAAGGGTTGGCAGCCTCATCCACCTCCAACCGAGGAGACCAGGTACGTTGCTGGGTGCGCACCTCGACCAAAGTTTACTCCTCATGGCTATCCACAGAAATGGATCTCTTGTCCTTAAGGTCTCTAGCCACTTTCTATTGTTTTGTGCCCTTCTGAAGGGCCACCTCCCCTTCCTCAAGCTCCTACAATGGCATGCAGTTTGAGGTCAGTAGGGGGTAGAAAGGGATGAGGGGGAAGAGTGGGAGGAACTTGGGACTTGGGAACTTCTTGTGAAGTTGACCCCTTGTTCCTTGTAGCCATGAGGTCTCTTAGGCTTTCATTCCCCCAATTCAGTGCCATATCTTCTTCCTCTTCTTCAGAGGAACCGTCTGGGCAAGCAATCACCAGAGTTGGGGCGTGAACACTTGAGTGCCTGTCAGGCTTGTCCTCAGCGTCCGAGATGTGAACTATCTAAGCCCCTTGAGTTTCCTTTTCCTCAAAATGAAATTTGTCTATCTCGTCCTCAAGTGTAAGACGTGAAGAGGCAGTCTCCTTCCTTGGTGTCGTTGTTGCTGCCTCAGGAAAAACCTGTTGAAGGGGTAGTACAATGGGTGGAAGATCTCTTTGAGCCAAAAATCCAAGTATGAAGACGTCTATGCGGGCCAATCGGGAGTCACCAGCTCTTATCGCTTGACCCGCCTCCTGGAAGATTCTTAACAAGAGCTCGTAGTCAAGTACTAAGTGAGCGGCTCACAACTGCCTATCCTCACTTACAAAGACCTCGGACCTCAATAAATAGTTGAGAGCCAGAATGTTGACCAGGCTAAGTCTCGGAGCGACGTGCCTTTTATCTGTAAAAACATCTGAGGAGGAAATCATGATCAGACCAATGAAAATTATCATCAGAAGAAGATGTTAAAAATGAAAAGGGATAAAACTAAAAGGGCTAAATCCCCTGCCAAAGGGACTAATCCTAAGATATCCCACCTGGCTCTCTCGCCCGAGTTGGGCAGTGAAGATCGTCATGCCACTCCCCAGAGACAATCAGGTAGTCATCCTTCATGCCTTTGTTAGACTTAGGAAGGCAGGATATCAGTCTAACAATGTCGGACCGAAACTTGAGATAATATCCCGTGCTGGTAAGTTTGTGGCACTCGTACATATGGACTACATCAAGCCACACGAGCCCCAAGCCCATTTGCTCATTGAGAGCGTCTACGCTACCTAAGATCCTAAATAGGTTAAGGGCGCACTGATGGGGAGTCAACCTATGGTTGATCAGATAGTCTCGGGTCACCCTACCTATATGGATTGTCATCCCTCCTTCTATGAAAGCGATCATAGGGATGACTACCTCCCCTTCCTCCCTGTTTGTGATTATTTGGTCTGGAGCACAATATTGCAGGGCTACTCCCTGTGGAATGTGGTGCTTGGCCCTAAAACCTTCCATACCAGCATCAGAATCTACTAGGTGCTTAAACCTACCCATCTGGCTAATCTAAAGGGAAATGGATGAAGTTTTTAAAGAAAGGAGACAAAGAATGGAAGGTCGAGGAGATTGGCCGAGGAGAAAACAACCTAGAAGAAATAAAGAACAAAACTTACGGGAAAGTGAACAAGTGACGCTGTAGGAAGTTCTTGAAAGATTGAGAGTTCTTGAAAGGTTGATAGCTCTTGAGAGTTTGAAAATTTTTGTAAAGTGAGAAAAAGTGAGCCCTTCATGCGCCTTATATAGGAGGGAAGATTGAGTGGGAGTTATCCTGCTCAAAATTTGAAGAAAAATGTCCACCGTAGGATCTGCTCCTCGCCATTGGACGCGGGGAACAAAGCGCCGCCTTGAGCAATTAATGACGCATCGCGGGCTTCGAGGCGTCAGCAACAATTATGAGAAGTGCCTGATGGTGCTCCCACGTGTGTAAATCATAGGAATTAGTAATTTTAACTCTTAAGAAATCAAAATCCCAATTCTTCTCCTAGGATAAGAGGGAAAAAATCGAAATTTTGAGGGGCTATTGTAGGGATAAAGGCCAAAAATTGTATATTGGGCCTTGGGCTTTGGCTGGGGACGTTGATTGGTCTGAGGATGAATAAACAATAGTGAGGGTGATAAGTTCAAAGTCCCATAAGTAACATGCAAGTAGAAAGGTTAGGAAAGGTGGTCTGAGGAGGAATGTCTCCTTGGATAAACAAAGCACGGGTCAAATGTATATTCTATTACTCAAAGTGACCTTCTAGGAAGTTTCGCTGAGAGGAACATGCATCATGAACGTACTGGAAGAGTGGAAGCTAGGAAATATCTAAGGAAAAGCTGCTGCCACCACATTGAATGCCCTACAGCTAACTTTCTGGCCACATTTATATGGAGAAGACTCCTGAACAATGCTGTTTTGCCTACCGCAACTCATAGAAAGCCAGAGAAGGTGTCTGATGGGATAAGCACTCAAGTAGTGGCTCAAATGATCAACAAGCGTAGGATCAAGATAAAGGAAAAGGAACTATATAATGTAAGGGATCCTCCAAGGATTGGGGATAAAAAAAAAAGGAGAAGAAAGCACTGTAGCTAGCAAAATCGTATTTGTAACTATTTCCAATTAATATACACTAGAACTTACCTCCTCAGACCGGGCCGAGAGTGAATTTATTTAGGTCAATCCTTCTGGTTTTTGTTTGATTATCTTTCAAACCTATTCTATCCGTTGTCCAACTCATTAGGGCCTAATTCTCCAACCCACTCTTTACAAATTTATTGTGTTGGGCTCACTGGGCCTATATCCCTTTATATTTTGGCTTTGGACTTCAAAACGTGTCCCTACAATTATTATTAAGTAGTTTTTTTTTTTAGTAAGTATTATTAAGTAGTTGATTTAAGTATGAAATAAACTCCCTTATATATATACATTGTCCTTTTTGGTAATTTATAATTCAAAACGCCATTTTTATAAATGCTAGCCAAACACTCAACTTTTTCAAAAAACAATTTTTAACAGCTTTTACCAAATACTCAGCTTTTTAAAAAATCTCAATTTCATACCGCACTTTTTGAAACCCCCACTTTTTCAAAAAGCCTATTTCAAAAAACTGAACCAAACTCATCCTTTAGCCGTCATGATTTACTACGAGGGAGGTAATATATATACATACAAGTCCCACTTGAGTCATCCATGCACAGATTTTTCACTCCTGTTGAAAAAAAAGAAAAACAGATATTTTATGGCGAAAATGCACTTTTGGTCCCTACATTTTGGGCCAATTTATAATTTGGTCCCTAAATTGATTTAGGTCCTAGGTCAATCCCTAATTTTCAAAAATCGTTTTTAAAATAGTCCCTACCGCCAAACCAATGACAGAAAATGCTGAGGTGGCAAACGAAAAACACTGTTTGCTGACATGGCTAATAAAATAATAATAATAAAATATATTTAACATTTTTTAAATGCCATGTTAGCATTTAAATTAATAAAAAAAGCTAGCCCTAAGAAAATTTTAAAAAAAATGTAAATTAAAATTTTTAAAAAAACCTTAAATTTAATTTAAACTGAAATCATTTCTTAAAAAATAAAAATTCATAATTGTTTTAATTCTTTTTGTTTTTGTTTTTGGTTAACCTCATCAGCTTAAAAGAAATCTTCACACTCTCTATGTTTCAGTGGCTTTCCGATTTAGTTTCGGATCTGAAACTGTGTAAATTTGAGGAATTTCGGTGATTATTTATTTGAGTTTAAATATATAATAATAATATTTTTTGGAATTGAGTTTTGCTGAATTTCATGCAGGAAGGTGAGGGAAGCGATTTCCTCCGAAGAAAGCTCAATCGGACGGACCGGCGGCCTGCTTGTCTACAACGGAGGCTCCAGCAGCTAAGAAGCTCGCGAGGCAACTTGATTTCACGGCTTTTAACTCCAGCGCCTCCTTTACTGTGGTTTTGCCGGAACACCAGCAAACTCAGACTATGACGGTTACAGTGGCGGTTGCAGCTCAGAGCCAGCCTCCGTAGGTTTTGGTGAGGCCAGTGGTGGCACCACCGCCTCCTCCTCCTCCTCTTCCTTCGACAACGACGACGCAACCGCTGGCTCAAGCGCCTCTGGGTTGGTCTCCCTCTCTCCGAATCGGTGATTTCTGGTTGAGTAGTGGCGTTTCGGTGGTCATGGCTCGCCGTGGGTGGGTTCAAATCGGCACAAGTGGGATTCAGATCGCTGTGGGCTAGCGTGGGGCCGTTGGTGCTCGTGGGTGGTCGTGGTTTTGCTCGCCATGGGCCGCCGCGAGTGTTGGATCTGTTTTGCTTTCATTATTTGGTGTTTTTTTTTTTTTTGGTGGTGATTTGTGGTTGTTGTGGTTGGTGGTGTGGGTGATTGTGGTGGTTGTTTTGGTTGTTGGTGGTGGTTTCAGTTTGTGGGTATGGATTTTTTGTGCTGAGATTGATTTTGAGTGGGTTAGTTAATTGGGTTTGTCTTGATTTGGAGAAAAACATGAAGAATGAAGTTCATGTTCTGGATTGGAGGTTTCTGGGCTTGATGATTTTTCTGGGTTGGAGGTTTGATGATTTTTCTGGATTGGAGGTTTGATGATTTTTCTGGGTTGGTTTTCTCATGTGGGTTTGGGTTTGATGATTTTTTCATGTTCTGGAGGTTTCGATGGAGGATAGGGATTTTGTATGAAATTTTGCATTGTTCTAGGTTTGATGTTCTAGGTTTGATTGTTCTTGAGTTCAGGAAGAACATGAAGAACAAGTTCTTGTGATCTTACCTCCTAACCTAAAAAATAATGAAAATAATAATAATAATAATAATAAAATTAGATTTAAAAGTTTTTTTTTTAATTTAGTTTGAATTAAATTGAAATTGAAAAATATAAATTATTTTTATTTTTTCAATTAAACTGACATGGCTTTTTTAATTCAGAAAATGCTGACATGGAATTTAAATATATTTTTTTATTATTATTTTATTAGCCACATCAGCAAATAGTGTTTTCTGTTTGCCACCTCAGCATTTTCTGTCACTGGGTTGATGGTAGGGACTATTTTAAAAACGATTTTTGAAAATCAGGGACTAACCTAGGACCTAAATCAATTTAGGGACCAAATTGTAAATAGGCCCAAAATGTAGGGACCAAAAGTGCATTTTCGCCATATTTTATTAGTTGTTTTAAGTTTTGATACAGAGCGCATGTACACATCTGTTTTTTAATGTTTCTAATTGAGACATTCAGAGTTCAAAACCCCTAACTCCCAACCAACAAAATATAAAACCAACTAAACCAAACACATATTATTGTCAAATGAATGGCTTTAATTTGATGATTCTCTTTTAGGAAATTCAAAGTCAATAGATAGTGGGGGTTTAATTCATGATCGTAATGGACATTGGGTAACGAGTATATCCTTATCAATTGGTCATTTAACTAGTGTTCTAGTGAAGTTTTACACAATTAGAGATGGTCTTCAACTAGCTCTCTCACTAAAGATCACCCATTTGTTACTTTAGCTTGAAGTTTTTTCCCCTTTAATTTAGAATTATGATAGAATTGATAGTATGATAAAATTATGATAGTAGGTAAGTGGTACATTTTTTTTTCAATGAAAGAAAAGAGTACAAAGCTCAAGTAACAGCACCTAAGAGTACAAAGCTCAAGTAACAGCACCTAATAGCAAAATTGGAACACCAAAACTAACTCATGCAAGGAAAACGATCACTTAAGCCACAATAAGGGGAAGGAATTAAGAACATCTAAAGAAAATCCCCATAAACAACACAAAACTTTGTTTTGGATAGGATTAGTAAAATAGTCATTCCCTTCAATTCTCCTTCTAACTTCCCATCTGATCAAGTGACGGATATTTTCTTCAGCATAAATTCTCCCTTGATGAAGCACACCATTTCTTTACTGCCAAACGTGATATATAGCAGACCATAAAGCTAAGCGGAATACATTGGATCTAAGGCTCTTACTTTTGGCATGTCTTTCACCCCAAGCCATGATCTCATCCCAACAAAAGCTAGGGTGCTTCACCAAACACCAATTCATGAGTCCTTCATAGTCTCCTAGAAAAAGAGCAATTAAAGAAGAGGTGCTCTATGTTTTCAATTTACTTCTGCTATCTCCATTAAAGCCTCATTTAAGCATTCTTTCCTAGGTTGACAATCTATTCAACATGACCAGCCAACCAATGAAGGCATGCATGCTTGAGTATGGCTTTTGAATACCATATCGATCTCCACCAACTAACCTTACCTTTTTTTTCTCTCTAATAGCCTCTAAAGTTTCTACACAAGAGTAAGAACCAGATTTAGAAGGGTTCTAAATTGGTCTTATGTTCCACAGTAAAATCAATAAGGAACAATTTGCATCAAATCCAATTACCCTCTCGCAACACACTGGACAAAAGAGCATCAGAAGAGTTGGCTGCATCCTACTTCCTACATAAGACACCATCTAGATGCCACCAATCATGCCAAAGATGAATATTCCTACCTAAACCCAACATCAAATCTCTAGTAATCTCCTTGAGCTTCAGGATTTTCCTCTACTTGCCTTGGTCCAACCTTATAGTTGCTATCAACTAGTACCACTTACCATATTATTTTGTTAGTAATGTGATACTATGGCTTTAGAATTTAATTTTAAGGGTTCGCTCTTGATATTTGAAGCTCTTATCTCATAAAATAAGGTATAAACCCAGAAAATAGCACAAACATCAAAAATCAAGAAAATATTATAAACCCAGTACATAGTATAAACATCATAACCCAAAAAATACCCAAAAAACTAAAACAACAACAACAGAGAAAAAAATGCCCATAAAAAAAGAGTGGAACAAGCCATCAAACGCCACAAAATTTATCAATAAAACCCAAACAACTCAACAACAGATATAGTTGGAATTGTGAGTATGAATCAAGGAGACTCACCTGAGATTGAGGCTAGAACAGGTGGGTCTGTTGCCTTGAGGGACCGAGAGGCTTGGAAAGAGAGATGGCAAAACGACCGAAGAAGATGAAGGAAATGAGATGTATTGATGTTGGAGGGAAAGTAAGAGTTATGTGAAGATTTTGGATGTAGTGTAGGTGTAGCATAAGCACAGCACAATAGGCCATGGATTGGGTTTGGGTCGGGTATACCTGAACCCGAGACTAAACTTCTACCCATGAATCCCAAATCTCAATACCCATTAAGTACCCGTTACCCATACATACCCGGATTTTTACCCATGGATATCCAAATCCGATTTTTTTGGACTTTTTAATAATAATAATAATAATAATAATAATGTTAAGTTGATTTCATTTCTTTATCTAATTTGATTTCAAGAGAGAGAAGCTAAATAGAAACACAATGGTGTTCTCTTATTAATAAGAACAAAGTAAGAGAGAGAGAGAGAGAGTTTGTTTTATGAAAAAAGAAAAGAAAAAAAGAGTAAGAGAGTTTGTTGCAGTGAAAAAACTAAAAAGGTGTATAGTGCCTCACATGTCTGGCACGCTACTTAATAACTAGAATAGATTATATAAGGCTACAGGTCATATACAGTAATAAGACTAAAAAACACTTGTCATTTATGCAAACTCAAAATTCTCTTCATTCCTTTTCAAGTCTTTGAGCTTGTACAGGTTTGATTCCCTGAGACTTTGTTTGGTTCTCTCTTTTCGCTTCTCTCATTGCAAAACCAAACCAAATCTCGATACTCATTTTTAGATTTAACTGTAAAAGTGAATCGAATTTTCGTTTGATTGCTTCAAAGTACTCCATGCCATAGTTGTCAGTATCGTCTGATACGCGATACGTATCATATTGTGTACAAAAAATTCCATATTGTAAAGATGTATTGTAAGTGCTCATGAATTGTTTGATATATAGGTGCATATAGTATGAATCGTATCGTATCATACAATACATAGACATATGGTTTAAAATAAGTTTTTTTAGTTAAAATTTGTGGTTTTATTTGATTTAAACAAATTGTTAGACTTTTTTGAACACAAAATTATTAGAAAACTTAATTGAATCTAATAAAATAACATGTCCATGAGTTTTTTTTTTTTTCCTCAACGTGTATTTGGTAACTACCTTAATCCTATTTCCATATTTAAATTGCTAGCTATTTATTTTTCTTTAAAAAAAATTATTTACAAAATTTTTTTTCAATGTTTTTATATATTTAATAAAATAGAGAATTAGGAGCTCATGAGATGTAAAAGAATTATCAAATACTCATAATAAAATTACAAGTAGCTTATATACCTTAAATTTGGTTATCTACAATTGATTTGTTTGGTTGATTGATCCTTTGTAGCTTATATACCTTAAATTTGGTTTTTTTACAATTGATTTGTTTGGTTAATAAATTCCTTTTCAAGAAAGGTTCAACAGTTTCACCATTTTCAGTTTCAAGAAAAGTTTTGTCAAGCAAAGTTCACATATTGCATATTTTCAAGTTTTTCTTTATGTCTCTCACAAACTGTCACATACTATAATGTAGGAAGTGATAATGTTACTTTTCATAGAATGAAGATTATGGTAGATCTTCAATTTTCAAAGGATTTCAACCTCTCTCAAACAAAGTTGGATGTTGATCATTTTAAAGCTGATTTTTTGGATTTTTTGGCCTTGTAATTACCACTTTTGTTTCATAAAAGGATATAGATTTTCTTTTCTTTTTTTCATTTGGTCTTTTTATTTTTTATTTTATTTGGGTTTCAACGGGATTTTCGTTTCCAAAATTTATTGTAAGTACATGTCAAAATGCTTTGCTAAATATGGAATTTAGATTTTGAAGATTTTAAAATAAATCCCAAGACCACATTAGGTCCACAAATGTGGGGATTTTGCTCCCATGCTCACCCAAACCCAATTCTATTTTTACCTTTTTGACGAAAGTGTGATGATATAATGTATGACGTGTATGAGAATATTTTGATGAATATGAGAGTATTTAAATACTATGGGAAATTTTTATGGGTATTATGGTACTTTTAAGTTGGTACTCAAGAATCAAGATACCACCTCGCTATATAATGTTTGTGTGGGTAAATATTAAAATTCCTATATTTCACTAAAAAAATTTATTTCTTTTGAATATCAACCCTTAAACCAACCTAGTTACTTAGTAATATATATACAATTATATGTGGCAGCACACCAAAGGTCCAAAACCTTTTCTACAAATTTTTCGTAGTTAGGTTTTTTGTAAAATCCTTGTTTTAATTGGTTTTACTTAGTGATAATTTTATATGTATTTTTTATTCATTTTTAATGTATTTTTCTAGTCTTAATTGTATTTGGGATAGAAAGTACTTAGGCTCTTACTATTGCGAAAATTGCATTCTAGGACAACTCGCGACCTCAACAACCTACACAGCCCACGAGTAACACATGTTAGAAAAATCATATTAAAGTGCTGACTAGGCAAGTCGCAACCATTTTATGACCAGCTAGGTCGCGACGAGGTCGCGAACTGCAAGATCGGTGCACTCTATTTACTGATCTTTTTTTGTCCATCGTGATTTGCCAACACACATTCTATGTTCAAGATTATCAGATGGGATATATATATATATATATATATATATATATATATATATATATATATATATATATAACCCACTATTATGTGATCTTTTTATGTAGTACATCTATATTTCTTTAAAAAAAATTCAAGAATAAATAGTAAATCTTAGCCTTCTTTATTTTCCAAAAAATAAAGTTAATATATATATATATTGCTTTATTAAATAGTATTTTTGAATAAAGTTAAAATATACACATATATCTAAAAAAGCACAAACAATCATAATTAATTTGTGTGTAAGCCAATAAATTATTGACATGTATATTTTATTTTTTGCAAAGTGTGTCTCCACCAAGTGAACTATGTCAGACTTGGATTGTGACGAATCCCTTCATATGAAAGACCTATTTTCGCAAATAATATCCAAAGTTCAAAATTAAAGAAAATTTACAATTTGATGGGTAATGGGGAATTGTCTCTCTTGGAGGCAACCATTGGGAGACATTGGAAATTCCATTTCCGTCATCTAAGGACAGATCTTCTTTCAGCATAGGAATTGGTGAACATATTTTGGGATTTGCTAGCTACTAAACTAGTTCTTATTGGCTTAATTACAACCTTCAATTTGGTGGTGACGAATGGAGTACTATTAGAACAAGAATAGGTTCCATTCATGTGTCATAAGTTGCTTCTTTATTATTATTATTATTATTCAAAACAAAATTGAAAAAATGTTCTTTTTGATATTAAGCAACATCATTTCTAATGTCATAGTTAGGTTTTTTTTTTTTTTTTCTTTTCTTGCGCTTTTTGATAAAACACAAAACACGTCTACGCATACATTTTTTTTAGTAGGTTTTTTTTTTTTTTTTTTTTTTTTATTAAATGAATAAAATTAGTTGTTTGATCTTGAAGGAAATGATATGAATTATTATACACGCAGTGTCACATTGTATGTGATTCTCAACCAATTGGTTAGACACTCAATAGCCACCCCAAAATAGCATTATTCATGGAGGACCCAACAACCTTCTTCTAGTCTCACATTAGCATTTCAAAAACGTGTACATTTATAACCCAATTTCATATGGAATTTCAATTCTAATGAAATAACATTTGTAATCAATCTCTCCATATAATTGCAAAATAAGGCATAATTACAATCTATTGCAACTAATTTTGTTAATTATTTTGCAATCCCATGACAATATACTATTGTTTCACGATTATTATTACAAAAAATTACAAATAATTGACAAAAATAATTCGAGTCAAGTTACAACAAATATATTTTTGTAGTAATTATTTTTCACTTCATATTTTTCATTGTAATAGAATGCAAAATAATTGCTATTGGGTTATTGCAATGATATCTTTTTTGCAATAGCTTATCACTCAAAAATTTTGTTGTAATATATTCGAAAAAATAATTAATATCAATTTATTACTATAATTTTTTTGTTTAAAATTATTGCAACAAAATTTTCTAATGCAGTAATGTATTTAAGTCTTCTATTGCAATAAAAAATTATAAGTTATTGCAACTAATTATTATTAACGCCCTCTTTCTCTATATATAATTGTAAAATAAGGCCTAATTGCAATCTATAGCAATTACTTTTGTTAATTATTATGCAATCTCATGACAATAGGTTATTGTTTTACAACTATTATTGCAATAGATTATAAATAACTGGTAAAAATAATCGAGTCAATTTATTGCAATTATATTTTTGTTGTAATTATTTATTGCTTTATGTTTGTTATTGTAATAGATTACAAAATAATTGTTATCGGGTTATTGCAAAAATATTTTTGTTGCAATAAGCTGTCACTTCAAAAATTTTGTTGTAATATATTTTATAATATATGAAAAAAATTTGTGGATTGTTCTTTGTACTAACTCTAACATGAAAATTTTTTATACATCTAATTTAATCTTTCAGGATGCATTGTTGGTAACTGTTACTAGCTTCACAGTGATTCATTCTAATGAAGAAGAGTTCATGATGAGTAAATTGAATGAGGGGATTTGCTTATGTGCAACAATATGAGTATCTAAAGAGTTCTTAAAATCAAGAATATACTCTACAAAGGTCAGTGTGGATTTAGGAGGGATTCAGAAGATGACTTTGTTACACATATGGTAATGCTCACAGGAGATGGGACTACACATGACACTAGAGAAAAGTGTTTGCTTTTTAACAACTACTGGGGAGTGATGGGGAGGTGGTGGATTTAGAAAAATACTACAAGAATAGATGGCGTACAATCCAAGAACCTATCATAAAGAACTTAATCTACTAATTACTGTAGTTGAGTGTGGACCTATTAAGTTAACGACGGTCAATAGCTGGCAAATAGATATTTTCTGAAGTGTGAGTGCTGGTTATTGTGCAAAATTTTTGTTAATGATTTGGCTTGACCGAAATTTTATGTTTTGTGTATCTTCAATAGTTTTAGACTTAAACTTAGCATAATTATTTACCTTGTGTTAGAATTTCATTCCATCTCCCTTGTGCGTGTTGGTCATCTAAAAAAATAAACATAATTACAATTATTACAGTTCTCTTTGACACAATATTTTGGCAATTCTAGAACCTCACACACTAGTTTATTTTAAGTCAAAAATAAATAAATAAAAAGGATTCCTTGCATTAATACCATATTTGTTTGAGGAATATGTACAAGGACAGACTTAGGATTTTAAACTAGCAAGGGCCGAAGTATAAAATAAAAAAGTAAAAAAAAAAAAAACTCCAAATAGGCATCCATATAGTATTAAAAAATTATAAATACACAAAATCGTTATTTCTAAATACATTAAGATGCGATCATCTACCAACAAAGACACAAGAAAAACAAAATAATGTTTTTTTTAATACCAGGTTGGCTATAATATTTAAGATGTAATCATTTACAATCAACTAGTATTTATACCAGTTTATTAGTAATTGTACAAAAATAAAACCCAAGACCACATTAGGTCCACAAATGTGGGGATTTTGCTCCCACACTCACCCAAACCCAATTCTATTTTTACCTTTTTGACGAAAGTGTGATGATATATGAGAGTATTTAACTACTATGGAAAATTTTTATGGGTATTATGGTACTTTTAAGTTGGTACTCAAGAATCAAGATACCACCTCACTGTATAATGTTTTTTTTTTTTTTTTTTTGGAAAAATAATTACAATATGCTGCTAACCCTGCAGCTCGAACCCTTTCCCCCCTAGACCCCAAGCACTTTGTGCATGGGGAGGTGCCAATTTAGCTACAAGGCCTTTGGCACCTCGCTATATAATGTTTGTGTGTGTAAATATTAAAATTCCTATGTTTCACTAAAAAAAATTATTTCTTTTGAATATCAACCCTTATAATTGCTAACCAGCCTAGTTACTTGGTAATATATATACAATTATACATGGCAGCACACCAAAGGTCCAAAACCTTTCTTTTTCTGCAAACTTTTCGTAGTTAGGTTTTTTTGTAAAGTCCTTATTTTAATTGGTTTTACCTAGTGATAAATTTATATGTATTTGTTTATTCATTTTTAATATATTTTTCTAATCTTAATTGTATTTGAGATACAAAGTACTCGAGTCTCTTACTATTGTGAAAATTGCATTCTAGGACAACTCGCGACCTCAATGACCTACACAATCCGCGAGTATCACATGGTAGAAAAACTAGATTAAAGTGCGGACTAGGCAAGTCACAACCATTTCATGACCAACTAGGTCGCGACGAGGTCGCAAACTGCATGATTGGTGTACTGTATTTTCTGATCTTTTTCTGTTCATTGTGATTTTGCCAACACACATTTTGTGTTCAAGATTATCGGATGGGATATATATAACCCACTATTATGTGGTCTTTTTATGTAATACAAATTTCTATATTTCTTTAAAAAAAATATTTAAAAAATTCAAGAATAAATAGTAAATCTTAGCCTTCTTCATTTTCCAAAAAATAAACTTTATATATATATATATATATATATAATGCTTTATTAAATAGTATTTTTGAATAAAGTTAAAATGTACACACACACATATATATATATATATATATATATATATCTAAAAAAGCGCACACAATCACAATTAATTTGTGTGTAAGCCAATGAATTATTGACGTGTATATTTTATTTTTTGAAAAATGTGCCTCCGCCAAGTGAATTATGTCGGACATGGATTGTGACAAATCTCTTTATATGAAAGAACTATTTTTGCAAATAATATCCAAAGTTCAAAATTAAAGAAAATTTGCAATTTGCTGGGTAATGAGAATTGTCTCTCTCTTGGAGGCAACCATTGGGAGACATTGGAAATTCCATTTTTGTCATCTAAGGACAGATCTTCTTTCAGCACAGGAATTGGAAAACACATTTTGGGATTTGCTAGCTACTAAACTAGTTCTTATGGGCTTACTTACAACCTTCAATTTGGTGGTGAAGAATGAAATACTATTAGAACAAGAATACAGTCCATTCATGTGTCATAAGTTGCTTCTTTTTTATTATTATTATTCAAAACAAAAATTGAAAAAAAAATGTTCATTTTGATAGTAAGCAATATCATTTCTAAGGTCACACTTCTTTTTTTTTTGCGCTTTTTGACAAAGCACAAAACACATCTGGGCATACCTTTTTTTTAGTATGTTTTTATTTTTACTTTTTATTGAATGAATAAAATTAGTTGTTTAATCTTGAAGGAAATGATATGAACCATTATACATACAGTGTCACATTGTATGTGATTCTCAACCAATTGGTTAGACACTCAATAGCCACCCCAAAATAGCATTATTCATGTAGGACCCAACAACCTTCTTCTAGTCTCACATTAGCATTTCAACTATGTGTACATTTATAGCCCAATTTCATATGGAATTTCAAATTATAATGAAATAACATTTGTAATCAATCTCTATCTATAATTGCAAAATAAGGCCTAATTACAATCTATTGCAACTAATTTTGTCAATTATTTTGCAATCTAATGAAAATATACTATTGTTTCACGATTATTATTACAATAAATTACAAATAATTGATAAAAATAATTCGAGTCAAGTTACAACAAATATATTTTTGTTGTAATTATTTATTACTTCATATTTTTCATTGTAATAGATTGCAAAATAATTGCTATCGGGTTATTGCAATGATATCTTTGTTGCAATAGGTTATCACTCAAAAATTTTGTTGTAATATATTGGAAAAATAATTAATATCAATTTATTACTATAATTTTTTTGTTTAAAATTATTGCAACAAAATTTTCTAATGTAGTAATGTATTAAGTCTTCTATTGCAATAATAAATTATAAGTTATTGCAACTAATTATTATTAACACCCTCTTTCTCTATATATAATTGTAAAATAAGGCCTAATTGCAATCTATTGCAATTACTTTTGTTAATTATTATGCAATCTCATGAAAATAGGTTATTGTTTTACAACTATTATTGCAATAGATTACAATTAATTGGTAAAAATAATCGAGTCAATTTATTGCAATTATATTTTTGTTGTAATTATATATTGCTCTATGTTTGTTATTGTAATAGATTACAAAATAATTGTTATCGGGTTATTGCAATAATATTTTTGTTGCAATAGGATATCACTTCAAAAATTTTGTTGTAATATATTTTATAATATATATGAAAAAAATTTGTGGATTGTTCTTTGTACTAACTCTAATATGAAAATTTTTCATACATCTAATTTAATCTTTCAAGATGCATTGTTGGTAACTATTACTAGCTTCACAGTGATTCATCCTAATGAAGAAGAGTTCATGATGAGTAAGTTGAATGAGGGGATTTGTTTATGTGCAACAATATGAGTATCTAAATAGTTCTTAAAATCAAGAATAAACAATACAAAGGTCACTGTGGATTTAGGAGGGATTCAGAAGATGACTTTGTTACACATACAGTAATGCTCATAGGAGATGGGACTACACGACACTAGAGAAAAGTGTTTGCTTTTTAACAATTGCTGGGGAGTGATGAGGAGATGGTGGATTTAGAAAAATACCACGAGAATAGACGGCATACAATCCAAGAACCTATCATAAAGAACTTAATCTACTAATTATTGTAGTTGAGTGTGGACCTATCAAGTTAACGACAATCAAGAGCTGGCAAATAGATATTTTTTGAAGTGTGAGTGTTGGTTATTGTGCAAAATTTTTGCTTACTTTAATGATTTGGTTTGACCATAATTTTTTTGTTTTGTGTATCTTCAACAGTTTTAGACTTAAACTTAGCATAATTATTTACCTTGTGTTAGAATTCCATTCCATCTCCCTTATACGTGTTTGTCATCTAAAAAAATAAACATAATTGCAATTATTACAATTCTCTTTGACATGCAGTATTTTGCCAATTCTAGAACCTCACACACTAGTTTATTACTAGTTTATTTTAAGTCAAAAATAAATAAATAAAAACGAGTCCTTGCATTAATACCATATGCATTTGAGGAATATGTACATGGATGGACCTAGGATTTTAAGCTAGCAAGGGCCAGAGTATAAAGAAAAAAAAAACTCCAAATAGGCATCCATATAGTATTAAAAAATTATAAATACACAAAATTGTTATTTCTAAATACATTAAGATGCAATCATCTACCAATGTTTTTTTTTTTTTTTAATACTAGGTTGGCTATAATATTTAAGATGCAATCATCTATAGTCAACTAGTATTTATACCAGTTTACTATAATTGCAAAAAATTTAGCTTTAGCTGCTCCTATAACACATGATTTTTTGGTTCTTTGGTGGTAAAATAGTTTCTTTTGCTAAAATATAATTACCATTGTATTTTTGTTAAGTTTTCGGGTTGGATAGTTGCTATTTGAGTTAAACTAGCTAGGCTAATTGGGGAAATGGGAACCCTAAGATTTTGTAAGGGGCCCAACTACAAAAGTAAAATATATAATAACTATATATGATGATGCCGAAAAATCACCAGTGAGTCACACAGCCCTTACGCGCTCTAAACAATACATGCACAACAAAAAGAGAAGATCTTACAGAGAGCACCTGTGTGGTGCCGGCCAAAAACCCTTCTAAGGTCAAGATAGAAAACTTGTCACAACTCTAGAGTGCCAGAACTGGGGTGAATTATGCGTACCTTGATCTATGAGGGACTTGGGGTTTTTATAGTAGTATAGTAGCGTAGGGTTGACATCCGTCCCTTGGTTAAGAAGATATTTCCTTATAGGGGAGATCCTCTTTAATTCGCGTATCTTGCAGAATCCTTTCCTTGTAGGAGTCTTCTTGTTTACGGTTAAGCGTGAGGCACAAGATGTTTCCTTATACACGCATGTATGGAGACCAAGGCGGCCCATGTCAGACTCGTCAAAAGTTTATGTATCCCCTTCAGCTTCAAACCGTCAACTTCCTGTTCCGTCGTCCAAGATGCCGTCGTCAGCTTCGAGGTGAAACTGTAGACCTCTGTGCCGCTGTCGTCTCTTATGAGTAAAGCTGACGGATTTATTGGGACCGTCACATTTTGCCTCATCATGAGTGGATTACGAAATTACCCTTATCAATATATATATATATATATATATATATATATATATATTATAAATTGGACCAGGGGGCCTAGGCCCCCTTGGGCCCCACCTAGGTCCGTCTTTGAATATGTAGACATTTGAACTGTAAATACAAGTAATTAAAATGGTACTGAACAAGCTTACTTGGACCAAGTTAGATCAAGAGAAGAAATTGGTGATTCAGGATGGAAACGACTATAAAACTCAACAAAGAGAGGACTTGCACCGGTACCTGAAAGAGCAATTTGGAGAGAGAGATGGCAGTAGCACTATGCTTTTTGATTTGGATGGGCTATGGGCTTTATGGGAGCTTTATGTAGGCTTGCTCATGAATGATGGGCTAAGCCTCCTATTTGCTGATTGAGTTTCAAGTTTTAACTTTGCTAAGATTATTCCATTCTCTACCTATGAGATACTCTAGAACCCTATTGACTAATAATATGATGAATTATTCAGCAAAAATAATAATAATAAGGGATAATTACAATAAACCCACCTGAGGTAAGGCCCGTTTTCGTCTTGCCTACCCGTGGTTTAAAACTTATCACTTTGCCCACCTGAACTTCAATCTGTTACCCATCTGTTACCCACCTCACCCCCAGCCGTTAGAAAAACACATTTTTAGAAAAAAACAAACATAACAAAAATCAAAAAGCTAGGGTTTTGATTACTTAAAGAACTTCTATAAGAACAAAGGGGATGAATAGCACACAAATCTCACTCTGATCTTGGCTTCTCTCCCCACTGTATACCATAGCCCCTAAAACCTAAGAAATATATTGTAATCTTCTCTCCCCACTCTATTTGTCTGTCTGAGATAAACAAAAACAGAGAGTTCGTGTAATCGTGATCTTTCCATGGTGGCTGGGAAGGTGAGAATGGCAATGGGGCTACAAAAGTCTCCGGCGAGTTCGAAACGAGAAACCCCACTGAAGCCTCCATCGCCGTCGCCAAATCTGAGTCCGACTAAGAAAGCTCCTCCGAAAGCTGTGTTCTCACGCTCCTTCGGCGTGTACTTTCCACGCTCCTCCGCTCAGGTTCAACCTCGCCCACCCAACGTCACCGAGTAGCTTCGCGTCGTCGAAGATCTGCGCGAGCGAGAGTCGCTGTTGAAAACCGAACTCTTGGGGCACAAGCTTTTGAAAAAGTCGGTGGCTGTTGTTCCTGTCCTGGAGAGCGAGATCTCATCCAAGAACGCAGAGATTGATAGAGCTTCGAAGCGAGTGGATGTGTTGGAGATTGAGAACCAAAAGTTGAGAATGGAACTGGAGGAGTTGAGGACGAAGATTGAATACGAAAGAGAAGAAAGCGAGAAGAAGTTGAAGGCAATGGAGGCTGAAATCTCAGAATTGAAGAAAACGGCGTCGGATCGTAGTAGTAGTAGTATTCTAATAGAAAGCGAGGAGCTCTCGTCTTCGCAAAGGTTTCAAGCTTAATGGAAGTCACTGTGAAATCAAATCTCATCAAGAACTTGAAAAAGCTCCATGTACTTTGTTCTTATAGAAGTTCTTTAAGTAATCAAAACCCTAGCTTTTTGATTTTTGTTATGTTTGTTTTTCTCTAAAAATGTGTTTTTCTAACGGCTGGGGGTGAGGTGGGCAACGGATGGGTAACGGATTGAAGTTCAGGTGGGCAAAGTGATAAGTTTTAAACCACGGGTAGGCAAGGCGAAAACGGGCCTTACCTCAGGTGGGTTTACTGTAATTATCCCTAATAATAATATGATGAATTAAACTTGAAAACTCCAAATTCACGACACATTCTTCAAGTCTATTAAACTTACCACCCTAGTGTCTCTGTTCAACCCACTTGTTATGCAACTTTTTTGGACGAATCTATACATGCATGCCAAGAGCATTATATTTAAGTGATATTGTTAGATTCTCGTATAAAGGAATAAACCAAAATAATATGTGCATTATACGCGCATATTTCTTTAGTGACTAGCTAAAGGCAATTCCCAAAAAAGGAAGGTGGTATGGGCTTTAAGGATCTTGCCAACTTCAACGATGCTCTCTTGGCTAAGCAAGCTTGGAGATTACTTCATAATAAGGACTCCCTATTCTATAGAGTCTTTAAAACGAAGTTTTTTCCAAATTGCAGCATCTGGGAGGCACAGGAATCTAGCACCGGTTCGCATGCTTGGCATAGCATCTTAAAGGGAAGAGATGTCCTTTTCAAGGGAGGAAGATGGAGGATTGGCTGTGGAGAAGCCGTGAGCATATGGAATGATGCATGGTTACCATCCTTAAAGCACCCACGAGTCTTATCTGATATTGTTCCAAGCTTTGAAGATGGGAGAGTATCTGATCTCATCAATCCACTCACAAGAACATGGGATCTCAATTTAGTGCATGGTTTATTGTCACCGGATGAAGCTGATTTAGTTCTCAGCATCCCATTGAGCCGCACACCTGTGGAGGACAAGATCATTTGGCCCTTTACCCCCTTAGGTAAGTATACTGTAAATTCGGGTTCAAAATTTCTAACTAAATCCAATTTTGTGCAGAATCCTTCAGCCAACCAGCAGCGACAAAGTGGCATTTGGAACCAGATTTGGGGGCTTAATGTGCCAAATAAAGTGAGGCATTTCATATGGAGAATGTGCAAGGAAGCGATACCATCAAAGCATAACCTAATGAGGAGGAAGATCTTAGCGGAAGATAAATGTGAGCAGTGCGGAGTGGAGTTCGAAACGGCAATTCATGCAGTCTGGGAATGTGCCATGCTCGATGAAATATGGGAGGCTGTTCCAGGCTTTAAAGATCGAAGACAACATGCCATCTCAAACACTAGAGACCTGATTAATGCTCTACATGAGAAAAAGAAAAATCTGGAAATAATGGTCATGATAATGTGGACGATTTGGTACCGATGCAACCAGCTCCGAGTCAGCTCAAATGACTTCCCTAGATCGCAGGTCCTCCAACAAGCAAATCCGTCCCTGGCGGCCTTCCAACAAAGCCAACGATCCTCATGTCAGCTTCCTACATCTCCACGACGTCCCCTTCATGCACAGTGGAGTCCGCCCCATATGAATTGCTTCAAACTGAATTTCGATGGGGCATCTTTTCCGAAGTTGGGTAAGGCTGGACTGGGAGTGGCCGTCCATGATAGCCAAGGGAACGTGATTGCTTCACTGTCGAAACAAGCGCCGCTACCGTTCTCCTCAGATATCGTGGAAGCCATGGCAGCTACAAGGGCGTTGGTTTTTGCTCAAGAACTGGGTATAGCTGAATTCGTTCTTGAAGGAGATTTAGAAGTGGTGATTAACTCCCTTCGCAGCAATGAAGCCTCTTTCTCTCCGTTTGGACACCTACTGGAATCAGCTAAATCAATGCTTGTGTCAAGTACTTGCATAAACTTCTCCCATGTACGTAGAAGTGGTAATAAAATAACTCATAACCTAGCTAGACATGCAAGAAATGTCAGAGGTTTGTCATTGTGGGTGGAGGTTGTTCCACCACACTTAA
The DNA here is from genome assembly GCA_028535165.1 of Quercus tomentella. Taxonomy (NCBI): domain Eukaryota; kingdom Viridiplantae; phylum Streptophyta; class Magnoliopsida; order Fagales; family Fagaceae; genus Quercus; species Quercus tomentella. The sequence goes on from JAPQVY010000012.1 coordinate 16,268,094, forward strand.
TTGATGTACTCTTCGCCGATCCTGGCTGATTTTATAAAAGTTTTAGTCTTCTTTCTCAAAAAAAAAAAAAAGGCTGAAGGCAAAGAAATTGACACTTGAATCAAAATCACCACACAAGATGAGAGAAATGCGTATGGGCCTAAAGGCCATTGGGTTTTCATCCCTTTCTTAATGTATTCTCATGTGGCAAATAAAATAAATGAAGCAACGTTTAAAAGAAATACGGGCTGGGCTCTATGATAATTTCGAAGAAGCCCAATTCCCGTTTTAATAAACAACTTCTCCATTAGTTTAAAAGCCAACCTTATTCCTCCAAGTTGTAATCATTCAACACATTTTCAAATACGATAATTTATAATTGTACAATATTAGTTCTAGACTAAGTCTACCTTCTTCAGTCCCAAAAAAAAAAAGGTTCTAGACTAAGTTAGGAGGAAATACGGGCTGGGCTCTATGATAATTTCGAAGAAGCCCAATTCCCGTTTTAATAAACAACTTCTCCATTAGTTTAAAAGCCAACCTTATTCCTCCAAGTTGTAATCATTCAACACATTTTCAAATACGATAATTTATAATTGTACAATATTAGTTCTAGACTAAGTCTACCTTCTTCAGTCCCAAAAAAAAAAAAAGGTTCTAGACTAAGTTAGGAGGATGTTACACTCTCGACATAACATGCATTAAATTAATGCGTGCCAAGAAGTCTCACAAGCATAATTTCTATACATATTGGTGCAACTTGTAGTGAGATGTAATTATGGATTCAAAGAGTATTATTATTATTATTATTATTATTATTTCCTGACGGGTGAAAAGTATGAATGGCCCTTAAAATGTCCAAAATATTTATAATAAAAAAAAGAAAAAGAAAAAAGAGAGGCACGTTAAGTGAAGAATTTTTGTTTCGATGAGGTGAAAAAATAGAGATCTTAAAATTTTCTAATGTATAAGTCATTTTCACACTTAAAACTTTCAAACAAAAAGTACTAGGCCATATATATAAACATTTCTACAAGACGTTTGCTTGAAATGTTGATGGACCATGTTATCTAGTTAGAAATGGGAACTATATATATAAGAGATGAGTTCAAGTTACACCTGATGTAACTTCACAAGAGTTTCACATTTTTTGAACCTTTGATTTGTATTAGATCAAAGAGTGGAAAATACACTCATAGTCATGTATTTATTGTTCCCTAGAAATTAGTAACTAAGTCATTAACTCTTCTTATTAAAAATAGAAAAATAAAAAACAGCAATAACTCTGCTCTCCATCATCATCTTCATCTTCTCTCCCTCTCTCACATGGTCTTGTGTTCTATGTACTTTCACCCTCAACAATGGAAATTAAGAGCGAGTTCAGGAAACAAGTGAAATTTTTATATATAATAATATTTTTCTTTACAAATTGAATAAATGGAGTCACGACAAATGCATTTGATTGCAAGATAGTATTACAGGATTTTTTTTTTTTTTTTTTGATAGGAAGTAATAATAAGGAAAACAAAGAAAACAAACAAGGAAAAGAAGAGTAAACTGATGTGCCTGCCAACCATGTCCATGTGTACTATAGTTCGATTGATGGTGAATTCCAGGTTGATCCTTTAGGTCCCACCTTCGACTTAATTTGTGCCTGCCAACCATGTGTGCTAAAATGTCTAAACTCTTAAAATGGCTTAAAATTGGCCCGCACAGGTTGTCTCGAATCTCGATTTTGATTCGACCTTATTAGGCTATTAGCTGCTTGGGCTAATTAAGAAAAGCTTTTGTTAACAGATTCACACATTTGTTACGGAAGAACCTTTTTTTTTTTTTTTTTTTTTTTTTTTGATAAAGCAGTTGCAGAAGAATTTAATAGGTTTTATTGTGTTAGAAAGTAATAAAATAAATAAATAGCTACATTTTTTATTGATTGAAATGCGATTACACTCAAAAATTGATCGATTAAATTAAAAAAATTCACTACCGCGCAATTTTGGTGTGGTAGTCACTCCACAAGTATAAGTGCTCGTGGGGTGTGGGGGATAAGGACCGAGGTTTAAGTTTTTAGGAGGGAGTTTCACACACATATACACTTAGATTAAGCTAGAGTAGAAATTCAATCTTGTATAAAAAAAAATAAAATAAAAAGACTCAATCGTAATTAATGCCTTTTAAACATTTGTTAACTGAACTCATTAAGTAATTATCACAGCTTTACATCAATGATACCCTAATTTGGTAATGATTAATATTAGTTTTATGGGTCCAATTAACAGATACTCATAGGATTTTTTTAGTGGATCATTTTAAGAAAATTCTAATACCACTTTTATAAGAAATATAAAAAACTGTCAAAAAAGTTAGTTCATTTTTTATTTTTCCATAATAATTTTATAAAAATGGTTCGCTAATAAATGCCATTAGGCACTTGTTAACTTTTCCCTAGTTTTATTACCAATTTTATTTAGTAAATCTTATAAATAATGTGTCAACTTCTAAACATAAAACAAGATTCTTAGTAGTGTTCTATGTTGTTTGAACCCCTATCCTCCCTCATTTACTATCTACCTATCTTTCTTTTAAATAAAACATAAAACAAGTAAGTAATAAATACACGACACAATCATATTTATTGTCAAGTCAATTTGTAAGGCTTTTAGGTTATGTTTGGTAACAGTTTTTATTTTCTATTTTCAAAAACTTGTTTTTGGGAATATAAAGAAAAAATATTTTCTTGTATTTTTGAAATCAAAAACATGTTTGGTTAGTTGAAATTTAAAATAAAAAAAAATAGAAGAAAAAAAATAGAAAATACTAAAATATGTTGTTACTAAGATTTGAACTTTAATGCTAACTCATTAATTGAGACAAATTCATTAAATCAAATGCGTGTTTTCATTGACTTTTGAAAACTAAAAACTAAAAACAGCATTTTGCATGTTTTATGTTTCCTTCACAAATTGAGTTTTAAGAACAATTTTTGTTTGCTATCTATTTTAGATTGCCAAACAAGTTTTTTAGTCTCAAAAATAGAAAATTGTTTTTGAAAATAAAAAAATAAGGAGAAAAAACAGTTACCAAACATACCTTTAATATTTTATTATAAAAGTCATTCTTGGTGTAAATAAGAAAAAAAAAATCTTAAAAGAAATTTATATCACTCAATATATTTTTATTAGATGTGTATTTTGATAAAATCTAATGTTGGATTATGTTTTCTACTTATACCCTCCATTTAAATTTTCAAAATGATTAGTGATAAATAACTATTTCGTCTATAATTTCTTTAAATTTCAAGTTTATTTTTTGTATTTTGATATTGTAAAAAAAAATGAGTTTATTAATTGAATAGTAGTAAGTAACATCTAATTAACACAAAATTAGTTGTTATTGTTAAGAATAATACAATGATGTAATCAAATGGTAAAAATTTTAAAATAATTAAAAATATTATTTTAACATTCATAAAGAGTTACATTAAATGTGTTAACAATATAAAGTAAGAGAAAAAGACTGAATAGTCTGTATATTGATGTGTGTATAATAATGTACAATAGAGAGCCTTATATAGGCTAGGTATGTGTGCAGTACAAGTAATAGGAGTAAACTACAAGTATAGTATACTGGGCTAAGCCCAATGGGCTAAACTAGTCTAAGCTATACACTAACATCCCCCCCTCAAACTCGAGGTGGCAAGGAGGAAGCCAACTGGAGTTTGGATATAAGATCTCGAAGACGACCAGGCGAGTGAGTCTTGGTGAAGATATCAGCAGGTTGGTCAGTAGAAGAAATGGAGAACAACTTGAGATTTCCTTTCTTGAGATGCTGGCGAGTGATGTGGGAGTCGATCTCAATGTGCTTAATGCATTCATGGAAGACATCATTATGAGTAATGTAGATAGCACTACGATTGTCACAATAAAGAGGAGTGGCAGTGGGTTGTGGAGCATCCATGTCAGCCAAAAGCCAGCAAAGCCAGACAAGCTCGCAAGTGGTGTTGGCAAAGGCACGATACTCAACCTCAGTACTCGAACGGGAAACCACATCCTGCTTCTTACTACGCCACGAGACAAGAGAAGTACCTAACAAGAAACAGAAACCTGTGATAGAGCATCGATCAGTCGGATCACCTGCCCAGTCAGCATCTGAATAAGCATGAAGCTCGAGAGAAGATTGAGAGGAGTAATGCAAACCATGATAAAGTGTGCCTTTGACATATCGGAGAATCTGAAGAACAGCAACATAGTGGACACAGAATGAGGGGCATCCATGAACTTACTAACCATACCCACGGCATGTGAAAGATCAAACTGCCAACCAATTGATGATAGCGAGTAGCATCGAATATAGGTTCACCATCCAAGGGTGTGAACTTTGCATTGTATTCTAAAGGAGTGGAAATAGTCTTGTTGTCGGTGATACCGGCTTTGGAGAGAAGATCAGAAACATATTTAGCCTGGGAAAGATAGTATCCATCAGAGGATGAGGTAACCTCAAGCCCAAGAAAATAGCTGAGAGTGCCTAGATCTTTCATCTCAAAATGCTGACTAAGGAAGTGCTGAAGAGAGCGGATACCTGCAGAATCATCTCCAGTAATAATCATATCATCAAAATAAAGAAAAATAAGAGTGATACCAACAGAGGATCTTCAGACAAAGAGAGCAATGTCATGAGGACTCGAAGTGAAACCCTACTGAGCAACAACTGAGCTAAACTTTTCAAACCAAGCTCGAGGAGCTTGCTTGAGGCCATAAAGAGCACGGCAAAGGCGGCAAACTTGACTGCCTGAGTGTGGATAGCCAGGGGGTGGTTGCATGTACACTTCTTCATGGAGGTCTCCATTGAGGAAAGCATTCTTCACATCCATTTGATAAAGAGGCCAACAGCAAACAGCAGCCACAGCAATGAGACATCTGACAGATGTAAGGCGAGCAACAGGAGCAAATGTTTCCTCATAGTCAATACCATACTCCTGAGTAAAGCCATTGGCAACTAGGCGAGCCTTGTATCATTCAACAGATCCATCAGCCTTGGTCTTGATCTTGTAAGCCCACCTACAACCTACTACAGACTCACCAGGAGGCAAATCAACCATATCCCAAGTGTGATTCTTATGAAGGGCATCTAGTTCTTTGTTCATAGCTTGCTGCCAAAGAGGGTCAATATGGGCCTCACGATAGGTGTGAGGTTCATAAAGGGTGGTAAGAGCAAAAGAGTAGTGATAATCAGTGAGATAAGGGGGAAGAATGCTTACCCGAATGGATCGACGAAGTTCAGGACCAACAGGAGACTCAGGAGAGGGTGGTGCCATAGGATCCAAGATAGGCGGGTCGTATACCGGGGACAGAACCGGAGATGAGTCATTTAGAGAGGCAACCGATGTTGAAGAATCCTCCACAAGTTCAGGATAGAGAGGGAGGAAAAGATCAGTAAAAATGGGAGATTCTGAGGAAGAGGATGCAGGAAACTGCTGAAGACTCGTGAAAGGACGATGTTCCCAAAACTCAACATGATAGGAGACATGAAGACGATGAGAAATGGGATCATAGCAGCAAAACCCCTTTTGAGATACACCATAACCAAGGAAATAACAGAGACGAGTACGAGGCTGGAGCTTTGTTCGTTCATGAGGAGGAAGAGAGACAAAGCAAGCACAACCAAAAACCCGAAGAAAGGAGTAGTCAATACATGATCAGATGATGACATGTGATGAGTAGGCTGACGGTTCTCCATAGAAATGAGCTCCTTGACTGCAACATCAAGAGAAGGAATAGGAGACTGGCTAAGCAGAGAAGCCCTAGTAGGCTCAAAATCCTCACGTAAACCCATCATAAAGTGCATAAATTTACGACGATCCCAATATTTGACAAAAAGCTCAATGTCCTTAGAACACACCAGTGGAGAATCTACAGCAAAGAGTTGTTCCCATATAGTAGAAGTCTGAGAATAAAAATCAGAAATAGACTGACCTGTCTCTTGGCGCATGTGATAAAGCTTTGATTCAATGTGGAACTCCAAGCTTGAATCATTAGAGCAATTATAGCGATCGGCCAGAAATTTCCAAGCAGCCTCAGCAGTCTCAAGATGAGGAAGAAGATTATGAATGGAGGGAATAGAGGTATTGATAAACCAAGACAAGATCTTACTCTAAATACTCTCCCATTCCTCTAGGCGTTCTTCATAATCATCCACTGAAACAGCAGTCTTGGATGAATCTTCAGCAGTTGTGGCTTTGGACTTAGGGTTTGGTACTGGCTTAGGAATTGAACCAGTCACATATCTCCACAGTTTACGACCCCTGAGAAAGATAGTCATATTCTAAGACCACGCATGATAGCTAGTAGGACCATCCAACATAATAGTGATAGGACGTATGATATCTCGTTCATTTTGTTGGGCCATAATGAAGAAAATGACCAAAAAGTGAGATTTAGAGACCTCAAATGCAGAAACGGAGCTCAAAATTGGAATCTACGCGAAAAACTGAGCAAGACAGGTCCTGGTGAAAAATTTTGACTTTGGTCTAAGTCAACAGTCAATGGTCTGGTCAAAGTCAACGACTCAGGGTGCTGACATGTGTTGACGTCACTCTAGGGCTGACATGGTAGGACGCGATATGGGGCAGGCGCGTGTGGCGCGTGGGAGCGCGTGAGGCGCGTGACGGAGATGATCCTGGCGCATGTGAGCACGTGGTGGTGCGTGTGAGCCCGTGGTGGCGCGTGACGGAGCGTGGTGGCACATGGAGCGCATGCTCGTGAGGCAGAAACTTAAGCCGGTGCATGGTGGCGCGTGTGAGGTGGTTTCTGGCCGTTCTTGGTTGGGTTTTGCTCGAGATTGGCTGTTCTGTCACTCTATGCCTTTGCTTTGGCAATTGGATGAGCAGAACGATGAGATCCGAGAGTTGCAGGGACTGTGGGCGTGACGGCGATGACTCGCTTCTGACAGTGACTACTAGATGAAGGCGAGGGCAGCGGAAGAATGCCAGAGATGTCCACAGGAACTAGAAAGTCAGAGGAACCTGCTTTGATACCATGTTAACAATATAAAGTAAGAGAAAAAGACTGAATAGTCTGTATATTGATGTGTGTATAATAATGTACAATAGAGAGCCTTATATAGGCTAGGTATGTGTGCAGTACAAGTAATAGGAGTAAACTATAAGTACAGTATATTGGGCTAAGCCCAATGGGCTAAACTAGTCTAAGCTATACACTAACAAAATGTAACTTCTTATCCTAAATTTATAGTGACTCTTAACATTTTCTTTCCACAATATTTTTAGTATTACCACCTAATCCAATAATTTATCTCATTCTGTGCAGCAATCACATGCCTTTTGCCTCATTGGGCAAAAAAAGTTAACCTTTCCCAAGACAAACGAGATAACTTCTCTTTTTCTTTTTCTTTTTTAGCAAACTTTTCTTATACTATAAAACTATAAGTTTTCATTTTAATTAATTCCCAAAAAAAAAAAAAAAAAGTCATTTCTTACCCTAAGAAACTCTCAGAAAGCTTTTGTTATTTAACTATATAATATATGAAGAGGTAAAAATATGGCATGACGGACTTTCGTTAGATTGGGCCTGACGGATCCCAGCCCATGGGCCGATAGTGGGTAAAGCCCAAGGCACAGCGGAAACCCTAGACTGGAAATACTTGCTACACACGCCTGAATCATCATAGAATCCCAAAGAAAATAGGAATCCTAGCAAAAAGAGAATTCCGGAAGATACACACGTTAATGAAGATCTTCTCTACAAGGAAAAGTCTTGTCCATCACGTTTGGGACTATTCAAGGGGATTCCTATAAGGAAAAGACTTCTACACCAAGGAAGAGAGGCCAACCTTTTACTACTATAAAAGCCCCAATACCCTCACAAATCAAGGTACGCATAATTGACCCCTCTCTAGCACTCTAGAGTTGTAAGAACTTCTAACTTGATCTTCGGAGGGTACTTGGCCGGCACCACACCGGTGCTCTCTGCAAGATCTTCTCTTTTGTGTTGTGCAGGTGCTACTTCGAGTGTGCAAGTGCCTTCGACTCACTGGTGACTTTTTCGGCATCATCAGTTGGCGCCGTCTGTGGGAAGTAAGAATAGCATCATAACTGCAGCTTGTAGGCCATATAAACGCTACCCGGACAAAGAGCTGCATGGTACTTACACGCTTACACGCTCGATGGCGACCACCAACAACATTCAGGAAGACGAGCCACAACCTACTGCCCTAGAGAGACAGGTTCTAACCCTTACAGTGGCAGTGGAGTGCCTCACCAGACAAAACCAGACCCTAGAAGAACAACTGCGACAGAAAAACGCGACGACGGGAAACCAACAAGAAGATCAAGAAGGTGCCAGTGCTGATCGTAGGAACCAGGAGAGACCGGAGGGTAGTAACGCCCCAAGCAGACCAGAGCGACAAAATATAAGCCTCCCAACCTTCATGGATGTGGCTCCGCCTATTGTCACGGAGATGTAGGCAACGAAGGAGCAGATGGAAATTATGATGAACGCCCCCCTTAAGGGACGAGTGTCCAGCGACCTTGACGACCTAGTCAACCGAACCGATTCACCGTTCACTACCCCCATCAATTGTTTCCCTTTGCCGCACAAATTCCACATGCCAAATATAGACAGTTACGACGGAGTCAAGGATCCTCTAGATCACCTGGAAACCTTCAAGACCTTGATGCACCTTCAAGGAGTTGCAGACGAGATCATGTGTAGGGCCTTCCCTACAACGCTGAAGGGTGCTGCGAGAATTTGGTTCAGTCGGTTAACTCCTGGCTCTATCAGTACTTTTAAGGAGCTGAGCGCTCAGTTCACTTCGCACTTCATTGGAGGACACAGGTATAAGAAGTCAACTGCATACTTGATGAACATTAAGCAACGGGAGGACGAGACGCTAAGATCCTACAGAACTCGTTTCAACAAGGAGGCCCTCTCAGTTGACGAGGCGGACGACAAGATACTCATGGCAGCATTCACTAATGGATTACGAAAGGGTAAGTTCCTGTTTTCTCTATACAAAAACGATCCAAAGACCATGTCGGAAGTGCTTTACAGGGCTACCAAGTATATGAACGCGGAAGACGCATTGCTGGCCCGCGAGGATAAGCCCAAAAAAAGGGAAAGGCAAGAGGACACAAGAGAGCGCAAAGTGGCTAGGACCGGAGAACGACGGGATGATAGACGCTCCAAACCCCCCACTGGGAGATTCACAAGCTTTACCCCGTTAACTGCCCCAATAGATCAAGTCTTGATGCAGATCAAAGACGAAGGAACTTTGACATTCCCAGGAAAATTGAAGGGAAATCCTAGCAAGAGACTAAGGGATAAGTACTGCCGCTTCCATCGAGACCACGGGCACGACACAGCTGACTGCTACGATCTAAAACAGCAGATAGAGGCCCTTATAAGACAGGGGAAACTACAGAGATTCGTGAGCAAGGAGAAAACGGATTCGCCCCAAGAGCAGACCCCACGACGGGAAAATAAGCGCCCAAGGCTGCCTATTGGAGACATAAGAATGATCGTAGGGGGCAAGGCAACTTCTAGGTCATCCAAAAAGGCTAGGAATACCTACCTAAGAATGGTCCAGAACATCCAGCTCAAGGGCACTGTACCCAAGATGGCACGGATCGACAACCCCGTCATTGGATTTTCAGAAGAAAACGCCCGAAGGTTGCACCACCTGCATGACGACGTGCTTGTTGTCAGCCTAAGGGTAGGAGACTACAACATGCACCAGGTTCTGGTCAACAATGGCAGTTCGGCGGACATCTTGTATTACCCAGCTTTTCAGCAGATGAGAATTGATAAAGAACAATTGGTCCTGGTTAATGCCCCTCTAGTTGGTTTCGGAGGGATGAGAGTGTTCCCCATCAGAGCTGTCACATTGACGGTAACGGTGGGAGATTACCCCCAGCAGATCACTAAGAAAGTAACTTTCCTGGTGGTTGACTATTCGTCCGCTTACAATGCCATTCTCGGACGACCCACCCTCAACTCATGGAAGGCTGTAACTTCGACCTACCATTTAATGATCAAGTTCCCAACGGATTATGGAGTAGGAGAACTGCGTGGAAATCAGGTGACAACGCAAGAATGCTATATTGCTATGCTGGAGATGGACGACCAACAGCAAACGATGTGCATAGAACAACGATGGACAGTAGCCGAGCCAGTTGAAGAGTTAGAAGAAATAATCCTTGATGATTCAAGGCCAGAACGGACGACTAGAGTGGGGACACTAGCAAGCTGGCCGGTGCGCCAAGAGCTCACGGCATTCTTAAGAAATAATCAAGATGTGTTCACCTGGAGTCACGAGGATATGCCAGGGATCGACCCCACAATCGTGGTCCACAAACTGAATGTATCACCCACATTCTCCCCAATCCAACAGAAGAAACGGGTATTCACTCAGGAGCGGGACAAAGCCATTGCCAAGGAAGTACGAAAGTTGCTGGAGGCAGATTTCATCCGAGAAGTGTACTACCCCGACTGGTTGGCAAACGTCATCATGGTCAAGAAGGCCAATGGAAAGTGGAGGTTGTGCATAGACTTCACGGACCTCAATAAGGCCTGCCCTAAAGACAGTTATCCACTCCCTTGGATAGATACTCTGGTAGACTCAACCGCAAGACACCAGCTTTTGAGCTTCATGGACGCTTTCTCAGGCTATAACCAGATCAAGATGGAAGAAGCTGATCAAGAGAAAACCTCTTTCGTCACCAGCCAGGGACTGTTCTGCTACAAGGTGATGCCATTCGGACTTAAAAATGCTGGAGCGACATACCAAAGATTAATGAACAAGATGTTTGCGCACCAGATCGGGAGGAACGTGCAGGTTTATGTTGATGACATGCTAGTAAAAAGCCTACACAAAGAAGATCATCTAGGCGACCTCCGTGAGACCTTCGACACCCTCTGATTATATAACATGAAGTTGAACCCAGGAAAGTGCATGTTCGGAGTGATGGCTGGGAAATTCTTGGGCTTCATAATAGCCCAAAGAGGTATAGAGGTTAACCTAGAGAAGGTACGGGCCATAATAGAATTAGAACCACCGAGGACAGTCAAGGAAGTGCAAAGTTTGAATGGCAAAATCGCAGCCCTGAATAGGTTAGTCTCAAAAGCGACGGACAAATGTCTACCTTTCTTCCGCACCCTGAGGAAATCGTTTGAATGGATGGACAAATGCCAAATGGCGTTTGACAATTTAAAGGCATATCTCTCATCTCCACCATTGCTCAGTCCATCCAAGCCGAGAGAATAGCTTTACCTATATTTAGCTGTTTCACAAGCCGCTATTAGCGCAACTTTGGTGAGAGAGGAAGATGGATCTCAGAGACCAGTCTACTTCACAAGCCGAGTGCTCCGGGGAGCAGAAGAGTGGTACCCTCAGATGGAGAAGTTGGCCTTCGCATTGATAACTGCTGCGCGAAAACTCAAACCGTACTTTCAAGCACACACCATCGTTGTCCTGACGAATAAGCCCTTGAAAAAAGCCATGAGTAGCCTCGAGGCAGCAAGAAGAATGGCTTTGTGGGCAGTAGAGCTCAGCAAGTTTGACATACAGTACCGTCCACGAACAGCTGTAAAAGGGCAAGTGGTGGCTGATTTCATCGCCGAATTCACTCTTGGAGACGGCCAAGGGGCAGAGGATACGCGACAATGGAACATTTATACAAATAGATCTTCAAATAGACGAGTAGGAGGGGTTAGCGTAGTAATCCAAACCCCGGAGGGGGATAGGATTAAGTGCATGATCCGACTAGATTTCCCCACAACCAACGAGGCAGAATATGAAACTTTGGTGGCAGGGCTAGACCTTGCAAAGGCTGCAGGTGCTGAAAACGTGGTCTTACATTACGACTCACAGGTAGTAACAAGTCAGATTAATGGCGGCTACGAGTGTAAGAATGAAAGGATGAAGAGGTATCTAGAAGAGGTAAAGAATCAAATCAGCAGCCTCAAAGTCAAATTTGTTCAAATCCCGAGGGGGGAAAACGAATGTGCCGTCCGACTAGCAAAAGCAGTCTTGGCAGAATTTATGCTTGTCCTCGAACAGGTATTGTCATTTGTCCAAATCTCCTCACTTATTAATGACGGAACAAATGTGCAGGAAGTAAATTCTGAAAGCAACTGGACTGCGCTTTTGATATCATACCTGAAGACTGGCATTTTACCTGATGGGAGTGACGCCGCTAGAAAGGTAAAGGTCCAAGCATCACGATTTGTGCTGATAAAAGATGTTTTATACAAAAGAGGATTCTCCCGGCCGTACCTAAGGTGTCTATGCCACGAGGAAGCAGATTACGTGATGAGAGAAGTCCACGAGGGTATCTGCGGAAACCACTCAGGGGCACGGTCATTAGTGCACAAGTTGATCCGAGCAGGATACTATTGGCCTACGATGATGAAGGACGCACAGGCTTATGTCAAGGCCTACGACAAATGTCAGAGGTTCGGTAACCTCATCAGGCAACCATCCGAGGAACTAACCCCCATGATGGCCCCTTGGCCCTTCGCTCAATAGGGACTAGACATCATGGGCCCCTTCCAAGCAACAGTTAGGCAATTAAAATTCCTGGTAGTCGGTATCGACTACTTCACTAAGTGGGTGGAAGCAGAAGCCCTAGCCACTATTACGGAGAGGAATATTCGGAGTTTTGTTTGAAGGAATATCATATGTAGGTACGGGATACCCAGAGTGCTTGTCTCCGACAACGGAAAGCAATTCAACAACAACGCATTTAGGGACTTCTTCTCAGAGCTAGGTATCAAGAATCACTACTCGTTGCCAGCACACCCACAGGCCAATGGACAAGTTGAAATCACGAACCGGTCCTTGCTCAAGATCATCAAGACCGGGCTCGAGGGGGCAAAAGGTATCTGGCCGGACGAACTGCCAAGCGTTCTGTGGGCATACAGAACTACAGCAAGAACACCCACTAGAGAAACGCCGTTTCGACTAGCATACAAAAGTGAAGCTGTCATCTCAGTAGAAGTAGGGCTCATAAGCTTTCGGGTGGAGAGCTACGACGAGAATAAGAACGAAGAGGCTATGCGACTTCAGCTCGACCTACTGGACGAAGTACAAATGACAGCAGATCAAAGGATGGCGCGATATCAGAATCTCATGGCGAAACACTACAACTCCAACGCCAGGCGTAGAGACTTTCAGGTCGGAGATCTTGTACTGCGAAAGGTAATGGGCGCTACTAGAGATCCTTCGCAAGGAAAACTCGGCCCCAACTAGGAAGGGCTCTAAAAGATCGCATCATGGCAGAGGAAGGGTACCTACCACCTCGAGACACTGGACGGACAAAAGCTTCAGCACCCATGGAACACAGAGCACCTACGAAAATACTATCAGTAGAGACAGCATGAAGAGCAACAATGCTATTTCCAGTTTTTCTTCCTAGTTTTTACTGCAACTTTTTGCTACAACACTTTGAGTATCTTTTTAAGCCCAAGGGGGCAAGTACTTTTTTACTTGCTACAATACTTCGAGTATCTTTTTAAGCCAAAGAGGGCAAATACTTTTCTACAAGTACACGATTGAATATTCAGACATAACTGTCTTTTCAGCCTGAATTCTTAAAAAGTCCACAAGCTGAACGGATCATCCTAAACGGGTGAAAATTCAAGGTCCATAAAAGTGGACGGATAATAAATAAAGTCCACAAGCTGGACGGATCATCCTAGATGGGTGAAATTCAAAGTCCGGATAATAAATAAAGTCCACAAGCTGGACGGATCATCCTAGACAGGTGAAATTCAAAGTCCATAAAAACGGACGGACGATAAATAAAGTCCACAAGCTGGACGAATCATCCTAAACGGGTGAAATTCAAAGTCCATAAAAGCAGACGAATAATAAACAAAGTCCACAAGCTGGATGGATCATCCCAGATGGATGAAACTTTTTAAGTCCATAAAATGGACGGATAACAACAAATTAATTAAGTTCATATAAGTGGACGGATACAAGTCCATGAACCAGACGGATCATCCCATAAGGTAAAAATTCCAAAAAAAAAAGGACGGGATAAACTACCTAGTATTTGAGGTGGACGGTTCGCCCATACAAGATCTATAAAGATGAAGGTTCTCCATAAAGTGGACGGGTCATCCGTTAAAGATGAAAATCTTAGCCCGGGAAGCGGACAATTGAAGAGGACGGAGATTTATACATCTCGTTCAAATAATAAAAATAGTAACTGGTCACACAAAAGACAAATAAGACGGGCATAAAATTGCGGAATAAAGAAAATAACATTGACGGATAAAACCCTCGAGGAGCAATTGTTCAATACACAAATTTAATGACGGATTGTTCTCAAACTTAAAAAAAAAAAAAAAAAAAAAAAAAAAAAAAAAAAAGAAAGAAAGAGAGAGAAGAACTTTATTCTTTAGGGTCTGCATCTTGAACATTCGATGCTTGAGCTGACTCTTCGTCGCCTTGGGCTGCTTCCTCAGCAAAAAGGTCATCTGTGTTCTTTGAGGCGACGAGCACAGTGGACGTCTGGGCTTGGTCGTCAACTTTAATCATGGACACATCCAAGGAAGGGTAGGCCTTCTTAACTTGACAGAGCGCGTCATCAAAACCTTGCAGGAATGAGTCTCCCAGCTCGGACAGTAAGGCATCGGAATCACGATACTCTAGTATCGCCACCTCCTTAGCTTGACGAAGCTTTTCCTTCAAGTCTTGGACCTCCTTGTCTTTGACCACCATGGCCTTCCTCGCCTCATCCGTCTTTTGCTCAAGCTCTTTCCTCACTTGCTCTGAAAGCTCAAACTTTTTCTCCATAGTGGACTTCCATTTGTTAAGTTGACCCAGCTCATCCTCTGTCTGCTCTGCCTTTGCTCGCACACGTTCCAAAGCCGTCTCACGGTTAATGCACCGATCCATTAGCCCCTTCATCATAATCATGGACTGAAACAAAAAAGTTAGAAGAAGTGTTAGATAAGAAGCTAAGTGGAATGGACGAACGTAAGCCGACGAACAAAGATTACCTGTGCAATCGCGAAGAGCCCCGTCTCCCCTATTGCCTCCGTGGAATGATTGCCTAAATCCTCATAGTCCTCCGACGTGATGATAGACGAAAGTTGCTCCAGGGCATATTTGGAGTCGTCACGGAGTAGGGGAGGTGGTTTCTCCTGGCTGGTGGACGAGGCCTTCATAAAGCCCTTGCCAGGCCCATGCTTGGCTGGGGTGACGGTCTTCACACCCTCAGCCATCAACCCTAAGATGGGCTCCAATGGGACCTTTTGTTGCTTAAGTGGACGGTCCCCTTTGGGCGGTTGCTTCCTTTTTATCGACGAAGCCGTCCCCTTAGGAGCCACATCACCGGATTCCTTCCTTTTGGCAGCCTGTGTTTTAATCAACGGCCTCCTCTTAGCATTGTCCATCTCTGTAAAGAAGGACGGATGATGTTATTAACTAACAAAGGTAAAAGCCGTAAGCAAAATAAGGTTGACGGACTTATGTTTGCGAATTTTGGCGTTATATCAACGGCTTCTGGCGTTGGTTCAAGACCGTCGCAATACCAGTGGATTGTATCAGGATTCACTAACTTTGCCCAAGTCCTTTCCTCTAGCTTGGTCTTTGAAAAAATCTTCTCAAGAAAACTAAATTCCTCAATACTAACTTGTGGACGCCGTCTAACTACAAAAGAAAAGGACTGTTAAAAGTGCTGGAGAAATTATAGCTAAACGAATGTAAATAGAATCTACAAACTAGGACGGGTGCATACTGGACGGATTTAATACTCCCCAAGTAGTGTCAACGGGCATATGTTCCGTCTCCCTTGGACGACCCATCCACTTGTCACCCTCTAGGAAGAATTAACGACTCTTCTAGTCTCTATTTGAGTCGGGGGTTTCAAATATAACCTTCAACAATGGACTCCTACTAGCAAAACTGTACATCCCCCTTGATCTGTCTATTTCATCTAGACGGTAGCAATGGAGGAATTCCCGCACCGTCAGCCTCCTAGCACCGTCTGTCATAGCGCCATATAGAATCTCCATTGCTATGAAGACCGTCCAAGCGTTCGGAGATATTTGGGTGACGGACAGACCCAGATACTTGAGAAGCTTTCGATGAAGGTTACTTAGTGGAAACCTAAGTCCCGCCTTCAGCATCTATTCGTACACCCCGACACCTTCTACCCCTTTGTAATAACATTTCTCTGATACATAGGGTAGACAGATTGAAATATGTTAGGGACATATTTTTATGTAATTGGCATATCCTTTGACAAAACACACTTTACTTGTATTTGGGTAAATCTAAGTAGGTTCAAGATGATCATTACAAGTGGTTAAATTGAAGACATGAAGATTACTCAAGAACTGCTAAAGAAAAGTGCAATCTGCAGGTCTCGATACCTCCTCGACAGAAGCTCGATCTGTCGAGATTCACTAAATCTCGATAGATGTCTCGATCGATCGAGCTTACGGGATTCAGATTATAGCTAGCAACGTTTTTATTCTAAAAGGCTATTTGTTTTTGGGTTTTGCATAATCCTTATAGGACTAGGAAGACCTAAGGTTTGTGGGTTTGTATAATCCTTATTAGACTAGGAAAGCCCAAGGTTTATGTGAACTTATTTGGAATAAGAGAGCCCATTAAGCTCCTATTTAAAAGAGGTGGAAAAAGAAAAACCTAACCCTAGAGAGCTTCATAAGATTTTCTTTTTAAAACCCTAGCCTCCTCCTACAGAAGAAAGAGTTCTTGTTGCGTTTATTGTACGCTTTTGGGTTCTGTAACCAAGCAAAGTCTCTTGCCCCAACATTGAAGATCTTATTGGTGTTTCAATGTGAAGCTGCTGCAAATCAACTACAACAATCAAAGGGTTGCTGTGGAGTTAGTCACGTACTAGGATTCGTGCAAAGGAGTAAGTCGCGTACTGGGATCAGCGCAATTGATTAGTCATGTACTTGGGAGCCGTGCATTGAAAGGGGAACTGTCACTACAGAATAAGTCCAATTGGGTATTGGGGTAAAGGTTCAACTGTAGGTTGGTAAGGTACTTGGGATTCCTTTACTTGTAACCGCTTGTTGTGATAATAGTGGAGTTTCGGGAGTGGTGACCTGAAAATCACCCGGTGGGGTTTTTGCCGTTAGGTTTTCCCCATTCGTAAACAAATCACCGTGTTATTTATTTTCCGCTGCATACTTAGTTTATTGGTGATTTGTTTGTGCTATCATGCGTTTGCATGATAAATTGATTAATTAATAACTTGGCTAATTAATTAATTAATTTCTATCACAATGGGTCATTCAGTTTGTGGCCTATCAAAATATTATATGGATTTGAAAATTAGCCCTAAAAGTGTTGAAGTGATTCTCCTTGATGGTGGATGTGAAGTTATGCACCGTCCACTCTAGTAGTATGATGAACTCCCTAATTCCATCAGCACCTACGACAGATCTTATTGGTTGTTCCTCGCCGTCATCAGAAACATCCTCTGGTTCGTCCATCTCCATATCCTCATTTGTTGAGGACGAGGAAGAGGCGGACGGACTCCTCTCTTCGCCTGGACTCTCTTGGTCTTTGTGACCGGACGGGTATACTTCCTCGTAATCCGCCCCGTTACGAATGATTGACTGATTACTTAACGCACTAGACATTGCCTACACATGACGATAAAACCTAAGACTGACTGATCTAGAAGTGCTGACGGGTGCGTATAAAAGTCTAGGAAAATAAAAAGTACGTTTGCAGGACTTATGAAAAGAGAATACTCACCAAACCTGTGAATAAGTGAAGGACGACGGTTGTGTTGATGACGGGTACAGCTATTGAACGGATCGCTCTCTGACAAGGTTGACGATAACGCTCTGACAATATGTTTCAGTTGAAAATGGAGAAATGAGAAAGGAGGAGTGTGATATATATAGAGGAAGTGCACGGAAGACGAAGCAACGCTTCGATCTGGGGAAAAATCCAATCAAAGAGCGACATGTGTCCTGCATTATAATTGCTTGACAACCTGTCAGGGATGGGCGCAGTTCGCGTCGTCCTCTTTGAGATTCGTCAACCCCAGAATATTGAACCATCACCTCATTGGTCCGTCCACTCAAGCGTGACGGACCCATAGGGTGAAGGGGGCAACTGAAGAGGTAAAAATATGGCATGACGGACCTTCGTTAGATTGGGCCTGATGGATCCTAGCCTATGGGCCGATAATGGGTAAAGCCCAAGGCACAGCGGAAACCCTAGACTGGAAATACTTGTTACACACACCTGAATTATCATAGAATCCCAAAGAAAATAGGAATCCTAGCACAAAGAAAATTCCGGAAGGTACACACGTTAATGAAGATCTTCTCTACAAGGAAAAGTCTTGTCCACCACGTTTGGGACTATTCAAGAGGATTCCTATAAGGAAAAGACTTCTACACCAAGGAAGGGAGGCCAACCTTTTACTACTATAAAAGCCTCAATACCCTCACAAATCAGGAAACGCATAATTGACCCCTCTCTAGCACTCTAGAGTTGTAAGAAGTTCTAACTTGATCTTCGGAGGGTACTTGGCCGGCACCACACCGGTGCTCTCTGCAAGGTCTTCTCTTTTGTGTTGTGCAGGTGCTACTTCGAGTGTGCAAGTGCCTTCGGCTCACTGGTGACTTTTTCGGCATCATCAATATATATACCCTGATCTTTGATTCATTCATCCAAAATAGTCTTTTGCTCTTTGCTAAGTTCTGAGGCATTGAATTCAAAAAACAAAGAACATGTCAATGATCAACAACGACCATGCGTCGAACCAACATGTGGGATCGTTGCCAACCATCCCCACAGCTCCTCCTCCAGTCGACAACGTGGAGAACCAAAGCTCAGTTATGGGGGTCGAGAGCTCAACTATCGTACGTCGGTGCAATAGGGAGGATTTGATAAAGAAATTCTCGTTGGCTTTAAGAGGATTGGCTTTGATCTTCTCTGTGATTGCTCTCATTATCATGGCCATAAACAAACACAGTGAGTTTCACTTTCACTACAAAAACGATAGTTGGGAAGATCATAAGAACGCTATTGAAGAGGGTGGTTGGCAAGATTTCGATAAATATGGAGAATATAGGTAGAGTAATTCATGCGATTCTTAATTGGTTTTTGAGGTTTAGTGTCAGTTTGCGGCACACTAATTTGAAACAGTACGTGTTTGTGTGTATATATATATAGTCTTTTTAATAGTCTTTTATAAAAATTTAAAATATAGTATTTTTAATATTTTATTTTTTTACTACTTAAAATATTAAGAGGTACTAATTGAGTTATAAATTTTTTGACAAATTTAATTGTTCTTGAAAAATATAGCATTGTTTATACTGCGTTGTTAAATAAAATTATATGCATAGTGACTCAGTTGAAAAACTCAAGATTTAACAAATAAAGTGTTGTACCTAAAGTTTTGATTTTCTAAAAATAAGTTGAGTTAAACTGGCACTAAGAATTTGATTTCGGTTTGGATTTTTTTTTATTATAAATATTTTGGTGAATGAGGTTGTGTTGAATTGGACTAGGTACGTATTGGCAATAGCAATTTTGTCGACCGCGTACACAGGCGGCCAAGTAATGCGACAAGCATATGAACTTTGCACCGGAAAACTATTGCTTCAACAGCGAAGCTCTACCTTTTTTTTTTTTTTTTGAGAAACAGCGAAGCTCTATCTTGCTCGACTTTTTTGGAGATCAGTTTGGTCTCGATTCTTTATGAACTTTGATGACACGAGAATCAAAGGTGCCTTGACTAGCAATGTCATTGCCCACTTGCATGTGAGGGTGCCTTTAGAGTACTCCCAACTCCAAGGTACGTTGCATAATTAAACATCATCCTTGGTCTAATAGGAAAGGCAACTGTGTTTGTGTGACTATAACCTCCCCATTTTAAATGAATTTATTATTATTATTATTATTATCAAGTCCGTTTAGCTAGGCGTTTTGGGAGATTAAAATAGTGCTTTAAAAATTCAAAACTCTGTTTTGCAACTACAACTTCTCTTAATTTTTTATAAAACACTTATTTAAAACTCAAAAACAGTTTTCTAGTAGTTTATACAAATGCACTCTAAGGGTCTGTTTGGATACCGCTTATTATTAAAAACTGAAAACTAAAAATACTGTAGCAAAATAATTTTTAGATGTGTGAATAGTGCTGTAGAACCAAGTTTTATTGAAAATTTTGCTGAATTAAACAACTTGTGGATCCAATGAATAGTGCACGGGATCCACTAACAGAGACACAAACGCGCTGAAATTCAGCGCAATCCAAACTAACACTAAGTAGTTTAAACTTTAAATTTAAAGGTGTTTTAAGTATTACCTGATTTAAAAATTAGATCAAAAAATAATAATTTAATGGTTCAATTGACTCTTTTCATTTTAAGTGAAATAAGAGAATTTTGTTCCCACTCTCCTTGGCACAAATCATCATATCCATAACATCTCCCTAAAATAAGATTATTTCTATTTCAAATGAAGCCATTTCATGGTTAATGCTAAATATCAAATATAATTTAATTAGCGTTTGTTTATGTTTATCAATATCTTGTTTAAGTTGAACAAAAATGGGGATGGACACCTTCTCAAAAAAAAAAGGGGGATGGACAAGTTGTAATCGGTTTTCAACTAACATATAATAATTATAATTAAGATGCTGACATAGAGAAAGTCCTAAAAAAATAAGTACTTGTATTCTAGTAATTAATATGTTGACCTAGAGAAAGTCCTAAAAAGTAAGTGCCTGTATTCTAGTGGTAATATACTATTCAGTAAGCTTAAAGTCACGACAAATTCCACGATTGCTTAATTTGATATATATTTTAATTGGTTTACAATAAAAGTAATGTTTCAATAATAAGTAATGTTGTACTAATCACAATCTATCATGTCAACAAATGTGAAATTTGTTGTGTATATTGTTGTTTACTAATATATATTTAGATTATTAAAAATTTGTGAAAATGATTGTAAACAAATTGTCCATAACCATTTTCTTAGGCACAATCATCATAACATGTTATTTTTGTAGTTATGAAAATTTTTGTATCACTAAATTTATTGAGAGAAAACCATCTAAACTCTTTCATTTTAATAATATTTTAATTGCTTACTCATGCGTTACATGAAAAACTTCAATGAAAAATATGCATATATTAATAAATATTAAAAAAAATGGTTAAATTAGAAAATTAGTAAGATCAAATGTCATATATAGTTTAATTAGAGTTTTTTTTAAGAGAAGATTATGTTAAAATAAAAGGAAGAAAATAAAAGATTTAGACAAAGAATGAGAAAGTAGACGCAAGACTTATGTGGTTAAATTTGATAACTTACGTCACCAAAAAAAAATTGTGTAGAACAAAAATCCAATATTGGGTACATATACGCACAAAAGTTGATTTGCAAGGAACATTTATTATGCTTGAATCAATGATAATTGATATGTCTTGATTCTAGGCATGATAACGGCCTAACATGCCATAACTAAATTGTGTATCAATAAAACATAGAAGACAAATATATTAAAACGCATAAAAGCGGTAAAACACATGGCCTTTTTGGTATAGACTTTTCATCAATTGGTAAAGTTGTTGATGTTTAAATAAGAGATTTGGGGTTTGATCTTCACCTATAACTAAAATTGATTGGTGTTTTAGTCTAATGATAAAAAATAAATAAATAAATAAATAAAAATATTAGAGGTAATTTAATTAGACGAAACATAAAATTGATAAAACTTTCACTGCAGATTATGGCGTACCTGTTGATATCAGCAGCATCTTCGGCACTTCCCTTGACCATTTGTTTGAGAAGGCTAGCATACCAGAAATTTACAGATAGAAAATTTATAGACTTTTCAGCAACAGCCATCAGCATGGCCTTTTTGGCATTATCAGTGTTGGCATTGTCTGCCATAACTTCAGTATACAAATTATCAACTCAATACTTGCCATAAATGTTAGGGCTTCGGGGAAAGACTAGCTAAGACCTACTATTATCTGATAAAGTTTAAAGTTTCATCCCCTTTGTAATCAACTTTTTGTATTTTGAATGAGCCAAAATATAATGCATGCATTCTAATAATACTTATCTCATTTACTATTTAATTTATTGATTACATGCATCCATCCTCTTATTGCGTGAGAACTTTGTAACTTTGTCAAAGTTATATGCTATGAGATAAATTATGCATATATCCGATATATGAGATATATTATCTCATTCTAGGTTGAAAGAATGAACACAAATAATCCTTATTCTTCCAATAGTTTTATGCATTATTCTTGTTTACTATTCAACTTATCCAACTTAATTAGCTTATGTTTTTATTTTGAAGTACAATTTTACTACATGAGATTAATTCTCACTTATAATTAGCAAAATAAATAAATAAATAAATAAACCCTTTATTTTAGGCTAAAGAATGAACTGTAAGATTTATCCATTTGTTTGGGGTGAATTTGTGGTACTACTATATTAGTCAAGACACCCTCACACATATATGCAAACACATACATATATATAGACACACACACACATTAATGATTCAATACTAGAGAAAGTCATAATTCATAAATAATATTGCACACAAAATTATAATTTTTATTGACACATATTTACTATATAATTTTTTTTGAAGAACTTATAATCCTTTAAACTTCAATGAGTATTAAAGTTGCCTTATTTGATATTAGGCATGTTAAAAATATATATACAAAAGAAAGAGAAAATTTAGTATCTCCTATTAAAATTACGGTCAATGACAATCTTCATAGAATAAAATTCATTTTTTACCAACGTCATAGTAAAATTCTTAAAATTTTATCAAATTTCCTACCAAAGTTAATAAAATTTTTTCAAAAAAACAAATGAAAATTTGAAAGTCAAATTCTTAAAATTTTTATTTTCAATATAAATTATCAGATTGCCTACCAAAGTCAATAAAAAAGTTTCAATGGAATCAATGAAATTTTCAAAGAACCAAAACTTTAACAAATGCAAAAGCATTATTATTGTTTTTTTTTTTTTTTTTTTTTTTTTTTTGGAGAATCAAATACAAAAGTAAAATTTTCAATAATTTTTTTAAAAAAAGTACCTTGTTTCTATATCTATTAGATCAATTGGCCAATTACTTGTGAAAGAGCACCATGGGCTAACTCAAATATATATTAAAAGATAATTTTTAAAATCATGGAGGGCCATGTTTGTAGCTCCGCCCCTGCATATTTATATGTGTATGACTTCTGAGGGAAAATAAACAAAACTATTTTTATAAGTAATACGAGCTCTATGGTAATTACAAAGTAACCCAAGTTACCTTTTGATTTACCATACCGTATATATGTTTTATAGGTCTAGTAAAAAGATAGAACCGACTTGCCAGTGATGCTGGTCAATATACAATCGTCAATCGGCATAATTGAAAAATAAGAAAGTTTAAATTTTTTTTTTTTTTTAAATCAAATGATTTAAATTGGGCAGTTTTTGGTAAACGTAATTAAATTCAATTAAACATGAGGTTGTTAT
The DNA here is from genome assembly GCA_028535165.1 of Quercus tomentella. Taxonomy (NCBI): domain Eukaryota; kingdom Viridiplantae; phylum Streptophyta; class Magnoliopsida; order Fagales; family Fagaceae; genus Quercus; species Quercus tomentella. The sequence goes on from JAPQVY010000012.1 coordinate 16,291,620, forward strand.
CATATTTCGATGTACCATGTGCTAAGTACAGTTGTTGGCCTGTTTTGTCTAATACAAATTCTAATTACTAATTAGAGAAGTTGTCTCTTCAAGGAGTCATTATATATTGTGAATGAACTTTGAAATTTCAAAAAAAAAAAAAAAAAGGTTATGAGTGGAAATTTCGATAGTGTTGGAAGTGGAACTCTGAGTGACCCTTGAGATTTTTAAAAAAGATAAGACTATAAAAAACCACACAAAGCATTTGCTTGGCAATTTTTTTTTTTTTTTTTTTTTTTTGAGAATGATTTGCTTGGCAATGTTGATGGCCACTAACAACCGAAAACATATCATTGTACGTACTTAATAACATTTTGTTTACAATTCGAATTAATAAATGAGTCATTTGATTAAGGGAATGGGTTGTATTGTTATTATAATATTAAGATGCTTACTTTCACGTGAAACAAGGAATGAAAGGTTCTCCATAGAAACACTTCATGCTAATTATAAAGGGTAACTTTCATATGATAAAATAATTTTCCATTAGCCCAAAACCAAAGATTTATCTTTGGGAGGTCATATATAAAATTAGAAAAAAAAAATCTATGTATATATCAATTACATTTTTTTTAATGGTAAACTGAAATTTATTCAACTAAAAAAGAAGTACAAGATACGATCAAGAAACAAAGAAAAACATTAAGCATTTTCAAATTAATTACATCCATGCTATATATAAAATCTAGAACAGTAATGTATATGCAATTTAATTTATATAAATGATAAATAGTGGTATATTTTAATAGGTACAAATAATGTTATATGATATATGGATTAATTTAATAACAATTAAATATATGGTAAAGAAAAGTCAAATTATAAAAAGATGAAAGAAAAAGTACCTTGGAAAGTGGGATTATGGAAATGCTATATAGTAACACAGGGCATGGCTACAACCTACCCACTTGCTTTGGTAGAGATTCTAGAGAAGAGTTTAACCACATTGATACACGTGTTTATCTAGTCTGCTATCTGCAACTATTATTTACACAGAAGCTTTGTTACATTGTAAATGACGAAAACTAGAGCCTAGAGGAAAGAAAAAAAGAACAGAAAGAAAAAGAAGGCGGACAGAGCAGTTGAGAGAATGATAGAGTTGAGACGCCATAGAGAGAGACATTCAGACAGAGAGAGCGAGAGAGTTACCTGTTTCCTATCCTATGATGAGCAAAATGTTTGCAACTATGTGCTGGTGCAGCGAATCTCAAAAAGATCTTCAATCTTTCGGCTGTTGTTGTGCAAGTAAGCCCTTAGGGTGAAAAATTAGATTTTTATTTTGTGAGATATTTGTTAAAATAATTATGTGTTCATCTTAAGATGCCGAAAAATGTCTAATTATTGTAATTTTTTGACATATATATTCATCACTGATGGTGAACTGAAAATTGAACCAACTCCAATTCGTCCAAGCCAAGAAGACAAGAATGACTGTACCTAGCAAAACGGTCGTCCAAAGGCATATGGATCATCCATGAGGAAAGCGCCTGGACGACCCCCCGACACTTGGAAAAATTCCATAGAGATTTATCTACAAGAGCTAGTAAATTGAACCACATGTTATTATTTCGAGGCGTGAGTGAGATCCTAGTTCATTGCTATAACTTCCTACTCAGTACTTAACTTCCAATGACAGTTATAGAAAAAGATAAAATATTCTAACTCTTATAGCGATTGTGGAAATTAACCTTGAACCCTTTAACCTCCTCAAATATAGGGGAAGTTACGAGACAAGTAACCACTTCAAGAACACACTATATAAACACTCATTCATATCAAATGAATGTAAGTTTTTAGACAACTCCCAAAAAGTTGGAACTCCAGAATTTAAGAGAAACTAACTTTACCATCGGAGGGTTCTTAGCCGGTCCACCCTGGTCACCTTTGATCATGTGTTTTCCTTTGATCATGTGTTTTCCTTTTCAGGCCTTCCAAGCAATTACTAGATCATTGAAGCCCGGAGCATTCAGCCTACTAATTTTCTGTGCATCATCAATCACTAATTGGATTGTTTCCATTTCAATGAAAGTAATATGTAATTTTGGACTTATCCGGATATTGGGGCCAAAATGTTAAGAGTTCCTTAAATATTTTCAAATGGGTTAGGATAACTCCAAAATATATATATATATATATATATCTACTAAATTTTTTCCAAATATTTGGGGGGGGGGGGGGGGGGGGGGGGGGCAGGGCCCCTTCGGTCCCAATTTGGTTTCGACATTGCATTAGTCTCTAACCGATCTCTATTCCTCTTTTGTGTTTGGATTATAATGTTTTCATTTGTTTATTTTATTTATAGTAAAATATAGATACAATTTTTTAAATATTGTATTTAAGGTTTCTCAATTAAATTCAACTACATGACTGTTATTGACTAATGCAATCAATGTAAACATGACTTATTTTTCTAAGGATAATTAAATTCAGCCAAGTTATTGTTTTTTCAACACAAACACATTATTGAATTTAATTAGAGAACTTAATTGAAAGTTTGAAACATAATCTCTAAAGAGTTGTACCCATATTTTATCTTTTTATTTATTAGGTAAAGATGCAATTATACCTGGAAAAATTTTGTCATGCATTTAGATAAGTAAATCACCAAATTATTTTTGTTTCTTGTGTAAAAATACAATTATATATTGAAAATATGTGATGCTTTAAAAAGTTGTAATACTATCCTTTAGGTTGAATATATCACGAAATCTTTTTTTTTTTTTTAGGTTGAATATATCATGAAATCATTCTTTAGGTTGAATATTTCATGAATATCATGAAATCATTCTCAAATGAATAAGTTTATTGGCAATCAACCTAAAAATTAATAACAACTTGTGATCTTACATGTATCGTGTAGTCAAATACTATGTATAGCATTACAAACTCGACTTAGGTCCTGCGACTCCAATGCACTAGACCCAGCTTTACTCTAATGGCATGTTTGGATGGTGGGGAGATGGAGGGGAAGTGAAGTAAAGTTGGCTAAAAATAAGGTAATTTTGTGCTAAATCTACTCTACTCTACTCCCCCTCAATCCAAACAAACCATAAAAAAAGAAAAATTGGCTAAAATTGATGGAAAATGCTAGAACTATAAATTATTGTACAACTTTTGCCACAACTTGTCACATGACAAGTTGTGAATGGTAGATAAAAAAAAAAAATTACAAAAAAAGATTAAATTTAGTAAGGATGTGGTGTAAAACTCATATTTTACTCCTTCAGTCCTAACATGTCATATCATCTTATCACATATTTATAAATAAGCAAACTACACCCAATCAATTATAATACCCATATGTCTCTCAAAAAAAAAAAAAAAAATTATAATACCCATATATAATTCCAACCAAATTGGGAGTTTATTGAGATATTATTAACTGTAATATGATACATTGAATTTTAAGTAAAATGCTGATGTGACAATATCTTATTGGGTTATGTAAAACATGGATTTTACATTCTATCTTTACCAAATTCATACTCGAAAAAAAATAGTAGGTCCATATGAATCTAAATTTCTACCACTCAAAGCTTTCCACGTGACGAGTTGTGCAATAAATTGTAGTTCAAGCATGGATCAAAATTGATCAATTAAGGTTTCTTACTTCCAAAGGCAAAATGTCTGAAGATCCTAAAATTCGCCTTGTCCGAAGGTTCTCTAACTTTTTTTTTTACTAAAGACCGTATCAACCGAAGTTGGTTACAGCTATTTCAGTTTCAGTTACCCAGCGGAATTATCCACCACTTTACCTCGTATTCCTCGTCACTACCTCATCCAATCACTCCTCGCCACGTCACAAAACCACTTTTCTCCGTTATAATCACCCGCCTTTTTGTCCCAATCAGCATGATCGAGCAAATTAGCCTCATAAAATACAAACTCTGAGTTGTCATTTATATAAATAAATAAATAAACAATTTTCGTTCCTTTAAAAGCTTTCGTTCCGTTAATGTTCTTTGCTGACTTCCAAGGGCATAGACTTCGAGAAACATGTCGAATTTGGATGATCCTAAGTCGAACCACCAACACGTGGAACCGACACGGACTGAGCCCACGGCTCCACCGGTTGCTGACGTGGAGAACCAAGCAAACTCAGCCACCGCACCACCCACTTCGGGGTTCGGGTTTGGTGGTGCCGCGGCGATTGTACAGCGATGGAGGAGAGAAGATTTGATAAAGAAAGCAGCTTTGGCTTTAAGAGTATTGGCTTTGATTTTCTCTTTGCTTGCTTTTCTTATCATGGCCATTAATAAACACGGTGATTGGAAAAATTTTGATAGATACGACGAATACAGGTAAATTCAAGAGTCAACTATTTGGTTTTATGTAAGTGATTGCTAATTGGGTTTTTGTGGCTAAGAATTTTGGTTTTGGTTATGAAACTTTTTTTTTTTTATAGGTACTTGTTGGCAATAGCGATTTTGTCGACCTTGTACTCATTGGCACAAGCTTTGAGACATGTTCATGAACTTTCGACAGGGAGACATTTGATTCAAGTTCAACAGCGGACCTCTGGATTGTTCGACTTTTTTGGAGATCAGGTTGGTCTTGATTCTTTCTTTTGTTTAACTTTTCAGATCGATCTCGCTGTAAATCCGACTTATTTGGGGGTTTCTGTTTCTGGGTCCAGTTTCTTTTATTTTTCACTTAGCAAAAAACTTCTTTTTTTTTTTTTTAATCAATAAAGACTTAGTCTCAAAATTTTGGGGTCGCTATAATTCCTCAATAGACTAAAAAGATCGGCCACATGTGTGACTGTTAGTGGTTCTATAAGAGAAAATTTTCTTTGCACTCCACCTTGATAGACGTGTTTGATTCTTCATTGTTGCCTTAAAGACACCTGTAACATCAACATGTTGCCAAACTTTAAAGTCACAATAGCATAGGGGAAAAAACAATCGGGAACTAATCAAATACAAATTTCTCAAATTTAATGAAATTTTGGATTGGACAAACACAAAGTAATAAGAAAAATGTTTTATCAAGTTTAAGGCTTTAAGCAGGAGATGGAAAATGATGATTTGTGTTCTTAGTTATTAGTTGTCTAATTTGTCTTTCTTGCTTTGGGGTATTTGAGCACATTTGTGTGAACCTCACAATTTTGTCTCAATGAAATCGATACAGTTTAGTCTTTTAATAACAAGTGGCACACTTGGTTTAAAATTCAAACTAAAAAAGAAGGTTTTGACCTTAATCCATAAGTTGAAGGGATACATGTTTAATGTCCAGCTATGATTCTATGTTTATAATTAGAATTGAAGATGAGGTTGATTAAACTTTTTTTCACAGATTATGGCATACCTATTGATATCAGCAACATCTGCTGCAATTCCTTTGACCAATAACATGCGAGAGGGTGTAGACAACATATTTACAGACTCTTCTGCAGCAGCCATCAGCATGGGTTTCTTTGCATTCGTTTCACTGGCATTGTTGGCCATGATTTCAGGATACAAAATATCAACTCAGTCTTATATTTGAGATGGATTTTTTTTTTTTTTTTTTTTTTTTTTTGTGTGTGTCCATTGATGATTCTTTATCGTATTTGTTGTTTGCATAATACCTTTGCATGTAAATTTATGTTTTCAAAGGGAATACTTGGGCATCCATAGCCTTCATCCGTTTGTAAGTGTTTGAATTTGTTCATCATATGCGGTATGAGCTGATTTGTGCATAAAGTGATTTCATTGACTCTGTTTATAAATTATACTTGGTCAGGTTTATGATTTATGGCCTGACTCTAATTAGTTTGTTTATAATCTATAACTGACCCTAAAATTTTAGAACTAAGGCTTGGTTATTGTTTTTGGCGGTTTTAGTGGTGATGTTTCCTGCCAAAAAAACTCATTTCACTTTTGGCTTGAGTCATAAAATATGCAAAATATTAAACACAAGAAGCCCCCAAAAAAAGCCCCACTCCATGCTATATCTTGAAAGCAATTTTCAGACAGTGACTTTCCTGAACAAATCAAACCATGGGAGACATAGCTTCCTTTGCGGGACAAGTAACTGCCGAAAAAGTTCTGGTTTAAGCACTTAAGAAATCCAAATCACATTTATCTATTGTATAGTTGGTGGGACAATGTGAAGAATAGAACAATAATGTGGCCCTGGCCCCAAAGCAATATATTTCACTTCTATGTTACTCAAGCTGACAATTGGGGCTGGTTTGGCTAAATATTGAGACAATCTTATCTGAAAATGCAAAGATTTGCTAGATTCTTAAAAACAGCAGGGAAAACAAGAAATGTTTAAAAATAAAAGAATTCTTCAAGAGCATAGGATTGGCACTTGTTAGAACTTACATGGGCATTCATTTTGCACCTCATTTATCTGTTCTACTTTTACAAACTGAATCAAATGAGGTATACTTTCTAAAGCTTTAAAGCAGCCTCAATCGTATTTAAAGAAAAAAGAAAAAAAAGAAGGAAAAGTAACTCCTCTACTTATTTCAATCCCTAATTTTAGACAGCAAAAGCTATAAACTATAAACTATAGTCATAAAACAAATATAATTAGTGTGATCTTCTCTCTCTATTCCAAAATTAGCAATCCTAAGATAGGAATGAATCAAGGAATGAGTCAGTCTTCCATTCCTCCTTGGCCCTAGACAATACACCTTCTGAGAGCTGTGTATGATCCATGTAGTCACGATTTTGATTTCTGTACCCTGAAAATGGTACACCCTCTTGGTTCTGCACCATTTGTAGAGTAAATGGTGCTTGAATTCCGGATGTTGTTAGCCTTGTATTCTGAAAAGAATTTGGGTAACTTGTCTGGATAGGATGGGTGGCCATGACTGAGGGCCTTATTGGCATGGCTTCATTGCTGCTACTGTTATTGGTCGCAGCTCTATTCACAGCATAACTGCCATTACCGCGAGCTGCAGGAACATCGTGGTTGTGTTTCCCTTCATAAGTAGTGATCACAGCCCTTATGTCATGGGATGCTCGCTCAACGTGTTTCCTCACAGGACAAGCAATAGAGGTACATTTGTAGTAGCTCCTAAATATAAGAGAAAATTGCAGAGTTAGGAGACAAGTTCAAAAGTTCGTTTTAGAAAGACTAAGAAATCTATAAGGTTGAGTACTCTTTAAAATATTTTGTAATTGTCACGAGTGAAATACCTTGGATTTGGATTTCCCTTAACTACTTTCTGTCCATATTTTCTCCACCTATACCCATCATCAAGAATATCAATTTCACTTGTTGTTTGAACTACAACTCTAGGTTCCCTCACAGTCCTACTTGCAGAAGCTGAAAACCCCCCATCCTCATTTTCTCCTTTCCTGCAAAAGAGAAATGAAAAGAGTATTAATAAAACCCAATTTACAATTTTTTTTCTTCAAAAAACACAAGCAAAGCCATCATACTAGTACTTTTTGACTTACCATCTTTTGGCCTCACGCTCATTTTCATCATCATCTCCTCCCGAATTACTCATTGGTGATCTCTGATCAAAGTCATCCTCTCCAATTGAGACTGAAGAATCATCCTGCATTGTGACAGACTCCATATGTCTATTGCCTAGTGTAACAATCGACTGATCTGAAACACCTGAATTCGTGCACGAAGAAGGTTGAATTGATTGAGAATTTGATCTTCTATTAGACTGAGGCTTAGGATGATTATGACTTCCTTTGTATACTATTTCAGTAATCTGTCCATCCAAAGACCTCTCAACTTTTTTCTTCGTCGGGCAACTTGGATACGTGCACTTGTAATAACTACGAGGGTTTTCACTTCCCTTCACTTGTTTCTGTCCATATTTTCTCCAGTTGTACCCATCATCTGATTTTCTCTGCTCTCTTATATATTGTGATTGTTGAGTGCATTGATTGTGACCAGATAAGGCAGCAGCACCACTCTGCATTTTTGCTTGGCTTGTAACCATTTCTGAAGTGAAGTTCTTTATTGGTGCAAATTCTGATTTTACTACCGCCTTCTCCAACGAAAATTCATTTTGATTCATGGGTTTTTTAAGATTCCATGCTTCTTCTTGTCTTTTCAAGGATTCTTCCTGTTCAAGTAGAATCATATTTAGTTTTGTTTAGCAAAACATCAAAAAAGAAAGAATCATATTTAGTTTCAAAGCAAAAGTAATGAAAAAAAATTCCACCTACGAAAAATTCAAGTATTTGAATAATTTAGTGTCATAGTTGACACCTAGCATACTCACTGGATGTGAGTAGTCTTAATGGTTGCCATGCATAATGCCTCCAAGGAGTTTGTAGCAGGATAAATAACAAAACTCTTTATGTCTCTTCAGCAATATGGTATATATACATATATATATATATATATATACACACATACACACACAACTTTTGGAAACTATTTGTTACTATTTTTGGAAAGTATACAATTTTTGTTTTTTAAAAACATCTCAAACAAATAATCAGTGCAGTGGTATAGGTTTTAAATTTGTATTGAATTACTGAGGGAACCCAACAACTCGAGCTGTTACTTCTTAGCCAAAACTTCTTGCCTTAAGGCCTAGAAGTTGCCTTCAAAAGCACCTTTGGTAATGTCTTATGTCTTTATCTTTTAAGGAATTTTTTTTTTTTTTTTTTCTCACAGCTGGCACGTTTGTTGACTATCACAGAGAAAACTTATCGCCTCAACAAACAAATTACTATACGCATTAAACATACTTTCTCTGCCGACGTCTACGGATTCTTCACAAAAAAATATCTATTAGGATATTATAACAATCTAAAAAATTGTCTCAATAGCCCTATGAGGGCAAAGAAAGCCCTATCCACTTTTTTTATTGCTCATAGGCATATGATATGACATTCAACATGGCCTCCTACTTTGGCATGTGGCAAGACCACAAAAAGTCTACTCTCGTTGGCCCAATTATTAATTTTTTTTTTTTTAATTACAAAACTTAAAACATACTATCAAGAACTTGTAGTATTGTCTGCTCTTCTTTATAATAAGTTCTTTTTTTATTTAAAAATAAAATAAAATAAAATAAAAAACTTGAATTGCGACTTTAATTAGTTTGTTAAAGATCCATGATCGAATTTAAAATTTTAGAACAAAAAGCATGAGATTTTTTGAAAACTAAAGAGAGAGAAAGCTCTAAAAAAAAGAAAGTGTTCATAATTACTGAACATCAAGAATATATGTAATAATTGAATTATATGAAATGACACATACCTCCGAGTTTGAGACCATGCTTGAAGAAGACTGAAAGGTGGATGATGATGTTATAGTAGCAGGCTTTGTTTGGGGTTGGAAAGAGAAATCAGAGAAAGTTTTCTCTTCCAACTTCATTCCAAGCTGCTGGTTATCACCAGAATTATTCATCCAGTTGAGTGCTTGACTAGCAAAAGCCCCAGTAGTTGGAGATGGAAGATTCTGCATAAACATAACAAAATAACAAAACCCATTTATCATTTTGTGTAACAGTATGCAAATAAGCAAAACTCAGCCAACAAACATCAAAGCGTATATATGGACTATGGAGCTCAAAACTTACATTGTAATTGGAGCCAAACAAAGGTGACATCAAGAATTCATTTGGGCTTAAACCAGTTGGGAAAGCCAAATAAGAAGAAGGAGAAAGTGGAGGAGGAGAGAGTGGCAATGAAGGAGGTGGAAGTGACTTGAATTTTGGTATTTCATTTCCATTTCTATCAGATTTAAGGTCAGAGAGTCCCCATCTGAGTTCATTTTCTTGGTCCATGTTTTTGTTATTGGAAAGGAGGTCAGTGAAGGAGGTCATGAATTGGTTTGAGAAGGAGAAGTTGGGATGAGAATTTATAGGATTATTTAAACTGCTAGCTGAGGAAGCCATGTGTAATATAAGATGGGCGATCGATAATTATAAGAGTAGAGAAGAGAGGCAGAGAGAGATAAATACTAAATACTTTGAAGGCCAAATGTTTATTGCTGAGGCTTTTTCTTATTAACATCTCCCAACTCTATGCTTCTTCGGAGAAGCTCAGAAAGTTTGACCGTGGAAACCCATTTTTGGTCCAAGCTTGTGGCTTTGACTTGACTCGCCACAAGATAGGCGGCTAAGGCAGAGAGCTAGCCACGTGTTCCTTCATCAGCTACCATTTTGCTTTTTTATGTTTTTTTTTTTTTTATTGTATTTTAATTAGTAAGTTATATTTAAAAAATTATAATTGATCAGATAGGTAACTAAGTAAAACTTAGTTGGTTCTCAAAAAAAAAAAAAAAAAGTTAAATTAAACTTAGTTACATATCCATGTTACTTAAATGTAACTTAAATTTTTTACATCTTAAATTTTTTGATTATTAAATTCAAATATATAATTGTATTGATCCATGTAATGTAAATAATATTATTTTTCAAAGTTAATTAAATTCAACCATATTACTTATTAGTCAATATAATCATATATGTCACCTATTTATATTTTATTTAAGTTTTGCCCAAAAACTAAAAGTAAAAGCCCACTATGCATTAGAATCTCTTATTTTAGTTTTGGTTTTTGGTGGGTACTCTATTTAAACTTTTCCCGTGGATTGAAAGACTTTTCAGCGTTGATTTAAATATTTCAAAATAAATTAGTCCCAGCCCAAATCTTACTCTTCTACTGTTGTTGTGAAGTGATAAGTCTTAAAATCTAGGAGTATCATTTTGCTCCAAAAAAATTTCTAGGAGTATCACAATGACTTGATGGGTACAAGACATTACCTTATAATTTTCGGGAGATTAATTACTGATATATACGTATAGAGTCTTGTTCAAGAAAATAATTAATAAACCTCGTAGAGTCATAGTCATTTTTTAAGCACAAATGTCTTGAATTATTTAAGCAAATGCCAATAGGACAAAACTTAAATATAATTTCTTAAACGATGTACCTTAGGTATCTTAGTTAAATTCAACAATGTGATTGTATTGCCAATGAGCCACTTAATTGGATGAATATAGCTTAAGGACAGTTCCCTAGATGTTTTACCTTAAGAATTTATGTTTTTCAATTAATATGTGGTTGTATTGACCAATGCAATACAAATTGCGATATCTTCTTTCAAGGATAATTAAATTCAATTATGTGGCTCATTGATTAATTAAAAAACTTAAAATACAACACTTAATAAATTATATCTTAGTTTTTGTCCTAATAATACATAACTTTTCTTTTTTCAAACCTTCTTGTATGAAAAGAAAAGTTATACTAGTTTAAAAAAAAAAAAAAAAAAAAAAAAAAAAAAAAAACAACAACAACAACAACAACAACTAGTTCACAGCCTATAATGAAAATAAATTAACTTTTGCAATTATTCGCTTCAACATAAGTTGTAACTTAACTAGAATTTGTTCAAACAAATTATGAGTTCCTAAACGTTCAAGGATTATTTACCAAAAAATTCTTAAAACTAGAAATGTTTTAGGGGTGATATTTAGGTAATTTACAACTTGAAAGAAATATTGGTTTTGGAAGGAAGAATTAAGAAATATGAATTATACAATTCTGAAATATTACCCCCTAGTAGAAGAATTAAAAAATGGGTTCATAATGCAGATGATAGGGTCAATTAAACTAATGAATAATCGCAATTGATAACATCCAAAATCACAATATTTATTAATTTGGAATTTTGGAGAAGCTCTCTTCAGATTTCTACAGTGAACTATTTAATGGTGAAACCCTGGATCAGCAAGGTTCCATGGTGTAGTGGTTAGCACTCTGGACTTTGAATCCAGCGACCTGGGTTCGACTCCCGGTGGGACCTTCAAGCGATCATGAACCTTTTCATTTTTTAAATTCTTGCATGAACGGCAAATGGATTGATCACTTTGATTGTTTCTCCATGGGCCACAAGTACATGATGGATCACGAGTTCATGACCAATTGAAGCTACAGCGGCACTTCAAAGATTGTTATAGACAAAAAGTGGTCCATCTCACAAATGATGGATTTTAGCCCATTGGGCTACGTACTTTTGTGTGTGTGAGAGAAAATACACTTTACACTCTCTAAGTTTAAAGTTACTTTACACTCTCTAAGTTTAAAGTTACTTTTAAATCGGTTCATCAACTTTCAAAACTTGCAACTTAAGCTTTCAAGGTATTGTAAAGATGTCAATGTGCTCCTTCTACTAAGATCCTGAGTGGATTAATGATAAGATTCTAAAAGTTTTTTTTTTTTATATCAATTCTAAAAGATATTAATAGAAGAGTTATACATTTGTCTTTCTGTCCTTTCTATAATGCTCAATAGTGCAAATCACAAGTTTTAATAAGTACGAGATCTATTTAGAAGTGATCCTAACTTAAAGGGTGTAAGTAGTATCTTAAATGTTTTATTTTTTTAATAGACATGAATTAGGGAGAAACTAAACAACAAGAAGTTGGCACAAAAGTTTCTTTTACAATGGGCTTGATCAATCTAAAATTCCTCTAGGTGCCCCAAGAGGACCATGCAGTCATTAACAATGGCACTTAAAAGAGCAAGAATCAAAGTCAAGGTTTGAAGGATTCTCAAAAAAAAAAAAAAAAAAAATCAAGGTTTGTAGCCATTATGAGGAAAGCAATAACTCATTGATCATTTACTTCTATGAGTAATTTGTGATTGTTGGTTCAATTGCCAAATGGGGACCATTACATAAGGCCTAAAGTTCCACTATAATACTTGAAGAGATGTTTATGTATGTGAATTATGGAGGAGCTTTTAGCCCACCGTCTTTTACTGTCTCTAATTAGACCTCTTACAAACCTAGTTCAGAGTTATTAAGAACTGATCTGTCCAGTAAATGAGATTTTCATTTTATATGACTTCTAGTTCAATTCTTTCGAAATTGCCGAATCTTTTTTTCTTATTCGAGAATCTCCTTCCTTTTTCACTTCACCTGAGTAATTAGAACCAATTCAGTCACACATCCAACCAGTTAATTTGTTTCTCGTTTTGTCTTTGTTTGCTTGGTAAAAGTGATCATAAGCTCACTTTTGTTTGAAAATTGTTGAGATGTTGAACTCCGTTTGTTTCTAGCTGTACAAAGTACAAACTTGCCATGTTGATGATAGAGTACCTCCTTTCATTAAATGACGGGGTAGAGAGTAGATGGGTCTGTCCAATTTTGCCAATAGATGATAGAGAGTGCCTCCTTTAATTTCATTGAATGATGTGGTGGAGAGTAGATAGACGCTAGCATTGCTATTATGTCTATAAAAGAGGGAGCATAAAGAAACTGTATAGGATTCTGATTGTGAATGTTGCTTTTATCTATGCAGATTAGCTAAAATCCTGTCCAAGGAGAAATTGGCTTCGCAAAGCAAGATAACGACAGTAACAATTAACTGTGACGGCCTCAAAAGTATTAAGCTTTTGGCAAAAAAGAAACTCCAATGACTATTGAATCATTTCACATGAATTGCTATATATTTATCTTAATGTTGAAGTGTTCCCATATTGGATGCACATATAGGCTCCAACTTCAAGATATTTTTGTTTACCTGATGGCTTGGACTCGGTCCAAATAGAAAATTTTCAAGGTACACTACTTCCAAATTTGCTTTTAAAGTCTGCAACATTATACTTTTTTAAAGGAACAAGTGACTTTGCAATTTTTAATACCAAGAGAAAAGAAAAACATTCAAGAAAGGGGCCATATAATACCCAATTACAAAGAGCCATCTCCATTTATTATAATAAGGTAGGTACGCAAGCACATGATAATTGAAATCAATTAAAGTGAGTAGTTATAACAAGTTCGCAAAGACCTTTTCTCTAAACTTCTTGATGACTTTCATGAAGCTTCCATGATGCACACCAAAAAAGACAGCCCTTGCTTGAAAGAGCTGCCAAAGGCTAAATACTTCGCTAAATACAACAACAATAACCAAGCCTTAGTCCCAGAATTTTTGGGATTAGCTTTGAATACTCAATAAGTTAATTAAGGTCGACTACAAGTATCTCCAAATAATAAACAAGCATAGGGGAGAAGACCTTCGAATTCCAATATGCCATAGACGTCAACTTCTGCATAGTATTTACAGTTACCAGCTTGAGAGCTTGACACCCTGAACAAAAAGGAGCTTCAGAAGACCCTATTGCATCATATCTTCCAACCGTCGTTTCCAACACTTGGGATCTAATTCAGCCTGTCAATCACACCAAAATAACCTTAATATCTTAATCAAGTAATTTAAATAACTGCAAATGATTATTTTAATAGTGCTATATATTGGCTTTAGTTCATCTAACATTCATTTTGGTTGTCTACATGATTGTCAACCTCTAAGGCAGTCCACACCTAACAATCAAATATTGAATGGTTGCTGTTGACTATAATCTGATTTCTCTCCAAGTTATATTATTGAAGCACACATATGTGCAAAGACATGCATGTATGCAATCAAATACTATTGCCTGTTGAGGAAACGCAGCTGTTGCAGCAAGTTCCAAACATTTCTTCGTTGCATTTGATCAATAAAACCATGTGGTTGAATTCAATTTGGGAACCGAAGGTGCAATACCTAACAAGCTGTACCTAAAATTTTACCTTATCTAAATATTAGAGCCCACAAAAGTGGGAAACTTATGCACTAGGTAAGGGTTTTTTTTTTTTTTTTTAATATATATATGATGGATCGAAGAAATTAGTTTTTTCATGGACCTAGTGACAACTAAGTGACATACCTGAAACACTTTCTCTCTCCACTGGAACAAACAACCACGCGCTTCCAAATGTTCGAAAATTGCTTGGGGTAACAAGGATTTAAAGGATGCATGGAGCTTCACTTTTGTTAGTCCTCCGCATGCCAATAAGGTAGCTGCTAGTCCACTAGGAGTCAGACCTTTCAAGTGCAAGATAGTCAAAGTCTGGAGGCAGCTTATGCTGGCAAGGGACAAGAGCCCCACATCTGTGACTGAGCTATATGACAAGTTTATCTACAAGTAAAGGAATAAACCATTACTGCTTGATTTCAATGTTTCTCTTGATCCATTCAGTTCCAACAAAGAGAGAAAGGGGAGGAAGAGTACCTGCTTGAGGTTTTGAGAAAAGTAAGCTAGTGGAATCATCCCAGCATCATCAATTTTGTAACATTTCTTTATGTCTAACTTGGTGAGTTGCTTGCATCCTGCAGCAATTGCTGCTAGACCTAAAGATGTGATATGAGGACATCCTCGACATTCAATTGTGTTTAATTGTGCGCATTTTGAGAACAACAATAAGGAATTATCAGTAATTTCTTTACAGTAGGCTATGTTGATCATCTCAAGGCCAGGGCAACCACCGGCAATTGCTAAAATCCCTGAATCCGTTATTCCTGTGCACCTGAAAAAAGTAAATACTTTCAGTTGATTGCCAAAGATGACATGGACTAATTTATCCCAATGCGAGAGGACAAAAAAAAGGACAAAAAGTTATGGATTACAAGTCACGAACCTGTACAGATCCAGCTCTTTAAGCCCAACGCAGCTCATGCCAATGTGGGCAAGTCCCTCATCAGTTATGTTTAGGCAAAGCCCTAGTTTTAAGCTAGAGAGTTTGCTACATTTAGAGATGGATTTTAAACCTGTAAAAGGAAGGAACATGACTACATTAGCATATCACTCATAGAGTAGCCCTTGTTTACGTTATAGTGGAGTAAAGTCAATACCTTCATCATCAATTTCATTATCTGTTAAGTCAAGCTCCTCAAGAGAATGGCACCGTTGTCCAATTAAGATAAATGCTTCTCTAGGAACCAGGGTACATGATTCCATTTTGAGAGAACAGAGATCAGTGCATGAACTTGTGATGTGGGAAATAGAAACATCAGTTATCTTGTCACAGCATGTGATGTCTAGTATCCTCAAATCTTTCTGTTTCATAAAAAGGTAAGTCAAACCTTCGTCTGTCACCCCTGAACATTTACTTAAGCTCAGCTCTTTCAGTGATACACACCAATCTCCAATGGCCCCTAGTCCAGCACAGGTAACTGGGCAGCCATCTAATTTGATTGATTGCAACTTGGAAAGCTTGTTCAAACTATCAGCAAGGTCAAGATTAACCTACATCACCACCATTATGACATTGTCAATAATGTACTAAGATAAAAAGCTTCAGCTTTTAGAAAGACACAAAGAAATGTAGAGACTTACAGAATAACCATTTGCTAATGTAACTTGTTCTAGACATATGGTACAACTGAATACGGAAGACAAGCCAATGTGAGTAATCTTCTGGCAACATGACATATCAAGTTTCTGTTCAAAGGAAAAATAAGTGAATTGGTCAAACAGATACTTCAAAAGAAACATAACTGACCTTTTGACAAGTAGGATGTGGAATCCATGGCTAAACAGGATGTTTATTCTATGTATATCATATATATTCATGAAAATCATATGATATACACTTAAATACATTGATGAGTTATAACATCAACTAAATTATACTGCAAATTCAGCACCTTAGAACAGCATCTTAGATTATACGAGGCACATGGAAGGTTATATTCTTCCAAATTTTGTGCCCAGCAAATCTTTTAGCTCCACATTGTGATTATTCTATCTTTGTTAATTGTAATTAATACAATAAAAGGAATAAGACAAAAGGACAACAACAAACCCATGAAAAAGTACCTTTAGCGACTTGCACCCATTTTTGAGGACTGCAAGGCTGTTATCATCTATACCAAAGCATCCCACTAATGCCAGATCTTCAAGATATTGCAAATTCAAGATGGATGGTAAACATTTGTCACTTATCTGCAGAACATGAAAAGGCATCAATAATATGTAACAAAATTTCCCAAAACACATTCCACAGGCAAAAATCCGCTAAACACTTAATTATCACTTTTCCCCATTTTAGCTAGGACTACAAAGTATTCAACTCAAGATGAAGATCATGTAACAACATCATTAAATAAGCTGACAAACCATTTAAAAAAAAAATCAAATACCTCAAATTGACACAATTAATACTGATCACACAACAGATTCATTAAGACTAAGACTAGAATCACTTCCATACACACACACATGTAAAGAACGTCCTTCAGCAAGCTAAAAAACCATGAGGAACAAAAATTCAAAAACAAATGACATAATTAATACTAATTACACCCAAATTGGATTAAGACCATGACCACATCCACATTCATTCATTTCTCCCCAGGACAAAATCAACATCACTTTCACACACAAACACACATATCCAACAAGCATAGTACCCAGAATCACTTCCACAGATACACACACATGTAAGAATATCCTTCACTAAGCTAATATGCCATGATGATCACAAAATCAAAAAATCAAACAAAAAAGGATTGGATTTTGACCATGATCACATCTACATTCATACATATTCTCTCCCAGAACAAAACACCATCATCTTCACCTATAAGGATCCTCTCTATTTTAATCAGACCCATTTCATGATCCAAATTAAATGTTACAAATGTAAAGATGCATCAAGTACCATATCATTTAAAATTTTGAATTCCACCACACTCTCTACATTGTTAGATCTAAAAAACAAAATCCAAACCATAAAATGGACTTTCACACACAAACAAATCCCAAAAACATATTTCCCAGAATGGTATGCAACAAAACAAGGATACATACTAAACAAGCTCAAAAAGACAAGAACCAGAAGATGAAGAAGAAGAATTACCGGCAAGTAAGAAAGATCCAAACTACGAATATCTTTACACTTAACAGCAATCAAACCCACACCCAAATCACCAACACGCACACACCATTTCAAACTCAACAGCTTCAGCTTCCTACACCCAACAGCAATACACCCAACTCCCATATCCGTCACCATCTTACACCTTCTCATCCACAACCTCTCCAAATTCCTCGCCTCCGCCACCATCGCCGCCGCACTATCCTTCAACTCCGTCGCATTAGTTAAGTCCAACTCCACCAAGTTCTCACACTTCACCGCCAAATTCAACAACCCAACACCCGTGAAGAACTTGGACATCGATAAATCAATGGAAACCAGGTTAGAGTTACACGCACTTGCTACGTTCGTGAGGGTAGCGTCGG
Source organism: Quercus tomentella (assembly GCA_028535165.1). Lineage (NCBI taxonomy): Eukaryota > Viridiplantae > Streptophyta > Magnoliopsida > Fagales > Fagaceae > Quercus > Quercus tomentella. Next base: position 16,309,652 of record JAPQVY010000012.1, read on the forward strand.
TGACACGTGGACAAAGCGTGAGGTCCATGTGGGTCACGTGGGGGTAACGTGTTAGAACCTTTGGGAGGTGCTCGGAGCGAAGTGGCTTGAGAATTCGACGGTGTTTGGATTCGAGGAAGTAGAAGTTCTTGCACACGAGAGAAAACGATTTTTTGTCTAATGGGTTTGGGGTTAACAAGTCGAGGATTGTGAACACGATTTCTTCAGACAAGAGATCGAAGTAGCTGAAGCTCAAACCGTTATTGTTGTTGTTGTTGTTGTTGTTGTTGTTGTTGTTGATAAGTGGTTGAACTTGAAACTGAAATTGTTTTGCTTTCTTCATGTTTTTTGGTTTTTTTGAGAAGCAAAAACACTTTCAAAGGTTTTGGTTTTGTGTTTTGTGTTTTGTTTTTCTGGGTTTTGGGGGATTTGAGGTATGACCGTATGAGATTGGAGATGAGATTGTGTTTATAGCTGGGATTTGAGGTTAGAAGTAACCGTTAAACAGAAAAGTTTTGGTTATAGTGATGGGAACTTTGTGGGGAAGGGAGTAGTGAGGATTGAGGAAGAAGGAATGTGGAGAATTACTTTGTTAGCCTTGTGGACTTCCTATAAAGCTTGCATTGATTGTATTTGTTGTTTCAAATACAAGACCGTTTTACCCCTCACTTTCTCCTAATGACTGAAGTACGATGTGAAGTACAAACATTTTCCTTTTTCATTTTTATCCAAAAAAAACATTTTTCTTTCTGATTTTTTTTGGGTAAAATATAAAAACCACCTAAAATGACAAGTGTGTGTTTAGGATGCACTTATCAACTAGCTTATTACTTATTTTTTCTACCATTTGTAAGTTTCATGTGAATCACTTATTTATTTTATTTAATTTTTTGTATTTTCAACAAAAAAATTTCAAAAAAAATTGTTTTCAAATAGACACTTATTAGGGTTCGTTTGTAAATTGCTTATTTTCTTTAACTTATTTGCATGATATGAAAAAAAAAAAGCTAAAAATTAACTTAAAATATATATATGTATATATGAAATTTAGATTATTTTGAAATAAAATTGAGAAAAAAAAAGTAGTATGAGACTTACAAATAGTACATAAAATAAGCAAAAAAAACTACTAACTTATAATTATTTTCCAAACGAATACTAAATACAATTTAAAAGTTCCATGCTCTTACCACCAAGCACTTTTAACATGATAGTCACCTCACATGTGCTTATGAGATGTGGGGAACAAAGATTAGAGTTCAAGTCTTTATACTTCTTACCATGATTTTATTATAACAATTATATTCTTAGAAAAAAATTTAAATGGTGTTAAATAACGTTTATGTTTAAAGAGTTTTTTACTCTTCCAAATCTTTTTCTTCTTTTTAAATGTTTGTCTTAATTCACAAGGACTGCATCAAGACATTTGTATGCTTTAAAAAAAATTTCAAACAAGGTTAAGTGACTTTTGTAATTAGGTAGTAAATGATATATTTTGAAATTTTTGAATAGTATACTAGTACGTGACCAGCTATTTTTTGTATTTTATATATATATATATATATATATATTAAAAAAAAATCATTCTTAGGAGTAAAAAAGTGATGATTCTAGAAAATGATAGAGGTGGCATTTATGTCATTGAATAGGCAAATAAATTTCCGTACGGAACAAGGACGAGAAGGACGACCAGTAAATAAGAGGGGTTGACTATGGGCAATTTGGTCACGAAGAAAAGTCGCTGTCTTATCGCAACACAAAGGACTGATTCATATGGTGGAGGACTATGTGAGGAAGGACAGATTCAAGTGCAGACGGTACGAAACGTATTGACAAATATAAATAAATAATAATTATAAATTCAAAAAATATATATTATTATTTTTAAATTTTTAGAAGTATCTTTCTCATTTTGTGTGGAGGACAATCGCTACGTTTCAAAAAATATATAATTATTTTTAAAAAAAAAGATATGCGGTTAGATATAGCCGTACTTATAGGTGGCCTATACATAGTACCAACCTTACTCAGATAAGAACGGCTAGAGAGATAAAAGGTAGGAATAGGAATGAGGAATCCCATGTGAGAGAGAGAGAGAGAGAGAGAGAAACCAATTGATTTTTGAGTCAAAAAAGAGAGTTTCAGATTCTAATTAGGGAAGGTTGTGACTCATGCAGTTTCAACTGGGAAAATTTCTTTTGGGGGGTCCAAATTTAGGTAAGTACTCTTGTCATTGTACCTTATTAAGATATTTTGTAGGTAGTATATTTAGTTTTGCATTTTAAGTTTCTTAATTATATTTAATTTATTTCTCAATTAGAAAAAAAGTTACTTAATTAAATAAATTGCATGATTAAGTTTTAGTATTATAGTAGTATTTATGAAAAGAAGTGCTATTTTGACTAATAATACAATCATATGATTATATTCAAGGTCTTTTTTTTTTTTTTTTTTTTTTTTGCTAAACGTATTCAAGGTCTTGTTAATAAGCATAGGAAGAACACATGTTAAGAAGTAATAATATATACTCATTTAAAAGTTGTAATGCACAATTTTTCATAGTAGTAGTGCTAGGAATATTATTATTATATAAATCTTACAATCTTATGTAACATATCACCCAAAAAAAAAAAGTTTAAATACTCATTTATTATATTGTTTAAGTGACACCAATCACATTTTTGTCACATGAATTTGCAATGTTTTTGTAATAGTTTTAACATTTTCATTTTTCAAAAATTTTTAACATCAATAATTTATTGGTTTGCATGCATAAATTTGTTGGGATTGTGTGATACATAATATTTGCGTACAATTTAAAGGGTAAGACTTAGGTCTAGTGTCTAGTAGTATTGGATCCGTTGAGATGATGACATATGTCTACTTTTAGACACGTATTACTATCTGACCGGGTCCAATGCACTAAATGCAACGGACCTAAACCAAGTCCCGATTTGAATTAATTTTTAAAAAAATAAATAAATGATAAAAATATTAATTTTTGTTAACCGATGCATGCTAAAATGTATATTTAATACTCTATTAAATAATATTTGTATACATTTAATGAGATATTAAATACACCTTAGCCTGCCCTTCTAGAACACTATTAACAAAATGGTGGGTCCCACACTTGAATATATTGTTTGGTTGATGTTCTCTAAATACAGTTTTTAGAAAATTGTATTCTATTTTTCTTGTTTAGACTTGGATTTTGAAAACAGCTGAGAGGGTGTTTTCAAGATACAGAAAATGTTTTTAATGGTATAGTTGTAAATAAAATGAAAATAGTGGACCTCACAGAATTGTTCAAACTCTTCTATCTCTTAAATTAAGGAGCTTATCTTTATCACAAAAAAAAAAAAAAAAAAAAAAAAAAATCTCATGCTCCAAATTTGAAACTTATTATTAGCCAAAAATAAAAATAAAAAAATGCATGAGCTCTATCCTTATTGTAGGGATGGTAGGCCCAAACGGGTATATTGGGCCATGGGCCCTGTCCAAAGACATTAAATAGTCTGAGGACGAGAAGATGCTAGTGTGGGAGCGCAAGCTAGTGAATGGGCGAAGGGGTCTGGTTTTAAGGTTCCAAGAAGTATGTCCAATGACAGATTTCACCTCGGCTTAATAGGGCAAAGGTCAAAAGGGTTGGCCTGACATCAGGGACAACGATCTGGGCGATTCTGCTGGCAAGGATAAGCATAAGGAAGGGATAAGGTAAAAAGAAAGTGAGAAATATCTAAGATAAAGCTGTTACCGCCACATTAAATGCTCTGTAGCTAACTCTCTGACCGCATTAATGTGAAAGTGATGCTTGAACAATGATGTTCAGCCTTACAGCTACCAATAAAAGTTTCAAGAATATGCTAATGGGACAAGGACAAAAGTCAACCATTTGATCTATACGTGGAGGGCTGAGATAGAAGGAAGGGGGGCAATATATAGGAGGAGGATCTCATTACATGGGGGGATCGGAGAATTGAGGGAAAAACATTGTAACAATAGGAGCTAGACTTGTAATCAAATCCAAAAGATAAATATATACAAGAACTAATCTCCTCAGATTATGCCGAGGAAGGTTTTCTTTGGGTAAAACTAGTTTATCTTTGCTTTCTTGTCATCTGGATCCACTATAATTGTTATCCAACTCATTAGAGCTTAGTTTTCGAACTCACTCTCTACAAATTCATTATATTGGGCTCTTTGGGCCTAAATCCCTTTACCTTTTGGGTTTAGGAATCAAATTGTGGTTCTACAATTGGCGCCGTCTGTGGGGATTCCTTATGTTGTAGTGAGTTTAACGTTCAGTTATGGTAGGTTCAAGTCCGAATCAAGGGGAGTCTGTTGGTTCCCAACATCAAGACCAGTTTCTCAACCTTAAACGCAAAAGGGACTGAGAGGTTAGTGTGCATATTACGCATACTAGTATGAGCCAATCTCGAGGTGGGAGTCACGTCTCTCATGAAGAGAACACTAGGAGCATGCAATTGGAAATTGACCATTTACAAAAGAGGTTGCACTGCAAACGACGGAGAAGGACTCCTTCAAATTCTGACTTTTCTTCTGATAATGATGAAGATGGTAGTTACAGGCCTAGGTCAAGGACCCCCCCCCCCCTCACTAAGTCTTTCTCTTATGATGAGGATCACCACCATTAGTATGGACACAAGAGCCCACCTTGCAAGGGCCTGGGAAACGACGCTATAAGTAGAGCGTTAAACCAAATTTTCAAATCCCCTTCCACACGCAAAATTGAAGGAAGAAAACTTCATCGGCGATTTCCTCAGCCAACATTCACCATGTACAATGGTCGAACAGACCCTATAAAGCATATAAGCCACTTCAACCAGAGAATTGTTGTTCACTTCAAGAACGAGGCCTTGATGTGCAAGGTGTTCCCATCTAGTTTAGGGCCTGTGGCAATGAGATGATTTGATGGCCTAGGAGCAAGTTTTATTAGTTCCTTCAAGGAACTCACTCAGGTGTTCAGATCTCATTTTGCTACTTGCAGCAGAGTTCCTCGGTCTTTAGACTCTTTGTTGTCCATGACCATGCGAGAGGAGGAGACCCTAAAAATATACTCTGACAGATATTGGGAGATGTTCAATGAGATTGATGGGAACTTTGATGACGTGGCTATAAGGACTTTCAAGGTCGACCTACCTGCCGAGCATGATTTGAGGAAGTCGTTGACCAAGAAGCCTGCTAGGAGTGTACGTCAGCTTATGGACCGTATTGACGAGTATAAGCAGGTCGAGGAAGACCAACAACAAGAGAAGGGGAAGGCTAAGGTGGTCTCTCAGGATAAAAGGGATTTTAGGTTGGACAGATACAATAGGAACCGGCCTCAGAGAGATTTTGCTAGACAATGTGGATCTATTGCTACTCAAGTGGTTAGCACGGTGTTCCGAGAGCCAGTACATCAAGTCTTGGAAAAAATCAAGAATAAACCATACTTTAAATTGCCAAATAAGATGGGAGGAGACCCTATAAAGCGCAACTAAAGCCTTCATTGCCAATACCACCAGGAGTAAGGACACACCATAGAAGATTGCAAAACTTTGTGGAGTCATTTGGAGTAGCTGGTTAGGGATGGAAAGTTAAAGCAATTTCTATATCGGCCCAATGGGCAAGGGGGCCAAATAGGATCGGGATCTCAGAGAGATAATTCTTCGAGGCCACCTTTGGGTACAATTAATGTTATCATTGCCGCTTCAGGAAGGACCGGCTCTCATCCCTCTAGGGTGATGTGTGGTTCGGCCTTATGCCGAGGACTCCATCCTTGAGCCAAAGAAGGGTAGGATGGAGGTCCGACCAACATTAAGTTTTTCTGATGAAGACAAAGTTGGAACTTTACAGCCACATGACGATGCCATGGTGGTCACCCTTAGGATAGGAGGGTATGATATGAAGAAAGTGCTAGTAGATCAAGGCAGTGGTGCGAAGAACATGTACCCTGATTTGTATGAAGGACTAAGATTGAGACCTAAAGACTTGGCATGTTATGATTCACCCTTGGTGGGCTTCGATGGGATGGTTGTTATTCCAAAGGGTCAAATTAGACTACCCATGCAAGCAGGTTCAAAGGTGGTGGAGGCAACTTCATTATGGTGGATGCTTTCTCCCTACACTGCCATTGTAGCAAGACCCTGGCTTCATGCCTTGGGGGCCGTTTCCTCCACCCTACAATTGAAGGTGAAGTATCTATCCAGGGGCCAGGTTGAGGAGTTGGTGGGGAGCCAGTCTATGGCCAGGTAATGCTTGGTAGCTACGATCAGACATTAGGGTGAAGTTGAATCTTCGGCCTCAGTTAAGCAAGGTCTATAGCAATCAAGGATCGCAGTGTCATCTACGGAGAATGTGATGGAGGGGGCCAAATGTGTGGGATTAAGAAAAGTCATCATTGGTGGTGACGAGGAGAAGTTTTTCTAGGGCGAAGATCAGTTGCCTCCCCAAGAGAAGGAAGAACTAATAAAGTTTCTCACGAGGAATGTTGATGTATTTGCATGGAGCGCCTACGAAGCTCCGGGGTTGGATCCAAACTTCATCTGCCATCATTTAAACGTCAATCCGTCCGTCATCCCCAAAAAGTAACTACCTTGGCGCTTATCTAAAGACCATTCTGATACCGTCAAGGAGGAGGTGATCAAATTTAGGCAAGTCGGGGCTATTAAGGAAGTGTTTTACCCTGAGTGGCTATCCAATACTGTGATGGTGAAGAAGAAAAGTGGAAAGTGGTGAGTATGTGTAGACTTCACAGATTTGAACAAGGCCTTCCTAAAAGACCCTTTCCCCATGCCTCAGATAGATCAGTTGGTGGATGCAACGATAGGCCATCCTCGGATGAGCTTCTTGAATGCCTTTCAAGGGTACCATCAAATACCATTAGCTTTGGGTGATCAGGAGAAGACAGCTTTTGTTACTCCTATTGGAAATTACCACTATAAAGTGATGCCTTTTAGATTAAAGGATGTAGGGTCTACCTGTCAGAGGATGATGACCAGGATGCTCAAGCCACAACTAGGCAAAAATATTGAGGTTTATATAGAATATATGATGGTGAAAAGTAAGGTGGTGTTTGAGCATGTGGGAGACCTTGAGAATATTTTTGAAATACTAAGAAGGCATAAGTTGTGCCTCAATGCTTCCAAATGTTCTTTTGGCGTTGGCTCAGGTAAATTTCTGGGCTACATGGTCACTCATCTTGGAATTGAAGTCAACCTTGATCAGATTAAGGCAATTAACGATTTGCAGCCTCCTTGAAATCCTAAAGAGGTCCAGAAATTGACAGGGATGACTGCTACTCTAAACCGATTCATCTCTCGATCAGCAGGAAAGTGTGGACCTTTCTTTCTGTTGTTGCATAAGTGGAAGGGGTTTGAATGGACCGAGGAGTGTGCCCTAGCCTTCCAGCAGCTAAAGGAACACCTTTCTCAACCACCTATTATGTCCTGTACCAAGAAAGAGGAAGTTATGTTTGCTTATGTTGCTGTAGCCTCCTATGCAGTAAGCTTAGTACTGATATAAGTTGATAACGGAATACAAAGACCAGTTTATTATATGAGCAAGTCACTACATGAGGCCGAGGTTCGTTACTTACTACTAGAAAAATGCCATTTTGGCAGTGATGCATACTACGCATAAACTCTCACATTACTTCCAAGCTCACATAGTCATTGTGTTAACCCAAATTCCGCTTCAATCATTACTTCAATAAATTGATTACATCGAAAGGATTGCCAAGTGAGGCACGATCCTAGGGGCTTTCGATATCAAGTACATGCCTCGTACCTCTATTAAGGGCCAAGTTCTCGCAAATCTAATAGCCAAGTTTGCTAAATCTCCACTGGAAGAGGAAGGAGAAAAGTAGAACATGGAAGGAAAATCAATTGGCGTGGTCTCCCTGGAAGAGCCTTTGTCCTTGAGGGTATACGTTGATGGTGCAACAAATCAAAGAGGATCTAGAATGGGGCTAGTTGTAATTTCTCCTGCGAAGATCATTATTGAAAAATCCTTAAGGTTGGGTTTCTTGGCCACAAATAATGAGGCTGAGTATGAAACTCTATTGGTAAGGATGACTATGGTTCAAAAAATGGAAGGAAAAACAATGGAGATATTTTTAGATTCAAGGTTGGTTGTAGGGCAAGTAAAGTGAAAGTTGGAGGCCAGGGATGTGAGAATGTAAGAGTATTTGAATCAGGTTAGGCGCTTGCAATCAAGGTTCAAGTCTTTCACCTTACTGCAAATCCCTAGGAGCAAGAATACCCATGTTGATTCTCTTGCCACTCTCGCATCCTCCTCGGCGCAGAGCTTACCTAGGTTATCCTTGTTGAAGACTTGTGCAAACCTACTAAAATGAAGAGAGGGATAGTCCAGATTCATAAAATTAGGATGAGACCTAGCTAGATGGATTCTATTATGCTATTCCTTAAGAAGGATATCTTACCCGAGGGGAAGGTCGAGGTTGACAAAGTGCGGAAAAAGGCTCCTCGATTTTGGCTGTCCGAGGACCAAAAGTTGTATAAGCGCTCTTTTTCTGGGCCGTATTTACTATGCATATATCTCGAGGCAATAGAGCTACTCCTAAAAGAGTTACATAAAGGGATTTGTGGAAGCCACATAAGAGACAAATCCTTGTCCCACAGAGCCCTCACTCAAGGATATTGGTGGCCGAATATGCAGAAGGAAGTATAAGAGTACGTAAAGAAGTGTGACTAGTGTCAAAGATTTGCCCCAAATATTCATCAACTAGAGGGTGTCCTCAATCCTCTTTCTAGCCCTTGGCCTTTTGCTTAATAGGACTTAGATATTGTAGGACCTTTCCCTAGGACAACAGGGAATAAGAGATGGCTGCTGGTCGGCACGGATTACTTCACCAAGTGGGTTGAAGCTGAACCACTGTCAAATATCAAGGACATGGATGCCAAGAGATTCATGTGGAAAAATATTGTCACTCAATTTGGGATTCCTCACACCCTCATCTCGAACAATGGTCTTCAGTTTGAAAGTAAAGCCCTCAGGAGGTACTATTGTGACTTGGGCATTAAGAATAGGTATTCCACCCCGATGTATCCACAGGAGAATGGACAGGCCGAGGCTATCAATAAGGTCTAAGTGTTAAACAGAACCTTAGTCATGCCTAGTTCCTCAGACCACATACCTTGGGTAAATTAATACTTCCTATTATTTGTTTAAGTATTAAACAGAAATTTAGTCATGCCAGGCTCCTCGGACCACATACTTTGGGTAAATTAATACTTTATATCATTTTTCTAAGTGTTAAACAGAACCTTGGTCGTGCATGGTTCCTCGGATCACATACCTTGGGTAAATTAATACTTTATATTATTTGTTTAAGTATTAAACAAAACCTTAGTCATGCTTAACTCCTCAAACCACATACTTTAAGTAAATTAATACTTTATATCATTTTTCTAAGTATTAAATAAAAAATTGGTCATGCTTGGTTCCTTGGATCACATATCTTGGGTAAATTAATACTTTCTATTATTTGTTTAAGTGTTAAACAGAATCTTGGTCATGCCTGGTTTCTCGGACTACATACCTTGGGTAAATTAATACTTTCTATTATTTGTTTAAGTATTAAACATAAGCTTAGTCATGCCTGACTCCTCGAACCATATACTTTGGGTAAATTAATACTTCATATCATTTTTCTAAATGTTAAACAAAACCTTGATCATGCTTGGTTCCTCGGACCACATACCTTGAGTAAATTAATACTTCCTATTATTTGCTTAAGTATTAAACAAAACTTTAGTCATGCCTAGCTCCTCGGACCACATACTTTGGATAAATTAATATTTCATATCATTTTTCTAAGTATTAAACAAAATCTTGGTCATGTCTGGTTCCTCGAATCACATACCTTAGGTAAATTAATACTTCTTATTGTTGGTTTAAGTGGTAAACAGAATCAGCCATGCTGAATGGCAAAGACCTTTATTGTAGTAACTTGATCAAATGGACACTCTTGAGCTTCACTTAAAGCATTTGCAAGTATATCTATATTATCCAGTTCCTTAGACTTACTGATAAGTGGAGGGTTAGGTGGAGCCCGACATGTATGGATGCTTTACCATTGTGTATGTTTTTGAAGTTAAGGGTATACTTTGTTGAGATTGTAGACTTAGTAGGTTTAGCCTTTCCTGTTACTGATCATGTGGGATGTAATAACTATGTTATTACTTATGCAAATAACTAAATGGAGCTATATCTCATTGCCACATTGATTAAGTGTGCAGTAAAGCAAAAACTATGTTAGGATTCATGCAAATACCACAAGTATGAAAGAAAAACTTATAATTATCATTAAGTTGTGCCTCAGAAAAAGGCAAATTGATTACAAAAAGGAAAATTGATTACAAATTCTGGAAAAAAAAACAATAGTTCAAAAAAATAAAGATAGTAACAAAAAAAAAAAAAAAACAACTCATGGTTTCATTTTTATTACAAGCTTGTCTTTGGTTGGAGTCTTGGTGGGCTGGGCAGTTGCTGTTGCTGAGAATGCTGGGCCTTTACCCTTGGATTCTTCCTTGGCAGGAATGGGTAAAGTTGCCAAAACCAGCTCATGGCTTTAAGAAACCACCCCTCCCTCGGAAGAATCCTTGGGTGCAACTGAAGGCTTTGTAGTCTCAGGGGCGACCTCCTTGGGCTTTTCTTTTTCCTTCTCAGTTACTCTAGCTTGCTTTGCCCCTTTTGGAGGACTGCTGGGAGGAGGAAGGTCCTTGGCCGGAATCTCATCAATGGAGCTCGGATCTTTGGGGGCTGCATTATCTTGGGAGACAGAGGAGTCTGGTGTCCGGATTGCAGGGGGGTAGTAAACATTCTCTACTCTCCTAAGTGTCAAGGAGGCCTCAACCCCAGCCAAGTTGAGGGCCTCATTCCACACCTAGAGTATGCTCTACATACCCCCGAGACCTCAGCTCTAAAGGCCTCCTCGGTCTCAGCTACCCCTACGTCGTAGCCATCTTATTCGATCTGGTCCCTAGCCTTCTCAGCATCCTCTAGTTTTTTCTTTAGCACTTTTATTTACTCCTTGGCCACAGCAAGCTCATCCTCAGCTTGGCGAAGTTGCTTGCGCTGAGTCTCGGCCTGCCTTTCCACCCCTTCCAAAGCAACCTCAACGCTTTTCTTCTCCCTCTCAGCCTCAGTGAGTTTGGCGTTCAGCTCCTTGACCCTTTTCTCGGCCACGTTAAAGGCCTCAACAGCAACAGTACACCTGCCCTCCTAAGCCCTAAAATTCAGTGAGTGATATTCACCAACTCCTCAACCCTAAAAGTAGCTTGAACAGCCTGCAAAGGAAATGTAGCAGTGAGCAAAGGCAAAAGTAAAAAAAAAAAAAAGAAAAAAAAAAAAAAAAAAAAAAGAAAGAAAGAGAGAAAGGCGACTCGGCTTAAAAGACTTACCATGGCGTGGTCTCTCTTCATATCCAGAAACACCTTGTGTCTCTTCACGGTCCTCAAATCGGCCATGTCGTCGAGTAGTAGAAGGGCCTGCTCTACGGTGTGTGCTACATACCCGACCTTCCCCTACTAGAAGTCCCTTATCAAGGAGTTCACAGGAAAAGGGGATCCGTTTAACACCAGGGGGGATTCCAATTTGGAACCCTGGTGTGAAGGTCACGTCCCCTGTCCCTAGGAGCCCCATCGCTCGAGGACCTCGTTTGGGTAGTCTTGGCTACCTTGGCCCCTCTTTGAGGCTCATTCTCTTTAGAAGGGACACCTCGGCCCTCTTTCATCACTTCCTTCCCCTTTTGCTCCCGTTTCCTTTTCTTGTCTACAGGTTCAGGCTAGGGTCATGAAGAGTGGAAAGAGAGGGGTGTTTAGCTTGACCGGCCACCTCGGGTGCCTTGCCCCCTACTTGAGACTCCGTGATCTCTAGAAGGCTAGCTCTGGGCTTGCGCTGTATCCTCATTGCTTCGGGAATGCTAGTGTCTTCTTGGATTCTGCTTACTTCGGCTAGAGGAAGGTGGCTAGAGTCGCCGACCTAAGGCTCTGGAGATTGGGGCTGGTTGAAAACTTTGAAGTCATCTTTAGAATCCAAGACTTCAACTATCTCTTCCTCTTCCTCTTTCTCTTCTTTGATAATAGGCTAGGAAGGGGTGGGTTCCATGGCTGCGGATTGGGAGGGTAGCTCCACTTGCAGTACACCCTCTGGAATGGGACCGATGACGAGGAAGTTGGGGACTGCTACGTTGATTTGATACAAATGTGGGTCTCTTGCCTTGATTACACACTTTGGTGCCTGAAAGCTGGACGAGATCGAGTTGTAGCCGACGATGATGTGGGCTACCCTTAACTACCCGTCACCATGGACAAAGACCTCGGCCTTGAGTATTTTGTTTAAATTTGGCTAGTTAACTAAGTTTATGTTCGGGGTAGCAGCGTACTTATTTGCAAAACCATCAACAAAAAAACTTTGTTAAGAAAAAGAGGCACAAATCAAAGGGAACTAAAATTATAAGTACCAAAAAAAAAAAAAAAAAACCAAACAAACAAACAAAAAAACAAAAAACAAATGAGCATGTGGAAGATGTCGGTGAGAAAAAGGGGTATTATTATTAGAACAATAGACCTAGACCTAAAAACCCCACCTGGTGTCCCTTTTCTTGTCGGATAATGAAGGCCGTCTTGCCATTCCCTTGAGACAATTAAGTAGTCCTTATTCATGCCCTTATTAGACTCGGGGAGGCACGATATGAGCCTAACTGTGGGTTCCCTAGTTTTTAGGTAGTAGCCCTGCCTTGTTAGTTAATGGCGGTTATTAACCCAGTTAACGTTGTGATGGGTGAGGTTCACACCCATCTTATTGTTGAGGGCATTGACATTACCTGGGATCCTAAACATATTTGGGGCATATTGGGTGGGGGGCTAATCTATGGGCTATCAGGTAATCTCTAGTGACTTTGCTCATGGGGATTCTCATCCCTCCCTCTATGAAGGCGATCATCGGGATTACCACTTCTCCCTCCTGCCTCTGGGCATACCAGTCCCCTTGTTTACAGTTCCTAATGGAAACCCCTTGTAGGATTCTATATTGAGCTTTAAAGCTCTCTATTCTCTCTGGGGAGTCTACCAGGTAGGCAAATCTACTCATTTGTCAGTAATAGTTGAAGGTGAAAGGAAGGTGAAGGGAAGTTAGAGGGGCCGAGGAGAGAAGGGCTCTATATAAAGAAAAGTATAAGAGAAAGTAAAAGAGAATGTTTAAATGACTTACGCGAAGGAAGGAACTCTCCTTGGACTAGCTCTTGATATTTATGATTGCAGAAGTGAAGTGAATGTGGTCTTCAAATAGTATTTGTATTAGAGGGAAAGGAGAGCGGGAAAATTCCCGCTTAAGTTCCAATGAGATCCTCAGCCATTGGATCTTCATCATGTCGTAGAATGTAGGGGACATGGAGCCACAGGAATTTAATACAGACGCATCTTGGATGCCGAAACGTCAGAAGCGTGCGTTGGGCAGTTGGAAAGGCATTTGCGCATACAAAGGTGACATATGACAAGAAGAGGATAATAACGGTAATATCGAAATCCTCCTTTTTTTCTGAGGAGCCAAAAAAGGAGAATTTCGATGGGCTATTGTAGGGATGGCAGGCCCAGAAGGGTATATTGGGCCATGGGCCCTGTCCGAGGACATTAAATAGTCTGAGGACGGGAAAACGCTAGTGTGGGAGCGCAAGCTAGTGAATGGGCAAAGGGATCTGGTTTTAAGGTTCCAAGAAGTATGTTCGAGGATAGATTTCACCTCGGCTTAACAAGGCAGAGGTCAAAAGGGTTGGCCTGACATCAACGACAACAATCTGGGCGATTTTGCTGGCAGAGATAAGCATCGGGAAGGGATAAGGTAAAAAGAAAGTGAGAAATATCTGAGGGAAAGCTGCTACCGCCGCATTAAATGCTTTGTAGCTAACTCTTTGGCCGCATTAATGTGGAAGTGATACTTGAACAGTGATGTTCTGCCTTATAACTACCACTAAAAGCTTTAGGAAGGTGTTGATGGGACAAGGACAAAAGTCAGCCATTTGATCTACACGTTGAGGGCTGAGATAAAAGGAAGGGGGGCAATATAAAGGAGGAGGATCCCATTACATGGGGGGATCGAAGAATTGAGGGAAAAACATTATAACGATAGGAACTAGACTTGTAATCAAATCCAAAAGAAATATATACAAGAACTAATCTTCTCAGATTGTGCCGATGACAGTTTTCTTTGGGTAAAACTAGTTTATCTTTACTTTCTTGTCATCTAAATCCACTATAATTGTTATCCAACTCATTAGAGCCTAGTTTTCGAACCCACTATCTACAAATTCATTATATTGGGCTCTTTGGGCCTAAATCCCTTTATCTTTTAGGCTTAGGAACCAAATTGTGCTCCTACACTTATCATTATCAAAAAAAAAAAAAAGGTAATCTACAGATTCTACACGATACTTTTTGTAAATTAAAAAAAGAAAAAGAAAAAAGAAATGGTCTTCCAAACATCATTTTTTTCTTTTTAGTATTTCGAAAATTATTTTTAAAAGTGGGAGCAAAACACATATAACGTAAAAATTATTATCTGAAAACTATTTTCAATTTCAATTTTTTGAAAATTGTTTTCATATTGTGTATTTTGAAAACAAAAATAAGAATTCTCCTACCAAACAGGTCTAAAATACTACAATTAAGGATTTTTTTTGCATTACAAAATGCTGACTTTTCCTCGGATATTACCAATGAGGGACCATTCCTACAATGATAAGGATACCCTGCGTTTTGTTACTTTGATTTTTTTTTTTGGCAAACATTACTTTGATTTTAGATGCTATAGTTGGGTTGTTTCTAGATATAAAATTGTGGTTTGGGCATATATTTGGTTAGCTCTGCCATGTGATATGGCTGACCTGAGTGAGAGGAATGGCATCCATGGTGTGTCAAATAGGGAATGATGAAATAAAAGTGCAAAGATTCGGTGTGTTTATTTGTGAGTATCAGATTTTTATTCTGCTTCTTCTGGTGGAGGTGCTATTGGTATTGCTATTATATGATTCTGCACCATGTAATTATGTGTTTCATTGTTTTTCTCGTGTAGTTTTTTTTTCCTTAATCAAACAAGAATTTCTTCGGGGAAAAAAGAAAAAGAAAAAAAGAATATCCTAAGGACCATAGAGAAGGATATTATTCTTTAAAAATGCTTCTGGGAGTTGATGCATCAGCAAAACACGGAAACACGGAAAAAGTATTCATTTCTTTTGTGTTTACTTTAAACCTTTCTCTGGGCAAAAAGACCTATCATTAAACAATGTTAAGAGTTTTTGGTTTTCTTTAGTAAGTTTAGAGATAATTTTTTTTCACATAATTTTTTCAAATAACTATTTTTTTAATCTGAAAGTATACATATGTGTGAAACTCTCTTTTGGAAACTTGAATATTGACTTTTGCTCCCTCACACCCCACTAGCACTTGTATTTATAAAATGATCATCGCGCCAAGAGTACATGGTGATTTCAAATAAAAATGGTAACAATAATGAATTTATTTAAAACTAATATTATTCCAAATTTTCAATTACAACTTCTCATGTCAATAGTTGTTAAATTTTTTTAATTTCATTATTGTTCTTAAAGAGGAAGTGCTTAAAGGAAATACCAAAAAGAATAGTAAAATGCATAAATGGAGTTTTAACATGGAGGTAAAAAAAAAAATATTTACATGAAATGTTATTTGCTTATCTAGTTATTTAGTAAGTGAGGTAGGACATGGCTTTCAATAAGTAAGCAAAGGTTTAAGCAAATAATTTTTGCTTAGCTACAAAAGATTAAACCTATCCAAACACTCATTTTATTAATATAATTTATGGTGCCTATTGTAAATATAATATGTGAAAAAGATTAAAAAAAACCTTTAAGATGAGTGGGCAACTGAGTCTGTACGTAGTTTGTACACGGCATCAAAGTCAGGTCAAACAAAACGCGCTCTCTACACGTTGAAATTTGTGTTTTTCTTTTTCTTTTCTCACTTTAGTACCGTCATTTTCGATTCCTTTTCCTTTTGCACCTCAAAAAAACATTATGAAATTCCCACTAGTAGCTACACTAGTATATTTGGCATTAGATGCCTTGTCGTGTCGATAATGCATAAAATTTTTAATTTTAAAAAATAATTTTATTAATGTATGCTATAAAGGTATACTTTAATAAACTATTTTAGAATTTTTTTTATAGAAAAATGAATAAATGATTAACTGTTTTGATAGTTTTTTCAATTCTTCATAAAAACTTTCTTAAAATGAATGATTAATGTATGCCATAATATTAATTGGACCCTTTAAAAAAGAGAAAGCAAACTATTGGGTAGCTTTCCCTTGCTAACTTCTATAACGTTAGTCAATGAAATTAAATTTGGAGGTATATTTGTTCAAATAACCCCTCTAATTTTGTATACAAAATCTTTGATTTGTTTCCCTAGATGAGACTAAGTCAGTTAATTGTAAATTGAAAGTTGAAATTCTATATTATCATATTACCTAATAGTAGGTTGAAACTAGTACGGCTTTACCTAATCCTAATAGTCTATACCTAATCTTCTTTTTCTTTATCTCCAAGTATTTGTACGGCAACGTGATGAATTTTGGTCATTATTCAATTGGCAAAAAGAAAACATAACGTCATACCCCGATTATCAGATTTATAATCAAGGGATCATCATATCTTGTTTCCTTGATTGTGACTTAGATGGTCGATGCTTAAACAAATTTCATGTGCATTCACTTGTGCTGGAAGACAGCCTTTTATTCTCAGTTAGAAACGTATTTTGTGAGTTCTAATTAGCTTATCTAGTAAAGTCTCTTATGGTTTAATAAAAGATTTAGGGTTTAATTCTCGCATGCACAAAAAACCGATTAATGTCTTAGTCTGATGATAAATAACTATTTTTAGGAGCAAACGTCATAAGTTGAAACTCTCTCTCTCAAGAAAAAAACATGTGTTTGATATGTATTTAATAAAAAATTAAAAGAATAATTTATCTTGTATTCGTAGTGATATTATCTTTTATAATGAATATATACGTAGGATCACTTGTTTAAGTTGTTACCTCAATATGCAAATGCAATGAGGTATCTCTCTTAGAATATTGCAAGTTGTCAAACTAGCATAAATGAAACTAAATCATATTTCTTCGTCATGATTGTCTGGATTGGGATCATACACACAATCGAGGGTTCGTGCATTAGATGGAAGATGATAAGATTCTAATTTTGGTACAAAAATAAAATGAAAATGATTGTACGTTTTTAGACTCTTTAAAACACAAGTTGATTAACCTAGTTATTTGGTCAAGTGATTACTTAGATAAATTATTCAGATCTAGGTTAACACATTCCAATCATATCATGTAAAGCAATGGAAATATAAAGCACACAATCATATGATGACCAAGGAAAACCAAACCGATAAAAAACTTGGGAAGGATTTAACCTAACTATCCTTAAGGTAAAAAGCAAATTCACTATGAAAGAATTGAAAGTTTGTACAATAAAATTTAGACCACTAACATTTTATTGCTACCTCGAGTAAAAAACTTACTAATACGACCCCATGATAGCTCCGAGTCCACAAACTACTTCTTTCTTAGGCCTTTGCAATATAAGCACTCACACTTGTGATAAAAAACACAAACTCTCATGTTTGTGACTCCAAG
Organism: Quercus tomentella; assembly: GCA_028535165.1. NCBI lineage: Eukaryota > Viridiplantae > Streptophyta > Magnoliopsida > Fagales > Fagaceae > Quercus > Quercus tomentella. The sequence continues at coordinate 16,327,336 of JAPQVY010000012.1, forward strand.
ACCACTCTTAAAGGTTTAGATCATCAGCAACTTTGTGATTAGAGAAGGCAGCAACTTCTACAACACCAGATCTTGAGATTCTTCAAGGAATAACACCGGTAGAAGACATGAGAGAGCTTTTTGGGTACAAAACCCTAGATACAAAAGAGACACACTTTTCTCTCTCTAAAAAGCCTTGAAAACCCTACCTAGGGTTAGCTTATGATGTTCTTTAAATACTGGAAAAAAACAAATTGCGATTTAGGCTTCAAATGGATAAGTTATGGCTTTTTTACATTTGTTTATTTTTGCTGATCTGCAACTTTCGATCGATCAAGTTTTGTAGAAATTGAATAGTAATTTCCTATAATTATTTGATTCCAAACTTAATTTAAACTAAACTTTGAGTAAGTCTAAATCTAGACTAAATGATTTGATCATGATTTGCCAACATATACAAATTGAAATTCTAATACATTAGTTCTTGAAATCTTAGAGCCTAACAATGATAATTTATGTTAAAGAATCATTGAAATAAAATCGATCCAAACTACTTATAGAAGACAATAACTACTAATTAAGTACCAAATTACCAAGACATAAACAAATGATTAACTTTAAAATTACGAGTTCTAATAATATATGAACATATATAACATTCCAAATTAACAACACATGGCGTACAATAATGTTTCCAGCTATTATAACAACACAAACGTACATAATGATGAATACTCCAAACTAAGCATACACAGTTCCTCTCTTGAAACCAGAAGTGGCTGAAGCTTAAGCCATTTTGTGGTCTCAGATGACTGCCAAAGAGCAGAGAGGTTAAGAAGGAACTAATATTTGAGGACTCCTAAATCTACAAAAGTTAACCTTTAAAAGAGAATGGCCTTAGACTAGGTTGGGAGACTCTGATTTTTGACTGAAGATATTTTGTCCTTGATGAAAAAGACTTTTGTTTGTTGTAACTTGTAGCTTCCCGTGGGTCAATAGAGATGCTAATGGTGTTGTCTATGTCTTTGTTCATTATTGTATCAGTCCTTGGGGTTAGTTACTCCCTCATTTGGCACTTTCTGCCTTGAGGTTGAGGGCTGACAGTGGCTTGTAATTTTGTTTGATTGATTCTTACATACGAGAAACACGAGAATCTTTTTTTTTTTTTTTAAACACGAGAAACACGAGGAACTATAACGTTATAGTTGTGGATATATAACGTTACTTGTTTACTATTTTATTAAAATACTCACTTATTGAAAATTATTGAGTCAATTTATAATATTAAAAAAAAAATTAAACAAGCTTTTTAAATTAAATCAGTAATTTTAAATAAATGAGAGTTTTTTAGTGGAATGATGAACAAATGATATGGTTCATCATAAGAACAATATAATTTTTTCTTATTTACACACTTAATAAAAAGTAAAAAAATCACTATATATATATATATATATATATGAGGTCTACATGTATTGAATTTACATATATGCAATAAGAGAGTTGCCTACACCTGTTACCTAAAAGACTTTATGTTATTCCCCGGAGGATGTGTGCTAGTTGCTTTTGTTAAATTGAATTCCTAATTTTGTCCTCCAACTAATATTAGATGCTTTATTTTTGTCCCTTAACTATTAATTGTATCAATTTCTTCATTCAAATTTCAAAATCAAACCCATTTTATTATTGGATAATGCTCTTCATTAAAATCTTAATACATCTTTTCTTTTTTTCTTTTTTTTGTGGGAATACAATTATCTAATTTAAAATTTACTTCTTTTTTTAGAAGAAATTTAAATTTTACTTTATTGTGAAATTACGGGGCAAAATTCATACAACTAATGGTTGAAGAATTAGTAATTAATTATTTTTGCTATTATTGTACTTTCATATTTTAGGGGAAAAAACATAATACCATACTTACTACTTTTTTTTTTTTTTTGGAAAAAAATGCAATGTCAGCCAATTCTCTCACTCCAGTCATATGGTAAAGACTAAAGTGAGAAAGATAAAGTTTATTGAAAAATGACATAAATTAATTTGACATACTTTTAAGCAACAAACTTGAAAATCGAGAGATTCAAATGATAGCCCAGTGATAATGGTATCTTTTGTATTACCTCATATATCAATGGTTCAAATCTCATTTCCCCCTTCCTCCGCTATATGTTTAACCAAAAATAAAACAAAAACCTTGAAATTCGAATGATTGTTTAGGGACTAAACATCCTTACCCCAGATAAAACATCATTAATTAGCCAGTAAATTAAAAACTACAAAGCCTTCTGCCAAATTACAGCCCAAATTGTTGCTAGACTGTCGGCAACTTTTTATAGGCTTCCCTGTAATATTATGTGCTCCATGTTCTTCTTGGCCTGACCTATTCAAAAGCAACCTGCAATATTCACATGCAAGCTTGAGAGTGGTTTTGTAAAAGCTTCACCAGTCATCATCATCAACCTTATCGCCTAGCAAGGGAGGTTATGCCCACTTATTACTCAACACGTCCTTAGATACTCACAACTTTGGCAAACTCGTATAGTCATTTGATGTAATAACATTTTGTAAGATAATATATACTATAAATTAAAGAAAAATATTTTATTAATATAATAAAATTTGAATAAAAAATAAACAAAAAAATGTAATTTAAGTTTACATGACGAATGCACATATAGTGTAACATCAAATTTTTTATCAAAAACCAATGGTCATGTTAGATTATTGAAAAAAAATTACAACTTACTCCCAGTTCCTAATCCTATTACAATTAACTTCACTATTTTTCAATTGTTACATTTTACTCTCTAAATTTTGGTTTAAAATGAAATCATAAGGGTATTATTCAAATTAATATATTTTGCAATTTAGTTTCACAAACTTTTCAATCACTATATTTTCGTTCTTAAAGTTTTTATGAAAATGAAATTATAAACCTTATTTTGGGAAGGTTCATAATGATTTTATTGTAGTTCAAACCTTATGAGGTCAAATGTAACTATTGAAAGTTTGTTTACTAAATTATGATAGGTCAAAGCCTTAAGGAGATAAATTATAATATACCCCAAATTATAAAATAATTTAAAATAAATAATGACTTTTGAAAAAAAATTCTTGAGACTTTTGATAATTGAGTTTTAACTGAAACACTATTTTAACTGAAATTTGTTTGAAAACTTTGGTAATAGAATTATGTTACAGTAAAATATGTGAATAATTTTAACGTACTTAAAAGGAGTCACATGGAGAAATTATGTCATACAACTTGTAATGAGTCACATAATACAAGCATGACGTGTAAGACCTAATTTTATTATTAAAACAAAAAATTATGATAAATTAATAAATATTGGTAATTGAGTTTCCACTAATTTAAAAGAAATTTCAATATTTAGGGCAACCACAACTTGGAGGACAAAACTTGTATTATATGATATGGTACATGCTTTGGATGTGACCTTACTTAATACGTAATTATTTTTTTTTATGAATGTACATTTTGGTGACAATAACTTAATTATTATTATTATTTTTTTGAGAATCTAAATAATTTCATTTCATTATTCTCATTTAGTGTACAAACAGGTCTTATAATTCACGTGGGAAGTTTCTTTGTGTTTAGATTGGTTTTAATCATAACTTATGTGATTAAAATGAGAATAAAAAAAAAGAAAAAGGAGAGGATGCCCACTTTTTTTGGTGCAACATGTATAATACAACTTTTATTATATAATATATGAGATAATTTGGACATTAGTTTATTTAATATTAATTTATTGTAAATAGTTTGGTGAAAATCACTAAATAATTTATTTTTATATATAATTTCACAGTTCTCATATAGACACGTTAACAAAGAAAGAGGTGGAAGAAGTAGAGTGCCGATTTATTACAACCTATTGATAGATTTTATTTTACTATATATTTTTGTCGAAATTATGTCATACACCTTGTAGGGACTGGATTTGAGCACTTCTTCTATTTGATGAATGAACTCAAGCCCAACTGGCCCAATACAATAAATTTATAGAGATTGGATTTAAGAACTAGGCCTTAGTGAGGGTTACAACAACTAGGCATGGTTGTGAGTAGATTGAGTAACAAAGACATGGACTAAAGTATGAAATTCTGTCATCGGCCCTCATCCAAAAGGCTTGTTATTCTTATTATTTCTTCAGTACTTGGTTACAAGGGTTTCAAAGATCATACAAATTTCTACCATTTTTTTTTTTTTAATTTTCGATCCCCCCTCTTTCCTAGAGGGTTTCTTACATTATATATCCCCTTTCGGTTGATCTTGGCCCTCCATCTGTTGATCATGCAGGTCATTACTCGAGTGCTTGTCCCATCAGCCGCTTGCCCAAACGTTCTGTGAGTTACAGCAACCAATGCAGCACTGTTCAAGGGTCATTACCACATTAATGCGGCCAGAACGTTAATTGTGGGCATTTAATGCAGAGGTGACAGTTTCTCCTTGAATTGCTCTTCCACCAGGCTCCCATGGATGTCCTACTATACTTGTCCTTTTCTTGGGATGCTCTGGGAGGCTGCCTTCGACGATGTGCCGTTCTTCCCTTCCAAGATCTCATTTGGCCGAGGAGAGAATCGTCCTCAGCAATGTTCCTTGGCAATTTGGGCTTTCTTCATTCGTCTTCGGACATCTCTTCCTCCTTGGCGCGGGCCTTGAGCTTAGTATAAAGTGGGCCGGGGTTGCCAAATTCTTTACCCCACACACCTAATTCTATTAAAAAATTATAATAAACTAATAAATAAAATAAATACCGGCAAGATTGTAAGAGAGTTTCCACAAATTTTACAGAGATTTTTAATATTTAGGGAAAAAACAATGTGGAAGGCAAAACTTTTATTATATATATAGTATAGATAAATATTATACCCACAACATTTTTTTTTTAAATTGTAACTAAAATAGATTATTATAATAAAATTAAATAATAAAACTACATTTAAATGTACACATTTAATAATAAAATGGTAATGATAATAGTTTTATTTTTATATAATTCAATAATTACAACAATAAATGAGACCAGAATAACACCAAGTTACAAAATTTTTGGTACAAGAGTAGCATTTAAAACTTTTATAGCCTTTATAAGAAAGTCTGACTTAGAGTGAACTAAGTTAATAATTTTAATATATTTAATGTGCCGCATAATATGAGAAGGACTTCACTCCCTCTCCCTTTGTATTTGTGTGTGTGTGTTTTTTTATTATTATTATTATTTTTTTTTTTAATTTATATATCCACTTTCGAGGGACAGGGAGCTTGGTAATGGTACCAGAATATGCCGAATTTTGACCAAAAGCTTCTATTAGAAATGTTAAAATATATCCTCTCAAAAAAAGAAAGAGTTAAATATATGTTGGTTAGCAATATGTCCACCCACCCAAATCCGAAGAAATTGAAAATGGAGGCCAAATAGGTTTAACTGTCTAAGGTCAAAGACTCTTTCTTTTTTTTTTTTGAAAATAAGGTCAAAGACTCTTAGACTTTAGAAGTTAGAACTTGCATGGACAGGCCCCATATGGCCCAGCTCTTTGAATCAGTCATTCACCCCTCAAAACAATTTTTTTTTTTCTCACTGACATAAACCCAAAGCCCAACAACTTACTATTAAATCATTTTTTTAAACAAATAATAATAAAATAAATTATTATTATTTTAAAACAATGCATAAGAGATTTTATGATTTTCCAATTTATTGAGATGACTGGTTAAATTTAATACAATATTACTTTCAGTGAGACCACTATCGACATTACTTTTATTATATACTAATCACAATCTGTCACCTTACCAAATATTAAAAAAAAAAAAGTCAAATTTATTATTTCTTTATACTTATTATTTTTCTTTTTTCATTCGTTTCAAATGCTTGTTTTGTAAGAATAAAGTGCAAACTACAAAGCAAGGAAAAAAAAAATTTCTTGTCAATGCCCTCTTAAATCAAATAGCATCTTGGTGTATTCAACAAAAATGTTCAAGGCTTAAAATGTATTTCAAAAGATTCTTAAGACTATTTCTTTCATGTTCGTAAGGCTAAGTTTCTAGTATTTATTTAACCTTAATAAAATACAACAATCAAGCTTTAATCTTAAAATTTGAAGTTCCGGCTATGGATTTTCAATCTTAATTAGGTGAATTTGTATAAGCGGCTAGAAAATGGTGTTTTGAGTTTAAAATGAGTGTTGGTAAAATAAAAAAACAAAAAAAACTATGAAGAATTGTGGTTACAAAACAGAGTTTCAGATTTAAAAAATGCTCTTTTAAGCTTTCAAAACGTCTAACCAAACTGAGGTAATTGCAATAGATGTAAAATACATAAGATAAGGAAAGATGGTGAACTTTGAAACAACAGAGAACATTGTAAGAAGTGGGGGATTAGTCTCAAATTTATTGCCCCAGTTGTGTTGTACGCATAGAGTCTGTGGGTTTCACTTTTTTTTTGGCAGTAGTTTTGTTTTATAACGATGGTTGTGACTTGTGAGGCTGGTCTTCTGTGTGGATTTTTCTGTTTACACATATTCTTTTTCCCATTTTAATAACCTCATTTTTATTAATAAATAAATAAATTGACAAATTCAACTAAGTTAGAAGTTAGAACGATGTTTACAGGTATATGAAGTGGTCCAGAAGGACCTATGCTAATACTTACATATCTACATCTTACTCTTTTCTTTTTCTTTTTTTAGGGGGAATCTACATCTTACTTTGGTTGTATTTAAGAGAGATACAATTGTAATCTCATTCGACTCATAAACCATACTTTTGGATAATGTTTTCTGAGACCTTATGTTATCTATTAAGTATTGACCATATCAAATTATGGGTTTGGTTGTAAAGTACTTTACAAACATTTATTAATGTGTAATCCACATTTATCCATATAATTTCTCAACACAATTAGTCTAATCACATAAAATTTTATAATTTTTTTCACAATTTTTGAGACATGATGTTATGATTGATGTACACTAAAAATGGTTTCAATAGTTGGCTATGTGAAAGTGATGTTACATCAATCTCAACTTGCCACATGAGCTAGTTGTATAAACAATTTTCATCAAAAAAAAAAAAAAAGTTGTATAAACAATTTATGAAAATATTTCTTCTTTCTTTTGGCATGATGATAAACTTCATTTTACTATCAGTTTCCATAAACTTTACTTCTAATTTATCACTATTCTTTGAAATCATTTTTATTTTGTAGAAAAGTGTCACTTTCGATTTTTTTTTTTTTTTTTTTGTTTCTTTTCAATAGAGATCCATTGAACTCGTAACTTGTAAGCTATAAATTGGGGGATTATAATAAAACCCCTTCTGGTATACATAAAATTTAATTCTAAGGCTTTTGTGTAGTTTGGTCATATTTTTTTAAGAATTTGATACAAATTGAATTAAATTTACTATTACTAGAAAAAGATTTAATACTAATAAAACTCTTACGGCAAGCAATAATTATCTCATATGTCTGTTTCATGAAACAACTCTCTCAGAATATGTGGGTCTTATAAAGGGATTCGCACGCTATAAGAGGCCCCTCCATGGGCATATGACATTGAAGAATAGCCCAAACTGGTCGCACTCTGCATACTCCATTGACAAATTGACAACCATACAACCAACCAACCAACATACAAAAAGTAATTTCATCATTGTCAGCTACTAAACTTTCTAACAAAGACTACAAACACTTAAATTATAAAGTGCTATGTTAGTCGTTTACTTCAGAGAATAAATTTTGAAGTCAAGAGTTATAGGTCCTTTGATAGTAATATAATAGGACTAAATTGTTTGGACTTGTATTCATCTAATAGCTTCACTAAAAGAGAAATTTTACAAGCTATCTATAGCAGTTTCAGCTCTAATGCTGATATTCCAACTGATACAACATGCCAAAACACATTATTAGATTTGCCTATCTTATTTCTCAAAACAAAACGTTTAAGTTCTAGCCATACTGATTGTAAGAATGTTATTTACATAGGAATATGAAATCAATTTCTCAGGCCAGCAGATACAACATGTTGTCACCAACTGAGAAACATTTATATCATGACTCATTAGACGTAAGAACCTCTACCTTTCCAACTTGAGTAAGCATTTCAGCCTTTTCAGGTGATCTTATTGACCATTGAATCCATGAAAATAACTTCTCAAAGTGGAAGAGGTGCTTCCGGACATGGTAGATATGTACAGTATAGAGCAATGCAGCCAATGTGACCAGCATAAAGGATATCAAAGTCAACTGCCAGAAATCCTGAAATATAACACAATAACAATAATGGAGTTAATTTGGTTCAAAGCATCATATTTCTCAATTGACACATGAGTCTGGTGAACACAATCCACATGTGACATGACACACTTCTCAAATGTGTGGCATGAAGAACTAATCATATTTTCACCACAACCAAAAGTCAAATGAGGATGAATGGTACTAAGAAAAACACAATTTCTTAAGTTATCAAGAGTGTTAGAATACAGTAAGCCCTATTGGCCCAAAGGCCAAGGCCTGTTAGTATTACTAGTACAGTACTCCCATTTCTTATACATCACTCATTTTGTGTTCCTATACATATAGCATACAGGCTTCTACTTGTACAGGTTACAAATACAGAAATATAGAATTTCCTTCTGCTCTTTTATCTGTTTCTTAAACTTAAAGAAACTGAGAACCAGAGAATCTGAAAATTTCATGATAGCCAAAAGATTCACCACAATAATAATGATACTGTCTCTCACGACACACACAGATTGGAAGGATGTCTTAAGTGCTCTTACTGAACTAACAGCAAAGCATAAACTGAACATACATGCATCAATCCAATGATATTCCATTAAGCCAAAACCAAAAGCTAAATAAGGTCACCTGTGGATTGGAGATAATTATTCCCATGACATAAGTCATCAAATCCAAAATAGACTGTAGAGAGTTCTGAACTCCTCCCACAACACCGCGATCAGATTCAGGAACACGATCCTATTTACAAAGGAAAATGAGTGAGAATACAAGTTGAAATTATTTTTCATAATAGAAGAAAGAGAGAGATATTAAAATGTATAAGTACTAGTTTGCTATAAATTTGCTATAAGTGTATAGTCCTAGTTTTATTTCTGGGGTTTCTCTACCTGCATTTGTTGGATGACAGATAAGTCAAACATCCACAAACCAAGCCGAGATGTTGCTACTCCAGCCATCAGCATAGACGCTGATAAAAGGCCATTTTGCACAAATATTGAAGCAACACATAGTATAAGGCAGAACCACTGCATGAAAACCACATAAACTCCATAAATTCAATGGTCAATTAGGAGTAACTTTGACAAAGAATGGCCTATAACACAAATAAAATTACTTAAAGAATCACCATTTATATCTGTATTTTTAGAAAGGGAAAAAATGCAATTGCAGGTTATTACAATTTACAAATGGGCATGTGACTTCAAAATAAGTAATACTACTAAATCTATCTTCTGAATTCCAAATGACCTGTTATGTGTCTACTGAAGATTTCACCTGAAACCAGATAGACCAGAGTCCAGTTCTAAGTGTTGAAATGTGAGATTGTAATATTGGGTATACAACTGTTGCAGCTATTCCAATCACAGCACTTACTCCACGTGCTAACCCTATAACATAAGCAGGTACACCTTCCCATTCCAAAGTAGCCGTCATCAAAGTTCCAAAGCTGGATAAACAAAATCAGTAAGAACTTGTTCAACATTCAGCTAAGCCAAAAAAACAGCATGGAAAAAATATACACAGAGACTCAGAGAGAGGGAGGAAATTTTATGTACTTTGAGGTGTAGTTAGAAGCAATTTGAAGGAAAAATAATCAGATGTAAAATGCATAGCAATTAAGGGGAGATAAGACCTGTGAAAAATAGACAACCTAAAACATATTCATATATTCATTCACTCATGAAGAAGTTGTAATTGATAGATTAGCACCTGTCCTGAAAGCTTAAACTAACACTTATCCCTAAAGTTTAAGATGTTAGGAAATGATGAATTTGATCATTTAACCATTATTCCAAGAGTAATTAGGTTCTCACCTAAGGACGGTGAAATAGAGCAAAGCCAGAGCTAATCCAGGGAGCACAACATCTTGTTGCCAATACACTTTCCATGCATCAAAACAAGGGATCCATCCAAATATACTCATTACACAGCTGTCCTCTGCCAATGCTGAATTGCCTCCATCATCAGAAAGCAAGCTTTCTGTCTCTTGAACACTAGGTGAAAGTCTTGAAACCCTCCTTTGGCTACTTTCACCTAAAGCAGGTATCCCATTATATACAGAGATAAAAAGCCAATATTCCACCCAAATAGTAATAGCATTCCACAGTGCTAAAGACACAGCAGATGATGTTAGTGACACAAAGCTGATAACAAAGCCAGATAATACAGGGGCTCCTAGCTTGCTTATTAGATCAATTCGCCTGATAATTGAATTCAGCTTTGTCAGCGTTTCTGGAGGATGGCCTTCTGACATCACAACCACCCTGTAAATTAAAAATAGATAATATATTACATAAGAGTTGTTATTATTATTATTTTTTATTATAACAAATTCCTTATTCTCCGTTTGGTAGCCAAGAAATCAAAGGAACTTAAACCAAAAATGATAAAATGGTGTGATAGCAACAATACAATATAACAAAAATTAAGCATTACTAAGGCACAAACTGAACAAGGATTACAAAAATATGAAATGTTTAATACTTTCTAACTAAGGAAAAATAAATTTTAGATGATATGTCTGGCAGGATCAAATTCTGACCACCAACAATACTGATGAACGTTTCAACTAGAATTACACAGTACTTTTTTTTTTTTTTTATGCAAGTGAAATTATGAAGTCATTTTTCACTTGAAAGCCTCTATGCAATTACCATTCCCTTTCAATCAAGATGGTACCAGCGAGGGTTGAAAGTGCTGCGATTGCTCCGGAGATGTTGGTTAATATCACAAGAAAGATGAATGCTGTAAAATTTGTGGACTTCAAGAATGAAAATTTCAGTAGTGCAATCACTGTGCCTCCAGCAATTATATAAGCGAGATTTTGTGCTACCAACCAAAGTCGGAGAACCTGCCAATAGAGTTTAAGATGCATATTTATCTATCAATGATTTAAATTTTTCTCAAACAGCAAGTTCAACCCGCATACTTTTATAAATAACTCAGTAAGTTTAAATTATCATATAATGGTTTGTTCATGTTCCATCCTGTAGATGAAGACAACAAGATTATCTAAGCAAATCAATTGGTGGACAGCTTAGGAGGATTAATTCTTGTCTCTTTCTTTCTTAGTTTATTCTTTTTGCTTTTACAAATGAATAACAGATTTGTCAAAGAAGGCAAAGAGGCTACAACCCCAGTACCCTCCAACACATTGTTGTGTTCTGCTATAACATAAAGAGTTGGGAGGGCCTGTCTGAAAGGCATTTAAGCAGAACAAATATGCCAAAAATGAACTTGCCAGCCATCTCCAATAATCTTTTAGAGGATAGTCCTGGCTATAAATTGCTAAGGAGAACTATACATTGATTAGAATCCATAAACTTCTCGTTGCGCCTGTTCAAGAGCTAGTCATCAGGCAATAATTAGTTGGCAAAATATTTTGGGTGTTTCTAGGAGACTTTTGAAAAATTGTTTTATTTTGATGTTCACCAATCACAAATTTGTCTCTTTTTTTGGGTTGATTATATTACATATGCACCCAATATATCTTAAACTCATGCCCTCACCCTCCATCCCAAATCTGTAAACTTAATATAGTGTACAATGAATAGATTGGTAAGCAAACCTTTACATATGTCAACCTATCCACCCATTGTCCAACAATGGCACCAAAGAGCACGGTAGAAGAAGCTTCTGCCACACCATAGATAGCTGCAAAAAGTAAAGAGTTTGGCCAAATGTTGATCATGTATAAACCAACAGAGAATTCCCACATCCTGCAACAAGAAAAGAATTCAATAAGAACTTAATTCCAAACAGTATATCTAGAGGAAGTGTGTTGGGTGTGAGGAGTCACCCAATTTGTCATTATTGGCAAAATGTTGGAGGGCAAATGCATTGGTCAATATAACCATGTGTTTGGATTCAATCAGGGCACATTCAATCGATCTCTTTCATTAGACAATGAACAAAATCACATGGAACATGGTCCTCAGATAAGTTTACTTGAACAGACTCAGTCTATTCATGAAACTAGGTTGACCTCTAGGACAAAATGTTGCATAAACATGTAGGGAAAGATCAAAATAAAAAAAAAAAATTGGAAAATATATCTGGCTGGCTACTTTTTCTTCCTTCAAAGATGTTTCACTTAATATCTCCATAGTTCTAATTTCTTGGCACAAGATGGGCATAGCTGATAGCTGTAGTATTAACAGATTGTTCACCTGAAATCGATTTGTGTAGTTTATTTGTTGAATTCTCAAGCAGTAGCTTTTAATAAAATTTTAGCAACTAATAAAAAGCCTTTCAATGGATCAAAATCCATAGCAGTGTTCATACAATCTGAATTTGAACACCTCAATAATAAACTAATTCATAGAAAATGGGAAAAAAAAAAAATGAGAAAAAAACACACACACACACACAACAACAACAAAAACAAATTCAATCCTTAAATAGACCAGAGTTGTAAAATTCACTCAACACTCGAAAACATCCAGGGAAATAAAAATGAAAATTATACTGTTTGAAATAGTTCTAAAACATTAAAGTTGAAAGATTTAATTTTTAAAATGTCACAATAGCAGTGAAATAGCTTCAAATTCAATAAGCCTAACAAAAAATGGTAAACAACAACAAGAACCAGCTTTAGTCTCAAAATTTTAGTAAAATAAAAAACTTTAGTCTCAAAAATTTCGAGCCTTAATCTCAAAATGTTGAAATTGTTATGGATCTTCAATAGACTAGTCAGTTCCGTGCATGTATTTTTTTCCCAAAAAATATAAGAAAAAAAAAATTTATAAAAAAATAAAGAAGAAAAACCCAACAATGAGAATGTAATTGTAACACAACAGTGATAGAAAATGAGAAATAAACCTGGCACCCCATCTGGCGAAAAAGTGACCAACGTACAAGTACGTGAAAAGTGAAGACGGGATAGAATTGTGTTGAGTATCTAATAAAGGTTTTTCTTGCTTCGCTAGAAGTGGTTCTCTCTCCATCTCTTCTATTTCAGCCTCTTCTTTCGGATTATTATGTTCACGTTCAAAATTGAAAGTCTTTCTAAGATTTAGTAATTATTGTAATTCCAACTATGGGATATGCATGTGTTGTTGTACTTGTATGTTATATGTTGTATGCTATGATGATGATGATGATAATATTGATAACATGATTGCATCACCATCTTTTCGAAAAAAACAGCTATGAGTTGTACGTGATGGAACCCCCTCTGACAGTTGCTGTTACGATACTAATACTACAAATATGTTGTTTGACCTGCTCTAAGATTCGGGTGTTTTTGTTTTCTTCTACAAATGTATAGAAAAATGTTAGGGAATCAATTTTGGTATAACTTTGTGCCACAGTTCGTTACATGACGAATTGTAATAGGTAAAGGTGTGTTCAAGCCATGTAGGGACACACTCTTACCAATCACCATAAGACAAGTTGTGACACAAAGTTATGTCGAAATTGGTGTCCTAATATTTCTCAATATACACACATATATATATATATATATATACCATTTTTTTTATTTAATTGAAAATTTGAAATCAAACAATGGAGAATTTAGATCCGGTACAATAACATGACCTTCACCATCCATGCAATTTATCACTAGGTTGTGAGATGTAAAAGTTAAAAATCTAATGATAAAAGGGTAAAAAATTTAAAAAGTAAAAGGTTAATAAAAATTTACCATATTAGCTTTTATATCTTACACATGATAGTAATTGCATGGTTCGAATCCCAATCCAATAAGGGCTAGTATCCTACAAAGTAAAAAGTTACAGGAAAAATATGCATTAAATTTAACAAATTAAACTAAGATAAGACTTAAATATAGTATTTAGGTGCTGTTTTTTAGGTTCTTATATTAAGATTCTGTCGTGTGAATTTTTTCTCATGAGATAGAAGTGTATTTTTTAATTATATGGTTAAATCCTAAGAGGGAAACCTAAGAAACAATACCTAAACTATATGGTTATTAATACTCGAGTCAAGAGTTTTGTAATTCAAAACATTGTTCCTTCTTGTTTACGGGGAGATTGCATAATGATTCAAATTCTCCATCTCCTTCATTATGATTTTCAAATTAATAATAAAAGAACTAATACCTATTGTTTAAAAAGGGAAGCAATTTAACCTCAACCTATCAACCTTGTTGTCCTATAGACCGTAGAGTTTGAAATATTTATTTTTCCAAAGGTATATGTTTCAAACTTTCAATTCAAGTGACAACTCACAACTTTTTTTTTTTTTTTTTTGTGTTAAATATTGTACAACCAAATCATTTGAATGAATTAGTGAATTTAAAAAAGGGTTAATTTTTTTCCTTCAAGAGATAAGATTGTCTCCCATTTGAATGAACTATTTTTTAGGGGGGGTTTAAAAACGAAAATTTTATAAAACTAGATTAGGAAGTACATCAGCAAAAATATTTTGTTTTTCGGTAACACATCAGCAAAAAGTTGACCCTTCTAACAGTCAGCCGTCTTTACAACAGAGGAGAACAACCCAACAGTAAAATAAAAGTGTCCTTTCTAACACGTACCCATGTGATTGCTCAACCTCAAAACAAGACCTTTTCCATGAACAGTCAGATCAAAGAGTTGGATTTTCTCAGTGGAAAAAGACAATTTTTATAGTCAAGACTTTCCATTGTTTTCTAGTGCAGTGGGGTAAGATATATATATATATATATATATTTCTTTTTTCTTTTTTTCTTCTTAAAAAAATTGAAAGGAATGTTTGGTAGGGTATAATAAATTATACATATTTTTACATATTTTTTAACTTACATATATTTTTAAAAATATAAACAATATTATTAAACGGTCCTAAAAGTCTAATTTGAAGAGGTCTTGTCCTATCTTATAAAAAAAAAAGAAGAGGTCTTGTCCTAGCACTAGGAGAAGGCAACTGTATACCAGTATATATTATATCCAGCCTTCACCACGTCAGCCCAGGTCCAATAGCAATAAAATAGTGATAAATTTATTGATTTTTAAATTGGGCTTCTAGATTTGGTAGTGATAATCCTTTTTGTTTTTGGTTAAATTGATAGTGATAATCACTTCGTCCTGTTATGGACTTTATTGGTTAAATTGATAGGAAGGCTTGTTAATGGGTGTTATTAGGCCAATTGTTAATAAATTATTTTAGAAAAATATTAATACAATTTTTATGAGAAATATAAAAAATCATGAAAATGATTAATTATTTTTTTATTTTTTCATAAAAAATTTTTAAAAATATATCATTAATCAGTACTCTTAAAACATTTATTAACTTTTCTTTTTAATAAATATGAAATTTAATGTTAGGAGGTGCATTCAAACCACCAATTTGGTCCAATTCAACATTTTGGATTGGTTTTTAACAGATTAATTAGTTAGATTGAATTATAATTATATATATATATATATATATATATATTTTTTTTTTGAAGTTTAGGTTAAATCAGGTTCAGGTTTTCAAAAATGTTGACCCAATCCAACCTTATCATTAAGGATTGGTTTTTAGAACTATCAGGGGTTTTTGGTTGAATAGAAGATTTTCGATACAAGAGTTATATTATATTAAAAAATGCTTGAAACTTTAACTCAACTCCGATCTATGTACCTTTCACAAAAAAAAAAAAAAAAAAAAAAAAAAAAAAAAAAAAACTCCGATCTATGTACATCCCATATGGCATTCATCCATGTACACCCCATATAGCCCTATTTAACATAGGAAGCATAAGTAGATGATACTATCCTGACAATGATGCTTGGCATGTCTTTCATGTGGACACGTATAGATGATAAAAATTGATGCTAATTGGCAAATCTAGTTTGAAGTTTGAACTTGTTAGGTTAGGTAGAGGGTCAATTTTGCTTGGAAAAACATAATGAAGAGGAAGAGCAGTAGCAGGTAGAAGACATTTGTTAGTGTTTTTGCGAGGGGGCAGCTCTATTCACCATACTGATTACTGAACTCGAGGAACCTCGCAAGTTGTGAACAACTCAACATAGATCCAACCAAAACACAGGATCCAATATAGATTTAAAGGTTCATGTAATCATTGTCCTTTTTTTCCTTCTTTATTTGATTTCTTTTTGTTTTTGCTGGATCTGCTTCCAAACATGTCAAAAAATCTGACACTCAACAAAACCTTAATAAATTATAAATGTAAACTGAGATTTGTATTGTCCTCCTTTTAATTTGGTCTGCTAAATGATAGAATATTGGAAATGACACATCACACCTCAAAAAAAAAAGACACATGACTTTACAATCCCTGACACATGAGGATTGAAACTTGAAACCTCAGATCTCCATCTTTGATTGAGGAATACCACACGCTTATTCAAGACCATTGTATTGCAAATTTAAAGCATAAAAGAAATTTATGTTCATACTGAAACAAGAAAATTTTAGGAGTTAACTGAGGCAAAAATAACTTTAAAATACATCAAATACCTACTGAAGGGCTACCTCTAGTAACGAATAGCAGAGAGGCAGCCAACCAGTACATTTACACAGTTGCGAATAAAATTCATAAATTTATCATTATAATTATCAAGTTAATTAATTTATAAAAATATTATTATTCACGACCCATTGAAGACCCCGTTAATGTATGAAAATATTATTAATCACGACTCCATTGAAGGTATCTTGTGCATCTAGTATATGTATCACCCCTCTCATATTTATATGAGCTCACAATTGGGTGAGACCCACATGTGAGAGATCCCAATGAGTTCTAGTTCAACTGGCGCCTCCACTCTTAAAAGTTCTAGGTAGAAGGTGAATACATGGGTTTAATACCCATTAGGTGCACGTATAACTAAATACCAAAAAAAAAAAAAAATGTGATCAAGGTTGTCAAAATCAGGATCCTATGTAGAATCATTAAAGGTAAGTGGAATCGTAGATCAATGGATCAAATCGTAGATCATAGGATCGAATCGTAAATCGTAAGATCCTACATATTTTCAGATTTAAAGTAAAAAACATATTGATAATGATTTTGTATGTTGAATAATCACGTAAATTATAAATTCATCTAAAAAAAACTAAGATTTGCATCATATAATGTAATTTACATGTCATACATCGCTAAGTATCTACTAACGAAACAAATATATTTAACTTTTGACCCAATGTATCTAAAAAGTTCAATAAATGTTTAATTAGCAACCAAATACCAAAATATTTATCAAAACATATGGAAAATATTTTCCAAATTCTAAGTTCCAAGTTTGAAATCCAAAATAAATTAGCAAATGGAAACTAGCTAACTACAATATAAAATCCAAAAGCAAGATGAATATTAAAGTGAAGTGAACATTTAATTATTCTCATTCTAAAGTTCTTATAACGACTGTCCTAAATTTCTAATCATCATCTATGTAGACATTATATATTTGTATACTAGAACTGAAAAAGACATCAAGATACAATTTTACACTCAACTATTCAAGTTATACTACTCAGCAACAATTAAAGAGAATGCTCAAAAAAAATCAATCAATTAATATACAAATACAACCATAACTAATAAAATTATATATAAAAAATTATTTTCGTAATATTAGAACACAAATTAGTATATTGATCAAACAAATTTAACAGCATTATAACTTAAAAGGAAGCAAAACTAACATCAAATTCTTAATTTAGAAATGATGAAACATTCCTTCATTTTGATTACAAGTGAACTAAAAACTAGAAAACATTCGCTTAGATTAACATGATTTTATTAAAAAAAATAAAAATAAAAAGCCATACCATCACAACATGAAAAAATAAAAATCCTTAAAGCTTCATCAAAACAAAAAATTTATCCCATAAAAAAAAAAAAAAAAAAAAAAAAAAAAAAAAACCAAAATTTTATGTTTTTGATAGGATCAATAGGATCCCATATAATCCTATACAATCCTACACGATCCTATCATTTTTACGATCCTAGTGCGATCCTAAACGTTTTGGTGAAGTAAGATCGTAAAATCGTGCGATCCTACGATCCAGATCTCAATTTTTACAACCATGCATGTGAGAGATAATGCATAAACCAGAAACATTAGATAATTATTGTTGACTGAGATTGCAACACAGAATTTGCCATGAAACCAAAGGATCCTTTAGTTCAACAAACTTGAGCTAAGGCAAACATGCTAGTTGCATGATGTTTCAGATACTGCCAGCCACTGATTTTGCATGATTTTTTTTTTTTTTTTTTTTTTTGATTAGTAGATTTTGCATATGTTTCAGTAATTATTTCTTTGTCAACAATGTTATTCAAATTATAAAATTTTGTATCATTTGGTAATTAAAGAAAACAATGCAAACAACCATTTCCTAGTAATGACTGAAAACCTCAAAAGGATTCTTGCCAATGAATGGGCAATGAAGAAATCATTTTCTGACGACAATTAAAAGAATTTGTACAGTGCAATATTTTGGGTTTTTCTTTGGGGGATGAGGAGTAAAAAAGACAAGGGAACAGGAAAAAAGAACAAAATCTTGTTACAGGCACATTCAAGATGCACGAAGAACAGCATAGCTCCAAGCTGAGTCTAGAAACAAGGAAAAAAAATGCTAGCAGATTAGTCAAACCAGAAATATGCTTAACTGAACAGAAATTATAAACAACTCATGCTCATATCTAACATATGTTTCAGGAAAGATATATACAATCAATGATCTAGCAATCCATGACTGTTACTAAGTACAACACACTACTGAATCTGAAAATCGAAAAGTATAGAGCAAACTCAACAATTGTGATCTACTCGAGTGTTTCATCTAACTCTACTTAGTGCCACTTCATTTAATCATTACTTTGCTTTACTCTTGTTAGTTAGTAAATTCAATTTGAACCATTGATTTTGGTCTCCTTGCAAACCAACATGCTACTACTACACTCACTCATTGTGTTTGACTTCACATGAAAGCATTGATTTATAGTTCTACTTTCTTTACAACTCATCCACCTAAAAATTATCATTGTACAAGTATGTTCATTGCAATTATGGATTACTCATTGACTGCTGCTCTCATGAACAGAGCCTCTCTTATATGATATATATCCAGGCTCATTAAAAACAATATCTTGAAGTGATGACTAAAATATAACACAAAACATCTGACTAACAAAAAATAAAAAGTAACACGCCTCTAGAAATTTTTGTGTAAGAAGAGAGTAATTGGCGTTGAAATTGTAAAATACCCCTTCAATGGGATAAAAGAGGAGATGAGAAACCCATTTAAATTTAGGCAAGTTCTAAACCTTAACGTTTACCTTGCTAGTGCCCTTTTTAAGCTTCATTGAAACATATATAGGATAAAAGGATTGGTTCAGGTTAAGATGATAAAGCAGCAGAGTGAAAAAGAAGCATAAATAAATAATGAACATGAAAATATAAGTTTAGGTATTTTATTTGTATAAAATAGCTCAGACTAAGGTCATTTTTTTTAAAATAATTCTAGAACAATTGAAACCCCATTGCAATGAAGTCAAAGATAAGGGCTGCAGGCTTCTGCAGATAAGAAAACCAGTGGTCCATCCAAGCCCTGCACTGCATTCCAACATTCAGCCTCATCATTTTCATTTTGCACTTCAAGGAAGAAGCTTGCCATCTGTGGGTTTATACCATCTCTCAAAGCCTAAAACTTTATTTCTATCAAGGTCCATGAAAATGAAAGAAAGTGGCTCTCTAAACACCATAACGAGTCAAATATCCAGTACGAGAGAACTTTCACTATCAGTATTTATCACCATATAATTTTGCACAATGATATTACCAACATAATGTGCATGCATGTGAAGGAATACCCAGTCCATCGTCATAGGTAGGACCCCCCCTCCTCTCCCCTCCACACACACACATAAAAGAAAAAGAAAAAGAAAAGAGCTAAAGATAACATCCTATGGGACAATTTAACAAGAGAGACAGTAGCTTCAATGATTGCACTAAGGCAAATCAAACAAGAAAGTCAAGAAAGGTGAAACCTAAGCATGTGAATCTACAAGAAACCAACAAAAGCTTCACTATTTTTAGGGTAAAGAACAAAAAAAAGGTAAATCACCTTACTAAATTATAGTATTAAGTGCCCTAATAACAAAAAAAAAAAGGTAAATCAACTTACTAAATTATAGTATTAAGTGTGCTAATCAAATTCAGATAAGTGCATCTTACTGCCAAATAAAAACAAAATTATATGTGAACCCACAAAATAGATTTTCACAAAACCAGACACAAAAGGGCATGTTAAGGTTCCATTAAAAAAAAAGGGGGCATTTTAAGGACACAATTGACAGTGAATAACCCATGGTCTTCATATGTTTGTAAACATCCTGCTATTCTAAATTAAGTACAAGGAAATGAGAAAAACTAAGTACAATAAGGCCATGTAAACATCTTGCTATTCTAAATTAAGTACAAGGCAACGAGAAAAATTAAGTACAATAAGGCCAAACATAATAGGTATATCAACTTACATTTGATTGTTTCGGACTCACAGGCCTAAAGGGTCTACTAAGAATCACCCTTCAATTCGTCTGAATCTGAATCACTGGCATTATAACCTACCATATACCAACATATGAACTTTTAATTAGAACAGAAACAACCGAAAAAAAAACAAAATAACAAAAAAAAAAAACAAAATAACAACAACAAAAAACAAAATAACAACAACAAAAAAAGGAAACAAACGCGCGTGCGTGGGGGGAGGGGGGGGATGGAGTTCAACCTGGATGCTTATCACTAACTTTCCAAACAGAAGACCGAGTTCTTGATGCCCTTGTCATCCAAATTCTTCCCTAAAATCCCAAGAAATCGGCTCAA
The DNA here is from genome assembly GCA_028535165.1 of Quercus tomentella. Classification (NCBI taxonomy): domain Eukaryota; kingdom Viridiplantae; phylum Streptophyta; class Magnoliopsida; order Fagales; family Fagaceae; genus Quercus; species Quercus tomentella. The sequence continues at coordinate 16,348,373 of JAPQVY010000012.1, forward strand.
TTTTCGCAAAATAAGTAAATCTACAAAAAGTACCAACAACAGAGACTACAAGAATAACAAAGGGTGCAGAATCAATACAATATATAAATAAAATAAAATATCTTCCGTGGGAACACACACATGCATACTAAAACTCTAATGCTCCATTTGATCACTGGGAAAAGTTCCAGAGGAAAGTAAACCAGAAGTTAAAATCAAAAACTTTTGTCCCTTAAGACCTCAGTTTGCTTTTATTGACAACTAAAACAACATAAAGTTTGTAAATTTATTATCCCCATAATCTGCAGATTCTTCAAAACAACAACCAAGCCTTAATACCAAAATTTTGGAGTTGGTTATAAATCCTCAATAGACTAATCATAGTTTGCCACATGTATTCTTTGCTGCCATTCTTTTCTATTCCATCCTATCCAAAGGCATACTCTATGTTCTTTAATTAACATGTTCTTTGTTACAAATTCAATTAATGTTATACTTTTATCCAAAAAATAAATAAATAAATAATGTTATACTCTCTCTACTTTCTTTTCTTTTTCATTTTTTATCAACTCATTCTTCAAAACATTAAAATAAAAATCCTGCTTTGAAACATATTTTACTCATCCAATTCCAACCACAAAAATCATAAAAGCTAATACAACAATCCCAACTATCCAAACCAAAAACTAGACTAGTATCAATTATAATACTTCCTACTAAATGAATCTACTAAAAAGAGAAGAAATTTAAAATTTTAAAAAATGACAACAAGAACATGCACACATGTTTCAGTCCACAACTCCACAAAAGTCATATTAAGATTAAACACACATGAAACAACTGCAACCCAAAAAAAAGAAAGACCCAACAAAGTGACCAAACCCTAAACCCCAAAAAAACAAAACCCAACATATATAATCCCTTAAAAAAATCAAATTTAAATCAAAATTAAAAAGAAAATTAAATGAAATAGACCTTCTGGGCATCTCTGGATATGCCATAACCGCTGTAATACATCTGGGCAACCAAGATCTGCATGTTGATATCTCCAGCCTTTGCTTCCTTCAACGTGTCCTTAAACCACCGCTTCACACAGTCCGACACAACCTCCGACAACGGCAACCTCGTATTGCTACTACTCACGTCATTGTTGTTGTTGTTGTTGTTGCTGCTCGACATGTCGTTTTTATAACTACTTTCGTTGGACTGGTGAAAACCTGGTCAGAGAAAGAAAGAAGCAATCTTTAGTATTGACAAAGTATAATAAAGAGTTAGTTTTAGAGACAGTAAAAAAATAATAATAAAAAAGTTTTGATCTTTTTTCAAATTTGGGTTCTTCAATTTGTTTAATAAAGTTCTTACCTTTGGTTACTTGGGATTTTTTTTTTTTTTGACAAAAATAGGAGCCGAAGATTTTGAAAGTTGGGAAGAGGGTTTTAGTTTACGAAGGGAAACGGAATTTCGAAACTTAACAAATTGACTTTCAGAGGACATTTATAGATGGAGGCCGTGTTTGAAGGGGTGGAGAAAAGTGAAAACGTGGTCGTTTTGGTTTCTTCGTTTTTATATATATATTTTTTTAAAGTGAAAATTTTGAGATAATTTTGTGTCAGACGACGTCGCTTTCTAGACTTCTAGTTAGTTGTTGTGTGTTTGTTGGAAACTCGAGAGAATGAAATGACAATAGCGACCATTGGTGGCAAAAATTCTTAGAGTGCTCATCTGACTAGTAGGTCTTTGTTGGCACTTTATGAAGAAGACGCTAGTTCTAACAGCGCCTTCACCGTGGAGCTCTCTGGCCTTGGAAGCGCCACTACACTACGTTTTTTCAGACTTGTTGTGGAGTTGGGGTTATTATTACTTATTTTGACTGGTTTAGTAGCAGCATTTCAATACCGACAATTTTATTTATTTATTTAGATCCTCAAAAAAATCTGTGTACACGACTTTTGTATCCGAATTTTTGCCAACTTTGATGATTCGATTGATTGTAAGTGATAAAAATAAAAATAAAAAGTAGTGAATTTATATAAAAGTAACAAACAATTACTCATAGTCCACAACAAAAGAGTTGTGACAAAATTTATGACACGTAAACTATTATCTTATAAGAACTCTTAGAATAATTCAATTGTAGAGTTCTTAAAATCCTATTAATTCATTTTGAGATGAGTGAATTAATTTTTTGTCACATCATGAACATTTTAACATTGTCATTTTATTTTATATTTAAATTATTGATTATATGACAAAATTCAATTCTCTCATTTCAAAATAAACTGATGATAGAATTTTAGAAACACTATGTTTGGAGTTTACTTAAGTACTTAAAGAGGCAAAGAGATATTTGGAGTTTACCTAAGTACTCTGTACTCTAGAGGCATCCTCTTTGACATCCTCAAAGAGGATGTCTCGCTTATTCAAAACTGTTGAAAGTTACATGTTAAGAGGATCTAGACATTCATTTTGAATGATGCCGACAATCCATTATTGATAGATCTACTTATGTGGTGAGATATCATTTGTTTTGAACAGGGTAAGGAACTACCACATTGAAGTTATTCTTGAGTGGATCGAATGGGGTTAACTCCGTTGCAGTATTTGATAATGAATTATTTGTAAGCTTACAGCATTCTGCTGATTGTTCTTCTGGGTTAAATTTGATGTGGAATACTGCGGCTACTCAAATATGACCATATGGTTAAGAACAAATTGTTTACAGAAGAATCTATAGTATCATTAAATTTGTACTCTTTGATTATCTCACACAACAATTTTGAGCTGTACTGAACACAGGTAGACGGCCAGGAATATATTGGCCAAAAGCTACAAGAAAAATGAGCGGAAATATACCTCAGAAACGCACTACATACAAGTTTACAAAATTGCATAAGTAGGCTTAAAACCAAAATTATGCACTCCAACACAATTTACACCTATCAAGACCATAAAATAACATTGCATAGAAATTGATTGGTACAGCACTTGCACGCTGAACCTCAGCTTTCATTCTTGTATAAATCATGACTCAATACTGATTTTCTGTGGGTATAGCACAGCTACAAACCGATGGATACATCTTCAATGGGAGGGTGAACTGGAATATTATACATGAATGCGGAGAAGAAAGAAAGAATAGACCCGATAAAAAAAATTTCTATTAACTATATTTGAGAGAATAAAATCTCTCAAAACCCTTTTAAGGCGATAACCAAAGCAGTGAAATGCTGCAGTACCATAACCTAGTGTTTTCAGCAGTCACTCCAACCATCTGAATCATCTTCATCACTTCCAGCAAATGCCTATTTCAAAAGCCACCTTTTTAATATAGCGCAAAAACATGTACACAAACACAATGAAAGAGAGAGAGAGAGAGAGAGAGAGACCTGGCGAATTGTTTTTGCTTTCTCCAAGATAGCAGCAACCTTCAGATTGGTTTTAGGACCATGAGTGCTGGGTCTTGTTGGCACTGCAGGCTTCAAGTTGAAGGACTGAAAAGGAAAAATTTTTCACTCAGTTCATATAATTGCATTAGGGGTAAAAAGGAAGAGAGGGAGGGGTGTGATACAAAATATATACATAAGCCACCCGCCAAATCTAACCTTTGTTCGTATCTGTTCTAGCAATGAATCTCTTTCATCTACCTTCGGTTCAATTTGAGGCCGAACCCGTTCAGCTACCTTTCTCAACTGCAAAAGGTTCAAAATGTCATAAAGCAGGCACTTTCTAACCAACAAAGGATCAGATTGTAAAAATAAAAAATAAAAACTTGGATACCAGAAAGCAATCATTACCTTGCTTTTGTCATGAGCAGCAACGGCATCAATGAGAGGACTTCGAGGACGAGGAATCTTAATTGCTGGATTTCCGTTTGGCTTTCCTTCTTCAGTGCCTGGTACTTGAGTAATTTCTCCATCTGAAGTCAACAAAGCCTGCTGAGGCTGTTCTGCTCCTATAGTTGGTGGCGGAATAGATGTCTCAAAAGGATTTTGTCGGACCCCTTCTAAATAATTTTGCAGAGAGGGTTGAAGTGTTTTATCCTCTGACCCAATCTCTGGTTCTAATTGGTTGAGAGGCTTGATCTGTTTTTCTTGTGAAGATTCAGATTCATGTTTAGGAGTAGCATATTCAATGGTAGGTATTGGTGAGAATGGGTTTGAACTAGATAGAGCTTTTTCTCCTTCTAAAGCAAGGAAACCATATTCAGGCCTTTCATTAGGTATTGCTGGTGATGTTAAGAATGGATTCAGGGTTTGTGTTCCCTCTAAAGATAGGCAATTGTGTTGACTATCAGCCTCACTATCCATGGTTGGCAATTGAAAAGAGAATGGAATTGGTTGTGCCAAATTACTCTCCACTTGTTCAGAAACTTGTTGAGAATTCTCATCTTCAACAGCTGTGATGGGCAAAAACGGGTTATGAAGCTGCAAATTCCCTGTCTTGGATGCTGGAAATCCAAATTGAGCTTTCTCGTAATTGAATGGCTGTAACGGTGGAAACACATGCTGACTTGTCTCAACCAAATCTCTGTCAGAAGCAAGGGAAGCATTTTGAGCCTTCCCCATCCTCCATTGCATAGGAGGAAGAGGCGGCAATGGTGGCATCTCCTCCAGATTAACTTGAGCTGCCACAGGGAGCAGGCCAAAGCTAGGAAGGGCACACTGTAATGAATCCATTGCTTGCTTAGTACCATCAGGTTCCAGGCTGGCTGACTGTGGTAAGAATTCCGATGCTGAAAGTTGGCATGGAAGGTGTTCTGCACAAGATTCAGGAGTGTCAAAGCATCTTTCCTGTAAGTGATTTGAAGATTGGGTCTGTTCACATCTCTCCTGATCTAAGTGACTTGGAGATGGCAATTGTTCAGATTGAAGTTTTAAAGAGTTAGAAGTTGCTTCATCTTCTTGCAAACTTTCCACTTCAGCTTGATCAGCTTTGAACTGCAATGGCTTCTCTAAAGGAACTCCTGGCTCAGGGACGTAGCAGGTAAGTGAAGACACCTCATCTTCATTATTCTCGAAAAGATAACTCTGATGGGGGGATTTTGATTCTGACTGTTCATTGCTTAGTACTAAATACGTTGGGGCTCTGGTGACATCATTGTCAGATGAACTGTTTTGGGTTTCTTTGCCCAGAGATGACTCATGAACATCATCAAACATTCTTAAATTGCAATGGTCAGAAGACAGCAATTTCAATGTGGTATCTACAGAAGCAACTTCCAGTTGATTCACTTCTTTTTGTGTCATGGTTTCTGTAAGACATTCTGGAGAAGCTGCCTCATTAAATTCCAACCCTTTTTGATTGGAATTAGAAAATCCAGAAAGAGAATCTTCCAAATTTATATGATTCCCAGATGGAGAACAAGGTAGATCTGGAGATGTAGGAATAACATCATCGAGATCACCATCTGCACTGGTGACAACAGCAGCTGACACAGATTCATCAGTTATAACTAGTTTAGTTACATCATCGAGATCACCATCTGCCCTTGTGACAGCAGCAGCTGACACAGATTCATCAGTTATAACTAGTTTAGTTACATCATCGAGATCACCATCTGCACTGGTGACGGCAGCAGCTGACACAGATTGATCAGTTATAACTGGTTTAATTACATCATCGAGATCACCATCTGCACTGGTGACGGCAGCAGCTGACACAGATTGATCAGTTATAACTGGTTTAATTACATCATCGAGATCATCATCTGCACTGGTGACGGCAGCAGCTGACACAGATTCATCAGTTATAACTGGTTTAATTATATCGTCGAGATCACCATCTGCACTGGTGACAGCAGCAGCTGACACAGAATCACCAGTTATAACTGGTTTATTTACTACAGCATCTAAGTTTACATCATCCCTGTGGCACAGATAATTTGGATCATCAGATGGAAGTTCAAGAGGAACAGCATCATCTTCCACAACCTCAACACTGCATGTGGGTGTACCTATTTCCTCACCATCTTCCCTTGAAATCCCATCAATATCTGATTTCTTGTCAGAATATGGAACAACAAATTCTGCAGAAGCAAGTTTAAGTTCTGGAACATCATCCATTAAATCTAAAAATTCCTGCTCCTCAAAGTTGTGCGTCTTTTGAGTTTCAACCATAGGAGCTGAGTTGATTCCACTCACCATAAGAGCATCATCAGCTTTGGAAACTATATCATCAAGCTCTATAAGATCTGAAGAACAAGTAGGAGGCATCAAATCTGAACACACTTCTTGTGGTGAGGCTGAGCAATGGAGCTGATTTTCTTTAGGCGAACTTAAATGAGGTGAAGCAATCTTTTCATCGGTGAGATTTTCAGAATATTCTTCATCTGCAGATTCTGCTTGAAGTGCTTCATTAAGAGAAAAGTTGCTCCTTTCAATTTCCAAAGTTGGCTTTGAAACATCCGATGAATGCAGCAAAGCATCAGAAACAACATTTGGTTCTTCAACGTCCAGATGGCTTTCAACAGTACTTACCAAGCAAATATCATGAATATCCTGAGACGGAACATCAGAGACAACAGCTCTAGAATCAACTAGATTTGTCCCATTTTCATTGTCTGATAATTTGGAACCAATCTTAATAGAGTCAGAGGTTGCTTCCTCTACTTCAGGATCCACCAATGTATCTAGTGACAAGTGTACTCCATGATCTGAAGGCAGTAGTACAGGTATGGAATCTGTAAGACATGAGCTACATGATGCTTCTCCAACATCAGGGATCTTGTCTTCCTCAATGCGTGTACCATTTGGCACTGAAAAATCATGAGATTTGGTTCCCTCCAACTCATCCATTAGCTGGCTGGATGGGATATCCACACTCTCTGCTGCACAAGTTTCAGAAGACGGAAACACCTTAGCCACTCCATCACCACCAGATGCTGCATGCTCAGCCAAACTGCTTAGTGTATCAGAGTCGGAAAAACTGGATCTATTATTCTTGAACGAACCATTCCCATAATCTGACACAGAGGAGTTTCCAAATGATTGAGAATCCGAAAATTGAGCTTGGAGAGCCAGATTTTCTTCATTTTCATCAGAATCTCTCCCATCTTTCTTAACAGTGAAGAAGCCCTGGTCATTCTCAGGTCTATACTCATTTTCTGTTTCAATTTCTGACTCTATGGTGTTAAGGGCATCCATGTAATTGTCTATCTCACTGGCCAAATCATCAGAATTGTACCCGTCTACACTGCCTTCAGTTCTGAGGTCTCCATCAACTGCCAATTCCTTTTCAACTGCTACCTTATCAAGGCTGGAAGAAGAAATGTCAATGGTATCACCATGATTGCCTGGTTCAGACACGTGTACAAATTTTCCACCAATGACATCCCCGTTAAACTTCTCCATGTGTGGTTCCGAAACTTCCTCCTGTGCATTAGGTGAGGAACACGCACTTTCCTTTCCTTGCGATGATTTCTTTACAGGACTCACAGTACTGATTTCAAGTATTTCAAGCCCTGATTCACTATAATTATCCACGGTCAATTTCAAGGGTGAAGTGATAGATTTTTCATGAACCACCTCATGCTCAGTAGTATGAGTCTCCAGGAATTTCTCCATGTAACTTCTCCCAGTTTTTGAGTCAAATGGATATCCATTCAATTGCCTTTTCTTCAACTTCACAAGACGCGCAGGGTCACTAAAAGTATTCTCAATGCGTTCCTCCAGAAACAACTGATGCAATCTGCACTATTCCAAAACAATTTAAGTGACCAATAAACCAACTACACTTAAAAACTAGGAGACTAAACAAACAAAAGACAGCCAGAATGCATCAATATGAGACCAGAGCCCTCACTTGGCATGTGATGTGGGTTGGACTTCAGGTGTTTCTCCATTTCTCCAGCGTGATCCTTTTTTCTGCAGAAATATAAGATGAAATTACAACTCAAGCTTTGTGATTACAAAAAGTTTGTGTATACAGTGATGAGTTGCCATCAAGAAAAGAAGCTAATATGCTGATTCCAACACCAAAATTAAGATTACCACTACTGGCAAGGAAAAAGGATAGAATAACTGGCATTGTCAAGGAAAAATATGTTTCCTAGATGTGTAATTAACAAGAAACGGTTATAGGTGAAACAAATCTTAGTCAATCTTGCACAGCCTCTGTGAATCTCAACTTCCAAAAGGGAGAATCTAAAGGTTGAGTCAGAGGAATTTTTAAGGCCTCATCAAGAGTAAAGCTCAAAAGCATGTCAGCAAAGTGTGCATGAGTAAACAGAAACATACTCAATGGTGACCTTAAAAATTTTGATCTCAGAGGAAATGTTTACATTACATGGATGGTCAGAATTCTTTCAATCTAAGTGTGAGCTTTCATAGGAACTCAGGGCAGGATGAGATTATAGAGCCCAGTTCTTCATTTATGCTACACAAAGGAAAAACTAGCAGAAGACAATATGCTGACTTCCTTGCTATAGGCCCCAAGTAGGTTATCCCAGCCCAAAGTGAATTGGCATGAAAGGTTGGCCTTTAATAAGTAAAATCCAAGAAAGATTTAATAATAATAAAAAAAAAAAACCCTATGCTTTGAATGAGCTCTAGCTCAAGAGGCAATTCCTCCTTTCATAAATTGGTGAAGGGTGAGGTCATGGGTTCAAACCCACTAAGTGCTTGTATAACCTACCAATCAATAATTATTTAAAAAAAAAAAAAAAAACACAAACACAAACTACTAATCAATAATTAAATAACCCTAATCTGTGTCACATAATGGTAGATATCACCATGAATAGGTGGGTATCACATAAAACAAACCATAAATTTGTATTATCAGAAGATTGCCATGAGAAAAGCTCGTAATATGGTTATGATCTTTTCACTGCAATACCTTCACTTTGCGGTTTTTCTTTTCCCTCTGAACTTCTGTTGCTTTTCCAGAGGATGCTGCTTCCACTTTAAAGAAAGATGGATCAGTATAGCGCTTTAAACACGCTCCAGCCCCCGCAACATCAAACCTATTAGAAGCCATCTAAACATATTAAAATTCCACATTTATAAAAACAAAGTAATTATAACTTTCTGTTAAAATCACTCAAGTCAATACCCCCCCCCCCCCCCAAAAAAAAAAAAAGTCAACAAATATTGTGCAATCATACTTGTCCAGCAAAAATAACCGTGGAGGGCCCCGGCATTCTTCATAAGAGTCCATTACAAAGCGAGGTAAGTCCCCACTAGTTATCAGATTCTGCTCCGTACGCAGATTAGGATGCCAATCAACACCTGCGACAGAATTTGTATTTATTTCACAGTGCACCTTGATCACCCATTCTACTAGCTAATCTTTTTCAACATGAGAAGCCTTTGAAGTATTAAACTCAAAACTAAATAAAAATTTTGAAGAACCAAACAAACAAATACATGAGATGTGTTAGAATTATGGTTAATTGATTAAATTTACCATTTCCTATTAACTTAAGCTTTTGGAAGAATTGATAATTTAACATATGGTATCAGAGCAAGAAATCCTGAGTTCAATCCCTGGCTTTACTCTAACCTCCATTGTTGGGGCCCACTTATTAAGGATTAAATTCACCATTTATAATAGCTTAAGCTTTAGGGACAATCAATAATTAAACAAGATGGAAAATATATAAAGGTGCGGCTGATTACAACAAAAGCACATCTTTGGTTTAGTATAAGGATTAGAGATCAAATGCCACTGTACACATAAGGATCAAAATAAAATATATTTGCAACTTTACTTGCCAGAGTCCACGCTACATAATCATGACAAAGACCCACAGGTACCATCACATGGACAATTTCCTAGGAGAATATTGAACAATACTTTATTCCTATAAGAAACATATATAAGCATCTTTGATATATATTTAAATGCAGACAAATATGCATGCACTTTATGCTATTTTTTTTCTTTGTAGAGAGGATGGGAATTGATGGAAAAAGTTTCCAGGAACTAACAATTGGGGTCAGAACAATTGATTTTGAAGAGGAGAAAAAAGTGCATAGCATCTGTTTGCTATCAATACAAATGACACATTAACCGTCTACAACATTACAGTAAAAGCAACAAATGAGGTCCAGTTAATGGTCATGTTTTTACTATCCTGTTCAAACTACACTTCTCTCATAAAAGCTTTGTGGGAAAAAAAAAAAATGAAGACAAGAATTTAAGCAGTCATCTAACCTGCATTGGAAAAGAATAATGAATGACTTGTTTGGGATAGAAATTCCTTCTCAATTGAAGGAACTTCTGCCTCAAGCTGTTGAACACGAGCCATAAGACCATGTCCTCTTGCAGCTGTAGCCATTACTTCTTCATGCAAGTCATGGAATATCTCAGCAGCGAACCTTTAATGAACACAAAATAAAGAAAAATTAAATGTAGCAATTATGTTACAAATGGAAGAGAATCAAAATAGTGAGCTTGATTTTTTATTTTAATTTATTTTTTTGGGATGGGGGGCGATCACAAAGTATATGATGTCTAGAGAGTTCGTAGAATTTCTTTAAACAGGGATGGCTAACACTTTCCTCTTGATATTACTTCGCTCTCAAAGCATATTTTACAGAAAACCGAGCAACAAATATATGATGAAAGCTAATGGAGCTGAGAGGTTCAATTTTAGAAGTTCATATCAATGTCTTAACAATAGGACAGGGTTTTTGGTAGCAAACCAAGAAAGGAAACCATGCCATATGGTTCTCATTTTTAGCCACTTCAATATTTTCAAATCTTAACTTTAAAAAACATCCTAAGAATTGATTCAGTCTAGACTAAGCAACTAGAAATGTAAGTCTCTAGCACCAAAATAAATTCTTATAAAAAGTAATTGAATGATAAAAACATAACAATAGCAAACATAACTTCGAAGGTCCAATTTCATTCACAAAAAAAGTATTGGCGATAGGCTAGATTTCTTAGTAACAGTTGCTAAATTGATTTTAATCAACTTATGAATTTGTCATTAATCAAGTCAAGAATGCATACAACCCTGTTTAACCATATCCCAGAATAGTGGAAGTAAATTCCACATCTTTGTTAAGAGAATTTTTTTTTTTTTTTTTAATTTATTAGTGCACATCTTTGTTAAGAGACTTAAACAACAGCAAAACTTCCATCTCAAACACAAGAGATTGGGAACTGGGGACTTCAAACATTACAAGTCACAATTCACACAGCAATGCCAATTTCAACACAAAATCTCATAAAATCACAATTCACTGACTCTCATACTCAAATTCCATACAAACTTTCCAAAATTCAACACACACACACACACACACAACAATCACCATTATTAGAAAGTCAATAAAATTCAAATCTCACTCCATTCCACATGATAAATCCGATCATAAATTCGAATCAAAGACCAAAGGTTAAAAATGCGGTTACAGTTACATCATCCTGAAACCCCAAATTTATAGCCTAACCACTATCAAAACAAATACTATCGTAATTAATAATAAATTAAAAAATGCTAATTCGGAACCAAATCCTAGTGAAAAGTCACGAACTATCTCAACAAATCAAAGAACCAACTCAGCAATGCCAATTTCTACACAGAGTCATATAAAATCACAATTCACCAATTCTCAGTCTCAAATTTCAACCAAACTTCCCAAAACTCAACGGACACACTCACACAACAATCTCCATAATTAGAAAGCCGATAAAATTCAAAGCCTCACTCCATTCCACTCCGTCAATCCGATCAAAAAATTCAAATCAAAAACCAAAAACATTCCAAACAACAACAAATTAACAGTAATAACTCACAATTTAACACTAAACTCATCCAGAATCCCCAAAATCAAACCCTACAAACTCAGCATTCTTCAATTCTCACCACAAAAAGACCAAGGGAGAGAGAGAGAGAGAGAGAGAGAGAGAGAGAGAGACTCACTCGGCGAGGTCACCGAGCTGGCGCAAGACACCGACGAGTCCAGCCATGGCGACACCTTCCAACAAAGCTTCTGGATCATCTCTATCAGCTGCTCTGTACAGCTCCGGATCCGCCAAACTGAACTCGCTCCGTACCTGATACCTCGTCAACGGCATTTTTCTCTTTCTCCGAGCTCCTAGTAGTAGCTGTTCCCGAATTCAAAGCACCACAGAATCACAAACCCTAATTCTCAAGCACATATATAAGACTCTGTTTCTGTGATCTTCAACCTCAATTCTACATTTCCACCAGAGAGAGAGAGAAAGAAGATGGGTAAAGAAATGAGTGAATATACGGTGGTCAGAGACGCGAGGAGAGAGAGAGAGAGAGAGAGAGAGTATAAAATCAAAGTTAAAAAAGATAATTTTTATTTCTTTTTTTGGTAGACAGGGAATTTTTGGAAGAGGAATGAAGCTGAATACGTATATATGAGTGGATGAAGTGTGTGTTGTATTCTTTTGCTCGGCCGCTCATAGTGCGGTGGACTTGTCATGACTCATGATGCAATCTTTTACTACTTTTTACTGTGGAAGGGTATTTTCAGGTGGTCCATTGTTTACGGGTATATTTCTATTTTGGGTAAAACTTAGGGTCCATTTGGTACGTGTGGTTAAACAATAGTTTTTAGTTTTTTTAGAAATATTTGTAAGTGAAAAAGTGTGTGAAAATACGTGTAATGTTGTTTAAAAACTGAAAACATATGTTTGAACTTACGTACCAAACGAAGCCTTAACTACTGTACTTAGGTGCTATTTCTTATGTTCTATTTTTAAAATTCTATCATGTAAATTTTTCCTTATGGGATGAAAGTGTATTTTTTAGTTAAGTAGCCACATGGTTGAATTTTAAGAGAAGAACTTAAAGAACAACACCTAAGATACTTTACCTAAGTTTTATCCTTCTATTTTAAGGCTCTAATTTGCATTTGTAAATGTGTTAGAACTTAGCTAACTACTTGTTTGTTTGCTAATCAAATAAACTCAAAGATGGAGGAAAGATGGGTTTGAATTTGTGAATATCTATGTTAGAAATACTAGGAAGGGACAATCAATTAAGCAACAAGGTTCTTAACGTGAGAGGAAATTTTATTTCCTTTTTGAAAATGGACATGACACTTGGTTTAGTACTCTTATACTCCTACTATGCACTTCCAGATCCTAACAAATCCAATGTACAGGAGGAATGGAGTTTGGACCCCAAGCATTTTCTTTGAAAATAAATAAATAAAATATTAATAGTATAATAATAAAACTATATTTATGTTGTTTGAATTCCTTATTTTATAAATTCTCAAACACATTAAACAAAATTCAGTAAAAAAAAATTAACAAAATACACCATGTTTCATTTCATTCTTTTATTGATTACATTCTTTTAAAAACTTTTAAACATAGTTTGAGGTAACCTTAAAAACATGCTTAAGGTCAGTATTATTTATCAGATCAAGTTTAGCTCAAGCCACAATTAAACTAATCAGATAATCTATTTTAGTGTGCATGTGTAGAGACTAGAGAGAGAAAACTCCCTCTTAAAAATATAGATTAAAAACCAATTATAAAGACCAAACACATAATGATAAATGTCACTAATAAAAAATATAAAGATACAGTACATGTTTATCTATGGGATGTTTTTTAGTGGAAGTGAAAAGGAATTTTGAGAAAATATTTTGGAGAATGAAAGCATTCTATAATTCTTGTCATGGCTCAAAATTTGAAACAACCACCAATACAAGTGAGCATTGGTTTAATTCACTTAAAAATACTTCACGAACGAAAATGGATTTTTTTTTTTTTTTTTTTTTTTTTACCTTTATAAAATGGAAGTAAAGTGGTTTATATTGGATAAATAAGTACGTTCCTTAAAATCAAAGTTCAACAAGGTGGAGTACAAAACAAAACCATCACATGAGACCCCATTTCTTTAACAAGATCACAAGCCAATTGATTGATTTCACTAAGTAAACTTTATTAGTAAACAATCATATCAATTGATTAAAGTATAAGTTTTGTATGACTTGTTAATTTATTCGTATTACATTAAAACTATTCTATTTGCATAAGTTATCATCTCCAATGTTAGATTTAAAACCGAAAAATATTAAATATCTTTTAAGCAAAGCTTTTTTGGAGAATTTCTTTAAACACATTATATGACGATTTATAAAATCATTACCACGTATTGACTTGATTATTTAAATTATTTAAATAAATCAAATAATTCATTACATTAGATATATAATGTGATTAAAAAAGCATATAAATAATTTAATGAATTATTACGAAATGGATTGAAAGAAATTTCTTCGTACCAATTTGAAGATAAAAGTTGTTCCTATCAATTATTAAGCATCAACCTGAAAACCTGAAGATCATTAGACAAATGCAGAGCAAAAACTGTGATTAATGATAATTTTTGTCATATGTTTTTTTCTTTTTCTTTTTCTTTTTTTAAATCAAATTTTGTCATATGTGATATGTTGACTGTTTAGCTAGAGGAAACCGATATGGGACCTAGTGTAATTGTGACCTACTTTGGTTCTACACTGTCATGGTTCCCATATGGACAGTCATACGTGTTGTCTTTAATACAAATATTGTTTGGGAATAAATCGATAATATATTATATTATCTGTGATGAAAGTGGTATTTCAGCCAGGTGGAGCCCACAAATTATAGGACATGGGTATCACACGCACACACACTTTACACAAACAAGCGCGTAACCATCGCACATCCTTGGTGCGATGGTCACTCTACAATATTTGTGGAGTGTGGGGGGTAAGGGTCGGGGTTCAAATTTCTAAGAGGGAGTTTCACACACATATACACTTAGATTAGACTAGAGTAGAATTCTATCTAGTAAAATAAAAAAAAAAGCAGCGCGTAATTATAGGACATGGGTATCACACGCACACACACTTTAAACAAACAAGCGCGTTCACATAGTAACAGTGCATCACGACAATGAAAACGACATGCGAAACCCACAAACGACTAGACAACTTACAAAGCTTTAAGGGTAACCTCCAATTTGGTGGACCCTCTCCTACCAAGGGCCCCAGTTTATTTTTAGTTTTGTTTTTAGCTTTACTTGGTACCATATTAGAGGTATTACCTGAATAAGGGTAAATTACGGTTTTAACTAATACTAGTCACATTCAAAATTTTTTAAAACTAACTAATTTGTTCTCTAATTATTGTGAGAGAGAAATGAGAAAAAATGAGTAATATGATTTAGGGTTTAAGTTGGGTTTAAGAACCAAGTTGATCAATTTTGAAAAAATCCTGAACTTGGTTGAAACTAGTCCAAACATAATAGACGTTAACTGTATTTTATTCTATAAATAATTAAAAATACATATAATTATACCCAATTTCAAAATTTATTAATTTGTGCAATTATGAGTGATTAGACACTTTTTGTCCATATGAATTTATCATTTTTTGTTGATGATTCACAATTATATAAATCTACATATTGTGAAATTATGTGTGAAAATAGTTGTCTTGAGCATTGTGAGCTCCTAGCTACATGGTAATCAACAAGACTTGAAAATTTACTGCAACAAGGTAATCAATTTTCAATCACTGTTTATGATATCACAAATGATTCCAATGCTTTTTAGATGCACCATACTCATATAGTTGACACTTTTTCTTTTTTCCCTAATGCAAGGAAGCTTTACAAGCTTTCAACTTTCAACTCAACTTTACCCAGTTCTTCCAATCTTACGAACTTTATTGATTTCAAGGAGCAAAAATATAAAGGGGTTGGTCTGGGTAGTTAGTTTAGTGGAGGAAGTTCTTTATGTTTTAGGTATCCTCGCTTTCTGGTAACACCTTTTTAGTGGTCCTTTTTTTTCTGTGCTAGCTGAAGCTCTTTAATTTGATTCGGAAACTGATATGGTAGTTGGCTAACTTTTTGAGTGTGATATTTTTTTCTGTTTCGGTTCAGTCACCATCTTGAACTATCATCTCACGTGCCAAGAAAAATGTTACCCCAAAAGAAAAAATATAGTAATATTTGGGTAATTTATTTTTTGAAACTTATTTTATTATTCAGTTTATTTTTGTTACTATTTATTGGATTCATTGCACTTTTTAATACTATTTATAGATTTTACTGTACTATTTCAACTAACATTTACCTTTATCTATAATACTTTTAGCAAAAATTTTTCAATTTCAACAAAATAAATAAATCACAAACAGAATCTGAGAATCACTATTTCTAGATAAATAATTTGTTCATAAGTGATTGAGTAATAACGAAAGCTTCTAAAGTTGTCAGAAAAATCTCTCTGTAAAAATGTACCCGTGACATAGGCTGATATATATATATATATATATTTATATTCTTTTTTTTTTGAAACCGATATATATTTTGTCTCTATTCAATTGGAGGGATCTATGTTTGGTTTAGACACTTTAGTTAGGTAAATCTGTTGTTATTAGAATCATTAAAGAAAAAGAAAAACTAGAAAAATACAAAGTCTAAAACAAGGATAAAGATTTTTTTCATTTACTTTTTTATGATGCACAAAATTGTCAATAAATCAATCGTCCGAGCTTGTAGTCATCATAAAACTTGAAGAGTGAAAATATATTTAATGTACATTGGTATGGTGCCGGTCAAAAACTTTTCGAAGGTTAAATAAAAAACTCATAGTAATCTCAATTAATTCAAAAAAGTTAAGAGTTTGAGAATTGTATTTTTATGTACCTCAAACTGGAGTATTTTGGTGTTTATATAAGGATTTAGAATAGCCACCTTCATTGAATTGTGCCAATCTAGAGTAACCACTTTCGTTTAAAATAAAAAATTATAATTAATTTTAAATAAGGTGACATCATATTCATTTTTAATTTCAATAACTACCCAGTTTTATCTTTTAATGAAAAGCATCAATCTCCCAAAATAAAGAATGTGGCATACAAAGAATTGGGCATCACATTTATACCTTGTCTAACAATATGAAGACATTTGTTAAAATGCATTTACAAGACTATAAATTATTATTATGGAAACTGTTATATTATACACATTGCGTTGACACTGACAGGTGAGGTACTGTTATGTATTGTTCTGGATTTTTTTTTTCTTTCCTAAGTCTTAACAACTTGGGTGTCACTATGTATGGTTACATGGCAAAGTATTATATTATATACATTATTGTATACACGTATCATTATAAAAACAAAAAGTCTTATGCATCGAAAAAAAGAAATAATTAAAAATGGTTTTGGTGTGACTTGTATAATAACCTTGGCGTGGAAATAATCATGTAATCTTGGCTTTGAAGCTTTGGTTCATTGGTGGAGTGCTTTCAACTAAGGTGTAGTAGCAATCAAACCGTTTCCACTTCTTAAGATTATCAAAGCCAACAACTACAAAGACAACGTGTTTGTTAATGCAGGAAAATATGATTCTATTATATTACAGGAAATCCAATATTTTATACAGCACATATTTTTTTACGGCTAAGCAAAGTCACAGCCCATTACTGTCTTAACCTGCTATTGATGCATTAGTGGATGCTGTTGTGGAATAGTATTGTTCTGTTGGTGTGCCTTAAGCTAAGCTAACATAAACACCACAGCTTCTGGTGTGCAAACCAACCATACCACATCGAGTGCAATTGTACTAGTGGGGTTTGTAATTGTATAGACTAGTCACGAAGGTAAAATTACTTGTCAATTGCCAAAAGTCATTTTTCTTTTCCTCGTATCCTCTTTTCGACGTCAAAAAATATGCATTATCGTTCTCACAGTGTGTAGATTTTCATGGTTGTAATGTCATAAATTGTAAAAGAGATGTATATAATGGATATTAACACTGAGTCTTGTCTTTTCAACCACTCTTTTTTTTGTTCGATATATAACTTTTGATAAGGGTAATTTTGTGGTTTTAATAAAGTCATTCATATTAGGCAAAAGCGACGGTCCTAATGAACTCGTCAGCGTCACTTGCATGTTCGTGGCCCAACAACGATAGGATAAAGTCAATGGTTCCACTTCAAAGCTGACGGCTGCACCTTGAGGACACAACAAACACTTGAACAAGACGACTAGAATATATAGACGAGATATGCAGTTGATGGAGGGAAGCTAAAGAGGATAAGCGATCCTTTGACGAGGCTGACATGGCCTCACTTGGCCTCCATGCATGAGCATATAAGGAAATATCTTGTACCCCACGTTTAACTCTAATCAAGAGAGTCCCATAAGGAAAGTATCCCATAAGATACACGAATTAAAGAAGATCTCTCCCACAAGGAAAGATCTTCTAAGCCAAGGAACGAATGTCAACCCCATGCTATTATAAAAACCCCAAGACTCTCACAAACCAAGGTACGCATAATTCCCCCAGCTCTAGCACTCTAGAGTGGTGAAAGTTCTCTAATTTAACATTCGAAGGGTCTTTGGCTAGTACCACACCGGTACTCTCCTAAGTTCTTTGTTTTTGTTTCGCAGATGTTGTCTCGAGCACGTGAGGACCGTGTGACTTACTGACGATTTTCGGCATCATCAACTTTCATCAAACTAATGTTTTATGACATCATGTTTCATGATATTAATGCAATATAGTATATCTATTCATACTGTGATGGCCATCACAGTATATATTCAAACTGATTATATATGATCAAGTTGTTGAAATTTTAAAAATGATTTTGTTTTCAAAATGATCATACATTAAGATGTAGAAATTTTGAGAACTTTTCAAAATTATTATACACCAATAGTTAGAACCTAGAAATATAATCAGGTGGATCTCACCCATGTATCTTGCCTAAAGAGTAATGCTTACAAGTTGCAACCAATTTTGCTACACTAGTTTGCCATATATTTAAAACCTCATTTTTATTTTTGTTAGGGTACTTTTTTTTTTTACACCTAATTTTATTTAAGTACCACTTATTTATTTTCAAATACCACTAATAAGTTATTGGGTTTCCCAAATATTTTTTGCTCTATTATTATGTTAATTACAAATGTTTCATATCTCATTATCTAAATTGGGTCATAATATAAACTATCACAAAAAACACAAAAACTCATATTTTATTCAATTTTATTATCATTATTTAGCTAAGCCCAAAACCAGCCTTATGAACCCAATACACACATCCTATTCTATTTAAATCCCAAGAATACTTATGCTTAACAATATTTGAAAAATCCATGATTCAAAACCATTTTATCAATAGAATTTAAATCCATAATCAAAGCCTATGATTTAAACCCATGGCAATTTATTTATCCAAAACCCAATTCACATTGGCAATATTTAAAATCCAATTTTCAATGGCAATATCAAAACCCAATTCTCATTGGCAATATCAAAGCCCAGTTCTCGCTGGTAATATTTAAAGCCCAGTTTTCATTGGCAACATCAAAACCCAATTCTCATTAGTAATATCAAAACCCAGTTCTCGCTAGTAATATTTAAAACCCAATTCTCATTGGCATCAAAAGCCCAACTTACGTTGGCACTATTAAAAGCCCAAGTTAATTACTTGGCACTATTTTATCCAAAGCCCAAGGTTATTAATACTTGGCAAAATACTTTATCATAATTATTTCACTTAAAAGTCCAATAATGAACAATACTTTAGATTCTTAAACCTATTACTATAATATTACAAGCTCATGGAATTTATGAATTATCTATTCTCAAAACCCATGGCAATCATCTTATAAAAGCCCATGGAAAGTCATGTTATTTATCTTAGACCCATGACATTTATTTATTTCATATCATATTATAAACTCATGTTCATTATCTATCTTACATCACAACATTCATAATATTTATTTCCAAAACTCATGGTAATTATTCATCCTACATGTCCATTATTATCTATAGAAAAACTCATGAGATTATCACATTATTCCATTATAGTGGTCGTTACCATATTTATTTAAAACCCATGGATATTGCCTCTATTTAAAACCCATGGTAAATATTATTCTCAAGAAAATATTGGAGGTCATTATTTAAAAAGCCCCAAAGAAAATATCATTTACAAAGTAATCCATAGCAAAAATTATGAAAAACTATACAAGTTGTTATTTAAAGCTCATGAAAATTAATACCCAAAATCTATCATAAATATTTATTAAAGCTCGTGGATTCATTTTATTTCTATTAACAACTAAAGCCCATGAGGAGTAAAAAAAACTCATGGCAAAGCATGTCTTTAATGCCCATTTTGTAGGCCCAAGAATCTCATGGAGTAGGGAACAAGCCCAAGCAAAGAAAGGGCCATGTGGCCCAACTAAAAGTGCTGAAATGGAGCAAAGCCCAACCCAAAAAGGTCCCCAGCAAATCAGAAATTCAAGCTAAAACAAGTCAGCCTAATCAAGTCCATCACCAGCGAAAGGTTCCTCCACACCTCTAGGAATGAACCAAGGGGCTGTCATGGTAGAATTCTAACACATTTTCTATTGAGAACAATAGCTAATAACTATTCCTAGCAGCTAGGAAGCTGATGGGCAGAGAGACATCGTCATCTCCCTCAAGGTCCTACCTCTAGCAGAAGCTAGTGGGCAATAAATACCCTTCTTCTCCAAGTTTTGGTTACAACTCAAGGAAGCCATGACCAAGACTCATGAAATGCTCAATTAAATAGTTTATTTTATTACTAGAAATATATGTTACTGATTCATGAACCAAGTCCATGAATTCCTAAAGGGGAAAATTTGGGAACTAGTGGTTTGGAGGGCACTAGGGAAACCTCTAGCAAAAGCATGTGGGTGGCCTCCACACTTGACACTTGGCTTGGGGGTGTTAGAGCTCACTTCAATGCTTTAATCTTAGTGCAGCCAACCAAAATCCTCTCCTCATACCAGCCCAGCCCTTATTGGCCCAACTAGCTCCAAGAATCCTAGCATTTAATGAGGGAATGTGTTGGATTTGGGTCATGTGTGACATTGCCCAAAGAGGCAAGATATTCCTTAGGCCAAATCACTCGTTTTAAGCCAAATCCAGGTTATTAATTTAGTTGTCCTGCTCCCCTGAATCAGACCTACGTTTTTTGGAATTTAGCTAAATAATGCTTGCTCTAATCCTCTCTATAAAAGGCAAACCACTCCAACGAGAGATGGTATTTGATCTCGTATAATAAATAAAACCAATGTCGGTCTTACCTAGCATAATTTTTGGCACAAACAATTATTAGTGACATAATAAAAGCTATGTAGTAGTTATTAAAAATTAATGCAAGTATCTAGATTTGCTTGATCTCAGCTGTTCCCTCTAAACTTTTCCATAAAAAAATGAATGTAATCAATATAGCATAGTTTGTTGTCACATTTAATGTAGTTATTTTGATTTATTATAATTAATATTATTTTTTTAACCCCTTTCAAAATTGACTATGATATAAATATATGCATTCAAAATTACACATTCACCCGTGGGTTCCAGTTAGTTCAACTGGTAAAGTCTCTGATGGTTGTATACAAGATCTGGGGTTCAATCCCCGCCTACACCAAAAAACTGATTGGTGTCTTGGTTTGATGATAAAGAGTTTTTGTTGAGGACAATTTTTACACACCACATGGCTTCATTTCATTGGCGACCCGCATCACATCAATACTATCATGGATTTTGGGAAAATCTCTTCTAAAGCCCAAAAGAGCTCATATTTACACAAAAAAGGCATCAAATCCCATGGTTCAAGCTCATAGCACATCATCTCATTGAGGGAATTTTGGGAGTCGTGGTTTGGAGGGCTAAAAAATATGTTCAGTAAAATTCCAGTTGTTCAAAGTTGATAAAGGAAAGCATGTTGCTTGACATGTCTTCCCCAATTCCCTGAACTCTGACGGGTCAGTGTGCAATAGGTAACATTTGGTAAGCCTCTCATATCACATAACACTTAAAATTATAAAACTCTTCATGCTCTTTACATAAAAATTAATGTCCATCATATAATATAAGTTTTAAAATATAATCATATCATATTATTATTTTCATATAAATCAATTTCAAGCACATGGCTAAATATATATTAATATGTCATATCTAGCATTAAATGCTCTCTTTACTCTCCAAAATTTGGTTAAAATTCAAAAATATCATAATTACATCTCTAAAACTTCATCAAATATCAACCAACTAGTCTATTACTTACCAAAATTATATATGGACTAAACATATAATTTTTCCAAGAGAGGAAACTTAGCCAAAAACACTAATAGCTGCTCCAGCAGAAACTGTTTTGTAGAAACAGTTTCAACAGAAGCTACAAATAGCTCCAGCACATTATGCAGTAGCTCCAGTTGTAGTACCAGAAACAAGAGGATCCCATAAAGATTATCTTGCCATTTTTAGCCAAACCATGAATTTAATGCCAAATATTTTTTCCTCCAAGCAAGATGTCATTTGGATGATATCATTCAGCTGTGACAGCTGTGATTGACAGCTGTTACCGCTATAACATTAACCTTAAAGTCTCTAACTTTCTTCTTTTGGCTAAAAAACAAAATCCCTCTAATGAAACCACTTACCTTGTCAAAGACTTTTCCTTATTTGCTAATTTTCCCTTCAACTAAGTTCTGATCTAGTTACATAACTTGACTCTATCTAAAAAGGACCAAGCTACACACTAAAGGATAGACCGATCCATCCCTCACTCACCCCATTATTCTGAAACTTCACTTTGCTGCCACATACACATTTTCATACTTCCCCATCTCTCTTGCAAAATCCCTCTTCATAGATAACAACACAACACACATATTACAACACACTATAATCCATTACCCATTTTTCTCACACTCCATTATTCTGAAACTTCATCATTTTTGCTACCCAAAAACACATCTCCATCTCATTCTTTATTTCTCATACAAAATCTCCCTTCTTAGAAAGCAACATAATCCATAACACAAATAATCTCATGTATTTACTATATTTAACCTTCATATTATCTATCTCACACTTCCATATATTTTACAAACACATTTTTCACAAAATACCCATACATCTCATATATCTTTAAACTCCATGTCTCACAAAGTATACATATACAAGATCCATGTCCAACAAAGTATCTACATATAATTCCTATACACATTACAAACACCATTTCTCACAATATAAATATATATATATATATATATATATATATATATATATATATATATTTCTTACCATCTCTACACATCTTAAAACATATCAAAATACTCTTCCAAGAACACATTACAAAAGCTCTTTCTCATGGAAGGCATATGAACATCAATACTAAGGCCTTTCTCTTAAAAGACACAAAGACTTCATATTAAAATCATTCTCATTGAAGACATACCTTTCTAATAGTTAAAGCTATTCTTATGAAAGGCACGAACTCACTCATATTTGACTAAAAACTAAAAGGGCATTACATGAGGAAAATCATTTAAGTGCACAATTAAGGGGACAAACTTAACCAACCGATGCACACGGCTGGACATGCTCTCTCTCCCTCCGGTTGCACCCATATTTCCCTTTCAAACATGAAGTCCCCATGAAAGGATTCACTTCACCATGCTGCTGAAATGTTAAAGTCCACTGGTGTTGTACGACTGGAGTTGCAAAGTTTGAAGGTTGTTGAAATGCTAAGTCCACTGATGTTACGGCTGGAGTTGCAAAATATGAAAATAAGTCATTATATTTTATCTTCAAATTTATATTACTAAATATATTTTATTTATTATCATTTTACCGCGGAATGCAAGCTATTTTAATATCATCTCACTATTTAATAAACATAATCTCACTAATACTTCATTAATGAACATACATATTAATAAATCGATCTACCACCATTGCATATATATTATTTGGACACGGACCATTGCTAGACATACCTTATTATGTTGAACATGAACCACAAACTGCAGTTGTATATGAACTATTGGACTCATCCCATTATTGGACATTTGATACCTAATTAATTATTTTCTAATATTGAACATCACTTAATATACATAATAATAACGTATCAACTCATCATTTAATCAAAGCTATCATGCTAAGTATTTGTTTGGATCCACGTTTTGAGCTGCGTTTCACGTTCACGTTTTCAGCCTTTTTTTTTTTTTTCACGCGTTTTCTTCTTTTTGAGACAATTATCACTATTCACGCACTGTAGCAGCACTGTTCATGCACTATTCATGGGACTCACAGCCATTTTATTCAGAAAAAAATATTAAAAATGGATCCCACGGTACTATTTATACATTTAAAAATTATTTTGCTACAGTGTTTTCAGTTTTCAGTTTTAGCAAAAATAAGTTGTATCCAAACGAACCCTAAGTATATTATTTATTTATTTCAACCATTATCATGATTCTAAGACTTTGGGTTTTATCTATTTTGTAAGCTTAAAAAATACACCGGAAGCCATTGGTCTATGCAACCCAATGTTGAGTTCCGGGTTAAACTCCCCAAAACAAATCCGGGCCTAGCAAAGTCACACCTCCAAAGACACGTGGCTACGCGCAAAAAACCGCCTCCGACAGCTTTCATCAGGAGTGGACGCCATAGGTTAAAACTCTCTCAAAAAAAAAAAATCACACATTCACCCACTAAGAATAAAAGAAGTGATTATACAACTCTTGAATATAGAAAATAAAAATGCATCAATGATAATTTAGTTGCAAATGAAAGCTTTGAGGGAGAGTCACAAAAATATAGTATAATTCTCACGTTTCTCCAAAAAGGTTATAAAACTTAAATTGTTCATAACTCTTAATAAGCCAATGTTGTAACAAATATAGATGTTTTCATTTATGTAGTTAGTTATATCCTTAAAAATAGAATATGTATATACACATACATGTTGGAGCAGAAATATATGTCTTTATTCTTGTTTTTTAAATGGGGTTTGATGGTTTTTTGAAAGAATTGGTCCATGTTTATATTTATTAAAAACATAAGTTTGTATGTGATTATATACTAATAAAATATCATGTAATTTCTCATTATTATCAATTGTATCAACACTACCATAATAAGAGCTCACATCATAAAAAATAAGAAGTCTAATCTCACTTCACCATTGCATAATATAACCATTAATAAACATGAACAAAAATATTTCAAAGGTTGTCATAATTACATAAACATCATTTAACAAATAAGAATTATAGCGTGTTAATGCATTGGTTTGTCTGTGATGTAATGATGTAACTTTTTTTTCCCTTGAACTTTATTTATATGAGATATACAAAATAAACCTTTCGAATGTAACTAAACTAAGATAGGTTCTAGTTAGCTCAATTGGTAAAGTTTTTGATGGTTGAATAAGAGATCCGAGATTCAATTCCCGCCTACACAAAAAACTGATTGGTGTCTTAGTCTGATGATAAAGAGATATCATCAAAAACAGACGCTATAAGTTGAAACTCTCTATAAAAAAAAAAATTAAAAAAAAAAAAAACACTAAACTAAGAAAATAACAATGACCAGCAAAACTATAAAAATGAAATAAAATAAAGATCTTTAATAAGCTAAGAGATCAACAAATAAACATGATAAGCAATATTTATTAGAAGTTGTAATTCTTTAGATATGTTAGTTTCCTAGTTTTCGAATTACATTTTGCCATAAATTGATATTATATTATTGATTGTCATTGTATTGTAAAATTCATTAATTGTTAGATCATTAACAATAGTTACAATACATCAATTCCATGATCCAGAATTATTATGAATTTTACAAAATACATAAATCACAATTGAATAACAATGAGACTTATCTAAATCAATTGATGTAATTTTCTCAAACTAAAGTCTTTGATTAAAAAGTACCTTAGTAGGATAAGTTTCTCTTTCCTGACTTGTGCCTCATTGCTGTACATTTTAAATTCAGTATATAATCTATAGGATTTTTTTTTAATTTATTTATTTTTATATAAAATAAATGTATAGACTATTGACAAGATTACACAATTGTGTGACTTTAGTAGTTAAAGCTAACACTTTTTTTTCTCCTTCAATTTCTTGGCCACCCATAGTTGGTTTATGGTATAAAGAGAAGGAATTATTCATGACTTTGAGGCTGCAATAGAACTTAAAATCGAATGGACATCTTAAAATTGGAAATAAACACATGTATAGTGTATTCTCAAGGTAAAGAGGAAGAGGAGATTCTTTTACTGTCACTGTTTGGGTGTGACCACAGCAAGTTGTGACACTTTCTCATTGAGAAAACAATTAATGTCTAAGAGCTTAGATGAGAGCTTATAGAAATGGGAATGTAAGACCACACTCTCTCAGGTGGGTTCAACTATAACTTAACCTCAATTCCATCAAAATCCCCAACCAATCCAAATAAGCGTAAGGCCTTTGTCATTAGACTACTCACCTTGGGTGATCAAATTTTGCTTATAAATACATTAAGGGTCCGTTTGGATACAACTTATTTTTACTGAAACTAAAAACTGAAAACTGAAAATTGAAAATACTTTAGTAAAATAATTTTTAAATGTGTGAATAGTACCGTGGGACCTATTTTAAATATTTTTAAATACGTGAATAGTACATGAACAGTGCGTAAATAGTGATGAACAATAAAATTTGTCTCTAAAAGCTGAACGCGTGAAAAAAAAAAAAAAAAAAAAGTAGCAAAACGCAAACGCCAGACGTGGACAAACGCAGATCCAAACGACGCTTAAAGGTCCGTTTGAATACAACTTATTTTTGCTGAAAACTGAAAACACTATAGCAAAATAATTTTTAAATATGTGAATAGTGCCGTGGGACCCATTTTTAATGAAAAAGTGGCTGAAAAATGGGTGAACAGTACATGAACAGTACGAAACAGTGCGTGAACAGTAACTTCTGTTCCCCAGCTGAAACGCGTGTAGAGGAAAAAAAAAAAAAAAAAAAGCTGAAACGCGTCCCTCCCAAAACAAAACGTAGACGCTATATGGTCCGTTTGTATACAACTTAAAAAAAAAAAACTGAAAACTGAAAACACTATAGTAAAATAATTTTTAAATATGTGAATAGTACCGTGGGACCCGTGAACAGTGCACTTTATTTTCTGTACAGTAAATTCATGTGATATTACTGTTCACGCGCTGGAAAAAAAAAAAGAAAAAAAAAGAGAGGAAGCTGAAAACATGAATGTGGAAACGCAAACGCGGATCCAAACGCTCACATAATCTCTACCCAAACCGCACCTAAATTAGAGACCCTTAGCAGATAATTTAAAGTTGTTGGACTAGAAAAGAATATAAGCCTTGTCCCAACTGCAAAAGTTGCCAATCTAGTCAGTTTCAGAATCTTAGCATGACACGATGACACGATGACAAGAGACAGGTTCGACGAGCCGGTGTTTTTAGCTGAAGGCCCAAAAAAACTCCACCACTATTGCTTTAACTTGGGATATCATTCCAGCCCAACTAGTGTTTAAAACTTTAAATTGAGTAGAATCTCAATTGTGGTCCTAGCATTCCAGCCCAATTGGTGACTATGGTCTTGTGATTTGCTGATCAAATGGTTTTAAGGTCTTGGGCTCATATCTTTCATCCAAGTCCAACAATGTTATTAGCCTCATTGTAGTGGTTTTAGCCCACTGGACTCACCCACCAAGAAACACAACAAAAAAAGAAAGGAAAAAGAAAGAAAGTATAGAATGGGGTTTTAAACTTTTAAGTGATAATCCAGCAACCACATCCTTTACGAGTTTATGACATCTTAAGTGATAATCCAGCCATGTCTATTTTGAAACATCTTATTTAACATTTTGTTAAAAAATTTGTGCTGAAAGTATGTTAAAATATATCTGTAATTTGAAAAAAATGAGAAAATATAGATTTTAAAAAGCTATATATAAAAACAAAAAACAAAAAACTAAGTTATAAACTGATATCAAATTCCATCTCTTCCATTTCCCATTATTTATCTATCAAAATGAAAAGTAAAAACAAAAAGGAAGTAAGAGTAAACACTATACAAAGAATACGATACCCTTATTTCTTAATTTTTTTGGTATTTTTTTTGGTATTATGTGGGGAATCATTTTTCTTTCTGGTATTATGGGAACATATCAATGGGGACCATTATTGCAAAAAATTAACACATGATTAGGGGTGATTAATTTTTAAGTCCTACATGGAAGGTCCACTAATAAGGCCAATCAAATAAAGTAATTGAAGTTTTTTAGTTGAACTTTTTTTTTTTTTTTTTAAATTTTTAAATTTTAAATTTTTTATACAAGATAGAATTTCTACTTTAACCTAATCTAAGTGTATATGTGTGTGAAACTCTCTCCTGGAAACTAGAATCCTGGCCCTTACCCCCACACTAGATAAACACTTATACTTGTGGAATGACCATCTCATCAAGGGTGTGCAATGGTTAGTTGAACTAATATTAATAGCTCTCACCACATTTGAGTCCCACATGTGCGATGGTTAGTTGAACTAATATTAATACCTCTCACCACATTTGAGTCTCACATGTATAAACAACAAA
Source organism: Quercus tomentella (assembly GCA_028535165.1). NCBI lineage: Eukaryota > Viridiplantae > Streptophyta > Magnoliopsida > Fagales > Fagaceae > Quercus > Quercus tomentella. Next base: position 16,376,747 of record JAPQVY010000012.1, read on the forward strand.
GGCCAACTTGGTAAAAGCAGTAGAACAAAAAGAAATTGTCCATAGCATCTTATCTTGTCCTATCTTTTGACTACAAAATGTTGGCCAGTGCTTGGAATTTTGTTTGATTTAACACTACACCTTACAAAGCTCGGCTTTCTGCTTTTGTTTTGTTATGTCAACGCTTTCGTCCCAAAATTTTATTGCAATATATAATTGGAAAACATATTCGTCACTATTTTCATAAACGTCATTTTCTTCTTTAGAGTAAAGTTTTCAGACCCGAATCGTTCATTGAACCGTAAAAGGGAGAGATTCAAGGTTTTTGAGGTCGAACCGAGATCGAATCGTGATGACGTCATAATTAATTTAATAATTAATTAAAGCCTAAATATAGATATTAAATTTATAAAACTAGCAAAATTGACAATATATCTATATATGTGAGGGAAATTTAATGATTTTCAAGCATATATTTAATAATTAAATAAGAAAGTTAATAAAATAAAATAATAACCATGAAAACATTAAAATTTATGATTAATTTTTGAAATAAAGTTGAATATCTTTGAAGGATTTTAATTATAAATTTTTTTATTCCTTGTAAGAGATAGATAATTTAATTAAGTAGAATAAAAATGTGTTAAGTTGTTTTTAAAAAAAAAAAAAAAAATTGCTGAGGGGTTGGACCGCACGGTTCTCACTGGTTTGTGCGGTCCAATCCCGGTTTTAACGGTTCACGGAATTAACAAAAAATCCGATTATTTAGGCTTAAAAAACCGATTTTCATCCCGGTTCCCGGTTTTCACGGTCCGATCTCCCGGTCCGGTCCGGTTCTGAAAACCATGATTTAGAGTTCACTATAAGTATTATAGAATGTTAAAAGTACTACTATTATTGTAACAATAACCAATGATCCCATGCTTTCTGTGTTGGTCTTTACAGATTGAGTAATGCAATTTGTCCGAACCTTGTTATAAAGTTCATATCTGACTCAGAATCAGACCCCAATTATCATAACTTCCTTAATCCCAATTTTGTAAAATCACTATACTAATTAAGTACATTGTCAATTTTCTCAACCCCCAAAAAAAGGACATTGTCAATTAAAGGTTAAAGCCGTCCACGTTAGTTATTAAAACTTCATAAACACATATGCCATTTAGATTCTAATTAAAACAAGAAGATATTCTAGATTTGATTTCCATTTAGTGCCAAATTAACAATTTAAAGATTTTTAGATATGATAATATTTTAACTTTTAATGTTTACTTCATGATAATTGTTTTTTATCATCGTGCCAATGATACCAATTGATTTTTAAAAAACTTTTCAAATAATTATACACCAATAATGGATAAAGTTTGAATTCCAATTTTTTTTGAATTTTTTATTTATAATCATTATACCAATGATATCAATCAATTTTTAAAAAAATTTTCAAATAATTATACACCAATAATGGACAGAGTTTGAATTTCAAATTTTTTATTCAACATGCCAGGTTTGACCCACTGATCTAATTGGAGCTCCTGTGCCAACTTTATTACAGACAAAACTTATAATCATGGGCTTGAGTGATTGGCCATAATAGACACATCAATATGAAAAAAAAAAGAAATGATCAAACCAGAATGACATCGATATAAAGATGGTGATGGACTCTGTAATTGGAGCTTACTTTGAGGCCTGATCAATTCAATTACCATGTGACTTGTGATGGACTTAGAGCCATCATAAAACTGCAGGTGGGTCATAAAAAAGTCATAGACATGGACTTGAAAGAACTAATTTGCACCAAATGATTTGCTTAAACAATAAGCTAGCATTTGCCTCTCTCTACTGCTTTAACTCAAAAAAACAATACGCATTAATAGCAGTCCACTTGCCACCATTCTTTTGAATTGAATATGAATTATTCCACGAATAGAGGAGATTATGGGTTAAATAAAAAGGACTTCATCGATGATGTCATGGTCGTGCTGGTGATCTTGACCTCTAGTTAATATGGGCTGTATGGTTGACCCCAAGTAATCATGTCCATGTTTATCAAAGCCATCGTTTTTTTTTTCTTTCTTGGTTGAGAATTGGTTGAGAATCAAAGCCATGGTTTCTTTAAAAGGAAGTTCATGGAAACTGTGCTTAAGACAGCTAGCTAGGAAATTAGGCATCAACAAAGATCTAGCACAAGGAAATTAACCATGGTCTATATGCTTAGGTAGTTCAAAGTCCAAGATCTTGTTTAAGAAAACTCTGAAACTTTGACCATAATTTTGGCGACCAATTCACTCGTTTAGAGATTATCAAGATCTTGTTTGAAAAAACACCTTCGTTTAGCCGACATATTCACCAATTTTATAGCTAAATAGTGCATTCTCTCTTTTAAAAAAGCAGGTACTTTCAAAAGAAGGTTTTTTTTATTACATAGTCCACTCACACAGCCCACTCACATAAGGCATATATCCACTGCCTATAAAATCTCTTCGAACCTCATTCATTTGCACATCCAAACCCTCTCTCTCTCTTTCTCTCTCTCTCTCTCTCTCTCTCTCTCTCTCTCTCATAATTTTGCTTTACTGTGATTGAACATGTCTGTCCAAGTGATGAACGAGAAAACCCTTCAGGGAATTCATGTCTTAGGAAGGGAAAACAATGTTCCTCCCTCCCCTAGAAGGTACTAACTCTTTTTACCTTATCCAATTATTGATAATGATTTTTTTCACTAATTGGGTAATGACAATGTTAATGAGCAAAAACAACTAAAGAATTTTGTGTAGTTTGTGGAGTGTTTCATATTCTGTACTAAAATGAATTACCTAGCTGTAATGCTTGGTCTCATGTTGTGATTGTAGAAGTTGAGCTTTTTTGGCTAGCTCTGTGTAAATGTGGTTTGGCTATTCATTGTACATGTTTGAGATGAAACAAAATTTACTAAAGAATTCTTTTGTGCTTGTTGTATAGGTTGGAGGGAAAAGTAGCCATTGTCACTGGTGGTGCTAGAGGGATTGGAGAAGCAACAGTACGGCTTTTTTCTAAACATGGTGCCAAAGTAATCATTGCTGATGTTGAAGACACTCTTGGAAATGCGCTTGCTAATTCCTTAGCTCCTTCGGTTGCCTATTTTCACTGTGATGTTAGCTTAGAAGAAGATGTTGAGAATTTAATCCAATCCACCATTTCTCACTATGGACAGCTTGACATCCTTTTCAACAATGCTGGTGTTCTTGGAAATCAATCCAAGGCTCACAAGAGCATTGCAGACTTTGATATCGATGAATTCGATCGTGTCATGCGTGTCAATGTGAGAGGCATGGCACTAGGAATTAAGTATGCTGCACGTGTAATGATTCCTAGAGGAAGTGGGTGCATTATTTCCACAGCTAGTGTAGCTGGAGTTATGGGAGGGCTTGGTCCACATGCTTATACAGCTTCAAAGCATGCCATTGTTGGGCTTACAAAGAATGCAGCTTGTGAATTAGGTCGGTATGGGATTAGAGTTAATTGCATTTCTCCATTTGGGGTTGCCACATCCATGTTAATTAATGCATGGAGGAGTGATGATGATGAAGAAGAGGATTGCATGGATTTTGGGATGCCTCGGGAACAAGAAGTTGAGAAAATGGAGGACTTTGTGAGAGGACTTGCCAACTTGAAAGGTCCAACCTTGAGGGCTAAAGATATAGCTGAAGCTGCTCTTTACCTTGCTAGTGATGAATCCAAATATGTTAGTGGTCATAACCTAGTTGTAGATGGTGGCATTACCACCTCAAGAAATTGTGTGGGCTTGTAACAAATTCAGAAAACAGAATTTGAATCCACAATTCTAATTAGAATTTATGAAACTGCTGCTATATTAAGAATCAGGACACCAAAATGGTGTGGTTTTCTTGTAATAACTTTGTTTGTTTAACCTATTATCTAGTATGAGTTTAAAAACATATTTGTTTATTCCTTGAGAGTTAGCAAAGGTGTAATTGTATCTTAATTTTTTTTTTAAAACTAGACATAAGTAAATAAACAAATAAATTAATTAAGACAAAAAAAAGATAAACCAAATGCACACCTAATTTCATGTTTCAGAAGTGAACACCATAAGTTAAAACTCTATAATTTTTTTTTTTCATGTTTAAAATTTTCATATTTCACTATATGATTTAAATTTCACCCATATTTGAGGAGGTGGTGATTTTTAGCCCATGTCTAAATATCTTTTCCGTATTACTCTAAAACAAAATTTTTTTGTTACTTTGTGTGAGGATGTCTTAGAACTTTAGAACTACCGTACAACTAACATGACCAATTGGTGTGATTATGCTCTTGAAAATGTGATAGTATTGTCAAATGCAATGCATATAAACAGCCATATCTTATCAAAAATATATATATATATATATAAACAGCCATATCTTTTTCACCGTCTATCATGATTTGTTACTTTGATGTGAAAGAGGCTGCTTGTGCATTTTTTTTAAGGTAAAATTTTCCTAGAAGTAATGAAATTTCAATCCCCAACTCAGGCTTTTTTCAATGGGTGCTTGGCAAAGGTCCAAATAAAATTGTAGGTCAAAATTTAGACGGCCAGAAACTCCAAATCCTACCAAATAAAGGTCAATATGCTATCAAACTTTTTGGTTAGAGCATGGTCTTTCTCTCTCTCTCTCTACTGGCTTGCACTATTCAAACTTTATAAATATCTGAAAGGTCGTCAAGGACAGCTCAATCCTCAATCAAACTTTGGAATTCAACGTTGAACTTGGAAGCTGTCAATGTTCAAATATAACTGCACCGTGAGTTGTTATTCTCTGTCTTCTTCCATCACTTAATAACTGTGATTAAATTAAAATTTGAGGCACAGTGGGCTCCAATATCTGAAATGCATTGAGTTCCCATCCGAAGTGGAGGCCACCAAACACCTAAACCGAAATGTCCAATAAACTTTCGACGTATCATCCAAGTCATGTGATCAGCATCGGATTGCATGAAAGGGAGGTAACCACGTTATTCATGCAACTAGTTTTTTAATATTCAATATAAAAAAAATAGAAAACAAAAATCATTTTTTATTTATTTATAGAGTTTCAACTGTGTACGTTTCTGATAATTGTACTTTTTATCACCAGACCAAAACACTAATTGATTTTTGGTGTAGATGAGAGATGAATTCCAAATCTCATTTGATCTTAGCATTAGATTGCATGAAAGAGAGGTAACCACATTATTCATGCAACTAGTTTTTTAATGTTCAATATAAAAAAAATAGAAAACAAAAGCAATTTTATTTTTAATAGAGTTTCAACCGTGTACGCTTCTGATAATTGTATTTTTTATCATCAAACCAATATACTAATTGGTTTTTTGTGTAGGTGAAGATTAAATCTCAAATTTCTTATTTAACTACTGAAGATTTTACTAATTGAACTAACCGAAACTCATGACAAAAACCATTTTATAAGAATGATGCTAAATATTTAGCCAATTTTATCACCTAAATCTCGCAAACTAGTAATGTGTAATTAATCACAAAACTATTAATTAAGGCATTTATGTAATGTGTTATGGAAGTGATTAATTACATATTTTTTTGTATAATAAAATTGATTTTTTTTTTTTTCATTTTATAATATTGTCATATTATCCAAACTCTGAAGCCGTACGTGGTGTAAGTTGTTTGTTCATTCCAAGTGCCCACTCGATTACAATATTCCCCTTAAGATATAGTATTGCTAAGGGTGCTATAATTTACTGCAATAGTCTTACAAAAAATAATTAGAAATTTTATTCATTTATTATATTGTTTTTTTTTTTTTGGTAAACTGGAAATTTCATTAAAACAAACTAACGGCTACCAGCAACAGCAGGAATAGCCCTGTTACAAAACACACCCTCCTTGTCCGCACTAATAAGATCTAGCAAGTCCACAGGAGGATCCTGATACACACAAAAACAACAATCTTGGAGTGCCCCTTTCCTAGCTAAAAAATCAGAACAAAAATTAGCCTCACAATAGCAATGCCCAATCCGGACTTGGCCAAATTGGGATATCAACTGTTTACAATCATCAACAATAGGCATAACAACCCAGTTAGAATAAGAGGGATCTCTAATAATATCAACAACTGCTTTGGCATCTATTTAAATATCAACAGCTTGAAGATGCATGTTGTGACAAAGGTTAAGGCCATCACGGAGAGCCCAAATCTCAGCAATAAAGCTTGTGGTGACTCCGATGCATCTAGAGAAACCACCAAGCCAATCTCCACGATCATATTGTTAAAATATCACATTACCAATCACATTTAGTATCTATTTGGATACAGTGTTTCTTAATCAAGTCTGCATTTGTGTTTTTTAGTGGCTCCCACACTACTATTCATGGAGCCACAACTCGTGAAAAACACACTATTAAAATTTGCTACAATGTCTTGAGCCATACAGCTGGCCTACACCTTTTGTAGTACTTTTGCTCATTTAAATGTACCTATTCTACCTTTTTCCAGTCAAAAAGCTAAGTTTGCTACTGTGTTTATGTTTTAAAAATTATTTTGCTATAGCAATAAGTTTTTAGTTTTCAGCAAAATAAGTGGTATCCAAACAGACCCTAACTATAACTCACTTTGTAAATTTTTTGTGATAAAATTAATAATAACTTTACCATATTTTATACTGATATTATTGACAGATTACCCAAGATATATATGGTGCCGTACAGGGTGTATGTCGTTTGTACAAAAATATTCTCATCAAGATGTGAGTAATTGTAAAATATTAGCCTCTCTGCCTGAGGAGTAAGAGAGACAGAGAGAGAGTCATGGTTCACTGGTCCCGGCAGCTTGGAGCAGCTAGGCATGGGTCCGAAAAGAAAGTAGAAGATACTCGTATCAAGTTGAACGTATGTACTTGACAGCAATCATATTCACTAGATTACTATTAAATCCACCAACCATTGTTGAACAAGTTTCATATTTATACATATACCAATGTTTCAATCCAGCAAAGATTTGGATATCGAATATAATCTAATATGTTAGAGAGATTAATGTGTCAGATCCTTATAATACACATTTTAATAGTAGTAACGAAATGGTCTTATCATGTAATGTATAAGAAATTGCTCGTTCTGTGAGACCAAAAGATACATTTAATTAGTTCAAAGCTGAATCATAACTTTTGTCTGGGATCAAAAACTTTCATATAACTTAGTTGAAGGATTCCTTTGTTTGTCTGTCAATGCAGTTTACAAGTCATATAAAGTCATATAAAAATTGATGCGATGGCTAAGTGTTAACCTCTTGGAACTGAAAGCCACAAAATTTTCATTTTAAAAATTAAAAAGGGAAAAAAAATAAAAGCATAAGAAACTAAGAAAGTGAAAGAAAAAAAATAAATGGCAAAGCTTGTTTATAGAACTTTGCGGGATATGCGCGATTTGGAAGCTTATGCTTTGACCAATCAATGATTTACTATAAAAATCTTTCAGGGAAAAAAAAAATGGAAACTGTTAAATCTATAATCATTTTTATTACAAAATATTTATAAATTGACATTATGATTGGTGCCACATCTACCACATGTTACGTGACTTTTTTTTTTTTTTTTTTGAGAAACACATGTTACATGACTAAGAGTATCAAGCACATATAATATCATAAAAATTACAAATTATATTACAATTTTTTTTTATTATAAATGGTTGATGTGGTGAATGATTATTGGTAAGTAAGAAAGTAATGTTAATGGTAAGTTTATATAAAAACCCGTAAAAAAAATTTCATATAAATAGTTTGTAAAAATATTATAGAATAGTCTGTGATCGTAAGTTGTAGAACTATCATAATAGTGAGAATTTAAAGCCCCCAAGATATGCCCTGGATAGGAGTAATGGGAAGAAAAAGTCCAGTAGTGGGACACATCCAGCTTTAGCGAGGACATCTATTCTAGAGTTGGCTTCCCTGTAATTTCCAATTTGTGCTACATTTTTTACTGCTCAAAAGCTTCTCTATTCTTCGACAATTGAATCTCAAAAAGGCATTATTATTATCACTTGCCTTTATTAGCTCAATAGCTCGACAAAAGTTAGAGAATCCATCTTTATTTCGAAGCAAGAGATACCCAAAAGATATTAGACAGATCAATTTGTCGGATATATTAAAATTAATAGTAGTCGTAGGATCACTCAAGATTGGGTTCAAGTTTATTAAAGAAAAAGCAACTACAGTGATAATGACATATTTTATGATGTTCTATGTTTGGTCACTTTTCTCTTTTTCACCGTCTTAATATCTTCCCAAAAAAAAAAAAACAAAAAAAAACAAAAGCAAGAAAAACAACACTCAAGATTTATTACAACAAATGCACTAGTTTCTAGAAAATAAGACAAAAAAACGTGATTTGTGTTTTTTTTTTTTTCCTTTTTAATAGAAGGATGATTTGTATTTGGAATTATTTATAGTTTTGAAGTAATTTATTTATGTGAGTAAAATATAGTGAACATTCTTGAAGTTTTGGCTAATACCAAACAGGTTCAAAAGCATTTCATAAATAAACTATTTGGTCCACAAATAATATGTTAAATACGGTATATAGCTTAGGGACCAAATTAGTTATTTTTGAAATGTTTTGGACCTACTTAGCATTAGCCAAAACTTTAGGAGTACTAGCTGTATTTTACTCTATTTATTTATATAGCATTTTTAATTTCTTATTTTTTTCTAAGTATAATTATCTTCTTCTTTTTTTACCTACATTCAACAAATAAGCTTTTAAATAATAAAAATAAATATGATTCTAATGCAATAAATGTGATCAAGCAACCAAACATTTTAAGTATTTTCCGAGTCAAACAACATGTAACTAGCCATCAATGATTCATGAATTAATGCTTTCCTTTTGTATTGAGGATGAACGGTATCCACACATTTTTCATGAATTATAGTAACTAGTGTGTAATTCTGTGTATATGCACGGGTACATTTAAAAACAATCACAATTATATATAATATAATATATATTTATATAATCTAATTGGATTTAGACTCTTCGATTTTTGCACCCAATAATTTACTTGCCACAAAGATTAAAAAATTAGATGGGACACAAAATTGAACTCCAATTAAAAATCAATTTAAAATTTAATTGAATTTAGACTTTTTGTTTTTTGTACCTAATAATTTACTTGACACAAAAATTTTTAAAATTAGATGAGACATGTGGCGCAAAATTAGACTCCAATTTAGAATTTAATTAGATTTTCTCTCTACTTTGGTTATATATATAGTACGGATGCAATTTGGGTCCTAAGCCCAAATGATAAAAGGATTTAGGTCCAAAGAGCCTAATACAATGAATTTGTAGAGAGTGGGTTGGAAAACTAGATTCTAATGAGTTAAGTCATGGTTACCATGGATCCAGTAGACAATAAAGCAAAAATAGACTGGATTTATCTAAGGAAAATCGTCATCAGCATAGTCCGAGGAGATCAGTTCTTGTATATATTACTTGAAGTTGGTTACAAATACAATTTTGATTGCTACAGTATTTCTTTCTTAATTTTCTGATCCCCCTTTTCTTAGGACCTCCCTCCTATTTTATACTATATCTCCTCTCTCATCTTTACCCTCCACGTGGACATTAGATTGCTTGTATTGATCCTTGTCCCATCACCCATTTCTTAAAGTCTTTGGGGGTAGCTATAAGGCTGAAAAACACTGCTCAGATATCACTTCCTCATTAATGTGGCCAGAGAGTTAGCTACAAAGTATTTAATGCAGTGGTAGCAGCTTTTCTCTAGATATTTCTCAGCTCCCATTTGTCCTGTACGTTCACAGTGCATATCCTTATCAACAGAACTTCTTGGAACGTCACTCTGGATAACTGAACACACCTTCTGACCCCTCCTTCGTTTAGCTGGGGAGATACCCTCCTCGGCTTACCTCTCCTAACCTTTCCAGTCATAGCTAGCTCATGAAGTTCAAAGTCCCACGTCTTCCTTACTGTTGGCATATCCTCGGATCACTAAACCTCCTCGGACATGGCCAAGGCCCAACATATACTTTTGGGCCCATTGTCCCTACAATAGCCCCTTAAAATTCCAGTTTTCTCCTCCATTCTGAGGAGAAAAATGCGGTTTTGACTTTGGAGAATTAAATCCAATTGTTTCTCTGATTTCCACACGTGAGAACATTGCTTCGCTTGTCCCGTAACTATTACTGACGCTTCAGAGCCTGCGATGTCTCATTAAATGCTCCAGGCGGTGCTTTGTTCCTTGCATCCTACGGTGAGATGTAGATCCTACAGCTAGCGTTTCTCTTCGAATTTTAGGCGGGATAACTCCCAATCAATTCTACCTTCTATATAAGGCGCTTGGGGGAAGTTATTTCTCCTTATTTTACAAATTTTCAAGCTCTCTAGAGGTTCTAAACTCTCAAACCCTCAAGGCTTCCCAAGTTTCCAAAGCTTCCAAGTCCTTTTCTTAAATTTTCTTTTTAGATCTTTAAGAGGTTCAGGGATCAACACGTGTGCTTATTCTCGTAAGTTCCTTCTTCTTTCGGTTCTTTTCTCCTCGGCCAATCTCCTCGGCCTTCGATTATTTGTTTTCTTTTCTTGAAATCTTCTTTTGCATCCCTTTAGCTTGCCTAGATGGGTAGATTTAAGCACCTGGTAGACTCTCCCGCCGGTATGGAGGGCTTCAGGGCTAAGTACCACATTCCGCAGGGAGTAGCCCTGTGGTATTGTGCTCCAGACTGGATAGTTACAGATAGAAAAGAGGGGAAGGTTGTCATTCCTATGATCATTTTCATAGAAGGAGGAATGACGCTTCCTATGGGGAGGGTGACTTGAGACTACCTACTCAATTATAGGCTGTGCCCTCACCAGTGTGCGCCTAACCTATTTAGGGTCCTAGGTAGTGTAGATGCTCTCAACGAGCACATCAGGCTAAACCTTACTTGGCACGACGTCGTCTGGATGTACGAGTGCCACCTGCTTGGAGAGGTAGGATATTATCTTAAGTTTAGATCCTCGGTGCTTAGGCTTACCTCGTGCCTCCCTAAATCCAACAAGGGTATGAAGAATGACTACCTGATAGCCTCAGGGGATTGGCATGACGGTCTTCACTGCCTTGTCCGAGAGGGAGAGCCAGGTGGGGTGCCTTAGACTTAGGTTTCCCCTTTTTCTCTTTACATGGGCATTAGTCTGACAATTTCACCACTATCCACTTTCTTTCTTTCTTTTTAGTATCCTGTTTACTTCTAATAGACGGCTTTGTTGTCCTAATTGTGTTTTTTCTGCTCGGATGTTTTTGCAGATAAAAGGTACGTAGGTCTTAACTGCAACCTTGTCAACTTCACCGGTCTTAATAAGGTGTTAAGGTCAGAAGTGTTCGTGAGTGAAGACAGGCAATTGCGAGTCGTTCACCTTATACTTGACTTCGAGCCCTTGTCAATTATATTCCAGGATGTGGGCAACACCATAAGAGCCGGTGATCCCAAGCTAGCCCGAATAGACGTTTCAGTGCCCGGCTTTTTAGCCTGAGAAGACCTGCCACCTGTTGAGCTGCATTTCCATCACTCTCCTCGTGAGGTAGCAGCTCCGAGGGAGAAACAGCCTCTTCACGCCTATCCTTGGAGGCTGAGATTGATCAGTTTCGCCTCGAAGAAGAAGGAAAGGCGCAAGAAAGGCCCATGGAGCTTTTGGACTCTAAGGGTGAATTTGATAGATCCTCCGCAGCTCACTCCCCTAGACTTATGATTGCCCGGGTGGATAACAGCTCTGAGGAGGAAGAAGATATGTCCTTAAACCCGAGGAAAGGTCTAAAAGATCTCCTCATCGGGAGGAGTAAGGGGTTGTCATCCAAAGAGGCCTCAAAGACTTAGCTCCCCCCTAACCTTCCACCTCTCCCTCTCTTTCCCCGCTCGGCCTGCTCCCCAATCCGAACTTGCAAAGGAAGAAGAGGAAAGAGAAAGAGACCAAGGAGGGGGAGATTGCCACACTGAAGGACCCAAAATAGCAGAAAATAACTAAAGACAGAATGTAGGAATCCTCGGTGGAGAGTAGGGAGGCCGAGCACTCGGCCAATATGCACCATTCAATTTGGAACCCCAAGTTGGAGTTGGATGGCGTAGCGCTACCCTGGAACTCCTCTATCAGGGAGTTCCAGAGGGGCCACGCCCATTACGTGGCCGAGGCTCTAGAGCGTCCCCTCTTACTTCCCAAGGACATGGATGCCTTGAAGCAAGTAAGGCAGTTAGAGCTTTTCCTGTCCCTGAAGAGGGACCTGGCCCTAGTAAGCCCCTAGGCACCCTTCACTTGTTTTCTTTCCTTCTCTTCTTTTTGTTTTTAACGTACTCCTTTGTTGTTTATGTGTAGGCTATCCAGGAGGTTTTTGTGGCCGAGGAGTGGGTTAGGATGCCCGGAACGAAACTAAGGTCGAGGTCAACCTCCGTGCAGAGGCCAATAGGGCATTGGGAGCTGCTGAACAGAAGAATAAAGAGCTCCAAGCCAATCTGATCATGGAGGAAAGGGCGCGAAAGAGCGCTGAGGCCAGTATGCAAAATGCCTAGGAACAGGCCGAGGACCAACGTAAAAAGCTTTATCTTACTAAGATAGAGCTGGCCACTCAGAGGCAATAGGTCCTGGAACTAAAGGCAAAGCTGCAGAAGGCCAAGGAAGCTGTTGTGGCTGCAGAGATGGCATCCTACGAACGTGGGGTGTAGGAAACAGAGATACAGCTGACGGATGAGCTGGCGGAGGTGAGTAGGGACTACTGCAATGAGGTATGGGCAGAAGTGCTCAACCAGGCAGGAGTCCTTGTTGCCTCAAAGTGGAGGAGCGCTAAGAACATTTTCTATCCAGAAGACATCCGAGAAGTTCCAACGATGCTCCCTCCTCCCGTTGCTCTTGCTCTTCCCCCTCCTGAGCAGCCCTTCACCACCCAGGCCCCTCTTCCCTCTACTGAAGTCTCAAAAGGAGTTGACAGGACTGGTGACCAAAGCCAGGGGGCTGAGGTGGCCAAGGGTAAGGAGGCCGTCTAAGAGGGTCCTCAGCCCGAGGATAAGGATAAGGGTAAGGATGTCAGACCCTCAACTAAGGCCAAGGACACTGAGGATGCTCTCACGATTAAGGATGTGGTCTCCAAGGCCAAGGAAGTTGAGTCCAAACCCAAAGCAGATGACCCCAAGTCCAAGACAGCTAACCCCAAAGAGGACATTTCCCGTGCTAAGGAATAGTTATAGGAGCTTTTTACTTTACTTCTTTGTACTTTTTTCTCTCTCCTTTTTTTTTTTTTTTTTTTTTTTTTTTTTTTGTGGTAGTTCACCACGGTTTATAATGTACCTTCCTTTTAATCAATGAAAAGACTTCACTTTTATTTCATGAATCTTTCTTTTTCCCTGTAACCTTTATTCTCTAATTGGTGTAGTTACTGTTTTGTCTTTTGATGAGACTTAGGATTGATAAGGTTGCTAACAGTGGCGAATTGTTACTACCCGAACTTTATCAAAAGCTAACAATAATGCATTACTGCTAATTCAGATAAATTAAACACGTATAAATAGTAAAGAAAATGATCACATGTTTGCACTGAGCACTGGGCCACCCACAGGGAAGGCTAATCCTCATGGAGATGAACACAACACTTAGTAGAAAAAGAAATCTGAGGGACCTGACATAGCTTTGGTTTTGTTCACTACTCAAGCAAATAATCAAGGATATTAACTTACCTAAGGCAGGTGATCCGAGGAGCTAGGTATAACCAAGGGTTCGTTTTAACACTTAGTAAACTGAACTGAAGTATTAATTTTACTCAAAGTATGTGGTCCGAGAGACCAGGCATGACTAAGATTCTGCTAAACACTTAGTAAACTGTACTAAAGTATTAATTTACCTAAAGTATATGGTCCGAGAGACCAGGCATGACTAAGATTTTGTTTAACACTTAGTGAAATGAATTGAAGTATTAATTTACCCAAAGTATGTGGTCCAAGAGACCAGGTATAACTAAAGTTCTGTTTAACACTTAGTGAAATGAACTGAAGTATTAATTTACCTAAAGTATATGGTCTGAGAGACCAAGCATGACTAAAGTTTTGTTTAACACTTAGTGAAATAAACTGAAGTATTAATTTACCCAAAGTATGTGGTCCGAGAAACCAAGCATAACTAAGGTTCTGTGTAACACTTAGTGAACTGAACTACAGTATTAATTTACCCAAAGTATGTGGTTTGAGAGACTAGGCATAACTAAGGTTCTATTTAACACTTAGTGAAATGAACTGAAGTATTAATTTACTCAAAGTATGTGGTTTGAGAGATCAGACATAACTAAGGTTCTGTTTAACACTTAGTGAAATGAACTGAAATATTAATTTACCCAAAGTATGTGATCCGAGAGACCAAGCATGACTAAAATTCTGTTTAACACTTAGTGAAATGAATTGAAGTATTAATTTACCCAAAGTATGTGGTCCGAGAGACCAGACATAACTAAGGTTTTGTTTAACACTTAGTCAAATGAACTAAAGTATTAATTTATCCAAAGTATGTGGTCCGAAAAACCAGACATGACTAAGGTTCTGTTTAATACTTAGTGAAATGACTTAAGATATCAATTTACTCAAGGTATGTGGTCCGAGGAGTCAGGTATGACCAAGGTTCTGTTTGATATTCAAACAAGTAGTAGAATATGTAACGCCTAACGTGATAAACCAAAATATGGTAAAGAAAGCTTTCATTAATAATAATACCTTCTCAGGTTGCTTACATTCTAGGGGCGTTGTACAACGTTTTCCTCTAGATTTTCAAGATAATATGTACCTATTCTAGCCACTGAAGTGATGCGATATGGCCCTTCCCAATTAGGCCCTAGCTTTCCCCAGGCTGGGTTCTTGGCAGTACCTAAAACCTTTCTTAATACCAAGTCTTCAGGTGCCAGTGCCTTAGCTTCACGTTAGCATCATACCTTACTTGAAGTTTTGTTGATAATAGGTCAATTGGACCATGTCATTTTCCCTTCGCTCTTCAATTAAGTCTAAGCTCTTCCCTAACAGCCCATCATTGTTGCTCGGAGTGAAAGAACTCGTTTTCAGTGTAGGGAATCCAATCTCCAGAGGAATAACAGCCTCGACATCATAAGTCATTGAATAGGGTGACATTCATTCTTGTCAACTTCTGGACCTCTTTGGATTCCGAGGTGGCTGTAAGTTGTTAATTACTTTAATTTGGTTAGGGTTGACTTCAATTCCGAGATGGGTAACCATGTACCCCAAGAACTTTCCTGATCCGACGCCAAAAGAGCATTTAGAAGCATTAAGTCGCAGCTTGTGTCTCCTTAAGATCCCAAAGATATCCCCGAGATCGTTAATATGCTCGGATTCCAGCTTACTCTTAACCACCATATCATCTATATAAATCTCAATGTTTTTTCCTAGTTACGGCTCAAACATCTTGGTCATCATCTTCTGATACGTAGACCCTGCGTTTTTTAGACCAAAGGGCATCACCTTGTAGTGGTAATTCCTAGTAAGGGTGACAAAAACTGTCTTCTCCTAATCATCCAGAGTTAAAGGTATCTAATGGTATCCTTGAAAGGCGTCCAAGAAGCTCATCCGAGGATGGCCTACAGTGGCATCTACCAACTGGTCTATTTGAGGCATGAGAAAAGGGTCCTTGGGGCAAGCTTTATTCGGATCTATGAAGTCCACACATACCCACCATTTCCCACTCTTCTTTTTCACTACCACTGTATTAGCCAGCCACTCAGGGTAGGAAACTTCCTTAATAGCCCCAGCTTGCTTAAGCTTGTTCACCTCCTCCTTGACAACATTAGAATGCTTTTTAGATAAGCACCAAGGCAGTTGCTTCTTGGGGAGGATAGCTGGGTTGACATTCAGATGGTGGCAAATAAAGTCTGGATCCACCCCAGGAGCTTCATAAGCATTCCACGCAAATACATTAACGTTTTCTCTAAGAAACGCTATCAACTTTTCCTTCTCTCGAGAAGGCAGCTGAGCTCCGATCCGGAAGAATTTTTCTGGATCACCATCTATAACAATTTCTTCCAGCTTCTCACACTTTGCCCCTTCCGATACCGCATCCGTAGATAGGATCGGAATCCTTGATTACTATGAGCCCCTCTTAGCAAAGGCCGAAGACTCAGCTTTAGGTTGGTGCTTAATTGCAGCCACCAGGCAATGTCTAGCCATGGATTGACTCCCAATAAGCTTTTTAATTTGGTCCTTAGTCGGATATTTTACTTTCAAATGTAGGGTGGAAGAAACAGCCCCCAAGGCATGGAGCTAGGGTCTTGCCATAATGGCCGTGTAGGGAGAATAAGCATCCACCACAATGAAATCCACCTCCACTACCTCTGAACCTGCTTGCACGGGTAGTCTAATCTGACCCTTTGGAATGACAACTTTTCCATCAAAGCTTACCAAAGGTGAATTATAGGCTATCAAATCCTCAGGCTTCAGGTTCAGCCCTCTGTATAAGTTAGGGTACATAATCTCTACACTACTGTCCTGGTCCACCAACACTCTTTTCACATCATACCCTCCTATCTTGAGTGTGACCACTAAAGCATTATTGTGTGGCTGTATGGTTCCAACCTTATCCTCATCCAAAAAGCTCAACGTCGGTTGGACCTCCATTCTAGCCCTCTTCGACTCTAGATTAGAGTCTTTGGCGGGTGGTCGAGCTACAGACATCACCCTGGAGGACTGTGAGCCAGTTCTCCCAAGAGCAGCAAAGATGAAATTAATTGTACCTAAATGGGGCTTTGAAGAAGCATTCCCCTGAACCCTCGACCCTGCTTGGTTTTCATGCCCATTGGGCCTATACAAAAACTGTTTCAACCTTCCATCTTTGACCAATTGCTCCAGGTGATTCCACAGAGTTCTACAATCCTCGGTGATGTGTCCTCGTTCCTGGTGGTACTGGACGTTGGTTGCGCCTCATGGGGTCTCCTCCCATCTTGTTTGGCCATTTGAAGTATGACTCATTCTTGATTTTCTCCAAGACTTGATGTACTGGCTCTCGGAACACCGTGTTAATCACCTGAGGAGTTGTGGACCCAGATTGCCTAGAAAAATCCCTTCGAGGTTTGTTATTGTTGTAGCGGTCCTACCTGAAATCCCTCCTCTCTTGAAGGATAACCTTACCATTCCCTTTGCCTTGTTGTTGGTCCTCTTCAACCCTCTTATACTTATCAATCCGATCCATGAGCTGGCGTACACTGGTAGCAGGCTTCCTAGTCAAAGACTTCCTTAAGCCATGCTCGGCAGGCAAGCCGACCTTAAAAGTCTCGATGGCTATATCGTCAAAGTCACCATCTATCTCATTAAACATCTCCCAGTATCTGTCCGAATACGTTTTCAGGGTCTCCCATTCTCTCATGAACAGGGACAACAAGGAATTTAAGGGCCGAGGAACCCTACTGCACGTAATAAAGTGAGATCCAAACGCCTGAGTGAGTTCCTTAAAGGAATCAATGGAACTTGCTCTTAAGCCATCAAACCACCTCATGACCATGGGCCCTAAACTAAAGGGGAACACTTTACACAACAAGGCCTCATTCTTGGAGTGCACAAGTGGCTCACATGTTTCACAGGGTTTGTTCAACCATTATACATGGTGAACGTTGGCTGAGTGAACTGCCGAGGAAGTCTCTCTTCCTCAATTCTGCGCGTGAAAGGAGATTTGGAAATTTGGTTGAGCGCTCTGCTCATCGCATCATTTCCCAAGCCTTTGGAAGATAAGCTCCTTTTTCTACGTTCATGGTGATAGTCCTTATCATACGAGAAGGACTCACTAGGAGGTATCCTTGACCTGGGTCTATAACTAACATCCTCTTCACCGTCAGAAGAGAAGTCAGAGTTAGAGGGAATTCGCCTTCGCCGTTCGTGGCGTAGCTTTCTCTTCAAATGATCAATCTCCAGTTGCAGGGCTCTGGTATCCTCCTCATGAGAAAGGTGGCTCCCATTTTGGGACTGACTCTTGCTAGTATAAGTGGTATGCATACTAACCTCCCGGTCCCTTCTTTGCTCAAGGTTAACAAAATGATCTTCAAGTTGGGACCCCATAGATTCTGCCTGTAAGGATGCAGTTTAGATCCTAAGCCCAAATGATAAAAGGATTTAAGCCCAAAGAGCTCAGTACAATGAATTTGTAGAGAGTGGGTTGGAAAACTAGATTCTAATGAGTTGGGTCACAATTACAATGGATCCAGTAGACAATAAAGCAAAAATAGACTGGATTTATCAAATGAAAATCGTCCTCGACACAGTCTGAGGAGATCAGTTCTTGTATGTATTACTTGAAGTTGGTTACAAATACAGTTTTGATTGCTACAATGTTTCTTTCTTAATTCTCCGATCCCCCTTTTCTTAAGACCTACCTTCTATTTTATACTATATCTCTCCTCTCATCTCTACCCTCCACATGGACATTAGATTGCTTGTGTTGATCCTTGTCCCATCAGCTCCTTTCTGAAGTCTTTGGGGGTAGTTATAAGGCTGAAAAGTATTGTTCAGATATCACTTCCTTATTAATGCGGCCAGAGAGTTAGCTACAGAGCATTTAATGCGGTGGTAGCAGCTTTCCTCTAGATATTTCTCAGCTCTCATTTGTCCTATACGTTCACAGTGTATATCCTTATCAACAGAACTTCTTGGAACGTCACTCTGGATAACTGAACACACTTTCTAACCCCTCATTCATTTAGCTGAGGAGATACCCTCCTCGGCCTACCTCTCCCAACCTTTCCAGTTATAGCTAGATCGTGAAGTTCAAAATCCCATGTCTTCCTTACTGTTGGCCTATCCTTGAACCACTGAGCCTCTCCTTGAACCACTGAGCCTCCTCGGACAAGGCCAAGGCCCAACATATACTTTTAGGCCCATTGTCCGTACATATATATATATCATAAATCTATATGCCTTCTTTCTTCTGGGATTTTTTATTTTTATTTTTATTAAAAAAATCATATGCCATTTTTGTAACAATGATTTGTTGATTTTGTGATTCTAACTTTTTATTTTGGTAGAAGATTTTATGATTTTATCTCTTTCTATGAAATGAGGTGTTCTGACCAATGCCATCTTCTAGACAAACGACACTACGTTTGACTTCAAATATACTTGTTAGCCAACTAAACGACGTGCCGTAAAAAAAAAAAGAGCATTCTGTCCTCGCTTTTGGGCCGGCATATATTAAAATCCAAGTTCTACTGAACAAATAAATTTAAAACTAAGCCCATGCAATGCTAGACCCAATATACCTATGACTAGGGGTGGTAAAATTGGACACGACTCATGCATTCGACATAATACGACACAAAATTAGTAGGTTATGAGTTGAGGCCTAATGGCTTTGTATCATATTCGAGTTGACACAACTGGCCCATTTAATAAATGGGTTGGGTCAGTGTCTATTACATGGAACTCGTTTAACCTGTCTGATCTGTTTAATTAAATGACATTTTATTAATATAACCTTCAAACCCTAGGCATATAAACTTATTAGTTATTGTGGTTTATTTTCTTTGATATATTATGATTGGTTATTTGTGATATTGAAATATGCTTTAGTTTTGAATGATTATTTGTGATGCAGTTACTTGTTAGTTCTAATTTTATATTAAAAATATTATTTGTTTGGTTTTTCATAATTCATATCAATTTGGTTAAACCTAAAATTAGTTTTTTTTTTTTTTTTGATAAAATCTAATAAATAGGTTGACACGACTGACCCATTTAATTAATGGGTCATGTTAGAGTTGAGGAATCTTGACTTGTTTAATAAACATGTCTGGTTAGGGTTGATCTATATAGTCGAATACTCATAAGTTGACATGACATGAGTCCAACATACGAATACAAATTGCCACACCTATGACTATGAGTTTTGGAACAAAAGGAGAGAAGAGAAGATAAGTGATATTTTCCTTTGTTTGGTTAGAAGGAAGAGTAGTTCTAGGACTACAAAATACAAATATTTCATGATTTTTTTGTCACAATTCTGACGCGACAGAGTATGAATGGTTAACCATCAATTACACATGAATCTACTATTTTTCTTCACTAATCACACTCAACCACCTCAAAGTTGTGATAAGAAATTATGAAAAATTTTGTGGTCCTAAACTTTTTCTAGAAGGAAAGAAGGGAGAGAAAAGAAATGCAGAAAGAAAATTTATTTCTTTAGGATCCACAAATTTTTTTATCTTTTAAATTTCCCTCCTAAATAATTCATAAAATTACTCTTATACCCTTGAAAAGTTTTGAATTTTTTGTCAAATTACTTTTATATCTTCATAATTAGTTGTTAATTTATAATTGACATTTGTCAATGATAAAGTAGTAAAATAATCTTTTATTACTATTATTTTTATTCATGATCTCTCCTTTACTTTCTCTGCCCTATTATATCCAAATACACAAAAATAAATTTTTTTTTTCTTTTCTCTTTCTTTTTCCTTTCTCTCCTTTATTCTTTTCTCTTCTCTTCCTTCCCTTTATTCCAACCAAACAAAGCTAGACTAGAGGATTTAATGCTAAATATTAAGTTAGGTTTTTTTTTTTTTTTTTTTTTTTTAAGAGGGTTTTATTATCAGATCAATATATCAATCAGTATTTGGTGTAGGTGAGAATTAAACTCCAGATCTCTTATTCAAATGTTAGAGACTTTACCAGTTAAGTTAATTGAAACCCACGATATTAAGTTAGTTGAATGATAGGTATTAGTAAAATTGGCTTGGTGACTGCAATATATAATTTAGATTTTGACGTTACATGTGATAGATCTCTTACTCTTTTTAAGTGTTTTTTTTTTTTTTTTTTTTTTTGAGGGAGGTCTTTTTAAGTTAGTTGAATGATGTATTTTTAAGATGGACTTATATATTGTTATTGTATTTATATAAGCCACTGCACTAGTTAGAGCAGAGGATGAGAGAAATAGAATCCTAGAAACCTTCAAATCCCTTTATTCTGATCAAAGTCGGTAGGCACTGCGCTCTACTTAAATCAGACTGAGGTATTATCAAAAACCCTAACCCTACTCGCTCTAATTTTTTTTTTCTTCGCTTACATGCTTATGTTATGTGATTCTTCTTGGTTACCATAAGCACTCAATAATTTTGGCAGTTAGTGCTTTCACTTTGTTTTTTTTTTTTTTTTTTTGATTTGAAGCCAGTGCTTTCAAAAGTATTAATTAATTTTTCTTGTTTGTTTTTATTTTCAATCAAAAAACAAATTAATAATAGAAAAATATTCGATGAATTTGATACAGATTCTTTTGTAAAGAATTTTGCATGGATTATATTATTTATGGAAGTTTTTATAATGCCTTCAGTTTATTGTTTGACTTTTTGAAAATTAAACTTTGATTTGCCGCAAGTGCTTTTTGTAGGCTAACTAGAACTATGTAGTGTGCATAGCTCGTATGTTAATGATTATTATTTTTTTTTGGATAAGCTTTATTTCTTTATTATGAAAATACTCATCCTTTGTTGATAAATAATCTAAAAATAAACAAATTTTATTTGATTAATAAATTACTTTTGTTAAACTTAGTAGAAGGATCGCACAACACACTGTACAACTTTTGTGGCTTGGACACCAAGTAAAACAGGGGTTGAATAAGAAGAGTGCCTCTCCTACAATTCAAGTTTAACAAGAAGATCATGGCGGAGCTCCCTCGTGAAATTATGGACAACATCTTTTCAAGATTGCCTGTAAAGTTACTTTTGCGATTTAGGTGTGTCTCTAAGCTTTGGTGCAATATCATTGACGACCCATGTCTTGCAAACATGCATAGAACACAAGCTGGTGATGAAGAACCACTAGTCATACTTCTATTAGGCTTTCATGACAGAATTGAAATGTCGAGTTTGTATGAATTGGAAGATAATCGTGGGGTTTTGAGGCCCATCACAAGCAACAAGCAGCCATTGCTGAATTTAGAGTCCAAGGAAACCGAAAATGGAATAGAACAATACTATCTACAGAGTTTTTGTAAGGGCTTGCTCTGCATTTCAAGCCTTTCTAAAGTGATTCTCTCTAATCCCCTAAGAAAAGAAAGTCTTATTCTGCCACCAGTGACATTGGAATATAAGTCTATGCCGAATTTTGAAAGCTATGGATTGGGTTTTGATACTTCAACTAATATGTACAAGGCTGTTCATGTGTTCTACAAAGAAATAGATTTCGACACCATGAGGTACAAATTAGGAACTCAAGTATACAGTTTGGGTTCAACATCATGGAGAGAGATTTCTAGCATTCCTTCTTATCCTATATGGAAACCTATTTATGTTAATGAAGCCATACATTGGATTACTGACACTAGATTTGAAATTGACAATTTGAAGGGCAAGATAGTTTCTTTTGACATTGGCAAGGAAGAGTTTCAATTGACTCCTCATCCAGCTGACATTCATATTGACTCTTTTCATCCATGCTACTTAATTAATCTTAGAGGAGATTTGGCAATTGTTGCATCTCAGTCAAATTCAGCCAGTGTTGTGATATGGGTATTGAAGAATTGGAACACCAAACAATGGGAGAAAGAATTTTCACTATATATTGCAGTCCCCTCTATGTACCTCGGTAATAGCTACATATCTTCTGTATGTCCCTCCGAAAGTGGTCTAATTTTTAAGGATGGAGGTACTAGTACTGTTGCCCATTATAATTTAGGGAGTGATGAGGTGGAGTGGTATAAAATTTGTAAACTTACAGGCTCTAAACGAATGGATCTTCTACAAGTCTTTAGCTTCAAGGGAAGCTTGATTTCACTCAAGAGTTATGGCAAATTGATGTGAAAGATGTTGGTCTTCGGCATTAGTTTTATTTGAACATAGCTAGCCTAGTTTTGTTATTTATCATCTTTCAGGATATATTAACAATTTTGCTTCATAACTCATAGATTATTAGAAATTTAGGGAAATTGATTTGTTTGTAGTTCTAGTGATGA
Source organism: Quercus tomentella (assembly GCA_028535165.1). Classification (NCBI taxonomy): domain Eukaryota; kingdom Viridiplantae; phylum Streptophyta; class Magnoliopsida; order Fagales; family Fagaceae; genus Quercus; species Quercus tomentella. Next base: position 16,399,691 of record JAPQVY010000012.1, read on the forward strand.
ACTTCTTCCATTCTGTTCTTCTTCAGAGTTTGCCATAAATGTCTTGAGTAATTCATATATGTTAGCAGTAAGGATCTTGAATTCTAGAACAACTGGTCATTAATTATATATAAATTCAATTGAATTCTTTTTATATAGATTATTAGAAATATATACAATAATTTAATACTAACTCCGTAGCTCGAACTTCCTTATGATATATTTTAATTGAAAATCTTAGTACTCTGGTGCTGTATTTAAGACGTTAATCTTAAATGATTTCTTATCCACCGCACTTTTAGAAGAGTTGGAACTTCCTTAAACACAAATTGTTTGGTGACCTTGGGGCAAGGATTATGGGCACGTAAATGGTAATATGGGAAAATTATTGTGTACTCCTAGAATACCATAAGTGCGTACTCTCTATTCTCACATAAATAATAAGTCTCACTAATTAAATTTATGATAAGACCCACTATTCATGTGAAATGGAGGACTACACATTTATGATACTCTGAGAATACCTAATAATTTTCCGATAATATATTTAACTCTTATTAAAGAAAGGATCATGCTAACGAGTGCCCTTAGGGCACTCATTAATAATCCATTTCAGGAAAGTTTTGATACCACTTTTATGGGAAATGAAAAAAGTTGTCAAAATATTAATTACTTTTTTTTTTCATTTCCCATAAAAACTTTCTTTAAATGAATTATTAACCAGTGCCCTAAGAGTACTCGTTAGCATTTCCTTAAAAATTAATGCTAATGTCATATTTTGATGCACATTTTTCTATTATTTTCCTATACTTTTATGTCCAATGTAATAAAATGTGATAGACTATGATTAGTTTTCTGTCGTTATCACGTAAATTTACAATATTTTTTTATCGATTACAATTATGGTAAAATGTGTAGTTATAATATTATTGAAAAAATAATAATTTCTTATCATTTTCGCTTGTATTGAATGACTTCTTAATTCTTATCCGTTCATAAATTAAAAAAAAAAAAAAAAAAAAAAAAAGACTTCTTATCCGATCCAACTGTGCACTAATCCTATCGTGTCAGAACAAATTATGATGACAGGATCTCACAAACAGCTTGGGGTTGCTTGATGCTTAGTAAGTAGACACTGGTGGCCTGTCAATCTGCCATCACTTGCTCTCTAAAGCCTGCAAAAGAGTACCACAGAGGTGATCTTAGAGTTACCTCGACATAGGAAAAGTTTGGGGATATAAAAATTTTTACAACTTTTTGGAATAATTGTGACGTAAAAGAGTAAAATTGATGAAAAAAATGGCGTGACGATAATTTGTCATATCTAAATTATGAAAAAAAAAATTGTGAATTAATTTGTGTTATTAAAACAGCTCCCTCGATTCAAGTCCCCCTTCTTAAACAGATTTGATGTGTCCATTAGACCTCCCACGTGTCAACAATCAGCAAACATGTCACCTTTTCCTCACCTATCTTTTCCTTCCACTTAATTTATAGTTTTTAGACCTCTCAGACCTTCAAGTTTTAACCTCATAGAATATTTTCTGTCTTTGTGAACATGGATAACAAAGCAAACCCAGTTGAAGCCCTGGAAAATAATCAAAATATGGGCTCAGAAAAGAGAAATTCACTAAAAAAGCCCATGAGAAGAAGGTCATCACGTACAAGAAGAGCATCATCATCACAAGATTGTGCCATCAACATGGCTAAAGCTAGAAGAGAGATTGCACATGCCTTGCATATCCACAGATCCTCATCAACTTCATCATCATCATCGTGTGTTACAAATGCACAGCCTATATTATTAGGTAACACCTACAATAACTATGATTTTATAAGGCCTAGTTTTGGTGTTTCACAATATTGTTATTCATTGGAGTCTATGACCATGACCATGCCTATTCCTGAACCCATTTGGTCCACAACTGCACCATCAATATTGGCTGCACCACCAAAACCAGGCATGGAAGCTGTAGAGTTTGAATGGGGAGAGAACAACCAGGCTTCTCATACTTGGTGGCTGGGGTTTTTGAAGACATTAGATAGCAAATATAATGAGGAAACAAAGTACACTTTGGGGGCATTGTTTAGCCAGTGTCAGCAGGAAGGTCCAAAACTTGGGGAGCCACCTTTTATTGATGCAAGTGATCAAAGTACTTCTCCAGATGAATGGTTGATATTTCCAGCAACAGAAGATCAGGGCGAGATTGTAAATCCCCCCAAAAAATGATGGGTTTATTGCTGTAATTGGACTTTTGTAGCACTCTGTTTTAGTTCCTATATTATATGTAATGCTTAAATATGTTCTAGGCTTTCAACTTTTTTTTCCCTACCCCAAATATATCTCTTTATCTGCTCTTTATCAATCTTTTATATGCTGGTTCTTTATCAACTTAAGGATGATATTTATGTCTATGGACTTGAAAATAGGCTGGTTAGATCCTAGAATGGTACTATGGTAGAGAATGGTTGTAGTAAAGAATGTGGAGTAGTCTTCTGTTGCTAACAAGTGTGTTTAATAAAAGTTACCGCTGGGTGGTCTAGGACATGTTTGCTTGTGTCTCTTAAACAATAGTTTTCATTGGGTAAACAATATAATACGTATTTTTACAACATTTTTTACTTATATATTGTGGGGTCTGAAATTTGGCATCCCGGCCCACTTTGTGTTGAGGGCCCAAAGCCCAGGCCGAGGAGCCCTACTGCCGAGGACGCATGATGAAAGCCTCTCAATGGCCCACGAATATGGCCGAGGACGATCTCGCGCTCAATGTCTCACAAAGCGCCTGAAGAAAAGGACAAACTCCGTACAAGAGTAGTACAAACGGGAAAGCTGCCAACACCATAATGTGGAGCCCAGCGCCTGACAAGCCCATACCCCATACCATGCTATCCAGCTTTTCCCAACCACTGGCGTAAGGATTGATAAGACAAATAACTACCCCCAAATGAGGAGAGACTGACACGTAGATGAAGAAGGGGAAGTGAATATTAGTATAAAAGGGAAAAGGGGAGGCTCGGAAGAAGGGGGGGAAGAATGGTGGGAATGTAATGCTCCTCGGACTAATTCCGAGGAGCCAAATCTCTCAAACCATATCGATGTAAGGCTCATACTGCCCAAACCTGCCTTCGTATTAGCTCTCGTGAAACCAGGACCAAACCGTTGCCCAGCGTTCAAGGCCATGCCTTTCCAAACCCACTCTCTACAAATCGTATTGTTCGGGCCTTTTACACACGAGCCCAACGTCATCCTTGGGTCGTTAAAAATCGTGTCCCTACAATTGGCGCCGTCTGTGGGAAAGGCTTGTGTGTTGGCACAGGTGATGGCGGAGTCAAGCCTCTGTCAAACAAGGATCTGCGAAAGCTCCTCCGTCTCCAGCAACACGCTGTTGTCCCGACATAAACTTCTGCTAGGGGCTACGCCTTGCAGTGCCAATGGCGCGGGCAACTCTAGGGGCTCCCGGCCTCAAGCCAACACTCCCCGCCCTGGTCTAGGGGCTGACCTTAGAAAAATTACAAGTTTTGGACAGAACCAAGGCCTTGTATGGTCCACGGACTCAAGCCTATGGGGAAACCAAGTACACAAAAGAAAAATTACAAGTTTTGGACAGAACCAAGGCCTTGTATGGTCCTCGGACTCAAGCCTATGGGGAAACCAAGTACACAAGAAAAATTACAAGTTTTGGACAGAACCAAGGCCTTGTATGGTCCTCGGACTCAAGCCTATGGGGAAACCAAGTACACAAAAGAAAAATTACAAGTTTTGGACAGAACCAAGGCCTTGTATGGTCCTCAGACTCAAGCCTATGGGGAAACCAAGTACACAAAAGAAAAATTACAAGTTTTGGACAGAACCAAGGCCTTGTATGGTCCTCGGACTCAAGCCTATGGGGAAACCAAGTACACAAAAGAAAAATTACAAGTTTTGGACAGAACCAAGGCCTTGTATGGTCCTCGGACTCAAGCCTATGGGGAAACCAAGTACACACAAGAAAAATTACAAGTTTTGGACAGAACCAAGGCCTTGTATGGTCCTCGGACTCAAGCCTATGGGGAAACCAAGTACACAAAAGAAAAATTACAAGTTTTGGACAGAACCAAGGCCTTGTATGGTCCTCGGACTCAAGCCTATGGGGAAACCAAGTACACAAGAAAAATTACAAGTTTTGGACAGAACCAAGGCCTTGTATGGTCCTCGGACTCAAGCCTATGGGGAAACCAAGTACACAAGAAAAATTACAAGTTTTGGACAGAACCAAGGCCTTGTATGGTCCTTGGACTCAAGCCTATGAGGAAACCAAGTACACAAAAGAAAAATTACAAGTTTTGGACAGAACCAAGGCCTTGTATGGTCCTCGGACTCAAGCCTATGGGGAAACCAAGTACACAAAAGAAAAATTACAAGTTTTGGACAGAACCAAGGCCTTGTACGGTCCTCGGACTCAAGCCTATGGGAAACCAGGTACACAAAAGAAAAATTACAAGTTTTGGACAGAACCAAGGCCTTGTATGGTCCTCGGACTCAAGCCTATGGGGAAGCCAGGTACACACAAGAAAAATTACAAGTTTTGGACAGAACCAAGGCCTTGTATGGTCCTCGGACTCAAGCCTATGGGGAAGCCAAGTACACACAAGAAAAATTACAAGTTTTGGACAGAACCAAGGCCTTATATGGTCCTCGGACTCAAGCCTATGGGGAAACCAACTACCTAGAAGAGCCAACAGGGGGTTTGGGCATGACCTGGACGTTACCTGGACCTTAGAATCTATCCGAGGAGAATTCCCCGTTGATAATCGGGCTAACCCCTAAACTACATGGATTCCCCGATCTATCCTCAGATCCTCAACACCTAGAGGATTGATGCAGTATAAGACAATGTGTTGCCAAAAACACAGTCGAAGTTCCTCACTGCTCGGCTAGCCTCACGGACGAATTATTTAGAGTTTATCGTTCTCGGACGATCGCCTTGCATGCATTACGAAGCACTCGGCCATTATCCCGGTTAGTTTTATGAGTTTTAATTCAATGGAAATTATCATTATTATGCTTGTTAATGTCGGTAAACTAGAATTAGTAGGTTTCTGTTTCAAGGTTTCCTACTCTAAGTATCATCAAAGGAAAGCACACGTAGCATCTCATGCACAAAATAATTGTTACAGAAAGGAAAAATACTTAAAAGGAAATAAATTCATCTTTTATTACGACAACGAAACAGTACAGCGTACATTGAGAGAGCATAAATAAGCTCATACTGAAACTAACTACATAAATGAGAAGAAAAGATACAAGGGAGCGAAGGAAAAGCCGAAGAAAAGGTGCAGACGAGAGACATGCTGCCGTTCCAAAATTTTGTCTAAGGAGACCATTCCTCAATACTTTTACATGCCTATAACTCAGGCAGCAAAAGAGCCCAACTTCGGGCTAGCACCGTTGAAGAAAAGGTACAGGGAGCCGGAGGTTGATGAGCCTCCACGTAACCACGCCTGCGATAGAGCAGACGGCGCTGATGGCGGAAAACCTTACTTCTGACACACCAAGAATTCGATGCGACCAGTACCTGCTTCGGATTTTGACTGAAAGAGGGAGAAATACCATCTCCCCCTTATCAAGGCGGAAGGTTACCCTAAATCTGTGCCTCCCCTGCCCAGACCACACCACCTTAAGTCTTGGAAGGGTCCGGTGCCTCTGGGGCAAGTGAAGTTCCTCCACCTCCACCCAAGCCTCAAACATATTGCACTAAGGGAAGACGACACTGGACAGGGAAACTGGCTATGGATAAAGGATTATGATTTTGAAGGGAGCAGAAGAGTTTATATGCCAGAAGAATAACCACCTACCCTGCCTATATAAAGGGTAAGGTGGTGTCATTTAATTTGAGCAAATTCCCAAAAAACGCCGCGGACAAGACAGCTTTGGCACAATTTCCAACACTATCCACCACCACAAGATTTAAAGGTCCTCGTGAAGGCGCGCCTCGAATATCGAAACATCAAAGGACACTGCGCGGGTGAAGAATAAAGTAATGCCTCTTAATTCGGCACATCTCCCACGCGAATGGAAGAACACAAGCAGTAGTAAGGTACGGAATTTGAGTAAGTCACGAGGTGGGCTCAGCATCACCAAAACCCTCCTTCCCAACTAAAAGTCGGGAAGCAGGATTTTGAGGGGCTATTGTGGGGCCTGAAATTTGGCATCCCGGCCCACTTGGTGTTGAGGGCCCAAAGCCCAGGCCGAGGAGCCCTACTGTCGAGGACGCATGATGAAAGCCTCTCAATGGCCCACGAATATGGCCGAGGACGATCTCGCGCTCAATGTCTCACAAAGCGCCTGAAGAAAAGGACAAACTCAGTACAAGAGCAGTACAAACGGGAAAGCTGCCAACACCATAATGTGGAGCCCAGCGCCTGACAAGCCCATACCCCATACCATGCTATCCAGCTTTTCTCAACCACTAACGTATGGATTGATAAGACAAATAACTACCCCCAAATGAGGAGAGACTGACACGTAGATGAAGAAGGGGAAGTGAATATTAGTATAAAAGGGAAAAGGGGAGGCCCGGAAGAAGGGGGGGAAGAATGGTGGGAATGTAATGCTCCTCGGACTAATTCCGAGGAGCCAAATCTCTCAAACCATATCGATGTAAGGCTCATACTGCCCAAACCTGCCTTCGTATTAGCTCTCGTGAAACCAGGACCAAACCGTTGCCCAGCGTTTAAGGCCATGCCTTTCCAAACCCACTCTCTACAAATCGTATTGTTCGAGCCCTTTACACACGAGCCCAACGTCATCCTTGGGTCGTTAAAAATCGTGTCCCTACATATATATTTTTACAATACTTAAACAACATTACTAAAACAATATTACCAAACGGGTTTTTAGTGTTCATGGGTTCACTCCTAAGGATTTGGGAGGTGAAGGTCCTAGGTTTGAATCCCACAATGACAAGCTCTTGGAAAATTACTCTATGCTCTCGACTCTTGCTCACTAGAGTTCTTGATAGGGTTGGGTGCACAATTATGACCCAGTAGGTAGAGTGTCACTATGATCACACCAAGGTGAAGAACGCTAATTCAAGTTGCGCCCCTCTACCCATTTTTAGTTCATAAACAAAAATAAAAGGTGTGTTTAATAAAAGTTTTAACTCTTTGTTTTGTTTTGTTTTTTTTAAGATTGAAGGTAAATTGTACCTAAATATCAATAAAAATTCATACAATTGCCTTAAATTCAAGCAGACAAACTACAAACCAATAAATTTTTTGGGGGAAAATGTGTGTTAAAAATTAAAAATTATAATTGACCATTCAAGTTGCTGTCAACTATTTTTTCTTTTAGTTTTTTTAACTTATTTTTTTGTGTATTGTTTTTAAATTTTTTTTTCAATTACTTTAATCCACTTCTAACAAACGAGCTGTTGTGCAAATAATTTTTCAAAAGGACACTTTTAATAACTTCCAACGTTTACGTATAACTCCCATTGAAAAATAGATATCAGGGTTTTTTTTAATAATTTTTTTAAGGCAATTCAGGGCAAATACGAACTAAGCAAAATTGGGCTTGGGTATCATGCCACTTCAATTAAGCCTAACATGGATGAACTAATATAGACTCATCGAGAACAGGATATGGTACATTTACACTTTGAAAGCCTGCCAGCCTCGGCTCAAAAGCCTCAAATGAGTCAATCATGCTGGCCCAAATAACAGTCGAACGCCCCCATCAGGTTGGCCCCTAAATTGTTCTATGATGGATTATGGGCCTTGTTGAAGCTATTTTATTTTATTTTACAAGGGGAGATTCAAAAAAAAAAAAAAAAAAAAAAGAGTCCTCGCTTAATGAGTTGAACTCTTTTTTTCTTTTTCTTTTTTTTTTTTTGAGAAACTTTTTCTTTTTCTTTTTGGCTAAATGCTTAATGAGTTGAACTTGAAAACTTTCTTTGATTTAATAGGATAAAGTAATGCAACAGCCAACAGACAACAATTTTTATCAATATTTTTATTACCACAGTCAGCATGTAGGTTTTCATTAGTTTTTTTTAGGGACTATCACGAACAGTATTTTATTATTTATCATTCATTATTGATCACAACCTTGACAATTGTCGAATATTTTGTGAAAATTATTATGACTTTAGACTTATTGAATAGAATAATAGCATATTTCCATCCTAGTTTTATGAAACTTATACATAATATACTTATGAAGAAATAAAAGAAAAAAGAAAAATAGGCAACGGGCTTGATTCATTTTCAACTGAAAGAGCGTGTTTAAGAAACCTAATCATTTAACCTGTTACATGAACCCTGATAGTAATACTAGACACTTATTCGAGTTAATTGAGTTAAATGTTAGTATGCGATATAATGGAATTTTTATTTTTTATTTTTTAATTATTTAATTGAGAGTATTTACAGACCTAATTAAGTATATAGACCTAAAATAAGGATCATCCTCTTGGACTATAATACCTTAACAGCTTAACAGTCTAAAACCTCAAGGAAGATAACCTATATGGCTATATGTCAAAGTCTTCATTCTTCAATATAATAAAATTCTGGCTTAGTTTGGGGTAGTCTGATCATGACAGTATGAAATTAGCTGGCCGAATATGAGCTTTTGGGTCAAAGGTCTATTTGCTGTATTTAGCATTTGGTAGGTCTATTCATTGACTATGAATGAAAGCGAACATTACACGCTTGGAGGCATGCATATATATAAATAATTATGTGATCTTATACTAATATAAGTTATAATATGTTTCTCAAAAAAAAAAAAAGGTTATAATATAAGTTTTTCCTTTTATATTTGGTGTGCTAGTCACTGCTAGTTGCAATTAGGTTTTATTGGGGTGGTCCTATAAGTTATAACATTCGTGTATTGTACTAGGGGCATTTATTGGGTTTGGTCCGTTTGGGCCTTTCTTTTGCTAAAATGTACAATTGTTATTGAAAAGGATAGGAGAAAAAACTAGGGTAAATTATAGGGATTTTTTTTGTGTGCCTAAAATGGTGAAGTTCAATTTTGGTCTTACAAATTTAAAAAATTTGTAATTTGGTTCCTAAAAATTTGAAAAAGAGAACAATTTATACAGGTTCATTTTGATTTTGGTCGCTTAAATATGAGCTTGGTTCGATCTTGACCCCTTAAATAAATAATTAATTCAATTTGGTTTCTAAAAAATGAGGGGTCTCACCATTTCGTTAATAAACTAAATAGAAAGATAGCTGGAGATATCAAATTATACCATATTTGAAATGCAAAGACTAAATATAGATTTTTTAAGTTTTAGAGACCAAAATCAACTTACACCAGAATTCTAGAACAAAAACTATAAAAAAGTAAATCAAATTATTATCCGTGTACTAAAATTAAACTTTTTCTTCAATTTGACTTTGGATACTTGGATTGTGATGTGCACGAGAAAAATCACACGAACTTCTCATAATTAAGGGCAGTGGTTACAATTACATGCCTAAAATTCCACCCAAAATGAAGGGAATCCAAAATCAGACCCATGATGGAGGCCATTATGCCTCTCATTATTATGGACACAATAAAGCAATCAGCTAAATTCAGTTTAAAAACACCATACTACTATAGTGCTGGGCCTATATATTGTTATTTACTGACTTAGGTATCGGGAGCTCTTACATTGGAACTTATCCTATTGGTTTCTTCGATTCATTTTTTTTTTTTTTTGGCAAGTGATTAGGTTCGGATTGACTGTGACATTCTCTCTCTCTCTCTCTCATATGCATATTTCACCTTTGCATTGTCATCACCAACCAACATGCAGTCGAATGCACGAATCAGAAGGAAATGAGCTCGTGGGTGTATTTATCATCACGAATGGCTTTGAATCATGCAAGTCTTCACGTCTCATCAAAAAAAAAAAATGCAAGTCTTCACGTGCAATGTGAGTGTGACTTAGCAACCAAATAGATTGGCACCCAATACCTAACACACTCATTGGATTACCTTCATGCATGATTGATGATCCAATCCCATTGCTCTAAGATCCTTTCATTTCATTGAATGAGACTGAACCAAACTCATCTTTGACTCCAATTTGAATCTCTCTTCTTCCAGTCGATCCTTGGAAGAACTCTCATTATTCACCTCAAGTTTAGGTCTGACAGAAATTTGAAGCTGACTCTTAGTCTCTAACAAACAACACACGAATTGAGTATTGCAGTGGGCCAGTGTATAGATTTGAGTAATGCTGGTGTAGGACGAGTTTTTTGTAGTGTCTACTCCTTGATCGTTTCAATTTTATTTGACAAAATGGAGAACAATAGCACTCAAGGCAAAACTTTTTTTTTTTTTTTTTTTAATTTGAGAAACAAACACACACAAGGAAAAGGGAAAGATGTTTTAACACAAAAGTACACCACAACTCCACTCAAAAGACATGGTAACTCAAGGCAAAACCTGGTTCAATTAATAAATTAACAAGACCAAACTTATCTTTTTCTAATTTCAGTTTTCAGTGAGTCAAAATAGAAAAGTCAAGTTTACATGGATATCTCACATAAAAAAAAAAAAAAAAAAAAGTTGATGTGGAATTTCTTAATGTAGAAGTTTGGTCAAATTATGTTCAGCATTTTTTTATTTTTAAATTCTGTCTCGGTTATTCTAAATGTGCCAACGTTATGCCTATTTATTTTTCTTTAATACATTTTAGCTTTGTTTAATTGGTAGGAAGAAAAAGTGAAGAACAGAAAATATATAGATGACATAAAAGTTGAATGAAGGAAAATAAGGTAGAAGGGTTAAAAAAAAAATTGAGAGAAAATATATATATCCTTTCTTTGTTTGGTAGGAAGGCAAAAAATAAAGAAAGAAATAATAGTTTTGTTTTATTTACTATTATATTCCTATTATTTGAAGGGGAAAAAAACTATTTTTAGGGGAAAAATATAATTGTGCCCTCTATTTTTATTTTTCTTCCACTTTTCATTTTGATTTTGGAGATTGCATTTTGTGGGTTTGGATAAAAATGCTACTCATCTCCACTTTCCATTTATACCAAATGGATGAAACTTTCAGTCTCTGCCATATTTTCCTTCTCCCATTTTTATGCTTTCTAAAATTACCACAACCATATAAACTTTTTAAGTGGGAGAGAAAGGGAATTTAAATCCTACACGTATTCATTGGAAATAACATAAAATACCCTAGTTTGTCTAGTTTCATTCCTCTAATTTAAATAAATTTAGCACAAGTCTTGAATACAAAATTGTGATCTATATGCATTTTGAAAGCCACTAGACATCCCAAGCAATAACAAGTCAATGGAAGCATGAGAAGACTCTTATCTCAATTATATGTATGGATTTAGTGGATGAAAATGGGGCTGAGAAGAGAAGAGCGATCGAGTAAGATAAATGCCATAAATGCATATCTCCTTTAAGGGATCTTCCACACATTAATTCTACCAGGCAGGAAAACTAAAAAATCCAGCAATGATTCGAAGAAGACATGCATGGAAGTGATCAGTTCCCATCCATATGAGCTTTCAATTCATTGTACACTCAATAATTTTGTTGGTGTGGGCTAGGAGAATGTCCAAATTCCATGTACACGAGTGTTTCTAGGCTGGATCCAACTATTACTATTAAATGCATGGCTATGTACTATGGAATATCATTTATAAAATTATAAATATATAATTGGAAAAAAATAGCAAAAATTAAGAAGAAAATGTTATGGTTAGCCTTAATTAAACTATATTCTATTGATTTGCAGGCTCCACTCCAAATATGGGCAATTCGCATGATTTGATTGGGACCATTTGCAATATTTCATGTTGGTTACCTTCACATCATTATGATTGTACTACAATACATTTCTTTAGGTAAGTGATATATAAGGGTAAAAAAATGATATATAAAGGAAGCCTTAATCTATATATATATATAAAACCGAAGCCTCTGAAGCTCTCACAATTTTCCACGTCATCTCTATTTTCTTTTTATTTTTATTTTAGATTCTTTTTATTTTAGGTTTGATATCTTATATATTTATTATTTCTCTTCAATGTGTAATTATCTTATCAAGTGTTACAATAGTTCACAATTTTCCACGTCATCACTATTTTCTTTTTATTTTTATTTTAGATTCTTTTTATTTTAGGTTTGATATCTTATATATTTATTATTTCTTTTCAATGTGTAATTGTCTTATCAAGTGTTACAATAGTTTAGTTTAAATAAAATTCTATTAGATATATGGTTCAAGAGCTTGAAAATTCTAATTCAACTAAAATTCTATAACAAAAATTTCAACAAATATAAACCTTTGCCAAGGTCAAAACTCTTCATACTCACTAAAATTTTCACAAAGAAAACACACATAGCAAATTAAAGCCATGGTAGGAAGCATGAAGGTTCAGAAGAAACAGAGAATTGAAAGAGATGATGACAAAGACGAAGACGACATAATGGAAGGTTCATACTCTTATGATTTCCATTGTTTTTGTTTTTTATTCTACACTTTTTCACTATAACGTATTATAAAAATCAGTGCTCAAAAACTGTTTTCCTCATAATTTATATATAGATAAGCAAAACTAACTTTTAATTATTTTAAGTTTAATATGAATTTACACAACCAAACGTTAACCATTGTTTTCAAGCCACTCCAAAAATTGAGCTGTTCAGGCGGTTTTGTAGGCTTGGTTTTTAATTTTTTTTTTAAATATAATCCTCAACCACAACAACTAAATCATGATCTAATATATTTTTTGTGGTCGGTTATAGATCTTTTAAGATATTCGTTAGGATTGATCACACAAACACACACACACACACACACATATATATATATATATATATATATATTCGTTATTATCATTTTATTTAAATAAAATTATTTTTGTTTAGTCAAAACTTAATAAGGAGTGAAACTCTATCTCTTTAACAAGTCCAACTTAAACTCAAACTCATCATTATCATTTTTTTAAAACAAAATTTTTTTTTTTTGATCAAAACTTAACAATGAGTAAAACTTTATCTTTCTAATAAGTCCAACTTAAATTCAAACTCAAACGTTGATAATCTATATAAAAACAAAGATTCTAATAAGACTCAAAAACAAAAATTCAACTTTCTTCTTTGATTAATGAATTTTATGTCAAATTTGTTTATATTGTTATTATTAATAAAATTTCAATTCAACATATGTGGATATTTGTTTATATTGTTATTAATGAATTTTATCTTTGATGTCGAATTTTTTATTTGCTTTCATATGTGCCTGTGATTTTCTTTCTATCTTATTCTTTTGTTATATTTAGAATTAATTTTCTTTCATATGTTGATATTAATTCTTCACCTTAAATGCTTTTTATTTAGGTTCATGTGATTTTTTGTTTTCTTATTAAAAGCTATGATTTTTGGTTGATTAATTATTTGTTTGGATTAATTTCAATTAATTATTTATATGGATTCAACATAAAGATAATGGAATTAGGTATTATAATTTTGAATTGTCTATATTGTTATTACTACGAGAAAGTTATATTGCTACTCAAATTTGAAACTTGGTGTATCTTCCTCATATCATGGCATTTGTTTATATATTTGTAGTTTATATTAGTTTTAAATGTGTGTGTATATATAACTATTGGAAGTTTTGCTTTATTAATTTAAGAATTGTAAATTACTTTGTAAGTTTCAGTAACTATGCACTTGCAACTCAATAACGTTCAATGTTAGACAACACTTTTAAATTATGGAAAAGTATAGAAGGTAAGAGCCTGTTTGGCCAACAAAAAATGGTCACTCAATTTCCGTCACTCAATTTTCAGCACTCATCACTCATCACTCATCACTCATAACTCATCACTCATCACTCAATTTTTCACATTCGTTTGCCTTCATCACTCAGTTTCCATCACTCACTATTTTTCACACTATTTGAAGGGCCCACGCCTGTCACAGTGCAGCTTTTTTTTTTTTTTTTTTTTTTTTTCCACCAGCAGCTTCTTCTTTTTTTTTTTTTTTTACTCCTGGGTTGGCTGTTCGGTCTGGGTGTTTTTTTTTTTTTTTTTCACTAAGTTTGGTGAGTCTAGGTACTAAAGAAAAAAGAAAAAAAAAAAGAAGAATAGAACAGAACAAACGAACCAGTAAAACAGCCAACGCCAACCCAGAAAAAAAAAAAAAGAAAAAAAAAGAAAAAGAAAAAGAAAGTCAAAAGGTGGTCAAAAGTTGCGGCTGTGAGTCCCTCATGTGTGTTTATTTACAGAAATGCCATTGAGTTATGAGTTATGGAAACTGAAAACAGCCTTTTGTTGTTTTCAGTTTCCATAACTCATAACTCAAAAATCAGAGAATTGAGTGATGGAAACAGAGTTATCGTTTGGCCAAACAACCTTTTTGCTATGGGTCCCACCATTTTTGAGTTATGAGTTATGGAAACTGAGAATTGAGTTACGGAAACAGTTAAACCAAACAGGCTCTAAATATTTCTTCATTTTTTTCAGAGTCAATAGAAGGTAAATGTTAGACGTGGTAAATACTTTTAGATTCTTTTTATTTTAGGTTTTATATCTTATATATTTATTATTTCTCCTCAACCTGTAATTATCTTATCAGTGTTACAATAGTTTAGTTTAAATAAAACTCTACTAGATATATAATATAAAATCATTATCTATATATATATATATATATAAAACCATACGGATCCTGTGTAAAGTCACGTTGCTCAGGCTTTTACAGCATCTGGATATTGTTGAAATTAAGCGCATCATGTTGCTAATGATGACTTGACTTGTGAACATCATCAGTTTTTTCTTTATCAGATGCTACGTGCATTGAAATATATACATACAGGTAATTTTCTTAATATCTTATCTTTCTTTCTTTCCTTTTTTTTTTTTTTTTTTTTTTTTTTTGGTGCTTTTCTTTAGTTTTAGTCTTTGTTTAGCTCCCGTGAAATTTGTGATACAAAGTATATAGCATCATAGGTAATACTTAGCCTCTTATTCAAATTTGAGAGTCTTCAATGTCAACTTTGATTATTTTTATTATCAAATTGAGATTTTAATTGGTTTATCAAGCATGGGTTAGTTGAGAAATCCGATCCTCATATGCAATTGACAGATGATTAATAAGAGAGACAATAACTTATTATAAATAGAGGTTGAGGAGTTTAACAAGGTTTTGGGCCTGTGGAAAGCATGGCTTAATGAGTAGCAACATAAGAGAAGTCGATGGAGGGCAGAAGACTGGAGAGTTTTTGGACTCTTTTTTTTTTTTTTTGGGTGAGAATTTTGTAGTGTATTATTTAACATTTGTTAATTATCCCATGCATCGCACGGGTTAGCGACTAGTTTAGTTAATAAGAAAAGCCGCCAAAATTTTTATTTTATTTTTTATTACATTTTAAGTTGTATATTAGCTCTCTTTCTCTCAATGACTTTTTTTTTTTTTTTTTTTTTTTTTTTCAGATAGATAATAGGAGAGGGATGGGGTTCGAACCATTGGTATGAAATTATGAATGCCATAAATGAATGAATGATGTCAGTATCACCGGACTATTATTTTTTTTGAGAAGGCATTGAACTATTACTTGAATCTCAATAACTCTATATTTAAAAGAAAAAGAAAACCACAAATAAATAATGGTTTTTTCCCCCCACTAATCAAGAAGTCAAGAATATGTATGGTCAAAGTAATGACTCCATTATAACGTTTACTTTCTTATGCTACGTAAATAAATAATGAATTTGTCATGTAATTTCCTAATGTCCCAAAAACATGTTTAGACCTCAGAGCAGTTTAATTACCTCTTTTTCTCGATTATATTCTAAGTGCAAAACAATTTGATAGAATGCAAAAGTTTAATTATTATTTGCAAACTAGCATATAACCCATGCATACACACGAAAATGTTGAACAATATTGATAAAGAAGAACAAAAAATGGAACAATTTTATGAGTATTCATTTGAATTTTTAAAAATTTGAATTTTTATTATTATTCAAGGGAAAAAAATGTAGATTACTGTTTTGAATGTTGTATAAGGAATTTGATAGCATGAAAAACTATGGTTGATAACAATCTCTTAATTATTTTTTTTTTTTTTGAAGTAATGAAATTGTTTGTTTATCAATTGGGATTTGAAACAAAAACAAAATTGAAATCCACGTTTAAAAGTACCTCATTCCTGGTAATGCTAAAGTTTTGTATTATGTTTATGTATGCAGTGATGATAAAGTGGTCTTAAACTCTTACATATGAATTACTTATAGTCATATATTAATGATAATGTTTCTACAATTTGTTGGATCTATTAATTGTAAAAGAAAAAAAAGTTATAGTGTCGCATCTATTAAACGTAAAAAAAAAAAAATGTTATGGTGGAATTATATTGAATCACATAAGCATCTATCAATTGTAATAGCAAAAATGTTATGGTGGAATTATACTAGATAACATGATGTTAAATCACAAATTTGCAAATTATCTTACCACTCATTCTCAATCTCTTGTACACAATTGCAATGTTTGAATATTCCCCTTTATTGAAGAAAATAATATGAATTAAGAGTTTTCTGTCTAATTCTATCTGACATGTGATCTTTACATGCTTGTTTAGAATGTTATGGATATTTTTTCAAGCCTTTTTTATTGGTTCCCTCAATTTTAGCATGTAGTAGACTGTAGATACTTAAGCACCAAAATTAAGATTTTTTTTAAAAAAAAAAAATTTATGAAACATGGTAAAAAATTAGACTACAATTGAAATTCAATGGATTTTCTCTAGAAAAGAATAGATTTGATGTTCTAATAAAAATTTATAGTTTATAGCATGTATCTAGAAATAAAAACCACTTGCTTTTGCAAAATCTAAACATCCATAAACTTAAATACGCTGATATATACAACAAATAGCATTACAAAACAAAATCATTGGTTTTTTTATTAAAAAAAAAAACATTAACAAACCAAAACTAAACTTAGCTAATATAACTATTATATGGCTCGATTGAGGTGAATAATCACCGTCTTTCTTACTTTTCAAAAACCAGAAGAGAACAAATATTACATAGATGGGTTGCTTTTTATCTACTCCAACTTTTATTACATCCACGCACCAAAGTGTTAGACCACAAAAACTGTCATGGATACAGTAGATAAAACTAATACAGATATAGTTTTAAGCCAAAATAAGATTACCCATAAAGAATTCTCTTAATTTTTTCAACTTCTCATTTATCAACATCCCAACCAAAGGGTATAATGAATATATATATACACACACACACACAATCAAACTGAAATGAAAGAAAACAAACAGATAATTATAGAATAATTTTCTAACTCACCTAATAAAGTTAGAAATGAAACGACTTAGAACAGTCATAAAAAATCATAGACATGGACAAAAAAAAAAAAAAAAAAACACAAAAATAATTATATAAAGTTAAATACTTGTCTTTAGAAAAAGAATACACGGATACACAATTAATTTAATCAAAATACCCAAAACAAAACTAAAAAAAGTAACAACCCAAAAACCTTAATCAAAACCAAATCCATTGAAGTGATACACCATTACTTTCAAATCTCCTCCAAAACTAAATGAATGCCACAATAGCAAAAACAATCAAAATCTGAAATTTTTTTATCATAGTTGATGGATTCGCTATGGTCGGAGAAGAATAAGAAGATGCAATTGGCCTCTTTCAATTCAAAGATGTTCCACCTATAGATGCCAACCTGTAGGCCCAAATCAATGAGACGTTAATCAAACAATCAAACTTAGAAAAAATTTATGTTCATGACTTTGATTGGATGACTAGTTGAATGCAATAAAAATATTGCATAATAAAATATCTTGATTTAAGAACAACTACCAATTGTGTGAAGAAATTGATCATGGTAAATTTTGATGGCTAGCTAATCCCCAAAGTGCATTCATCTCTAGGGACATTTGAGTTTTCTTCAATAGAGGAGTAAATTTGGGTTGAATCTACCATTGCATTCAGTTGTTTATAAAAGCAAAGCCAAGAATTAATGGGGGGTTTTAGGAGTTGAGAAGATGACCAAGTGCAGACTACCTAAACATCAAGGTCATTGAGTCATAAACGTTGTATTGAGATTCAAAATATTGTATTGATATTGTAGGAGAGTAAATGTTATCTTATTTTGTTCACCATCCTTATCTACTCTTCCAAGACAAATCCATAAGTAATTTATTCATAATGGACACTTGGAAGGATAATTATGGTATGATCTCCACATAAATCTAAACACATGGTGCAAATTTGGAACTCTAATTTAGAATTCTAATTTGAGTTTCTCCAACTTCACCTATTATTATATATATAGATATATAGATATATAGATTAGTACAATGAAGATCGAGCAAGGTCTAAAACTTTGTCCGCCAAAGAACGTGGTGGCTTTCTGGCTTCAAAATGTCAAAATCCACTATCTTAATAACTCCTGAGTAACATAACACGAAATCACAAATTGTACATACACAAAACCATTTTCTCTCTTTCCTAGCTAGTATTGGTTCTTTGTATCATCCCTATCAATTGATAAAGAAAAGAAGTAAAAAAAACCAAGAACCAGAATTGTCAAGTATAATGTCATCCTTTATGATAATTCATGTATGTGATTCGAATTTCACCTCCTCCTCCCCCACTATTTATATAAGTATGAAAATAAAATTGTCAAATAATGGATTTTGGATACAAGTATAAGTGTATAACCACCTTCCATTAAACAATTGAGATAAGGCACATAATAAGATAGGAATTTTGATAGGTATGTTTCAAGAAATTAGTTTAATAAAAAAAAGTTTCATTCATTTACTAGTAAATTAAATAAAATGTACTGTTTATGAAAATGAAAGCATTACAAGTTTTGTCTGCTTACCATTAATATCGATGGCTTTGTTAATGTTTCTTTCTAATCATGAAAAAATATTAGGTACCAGTATAGTAATGTGGTATTTCCTTCTCTCATATGAAATTCATGAATAATGGATCCTACTATTAATTTTATTGAGGAGCTTACTGTTATGTGAAATGAGGAAATATCACTTCGCCATATTCCCAGAACACTTAATAATTAATCTCTAATAATCAATTTTATTTTTATGAAGAATATAAAAAAATATTTGGTATGTGGTATTTCTTTTTCTCACTTCCACATGAACCATAAATCCCATCATAAATATAATTAGTGGACAAAAGCCAAATCTAATAAACAGCAGAATGATGTCAACGGTAAGTCTATGCAAAAATTAGTAATAAGATCAATTAACAAATGGTAAGTGTCTCCTCAAAAAAAAAAAAAAAAATGGTAAGTGGGTTTTAGTTATCTTAACTGATAAAATCGTTTATTATATGTTGAATAAGTAATTTGGAGTTCAAACCCTACTTACATAAAAAATCAATTAATGTCTTAACTTGGTAAAGCTCAATTATCATGAAGTCGAACAAGATATCTAGTTATTGTACATGCATGGTTGAATCTAGAAGTGAAATCTAAGATTCAACATGTAATTTTGACACTGATATTTACTTATTTAATAGTCTTAAAAAGAAGTTGGAGCAAGAGTGCAAGACACAATATATGCGGATCTCGATGATACACAACCCACTGAAAGAGATTTGGATGTGGTGGCCACCTCCATTGGTTGCTTTCGGAAATGACAAGACGATTTAGACGGTAAACTTTAAAACAGGCCCAACATCTTTTGAGCCGCCGCCATTCTATTTCGAAAATAACCAGAATTCTTCCTCAATTGTTCCGGTTAATTGTTAATTAATCAAATCCTATATTCCCTTCAAGTGAAAAAGAAATTTTGGAGTTTTAAGATAAAGATAGACAAGAATGTTGATCTATTCCTTGATTCTCCAAATAAAATTAAGTAAATTTTGGAGTAGTAATAGGCTACTAGGTTACTTGCACTGTTTCACTCGATGTGTTTTCGTCTTGATCTTAGTGTTTGTTCTTGATGCTTATAGTTGTTTTACTATCCGTTTAATTTTTCTTTTTTGAAAGTTTTTTTTTTTTTTTAATTTTTATTTTATGGAAACGATTTTTTTAAATATTTTTTTATTCGATGTAAATTTTGAAATTTATCCGTTGAATTGCATGTTTTTTATATTCTTAACACGTATTTCAAATTTCATTCAAATTGGATATTATTTACTATTCGATCAATAAACTTATTTTTTACGCATAATTTTATACCACACAAACTTAAAATTTAAATATTTGATTGATGATATATAACTATTGATATTTTATTTTTTTGAAAATTTCCAAGCATGGAGGATATAATAGGACAAATTTTAGTATATTTTGAAAATTTAACCGTTGAATTGTATATTCTTTACGCTCTTAATATACATGTCAAATTTTATGTCAATTGGATATTATTTACTATATGATCTATAAGCTTATATTTTATGCATAATTTTAAACTACAAAACTTTAAATTTAAATAATTTATTGATGACATAACTATTAATTTTTTATCTTCTAGAAATTTTGCAAGCATTAGAATATAAGAAGAAAATATAATCTAATGGTGGATTTATTAAAATTCACATCTAATAAAAAGATATTAAGTAAGGTTATAGTCTTGGGCTACTACTAAATTTATGGCTACTACTAATATTATAGCTAAATTTTGTCCAATATAATAAAGACATACAATCCAACAATTAGACTTTTAAATTTTACATCTAATAAAAAGATATAGAAGAAGTTTGAAAGATTTTTCTCCGAACTAGCTAGTTTGGAAAGAAACATTTTCCTTGTTTTACTAACCTTAATGGTCTTTTAGGGCATCAACTATTAATTTCAAAATGTTGAGTAAAAAGCAAGTTATTCTAGAAACAAACATTTTAGTATTATTCATACCATCCATCCATTTATTTATTTATATATATATATATATATATATATATATATATATATATTAATGAATTGTCAAAATTTGAAAATCTCTATAATGGAGAAATCCTACAAACTCTAGGATCTCAATCCAGGGATCATTTGATAAAAATTAAGAGAAAAATAACTATATATTATGATTGCAATTAGTTAGAAAAGGAACTCATGTTTTAATTTATATTTGCTTTGGGTCTTATATTCTATTAAATACATTTCTTTTAGTAATGATATCATCATTTTGTGGAATTCATTTGCATTAAAATTCTAATTGGATTTACATGGAACATTTTTATGTGTCTAAATAGGTCTTTCGTATAAATTATATTTAGTGTTTGTTATTTTTTAGGTAATAAAGAGGCACTGAGGATATATATTATAATGATTTATGACATTATAAGATGGATCTAAATATATACAAATGAAACTTTAGGATTCAAAAGAAAAATGTCTTAAAAATAAGGATTCAAGAGAAAAATGGAAACTTTAAGATTTGATTCATAATTAAGATCAAAGTTTCACCACCACTTTCACTACCACCACAACCACCATCTATTTGTCTTTTTAACACACACACACATATATATATATATATATATATATATATATATATATATATATATATATATATATGGGATTCATTATGTAATTAAGCCATATAAGTTTATATAAGCATTACAATGTTCACTATTCCAATTTGTTGAGCTTTGGGGAGCAATCAGACTCCTTAACTAATTGTTTATGAGATTATTCTCTTCTTTTTCTCGTTTAGGAGTTTGAGAGGAGGAGAAGGAATGAAAAATTAAACTCAATTTTCAACCCCTCCAAATTTGGTAGAAATGGGATGGAATGAACTATGTCTATACTATTATTTAAGGGGCTTTCCCTATTTGGGATCCTCATTTTTTTGGTTCAAAAATATCCTTACATCTATTTGTTTAAGTAGAGACAAAACTAAAGGACAATCCGGTAAAAATACAATTCTAACTCTCACTAAAACATTGATTAAAAAATAGGGTTACTCTCCTTTTCTTTTCTTTTTTTTTTTTGAAAATTCTCCTATTAATTTTCAAATTGCTTTATCCACTTATAAATTAGATCCTCAAAATAAAAATTAGGCAAAAATGCAAAACTGACCCTCTAATTTTCACATTTTTTCATTTAAGTCCTTTAACTTTCAGTTTTGTCAATTTAGTCCTTTTTTGATTTTTATCAATGTAGGACTCCGTTACAACTTAGTTAGTACTACTGTTAGAACCACTAAAACAACGCCATTTTGCATGTGTTTTTTTTTTTTTTTTTTTTTTTAATTCGGAATTAAAAGAAAATAAGAAAAATCTGGAAAAAAAAAAAAAAAATCATCATTCCCCTTCCCCTAAATCAAAACAAAATAAAGGACCCAAATCCCTAACCCGTGTAACTTTGAGAGAGAGAGAGTGAGCCGGTTTGAGAGAGAGAGAGACTGAGTTCACCAGTTGATCTCATCACCATCCCTCGCCGTACCTCGTTGTGTAAACCACCGCCACCATCCTCGTTGCTCTGCCTTGACTAAATCGGTGATGGAGTTCTGAATCGCCATGTAAACCACCACCACCCACCAACACAAAATTTTATTTTGCTACAAAATACTAAATAGGACCACTAAAATCAAATTAAAAAAAGCCTCATCGCATGTGCGAAGCGCGTGTGATGAGGTTAGTTTTAATAAACTTTTATTTGAAGTCGAATAGTATCATTGGTTTTTTTTTGTGTGTGTGTGTGGGGGGGGCATATATCTCTATTCTTATTAAGAAAATAACATAATAATAATGTTGTTACATTTATTTAAAACAAAAAACAAAAAAAGCATTTTCAATCATCTCCCAAACAAATTATCCCTCTCTTAAGAGAGGGATAATTTTTTTTTTGTCATTATTTTTTATTTTATCTATTGCATTGCATTATATTCCTTTAGAAATTCCCAAACATAATTCAAAGATGAAACTAAGTTTTCGTACACAAATGGTTCCACCCTCCATTGAAGCCTCCTCACTGGTATTTCCACCAATGTTAGAATTATGTTTAAACCAATGGGGGGCCGGCCATTTAATATCCCATTGAAACCTCCTCCACCAGGATTTCCTTCTTTCTTTGTGCAAATGGTCATATGAGCACCATATTTAGAATATACGCATCAATATAAATGTAAGAATTCAAAGATTATTTCTGTAAACCTTTATATAAAGTTATAAACACACCATATTAAAAAATTCGCTTTGTTTTTCTCCTTGTTTCTAGATTTTCCCACCTAACCTAATAGACTACTGCACTCGGAAAAGAACAAAATACAAGTTCTAAAAGTCAATTTAAAGCATAAAATACCACAAAAAAACAAAGAAGAATAATGCTATGATGGCAATTTTGGCAAAGTGAGTTTTAGTTCTAGTGCTAAAAAAGAACAAGAAAAAACTCCTTGCATGGTGGTCATTCTATGAAAATGTAGACAATAGAGAGTAGATCATGACATCTTGTATTGTATATAACTATATATCCACTATACCAAAATACCATTACAAAACCACAACGTTTTTCCCTAGAAAAGCATTGGGCTTAATTAGTATATTTCTTATTGGGTTATTAAAGAATTTTAAAGATTATTTTAGCATTAGGTAAGTGTAACCCATGTCTTTGGACCAAATGGTATCTAAAAAATAAGAGTCTTCGGAGCAAATCAAAACCATGCGATTTTCCGTGTCATTGAAATTAACAATCAATCCCCACCACTATTGTCATCTTCAAACAATAATTGGCACTATACAGAATACAGTATACCCTTTTATCTTCTTCACTCCTATAAATTGGCTGAGCTAGCCATACACCATGCACTGAAAAATCAATCCAATTCTAACAAAATCTTAGTAACCCACCTCACTCTTTCTTTCACTTCCCAAAAACATGGCACCCCCCAATTCCAACGATATTGAATCTCCAATAATATTGTTGGAGTCCATTCCAGATGCAAAGGCAAAGCCGGAAGTGCAAAACAAAGCAATTGTGGAAGCACTTTACAAGGCATTGGCAAATGGTCAAGTTGAGACTGTGACTAAGCTCCTAGCTTGTGACCTCGAATGGTGGTTCCATGGACCTCCAAAACGCCACTACATGATGCGTGTGCTCACTGGGGAATCAACCTACAAAGAGTTCACTTTTGAGCCTAAGAGTATCACTGTTATTGGTGATGATAGTGTGATTGTTGAGGGTTGGGAAGGAGCACATTATTGGGTTCACTTGTGGACTTTAAAAGATGGTCTAATTACAAAATTTAGAGAGTATTTTAACACATGGCTCACAGTGCAGGAACTGAGGCCATGGGAAGTTAGGCAAAAGAGTGCCACACTGTGGCAGAGCCAGCCTCGGGACCTTTATGAACGGTCTTTGCCGGCCCTTATGATTGCTATGTAGAGAGCTGGTTATTGTGGTTGTAAGTTGTAAGCTGAATAGTATCTAGTGTTAGTTGAGCGGTAATAGAATCTTTTGTAGTGTCTCGTGTTTGTGTTCGAACCCATTTCTCCCTCTCCTACTATCTATCTAGCTATCTCAAAAAGAAAAAAAAAATTGTAAGCTTGGTTTAATGGCTTGAACCATGATGAAAACTAGATACATATGTATGTTGACACCTGGGAAAATGGAAATTACGGTCTATCAATCACACTGTAAATTATAGTAACTGTTATTTTTGTTAGCTGCTTTAGTTTGTTTGTTTTTGTTGGTTTTTAAAAGCCTCATTTTCTATAAATTTTTTTTTCCCTGAATTCTCACTTTTTTTTTTTATAAATACAATTATATTTTAATCAACTTTCACCAAATTAGTAACGTGCTCATCATCCAAGTTTCATCAACAACAATAAAGAACTGAATTGAAAGTGGCTTAAAACGAATGTGAATAGAACAATATGAGGAATTGTTTATGATAAAAAATTTTCTCGAAGAAAGTTTTTCAATTATAAGGATTGTATTGGAATGATACGGTGCAGGTTCCATTTACTAAGTCGGAGAAATCAATGCCAATCGGCATTCGGCCAAACTTCATTTTCTACCGTTAAAATACAAGTTTGTCATTGCACCAAACATGAGGTTTTAGAACCATGTATATCTCATGTCATTTTCTGTCCAGTTTTGCTACACCTATGCAAGGTTATGGTGGGGTTCTGACCAAACTCCAGCTATGGTTATCAGAAACTAATGAAAAAAGAGAAGGTGCTAGACTTTGTCAGGAAAAAAAGAAAAAAAAAAAAACCCTTGTCTTGAATATCTCCAATCACGTATGTGAAAATTTGTGATAATATGAGGAAGAAAAGAGAAGAGAGATGAACTTTCTGTCCTCCATGCATGCATGGGATAAGAGTTTTAAATAGTTCTACTTTCTTATCTAATCTAATTGACTTGATATTACATTACAATGGATTTTATATATGTAATGGAATTACGCACAAAAATTAAATTTCAATTTTATATTGATGTATTAATCCCACAATTTTCTCTAGTAATAAATCTCTTGATTTATTGAGCAATCTAATAATTTTCTATAACAATTAATTTCATGATTTAGTCTTCAATGACATGGAAAATAAATATTTTCCTACAATATTATACATGAGAGGTCCTCTTTATTTATTTATTGATACAAGATAAAATTTATATTCTAGCCTAATCTAAGTGTATATGTGTATGAAGCTCCCTCTTGGAGACTTGAACCCCGATCCTTACTCCTCACACCTCACAAGCATTTATACTTATAGAGTGACCACTGCACCAAGGGAGAGTGGTGGGTAGAGATACTCTTTATTTTTATTTTTGGGTTATGATGGTGTTTGTAGGCAACCATGAATGCAGTTCAGTTCCAAAACATGATATGCAATGAACTTAGATGAAAGGGTTGAAATGAGAATGAAGATATATATGGATCTTATAAAAATATATGAGATCCAACCACATTGAGAAACTTTGAAATACAGAACTCCATAAAAAAAAATAATGGTCTAAGGTGTTGTTAATCTCCAATCTAATAGAGGATCCATTTTTAAATAATCAATTACATGCTTGTTAACAAAAGTAATATGTGATTATCAAATCAAGGACATATCCTTTAAAAGTTTGAATCAAAGCTGCTTTATATTCCATTTCTCCTCATGAGTGTCTGCGGTCCAGCACTTTTCTAAAGCAATTTTTTTTTCAAACTAGAGTTTTACTTTTTTTTTTTTTTTTTTTTTTTTTTTTTTTAATTTAAAATTTCGAAGGTACAACTTTTTAAAACAATTATCATTTTCGAAAAGCTGAAGTATTAAAATGTACCAAACGGGCACACTAGTATGATAATAAAACGTACATGAGTATTGCCACCACTAAGATGCTCTCTGCCTTACATTTTCATGCAGGAATGGTGTTTTCGTGTTCTTACTAAACCTGTACCTTTGATGCTATGTCAAACACCAGATTAGATAGTAGCAGTATAAGCTTTCTCAGTGATAGGACTACAACTGTATGGTCCATAATTGGATAGAGCATCTTTAAGGAAGACTAAAACATTCAAAGACTCAAGACCAATCATGTGAAAGTAACTCTGGAAAAATAGCTGATGATATCTCATTGTTCCTAGATCCAAGAAATGAAATTCTTGTGAAGGCAAAGGCACAGTAATGCTGGAATTTGTTGAACCACCTGAGAATCCAACTTTCCACACTCTAAAATCTATCATTCTAATCCTTTTACCATGTCAATAATATAGTTAAATCTACTCATAGTTAAACTTATCCTCTCTAAATGCATCTTAGATCATAAAGAGACTCTAATCCCTTTTATTGTAGTATGCAAGCCTAGCAGACATTCGCTGAAGATTGAAGATGGTACTTAGGCCGATTAGTGTATAACAAGGATACGTCAAATTACACATGCTAGAAGCTATGAAAGTACAAATATGAACAACAAAAAGGAGTTTATAAAAAATTGACATGGTATTACATGGATTCCCCAGCACCATAAGCACTATGGCACTTGAGCGTCTACTGAATGCCTCAATGGAATTTCATCTCTCTGCATAGATGATAGATCAGGTGGCTTCATAAAATTCTCTAGACCTTCTTCAGAAAACTCCTCGACCAGGAGGAGCTTTCCATTGGGACTATTATGATAGTTTGAAAGTCTGCTTGGACCTGGGGAGTTTTCAGTCCTGAGCTTAGACAACCTAGGGTTGTTTGAATGTAAAGAAGTTGAACTGTATCTGGATTGAACTGCTCCACCTTCACGTGGTAAAGGGGAAAGTGCCGGCTGGCCATTCTTGTCCTTCTGTTTTCTGCAAAATTTATCTTCCACAATATCGTAGAAATCAGCTGTACGAACCTCCTGAGCAAGGGAGCACCAACAACAGAAAAGCCACTGTGTGCAATCTGCAACTGCAGGTTTTCCACAAAAAAAGTTATTTGCAGGTAAGTTGAATCTCTTCCTCATTTGGATCCTCCAGAATCCACCATAGAGTAAACCGAACACACAAAGCACGACACCAGTCAATGCTAGACATTCCCTCATGGTCTCATCATCAATATTGACGGCAGCCAAATTGAAGATCCAAAATGGAGCCATGCAAAAGAGGAGAAAAGTTGCAATATGAACATACATATTCCCAAACCCAAGTCTTTCCATATTCCACCCAAAAACACAAAAACAACAGAAAAGAGAGAGATAAGATATAGAAATATCATCCCAAATATCAAATAGGCCCCCGCTCCATTTGGGTGCATACTCAATAAACCTCTGCTCAGTTCTCGATGCAAATGAAAATCTTTTTTCTAACGACTTCATTGTTAGTTGGCTGGACCAACTAGTGCCATTAGTAAGAGGTTGAACCTGCGCTTCTTCATCAACTTCAGAGTCATACTCCTTTCCAAGGGGGCTTAAAATGGAATACACACCTGCTATTGCTGGGGCAGCAATTGCAACAGACAGACAGATACCGACACCCACAGCAGGTCGATTGGATCTTTTGTATCCCAAGTTAAGGCTGCATAAGGCATACTGAGCAAAGCAATTAACATGGAGTAACACAACTACCACCATCATATGGGCCCATTCATTTGGCTTGTAAGTGCCATTCTTGCAGTATATTTTTCTGAGTGCAGAGATGTCCTTAGGCTTCCATCTGCACAGAAGCACAAGGTGGTGGAACCGCCTTGGGTGTTGATACAGACACATGAGAGTAAAAAGAGCATTGAGAATTTGATTATTGACCTCAAACCAGGTGTCTCTCTGTGACTTCTGTGGCAGGGCACCATTTAACATACCTGTCATAATGAGAAATAGGATCGCTCCTGAAACAGCAACACAGCTTATCCATAAAAAAAGAACCATGTTTAAAGGGTTCTTGATCCATTCTTTACCGATTGCCATTAGGGACTCCCAATTAATTTTCTTAGCTAGAATCCCACTGAAACGTTTTTGGAAACCTTGACTACTGGAAGAAGGTACAGATCGTGGGGTTTCGTCATTTTCCTCTGCAATATGCTGAACTTT
Organism: Quercus tomentella; assembly: GCA_028535165.1. Taxonomy (NCBI): domain Eukaryota; kingdom Viridiplantae; phylum Streptophyta; class Magnoliopsida; order Fagales; family Fagaceae; genus Quercus; species Quercus tomentella. The sequence goes on from JAPQVY010000012.1 coordinate 16,428,140, forward strand.
AGCTGATGGGGAAGCTAAATTACTACTTGACTTGATTTTCAGTAAGCTTAGTTTACTGGGAGTAATTGATAACCTGCCCTTATTCCCTCTTCTAGGATTTTCATCACTTAGCAGTCCCTTTCGGGATGTTGAAATTTGAAGAGCACCATTTTCATTGGCCGTATAAGCATACGGGGTCGAACTTGAGGCCAAGTCTTCTTGAACTTCCATTAAGTCTCCCCCATTACGTCTCCCCCATTACTAGTTGGAATCATTTTACAGATAAATTTGACTTTTATGGATCTCTTGGATTCCAAAAGTTTTAAATCAAAAAGTCCCAGTGGAGATTCCAAAAGTTCTAAATCAAAAAGCCCACAAACCACTGGGACTCTACACTGATGCCAATCCTAAATGATCCCAGAATGCTAAATCCCACTGCTCCGATTTAGAAAACAGACAATGATATGTCAGATTGTCACCTTTTACCTAGAGTTGAAATATTAAGATGTAACCAGCTCATCATAAAAAGATTGAAACTACTATTCTGATAAACAAAGGAAGCTGATGAAAGATTTTAAGGAAAAAAACAAATGCATTTATTGAATCCATGTTAAAACTTTCAATTCTAACTCCAAGAAGAACATGATTGAAAAAGCATGCAAGTCATATAGCTGCCTTGCAACAATGATGTTATTATTTTTCTATTAGAAGTCAAGAATTAATCAAGGTAGTAACAAAAAGACGTGGGTTCCACCCAACACATAAACATACAACAGCAATAACCAGGCCTTAGTCTAACATTTGGGGGTTTGCTTAACAGACTAATTAGGGTCGGCTACATGTGCTCTTTTTTGCCATTCTATTCTACCCGATACTCTTTGTTACTTCCTTAATTGACATGTCCTTTTTTACTACTATTAATGTTAGTTTTACTCTTCCTCTCCTTTTTTGTTCCTCAAACTTGAATTAATTCACTCTCTCTTTGGTGCATTAATTGCTCTCCTCTAAACATGACCAAACCATCTCAAGCGACACACCCACATCCTTTCATCAATAGGAACTAACCCTATCTTTAAACAAATTTCCTCATTTCGAATTTTATCTTTCCTTGTATAACTGTATTTCCCTTATTTATGTTAACATTCTTTAACCAAATTGCTCTCTGATATTGTTGTTTCGTGCATTAATCTATGTTCAATTACTCTCTCCCAAAGTTTCATAGTGTGACTTATAAGTTTATTTCCACAGCAATTTGTATAGTTTTGAATATCTCCCTCCTTTTTGTAAATAGGTGTTAAGTGCACTTCTACTTTACTCACTAAGCACACTAAACTTTTTAAAAATATTTTCAACCAGGCACCAGCACACACCTACATCTCTTGAGCACTTCCAAACTTCAAAGGGGATTTCATCTAGTCCCATGACTTTTCATTTTTATCCTCCTAAATGCGTTCTTTACCTCGGTCAGCCAAATTCTTCGAACATGCCTACAGTTTCTATCCTCAATTGGGTTACTCAGTTCCATCCAATCTCTTCCATTAAACAAACACATAGACATAAGAAGAAAAAACATGTTTAACAGCTCGTGAATAAAAAGGTAACTAATAATTGGTGGTAAAAAAACCCATGAATAAAGCAAGGGATCTAGTTCACAAACAAACAGTTCAAGAATTAGTGATAACCCCATAAAGAAAGAACACAAATTTACACTTGCTTCATCTCTCAATACCATTTCTGGAAGAATCCATCACAAAGCAACATAATTCTATGACAAGAAACATAAATATGCAACCTTTTTTTCTCCCCATATACCCACAGCAACCATTCTTATTAAATAGATAGAAAGTAAAAAGTTCCAATGAAACAAAGACAACAATGAATTAAACCATGAATTACATGCCGTACAAGAAGTCCTTCAAAACCCAGAAGTTGGAACACAAAAAAAAGAAGCATAATCTTAAATTCTGGTCAAAAGTAAACAGTAAAAAAACCCAACCCCAGATCAAAATATAAACATTACAGTGGACCCAGAAAAGAAATCAGATAATGAAAAGTGATAAAAATTAAGGTAATTGTTGAGAAAGTAAAACAACAGTACCTCTGAAGGTTGCTGCTCATCAGAGAAACAGAGATACTGTTCGTCTTCAGCTTCTTCTTCATCATCAACATAAGCAAAGAGCTTAGCCGCGTCTGGCCGGCACAAAGTAACGAGGTGTTGATTTGTTTTGAAATTTTGAAGTATTTTCAACTTTCAGTAATTGCAAAGAAACTGTTATCCCTGTGTTTTGTTCTTCTTTTGAATGGTCAGAATTTGAACTTTTTGGAAGATTCCTGGCCTACCTGTCTGGACCTTTTCTTTTTTTTTGGGTTTCTTTTTCCCTTTTGGGCCCCTTCTTTTCTTGCTTTCGCTTTTCCTTTGGGCTCATTCGTTTCTTGGTTATTTTTTTTACCCGTCCTTTTTTTTGCCTAAATACAAAAACACCCCTTCGGTATGGGTTAATTACAAAAACACCTAGTACTTGGTTTTCAATTCTTTCTATTATTATTTTTTGAAATTTTTAATATCCGTAAAATTGACCTCGATAGCTCACATATACACACAACTAGTGGTCCGAATTAGTTAACGAGTCTTCTTGATGTGGTCAATTGGTCATATGGTATGATGGTCATGTGATTTTTTTGCTCATAAGAGTTTACAAAAGTTAGCCTAAGCGTGCGTTTGGAAAGTGATTTTCATCTGGTTTTTTTGCATTTTTTGTCTACTGTTTGTAGGTATCATATCATCACTGTTTGCGAGTCTCACGTAGGTCCTGTGAAAAGAAGCTTATAAGATGCTAGTGTTTAGCTTTTTTATTTTTTATCAATATTAATATTACTATTTGTGAGTTCAACGTTCAATATATTTTACTTGTTTCAAGGGGCACATCCTCTAGAATCCCTAGTTATACAGCGTACTTTTAGGGAAAAAAAAAAAATCAATTTATTTTATATAGTTTTTAACTTTTATTTATATTATTTTTAGTTAAAAAAAAAAAAGATTTTTTAATGTACGACAGTGGAATCAGAATGATCTATTTCTTTACCTTGTAAGTTTTGTTTTCTTGTTTTTTTGAGAATGATCTTTACCTTGTAAGTTGTAACCTTTTTATTTTATTTTAGCTAATTAGCTATACGTTTTTAATACTTTTATTAGTTGAGAAATGAGAATGTCCAACTGAGGAGGGTAGTCCTGTGATTTCAAGCAATTATTATTGGATAACTAATTGGTCTCAAGACTCAACAGACTTGGACCCACGTTAATTGGTCTCAAGACTCAATTATTATGAGAATGTGTTTGGATCCACGATTTGGACCCACGTTTTGTGTTTACGTTTCAAAAATGCTAGGACTCACACTACAGTAGATAAAAAGAAAAACGCTGAGATGAAAATAGCTAAAACGCAGGAAGAAGAAAATAGCGAAACGCAGTGGGTAGCTTTTTTCTTCAGTGTGCACCGAAACAGCAGAGGATCATCCAAGAAGGTTTGCCGGCATCGGGCTGGGTTCTTTTTAAGGCTGTACAGGCACCGCCCGCCACTGACGAAACCGGCCGGCACCGAACCGCACCGATTTGCTTATATATATACAAAACTTGAGATTTCTACCCACTGCCGATCAACCCATGATTCATCTTCTTGAAACCCAGCAAACCCATCAACTGTGAGAAGATCAAAACAGTGAAACCAAAACCATATGAATCAAACCCATGTGAACAAAAATCAAACCCATGTGAAAAAAAATCAAACCCATCAAACGATCAAACCCATTAAAACAACCCATCCACCACCGAGGGAACCCGATCTTTTCTGGCGTCGGACTGGGTTGCCTTCCTCGGCTCTTCGCCGGTGTCAGATCGATGTAGGTGGGCGTGGACCTCTCTTCTCGAAGACACAGGCGTTCGGGTGGGTGAGGAGTGAATAGAAGAAGAAGAAAAAAAAAAAAAAAAAGTAAAAACGCAACCCTTTCAGCTGAGCTACAGTACCCGTATCAAAAAATATCATCTGCGTTTTTTAACTTATTTGCTACAGTGTTTTCAGTTCAGTTTTCAATTTCAGCAAAAATAAGTTGTATCCAAACGGACCCTAGAGGACGGCCACAGCCCATTGCTTGGAGTCAAGGGAGAGGGGTGTGTTGTTTTAGAGTAAAATAAACAGAAGTTTGCTTTTCTCTATTGTTTTTCTAAATATATAAATGAAGACAGTGGCTGCTTTTAAAAAAACTAGTATGTAACTCATGTAAACATGTAAATGTATTTAAAATTAAACACAATTTTTATTATAAAAATATAAATAATTAGTTAAATTATTTATAAAATAATAGCATGTAACACATGTATACGTATAGATACATTTAAAATTAAACACAATTTTTATCATAAAAATATAAATAATTAGTTTTTTTTTTTTTTAAATAAACGTAATTCATTACATATTAAAATTCTTACCTAAATTTAATACTACTTATGATCATTTTTTTTTCTTCTAATTTTTAATAAGATAGAACGTGTGATGATTTTTGTTGTGCAGTGATTTTTATTGAGTATAGGTGATTTTTTTTTTAAAAAAAATTTATAATTCATTAATATTAGATTCTTAGTATTTTGCATTCATTAACTCACTTGGCACATTAAAAAATTTAAGTAAATAATTATGGTGTGGTCTTATGGGCACAAGGGGGGAAAATGAGGTGTCTATAGGTCCCCACATAAATTTAGACACATGGAGCAAAATTGGATTCTAATTTCAAATTCTAATTAAATTTTCTCCAAGCTTTACTTATTAATATATATTAGCTTGTAACCCCATTCATATGCATGGATATACTAAAAGATATACAATAAGATGCATAATATAATTCCTATATATATATATATAATTTACATACTATTGATAGTCATTTTTTTATTTTATTAACTCTTTAAAAAATTTTGTAAAAATATTATTAGGTATAAAATGTAAATTGTCCATATTTTTTTAATTATTGTGAAGCACTTTTTTTAATTTTTTTTTTTACGATTCATTTATTCTAAACTCTTTGATTTTTATACTTAATAACTCACTTGGATGAATACTTAAGATATGGTCCCACATTTGATTCTATAATTAAAAAATAAAACTCTTTAAGAATAAATAATTTAGAACACATGGTGCAAAATTGGAATTCTAATTTGGAATTCTAATTTGAGTTTCTCTTAGCTTCACCTATTATTATTCTTAGTATTTTGCACTCATTAACTCACTTGGCACAAAAATTAAAAAACTTAAATGGATAATTATGGTGTGGTCCCTACATAAATTTAAACACATGGTGCAAAATTGGATTCTAATTTCAAATTCTAATTGAATTTTCTCCAAGTTTTACCTCTATATATATGTGTGTGTGTGTGTGTGTGTGTTAGGGACATATTTCTGTAATTGGCTAATCCTTTGACAAAACGCACTTTACTTGTAATTGAGTAGGTCTAGGATATGTTTAGTACTTCAAGAAACAAGAGTCTGACCAAGAAACAAGTGAAGGAAGTGTTATTTATTAAAGCTCGATAGAATCATTTCTATTGAGATTTAATGTTGAAGCTCGACAGAAGCTTGATACAAACTATATTTGTCGAGAATTACGAAATCAGGTTTTTCAGATCTGATTACACGCATATTCCTATGTATTTATGTAGGGTTTCTTTTCTCCCAATCCTAGACATATATAAGGATTATTTTAAAGGTTGTAATTAGATGATGCAAGAATAATACATACATTGTGTGACTGAAGGCAGAAATTGCTCTAGTTCATTATTCTTTCTGAAAAAGCTACTACGTCTTTACGCCAAGGGTTTTGTGACCAAGGAGCTTCCTAATTTTCATTGTTGATGAACTGAAGAACTTTGTAGGCAACAATCTTCTTCAAGTTGGTGAGTTAGTCACGTACTAATATCCGTGCATCATTGGTTAGTCACATACTGAGATTCATGCATTGAATGGAGAGATTTTTGCTACAATACAAGTCCAATTGGGTATTGGGGTAAGGGTTCAAATGTAGGTTGGTATTTTGAGATAGACCAAAGGGTTTGGTAAGATTCCTTATACTTCTAACCACTTGTGATTGATAATAGTGAATTCTCGGGAGTGGTGACCTTAAATTCACCCGGTGGGATTTTGCCTCGGTGGTTTTCCCCATTCGTAAACAAATCACGTGTCAAATTTATTTTTCGCTACATTTAGTTATTTGGTGACTTGTTTGTGCTACCATATTATTGCATGTAATTTGACCAATTTATTTAACTTGGGTAATTAATTAATTTGCAAGGGATCAATTCATTTTAACCCAACAAATGGTATCAGAGCGGGCACACTCTGATTAGGTTTTAATCTTTACTGTGTAATCCATTGATCCCTATTTGTGATGGATAGATGACAGTCTCTTATTATACCTCCTTTATTTGATGGCACTAACTATGCATACTGGAAAGTATGCATGAAAGTTTTCTTGCAGTCTTTAGATGAGAAAGTGTGGCAAGCTGTGGAGATTGGCTGGACTATGCCAAAGGAAGCGCCGGCTGATTGGGATGATGCAAAGATCAAAGCAGCAAACTTCAATAGCAGAGCTTTGAACGCCATATTCAGTGCGGTCATGAATGAGGAGTTTAAGAAAATATCCTCGACTGAAACTATAAAGGAAGTATGGACCATTCTCCAAACGACCTATGAAGGAACTAAGGCCGTTAAAGATTCCAAGCTTCAAAGGCTTACTACAAGCTTTGAGGAGATCAAGATGGAGGAGGATGAGTCATTCGATGAGTTCTATGCCAAACTCAAGGACATAGTCAACTCAGCCTTTAAACTTGGGGAAACTATTCCCGAACCCAAGGTTGTGAGAAAGATGCTCAGATCTCTCCCTGAGAGATTTCATGCCAAGATAACATCGATTGAAGAATTGAAGGACATTGAATCCATTCCTTTAACGGAGCTGATTGGTAACTTGCAAACTTATGAATTGGGTTTGACTAGACTTGGGAAAGAAACCAAAAGTAAGAGTATGGCACTGAAGGCCAAAAGTAATGAGACTGATGAGTCTTCAGATGATGAAGAATCCAAGATGAAGCCCTACATCACTAGGCAGTTCAAGAAGTTCATGAAGAATGCCAATGTGAAGGGTTTTGATAAGGATTGTAAGCAATCTAGTTCTTCACAATTCAAAAGTCAAGACAGAGGGAAGAATGATGCTAAGGATGGCGGTCAGTATACTATTCCCTTCGGACCAAAGTACTTCGGATGTCAAGGTTTTGGACACATGAAACAAGAATGTCTAACATATCTCAAGTCGATTGGGAAAAGCAAAGCTCTTGCTGCTACCTTGAGTGATATCGAGCCTGAGACTAAGTTAGATGACAGTGATGATGAGGGAATCTTAAGTGTTTCACTACCATAGTAGATCCTACTGAGGGGATCGTAGAAGCAGTGGATGAAGAAGAGGACTTGGTGGAATCGAAATTTGAGAAAATTGATGATCAAGATGACATCCATACAGCCTATGCTAAGTTGTACAAGGTTTCTGAGAAGCATGGGAAACTACATAGGCTGGCCACTAAGAAGCTAAGCAATGTAGAGCTAGATCGAGAAGAGCTCTTTACCAAGGTTGATGAAGTCAATCAAACCATTGGAGCATTGTAATTTGAGAACAATTTCTTGGCTGAAAGGACTAAGAAGCTTGAGATGGAACTATTTCAAGTTAGAGCTCAATTGGAGAAGACTTCAAGTGCAAAGCTGGATGAGATGCTAAGCTTTCAGAAAGTTGCTTCTAACAAACCGGTTTGGGGTATGATTTCTCTTCTCCTAATATTGCCACCTCTAGTACAACTATGTTTGTCTTACCTGCTGATAATGTTAATTCTAAGGACAATGAATCTAAAACTGAAACAGCTAGTGAGAACATAGATAAAGGCAAATCTATTTTAGGAGCACCCCCTAAGGTTGAAAAGAAAGAGACTAGAAACCCTAGGACTAAGAAGGAAAACAACAAAAAGTCTAAACAAAAGAAGCCGCATTTCTGTCATCACTGTAGAGCTTCAGGGCATACTCGTCCAAATTGCTATAAGTGGTTAGCCACTCAACAAAGTAGTAGTATGCTCTTGTCAAGAAACTAGAATCAGTTTCCATCCTCTCTGGCTCCTCTGGGTGATCTTCTTAAAGCCATCATGTTCCTTTCAAACTTGAACGGTTTCAATTCTTCCCCCTCTCTTTAGGATCAAAGGTTCGCACAAAGAAAAGGTTCTTTCAAGGTGTGGAAGAAAAAATGCTCCAAATGATTATGTCACTTTTTTTCTCTCCCTTTATGTTTATGCATTACTTGTTTGTTTTGCTTTCTAGCTTTTGAGTCAATATATGCTTTGTGTGTTTCTTTATGTTTTTGTTTGGTTGCTTTTCAGTTTTTGCTTTGTTTGTTTTTCATAAAAATAAAATAAAAAAATTGAAAAATCAGAAAAATACAAAAACAGTGTGTGTTTGTGTATATTGGTACTTGTGTACCTTGGATTTTTGGCCCAAACACCCTCTTCTCTCTCAAAACCTCCAACCCACGTGATTTTCGGCCTTTTCTTGTCTCAAATCACTTGGTATGATCTCTCTATCTCTCATTCTTCATGCATTTCAAGCATTTAGATCTAGGTTTTGGGTTTTTGAAAATTTTTTGGGATTTTTCAAAATTGATGAAGTTTTTGTGAAATTTTTGGGATGGATTTTGTGTAACTGATCCTAAATGTTCATGCATTGCATCACATTTGCAATATAACAATGTTTCATGCATTTTAGATGTGTGTTTACTTTGTTACAATGTTGTGTGCTGGTAGGTTTGGATTGGGCTGAGCCCATGATATTTTTAAGTTTGCATGTCACATGTTCATGCATTTTCATGCATACATACCTTCAATTCCTTATATTCTTTTATATTGTTTTGTTGGTGCTTTTTTGATTGTCTCTCTCTATCCCTCTCTCTCTTTCTTGCGTTAGTCTGCTCTATGACACCCAAATGCAAATCCACTCCGTCCCAAAACCCTCTTCATTCTAGGGCACCCACTTCTTCTTCTAACCCTACTCCTTCCCACGTATGGTTCCGTGATGATAAAGCCCGAAAGGACTTTTCAAAGAATTTTTCTCCACGAGGCATTCATTCAGAATGCCAAGTCATCCTATCGGATTTTTCTGATACTGACCTTCCCATTTTCATCTACAGTCGGGGTTGGGGGTCACTGTGTGACAACCCAGTCACTTGTCCCTCCGTGATTATACAAAAGTTTTACTCCAATATGCACGGATTCAATACTTCTATACCTCATTTTTTCTCTCGCGTTCGAGGTATGCGCATTGTAGTTACTCTGGATATTGTATCCGAGGTACTACACGTTCCTAGGGTAGCGCATCCTGACTACCCTGACTGTGATCGTCTGAGGACTGTGTTCAAAGACGAACTCTCGTCTCTATTTTGTAAGACACCTTCATCTTGGTGTGACCATTAAAACACTCCTTGCTTGGGCTTTGCAAAAGGTTCGAGATTCCTTAACATGGTGATGGCATTCATTCTTCATCTGTTGTCTCACTATAACTCTATTACAAAGCCTCGTGCTCAATTTTTTGTTATCCCCCTTAGAGGATATTTCTATCGACTTCCCTTCTCACTTCATTCTATCCCTTATAGATGTCTATAGGGATACGACGACTCGTGATAAGCTCATTTTTCCTTTGGCTATCATGCGGATCCTTCGCCATTTTTCTATCTCCTTTCCCGAGTCTCCTTATTTCATGGTTATGAGTGCCATAGATGCTGCTACCGTTCGACGGAGCGAGGCATAACTTAGACCAAGGCGGCCCCGGATAGAGGCGGCGACTCCTCCAATTTCTACCACTCCTTCGTCTTTTGTGGGTAGAGTGACTCTCGAGGCCATCATGGCATAGCTTATGCGCATGGATGCTCGCCTTGACACACTCAGTGATAAGTTATGTCAGGTGAACACCCGTGTTGGTTGTATCACATGACGACAGGCTGTCATGGGTGGTTTCACTGTTGCTACCTCTCCATCTCCACCGGCTTTAGAGGATGAGAGTAATGATGGCTCCGGCAGTGATGATGCTGATGAGGATGCTAGCTCGCCCAATGATGATGAGATGTCTACTTGATATACTTACCCTTTGTCACTTGTGATAAAAATGGGAAGTAGTTTTGATATGAGGGTAGTTATATACATAGAAGGAGAGTTAGCATAGAAGTTTTTTTGTGATAGGGGAGTGTCTATGAGGGATGTAGTGAGGTTTTTATGTATTTCTTTTCTTTTCCTTCTTTTACATTTACCTTATGTATATTGGTCTTGTGACCATTTGACATACATTGAACTTATATTTGGGTTTATATATATTGATGCATGTTATTCACCTATCTTTACATGTGTTGTTTCTTTTCTCTCTTTATGTACATGATTCTTATATATTGTTTGCAATCTATTATTTATGTTTCACACTAAGATGCCATGATGAGTTTTGTTTAAAGTGTTTCAGAAATACAGGTTATCAAAGTTTTCTTGCCATAAACTCTCTTCTTGCAAAGTTTTTCAAGAGTTTGTGTTAGGATGGATTTTATTGTATTCAACAAGTGAGTATGAGTTGAGTGATTTATGACTTCTCTTATATGTTCATTTGTTTGTTGTGGTTTTGTCACGAATTGCCAAAGGGGGAGATTGTTAAAACATATGTGATTTAATGTTAGGAACATATGTTGATATAGAATTGGCTAATCCTTTGACAAAACGCACTTTACTTGTAATTGGATAGATCTAGGATGTGTTTAATGCTTCAAGGAACAAGATTTCAAGATTAAGTGTTAAAGCCATGCAAGTTTATCCAAGAAACAAGTGAAGGAGTGTTGGATTTTAAATCTCGATAGCTATCTCGACAGTTAGTATCTATCAAGGTTTAAAAAGCTATTCTAGCCTGATGCTTGACAGCTTCTTGATAGATAAGCTATCTATCGAGGTTTATGAAAAACATAATTTCAGCTCTAATTTTCATCCAATCCGTGGGTATATGTTTGGGCTTTCTTTTCTCACAACCCTAAACATATATAAGGATTATTTTAAGGGCTGTAAAAGGCTGTGCGAGTGTGAAGAAAAAGTGCGTTCATGCAAATTGTGATCGGAAACAGAATTTGCCCTAATTCATCTTTCTCTTGAAGAAGCTGCTGTGTTTGTACACCGTAGGGTTTTGTAACCAAGGAGTTTCATGATCTTCATCGTGTGATGAACTAAAGAACTTTGCCGCCAACATCTTTCTTAAGTTGGTGAGTAAACCGCGTTCTGGGATCCGCGCATCGAATTGGTTAGTCACGTATTGAGAGCCATGCATTGAAAACGAGAGATTGTCACTACAGAACAAGTCCATTCGAGTATTGGGGTGAGGGTTCAACTGTAGGTTGGTATAAGGTACTAGGATTCCTTTACTTGTAACCACTTGTTGTGATAATAGTGAATTCTCTAGAGTGGTGACCTTAAAATCACCCGGTGAGGTTTTTACTGTGTAGGTTTTCCCCATTCGTAAACAAATCACTGTGTCAATTTAATTTCCGCTGCATTTAGTTAATTGGTGATTTGTTTGTGCTACCACTCGTGTTGCATGCTAATTGAATTAATTAATTAACTCGGCTAATTAATTTGTTAATTCATTACAATGGGTCAATACATTCTTGGCCTATCAATATATATATATATATATATATATAGATTTTCAATTTTTGGTTTTTTTTTCTTGCATCTGTACTTTAGGCATGGACTAAGGGGGGCAATGCCCCCCCCCCCTAATTTTTTTTATAAATAATATAATTATATAACTATATATTTAGGTAGTAATTTTAGTGATTTTGTTCAATAAAATTACATTTTGAGATGAACTATTGTATTCTTTGAGTTGATACAATTTAGTTTTGTGTATAAAATGTTATCCTATTGCATTATAAAAATCTATATATATTTAAAAGTTAAAGCGTAGGATTTATTATCATTTAAAGTGAATTAAAAACTCTACTATATTACAATTAAAATATCATATTTATCTTATTTTTAACTATTCTTATTTATTATTAAATTTTCAATTCCATTTTAACTTTTCATATCCCCACTACTTTTTACCTTAACTTTCTTCAACCTTTCTCATTCCATTTTAACTTTTCATATCCACACTACTCTCTAACTTAATATCATTATTTTTTTTATCACTTTATCTCCCTTTATTTTTTACTCTTCTTATTCTTATCCTCATACTATAAATTTGTCATTCTCTCTCTCATTCCATGCATAATTTTCTACTTTTTCACACACAAAAGGTTCTCTGTCTCTGTCTCTGTCTCAATACATATATTTATATTTTTTTAGTTTTTGGCTTTTTTTCTTGCATCTCTACTTTAGGTTGATGAACTATTGTATTCTTTGAATTGATACGATTTAGCTTTGTGTATAAAATATTATCCTATTGCATTATAAAAATCTATATATATCTAAAAGCTGAAGCGTAGCATTTATTGTTGCTACGTTCTAGTTAAACCACATCAGCAGCCATGTCATTATCATTTTTTCCCAAATTTTTATATGAATTTTTATTATTTAAAGTGAATTAAAAACTCTATTATATTACAATTAAAATATCACATTTATCTTATTTTTTACTATTCTTATTTATTATTAAATTTTCAATTCCATTTTAACCTTTTATATCCCCACTACTCTTTACCTTAACTTTCTTCAACTTTTCTCATTTCATTTTAACTTTTCATATCCCCACTACTCTCTAACCGAATATCATTATTTTTCTATTAGTTTATCTTCCTTTATTTTTTACTCTTCTCATTCTTATCCTCATACTATAAATTTGTCATTCTCTTTCTCATTCCATGCATAATTGTTTAATTTTTCACACACAAAAGGTTCTCTCTCTCTCTCCCTCTCTCTCTCTCTCTCTCTCTATATATATATATATATATATATATATAGATTTTCAATTTTTGGTTTTTTTTCTTACATCTTTACTTTAGGTTGATGAACTATTGTATTCTTTGAGTTGATACGACTTAGTTTTGTGTATAAAATGTTATCCTATTGCATTATAAAAATCTATACATATTTAAAAGTTTAAGCGTAGCATTTATTGTTTCTACGCTCCAGTTAAGCCACATCAGCAGCCATGTCATTATCATTTTTCCCAATTTTTTATATGATTTTTTTATCATTTAGAGTGAATTAAAAACTCCATTATATTACAATCAAAATATCATATTTATCTTATTTTTAACTATTCTTATTTATTATTAAATTTTCAATTCCATTTTAACTTTTAATATCCCGACTACTCTCTACCTTAACTTTTTTCAACCTTTCTCATTCCATTTTAACTTTTCATATCCCCGCTACTCTCTAACTTAATATCATTATTTTTCTATCACTTTATCTTCCTTTATTTTTAACTCTTCTTATTCTTATCCTCATATTATAAGTTTGTCATTCTCTCTCTCATTCCATGCATAATTTTCTACTTTTTCACACACAAAAGGTTTTCTCTCTCTCTCTCTCTCTATATATATATATATATATATATTTTTTTTTTTTTTCCAGCTTTTGGTTTTTTTTTTTTTCTTGCATCTCTACTTTAGGTTGATGAACTATTGTATTCTTTGAATTGATACGATTTAGTTTTGTGTATAAAATGTTATCCTATTGTATTATAAAAATCTATATATATCTAAAAACTGAAGCGTAGCATTTATTGTTGCTACGTTCTAGTTAAACCACATCAGCAGCTATGTCATTATCATTTTTTCCCAATTTTTTATATGATTTTTTTATCATTTAAAGTGAATTAAAAACTCTATTATATTACAATCAAAATATCATATTTATCTTATTTTTAACTATTCTTATTTATTATTAAATTTTCAATTCCATTTTAACTTTTAATATCCCGACTACTCTCTACCTAAACTTTCTTCAACCTTTCTCATTCCATTTTAACTTTTCATATCCCCACTACTCTCTAACTTAATATCATTATTTTTCTATCACTTTATCTTCCTTTTTTTTTTACTCTTCTTACTTTATCCTCATACTATAAATTTATCATTCTCTCTCTCATTCCATGCATAATTTTCTATTTTTCCACAAACAAAAGGTTTTTTTTCTCTCTCTCTCTCTCTCTCTCTCTCTCTCTCTCTCTCTCTCTCTCTCTATATATATATATATATATATATATATATATATATCTGTTAGGTTTTGAGTTTGTAATGTTGGCAAACCATGACAAAAACTAAGTCTCATTGGTTTAGAATGGTCTACATTGAAGTCCAAGACAAAAAAGCTCATGTTTGAGATGGAAAAAAAATGAGTTACAATCTGTTTTGTTTGATTGGTACTCGATCGATTGAACTCGATTGGTGCTCGATCGATCGAACTCGATTGGTACTCGATTGATCGAAAGTTGCATATCAACAAAAGTCAGCATACGTAAAAAGGTCATAACTTATCCGTTTGAAGCCCAAATCGTGAGTCATTTTTTTTAGTATTTAAAGGACATTATAAGCTAACCCTAGAGAGGGTTTTCAAAGTTTTTTAGAGAGATTAGAGTGCATCTTGTGCCTTTTTTTTTAGATCTAGGGTTTTGTACCCAAAAGCTCTCTAAAGTTTTCTATCGGTGTTATTCCTTGAAGAATCTTAAGATCCGGTGTTGTAGAAGTTGCTGCATACAAGATCAACGTTTAAGAAGATCCAAAACCTTTTAGTGGAGTCTCAAAGTCATAAGTGTGGGTGCTTGTGTTGCAAAGGCCTAATAGAGAAGGAGTCCGTGGATTCGGAGCTTGCATATGGCCGTGTCAGTAAGTTCTACATGTGGTAGCAATAAGATATTAGTGGTCTAAGTCTTATTGTAAACTTCAATTCTCTATAGTGGATTTGTTTTTTACCTTGAGGATAGCTAGGTTAAATCCTCCCCAGGTTTTTTACCGGTTTGGTTTTTCTAGGTTATCATATCGTTGTGTTATTTACTTTTCCGCTACTTTGTATGATATGATTATTTTGTTTTAACCTAGATCTGAGTAATACACCTAAGTATTCACTTGGTTAATTAATTAGGTTAAACAATCTAGTTTACAGGGATCTAAAAACTAACAAGTGGTATCAGAGCGGGTTAGCTCTTGATTTAGGTTATTATACCTAGAGTTGATCCTTGATCCTTGTTATCATGGATAATTTTAAGTGTCTTACTGTTTTTGATTGTGATGTTTTGAATAAAAAAGATACTATTGTTTCAGTTGATCTTTTTGAGGCTTATGAAAGGAATTTACAGGTTAATTCAGTCATGGCTACTGTCTACACTAGCAACTGATAGATAGTAGTTAGGTTGAATTGTTTTTGGGCATTTTAAATTTGAATGGGCTATTTGTAACTTTGAGCATTTAATTTTTGTGATGTGTTTTGTCATGGATTGCCAAATGGGGAGTTTGTTAGATTTTCAATTTTTTGTTTTTTTTTTTTCTTGCATCTCTACTTTAGGTTAATGGATTATTGTATTCTTTGAGTTGAGATGATTTAGGTTTGTGTATAAAATGTTATCCTATTGCATTATAAAAACCTATATATATATTTAAAAGTTGAAGCGTAGGATTTATTGTTTCTACACTCCAGTTAAGCCACATTAGCAGCCATATTATTATCATTTTTTCCCAATTTTTTATATGATTTTTTATCATTTAAAATGAATTAAAAAATCTATTATATTACAATCAAAATATCATATTTATCTTATTTTTAACTATTCTTATTTATTATTAAATTTTCAATTCCATTTTAACTTTTCATATCTCCACTACTCTCTACCTTAACTTTCTTCAACCTTTCTCATTCTATTTTAACTTTTCATATCCCCAGTACTCTCTAACTTAATATCATTTTTTTTCTTTCACTTTATCTTCCTTTTTTTACTCTTCTTATTCTTATCCTCATACTATAAATTTGTCATTCTCTCTCTCATTCCATGCATAATTTTCTATTTTTTCACATGCAAAAGGTTTTCTTTCTCTCTCTCTCTCTCTCTCTCTCTCTCTCTCTCTCTCTCTCTCTCTCTATATATATATATATATATATATATATATTTTTTTTTTTTTTTCAGTTTTTGGTTTTTTTTTTTTCTTGCATCTCTACTTTAGGTTGATGAACTATTGTATTCTTTGAGTTGATACGATTTAGTTTTGTGTATAAAATGTTATCCTATTGCATTATAAAAATAGTATATAAAATAATGTTATTTTATTACATAGCATAACTAAAATAATTGGGTGTTTATCGCTATACATTTCATTGTTACTATTTTTTCTTCTCATCCTATTTTATTTAACATTTAAATTCAACAACATCCTCCATATCATTAAATTGTTTATATTTTGTCTCATTTTTTTTAATTAAACATATTTTATTTTATTTAAATTCAATAAATAAAAATTGTTCTTGTTTGTGTTGAATCCAATACATTGAAACATTGGACCTAAATCCAAACCCAATTTAACAAATAAAAAATGCAACAAATAAGCCTATTCAAACCGACGTTAGATATGCATCTTTTGTTCAATATGTCAAAGAAAATGATAAGATGAGGCACTGACACCCAATGATCCAATCCAAAACCCCAAATCAGTGTTTATTGTTACAACAAATTGTTGGATAATATATAGTTCTGCAAAGGCACTAAAAGAAAGTTTACAACAAATCGACAATTCTAGCTATCATGAACTCTGTTGTTTAAGATCTGATAAACCACTAAGACCAGGGTGAGTACCACGATATTTATAGGTCGCAAAAAAAAAAATGTCAAATTCATGAATTATTATAAATTTATATATATATATATATATATATATATATCTAAAAGCTGAAGCGTAGCATTTATTGTTGCTACGCTCCAGTTAAGCCATATCAGCAACCATGTCATTATCATATTTTCCCAATTTTGTATATGATTTTTAATCATTTAAAGTGTATTAAAAACTCTATTATATTACAACTAAAATATCATATTTATTTTATTTTTAACTATTTTTATTTATTATTAAATTTTCAATTCCTTTTTAACTTTTCATATCTCCACTACTCAATATCTTAACTTTCTTCAACCTTTCTCATTCCATTTTAAATTTCATATCCCCACTACTCTCTTACTTAATATCATTATTTTTCAATCACTTTATCTTCCTTTATTTTTGACTCTTCTTATTCTTATCTTCATACTATAAATTTGTCATTCTCTCTCTCATTCCATGCATAATTTTCTATTTTTTCATACACAAAAGGTTCTCTCTCTCTCTCTCTCTCTCTCTCTCTCTCTCTCTCTCTCTCTATATATATATATATATATATATTCAATTTTTGGTTTTTTTTTCTTGCATCTCTACTTTTGGTTGATGAACTATAGTATTCTTTGAGTTGATACGATTTAGATTTGTGTATAAAATGTTATCCTATTGCATTATAAAAATAGTATATAAACTAATTTTATTTTATTACATAGCATAACTAAAATAATTTGGTATTTATTGCTATACATTTCATTTTTACTATTTTTTCTTCTCATCCTGTTTTATTTAACATTTAAATTCAGCAACATTCTCCATATCATTAAATTATTTATATTTTGTCTCATTTTTTTAAAAATTAAACATATAATATTTTATTTAAATTCAATAAATAAAAATTGTTCTTATTTGTGCTGAATCCAATACATTGAAACATTGGACCTAAATCCAAACCCAATTTAAGAAATACAAAATGCAACAAATAAGCCTATTCAAACCGACGTTAGATATGCATCTTTGGTTCAATATGTCAAAGAAAATTATAAGATGAGGCACTAGCACCCAATGATCCAATCCAAAACCCCAAATCAATGTTTATTGTTACAACAAATCGTTGGATAATATATAGTTCTGCAAAGGCACTGAAAGAAAGTTTACAACAAATCAACAATTCCAGCTCCCAAGAACTTTGTAGTTTAAGATCTAATAAACCATAGGGACCAAGGTGAGTACCACGATATTTATAGGTTGCAAATAAAAGTGTCGAATTCATGAATTATTATAAATATAAAATTTGTTATTTTGTTTGTCTATCATTTATTGGAGGGCTATTCCAGCCTTCAAGCCCATGCAAGGTATCATTGCAATGTAATGGGCCAATGGCAAAATTTGAGGGCCCAAAAGTCATTGAAAAAAAAATTATAGAAATACTAATTTTATTAACAAAATAAAAGTAATTTAATGTGACAATAAATATAATTTGTGTTACATCAACAGTAGGAACAAGGTGGACCGAATAGACCGAATTAGAACGAATGGACTGCATAGGACCAAAGTGGACAAAATGGACTAAACATGATCAAATTGGACCGAATAGGACCAAGGTAGACATATTGGACCAAAGTGAACCGAATAGGAGTAATGTGGACTGAATAGGACCAAAGTGGACAAAAAGGACAGAATCAGACTAAAGTGGACCGAATGGCCCGAATTAGACTGAAGTGGATCAAAGTGGACAAAATGGACAGAATAGAACCAATGTGGACCGAATTAAGCCAATGTAGACTGAGTGGACCGAATAAACTGAAGTGGACAAAATAGGACCAATGTGGACCACATAGGCCAATGTAGAATAAATAGACCGAATTAGACTGAAGTGGACTAAATAAGACCAAATGGGCCGAATTGGACTAAATAGAACTTTAGTGGACAGAATGGTCTAAATAAGACTGAATGGACAGAATAAGACTAAAGTAGATAGAATGGACTGAACGGGACTAATTTGGACCGAATAGGACCGAGGTAAACATACTGGACCTAAGTGGACCGAATAGGAGTAATGTGGACTAAATAGGACTGAAGTGGACAGAATGGACCGAATAGAACCAAAGTGGGCAAAATGGACCGAATTGGGCCAAAGTGGACTAAATGGACCGAATAGGACCAATGTGGACCGAATAGAGCTCATGTAGACTGAGTGGGCCGAATTAGGCCGAAGTAGACAAAATATTACCAATGTGGACCGAATAGAGCTAATGTGGACAGAATGGACTGAATTAGACTGAAGTGGACTGAATAAGATCGAATGGGCCAAATTGGACCGAATAGAACTTTAGTGGACAAAATGGACTAAATAGGACCAAAGTAGACAGAATAGACCAAACGGAACCAACTTGGACCTAATAGGAACGAGGTGGACATACTGGACCAAAGTGGACTGAATAAGAGTAATGTGGACTGAATAGGATGGAAGTGGACAGAATGGACCAAATAGAACCAATATGGACCGAATTAAACTTTTGAATATTTATCATTTTTATTGCATTTTTAGATTCATATTTCTAATTTCTAATGCCTTTTTTTTTTTTTTTTTTTAACTCAAAACTAAAGATTTTAGCCCAAATATAATAAATTTCATACTTTTCAACACAAAAATGAAGAATTTTTTTTTTTTGGGGAGCTAAACTTGAAAAGAAACCTACAAAAAGAATCAAGTTAAGACCCAATTAGTCTAAAATGTACTGAAGGGGGACTGAAATTGATCGAGTGGACCGAAGTAAACCTAATTGGATTGAATAGAAAATTTTTAATTTTTAGGAAGAACAAATTATCTTCAAAAAAATTTAGAAAAAAAATTATACATTATATTACAATATAAAATAATTATTTATTCTCACGCATCGCGTGGGTCTGCGACTAGTTATGTACAATAGTCAAGCAACATTTATGAAGGGATGAGTGTTGTCTATCCTTCAAGCTAGAGAAGAAAGAAAAAGATGAAGAAATATAAATAAGGCCATTCGGCCATTTGGTGCAGTTGAGAGAGAGTCCTAGAGAAAGTGAGGACAGGTGCAGTCTTAAAGTACTGCGTGAGTGAGAGCAATCAAAAGAGAAGAGAAAAATAACGAGCGTAAGAGAAAATTGTGAAAGATATACAGTGAGGAAGAGAGCAGCAAGTGAAAAGAAAAGGAGAATTTTTCTTTGCTAAAGTTGTATCACTAAGTGTTGTAATCTCTATTTAATATAGTGAAATTATTCGGAGTATATTTGTCAGTGGTTTTTTCCTTCAAGGAGAAAGGGTTTCCACGTAAATCATTGTGTTCTTGTGTGGTTGTGCTTGTGCTGTGCTTGCTGAAATTTATTCACATTTATATAGAATTTTTCCCAACATTTAAGTCATTCTATCTTATGATTTCATCTCTTATAATAATCTGTGGGTACCCATTTTCAATTAAAGCTTTATATCACAAAATGTGTGTTCTAGTTAGCTCAATTGGTAAAGTCTCTGCTGGTTGAATAAGAGATTTGAAGTTCAATTCCCGCCTATACCAAAAATTGATTGGTGTCTTAGTCTAATGATAAAGAGTTATTATCAGAAGCGAACGCCATAGGTTGAACTCTCTCTTAAAAAAAAAAAAAAACTTTACTTCATATAGCAACTCCAAACGAGCACTAAATCTATGATAGCAATTAAGTTACAAGGAAAGGGGAAAGGAAAAAAGCATAAGTATTATTTAAACTGGAAAAATGCTCAAAAAGAAGGATTAGAATATTCATTATTCATGATAGAAAATGCTACTGATTTCAAAATTTGCAAAGGGGGTACCAGATTCAGCGGCTCCACAAACCACTCCCCATACCAATGAAGGCCAAGTAACAGGCTTTGTAAGTTAAAGTCGGATCTTCCATTTATTCTGCAATATACAAATCACAATGTCAACTCTACTTAGAAGAGTGGGATTGTAACAATCTTTCTAGCTACTTCATTCTCTATTTTTTGAAGGAATCCTTAGGGAAAGCATTTTGTTTCCACCGAGCTAAAACAACACATTATGTTGATATCTCTAGTAAACCAAAGCCCTTGTTTGATAGCTATTTTGATTCAGTCTCTTTTATACAAATCATAAATCGAAGATTTATTTACAATTAGACATACTCTCTTCTCTATTTACTTCCACTCTCTATTTCTCTCTTCTCATTATCACTCTTAAATTCACTTTGTTTCTCAAATGCTCACCTCAACAAGCTCCCCATTTTTTCTCTCAATCCTCTTTCAAATAATTACATTAAAAACTCAACTTCCACGTGCATCATTACTAACCACAACTCTTTCAATCACAAACACAAAAAAATTCCCAAAAAAAACTTGAGGGCGAAACCAATTCCACCGCTACGTTTCTTGGTAATATATTTTCCTCTGCTGGGGCTCCGGCAACGGAGACCCTCACATTGTCTTCAAGGATTACGTAGTGTGCCAATGACGTGGCATGGAGAGAGGAGGAGGTGGTGGTTTTGGAGGGGCACGTGTGGGCATGGGCATAGAGAGTGGGTTGCATTGTGTTGTTTTTTAGTAAAATAAAAATACATGATACTTGATATCTTGAAAGTCAAGTCTTATGTAAATTTTTTTGATATATAATTTTTTTCATGTTTTTATTTTTTTAATTTGCAAATTTGATACATCGATCCCTATTATTTTAGAGCTACATTCCTTAGTTTTAGGAATACTATTATGGAATTAAATCAGTTAGTCTTAGGAATTATTTGAAATATACTAGTCATAATTATATTTTTCCTTTTGCTACACAGCCTGTTCAAGTTTCAATCACAAGTAAATCAGTATATAAGTCTAATCACTTAGCACATACTTATGGTGCACTTCTACATCTACAATAGCTACAATGTGTTACAAAAAATAGTGAAAGAAAAAGAATTGATTGCAAAAGAATATTCTTTACTTAAGTTTAGTATGTTAACAAAATAATCAAGTGAAGCCTATGTAATACAAAAGGGAAATACCTTTGCAAGATTTCCAAGAGATGCCAATGGTAAAAAATAGGCAGGATACAATGAAGTACTTAGATCAAAGATGATGCATGATAAATTAACAAATTTAAGGATTTATATTAGTGTCTGTTTGGTATTAGCTTATAAGTTCAGCTTTAGTTTTTAGATTTTTTTAGTTTCTATGTACAACTTTTAAATTCTCACTATTTTTTTCTTTCTTTTTTTCGCATTTTCTCACTTTTTAATATTTTTTCAAAGTACAAGTATATTTTAGCATACTTTCAGTAACAAGTTTTCAACAAAAACTAGATAAACTATCCCAAATGGACATTAAGGGTCCGTTTGGATACAGCTTATTTTGCTGAAAACTGAAAACACTGTAGCAAAATAATTTTTAAATGTGTGAATAGTACCGTGGGACCCATTTTTAATGATAAGTTGCTGAAAAGTGAAGTTTGTGGGTCCCGTGAACAGTGCATTGTGCATTGAAGAAAAGTCAAAAATCATGGCTCAAAAAAAAAAAAAAAAAAAAAGGAAAAACGTGAAAACGCAGGCGTGGGAAGCGCAAAACGTGCTTCCCAAATGCACTCTAAGTGTATTCCTAAAACTTTCTAAAATCATGAAACTTTTTAAATCCTAATCCATATTAGAGCATCTCCAGCAGATTCTCCAAATTTTTGTACTATTTGGAAAATGAACAGTAACTTTTACCTTTAACTATCCACTTTTTCAAATCCACTTTCCAACAGATTCTCTATCCCATTCTCTGTCTCATCTAAATATTTTTTCTTCATTATTTCTTTAACATTTCTTTATTCTTTTTTTAATATTTTTTTATTCTTTCTCTATTCATTCCCAACAGCTATATTTTTCAAATTTCCAACAGCTATATTTTTAAATCTCCCAACAATAATATTTTCAAAGCCACACACACAATCTGAATGAAAGCCCTTGTATATGGGCAACACACAGACACATACACGCAGAGCCCCTGTATATGGGCAGCACACACACACACAGCCCCTGTTAAAGGGACACACACACAGCAGCACACACACACACACACACACACAATTTGAAAGAAAGCCCTGTATATGGGAAGCATGAAATTTGAACAAAAGAACAAAAGCTTTAATACAATCAAAACTTTAATACAATAAGGTTGAACACCACCTTTTTTTTTTTTTGATAAATTGCAATTTCATTAAAAGACTAAGGACTACCATCACCTTGGATATACATATATAGTGCAATAGGATCACATTGTAGCAAAACAAAATGAATAGTGCAACAGGATCATATTGCAGCAAAACAAAAATGAGTGACCCAATATACAAAACAAGTTTAAAGAGCTCTTTTAATCATATACAAAATAAGAGCATTGATGATGATAATAGTCTAAGAACAAGACCTTCGTTTTTCAAGGATTTCCATTTGGCATTGACGAATATATTCTTGCTGCACTGAAGACAACATACTTACATCCATCATCATAAGCTCTTTTTCTTCCTTTAACTTTTCCATTCTCAATTTCTCCATTTCATTTTCCTCCTTCATTCTTGCTATTTCAAGTTTTTTATCCTTAAGTTGAATTCGTGCCATCTCATGCTCTTGGTCTACAAGACGTCCTTTCTCAATACAAGCCATTTTCATCTCACTTATTTTTCTTCTTTCTTCCATCATAACATTCAACATCTCTTCTATATGTGAAGTCGTGCTTTCTCTGGACTTTTGTTTCTTCAACTTTCTTTTTCGGCCTTCACCCCTGGTGGTCTCTCCAAGTTTACAATTGGAACCTGTGGAATATCATCATCCTTTAAACTTATTGACTCTAGATTAGAAGGTGAAGATGCCTTAAATCTCCCTCCTTTTTTTTTTTTTTTTGGTTGCTGATTGTTACCAATAGCCAACCATTTTGGTGAGTACTTTAATAAATTCCAACAATGTTCATATTGAAATTTGGTATGCTGCAATACTTGATAGAGCTCTTTTGCTACATTAAGCTGAAAAATTAACAAATAGTTTATAATTACTATCATGAAATAGTTGGAACAAATTAGCAAATTAACACAAATTTCTTTATAAGATGTACCTTGTCTTCATTAGTCTTACTACTTTCATTCTTTGATTCAATTTGTGCCAAACACCCACAAAACTTATTGGTGCAAAGTTGAATCGTTGACCATCGGTTCGTTAGAGAACTCACCGTACGCTCAGAAGTGAAGGTCTTCCACTAGTGGTAATACTCCTAAATTCTTGACCAATATGTTGTGCGTTTTTGGTTAGTGCTTTGCACTACACCTTGGTTGACATTGAGAAATGCGAACACAAGAAGCATGTCTTCTTGTATGGAGAAGTTGTTGCCACGTTGTAATTTCTTAGCTGTGGATTCAACTTGGGGTGGAGACATTTGGCTAAATGCTTGAGCTTGTGGAACACTATCTTCACCACTTATATGTGAAGATCCTAACATATATTCATCACAACTATCTTCTAAAAGATTAGTGAAAGATGTGTCTCTTGGAATACTTGAATCCATTCCTAGTAACAAAAACAAAAACAATAATTTACATTCAGTTACACAGAAACAATAATTCTATAATGTGTAAGGAATCCCTTTCATTTAGTTCATAGTTTATTGGCATCAAACTCCTAGTTCTATCACAGTTTCAAGCAATTAACAATAATTTATCTCAATTACACAGAAACCATAAGGAACAAAACTAAAATGATCGCCACATTCTAAAAATCTCAACCTCAAAGCTGTCCATAAATTTTTCATTCTCAGCCCAAAATATTAACAGCACAAGAGATCTCACAATTAAGATTGTACATTCAAAAACAATTTTTACAAAATCTCATGGAACCAAGCAACAGAAATTATCACATTCTAGAACTACACAACTCAATGCAACATGAACTCTTAGATTAGTCACTTACATTTTCATTCATAGAATTATTTACACATACACACACACAGCTACAAATCACATTCAGAAACAAAAATTCACAGAATCATATGGAAATTATGACAATGCTCTTTAAAAAGAACAAAAACAAGAATTCCCAGAAAAAATTTTCCAAAAACCATTCCAACCACATAGATATCAAAAAACCACCAAGCAAAAATGACAAACATGCAAAACCCAATATGAATTCATCGATCAAACATCATTGCCATTGCGAAGAATTCTTTAAAGACAACGCAGCAAAGAACACAGCCACAATCAGCAGGGTTGACCCCAACTCAGAAAAAAAAAAAAAAAAAATCATTGGATCAAAAAATTTTGATTAGAGCTTGAAACCCATCACAATTTCAGCTACAAAAAAACCCAGAATTCGGATTCTCAATATTTCCACACCAAAAAAAAAAAAAAAAAAAAAAAACAGAGACATAAATATTACTGATAAACAATAAAAAATAATAGTTAAAGATGAATTCTTTTCTAAAAATAAAAAATTGGGTATTGAATTACTGACCTAATTATTGAAGAGGCAAAGGAAAGCAATGTATAAAGGCATGAAATTTGGGTTGGTGGGAATCAAACGAGGAAAACGATTCTATTTTCTTTTTTGTTGTTTTGTTTGTTTGGTTTTTTTTTTTGTTTTTCTTGGTTTGGGTGTGTAAAAGGGAATCAGATTAATTTATTGACTCTAATAAGCTTAATTAAATAGAGACAATAGGGAAAATAGAGAAAATAGAGAAAAGATCAAGAACAGAGTGAACGACAAACAAAGAGAAAAGAACCAAAACCCAAAATCTAAACCCAGATAATGGTGAAGAACAATAGAAAATCATTCAAAACCACCAATTCATCAACTCATATGATAAACTAATAAATTCAAACATGACAAAAACCCTATTAAATCAAAATTTTGGGTACCGATATTCAAGGTTGAGCCAACGTTTTCAGAACTCCATTCTTCGTCACAGGTGGTTAAGCAAACTTCGATTGAAAGACACGGTGTGAGTTCTTTTGTGAAAGACACGGTGCGAGTTTTTTGTGAGAGAGAGCAGCGGCGAGGGTTGATTTTGTGAGAGAGGAGTTTTTGAAGAGAGAGAGTTTTCTGAAGAGAAACCAGAAGCACAATAGAGAAAGAAGGAAAAACGTTTGGGTGAGAGAGAGAGAATAGTAAAAAAATAACACTGTTCAATTTTCAAAGATAAAATAAGGAATAGAGTTGCTACAGTGTTCTGTAAATTAAGAGAATCACTGTAGCAACTTCAAAAATAAATTTGGAGAATTTGGACGTTTGGAGAATCGGCTGGAGCATGAATAGTAGCCTTTGGTGCTCCAAAAATAGCTATACAAAAGCTGTTGGAGATGCTCTTAGTATTCCTAAAACTAATGAATGTAACTCTAAAATAATGGGGATCGATGTATCAAATTTGCTAATAAAAAAAATTAAAAATAAATAAATAAATTTACATAGTATTTTTTTTAGGAAAAAAATTTACATATTGCTTGACTTTCAAACATTGAGTATCGTGTAATTTTATGGGTCCCATTAACGTATACCTCAAGATATACTTTAATAAACCATTTTAGAAAACATTTCATAAAAAATTGAGAAAGTTGTTAAAAAAGGTAATCACATTTTCATTTTTCCATTAAAATTTTCCTTAAATGGTTTAGTAACATATTTTTATTTTATTACAAACCAACACAATGCAACATTGTCAATGTCGAAACACGTGGTGATGGTCATGGATGGGAACAAGAGGTGGGCCCTACTTAGGGTTTTTGGTTTTCTCCATTCTCGAGTGAAAATTGGTTGGATTGAAATCAAGTATGGTACTTGATGCAATTGGCATGAATGACTTAGATTTAAAGTTAAAAAAAATAACTTTAAATCTCAACCATTAAATATAAAAAACAAGTAAAAGTAATAAAAAAAATGTTGTGACTTGGGTGAAAGACTGAAAAGTAGCAATTGCACCGATATCAATCCAAATTAGTTTCGCTCTCAAGTTAGTTGCCAATGAGTTAATTGCATTTCCAGGCCGTAAAGTGCAGAGCTTCTAATTCGCTCTTGCGTCATGTTTGTGGTTCCAAGTTCCAACATCCATGGACCTTGTGCAGGAATGTGAGACAAACAAAGGACACGTGGAAGATTTTAAACTAGCTACCATAACCAAGGACTCGTGTCATTTTGATTGCTGTAAATGGGTACTATTTTCACTGACTCAACTCGTTCCATTGCTATTCTTTTGCCGCGTCTGTCCCCTAACGTGTCGTTCTTACTAGTTACTTCCCTCTCACACACCTTTACTTTCAGCTCTATATATATATAGCAAGTCTCTACACTTTGGCTCTTCATTGTAGTACGTAGCATTATCAATCAAAGCAATTGGCAACCAACTTAATTATAAGCTCGATTAAAGTTTGTGAGAGTAGATCATCAGTACCAAAAAAAAAAAAAAAAAAAAAAAAAAAAACGAGATGGCATCAGGACAGGAAAGATCAGAACTAGATAAACTGTGATCAATCGAGTAGCTAGGTACCCATGGCCATTTTAAGTCATCCTGTCTCCTATGGGTTCTTTCCTATGATAATTTGGTGTCTTAATATACATATGTAAGAAGGAATACTAGGTGCTGAAGAATTTTGGACATCATTTTGATAATAAATTAATAAAAAAATATTATTTAACATATAAAAAATAAATTAAGACGTGTATATTATTATTGATCAATGTTTATTACACAGCCTATTACACACAAAGTTATGTGTAATAATTTTTTTTAATTGAAATCATTATTTATTGTGTGCAAGTGCACAACTTGCGTGCATTAGCCATTTTCAATAATATATATATATATATATATATTATTGGCTATTCAAATTAAAAATTCTCATGTGTTACTCTTTAAAAATTTTATTAGATGTATAGATGACACTTTTGGTTTATGAAACTAGATCAACAAAACATGATTTTTATATAATTATATCTAGACTATACTGCAATGTTATGATGGATGGATTAGTCTTATTTTACTATAAAATCTAAGCAATCATGTGGTTTATGAATTTAAAGAGTTATATGTTTCGGGATTTGTTCATACGTTCATATGATGAAATAAAGTTTGCTTTTTGCATTATATTATATTTTATTTTATATTTCCACTTTGTGATATATGATTTATTGATTATAATTTATTACATAGTTATCTTTATATACTTTTTCACTTAATTTCAATTGTAATGAAGTAAGAGACGTGTATCTATGTTTTGGAGAAAAATATACCTTAAGTGTTGAATCTCATACATCTGTATATTAATAAACAAAGTATACATGGTTACAACTTTGTCTAATAGTTCTCACATTGTAAAATTTAAAAAAAAAAAAAAAAAAATTATTGCATTGTTTTTTCATACTTATCTCACTATATATAATACCCAACTACAAAATATATTTAATTAGTTAATTGTTACACTACAAAAAATAACTTCTAATTTAAAACATAATTTCAAATAACACATATTGACTTTTAAAAATATACAATCTAATATATTAATTCAATAATTATCCAATAAAAAATAATCATATCAAATTTTTTTTGCGCATCGCGCGGGTTTATGACTAGTTGAGGATAAAAGACGTGCAGGGTTGACACATGAAGGCCCATGGATAATGCACTAATAAAGGAAAAAGTCCATTAGGTAAAGAGGATCGAGTAAGACTTGTTCATGGCCCATGGAGAGGTCTTGAAGCTCACAAAGAGGCAGAGACTCACAAGTTAGGGGGAGATTGTTAGGTGTACATGTGTAAGTGAAGTCTCACATTAAATAAATATTAGAAAAATTAGTGGTTAATATAACATAATTAAGCACATACCTATTGGTCTTAAGCCTTTTAAGTTAAAGTATGTCTTTATACGTTATATTAATTATTCAAAGAATGTCCTTAAGGTGTTTTTCTTCCCCCAACACATATTGCAACTTTTTTCCTCTTTTGCATGGCTCCATTTTGGATCTTCAATTTGGCTGCCATCAATATTGATGATGAGACCACGAGGGAATGTCTAGGATTGACTGGTGTCGTGCTTCTTTTGCATGGCTCCATTTTAGATCTTCAATTTGGCCGCCATCAATATTGATGATGAGACCATGAGGGAATGTCTAGGATTGACTGGTGTCGTGCTTTGTGTGTTCAGTTTACTCGATGGTGGATTCTGGAGGATCCAAATGAGGAAGAGATTCAACTTGCCTGTAAATAACTTTTTTTGTGGAAAACCTGCAGTTGCAGATTGCACACAGTGGCTTTTCTGTTGTTGGTGCTCCCTTGCTCAGGAAGTTCGTACAGCTGATTTCTATGATATTGTGGAAGATAAATTTTGCAGAAAACAGAAGGACGAGAATGGCCAGCCGGCACTTTCCCCTTTACCACGTGAAGGTGGAGCAGTTCAATCCAGATACAGCCCAACTTCTTTACATTCAAATAACCCTAGTTGTCTAAACTCAAGCCTGAAAATTCCCCAGGTCCAAGCAGGCTTTCAAATTATCATAATAGTTCCAATGGAAAGCTCCTCCTGGTTGAGGAGTTTTCTGCAGAAGGTCTAGAGAATTTTATGAAGCCACCTGATCTATCATCAATGCAGAGAGATGAAATTCCATTGAAGCATTCAGTAGACACTCAAGTGCCATAGTGCTTATGGTGCTGGGGAATCCATGTAATACCTTGTCAATTTTTTATAAACTACTTTTTGTTGTGCATCTTTGTACTTCCATAGCTTCTAGCATGTGTAATTTGACTTGTCCTTGTTATACACTAATGAGCTTAAGTATCATCTTCAATCTTCAGTGTATGTCTGCTAGGCTTGCATACTACAATAAAAGGGATTAGAGTCTCTGTATGATCTAAGACGCAATTAGAGAGGATAAGCTATTATGCTTAACTACGAGTAGATTTAACTATGTTATTGACATGGTAAAAGGATTAGAATGATATTTTAGAGTGTGGAGAGTCTCTCAGCAAAAAAAGAGAGTGGCGAGTCGGATATTCTCGGGTGGTTCCACACATTCCAGCATTACCGTGTCTTTGCCTTCGCAAGAATTTCATTTCTTGGACTTTGGATCAATGAGATATCATCAGCTATTTTTCCAGAGTTTCTTTAACATGATTGGTCCTGGACTCTTTGGATGTTTTATTTTTACTTAAAAGACGCTCTATTTAATTATGGACTATACATTTGGAGTCTTATCACCGAGAAAGCTTATTCTGATAGTTTTCAAGGTGTTTTTTTTTATGATGCAGAGTTGCTGCTCCTGCACAATGCTAGATAGGTTTTTTCTGATCTACATAAAGCAGTACAATAGCACTTATTTATACTTGAAAGAGCCTTATAGACTACTAGATACAAATAACTGACTTAGGAACACCAACAGTTTATCACCCTGGAATACTAACAGCCATCATCTAGAAATTTCTTTATTAAAATTACAAATTAATTTCTAACAATATGAACATACATATTCCCAAACCCAAGTCTTTCCATATTCCACCCAAAAACACAAAAACAACAAAAAGAGAAAGATAAGATATAGAAATATCATCCCAAATATCAAATAGGCCCCCTCTCCATTGGGGTGCATACTCAATAATCCTCTGCTCATTGATAGTTGGCTGGGCCAACTAGTGCCATTAGTAAGAGGCTAAATCTGTGCTTCTTCATCAACTCCAGAGACATACTCCTTTCCAAGGGGGCTTAAAATGTAATACACAAATGCTATTGCTGGGGCAGCAATTCCAACAGACAGACAGATAACGACACCCACAGCAGGTCGATTGGATCTTTCGTATCCCAAGTTAAGGCTGCATAAGGCATACTGAGCAAAGCAACTAACATGGAGTAACACAACTACCAACATCATATGGGCCCATTCATTTGGCTTGTAAGTGCCATTCTTGCAGTATATATTTCTGAGTGCAGAGATGTCCTCCGGCTTCCATCTGCACAGAAGCACAAGGTGGTCGAACAACATTGGGTGTTGATACAGACACATGAGAGTAAAAAGAGCATTGAGAATTTGGTTATTGACCTCATTCCAGGTGTCTCTCTGTGACTTCTTTGGCAGGGCACCATTTAACATACCTGTCATAACGAGAAATAGGATTGCTCCTGAAACAGCAACGCAGCATATCCATAAAAAAAGAACCAAGTTTAAAGGTTTCTTGATCCATTCTTTACCGATTGTCATCAGGGACTCCCAATTAATTTTCTTAGCTAGAATCCCACTGAAACGTGTTTGGAAACCTTGACTACTGGAAGAAGGTACAGATTGTGGGATTTCATCATTTTCCTCTGCAATATGCTGAACTTTAGCTGATGGGGAAGCTAAATTACTGGGAATAATTGATAACCTGCCCGTATTCCCTCTTCTAGGATTTTCATCACTTAGCGGTCCCTTTCGGGATGTTGAAATTTGAAGAGCACCATTTCCATTGGCCGTATAAGCATACGGGGTCGAACTTGAGGCCAAGTCTTCATGAACTTCCATTAAGTCTCCACCATTACTAGTTGGAATCATTTTACAGATAAATTTGAGTTTTACGAATCTCTTGGATTTCAGAAGTTAAAAAGCCTACAAACCACTGGGACGATCTACACTGAATGCCAATCCTAAATGATCCCAGAATGCTAAATCCCACCACTCCGATTTAGAAAACAGACAATGATATTTCAGATTGTCACCTTTTACCTAGAGTTGAAATCCCAGAATGCAAGTCTCATATCACTGTTTGTGAGTCTCAGGTCCTGTGAAAAGAAGCTTATAAGATGCTGGTGTTTATCTTTTTTTTTTTTTTTTTAATCAACAATAATATTATTATTTACAGGTCCCATGTCCAATATATTTTACTCCAGGGGATAACTCCCTTGAAACACTCTAGTTACAGGGAAAAATGCATGCTATACCACCTCTTAGTTACAATGTGTATATTCAATTAAAAAAAACAATCAATTTATCTTATATAGTATTTAGCTTTTTTATATATATATATATATATATTAATTGACCCCCCCCCCACCCCCTCTAGAGGATTTTTTTAGTGTACAATAGTGGAATCAGGATTCAGGAATGATCTATTTCCCTACCCTCGTAAGTTGTAACCTCTTTATTTTATTTTATATCAATTAATTAACTATACCACTAACATATATTTTTTATTTGTTAGTGGGTTAGTTTTTTCTTTTTTAACATGTCTCACATTTATTGGATTTTGATACCGCTCACATGGTATCATGTGAGATCTAGCTCTATGTGAAAGGGAGGAAATATGCATTAGATGCATGGTATACCACCTCCTAGTTACACCATGTATATTCAGTAAAAAAAACAATTAATTTATTTTATATAGTTTTTAACTTTTATATATACTAGCTTGTAATGTCATGCATATGCATAAATACACTTAAAGATATACAATAAGATGCATAATATAATTCTTATATATATAATTTAAATACTATGGATTGTCATTTTTTATATTTTTTTTAACTCTTTAAAAAATTTTGTAAGGATATTATTAGGTATAAAATGTAAATAGTCCATTTTTTTTATAAAATATTATTGTGAAGCATTTTTTTTTTTTTTTTTTTACGATCCATTTATTCTAAACTTTTTGATTTTTGTACATAATAACTCACTTGGATGAATATTTATGATGTAGTCCCACATTTGATTCTAAAATTAAGAAATAAAACTCTTTAAGAATAAATAGTTTAAGACACATGGTGCAAAATTGGAACTCTAATTTGGAATTTTAATTTGAAATTCTCTCAGTTTTACCTATTATTATATAATATATAGATTATTTTCAATAAATAATTTTTTTTTAAAAAAAAATAGATAAGCCATTTGTAAAAGAAGATCTAAATATAGAAGTCACAAGGGTTTAATGTACGAAAGTGGAATAATTGACACTCCTCCCAAAGAATGTTTTTTAATATACAATAGTGGAATCAGGATTCAAGAATGATCTATTTCCTTATCCTCGTAGATTGTAACCTCTTTATTTTATTTTATTTTAGCTAATTAGCTATACCCACTAACAATGTCTTTCATTTGTTAGTGGGTTAGTTATTTTTTGTTGACATGTCTCACACTTAATAGATTTTGATACCACTGACATGGTATCATTTGATATCAAATACCTTCTCCTCACACACACATAACAGTGGTGTGAATCAATTTATGAGTCCTCTTAATGTAGTCAACTAGCCATATGTTATGATGGTCGTGATTTTTTTACCCATAAGAGTTCATAGAAGTTAGCAAGCTCTTTGTATTTTTTTGTCTTAATGTTTTCAAGTCTTACTTCACTGTTTGCGAGTCTCATGTAGGTCCTACGAAAAGAAGTTTATAAGATGCTAGTGTTTATCTTTTATCTTTTTCTTTTTTTTTATCAACAATAATATTACTATTTACGGGTCTCATGTTCAATATTACTATTTTAGTTTAGGGGATATATCCCCGAAACCCCCTAGTTACGGAGAAAATACATCATGCATCAGATGCATGGTATACCACCTCCTAGTTACATCGTGTATATTCAATAAAAAAAAAAAAAAAATCAATTTATTTTATATAGTTTTTAGCTTTTATATATATACTAGTTCCAAACCGGCGCTATGTGTGGGAAAATTTGATATGATTATTTTTTATTGGATAATTATTGAATTAATATATTAGATTGTATATTTTTAAAAGTCATATTTGAAATTATGTTTTAAATTAGAAGTTATTTTTTGTAGTGTAACAACTAACGAATTAAACATATTTTGTAGTTGGGTATTATATATAGTGAGATATGTATGAAAAAACAATGCAATATATATATATATATATATATATATATATATATATATATATATATATATTAATTTTACAATGCGAGAACTATTAGACCAAGTTGTAATCATGTATACTTTGTTTATTACTATACAAATGTATGGGATTCAACACTTATAGGTATATTTTTCTCTAAAATATAGATCCACGTCTATTTCTTCCTCACAATTGAAACTAAGTGAAAAGGTATATAAAGATAACTATCCAATAGATCACAATCAATAAATCATATATCATAAAGTGGAAATATAAAATAAAATAAAATATAATGCAAAAAAAAAAAAAAAAAAACTTTATTTCATCATATGAACGTATGAACAAATCCCGCAACATATATATAACTCTTGAAATTCATAAACCACATGATTACTTAGATTTTATAGTAAAATAAAATCTATACAAAATCTTTAAAATCTATATAAACCATCATGACATTGCAGTATAGTCTAGATATAATTATATAAAAATCATGTTTAGTTGATCTTGTTTCATAAACCAAAAGTATCATCTATACATCTAATAAAATCTTTAAAGAGTAACACTTGAGAATTTTTAATTTGAACAGCCAATTTTATATATATATATATAGAGAGAGAGAGAGAGAGAGAGAGAGAGAGAGAGAGAGAGAGAGATGTAAATGGTGGTGGAGGGGGGATAGTGGGGTTTGAACCACAAAGAAGATACACCATAAAGAATGTGCTAGGCTATCACTTGAACCCCCAAAGATTAATCTAGAAGGCTAGACGTAGGGATGATAGGAATTCCAACAAAGAATTAATAAAGTTCCTTAAGTATCTATACATAAAAACATTAATAGTATAATGATGCTCTAGAGTAAATTATATTTTGTTTTATTCTCTTTTTGGCTTTTTCCTTAAAGATGATCAACTAAAAAAAGTAAAAGCTTACTAAGAAAGCTCAAATTAGCTAAAAATTTAATAGTGGAGATGCCTATTATTTGAAATAGAATGACCAAAATAAAAATAACAAATGGATTTGAGAAAGACACATAAGATTTCTAAAAAACATTTTACCAAACACATGAGATGCAACAATAACAAAATTACTACACTGAATACTTTTTGACACTTTACAAATAAGCACAAAAAAATGTTCTAAGTCAATTAACAATTAACAAAAGTCTATATAATTGAAAATTTTGGAAAGGAAAACAACAAAGTCACTTCAAAAAATGCAAGAATACTAAAAAGAAAGGAAAAATAAAAAATAAAAAAATAAAAAAGAGAGATCATTTTTTATTGTGAGTTTTGTTCACCTCAATGGTCTTCCTATTGTTACCTTAACTTTTAAAGTTTCTGACAAAAACAGTTGATGTCTTCACAAAATGGTGAAAACTAAAGCTTGATTAAAAAATATGGAGAACAATTAGTATTGTGCTAAATTTTTTACTGTAGATGATGGGTGATTATATCTAGAATTTGCATTGGTATATATAATATAACATTGTAAAACTTAAATAAATAATCAATGTATGAGTGAGAGAGAGATAAGGTTGTGAAAAACTGAAATTTTGGAAGAGAAAACACTACAACGGTAGATAAGCGAAGAGACACTTAATGCATCTATGGGCTGGAGATTTGGGTGTTAAAGTTTGGTTTGGATACTTGAAATTTTAATTATATCCACTAGAAATATAATGAATTATTCAATTTTAACAATTACTTGAAATTAGAAAAAAGAAAACGAAAAGTTGAAATCAATTTGAGTAGCTAAATAGTAAAATATTTGTATCTAATGAATAGTAATGTTTGACCATGATCTGTATTTAATTATTTTATATAACAAATTAAAAAAATCATAAAGGGAAAATGATTTAAAAAGAAAAAGAAAAAGAGTATGATGTGGTTGATGAGGTGGTTCAACAGGAGCATAACAACATTAAATACTATGTCTCAGCTTTTAGATATATATAGAAGATTATTTTCAATAAATAAATTTAAAAAAAAAAAAAAAAAAAAAAAAAAAAAACTAGATAAGTCATTTGCAAAAGAAGATCTAAATATAGAAGTCATATGGGTTTAATGTACGAAAGTGGAATAATTTACACTCCTCCCAAAGAATATTTTTTAATGTACAATAGTGGAATCAGGATTCAAGAATGATCTATTTCCTTATCCCTGTAGATTGTAACCTCTTTATTTTATTTTATTTAAGCTAATTAGCTATACCCACTAACACATGTCTTTCATTTGTTAGTGGGTTAGTTATTTTTTGCTTACATTTCTCACACTTATTGGATTTTGATACTGCTAACATGGTATAATTTGATACCAAATACCTTCTCCTCACATACACATAATAGTAGCGTGAATCAGTTGATGAGTCCTCTTAATGTAGTCAACTGGTCATATGTTATGATGGTCATGTGATTTTTTTACCCATAAGAGTTTATAGAAGTTAGCTAGCTCTTTGCATTTTTGTCTCTTACTGTTTCAAGTCTCATATCACTGTTTGCGAGTCTCATGTAAGTCCTACAAAAAGAAGCTTATTAGATGCTAATGTTTATCTTTTTTATTTTTTATTTTTATCAACAGTGACACTACTATTTACGGGTCTCATGTTCAATATATTTCACTTTAGGGGATACATCACCGAAACCCCCTAGTTACAGAGAAAATATATCATCCATTAGATGCATGGTATACCACCTCCTAATTACACCGTGTATATTCAGTAAAAAATACTATCAATTTATTTTACTTAGTTTTTTGATTTTATATATTTTATTTTCAGTAAATAAAATTTAAAAAAAATAATTTAAAAAAAAAAAAAAAAAACTAGATAAGCTGTTTGCAAAAGAAGATCTAAATATAGAAGTCACAAGGGTTTAATGTACAAAAGTAGAATAATTGACACTCCTCCCAAAGGATTTTTTTTAATGTACAATAGTGGAATTAGGAATCAAGAATGATCTATTTCCTTACCCTTATAGATTGTAACCTCTTTATTTTATTTTAGGCGAAAATGCACTTTTGGTCCCTACATTTTGGGTTTTGTTACAATTTAATCCCTAAATTGATTTAGCTCCTAGGTCCGTCCTTGATTTTCAAAAATCATTTTTAAAATAGTCCCTACCGTGAACCCAGTGACAGAAAATGCTGAGGTGGCAAACGGAAGTGCCAGGTGGCATGTTAGATCTGACGTGGCTAATAAAATAACATTAATAAATACCACGTCAGCATCCATGTCAGCATTTTAATGACAAGTCAGCATTTTAATTAATAAAAAAATAAAAATAATTTAAAAAATATTAAACTGAAAAAATTCAAAATCAAAAACAAAAAAAGAAAAAACTTTTTCAGAAGAACATTGTTCTTCTTCTTCCCCAGGACATGAACTTCATATGCTTCATGTTCTTCCCCAAATCAAACCCAATAAATCCAAGAAATCAATCCATAGACATCCAGTAAATCAAACCCATGGCTTATAATTTCTCTTCTCCACACATAACCTCTCTTCTCTTCGACCCTCACTCTCTCTCTCTAGCTCTCATACACTCCGACTGTTCTTTCTCTCTCTACCCTTCTATTTCCCTTCTCTCACTCCCGTGACTTGCGTTCTTGGTGGTTTCATGGTTGTGCTCCGACGATTCGTGGGTCTGATTTTGTGGTTGTGCTCTGGCGGGTCGTGGATCTGATTTCGTGGGTTTTTGTTGTCTATGATATGGGTTTGAACTTTGTGGTGGTCAGATTCGTGGGTGAGGACGTGCTCGATGGTGTCGCTGTTGGTTTGGCCGCGGGTCGTGGGTGACTGTGCTTCGATGGTTCCGATCGGTTCGTGGGTTTGACTGGTTCATGGTTCGTGGGTTTTTTTTTTTGCCATGGATTGTGGCTGATTTGGCTGTGGGTCGTGGCTGATTTGGTTCATGGGTTTTTTTTGGCTGTGGGTTGTGGTTCGTGGGTTTTTTTTTGTTTGGCTGTGGTTGGTGGTTGCAGATTGAGAAGTGGTGGAAGAGGAAGGTTGTTGGGTTGTGGCTGCTGTGGTTTATGGTTGTGGCTGGTGGGGCAACGGTGGAGGTGATTCCGTTAGCTATGGAGATTCGGGCATGGGTCTTTGTTGAATTTTTTGGGTTTTTTTTTTTTTTTTTTTTTGTGTTTGTTTCCCAAGAAAATTTCTAGGTTTGGGTTTGTTGGAGATTAGTTAGTTTGTTTTTTTTTTTTTTTTTGAGTTTATGGGTTTGATTTCCTATAGAATTTGGTGTTGATTGTGTTGGAATTTGTTGAGTTTGATTGTGTTAGTTATGTTAGGGAAGAACATGTTCTTATGTTCTTCCAAAAAAACAATGAAAAGCAATTAAAAAAATACAAATTTAATTATTTAATTTAATGAGATTTAAGGTTTTGTTTTTTTATTTTATTTTATTTTTAAATTTTCTGACATGGATTTTTTATTATTAAAATGCTGATGTGTTATTTTTTAAAAGCCAAATAATTTTTTTATTATTATTTTATTAGCCACATCAAATCTAACATGCCACCTGGTACTTCCGTTTGCCACCTCAGCATTTTCTATCACTGGGTTGACGGTAGGGACTATTTTAAAAATGATTTTTGAAAATCAGGGACTAACCTAGGAGCTAAATCAATTTAGGGACCAAATTGTAACGAGGCCCAAAATGTAGGGACCAAAAGTGCATTTTCGCCTTTATTTTATTTTAGTTAATTAGTTAATACCCACTAACACATGTATTTCATTTGTTAGTGGGATAGTTATTTTTTGCTGGCATGTCTCACACTTATTAGATTTTGATACTACTAACATGGTATCATTTGATACCAAATAGCTTCTCTTCACATACCCATAATAGTGGCGTGAATCAGTTGACGAGTCCTCTTAATATAGTCAACCAGTCATATGTTATGATGATCATGTGATTTTTTTACCCATAAGAGTTTATAGAAGTTACCTAGCTCTTTACATTTTTTTGTCTTACTTACTGTTTGCAAGTCCTGCGAAAATAAGCTTATAAGATGCTAGTGTCTATCTTTCTTTTTTCTTTTCTTTTTTTATCAACAGTAATATTACTATTTATGAGTCCCATGTTTAAAATGTTTTACTTTAGGAGATACATTCCCCAAAACCCCCTAGTTACAAAGAAAATACACTATACATTGGACCCCACACGCGGGGTCCACCTCCATGTGAGAGGGAGGAAACATGCATCCAATGCATGATACACCACCTCCTAGTAAAAAAAAAAAAAATCAATTTATTTTATATAGTTTTTAGCTTTTATATATTTTTTTTTAGTAAAAAAATAAAAAACTTAGATAAGCCGTTTGCAAGAGAAGATCTAAATATAGAAGTAACAAGGGTTTAATGTATGAAAGTGGAATAATTGACACTCCTCCCAAAGGATGTTTTTTAATGTACAATAGTGGAATTAAGATTCAGGAATGATCTATTTCCTTACCCTTAAAGGTATCCTCTTTATTTTATTTTATTTCAGCTAATTAGCTATCCGTTTTTATTAGTTGAAAAATGAGAATGTGCAACTGAGGAAGGTATTCCTGTGACTTCAAACCAATAAAATTGGATAACTAATTGGTCTCAAGACTCAACAGACCAGATGACGGCCGCAGCCCATTGCCCGGCGTCGAGGGAGAATGGTGACTCGTTTGAGAGTAAAATAAACAGAATTTTTTCTTTTCTCTATTATTTTTCTAAATATATAAATGAAGATAGTGACGGATTGAAGAACGTTTTTTTAGCATAAAGAAATTTGAAAAGAAATAAAAAGGTTAATGGCTTCTGAAAGGGTTTGTGTGAGAGAGGCTGGTGTTCCAGCCAAACAGTAGATAAAAGCTTGTAGGTAGTAAGAATACTAACCGTTGGTAGTTTTCAGTTACATGGACAACATATAACTGGTACCAAATTAATGAGATACACCCAAAAGAAGTTGAGCATGGACAAAAGGAGCTTCTTCTATCCAGGTCATAAACTCCTCAACGTGCTGGGCATGTCTAATATCTTGCCAGCATGTGAGCAACATTGTTTGCTTCTCTTCTTACAAAAGATAGTTCCAGTATTCAAACTGTGACACATTCCTCAGCAAGGATGAGTCCATATCATCGCTTACTAAGCAAATAAAAAAAAAATTATGTATGTCCATCTATACATGTTAAGCAAGAGAATTTTAGCCATGCTTGGGTATAGTTTGAAAATGCTCGAGTGGAGATTCATGTATTGAAAGCGAGGGACGTATATCTTCTCACTTTGTTTTCAAATATAGTATTTATTCGCCGTGGAGGGGGAACAGAATATTTTAAGGAGGCTAGTCTTCTTATTTATTACACGCTCAATTACAATGATAAAGTTTCTGAAGAAAACAAAGGATACGTGGGTGGATCTCTCTGATGCCAAATCAAATAGCATTCGGAAGAACTGGTGAGGATACGTGGGTGGCTGCTCTGATAGTGCCTGAGATGTTCACAGATCTAAGTAGTAGAAACTATCAAAAGGAGAGTTTCAGGTGGATCTCTCTGATGCCAAATCAAGTAGCATTCGGAAGAATTGGTGAGGATACACGGGTGGCTTCTCTGATAGTGCCTGAGATGTTCACAGATCTAAGTAGTTAGAACTTATAATAGAAGATACTGGTAAGACATAGCATTGTGAAGGCATGTTGATGTGGATATTTCTCTAGAGAGAGAGAGAGAGATTTACCTGATGAATTAGAACAGTGGAAGGTGTCATTCCAGGCACTGTATTAACCTCTATGATCAAAACCTGCAAAAGGTGGATGTTGATTGAGTAATTAAAAAGTTCAGTTGTGTACAAAAATCAATCAGGTGTTGCATTATTTACTCATGATCATAGGAAGGCACAATTTCTTTTGGAAATGCACATGGAGCCCCAAGAATTCAATGATTCAGACTAAAATCTTGCCTGTAATATAGCAAAGGGAAAAGGGGAAAGCATGTCCTGTGGCACTAGGAAATCAGCATACCTCTCCACTGTCTACATTAACAAATGCGTCAATCCGTGAAAATCCTTCCAGTTGCAATCTGTTTGCAATCAGTTCAATATGTTCTTTACATCTTTCCAAGGCTTCCTTACTGATTCAAGAAAAAAATAAAAGAACAATAATGTAGTTCCAAAAAAGTACAAAGAGTAATGGAAGAGAGTAAATAAGTTGGGTATGACACAGTATGAATTATTAGAACCAATACAATTTGACAGAACTCTGCTACCAGTGTGAAACATAAACTAGTTAAGGGTTCCTAACCCTGCATTGATCATTCATCGTAACAAAAAATGCAGAAAAATCAAATATAAAATTTAATACATAAAACAAAGAAAGTATAAAGGCACATCAAACACAATCATAATCATAGGGCAAATGTTCACAGCGCAGTAAGCTTTAAATGAACCAAGCTATTTGGACTCAACTCCGGAAAAAGCTTTATGTTCATTTATTTAGCAAATGAGACAAAATCAAGTCCAAGTTTAGACTCAACTACTAGCCAAGCTCAAACATAATAATGTGTTCATAAAGAAGCTTGTGAGTATGAGCCTCGATTTTAATAAATATAATATTATATGTTTATACGTATACATGTGTAAAAATATACTTATATAGCCTTAAGATTAGATTGTGTAAGTTTGTATAGAAGTTCATAAGATATCAAATTATTATTTGTGATTTATTGATAATATATATAGTACATTCCGTAGTAACAATTATATATAATTTTAATAATACAAGAGTGGTGAATCTTATAAGTTCACAAAATGAAAATCATTCTATCTAATTAACTCAATAGTATAATTTCAACTATAATTTAATTATTAATTTTAAGCATAAATTTGTGAAGTGTAAAAACTTTTAGTCATTGTGTGTACTACTACGTATAGGAAAATAATAAATCAAGTAACTAGTTGCTAATAAACTCGAGTTTGTTTGAAAAGGAAATGAACCAAATCTAAATATGCAATCCAGTTTGGAGATGGGCTTAAGCTCGGCTCATGTTAGAAATAAATTAAATGAACAATATTTTAACACGGCTTAGCTCATTCATGGTTCTACAATCCACCTCGTATAGAGACCATACATCAATAAAACAGATATATTAGAACCATAGAAAGTATATCCCCTTCAAAAAACTATATGATATCTAAAAGTGCTAAACTCAACCAACAAGCTGGTGCCATTATTGACCTGAACAAATGCATGCCTTATGGATAGGTTTCTTAACAAACCTAATAATTGATAAAGGGGGTGGAGTCAGATTGATGCCGGTCCCACCTGTCAAGCAAGTAATATCTTCGTAAGGCACAAAAGTGCTATTCATAGAAACAAAAAATACAATATTCACTACAGATTAATAAAACATCGTCCATATCCACTATCCTTCTCTTAATCTGGCTTGGGGTACTGCCACTGAATTTCCAATTGGAGCAGTATTAATTATACAGAAAAAGGGACACTTCATCCATTGTCTAATTTGGTCAAAT
This sequence comes from Quercus tomentella, assembly GCA_028535165.1. Taxonomy (NCBI): domain Eukaryota; kingdom Viridiplantae; phylum Streptophyta; class Magnoliopsida; order Fagales; family Fagaceae; genus Quercus; species Quercus tomentella. Next base: position 16,470,352 of record JAPQVY010000012.1, read on the forward strand.
CCCTTAAATAGGATTTATCTTAACATTTATATGCTTCAAACACACACTTAATGGATCTTGAACCCATGACCTCACCCTCTACTTTGTCCTTACAAAGGGAGGAGGTGCCTTTTGAGTTAGAGCTCATTACCTCAAACCTTTGCTCAAAAGCGATATAGCATGAAGGCAGCACTGCACTGCCCTAAATTGATTATAAACAACATGGAAGCAATACACTTGAAGAAAACAGGAGCAGTGATGTGCTTCTGGGTTTTAATCTGTGCAATAATGAATAACTACAGGCAAAGATATACCTTGGAATTTCTCCTCAAGTGATAAGATATCACCAGTCTCCTTGACAGTAATACTAGGACTCAATGAGTGCATTGATCCACGTTTTCCAATGACACCAACTGTTATTTCCACCCATCTACTACGTCCTTTCCACATAAGGTGATGTCCATTTTCATTCATGGATTTGGATGAAACAATTATCTCATCAGTCTCAATAAAAGGCTCAAAGATTAATTGATCTGGAGGAGGGTTTGGCATCTCAATCATCCCATGTGCCTGTATATTAATAAAAACGAAAGGCATAGTGTACAAAAATTCAGATGATGATAGTGGAATTTCATTTGCTGCATGTACAAAGCTCAATGATGATTTATGTAAACTTACAATAACTTTATATGTCAACTGAATTTGAAGACTTGCAAACACATTTCAGTTAGAAATGTAACTAAAACCCATCACTTAAATGGAGAGGAATAACAGACAAGAAACTCTAAAATTTTAATAATCTTAAATGACATAATGATGACATGAATGAATTTTAAGATAGCTAGGGTGTCAAAGAATAAAAGATAAGAGACTTTTATATTGCACAGAACCCATTCACTTCTAGGACAGGAACCTGTCACTTAAGTCGTCTTACATGCTCTAGGAACATGCTGCCTTCTGCTTTTCCATTTCCTTGGAAAGGATTTGCAAACAAGTTTTTTTTTTTTATAATGCGATAGTACAATAGGGGAGAGGGGGTTTGAACCCTAGCTCTCCTAATAAAGGAGAGCAGGCTATGCTACTAAGCTACAAGGCTCTTGGCACTGGGCCTTAGGTAAGCAAGTATGCAAAATTGTTGGTCAAACAAAATGTATAGGGCCTTAGGTAACAACATGGTTACATACCATAATTTAAGACAGATATTTGAAACAGTTTTTACCTGTATGAAAATCCATGAAGAAAAAAGGCCATGTGGGAAAAAAATTCACAAGAATCAGTATATATACCTTTGACAAACTATTAGAAGGAATCCTTAGAAGGCAGTCATCCAATGCTTTCACGTACACTTCAAGGTCCTTGGCACAGCTGCATGAGCAAAAAATTTAGCACCATATGGTTGAAAATTTATGCCAATATTGCACAGGTATATAAGAACTGACTTGAACAGGTAACATGCTTGCCAACATTCCTATCATCAGTACCACATTAACAGTGCAATAGACAAGGGGCATAAACCTACCATAATCTTGCAACCCCAGTTGAGCATCCATCTCTTGCTGGTTTAATGCATAATGTTTCACACTGAAGCTTTGACGTCAAATCATGCCATATACCTAGAATGGGCATCTTAATTAGATCCTCTTTTCTCCACACATCTTTATTTATAGTAAGAACTCCCAAGGTTGCAAGCTGTACAAATTGAGAGATTTAATGTGTGCTTATGGAGGAAAACATACAAGCCATGCTGAGGAATGATAATAATATCAGCACAAAAAAGATTTGTTGTTATACATGGTTAAGAGCAAGAGACGTTTCAACTTTTTCCATACAAGTCTTTGAAGAAATCACTCCGGGGCCTTCAATAGGAAAGAGAAAAGGGGAAACAGAAAAGAAAATGAGAAGTTGATACCAGTAGAATTTGAATAAAGCAACGGTTGATTAAAAAAAAGAAAAAGAAAAGACCTGTATAAGGAACCCTTTCAGCTTCCAACAAAGATTGAAGTGTACCATCTTCACCAATGCCTCCATGCACTACAAATAATAATAGATAAACCTCATAAAGACTGAATTTTTACATCTTATACCAAAACGCATGCAATGATAGCTAGTAGGTGAGACATATATGTTTCCCATATAATTATCTCTAGAAAAGCAGAAGTAAGAAAAATCTTGCAAGGGTTCATCAATAAATTTCTATTAATGAAAAGATGCTACATGAGGTACAATCCACATGGGGACCAAATTCAGAATAATATAAATGCTGATTTAAGAGAGAAAAAATATCCAATATCAAATCCATACATCAAAAAATTAGAGGTAAAAATTTTCAATCACAAGAAAATACATGACTGAAAAGCAAAACCTGCAATAAAAACAGTTGCTTGAACTTCCTTGGCTAGCTTGATCCATTGCTCCAAGGAAAATCTCCTGGGTGGTTCATCGGCAATATCAAACCCTGTAAACCAACTGTGCTTTGTCAAACCTTCCATGAGATTGTCTATCACTTTGTTCCGTAACTGAGATGTCAATGCAGCCCGAGCTGGCTCAATTGCCTCCATGCACGCAGCAATCACTTCCTCTGTTGTGTGTCTTAGCACAAGAGAATAACTGTAGACATATAAACAGATTTAAAGCTTTGAATTGTGTATAACAACGGTATAAAAAGCAAGAGAATACATGCTGGAAAAATTACAAAAGCTTGGTGATGCAAGAGTCATCTGTATCTATCTCTGGCATGCTCTATCAATGTTATACATTTATGACACTACTTGTTTTAACTGAAAATTACATACATTAATATTCCTCCAAAAGACTGCGTAACTTAATAGAATGATTTCGTAGGTTTCATCAAATCTTTGTAGAAGATATTGCAAAAATCATTTTGGGAGAAGTAGGTAAACCATGCAGAGCAACATGCTATTATAATTGAAGGCAACTTAGGTATACAATACCTTTTTTTTTTATAGGTATACAATACTTTATATAAACACATTATTTGCAAACAAAAAAAATGCAATGAAATATACTGCAACTTGTGGACTGCTAATGTGATCTACACTGACCGTTTTCCTTTCTTCTGAAGAGGGAGAGAGAGAGAGAGAGAGAGAGAGGGAGGAACAAAATACCAACACTTACGGTAAAGACCAAACTGTTCTGGAGCTCACATCAGATTCGTTATTGTTTGAATCCACACCAGAGACAAATTCACTTGAGGAGGCAAGCAAACATGGAGTTACTTCAAGCTGTAGCCACCAAAATTGCCAACTCAGATGATACATCACATCTGGAAAGCACTTAGACTAGAAATGACAACTTTTAAATACAATATAGAACTCTAGAAGCAAATTTTCTTGGTAATTAACAAATAACCAAAAATAATTTCAAGGGAATTTATAGACTAAGCCTGCGGAAATTTCTCTCATGCAGACTCATAAAATAATGAAATATTCCTCTCTTACAAACACTGAACCATCTTTGAGATTTTGTGCCTATACCAGATGTATAGATTCAAATTGAAGTGAATGTAAAAAATTTGAATGAGAAAAAAAAATTATACAAAAGTCAAATCAATGCTTACTGATGGAATTATAAGGGAAACAAGAAACATCATATTTATCAATCCCAAGCTTTGATTTGGTGGGATGATTCTGGTGTGGGTCCTGCATTGGAGTTGAATTCAAGTTGTTTGTTGAATTCACTGTTCACAACACTGTAGCAATATTGTTCACACTACTGTAGCAACATTGTTCACACTGTTGAAATTTAGAATTTTAATATTTTGTGGGACTAATTACTGGGGGTTTTGTGGTCTTTTACTTATGTTTCATTCCATAACAACGTTATGCTTAAATTAGTTTATTTCAAGGGTCAAGATTAAGTGAGGGTATTTTAAGAAGCTTAAATAAGCTTTGTATGGGGATTTTCGTATCATTGTTTTTAATAAAAATTTTGACTGCTAATTTTGAGTTCCTCTCAAATCCTTCAAAGTGAGATGCTTTCTTTCACTAGAATTGATTTCTAGGGACCTGCTATTGTGATGCTAGTAGTTATCTTATTTTCCGGCAAGTACAACCTAAGTTGTGAGCCCTCAATTTCCCAACCATTCCATCAACTCCCAAATCCTTTACAAACCCTAACACTAACTTCCCAAACCTTAAATCAAACCTCGACATCTTACATACTTACTGATTTATCATCTATTAAGGGTTTAAAAAACATTTAAATAGGACAATCTCTCATGTAATTCATGCTTCAGCAATAGCACCATCAAACCATAAGTAAATTGGAATACTTCACATACCAAAATCTCCCCGAATTTGAATACTTACATCATCAAAAGCTTGCAAATTGAGCCAGACATTTGTTCCACTCATAAGAGATACTTGCCGCTCTGATGTGTCCCCTCCAAAAATGACAAAAACTTTGCGGGTGCTTTCATTGATGGAAAATGCTTTGCTAATCTGGGCAGATTTTGATCTTCTAGGCAAATGACTTGATCCACTACTGAATGATGCAAGATTGGGAAACCGCAAGCAAGCACGGTAAATAATGGTCCGGAGAATGTTGGAATGAGAAAATCCAACCTGGACATTGGAGGTGGTATTTTCAAGTTATGTAGCAGCATACAAAGGAGTGCTAATATACTGATTAAAAGGATAAAAAATGCACAAATTTAAATGATTAGCATGACATGATTTCTGGCATATGCATCTTTATATTTAAATGATGGGGTAACAACAAAAGCCCCTTTCACAAGGGCATCCACATAGAGGCATAAAACTTGATCTATATAATGCACAAGTTAGCTTCTAAATTTATATTAACAAAAGGCAAAAACATAAGGATGTTGTTCTGACCATGCATCAAAACATTTTATGACCTATCACTGAAACCATTTAGAAGCTTCCTATCTCATTACTTCATATAAGTAGATTTAGGACTACCTTTGAAGATTGTTGAAATAAAAAGCTGGTCTGTTCCATTCCACTGATCTGATATGTACAACAAAGATCAATATGGAACACCTAACAAGAATCAATACTGATAACAAAACCAGCAAGGAAATCAGAGACTTGACTTACCAGGTTAATATCAGTAAATATAATGTTACCCAATTCAGTCCTTCCAAAATTGCTCTCAGAAGATGATGACATATGAACAGAATTAGGCAGAAACCATCCATCAATTCGAGCAAAATCACGTAGACCAAGCCTTTGGAATAACAAAGACGCACCTTCACGAATAGTCTCAATTACATCTATGGGAAATCGAGGTGGAGTGTGATAAGCTACCTGTGTAGTACAAGATAAATGAGGGCACAAAAGGACAGAATGTATTACCTCAATACACACTGTAATGTAAGAAATAATCATTGGCATAAATCCTTCGAATACACACAGATGCATCTCCGCATTATGTATACATGTATTTACAAGAATTAATCAAGATGTGGTACTTCTGTACACCTGTACCTGCTGTGTTGGAAGATACTTTCTTCGGTAATTAAAAATTGCATCCTTTTCTGTTATATCAACACTGCCATGAAATTGAAGCTCGACCTGGTCATTTAAACACAGCTTTAAATTCATAGAATTCATTAGGAAATGATTAAAAATAACCTAATAAAAAGTAATAATAGTTTCCGCTGTGAGTTCACTTATTCCATGAATTATTTTTATGTGCATAGGCAGTGCAATTTATCTAAAAATCAATGTCCAAAACCTCCCATACCTAGAATTGATATTTTGACTTTTATGCTTATTTCCTATTCACATATTACTTTGTTGCAGCAAACAAGGTTTAACTCATAGTCAGAGCTAAAACTCCAATTCTCAACCTCCATGTGTTAACCCTTCAGAAATTTAACTGGAGAATGAAATGAAGCCAAGCTCCTAATAATATACTAATATAAAAGATCACTCAACCTTGATGTATTACAATCACTATAAATATAGGGACTGTTCTTCTAAATTTTCTTAGAGATAAAATCAAGCATATATATATATACACTTTAATTTTAGAATGCAGAGCTCTAAGGGATAGCATTAGTGTGTTCAGTGAACAATTTATGGCTAAGTAGTACATACAAGTGAGTTTTGGCACCAAGGGGAGATACAAACTAGTGACTCCCACTACATGAAGTGTAGTTCCCAGCTATTAGTACATCTAATTACTGGTACTATAGTGTTAAACTAGATTCAATTTTTTCTATTAATCATGAAAAAAGGATTCATAAAGCCCTCCCCCTTATAGTAAGTATTTGGAATAAGCCTTTGCAATATACATAATATTCGGTGCTTGTATGATTATTAAAATCATAAAATGATAAGCAACTTTTTTTTTTAATTGGTAAATTACATGTACACTTGATAGGCCTTGAACCTAAGACCTCACCTTCCACCATGCTTTTACTAGGGGAGGTACCATTTGAGCTGGATCTCATTGGCTTGAATGATAAGGAAAATTAATATGAGGAAAATAGACATTGAAAGAGCTCATACCTCAGTTGGCAATAGCACAACAGGATGGCAATCCAAACCAGACCCCACATCCAGGACAATGGCTGTAAACTCACTCCCTCCTTCAAGAAATATTTCAATAAGGACTTTGTCATCAATTCCCTATCAAAGATTGCAAAGAGAAAATCTTTAATAGATAAAATGTATTGTGAGGAGGGTTTTAAAGCCCAAAATAAAAAATAAAAATAAAATTAAAAAAAGACTTCGTAATTGAAAACTTTCAATTCATTTCTATGCAGATGCTTCAATTGACATGTTTTCCCTTGAATTTTCAAAAAAGAAAATGTCATTTCCATGTCAATTTTAGCACATTTTCAATTAAATTGGCAAACTTTTGATCAAGCCTCACAGTCAAATCTCAAGAAAACCAGCATACCTCTGAAATAATTTCATCAGCCTTTGTTAAAGAATCAAGCACACCATATGCAACCTTAACACCAATGCTTGATCCAGCTCTTGCTGGTTTTACCTGAAAATGGAACAGGAAAGAACTTTGATATTTAAACATGTCACAAGCTTCTAAAGACAATGAAAGTATGAGCCTTACCACAACTTTCCCTGAGTAAGGGTCCAGCTGATTTCTAGAAAACCACTTTGATAATTCAGATTCATTCCCTTCATTTCCCTAATTGTCATTCCAAAAGTAAGAAGAAAAAAAGAGTTTTCAAGTTCGACTGACTATAAAACAAGAACCAATTGAATGCTTCAAATCTCAAAAGAACAATTAAAAGTAACTAGCAATAAGGAGCTTTTACCACCCAATAGTTATAAGGGCTGCAAAAATTCCAAAATCCAAAATAGAAAAAAAATTTAATAACTTTTTCCTATTGAAAAATATTGTCCTACTTCCTGGGAGCTTACAATTTTAAGAGAAGCTTTTGTTCAATGTTTTAGAGGGTGTAGCCTTGGTGTGATGGCAAGTGCCTTCCACCTAAAGTGACAAGTCACAGGTTTGGGTTCAGGAATCAGCTTCTCCAAAAAATAAAAATAAAAATAAAAAAAAAAGGGGGGAAGGGGGTAAAGCTGCCTACCGATAACCTCTCACAGACCCCATAAAAGTGAAAGCTTCGTGCATTGGGTATAACTATGACCTTTTTTATTTATTTTGTGTTCAATATATTCCATATAATTTTATTTATCATCCAAAAGCTACTCTTAATTGCCGCTATAGGTAGTAAGATACCCTTAACCGTGCTAAACATAAATCATCAAACAAACATACATGTGAAAGCATATTATATTGTGATTAATTATCAACAGATATAACTCAGTTAATAAATACCTGCACTAAAAAATTAGGCACTGTTAGGAATCCCTGTTTGCTGAGCTCCAAGGAGGCATCATACTGCCAATTATTCAATGAGACAAATGGTTAGTTTTTTCCCCCCCTTAATAAAGAAATAGACAATTCTGACATAAGTAACATTGAAGGGTATACTAAAGGGATACGAAGATATTTTTATACAAAGTGAATGATGATTTCGCTAGACTTTATGCATCTGAGGCTCCATCTGCAATTAGGAAAGCGGATCTATGCTGATAGTTAAGGTTACATACTGTAACTAATGTAAATTCCTACATTACACTTGCATCCTTATACAGTTTGCAAACATGAGAATAAAAAATAAACAATGAAGCTACCTTATAACTTGTTTCTATCACATGCAGCTTGCAAGTGTAATCTTGGGGTCCAATGTCACGATAAACTTGTCTAATGCTAATGCTGGCCAAATGACATCATCATGCTTCAAGATGGTGTAAAATATATAGAGATTCCAGATGAAGTCTTCCAATTAAGTGCCAACATGTCATGTTAGAATTGACTCCCTCAATGAAGCTAGATTCTTTAAGGTCCTCTAAATATGGAGTATTAAGAACATGTGAACCAAATCTGGAACCTTATATATGGACTAAATTATTTTTAACAAGAACAAAAAGCTTATTTTACCTTGTCAAATGCTTGACGACATTCATTTGATCCTGTGCCAACAAATGGAATATTGTATTCTTCTAAGAGCTCCTGAAAATTCCATCATATGTAGAAATATTACTTACATCAAGAAAAAAATACTACTGATATCTGTGTGTACTTGTGTTTTGAGATGCAAAGGGCCATAATATACAACACCTGAATGCCACCATCTTCACCGTATCTGCCATGTATAACTGGGAACACTATGTCCACTGATGTAGTAAGATGTTCTGCAAATTCAGACAGAGACTGGAAACCTTGGGCAAGGCTGCAAAACCAAGACAATTAGCCATCTTAACATATTCAATTACATAAACCATAATTTGAAAGGCAATCTTACCTTTCAAGTTTAAAATCAAAATCGGCGGGAGTGTTTGAGTATACCTGAAAATGTGATATAGAACGATTTTGCATAAGCATGGTAAATTTGTTTTCATCTCATATGTGTATTCAAGGCAATAAAATACATATTAGCAAGTTGAGTTGCAACGAAAATAAGAAATTCAGATGAACAAAATACTTCTGCAAACTCCTTAAAGCTCAAAAGATAAAATACACTGAGTGGAATATTCATCGATTACTAACATAAAAAATAATCAAAAGGTCCCCTAGCTTATATCTCCTTCACATGTTCCATTTTTCCAAAAACTCAACGGGTTTATGACTTTAGCCAACACAGTTTTGACTTAACCCCTATCGTATCTCTCTCATAGTGATTAAGAGTTTCTATGTTTGATCATACAAACTTTTTGCAATAATCAATATTTGAATTCAATTTATTCTAACTTCGTGAACAATTTAAAGCCCAATAGCAACCATAATTCTAAACGAACATGAACATCGCACAAACCTGGGCTGAGGATATTGCATACGCATTGAGATTGTAATCAATGTAATAGCAGCTTACATGAAAATCCTCTCCCTGATACAAAATGAAAACAAGCGCATCCAATCAAACATTAAAGAAAACCAATATAATTAGCACTGTATGCTGCAAAAAAAGTCAACAAGAAGACTAACACTCCGTTTGGCTTCCAAAACCAACAGAAATGAGCGGGAAAAAAATAACCATTCTGAAATTTTCACTTTCTCGGCCTAGCTAATTAAGTAGTTGCTAGTTTAATTAGAAACGTGAATAAACGTTAAGTTCCTTTTCCCTCTCTTTCTCAGCTAATTTTCTCGGGAACCAAACGGAATATCAACAAAATATACAAAGAAACGGAACCTGTATATGATTGAGGAACGATCTCGCAGAGTTAAGCTAGATTCAAAATCCAACAGAAATGAGCGGGAAAAAATAACTACTCAGAAAATTTCGCTTAATAGGCCTATTTAAGCAGTTGTTAGTTTCCCTTTCCTCTTTTTCGGCTAATTTATTGGGAACCAAACGGAATATAAACAAATATATGATCAATCCAAAAAAAAAAGAAAAAAGAACCTGAATATTATCGAGGACCGATCTCGCAGAGTTAAGCGAAATTCCACGCTCCGCCGAGGGACCACCGCAAACGATACCGACTCTAAGAACTCTACGTTTCTTCACCGCTTGCTCTTCCTTCTCTGCGATCCGGTCACCCACAACCTCCGCGGCGGCGCGTGGAACTCCAACGCTCCGCGAACATCTTCTAATTCTGTACTTGTTGCTCGATCGCACGAAATTCAGAGGAGCAGCAAAGAGAGCGTTCGGTGAAGAAGCTGAAACGGCGGCGTCGTCGTTGTGGTGGTTCTTGCCGCGGAGCAAGGCGAGGTTGGAAGCGTATGAGATCGACGAAGCCATTGGAGAAAGAAATAGCGAGAGACACTGAGAGTGAGTGAGTGATTAGTTAGAGAAATAGTGGAGAATGTGAATATATAGTGGAGTGAGTGAGAGTGAGTGGTGATTAGTTAGAAAAAAAATGGAGAATGTGAATATATAGTGGAGTGAGTGAGAGTGAGCGGTGATGGAGTTTGCTGATTGTCTTTCATGTTTTTAAAAAAACTGTTTCGGACGGCAGAGTAGTTGCCAATTTCTGCTGGTGAAAAACTGGAAGTGTTTCTTTCTAATTGACCTTTGGCGTTTGTCTTTTCCCCATGGATGTAAATGAAATGATTTTTTTTAAACAAATACTATTTATACTACTCGTAGACGTAGTGGATAAGTAAGGGCTTTTTTTTTTATGCGTCTTTGCGTACTCCACAGGCTTAAAGCATGCACGGCGTTTGAAAAGTAATGTCACCTGCCCTACTTATTTTACAACATTTTTATCAACCGTTAATATAGTCAATTTCTTATTAATTTTTATTTAGATCTATCATTAACATCACTTTTCTATTTACCAATGGCTGTTCACCACATCAATAATTTGTAAAAAAAATTTTAATTTTTTTTATATTTTTAGCATTACCCGTGTTTCAATAGATTATATTTGATGAAAGCCTTGATTATATTTGGCGCATTTTGTGGGAAGGAAAAAAAGGAATATTGAGTTGTTTCAATTGATGTCTTGGCAATTTGGTGCAATTTACAACTCATTATGTCCATATGTAGTGCTTTCTTGTTGGTTCTTTTTTGTTTAAAAATTGTACCATTTTCAATTTATTTGAAATTCATATTAGTTTTCTAATTTTACTTATTGAGTTCTTTAAGTTTTAAATTTATTTTATTTGAGTTTAGATATTTCATCCAATTTCATTAATAATATTGCCCTTATAAATATTTTTCTCACAATAAAAAAAAAACAAAAAAATTAATAAAAATATTTTATAGATTTTTTATGAGAGAAATTTTTCTTTTTGAAAAATCTTTTTTCATTAGTTAGTTTCATACTTAACAACAATTTTTTAATTGAATTGGGTAAAAAGTCAAAAACTTGAATTAAATAAATTTTAAACTTAGGGGACTTAATTGAATAAAAGTAAATCTAGATGACTAAAATGAATTTCAAACAAACTTAAAAGGTGCAATTTGCATTTTTGCCCCTTTTTTTTTTTTATATAGTTACAATTAAGGAGGAGAAGATTTAAATTTTGAATATTATCATTGGAAGCACCAAGAGGTGCTAATTGAGATATAAAACTCTTGGCTATGCTATACCAAGTGCATTCTTCTTCTTCTTCTTCTTCTTCTTCTTTTTTCTTTTTTCCTTGAGCCTATGATGTCTGCTTCTGATAATAGCTTTTTATCATCAGACCAAGACACTAATCAATTTTTGGTATAGACGGAGATTGAACTTCAAATCTTTTATAAAACCATTAAAGACTTTATCAGTTAAACTAACTGAAACCCACATCTAGTACATTCTTGAAAAGTCATAACGGATACTGTCAATATCTCATGCTTCTATTCAACAACAATCAGTAAGGAGATAATGGACTGCGATAGGCAAAAAAAAAAAAGATCCTAGACTAGAACGTTGAGAACATTAATGCTGCCATGTCACACTCAAGCAATGTCTAAATAGAAAAAGGGAACATAGCCTGATCAAATTTGAATACAATCGCAGTGCAAAGCCTACACCAATACGAATACAGGTAAAAAAGCAGTGGCATGATAAAAAATGAATGGACTATGATTATGGCTGACAACCATGCTATTGATATATACAAGCCAATGACAATATGTTCAATAGGAGTAAGACATTGATGCAAAATCAATTTAGGTCAGATCCTCCTCCTCTAGTTCTTTGGACTTCAGAGATTCCTTCACTCTCAATAGAAGGGTAGTCTTCCAAGGATCCTACAGAGCAGAATATCAAAGTCAGAGACAATTCAGACTACTAACATTCACAAATGTAGCATTCCATATTTAAATCCTAGGAAACTAATCAAGGTTCAGTAACTAAAGGTCTAATGTGAGCTCATCTAAACAACAGGATATAATCTTACATGAAAACAATAACCTAAAAGCAGAAAATAATCAACACCTGCAACCACATATTAACATCAAAGAGAATTTCCCCCAAGAAGTTTAATAAGGTCATCAAAGAAAGAACTTAAAGCAACTCTACTAAATGCAGGGTGCAGAGGATTTCTAAAACACACTTAAGAATCCAGATAAAAAGAAAAGCCAAGGAATTCAGATTTTGAAGGTAGAAAAGATGTACCAGTGGGGTCATGCTATCAAATTCCCTGACAACAGTAGTGAACTTAACAATATCTTCCTCATCAACTGTGGCAGCCACATCCTGAAATGTGAACAGCACTTTGGTTCATCAAACACTATGGTATTAAAAAGAAACTATGATCCGCAATTATGAACCAAATACAACATCAAGGTAATAATTGTTTATATTAATAATTTTAGGGACGAAGCATTTGACTTGCATAAAAAGACACTACTTACAGCTAAAAATTTGTATTCCCGAGTTCTGGAAAACGTTGGATCCAAGTCCTGCACAATTGATGGAATACTTCTAAAGATATAAATTATAAGGTCATAAGCTAACACAGTGGGAAAAAAGAAATTAAACAGAGAAACAAAAGATGAACCTGATATCGCTCCAATGCATTGGTAATTGCAACAATATCACCTCTACAAAGTTGGCAGAGGCCAGCATTGAGAAGATGTCCTCTTACTCCATACTTCAGTAAGTTATTGTTGATTGACTGTCGTGCTATCTCTTCATATATCACAATTGCCTTCTGATATCTGTAGAAACAAAGAAGACTTCAGTCTATTCCACAATTATATGATTCATATAATGGCACCATTATTAGAAAAGCTCCATTCAATCTGCTTTGGAATGCAATGCCAAGTAATTCATGACTAAATAAAAAGTGCAATGCATTGAGATGAGATCTTTCCAACAAAAAGGAAAAGCAAAGACTTCCTAGTTCCTACAGCCGGAATGCATCTATATATTATGATGAAAAACCATCACTTTTTTTACAGATATCCATAACATTAGCATAGGCTACTCACTGTTCAAGTTGAGCAGAAAATTCTGCAACTTTCTGCTTGCACTGGTTTGCAGAAGTTGTAGCTTCTGCATGTTCAAACAATTCAGCAGCCCGTTCAAAATATACAATAGCCTTCTCAATGTTGTGTTCGGGCTCATATAATTCACCAATTTCCTGAAGCAGACATGGTATAAAATCTCATCACAACCTAAACCCATACTATGGATGCATGTTCACGCAACAATACACATTAACAGCACTAAAGATGAAGAGGCATAGGAAAATATGCACAAGATGAAAGATTGAATCAGAGTTGGGAGAAGCCACTAAAGAATTCAAGGGACAGTATATTTAAACAGTAAATCAAGTAAACGACATTATTGAAAATTGTACCTTGCAATGTTTCGCAGCCATGTTGTGTCTGCCAATATCCAAGAAAATATTCACTGCTTGGTCTAAGCATGATATAGCATCTGCAGAACACCCAATACACAAAAATTTAGGTTGATTTTCAAAACAGTCATTATGGACCTGAAGAGTGGGTTAAGTCTTATGTTAATGTGTAAAAAATGCGACTTATTGCATTTAAGTTACAGTTTCCCTGAAACTTGAACAAAACCGCATCTGGCAAAAGTGCTAAAGCACAACAAAAAGCTCACGCATATGATTCAGCTTAATTAATATTTTTGACATATCCATCAATATCTAAAATCGTTACAGATATAAGTAAGGTCAGGTTTTATAATCCCACCACATTTCAACACAGGTAAAAGCTAGGATGCACAGACACGGATACAAGCACGATATGGCGACACGAGCAATTTTTGATAAATTATAACATGACATAGCAAATAGGACACTGTTATGACATGGATACGACACAGATAAAGCACCCCCAAATGAAGTGTCCGTGCTTCCTAGGGTAAAAGGAAGTTAGCTTGAGAACCAGTAGAAAACCTATGGAGCATATTGTTCACTTCTATACACCTCCAAATTATCACAACCAAGAATCACATTTGATTTCATACAAGGGGAACAAAAGCTAAGCTAGTTAAACCTATAAAGCCTCCAAACACCCTCAAGTTTTACAACAAAAGGAAATATATCACGCAAAAAAAGTACCATCCTACAAGTGGGATCAATAAATCTAGTGACAAAATATTTCCACAATTGGTAATATGGCACATAACAAAAATGGTCAGTAGTAGGCCTATGCGAAAGTGATGTTATGTTACTCTGATCAAAACTTGGCAAACCATGTACGTAAATCCTAACGAAACGTCGGGCATATCTAACGAAACAATCAGCTGCAGAAACTTCAACTAGTGTTCATCCAAATATAAATAATCAAATTATCATGAAAAAGAACACAAAATGCACCTTTGTTGGATGTTTTCTTGTAGCAATTTGCAGCGCTTGCGTAAGCAGTGGCGGCTTCATGCTTGCTATCGGCCTACAAAATAGCATATAGATACCATCAAATCACTAGGAAAATAATCATTCCATTTGAAATTGATCCATTTCATAGTTCTCATTAAATATCACAAATCTATGACTTTACCTTCAAATGACAATTGGCCAATTTAATGAAAACTGATCCAGCTCTATCCCCTGGAGTAGACAAAACATTAATATTAATTATTAAATATACTATTGACATTCCAAATTTACATCTATCATTAACAGTAAAAAACTAATTCCATTTTTGACTTCCCTAAACACTAAAAAAATGAAATCATTCCATCATAGAGGATTTTTAATCCTAAATAAATAGTTGATATAAGTAAGAGAAAGAGAGAGAGAGGGATTTAGTGTTGGGTACAAGATTTGGCGAGCTTGAAGGAATTGGCGGATTTTTCGTACAACTCAGCAGCGTCTTCGTATTTGGAACCGAATAAACCCCAGCCTTTGATCTTCTTCTCCGCTTTCTTCTCGAATTCTTCTCCTTTGGCTATTTGATCCGACATCGTTTCGTGAAACCTTCACAGACTTGACTTTCCCTCCCGGTCAGTTCAGTTGTAGAGAGAAGCAAAAATGAGTTTGTAGACTTAAAATGTATAAAATGGAGTGAGAGGGAGAGAGACGAAAGGTAAAAGCGCGTGATTGCTTTTGACGGATTTGGTGAATTTTCTTTTCTTTTCTTTTCTTTTCCGCTAAGTTTCTATTTTAATCCTCATAAATTCTTTTGGGTCAATGCCCGTCACTTATCTTAATCAAAAGATATTATTGTTGTCTTGATTTAATGATAATGAGCAATTATTACAAGTGAACCTCATAAATTGGAACTTTATAAATATAAATAATACTAGCTATAGGCCCGTGCATTGCACAGTTTTATGAAAAAGCTTATAAAATAAATATATAAATAATTATATATTTTAATAGATTCAATAAAGATAAAAGAAAAAATTATCAAGTGTAAATAATTATCTCACTAAAATAAGGGGTAAGATTTCTTCCTAAAACTAAATTAAATTGATAATTCCAAATTGAATTTTAAATTGATAATTATTTAAAAAAAACGTACTGAACAATTGATAAATCTAAAATTAATATAATCTTGATTATATTATAAATTAAAATTAAAGTTGATAATTCAAGAATACACATGTAGAACATCTTGATAATTTGATATAACATAAAAATCAAATAAGAAAATTGTAAAAATTAATCTATTAATTCTAACCATATTTAATCATTAATTCTAAGACCCTAACCCTAAGCATATAAATTAGATCAAAGCTAAGAAAATTAGTTTAAACAAAATGCAACCAATACACAAAACCTAATCAATTTAATAAAAACAAAATACAAAAACAAAGAAGAAGCCTTTAGAAACTTGACAATGTTTTCGAATGTTTTGAATTCATTAATTAAAATCACATGAAGACAAAAAACCAATTATAGGGTCTCGATTTACAGTCCAAGCCCAAAACGTATGGGATATTGGCCCAATGAGCCCAATACAATAAATTTGTAGAGAGTGGGTCGAAGAACTAGGCCCTAATGAATTAAACAACGGCTAGTTTTGATTTGAATGACAGTCAAACACAAATAAGAGATTCTGATCTTAATATACTTTCAGTCTGAGGAGGTCTCCCTTGTATAATTTAATCACAAATTGATACAAAGATAATTTAGATTGCTACAGTGCTTTATCTCTATTTTTCCGATCCCCTCTCCATGGAGGGTCTTTCACACTATAAATCTCCCTTTGGACCATCTTCATCCTACACTTGTTGATCATCTGAGCCCTTACTTGAGTACCTGTTCCATCAGACACCCTCTCTGGTTTTCTATGAGTTGTGGTAGCCAAGGTAGTACTGTTCAGAGATCTTCTCTACATAAATGCGGCCAGAAAAGTAGCTGCAGTGCATTTAATGCAGTGGTGACAGCTTTCCCTTAGATATTTTTAGGTTTCCTTCCTTCTCGTATGTTCATGAGGCATGTCCCTATCATTGGAGTTTCTTAGAGGGTCACTCTAATTGCTAGAGTATATACTTGAACGGTATTCATCATATCCGAGGAGGAGTTCCTCCTCGGACCACTTTCCATTCGTTCCCTACTTATGAGACTTTAACTGGGAACATCTAACAACTATTTGCTCATTCTCGGACCTATCAATGTCCTTGGATAAAGCCCAAGGCCCAATATATGGTCTTGGGCCCTTACCCCTACAATAGCCTCTCAAAATCCCAGTTTTTCCTCTCATCCGAGGAGAAAAAGTGGGGTTTTGATTTTTAGGAGATAAGACCAACTGATTTCTTGATTCATACGTGTGAGAGTGCGGTTTTACGTGCCTCATAATTGCTACTGACGCTTCATACCCCACGAGGCTTTATTAATTACTCCAGGCGGCTTTATGTCCCCTGTATCCAATGGTGAGACGCCAATCCAACGGCTGACATTTTTTCTAGAATTTTGAGCAGGAATATTCCCACTTTTTTTCTCCCTCTATATAAAGCCTTGAGGGAACTCATTTTCTTCTTTACTTCACAAATCTTCAAGTGCTCCAGAGAATTCCAGTGCCCCGTCTCATAAAACACTCTAAACTCTTGAGTCTCCACAACTCTTTCTTGTAGTGAGTCTTCGAAAATCTTTCTAAAAGTTTCAGAGATTAGCATACTTGTTCCCGTAAGTCTTTATTTCTTTATATTCTTCTTTTTCTTCTCGGCCTTCCTCCTCGACCTTTCTTTTTTAGAAGTCTTTCTTCGCGTCAATTCTGTTTATTTAGATGGGTAGATTCAAGCACTTAGTAGACTCACCGGCCGGTATGGAGGGTTTTAGGGCCAAATACCATATCCCACGGGGGGTGGTTTTAGAGTATTGTCCTCCGGATCGAATACTTACTGACAGAGAGGTGGGTCAAGTCGTCATTCCCATGATTGCTTTCATAGAGGGAGGAATGACGCTTCCCATGGGTAGGATAACTAGGAACTACCTGATTAACCACAGACTGACCCCCTATCAATGTGCCCCTAACCTATTTAGGGTTTTGGGCTACGTGGATGCTCTCAACGAGCAAATGGGCTTAAGGCTCACGTAGCATGATGTGGTTCACCTGTACGAGTGCCATAAGCTCGCCGGCGCGGGATACTATCTCAAGTCCCGGTCCGAGGTCGTCAGGCTGATATCTTGTCTCCCTAAGTCTAATAAGGGCATGAAGGATGACTACCTGATTGTCTCCGGGGAGTGGAACGATGGTCTTCATTGCCCAACTCGGGCGGGAGAGCTAGGTGGGGTACCTCTAGGATTAGTCCCTTTGGCAGAGGATTTTAGCTCTCTTAAATTTTTTTTTTTTTTTTTTTTTAATAACCTGCCTTAACATTTCGTCTTCTTGGATAATAGTCTCAATTGATCTAACCGTAATCTTCTTCTCGGATGCTTTTTGCAGATAAAAACCACGTCGCCTCGAGACTAAGTTTTGTCAACGTACTAGGTTTCAACAAATTGTTGAGGTCTGAAGTATTCATAAGCGAAGACGTACAATTAAGAGCTACTCATCTGATTTTAGATTACGAGCCTTTGTCTCGTCAATTCTAGGACGCGGGCCAGGCAATAAGAGCCAGCGACTCTAGGTTGAACCGCATAGACGTATCCAAGCCAGGATTTTTGGCTCGGAGAGATCTTCCCCCGGTTGTGTTGCCACCCCAATACGTTCCTCAGCAAGTAGCTCCTCTGAGAGAGGAGTCGGCCTCGTCCCACCATTCTTTAGACGCCGAGATTGACCAGTTCCACTTTGGAGAAGAGGAAGGGGCTCCAGAAAGATCTGTAGAGCTCTCGGATTTCGAGATCGAGTCTAATAGGTTTTCTATAGTCCATCATTCAAGATTAATAGTCGCTCGGCCTAACACTAGTTCCGAGGAACGAGAAAGCATGGATCTGAAGCAAAGGACGAGTTTAAAGGGTCTAATGGCCAATAGGAACAAGGGACAAACTTCTAAAGAAGCCCCTAAGACCTAGGTTGGTCCCAACCTTCCTCTTCCTCCCCCCTTGCTCCCTACTGACCTCGGACTGAAAGCCATTCCAGATTTAAGGAAGAAGAGGCCAACAGAGGACCTGGAGGAAGGTGAGATGGCACCTCAAAAGGGCGTTAAGCAGCAGAAGAAGTCTAAGGACCCTAAGGACAAGAGGGCCAAGTCGGTAGATAGCTAAGACGAAGCCGAAATACGCCGAGGGCAGCGCACCTGGGCCCCACGGCTGGAGATGGATGGTGCTCCCATTAGTTGGGACACTTCGATTTGGGAGTCTCAGAGGGGGTATGCCACTTACCTCGCCGAGGCTTTGGAGCAACCTCTCCTCCTGCCCCGAGACATGGATGGCCTTAGGCGCACCAAGCAACCGGACCTCTTCATGTCATTGAAGAAGGACCTTGCGATGGTAAGCTAACCAGTATCCTTCTTCGCTAAATACTAAACCATATGTTTGTTCATATATGCATTTACCTTCATAACCCCTTTGCCATTTTTATGCAGGTTACTCAGCAAGTATATGTAGTTGAGGAGTGGGTCAGGAACGCCTGCGATGAGGTTAGGGCTGAGGCCAACTCCCATCTCGAAACTGAGAAGGCTCTTAGAGCCCTTAAAAAAGAACAGGCGGGGTTGTCTGAGAAGCTCAAGGAAGCTATCCAGGCTTGCCAGAGTGCTGAGGCGGGTCTAAAGACCACAGAGAGGCAGGCTGAGGATATGCGACAGCAGCTACATATTACAAAGATAAACCTGGCCACCGAAAAACAATTTGTTTTGGACCTCAAGGCAGAGTTGTAGAAAGTCAAAGATGCAACTCGGGTGGCCAGGGAAGCCGCTGAGGCCGCAATGAAGGCATCCTACGAATGTGGGGTACAGGATACAGAGGCATGGCTATCAGAGAAGGTGGCTATAGTATGCAGGGACTACTGCACCAAGTCCTGGGGAGTGGCGATGGACCGAGCGGGAGTCCCTACAAACTCCGAGCTGAGGAGGGCCGAGAATATCTTCTTCTCAGAGGATATTCGAGAAATCCCTAAGTCGGACCCCTCCTCCCGAACAGCTCCTTTCTACCCAGGCTCCCTTTCCTAATGCCGAAGTTCCTGAAAGGGCTGGAGTGGGTAATGAAGCTCAACCATCAATGAAGGATAAGCCCTCTAAGGACTCCCTTACAATCAGGGATGTGGTTCTTCAGGCTAAGGACCCAGAGGTTAAGTCCAAAGCTGATGATGTCCATTCCAAGGCTGCTGATCCCAAGAAAGACCCTCTCAAAGACAAGGCCTAGAATCCCAGATATAGGATTTTCTTTCCTAGCTTTTTATTTATTTTATTTTTTATAACTTTTTGTAATGGCGTTCTGCCCTCAGACAATGTATTCCCTTTTGTTGAATGAACAGTGTTTTTCT
The DNA here is from genome assembly GCA_028535165.1 of Quercus tomentella. Classification (NCBI taxonomy): domain Eukaryota; kingdom Viridiplantae; phylum Streptophyta; class Magnoliopsida; order Fagales; family Fagaceae; genus Quercus; species Quercus tomentella. Next base: position 16,490,570 of record JAPQVY010000012.1, read on the forward strand.
TTTTATTTCTCGTACCTTTATTGTTACGTGTTTTGAAGCTTATAACTATCATAAATAGTATTGAACCGTTGTTGCTCTATTTCTAATGTGTTCTAACAGTAATTCATTATTGACGTTTCAAGAAATCTAACTAAGTATTAGCAAGAGAGAGTTATTTTACACTTGTATTATGAATTAATCCTTATACAATGAATGTTGAATCTGAAGGAAATAAGTAACATACCTTGTAACTTAAGTTCTGTTTAAAATTTATAAGGATGCCCTTGAATGTTAATTTCACCAAAGTATGTGGTCCGAGAGACCATGCATAACTTAGGATTTGTTTAACACTTATAAAGATACCATTGAGTATTAATTTCCCCTCAACCTGTGGTTTGAGGAGCCATGCAGGATTTAGGTTCTGTTTAATACCTGAACAGATGTCAAAAGTAATTAATTTCCCCTAAGCTTGTGGTCCGGGGAGTCGTGCAGGACTTAGGTTCTATTTAATACTTGAATAGATGCCCGAAAATATTAATTTCCCCTAAGCTTGTGGTCCGAAGAGCCATGCAAGACTTAGGTTCTATTTAATACTTGAATAGATGCCCGAAGATATTAATTTCCCCTAAGCTTGTGGTCCAAGGATCCATGCAAGACTTAGGTTCTGTTCAATACTTGAATAGATGCCATTGAGTGTTAATTTTAACTAAGTATGTGGTCCGAGAGACCTGACATAACTTGGGATCTGTTTAACACTTATAAAGATGTCATAAGATATTAATTTCCCCTACGCTTATGGTCCGAGGAGCCATACAAGACTTAGGTTCTGTTTAATATTTGAATAGATTAAGTAACAGGAAGCATAATGCCTTTACACAACAAAAGAACTTATTGATAAAGGAAATTTTCATTAATAATAATACTTTTTCAGGTTATTTACATTCCAAGGGCGCAGTATTACATACTCATCTAAGTCTTCTAGAAAATATGCTCCTATACCAGCCAAAGAGGTGATGCGATATGGTCCTTCCCAATTGGGTCCTAGCTTTCCCCATGCTAGGTTTTTTGCAGTGCCCAAAATTTCCTTAATACCAAGTCACCAGGCACTAGTGGCCTCAGCTTTACCTTGGCATCATAACCTTGCTTGAGTTTGTGTTGGTAGTATGCCAATTGGACCATTGCACTTTCTTTTCTTTCTTCAATAAGATCTAAGCTCCTTTCTAGCAACTCATTGTTACTGCTTGGACTGAATGAGCTGGTCTTTAGTGTTGGAAAGCCCGTTTCTAAAGGAATAATAACCTCGGCTCCATAAGTCATCGAAAAGGGGGTCTCCCCTGTTGATCTGCGAGGTGTGGTTTGATACGTCCACAGGACATGTGGCAGTTCTTCCACCCATCTTCCCTTCGCATCATCCAACCTCTTCTTGAGTCCGTTCACTATGACCTTATTAACAGCCTCAGCTTGTCCATTCCCTTGGGGATAAGCTGGGGTAGAATATCTGTTCGTAATTCCTAATTCACAGTAGTATCTCCTGAAGGACTTACTATCAAACTGAAGACCATTGTCCAAGATAAGGGAGTGAGGGACCCCGAACCGGGTAATAATGTTTTTCTAGACAAAATTCTTAGCATCCACACCTCTGATGTTTGCTAAAGGTTCAGCTTCAACACATTTAGTGAACTAGTCAGTGCCGACCAGCAAATACCTATTATTCCCTGCTGTTTTGGGGAAAGGGCCAACTATATCTAAGCCCCATTGAGCAAATGGCCAGGGGCTGGACAGGGGGTTAAGAACTCCTCCTGGTTGGTGTATGTTTGGTGCAAATCTCTAGCATTGATCACACTTTTTCACATACTCTTGTGCTTCTTTCTGCATATTTGGCCACCAGTAGCCCTGAGTGATGGCTCTGTGAGACAAAGACCTGCCTCCTGTGTGGCTTCCACAAATCCCTTCATTCAGCTTCTCAAGGAGTAGCTCTGACGCTTCAGGGTGAATGCAGAGTAAATATGACCCAGAAAAAGAGCGCTTGTACAATTTTTGGTCCTCAAACAGCCAGAAAAGAGGCGCCTTTCTCCTTACCTTATCAACTTCTGATTTGTCTTCCAACAAGATGTCCTCTCTCAGGTATAGTACTATAGGATCCATCCAACTGGGCCCTACTCTGACTTGGTAAACATGAATGACTTTTCCCTTTACCTCTGTGGGTTTGCACAAGTCTTCTATAAGGATAACCCGAGGTAAACTCTGCGCCGAGGAGGTTGCAAGCGTGGCTAAGGAATCAGCGTGTGTGTTTCATTCCTAGGGACATGCAATAGGCTGAAGGATTCAAATCCTGATTGCAAATGCCTAACTTGACTTAAATACCCTTGCATTCTCTCATCTCTTGCTTCTTGTTCGCTTTTCACTTGGCCGATGACTAGCCTCGAGTTCGAAAACATCTTTACTGCCTTTCCTCCCATTCTTTGAACCATGGACATTCCCTCCAGCAAAGCCTCATATTCAGCCTCATTATTTGTGACAGAAAAGCCCAATCTTAATGATTTCTCGATGATGAGTTTTTCAGGTGAGACCAGAACTAGTCCCACTCCAGAACCCCTTTGATTTGCAGCACCATCAACGTATACCTTCCAGAATAAAGGTTCTTGTAGGGAGATTGTGCCAACCGATTTTCCATCCATGTTCTGTGTTGCTGCTACTTCTTCTGACGGGGGTTCAGCGAACTCGGCCACCAGGTCTACAAGGACCTGGCCCTTGACAGAAGTACGAGGCATGTATTTGATGTCAAAAGCCCCTAAAACTATGCCTCATTTAGTAATCCTCCCTGTGTAATCAGCACTTCTAAGTATGGCCTTGAGTGGAAGCTAAGTTAGGACGACAACTGTATGTGCTTGGAAGTAATGGGAAAGCTTTCGTGTACCATGCACTACTGCCAGGATGGCTTTCTCCAATGGTAGGTAACGAACCTCGGCCTGGTGTAGTGACTTGCTCACGTAGTAAATTGGTCATTGTATGCCACTGTTAACTCATATCAACACTAAACTCATGGCATGAGGGGCCACAACAATGTAAGCAAATAGAATTTCATCAACCTCAGGGCTGGACATGATAGGTGGATGAGAGAGATATTCCTTAAGCTGTTGGAAAGCTAAAGCGCATTCCTCGGTCCACTCAAATCCCTTCCATTTATTCATCAACAGGAAGAAGGGTCTGCATCTATCTGCGGACCGGGAGATAAACCGGTTCAAGGCAGCAGTCATTCTGGTTAGTTTCTGAACTTCTTTTGGATTCCAAGTTGGTTGTAGATTGTTTATTGCCCTAATCTGATCTGGATTTACCTCGATCCCCCGGTGAGTCACCATATAGCCTAGAAACTTGCCTAATCCCACACCAAAAAAGCACTTGGAAGCGTTAAGACGTAGCTTGTGTTTCCTCAGAATTTCAAAAATGTTTTCGAGGTCTCCCACGTGCTCAGACACCACCTTACTCTTCACCACCATGTCGTCTATATAGACCTCAATACTCTTGCCCAACTGCGTCTCAAACATCTTAGTCATCATCCTCTGATAGGTAGATCTCGCATTTTTCAAGCCAAAGGGCATTACTTTGTAATGATAGTTTCCAGCAAGGTTTTCAGACCCGGACCGTTCATGGAACCGTAAAAGGGAGATGTTCAAGGTTTTTGAAGTCGAACCGAGGTCGAGCCAGGGTCGAGCTGTAATGACGTCATAATTAATTTAATAATTAATTAAAGCCTAAATATATATATATATATATTTATATATTAAATTTATAAAACTATCAAAATTGACAATATATCTATATATGTAAAGGAAATTTAATAATTTTCAAGCATATATTTAATAATTAAATAAGAAAGTTAATAAAATAAAATAATAACCATGAAAACATTAAAATTTATGATTAATTTTTGAAGTAAAGTTGAATATCTTTGAATGATTTTAATTATAATTTTTTTTATTCCTTGTAAGAGATAGATAATTTAATTAAGAAGAATAAAATTGTGTTAAGTTGTAAAAAAAAAAAATTTACTAAGGGGTTGGACCGCACGGTTCTCACCGGTTCGTGTGGTCCAACCCCGGTCTTAGGGGTTCATGGAATTAACACAAAATTCAGTTCTTTATGCTTAAAAAATCGGTTTTCATCTTGGTTCCCGGTTTTCACGGACCGACCTCCCGGTCTGGTCCAGTTTTGAAAACCTTGGTTTCCAGTGGGAGTGACAAAGGCTGTCTTCTCTTGATCATCCAGGGCTAGTGGTATTTGATGGTATCCTTGAAAGACATCTAAGAAACTCATCTGAGGATGACCAACAGTGGCATCCACCAGCTGGTCTATTCGAGGCATAGGGAAGGGATCTTTTGGGCAAGCCTTGTTTAAATTCGTGAAATCCACACATACTCGCCATTTCCCATTCTTTTTCTTCACTACCACAGTATTGGCCAGCCATTCAGGGTAGAAAACTTCCTTGATAGCCCCTCCTTACTTAAGTTTTGTCACCTTATCTTTGACAGCATCAAAATGATCTCTAGATGAGCACCGAGGAGGTTATTTTTTGGGGGTAATAGATGGATTGACATTCAAATGGTGGCAAATGAAGTTTAGGTCCACTTCCGGAGCTTCATAAGCACTCCATGTGAATACATCCACATTTTTTCTAAGGAACTCAATTAGCTCTTCTTTCTCTTGGGGAGGTAGGGAGCTGACTTGGAAGAACTTCTCCGGATTATTGGGTAATACCGGAGTTTTTGATTGCTATAAGTCCCTCTCAGCAGAGGCCGAGGACTCAGCATTGGGCTTATGTAAGATGGCAGCCACCATGCACTGCCTAGCCATGGATTGATTCCCCACAATCTCTATAACCTGGCCATTGGATGAATACTTCACCTTTTGGTGCAGGGTAGAAGAGACGGCTTCTAAGGTATGAAGCCAAGGTCTAGCCACAATAGTCGTGTAAGGTGAATAAGCGTCCACCACAATAAAGTCCACTTCCACCACATCCGAACCGGTCTGTATGGACAGTCTAATCTGACCTTTTGGAGTAACAGTCTTCCCTTCGAAACTTATTAGAGGGGAATCGTATGCCGTTAGGTCCTCGGGTTTCAAATTCAGCCCCCTATACAGGTCGGGGTACATTATCTCGGCAGCACTTCCCTAGTTTACCAACACTCTCTTCACATCAAATCTACCTCGCTTGGCCACTAGAATAGTGCAGCAGCTGCTTCAACTTCCCTTCTCGGACCAACTGGTCCAGATGGTCCCACAAATTCCTGCAGTCTTCTGTAGTGTGCCTCTAGTTCTCGGAATACCGCATTAACGGTCTGGGTGTTGGTAGACCCTAATTGTCCAACAAAATCTCTTCGAGGTCGGTTGTTATTGAATCGATCTGACCTGAAATCCCTCATCTTCTGAGAGATAACCTTAGCCTTTCCTTTACCCAGTTGCTGGTCTTCCTCTACCCTTTTATACTTGTCAATCCGATCCATGAGTTAGCGCAGGCTGGTGACAAGTTTTTCTGTTAGGGACTTCCTTAAACCATGCTCGGTTAGAAGGCCGCTCTTGAAAGTACTGATGGCGACGTCATCAAAATTATCATCTATCTCATTGTACATCTCCCAGTACCTGTCCGAGTATGTTTTCAGGGTTTTTCCTTCTCGCATGGACAAAGACAGTAGGGAGTCTAAGGGCCAAGGGACCCTGGTACATGTGATAAAATGAGAGTCAAATGCCCGAGTGAGCTCCTTGAAGGAATCTATAGAATCTGTCCTTAGGCCGTCGAACCATCTCATCGCCACGGGTCCCAAACTGGATGGGAACACTTTGCACATCAAGGTTTCGTCCTTAGAATAGACAGCCATTCTCTGACTGAAATGGCTCACATGCTCTACTGGGTACGTTCGCCCATTGTAGATGGTGAATGTTGGCTGATGGAAACGCCAAGGAAGAGTTGCCTTTTCAATCCTATGCGTGAAGGGCGACTTGGAAATCTGGTTCAAGGCCTTACTCATCGCATCATTTCCCAGCCCTCTGTGAGTTGGGCTCTTGCATTTGCGTTCACGGTGGTGCTCCTCTTCATATGAGAAGGATTCACTAGGAGAAGTCCTTGATCTACGTCGATAACCGCTATCCTTCTCATCGTCGGAAGAGGAATCAGATGGGGTGGGAGTTCATTTTCGTTATGCATGGCGTAATTTCTTCTTTAGAGGGTCGATTTCCCTTTGCATGGCTTTATTATGTTGCTCTTGAGAGACATGACTCCCAACTCGAGAGTGGCTTTTGCTTGTATGTTTAGCGTGCACACTGCCCTCTTAATCTCTCCTACGCTCAAGGTTGGTGAAATGATTTTCACGTTGAGATGCTATGGATTCTGCCTGGTGTGGACCTGAACCTATCATAGTTGACCGTTGTTTTCACTATCACACAAGTTCTTCCCACAGACGATGCCAATTGTAGGGTCTCGATTTGCAGTCCAAGCCAAAAACGTATGGGATATTGGCCCAATGAGCCTAATACAATAAATTTGTAGAGAGTGGGTTGAAGAACTAGGCCCTAATGAATTGAACAACGGCTAGTTTTGATTTGAATGACAGTCAAACACAAATAAGCGATTTTGATCTTAATATGCTTTCAGTCCGAGGAGGTCCCCCTTGTATAAATTAATCACAGATGGATACAAAGATAATTTAGATTGCTACAGTGCTTTATCTCTATTTTTCTGTTCCCTTTCCATGGAGGGTCTTTCACATTATATATCTCCCTTTAGACCATCTTTATCCTACACTTGTTGATCATCCGAGCCCTTACTTAAGTATCTGTCCCATCAGACACCCTCTCTGGTTTTCTGTGAGTTGTGGTAGCCAAAGTAGTACTGTTCAGAGGTCTTCTCCACATAAATGCGGCCAGAAAAGTAGCTGCAATGCATTTAATACGGTGGTGGTAGTTTTCCCTTAGATATTTTTAGGTTTCCTTCCTTTTAGTATGTTCATGAGGCATGTCCCTATCATTGGAGTTTCTTGGAGGGTCACTTTAATTGTTGGAGTACATATTTGAACTGTATTCATCATATCCGAGGAGGAGTTCCTCCTCGGACCACCTTCCATTCGTTCCATACTTATGAGACTTTAACTAGGAACATCTAACAACTATTTGCTTTTCTTCGGACCTATCAATGTCCTTGGACAAAGCCCAAGGCCCAATATATGGTCTTGGGCCCTTACCCCTACACCAATAATAACACTAAAGAAAATGAACAAAATGAAAATAATAATAATAATAATAATAATAAAAGAAGAAAGAATGCATACCTGCATTGTCATGGGATTTAGGCATTCACATATTGAAATAAGTTTCACTTCAAAAAGGATATATAGGGTTATATATATTGGTAGAGTTCCATTTGAAATATAATTCATTTAAATCATATTGAAATTAAAGATATCTAATCAATGTGTTTGTTTTTATTCCATAAAAATTGGAATTAAGAAAAAAGGTCATATGAATAGAATGAAAAAAAAAAGAAAAAAAAAATAGTTGATTCAACATAACGTAACATATAAAAATTTAAAAATTTTAAAAAAATTTTTAAAAAAAGAGAGAAATAGAACGTGGTTGATAGCTATAAGGAATTTTGATATATATATATATATATATTAAATGTCATCAATGTAGAAATTATCAAATTAATGGAGATATATACTTTTTTTGGAATAGATAGAGATTATCAAATTATTGGAGATATATACTGTTTCTTGAGATAGATTTATATTAATCACCTCTTGAAGAATTTGGATTGTGCTTATCCCTCAATAGTCAAGTTTTGTAGCTTGATATTCTGATAAAATAATATTAATTTAATAATATTAAAATTTTGAAAATTTAGATGATAAATATTATCTAAATTAAATTTTTGTATGTTAAATATTATCCCCCTAATTTAAGAAATATATCCTAACAAATAAAAAAATAATGTTAATTAGATGATAAATATTATCTAAATTAAATTTTTGTATGTTAAATATTATCCCTTAATTTAAGAAATATATCCTAACAAATAAAAAAATAATGTGAATCTAATTTTATTTAATGATAAGAATGAATTAGAGTCCTGGTAGTATACTATTCATTTTTAGTTCTTTAAAAATCTAAAAATTTAATAAAATTTCTGCAATTTGGTGAAGTCACGTGGCGCAACCACAGCGTCTAAGCCCAACTTTTATTATATATAATATGATTTTTGAGATAAAGGGTTCATAAGATCATTAGGTTTCAACCTATTAATTAATGAAAATTAAGAAATTATTTCAACTTTTTATGAAATAATACTCATTAAACAATACTAGCCTCATCACACGCACTTTGCGCGTGCAATGAGTTTTTTTTTTTTTTTTTTTTGTTAGTGGTCCTATTTTGTAGAAAAAAATAGTGTTTTTTTTAATAAATTTTATATATATAATTTTTATTTTGAAAATTTAATTTATAAGTGAATAAATCAATTTGAAAATTAATAGGAGAGTTGTCATATTTTTTAGACAATATTTTAGTGGGAGTTAGTGTTGCATTTTTACCGGATTGTCCTTTAATTTTGTCTCTACTTAAATATAAGAGTGTAGGGGCATTTTTGAACAAAAAAAATGAGGAATCCAAACAGGAGAAGCCCCTTAAATAATAGTATAGATAAAATTTTTGAGATAAAGGGTCCATAAGATCATTAGGTTTCAACCTGTTAATTAATGAAATTTATGAAATTATTTCAACTTTTTATGAAATAATACTCATTAAACAATACTAGCCTCATCACACGCACTTCGCGCGTGTGATGAGTCTTTTTTTTTTTTTTTTTGTTAGTGGTCCTATTTTGTAGAAAAAAAAATAGTGTTTTTTTTTTTAAATTTTATATATATAATTTTTATTTTGAAAATTTAATTTATAAGTGAATAAATCAATTTGAAAATTAATAGGAGAGTGGTCCTATTTTTTAGGCAATATTTTAGTGGGAGTTAGTGTTGCATTTTTACCGGATTGTCTTTTAGTTTTGTCTCTACTTAAACATAGGGTTGTAGAGGCATTTTTGAACTAAAAAAAGAGGAATCCAAATAGGGGAAGCCCCTTAAATGGCAATATTTTAGTGGGAGTTAGTGTTGCATTTTTACCGGATTGTCCTTTAGTTTTGTCTCTACTTAAACATAGGGGTGTAAGGGCATTTTTGAACTAAAAAATGAGGAATCCAAACAGGAGAAGTCTCTTAAATAACAGTATAGATAAAATTTTTGAGATAAAGGGTCCATAAGATCATTAGGTTTCAACCTGTTAATTAATGAAAATTATGAAATTATTTCAACTTTTTATGAAATAATACTCATTAAACAATACTAGCCTCATCACACTTACTTCGCGCGTGTGATGAGTCTTTTTTTTTTTTTTTTTGTTAGTGGTCCTATTTTGTAGAAAAAAAAATAGTTTTTATTTTATTTTATATATATAATTTTTATTTTTTATTTTAATTTATAAGTGAATAAATCAATTTGAAAATTAATAGGAGAATGGTCTTATTTTTTAGGCAATATTTTAGTGGGAGTTAGTGTTGCATTTTTACCGGACTGTCTTTTAGTTTTGTTTCTACTTAAACATAGGGTTGTAGGGGCATTTTTGAACTAAAAAAATGAGGAATCCAAACAGGGGAAGCCCTTTAAATAATAGTATAGAAGATCTATTTCATAGGTGTTTTCAATTAAATTCTTAATAAAAAAAACGTCTTAGTTAAAAGTTAGTAATAGTGACTCATGAGTTTCATTGCAATGGGTAGCTTTGTTTCATTTATATCTCAAAATCATGAATAACAATGGGTTAGGTTTAGTGGAGTTTTCAACCCAACCCAACTTTGATAGTGAGACTTTGAAAATTTTAAAAGGGTTTTAGAAGAGTTTGGATTTAGAATTTTAAACTTATTAAGTCCATTACAAAGAGAAGTGGTGATCTCGTTAGGTTTTATACCTTAGGTAACTAAACCAGTCAGATTATGCACTTTATAGGTCAATTTTAGGTTAAACCAACTTGTTCGACCCAATGCATAGTTATATAAACGGGTTTAGGGTTTGCAAATAAACCAATGGAATGGAATTTAAAAAAAATTAATAGGGTAATATGTAAGATAATTAGAGGGTTCGGTTTTTTTTTTTTTGGGGGGGGCACAATTCATCTTCTGCAACTACTCTAAAAATAAGCTCACGGGTGCAACCTCGAATTCCATAAAAGATTTAAGTGTGTCTCCTTTATCTCCAATTGGTTAGGGGCAAAGTAGTGTAACTCATGGTTTGACAAGTGGTATCAAAGTCAAGGTAATGGATTTGAGTTGTGAGAGTGCGTGTCTCCCTTATAACCAATTGGTTTAGAGGCGAAGTGGCAAAGCTTACAGTCCCACTGCACCAATTCATTGCCATTCCTACTAAAAATTTATTTTCTATCAACACTCAATAAAGCTAGAAAGAAAATTAAGCAATTTAAATAATTTATATTATTCCTAACTTAAGTTTTCCATCTCATGATTGTTTTTAATTATCAAACCAAGATACTAATTGGTTTTAGTGTAGGAGAGATTAGAACCAGATTATTTGTGTCTGTTTATTTAGTATCACAGATTCCTATCTAAAATTGGACCGGCCCAATGTTAAATCACCTCTGTTGTTTGCCATCCTACTATAGTAAAGGCAAAATTGGATCCAAAACTTTCTCTATAACACTCTAGATGATAAGAATTTGGTCGAGCTGTAACCCAAAAACTGTCCAAAGGTCAACTAAAACCCCAAAAATCTCAGCCCAAGTCTTACTAAGCTTAGCCCAAAATTTTCAGCTTAAAGGTGCATGTACCAACCTGGGTGAGTCCAATTACTAGGTCCAAACCTAGCAAGCTATCACCTTTTTATGCTGCGACCAGTGATATTGTTAAAATAGTTATGGTCCACCAGCAGAGGCAATTAATTCAAATTTATGGTCAGAAGACTCAGAACTTATGGACTTATAGATTTGAGCTCAGCCCAGCTTTACCCGTCCCAAGAAGCGGGCACAGAGATTGGTTTAGCCCACCATGCTGGATGCACTGTTTTTTTTTTTTTTTTTTTTTTTTTAAATGTTGGACCTCTTGCGACAAGGATTAATTTCGGTTAAAATAGATCTACTAAATAATTTATATTAAATTTTATTATTTTAATTAATTTTTTTTTAAAATGATATGACATCGTATACATTAATAGTGGAAAATTCGAGATAATTCGGAGGGTAATGGCAAACTCCAATTGAGGATTTATTGATGGCAAATTTAGCCACTCATACTAATTGTGCAATCAAAGCATGCAATTGGCTATGCTCTTAAAGAACTATCAATTTCTTTTTCTCTTTATTTGTTTAGAGGCAATCAAAGCCTGCATTTGGCTATGCTCTTAAAGAACTATCAATTTTTTTTTTCCTCTTTATCTGTTTAGAGGGGGTGAGAGATGGGTGAGGAGGTGTTGTAGTGTCGATACATGAGACCCATCATCTTGTCACAACATGTAAGATCCACAGATATGTACGTGATCCCATCTCACATTTTTTGAGAAAGTGACTTTGCAGAATTGTTCCGTAAGATATTCTACTCAAGAGAGAGTTAGGAAGGTATTAATAGACAATTGAAATTGAAAATAGGACAAAGTTAAGTTTCTACCATTAATCTCAAAGTCAAATTTGAATCCAAAATCGAAATGATGATCATAATCATGAATCTGATCTTAGAGTCACAGTCCAAAATTCAAACATATTTTGGGTAAAGCTGGACCACTAATGACTCATGTGCGTCACTCATTTTTTTTAAGGTGAAAGCACCTAATCGAATGGCAATGCACTTGCTTCTAGTACTAATAAGTCGCTTTGTTGAGTATAGAAATGCGAATCTCACACAATGCGACCAATCAACTTCCTAGATTGAAATGTTAGTTCAAAAAGCCAAATATCCTATACTCTAGCTAGGTTGTTTGTTATATAAACATGCTAACTTCTATTCTATGAGTCGTGGGCCTATATAGTCACAGATATAATTTGGTTTCCGATAACGATTCAATTATTTGAAACCTTAGAAGGACCACTTGCAAAATTTTGATGGGCAAGCACTTTCTGGTGGGGGCTCTTTGTGTTTCACTCCAAGTCACAATTGGCTTTGTCTTATTTATTTATTATTTATAATTCGTATGATTAAGAAAATAATAATTTAAACACTAGACATTTCAATTGAAAAAACCGAAAAGTGCTAATCAATTGGGTTACATGTTTGTAAGACTTTTCGTATTACTTGCTTTATTCGAAGGATACCAAAAACACCCTCCCCTCTCAAAAAAGAAAAAGAAAAAGAAAAAGAAAAAGAAAAAAAAATACTACCACGTAAACATAATTTTTTCTATCATATAGCTAAATTTTATTACTCCGGTGAACCTCGTTTTGTTACACCCTTCTAAGTTGTAATTCTTAAAAAGTGTGAGACACTCGTAATGTTTTTCCTCTCTGCTCTCTCATTTTCTTTTGAGTGTTATGTATTATGAATGATAGACTTATGACTTTACATATAACTTATGGTTCTTTATCTGGTGAACCCCATTGGTCACAGCCTTCTAACCCTTTTAAAGTGTGAGACTTGTGATTGTTTTATTTTCCTCTTATTAGGTCTAGTCTCTCTCCCTCTCTCTTTCTCATTTTCTTTTTTAGTGTTATTTCTCATGCATGAATCATGGTACACTTGCAATTGTTTTCTTTTCCTTTTATTAGGTCTAGTCTCTCTCTCTCTCTCTCTCTCTCTCTCTCTCTCTCCCCCCCTCATTTTCTTTCCGAGTGTAATGTCTCAGGCATAAGACACTTGTACAACAAAGCCGAGTTGTATTAATTTTCCACAATACATCAAAGCCTAGTGTAGACTCCATGATCTCCTATATCGAAAAAATTGACCCAAACTCTTTGATTAAATTTACGTACCGTCTACGAAATAACTAATAAGTTGAAAGCCACAAGATTCTATAAACTTTTTCTTTTCTTTTCTTTGTGTTCTAGGGGGAACTCAAGTGTGATGAGGCAGTGAGTTTATATAAAGAGAGTGTGTTAGACTTGGTTAAGTGATTAAATTCATCATTTTCTAACAACTTAAGCTTTTGAAACAATCGGTAATTTAACATGATATCAGAGTAGAAAATCATGAGTTCGATCCCTGGTTTCACTCTACCTCCCATTTAAAAATGTTAAATTCCCACTTATTGGGCCCCTACTTATAAAGGAAAAGTTTAGGCCCACAAGTAAGGGAGAGTGTTAGATTTATGGTTAAGTGATAAAATTCACTATTTTCTAACAAAACTCAAATTTGAAAGGGAAGAGACTCAATTAATGCAAAATTATCAAAACATGTGATTGAATGCTAATAGTAAAGGTTGTCTGGAACTAGATGTTTATCCCTTTATCCAATCCCCAAAGCGTGACAAATGTTGTCAACTATTAAAACAACTCCAATATTAACTGGTTTCACTCTACCTCTCATTTAAAAATGTTAAATTCCCACTTGTTGGGCCCCCACTTATAAAGGAAAAGTTTAGGCCCACAAGTAAGGGAGAGTGTTAGATTTATGGTTAAGTGATAAAATTCAATATTTTCTAACAAAACTCAAATTTGAAAGGGAAGAGACTCAATTAATGCAAAATTATCAAAACATGTGATTGAATGCTAATAGTAATGGTTGTCTGGAGCTAGATGTTTATCCCTTTATCCAATCCCCAAAGCGTGACAAATGTTGTCAACTATTAAAACAACTCCAATATTAACTAGGGCACAAATTCATGTAAATAAAATACAGTAGATGGTCATAATCGATGAGGTCATGTATTACATAATTCAGACTAAGAAGAACTAGAACCCATGAGAACATTAGTCAAAAAAAAAAAAAAAAAGAACCCATGAGAACAAGACAAGACTGAGAAAATTCTTCCAGCTTTTCTTTGCTTGATTAGACAAAATTAATAATCATGCTTGTCATTCACCTGAATGATATATGTACTTACTTTACCCCAACTTTAATGCTTCACATTCACTTAATCTCACTGTACCTAATCAAAAATACTAGAGATATGGAGTAAAGATATGGGAATTATCCATTATATATGCTAGCATGACGGTGGCATGACAATGGTGTTCATTATTAGGGAAAATTGTTTTTAATTCATATAGTTTGAAAGTGTATCAAATCAAACTCTATAATTTCAACAAAAAGTTATAAAAAAAAAAAATTCTAATCTTAACCCAGTTAAGTGGAACTATATTGTATTTGGGGTTTAATATGGATTGTGAGTCTAATTTGTTCTCTTAAACTAGAAGCTTTAAAATATAATTTTTCCAAATAGTTATAATAAACTGACTAGAGACTCAATAAAGCTATAGACACATCTTATGGCAGGGAATATGAATTGTGTCTCAATTACTTTTGTTGATTTCTCTAAGAAAAGGTATAGCTAGCCTGAATTTTATATTTTAAAAAATAATATTCAACTTGAAAGCTAGCTAGAGACTTCACTTTCATGACCTGACTTTGTGGATGTTATTGATAATACTTTTTAGATAGTATGTACTTCACACTCCATCCAAGTTTCTTTATCATGAATCTTGAAAATCGGTAGCATTCACTCAATGAAGAGAACTAAGATTTAAATTTTCCTTCTTCACTTGTTGTGAGAGGAAAAAACTAATTATTTAGTTATAAAATCGATAATTTTTTTTTTCCTAAACTAATTTGATGGGTAAGAGAAATAGACAAGATTCATTATTTAGTTATCTCTTGGACTGTATTCATAAAAATAAAGTAAAAAATAAATAAATAAAAAACCCCAAAAAAAAAAAAAAAAAAACTCTTGGATTGTTATGGTCACCAGTTCAATGTTCTTTTGACACATAAATATGCACACACCATCATTTGATAGTATAGGTCTCACAATCCATCATTTGATAGTATAGGTCTCACAATTGTTTAATCCATTTAATTAAGCTCAATATTAATTTTATTATTATTAGTTGCCTCCAAAGTTGTGCTTGTAAGTGAGATGCCCATTACACTAGAGAGTCTTTAATGACACCTTTACCTACTTCCATGTTTGTCTCCTCTTTTTTTCTTGAAAAAACACCTCACTAGCCACTAACTTACTATGAACCCTTTTTACTTCTTGCTTTAATATAATAAAATTTCTTTTAGAATGTGATGTCAAGTGTGGATTACAAAATTGACTCCTCCGAGATACACCATTGTAATTTCAAAAGGACACTCCAAACTGTATCTTTCTTTTTATGGCTTAGCATGCTATAATGTTATTTTTATTTTGTTTAAAATTGTCTTCTTCTACTCACATCATTATCAGAACTTCAGTGGAGTGGAATGCCAAGTCAATCGGCCGCATCCAAAATATATATTATTAAGCATATGATAACAAGACCATCCAGCCATAAAGTAAATAACATATATGGTTGGACCAAAAAAATAATAATAATGTTGTCACAAAATACATTATATAATGCAGTAATATTAATGTTGATGGCCCTATGTTCACTTTTGCTAGCTGTGCATGCCACATTTCACACTTCATTTGGTTCGGAATTGCAATTTATATCTGAGGTTAAGGTTGTCCACTCTTGGCAAGAGCCAAAATTTGTTTGTTGTTTTTTCTCTCCCATTATTTTGATTTGACAGTAAAAAAAAATTAAAAAAAAAAAACTTAAAATGAATGCTTTAAAATAAAAACACGTAGCATGTCCAATAAGTTTATGATTTTCATAATAATATGTCTCATGAATACTTTTTAGAGTTATTGTGGACTTGTGTCTAAGACAAGAAATATGTGTAGGGAGTACAAACTCGTGCTGAAATTTATAAATGTGTTAAACATAAATCACGACAAATATTGGGGGACCTTGGAATCGAAATGCACATAAATGTGTTTTCTACTTGTATCTAGCTAATTGCTTCTACCTTTTTCTCTGGACCATACATTGCTAGCTCTAGATTAGGTATTAGGTTTTGTTGTTCTCTTATAGGCTCCTAAAGATTTCCGAAATCCTTTTAGAAGAACATGGATGTCCACTCATCACGAGACTCTCTCTCTCTCTCTCTCTCTCGCTCTCTCACAGACACATACAAGCACAGAAGCAAAGGTAGATCTTGTATTGTCTGTAGGCAGAGATAGAAACATCCATCTCTCTCAAAATCTATGCCCCATTGTTCTCGCTAATGTTATACATGCATAGATTGAGGAACGAATTTTTTCACCACAGATTAGAAATAAGTATGCTATACATCAGACAATGATAAGTCTTAAGACACTATAAAAATTACAGAGTTACATTTAAAAGAGACAATATTGATGGGTCATTACCTTGTAAGAGATGTATGAAATATTTATTTTATTTATTTTTTTATCATACCGATTATTGTTTTAAGTATGGTCTTACAAGACATATGAGAGTGAAACCCCATAGCTTAATTTTTAAAAAAATTCACTTGATTTGTAATTTTTAAAAATATATATACTAAAAAAAAGGATGCTAGGGAAAGCAGTCATATTGGGAAAAGACTAGAATAAAATGGGCATATAGGAGTTGTATATCTTAATACTTGACATGGTCTTTGGAGCTAGATATTTAAGCCCACATATTTTTCACTTTTTCAGTTTTTTGACACTCTAAATTCACATTTAAAAAAAAAATGCATATGGCCATGGGTATTTAAATTTTATTAAAATAAATATTTAGACATTAATATTTTAGCATGTGAGAATGTTATCTTGATTAATGTGGTTTAAAATATAATGTCAATAGAGAGAATAATTGTCTTAATTTTCTTAATATCATGTAATCTAAAAAAAATAAAATTCATGAAACAAGTATATAGCTCAACAAAACAATCAAAATATAAAGTTATTGGGATAATACAATAATACTACAAGGTTGATCAAATATAAAGTTGTTGCCTTAATCAAATTTCATCTTTACAACTTTCACAGTAATCATCTCTATCGTACAGATGTCACTGTGACCGTTGCAACAAGAATTGTCCAGAAATACTAAAAGAGGCAACGGTGTACTGTATCATTGACTTTAGATCTTTCAATATTGCTTTTTTGGGAACTAGGGAGTTCATTATTACTAAGATGAAATTACAATGTTAGAGCGCGCAGTACCACTGTCTTCCACAATACAAGCCAAAATCATTAAAGCATCAACTATAGGGATTTCTTTAAGATGCCCAAATCTTGTTGTTGATTGGAGTTATGTCTTGCCAAAATATCTACACATGCACCAGTTTGATGGAGGTGGCTAAAACCCTACCTTCTTTTGTTTTTGATAAACATCCCTACTTTCTTTTGCTGAGTTTCATACACTTGATCACCAATTAGTATTGAATATTATGGTTTGGAATTATTAGGTGTTTTGAGAGTATATAAATTTTAACTATTCATTGTTGCCTAAATAATAAACACATGTTATAGTGCATTTCCTATGGAGGCATTATATACAAAAATTGTTCTTAAGTCAACTTTGTCCCTTTAACAACCCTAAAGAAGTTGTTGCAATAACTTTCTTTGAGTGTGTGTTGGGGGAGGATTGAGGAAGAAGGGGGATGCATGACTACTTATATTTCCTTTCTCCTAACACATTTTTTTTCTCTTCACTCCCACATTGATTTGTCACATTCTTCTATTCAATTAAAGTACAATTGTCTGCCTAACAAAATTATTATAGGTTGAGTTTGAATTTAAGCATTTGAAAAAACATATGTTAGTCTATGATGATGTAAATTTTAGAGAGATTTTAATCATAGAAAAAAAATTTGTAATAGTCATCTCAAATCCACATATTAATAAAACTCAATGTTTCATATACAATAATAAAAAATAAAAAAATAAACTCTACCATTTCTTACATTCTTCAAGTCACTTAAATTGAAAACTGAAATTCAAATGCTTATCATTAAATTCCTTTATCCAAACAAACCAATCAACACTTTTTGAATTTATTACTCCTCCTCACAAGACCTAATTGGTACAAGGTAATCAAATGAATTTTTTTTTTCAATAATATTTTCTTTTGATTATTAATTTCTTATACCTAGCCATCCCCTATATCCTGACCAATAATCATAGAAAATAATACAATCTCTAATTATCTTACAATAAGTGCAAATAAAGTTGTTTTTTTAAATCAATGTGTTATGTTTTAGATTGACAAATTTCATGATATTGTAATAAGTATTGAGTCTGCATAGTATTGTCAAATGTCCAAAATTAAAGGTACAAGATGTAGCTCAAAGAAGACTTTCAATCAAGATTTCAACTGCCTTTCGATTGCTTCTCAATCAATTGAAATAGGATTTTTTTTTATTGAAGTCGGCTGCCTAAGTTTTCATGTCCGACATGCACAATATGTTAAAAAACACTTTATTAACAAGTCTTCACAAGGTTTGAGAGGTCACAATCGTGCAATTTATAGAGAGAATCAAAACCTAGAGTTCAATCAACCCTTGAGGTCAAGAAGTGAATTTTCACAATAGTATTGCCGCCTAGGTGATCAAGAGTTGACGTCATAGAACTAATCAATCTAGTGTATCACAACAGTATTTAAATTTTCAAGGAGGTTCCTTTGAGTCAATTAGATGTTCTAGTCATGAACTTGGACAAGTTGTTCATGAAGGGGTACATGTACAAAGAGTTCAGAAATTTGAAGGTATTGTGGGTCGCATTAGCAAGTTTAACAACTTGGTAGTGTCCAGGGTCAAAAGTTTGAATTAGATTGTAACTTCTCTTCCTGTAGTGAATTTCCTTAATTGGGCTAGGTTATTCTCAAATTGTTTTTGCTTTTTTAGTTTTATTTTGTTTTTCTTCATTGGTTTTTCACTTTGTTACCAAATATGTGTGTGTATTGTTTATTATTTTATTTTTATTTGGTATTTGCTTGGCTGTGATTTGCTTATTTAAATTGTAATTACTTAATTGGCTTAATTTAGTAAAAATTAATTAATCCTTTACATAATTAACAAAGGGATCTATACAAAAAATTTCACAATGACCTCATAACTTGGAGTTTTCCTTTTTTTTCAATAAAAAAAATTTGTGATTGAAAGGATAATAATTGAAAAGATTCTTTTAATCTCTCCTTATTTTAAGACAAGAGAAGCATCTATGACCTCCACAAAGGGAAGTGGAGTTGGAAAGAGACATAGGGGAAGTGGGTCTAGTAAAAACGACAATCAATACAATCATGAAGTTCTTAAAACCTTACGCATCACTCTCTTGAACAACAATATATGAAGGTGAAGAAAGAATCAAAAGCTACAAGAAAATGCATGAGCCACAAAACCTTGGACACCTAGCTCCTAGCTTGTGCTTCACTGCTTTGTATGCCCCACTGCTCTCCTAGGGACCTCGCAGCAAATATATATATATATATATTTTTTTTTTTTTGAAGCATCCAATCCAAACAACTTTAACACTTGTTAGGAATTCGTTGAAAGAATGGCATTTTTCCACTGATTAGATGTTGTGGGAAAGTCTAAGTTACACTTAGGGTGGTTTAAAATGCTTGTGGACGTAAAATAGTAAAATTAATTCAACTTTTTTTAGTTGGTCTCATCAATGCTTTTATGACTGAAGATTGTGAAGGATTTCATTTTACGTTATTCAATTTCATAAAACTCAAATCAAATTAAAAAAATTCGAGACTCATAATCATAGAAAATTAAGCATAACAATATAATAAAGTGCCTTGTGACTTCTCCAGTGAAAGAGAACTTGGGTCCAATACAAGAAAACACACACACACCAACAATTGATCTGTCTCTTACTAAAGCTCCAATGTTAAATAACATAGTTGGTAGCGTAAGATTTTGAGGAACACAACCAACACATATGCTATACCTGAATAAACTACGAACAACACATGCACGTGCATACACATGCAGGGCACATGGCCTATATAGGTTTTCATTTTTATGCTCCTTTTTTTCAAGACAACTCTTGATGGGATATATTACTCTAATCTTATCTTTAGAAAAAATGAGATATGTGATTTTGTCTAATGTTAATATTTATAATGAACGTCCATCCATCATGAATCATGTTTAAAACGGTACAATTTACTTCAAATCAAAGTAAAATGCAAATCTAATAGAAATAAAATGTACCAAGATTCTCAACTAAAAATGAGAATAACATGCTATTGACCGAATTACATTTAACTCGTTTTAATTTAAGAAATTGAAAAAAAAAAAAAAAATGAAAGCTATAGGTTCTCATTTTCATGCTCCTTTTTTTCAAAACAACTTTTGATGGGATACGTTACTCTAATCTTATCTTTAAAAAAAATGAGATATGAGATTTTGTCTAATATTAATATTTATAATGAACGTCCGTCTAGTATGAATCATGTTTAAAACGGTATACTTTACTTCAAATTAAAGTAAGATGTAAATTTAACAGAAATAAAACATACCAAGATTCTCAACTAAAAATGAGTGTAATATGCTATTAATCGAATCACATTTAACTCGTTTTAATTTAAGAAATTGAAAAAAAAAATGAAAGCTAAATTCTTAGTAGGCAGAACTTCATCTTAAAGGGATTAACTTCTTCCACCTCTTCATCTTTGTCTTCTTCTATTCAGCATATTTGTTTAGGAAAAAAAAAAAAATTGTCGTAAAATTTCAGACAACAACATTTATGATTAAGACACATTAACATGCATTACGAGCAGCCATTCATGAATAATAAGGACAGTCGGGAAATGAGAACCAGATTTTTTTTTTGACAAACTTGTGCCACAGGGGACAGGTTCATAGTTGTTGGATTCATAACCTGTCAATTTCTCAGTGGTTATGCACTTATGATACAAATCCCGATATGTGCAAAAATATAACAAATGCCATATATTATATATTCCCTTTGGTTTTTCCTTTTTCACTTTCGCTGATAATGATAAAAAGATCCAACGGACAATATGGAACTCTCTTGAGAATCATATACTACATCAGTTTGTACGGCCTTTACAGTTGTACTAGCCTTGAAGTTTGCATAAACCTAGACCATCTAATACCGCAAGAATATGAACAGGGCTAACACATACTAGGCTGTTGAATACGAGGCATCAAGATGCCCGTGACATGTACACGTACGAAGTACAATCACTATATTTTCCACCCCTAGTGAATAGACAAGTTATCATCAAAAATTTTAGTAACAAAAATTAAATCACAATTATTTATAGCAGATTTCATTTAGTTTCACTTGTAAAATTTTTTATTATTAAATAAAAAATTTGAGTTTTATTCCTGTAAAAAAAAAGTTACAATTATCTATTTGTCTGATTATAAGTAGTAAAGAAAAAGTGATGAACTTATGTAAAATTAACAATCAGCCAATTAAAATCTGTCACGTAAAATAATTGTGACAAAAATCATAACTTAATTTTTGATACTAGAATTACTCAATTATTATTGATTTTCACAGCTACCAAAACTTCCATGGTAGAATCACAACCTCTCTCATGTTTAACCTCACTTGAACTCATCACAATAAAAATTGGAGAGATCCGTGTGAAATTTTCTATCAAATATTTGATATTCTAGACTTTTTGATTTATTGTCTACCATTAACAAATTATCATTTTAAACAACTATAAAATGTTCTTTGAAAAGTGTTGTGTATAGGTCTATTTGCAAAGGAATTTGGCCATACCGTCCATGGCACTAATTAAGATGCCAAACTCAACAAATTTGGCAGTTATAGCAATAAATGGAGCCTAAAATTTAGATCTTAAATTTAATACCTATTTTGTTTTATGCTTCAACAGTGACGAGTTATGACCAAGGTTGTCAAAATCGGGATCCTACGTAGGATCATGGGAGGTAAGTGGAATCATGGATTGTAGGATCGGATCGTGGATCGTAAGATCCTACATTATTTGAGAAAAAAACAAAAAAAACATATTGATATATTAAATAATCACATAAATTATACATTCATTCATAAAAAACCAAAAATTATTTGCATCCATTTGATGTAATTACCATACATCACTACATTCATTTGTAAGCATTATTTAAAAAGATCAAAAACCTCAAAACATGGCACTTTATCTCTCTACATTAGAATAGCAAAACTTGGTCTATTGAGATGTTATTTTTCATTTGGGTCCAATTAAGCCTTCTGTCAAGTTAAAAAAGATTACAAGAAACAAGGATCGTTTAGGATCGTCAAAATCGTACGATCCTACCGATCTTGAAAGAACGCAGAGATCTTTAAAAGAACCTGATCGTTTTAAGTAGGTGGGATTGTAAAATCGTAGAATCGTAGGATTCAGATTGAAATTTCGACAACCATGGTTATGACAATGACAAGTTTTCCTCTTTGGTAAGTAATAGTAATTTTTTCGTAATATTAAAGTATGAACTAAAGCCCTTGGGTTCTAGAAAAGGTTCCAAATAGTGCATGCTAAAAAAGTTTCTTCAACAGATATTGAGAGGTCAGGGATTCAAGGGTCTGAATTGATATTGTATCCAGTTGGATCTAGTGTACTTAATTGTACTTTATGATTATACAGGGTATTATTAGTTCTAGACTCTACTATATAGACTCTTAGCAAAAAAAAAAAGGTGCTCTATAGAGTGTAGACTTCCTCTAAGATCAAATATATATATATAGGCTTCATCTTTACATGGTATATTATTTAGAATATTATACCTTTTTTTTTTTTTTTTGCTGAGATTAGAATATTATACTTTAGTTTCAATTGTATGCGTGACTAAGATATAACATCACTTTTTATTTTATAACAATATATAATCTCAACAATTATATATATTTTTTCATTTTTAGGAAAATTATATAAAAGACCCACCATCTATACCATATTTTAAATTAGGTTATATATTTTAATTTTGTCAACTAAAGTTTCAAACTTATAAAACCGTTTCAATTTCAAGTGCCCGTCTATTTCTGTTATTCAAGGTAGTAATATATGGAATGAAGCAAAAAGGGAAACCGTTGATAAAACTTTGTGTTTGACCTACGTAACTAGGTTTAGTTTTCTTGCTATGACTTTTTCACTAAGTTAAGCTTTCTTTCTCTAACCGTAACTTTCTCTCTCAACCCTCTTTGCTCACTGGGTTCCAAATTGATTATGCGCAAGCCCTAGGTAAAACATAAGATTTAATAAATAGTTTATGGTTTTTTTTTTTCCCCTACTTTGTTTCCACCCAAAATAATTAAAATGAATAACAAGATAGACAAAGGCTTCACATTGACATTGAAATGATTTTAAAAAATTTAAAACTTTAATTGAAAAAAAAGAAAAAAAGAAAAAAAAAGAAGACCTTGACCTAATCTACAAGATGGTATAAACTTAAGGTTTTTTTTTACATAATATTCCCATCAAAATTTGAAATGTTTTGCATCACTAAACTTATTATCTTAATGAATAACAGACTTGCATTAGTGAAGTGCTCAGGTGGTACCACAACCAACCTAAAAGAGACAACTTTTCATTTTCCTAATGTAAAAATACACATGGTAGGGTACCCCCTTGTAAATTTGTTTGCATAGTGATGGGGGTGTGTGGATTTTAGAAGGTCCTATTGCTTGCGACAAGTTGTCTTGGGTTCCAAACTAATGGGGTCCACACCCAACTCAGCCCTTCACTTCTAGCACCATACCCACCCTTCAAAACACAACTCATTTTGCCTCTTTTGTTATAAATGAGTGGGCTAAGAGCACAGAAATTTGCAGATGGGTGTCTCAAACTCACCATTTTTGAGGCCCTTCTCTCAAAGCTTAGTTCTTGTCTGAGAAACATAGCAAGCTCATAGTTTTGTGTCACGAGGAAAGGTGTGGGTTGAGCAAGATGGAGAAGCAGGGCACGTGCATTACTAACTCATGCTCACACGCGCGCACACTTGTATGTATGTACACACTATAACATATACATGATGTAGACCTATATATGTTGCTGGAGTTATTACAGTGGGTTTTAATGGTAGCTCCAGTGAGTTAGTTCTTCATGTGCCCCTCTTCCCCATCATGACCACTACACCTTATGTTAATTTGTTGGAGTCTGAGAGCCCAGAAATCATCGTTGAGGAATTGCTGAGCTAATTCAAATTAGAGGAGCTCCAAGTTCAGGTGAGTTTTCATGATCATCATAGCTCACTACCATGTTGAAATCATCATATATATATATATATATATATATTCTTTTGTTCTAGTACTTTGTTAAAGCGATCATATAAGTTTTTCAATTTTTTGGTAAAGCATTTCAAGAATATGGTGAAGATTATATAATAGTATATAGAAAATATCTTAAATATGAATGTGTGTTTCTTCAAGGTCAATAGTGGATAACCATTGACTGAAGAATAAGATTAGTGTCATCATTAAAGAATTTGATCTAGGAATATTGACCATCTAGCTAGCAGTAAAGTTTGATTTTGATAATAATATCTCTCTCTTCCCCCCCCCCCCCCCCCTCTCTCTCTCTCTCTCTCTCGTGGTTTATCTAAGATAGAACGAAATTGATTAAATAAACACAATAAATAGGCACACACACACCCAAAAAAAAAAAAAAAAAAACTGTTTTCTGTCACTCGGTATTTGTTTACTACGTTTCCTGATAATTATGCATTATTTGAATTTTATTTTTAGCTTATTCATTTCCTATTGCATACATACCAAATGGAAATATGACATACATATATGTTGTACATACGGTTTCTTTATACGGTCTCTCTGTCTCTCTCTCTCTCTCTGCCCTTTTCCTTTTCTTAGTTTCCTTTATAAATTCACACAACAATTCGAAGAAAACACTAGTCCTAATCTACAAGAACCATGCACTGCCATTTCTCTTCTAATAGATTCTCAATATTGGCCGCACAATGGGTTTCAAAGGAGTGAAAACTCGTGAAATCTCACCAATATAAGTTAAATATCACTTTTACATGAAACGCTGACAGTATTTATGTCATTGTAACATTGACAACAAAGTAGCCCAAGTGAGGAAAAAGGAGGTAAAGCCTAAAGACAGTTATTTTATTGAACAAAAAAGTAACAATAAAAGGATTTCCTTTTGCTTGAAGCACCCCAATCAATTTGGAGAAGCCTTTCTCCAACTGAAAATTTGTAAAATCATTCACTTCTATTAAATTACATACTCATTAAATCATTTAAACAAGTTACATAATTTATTAAATAAGTAATATTGACTAAAGAGTTCTTCTACATGTACAATAAAATTTCACGACATTTTTACAATAAGCTAAGTTGTTAAACTAACATAAGTTAAATTGAAATTAAAATTAAAAGAGATTATATCAGGTCTTACCACAACTCAAAACAAGAGTGTTGTGCAAGTATTGTGAGATTTGTGTCTATAAACTTACATCAATTGTTGTTTGAATTGTCATATATTGAGTTTGAAATCATTTTCCACCAAACCAATTTGGAGGAGAACTTTGTCCTTGATTGAATATATATAGGTTGGAATCATTAGAACAGTGGTATCAAATTGATATCCAGCTACGATCAGGATGATTGATAAAAAATCAGTAATTTTGCCTGGAGATCCAACAGATTATGGAAGGTAAAAGTTACTTTCTTCCTCATTGTTTTTCACCTTTTTTTTTTGGCTTCTATTTTAGTTGGCCTGCATTGTTTTTGTCACCTTTTTTTTTTTTTTTTGATGGAGTCATATAATCTGCTGCTATAAGATGTATATCTAGCAAACTAATGCACGTTTTTTCCGAGAGAAAAGTGATTGATGAGTATCATGAATAGGCAATTTGGTACCACCACCCAGGAGACAGTGAAAGATTACCACCACACGTCTCTATTCTATCCATTTCGTTAGTCCTTCTATCCACGTTCGATTGACAGTGATCAATCTATTTGCACACCACACCTGCTTGCTTTCTGATCCATCTGTAATTTCTCATTTATCCACTCATGATATTTTTGATTTTGATGTTAGTAGAAGCAACTTTCAGCTAAGATTGCTTATGTTTGCAATATGATCTCTTATGCTACTTTATGTTGTTTTCCTTTGTTACTTCTTCCTTTTATTCCCCACTATACAGGAGATAGATGACATTCAACATCAAAATTTTATGGAGAGAATCTATTTTGCAGAATTGCAGTTAAAATTTTTTTTCTTGAGTCTAATAAATATTTATGATCATGATCTCCTAAATGACGTGACAGAATTAAACTTGTTCTTAAATGTCACAAATAATTGTGATCATAGGTTAAACAAGGTTGTGGTGAATGCATGTGAGGGTTTATTGAAGTTATGTATGGGATTTTATGAATGTAAGAGTTAGAAAATATATGTAGTGGAAGTTAGAGGTTGGATGGTATACTATACATTACCAATTCATCCGTCAAGTTCTAAGCAAGAGTTGAAGAGAAATACAAAACTTTATAGAGTTCTAACTCTTCCCTCTCCACTCTCTCTCCCTTTTTTAATTTTGTGAGTGTGAGTCTCTTTTATACACTAAGTGGTGTGAGAGTGTTTGTGAGAATAAGTGAGCAAAGACTCATCAATATTTTATTTTATTTCCCAAAAATACACTTTTAAATTTGTAATATTTCATATGTTCTATGGAATAGATTTATTTCAAGTTGAGAGATTAAATTTCCATTATGGCTTATGTCCAAAGCATCTCTAACATGGAATGGTTCCATACACATGTAATCACTATAGAATTACCTAAATGACACATTTTTTTACCTAAATTAATGATCCATCTGCAATTTCTCACTAGAAACTTATATCTTCTTATCATACGTGTAAAACACAATACAGTCATTTAAAAAATTAGTAAAACCCAATGGAATTACCTAAATAACACTTCTTTTTACCTAAATTAATGATCCATCTACAATTTCTCACAAGAAGCTTATATCTTCTCATCATACGTGTAAAATACAATACAGTTGTTTGTTGAATTTAGTAAAACCCAATAAAAAGCTTAAGTCATTTGAATTTATTAAAACCCAATAAAATGCTTAAGTGTAAAAGAAACTTCTGAACTTCATTTACATTTAGCCACAGCTAGAAGCCACAAATTTTCATTTTTTCCCTTCCTAATCCCTTCCTCCTTTCCTTGAGAATTTAATTCTAGAATAATGATGACTAAATATGTTTTAAACTTGGATAATGTTAATGAGTACCCTAAGGACACAAGTTTAAGATTACATGTTCAATTATGAACTATAATGCGCATTTTTTCAAAAAATAAATATATAGTTAACAATTTATTGGTGTATAAGCACAAATTTATTGCGATTATATATGCTTTTTAAGATATATATATATATATATATATATAATATGTATAATTTGAATTTATTTTTCAAAAAATATATAAAACCATTATTAATACATCTTAACTACTGTCATTAGGTTAACAAAACGTTTACACTTTTGAAGCATGCAGTAACTTGCAGACTAGGGTTGAAAAACATTGATAATACCTTGTTGTTTAAAAGGCTGAAAAGTTTTGCATTGTATTCATCAAGGAAGAAAAGGTGTGCATTGTATCTTTTTATCCTCTGCCAAAGTGCTGTCCAAAAGCAGCATGCTTTTCTCCCAATATTGCTGTCTTTGCCGTAGACTGCACTTGTTTTCTGTTCAATTCACCATGTAGGCTTTTAATCTACAAATTGTGGCATGCACACCTATCCCAATTCCCAAGCAAACACTTTTCAATTGAAATATGGCAATGTATAAACTACCTTTTATTTTTGGCGAAAATGCACTTTTGGTCCCTACATTTTGAGCCTTGTTACAATTTGGTCCCTAAATTGATTTAGGTCCTAAGTCAGTCCCTGATTTTCAAAAATCGTTTTTAAAATAGTCCTTGCCGTCAACCCGGTGACAGAAAATGCTGAGGTGGCAAACGAAATGGACTGTTTGCTGACGTGGCTAATAAAATAATAATAAAAAAATATATTTAACATTTTTTAAATGACATGTCAGCATTTAAATTAATAAAAAAAAAGCCAATCCTAAGAAAATTAAAAAAAAAAAACTTAAATCTAATTTAAACTAAAATCATTTCTTAAAAAATAAAAATTCATAATTCTTTTTGTTTTTGTTTTTGGTTAACCTCATCAGTTAAAAAGAAAATCTTCTACACTCTCTACCTAATCTCAAACTCTCTCTCTCTCTCTCTCTTCACCCTACACTCTCTATCCCCACTGAGCTCACAAGCTCAGCCTGCTTCTCCACCAGGCGGCGAAGCTCACAATCTCACAAGCAGATCACGCCGTGAACGTCGGTGACCGCTGTCGTTGTTGGCATCGGACGGCGTGATCTGCTTGTGAGTCCGCTGCCGTTGATCTGATTGAGTCGATACAGAACCTTGGGACGGTGAATTGCTGTCGTTGTTGGCATCAGACGGCGTGATCTGCTTGTGAGTCCGCTGCCGTTGATCTGATTGAGTCGGCACAGAACCTCGGGACGATGAATCGCTGCTGTTGTTGGCATAGGACGGCATGAGAATCTTCGCGAAGGACAAGACTTTGTCCTCACCCGCAGCGGTGACGTCGTTTTGGCTCCTAGAAGGCTCCGATGGACAGTCGGCGAAGTTCTGTTGAGAGTGAATAGGATGGAGGAGGAGCCTGGCGAAAACCTCGTCGGTAACCAGATCGACGAGGAAATCAACTGTTCTGCGGTTTTTTTTTTTTTTTTTTTTTTTTTTTATGACGATTTGTATATTTTTCTAGATTTATGGGTTTGATTTCCTAGAGATTTCAATGTTGATTGTTTTGGAATTTTTTGTGCTGAGATTGATTTTGAGTGGGTTAGTCAATTGGGTTTGTCTTGATTTGGAGAAGAACATGAAGATTGAAGTTCATGTTCTGGGTTGGAGGTTTCGGGGTTTGACATTTTTCTGGGTTGGAGGTTGATGATTTTTCTGGGTTGGTTTTCTCATGTGGGTTTGGGTTTGATGATTTTTCATGTTCTAGAGGTTTCGGTGGAGGATAGGGATTTTGTACGAAATTTTGCATTGTTATGGGTTTGATTGTGCTCTTGTTCTGGGTTTGATTCTTCTTGGATTCGGGAAGAACATGAAGAACATGTTCTTGTGTTCTTACCTCCTGAAAAATAATGAAATCAATAATAATAATAATAATAATAATAATAAAATTAGATTTAAAAGTTTGTTTTTTTTAATTTAAAATCTAACATGACTTTTTTTATTAATTTAAATGCTGACATGTCATTTAAAAAATGTTAAATATATTTTTTTATTATTATTTTATTAGCCACGTCAGTAAACAGTCCATTCCGTTTGCCACCTCAGTATTTTCTATCACCGGGTTGACGGCAGGGACTATTTTAAAAAAGATTTTTGAAAATCAGGGACTAACCTAGGACCTAAATCAATTTAAGGACCAAATTGTAACAAGGCCCAAAATGTAAGGACCAAAAGTGCATTTTCGCCTTTATTTTTCTACCATAAAGTTTTTTTTTTTTGTTTTTTTGTTTTTTTACTTTCACACTGTTTATCTTCAAAACTTTCAGAGACTAATTATTGTTCACAACGGGTGGGCCATAGTGGGGTAAAATCTACCAGAAAGTATATATATTATGTAATGAATGTTACTTATATGTAACACTTTTTTTTACACGTAAAATAGTTTCTCAATGATTAAGAAATTAAAAAAAAAAAAAAAAAAGTTTTGAGTGTATGACAACTGTGGTCTTAGGATGCTCACCTTCAATTATTTCATTGGAAAAGTAAGTGTTATTTTCCTTTTTTGGGAAATAATATTCTCCGACACAGTTTGAAAAAGTGAGCAAATCATTAAAAGCACTTATACTTTGTGATTGTCATTAACCGACAATCTTAAATTGGATAACATGAAATAGTACTCCAAAAGATTGAAAATTCGCATTGTGATTATATCAAAGCAAGAATTGGATGCAAATTATGTCTATTTCTATGGACTTTGCCATTAAATTAATTAAAAAAAAAAAAAAGCAATTTACCACAGAAATGTCAGTCTTGTATTACACACGCTGTTAGCAATTAGGATTGGTAAGCATTCCTCTTTTGCTGGGGGACTGAAAGAACAAAGAAACAAGAAGAAGACAGAGACATGAAACAAGCCACATAAAAGAAAACATGTAATTCCGTCCCAGGAAAAAACCCAAAAGCTGTATAAGAAGTTTGGTAGTACTGACGTGGGTCCTAATGGAACAAGAAACTCAAGAAACAATTACTCTTTTTGGGGGACAAAATTTAGGTACAGTTTCTCAATTGCTGTGTTTTAGATTCTATGATTAAATTCAATTATGTGATTGTATTGGCGGACATAATTTTCGTTAAATTTCTTGGGTATTTTATCTTATATTCTCTAAATTTTTTCAAGAGATAAATTCTCTAATTAAAGATGTTTTCTTTGAGGAAACTTAACTTCAACTATGTGGCTGATTGGTTTAAGTCACACAATTAAATTTAATTGAAAAGCCTAAATATAACTCCTAAAGAACTGCACATAAGTTTTGTTCTTTCATTAGAGGGTCAACTTATAGCACTCGGGGATTAGACTTCATATAATCATAGTTGTTATTACCCACAATTTGGGTTAACTCAAACGCGTACTGTTAATTTGTGTAAGTAAACCTCTTATATGCCTAGCACAGAAATCACATTGTCACCATAATACAATTGATACACAAAACAGCTTTGTGATTCAATCACCTTCAAGAATTATAAGCATTGGTCTGGATTAACAAACTATATGGGTTTAGATTCCGCCTTATATGCAGCCTGGGTTACAATTCCAACTTACCTAGTCATATAAAAAATCTGCAGCAAACTGACTCCAACATATGATTGGACAATCAGAGAAGAGGGTATTTGGAATTTTGGATTCTTCAATGTGATGACAAATACTCTAGAAACACAACAACAGTCTCACCAGTACTTAGCAGAGTCTCAAGCTAGACATCTATAGAGAGGCAAAGTCTTTTTACAAATAAAATATTAGAGTTCAAACAATAAATACCCAAAACATAAAGCAAATAGACATCTATAGAGGTAAAGTCTTTATTGAAACGTTTTGATGAAAGATCAAAAAGCAAATAATTTGAAGTCTAGAGAGACAATCAACACATATCATATAGTTTATAAGAACCGAAAAGTTCCATTTATCTTAATTCAAAGAGGACATGGATGATAAGAACAGAAAGCAAAGACAGGCTATACATAAATATGAAAGGGAGGAAAGTGATTTTATTATATATTTAACATGAAACTTGTTCTCAAATCACCTATGATCTTATACAAGATAGATCCCTCAGTAAAGGTGAACGGCAGCCTGATTAGTTTGAACCACATTTTTGTCTGCCTGCAGTTACCTCAATCAGTTGAACTCAAATCATTTGTGCCACCCACACAGGGAGAGATTATTGTGCAGATCTTGCAAAATAAGGCTGCCATATAGCTTGCTCTCTTGTTGTATTTTTTTGTTCCCCCTAATTTTGTTAGAAGCCATGCCTTGAGGCTGATGCATGGGGTGTGACTTACCCCAGACTTGTTTGTACCGATGTTTAATTGGTGCTATTATGCTTACCATAAACCAAAAACAAAAGAATTGAACCACCAAAAAAGTAAAAGAAAAGAGAAATAACACATAAATGGGCGAGTTCATATTGGATTCATTATTCACCAAATTAAGGTTATTGTTCCAGCAACCTAAATTGATGAGTTTAAAATAGGTTCACCATTCACCAATTCAAGGCTACTGTTCTAGTAATCTAACTGGGAGAGTTTATAACCACCCAAAATAGTCTCTGAAAAGCTAAGGTTAGATCCAGAGCTAAGGAGCAGGGCTTCCCAGGCCATGGCCCTGGGAGCAACATTCTTTTCAATTATTTTCTGCATCAATTCCATTGCTTTACAAACCAATCCTTTTTGACACAACCCAAATATAACCTCATCAAATGTCTCATATAGAGGACAGAAAAACTTCTCCAACATTTCCTCAGACAAAACACAATTTCCATAATTTCACCTTCACCAACAAACCTTTCAGCATAATCCTATATGTCCGAAAGTTGAATTCAACACCCTTGTCTATCATGTCCCTCACAAGCTCCCTCATCCTACTCAATCCTTACATTCATTTTCCATTCACTGTGTGGCTAATGTCCAAAATATCTTTAATATTGAATGGTTTCATAGCTAGCTTGCAATCTATGTAGAATTTCCTAAATGACACTTTTTTAACTAATAGGCAGATTGAGACTGTAACAAGAAGCTCATATATCTTATAATCTCATCAAACGTGTAAACACAATAGTCATTTAAATTTAGTAAAAACCCAATAACAAGCTTAAGTATGGGTTGCAATAGTTCTAAAAACTTCTGAAGTTTCATTTACATTCAGCCACAAAGATGCCATGATTTTTCTTTTTCTCCTTCCTAATCCCCTCCACTTTTCCTTGAGAATTTAATTCCAGAATCCTTAAATATATTTTAGACTTGTACCCATGTAACTTGCAGATTAGGTTGAAAAACATTGATAATACGCAGTTGTTAAAAGGATGGAAAGGTATCCATTGTATTCATCGAAGAAGAAAAGGTGTGAACTGTATCTTTTTATCCTCTGCCAAAGTGCTATCCAAAAGCAGCTGCAATTTTCCTTATGTTGTCTTGCCATTGTTTTCTGTGCAATTCACTATGTAGGCTTTCGATCTACAAATTCCTTTTTCTTTTTTGCTATAACAAGGGGAAAATTCCCAAATTAAAAACATGCTTGCTAAAAACTAGCATAATTGAAGGAAATGCCAAATGCGAATTAAATCTCCAAGCATTCTTCCTTGTACCATAGGAATAAAGTCGACATGGCAAAAACAGCAAATGAATTACGCAAACACGGACCTAATTACATATGCATATAGCCATACCACAAGATACCACAGCAAAGCATGTAACATGTTGATCCAAGAGGAACGAACCAACATGTCACATCATTCGAAATATCCTTCGCCAAATGCAATTTGACAATTTTGAGAGCTCTTGTGAAACTTGCTCAATTCCTTGTGAAAATGAGGCCTATTCTTTAAGTTTGGAATTCTGTAAACGGTGATTTTCAATGTCTGTAGTACTCTTGCTGCCTTCAGGATTTGTCTAACAAGTTCCATCTCGTTCTCATACCCCCAAATCCTTTATAAAGACAAGTAGTAAGGTGTGATGACATACATTCAGGAACATCGAGTCGCTCATCCAAGAAAGGGTTAGGTTTAGTAAGATTAGAGCCAAGCATAAATGAATCTTCAATGATAAGTGTTTGTAGCTTTGGAGCCTGACAAAGCAAGAGTCATACTCCATGCCACGTATACCAGTCAAACCAAATGCTACCACAAAACTTCAAGGAGGACAAATAATGAAATGTGGGAATATCTTCATGATTAGATCCATGGCAGAGGATCTGTGCAGTAATTGCGCTCAATTCCATGGATATTACATTACAGAGTTTTCCCACAAAGTCCCATACTCTCTTTGCATAATCATTAATCCGATCACAATACTCAATTTGAACAACAGATTCAACCATGTTTGGGAGGTTTTCCAACACATCATCCCCATTCAAATAACCATTGAAATGAAAGTACTGAAGAACTGGGGTGTTTATCTGGAATCTGTACTTCGATGAAGGCTGAAACATTCCAACGTAAATGTAATCTTTTCAGCATCCCTACAACTCTACAAGTACAATGACATTGAACTTGATAGGCCAAAATCGAATTGACCCATTGTGATAAATTAATTGATTAATTAGCTAAGTTTATTAATTAATCAAATTAACATGCAAAGCGCGTGGTAGCACAAACAAATCACCAATAAACTAATTATGTAACGGAAAATAAATAATACGGTGATTTGTTTACGAATGGGGAAAGCCTAACGGCAAAAACCCCACCGGGTGATTTTCAGGTCACCACTTCCGAAATTCCACTATTATCAAAACAAGCGGTTACAAGTAAAGGAATCCTAGTACCTTATACCAACATACAGTTGAACCTTTACCCCAATACCCAATTGGACTTGTTTTGTAGTGACAATTCCCTTTTGATGCACGGCTCCCAAGTATGTGACTAACCAATTCGCGAATCCCAGTACGCGACTTCAATCACCAACTAAACGACAAAAACCCCATCAGGTGATTTTCAAGTCATCACTTTCGAAATTCCACTATTATCAAAACAAGCGGTTACAAGTAAAGGAATCTCAGTACCTTATACCAACCTACAGTTGAACCCTTACCCCAATACCCAATTGGATTTGTTCTGTAGTGACAATTTCCCTTTTGATGCACGGCTCCCAAGTACGTGACTAACCAATGTGCGGATCCCAGTACGCTACTTCAATCACCAACTAAAGAAGGTTGTTGGCTGCAAAGTTCTTCAGTTCATCTCAACGATGAAGATTAAGAAGATGCTTGGTCACAAAACCCTACGGTGCACATACACAGCAACTTCTTCACAAGAATGATGAACTAGGGTAAAATTTTGTCTCCGGTTACAAATTGCTTGAACAAACTTTGCTCAACACTTGTGCAACTTGTGTACACTTTGACGGCCCTTAAAATAATCATTTTATATGTTTAGGGTTAGAAGAGAAGAAAGCCCAAACACATAATCCCGGATTAGAATCAAAATAGAACTGGAATTTTTTTTTTCATAAAGCTCGATAGATAGCTGTCTGTCGAGGTGCTGTCGAGCCTCGGGGCTGGAACAGCTTCTTAAGCTCGATGGATAGCTAGCTGTCGAGTTTTAATGAACAGCACTTCTTCAATTTGAATCTTGGACAGAGTTGCATGTCTTCAACACTTGATCTTGAAACACAGTTTCTTGAAGTATTAAACACATCCTAGATCTACCCAAATACAAGTAAAATGCGTTTTGTCAAAGGATAAGCCAATTGCATAAAATAGTGACATATGTTCCTAATAAGTGAATCACATATGTCCTAACAGAACTCATTCAAAATTTTCAAGTATCTATCATCTACATGGAGGGTCAGATCTAGAAGAACTGCGCAGGCATTGAGGATGGTGGAGAGAGGGTCACAGTTTGCAAATGTAACACAATTTAGTAGTAGAATCCTGAGACAAGGGAGAACAAAAGCAGAAGGTGGATTGAGATGAATTGCAAACCCCAATTTTAGAACCACTAATGAGGTAGAAAAGTAGAGAGTACGGGGCAACTCCATAGGTTGATGAGGAGAAGTAAGTAGGTGGAGATCAAGCTCTCGCAAATCATGGATATTGGTGGCACGGGGCCATGTGTCGACATAGAATGGATGACAATTGTAATACCAACAAATGCACAATTTGTGTAGAGGGAGAAATTATAGAGTCCTCTAGTGGATCACGTCATTTGTCCACCATTCCACTAAAAAACTTCCACTTGTTTAAAATTGTTGAGTCAGTAATTAATTTATGTGGTCCATCATGTGGATCTTATAATTTCTCATGTAAAGGGGGGATGGGGTTGGAAATGGTGTTTCGAAGAGCCACGATTCTAGACACTATATCCACAAACTTAAATTTTTCATTCTTTTCCTCACTGCATCTTTCTACAAGTCCTACCTGATTCAAGTCAAGAATAGGGATGAGAGTCCAAAGAGGCCTCCACCTGCTCGACAAAATGCTGGTCGAGACAGAGTCTCGAATTAGGAGAAAGGAGAGGATGTGGGTGAGAAGAGAGTCCGGTAGACTGCTAATTATGTCTTTGTAGTCATCAGTGTTAGTTTAGGCATTTTGTCTAACAGGTGATAGGCAAGTCTCACTGCTCACATTTCTCCTTTTTGCTCTCTCTGCTCTTTCAATTCTCTGCCTCTCTCTCCTCTCCCTCTCATCTGTTTCTATCCTCTGCCGCTTCATGTTGAGTGAGTGAAAAGGGTTTCAATTTTGGGATGAGATCAGAGAGTCGGTGGGTTTCTACTCATTGGGAATTAGGGCTGTCCACGGGTCGGTTCGAGTCGGATTTGTGCCTAACCCGAAACCGACCCGCCAGAATCGGGTGGGAAAAAAATGCACCTGCCACCGACTCGTAGGAGTAATCGGGTTGGGTGGTTCAGACCATCAATGGGTGGCGGGTGGGTCAGTTGGAGTCATAAATCTAAGAAGACGGTGAGAAAACGGTGAAAAAACATAGATCCGGTGAAGAAACGCAAATTCTGGCGATAGTTTTCCAGATTCCGGCGATATTTCCCTTAGATCTGGCAAGATTTCACCAGGTCCGGCAAAAATCTCACTAGATTTTATGAGATTTCACCAGATACGGTCAAAATCTCACTGGATCTAAGGGAAATATCGCCGGAATCTGGGTTTCTTCGCCGGATTCTGGAAAATTATCGCCGGATTTTGGAAATTTTGGCCGGGATCTGGAAATCTTTCTGTCAGTTCGGGTTTTTCAGGTTTTAGGGGAGGAAAACTGAAACCAAGCCGTCAGAATCGGTTTCTGGTGGTGAAGACCCGCTGCCGACCCGCAGGAGCAATCGGGTTGGTTGGATTTGGGTCGGTTCTTCGGGTGGGTCAGGTTACCAGATCAATCTAGACAGCCCTACTGGGAATGAGGGAGACACTGAGAGATATCATACCATGTGATTAGAAGTGGTAAAACGGGCGGGTCGGGTCGGGTTCGGGTCGGGTCAATTGGGTTGGCGGGTCAAACAGGTCACGGGTCAAAACGAGTCATTTTTAAACGGGTCAATCGGGTTGCGGGTCGACCCGTATTTTTCAAAGTTTTTTTTTTCCTCTCAATTACAAAAACAAATCAATGACAACCTGTTTAGAGAGAATGAATAAAATCAATTAAGCAAATGAATTGCACTTAATGCCACTTGTTAATATCCTTCCAATTCTAACAATTTTGACTTTTAAGCATGACAAAAATTATTTATAGTTATAAATTTATGATGGAAAAAGTCTTCAATGTTAATAGTTCACTGTTAAAATGCATATAATTACAAGTTTACAACTTCAAAAAGAGATAGATCTTAAAACAAATAAAACAAGTGAGTCAGCAAAGTAGCAAGTTATTGGTCTTTTTAAGTGCACATGTTCTTGTTGCATTTAAAATAATAGTAAAGTTAGATTACTTAGAAAGATAAACTAAACAAAAAAAGATTTAAAAATAAACATAAAAAAGTTTGGAATGTCGAATGTGTGAAGACTGAAGAAGGGCAGAGACTGAACATGGAGGCGCAAGAGAACTTAGAGAAGTAGAGGAACTCAACTAAACTTTCAGGTTTCACTTTTCAGGTTTGTTTGTATAATTGATTGTATTGTGCATTTTGTTCTTTGGCTATGGACAATGGAGTGAACCGAGTGAGTAATGGACATGGACTATAGCTAGCAAGCATTGACCATTGAATGAGATTTTTTTTTTTTTTTTTAATGGTTGTTAGTCGGCCAAGTTGGCCCTTGTGTAGTGACAGTAGTGTTGTGATGTCTTGTCTAGTGTAAGGACAGTGCTCTTCTTATTGGTTATGATAAACATAATATAATATTACTAGTTTTGGTACTTTGTGCTTCCTGCACATAGTATCAGGATGTAATTAAAAAAAAAAAAAAAAAAAATTAGCGAATTTTTTTAACGGGTCGGGTCACGGGTTATTCGGGTCGGGTCGGGTTGACCCGCAAAAAAATTGAGTCAGGTCACGGGTCAACCCGTTTTTGCTTCGGGTCAAAAAAATCGGGTTCGGGTTAGGTATTTTTGGGGTCGGGTCGGGTCGGGTCGGAAAATTCTGACCCGTATTGCCATGTCTACATGTGATATGGGGGCAAAATCAAAGAATAGCAGATCTTCATTGTAAGCTACTAAACATAGCGTTTCTTGAATGGGTGTCATTTATCTATACTACTATTTAAGGGCTTCTCCTGTTTGGAACGAATTTTTTTATATTCCAAAATACCCCTATTTCCCTAAGTATACTACTATTTAAGGGATTTCTCCTGTTTGAACCGGAATTTTTTTTTTTAATTCCAAAATACCCCTATTTCCCTAGATTTAATGTCATTGAATCAATGAAGCTTTATGATGTTGATTCAAATATAATTTTGTTTTCTTCAAATTGATGAATACTCCAAGACATCAAATCCTTTCATTCCAAAGGCATTACTAGGATTCACAAGGCTATGAGGAGCATTGAATGAGGGAGAGAGTTAATTGGATAAGATGTGGACATATCATTTCTCTAGTTATTATTGGTTTAAATTTGAATTTAGCACTGAGATTACTTTTTTAACCCAACAGTAACAACTAGTAACAATCTGCCACTTAGGATTTATTGTAAAAATGTTGTGGACATATCAGTCCTCATCTATACTACTATTTAAGGTCTATACTACTATTTAAGGGGCTTCTCCTGTTTGGACCCGATTTTTTTATTATTCCAAAATACCCCTACAAAAAATACCCCTATTTCCCTAGGTTTAAGTAGAGACAAAACTAAAGGACAACAAAGTAAAAATACATCTTTAACTCCCACTAAAACATTGCCTATAAAATAAGATCACTTTCCCACTAACCCACTTATTCAGAAGCAAACTTTACTTTTAAACTTTCTCTTTCTTTTTTTTTTTTTTTTAATTGGCCGAAAATATTTCTTTTTTTTTTAACCCACGTAAATTTTTTTTTTTTTTTTTTTTTGAGAAATGCTATATCTACAACATTTTCAAAACATTATCTATAAAATATGATAAATTTAAAAGTTTTTTTTGAGAAGAAAATATTAAGAGATTTGAATTTCCTCCATAACTCCACATTTACACTTTTCTCTCTCTCTTTTTTTTTTTTTTTTTTTTTGAAGTGATCTTTTTCTTTTTTAATTGACCTTGATTTTTTTTGGTTATCTATTTCAATTTTTTTTAAACCAACGTTTAACTTCCCCTAAGTTGGTTGTTTTCTTTATCTTTTTTTCACTCTTTTTTTTTTTTTTTTTGATACTTACCTCTTTGTTTTTTTTATTATTCCTTTTTGATATTAGGTTCTCTTTTTTTTTTTTTTCTTTTTTTAATTCACGTTACCCTTACTCCTAGTCCCTAATATGAGATCTCACGTCTATTTTTTTCAAATCAATTCTCCTTTATTTAATTTTTTTTTATAACAATTCTTCTTTATTTTGAAATTGAAGAGGGGGAAAAAAAAACACTCATACTATAAAACTATCACTATAACTT
Source organism: Quercus tomentella (assembly GCA_028535165.1). Taxonomy (NCBI): domain Eukaryota; kingdom Viridiplantae; phylum Streptophyta; class Magnoliopsida; order Fagales; family Fagaceae; genus Quercus; species Quercus tomentella. The sequence goes on from JAPQVY010000012.1 coordinate 16,529,851, forward strand.
TTCATCCATATCCCTTAAATTTAGACACCACTACTTTCCTATTGGTTTTCAAATTGCTAACCGTATCATCACAATTTCGTTGGATCATTTTTCTAAATGAAAACTTCTACATCCATCACTCTCATATCTCTCTCCCTTTTCTGCTTATTCTAAACCCATTTGTTTTCGCACCCTCACATGCATTCTCCAACTTCAATTTCAATCCATGTGAGTTTTTATTTTTATTTTTTTTCTCTATTAAACTTTCGTTGACAATGGGTTCTGTTTTTTTTCCCCTTTTATGAATCCTTTTTTTTTTTTTTTTTTGAACACATGAATCTTATTTTTGATAATACGGTTGTAAATTTTGGGGGCAAAGGTAGTACAGTTTTTGTGGTGAAGGACTAGCACAAATACAATGAACTTTTTTTTTTTTTTTTTTTTAATAAGTAGTAAAATTTTCTATTCCATTTTTTTTATACACTCTTTTTAAGGAGGTTTTTTTTTTTTTTTTTTTCTCTTTCTCTCTCTCATGTCAAATAAAATTTTGTCTAATTATTTTAATATCTTTTTGCAGCATCATCCGGGCTTATGTAAAGGAAGCAATTGTGGAGTTCAATGTCATTGAATCAATGAAATTAAACTTTATGATGTTGATTCAAATATAATTTTGTTTTCTTCAAATTGATGAATACTCCTAGACATCAAATCCTTTCATTCCAAAGGCATTACTAGGATTCACAAGGCTATGAGGAGCATTGTGAGAGAAGAGAGAGAGAGAGAGAGAGTCAATTGGATAAGATAGAAGAAATTTCTTACCCATTGATAATTTTTGTTTGATTAACTATGTTTGCAATTTGTTACTCATCTCTTTTATGATTCTTTTACATGTATAATTTCAATCATATACTAACCTCTAAGCACGTGCTCACACGTGTGTTCAGAGGCTCTTCTATTTTTTGGATAAGGATTAATTTAAAGCATTTATTATAATTTGGGATTACTACATTTTCTAATCACAAAAAAAACCTAGGGGTGTGATGAGTATTATGTGTGGTGAAATAATTTTTCATCACACCCCTAGGTTTTTTTGTGATTGGCAAATGTAGTAATCCCAAATTATAATAAATACTCTAAATTAATCCTTACCCAAAAAATAGAAGAGCCTCTAAGCACGCGAGTGAGCGCGTGCTCAGAGTCTAGTTTATTGGTTATTCCCCTTTCTTAGTGGGGTTGGTTAAGGTAGTTAACATTTTTTTTTTTTTGATAAAAGGTAGTTAACATTTGATTTTTTTTTTTCTTTTTTTGAGGAAAAGTTAACATTTGAATAGGTATTAAACTTTTGTTCTAATAGATGAAATAGGTTCTAAAATTTGTTTTATTATTATTTTTTCATAAATTAAAAAAAGAAGAAGAGTACATTTGCTTAATATTTATCACCAAATATTTATCACCATGGGCTTTGATGATTAATTGCCCTCGAACAATGAGGTTAACCAATCTATTGGACAGTTAGATCTTTGCGAAATAAATGTTGAACAATGACCCAAAAAAAATGTTAGGCAACAATGAGGTTAACTCACTCTTTCTTAGAGAGAATATAATCTGATTTCAAGGCTCTTTTATTTGGTTTTTTGATGTGCATTGATACTAGATTAATTTTGCATATTTATATCATTGTTAGAAAGCATTATCATACTTATTTTGAGGTAATTCATGCATTTCATATTTGGTTTTGGAATAATGTTAAATAATCAATTTTGTGTTTAATTGGATTTTATTGCGTGAATTTGTCTTTTGTAAGAGAATGGAATTAAACAAGTGAATTTGTACAAAGAAGAAAGTTAATGAACTTTACTTTTACAAGAGCCATGATGAAGTTAAAGAAGACCAACCCAATTAAATTTAAGTCCAATTGGCGCAAGGAATCAAAGGAAATTTGCACCAAATCCAAGTCCAATTCGGATTAGGATTCCAGACTGCACATCAGTTAGTATTTTTGGCATAACTTTCGGCTCAGAAGTCCAATTGAGATGATTCAAGTTGGGTTGGAACATTAACTTAAAGGGTTACAACTTTTTAGTTTACCAAAAGTCCGAATTCAGAGATTAAATGGGCCAAAATCATCGGTTAAGTGAAACCTAAAAATCTAGGATTTTCTCCAAACGGGAATTCAACTTGTAATAGGACTCCTTGACCTATTTAAAGGCTCTTTAGGGCAAAATTCAGAGAGCCCAGGCTAGTGCTAGGGCTGAGGGCTGAATGTATAGAGAGTGTGGCTACCTCTTTGGTTTTCTTCCATGACAGTTAGTTTTATTTATTTGTCTAGTTTAATGTTTAGTATTTTATTTTTGTGTTTTCTTTCAATTACTATGAGTAGCTAAATTTATAATTAGGGTTAAGGATGAAACCCTGTTAAGGATTATCAGTAATATTTATGTGATTTGATTTTTCCGACAATAATTCTTCTTTAATGATTTAAATTGTTCTTGCTTCATATCAATTGACTAAGATGGGATTCTAGATATGAGTTCAATCATGTTTTTCTCATGATTTAGGATTTGTCTTAATTAATTGAATGCTTGGATTATTAATTCTTGATTATAAAATTGGATATCGTTTGTGATTTGTCTGTCAATGGATACAATTTATAATTTGATTTTTAGAATTGGATATATCTTGTGATTTGTTTGGCTACAGATACAATTGATGATTTGATTTTATACTTAAGAAGCGAAGAAGAAAATGCTTTTGATTTTTAAAATAAGGATTTTAATGAGAATATTTTCTATGATAGCAAGATTGATTTCTAGATTATCATGTAGTGAGTTGGGAAAAATTAATGATCATAAATATATGCTAATATGAATTAACAAGGCGGATTCCAAAACCTTAATTCCTTTCTCTAGATTGTTTACATCTCTTTACTATTTTATATTATATCTTTGCTTAGTTTAATTATTTGTTTAGTTTATTTAATTGCAAACAACCAATTTTTATTAAACTAGATTTGATTTAATTTTCCTACGTTCATTCAAGTTCCTGTGGGTTCGACCTCGTTCTTGTCAAACTATACTTCGGTACAGTTCGTAGACTTTTTAGTACTTTAAAATTTCACAACATTTTTAAAATCACCATTTTTGTAAATTGTAGTTAGAAAAGGTGTTCTTGAAACAGCCCAAGGTTTTCATATGGTGAGATTTTACATTATTCTTCAAATATAACTATATCCACATTACTTTCCCATATGAAGATTTTGGTAATATGCCTTGATCCATGGCATCTCTTTAACAAACATGTAAGGTTTATTTGTAACGTGCCTTAGTGTATTCTAAAAGGTCATTGTTAAGGTCCAAAATATCACAATGATGTATTAAAGCCCAAAAGAATACAAAGGATTGAAATCCAGAAAACATTCGGGCTTTCAATAAAAAAAAAAAAGGGAAGGCCCAAATCCATTAAGGGTCCATAGGAAGGGACCCAAGCCCATGAATAGGCAAGCTTTGGACCTCACGAAACAAAGGAAAAAAGAGGTCCAACGCAGCCCTCAAAGGTAAGAAAATTGCTGAGGAGCCCAGGAAGAAAACTGAACCAGGATACTTAGGGATTCCCAGAGGCTTGGGATCCTCGGGATGTGCAACAAGGCCAGGTTAGGACTAAGACAGTTCAAGGGGGCATGCCTAGAAACACAAAGAACGAGGGTAGATATGTCCCATCAACCACCCAATGATGCAGAAAAGGATCAGAAGACTTGGGAACCAATAACTCATGAATAGGGGTCTAGTACCTCGGGGAACCTAGGAAGATGAACCATAAAGGAAGGAGGTTGAGGATCTTTTAGCCTGATAGAAAGGAATTAGCCCATTTAGGAAAAATGACAAAAAGAAAAGCAACCAAAAGGTGGATCTGAAAAAGGTGGAGTCTAGAAGCCTTGGAAAAAGAAAAATCAAAGGTCAGCCCTCTAGGACCCCCTAGAACGGGAAAGTCAGTTAGGGGCTTTTGAAGAAGGAACCTCAAAAGAGGAAAATAGTGAAGGATGAGGAAGGGACTAGCCACCAATGTTGCTGACACAACATTGGTTCTGGTACCTAGAGCAACAAATTAAGGAAATCAATGGTACCCTAGAAACCCCAGGATGGCACTATAAAAGGAGGGGTAGCCAATAGTGAAGGGGTATTCAGCAACAGTGAATCAAAGAAAAAGATTCTTGAGAAAAGTCTGTTAGAATTCAAAAAGAGAAAAGAGAGGGAAAACAACGTCCGGGATCCTGAAATAGCCACTAGAGAATACACTTGGATTTAAAGGAATTCAAACTTTGCAAGTCTTAGAGGCCTAAGGAGTTATCTAAGTCTGTGATTTTTGAACTTATTTGGACCTTGTAACATATCCTAGTGAGCGTAATGTATTAAAAACTTAAGAAAATAATGAAACATTTCATATTATCCTAAGGATCTCTAACGTTTATTCCATTTTTCTCTTATATCACTTATTTACTGTTTCCTTGCTATACAATACATATATGTTTTTTATGTGTTAGTATGTATATGTTGTAGAATCCACGCTTTGTGCACAACTTGATTCGAAATCAGCCCAACTTAACTGCGGTGAACCAAGCCCAATCCCTTAAACATAAAGTATTGGGTCTAGGATCCTTACTTTCTACTTGGGCCTGTGTGTTGTTTTACCAAAAAAAAAGAACCCACACAGTCATTAATTATTATTCAAGATGGTGATGCATTCAGTTAAGGCTCCTTTAAAAATAAAATAGTAATATGGTGAGGATGGACAAATGTAGTGCAATAATAATATAAGATAGCTTAGTTCGGTTGTGTATTTGAATGGAACATTTACTTGTTGGTAAAAGATTTACTTCCTATCCAAAAAACAATTAAAAAAAATTACTTGTAGATGGGAGGGAAAAAAAAGATAAAAACCTATTAAAATTGAAACTATCCATGAATTTCTTACCCTGTAGAATTGTAGTTGCTAGCATGCATTGCTACGCAACTATGGTCTATAGTCAACAATCCACATGATTATGATATTTATGTAATTTTGGTTTGAGTTGTTTGTGCTTCTTTTATTCTTTGTATTCTCTTTGTAATTTTTTTTAACATATTTTGTTTCGCTTATTTCATAGATCAAATGCTCTTTGCATAATTATTTTACATAATTGGTTTTGAGGCACGTGTAAATCACTATTAAAAAGTGTCATAATATTGCTTGTATTTAATCATGTAATGTCTTCCTCCAATAAAAGTTAACTTTATCTAAATAACATGTGGACAATTTTTTTTTAAATAAAAAATAATTGAAGTATAAAATTTAGTCAAACGGATCTTAAAGGCAAATTCAGTGGGGTCTACACCCTTTATCCATCAAATGATAGTGTCATGATATCACTATCAGGCACCCAATTCAACTTGATTGTCCTAAATTCCAAGAAAAATGCAAATTGCGTGTACCACAACAAAAGCAATTACAAGTAAACACAATTATCATTGGCACAAGAAAATATTTAAAAGTTAGTTAGACCAACATGGATAGATTACCTTCATTGTTGCAAAACTGATATCTGAAACATTTGCACAAATTTTACAATCTAGTATTCTAGAAACAAGGCTAAAAAAAATGTGAAATGAAGCCAACATAGACGCTATGTTCTTTGTGTATTGAGCCCCCCCCCCCCCCCCCCCCCCCAAAAAAAAATTTGGTACTTTTCCTTTACCCAATGGACTTTACACATTTATATATTTCTAAAAACTAAAATGTAAAATTTATTTTTGTTACACATTTATATATTTCTAAAAACTAAAATGTAAAATTTATTTTTGCTACACTCTAGTTAAGCCACATCAGCGTCACTACTGCGCACCCTTGGTGTAGTAGTCACTCCACAAGTACAAATGCTTGTAGGGTGTGGGGGGTAAGGGTCGGGGTTCAAGTCTCCAGGAGGGAGCTTCACACACATATACACTTAAATTAGACTAGAGTAGAAATTTTATCTTGTATAAAATAAATAAATAAATAAAACCAGCGTCCACGTTATTATCTTTTTTTTTTTTTTTTTTTCAATTTTCCTATAATTGTTTTTAACATTTACACTTCTTCAACCTTTTTCCCTCACTTACCTTTTCATCTCTCCACTACTTCTCTAACCTTTCTCCCTTCCTTACCTTTTCATTTCCCCACTACCCTCTAAATTAGTATCATTCTTCTTCTTTCTCTTCATCTTCTTTTATTTTTGTCTTTTTTTATTCACACCCTCTTATTATAAATTTGTCACTATCTCTTCTATTTTATGCATAGTTTTCCCTCACAACAAAAAGGTTGTTTCTCTCTCTCTCTATCACAAATTTTTGGTGGATTTTTTTTCTTGCATATTTGCTTTAGGTTGATAATTTTTTATATTCTTTAAAACTCTACTTTGGGTTAATACGATTTAGTTTAGTTTTTAATTTTTTTTGGTTCTCTTTGATTGTTAAATGTTATCCTATTGCGTTATAAAGAATTAAATATAGCATATAAAAATATAATATTATTCTATTAGATAACATAATTTGGATAATTTGGTATTTATTGTAAATCGATATTTTTTATAATGCTCAATTTAGATGTTAAACTACGAGACTTTACTAATTTTTGTCTATTCTTTAATCATTTGTGGTAGGCAAAGTACTCTTAATAGTTGTATTAGAAGTATACTATAATGTCATTTATTTAGAGAAAAGCAAAGGTTAACTAAACGAAAATAATTGGATGGGTGACAAATTTTAGCTTTTGCAATTAATTATTATTATTATTTTATAACAATGCATATATAGATATTTAATTCTTAGATTTTGCTAATAATTGTTGTAGGGATGAAAGGTCCAGATATAGGTATTGGGCCGTGGGCCGTGCCCGAGGATGTCAAGTAGCTTGAGGACAGATAGATACTAGCGAAGGCATACAGATTAATGGGTCGTGGAAGAAGTCTGGTCACAATGAGCAGGAGATGTTGTCCGAGGATAAATACCTCCTCGGCTAAGCAGAGTAGAGGTCAAAGTTCCGACCATCCATCAAGAACAGGGCAACAGGCAATCTTGCTTGGAAAGATAAACATCAGAGAGGGATGAGACAAAAGAGAGTTGGGAAATATCTGAGAAAAAAGCTGCTACCACCGCATTGAATGCTCTGCATCTAATCCCCTGACCGCATTAATATGGAAGTGATACCTGAACAGTAACTTTCAGCCTTACAGCTACCCCCAAAGACTTCATGAAGGGGCTGATGGGATAAGTATCAAGAAGATTAACAATCTGACCTACAAGTGAAAGACTAAGATGAAAAAAGAGAAGGGAATATAAAAGAGAAGAACCCCATTACAAAGAGAGGATGTGAAAATCTAGAGAGAAATTACTGTACACTCAAGAACTGTAATTTGGTATAAGTCTAAGAGAAATATATAAGAATAGACTTTCCTCGGACTTGGCCGAGGAGAACTTTTCTTGTTCAAAACTATTTGCTTTATTCTTTCCAGTAATAATTAACCTTCTGTGATCATTGTCCATCTAACTCATTGAAAGTTCAGTTTCAAGCCCATTCTCTAACAAATTCATTGCTTTGGGCTCTTTGGGTCATGACCATCAGTTTGGGCGATGGGATTAAATCGTGCCCTTACAATTGTTTATTTGATAATATGTTTTGGGTGGATGAAATTACAACAAATTGTTTTCCTAATTGATCCAATTAATCATTGTTAAATTTTATTAATTTTCTTAGTTACATTTCTCGGTGTTTTGGATTGTAGGCAGAAAAAATAAAGTTTAATAAAGTATGTTTAAAACTAAAAGAATAATTTCCAAATTTTATATTCTTTTTAATGATTCAAACAATGTTATAAATAACTTTTATTAAAAAATGAATATTTTTGTTAACTTGCCTTTTGAATTTCTAAGAAAAATTGTATTGTTTTCATTTTGGTACAATAAAATTTATATTTATGATTTATGATTGTTCATATATTACATTTATGATTGTTCCTATAATAAATAAAAAAATGATTACGAAATACATTACTTTTTATTAAATTAGTTTAAATTGTAAAAAAAAAAAAAAAATAATAATAATAATAAAACCACCTTTACGCGGGTTCGCAACTAGTTATAGATTAATATTTGATTCCATAAGAAATTCCATAAGATGTAACATTTGGTTCCAATCAAACTTTAGAATAGTGCTGAAATTCCCACGAAGAGATAACACAATCAGGGTCAAATTTAAAGCAACCAAGATCAAGTGTATATGTTTGAAAACTTAAAACATGCAAGTCCAAGAGAAAGCACAATCAAATAACAACTACACACAAAAAAGATTTCAATTCACAACAACATGCAACCTTGATTTACACTTATTCCTTTACAAAGAAGTTGCTTTTGACTTTCCCCTTTCTCCCTCGTCTCTTTCTTTCAAGTTCCTGCGCATCAAGCAATATTGTTATTCATCAATCAAGTACAAAAGATATAAACAGCTGAAACACGAACAAATCATATTGCAATCAATTGACAGCATCGGTGTTGTTCGTTAGAGCCCCTGTAGAATTATAGTTGCTAGCATGCATTGCTATTGGAAGCATCTATGGTCCATAGTCCACACGATAATGATATTTATGTAATTTTGGTTTGGGATTCTGCTGTTGTCTGTTCTTCTATTACTCTTAGCATTCTCTTCGTATTTTTTATTTTTTTTACATATTTTGTTTCGCTTATTTCATAGTTCAATATGCTCTTTGCAAAATTATGTTACATTAATTTGGTTTTAAGATTTTTTATTTTTCCATAACATTGTTGTCGTGCTTTCTAATCTGAGTGATTTTAAAGTATCAAAGTTTTATAAGAGCTTATGTTTGCAAGGCAATAGGTGTTTTTGTGCCACTGGTCTAGCATAATGGCTTGTTGTTTTGCAGGATCTGCTAGGTGCTATCTTCCTGATCAAAAACAAACCATTACCCCAAGGTTCTACTTATAGCAGCCGGGGCTAGATTGGACTTCATATAAATCATATTTGATATTTACTCCATGTCTGGCTCAACTTGAACTCACTGATAAAAGTACTATTAATTGGGGGAGGGCAATGGGGGGAATAAATACATTTCTGCAGGACATGTTAAAAGTTAGCAGGTGTCTCAAAGGATCATTTATAATTGATGACCAGAAACAACTGATTCTGATTCTCCATATTACCAATAAAAATACAAATTTGTGTAAGTAAACCTCTCAAATACCTAGCACAACAATACGTTGTCACCAAAATGAAATTGAGACACAAAAACAGCCTTGTGATTCAATCATCTTCAATAATAATAGTCATTGGTCTGGATTAACCTACTATATGGGTTTAGATTCCACCTTATATGCAGTCTGGATTACAATGCAACTTACCTAGTCGCACTAAAAAAAATCTGCAGCAAGTTTGATACTGCAACAAACTGACTACAATATATGATTGGACAATAAGAGAAAACTAATGGGTATTTAGATTCCTACAAGTGAAGATAAACACTCTGGAAACACATCAACCATCACACCAGTGCTTAGAAGAATCTCAAGCTAGACATCTATAGAGGAAAAGTCTTATCACAAGACAGAAAGCAAATAGTTTTCTACAGAGGTAAATTTTTTATTGAAAACCTTTCAATGACACAACTAAAAGCAAATAATTGCAAGTCTAGTGAGACAATGAACACATCATATGGTTTACAAGAACCAAAAAGTTCCATTTATTTTAATTCAAAGAGGACATCGATGATAAGAATAGACAATTGCGAAGACAGGCTATACATAAATGGCAAAAGGAGGAAAGTTATTTTTCTTTATCTATTTAACATGAAAATTGTTCTCAAATCACCTATGATCTAATTCAAGATCCAGCCCTCAGTAGAGGTGAATGGCAGCCTGATCTAGAGTTAGTTTGAAGCATGTTTTTCTGCTGGCAGGTACCTTAGCCAGCTGGGACTCCCATCATTTGAGCCACTCACACAGAGGAGAAGGCATTGTGCAGATCTTGCAAAATAAGGCTGCTGTCTAGCTTGCTCTTTTGTTGTATTTTCTGTTCCCCCTAATTTTGTTTGAAGCCACCTTGAGACAGATGCACAGGGTGTGTTACCACATACTCATTTGTACTGATGTATTGTTAATGCTATTATGGTTCCTTTACACCAAAAACAAACGAATTGAACCACCAAAAAAGTGAAAGAAAAGATAAAAAACACATAAACAGGTGAATTCATATTGGTTTCACCACTCACCAAATTAAGGTTACTGTTCCAGCAACCTAAATTGGTGAGTTTATAGTAGGTTCACCATTCACCAAATCAAGACTACCGTTCCAGCAACCTAACTGGGTGAGTTTACAGTGGATTTCACCATTCACCAAACCAGTCAAAATAGTATCTGAAAAGCTAAGTTTAGATCCAAAGCCAAGGAGCATGGCTTCCCAGGCCATAGCCCAAGAGTAACATTCTTGCCAATTATTTTCTGCATCAATTCCATTGCATTACAAACCAACCCTTTTTGGCCCAGCCCAAACATTACCTCATCAAATGTCTCACATTGAGGACAGTAAAACTTGTCCAACATTTTCTCAGACAAGCCACAAGCAACCATAGTTTCACCTTCACCAATTAAACCTTTCAGCATAATACTATATGTCCGAAAGTTGAACTCAACACCCTTATTTCCCATGTCCCTAACAAGCTTCCTCGTCCTACTTAACTCCCCAGCCTTAGAAAATGCATCCAATAATGTATTGTAAGTAATCATGTTGGGCTTGCACCCCAACTCCTCCATTGAACGAATCACCTTAATACCAGCTTCCATGCTATTTTGCTTACACAAGCCATAAATATACACATTATAAGTGAAAACATTAGGAACCAAACCCAACACAAGCAATTCATCAAACGTGCCATCTGCCTTCCCAAAATCCCCTTCCACAATAGCCCCTTTGAAAGCCGTAGTATAACAAACAATGTCAGGCTTAATCCCATCCACTTTCATCTGATTCAAAGCCTACAAAGCATCAAAACCCTTCCTTTCTTTCACCAAAAACCTTATCACTTCAGAATAATCCATTATCCCAGGACAAAAACCAAACTTTTTCATTCTTTGCACAAACCCCATTACCTTAAAACCACACAAATCCTCTTGTTCACACTTTCACAATATCAAAGAACAAATCTTTGAACCAAAATCATACGTTCATACCCATCATTTATCATACAGTTAAAAATCTCAATAGCATATCCAACCTTCTAATTCTACATAGAGCTTTAGCCATTATCTTAAAAAAGTTGAACTTTCAACCCTTATTGTAAGAGCCCAAGGAAAAGCGCTAGCCACATTTGTACTATACCTCAAAAAGACATGTCATGAGGCTTCTTGTAGTTATTAATAAAGCCCAGTTCAACCTAGTAAATACCCAATGTGAGACTCAACACACACTCATACACATCGCACAATCAATCAAATTGGGGCATCACACTTATATTCATTGTTCATTTACTGTATGGCTTATGTACAAAATATCTCTAATGGCTCCATAGCTAGCAAGCAAGCAATCAATATAGAATTACCTAAATGCCACTTTTTCAACTACTAATGTTGAGACTGTCACAAGAAGCTTATTTACCTTCTCATCAAATGTGTAAACATCAATTTGAATTTAGTAAAAAACCAATAACAAGCTTAAGTATGGGTTGCACTACTGCAAGAAACTTCTGAGGTTTCATTTACATTCAACCACCATGAAGCCGAATTTATTTTTCTCCTTCCTATTCCCCTGCCCTTTCCTTGAAGATAATTCCAAAATGACTAAATATGTTTTAGACTTTTAGGGTGTGTTTGTGTAGAGCGGCTGCGGCTGCGTTTGCATTTGTGTAGAGTGCTTTTTTTTGGCTGGTTCATGGCATTGTTCGGACCAGCCAGTGATAAAAACAGGTGAATAGTAATTTTAGCCAAAAAAAAAATTTTGCTACAGTATTTTCAGCAATAAGTTTTCAGTTTTCAGCAAAATAAGCGGTATCCAAATGCATACTTAGTCATGTAAGTAGACTAGGTTAAAAATTATTGACTAAACATTGTTGTTACAAGGCTGAAAAGGTATGCATTGTATTTAGAAAAAGGTGTGCATTGTATCTTTGTATCCTCTGCCAAAGTGCTGTCCAAAAGCAGTAGGCTCTTTCCTAATTTTGTTATCTTGCTTGTTTTCTATGGAATTCACAATGTAGGGTTTTAATCTAGATTTTTTTTTGGGCGCTATATCAAGGGGAAAAATCCCAAATTAAAAACATGCTTACAAAAAAACTAGTATAATTGAAGGAGATGGCTAATACTAATGAAATCTTCAAGCATTTTTCCTGTGCCATAGGAATAAACTCGATATAGCAAAAACAGCAAATGAATTACACAAACATGGACCTAATTACATATGCATATGGCCATACTACAAAATATTGGAGCAAAGCAGGAGACAAGAAATATCCAAGAGAAATGAACCAACATGCCACATATTATGTGAAATGTCCTTTGTCAAATGCAATTTGACAGTTCCGAGAGCTCCTTTGAAACTTCCTCAATTTCTTGCGAACACTAGGCTTATTCCTTGGGTCTAGAACACTGTGACTAGTGATTTTCATTGTCTTTAGTACTCTTGCTGCCTTCAGGATTTGTCTGACAAGTTCCATCTCGTTCTCAACCCCCTTAAATCCTTTATAAAGACAAGTTGTAAGGTGTGATGACATACATTCAGGAACATCGAGTGGATCCTCTAAGCAAGGGTTAGGATTATCAAGATTAGAGCCAAGCAAAAATGAAAGTTCAAAGACAAGTGTTTGTAGCTCTGGAGCCCGACAAAGCAGGAGCCATACTGCATGCCACGCATACCACTCCTGCCAAATGTCACCACAAAACTTCAAGGAGGACAAATTACGAAATGTGGGACTATTTTCATTTTCATGATTAGAACCATGGCAGAGGATCTGTGCGGTAACTGTGCTCGATTCCATGGATATTACATTACAGAGTTTTCCCACGAAGTCCCATGCTCTCTTTGCATAATCATTAATCCGATCACAGTTCTCAATTTGAACAACAGATTCAACCACTTTTGGGAGGTTATCCAACACATCATTCCCATTCAAATAACCCTTGAAAGGAAAGTACTCGAGAGCTGGGGTGTTTATCTGGAATCTGTACTTCGATGAAGGCTAACCATTCCAATGTAGATGTAATCTTTTCAGTTTATCTACAAGTACAATGACATTGAACCCCAAATTTTCCAAATCAAAACCAACCGCATGGAGGGACAAATCTAGAAGGACCGGGCAGGCATTGAGGATGGTAGAGAGAGAGTCGCGGTTTGCAAATGTAACCCATTTTAGTAGTAGAATCCTGAGACAAGGGAACGCACAAGCAGAAGGAGGATTAAGACAAATATTATTCTCCAATTTCAGAACCACCAATGTTGTAGAAAAGTAGAGACTATGGGGCAACTCCAAAGGTTGAGGACCTAGGCAGAGATCAAGCTCTCGCAAATCACGCATATAGGTGGCACGGACCCATGCGTCGACATAGAAGGGAAGACAATGGAAATACCAATGAATGCAAAATTTGTGTAATGGGGGGATGGGGTTGGAAATGGCGTTTCGAAGAGTCCAGATTCTAGACACTATATCCACAAACTTAAAATTCTCATTCCCTAAACGAAACATTCTTTCTTCAAGTTCTAGCTATTTTAAGTGAAGAACAGGGACAAGAGTCCAGAGAGGCCTCCACCTGCTCGACAAAATGCTTGTCGAGACAGAATCTTGGATTGGGAGAAAGGAGAGGGTGTGGGTGAGGAGAGAGTCCGATAGACTGCTAATTATGTCTTTGTCGTCATCAGCGTTAGTTTGGGCATTTTGTCGAACAGGTGATAGGCAAGTCTCACTGCTCATATTTCTCCTTTGTGCTCTCTCTGCTCTTTCAATTCTCGCCTCTGTTTTTATCCTCTGCCGCTTCATGCTTGAGTGAGTGAAAAAGGGTTTTAATTTTGGGATGGTATCAGAAAGTAGGTGATATGATGTGAAGATTAGGGAAGAGTTGAAATTTTTTCACCTCGCTCTCGTAGGAGCTTTTCCTCTCACCAAGGGCGAGTTCTTTTCTTTCCATTGAGGCGCTAGTCGTCGGCAGTGGATGTCACGCCCCAAACCCGGTACCCGGATTTGTGACCATGACCGGCATGCTAATATCAAGCCTAAACCTGATATTAACAAGAACCAACTTAACTTTTTGAAAACTTTTACAAAAGCTTTCCTCTTTCTTTTCATCATTGTTTCTTTACTTAAAAGATATAACCTTTCACTTGACATTCAGAGCATCTACATTGTACTCCAAAGAATAACATAGTTCACCAGTTACTTAAATTCTGAATTTTACACGATACATCTCTTAATACTTTAACGTACACAACTTTCATTAGATCCTAAAATTAACTATGCTACAAATCTAAACATCAAGTTTCTAATTTAGGATCCATACATAAAAACTAAAACCAGCTCCTTCCAAAACTCGACTAAGGCTCCCTCTGCTCCAAAATAAAACCTGCTAACTGAAAGAGTGGAAGGAGTGAGCTACACAGCTCAGTAAAGGTAAGATATATGAGAATTCAATAAGGATGCATGTAAATCAAATCATTTCATTCTATGAATATTCGAATAGGAGAACATCTTTTCATGCATAGTATTTTATACTATTCATAATAATAGCTTATACGCTCTTCATAGAAAATAATTGTTCTCCTTTTTCTTATCGGTTTAATATTACTAAAACCTTTCGGATTAAGCTTATTTCATTTCCTACAAAGTCACCACATATATATTCTTATTACAAAATAATTATTTTAACTTAAATCAGGTAATCGGCAACTTTGTATTAAACTAGAAACATCTTGACTAATAAGAGAATTTTTCTTTATAAACTTCTTCTCATAAAGTACTATATCTTTCATGGTCATAAAACTTAACGTTTCATAAAAATAGATATCTGATAACTTTTAAACATAAACTCGTACTTTCATCAGAAACTTTATCTTTATAGCATAACAGAACTTCAGAACTTTTATCTTTAATGAACAGCTTTTCTTTTCATCAGAAACTTCTTCTTGCCATGAGAGCTTTTACTTTTCACAATGCATTTAAACAAAATAATTCTCTCATGATTAATAACATAACATAGCTGTTCATAACATATTGGTTAGTCCATATCTGATAAGTCTGTACTTATTTGGGAGGCTTCTAGCACCACAGTGCTAGGCATCCAGCATTCCCCACAATGCCAGGTATTCCTGGGATCACATCATAATACATATCTTTCAACCATGGGGGTAAGTTGACTTCCCCCACAAGTTGGCCGTAACCAACAAGGGGCGGGTACAGCAGAGCCAGTCCCACTTAATGGCCAATCATATAACATTTTCCATGGAAAGCTAGTAATTAACCCCTACTAGCAGAGTTCAGATCACCAGAGGACGTAACCCGAAAACATTTCATATTTTACTTCATACTGAAATTTCTTATTTTGTATAACATTTCATAATAATAGCATTTCCATTCTTTTCTTTAAACTTTATGTTCGTGAAAATTAGTAACAGCATCAATATGCTCAAATCATATACATAGAGTTTCGAAAGCTCACGAACATATATTTGTCAGAATAATGATTACATGCCATATCTCTAATCAAAAACATTTTAATGCATAATATACTTTAAAATAACCTCATGACTTACCAAATGCCCATATAACTTATCCCTTACCTGAAAGCAGAGGAACCGAGAGCCTAAAGTCGAAGGAGCTTAGACTTGGATACTGGTAATACCTAAACCATAAATCAAAGCTTATTACTATCCATAATTTCCTTGTCATAGACTTACACATTCATCGCAAAGCCTATTTTCTAGAATCAAGGAAATCCTAATCCCACCTCAACGAGGTTCCCACAAACATATTATGCACATATTAACAAATAATGTACCAAACCAAAGAAAGCCATCATTCTCATATCTTTAGAAAAACCAACTTCATTTCAAAAGATGCTTTGCACTTAGGGCAATAATGCATACATAACATAGAATCCTTTAAGCATGGTCATGTAACCATATACATTCATATGGTAACATACAACACATCGAACAAAATAGCTTCATAAATACAACCGTCACATGGTTTAGAACCCCTCCTTTGAGTACTAACCCTCAAAGAGATTCTCACAAATACAAAATACATTCATCAGACAACATGATGTACTAAATCATAGAGAAACCAATTCATAAAATTTATATATGATTCTAACATACCAAAGGATGAGCATATTAAATTATAGCTCAAAACATTCACCCTAACTTGATAATTAAATCCACAAAGTTAGGCATGTCCCTTACTAATCACTGCTCTATTCCAGCAGCATGGGCTCCATTTGTAAAATACAAACGGGCTGCTCAAACACATCCATTTGTCATGAAATTTTACAGAACTACTCCCCTGTATGTCCAGTATATACCATAAAAATTTTGGAGTCAAAGAATAAACCAATAATTTACTAAAAATCACACAAGACAGCATACTCAAATCTGTCCTGTCATAAATTCATGCAACTTCTAAATTAAACCATTATTTTTATGTTCATCCAAATGCTGTGAGACCAATTCAATAACAACCACAAGTGTCTTAGGTTTCATAGGAAATATCCCTAGCTTCCAAATTCACTATATTCAATTTAATACATAATTTAACATACATGAACACAGAATCTGTCACAGTGACAGCTTCAGTACATATTCTTACAAAATCATCAACAAATAGCAATAGGCCTTAATTTCATTTGGGTATTTTTATACACTCATAAGACATGTTATAAAACAGTTATACGTAGTCATTTAACCATTTAGAGCAAAATAAGCACAACCAAAAATCCCAGCAGCAGCATCAACAATACTCATCCTAACTTTTTCTTACTTCCTTAATCATACAAAATCATTAATTAGGAAAAACCCTAATCTACCTTCAACAAATCACCAACACAATTTCAAAGCTTCTTAAAACACTATATATATATATATATATATATATATATATATAGACTTACAAGTTTCCTAATTTCACAAACCACAAATACCAATACTAAAGATTCCATGAAGAAATTATGGATTCTAAGGTGAGAGTAGCTAGACCCTTACCAAATTTCTGGTTCCAAGAAGAAATAGAATCACTCTTGCATGGAAGGATTTCCCCATTTCCTAGTGGCTGGACCCAAAATTATGAGAGGTAGAGAGCTTGAGAGAATTTTCTTTCTTTTGGTTTAGGACCCCGTGGGAATGAAAGTGAGAGAAGAGTTGAGAGAATTTTCTTTATTTTGGTGTGTGAACCCTTGGACTCAAGAGAAGACTCAAGGTAGCTTCCTAGAACTTTCCTTAAGAGCAAAAGAGAGCAAAATAGGTGAGAATTTCAGATTTTTGTGTGGACCCGTGGAAAAATGAGAGCATGGGAGTTTCATGGAAATTCTAGTTACATTGAAAAGTCAAAGAAGAGATAAGATGAAGACTTATCTTTCTTTTGATACATGGATCCGTGGATTTTAGGGAGGGAGAGAGAGCTTTTTAAGTCTTCTCTTTTCTTTGAGAAAATCAAAGAAGAGATGAGGTGGAGTTTGTTCATTGCATGGTACTTTGGCATGATGTGTTGGATTTCCAATTGGTTGCATGTGAGTGAAATTTCCACTAAAATATCTCATGCACCATACATAGTTAAAACACCAACAACTATATATATATATATATATATATATATATATATATATATATATCTTATAACTTAACCACTTAATATAGTTTTGCACATACTAAATATATATTTATAATACAAATAGCCATTTCAATTATTTATAATCTTTACAATTCTTATTCAATGACATTATAAAATAATATGTTTATTAAATACTTTGTAAGTAAGTGGCTTAAAATATTAATAATACTTAACCACTTAAACACATAGTTTAATTATAAAAATTGGGTCGGGGTGTTACAGTGGACCTCACCACCCTTATTTCTATCCAACCCCAACAAACCCATCCCACTACCCACTCAGCTCCTCTTCAACCTTGCTCATAAACTGCTACAGGGGTGGACCCGGGTAGCCTTGACCGAAGTTAATCGGTGGTGGGTCCAACTATTTGACTAAAAAAAAAAAAAAAAACACTAAAATACGTAGACCCCAGGGGGTGGGTCGCAGTTTTTTTCTTCAGCCATATCTCTCCCTAGCATGTCTTCAAGAGAGGAGCTAACGGACAAGGGTACGTTACTCACCTTCCCTCTTTACACTACCCCTCACTCCCTCTTTGTATACCCCTGTAACGATTTTCCCCATGGATTCCGAGGTCATCGAGGGACTCCAAAGTATCTCACTCACTAAGACAAAGGGCAAGGCGATTGCTCTGAATCCCAGCCGCAGAACACAAACTTTGGACGACTGCTCTCTCAGCCTTATTGGTCACTTTCTTATGACGAGAGACGTCAACCATAGGGCGGCGAAGAACCTGCTGCGCTCCGCATGGAAACTCGGTAACGATCTCCGGATTGTCGATGTTGGTGAGGGACTATACTTATTCCGCTTTAAACTTGAAAGCCAACTCCAGTGGGTGCAGGATAGCGGCCCTTGGAGCTTCGATAATCACCTTCTGGTGACGCGGAGATGGGAAATCGGTATGGCAGCGCACAACATTGTTTTCACGCATGTCCCACTATAGGTCCAAGTCTGGGGTTTACCCTTCGATCTCATGACAGAAGAAACTGCTAGGGACATCGGGTCAGAACTTGGGACCGTGCTTATGGTGGATAGCAAGCCGTTTGAGTTTGATCAAGCAAGGTTCCTACGCATCTGTATCAGCATTCCCCTCAACCAACCGCTCCGGCGGGGAAGTCCGGTCACTAACCCAAAAGGTGACAGATTTGTGGTGGCTTTCAAATATGAAAGATTGGTGGGCCTTTGTTATGCATGTGGTCACTTGGGCCATGAGAAGAAAAACTGCACCTTGCATGACCCCAGCCCGGAACAACAACCCAACCCGTATGGTGAGTGGATGAAGACCGGTGCAAGACGTCGTGGGGACCCCGCTGATAACAAGACAACCAATCCACCACGCTGACGGGATGACTCAGCAAGTGAACCTGCACCAACTAGGCAGTCAGCACAATCTCGGGGCTCAGCCGTAGACTCAACTACGGTTACATCACAGGTCACATCGCCGACTTTGGAACCTGTGTACCCACTTGGAAAGGTGAACCTGACAGAAAAGCAAGATTTTATGGAGAATATGTTAACCAAAAAATACGAGGTTCCTACCAAGTCTAAGTCCATGATCCCGGAGCCTGTCCCTACCATTCCACAGTTATGTATGAAACCTCCCACTACACGTCACGTGTCTGAGCACCACACTGACCCACTACCCATTACCGAAGCATCAACGGACATGCATGGCGTGGAAGGGAGCATGAGTTGTGAACATGCAGGTCACGTGGGTACTAAGCCACAATTTTTAAAGAACCATGCAACTCACGTGGAGGGGAGCATTATTAGTGAACATGCAAGTCACGTGGTTACTAAGCCACACTCTCAAACAAAGCAAACAACGTGGACTAGACCTACACGAGGACCGTATCGGGATGGCATGGAACATGAAAGTGAGACACTAACGAAGGTGGGCCTCAAGAGAGAGTGGGTCGAGAGTGGAGTGGAGATCAACGTTGCAACTCATGGAAAAGAAAAGAAAACCAAATTGGATGTGGGCTCTCCCTATCCAACCTCACCAACGGTGGAGGCTGCAAAGCAGCCCCGCCGATCGCAATGATTATCATAAGTTGGAACTGCCGGGGCTTGGGAACCAACACGCAGTGGATGTACTCACTAACATGGTGAGAAGTAAAGGACCCACCGTTTTGTTCCTTATGGAAACAAAGCGGTTTATCACGGAAATGCGTAAACTCTGCTATGACCTGAATTTTCAAGCAGTCATGGCTGTTCCGAGTGATGGCCAAAGTGGAGGTTTGGGCTTATTTTGGAAGGCAGAGTGTGACCTTCACATTCAGACGTTCTCTCCTAACCATATCGATGCACACATCAGGTCTGCCGATAAACCACCTTGGAGGATAACGGGCTTCTATGGACGACCAGAAGGACATCGAAAGCATGAATCATGGAGAATCCTTAGACACCTTCATGCAAGAGCTTCCTTGCCATGAGTTTGCATAGGTGACTTCAATGAAATACTTCACTCTTTTGAGAAGCACGAAGGTACCCCAAAACCCTTAGTGCCTATGTTGGCTTTCAAAGAAACCTTGTTGCACTGCGGGCTAGAAGACCTAGGGTACCATGGGTACCCTTTCACTTGGCGTAATGGTAGACCCTGTAAGGCCTTTGTAGAAGTAAGATTAGATCGAGCATACGCATCGTCGGAGTGGCGGAGCGTGTTCCCATCAGCAAAAGTAGCTCACCTGCAGGTATCTTACTCTGATCATGACCCACTACTGCTAAATACTCAATGCTTTGCACAACAGGGACAGACCAGGCGTAAGCGCCTCCACCGTTTTGAGGAACGTTGGGTGGCACACGAGGGATGTGAGGAGGTGATCAGGGATGCATGAAGCTACCAACCACCCAATGGAAGCCCTATGTTCAAGCTCTTCGAGAAGATTAAGCATTGTAGAATGAAACTGGTGGCTTGGAGCCGACAGGTGTTTGGCAATGCTAGAATTCGGATTGAGGAAAAACAAGATGCACTCACGGCTATGGCCAACACCGGATACGGAAACAACCTGGCACAAATTAACAGACTGCGGGAGGAAATAAATACTTTGCTACACCAAGAAGAAGTGTTTTGGAGACAGCGTTCTAGAGCAATATGGCTCCCTGCAGGTGACAAGAACACAAAGTTTTTCCATAAACGGGCTAGCCAACGCCGAAGAAAAAACCAGATAGAGGGGTTGATGGATAGTGAAGGGGTTTGGAGGATGGGTGAGCAAAACGTGGGTTCTCAGCTGAGGAGTATTTCAAAAATATATTTACTACGTCAAACCCAAGTAATGTCGATAGGGTTCTGGACGTGGTAAACGGGGTAGTGACGAAAGAGATGAACCAGTCCCTTCTCAGACCGTTTATGGGTGAGGAGGTTCGGCTAGCCCTATTCCAGATGCACCCGTTGAAGTCGCCGGGACCAGACAGCATGTCTCCTTTTTTCTTTCAGAAATATTGGCATGTGGTTGGAGGGGATGTCATTGAGGCAGTTATTTCTGTCTTAAACTCAGGCCATATCTTAACCAAGATGAACTTCACCCATATTTTGCTCATACCAAAGAAAAAGGACCCCCAATCTATGTCAGACTATCGCCCTATTAGCCTGAGCAACGTGGTCAGTAGGGTGGTATCCAAAGTGTTGGCAAATAGAGTGAAGTGCATCCTACCGTACATCATCTCAAATGCTCAGAGCGCTTTTGTCCCAGATAAGCTCATCACTGACAATACGGCGGTGGCTTATAAGATGCTTCATAGACTGAGAAACAGAAGAAAAGGAAGGGTGGGGCATATGGCGGTTAAACTGGATATTAGTAAAGCCTATGATCATGTGGAGTGGGAGTTTTTAAGGATGATCATGTTGAAAATGGGTTTTTCAGCTAGGTGGGTGGACCTAACTATGCAATGTGTGTCGTCAGCAAGCTATACGGTGTTGATTAATGGCGAGCCACGAGGATTCATCTCTCCGACCAGGGGTTTAAAACAGGGCGACCCTCTGTCACCTTAACTTTTCCTATTCTGTGTGGAGGGCCTTTTGGCCTTACTTCGAAAAGCATAGAGACACAGCAGCTTCAGGGGATTAAATCTTGCCGCAACGGGGTAAATGTTTCTCACCTTCTTTTCGCTGACGATAGCCTATTATTCTGCCCAGCCACCCCAATCGAGTGCACTCGCCTTCTAAACATACTGGCGGCATATGAGCAAGCCTCAGGACAGGCGATCAATCGGCAAAAAATAGCTCTGTTCTTCAGCCCTAATACCGAGCCAGGAAAGAGGGAGGATATTCGGGCCATGTTTGATGCCCAGGTCGTGACAGAATTTGAGAAGTACCTGGGTTTTGTTATCTTGCTTGTTTTCTAATTTTGTTATCTTGCTTGTTTTCTATGGAATTCACAATGTAGGGTTTTAATCTAGATTTTTTTTTGGGCGCTATATCAAGGGGAAAAATCCCAAATTAAAAACATGCTTACAAAAAAACTAGTATAATTGAAGGAGATGGCTAATACTAATGAAATCTTCAAGCATTTTTCCTGTACCATAGGAATAAACTCGATATAGCAAAAACAGCAAATGAATTACACAAACATGGACCTAATTACATATGCATATGGCCATACTACAAAATATTGGAGCAAAGCAGGAGACAAGAAATATCCAAGAGAAATGAACCAACATGCCACATATTATGTGAAATGTCCTTTGTCAAATGCAATTTGACAGTTCCGAGAGCTCCTTTGAAACTTCCTCAATTTCTTGCAAACACTAGGCTTATTCCTTGGGTCTAGAACACTGTGACTAGTGATTTTCATTGTCTTTAGTACTCTTGCTGCCTTCAGGATTTGTCTAACAAGTTCCATCTCGTTCTCAGCCCCCTTAAATCCTTTATAAAGACAAGTTGTAAGGTGTGATGACATACATTCAGGAACATCGAGTGGATCCTCTAAGCAAGGGTTAGGATTATCAAGATTAGAGCCAAGCAAAAATGAAAGTTCAAAGACAAGTGTTTGTAGCTCTGGAGCCCGACAAAGCAGGAGCCGTACTGCATGCCACGCATACCACTCCTGCCAAATGTCACCACAAATCTTCAAGGAGGACAAATTACGAAATGTGGGACTATTTTCATTTTCATGATTAGAACCATGGCAGAGGATCTGTGCGGTAACTGTGCTCAATTCCATGGATATTACATTATAGAGCTTTCCCACGAAGTCCCATGCTCTCTTTGCATAATCATTAATCCGATCACAGTCCTCAATTTGAACAACAGATTCAACCACTTTTGGGAGGTTATCCAACACATCATTCCTGTTCAAATAACCCTTGAAATGAAAGTACTCGAGAGCTGGGGTGTTTACCTGGAATCTGTACTTCGATGAAGGCTGACCATTCCAATGTAGATGTAATCTTTTCAGTGTATCTACAAGTACAATGACATTGAACCCCAAATTTTCCAAATCAAAACCAACCGCATGGAGGGACAAATCTAGAAGGACCGGGTAGGCATTGAGGATGGTAGAAAGAGAGTTGCGGTTTGCAAATGTAACCCATTTTAGTAGTAGAATCCTGAGACAAGGGAACGCACAAGCAGAAGGAGGATTAAGACGAATATTATTCTCCAATTTCAGAACCACCAATGTTGTAGAAAAGTAGAGACTACGGGGCAACTCCAAAGGTTGAGGACCTAGGCAGAGATCAAGCTCTCGCAAATCACGCATATTGGTGGCATGGACCCATGCGTCGACATAGAAGGGAAGACAATGGAAATACCAATGAATGCATAATTTGTGTAGTGGGGGGATGGGGTTGGAAATGGCGTTTCGAAGAGTCCAGATTCTAGACACTATATCCACAAACTTAAAATTCTCATTCCCTAAACGAAACATTCTTTCTTCAAGTTCTAGCTGTTTGAAGTGAAGAACAGGGACAAGAGTCCAGAGAGGCCTCCACCTGCTCGACAAAATGCTTGTCGAGACAGAATCTTGGATTGGGAGAAAGGAGAGGATGTGGGTGAGGAGAGAGTCCGGTAGACTGCTAATTATGTCTTTGTTGTCATCAGCGTTAGTTTGGGCATTTTGTCGAACAGGTGATAGGCAAGTCTCACTGCTCATATTTCTCCTTTGTGCTCTCTCTGCTCTTTCAATTCTCGCCTCTGTTTTTATCCTTTGCCGCTTCATGCTTGAGTGAGTGAAAAAGGGTTTCAATTTTGGGATGGTATCAGAAAGTAGGTGATATGATGTGAAGATTAGGGAAGAGTTGAAAAAGAAAGAGAGCTATAGAGAGGAAGAAAAGTAAAGAAAGAAAAATAAATAGAGGAGGAAGGTTGGCGCTTGGGGGTAAAGAGGAGAAAATGTGTGAAGACAAGAGTATTTGGGAAATTGAAAAGGAAGTAATAAATGTGGATTGACGCCTCCTTTGGGAAAATCTGGAAGCAGTGGCGGGTCTCCACTCCATGCCATGGGTTATAGCAGGGGACTTTAATGAGGTGCTCATGGGAGAGGATAAATTTGGGGGAAATCCGATTAACATCAATAGAGCCCTTCATTTTTAGGAATGTCTAGATATTTGCAGAATGATAGATATTGGTTTTTCTGGCCCCCGCTTCACGTGGTCCAACCGTCGCCCCCTCTCTCATTTAGTCCAGGAAAGGATTGATAGGGTCTTTGTGAATGCTGATTGGAGCTCTATCTTTCCCGAAGCTGCTGTTTTGCACCTGGAGAGGCTGCATTCGGACCACTGCACTATTAAAGTGTGTTTTGAGAATAATAGAGAGTTTCACCCTCCAAGACCTTTCCGATTCCAGCCAATGTGGCTTTCTCACCCTTTGTTCCCGAATGTAGTCAAGGAAGCATGGCATAACCCCCCCTCCTTTCAACAAGCTTTGGCCACTTTTACCTGCAAGGCTAATAGTTGGAATAAGGACAACTTCGGTAATCCGTTCCACAGGAAGAAGAGAATACAAGCTAGGCTAAAAGGCATTCAAGCCAGCTTGTCAAATAGCCCTAATTGTTTTCTGGTGGAGTTAGAAAGTAAGTTAAGATTAGAATACGCAGAAGTTGCAAAGCTTGAAGAGGAGTTTTGGGCAATGAAAGCTAGGATTCTGTGGTTAGTAGAGGGAGACAGAAATACCTCTTTTTATCATACCTCAGCCCTTGTTCGAAGGAGACGTAACCGTATCCTATGTATGAAAGACAGGATGGGTAATTGTTTAAATGGGGATCGAGAGATCGCGGATTTCATCAGAAAGGGGTTCTTGAATCTGTTTACCTCGAATCACCTTAGTGCTACTTTGGTTGATTGGGACCCCCCTTCTTGGAAAACCCACCTTCAAGAAGATGCTTTGACTGCTTTGAGCTGCCCGGTTTCAAACAAGGAGATTTCAATGGGCCTTTGGGCTCTTAAACCTTTCAAAGCCCCCGGCTCAGATGGTCTTCACGCGGGTTTTTTCCAGCGCTTCTGGCTGGTGGTAGGTGATTCTGTGCAATCTGAGGTGAAATCCATTTTTACATCAGGGGTGATTCCGAAGTACCTAAACAAAACCCTCATTACTCTCATCCCAAAATGCAAGAATCCAGAATCTCTTTACAATTGCCGGCCAATCAGCTTATGCAACACTATCTACAAGGTAGTGACGAAGATCATTGTAAACTGGATCCGCCCGTTCTTAGCTGACATTGTATCCCCTCTTCAGTCTGCTTTTGTTCCGAGAAGGAAAGGAGTGGATAATGCTATTATTATTCAGGAGTTGATCCATTCCATGGACAAGAAAAAAGGAAGAACCAGGATCATGGCTATTAAACTTGACTTGGAGAAGGCTTATGATCGGCTTGAGTGGGGGTTCATTCGAGATACTTTGAAGCTTTTTAAATTTCCGAGCCACTTGATTTCCTTAATCATGAGCTGTGTGTCCACCACTTCAATCTCTATTCTTTTTAACGGGGGAGCATTGGAGGCTTTTCAACCTTCAAGGGGTATCCGTCAAGGCGACCCTCTTTTGCCTTACCTGTTTATCCTTTGTATGGAAGTCCTCAGGCCTTTAATTGAAGATAAGTGTCGTGAGGGTCTTTGGAATCCCATAAAAGCTTCTCAAAATGGTGCCGCCTTCTCGCATCTATTTTTTGCTGATGATCCCATGCTATTCGCCAAAGCTGATTGGAAAAATTGTGTTGCCATCAAAGAAGCTCTAGATTCTTTCTGTGAGCTCTCTAGTCAAAAAATTAGTAGTGAGAAGTCTCGGGTCTATTTTTCTCCCAATGTGGACCAAGATTCTCAAGCAGGCTTGTGTGATATTTTGGGTTTCAAACCCATTACTTCTCTTGGAAAGTACCTGGGTTTTCCTATCAAGCATAAAGGAACTTGTCAAGATTATGGATTTATTTTGGATCGTATGAAAAGCAAGATGGTAGGTTGGAAATCAAATCTCCTATCCCTTGAGGGTAGAATTGTGTTAACCCAATCTGTCACCTCCACCATTCCTAGCTATGTGATGCAGTACACGGCCCTTCCCCCAAAAATCCTCCAGGGGATAGATAAATTAAATAGAAACTTCCTGTGGGGCACTTCTGAATCCAGGAAAAAGGTTCATCTTATTAGCCGGAACAAAATTACAAAAGCAAAGGAAGAGGGTGGTTTAAGTATCCATGCAGCCAAACCAAAAAATACTGCACTTCTTGCCAAGTTGAATTGGAGATTTCACACAGAGAAATCATCCCTTTGGGTTAGAGTTTTGTCAAAAAAATACAAAGGTCAGCGGAGAAGGACTAGGAGCTCGACTTGCCCTCCCACCAGCTCACCCGCTTGGATCGGTCTAAAGAAAGGTGAAGCTACTTTCTTAAACGGCTCCAAGTGGACTGCAGGTAGAAACAGCTCCCTCTCTCTCTGGTTTGACAAGTGGATGAATAAGGGTACTTTAAGAAGTCAGATTGAAGGTCCTTTGAATAAAGGTGAAGGAAAATTTTTCTCTAAGGGATATTTCTAATTTTTCTGGTTGGAACTGGGAAGCCTTTCCTAAGGCTCTTGCTTTGGAAATGAAAGCCACTCCTCTTCCTTTCTCTAATCAAGGAGAGGATCGGCTATCTTGGTTTTCTTCTCCTAATGGAGACTTTAAACTTCTGGAAGCTTACAAATTAACCAACAAGGATGATAATAACATGGTAAGGCAGCATTTCAAGGGTGATTGGGTTTGGAAAGTTGTTTCTCTCCCAAAGATCAAATGTTTTCTCTGGCAATGTTGCCACCAAAGCATCTCGGTTCGAGCCTTACTTGCTCAAAGAGGTATGGATATTCCTTTCCTTTGCCCTGTGTGTAATAATGAGCCAGAAACTATTCTCCACGCCCTAAGGGACTGCCCCAAGGCTCAATCCTTATGGAATTCCCTCTCTCCGCCTTTCTAAAGTAACCTCTTTTATAGCTTGCAATTAGTGGATTGGCTTAATCTGAATTGTAAAACCTCCATGTCTAGTGTTTCTTCAAATATCAGTTGGAGCATCCTCTTCCCCTTCGCGGTGTGGACTCTTTGGCTGCACCGGAACTGCATTGCTTTTGATAATCCAAACCTTCACAGGGACCTAAATCTTGAGATCATGGCCAAGGCTTCGGAATTCTTGTACCTTGGGATGACTGAGAAGCAGAATTGGGTTAAGGTAAAAATCCAAGTGCAATGGCTGCCTCCTTCTTCAAATTGGGTCAAGCTGAACTCGGACGGCTATTCAATGGGGAACCCCGGGCTGGCTGGTGGAGGGGGTTTAATTAGAAATGAGAAGGGTGAGTGGCTTATGGGGTATGCTAGAGCGATAGGTATTACAACGAGCGTAGCAACTGAACTATAGGCACTCAGAGATGATATTTGCTTGTGTTCAGCCCTCAAACTTCCAGCAGTTATTATGGAGCTTGATTCAAAATTGGTTGTTGATCTGTTGAATAAGGAATTGGACAATCCTAACGGAATTGATGTCTTGGTCACTGATTGTAGGGAAAGTCTGAAAGCCATTCCTTGTGTAAGAATTCAACATTGTTTTAGGGAGGCTAATAGATGTGCAGATGCCCTCGCTAGAAGGGGTGCACTGCTTAGCCAAGATTTTTCTATTTTCATTGACCCCCCTCCAGATGTAGTTTTTCTTCTTAGCCTTGATTCGGCAAGAGCTCTGTATGATCGTTTTGTCCCCTCTGTTTTAGAGGCTAGCTAGTTGTTAATTAAAGCATCCTTTTCAACCAAAAAAAAAAAAAATGTGGATTGACATTTAATTAGATGTTAATCGACATTTATTACTTTCTCTTGATATGATTTTGGCCGGTGAGGGGGAGATAATAGAGAGAAAAATTTAAACTAAATTAAAAAAGAAAATCAAATGTGTGAAGATGGGAGTAGGGATGGCAATGAGGCAGGATGGGGCCGGAGGATGGGATCTTCGTCCCCGTCCTGCATGGTTGTTGCCCTTCCCCATCCCCGCCCCGCCCCAGGGTGCGGGGCAAACTATCTTGCCCCATCCCCGCTCCGCCCCTAATACAATTATATATATATATATAAATAAATAAAATTTTTGCTACAATAATATAAATCACAACAAAACAAAATGTTTTAAAATCCAAGCATTTAAATAGTCTAATACGTAACAACATAATTCAAAACTACCTAATAGCAAGTGTGGGGCCGAACATATAATGAATCACATCTAGCTTCAAATTGCCTAATACATAAGAAATCCAAGTGTGCCTGAACCTATTGCCTACTGGAAGCATGAAACAATGTGCAAAAAAAAAAAAATTGAAACAATTGGAATATGATAAGAAACAAACCTACTGCCTACTAGAAGCACTACATGACCAGCCTTTTTTCCTTCCAACCGTGCTTCTTCAATAGCTATAAACAAAAATACCAATTTTAGATAGAAAAAAAGAACCAAAATTTAAATTAAAAAAATATATAATTTACGAAACACTAAAAAAAAAGGAAGATAGTGAATGAGATGAACCTAAAAAGCAATGTCTTGAACTTGGAGTGGAGTTTGGCTTGAAACTTGAAAAACATGTATAGACTATAGAGAAGAGGGATGGGTTAGAGGGTGGCAATAGCAGTAGGGTTTTAGAATAAAAAATATTTTATCTCATGTTTTGTACTCTTGTGTTTCACTTTAAATATTAGTGATTTAGGGTTTACTAAATTTACAATTATAGTCCTTATTAGTGCGGGGCGGGGCAGGGCGGGGATAAAAATACTAAACCCATCCCCACCCTGCCCCGGGGTACGGGGACAAAATATTGCCCCATCCCCGCCCCACCACCTTTGCGGGGCGGGACGGGGTGGGGCGGGGCGGGTCAAAGCGGGACGGGGCAAAATTGCCATCCCTAGATGGGATTATTTGAGAAATTGAAAAAGAAAGTAATAAATGTTGATTGACATTTGATTAGAATCAATCAAATGTCAATCCACATTTGATAAAAAAATTCAAATTTGTGGTGGCCCTGTTGGGTTTCACAGGAGTTTGGACTTTAGCTTAAAAAAAAAAAAAGAAAAAAAAAAGAAAAGACAAAATAAGCTACAAATAACATTACTCTTTAATAATAACAATAATACAAATATATTTTGTTATTATACAAACATTTTATATTTATACCTATCAAAAAAACATTATATATATATATATATATATTGCATTATTTTAGACCATGGTTTGGTTAGGATTTGATATTTCTTATTTGTCTTGTAAAAATTATGATATGAAAAAATACATTTGAAATATAAATATCTATATTTAATTGGATTGTTTTAGTTAATTTTTTATTTATAGTATATTATAACGTCATCACAGTTTAACCTCGATCTAATCTCAAAACTTTGAATCTCTCTCTTTTACGATTCATTAAATAGCTCGTGTCTGAAAACTATGGTCATTTGTTGATTGGTGATTTCTTTTCTGTGGAGTCGGTTAAGGTAGTTAACATTTGAATTGGTTTTAAATTTTGTTTTAATTATTATTTGTTCACTAAAAAAAAAATACAGTGCACTTAATTTTTATCGCTGTGGGATTTGATGAATTGCCGCAAACAATGAGGTTAAACAATTCATCCCAATGAGTATAATAGGATTCCAAGGCTCTTTAATTAGGTTTCTAAAATCACAATTTTTGTAAATTGCAAATGAAAAAGGTGTTCGTGAGGCAACTCAAGGTTTTCCTATGGCAAGATTTCACATTATCCTTCAAATAAAGCTATTTTTATGCTCCTTTCACAAGTGAAGATTTTGGTAACATGCCTAAATCCGTAGCCAAGGCTTAATCTTTGATTAGAAGACTAGTTTCATCCGTTTTTGAATTTTTAAATAGAGGGTAAAGAAAATCATGACATGTCTTTTGCAAACATGTAAAGTTGTTAACATTTAATTGCAACATGCCATAGTGTATACTGAAATATCTTTAATCTATATATATATATATATATATATATATATATATATATATATAAAACCGAAGCTTTTGAAACTCCCACAATTTTCCACGTCAGCACAATATTAAAAAAATAATAATAAAACAAAAAAAAGTCATAAATTTTTAATTTTTAAATCTAATTTATTTCTTTTTTATTAAATATATATAGTCTCCTTTCACAAACCAAATACTCTTCCTCAATATAATTCTGAAACCAAAACCCTCTGAAACCAAAACACACAAGGCAGAACCTCTCCTCTCGACAAAACTAAACCCAGCACCCCTCCTTTCGACATTACTCACCAAACGCAGAACCTCTACACTCTCTCAAACGCAGATCCAAACTATTTCACAGAAAGCTTGCAAGGGCACGACCATGGGAGCCAACGTTTTCAATCTCTAACCCAGCCTCCATATTAGAGCATTCTCTCTCGGTATCTCTCAATTAATCTATGAATAAACTCTTTTCCTATTGTCTTTAATTAGGTTTTTTTGTCAATTTAAGGATTTCGTCTTTAATTAGGTTTTTTTTTTGTCAATTTAGGGATTTCAATTCCTAACCCCTTTTTCTCTCTATTCTTTTTGGTTGAAGTCAGGGAAACACTCATAGAAATTCAAATTCTACAGGTTTTGTAAGAAAGTGGAGATGTATTGAAGAGCCTCCTAACCTTCAAAATCTGACAACAATCCTACAGGTTTTGCTTTACCTTCAAGTTTTGCTTTATTTTGCTATTTAGGTTTTTTAGCGCATCTGATTTAGCTTAGCTTAATCATTTGTCTGATTGAATAATTATTTGGGCACCTAAAACGTCAGCCTTCTTCAGTCCCCTCTTTTTTCTTTTTCTTTTTTCAAACCTTCTACCTCTTCTGTACAAGTTCATGTCTTTTTTAATCAAATTTGTCAAATTTGTTTAGAAATCTGTAACTATAACTATTATCTTATAAATAGTTGATTCTTATTAGTCTTTTTTTTTTTTTCACAGCTGTTCAATTTCTAAGTTTATTGCTATTGCCTTTCTCTTCATTCTTTTCCTCCATTCGAATCAGGGTTAAAGGTATGGTATTCATTTTCCTCTGTGATAATCTATATACATCTAATTTCTAACTATTTTAGTGTTCTCTCAATTTGAATTGTAACGTTTGCCTCTGTGATAATCTATGTACATGAAACTCAAATTTTAGTGTAGTTATATCAGTTTGTGCAGAAAAAATACAGCTGGTAGGTTTATGTTTTGACTGTTTCAAGTTCAGACTTAGAATAGTTTGGATTACTTAGCTTTTTTTGAATTTTAGTTTCGTTATATCAGTTTTAGTAGAAAAAATACTTCAATTTGTAAAAAGAAGGCTGTGTTCCTAAACAATGCTATTTTATGCATAATTGTTAAAACCTAAAGAAATCAACTATGATCAATCTATTTCCAAGCAAAAAGCAAAAAAAAAAAAAAAGAATTATTGAGGTTTTAAAGATTAGTGAGATTTTTGTTTTAGGGGATGGAGTAGTGTTCTGATTAAGTTTTTGTGGGTGTGCAGGATAAGAGAGTGAATTGGCACTCTACTCCATTTGAGGCAAGGTTGGAGAGAGCTTTGAAAAGTGGTTCTACTGAGGCTTAAACTACTCATACTCCTGGTGTATGTTAGACAAGTTTGTGAGTGATTTGGTGTTGGATTGTTGTTTTATGTTCTCAGCATCTATATTTTTTTATTCTTTTGTAAAATTCGATTTGGTTGTTTGTGACATCTACTTGCCTGTTGTAATTTCATGATTTAATATAATTGAATTTATTCTTTTTAATTGTATCCATAATTCTTTCTGCAATGCTGATTTATGATTTTATGAAGATCAGTTTGGTTTTTATATATTCTGGAAGACATTCCCTTCAGCTCCCAGGGAAAGTCCTACATTCTGTTTCTTGATTTACAGCTACCAAAACTTCGCCTCTCTCTCTCTGAGTTTCAGTCACTAGATCAGAATTTTATATAGTTTGATGACTTTTGGTCGGAGATTCCAGTAATGGTGGTACATTTTTGTCTAATCACAATTTGATTTCCAACATCACAACCTTTATTGGCTACTTTATGTAATATTAACAATTCTTATTGTTGGGGCCATCTATATGTATATATATATTTATAGATGACCCCAACAATCCAGCTTTAAGGATTTTCCTTTACTTCTTCTGATGTTTCCAATTCGAGTCTAAAATTCATTGTTCCATGTGTCAAGACTTGGTATTTTCTAAAGCACTTTGTGTTCTGTCACTTTCATTATAAATATGATTATGCTAATGGAATTCTTATGTGCTGTTCTAGCTGTGTTTCTTTTGTATCTGTAATTGAGTTTGTGCACACACTTAGATAAGTCTTAGGTTTGGAACTTCAGCTTCAAGTAAGTCACCTCATTGTTATGTTGTATTTTTCTGTGAGAAACCTGCTGTCATAGCAACTTATTCTCACTCTCACGCTCATTACATAAATCTCATACTTTGCTATTTCATTTGCCAATATATGTTTCTGGTCCATAGTTGGATAAAGAATTTGATGGAGTACTAAGTTATCCTAGATCTTTCTCATGTTCTCAACTCCAGTTTCAAGTCATTAGATTTTATGAGTCCGTGGATGACAAATGTGGTAGTGTGGACTATATATTATTGTAACTGAAAAATATGTGCCATATCAAATTATATGGCAATCAAAATTGCTTTTGTTTGATATACTGTCCATCGAAGTGAATGTAATTATCTTATGAAGGGTTTGTACAATATTTTTTGAAGTGAGTGACATCTTCAATATTTTAAATAGATATTAAAATGGTGATAATCAATTTGAATTTTTTTGCGTGGAAATTGAGCTATGGGTTTGAATTTGTTTAGTGGAAACTGAGCGAGGTGGAGTTATTTAAATAATTTATATTTCCCCTGTGTATGTTTAATAATTGCAGCAAATATATGGTTGCTGTTTTAAATCTACTTTTATGCTTGGAGTTTTAATATCATAGTATATTGTAGTGTTCAGGTTCCATTTCAATGGAAAAATTATTTTTGCTAAACAATGGATATAGCCTTAACCCTCGAAAATCCCTGCCTTATTAAGTGGCCCAATTTCTATTTGTACTGATTACCAATCAAAAAGTAAATAAATGGGCAGAGGTACCAATAGGTTACAAAGAACAGTTAAAGAAAGTTGTAATTGTTACTTCATCTATCAATACCCTAATAAAAGAGAAGGAACTTATTAGCTTTCCAAATTTACCAAGGTTCCATTTTGTTAGCATGAGAAATTGGGGGGTGCTGAAAATTTTCCCCCTTTTGTGGTAAACTTAAAGTTACTTGCATGATCTATAGAAAATCCTTTCTAAAAAAATTGCAGGAAAAGGAATTTGATTCAATGGAAGATTGTTAGTTCTTTCACTTACAAAATTCTGATCTTAATCATCTATAATAAAATATTTACCCATGCCTTTGGACGAAAGTAACATTTATGCTTAATGTTTTGTAGGTAGGGGTTTAGCATTTTGATATCTGGCTTATTGGTAGCTTTCCCGTGCATCGCACGGGTTAGCGACTAGTTATTATTAAAAATTAGTCATAGACCCATGTGATGTGTGGAAATAAATTAATTATTTTATAATATGAAATAATGTATAATTTATTCTCTAAAAATTAGGTGTAAATGCATTTTTGGTCCCTACGTTTTAGCTTTTTTCCATTTTGGTCTCTACATTTTAATTTTACCACTTTTAGTCCCTAAACCAACTAACGCGTGTTATTTTGGTCCTTTTCGTCAGTCATCAGACGGAAATTGCTTAGGTGGCAAATTGGGTGCACTACTGGCACATTAAACGCTGACGTGGCTAATTAAAAAAAAATTAATTAGCATTTAAAAAAAATGCCTTGTTAGCTTCTAAATATAAAAAAATTTATTAATCAATTTTAACGAAATTAAAAACAATAAAATACATAAATTCAGATTTAATTCATTTTGAACAAGAATACACAAGAACCCAATCACAGATTTAAACATCATCACAAGAACATAAAGCACAAACCCAAAACCAATCACAAAAAACACAAACTCAAATTTAAACATTAACACAAGATCACAAACACAAAGAACACAATAACAAACATAAACTATTTACTCTCAAAATAAAGCCACGTTAGATCCAGAAAATCAAACAAACCCAGAAAATCATACAAACCCATCAAGAACACACGAGCACAAACCCAAAAAAATCATACAAACCCATAAATCAAACACAGAAAAATCATAAAAGAATATTGTACAAAACAAAATCAATCCATATATATACACAAACCAAATTATCCAAAAGAAAAATATATTTAAATCCAAAAATTAAATCAATACAATCATAGACAAAATACCCTTGAACAAACTCAGCTCAATCCCTCAACCATACCAACACAAACCCAGCTCAACCATACCAATATAAAGCAAAACATCTCAGCCTCTCTCTAAACCCAGCAATCAACAATCAACAAACCCACAACCAAAACAAACCCACTCCAACAACAAACCCACCCTTCAACCCACCACCCACCGGACCCAGCAGACCGCTGCTTCACAACCACTAATCGGAACCAACAGACCAAGGTAGGTCGGACCCACTGAGGGAGCGTCAATTTGAGCTAGAGAGAGTGAAAAGCACAGTATTGAGCAAAAGAGAGAGATCCATTGATTTGAGAGAGGAGCTTAAGGAATATGGGTTTAGGTTTGAGCAAAATCAAGAGATAAAGAGAGTTCAAGAAGGCTAAGCACCAAGATATGGGGAGAAAGAAGAAAAAGAAGAAGAAAGAAAGAAGAAAAGGAAAGAATGGAGGTGGAGAAATTGAGAGAGAGATCTGGGGAAGAAAAAGAAAAAGAAAGAAGAAAATAAAAAAGAAAAAGAAACAAGTACAAACAAAATCACACACAAATCTAAATTCCACTATTTTTTTTGTTTTTTTTATAATTTTGTAATTTTTAAAATTGATAAATTTATTTTTTTAAGTTAGAGGTTGACGTGGATTCTGTGATGGGTGACATGGATTTGAAAATTGCTGATGTGTCATGGGTGATGTGAATTTTTAATAATATTTAAGTCCTCCGTCAGCCACCTCAGATATTTCCGTCTGTTGACTGACAAAAAGGACCAAAATAACATGCGTTAATTGATTTAAAGACTAAAAATGGTAAAATTAAAATGTAGAGACCAAAATGGAAAAAAGCCAAAATGTAGGGACTAAAAGTGCATTTACACCTAAAAATTATTGAAAATAATTTGTTCTTCTTAAAAATTGAACTATTCTTAAAAGTATTATCACTTTTCGTTCTATTATTTAGGGTTTTTCTTAATAACTAAAGCATGAAATCAATGAAGAATCAAAAACCAAAAACAATATCTATACATATCTATACTATATATAATAATGGAAGTTTTGAAAAAAAAAAAAAAAAAAACTTTCTTTCTTCTCTTAAAGTTTCTTAAAAATGTCTTTGGCCACTTAAAAAACCTTCATTGTTAAAATCTCATGTATCTAGGTCAATGATCCTAAACCCTACAAGAACCAAATTCCACATTTAGCACTATCAAAATCAGATAAAAATTAAACCCCCAATCATGTTTTGAGATTTTCTATTTTCTCGTGACCAAACTTTTGAGGTAGATTTTTTATTATCTATTGGACTGCAAAATCAAATTATTATGTGCTGCACATAACAAGAAAAAGTGTGCTAAACATAATATTTGTTGAAATCAAACAAAAATTGAGAAAGGTTCCACAACAAAAAAGAACCATTGAGTCAAAAAATATGAAAGCAGTAGTTGGAGTATAATTATAGTGTATACTCTATTATTGTTTCAAAGCTATCATAGATAAATACGTTAAACTTTGGTTTTCTTTTTTTCCTTTTTTTACATTGAGTTAAACAAATGTCAAATGTAAAAAAATTAAAATATCAAAGATAAACAAATTGAATGGGTAGAACACAAATGTAAGAACATATTATGTTTCGCTTATTTCACTGTTCAAATGCTCTTTGCATAATTAGTTGACATTACTAGTTTTGAGGCATGTGTAAATCACAATTAGATAGTGTCATTGTATCATATGTATTTAATCGCATGATATCTTCCTCCAAAAAAAGTGAACTTTATCTAAATAATATGTGAACTCTTTTTTTTTTCTTTTTTTTTTAACAAAAAATTACTTAAGTATAAAATTTAGTCAAGTGGATCTCAAAAGCAAATTCAATGGGTTCTACTACCTGTATTTATCAAATGATAGCGTCATGATATCACTACTAGGCACCCAACTTAACATGATTGTCCTGACTCTTCCCCAAAAAAAATGCAAAATGTAAGGTGTACTACTACAACAAAAGCAACACCAGTGCTTAAAAGAATCTCAAGCTAGACATCTATAAGAATTTTTTTTTTTTTTTCCATTTGGCCTTAAATTTTTAACAATTTCGTTAGTGGTGATTTTTGCAAAACAATGTGGAAAAATAGCATCTCGAGTTTCTAAAACTCGAGTTTCATGATAGAACTCAAGTTTATAATACTCGAGTTCCTCTGTTTTTCAGTTCTCCATATTTTTCAGTTCTACGTTCTCAACTCCAAATCTCTATTCAGATCGTTTTGCGTTCTTCGGATCAACATTTTCCAGTTCAGATCGTTCTGCGTTCTCCACTCCAAATCCTTGTTTTTCTTCTTCGAATTTGCGTTTTTCAGATCATGTCTTCTTCTTCCTTCAGATCTGTTTGTTCTGTTCTTCAGACCATCTTCATTTTCATCTTCGTTCTTCAGATACTTCTCGAGTCTAAGAAACTCGAGTTCCACGTGAATAAATTACTCCATCTCAGCACTAAAACTCAAGTCTTTGAGGCTCGATTTTGTCACCGAACTCGAGTTTCAAAGACTCGATATGCTAGTTTCCTAAATGATTTCAAAACCTTGCTAACTAACGATATTCTATCTCCTTACTATGCTAGTCTCCAAATATCCCCCATCTATAGAGGTAAAGTCTTTTCACAATCAACATATAGCATATAGTTTCTAAGAATTGAAAAGTTCCATTTATCTTAGTTCAAAGAGGACATGGATGCCTATTGTAAGAGTGCTTTTTTCTTCAGCACACTGGCCCAAGGATCCTAGGCCAACTAGTTGTAGTTTGGTGGACTGGGCTTGGTTCACCGCAGCTAAAGGGGTTGTTTAAGAACCAAGTGGCGCACAGGGCATGTTTCCTACAATACACATAAACTAGCAAAACGAGAATATTTGTATTGAACAACAATGAAAAATAGCAAAGGAGTGCAAAGTAATCAAGAAATACACAAAACAATTGTTAGGGATCCTTGGATTAATAAAAAATACTTCATTAGTTTTTCTTAGTTATGGTTACAATGCGCTCACTAAGACGTGATACGAGGTTCAAATAAGCTCAAAAATTACAAACTTTGATGGCTATCCAGGCCTCTAAGACTTGCAAAATTTGAACCCTTTTGAATCCAAGCATGTGCTATAGTGGCTGTTTTTGGGATACGGGGAGATATTTCACTGTTTTCCCCTGAATTTGATAGAGTTCTCCTAATGGTTTTTTATCAATATTTTTTATTGCTCGCTCAAAAATTCCTCCTTTTTGTTGGCTGCCTTCCCCCCTTTTTATAGTGTCATTCTAGGGCCCCAGGGAACTATTGATTCCCCTGCTTTGCTCCCTGGGTACCAGAGCCCGTTTTGTGCCCATCATCCAGAAGGTTGAATCTTTCCATGTTTCTCATAATTTCCTTCTTTTGGTGCTGTTTCTTTGAAAGCCCATGGCTGACTTTCCATTTCGGAGTGTACTTATTCTTAATTGCACGTTCCTCAAAACCTCTTACCCCTTATGATTCAGCTTTTGGCCGTCCTTTCTCATTGTCATTTTTCCCAAGTGAGCGGAATCCATCTCTGCTGGTTCAAAGGTCTTTCCTGCTACTTCCTTTTTTATAGCTCCCCATTCTAGTTCCCCGAGGTACTGTTCCCTTGCATCGTGAGTGGTTACTCTAAGCTTTCTGCTTTTCTTGCTACATCTCTGGTGCCTAAGAAGGACATATTTGCCCTTCGTTTCTTGTGTTTCTTTTGGCGTTTCCTTTGAGCTGTCTTAATCCTATCTTAGTTATGTTATACGTCTCAGGGATCCCGAGCCTTTGGCAGCCTCTGTGGATCCCGACTCAGCTCTTTATACTGGTCTTTCTTCAATCTTCTGATCTTGACAGACTGGACCTTTTTTTCTTTTTCTTCCTTCTTTTCTCATAGGCTTTAAGGCTGGTCCCTTTATGGCTTTTGGGCTTCAAGTCTTTTGGGCTTACCACCTTTTCTTAGGTTCACTTTCTATGGCCCCTTGTGTTATTTCTTTGGGCCTGGGTGTTGTGATTTTTTAGACCTCAACATTTAGCCCCCCAAACTCGTGGGTTGCCTAAAGCCCACGCATGAGTAATTCAGGGTTTTAGTTTCTGTAGGATTTCCTTCTTCACTATTTTAATTATCCCTGGGTTCCCTTTTTCCTTCTTCAAGATCCTGGCCTTTTCTACGTGTTGTGCTTTCTTATTTTGTAATTTCCCCCCTTTGCACGGGACGTGGCAGTTGAGTTTTGGAGTAAAAACTTCCTCCACCCACTTTTTACGTTCCCCGTAACTT
The DNA here is from genome assembly GCA_028535165.1 of Quercus tomentella. NCBI lineage: Eukaryota > Viridiplantae > Streptophyta > Magnoliopsida > Fagales > Fagaceae > Quercus > Quercus tomentella. The sequence continues at coordinate 16,568,780 of JAPQVY010000012.1, forward strand.
CCATTAATAACTGCTAATAAATTTCTCCCTTAAAATTAAATTTGTTGGCAATTGGCGCGTCTTTCCATACATTGTCTTCTCCAACTGCTCTTTGTGTCTTTATTGCGGGTGCTTCATATTATCTCTTTGCTTCCCTGAATCTTCCACTCTTAGGTCTCTTTTCTCTCTTTCAATCAGTTTGCTACTCCCTTTTCTTTTTCCATTCTTCCAAATCTCCTTGCTTCCCAACATTCCCATTGTTTTAATGGCTTTTTCTTCTTCTCAAAAAAGAAGAGAGCGTACTCCCAGCCCCTTTGAGGGTGAGGGCTCCTTTGGTTCTGCTCAGTGTGAGTCTCATGAGGTCACTGAGTGCCCAGAGTTTCCCCTATGGGACCCTTGGTATACCCCTAGTCTATCTTTCCCTCAGGTGTCCCATAGTGAGGCCCCTCCATCCCCTCACGCCTGGGTCATCTCTGGTCAGGCGAGTTTCGCTGGTTTCGCTCAGGTTCCAGACCCTAGAGAGATTTTTGATCTTCAGATCAGGCAGGGACTTCGAGAGGCGGTTCCTATCTTCTTTGATTTCGTTCCTGGGAAGATCCAAGGTTGGCCCATTTGGGTGGATAGGGAACTCTCTAATGAGGAGTTCGTGAGTCACTTGGAGAGTGCTGGGATCCTGAAAGCAATGGCGATTTCTAGGAATCTTGAGGGTTTCAGAGATGCTAAGGGTCTCAGGCATCTGGTACGCCGTTAGTGCCCTTCTCTTCACACTTTTTTCTTTTCTGTTGGTGAGTTGACGATCACCCTGGAGGATGTGGTCAATAACTTCCTTCTCCCGATGTTCAAGGATGAGAATCCTTTTGATATTAATCTTTCTGAAGAGGATCTCGAGGTAGAAGACAAGTTATTCAGCCATTTTGGTGGGCACACTGCTTCTCCTGGTGGGAAGGTGGCCAGGATGGGGAGATGGGTTATGACCCTTTCGCGTGAGAAAGATAAGGAAGTCAGGCGAGTCGATTTCCTGGCGTTCTGGCTTAGTAAATTCCTATTTAGCAAGTTCCCTGGGTACGGGGTCAAGTCCACTTTCTTCCCGTTGGCAATTAAGTTGGCCTGAGGCGCTCAATATCCTTTAGCTCCCATGTTCTTGGGCCATGTCTATTCTCAACTGGACCAGCTTCATGCAGACAAAGCCGAAAGCGACTCTTGTTATGCAATCACTTCATCTCTTCACTGTGCCATTCTTCAGATATTCATGTGGGATCGTTCTTCAGCTACTTTGGCTAAGTGTAGAAATTTGAAGTTTGTGAAAGACAAATTCCAGGGATCCTCTGATATAATTAAAGGTCTTTGTGGTAATTCAACTGATACTTTTCCTATCATCTTCCACTGGATTAGTTTGAAAGGTGGCAGTCTCAACTTGGTTGAGTTGTTTGATCAGGCAGGACATTTACATTGGCGTTCTCCCTGGGAGTTCAGCCCTGGCTTTGCTTGTGATTCTATGTTGTCTTCTTTTCTTACCTCTACAGGAAATACTTTTGATTTGCGCCGTGGTGATGAGGGTAGTTTAGCCTACCTAGCTTGTATTAGTCCCTCTTGGCTTCCCGTGCCCTCTTCAAGTGGCCCCAGGTATACTCATTACTCAGCACACCGGGTACTCCGACAATTCGGTTTTGATCAGGATATCCCCTCGGTGTTTAAAGACATAGTACCATCTTTTCCTTCTTTGGACCCTTTTCTGAGACTCCAGGCCTTCTCCTACTAGTCGTGGAGGAGCCTTCAGTTTGTAGTGCCCAATTCCCAAAGAGGATTTTTTGCCTCCAATGGTTATGCTGGCTATTGGAGGAGAGTACAAAAATCTTTTGTTGACTATGTTAGTTCCAGCACGATTAGGGAAGCCCCCAATCCTAGCATTTCTTCTACCCTGACATCCAATAGGCGCCTATCCCTCCCTACTGCTGGAATTGTATCTACTGTTGTGAGTAGCAAGATAGGGCTTGCGAAATGGCATGCTTCCAGGGGAGGCTGGGTGACTTATGCACAGGATTTTCCAGAAACTTGGTGAGGATATGACCTTATCATTGGTACTTCTTCCGGGGTACCTATTAAGAAGGGGGCAGTAGAGGCGATAGGTGCTGCCACTCCCGTAGGTAAAGGCAAGGAAAAAAGGATTAAGCAGGAAAAATTGAAAGAAGCTGAAGTTGAAGAAAGTGTAGAGGGCACAGAGGCTAGCCTCGAGGCAAGAAAGAGAAAGACTGGGAAATCTCAGAAGCAATTGGTGATTTCTGAGGGAAAAGAAGTTGGGCAACCTTTAGCTATGTGAGAGTGCTTTTTTCTTTAGCACACAGGCCCAAGGATCCTGGGCCAAATAGTTGTATTTTGGTGGACTGGGCTTGGTTCACCGCAGCTAAATGGGGGCTGATTACGAACCAAGTTGTGCGCAAGTCACATAAATCTCCTCAAGGCAAAAATGCGATTCCTCCTAAGCAATAAAATACCATTATAAGTGTTTTAGTATCATAAAATGACCTTTTACTCTTACAAAATAAGTAAAATAGATGTTCATAATATTCACAATGAGAAAGAGATTGAAATAGAATATTTAAGGCTTATCTTTTATCGTATAAACATTTTAAAGAATTCCTTCACTTGGTACCCCGGCCGTACTGTCGTGGGATCCCGGGACGTACTGTCGTGGGATCCCGGGGCGTATTAGGCCTGTAAGAACCCAGAATCTCTGGTTCTCTGCACTATACAATCTTTCTCCATGCTTGTTATGCAATGGAGTTTTGTTCTTTCCTTTTACCTCTATAAGTCCTACACAAGAACAACTATACAATACACATATCTTCAAATAATTGTTAGTTTCTTAGATTAGGATATATATATATATATATATATATTAATACATATACATATATGTAAATGAATTTCATGAGAATGATTCAGCCACGAGGATCCTGGCCCCAATTCTCACAGACTTATGCTTTTGCACAAGACTTGTGGGATTTGGAACTCAAGTCTGAGTGGCTTTGCTTGGGCAGGGACTCAGCTTTACAAGCAAGAATATATATGTATTGAGCAGCAAGAAGCAGTAAAGAAATATGCAAAGTAATTGTTAGAAATTCTCAAATCAATATGAGATATTTCATTATTTTTCTTGATTGTGGATTACAAATGTGCTCACTAAGACGTGATACAAGGTTCAAATAAGCTCAAAAATTACAAACTTTGATGGCTATTCAAGCCTCTAAGACTTGCAAAGTTTGAATCCTTTTGAATCCAAGTATGTGCTATAGTGGTTGTTTCTGGGATACCGGGAGACATTCCTCTGTTTTTCTTAAATTTTACAGAGTTCTAATGACTCTGTTATGATATTCTTCCTACTGAAAATCCTCTCCCCTTTCAACATGGGTTTTCTCTTCCTTTTATAGTGTGTTTTCTAGGGCTCCATGGTACTAGTGATTTCTCTCTTTTGCCCCTCAGACCTCGTGCTGTGACAGTTGCTTAAGGGCTGGTCTCTTCCCTTTTTTCTCATAGTTTTCATCTTTTATTGCTGTTTCTCTAAAAGTCATTTGCTGACTTTCCATTCCGGGGCGTCCTCAGCAATTAGCCTTCAATCTCTCTTCTTTCAAGGTTTCTCATTTTTCAGACTTAGCTGTCGGTTTTATTTCCTTGTTGTCATTATTCCCAAATAGTTGGAATCTTTGACTGCTGGGTTGAAAGTTCTCTTCCAGTTGCTTCTACGTATGATTTTCTCATTCTTGGTTCCTTGTGGTACAACTCCTTTGTTCATGAATGTTTGCTTTATACTTTCTGATTCTTTGCTGCACCAGTGGGTACTTGAGAAGGACATCTCCGTTCTTCATTTCTTGTATTTCGTGGTATCTTTCTTGAGTTGTCTCAATCCTACAGTAGCTGTCCTGCATTACCTGAGGATCCCGGGCGTCTGGCAGCCTCTGGGTATCCCGGGCATCTGGCAGCCTCTGGGTATCCCGGCCCAGTTCTTTCACTGAATTTTGCTGGACTTTTTAATGACCTTTTTGCTGGAAATCTGAACATAAATAGGGCCTTAATGTTGATTCTTCTTGCTGCTTGAATTGGGCCTTCTTTACTTTTCATGGAATGGGCATTCTTGTGAAACTTTGGCCTTCAAAAAGCTACAAGGACCCGGATGAAGACTAAGGTAGAGTCTTCTTTCTTCCAGGTTCCTGTGACTTCTTCAGTCCATGGTCCTTTGGGATCCTCTAATTTTGTATCTCAGTCCCCTTTAGGACCCTCTGGGTGTACCCATAGTAAACAAAAGACCATCAAAGAATCTGTAGAGAGAGAGAGAGAAGGGTAAGACCTATTTCCTTCTTTTCTCTTTTATGTTTGTCATTGTTGTTGTAGCCCCTTCCCCCTTTTTAGTTAATGAGTGGTTTTTTTCTTTGCAGTCCAAATGCAAATCAAACTCCAAGAAAGGTAGAAGTTAGTCATCTGGTGATGATGTGGTATGGCCTTTCCTCATTCATGCCTCTTTCTATTTGCTTTCATTCCCTTCTCTGTTACTGTGTGTTTGTGACACCTTGTTACCTACACTTATCATTGCTTGTTTGTTTTTTTTTTTAGGTGGAAGTACCTCCTCCCATGGCTGGTAGGACTCTAGAGGAGGAAACGGTTGCAGCCCTCTCTATTACATTTCCAGGTGTGGAAGAGGAGCCCTCTAGTGGTGGCATGGCTGAGGAGGCCGGGCAGCCAATGCAAGGTTTCCAAGCTACCCAGGATCTTGAGGCTTCCCAACTTCCTACGTCCTAAGGTCCTCAGCTCGAGCAGACTCCCAGTCCCATCAGAACTGTGTTCCCTCAGACGGTGTTAAGTACAGAAACTTTGGGAGGCGCGTCTTCGTCCAAACAAACGAGTGAGCCTTATTTTCCTTTATAATAGTGTTTAACTCTATTTCTCTTTTGTCCCCTTTCTCTCTCCTCCCCCTTTTGAGTTCTTTCTTTCCTTTCTCTTTTTAGGTTAAGCCAGTGTGAGGTCTGCTCCTGGCGTTGCCTCTTCTTTGGAATCAGAGGATTCTGAAGGTGAATGTAGATCATTCTTATTGTGTTTCCTTTTCACTATCTTCTTTTAGCCGTTTTGCTAAGGTTTCTCACCCTTTCTTTAACTTGCTATGTGTCCTTTCTCAGAGTCTTCCAAGAAGCCAGAGGAGCAAGAGGAGGAGGTTCTGCCCTAGAAGGCCAATACTGGTTTCCCCTTTTCCTCTCTTTATTTTTATTTTTATTTTTTTGGCCGCCTCTTTTTTTTTTGAACTAAGTCTGTTTCCCTTTTTTTTGTGAGTGTTGATACAGGTGTTAGGGATTCTGAGTTTGTGGTTCTTGAGGAGGCTGTGGGATCTGTTCAGGTTCCCCAGCTCCTGCAGGTGGGGATACAATGATGGGGGACGCTCCGGGAGTAGCTGTTTCAGATCCTAATTCAAGGCTTTCCATCTTCCTGGCCTGTTTTGATCTTCTGGAGTTGAACAACCTCTCTCCTAGCCACTTCCATTCCTTTGGGTCTTCTTATGGTAGCTTCTTGTGTTTCTCCGTGCCTGCGAAGGGTCTACCGTTGCTAGAAGGGTTGCTCAAGAGTCATGGAGACTTTACCAATGGTTTCAGGGGAGGTGTTTTTCTGGGCAACATCCTGATGGAGCTACTGTGTGCTGTGCTGATTTCCTTAAGAGATTCTTCTCTAGACTCCTTCTCTGAAGAGAAGCTTTTGGAGTGAAGGGGAGTGGTACAGGACCTTTTAGAGGCCAGGTTCAACTTGTCCTTCTTGCTGGAGCATTTGCGTCTACTGGCCCACATGCTATTCTAGAGGCAGGCTTCCAGGAATATAAATGCTGAGATTGCTGCTGCTGAGGAAGTTCTAGCTCGTGCTCACAAGGTCTTGCAAGATTTAAAGGTTAAAAGGCAGAGGGTTCTCTCTTCTTCAGCTGTCCCTACTCTTTCCCCAAATGATTCCTTATTAGCCGGCCTTATTCCCTAGCTTTTCCCCTCTCTCTCTTTTTTAGCTGGTTTAGATGTGTATAAACAATTTGGGGTTGTATAAGTTTCTATTTTTTCTACTGCTTGAACACTACTTCTGTTTCTTTTTTTTTTTTTGCATGGATCTGTATTTGTGTTTCGAGGCTGCTCCTAAGTGTTTGTGTTTCAAGACTGCTTCTAATTTTCTTAATGGCATGTGGATTTGTTTGTTTCCCTTTGGTACATTGCTTTTCTTTTTTCCTTTTTTTCTTTTTTTACTGAGTCCTGGGCCATGGTTCCTACAAGTTTTACTATAGATCTTGGATCAGGTACCCTAGTGGTTGTTTTGTTGCGCAAGTACTGAACTGGGTACATTGGGCGCTTTCTTTCTCTCTCTTTTTTTTCTTTTTTTTTTTAGTCCCAGTTCATGAACTTAACAGGTCCCCTTTTTGTCAAGTGCTGGGCTAGGTATCCTGAGCACTTACTTTTGCCCGTGATCCTAGACCATGCATTTGAAACTATCTGTGAGGTGGGTCCTAGGTCATGTGTCAAAAGGTTTTTTCTTTTTTCTTTTTTCTTTTGTCTTGGCCCAGATATCCTCCCTCAATTCTGTCCAGACTTGGACTTTGCAATATTTAGAACTTAAATGCTGAAGGGGAAAAAGAGATTTCATTGAATTAAAATACGATTACCATTTAAGGAACACGGAAAAAGTCATCAAAGATAGTAAGGATCACAGAGCGTCCTTCTATCATGGGTTCCTGAACAAAAATCACTTAAACAAGAATTCATAACAAAAGCAAAGAAATGATGAAAAACACTTAGCAAGTTGGAGAGTTGGCAAAAGGATCCTGGCGTACTGAGACCCCTTCTTTCTTATGCATAGTATTGTTTCAGCCACTTCCCATTTATGGATTCTATCAGGACTGTCCCATCTTCCTTTGTAAGGTAGTAATACCCACTATTATGGGCTTTTCTGATGATGTAGGGTCCTTCCCATTTTAGGGCGAATTTAGAGGGTCCTGGGAGGCTCCTCCTTACGTGCTGTGCTATCCTCAGTACTAGCTGCCCCTTAGTGAAAGCCCTTGGGCGTACTGCTTGTGCATATGCTTTAGACATTCTTTGCTGGTACTTCTGGCTTCTCCTCTTGGCTAGTTCTCTTTCTTCCTCTACCCCTTCCAGATTTGCCAATCTCCTTTCATTGTTTGTGTCCTCGATGTCCTCCTGGCTTTCTTTAAGTACTACTCTTGGTGTAGGAACAACTAATTCCACAGGACTGATAGCTTCTATTCCATAGACTAGGGAAAACGGCGAGAATCCCGTGGCTGTCTTTACAGAGCTCCTGCATGCCCAAAGTACATCTGCCAAGTGGTCACTCCATTTTCCTCCATACTCATGCTTCATCTTTTTAAGAATCTTCAGCATCACCCTATTAGTGGCCTCAGCCTGGCCGTTTCCTTGTGGGTAGTATGGCGTAGACCTTCCAAGCTTGATGTAATATGCCTCAGTTAACCCCTTCATGTCTTTGTTTATGAACGAGGTCCTGTTGTCACTGATCAATCTCCTGGGGATCCCGAACCTTGTAATGATATGTTCTCAAATGAAGTTTGCTACAGCTGCTCCCATGGCCTTTTTCAAAGGGATGGCCTCTACCCATTTTGTAAAGTACTCTGTGGCTGCTAAGATCCATATGTAACCATTGGAGGGGGGGTTTATAGGCCCTATGAGATCAAGCCCCTAAGTGTGAAAAGGCCATGGTGTTGTCATATCCTGCAACACATTTGGGTGAGTATGGATTGCATCTCCAAGGACTTGACAGGCGTGGCAGGTTTTGACTAGTTCCTCGGAGTCCCTTTTCATTGTTGGCCACTAGTACCCTAACAGTAGTAACTGTTTATAAAGCCTTCTTTTTCTTGGGTGACTTCCACAATCACCGGAATGGACCTCCCTGACTACTTCCCTAGCTTCCCTTGGCCCCAAGCATCTTAAAGGATCCACACTGTATCTCCTTTTGAATAGGATCCCATTCTGCAAGAAGTACCTATCCGCAAGTTTCTTGAGCTGGTGGGCTAGCATCCTATCAGTTGGTAGGATCCCTTGAGCCAAGTATTCCATGAAGGAAGTTCTCCAATCTTCTGTAACAAATACAGCGTAACTTTCTTCCTTGTCTATCGAGAGCTGACATTCTTGACATTTTTCCTATATAGTTGCTGCCTCTTTGTTCATATTTGGCCAGTAATATCCCCCATGCGTTGCATTCTTCTATATAGGCTGATCTTTTTTGCGATCCCGCAGGCTTGGGTATGTAACTCTTCTAATCTCAATTTTCCTTCCTTCTCATTGATACTCCTGGATAGGATCCCTCTAGGCAGCCTCCTGTACAATTCCCCTTCTATCAGAGTGTAATCCTTCAGCTCTCTGATACTCCCTCCGGGTCCTGTCTCTTTCATTTTTTCTTTGACTTTGTTCCTCCAATCCCACTGTTTGGACTCTCCGGGGTACATCTTTTGGAGAATCCTTATGATAGAATGTTCTTGCTTTCCTATCCTTACCAGCGTGTCCCTTCCTTTGAATGGTACTTGGGATCCTAGGGTGGTGAACGCATTAGCAAACCTATTCTCACTCCTTTGAGTGTACTTTATGCTAAAGGTCTAGAATTCCTGCTCCAGCCTTTGCGCCCAAGTCCTATAGGCTGCTAAACTTTGTTCTTTTAGTGCAAAGTCACCTTTCACCTGGGAAACTACAAGATTGGAGTCCCCCAATACTCTCATATGCTTTACTCCTATACTGAGCGCTATAGTTAACCCGGTCAAATATGCCTCATATTCAGCTGCATTATTAGAACAGGAGAACCCAAGCTTGAAAGATAAGGGTATGGTATCCCCATTCTCACAGCTTAGTACAACTCCTACTCCATTTAAGGTAGTTGTAGCTGACCCATCGAATCTCATTGTCCATTTCTTTCCTAGGATCTCTGCCACTGCCACCTCACCCAAGATCTCTTCACTCAGTGAGCTTTCTTCCTTTCCTGGGAACTGTGCTAGTAGATCTGCTATGGCTTGGCTTTTGACAACCTTGGGGGTCTTGAGGCCTTTATCATATTGAGAGAGCAGGACTAGCCATTATGCTATCCTTCCTGTTAGAAGGGACTGATGTATGAGTGCTTTTATGGGATAGGACTTAGTCACCAAAAGGATCTGGTGAGCTGAGAAATACCTTTTCAACCTCTAAGACGCGTAGATAATCACTATGCAGACTTTCTCTATTTTGGGGTACCTGGTCTCAGCGTCCTTGAGTGTCCTGCTTACATAGTAAATAGGTTGCTCATTCCCGTCATCATCTTCCTGTGCTAGCAAGGCTCCTATTGCTTGGGAGTTTGATGCTAAGTACAGCAACAGGGGTCGCCCACGTACTGGTGCTTGGAGAGTGGGCAAATGATTCATAATCTGCTAAATCCTTTGGAAGGCCTCCTGTTGCTCCATTCCCCAGGTGAACTCAGTTCCTTTTTTCAACAGTTTGGATAAACCAATTGTGACTAAAGCCAGCCCTGGCACAAATCTCCTAATATAGGAGACCCTCCTTAGGAAGCTTTTGAGCTCCCTTACCATTGTCGGTCTTTTCATTGTGGCTTTGGCTGGATCTACACTTATGCCTCTATGATGTACCAGAAACCCAAGGAACTTTCCAGCAAACACCCCAAAGGCACATTTCATGGGGTTCATGCGTAGTTTGTACTTCCTGCATCTTTCGAAAACTTGTTCAAGTACCTGAAGGTGTCTTGTCCTAGTTTTCGATTTGACCACAATATCATCCACGTAGTCTTCCATCTCCTCATGCATCATGTCATGGAAGATAGCTGTCATGGTTTGCTGGTATGTGGCCCCTACATTTTTTAGGCCAAAGGGCATCACAGTGTAATAAAAATTCCCGATTGAAGTCCTGAATGCCGTTTTCTCTGCATCCTTGGCAGCCATGTGAATTTGGTTGTACCCACTATACCCATCCATAAATGAGAACATAGAGCTTCTTGCAGCTGAATCTACAAGGAGGTCGATATTAGGCAGAAGGAACTCATCTTTTGGGCATGCCTTGTTCAGATTGCGAAAGTCCACACAGCAACAGATTTGACCATTCTTCTTTTTCACATGTACTATGTTAGAAAGCCACTTGGGGTGCAGGATGGGTTTGATAAAACTAGTTGTCAGCAGCTTCTTGACTTCTTGAATTATCTGAGCTTCTACCTCGGTGTGAAAGACCCTAGCTGGCTAGACTATTGGTTTGACTCCTGGGTCCACGTTGAGAGAATGAACCACCAATCCTAGGTCTAGACCAGGTATTTCATCATAGGTCCATGCGAACACGTCCCTGTATTTCTGGAGTAAGGCCACTAATTGCTCCCTTTCTTGTGTTGTCAACTAACTGCTAATAAAAACAGGCCTCTAGGATCCCAGCTCGGTTCCCAAGTTTATTTCCCTTAATTCGTCCTTAGGCTGAATCTGGGCTTCCTTAATTGGTTCCTCTAGGATCTCTTCTTGGGCAATCATGCAATCTGGTGGTCCGGAACCTTTCTGCGTGATGCATTCAGGTCCCGCGCGCCTTCATAAGCAATAAATCAACCTTCCCCTGGGTTCTCGTACCACCACGCACTCCCGAGATCCTAAGGAGCTGAGCTCCCTCTTTTGCCTTTTCCTTTCCAAAAGGTTTCTCAGGTCACGGGCGCCCCCTCCTCCTTCTTCTTCTTCTTCTAGGATAGGTGCTCCTGGGGTCCCCGGTGTGGGGTTCTCATCATCTAGTTCTAACTCGTCATAAAATATTGTTTCTGCAAAGTTCACTTCTCCTTGGCTGAAAGGGTTACGGTTGGCAGGGATTCTCACAGGCCTCCCGTTCAATCTCCCTTTAACACATGATGGTATGTGGATGGAATAAGGCGGTGTTTATGGAGTCACGGGCGTCCCAACAGTACATGATAGGACACCTCTGAATTTATTACATGAAACCTTGTCAGGGTCACTATTGGTCCTACTCTTAAGGCCAGCTGTACATACCCTTCAGTTGATTCTGCTAATCCTCCAAATCCTGTTATTTCCATGGGAGCCCCCAGGATCCTCCTATCAACCAGGCCCATGGCTTCCAGGGTACTCAAGGCTATGAGGTTGAGTGATGTCCCTGTGTCCACCAATGCTCTTCTGATTTGGACACCATTTATGGTGGCCATTAGATAAAGAGGTCTACGGTGGTCTGGATGCTCAACCTCCATATCCTCATCAGTGAAGGTTATTGCATTAGTTGTCTCCAAGAAAGCTCGACTAGCATGTGATTCTATTGTGAAACATTCCATTCCCGAATCTGCTGCTATACTCATGAGAGACTTTGTGACCACCTTTCTTGCTTCTGGTCCAAATCCCAACTGGTTGAATAGTGACCTGAACTTGGGATTCTTCTGAAGGGTCCTGACTATGCTCGGGTGGAAGGATCCTTCAGATTCTTCTGCTTCTGCTAGGTTCCCATGAATTACTACAGCTACCACCCCCTTCCTTTTGTGGTTGGGCAGGGGGTTCTTTTGCACTTTTGGCTCCTTTTGAGTGAGCTCCAGGGTTCCTTCTCTTAGCTTTTTGTGAAAGAGCCTACGGAGGGTCCAGCAATCCTTGGTGGAATGTTTGATATAATTATGGATCCTGCAAAACAAAGGGTTCTTCCTTTCTTCCTCAGTTGGTGGCCTGGACACAGTAAATGGCCTAACAACTCTATCCCCGATCCATTTGTCCAGGACATGGTTTAACTCTTCTGCGGTACATGGGATCACCGATGGTTCCTTGACCACCTTCCCGTTAGGCCTCTTCCTTTTCTCTCCCACTGATGCTGTCATGGCTTGAGATACTGGCATCCATTTTGTCCTCATAGTTTGTGCTGTCCTTCTAGTTCTCTGTAACAGGTTAGTAAACTGTGCGATGCATAGATTTTCTAGGTTGAGTCTGTAATCGAAAAGTATGTTGGATATGCAAGTTTCTATGAGTTCTTTTTCTTTATAGTCCCCATAACAATCTAGAGACACATCTTCAAACCTCTTAATGAACTAGACGGGATCCTCCCCAGGCCTCTGCCTTACCATCTGAAGGTTTTGGAAAGTGATCTTGTCCTCACCGGGGTAATACTTCGCACAGAATCTCTCCATCATTTCATCCCAGGTTTTAATGGACCCAAGTCTCAATGTGGTGTACCAAGTATATGCTCTGTCCACTAAGGATTTAGCAAATTCTCTTAGACATAGTTCTCGGTCTCCTGCGCAGGGGCCCATAGTGTGAATGAACCTACTCACGTGCTCCACGGCACTTCCATTTCTTCCATCGAAAGGATGGAACTTTGGGGGTTCATATCCTTTGGGGTATGGTTTGCCAAGGAGTTTTGGTGGAAATGGGGGATCTCGAGAGAATTGCTTGGAGATCCCCGAAAGTTTTTCCCTTTCTTGCTCTAGGAGGGCATTGATATCTGCCAATGTTAGGTATTGGAGGTTGGCTCTCCCTCCCACTGCTGACCCTCCTTCTGGTTGGGTTCGGTCTTGGTTGCCCACAGGGGGAACATTGTCTCTGATTTCCTGTGTCTTGCCTTCTTTGAGAAGGCGAACTTCTTGCTGCAAATCCTTCAACATCGCTGTCATTCGATCCATGGGGTTTGGCTCCTGCCTTGCGTGCCTTTGTTCTAACACGACCTCCTGCTCCGTTATGGGTACCTCGCCCCTCTGTCTGGAAGCTACTTCATTTTCTCCCACGGGCACAGAGGCCGTGGGTGGCATATTAGTACCTTTGCTGTTCCTTTGTCTTAGAGGCATGCTCTGCGAAGGGATTGCTTCTTCCCTCTTCTTTACCCAGTCCCCAGTGGAGTCACAAAAATGTGAGAATGCCTTTTTCTTCAGCACACTGGCTCAAGGATCCTGGGCCAAATAGTTGTAGTTTGGTGGACTGAGCTTGGTTCACTGCAACTAAAGGGGCTGTTTAAAAACCAAGTGGCGCACAAGGCATGTTTCCGAAAATGCACATAAACTAGCAAAACGAGAATATTTGTATTGAACAACAATGAAAAACAGTAAATGAGTGCAAAGTAATCAAGAAATACACAAAACAATTGTTAGGGATCCTTGGATTAATAAGAAATACTTCATTAGTTTTTCTTAGTTATGGTTACAATGCGCTCACTAAGACGTGATGCGAGGTTCAAATAAGCTCAAAAATTACAAACTTTGATGGCTATCCAGGCCTCTAAGACTTGCAAAATTTTAACCCTTTTGAATCCAAGTATGTGTTATAGTGGCTATATCTGGGATACCGGGAGATATTTCACTGTTTTCCCTTGAATTTGACAGAGTTCTCTTAATGGTTTTTTATCGAGATTTTTTATTGCTCACTCAAAAATTCCTCCTCTTTGCTGGCTGCCTTCTCCCCTTTTTATAGTGTCATTCTAGGATCCCGGGGAACTATTAATTCCCCTGCTTTGCTCCCTGGGTACCAGAGCCCGTTTTGTGCCCATCACCCAGAAGGTTGAGCCTTTCCCTGTTTCTCATAATTTCCTCCTTTTGGTGCTGTTTCTTTGAAAGCCCATGACTGACTTTCTATTCCGAAGTGCGCTTGTTCTTAATTTCACGTTCCTCAAAACCTCTTACCCCTTATGATTCAGCTTTTGGCCGTCTTTCCTCTTTGTCATTTTTCCCAAGTGAGCGGAATCCATCTCTGCTGGTTCGAAAGTCTTTCCTGCTACTTCCTTTTTTATAGCTCCTCATTTTGGTTTCCTGAGGTACCATTCCCTTGCATCGTGAGTGGTTACTCTAAGCTTTTTGCTTTTCTTGCTGCATCTTTGGTGCCTGAGAAGGACATATCTGCCCTTCGTTTCTTGTGTTTCTTTTGGCGTTTCCTTTGAGCTGTCTTAATCCTATCTTAGCTGTGTTACACGTCTCGGGGATCCTGAGCCTTTGGCAGCCTCTAGGGATCCCGACTTAGCTCTTTATACTGGTCTTTCTTCGATCTTCTGATCTTGACAGACTGGGCCTTTTTTCTTTTTCTTCCTTCTTTTCTCACAGGCTTTAAGGCTGGTCCCTTTATGGCTTTTGGGCTTCAAGTCTTTTGGGCTTACCACCTTTTCTTAGGTTCACTTTCTATGGCTCCTTGTGTTATTTCTTTGGACCTGGGTGTTGTGATTTTTTAGACCTCAACACCTATCAAAAAAAGATAAAGAGGACACGGATGATAAGATCAGAAGAAAGCCAAAACATGCTATACATAAATATGAAATGGAGGAAAGTGATTTTATTATATATTTAACATGAAATTTGTTCACAAATCACATATGATCTAATACAATATACATCCCTCAGTAGAGGTGAACGACAGCCTGATTAGTTTGAACCACATTTTTGACTGCTTACAGTAACGTTAATCAGCTCCGGACTCCAATCATTTGTGCCACTCACATAGGGAGAGAAATTATTGTGCAGATCTTACAAAATAAGGCTGCCATCAAGCTCACTCTTTTGTTGTATATTCTGATCCCCCTAATTTTGTTAGAAGCCACGTTGAGGCTGATGCATGGCCAGCATGGGGTGTGAGTTTGTGACTTACCCCAGACTCATTTGCACCGATGTTTAATTAATGCTATTATGGTTCCTTTACATCGAAAAAAAAAGAATTGAATAACCAAAAATGTAAAAGAAATGAGAAAAAACACAAATGGGTTAGTTCATATTTGATTCACCATTCACCAATTCAAGGCTACTGTTCCAGCAATTAACTGGGTGAGTTAAACCAGCCGAAATAGTCTCTGCAAAGTTCAGTATAGATCCAAAGCTAAGGAGCAAGGATTCCAGGTCATAGTCCTAGGAGCAACATTCTTGCCAATTATTTTTCTGCATCAATTCCATTGCATTACAAACCAATCCTTTTTGGCACAACCTAAATATTACCTCATAAAATATCTCACATCAAGGACAGTTCAAATTGTCCAACATTTTCTCAAACAAAACACAAGCTTCCGTAATTTCACCTTCACCGATTAAACCTTTCAGCAGAATCCAAAACATCCAAAAGTTTAACTCAACACCCTTATTTCCCTGTCCCTAACAAGCTTCCTCATCCTAGATCCTAGTAAACTTCCCAGCCTTAGAAAATGTATCCAATATTATATTGTAAATAACCACATTGTATAACAGACAATGTCAAACCCAACAGAAGCAGTTTTCATATTGGGTTTGCACTTTGCACCCCAACTCCTCAATTGAACCAATCATCTTAATACCAGCTTCCACGCTATTTTGCTTACACAAGCCATAAACACACATTATAAGTACAAACATCAGGAACCAAACCCAACACAAGCAATTCATCAAACACCCCATCTGCTTTCCCAAAATCCCCTTTCAAAACCATAGTATAACAAACAATGTCAGGCTTAATCCCATGTACTTTCATCTGATTCAAAACCACCAGAGCATCAAAACCCTTCCTTTCTTTTACCAAAAACCTTATAACATTAGAATAATCCATTATCCCAGAACAAAAACAAAACTTTTTCATTCTTTCCATAAAATTTTCAAAAAAACACAAAACCTCTTGTTCATGCAAAGTTCTCAATATCAAAGAACAAATCTTTGAATAAAAAAAACCCATCATTTATCATACAGTTCAAAATCTCAATTGCATATCCAACCCTCCTAATTATACATAGAGTTTTAGTCATTATCTTAAAAGTTGACCCTTCAACCTTTATATTCATTAACCATTCAGTGTATGGCTTATGTCCAGAATATCTATAACATTGAATGGTTCCATAGCTAGCATGCAATCAATATAGAATCACCCAAATGACACATTTTAACTAATAAGGTTGATACTGTCCCAAGAAGCTTATATGTTGTCTCATCAAACATGTAAACACAATAGTCCTTTGAAATTAGTAAAAACCCAATAACAAGCTTAAGTATGGGTTGCACTAGTGCAAGAAACTTCTGAAGTTTCATTTACATTCAGCCACAAAGAAGCCATGATTTTTCTTTTTCTCCTTCCTGGTCGCCTCCCCTTTCCTTGAGAATTTAATTCCAGAATGACTAAATATATTTGAGACTTATAGACATGTAACTTGCAGACTAGGTTGAAATAATTGATAATACGTTGTTGTTAAAAGGCTAAAAAGGTATGCATTGTGTTCATCAAAGAAGAAAAGGAGTGCATTGTATCTTTTTATCCTCTGCCAAAGTGCCATCCAAAAGAAGCAGGCTTTTTCCTAATGTTGTTGTCTTGCCATTGTTTTCTATGCAGTTCACCATGTAGGCTCTTAATCCAGAAATTGATTTTTTTTTTTTTTTTGGGGGGGGGGGGGGGGGGGGTTTGGTTTCTATATCAAGGGGAAAATTCCCAAATAAAAAACATGCTTACTAAAAACTAGAATAATTGAAGGAGAGAGCAAATACAAATTATATCTTCAAGCATTTTGCCCTGCAGCATAGGAATAACCTCAACATAGGAAAAACAGCAAATGAAGTACACAAACATGGACCTAATTACATATGCATATAGCCATACCAAAAGATATTAAAGCAAATCATGTGACATGCAATATCCAAGAGGAATGAACCAAAATGCCAGATCATGTGAAATGTCCATCGTCAAATGCAATTTGACAATTCAGAGAGCTCCTTTGAAACTTCCTCAATTCCTTACGAATACAAAGCTTTCTCTTTGAGCCTAGATAACTGAGTAAGGTGATTTTCATTGTCTTTAATACTCTTGCTGCCTCCAGGATTTTTCTAATAAGTTCCATGCCTTTCGTAGTCCCTCTTAATCCTTTATAATGACACATTGTAAGGTGTGATGACATACATTCAGGAACATTAAGTGGCTCTTCCAAGCAAGGGTTGGGTTTATAAAGATTAAAGCCAAGCAAGATTGAATGTTCAAAGGTAAGTATTTGTAGCTTTGGAGCCCGACAAAGCAAGAGATGTACCACATGCCACGCATAACAGTCAAACCAAATGTCACCACAAAACTTCAAGGAGGACAAATTATGAAATGTGGGACTATCTTCATGATTAGAACCATGGAAGAGGATCAGTGCGTAATTATGCACAATTCCATGGATATAACATTATAGAGTTTTCCCATGAAGTCCCATACTCTCTTTGCATAATCATCACTCTTCTCACAATCCTCAATTTGAACGACACATTCAAACACATTTGGGAGTTTTTCCAACACATCATCTCCAATCATTTGTGCCACTCACACAGGAAGAGAAATTGTGGTGCAGATCTTGCAAAATAAGGCTGCCATCTAGCTTGCACTCTTGTTGTATTTTTCATTCCCCTTGATTTTGTTAGAAGCCACACCTTGAGGCTGATGCATGGGGTGTGACTTACCCCAGACTTGTTTGTACCGATGTTTAATTGGTGCTATTATGCTTTACCATAAACCAAAAACAAAAGAATTGAACCACCAAAAAAGTAAAAGAAAAGAGAAATAACACATAAATGGGCGAGTTCATATTGGATTCATTATTCACCAAATTAAGGTTACTGTTCCAGCAACCTAAATTGATGAGTTTGAAGTAGGCTCACCGTTCACCAATTCAAGGCTACTGTTCCAGTAATATAACTGGGTGAGTTTATAACCAGCCAAAATAGTCACTGAAAAGCTAAGGTTAGATCCAGAGCTAAGAAGCAAGGCTTCCCAGGCCATAGCCCCGGGAGCAAAATTCTTTTCAATTATATTCTGCATCAATTCCATTGCTTTACAAACCAATCCTTTTTGACACAACCCAAATATTACCTCATCAAATGTCTCACATCGAGGACAAAAAAAACTTCTCCAACATTTCCTCAGACAAAACACAACTTCCATAATTTCACCTTCACCAACAAACCTTTCAGCATAATTCTATATGTCCGAAAGTTGAATTCAACACCCTTGTCTATCATGTTCCTCACAAGCTCCCTCATCCTACTCAACTCCCCAGCCTTACACAAGGCATCCAATATAGTATTACAAGTAATCATATCGGGCTTGCACCCCAACTCCTCCATTGAAACAATCATCATAATCCCAGCTTCCACACTATTCTGCTCATACAAACCATAAACATACACATTATAAGTATAAACATTAGGAGCCAAACCCAACACAAGCAATTCATCAAACACCTCATCTGCTTTCCCAAAATCCCCTTCCACAATAACCCCTTTCAAAGCCACAATATAACAAACAATGTCAGGCTTAATCCCATCTACTTTCATCTGATTCAAAACCTCCTACCCTTATCACATTAGAATACTCCATTATCCCAGGACAAAAACCAAAAACTTTCATTCTTTTCACAAACCCCATTACTTCAAAACCACACAAACACTCCTGTTCATACAAAGTTCTCAATATCAAAGAACAAATCTTGGAATCAAAATCATACCCATCATTTATCATACAATTCAAAATCTCAATAACATATCCTACCCTTCAATCCTTACATTCATTTTCCATTCACTGTGTGGCTTATGTCCAAAATATCTTTAACATTGAATGGTTTCAGCGCTAGCTTGCAATCTATGTAGAATTCCTAAATGACACTTTTTTAACTTAGAAGTTTAAGACTGTAACAAGAAGCTTATATATCTTATCTTCTCATCAAACATGTAAACACAATAGTCATTTGAATTTAGTAAAAACCCAATAACAAGCTTAAATATGGGTTGCACTAGTTCAAGAAACTTCTGAAGTGCTGTCCAAAAGCAGCAGCCTTTTTCCTTATATTGTCTTGCCGTTGTTTTCTGTCAATTTACCATGTAGGCTTTCAATCTAGAAAGTCCTTTTCTCTTTTTGCAATATCAAGGGGAAAATTCCCAAATTAAAAACAAGCTTACTAAAAACTAGCATAATTGAAGGAAATGCCAAATGCAAATTAAATCTTCAAGCATTCTTCCAGGTACCATAGGAATAAACTCAACATGGCAAAAACAGCAAATGAATTACGCAAACATGGACCTAACTACATTTGCAAATAGGCATATAGCCATACCACAAGATATTACAGCAAAGCATGTGACATGCAATATCAAAGAGGAACGAACCAACATGCCACATCATGCAAAATATCCTTCGTCAAATGCAATTTGACAATTCTGAGAGCTCCTGTGAAACTTGCTCAATTCCTTGTGAAACCGAGGCCTATTCTTTAACTTTGGAATACTGCAAACGGTGATTTTCATTGTCTGTAGTACTCTTGCTGCCTCCAGGATTTGCCTAACAAGTTCCATCTCAGTCTCATACCCCCCAAATCCTCTATAAAGACAAGTAGTAAGGTGTGATGACATACATTCCGGAACATCGAGTGGCTCCTCCAAGAAAGGGTTAGGTTTATTAAGATTAGAGCCAAGCAGAAATGAATGTTCAATGATAAGCGTCTGTAGCTTTGGAGCCTGACAAAGCAAGAGCCGTACTGCATGCCATGCATACCACTCAAACCAAATGCTACCACAAAACTTCAAGGAGGACAAATAATGAAATGTGGGCCTATCTTCATATTTAGAACCATGGCAGAGGATCTGTGCGGTTATTGTGCTCAATTCCATGGATATAACATTACAGAGTTTTCCCATGAAGTCCCATACTCTCTTTGCATAATCATTAATCGAATCACAATCCTCAATTTGAATGACAGATTCAACCACGTTTGGGAGGTTTTCTAACACATCATCCCCGTTCAAATAACCGCTGAAATGAAAGTACTCAAGAGCTGGGGTGTTTATCTTGAATATGTACTTCGACGAAGGCTGAACATTCCAACGTAAATGTAATCTTTTCAGCGTAGCTACAAGTACAATGACATTGAACTCATTCAAATTTTTCAAGTATTCCTCATCTACATGGAGGGTCAGATCTAGAAGAACTGGGCAGGCATTGAGGATGGTGGAGAGAGAGTCGCGGTTGGCAAATGTAACACAATTTAGTAGTAGAATCCTGAGACAAGGGAAAACAAAAGCAGAAGGTGGATTGAGATGAATTGCAAACCTCAATTTCAGAACCACCAATGAGGTAGAAAAGTAGAGAGTACGGGGCAACTCCATGGGTTTATGAGGAGAAGTAAGTAGGTGGAGATCAAGCTCTCGCAAACCACGCATATTGGTGGCACGGAGGCATGTGTCGACATAGAAGGGAAGACAATTGTTATACCAATGAATGCACAATTTGTGTAGTGGGGGGATTGGGTTGGAAATGGCATTTCGAAGAGTCCAGATTCTAGACACCACATCCGCAAACTTAAAATTATCATTCTTTTCATCAAAGTATCTTTTTACAAGTGCTACCTGGCTCAAGTTAAGAACAGGGACAAGAGCCCAGAGAGGCCTCCACCTGCTCGACAAAATGCTTGTCGAGACAGAGTCTCCGATTGGGAGAAAGGAGAGGATGTGGGTGAGGAGAGAGTCCGGTAGACTGCTAATTATGTCCTTGTTGTCATCAGCGTTGGTTTGGGCATTTTGTCGAACAGGTGATAGGCAAGTCTCACTGCTCACGTTTCTCCTTTCTGCTCTCTCCGCTCTTTCAATTCTCTGCCTCTCTCTCCTCTCCCTCGCCTCTGTTTCTATCCTCTGCCGCTTCATGCTTGAGTGAGTGGAAAAGGGTTTCAATTTTGGGATGGTATCAGAAAGTAGGTGGGTTTCTACTTTCTACTCGCAGAGAGATATCAATATCATATCATATGGCCATAGGGGCCGAGAACAAAGCAAAGCACAAAATCTTCTTCAACCCAGTCCATAGCGTTTCATTAATTGGAGAAGCATTATACGACAGCGTTTTGTTTGGTGATTCCTTTTCTTAGTGGAGTCGGTTAAGGTAGTTAACATTTGAATAGGTTTTAAACTTTGTTTTAATTATTATATGTTCATTAAATAAATAAATAAAATATTTACAGTGTGCTTAATATTATCACTATGAGATTTGATGAATTTCCTTGAACAATGAGGTTAAACAACTCAGAGAGAGTATAATCTGATTCCAAGGCTCTTCAATTAGGTTTCTAAAATCACAATTTTTGTAAATTGCAAATGAAGAAGGTGTTCGTGAAGCAACCCAGGGTTCCCTATAGTGAGATTTCACGTTATCCTACAAATAAAGCTATTTTTATGCTCCTTTCACAAGTGAAGATTTTGGTAAGGTGCCTAAATCCATAGCTAGGAATTAATCTTTGATTAGAATACTAGTTTCATCCGTTTCTGAATTTTTAAATAGAGGGAAAAGAAAGTCATGACATCTCTTTTGCAAACATGTTAATTTGTTAACATTTAATTGCAACATGCATTAGTGTATACTAAAAAATCTTTAATTATTATTAAAAATGGTAGTGCCATTCAGTTAACGTTCACTTAAAACTAAAATAGTTTTGGTGTGAGAATATTATGACAAGGAAGGACAAATGTAGGGAAACAATCCTATAAGATAGCTTAGTTCCTCCTCTCTTTTTCTTTTCTTTTTTTTTTTTTTTTTTTTGTGTGTGGAGAAACTAAGATAGCTTAGTTCCATTGTGTATCTAAATGGAACATTTAGATGTTGGTAAAAATTTTAATTGATGTAAAGGGGGAAAAAACTTTTGAAATTGAAACTATCCATGAATTTCTTATAGCAATGCAGGACCAAGTAAAATTGTAGTTGCTAGCATGCATTGCTAATGGAAGCATCTATGGTCTACCGTCCACACAATTATGATATTTATGTAAATTTAGTTTGGCTTATTTGTGCTTCTTTTATTCTTAGCATCCTCTTTGTAATTTTTTTTACATATCCTATTTCGCTTTTTTTTTTTTTTAAATATCCTATTTCGCTTATTTCATAGTTCAAATGCTCTTTGCATAATTATTTTACATTACTAGTTTTGAGGCACGTGTAAATTACTATTAGATTGTGGCATTGTATGACATGTATTTAATCGCATGATATCTTCCTCCAATAAAAATTAACATTATCTAAATAACAAGTGAACAACTCTTTTTCAAAACAAAAAATAGAAGAAGTATAAAAATTAGTCAAGTAGATCACAAAAGCAAATTCAATGGGTTATACTACCCTGCATTTATCAAATGATAGTGTCATGATATCACTACCAGGCACCCAACTCAATTTGATTGTCCTGAGTCTTCCCACAAAAAAAAAAAAAAAAGAAAAAAAAAAAAGCAAAATGTGTGTAAGGTGTATTACAACAAAAGCAATTACAATTAAATTTGAGGGTATGTGGATTGAGAAACACATCAACCGTTACACCGGTGCTTAAAAGAATCTCAAGCTAGACATCTATAGAGGCAAAGTCTTTTCAAAATCAGCACATTCCATATAGTTTAAAAGAATCGAAAACCGAATGTTCTCTCGAGCTTTCAAGCACGTAGAAGCAGTTGAGTGTTCTTGCCTTGTGCAAGAAGTTGCGTGCCTTCCTTTGGTGGGGCGTGAGAGGGTGTGTGTGTAAGTGGGGTTCGACTGCAAGAAAACATGGCAGAGGAACTAGAGAAGCTGTGGAGTAAGTTGTCTTTTACTGAGGAGGAAGACGAGGGCATCAATCTGGGAAGCAACAGTACTAAGGCAGCCAGAGATCGTGGGAGGTTTTGTGTGGTTCTAAAAATCCTATCCCACAGATGTGTTAACGTGGAAGCGCTTAGAAAGACTCTGAACATGCTCTGGAAACCAAGCAAGAGCATAAAGTTTAGTGAACTTGAAGAGGACTTGTTCTTGGTAGAATTTGGGGACGAAAGAGAGAAGAGAAGGGTGCTTGACATGAGCCCATGGAGTTATGAGAAACAACTTGTCCTCTTACAGGAATTTGAGGGGGAACTAACACCGAAGGAAATAGTGATGAGATGGTCTCCGTTTTGGGTCCAGATTTACAACCTGCCACTCAAATGCAGAACAAAGGAGACGGCATGGGCTATTGGGTCTAAGCTGGGGTCAGTGATGGAGGTGGATGTCTCTAACTTAAGTGTTCAATGGGGAAAATATCTTCGGGCAAGAGTAAAGATTGACGTTACAAAAAAACTAGTGCGTGGGAAGAAGATCACTATCGAGGGAGGGGAGAGTCGGTGGGTACATTTCAAATATGAAAGACTACCTAATTTCTGCTATAGATGTGGTTTCCTTAGCCATGCGATTAGGGATTGTCCGGAGTTAGTTGGGTTGAACTATCAAACGGATGATAGCCAACTGCAGTATGGGGCTTGGTTGAGGGGCGAACCAAGTAGGAGGGGTGGATATGAGGTTTTGAAATCGGTAGTGCGTGGTGATCCACCAAACGGAAAGGTGGCTTCAAGTGGTGGAACGGAACAGATGGTGGCCACGGCGCAAATCCCAGAACTCCAAACTGAGATTGGTAGGGCTTACGTGGAGAAGACAACAGGTGGGGGAAACACACCAATCACATCGGGAGAGTCAAAGCTTGGTGTTTCAAATCAAGCAAAGGATGTTTTACACGAAAATAGTAAGGAGTGCGAGAGTGTGGAAAAGAAGCATGAGAAGATAGCCAAATCAAGCGAAAGTGTCTCGGCCTCATCCACAAATCATGGTGACCAGTCAGCTTTTATGCATTGGGAGAAGGCACCTTTTCCAGAGAAAGAACCCATCTTCAAATATGTAGTGGCGCCAAATGAGAAGGTGGGAAGCTATGTGGAAAGCCTAAGTGATAAAGATGCTGTAATAGGCCCAATGGCGTTAAGTTATAACCCAAATGAAGGCTGGGTGGCTGCTGAACTCGGCCCAAAAAGCAAACATTGGAAAAGACTTGCGCGTGAGGTGAATCAAAATAAGCCCAAAGGAAAAAAAGGCTTGAAGTCTGGAAAAAGGGAGGGCCCAACCCCGTTACAAGAGTTGGATCCCAACACTTTAGACCAGAAACGTAGGAAAGGTCTGAAACGAAATGAGAGTTTAGAGAATGGAAATACAAAGAACGAAACAGAGAGTATGGATGGCGGAGTGACGGTGCAGCACCGCCGAGCCTCATGAGCATCCTTGCCTAGAACTGTCGGGATCTCGGATCCTCCCTGGCAATTCGCACACTCACCGATGTGGTGAAAGAGATGGATCCACTGTTGGTCTTTTTATCAGAGACAAAGGCGAGTAAGGGTAGAATAAAGGGGATTCAAAACAAAATAAACTTCACACAAGGGATTGTGGTACCGAGTGATGGAAGGAGCGGCGTCCTGGCCTTGCTGTGGAGAGAGGGTTCGGCGGTGACCTTCAAGAGCTGTTCGCATTCCCACATAGATGTGGTAGTCCGAGAAGAGTCATCACCGATCCTATGGCGCGTTACCGGCTTTTACGGTCATCCCGACGCCAGCAAGAGACATGCTTCTTGGCAACTTCTGGAAACGTTGAGAGATCAGTGTGAGATGTCGTGGGTAGTTTTTGGTGATTTCAATGAAATCACGCACCAATAGGAGAAGATTGGGTGGTTAGAGAGGGATGTTAATCAGATGGAAAGTTTTAGGGAATGCTTAAGTCGGTGTGGTCTTTTTGATTTGGGCTTTGTGGGGCAAAATTTCACTTGGTGTAATGGGCGTTTGGGGGACCATAGAACACTGATTAGGCTTGACCGAATGGTGGCTGACGCAAGCTGGTCTGCGCTTTTCCAAGAAGCCAAAGTCCGTCATCGCTCAATGTCAAGCTCGGATCATTGTTTACTGATTCTTACCCTGAAGATTGGGCAACAAAAGAAACCAGCTAGAAAGCGTTTTCTTTTTGAGGCCATGTGGGTTAGAGAGGCAGGGTGCAGGGAGGTAGTGGAAGAAGCATGGGATCCGTACCGAGGGGATGAGGAGTACACGGTCACAGATAGACTTAAGAGCTGCCAAGCGAACCTGTAACGGTGGAACTGGAGGGCTTTCGGAAATGTAAACAAAACTTTGAAGCAAAAGCAAGAAAGACTTCAGCAACTGGAAAATCTGAGCAGCCTTCACGAAAAAGCAGAGGAAATTCAAGAATTAAGAAAAGAAATTAATGAAATGCTGGTCAGGGAAGAGATCATGTGGAGCCAAAGGTCCAGAGTGGCATGGATTAAATGGGGTGATCACAATACAAGATTCTTTCATGCTATGGCTAGCCAAAGAAGACGAAGAAACAGAATTGGGGGGTTACAGAATGCGAATGGGGAATGGCAGGAGAACCAGAAGGATGTTGAAAGCATTATTCTTGAGTACTTCGAGGGTATTTTCAAGTCAGAGCAATCTTTGAATGTCGATGCAAGTCTGAATGCTATAAACCAAAGGGTATCTCCGGAGATGAATGAGAGCCTGATAGCTGAGTTCAAGGCAGAGGAGGTTTGGCGAGCATTAAAGCAAATGCACCCCACAAAGGCCCCGGGGCCAGACGGTATGTCCCCGATCTTTTTCCAACAATATTGGGATATTGTGGGTCCTGAGGTGATTAATTGTGTTCTAAATTCTCTTAATTCTTGTGTGATGCCTTGTGGAATTAATGAAACGTATATCTGCCTTATCCCTAAAGTAAAATCACCCCAAAAAATTACGGAATATAGACCGATAAGCCTATGCAATGTTATCTATAAAATAATTTCTAAAGTGCTTGCTAATAGACTCAAAAGTAAGCTTGCAGAGATTATTGATGAGTCCCAGAGTGCCTTTGTTCTGGGTAGGCTCATTTCGGATAATTTCTTAGTGGCTTTCGAAACTATGCACAACATAGACCAAAGGAGGAAGGGGAAAGAAGCTCTGATGGCAGTGAAACTAGATATGAGTAAGGCCTATGATAGGGTCGAATGGAGTTATCTGGAGGCAATGATGAGGAGGATGGGCTTTCATGAAAGGTGGATTTCTCTCATTATGATGTGCGTGACCACAGTGGAGTACTCGGTTCTGATTAACGGGGAAGCAAAAGGAAAAATAAATCCAACTAGAGGCCTGAGACAAGGGGACCCTATATCCCCTTATCTTTTCCTGCTGTGTACTGAAGGGTTATCTGCTATGCTTAAGAAGGAAGAGAGAGAGGGGCAGATTAAAGGAGTGGCTGTATGCAGAGGTGCTCTACGCGTGTCCCACTTGCTTTTTGCTGACAATAGCATAGTTTTTTGTAGAGCATCAGTGGAAGAATGTGATAGGCTTATCAGTGTTCTGGAGGAGTATGAAGGGGACTCGGGACAGAAGCTTAACAAGGAGAAAACCTCTCTCTTTTTCAGTAAAAATACTCCTAGAGAGACCCAAGAGTATGTACAGCGAAGATTTGGAGCTCAAATTGTCTATCACCACGAGAAATACCTAGGACTGCCTCCTTTAATTGGTAGAGGGAAACGTAAAGCTTTTAACCGAATCAAGGATCAAGTGGGGAGACACTTAGCTGGGTGGAAAGGAAAGTTGCTGTCAAATGCAGGTCGGGAGATCCTCATCAAGGCGGTGGCCCAAGCCACACCCACATACACAATGAGCTGCTTCAGAATTCCGGACTCGTTGTGCAACGAACTAAACTCCATGATTAGTAATTTTTGGTGGGGACAAAAGGATAGGGAAAGGAAGATGGCATGGGTCTCATGGAAAAAATTATGCACTCCAAAGGAAAGGGGAGGTATGGGTTTTAGGGATTTAAAAGCCTTTAACTTGGCCTTTCTCGCTAAGCAAGGCTGGCGAATCCAGAAAAACCAGACCGCCTTGATCTATAGGGTGTTCAAAGCGAAATACTTTGCACAATGTTCTTTTATGGAAGCTCAGTTGGGAAGGAGGCCATCCTATGTATGGCGAAGCATCATGGCTGCTAGGGAGGTAGTAGAAAGGGGGTCAAAATGGTCTATTGGAAACGGGGAACAAGTTCATATTTGGAAAGATCGTTGGCTCCCAAACCCGAGTTCATTCAAAGTTGTAAGCCAAAGACCTCCTCATGCTGATTCTGAGCTAGTGGCAAGCCTCATTGATATGGATAGGAGAGGGTGGGATGTACCCAAAGTGAGAAATACTTTCATGACCCAAGAAGCCCAAGCAATCCTAGGCATTCCAATCAGTCCTAGACTCCCTCAAGACTCACTGGTATGGGCTTGGACTCCAAGTGGTAAATTTACTGTTAATAGTGCATTCAAAGTGGCCCAGTTGCTGTTGAGAGAGGCAGACCAAAAGCTGGAATGGGGGGAGACCTCAAACAATTTAGGTATGCAAAACTTGTGGAAGCTGATATGGAGTTTGAACTGCCCCCACAAGATAAAACACTTTATGTGGAGAGCATGCCTGAACATACTCCCAACAAAAAACCAGCTAAGACGTAGGGGAATTGGGCAAGATGATAAATGCGTGTTGTGTGGTTGCTGTGAAACATCGGGACATGCTTTGTGGGGGTGCAAATTGGTAGGGGAAGTATGGGGAAATATAAGACTGAAGTTGCCTTTCTTTGAGACTACACCTAGGGATTTCATAGATGTTGTGTGGGAAACAAAGATCAAGAATCCGGAAATAGACTGGGAGTTATTCGCGATCATAGCGTGGAGCCTATGGAACAATAGGAACTCAACCTGCCATGGAGGGAAGAGTAAAGCAGCGGATTTGATAGTGCGCGAAGCGTCTGCATATGCTAAGGAAGTTAGGCAGAAAAATGAGGTGCAGAGTAGGCCTTTATGTGCAGCTGGGCAACATTGGACTCCGCCGAGAAGGGGGCAATACAAGGTCAATGTTGATGGGGCGGTGTTCAAAGATGTGGGCTGTTGTGGGGTGGGCGTGGTCATCAGAAATGAGGAAGGACAGGTTATGGGCGCAATGAGTAAAAGGGTGGAGCTGCCATTGAAAGCTTTGGAAACGGAAGCGAAAGCAGTAGAGGAGGGCATCATCTTTGCAAGGGACCTCAGTCTTAGAAATATCAGTGTGGAAAGTGATGCACAGGTTGTCATAAAAGCCTTCAGTGCAAAGAGTCCAGTGAGTGCCATCCAAAAGGTGATAGAAGGGATTAAAATGGACCTTAGTGTTTTTAATTCGTGGGAAGTAAACCACGTGTGTAGGACTAGAAATTCTGCAGCACATATCATGGCAAAGTTTGCCAAGTCTGTAAATGATTGCTGTATATGGGTGGAAGATATTCCACCTGTTATTGCAAATCAATTGTTGTTTGATGTAGCTCATTTGAGTATTAACTCAGTTTAATGAAAGTTTCAGTTATCTTGATTATCAAAAAAAAAAAAAAAGAATCGAAAAGTTCCATTTATCTTAATTCAAAGAGGACATGGATGATAAGAACAGACAAAAGCGAAGACAGGCTATACACAAATCTGAAATGGATGAAAGTGATTTTATTATATATTTAACATGAAAATTGTTCTCAAATCACATATGATCTAATACAAGACTCATCCCTCAGTAAAGGTGAACGACAGCCTGATTAGTTTGAACCACATTTTTGTCTGCATGCAGTTACCTTATTCAGCTCTGGACTCCAATTATTTGTGTCACTCACACAGGGAGAGAAATTATTTGTGTCACTCCTCCATTGAACCAATCATCTTAATCCTAGCTTCCACACTGTTCTGCTCATACAAACCATAAATATACACATTATAAGTATAAACATCAAGAACCAAACCCAAACCAAGCGATTCATCAAACACCTCATCTGCTTTCCCAAAATCACCTTCCACAATAACCCCTTTCAAAGCCATGGTATAACAAACAATGTCAGGCTTAATCCCATCTACTTTCATCTGATTCAAAACCTCTTACCCTTCTTTCACCAAAATCCTTATCACATTAGAATAATCCATTATCCCAGGACAAAAACCAAAAATTTTCATTCTTTTCACAAACCCCATTACCTCAAAACCACACAAACACTCCTGTTCACACAACGTTCTCAATATCAAAGAACAAATCTTTAAATCAAAATCATACCCATCAAAATCATACAATTCAAAATCTCAATAACATATCCTACCCTTCAATCCTTAAATTTATTTTCCATTCACTGTGTGGCTTATGTCCAAAATACCTTTAACATTGAATGGTTTCATAGCTTGCAATCTATGTAGAATTTCCTAAATGACACTTTTTAAACTAATAAGGTTGAGACTGAAACAAGAAGCTTATATATCTTATCTTCTCATCAAACATGTAAACACAATAGTCATTTGAATTTAGTAAAGACCCAATAACAAGCTTTAAGTATGGGTTGCACTAGTTCAAGAAACTTCTGAAGTTTCATTAACATTCAGCCACAAAGACGCCATGAATTTTCTTTTCTCCTTCCTAATCCCCTCCACTTTTCCTTGAGAATTTAGTCATGTAACTTGCAGACTAGGTTGAAAAAACATTGATAACATAGTTATTAAAAGGCTGAAAAGGTATCCATTGTATTCATCAAAGAAGAGAAGGTGTGCATTGTATCTTTTTATCCTCTGCCAAAGTGCTGTCCAAAAGCAGCAGCCTTTTTCCTTATATTGTCTTGCAGTTGTTTTCTGTGCAATTTACCATGTAGGCCTTCAATCTAGAAATCCCTTTCTTTTTTTCTTTTTCTTTTTTTGTTGCTGTATCAAGGGGAAAATTCCCAATTAAAAACATGCTTACTAAAAACTAGCATAATTGAAGGAGATACCAAATGCAAATTAAATCTTCAAGCATTCTTCCTGGTACCATAGGAATAAACTCGACTTGGCAAAAACAGCAAATGAATTAAGCAAACATGGACCTAATTACATATGCATATAGGCATATAGCCATACCACAAGATATTATAGCAAATCACGTGACATGCAATATCCAAGAGGGACGAACCAACATGCCATATCATATGAAATGTCCTTCGTCAAATACAAATTGACAATTCTGAGAGCCCCCGTAAAACTTGCTCAATTCCTTGTGAAAATGAGGCTTATTCTCTAAGATTGGATAACTGGAAACAGTGATTTTCATTATCTTTAGTACTTTTGCTGCCTTCAGGATTTGTCTAACAAGTTCCATCTCGTTCTCATACCCCCCAAACCCTTTATAAACACAAGTTGTAAGGTGCGATAACATACATTCAGGAACATCGAGTGGCTCCTCCAAGAAAGGGTTACGTTTATTAAGATAGCCAAGCCAAGATGAATGTTCAATGACAAGTGTTTGTAGCTCTGGAGCCCAACAAAGCAAGAGCCATACTACATGCCACGCATACCACTCATACCAAAGGTCACCACAAAACTTCAAGGAGGACAAATTATGAAATGTGGGACTATTTTCATGATTAAAACCATGGCAGAGGATCTGTCCAGTAATTGTGGTCAATTCCATGGATATAACATTGCAGATTTTTCTCATGAAATCCCATACTCTCTTTGCATAATCATTAACTGAATCACAATCCTCAATTTGAATGACAGATTCAACCACGTTTGCGAGGTTTTCCAACACATCATCCCCGCTCAAATAACCGTCGAAATGAAAGTACTCGAGAGCTGGGGTGTTTATCTGGAATCTGTACTTTGAC
This sequence comes from Quercus tomentella, assembly GCA_028535165.1. Taxonomy (NCBI): domain Eukaryota; kingdom Viridiplantae; phylum Streptophyta; class Magnoliopsida; order Fagales; family Fagaceae; genus Quercus; species Quercus tomentella. Next base: position 16,599,180 of record JAPQVY010000012.1, read on the forward strand.
AAAGGGAGAACATTCCAACTTAAATGTAATCTTTTTAGCGTACCTACAAGTACAATGACATTGAAATCGTTCAAATTTCTCAAGTATTTATCATCTACATGGAGGGTCAAATCTAGAAGAACCGGGCAGGCATTGAGGATGGTGGAGAGAGAGTCGCGGTTTGCAAATGTAACACATTTTAGTCGTAGAACCCTGAGACAAGGGAGAACAAAAGCAGAAGGAGGATTGAGATGAATTGCAAACTCCAATTTCAGAACCACTAATGTAGAAGAAAAGTAGAGACTACAGGGCAACTCCATAGGTTGACGCGGAGAAGTACGTAGGTGGAGATCAAGCTCTCGCAAATCACACATATTGGTGGCACAGACCCATTTGTCGACATAGAAGGGAAGACACCTATAATACCAATGAATGCACAATTTGTGTAGTGGGGGGATGGGGTTGGAAATGGTGTTTCGATTCTTTCGAAGAGTCATGATTCTAGACACTATATCCACAAACTTAAATTTCCCATTGCTTTCATCAAACAATTCTTCTCCAAGTTCTCTCTGGTCCAAGTAAAGAACGGGGACAAGAGTCCAGAGAGGCCTCCACCTGCTCGACAAAATGCTTGTCGAGACAGAGTCTCGGATTGGGAGAAAGGAGAGGATGTGGCAGAGTAGGGAGTCCGGTAGATTGCTAATTATGTCTTTGTAGTCATTAGTATTAGTTTGGGCATTTTGTCGAACAGCTGATAGGCAAGTCTCACTTCTCACATTTCTCCTTTGTGCTCTCTCTGCTCTTTCAATTCTCTGCCTCTCTCTCCTCTCCCTCTCCTCTGTTTCTATCCTCTGCCGCTTCATGCTATCCAATTTGAGTGACACTGTGTCAAGTAGGTGGGTTTCTACTCACAGAGAGATATCGTATTTCACAGAAGTAGCTCTAAAGGCTCAAGCAACAAAGGCAGATCTCATTGCTAATCTGTAACAGAGCTACCAAACGCAGCGCATTTTACCAGAGACAGCTATCACAAAACGCCACAGCGTTTTGTTTAAGTGGTGTCATTCGTTGATTGGTGATTCCCTTTTCTTAGTGGATTCGGTTAAGCCGTTAAGTTAGTTAGCATTTGAATAGGGTTTTTAAACTTTGTTTTAATTATTATTTGTTCATTAAAAAAAAAAGTACATTGTGCTTAATTTTCATCACTATGGCCTTTGATGAATTGCCCCGAACAATTTAAACAATCTATCGAGTAGCTTGTATCAAATCTTATCTCTCTCTCTCCGTTTCTCTTAGAGAGAGTATAATCTGATTCCAAAATCACCATTTTTGTAAATTGCTGTTGAAGAAGGTGTTCTTGAAGCAGCCCAAGGTTTTCCTATGGTAAGATTTGACATTATCCTTCCAATAGAGCTATTTTTATACTCCTTTCTCAAGTGAAGATTTTGGTAACATGCCTTAATCCATAGCAGGTGTTAATCTTTTATTAGAATACTAGTTTCATGTATTTCTGAATTTTTAAATAGAGGGAAAAGAAAGTCATGGCATCTCTTTAGCAAACATGTTAACATTTAATTACAACATGCCTTAGTGTATACTGATAGATCTTCAAGTGATGCCTTTCACTTAAGGTTCATTTAAAACTAAAATAATTTTGGTGTGAGAATAATATGGTGAGTGTAAGGACGCAATTTGGGTCCCTAGCCCGAAGGATAAATGAACTCAGACCCAAAAAGCGTAATGCAATGAATTTGTAGAGAGTGGATTGGAAAACCGGGCTTTAGTGAGTTAAACAACAAGTAAAGTGGATCTAGGTGACAAGAAAATGTAAGTAGACTAGTTTAATCTAAAGAAAATTTTCCTCGGCACAGTCCAAGGAGATTAGTTCTTATATATTGATTTTCAAGTTTGGTTACAAGTTCAGTTCTTGATTGCTACAGTGTTTTGTTCTTAATTTGTCGACCCCCTTCTCTCTGGATCTTCCTTCCATTTTATACTGTTTTCCCCTTTCATCTCCACCTTCCACGTGCAAATTAGATTGTGGGTGCTAATCCTTATTTCATCAGCACCTTCCTGAAATCTTTGGGTAGTAGCTATAAGGCTAAAAGTTACTGTTCAGATATCACTTCCTCATTAATGCGGTTAGAGAGTTAGCTGCAGAGCCTTTAATGCTGTGGTAACATCTTTCCCTTCAGATATTTCATAGCTTCCCTATATCTTGTTCCTTCTTGATACTTATCTTCATCAGTGGAATTGTCCGGAACGTTGTCTTTGATGTCGGACCATACCTTCCGACCTCGGCTTTACTTAGCCGAGGAGGCATTCATCCTCAAACCACTTCCCTAAAACATAACGCCTAAATTCCTTCCTTTATTTATCAGTGTTGACTTCTATTCCATGTCTTTCCATCCTCAGGCTTATAAGGTGTCCTCGAACTAGGCCCCCGGCCCAATACATTATACTGGACCTAATATCCCTACAGTGAGGATGGACAAATGTAGGGCAGCAATCGTATAAAATAGCCTAGTTCCATTGTGTATCTAAATGGAACATTTAGATGCTGGTAAAAATTTTACTTGATGTAAAGGGGGTTAAAATCTTTTCAAATTGAAACTATCCATGAATTTCTTATAGCAATGCAGGACCTTGTAGAATTGTAGTTGCTAGCATGCATTGCTACTGGAAGCATCTATGGTTTACAATCTACACAATTATGATATCTATGTAATTTTGTTTTGACCGGTTTGTGCTTCTTTTATTCTTACTATTCACTTTGTAATTTTTTTTTTTACATATTATGTTTCGCTTATTTCATAGTTCAAATGCTATTTGCATAATTAGTTGACATTACTAGTTTTGAGGCACGTGTAAATTACCATTAGATAGTGTTATTGTATCATATGTATTTAATTGCGCGATATGTTCCTCCAGTAAAAAATGAACTTTATCTAAATAATATGTGAACAACCCTTTTTTTTTAACAAAAAATAACTTAAGTATAAAATTTAGTCAAGTGGATCTCAAAAGCAAATTCAATGGGTTCTACTACCTGAATTTATCAAATGATAGCGTCATGATATCACTACTAGGCACCCAACTCAACTTGATTGTCCTGACTCTTCCAAAAAAAAAATGTGTGTAAGGTGTACTACTACGACAAAAGCAACACCAAGGCTTAAAAGAATCTCAAGCTAGACATCTATAGAGGTAAAGTCTTTTCACAATCAACACATCATGTAGTTTCTAAGAACTGAAAAGTTCCATTTATCTTAGTTCAAAGAGGACACGGATGTCTTTCAAAAAGGAGAAAAAGAGGACATGGATGATAAGAACAGAAGAAAGCCAAGACATGCTATACATAAATATGAAATGGAGGAAAGTGATTTTATTATATATTTAACATGAAAATTGTTCACAAATCACATATTATCTAATACAATATACATCCCCCAGTAGAGGTGAACGACAGCCTGATTAGTTTGAACCACATTTTTGACTGCTTACAGTTACGTTAATCAGCTCTGGACTCCAATCATTTGTGCCACTCACATAGGGAAAGAAATTATTGTGCAGATCTTACAAAATAAGGCTGCCATCAAGCTCACTCTTTTGTTGTATATTCTGATCCCCCTAATTTTGTTAGAAGCCACCTTGAGGCTGATGCATGGCCAGCATGGGGTGTGAGTGTGTGACTTAACCCAGACTCGTTTGCACCAATGTTTAATTAGTGCTATTATGGTTCCTTTACATCAAAAACAAAGAATTGAATAACCAAAAATGTAAAAGAAAAGAGAAAAAATACATAAATGGGTTAGTTCATATTTGATTCACCATTCACCAATGCAAGGCTACTGTTCCAGTAATTAACCGGGTGAGTTAAACCAGCCAAAATAGTCTCTGTAAAGTTCAGTACAGATCCAAAGCTGAGCAAGGATTCCAGGTCATAGTCCTAGGAGCAACATTCTTGCCAATTATTTTTCCGCATCAATTCCATTGCATTACAAACCAATCCTTTTTGGCACAACCCAAATATTACCTCATAAAATATCTCACATCGAGGACAGTTCAAATTGTCCAACGTTTTCTCAGACAAAACACAAGCTTCCATAATTTCACCTTCACCAATTAAACCTTTCAGCAGAATCCAAAACATCTGAAAGTTGAACTCAACACCCTTATTTCCCTGTCCCTAACAAGCTCCCTCATCCTAGATCCTAGCAAACTTCCCAGCCTTGGAAAATGCATCCAATATTATATTATAAATAACCACATTGTATAACAGACAATGTCAAACCCAACACAAGCAGTTTTCACATTGGGTTTGCACTTTGCACCCCAACTCCTCGATTGAACCAATCATCTTAATACCAGCTTCCACGCTATTTTGCTTACACAAGCCATAAACACACACATTATAAGTACAAACATCAGGAACCAAACCCAACACAAGCAATTCATCAAACACCCCATCTGCTTTCCCAAAATCCCCTTCCAAAGCATAGGATAACAAACAATGTCGGGCTTAATCCCATATACTTTCATCTGATTCAAAACCACCAGAGCATCAAAACCCTTCCTTTCTTTTACCAAAAACCTTGATTACATTAGAATAATCCATTAACCCAGAAAAAAAAAAAAAAAAAAAAAAAAAAACCAAACTTTTTCATTCTTTCCACAAAAGTTTTCAAAAAAACACAAACCCTCTTGTTCATGCAAAGTTCTCAATATCAAACAACAAATCTTTGAATAAAAAAAAAACCCATCATTTATCATACAGCTCAAAATCTCAATTGCATATCCAACCCTCCTAATTATACACGGAGCTTTAGTCATTATCTTAAAAGTTGACCCTTCAACTTTTATATTCATTAACCATTCAGTGTATGGCTTATGTCCAGAATATCTCTAACATTGAATGGTTCCATAGCTAGCATGCTATCAATATAGAATTACCTAAATGACATATTTTAACTAATAGGGTTGATACCGTCCCAAGAAGCTTATATGTTGTCTCATCAAACATGTAAACACAATAGTCCTTTAAATTTAGTAAAAACCCAATAACAAGCTTAAGTATGGGTTGCACTAGTGCAAGAAACTTCTAGAGTTTCATTTACATTCAGCCACAAAAAAGCCATGATTTTTATTTTTCTCCTTCCTGATCACCTCCCCTTTTCCTTGAGAATTTACTTCCAGAATGACTAAATATATTTGAGACTTATAGACATGTAACTTGCAGACTAGGTTGAAATAATTGATAATACGTTGTTGTTAAAAGGCTAAAAAGGTATGCATTGTGTTCATCAAAGAAGAAAAGGTGTGCATTGTATCTTTTTATCCTCTGCCAAAGTGCTATCCAAAAGAAGCAGGCTTTTTCCTAATGTTGTTGTCTTGCCATTGTTTTCTATGCAGTTTACCATGTAGGCTTTTAATCCAGAAATTGATTTTTTTTTTTTTTGGTTGGTTTCTATATCAAGGGGGAAAATCCCAAATAAAAAACATGCTTACTAAAAACTAGAATAATTGAAGGAGAGAGCAAATACAAATTATATCTTCAAGCATTTTGCCCTGCAGCATAGGAATAACCTCAACATAGGAAAAACAGCAAATGAAGTACACAAACATGGACCTAATTACATATGCATATAGCCATACCAAAAGATATTAAAGCAAATCATGTGACATGCAATATCCAAGAGGAACGAACCAAAATGCCAGATCATGTGAAATGTCCATCGTCCAATGCAATTTGGCAATTCTGAGAGCTCCTTTGAAACTTCCTCAATTCATTGCGAATACAAAGCTTTCTCCTTGAGCCTAGATAACTGAGTAAGGTGATTTTCATCGTCTTTAATACTCTTGCTGCCTCCAGGATTTTTCTAATAAGTTCCATGTCTTTCGTAGTCCCTCTTAATCCTTTATAATGACACGTTGTAAGGTGTGATGACATACATTCAGGAATATTAAGTGGCTCTTCCAAGCAAGGGTTAGGTTTATAAAAAGTAAGGCCAAGCAAGATTGAATGTTCAAAGGTAAGTGTTTGTAGCTTTGGAGCCTGACAAAGCAAGAGGTGTACCACATGCCACGCATTCCAGTCAAACCAAATGTCACCACAAAACTTCAAGGAGGACAAATTATGAAATGTGGGAATATCTTCATGATTAGAACCATGGAAGAGGATCAGTGCGGTAATTATGCTCAATTCCATGGATATAACATTATAGAGTTTTCCCATGAAGTCCCATACTCTCTTTGCATAATCATCACTCTTCTCACAATCCTCAATTTGAATGACACATTCAACCACATCTGGGAGTTTTTCCAACACATCATCCCTGTTCAAACAACCTCTGAAATGAATGTACTCGAGAGCTGGGGTGTTTATCTGGAATATGTACTTCGAGGAAGGGTGAACGTTCCAATGTAAATGTAATCTTTTCAGTGTAGCTACAAGTACAATGACATTGAACTCGTCTAAATTATTCAAATATTTATCAACCACATGGAGGGACAAATCTAGAAGGACCGGGCAGGCATTGAGGATGGCGGAGAGAGAGTCGCGGTTTGCAAATGTAACACATTTTAGTAGTAGAATCCTGAGACAAGGGAACACACAAGCAGAAGGAGGATTGAGACGAATATCAGCCCCCAATTTCAGTACCACCAATGTTGTAGAAAAGTAGAGACTACGGGGCAACTCCAAAGGTTGATGAAGATGATAATTACATAAATGGAGATCAAGCTCTTGCAAATCACGCAGATTGGCGGCACGGACCAATGTGTCAACATAGAAGGGAAGACAATAGTGATACCAATGAATGAACAGTTTGTGTAGTGGGGGGGTGGGATTGGAAATGGCGTTTCGAAGAGTCCAGATTCTTAGCACTATATCCACAAACTTAAATTTTTTATTCCTTTCATCAGGGTATGGCTCCATAAGTTGTTTCTGGTCCAAGTGAAGAATAGGGACGAGGGTCCAGAGAGGCCTCCACCTACTTGACAAAATGCTTGTCGCGACAGAGTCTCGGATTGGGAGAAAGGAGAGGATGTGGCAGAGGAGGGAGTCTGGTAGACTGCTAATTATGTCTTCGCCATCATCAGTGTTAGTGTGGGCATTTTGTCGAACAGAAGATAGGCGGCGGTGACTCGTACTTGTCACATCTATCAGCCATGCGTGATCTCTCATTTTTGCTCTCTCTGCTCTTTCAATCCTCTGCCTCTCTCTCCTCTCCCTCTCCTCTGTTTCTATCATCTGCCGCTTCATGCTGTCCAATTTGAGTGAGTGAAATGGGTTTCAATTTTTGGGATGAGATCAGAGAGTCGGTGGGTTTCTACTCACTCTAGTTCAAACATAAATATTACCGTTGGTAAGGTACACCCTTTTCCTAAAAACCTAACTTTAGCCACTATATTCTAAAGACGAAAACGCACAAATTGAACAAAACTCAATAGCTGAACACATATTACCGTTGCTGGTGACCAAACTCCTTGCGGACTCACCACGGCGACCACGCCTCACGCTTCGACGGAATCATCTAGATGTCGCCGCCTCGTGCCTTGCGGCCTGAAACGTCGTTATTGCCGCCTAATACCTCGCCGGACGTGCAAGTGGCATCTCTAGAGAAACAAGAGAGATCTCTCTTGCATGTCCTCAGTCCTCACCCCAAGAGAAGGCTGGTAAGAGAAGATAAAAAGTTTTTTTTGAGAATCGAGAAGATAAAAAGTTGGTTGAAGTGAAATGTGTGGATAACAAATAAGAGAAGTTAAAAATAAAAATAAAAAATAAAAAAAAATAAAATGAAGAAGAAGAAGAATTGGGTTGTGTGGACCGACAATTATTTTTAAATTTTAATAAAAAAAATTATTATCTCTTATCATTATCTAAATTATCAAAAATTCTCATAATCTAATTAGATAGTTTTCATTCCTTAAAAATAAAAACAAGATTAAAATTGTAATTCAATCAAATTCAAAAACAAAAAACTATTAGATAAATTTCCTATAACTTTCCCCTAGAGTTAGGGGTAACAAAATTGAATACAACTCGTGAACCCGACATGACACGATATAAAATTAATAGATTATGGGTTGAGGCTTAATGGGTTCATGTTATATTCGAGTTGACATGACTGACTCATTTAATAAATGGGTTGAGTTAGTGTTCAACCCATGAAATCCATTTGACCCGTCTGACCCGTTTAATTAAATAATATTTTATCAATATTCCCTTCAAACCCTAAGTATATAAACTTATTAGTTGTTGTGGTATATTTTTTTTGACATATTATGATTGATTATTTGTGATATTGAGATATGCTTTAATTTTGAATGATTATTTGTGATGCAATTACTCATTAGTTCTAAATTTTATATTAAAAATATTTATTTGTTTGTTTTTTCATAATTTTTTTTTTTTCATTTTGATAAAATCTGATAAACATGTCAACACGACTAACCCATTTAATAAATGGGTCGTGTTAGGGTTGGGAATTCTTGACCCGTTTAATAAACATATTGAGGTAGTGTTGACTCATATATTCGAATACTCACAAGTTGACACGACACGCGAACACAAATTACCACCCCTACCTAGAGTCTTAGATGGATACAAATTCCTCATTTATTTCTAAAAAATAAAAAACCTCTAATCCCACGGCTCACAACTTCCCATCTCAAGTATAAACTAAAATACAAACAAAAACTCTTCCCAATTCTTCCTAATAGATGAAAGTGGTGTACAAGGAAACTTCCCATTACAAACAAATAATCTTATTTTTTGATGTAGGTGGAGATTGAATCTAAATCTCTTATTCAACCATCAGAGACACTTATGGCGTCTGCTTCTGATAGTTGTACTCTTTATCATCAGATCAAAACACCAATCAGTTTTTTGTGTAGGCGGAAATTGAATCTTAAATCTCTTATTCAACTATCAGAGATTTTATCAGTTGAGTTAACTGGAACACACGAAAACAATTTTACTTGACTGTGATAAGGACAAAAGGAATTTATATATTCATAATATATGAACAATAAGATAAGAATGTTGACTATTATATTAAGAGCCATAAAGGGTTTTTTTTAATATTCAGAAAATGTTACACGTTAACAAAGTTTATTATGAAGTGATAAAAGGAAAGCTATAATTTATTATATCACTGCACTTGATGGTATGAAATTACTTCAAATATATAGCATGCAAGAAATATAATCAATATAACGAAGACTCCGAAATAATAAGCTAGCTTTCATTAATTTCACTTTAACTTGCTTTGTTTAGTTCTTATCAACAAATTTAGGTGTCAAAAAAGTGATCCTCTATTTTAATTTGACATGTGATTTTTATATGGCACCTAGTACTAGATTAGACATGATATATTCATATTTGATGTTACCCTCTATCTTGCTCAACAAGAACGCACTGATATAAGTCCTATAAATTGGAGGTAGGCATTAGGGAGAGATATGCATTTCGGCAGAACAAATTAAAAATTAGCAGGTGTCTCAAAGGATCATTTATTATAAACTAGCCTCTGATTAAATGAACTGAATCATCTGATTCTGATCCTCCATATTACTGATGAAAATCCAATTTATGTTCAGTAAAGCTCTTATATGCCTAAAGAAATCACATTGTCACCAAAATAAAATCGATACACAAAACAGCCTTGTGATTCAATCACCTTCAAGAATAATAGGCATTGGTCTGGATTGGCATACATATGGGTTTAGATTCCACCTATTATGCAGCCTGGATTACAATGCAGCTTACGTAGTCATATAAAAAATCTGCAGCAAGTTTGTTTTTGCGACAAACCGACTCCAACATATGATTGGACAATCAGAGAAAATTTGAGGGAATTTGGATTTCTCCATGTGAAGACAAATGCACTTGAAACACATCGACCATCACACCAGTGCTTAGAGTTAGAGGAATCTCAAGCTATACTTTTCACAAGTAAAATATTAGACTTCAAAAAGTAAATACCCAAAACAGAAAGCAATCAGACATATATAGAGGTAAAGTCTTTATCAAATACCTTTTCATGATAAAAATAAAAGCAAATAATTAAGTCTAGAGAGACAATCATTGTGTATCATATAGTTTATAAGAACCAAATAGTTCCATTAATTCAATGAGGACATGGATGATAAGAACAGATGAATGCGAAGACATGCTATACATAAATATGAAAAGGAGGAAAGTTATTCTATTATCTACTTAACAAGAAAATTGTTCTCAAATCACCTATGATCTAATACAAGACACAGCCCTCAGTAGAGGGGAACAGCAGCCTGATCTAGAGTTAGTATGAACCAATTTTTTTCTGCTTGCAGGTACCTTAGTAAGCTGGATTCCCATCATTTGTGCCACTCACACAAGGAGAGAAATTATTGCGCATATCATCTTGCAAAATAAGGCTGCCTTCTAGCTCGCTCTTTTGTTGCATTTTCTGTTCCCCTAATTTTGTTAGAAGCCACCTTGAGGCTGATGCGTGGGTGTGACTTACCCCAGACTCCTTTGTACTGAAGTTTTACTAATGCTATTATGGTACCTTTACAACCAAAAACAATAGAATTGAACCACCAAAAAAGTGAAGGAAACGAGAAAAAACACATATAGGGGTCACTTCATATTGGTTTGCCATTCACCAAATTAAGGTTACTGTTCCTGCAACCTAAATTGGTTAGTTTATAGTAGGTTCACCATTCACCAATTCTAGGTTGCCATTCCAGCAACTTAACTGGGTGAGTTTACAGTCGGTTCACCATTCACCAAACCAGCCAAAATAGTCTCTGAAAAACAAAGTTTAGATCCAGAGCTAAGGAGCAGGGCTTCCCAGGCCATAGCCCCAGGAGCAACATTCTTGCCAATTATTTTCTGCATTAATTCCATTGCTTTACAAACCAATCCTTTTTGGCACAATCCAAATATTACCTCATCAAATGTCTCACATTGAGGACAGAAAAATTTGTCCAAATTTTCTCAGACAAAACACAAGCTTCCATAATTTCACCTTCACCAATTAAACCTTTCAGCATAATCCTATAAGTCCGAATATTGAACTCAACACCCTTTTCTCCCATGTCCCTCACAAGCTCCCTCATCCTACTCAACTCCCCAGCCTTACATAATGCATCCAATATTGTATTATAAGTAATCACATTGGGCTTGCACCCCAATTCCTCCATTGAACCAATCATCTTAATCCCAGCTTCCACACTATTCTGCTTACACAAACCATATATATGCACATTGTAAGTATAAACATCAGGAACCAAACCCAACACAAGCAATTCATCAAACAACTCATCTGCTTTACCAAAATCCCCTTCCACAATAACCCCCTTCAAAACCATAGTGTAACAAACAATGTCAGGCTTAATCCCATTTATTCTCATCTGATTCAAAACCTCCATAGCATCAAAACCCTTCCTTTCCTTCACCAAAAGCTTTATTACATTAGAATAATCCATTATCCCAGGACAAAAACCAAATTTTTTCATTCTTTCGACAAACCCCATTACCTCGAAACCACTCAAACCCTCTTGTTCACACAAAGTTTTCAATATCAAAGAACAAATCTTTGAATCAAAATCATACCCATCATTTATCATACAGTCCAAAACCTCAATAGCATATCCAACCCTCCGAGTTCTACATAGAGCTTTAGTCAATATCTTAAAAGTTGACCCTTCAATCCTTATATTCATTTTCTGATGACTATTTAACAAAACTTGAGGAACCCATTTAAGCCCATCACTTTTTTTACAAAGCACTGAGAGCAAAGTATTGAGTGAGTACACTGTAGGTACACAACTAAACTTGGGTATTTCATAAAACAAAGAAACAGCCTCTTCAAGTTTATTGGCATTGCCGTAAATTTTGATGAGGTTAATGAAAACATATTCGGGTGTTTGGAATTTTGGGACACGTTTGAGGTGGTGGAGCACGTGTGGAATGTGGTGGAGTTGAGAGGTTTCGGCAAAGGTTTTGATGAGGTAGTTATAGGCAGTTGGGGTTGGGTCACAGTTGTAGGTGTTGAAGGTGTGTATGAGAGTTGAGAGGAGGTGGGGTTGTTTGTTTGAGTTTTGCTCTTGTTGTGGGGGTTCTGTTTTTATTGTTGTTGTTGTTGTGGCTTGTTTTAGTGTTTGCATGGCTTGGTTTTGATTGAAGATTTGGTGCCATTTGGTTTTGTAAGGTGAGTGTGGCCATTTTCTGTGTTTTCTGAGGAAGTTGTTGGTGGAGGATTTGAGAGAGGAGAGTCTGACCATTTTGAGAGTAGGGATTAAAATGGATGTAGAAATTGAGAGATTGAAATAGGAGTTTGGGGAATGGCATTACGAGGTCATAGCTCTCTGACTCAGAGAGGGATGAAAGAGTGATGAAAAGAAGTAACTATTGGCAACAACTGAAGCGTGGCAATTGAGTCCAAAGACAGGGGGTGCAACGACACCGTTTAGCATAAGAAGTTAAAAGGTAATGAAAAGTAGTCTGAAGTATTACTCCCTCCTCTTTATATAAATATATAAATATATATATATATATATATATATATATATATATATATATAATACAAAATAGAATTTCTACTCTAACCTAATCTAAATGTATATGTGTGTGAAACTCCTTCTTAAAAACTTGAACTCCGGTCCTTACCTCTCACACCCCACAAGCATTTAATACAAGATAGAATTTCTACTCTAGCCTAATTTATGTGTATATGTGTGTGAAATTTCTTCTTAAAAACTTGAACTCCAGTCCTTACCCTTCACACCCCACAAACATTTATACTTGTAGAGTGACCACCGCACCAATTTTATAGTGTGGTGTTATTTATATTCTCATTTGAACACTATCCTTATTAGATCCAAGCCTTTCAAGCAACGTTTTAAGTTATCAACCATATCACTAAAAAGATTTGATCTTTATTTACTTGAAACCGAAGACGTCTACACTCAAGGGTAGATTAAAGCCTTTACCACACACCTCGACGTGCCAAATCAGCTTCTTACACGCCTACATTGTCCTTATATTGTTGGCAAACATGTGTCACTCCCATAAGCTGCCATGCCAACCCTTTGTCCACATCATCACGTACTCTACCATTGCCACAACAGCATGTCACGTCATCAAAATATGCCACTCATCATCACTTTTATCAGCAATAACATCTGACTAGGTTTGACCATTGATTTTTTACTTCTTTTTTTTACCAAGTGTCCCCTACTCAATTTTTAAGCTTATCTCATATTTTTGGTCTGTTTATGCATTTGACAATTCTAAATAGCCAAAACCGAGATTTCTCATTGTATTTAGGTTACTCTAGATGGATCAAATTACATGTGCCAACTCCATTTTGTGCCGGTTTTCTCAAGGGGTGTGTTGAGGGGAAAATTGAAGCCTCTGAATAAAATATCAGAGTCAAGCCAAAACTCAACAATAGGCTTTTGAGATGATTCCCAAAGGCTTTCAGTGTGATGATAAGCCTATCCAAGCAAAAAATAAAGGCTGTACTTTGACAAAACAGCAACAAAAGTCCAATAAAAATACTTCACAATAGTTAATTAGTACTTTAGTGGCCCTGTTTTAATAATATAAGAAAAATAAATTCTCCAGGAATAGGGTGAAATTACACTTAAAGTCCAGCAGTTTAATTATTAAATAGATTTAAGAAAGTGTTCACTTCTAGAAGTCTTTGTGTGTCTTGGTCAGGGGGATTTACTTTACTTCCAGCTATCATTACATCAATATAAGGGAAGAATTCCATTGTTACAAATACATTATATCCTTCAATTGTAAAACAAAAAGTAAAAATTAAAGATTCCCTGGGAAGAAGAAAGGAGTTAATTGGCATGGTGTGAAGGGAGAGAGAGATTCTAGCTCAGTACAGCAAATGTTGAACTAAGATTTTGGGGAATATATATACATAGGGCATGAATGGGGTAGTGCAGGCTATTTTGACTGAGTGGGTATTTAAGCTCGTGGTGGTGTGATGGAGTTAATGCTGAGGTTAAGGCTTTAATGGGTAAAGGGTTATTTGTGACTGATTAGGAAGCATTTATGGATTGTGAATATGCAGAAAAGGAAAGGGAATGTCTGAGGCCAAGTAAGTGTGGGCTAAGGGGAATGATTTATGAGCTTGGGGAGAGCTAAACCACCAGCAAAGTGGCAAGTAAACAAGAAATTTTAGAAGGATTGGTCTGTGTTTTGTGGGCTGATGTGCTTACCCTTTTATAGTGGTGTTTAGGGAGGTATTAATTAACAAAATTCCAAAAACGTAGGACTGATCAGGGGTAGGACAACAAACTTAATTATCCTAGGATTTGGCCATAAATCGGAGATTTTCTTTTGGGATTGCTTTGCTTCTTTGGGTAATATGACATATGGTGAGTATTTGGGGTAATCTTGCATTAAATGTCAAGATTTCTGAAATTGAGTTTAACCAATAGGATTAAGGCAGGTATCAAGGAGGAATCTTAGTGTTGCAACTGAGATTTGGACCCTAGGAAGTAGGATTCAACACCCCCAGGTGTTAAAGTTTAAGTCCACTTCAGAGGGTTCTATGGAGATCCCTTTATGCTCTCCAAACCACATGTTCCCAAATTTTCCCATTTAGGATTCATGGGTTTGGCACATGAACCATATCTTGAACGTTTTTGACATTTATAGCATTGATTTGTTTAGATTTGGATAACTTGGTTTCAGCTCCCCTTCTGCTGGAGATATAATCTTGAGGAAAATGATAAAGCTCCATCACCCATTAGACTTCAGTTGATATCACAACCTTTGGGCACTATTCACATCAAGTAGAGGGTGATAGAAAGTTGATGGGACAGCCTATAGTTCATTCTCAAAGACTTGGTTCTCTTGTAGAGGCCTCTAGCTGTCCCTTGGTCAAGGATGAACAAGAGGGAAATTGGTTGTGTATTTCAATTCTCTGCCCTTGCTAGAGTTCTTTGGATCAGGCTTGCTCATATGGGCTGGACCCTTTGGGCTGGGTTGTGTTCATCCCATATTTGAACCTACAAAATGGACATCAATAACACACATTGCCATGGGTTTTCATCCCTCATGGACTCTTATTATTAGTGAACATTTTGGGTTTTGATGGATATTTGTAATGGGTCTTTGGACAATGAGTTGTAATATTTAAAATAATAGTATAAGCTATTACTTCAAAATGCTTTTGTAAATACTATTTTTTTGGAAATGATGAACTCCATAAATCACATCATAATTTAGATGGTGAGCTTGTAGGATGAATAATTACCGTGAACTTTGAAGATAAATATTATGGATGTTGTGATGTAAGTAATGACCATAAGTTTTATGGGTTTAAAATATGTTGTGAGATGAATATCATAACCTTCAAGATAACTTTCCCTGAGCTTTTATAAAATGCTACCATGGTTTTTTGAGATGATTGTCATAGTAATGTTTAAGAAATTAAAACATTGTTCATCATTGGGCTTTTAAGTGAAATAATTATAACATAATATTTTTTGCCAAGCGTTAATAATCTTGGGTTTTTGATAAAATAGTACAAATGTAAATTGGGCTTTTGATATTGCCAGTAAGAACTGGACTTTTTGATGTTGCCAGCGAGAACTAGGCTTTTGATATTGCCAATGAGAATTGGGCTTTTGATGTTACCCAGAACTGGGCTTTTAATGTTGCTAATGAGAATTGAGTTTTTGATGTTGTCAATAAAAATTGGGCTTTTTAATATTGTTAGTGAGAACTAGGCTTTTTGATGTTGCTAGTGAGAACTGGACTTTTTGATAAATAATTTGTCATGGGTTTGAACCATGGGCTTTGGTTATGGCATTTGAATTCCATTGATGAAATAATTTTCCATGGGTTTGAATCATGGGCTTTAATTATGGACTTGAATTCCATTGATAAAATTGTTTTGCCATGTATTTGAATCATGGACTTTTTCAAATATTGCCAAGCATAAAAGTTCCTAGGCTTTAGAAAGAATGAGATTTTAACTTGCTCAATAAATAATCTAGGCTTTACAAAAATATTGGGTCTTATAGTGTTTTACATTTGTAGCCCAATTATATGATGGAAAGAAGAATGGTTGTAGGCTAGCACAGTAATAGTAAAAAATATTTAGGTATGTCCAATAATTTATTGGTGACGTTTGAAAAATAAATAGATGTTTTTTAAATAATATTCGGTGAGCCTTCTAGTCACACCTCATTGATTGGGATAACAATCACCCATTAAATCATTACTTGATTGGCACAACATTTGTATTCCTTTTATCTTAACATTTTTTTTTTTTTTATACAAGATAGAATTTTCACTCTAACCTAATCTAAGTGTATATGTGTGTGAAGCTCTCTCCTAGAGACTTGAACCCCGGCCCTTACCCCCCACACCCCACAAGCATTTATACTTGTGGAGTGACCACCGCACCAAGGGTGCACGATGGTATCTTAACATTGTTGAGTAATGCTATTGCCAGTGAGAATTGGACTTTTTGATGTTGCTAGTGAGAACTAGGCTTTTGATATTGCCAATGAAAATTGGGCTTTTGATGTTACTCAGAACTGGGCTTTTAATGTTGCCAATGAGAATTGGGTTTTTGATATTGTCAATAAAAATTGGGCTTTTTAATATTGCTAATGAGAACTAGGCTTTTTGATGTTGCCAGTGAGAACTGGACTTTTTGATAAATAATTTGTCATGGGTTTGAACCATGGGCTTTGGTTATGGCATTTGAATTCCATTGATGAAATAATTTTCCATGGGTTTGAATCATGGGCTTTAATTATGGACTTGAATTCCATTGATAAAATTGTTTTGCCATGTATTTGAATCATAGACTTTTTCAAATATTGCCAAGCATAAAAATTCCTAGGCTTTAGAAAGAATGAGATTTTAACTTGCTCAATAAATAATCTAGGCTTTACAAAAATATTGGGTCTTATAGTGTTTTACATTTGTAGCCCAATTTTACGATGGAAAGAAGAATGGTTGTAGGCTAGCACAGTAATAGTAAAAAATATTTAGGTATGTCCAATAATTTGTTGGTGACGTTTGAAAAATAAATAGATGTTATTTAAATAATATTCGGTGAGCCTTCTAGTCACTCCTCATTGATTGGGATAACAATCACCCATTAAATCATTACTTGATTGACATAACATTTGTATTCCTTTTATCTTAACATTTTTTTTTTTTTTTTATACAAGATAGAATTTCCACTCTAACGTAATCTAAGTGTATATGTCTGTGAAACTCTCTCCTGGAGACTTGAACCCTGGCCCTTGCCCTCCACACCCCACAAGCATTTATACTTGTAGAGTGACCACCGCACCAAGGATGCGCAGTGGTATCTTAACATTGTTGAGTAATGCTATAGACACAAATTATATTACAACATTTTTACAAACTGGTGATGTAGTTTTAGCATTTTTCAAATAATTATTGTAAGTAAAAATGTAATGTTAGTAATGGGCCAATATTAGAATTAGTAAGAATTTGCCACATCAGCAGTTTATAAAATTGTTGTAAAATAGTTTGTGAAAATATTATAAAAAAGTAAAGTAGGATTTATCATGAAAATATTATAAAAACATTGTAAATACAACATTATTCATGTAATAATAGATAACCTATTAAGATTAAATAGGTATGTATATAATAAATGAATAGAAAGTGCACTGTGCCTAAAGAAATTCCTAATTCTGATATTATTAGAGTAATGCTACATCCACAAACTATTTTACAATATTTTTACAAGATGTTGATGTGGCCAATCTCTTATTGGTTTTCATTTAGGCCTACTATTAATATGATTTTTTTCATTTACCAATAATCACTCACCACATCAGCAGTTTGTAAATTTTTTTGTAAAATTGTTTGTATCTCTAGCAGATTCTTTAAAAATAGTAAATTATTCTTTTAACCAGATTATGTTTTAAATTTAAAATTATTGAACTAAAAGATAAGTTACGTAGGATTTATTATGAAAATATTATAAAAACATTGTAAATATAGCATTGTTCATATAATAATAGATAAACTATCAAAAATTAAATAGGCATGTATATGATAAATGAATAGAAAGTGCACCGTACGTAAAGAAATTCCAAGTGCTAACATTATTATGTTGCCTACGCGTTTGGAATACTGGGCAAAGAAAATTAATTGATAGGTCAAAGGAGGCTTAAAAAAAAATGTTGGAACCGTAATGTTAAAGACTATGGACTTGTTCAACATTCATAACGGATAAGCCCCGAATAATACATAATTCATAATTGTCAATTAATTGAGAAAGTCTCTAAAACACCAAATGATTCACCGATTTTTTTTTTTCACATCTTCCTTTATGTTTTTGTGTTGTGATAAGTCCAGTTGAGTGTGTTTTCTACGAGTGATATTATTTCACACACACTATTGCACATAAAGTACTCATATAATTTTGCACTGAACTCATGACTTCATGTGTGCACTAGTTATTAGTTATTACCCTTTTAAAATGCATATGAGTGAGATGCAAAAAAAGTCTATAAAAATTTGGGTTTCCCTAATTACAGAACTACAATTTATTTTAGCCAATCAATCTGTTGTCAAGATCAAGCTGTGGTTTCGGGGTATAGTTTTCGACCACGCCAAAATAAAGACCCTCTTTCAATCCATTTACAGGTTGAAACTTGAAAGCGAGAGAATGACTAATATAAGATGACTCAAGCCTGCCAGATTAGACATTGTTTTGACTATGCAATTGGGAATTTAATTTCATACCCATTTACTTTCCACAGATTATGGTCAAGTCAAAACGTGTTGGTTCTTATCTTGGTTCATATTAGGACATATGAATGCAAACATTTGTCTTCTATTCTTATTTGTAAAATGTAACCATACAATTGACCGATTATCATGAGTAATTCCCATTTTTTCCTCATTTCTTTCTTGTTAAAGTCCTAAATTAACGGGAGTAACATCTTTCATGTGAATTATGAAAAGAGTGTTGCAACACTTATAAACCATATAAACTAATAAATTAATGTGTTAACAATCACAAAAGCAAAATTCAAACACTATTTATTCTATTATTTAAGTAACATCAATTATATTATTCTCAATATTTTTTTAAAGCATTATTATAACGCTTGGTCATAAATTTTTAGTATGATAATAATTTTAGCATTTTCTTTAAAACACATTTATTGAAAATTTTGTGTGGCAAAATTTATTGAATTATTTAATTTATTTATGCTTATGCAACTAGAAAACTAATTAATTGTTTCTCAAAAAAAAAAGAAAACTAATTATCTGTAGGTTCTAGTTATCTCAATTGGTAAAATCTCTGATAGTTGAATAAGAGATTTGAAGTTCAATCCCAACTTATACCAAAAAGAAAAAAACCGATTAATGTTTTAATTTGATGATAAAAAAAATAAAAAAAATAACCCAAGTTGAAACGACCCTCAGGCAATGCTGCTGCAAAAAGGCCACAGCGTAGCTCAAAGTCAGAGCTTTTGAGTTTTCACTCTTCCAACTAAGTTGAAAAGTTCTAGTCTGCCAAGGATTGTGAGTTTGAAATTTGAACCCGTAGCCCATGTGGGGATGGAAAAAAAATCATACTTGTCAATTGAAAATTTCTGGGGCATACTGCAATGTGAACATTTTCTTAGTCTTGAATTTCATACACAAAGGGATAGGCCCCCACTGCATATAAATAAGAAACTTCAAAATTTCTTAGGACAAACTTACCAACAATATAGAAGTATAGAACATAGAACAGCTTAAATCCCATCATTATGGCAGAACCGAGTGCACCACAAGCTAATCCCCTTTGGGTGATTAGCCCTCACTATTGTGCCCCTTACCCTGTGGATCTTGGAATTGTCAGGAAAGTTTTGACCATAAGTGATGGCAACTTTGTTGTCACCGATACTAATGGCAACATTATTTTCAAAGTAAAAGGAGTCCTCTTAACCCTCGTTCATCAACGTCGGATCATAGTTGATGCTGCTGGAAATCCTATTGTTACTATTCGAGATAAGGTAATTACCAACCTCTAATTAGTGATTTGATCTTAGATCAAGAAAAAATAAATTTATTGATTTGTTAGCAGTGAGAAGAAAACTAGCTAAATAAGTGCCCGTTTCCCTGCCTTAACACGTATATTTCATGGTTTAAATTTTATCTTTTTTATGTAAAGAGTCTAGGAACAACAATTTTTACAAATTTTTTCACTGTTGTTGACATGGTATGTTATGTAGTAAAAGTAGTGTCGATGCAGAACCCAGTCGACATTAATGTTGTGTTCCGGGCAAAGCTTTTATTTTTATTTTATTGATATCTAATCTGGTGCATGCATATGTTGTCATGTTATTTAAAATTTTAATTTACATGACACTAAATACATCTTTATATTTATACTACTTGATCTGAAACATTAAATAAGCTTTTTTTTTCCCTAATGCAGGTAATGAGTGCACATAGCAGGTGGCAAGCTTTTAGGGGAGAAAGCACAGATTCTAAAGATTTGCTCTTCAGCGCTAAGACACATTCTGTGCTCTATCTCAAGACTAAATTAGATGTGTACTTAGCACATAACACAACAGAGAAGGTTTGTGATTTCAAGGTTGAAGGGAGTTGGTTCGAACGGTCTTGTGTCATTTATGCTGGGGACTCTTCCACAGTCATTGCCAAAGTAAGATATTCACTGCACAATTACACATGCACAAAATCTCTCTTAGTTGGTAAAAACCACCTCATAATGTATGATTAATTTAATCAATTACCCTTATAGCTTTGGATAGATGTATTCAAAGATAAATTTGGATTTCAATTTTCATTAATTCTAGAGTCATTATATTAGACATAAATTTTTACATTACTTATTGTGATTAGTGAAAAAAATGAATGTTATTGATAAGTGTAAGTGAAAGTAATGTTGTTCCAATCATAAAAATAGTGTTAGTGAAAAAAGTTGCGTCCTTCTCATTACTCTTCAAATTTTTATTTTTGAAGCCCATTCCTCTTCAATTTATATTTTAAATCATTTGAATAAATAAATTGACGAAACATTTTTTTTTCTTTCAATGGAATTCATAGATGAATTTGAGTTTTATTACTTTGTGAATTTTGGATTGATGCACTTAAAATGTGGTTTTTGAGCTCTTCCTCACAGTAAGGTATTTCTAATATGTTGAGGCATATGCATTTTCCCCCTTTTAAAGAAATGAATCTGTGCACCCTAAATTGAATTTTTAATAATATTGTCAATGCGCAATTTCAATACACAAATATTGGGAAGAAGCTTAAACTAATTCAATTAGTACTTTGGGTATTGCAGATGCATAAGAAGCACACGGCTCAAAGCATTTTGATTGGAAAGGATAACTTCATGGTGACAGTTTATCCTAACATAGATTATGCATTCATAGTTGCCCTTATTGTGATTCTAGATGAAATTAACCGTCCGAGTAAGCAGTAGTAGTTGTGTAATTTAACTGGTATGTAATTTTAACAAAGATATTTAGAATTCAAATATGTCATTTCCCATTATAACTATCAAATTTACCCCACTCCTAAAAAAAAACTGATGTTGTACAATGAAATTGAGATGGTTGGTTGGAAACAATAAGTTTGTATGATGTATAGTAATAAATGAAGTTTGGCTTGATATTTTCGTCATCGTCTTCTCCTTCTTCTTTTAAGTATATTGTGCATCTTCTTCTTTTTTTAAGTATACTTGTTATTAATTTCTTTCAATATTTCAATAATTTTTGCCTAGAGCCTTGTCGCTCAATTAGTTAGTACCTCCTAGCATTTCCAACATAAAAATCTAGGATTCAAATCCCCCACTTCCAACTATGCTCATAGTGAACCTATTAACTAACATGTTGTCAATTTTAATGATATCCCTTACTTTGATGGGGTATTATACAAAGAAGATTGCATATATTGGATCTTGAAGATTATTTTTCTTTTGCAAAGAATCCTAAAGATTTCAAGGTGCAAGTTGTATCAAGCACATTTAACAGTTTGGTCAAGTTTTAAAACATTGCATCTTTTGCCTCATACCAACCACATTTAACGGTCCCTCACATGGTCACACCGATAGAAAGGAAGCCTTACATAGATTCCAGTAGGGTTGTTCGCAGTGCGGTGCGGTGCAGTTTTGGGCCATTTTTAGCACTGCACTTTACGGTGCGGTTTAGCTAAAACCGTAACTGCACCGTACCTTATTTTGCGGTCATATGTGCGGTACGGTGCGGTGCGGTTTAGAGTTTAGCCAAAACCATAACCGCACCGCACCTCATTTTTGCAGTCACATATGCGATACTAAGTATAAGATGTGGTTTGAAGTCGGTATATTTTTCAAATTTTAGATTTTTCCTACTCGGCCCAAAACTAATTTTTCCCTTTTTTTGGGCCAAGTTTTAAATTATTGAGCTAGTTTTTTAAAAAAATTTTAATTTTGGGTTGGCTTTTCTAGTCAACACTTGCTAGGGTTATTAAACTTTTTTTTTTTTTGAAAACTAGGGTTATTAAACTAATAATAATATATTTAATATTAAAAATAAATAAATATATTAATATATAGAGAGGGTGCGGTGCGGTGCGGTTTGTGCAGTTTTCTTATTATAAAACCGCAAACCGCACTGCACCACGCAGTGTGGTGCGGTGCGGTGTACTAGTACTTGCGGTGTAGTGTGGTTACGCCATTTTGCGGACGGTTTTGGTGCGGTTTTTGTGGTTTGTGCGATTTATGCGGTTTGGTGAACACCCCTAGATTCCAGCATATATATAAAGGCAAAATATCATGTGCACAGAGGCAAATAGATATTCTAGCATCAACGATATAAAAGAAGCCGCCCTTAGATTAGGTACTTTCAAATCCAAACATGTATTTCCCCATTATGTAAGTACACAAAAATAGATCGAAGTAGAAAAAAAATGAATCGAAGTGATCCAAATGGACTAAATTGGACCAAATCGAACAAAGTGGACAAAATGGACAGAATCGGACCGAATAGAAACAAGGAGGACCGAATAAGACTGAATAGACCGAATAAGAACGAATAGACCGAATTGGACGGAAGTACACAGAATGGACCGAATAGGAACAAATTGGACCGAATAGGATAGAAATGTACAGGCTAGACTAAAGTGGACCAAATAAGACCAATGTGGACTGAATAGGACCGAAGTGAGCAGAATGAACCGAATAGAACCAAATTGGACAAAATGGACCAAATAGGACCAAAGTGGACCAAATGGCCCAAATAGGATTGAAGTGGATTAAGGTGGACAAAATGAACTGAATAGGACCAATGTGAACAAAATAGACCGAATAGGACCAACGTGGATCAAAGTGGACAGTATAGACTAAATAGGACCAAATAGAACCAAATTAGACAGAATAGACCGAATAGGACCAAAGTGGACAAAATGGACTGAATAGAACCAATGTGGATAAAATGGACTGAATAGGACTAAAGTAGACCGAATGGCTTGAATAGGAATGAAGTGGATCAAATTGGACCGAATAGGACCAAATAGAACCAAAGTAGACAGAATGAACCGAATAGGACTAAAGTGGACCAAATAGAGCTTTAGTGGACAGAATGGACTAAATAGGACCGAATATGACTAGATTGGACCGAAGAGGATAGAATGGACCGAATAGAACCAATGTGGACCAAATAAGACTTTTGAATATGTAAAGTTGTGATTTACAACTATTTTTTATGTTGGCTTTATTTCATAACAAAAAGTGTTGTAATTGCAATAAATTATTTCCTTGTATTTTGTGGGTTTTTATTATATTGGGTTTAGTATTAAGTTCGTGAAGAATTAAGCTTGCAATGAAGATAGTGCAGTTTCGCGACTATCTCGCAAGAAGCTCGCGAGTAAAGGTTCCCGTGAAAAAACCATGTGAGAAGCACATACTAAAAGCTAAAGAGTCAAGTGTCAGGCTGTATTTTGCGAGTACTTCGCGAGAAAGGCCATCTCGCGAGATACCCACGAAACTCTCTACATGGAGAATTTTAAGTGTGACTTTCTTACCCTTCACCCATACTATATATACCCTCATTACCCACAAAAGTAGAGGAGGCTATTCAGAGAGAAAACCTTAGAGACGTTTCTACAACACAACCCACCCTTGTTTAGAGAGAGCTACTCATCCTTTAGTGAGAAATCATTGTAGTCTTTTCTCCTTTCCTCTCCCATTGTTATACCTTGTGAGGAGATTTGTACTCAAACACAACACACACCTATTTAGAGTGTAGATAGTGTTTTGAAACTTAGGAAGCATTTGGGATTTGCCAAAAGAAGCCGGTGAGGCTTGGCGGATGCAATCGGGCGGTATTGTGGGATTCGGATAACTAGGGAAGACAAGACTTCGAGAAGTCCATTGGTAGCAAGAGCTTGGAGGGCTCAAGTACATTGGGTAGATTAGACTTGAAGGGTCTTTTTGATATTTGTGTACACCAACTTATTCTCTAGTGGATCGATTTCGACTTGGAGGGTCGCAGAAAGGTTTTTCGCCAAGTTCTTTGATTTCCTCTTCGATAACACATCATCGTGTTATCTTATGGTTGCATCTCTCTTCCCTTACTCTTTGTGCCTTACATTTATTGCTTATTGCTTATGTTCATGCACTAGAGTAGTTCTGGTTTATTGTGCTTCATTTACTCTTGTTCCGCACTTAGATAAGTTAAAGTAAGAGCAATTTAGCCATAATTTAAAATTGGGGGTCTAAACAAGCTATAGTGTTTCACACTAATTTGAGCGTTCAAAATATTTATCATTTTTATGGCATTTTTAGGGCTCATATTTCTAATTTTTAACATCTATTTTAGTATTTTCTTTGTATTTTTTAACTCAAAACTAAAGTGTTTAGCCCAAATATAATAAAATTTCATAATTTTTAACCCAAAAATTAAAACAAAAATGAATTTTTGAGCTAAGATTAAAAGAAAACCTACAAAAAGAATCAATTTTAGGCCCAATTAGCCTAAAATGGACTGAAGGGAGACCGAAATTGATCGAGTGAACCGAATTGGACTGCAGTAGACTTAACTAGACCAAATAGAAATTGTTTAATTTTTAAGAAGAACAAATTATCTTCAAAAAATTTTAGATAAAAGTTATATATTATATTACAATACAAAATAATTATTTATTCTCACTCATCACATGAGTTTGCTACTAGTTATATAGAAAAGCTAATTAAAATATGTCAAGAATCCTTTTTTTTTTTTTTTTTTTTTGGAGAAAAATATGTCGAGAATCTCGTTAGACTGAGAGGACCATTTTAAGCTCTAAGTACAATGTGGCCTGTATATTTTTGCTCTGGATAAGAAGAGTCAAAATCCGATTCGGTCAGGCTGCTTTAAAACATTGCATCTTTTGCCTCATCCCAACCACATTTAACGGTCCCTCAAAGGCTCAAACCGATATAAAGGAAGCCTTACACAGATTCCAGCATATATATACAGGCAAAATATTATGTGCACAGAGGCAAATGATACTTTCCATTTCATTATTTAATTAAATACTATAAATCTAAAGATTTACTGAGTGCCCTATAAAAGAAGTCTCGCATAGATATTCTAGCATCAACAATATAAAGGAAGCCGCCTTAGATTCCAGCATAAAGTTGCAAAATATGTTCTTCCTAATCCATTTCAATAATGTGGCCGGAATCCACACACAATAAGAAAGATGATGAATATATCCGACACATAAAATACTCACTTCTATTCAAAGTTCCTTCCTAGCAGTATCTATAAAAGAGGCCTCACTCAAAAATCTTTTAGCAAAAGACCCAAAAGCAAGACTAGTGTTATTTACAAACACCTATAGTACTCTTGCCTCAATATCATGGCTAAACCAACCGTGGCCAAACCATTCATGGTTCAACCCCTTCCAGTTACAGCTCCAGCTGGTACACTTTTTGTCACTCCTGTTCCAATTATCGGCCCTCAGTACTGTGAACTTTACCCGGTTGATCTTGCAATTGTTAGAAAGGTCATGATCATTTCCGATGGCAACTTTGTTGTCACAGACACCAATGGGAATGTCATTTTCAAAGTGAAGGGAGCCTTACTAAGCCTTCGTGACCGTCGTGTCCTGATTGATGGTACTGGAAATCCGATTGTCACTCTTCGACAGAAGGTTTGAAGATTTTTAATTTGTTATTTGGTTAAATTATACTTAAATTCTTTTGAGTTCGAGATTGGGAGAGAGGTTATAACTTATAAGTCTATTCTTTTTTTTTTTTTTTAAATGAAAATGATTTGCATCCCTAGAGATTTTTATTTATATAATAAATCTAACTTATGTAGGTTCTAGTTAACTTAACTGGTAAATTTTTTTATAGTTAAATAAGAGATTTGTGGTTCAATCCCCCACATATACCAAAAACTGATTGATGTCTTGGTCTAATAATAAAAATCTATCATCAGGAGCATACGTCATAAGTTGAAACTCTCTCAAAAAAAAAAAAAAAAATCTAACTTACATTAATCATTTGTTTGCCACTTAAAATTGAGTCAAAATAGCCAAGAGCCCCTAACTATTGACTTATCATAGCCTTTATGACTGTCATGTCCTAATTGATGTTGCTTGTGTTTCCAACGAAGAAATTTATGGTTCAAATTCACCCACTCTAAACTATCAAATTCCTAAAAATATTGTGAGTTAAAATACATATTTTTGAGATTAAATACTAATCCAAAATAACTTTAAAATAATGTTTACTAGTAGCTTAATTACATGATAAACAAAAATAAAAACCACAAGAGAAATGTCATTTTCTAAGTAAATATGAGAAGGTCACATTCCCAACATCAAAAAAAAAGCTAGAATAATTTATCCTTTTTATTTTATCCTTTTCATGTTTTTATGTAGATGATGACTGCTCATGACAGATGGCAAGTCTTTAGGGGTGATAGTGAAGACCCCTTTGATCTAATTTTTAGCGTAAAGCGATCTTCTATGCTTCAACTGAAGACCAAGTTACTTGTGTACTTGGCAAATAACAGAAACGAGGATGTTTGTGATTATAAGGTCGAAGGGAGCTGGTTTGAAAAATCTTGTATCATTTATGCTGGAGAATCTTCCACTGTGGTTGCCCAGGTAAGGTCCCCCACTTTGAAAAGTGGAAGTAGAAGAATTTGGATTATAAACGAGCCGAAACAAACTGATTATTAAATGTTAAAGATTATCTATCAAAAAAAAAATGTTAAAGATTAATATATATATATATATATATATATATATATATATATATATATATATAAGTATATAACTAAAATTATCACATAAATTTTGACTTAATATTAAAGTTACCGTAATTTTCATAAAAAAAAAATATATATATATATATATATATATATTAACTTTCTCTAATATTATCACATAAATTTTGGAGGTTTCACAATTATATACATCATTATTTTTTAGTATATATTTTTTAATTTTTTAAATTCTATTCAATATTTAAAATTTTAAACTCTTCATTAGAATATTACCAAATCATAATTAGAATTATCATAATTTTTAAAACTTTTTATTCAGACCACAAGGTGAACTCAAGTTTATTATTACTAAGCTAGCATGTTCAAGGTTTTTTTTTTTTTTTTTGTCAAATAACTTGAATTTGTTCACAAGCTTCTTATATCCCCATATATAGTAAATTAAACAACACAACTAAATTTTTTTCCCTTCCTATAATCAATAACTAAATTATGGTTTCAAATTTATATCATTTGAGATAGTTAGAATGATTTTTTTATGAAATTATAAAAACTGGATTCAACAACCTTGCATTGTTAAAAATTATATTATAAATTTTACTATAAAATAGAATACTATTTAAACTATCAATAATTTACAAATACTTATTGGGTATCTTATATATGAATGTATTCACAAACTTACGCAATCTAATATATCAGGCTATGTGAGTATGTTTTTATACATATATGCATACAAACATAATATCATATATATATATATATATATATATATATATATATATATATGCTTAAATCAAGTTTCATATTCACAAACTTGTTAATGAACATTTTTTTTAATTTTACCTTAGCTTATTTAATAGTCAAACTTAAACTTGATTTTGAACTTGACTTATTTGCCAAAATAAACAAATAAAATAATTTTTTTTTTTTTGAGACGCAATGAAATTATTTATAAACATTTTTATTCATTTATAACCCTAATTGGAAGATGATATAACACGTGAATAATAATTGATGATATAGAAGTACTGGACTTTTTAGCCAAAATAAGGTACGTCATGTTTTGTACGTCATGTTTTAATTTGTTCCAATCAAAAGACTAAGTCCTCTCTTTGGTGTATCATCTGAAGACTTATATAGTTATCCTTATATTAAATGTAAAGACTAAGTCCTCTTCTTGGTTTATCATTTGAAGGCTTCAACCTTACATTAAATTCAGTTTGTTAATGTTGAAAATGCAGATGCATGAGAAGATGACAGTTAAAAGTATTCTGATCGGGAAAGACAACTTCATGGTGACAGTTTATCCTAATATTGATTATGCATTCATAGTTACGCTTATCGTCATTCTAGACGCTATTAACCAGACCTTCTAGGGTCTAGATGATTTGTAACAGAAACTACAGTTTCGCTTTATCTATATGAATAAGTCATCCTTCCATTCTACTTTGGAAGTTAAGAGATTGAGCAGGGTGTTCACTTCACAATATGAACGTCCTTGTATGTGTATTTCAAAAATTATATGAATAATAATATTGTTGTTGTTGCAAAATATTGTATGAAAATACTATATCTCATTAAGTTAAATACTAGTTGTTGATATGCGGCAATAGGCATGAATTCCTATAACCTAACAGTATAGCCACATAAAAGAATAGAGAAAAAAGAATAGGATGCGGCGTGCGGCTTAGACGCGGTTGTACGCACGTCCCAAACATTTTATTTTATTTTTTATTTTTATTTTTTTTTAAATCTGATGAAGAAGAGGCAGCAGGCCATGTAAGAGAGGAAAAGAAGAAGGAGAGGAGATAGAAGAGAGCACCGGTGAGAAAGAAAGAATAATAATAATGAGAGGTAGGTGAGTGAGACGACAAAAGTAAAAAAAATTATTAGGATGAAGTGCAAATCACGTGGGTGGACACGGGAAATGGGAAAAAATCAACGTATTTCCAAGAAGGTTCCTTGTATAGAAGGACCCCTAATGTTAAGTTTTATTACCCAAAAAAAAAAAAAAACCTATTAATAAATTTAGTTAATAACAATATACTCATTTTATATATGTATTTTTTTTTTAAGGGAAATGCTAACGAGTGCCCTTAGAGTATAGATTAACAATTCATTTTAGGAAAATTTTAATATCACTTTTATGGAAAATGAGAAAAGTTATTAAAACATTAATTTCTTTTTCTTTTCTTTTCCCTTAAATACTTTCTTTAATTGGATTGTTAACCAATACCCTAAGGGCACTCGTTAGCATAACAATTTTCTTAATTATATTAAATTAAGTATGATGATGGGTTCATGTGGAATCACATTTCTACCATTCATAACTCACCATATAGACAAGTTGTGATCCAAATAGTGTTATTTTATGTAGTACCAATATTACTCTTGGTCAAATGACCTCTTGCTTAAGCTTTTTCTCTAAGGCCGAATGGCCTTATTTTGCTTCAGCTCCTTTTTAGTTTCAAGCGTAAGACACACTTAAGGCCACATCTCACTAAGAGTGTGTTTGTTTGGAGGTGAAATAGGATGGATAGAAAATTTTGAAGAGAAAATAGGAAGAAAAACTTTTTTGGAGTGTATTTAGTTAGGTAGGGAGGAAGGAAAATAAATGATGGGGTCCAAGTGTTTTTTCCTAAGCCTACCAAAATGTTTTCTCTCCAAAATGGGAAGAAAACTGAGTAGGGATGAATTTTTTCTTGATTGACAAAAATGGCCCATGTGCATATAGGCTTCATCAAGTTGCTTTTTTTTCTTTTTTTCCTACAGTAATGTCCCCCCCCCTCCCCCCCTTTTTTTTCTTTTTCTTTTTCTTTTCCTGGGCAATAACGTTGCTAGTTGCCTCTTTTTTTCTTTTTCTTTTTCTTTTGATTTTCTAGGGCTTGGGCGTAATAGTTTTTTTTTTTAACTAGACATGATTTTTTTGGGATATGATTTCTATTTTTATAATAAAATTGGCTGATTGCTCTTTTTTGTGTGATTATTTTTCACTTTTTTTGTTTTAATTAGGCATCATTCTTTAACAGGGTATATGAGTAAATTTATTCAAACTCATTTTTTCATCCCCCCACTTTTCCACTCCCAACCAAACAAAAAGGAGAGAAAATAAAAACTTTTTTATCCTCCCACTTTCTATCCTCTCATAATTTTCTATCTTCCCACTTTTTCACTCCTCTAACCAAATGCATCCTAAAATGGCTGACTCGTGAGACTTTGGGATACAAGCTCATTAATGAGCAAGTCTATCAAGTGTGGGCTGGAACCCACCACTAGTGCCATGCACCCAACAGACCCCTTGGGTTGATTGTTATATAAGCCTAATTAAAAATTGGGTTTTCATTAAACTATTTAAACTTATTTTTTATAAATAATTACAATTTACACAATTTTGTTTAATATTCCAATTTTATCTAATCTAAGTCACAAAATATTGAAATAAATCGAACAGACAAATTTAAACAAATTTTTTAAATCCAAAATAAATCAAATTAATAAATTCAAAAAATATATATTTATATTTTAATCTATTAGATTGGGTTGGGTTGGATTAGTCATATCTCTAGTCCAAACCCAACCTAACCCAAACAAACAAAAAAACAAAAAACAAAACCAACCCGGCCATTAACCTAAAAAAGGAACTTTAAGCATAGGATTGGGTTACATGGATAAGAATTTATGGTGCTGATGAGTTGAGTCCATGCCCTATATGCAAAGATATCTCTTATATTTACCACCAAAAAAAAAAAAAAAAAACTCTTAATTTACTAAAAGTAAAAATAATGACGCGTGCACAGTGCACATATGACATACTAGTATGACATACTCACATACCCAAAATATCAACAAGTAATGATTCTGAATTTGACACAAGGAGAGGTACCACCAATGCAATATAAAATGATTCCTTTCTCTTTTTCATTTTTTGGTTTTTGGCAATTATTCACCAACAATAATTTAGTTTGACACGGCTTTTCGCTTGTCGAGTTCCCTTGTAATTTCTTGAAACGAGCATAAGAGTGAAACATCTTTCTTGTGCCTTATCAATACGATCCACATTTAACGGCCCCTCACACTTTTTTTTTTTTTTTTTTTTAGAATACTAAATATTTTTTAACACACATACACGGAGAGAGGGGAGAAGATTTTTAAAAAAAACTTACAGTGGTGTATATCCAAAACAACCCCTCACACTCAATTATAAAACAAGCCTCACACCAAAATTAAGACCCAAAAGCAAGAATAGTCTGAGTCTTCACTTTTTAACTTATTCCTCTTCAATTCAATCCCAGTTCTCTCTTTGATCCCAGAGATTTTTATTTATATAATAAATCTAACTTACATTATTTATTTGTTTGCCATTTAAAATTGAGTCAAAATAGCCAAGAGCTCCTAACTATCGACTTATCAATAACCTTACTAAGCCTTTATGATCGTCATGTCCTAATTGATGTTGCTGGTGTTTCCAACAAAGAAATTCATGGTTCAAATTCACCCGCTCCAAACTACCGAAAAATATTGTGAGTTAAAATACTTATTTTTGAGAATAAATACTAATTCAAAATAACTTTAAAATAATGTTTACTAGCTAGCTTAATTACATGATAAACAAAATTAAAAACCAAAAGAGAAATGTCATTTTCTAAATGAGAAGGTCACATTTTTAACCTCAAAAAAAAGCTAGAATAGTTTATCCTTTTGAAGTCTATGCAAATAATGCTTAGACCCCAAAAAAAATTCTTTTTTTTTTATGTAGATGATGACTGCACATGACAGATGGCAAGTCTTTAGGGTCTTCACTATCACCGGTGATAGTGAAGACCCTTTTGATCTAATTTTTAGCGTAAAGCGATCTTCAATGCTTCAACTGAAGACCATGCTACTTGTGTGCTTGGCAAATAATAGAAACGAGGATGTTTGTGATTATAAGGTCGAAGGGAGCTGGTGTGAAAGATCTTGCATCATTTATGCTGGAGAATCTTCCATTATAGTTGCCCTGGTAAGATTCCTCACTTTTTGAAAAGTGGTAGGAGAAGAATTAAGGTTATAAACGAGTCAAGACAATCTAATTTTTAAAGGTTCAAGATTATTTCATCTATAATATGTATACTTAAAATGTTAAAATCAGAATCTTTGACTTTTTGTTAACTTTCTCTAATATTATCATATAAATTTTTGAGGTTTCACGATTTTACACATCATTATTTTTTGTACATTTTTTTTAATTGATAAATTCTATTCAATATTTAAAATTTTAAACTCTTCATTAGAATATTACCAAATCATTTTTCATCAATTAGAAGTATCATAATTATCAAATTTCATATTTAGACAAAAAATTAAAGAGAAAAAAAAATCATAATTTTTAAAACTTTGTCACGGATTACTAACTAATTTTTTTTTTTTCAAACCCCAAGGCGAACTCAAGTTTATTATTACTAGGCTAGCCTGTTCAAGTTTTTTTTTTTTTTTTTTTTTTTGGTGTGTGTGTCAAATAACTTGAACTTGTTCATAAGCTACTTATTTCCCCATATATAGTAAAAAACACGACTAAATTTTTTTTCCCCTTCATATAATCAATAACTAAATTATAGTTGCAAATCTATATCATTTGAGATAGTTAGAATGATTTTTTTATGAAATTATAAAAACTAGATTCAACAACCTTGCGTTATTAAAAATTATATTATAAATTTTACTATAAAATAGAATAATTTTTTTTTAAGGGAAAATAGAATACTATTTAAACTATCAATAATTTACAAATACTTATTTGGTATCTTATATATGAATGTATTCACAAACTTACACAATCTAAAATCTCAAGCTATATGAGTATGTTTTTTTTTATACATATATACAAACATAATATCATATATGCTTAAATCGAGTTTCATACTCCCTGGCTTGTTAATGAATATCTTTTTTCTATTTTACCTTGGTTTATTTAATAGTCAAACTTAGAACTGATTATGGAACTTGGCTTATTAGCAATTGATGATATAGAAGTACCAGAGTTTTTAGCCAAATTAAAATAAGGTACGTCATTGTTTTGTACGTCATGTTTTGTACCAATATATGAAAAGACTAAGCCCTCTCTTTGGTGTATCATTTGAAGACATAGTCAACCTTACATTAAATGAAAAGACTAAGTGCCTGTTCGGATCAGGCTTATTGCGTGTCTGTGTTTTGAGTTTCACGTTTTTTCTTTTTTTTTCCAGCGTGTATGAACAGTAACCGCACTGTCCATGCACATGGATTCACTGTACATGAGACAAAGTGTACTGTTCACGCATTGTTCATGGGACTCACAACCACTTTATTAAAAAATATATATATATTAAAAATGGGTCTCACGGTATTATTCACACATTTAAAATTTATTTTACTACAGTGTTTTCAGATTTCAATTTTCAGTAAAATAAGCTATATCCAAACGGACCCTAATTCCTCTCCTTGGTGTCTCATTTGAAGGCTTCAACCTTAAATTAAATTCAGTTTGTTAATGTTGTTCATCAAAAAATAAAAAAAAAATCGGTTTGTTAATGTTGAAAATGCAGATGCATGAGAAGATTTAGGTGAAAGTTGAAAGTATTCTGATAGGGAAATACAACTTCATGATGACAGTTTATAGTTACGCTTATCGTCATTCTAGACGCTATTAACCAGGCCTTCTAGGTTCTAGCTAGATAATTTGTAACAGAAATTACAAGGAAAACAATGAGTTTCGCTTTATCTATATGAATAAGCCATCCTTCCATTCTACTTTGGAAGTTAAGAAATTGAGCAGGGTGTTTACTTCACTATATGAACATCCTTGTATGTGTATTTCAAAAATTATATGAATAATAATGTTGCTGCTGCAAAATATTGCATTAAAATACTATATCTCATTCTTATCAACAAAAATAAATAAATAAACAAATAAAAAATACTATATTTGTGTGTGAAGCTCACTCTTGAAACTTGACCCTTGCCCCTCATACCTTATAAGCATTTATATTTGTGAAGTGACCATTGCATCAAAGGTATGCAATGGTATATCTCATTGAAAGGCCAAAATGGGCAAATGCCCTTTTCGTGCAAAAAAAACCAGTGTTTTACCCTCTTTCTCAAACTAATTAGGGAAATGTCCCTCTTTTGTAACTCGATAATGGCAAAGTCGAGTTTTGTGAAGAACACGATCCTTGCATAATCGAGTTAGCCTCAGCTTTGTGCCATGCTGGCCAGCCAATGTGGCATTTTCTTTTTTTTAATCCCTGAATAACTCAATTATCATAAAATCGAGTTATATATAGCTGTTTTGGTGTCAGGCGTAGCCTGTCAAAGTTTTAATATAAATCGATTACTCTAATGTCAAGTTATAAAGCAAACTCGCACTCTTCAAAATCAACTTATTCTCATATAATAGCTTCACTTCTCCTCTCATTCAGAGTGTCTTGCTTTTCGTCTGAACTGAATTTTGCTCTTCTCCACAAATCCACAGCTGCTTTCGGACTCAACTGAAATTTTTATCACCTCAGGTAAAAAACTCACACCAAAATTTAATGGCAATGGTATTTTCATTTTATATTGTACTGAACTTTTATTTTTTTGGTTGAATGAGTGTGAAGTGAGTACATTGGTGTGATTTTGGTTGTTTGTTGTAGTAAATTTTAATCAAAAGAGAATGAAATCTTTACCATAGCAACATTTTGTATTGCACATAATCATTATTGGTCACAATCATATAGGGGCGTGTACATAATCATCATTGGTCAGACATTAACAACAACATTTTGTATTGCACACAACATGTAGACATTAACAACAATGTCTAATGTTTATGGTCAAATGTGAGTGTTAGTATTTCATTTTTAGCATGTAATAGTACACAAATTTATGAATGTCTTTGTCGTGTACCATCTTATGCAGCATTACATTATTTACCGACAGTTGATACACACTGTTAACTTGATCATTTGATGTTATTGTATTCAGCGTCAATGTCTGGTTCTGGCAACCCACAAATGTATAAATCTTGCGATGTGTTCACTACTATGGGTCGTTTCTGGGTATTGGAAGATGAGTTCAGCTATCCAATCAATCCAAATCTGCAAAATAGTGCTTATGTTCACAATACCATGAGACAGGAGTGGGCTTGGTTACTCCGTGAACATAAAATGTTTTACAATGAGTTGGTTGGTTATAAGTTGCCAGTGCCTTGGTGACTCACATCGCAGATGCCAAGAGACAAGATCGACAAACTTCGTAAAGCATTGAACCGCATAAGAGAAGAAAATAATCGAATGAAGATACGTCTTAATCGTTATCGGACCCAAGTCGAGATTCAACAGTAAGTGGAGTGTAAGTTGTACGAGCACGCACAATACATGCAATCACTTCTTGCTGATCCCATTTATCAGTCAGACGTGGAGATGTCAGATGAAGAGTAATTGTGTCGTGGTGTAATTGGACTTTGTTGGAGAACTATTTTGCTTGACTATATTTTATATGTATGTGTGTTACTGTTATTGCATTTGTACTATGTAAACCTTATTATTGATTGTGAGGAGTATGCACGTTATTTGTAATCTAGATTATTCCCACATAATGCATAAAAATTAAATAGTCCCACACATGATGTTTTTCAATAAGCACCTACGACATAACATAGAAAACTTAAAATAACTTACACGATGCCACTAATATGCATGCATTGCATATCGAACACTAACGCTACTAACATTATTAACTTAACCCGTAGACATAAGACACACACCACATAGGCATTCATTTTGACAGGTAGTCCTCATAGTTGAGGACATTGTTACGTTCCGCCAGAGTGAGTTGTCTGTTGGTTGCGACGGCCAGCTCATCCGCAAGTTATAGCATGTGATACCTGCACCTACGGAGTATCATAAGATTGTTCTCTTTTTTTATTTTAGTCACTGCATGCTCATATTGGTGCATGTTTCGCCATGGCAGTGTGAGTGAGATACGGTCGACAAGAGACGCTCCGAGTCACACGAGATCATCATGCAGAGCGTTGGACTCATTCACACGGAGCTCCCACTCTCGCCGTAGTCCGACATAGTATTCCCTTTTGTCGGAATCTCTCTCCCTCCTATAGTTATCTGGAAAATGAGGTAGCATCCAATTGCACGTTGACATTGAAAAATGTGACTTCAGATCGATATATGTAGATGTTTTGCAAAGGTAGATGTAAATGGGACTTTATATAGGAGTTTTGCAGGGGCAAGTATTCACGTGAATGTGACTATAGGTAAGGGTAAGTATTCACACGAATAAAGATGATATGACTCGACAGTGTATTCTTCAATGGTGAGCTGTAGAGTAGCACATGCAGAACTGTGAACATGACTTGGCTGAACAGTGGCGTCTGTTGGTGCATGTGGTTTGTTGAGACAGTTGTTTGATATGGCTACAGCTTGTGCTACAGCAACGGGCTAGTAATGTGTACTGCAAAAGAGGTTGCGTATTTATTCACGTGAAGACTATTCAGCATTCATGTGCTTCATCTGACATGACTTGACAAGACAGTGTGGAGTTGTGTTAAATGTATCATAAACTTTTCAGGGATGCTCTACATCCTTGAAAACGGTGCATTGCAAAAGGATGCATATCTATGTATTGACGTGCATGTAGGTGATATAATTGGATAAGGTTCAACAATGCGAAGCTGTTGAGTGGCACATGCAGCACTGCGAACATCAGTGTAGCAATGGTGGACAACTCACCCCAAAAATTGATGCATAAACTTTTCAAGGATGCTCTGCCTCCTCGAAAACGGTGCATTGCAAAGGGTTGCACATCTGTGTATTCACGTGACTGTGGATGAGTACTTGTGGTTAAGGTTCAACAATGCCTAGCTGTTAAGCATCACATGCAAAACTGCGAACATTGGTGTAGCAATGGTGGACAGCTCACCCCTAAAATTTTGCTTAAACTTTTGAGGGATCCTCTGCATCCTTGAAAACAGTGCATTGCAAAAGATTACATATCTGTGTATTCACGTGAGTGTAGATGATATGACTGGACAGGGTTCAACAGTGCTGAGCTGTTGAGCAGCACATGCAGAACTGCGAACATGACTTAGCTGAACAGTGTCGATCTGTGTTAGCCTTCTCCAACCTCACTTGCCAAATGCTACTATTACCAGCAGTGAGTAGAGGTGTCCACGGGTCGGGTTTGTGCCCAACTCGAACTTGACCCGCTCAGGTCGAGTGGGAGAGAATCAAACCCATAACTGACCGCCGATCACCCGGGATTGAGTCGAATCGGATTCTAACAAACGATCGGTCGGTTCGGTTGAAACTGACGAACGGCAACGATGAGCGAAGGAGAACGAACCGTCGTCGGATCTGGTTGGAGGAGAGCGAAACGTCACCGATCTGAGCTTAAACATCATCGGATCTAAGCCAAAGTTACCGATCTGAGCTTACACGTCACCGATCCGAGCTTAAACGTCATCGATCTAAGCGATTTTTTGAAAAATATTGCCGAATCTGAGCCAAAATCATCGGATCTAAGTAGATCTAAGCAAAATCGTCGCTAGTCTAAGTGAAAGATGGCTAATCGTCGCCAGATCTGAAATGGTGGTCGAGCGGGTTGGGTGACTGCGGTTTTAGAGGAGAAAACCCGCCACTCGACCCATCGGAATCGAGTTTGGAGGGTTGAGACCCGCCGCCGACTACCAGAGTCGTCGGGTCGGGCGGCAAGCGAATCGGTCCGGGCGGGTTTCTTGGTTTGGTCGGGTAAACGGGTTGCATTGACACCCCTAGCAATGAGTGTAGCAACACTGGAGAGTTTATCCCCATATTCCCTTACAAACTTTTCAGGGAGTCTTTGCGGGTACAAAATTTAGTTACATTTTCTCAACATCAATGTAAAATTACATAAAGAAAACTATGCTTCCAAGGTTTACATCAATGGCTTCTGATCATCACAATTTCAACATTAGGGAGCTTTGGAGCAGTGCTACATCAAACCAAATATCGTTGAATGAAACATTTTAGAGGCTGATCAGGCTTTTAGACTTTTACCCTATTTCTAAGTAAACCAAATATCGTTGTGACAGTGTGTTGTGTGAGCCATATGGATTTTCAGTGAATGAGTGGTTAGTTTGGTTTGGATGAGTCTGTATATAATGTATCTATATAAAGTAGTACACTAGCAAAACTAAGATACACAGATATGTGGAAGTACGTGTATCTCTTGTCTTGTTTTGTTTTGTTTTTTTTTTTTTTTATAATTTAATAATTAGAGGAGAGAAATTTGAATATTGAATGTTTCTATTAGAAAAACTAGTTTGTAACCCCATGCATATGCATGGATACACTTAAAAATATACAATAAGATGCATAATATAATTCTTATATATATAAAATTAATACTATTGATAGTCATTTTTATATTTTGTTAAATCTTTTAAATTTTGTAAGGATATTATTATGTATAAAATGTAAATTGTCTATATATTTTTTTTAATTATTATGAAACACTTTTTTTTACGATTCATTTATTCTAGACTCTTTGATTTTTGTACTTAATAACTCACTTGAATGAATATTTATGATGTGGTTCCACATTTGATTCTAAAATTAAGAAATAAAAATCTTTAAAAATAAACAATTTAGGACACATGGCATAAAATTGGAACTCTAATTTGGAATTCTAATTTGAGTTTCTCTTAGCTTTACCTATTATTATATACTTGCTTGTAACCCCATGCATATGCATGGATACACTTAAAGATATACAATAAGATGCATAATATAATTCCTATATATATATAATTTAAATACTATTAATAGTCATTTTTATATTTTGTTAACTCTTTAAAAAATTTTGTAAAGATATTATTAGGTATAAAATGTAAATTGTCTATGTTTTTAAAAAAAAATTATTGTGAAACACTTTTTTTTTTAGATTCATTTATTCTAGACTCTTTGGTTTTTATACTTAATAACTCACTTGGATGAATATTTATGATGTGGTCCCATATTTGATTCTAAAATTAAGAAATAAAACTCTTTAAGAATAAATAATTAAGACATATGGCACAAAATTGGAACTCTAATTTGAAATTCTAATTTGAGTTTCTTTCAACTTAATCTATTATATATATAGATATATAGATAGGAGGTGTTGAATTACAAAACTTTTGATGTGTATCTTTTATTAGTTATCACATAGCTAATAAATGAATTATTTCAGTCAACGTGGGTAAAATTTTTTTTTTTTTTTTTCCTTACTATAACCGAGAAAAAATAATAATAAATGATTTTGAAAAGTTGTTTGCAAACCAATAATAGACAACGTCACGATGCTACTAAGATACAAAGCAGCCAATTTTAGTTGAAACAATACTTTAAACTTTAAAGCCAATGCTAAAGATAAAGAAGCATCGTATGGGAAGCTCTTGAATCATTCAAACGATCCCCTTTATTTATTTATTTTGCATGAAAAAGGAGAAATATTATTAGTTAAAACTTAAAAGTAACAACCATACAAAGAGAAGTTTATTATATTACAAGTTACACGCATGGTCTTATAAAAAAAAAAAAAAAGTTACACTCATAATAGAAAAGCCTAGTATATCAAAAAAGTTAGTTACTGTTATTTTTCTTTTCCAATAAAAAGTTTTTAAAAATAATTGCTAAATCAATGTTTTTATGGCATCCATTAACATTTCCTTACTTTTATTTATGAACAACGAACTTTCCCATTCCGTTGTTAAACCCCTTTGCAAGCCAAAAGGTCTGCGCACTTAATTGTTTGCTTCACTTCATGGAAAATGTATCTAACTCTACTTTCCATGGAGGCAACAAAAGGAACCTACAATTCCAAAATCAAGAGAGACAAATAATGGGAAAAGGGGCGTGAGAGAATTTCCAACTACTTAATTAATGGCTAACAAAGAGTCATTTTCCAAATAAATGTTGCGATAAACCAATCACCATAAAATTAAGCTAAGGTGGTTTCCTGTTATGATTCAGACAGAAGGAGGAGATAAGCTTGCATTAGATAAGGAGTGAGCTGATAGGGAGTTGATGG
Source organism: Quercus tomentella (assembly GCA_028535165.1). Classification (NCBI taxonomy): domain Eukaryota; kingdom Viridiplantae; phylum Streptophyta; class Magnoliopsida; order Fagales; family Fagaceae; genus Quercus; species Quercus tomentella. The sequence goes on from JAPQVY010000012.1 coordinate 16,639,467, forward strand.
CTATCTGATTGTTATTTCAAGTTATTGATTAGGATAAGTTGTTGGTTAGGATTGTTATTTGTTAATTTGGAAGAGTTGTTGGTTAGGATTAGTCGTGAATTGAATTTACTGTAGAACTATCAAGATGTAATTTGAATTTCCTAGTTGAGCACTCTGCTTGAGACTATTTAAAAGCAAAAGCAATTAATAAATAGGCAAGCAAAGTTTAATCCAAAATTATCTTCTTTCACCCCCATTCAGGAGATTGGTCATCTTGAACATGACTAACTTATCATTTTATTTCCAGTTTGTTGGGAAATTTAGACCCTAGTTGATAGAATTAACAAGTTTTAAACCGAAGTTGTTAATTAGATTTATTATGAATAAAACTTGCTAAAACAAACAAACATCAATATCATGTCAAAATCATGCAGCGGAAAAAAATAAATAAGACAAGATATGATGACCCAGGAAAACCAATGAAACAAACTAGTTTCACAGTAAAAAACCTGGGGGGAAACCTTCCCAAAAAGCAATCCACTATAGTAAAAAGAAGTTTCAGATCTAGTACAAAACCTTTGTCCCTAGACTCTACAATCCCCGTAGATGAACTCACAGCAAAAACCTTTTACTGCTTCAGAACCTCTGAACTCTTCAATATATGAACGCTACCCTTTTTGTTGCACGGATCCCAATACGTGACTAACTCCTTTGCACGAATCCCAGTACGTGACTCACTCACCAACTTGAGGAAGAAGAATGTTGGCTGCAAAGTTCTTCACTTCATTAACAATGAAGATCAAGAAGCACTTAGTTACAAAACCCTAAGGCGCAAAGACGCAGTAGCTTCTTTCAGAGAGAATAAGGCATCGGTCACCTTTTGCATTCGTTCTCATTGTATTCTCTTATGTGACAGCCTCTAAAATAAGCCTTATATAAGTCTAGGGTTGTGAGAAAAGAAACCCTACACATACATGTCAGCATGGGCCGAAAATTAGATCTGAAAAATCTGAATTCCCGTAACCTCGATCGATCGGGAGATGTCGAGCTTTAAACTTCGACAGATACAGCTATCGAGAAGCTATCGAGGAGCTGTCGAGGAGACAGGAGCTTTCTTGATCGATCCACCAGCTATCAAGAGGTGTTGAGATTGCGATAACAATTAACTGAAGATCTCGATAGATAGCCTAGCTGTTGAGAGGTGTCTAGCTGTCGAAAGGTGTCGAGCTATCTGTCCAGCTTTAGTGAACAGCTTTTCTTCACTTGTTTCTTGGTCCAATCTTCATGGCTTTAATACTAGACTTAAACAACATATTTCTTGAAGTATTAAACACATCCTAGATCTACCTAAATACAAGTAAGTGCGTTTTTTCAAAGGATTAGCCAATTACACAAAATATGTCCTCAACACAGTTCATAACATTTGGTATCAGAGCCAGATGACGAACAACCCACCACCCACACGTTCAACATCCAATGACGATTGCTTGTTGGCTTTGGAAGTTAGCAACCATTCTTTATGGAGGTAGTTCAACACCCATAGAGACGAAATTGCTAAGGAGTTTACTAACATAAAGGAGAGCATGAAGGCCCTTTCTAATGCTATAGCTCAGATGGGACACAGACTTGACAGCCAAGATAGCGACAACCAAAATGGTGGCTCCGCTAGTAGAAATCATGAACTAGAAACAGGTTCAACCAGCCGTAATAACATAATAGAGTTATCCAATGGAGGAACTACAAGAGGAATACAAACTCATTTTTCTCCGGTAGACTTTCCGCAATTCAATGGGGAGGATCCAACAAGTTTGATTTATAAGGTGGAGAAATTTTTTCGATATCAGAGTACTGCGAATAATGAAAAGGTGTTGCATGCTTCTTTCAATTTGCAAGATGATGCTCTTCAATGGTATCAGTGGTTTGAGAAATAACAAACCGATGTTTCATGGGAAGCTTTTACACAAGACCTATGTGTTCGATTTGGACCCTCTAATTATGAGAATTTTGATGAGGCCTTAGCGAAACTATGTCAGACAAGATCGGTTAGAAAATATCAAACCTAATTTGAGTGACTGGCATTAAGGGTGCAGGAATGGCAAGAGCATGCCTTAGTAGGAAGCTATATAGGAGGATTGAAGGATGAGATTCGATTTAAGGTGAAACTTTTTCATCCCACTACCCTAGTACATGCTACCAGCCTTGCCTGTTTATAAGAAGATAAGATGCAACGACAAAGAAATGGCCTCACACGGCCAGGACTTCTTCCAGCACCACCAAAGCCCCCCAACCACCACTCTAAAATTGCCCCCAAGAACAAGATTCAAAAAATTGTTTTGCACTGAGATGCAAGCATGACGAGACAAAGGTTTGTGCTATAATTGTGATAAGAGATTTGTACCGGGTCATAAGTGTAAGACGCAACAGGTTTTTATTTTGGAAACCATGATTGAACCAGAGAATGACGAGGACACTATAGAAGCCTTGAAGGAAGCCAAACCACTTCCTGTACTAGAGATATCCTTACATGCCCTCTCAGGGGTAACCACCCTACAAGCAATGCGTGTGAGCGGGGTAATTCGTGGCGGGCTAGTACACATCCTCATTGATAGTGGGAGTACCCACAGCTTTGTGAACTCCAAGTTTTCAAGGAAGCTAGATTGCTGCAAGGTTCCTTCACCAACCTTTTGGGTTATGGTGGCCAATGGAGAGTGCTTACAATGCAATGAGATTTACTTAGTTGTTCCCATGGAGATACAAGGATACCATTTCCTAACCAATGTGTATCCCTTCAATTTACAAGGCTCAGGCATCGTTTTGGGAATACAATGGTTACGAAGTCTTAGGAAGGTGTTGCACGACTGGGAAAAGTTGACAATGGAGTTTCATGTCAGCAAAGAGAAGCACTTCATCCACGGTGATTCAACCAGAGAAGTAGCTACAGAATCCCTATAGACAATACAAAAATTAATGGGCAGAGAGGTTGATGCTTATTTTATGCAAGTAGTAACCACAGGGTCTCTACATTTACTACCCAAGAAACGGCCAGAGATAATAAAGAGTTGGGCCAACTCTTGGCTCGATATGAGGCAATTTTTCAAACACCCACAACTTTGCCACCCCCAAGGAAGCACAACCATCACATTAGACTTGGGCCTGGATCCAACCCAGTCAATGTTAGGCCTTATCGCTACCCTCACATCCAAAAAAATGAAATTGAGCATGTTGTGAAGGAGATGCTCGCAACCGGGATTATCAGGCCGAGTTCAAGCTCATTCTTATCCCTGGTATTGTTAGTGAAGAAGAAAGACGACTCATGGCATTTTTGTGTGGATTATCGTGCCTTGAACAAGGCGACAGTCAAGGATAGGTACCCGATACTGGTGATTGATGAGTTGTTGGACGAGTTACATGGGGCAACCTATTTTACCAAGCTGGATCTCAAATCCGACTATCATCAGATCCGAGTTCAGCCTACAGATGTTCACAAAACAGCCTTTCGTACTCACGGTGGACATTATGAATTCTTTGTGATGCCTTTTGGCCTCACTAATGCACCGACCACATTCCAATCTATGATGAATGATATTTTTCATACAGCACTGAGGAGGCATGTCTTAGTCTTTTTTAATGACATATTAATATATAGCAAAACATGGGTGGAGCATTTAGTTCTTTAACAATGGTTTTTGATACTCTATTGCAAAATCAATTATATGTCAATTGTTCCAAGTGTTTGTTTGGCCAGCAAAAGGTTGATTATTTGGGACATATTATAAGTTCCAATGAAGTTTCGATTGACCATGAAAAAATTCAAAGCATGGAATCTTGGCCTACACCCACCACCATCACTACCTTGCGTGGTTTTCTTGGCTTGACCGACTATTATCAAAAATTCATCCAAGGCTACGGAGTCATTGCTGCCCCATTCACAAGTCTCTTGAAGAAGGATGGGTTCAAATGGACTCAAGAAGCTACGGAAGCATTTCAGCAACTCAAACGGGCCATGGTGCAAGCCCCAGTACTCGCACTTCCGAACTTCACAAAGAAATTCATTGTTGAAGCTGATGCATTAGGTAGTGGTATGGGGGCAGTCCTCACACAAGACGGTCATACTATCGCCTTTTACAGCAAGGCCTTATCCATCCATGCCTTGGGCCGATCCACATATGAGAAGGAGCTAATGGCAATTGTCAAGGCAATCCACAAATGGAGGATTTAATTGCTTGGCCGCAAATTCCTGATTTGCACAGACCATCGTAGCTTGAAGTATCTACTTGAATAGCAAATTACTACTCCGGATCAGCAAAAGTGGACTGTTAAACTAATGGGCTTTGATTATGAGATTGAGTACAAACAAGAGCATGAAAACAAGGCGGTCGATGCTCTATCTCTATTACCTGGAGATTTACTTGCTGTGTCATGCCCAAAACTTGCTTGGGTAGATGTTATTCGAGATGAAGCTCGTAATCATCCAGACTTGGCAGCGACAAGAGAAGCAATTGCACGTGGTGACCCTTCTGCTGCAAGCTTTACAGTAAAAGATGGTCTACTATGGCATAAGGGAAGGTTGGTACTACCACCAACATCCCAATATAAGTAGCAAATTATTCATGAATTTCATAATACTCCAGTGGGTGGACATTCTGGGATTTTGCGAACATATAAGAGGTTATCGGCGAATTACTTTTGGGTTCGAATGAAGTCAAACATCAAGGCATCTATTCAACAATGTGATACTTGCCAGTGCAATAAGTATGACACACAAACTCTGGCGGGGCTACTACAACCATTACCAATTCCCAATTGAGTTTGGGAAGACATTTCAATGGACTTCATCGATGGTCTTCCTCACTCCGCAGGATTGTCAGTCATTATGGTTGTGGTTGATCGGCTATCTAAGTATGGACATTTTGTTGCACTTAAGCATCCTTACTCGGCCAAGACAGTTGCAGAGGTCTTTGTTAAGGAAATCACACGCCTTCATCGGATGCCTACATCCATAGTGTCCGATAGAGATCCGGTATTCACAAGCCAATTTTGGGAGGAGTATTTCCGACTGCAAGGTTCGGAGTTGAGGATGAGTTCGGCTTATCATCCACAAACTGACAACCAAACTGAAGTCCTTAATCGATGTTTGGAGACTTACCTCCGTTGCTTTGCAAGTTCAAGACAAAAACAGTGGAGTTGTTGGCTATCGTGGGCTGAATATTGGTACAACACTTCGTACCAAACAGCCACATATGACGCCCTTCAAAATTGTCTACGGCCGTTCCCCCACCTACCGTACATTGCTATGAATACAGGTCTACTCCGATGGTGCAGGTTGAAGATAATTTACATGAGCGCGATGCTTTACTAAAACTATTAAGGGAGAACCTTACAGTAGCCCAAGCTCAAATGAAGTTAAATGCTAACCGCCATCATCGAGAACAAGAATTTGCACCAGGGGACTTTGTGTATCTCAAGCTCCAGCCATTCCGACAATTATCAATTCGTGTTCGAGGAAATATGAAGTTATCACCAAGGTTCTATGGCCTTTTTCAAGTCCTTGAACGAATAGGTACAGTGGCCTATCGTTTGGAGTCACCACCCCATTCTCGGTTGCATCTTGTTTTCCATGTTTCACAACTCAAGAAGCAGCTTGGATGATCAGACCAAACTGTTACTGATTTATCGGAGGTCGCGGATGAAGGTGCTATCATTTTACAACCTAACTGGTTATTAGATTTCTGTTGGGTGAAGCATGGGCACAAGGTGGTTCAGAAGGCTTTGGTTCATTGGACAAGCACGAGTATAGATGATGCTACATGGGAGGCATATGATGAGTTGCGGCATCGCTTTCCTCAAATGAATCTTGAGGACAAGATTCGTCTTCAAGGGGACGAGAATGTTACGATTCAAACAGAGGGAGGAGATAAGCACGCATTAGATAAAGAGTGAGCTGATAGGGAGTTGATGGCTATCTGATTGTTATTTCAAATGTTATTTCAAGTTGTTGATTAGGATGAGTTGTTGATTAGGATAAGATGTTGGTTAGGATTGTTATTTGTTGATTAGGATGAGTTGTTGGTTAGGATTAGTCGTGATTTGAATTTACTGCAAAACTATCAAGATGTAATTTAAATTTCCTAGTTGAGCACTCTGTTTGAGACTATTTAAGAGCAGAAGCAATTAATAAATAGGCAAGCAAAGTTTAATCCAAAATTCTCTTCTCTCACCCCCATTCAGGAGATTGGTCATCTCGAACACAACTAACTTATCATTTTATTTCCAATTCATAACATTTCCATTGTATGAAACACTCTCTATTCAACCTTGGAGGTTTGGGGGGATCAAATTAAGGGAGGAAAATCAATGGCATGATCAATCAGTGGTGAGCGTATGTAGTTTCAGTAGCGTAAATTGTTCATTACCAAAAAAAAAAAAAAAAATTAATGTGTTTCTGGAAAGCCAAAGAGAACATATTGCAAAGAGAAAGAAGATTATCCATGGGACATTGGTGTGCTGTATGCAATTTGGTCATTGCATTTGTTTTACATAACTCTTGAATAGTACTAACAAAAAAACATGAGTTTAGTGCATTTCGATAAAAGTTTCCCACATAGTCTTGGCCTAAATTTGATTATACACACATTTCAAAACCAAAGAAAATTAGAATACATAAATTCTTAGAATATACAAATTCTCTAAATTGTGATAAAACAAGGTTAATTAAAAAGAAGAAGAATTGACAACTACCATAAGGTAGTCAAATCAAATAGAAATACAAAGGGCAAAACAATGAAGCTCAGTTTCTAAACTTTGCATTCTAAGGGGTGAATGAAGGTTGTGCTGGCCAGTAATATCACCATCCTGATGCCATTTCTCATTATATATTATTCAACAAAACAATAGTTATAGAGACAGTATCTAACATCAAATTGCCTGGAATAAGTTTGCTTCTCCTGACATGAATATTGAGTCTATCACAAAGGCTCAATAATCATTTGAAACATAAAACTGGGAACAAATACTGACAAATATGTATTTAGGTGACCATATTAGTAATTCATATTGAAGAAACCAATAATAATGAAGGCAAAGAAATGTCCACACTACAAAATTGTGCCAATAATAAAAATCGAACACTAAACACTACTTCTTCAGATGGTACCTTGCCACTGCTAGATGCATACGAACTTTAGTCCAAACCTTGACACCTCTTCCTAACAAAGCATTTTAATGAACTCGAGCCACTTTCTAGCGACTCAAAACACATACATCCGTTGGGTTAGATTGGGCTTACGATATTGTTGAACCCAACCCATAAAAATCAGATGAGGTTAGGTTGTCGGGTTGGGGGACTTGGGGATAAATCTCAAGTCCACTCAATGTCTATGTGGAAATAAAGTAAAATAAATGACTATCAAGCAAATAGCAATATAATGGAAACAATAAATTTCAGCAAGCATCAATAGACAACACAACTACAAAAGAATACCAAATTTTACATGGAAAATCCTCCCGTGTAAAGGGAAAAACAACAGGACAACTCCGAAAAGTATCCACTATGAAATAGATTACAACTATCAAATTTATGCCAAACTTGAGTCCACAATAAATTGGATATATTACAAATAAATATTATGGAGTAAATACAATCTCACCACAAAATCAATAGCAAATATTTTTCTTTTAAACACTTTAACTCACTTTGACTCTCTATAGTTGTAGCACTCAAAAATTCTCAAGAGAAATCCACCTAATAAGGGTAATTTTAAAAAAAGTGTTAAACTCGTTCACATGAGATAAAGTCGTTGGTCTCAAAGAACCCGTCAACCATACTATACATTCAAAGAAGAAAACGACGACATTGTGAGGCCAATGAGTCCTTCTCAAAGCCGACGACTCCACCTCAAACTCGACGGCTTTTGGGTGGGACGACCAGAACGCCTAGACGTGGTAGGAAACTGACGGAAGGAAGCTGGCCGAGATAAAGAAGCTTTTGACGGATCCAACATGGCTTTGCTTGGACTCCACCAATGAGTATATAAAGACACATCTTATGCCCCACGGTCCCCACAAGATACGCGCATTAATGAGGATCTTCCCCACGAGAAAAGACCCTCTCCTCCAAGAAATGAATGTCAACTCTACACTACTATAAAAATCCCAAAACTCTCACAAACTAAGATATGCATAATTTACCCCAGATCTGGCACACTAGAATTGTGAAAGTTTTCTAACTTGACATTTGGAGGGTATTTGACTGGTACCACACCAGTACTCTTTTTGAAGGTCTTCTTTGTTTCTGTTTCGCAAGTGTTGTCTAGAGTACATAAGGACTATGCGACTTACTGACGATTTTTGGCATCATCACCACCAAATTCTATCTTTTTTGTGTGAAAAGTTTTGCAAAATGTTCTGGCATCAAATGTTCTTACTTTGCTTCAGCTCCTTTTCAGTTTTAGCGTGTAACAAACTAACACGCTTAAGGCAACAGCTCATTACGAGATGGCTGACTTGTGAGACTTTGGGAGACAAGCTCATTAATGAACAAGTGCTGCAAGTCTATCAAGTGTGGGCTGGAACCCACCAACGGTGCTACCGACCCAACAGGCCTTGGGGTTGATTGTTAAGCCTAATTAAATAATGGGTTTTCATTAAACAATTTAAATTTATTTTTCAATAAATAATTACAATTTACACAATTTTGTTTAATATTCCAATTTTATCTAATCTAAGTCACAAAATATTGAAATAAATCGGACAGAAAAATTTAAAAAAAAAATTTTGAATACAAAATAAATCAAATTAACAAATTCAAAAGACATATATTTTTTAATCTATTAGATTGGGTTGGGTTAGTCAAATTCTAGCCCAAACCCAATCTACCCCCAAAAAATAGAAACAAAACAAAACCAACCCATTAACCTAAAAAAGGAACTTTATGCATAGGATTGGGTTGGATGGATAAGAATTTATGGTGCTGACGTGTTGAGTGCATGCCCTATATGCAAAGATATCTCTTATTGATTTACCAAACAACAAAAATAAAAATCTCTTAATTTACCAAAAATAAAAATAATGACGCGTGCGCAGTGCACATGTGACATACTAGTATGATTGTGACATACTCACATACCCAAAATATCAACAAGTTCTCAAAAAAAATAAAATATCAACAAGTAATGATTCTGAATCTGACACAAGAAGAGGCACCACATGTTCAATATAAAATGATTCCTTTCTCTTTTACATTTTTTGGTTTATGGCAATTATTCACCAACAATCCTTTAGTTAGACACGGGTTTTCACTTGTCGAGTTCCCTTTGTAACCTTCTTCAAACGAGCCTAGTGTGAAACATCTTCTTGTGCATTATCAGTACGATCCACATTTAACGGTCCCTCACAATCAATTATAAAGCAAGCCTCACACCAAAATTGAGACCCAAAAGCAAGAATAGTGCGAGTCTTCACTTTTTTAACTTATTCCTCTTCAATTCAATCCCAGTTCTCTCTTTGATCATGGCTCATCAGCCTATTCCGGCTCCAACTCCAGCTGGTACACAATTCACTAGCCCTGTTCCGATCGTCGGCCCTCAGTACTGTGCATCTTACCCTGTTGATCTTGCTATTGTCAAAAAGGTCTTGACCATTACCGATGGCAACTTTGTTGTCACAGACATCAATGGTAACGTCATTTTTAAAGTCAAAGGTACCTTACTAACCCTTCATGACCGTCGTACTCTTCTTGATGCTGCTGGAAATCCCATTGTCACTCTTCGAGAAAAGGTTTGATTTTTGCTTTTTGTTTTTCTCCTATTAAGTCTAGCAATACAACTGTTGACTTGTTCTGTGTTGATCGGCGCATAATAAAAGTGGTGTTAACGATGAATTTAATTGAAAGTAACGTTTTTCTCTGATCATAACGGGATACATGAATAAAAGTTGTGAAAGTATGGTGTCCAGACAGTATAAAGTGATCCTTAAATTCATGGTTCTATGTTTTGATTTTGTTATATTTTTGTGTTTTTGGCTATTTGCAAATGATCATGTTATTTGAGTTTTACAGCCTATGCAAATGCAAATGCTTAATTATACCAAAATATTTTGTTTCTGTTTATGCAGATAATGAGTGCACATGATAGATGGCAAATTTTTAGGGGTGAAAGTGTGGAAGCAAAAGACCTAATTTTTAGCGTTAAGAGATCTTCAGTGATTCAATTTAAGACCAAGTTACATGTGTTCTTGGCAAATAACACAAAAGAGGATGTTTGTGACTATCGGATCGAAGGGAGCTGGAGTGAACGATCTTGCGTCATTTATGCCGGACAATCTAACACGGTGATTGCCCAGGTGAGATTCGTTTCAATAAGTTCTGAACATAACATTTTTAATAACTTCTAGGATAGTCTGTTGTGAATGATGCATAATAAAAGTGGTTTAGTGATGACATGAAAGTGATCTTAAACCAATTGTGAAAAAAAAAAAAAATATATATATATATATATATATATTTTGTTCCTAACATTACTCTCTTTTATTTTATTTTATTTTATTTTTTGTTCTTTCTTCTTTTTGTAATTTTTTTTTTGATACAATTGGATTTAAAGAAATTACTCTCTTTTATTTTATTTTATTTTTTGTTCTTTCTTCTTTTTGTAATTTTTTTTGGATACAATTGGATTTAAAGAAATATTACATGTTCTATGATAACTATTATTTACCATCAGTCAAGATGCTGAATGTAGGCAAGATTAGATCCCCTTTTTTTTTTCTTTTTTTTTCATGACCACAATAAATTTAGCAATTAACCTAATCGAAACTCACATTTGCAATTATTATGAATGTGATATGACATGTGAATAGTGATAACATATTGTAGAAGTAATTGACTTTTTAGCCTAAATAAATTAGTGTTTGAGTACTTCCAAAATATCAAGACGTTTGCACTTTTTTGATTCTAGTGAAATTAATGATTTACATGCTTCACTTAGCAGGCTTAAATGTTAGACTAATTCAACTGGTTAATGTGGAAAATGCAGATGCATAAGAAGCAAAACGTACAAAGTGTTTTGCTCGGAAAAGACAACTTCTCGGTAACAGTTTACCCTAACATCGATTATGCATTCATAGTTGCGCTTATTGTGATTCTTGATGACATTAACGATGAGGCCAAGGACGATTGAGATGATTTGTAACAGCACAATTAGAAGGAAATTAATGTGTTCCGCTTTGTTATTTTCACCACGAGTGAACTTTCCTCTGTTTACTTAAATAATGGGCTTTGTAGCTATAGTTGAACATGTTATCCTTGTATTGTATTGTATGAGGGTCTGGGCCACTAGGTCTCTTGTAATCTCATGTTATCCTTGTATTGTATGATTGAAGGAAATGAGTTGGGTGTGTTTGCTTGTGGTAGTTTGTGTGAACATTGAATAATAAAGCCACCACAGAGTTGAGTCTAATCATTAAAGCCACTTTAAGCAAATTCTGAAGTAACATCGTGAGAGATGGCTTTTGAATCGTTCAACCCACACATTTTATCCAGATTGTATAACTGTTACCACTTTGTTGTTCTGTTACTTCACCTTCTTTTCTTTTACTTTTTCCTTTTACATTAAATCTAAGAACAAACCTAATTTCACAATCAATTTTGCAGGTTAAAGGTGTTAAGTTATAATTAATCTTATATGATAAAGTACAAAACTTAGATACAATATTTAGGTGTTGTTTCTTAGGTTTCTCTCTTAAGATTCATCCATATGACTTTTTTCTCATTGGGTGAAAGTATATTTTTAGTTATGTAAAGCCGCATGGCTGAATCTTAAGAAAGGAATCTCAGGAACAACACATAAGTGCTATACCTAAAATTTTCCCTATAATAAAAGTAATATCAATGATAAACCTAGGTAAAAGTGATATAATATGTTACTCTAATTACAATTTGACATCTTAATATATTGCAAAAATGAGTGTATCCGTAGAGTTATTTCTCTTAAGATGATACCTCACCATTTTGTTGATAAACATTTTTGTATTATTTAAAACTCTGAAAAGAATCATACTTCACAAAAAAAAATTGAAAATTTAAGTATATTTTGATTAGAGTGCGTTGATCGCCTATAACATTTAGTTTTAAAAAAGAAAAAAAAAATTGCTACACTAATTTTTTTTTTAACTTTATTATTACTTAGAATTATGGGATTACTTTTTTTTTTCTTTGTGATCTTTTCTTAGGCAAGGGTTAAGTACATTTGGATAAGTTTTTCTCTTATTGGCTCACGTATGCTTTTTAAAACCTCACTTGTTAGCGGTAAAATTGTATTTTTGCAAGTTTTCAACTAATAAGCAAATCAATTTTAACAAAAAAAAAAAAAAAAACTAATTCAAACGCACACTGAACAGATTGATAATAGTTTTTTCTCAAAAGCATGAATCAGTTCTTCTCAACAAGTTTCCCATACATAACAGCTGTACGGCCAATTTCCTTTTTCTAAAAATATTGTGTCTTTGCACTGTGACCGCAAATAATTACCTAATCTCAAACAAATATTTCTAAAGTGCTCTTTTATTAAACCATTCTCTTCAAAAGAATGATAGTAATTTGAAAGAGAGAAGAGGGTTTGGATTTTGGAACAAGAGGGCTACCCATCATAGATTAAGGCTTAATTTTGTGCTCCCCCTCATCATGGCTCAACCCAATGGTGCACAATTTGATAACCCTCTCTCAATCATGGCTCAACCAAATGGTGCACAATATGCTAACCCCCCAATCATGGCTCAACCAAATGGTGCACAATATGCTAACCCCCCAATCATGGCTCAACCGAATGGTGCACAATATCCCCCAATCATGGCTCAACCAAATGTTGCACAATATCCCCCAATCATGGCTCAACCAAATGGTGCACAATATGCTAACCCCCCCATCATGGCTCAACCAAATGATGCACAATTTGTAAACCCCGCCGTCATGACTCAAACTCAACCAAATGCTACACAATTTGCTTACCCCCCAATGCCTCAACCTCAACCAAGTGGTACACAATTTGTTCAACCCCAAGCAGTCATTGGTCCTCAGTATTGTGCACCTTACCCTGTAGATCTTTCAGTTGTTAGAAAGGTCCTGACCATAACCGATGGCAACTTTGCTGTCACAGATACCGGTGGTAACGTCATATTCAAAGTTAAAGGAGTATTGTTTAGCATCAAAACACGTCGTCTCATACTTGATGCTGCTGGAACCCCCATTATGACTCTTAAACCTAAGGTTTAATATTTTTTAACGCACGTGCGCGCACACACATATATATGCTAGCTTAATTAAATTGTATATGCTAAAACTAATTTGTTTTGAATTTTGTGTAGCTACTTACCGCACATGATAGATGGCTTGCATTTAGGGGTGATAGCCTGAACGCCAGCAATCTAATCTTTACCGCTAAGCGATCTTCATTCCTCCAATTCAAGGTCAAATTACATGTGTTCTTGGCAAATAATACACAAGAGGATGTTTGTGACTACAAAGTTGAAGGCAGTTGGAATGAAAAATCTTGTACCGTTTATCATGGACAATCTTCCAATATTGTTGCCCAAGTAAGAACCTATTTCTCATTAATTGTTCCTAATGTAACATGCAATCAATATAAATCACTTCTTTTATGAATTTAGGCAGCAATGCTAGTGATACAAAAAATTTTCTAGGTGGCAAATTTTTACTGAAAGTATAATATTTTCATATTAGTCCATCACTAACATCATTTTCATTATGTACTAATAGAAAAAACAAAGCATGTTAGTAGTAGTAAAAAAAATGTGTAACTTGATCTGTTGATGAATTTAATTAAAATTAAAGGTATCATAGGAAAAGTGATGTTTCTTTAGGAGGCTACAATTGAGAGCATCATAGACTAATTCAATTGATGATTTTGGCAAATGCAGATGCACAAGAAGCAAACCGTTCAGAGCATTGTGATGGGAAAGGACAACTTTTCAGTGACAATTTATCCTAACATCGATTATGCATTCATAGTCGCACTTATTGTCATTCTAGACGAGATTAACCAGGAGAGCAAAGAAGAATGAGATGATGAAATTCCAGTTATATGCCTAAATAAAGAGTTTAAACTCTTCAAGCTTGCTGTACGGTACGGAGTGGGGGAAAATAGTAATGTACAAGAAAAACATAACCACTGAATATTTTTTTAGAGCCATAAATATGTTGCTTGTTGCCTTTGTATTTCTAATATATATATATATATATATATATATATATATATATATATTTTTTTTTTTTTTTTTATTAACTTGTTAAAGGAACTGCGATCCTGTTAGAACGCATATTGGATATGTACTTTTTTTTTTTTTTGTCCTTCTGGTTTTATTAATTTCTCATAAGGACATTGGAGGAACATTACAATATCTGGAAAATAATTTAAGTATTGAACACTACCCTACACCTTGAATTGGCTCAAAATTGTAATCTCTTAAGACCTTCATGGCTTTCATATTTGGTTTAATAACTGAAAACCAAAAAGTTTCAATTCTTCCAACTGAATTTTGGGCTTCACATTTTAAATACATGTTGATTTTTCGAATCAACTTCATGTGGCTTATCCTTGTTATAATGGACCATTATATGATGCATCTCAACATGTTTGAGCAATGTTTTCATTGACAGACAGCACATTGGGGATCTTGAATTTAGTGATTTAGACTCTAAAGATTTGATTTCAGTGCCAAAATGTCATCATCAACCAATTCAATACCTAATTAGGTGTATTACTTCTAGGCATGATTTTAAGATCACAAGTTGGTTTGAAACATCATGCAAAACATTGATAAATAGAGAAAGGATAAAAGCTAATTTATTTTCACAATATAAAGTTTTCCTGTGAATTTTTTTTGAAATTTCAATTTAAAAATATAAACCAAGCAGTCTTGCATTTTGTAATAAATCAAGGTTCTACAAAGTACAAACAACTAAAATGCATGCAAAGACCATCTCTGAGAGATGCTCTCGCCTCTTTAAGCTAGCTCCATCCATAGAGAACTCCCAAGAAATATGACAAACTATACTTAGTTGTCCCAAAAGCTTAAACATTTTTAATAATCTTATTTCTTTCTCTCTCTCAAAATAAACCAAAATGAAAATGGTATTGGTATGGTAGTGTTGAGTCCTGAAAAGCAAATACAGTGAGTTCTGTAGATTGTGGTACATACTAGAAGCCCATGATGATTTTGGGCCGGGACAAGGCCATAGCATCAAAAAATAAGAGTCAATTCTAATCATAAATGGCTGCTACTTTTGCAGTATTGGGGAGTGATTGTGTTTCCATGGAACATATTCCATCACAGTAAATGTTCGATCATGATTGATAGAAAGAACTGTTGACTAGTATATGCTTTCATGACTTTTTGAATGTTCCTAAGGATCATTGAAAGTGTCAAACCTTGTAAAGATGCTATAGCAAAGTGATGATGACATCCATCAAATGAGGGTTTTCTTCCCCTTCAGATCAAAAGAATTGTATGGAAATTTTTTCTAAAACCTGATGTTGATGCCAAAGAAACAAATTTTTTTTTTTAAATTCTGTTCTTGTTTTGGAAACATTATAAGAGGAAAAAGTAATATAATATTTGCTCAAACTTGAAATTGAAATTTCAATCTTGGCCATTCTTTTCCATCACTTTGGACTGTTTTGTATTCTGTGGTGAGATTTGGCATGTTGGGGGTATCCCTCTTGCAACCATACTATGTCTTTTTCTTTTTCTTTTTTCTGGTTCAGATTGACAATTTTTTGTGGTTCACAACTTAGCATTACAATCCATCACCAACACCAACTTGTGAGCAGCAGTTAAATCAAATGGCAATATCCTCATGACTCATGAAGTTTACACATTCATATTTCAGTGTTATATCATTATAACACTCCCACTACCCCCATTGAAACTTTTTTTTTTTTAGAGAGTTTAAATCTATAGTGTCCACTCCGAAAGATAATTCTTTATCATTAGACCAAGACACCAATCAATTTTTGATATAAATAGAGATTGAATCTCAAATCTTTTATTCAACAATCAAATACTTTACTAATTAAGCTAATTAAAACTCATATACCACGTTGAAACATAAAAGCCCACACAAGGCCCAACAATTTAGTGTGACTCACATGTCCAAATTGAGCTGAGAGCATAATGCACAATGTCTTCAAAGGTCAAAGAAAAAAAAAGTTAGTGGGTATAAATTATTCATCAAGAAAAACTTTAGAAAAAACATATTTATTAATCAAGTTGACAGGTAAATCATATTTATTAATCATTTCAAATTTTATTGTTTTAGTCAAACGTTTACAGTTCCAACCAATAATGCCGGTTCCATCTCTTTCTGTCTAATTTTCAATTGTGGAAAGTTTATAGAAAAAACATAATGTCTATCCTACCCTTTTAACAATAATTATCATTATAATTAAACGGTCATACTAACAAGTGTCCTTAGGGTATTAATTAAGAATCCATTTTTAAAAAATTTTGACACTACTTTTATGGGAAATGAAAAAAGTTGTCAAAACATTAATTACTTTTTTTTCCTTTTTCTATAAAAACTTTCTTTAAATGAATTATTAGTTAATTTCTTAAATGCATTCATTAGCATTTCCCATAATTAAATAGTATTATTTTCAGTATTGGATAAGAAACAAAGATTTGATAAACTTGCCCGAGGATTCATGACATCATAAGACCTACAAAGCGTGCTTTTTTTCCCCAAATTTTTTTTTTTAATTTCCCCAATTTTAAGGAAAAAGAAAAACATATTGTACATTAAACTAGCTAATAAAAAAAATGAAGTGCATGAGAATCAAGTAGAAGATAAACAATTCCCATTTAATATGTGTTTTTAATTTTAAAAAATAAACGAACGGCGTTAAACTATATTATATAGATACTTACCCCCCTGAAAAAAACAAAGAATATTTTTTTTTGGATGAAAAACGAAGAATATTTTAGATGAACCTTAACAAGGAAAGGTCAAACCAAAAACAGTAACAAAAATTCAGACTCTTCCATGCCTTGCTTTGGGTTTTGCTCTAAATTCTATACAAAATTGGCATTATCCAAACATTAATCTCAAAATCTTTTGGACCAAACCAGTACAAAAATGACGCATAAAAAACGAGAGAGACACAGCCGGCCCCGATAGAGACTTGCAATAATCTCTTTTTGTCCACCCTAGTGCATTATTTCCCACTATGACGTTTATGATTTTATCACCACCCCATAAAGGCTAAAAGACCCCCCCTAATCCCTATTATTCTAATCTAATCTAATCTCTCTCACAAAAATTATAATTTATTATTACTAGCCTCATATATGTGTTATCACGCATACTTGCTCTTTAAAAAAATATAACTATTCTTTAGCAAAAAATAATAATAATAATAATAACTATTCTAAAACAAAACATAACAATTTGAACTTACAAGAATTTTGAAAACTTTGGTACTTTAAATTTTAGATGTTGTTAAAATTTTATAAAATTAACTAGCAAAACAGAAGAAGAAAAAGATACAATTATGGATAAAGTGAGTTCTAGAGTTAGATATATTTAAGAGATTTTTTACAATTAGGTAAATTGTTCATCAGTGTGGCCAGTCGAGTATTTTGAAGTTTTTCACACTATAACAAAGTAATTGATGCCAATAAATTCAAAACTAATGGTGTTGTTGTTGGTGTGGATATTGGATTGATTCCATGTTGGGGAGTTTTCTATCAATCAGTGTGCTCGATTCAGTTAGTTTGGACTTTGAAATAAACACAATTTAATCAGAGATAAATGCAACCTCAAATATGCCTAACAATCTATCATCCAATGATCTGATCTGCCTCCTTGTAATTTTCGTTTTTTTGTAAAAAAAAGGAATAATTGTGATGAAACAAGAGAAATTTATAATCACTAATAAGAATAATTAGCATAGATATTTTTGTTCCAAAACATACTAATCAATAACAATAGAGAAAAATAGTTTAACTTTGAGAAAGTGAAAAGCTATCGCTATTAGTGGCAAAGTTAATCCACAAAAAGAGAGAAACTTTTAAGTGAATGAAAACCTTATAAATGCTTGTGGGGTGTGGGGGATAAGGGTCGAGGTTCAAGTCTCTAAGAGGGAGCTTTACACACATATATACTTAGATTAGGTTAAAGTAGAAATTCTATCTTGTAAAAAAAAAAAAAAAAAAAAAACCTTATAAACGTTGCAGTAATAATTGCGAAGAATAGAAGAATTGAAAGAGTTATGGTGGGAGAGAGATAGAATGTTTGGAGAGTGGAAAAAAAGAACAAAGAAATCTTTTATTTATTAATTGGGTCATGTTATTAGTTAACATTTCCCTCATTAATTTCATCCTCACAAAACGAAGTCATTCTAAATTCGAATGAAATGCTTTCTCCCCATAATGTTGTGAAAATGTTGTTGTAAAGTTATGATTTACAACTATGTTTTATATTAGCTTTATTCCATGACAAAAAGTGTTGTATTTGCATTATTTTGTTCCTTGTATTTTGTGGGATTTTATTGTATTAGGTTTAGTATTAAGTTGGTGAAGAATCGAGCATGTATTGGATGAACAAGTGGATTTCGCGAGTGTCTCGCGAGAAGCCTACCCGCGAAAGAGCCACGTGAGAAGCACATGCTAGAAGCTAAAGAGTCATGCAAAGTTATCGATTTCGCAAGTATCTCGCGGGTAAGACCTTCCCGCGAAATACTCGCGAAACGTTCTACCTGAAAGATTTTTAAGTGTGACTTTCTTATCCTTCACTCATACTATATATACCCTCATTACCCACAAAAGTATGAAAGATCATTCAAAGAGAAAAAACCCGAGATAGGTTTTCTACAACACAACACACCCATCTTTTAGAAAGAAAGCTACTCATCCTTAGTGAGAAATTATTATAGCCTCTTCTCTTTCCTTCTCCCATTGTCATATCTTGAGAGGAGATTTGTACCCAAACACAACCTACACTTTTTCAGAGTGTAGAAAGTGTTTTGGAGCTTGGAAAACTTTGGGGATTTGCCAAAAGAAGCCGATGAGGCTTGGCGGATGCAATCGGGAGTATTGCGGGATCCGAAGAGCTAGAAAAAACAAGTCTCCGAGAAGTCAGTTGGTAGCAGGAGTTTGGAGGGCTCAAGTATATGGGGTAAACTAGGCTTGGAGGGTTTTTTATTATTCATGTACTCCAACTTTATTCTCTAGTGGATCAATTTCAACTTGGAAGGTCGCGGAAAGGTTTTTCGCCGAATTCTTCGGTTTCCTCTTCGATAACACGCCTTAGTGTTATTTTGTGTTTGCATCTCTCTTCCCTTACTCTTGTGCTTTACTTTTATTGTTTATTTTTCATGTGTATGCACTAGAGTACATCCGGTGATTGCGCTTTATTTACTTTTGTTCCGCACTTAAATAAGTTAGAGTAAAAGCAATTAAGCCGTAATTTTCTATTGGAAGTCTAAACAAGCTCTTGTGTTTTCACACAAATCCGAGCTTTCAGTTGTAAATATAATATTTCTCTATATAAATATGTTGGCAAATCTAGTTTTAGTCTATATTTAAAAGACGGGTTTAGCTTGCCTCTAGTAGTTTTTCAATGAAACATTTAGTTAGTTTCTTATTGAGATAGAATGATGTGGTAGTGAGTTTTAATCTCTACCAAAAGTTTAGTTAGTGGATGATATGACATTTTCTCATTAAAACAAAATTAGATATTTAGTTAAAAAACTACTAGAGATAAGCCAGACCCTTAAAAGATAAGCATTACATCCACAGCATTTTTACAGCAAATCTTAGGTTTCAATTTGATATTTGATTCTCATTGACATTACCTTTTACCTATCACTAATAATTTGCCACATAAATTTTGTCGTTAAATTATTGTAAAAATATTGTACCCCTATCATTTCTCTATTTAAAATCTTAAACTGACGGTTGGTTTTTCTACATTTTCCTTTGACCAATGAATGAATGAAGCCTACTTTGTTGTCCAAAATCTTTAGTGATAAATTTAGGTCAGTTTAATTAGTTTAAGACGATAGTACCGTAAATTTCTGGATAAGATTTAATCATGTGATTTTTATTGAAGTGTTTATTTTTGAACAATTTATCTAACTTTTTACTGGATAAAAGCTAAATAAAATAAATTAGTTGATTTTTTGATGTAATAAAAGAGTAGAGTGGGCCCACAATAAGCGAAAAGAATTTAACATTTTAAGCAAAATCATAGATTGGTACTCATAAACAGTTAATCGGACTTTATTTTTTGACCAAAAAAATAAAAAAATGTGACCTGCAACCAGCTTAGGCTTATGCAGCAGCAGGCTACCAAAAGCAAAGAAAAAAAACTTTTCATGGGACTCACATTAGACCTATAAATAATAGAGAAAAAAAAAAAAGTTTATAATCAAGATCTAAATGTATGTCGACAAATGCAATACAAAAATTGTTATATTTCATTGACAATAATTAATTGTACATATGTTGCAATCATGTGATTTTTCATTTTTATACAAAATAGCAATTAGATTCAAACATATTATTTATTTATCAATATATTCAAAACAACACTAACAGACTTTATATAAAATTTTTCTTTTTTTAAAATATAAAAAGTGATTTCTCAGTTTTTTATTATTAGACTATTATGCTCTTTCATTGTTTTTTTTTTAATTATAAAATATTATAAATTTTTTTCCATTTCATTGATTAATTATACTTATAGACAATAAAATATCAAAAAAGTTTTTTTTTTTATTTATAAAAGCCAAATATACTTTCCCCCAATTCTCACCACTCCCCAGACTTAAATATAAATAATAAACAAATAAAACCAACAACATTATACTCACTTTTGAAACCAACTACTCCCTACTCTTTCATCCAAAAAAAGAACTATTCCCTACTCTTTACACACAACAAAGGACCATAAAGGCATAAATAAAACTCTACTTTTTTTTCCTTAAGCCACGTAGCATCAAAATTGATGACCAGCGAGTGGGTTGTGTTACCTATGTTTTTCAAAGCAACTACGTAGTCTCATGGTGCACCACGTCCCTCCTTTATTATTTTATTAAAAAACTTTCACCTAAACAGATTTATTGGTTTAACAAAGTTTCGTTTTATCATAATTCAATTTAATATTTTTAAACAAGTGCGAGCCTTTTAATAAAATTGTGCAGATATAAATCACCATAAGTTCTGTCCAGGTCTTAAGTATCCAAAGTGTGACCACGCAACCCTAAAAAAAACTAAAACTAAAAAACTGTGACACACTGATACAGAATAAAATTTTGCTCTTTCTCGAAGCTTTAGAATATAGAACAATAAAAAGTCTCTCTTTTTTTAATTATTAAAAAAAAAAAAAAAAAAAAAACAGAATTCGCGGGATAGAAAGACAAAAAAAAGTTTCACCGAAAAAAATATATAAATATTAAATCAAAAATTTAGCGATGAGAGCAAAGAACAGAAAGGAGGAACAAAATTCCCAAAATTATGAAGCTACAGGAAGATAATAGTGAAACCTAGAAAAGGCTTTTCAATTTTCTCGAGAAACAAACAAGGAAGAAAGGAAGAAAAGAAGCTTAAAGCTTAAAGCTTTTTTTTCGTGTGTGCGCGTGTTTTAGAGAGAGAGAGAGAGAGAGAGATGGCGTCGTCTTCGTCATCGGCAACAGTGGCAGTGGAAAAAGCGACGAGCGATCTTCTGATGAATCCTGATTGGACTATGAACATCGATATATGCGATTCCGTCAACTCACATCAATGGTAATTTTCTCTCTCTGTGTGTCTCTTTGGTGTTTGGGAGGGTTGACTTTGACGGTTGATGGAGTCTAGGGTTTCTGTTTCATCGAAAGTTTGGTTCTTTGGATGTATCTTTGTGTTTGTACATGCAATTTTCTCATATTCCTTTTTTTTAATGTTTTTATTTTTATTTTTTAATTTTTGAAAGATTTTTTACTTAATTACTTTTTGTTAATATGATATTGATATAGTCTCTTGTTTAGAATTAATTTGGATTACTTGCTACAATTTATGATTTTGAAAAAGTTTTTTTTTTTTTTTTTTTTTGGGGGGGGCGGTTAAATTTATGTGTGTGATAGAAATTGCAGAGCCAAGAAAAGTGAAAGGTATTAATTTTATGATTGGTTTTTGGGTTTTCAATTAGTCACTTGTATTAATCAGAGAAAGAGATTATGGTAGGTGGGAATTTTTTGTGGTATAAATAGGTTTTTTTTTTTTTTTTTTTTTAAGCTATAGTTAGTTGAAGGGTCATGATAAAGTTGCAAACTTCACTGAGAAATTTCTGCACAAGATTAATTGGGTATATGAAGGAAAAAAAAGTTTTCTGTTTTGGAAAAATTCTGTTCATAATTAAATTTCTTTGAAATAAGCGGATCGTGTAAAGTTTGTGGGGTTTAATTTCAGGGTTTTTTTATTTGGAAAAGTGAAGTAAAAGTTATGCTGGTATATTGAAATGATGGGTATGTGTTTAATTTCTCAGGCAAGCAAAAGATGTTGTGAAAGCTGTGAAGAAAAGATTGCAGAATAGGAACTCCCAAGTTCAACTACTCTCTTTGACGGTATTTTGTTTTTGGAACCTTTATCTTTTACTTATGATTCATCTGAAAGTGTTATCTGAGTCAAAACTGTAAATTTCTACTACTATTTTTTCCTGGGAGGGTGGGGGTAGGCGGAGAATCTATTAATGGGATTAATTGTGTAAATCTACAACTTCTGTAGCTCTTGGAGACGATGGTGAAGAACTGTGGTGATTATGTCCATTTTCAAATTGCTGAGAAGAAAATACTGGAGGAGATGATCAAAATTGTCAGGAAGAAGGTGAGTCTAATAGATGTTAACAGAATGGATGGCCTGTGGATTTCATGCAATCAGTTACTTGCTGCAAATGGTTTTAAGAGGTCATTTTGTGCTAGGAAGAAAACATTTGAAAGGAACCTAGATATGGTGTTATGGATATTTGTGTATGTGCATGTTAGAGCACTTATAGTGGGAAACTGATGGGATCAGATAAGTAATAGCCAACCATGATAGGTAAGTAACTTGCGTTGCGTGTGTAAGGGTTTAACTATGGACTCTGGAGGATAGGATATTCTTAAGTTATATGACTTGTTGAAATTTATTTTTATTTTTGGAAAATTGTCATCTGCGGTTTTTCCTGAGTGCAAAATATATGTTAAATAGGTTTGTTGGGTTATTAGTTGGTCCTTTTTGCTTAACAATTCGAGCCAAATTATAAGTAATCAAAGTGAGTAGTTCAATACGCTTGATTTGGAACTCCTACACTGTGTCTGTGGGGGTTAATTTGAAGCGATCGTTGTTATCTAGAACATTTGGACATTATACTTACATACTTACAGTATGTTAATATAAGGGTGGTAACTCTAAAGTCTGGGCCACCTGAACTAGGAGGCTGAGGTCATTTGATTAGTGCAATCACTGTCTAATGATCATGTGGCTGGATGGGAAAGAACTTTCCATTTGGTGAATGTTTTTGATTGCCCATAAAACATTAATGTTTATTGAAACCTGAGGTAAACTCAACTGTACTAAACTTACGTTTGAAATTTGTGTTTGGTGAGATGCATTTGTCATGACATGGTATAATCTGATTATATGCTTCTACCTGTGCTTTAAAAGAAGATTTTTCTTTTTTATCTTTGTAATGTGTATGTAGGATATGTTGAGGTCCCTTTATTTTTTTTTCAGAAATTTTAGTCATTAAAATTTTTCTCTTGGTAATGCGATAATTTGTGGCAGACACTGACTAGTCTGTTGAGGATTCATAGCCAACCTCTAAATTTCAGGATTAAGGCTTGGCTGTTATGGGTTTTTTTTTGCTCCTTTTGATAGTTCTTTCTGTTATACTGATTCTGCCTCAGTGTAGAAGACACATCGATGGATCCTTGTTGTTGCTGGTGTTGATACTATTGTCATCATCATTATTGGGTTTTTTTTTTTGGGTGATAAGTACTTATGTGGATGGATTTTGCAGGCAGATATGCAGGTGAGGGACAAAATTTTGGGATTGCTGGACTCTTGGCAAGAAGCCTTTGGGGGCCCGGGAGGAAAATATCCTCAGTACTACCACGCATATGAGGAACTAAGGGTAAGCCCATAGCTACCTAGACTTGACTATTTTGCTTAATGATCCTTTCCTGCATGGCTGGATTTATCTTTAGATTTGACTTATTTTCAAGCTATTACAGCAATTGATCATAGGCTAATAGCTCTTATCACATCTCATAGTGCCTTCTAGTAGATAGCAATTTCAGGGGATGTCACATTAGGTCAACCACATCTCATAGATTTTTATGTGAAAAACTACTTCAATTTATGATTTATATCAGGTTAGGATTAAGTCTTGAGTTGAATTTATGAGCATTGTCATCAGTAATATATACCTTACGAATCTAGAAATGCATATAAGATTGATCTCTATCGCTGCACCTATTCTGTTAAGACACTGACCTCAAAAGTGTCCTGGCTCCTTGATGAGCCTACTTACTACTATTCCCCTTATTCCTTTTAGGTTGAACAATTGTTTACATGCTTGTTAATGAAAAATAAAGTTCTGTGCATGCAGTAAACCAAAGGAAATATTAAATAAAGTTTTGGGTTTTATGAATGGCAGCGATCCGGAGTAGAATTTCCCAAGCGTTCTTTAGATGCAGCTCCTATATTTACACCACCTGTAACACATCCAACCCTGAGAAACACTCAAGCAGGATATGGAATGCCTAGCAATTCTTCAAGAAGGCTTGATGAAACAATGGCAACAGAAATAGAAAGTTTGAGGTGAGGGTTTAACTTTTGTGTGCACACCCTGTCCCTTATTGCTGCTGCTTTCTGCTTCCTTCTTTTCTGGGTTTTGGTCAAAGATTGTTATGTGCCACTTTTTATTTTTCATAATTATATTAGTTTGTCAAGTATGGATTCTATGTGGAATGTTATGGAGCTTTTAAGTGACATGCTGCAAGCTGTGAACCCCAGTGACCGTGAGGTATGTTAATTGGTGGTTTAATTATTTCCTTAGTGCAAATTATTAAGTAAATAATTAGGATTATTACCTGATTTTCTGTTTGTGTATATAGGCCGTAAAAGATGAAATTATAGTTGATCTTGTCAACCGTTGTCGTTCCAACCAGAAAAAATTGATGCAGATGCTTACCACGACTGGGTTAGTTCCCCCCAGACTTCCCTTATAAACGCATAACTTGGTTTTTGCAAAGGCATGAACCACTGTTGTTTGTTTTATCATGTGTGCAGTCCCTGTATGCCTGTGCATTTCTCTCTGAGCATTTTTGGGCTTGTTTAGAATTGCTCACATTGACTTTTGTTTACGTGGCAGGGACGAGGAACTTCTTGGCCGGGGTCTTGAATTAAATGACATTTTACAAGGTTTGCTTGCAAAACATGATGCTATAGCTTCTGGATCCCCCCTGCCAGCTTTACTTACAAATTCCAGTCCCCAACCAACTGAAGTAAGTGCCTCCAGTCCTAAACCAAGTGAAGTAGTAAGCTCTAGTCCAAGAGACTCTAGCCCAACATCTACTACTACACAACCAGTTCTCGCTGTTACAAAGGCCCAGAAGATTTATGAAGAGGAGGAAGAGGAAGATGAATTTGCACAGCTAGCTCGAAGGTTGCTCTTAACTCCTTTTTTTTTTTTTTTTTTTGGTTCTAATTTTTACCTTCCAGGGATCATAAGAGTGTCACTTTTTAAGCCGGTGTTTAGCATGCATGCATATTGTATTTGTTTCTGTAGGTCAGAAATTTAATTTGGTATAGTTTGGTTCATAATTGGTTGACTTGTTCTTTCAATGCAGGCATTCAAAAACACAGCCCAAGCCTTTTCAAAGCAATGGAACCTCTTCCCCTGAAGGTCCATCATCAACTTCATCAATCTCTTCAGCCTCAACCTCTGTCCCGAGTAATGCATTGGCCTTGCCTGATCCACCTGCACCAGTTAGGACTACAAAAGAGCAGGACATGATTGACCTTCTGAGTATCACCTTGTCGACAACATATGCCTCCCCCCATACTCCCCACACTCCACCTGCCTCTAACCCAAACATGCATCAGGTGCCTGTTTCCCCCAGTGCCCAAGGGTATTCCTATGCTACCCAGACTGATCCCAGAAATCAAGGGCAGGTAACCAACAATAGTTATGTTGTTCCTTGGGCCCAGCCACAACCACAACCGCAGTCTCAGTTTCAACCTCAAAGCTTTCAACAAGTTCAACATCAACAACCACGTCAGTTACAACCTCAAATCTTTCAACAAGCTCAACATCAACCGCAACCTCAGTTACAACCTCAAAGCTTTCAACAAGTTCAACCTCGACCTCAGTTACAATCTCAAAACTTTCAACGAGTTCAACCTCAACCTCAGTTACAATCTCAGAGCTTTCTACAAGTTCAACCTCGACCTCAGTTACAATCTCAAAACTTTCGACAAGTTCAACCTCAACCTCAACCTCAGTTACAACCTCAAAGCTTCCAACAAGTTCAACCTCAACCCCAGCCACAAATGCAACCCCAATATCCTCAATATTCGTCTGGCTATCCTCCTCCACCCTGGGCTCCAAACCCTGGCTATTCCAACCAGAATCATTTATCTACCACTAATACGCTTTCGAATCCACGGGCCAATACAGCTGCAGCGTACACACCCACGCAAGGAACGAGACCAAGCTTGCAGCACTATAACTCTTTCCCCGTAAGAGGAAGCAATGGGTCAGCTATGAATGGAGATCCACGGGTGAGTCCAGGACCTAGGAACCCTGCCCCAGCAGCTGCACCAAAGCCCTTTATTCCCTCGTACAGATTGTTTGAAGATCTTAATGTTTTTGGCAATGTCACAAGTGGCAGCACATCATCAAGCCTGTCAGGAGCTTCTGGCCAAAGTATGGTTGGCGGGAGGAAGTGAAATGTTTATGGTACAGCTTTCAAAACAGGGATCCATCCATGTGAATATGGTGTATATCGGTATCAGTACCTTCGAGTTCACAATGTATTTAAAGTTCTTTAGACACACAATCCTAAGTTTTACGATTGTCATTGATAATCAATATTGGTGTGTAGGTTGCAACTCTGATTGCCAACAACAAAAAAATGTAACATTCTTTTCCAGCCCATGCGTTGTATTTTGTTTGCTGTGGCTTTTCCTGGCCCTCTTAATCAAGGTTTCAAATAGAAGCTTATATGGATCATTGAATTAGGATGGTGGATCCAAATTACCTTTATATTGCAAAATACTATTTTGCGTACTTGTATCTGCCTAGTGTATATAAATTGGAGGCAACTGTCATTACCCATATCCTCCCCCTTTTCCTTCTTTTTTTCTTTTTTTTTTTTTTTTTTTTTTTTTTTTTTGGTAAAAGACGATGCATTAAAACAGCTAAACAACTACAGCAAGAACAGGACACATCCTGTTGAATGACACACCAACGTAGTCATCCTCAAAAGCATTACAAATGTCCACAGGAGGACTACTAAAAGAAATGAAATCTACATCTTGGATAGCACCCATCCTAGCCAGCAAATCTGCACATTTATTGGCTTGGCGGTAACAATGGTTGAAGCAAATGCGATGAAAGCGACCTGTCAAACGTCTACAATCATCCAACAGTGGGGAAATGGCATTGTTAACATAAGCATGATTCTTAAAAACCTCCACCACAGCTTGAGCATCCATTTCAACAACAAGAGAATCAATGTTTAAGTTGCAGCAGAGCAGCAGCCCCTCTCTAAGACCCCAAAGTTCTGCAATGAAACTATTAGTTGAGCCAATATGTCTAGTAAAGCCCCCAACCCAATTGCCATACTCGTCCCTCACCAAACCTCCACATCCAGCTCTGTTTGATCCACCAATGCAAGACCCATCAGTATTGAGCTTCTTCCAACTAGCTGGGGGTCTCTCCCATCTAATAGCCCTTAAGGTTTTGTGACTTGGGTTTCTAGGAGAAAGAACACAGCAGAAAAATTCCATAGTTTGGTTCATAATCTCCTTAGATAGATTTTGGTTCTGCCCTTTCCTATTGAAGACAAAAGTGTTTCGACATTTCCAAATACACCATACAGCAAAAGAAAAGATAGAATTCCAAGGGAGGTTACCCCGGTCAGAGCTGAAGTTTGTTTTCCCATTTAAAGTAATCCACTCTTGGAGATTGCTTGTCCAAAATTCCTGTCTGGATATGCTCACTCCCAACTGAATCCACACAACTTTGACCCAAGCACAATCTCTCATGGCATGAATGATCGATTCAGGCTCCCTTTGACATATAGGACAGAGATCATCAACCACTACCCCTCTTTTAGCAAGACACACCTTAACACCTATGCTATTGTGTGTACACAACCATAGGAAGGTTTTGATCCTAGGCAGCGTTTGAAGCTTCCAAATCCAGTCATAGTTGTAGGGAGGGGCTGATTCCTCCTTTGTAGCAATAGAGTAGGCACTTCTAAGATCAAAAATTCCCCTCGGGTTGCCTGCCCAAGCTAGATTGTCTTGACCTCTACTCGTGAAGGGAATGGGTGTTGCTTGGATTAAGGATTTGACCTGAGAGGGAAAAACAAAAGGAAGCCGATCCCAATCCCAGCCCCTATCTGAAAGAATATCACCCACCTTCCACTTATCAGCTCCTTGGGTTAAAGGTCCTTGGATCATGTAGCGAAGAGCACCTTTACCCGTCCAATTTTCCCACCAGAAACTAACCTTGCTGTCTCTGCCAACTGTCCACATACTGCCCTCGTTGAAGGTCGCCCTTCCCTTTTTTATATCTTTCCAAATCTGTGAACACGGAAGACTATCAGCATTGGTAGAATTTAACCTTCTGTGGTTACAATATTTCTGCCTTAGAACTTTAGCCCAAACGGCTTCTTTCTCTACATGTAGCCTCCAATTAAGTTTAGCTAGCAAGGCAATGTTTCTACCCTTGGCGGTTTGCAACCCAAGCCCACCTTCCTTCTTCAATTTCGCTACCTTTTGCCACCCCACCCAATGAATTTTTTTGGATGATTCCGATGACCCCCAGAGAAAATTTCTATTCACCCGGTCTATTCCCTCAAGGATTTTATTCGGAACATGAGTGCATTGCATAACATACGCGGGAATAGCCGTTGAAGAAGCTTGAATTAAGACCGCCCGACCAACCAAAGAGAGTAAATTAGCTTTCCACCCAGCTAACTTAGTTTTCACCCTATCAAGGATGAAATTAAAATCTTGAGTTGAAGATCCAGGATGTTTAATAGGGATTCCAAGGTACTTTCCAAGGGAAGGGGTGGAGGCAAAGCCAAGAATATCACAAAAGGATTCCCTAGCATCCCTATCCACATTAGGCGAGAAGTAAACTCTTGATTTAGCATCACTTACAGACTGACCCGATAAGCTGCAAAATTCATCAAGAACATCCCTAATAGCCGAACAATTGGTGTGGTCAGCTTTGGCAAACAACACCAAATCATCTGCAAAAAATAAGTGTGAAAAAGTCGGCCCACTGTTCGAAGCCTTCATGGGCTGCCAGAGCTTGGCATTACACTTCTCCTCAATGAGATGCCCAAGAAACTCCATACAAAGAATGAATAAATAAGGCGAAAGAGTTATGTGGGGTGTTTTAACCTAAAAGTGTGAAAAAGTCCCCCTTTTCCTCTCATAAATAAATTGGTGCAGTAGCATTGGGTCCTGGACATATGGCCCATAATTATGTGGGGTGTTTTAACCTCCCCTGATGGTCTTTGTACTGTTACTTGGCTAATAAGACTTTCTGATTTTTCTCAACCCATAGCCATCAAGCATGTGGTTTAGCTTAAGGTATACATTTTCCAGTCTTTTGGCAACAGCTTTTGAAGTTTCAAAATTTTAATCCTACAAACTGTTAAGTCTCATAATCAAAGATCAGACGCCTGCCTGAATTTGAAAAGGAAAATTCTTAAAATTTGGTAATTTAAAAGATGATGCATTTAAATGAAATTGAGGATATTTTCTCGGCTAAAATCACTCTCATCAAGTTACAAAGACACAAATATGTAGCGGACATTCTTGTGTACTATTGAGGTCTCTCTCTCTCTCTCTCTCTGTATAATAAAAGTTGAATCTCAAACATGGATGCATTTTACGATGACAAACAAACAATCCGTTTCTCAAAGTGCACTACAATGACGTGACAATTTCCTACAATTAATTGGTATTATATGAACAAACAATATCTGTCAATATATTTGCCATGTGTCATTAATAAATAGAAGAAAAAATAAAAGTCCTTAAATGGGACAAAATCATTAAATCAGGAGTTTTTTTTTTTTTTTTTGAAATTGGCACGCTCCATTGGCTTTTGAAAATTAGAAATTATTGAAAACATTTTACTGGTTTTCAATTTCCTCCACATTTTGATTTTAGATAACACTTAGTTTTCTATTCATTTTGGGTTGCCAAACAAATTTTCTTGTTTCAAAAATAGAAAACTATTTTTGAAAACAAAAAATAGGGAAGAAAAAAAAGCAATTACTAAATATACCCTAAAATTTAAAAAAACAATTACTAAATATACCTTAAAATTTCTAAAGACATGGCTTATAGGCGGGTGGAAATGGGAAAACTGAAAACATGGAACTAGTTGGACTTATGGAAGAGACATAATTCAAATAAATGATGCATATTGGCCCATAATTACCCATAATTACTAAAAGATAACATAAGTCTAACAAAATTTATTTTGTAAAACTATTACAATTATATATATATATATATATATATATATATATATATATATATCAAGTTAATATATTGGGATTATACAATGTGTGGATTGCAATTTTTATATTTATTTATTTTCAGTGCTAATCCGAAACAATACACCAATATCAAAATATTTCGTTTCTTTGGCCAAATTGAAACAACCTACAGTTCAATATTGACACCCTTTTCAGTTCCATATTGACTCCCTTGATATACACGCAAAAATTGAAGGGAAGAAATGGACACAAGCTCAAATAACTCAATAAATTAATTACAAGTTAAATGATCGTTAATAAAAGAAGCAAGTGATCATCATACAAATTTAAGGACAAATGGGTGAGTTGAAGCCCCCACATTTTCCGGAGTCAACTACCCACAACATTATCTAGCTGCAACACTTGAATTATGATAAAGAAAAGAGTGCTGCATTTACAAATTGAAGAGGACAGAAGAAACAAAGAACACACCAAAAAGAAGAAATATATATTATATATATGTAAGGAAAAGAAAATATTTACACGCATTTACCTATTTAACAAATTATTTGCCAAAGCCCCCAATAAATATGCAGCATTTTCTTCCCAACAGTTGTGACCCTCTACACCGGGGGCTAATGAATGTCTAGCGTACACCATCAGTCGAAAGCGCCCTACCAGTATTTTGAGATACATCGACACCGAAGATGAATTAGGGCAGCAGAATGTGTTGCATGTCATGATCCAAATGCATCAGTGACTCCAATGGAAGTCTCGTGTACTTAAATGTCTCTGATCAGAACACTATATCAAAAAGAAATCAGGAAATAGTGTGCATTCATCTTGCCTGACCATTCTCATCAGCGTAGATAGAGACATATGCATCTGCAGCACCAGCAGCAAGCAATATTTGGTAGGGATGGAAGGTGAGGCAGCTTACAGAACCAATCTTCTGAGCCATGAACGAAGGGTAGTATCGAATGGTGCCTAGTTGTTCTCCCTCCAGACTAAAGACTTTGATAAGCTGTTTGGCTGAACCACTAGCAATAACTGGGGCATGTCTATGAACTGCTAAAGCTGTGAGGGAGCCCCTATGAGCATCAATTGTGAGGTAGGCATCCCTGTGACTTCTTGTATCAAGAAACTGAATGTCGCCTGCCTGAGATGCACTGATAATCTGAAAGAAAATATGTAACGTAGGTACACTTCACCTTCCCATAAATAAAAATACCAAATTAAAATTGCCAAAAGGAACAAGGATTTCTATATTCAATGCACTCAAAGACCTCAAGAGCTGTTGAAGCTCAATGTGTTCTCTAAATGGGCACGTAACAGAAAAGGAGTTATGTATACCTTTGCTGGATCTAGTCCAGGTTGAAATCCAATCCCCACAACTTTGTGTGTATGTGGCTGTGTTGCACAGACAAGCCTAAGAATTACAACACATGACATGTTAAGGCAATGAAGGCAAAATCAAACACATACAAGGAACAGTGACAACTAATTGTCAAATTTAACATCCAGAAGAAAAGTTACTGTGACATTCAACTATAATCGACCCCAGACCAACAATTCATATATTGTATCTTTCAATCTCCATAAAGCATCATGATCTTTCAGATGGGCCTAATAAATGAAATGTGCATGCATATAAGCTTAACTCTAATTCAATAGCCCACACTTCAAAAATCTGCATCAGATGGTAACATTTTGAATTACAGGTACTAAGATACATACACATAGCCATCAGATATGCAGATAGAAAAAGAAAGTCTCAACAAAAATTTATATATATATATATATATATATATATTGATAATGTAGAGAACCTTTCTAAAGAAGAGTCATTTAGATGGTAAAACCTATGGCCAACTCCACCCGCTAGAACTAGTTGCCAGATAATGGGCATTCACCCCTGACAGGCTAAGTAGTTTATGCTCATGCCCAGGACGACCATGTATATATATATAGGCATCATGTATGCGAAAACAAAAATGAAGACAACAAGACAACAATAAATTGGCTTTTAACAATATCTAGAACGAAACTAATGAACTAAACATCTTGGTCCATCTACTTTTGCAGTGTAAATCGCAACAATGTTCTAGAACAATAGAGTTGGGATACAGTTGGGATACAAGATGGTCTAAAATGGCTATATGGTGCATTTATCAGGTCCTTTATTGTCCTACAGCTCTGTCTAACAAAAAGTTGAAATAATCTGAAACTCAAGGCCATAGTAATGTCCAAATAGCTACTGTGCATTGATCATGTCCTTTATTGTCCTAAATCATGTCTAACAAAATGCTGAAATAATCTGAAACTCAAGACCACAGCAATGTCAAAATAACACATAATTGACAAGTCAAAGGGATGATTTTAATAGTGGATTGAACTGAGCAAAAATTGATATGTTTGGATGTGAATATGCTAATTTTTCTGTACATGTGCCACCTCTTCTCCACATAATTTGGAATATCTTCTGAAATTGCAGGAAAGAAAACACTAGTAAAGAGTTCTATTTTAAAATGCTAGGAAAATTACCATGTCGCATATGAATTTTACATTATAACTATGGAAAGACTGCACTATTGCACAATGTCACAGCTCTTAAACAACTAAACATTTTTATCATGCCATAAGAATATTCCACGTGAAAGCTTACATATCAGGCGTCCGAACATCATAGAGTCTTACAGAACCATCCACAAAACCAGCTGCAAATTGATCGCGGTGAACATGAGAAGCAGCCTAAACATGACATGCATAGAAAAAAAGCCATAAAAGTAAGTGTGAATCTTCACATTGGCTATAGCAGATAAACTAACAGAACAAGAAAAAAATTACAACAGATCTTGATGAAAAAAAATGAGAGAGAAGTGTGTGATTCACGACATTCATTCTGAAATCCAATATTTCTTGAGGGAATCTAGGGCATGTTACATATAAACAGACATGTTTGCAGCAAGTTGACTTTATAAAATAAGGCAACAAATATTTTTGACCCAGCTACAGCATAGTATAACTAAATGAGTATGAGGAACGCATAAAACTCACCAAAGCTGAGATGCTGCAATCCGATGATGAAGGAACGGGACGAACAAGCTGCTCTTTTTCCAGATCCCAAAGCATAATGGAGGATATCTCACCAGAAGCATACTAATGAACAACATTGAAATATTTAAAAAAAATTAGCCTTAAAATATAAGCTCAAAATACAAAGAGTGGGTCCTAAAGCACTGGATTTGCATTTTTTTTTTTTAAACAAATCAAGTACCAGATATCCAGACAGCTGTTGCCAATCCACAACAGCATTCAAACTTCGCACACCAGGTTTATGACCTTGAATTGAAGAGAATGCAGTTACAAGCTTTTGTTTATTCCTCACATTATAATCTTTCCAAATTCGAATATTTCCATCACCTACATGCACATAAGTAGTTCGATTGACCCAAAATTTCAGACATTCCAACACATAAGCTTCTGTAACCAACAATAAACTAATTAAAGCAGCTGTAAAGATCATTACATGAAGCAGCAAGAAGCAAGCTGTCATCAAGCTCATTTACAAGGCAGAGCTTAGCAATTCCTTTTTCAGGAAAATCATGATTATCAAAACTGTTGAGCAGGGTAGTTGTGGTTTCCTCATAGTTCCATATCCTGCAAATAAACAAACACAAATGGTTAATAATTATAAAGATGTGGATAAGCCAAGGCAATAAACAAAGGAATCACAAGACTTCATTCAATAAAGCAACAGCATCTAAAATAATTGGAAACCAAGTAATCATATTGTATATAAGCTATGAATAAAAACATATAGGGCATCCCAAAAAAAAAAATATATATATATATATATCATTTCAAGTTTAATTGATTAAACCAAATAATCAAAAGCTTATAATAGCCATCAGCCATATTGAATGGAATTTATGAAAGATACAAAATAACCAACTTCCATAATTTTCCTCGTTTTTCAAGTATTTTTTTCCCTTTTTCCCATTTTCAAGTTTTTGCAATATCAAAAGTTATAATATAACTGGATACATACAGTAGCAATATAAAAGCCATTACCAAAGCCAAAG
This sequence comes from Quercus tomentella, assembly GCA_028535165.1. Lineage (NCBI taxonomy): Eukaryota > Viridiplantae > Streptophyta > Magnoliopsida > Fagales > Fagaceae > Quercus > Quercus tomentella. Next base: position 16,674,292 of record JAPQVY010000012.1, read on the forward strand.
AAGAGAGCAAATGCCAGGTTCCCATTTATATCAATTCATACTCAAATATGAACCTCTATAAATTCAACATCAACCCAACATGCAATTTATTGTAATCAGGACATACTAAGCATGTTCACAGCATTGCTCGAATAGAAACTATAATAAATGCAAAGCTGCATACCTGATCCGTTCATTGTCATCTGCAGCAATAACAATAGGAGAGAAAGGTTGCAGCAGTATTGATTTGGTACCAGTCTCAAACTTCGTATCCAAGCTAGCAATTGGACTACTAAACTTGCTAACAGCTGACCAAGAAAGAAAAATCATATTGGCTCCATAATCAAAAACTATAATAAACTTTTTCTAAGCTTATCAGAAGTACATAATAAAAGGAAAAGAAGATAAATAAACAAAAAACACCCACATGAACGCTGGCATTTTCCTATGTGGTCCAACGTAAGCTTTTCCCTCTCTTCTCTTCGAGCTAGTATTTCGTCGCTATCGTCTGATGCAGTAAGAAGTGGCTTGGAGAAGTGGCCACAACTCCAATTGTAGATTGTTGATTGTGGAAGCAAACTGCGTTCTGAAGCCCCAGAGGGGCCCCCAGAACCTAAAAGAGGGTCAGCTAATCCTGAGTCCGGGGAATTTATCAAATGAGGCCTGAACTCTAAGGAACAAACTCTTCGCATTCCAGTTAAGTAACTAGGTCGAGGAGGGCTGACGGGAGGAGTTCGGAAGGTGGTTAAAGGCAAATGACCTGCTCACAACAGCATAAGTAAATCATGATTCACATAAAAGAGTGCATACATATGGTAATTCCAAACAAAAAAGTGATCCCATATTCTTCAGCAACAAAAATTTACCTCCATTCATGTCAAACCATGAAGATGAACGAGCTAGTCCAGCAAAACTAGGAGTGGGAGGTGCTGTTGTGGGATCAGCAGGCCGAACATTGCCACTAGTTGGCTTCAAAGGTTTTGTCACCACTTGTTCAATCCCTATAATGGACAGTGCCCGCCGGCCAAGACTAGCTATGCGTGGAGATGGATCCTTGGCTAATGTACACATAGCTAAAACACATTGTGAATACATGGCATTGTCCAGTGGCTTTGGCCTTGAATGGTTAACAACCCCGTTGCTGACACCATCGTTCAATACTCCAGAATCAGAATGTTGAGATGAATCATCAGACAGAGGAGAACCATGCATAATTCCAGCGTTAGCAAGAGGGCTGCTGGTGGAGACTCTTCCATCTCGAACAAGTGATGGACTGTCATTGCCAATTCTCACCAGAGAACCAATTTGGGATGAAACGATACTTCCATGTGGCATGTACTGGTTTGAGTTACTATAATTACTGCCTGCACTTTTTATATGAGCCAAAGAAGGTAAGGAATTCAGCAGAGAATTAGACTGAGGTTTCCAATATGCAGAAGCAATTGACTTGAGATGCTTATTGTGGCCAAAGGCGAAGCGTGCCAGAGCTGTCAAGAAACAAGGAAAAATCAGACTGAGCTTACACAAACAACTAAGAATATCCAAACTAAAATATATAATGGTTAAGGGTGTAGCTGAGTTAGGAGAGACATACAAGCATAACATAATATAGGTGTGTGTGTGTGTGTGAAAGGAGAGAGGGCATAGAAAGTTCTATTAGATTGCTGGTCAGACATGTGGCCAAGCATTATCAATTGAAGGCCTTTAGAATTCAACAAATCTTCAACTAATTTGAATATCACCATATAACAGTTTGAAACAGCTAAAACACGATGAGAGAAATGACATCATTTTCTCAATTTTCCATCAAATATAACTTGTCCAACTTCAATATGTGAAAAGTGGTGCCTTCAAATCATTTTGAAAGTGTCCAATCTCTACAATTTTCATCAAATAAGAACAAAAATATTTACTTAATTAAAAATTTTCAGATGCAAAAAACAATCCAATCAGATGAATATGGAAAATTTGATGACTGCTCACGTACCCACAGCAACCTCAGCCCTGACAAGCGGGCTTCCATCTGAAACAACATTTAAAAGGCTTTCAACAATACTAATCTCAGCCCTAATCTTTTCATCATCATCACAATCTTCATCTCCACCAACACCATCTCTACACGAGTCACCCCCCATATCAAGCAAGGTACCAAGTGCAAACACAGCAGAAGCCCTAACCTGAAAATAAATAAAAGGAGCTGTAATGCAAAATGAAAAACCACCCATCAGTTAAAACACACACACACACAGTTCATAGAGTAGGATGTAAAACCTCTGGTTGGGGCTCAGACAGTAGAGAAGCATATATAGCAGGGGCATTTGCCTGCAAACCCATTATTTGGGCCTCTGGGAAATCCTCCCACAGCTTTCCCATACAGAGGCAAAGCCACTGAAGAAATAAGGGTTCAGTTTGCGCATCATTTGGAGTTGAACCCTGAAGGTGCTTCAAGCAGACATGAATCAAACCGGCTTCCATACAGGCTTCCTGGCCCCTTCTGTGCCCATCAACAATTACAGCCAAAACAAATGCAGCCATTGCACGCTGCTCAGGATATGCTTCCATGCTATCAAGAAATCTAATGAAATATGTATGACCCCCATCCTTTACTAGATCAACCTGACATGACTATTATCCCACAAGACAAAATAGCATTATCAATTTTTTATTTGAATATATTTATCAAACAAAAAAGAGATTTATTACAAACTAGTTACAAAAAACCAGGAAGGGGAAAGAGATAAAGAAGTGACCGCAATTAAATTTATTAGAATTTGTAGCATCTCATATTGTAAAGAGGAAAGAGAAAGAGATCAATCTGAATTTATATCGTAAAGTATTCCTAGAACAAGAATAACTCATTTATCAGAATTTGCAGCATCTCATATTGTAAAAATAAATAATAAAAAATAGTTAGGATCTACTTGAACAACTCACCATTTTCAGCTTGCTAAATTATGGTTGTAGAACCAAAGTTTCAAGACTACTACAATCTAATCTATTTCATTCTTGCCATTCTATGGTTAAATTTCCTTTAACTGCCAATAATGATGGGAAAAGTTATGGCAAGTTGTGAAGATTCCACAGTAATCCATAGCAGGAAATAATCTTACTGAACCATCATCTTTTTCCCTTCATAATGAATAACACAATCCAAGCTAGCAGACCACGTGAACAGCTACTACGAGGACGACTAAACTAATGAAAAGTTATCAGTACCTTAGTAGATTTATAGCATCATATGAAAGTTGGTCATTGTAGTCTTCTATTTTAGCACATGATTTTGACCAGATACTGTTTTCAATATCTTCCAAAAAAAGGTGATCCTTAACAAATTACTAAGAATCTAACAAATTCACATAGCATCAATCAAAACCTATTGCAACATAAAACAATAAAAACATTTGAAAACTCAAAAAGAATTACTCTTAATGTTGACTTTGTTGGGCTTGGAATGAAACTAAAAACTTAAGTTATTCTGTGTCATGTTAACTGAATTCAAATCACAGTGGACGATACACACCGCAAACAATTTCCTCTGTTTGGTCACTGACTAAAATTTTGTTTATTATAACCCATCAGAACATTATTAGATTGTGGTGTTCATAGGTAACTGATATTTAATATGATGATATAGGCCGTAGAGGTTGACTTGCACATGAAATGTGTGTATAAAAAGCGAAAATTACATTCACATTTATAAAAATACTGCTAAAAAGAGAACAAAATTCTAGTGAAAAATGAAATTCCAGACATTGCCAGGCACAAGTAATATTGGTGAAAACAAATTTTACCAAAATTAATTCTATTAAAAGAAGTTGCAGATTGGCACCTCCTGACATTTCCAATAGAAACATCTAGAGTTCAAATCTCCCTACCCCCAACTATCAATGTATCAATCAAACGCTGCAAATTAACTATGCAAAAAAAAAAAAAAAAAAAAAAAACCAAAATTTCCTGAAACATTTTGAAGCAGATTTAGGTATATACCTTATCAAGTGCTAGAATCTTCGTCCATATAAATACAAGAATTTGTCGTAGCTCAGGTGTTGTTGTTTGCAACAACTTCAGGACATATGGAAATATTCCGACAGACAAGGCCTGGGAAAAAAATAAATCATTACATAAAACGCCACTACAAGATGAAACAGAGAAGCAACAAAGCTATTAAAAACTACCAGATCTACAGCCCAGGGTCCCATATCAAGGAATCTTCCAAGAAGAACCAGTGCCCGAAATCGATGGCATTGACTAAGCAAAACCTGGAACAAAGATAATTGACAGACTTGTTATTATAAGCAAGGAAACACCAAACACTGACCCAATTAAGAAGAGAATCCATTCAGCATGGGGGAAAAAAGAAAAAGGCAAGACATGAGCTAGGGAAGGAAAGAACATAAAGACAAAAATTAATCTTAAAAAAATAAAAATCATTACACACCAGCAGGCACAACTTCAAACGGCACCACTTAAAGCAATTTACATCAACCATGACACAATGGCCATCACTACCCAAGCCTTCTATCTTATTTTTCCTTAGTTAATTAGAGAATTAGAACTAGTAAACCAATTTTTTAAAACAACTCTTACTGCACTATACTGTAATTACAGGCTATGCCACTAACAAACCTGCCAAAAACTAAAGAAAATATAAAATAGGAAAGGTGATTAAATGATAGAGCCAGAATTATAGATCAAAAGAGAAGTGCCACACCTGAAGAACAATAGGCAACTGCTCTGGCGGTTTCTTATGCTCGGATCCATGGTCAAGCCATACCTCAAAAGCCGTCAATTGTTCAGTGAAAAATGGACTAGGCTGAAACAAAACAAACATGTTTTACTTAAAGAGGACCAATAGAAAAAGAGTGTGATTGGAGTAAACTACGGCATATTCATATTGCTCTTAACAATTAAGCTAAACTCTAACAAATCTTTCTGATAAGCAGTTTTTTGCCACAAGGGGGAGAGATTGGAAGATTCAAACAAATGACCTCCACTTCATGAGGGAGGGTTCCAAATAGTGCTACCCCGTGGGGTTCTAAATTCTAACAAATCATGTCAGTCCAGAGTAATTCAACTAAATATAAGAAAAACCCAAGGAACACACCTGGAACTCGGCAATAGGGTCATCAATCAGTGTTGGAAGCTGAGCAAGGCATATCTCAGCAGCCATGTCCCATGCATCCCTGCAATGTGCAAAATCGAAAGTGAAAATTGAATTGGATAAACACAACCAAATTAAATTTGAAAGGATCTGTGTACCACATATGATGCTGATGGGTTGGCGGCAACATTGGGTGAGAAATGGGGGAACAATTAGCAGAACGCATGATTCGCTCAGCAAGTAAAAAATTTCGAAATAAGCTGGCAACTAGCAAATCTTGTCGGAATAGTCTCTGAAAAAGATCTGCAGCACAAAACTAACTATTGGCTACATATACCATCAAAATCAACCATAAATGAACAGCTAAAAACCATGCATCGATGCACTAAATCAGGAAAATGAAAAACTACCATGAGGAAGAACATTCCAGGCAATTGTGTCAGTCACAGCTGTAAAAATCCAGTTCAATTCACCCAAAAGTGTTTTTCGGTCATTCGGGCGGCCTGGAATTTTATCTATAATTGAATAATCAACAGACTCACGCAGCAAGGAACGTCTGCAGAACCTGGGAGACAGAACGTTAAAAATTAGAATATAGACAAGTCCAATTAACGCATGGATTATTAACAAAAAGAAAGTAGACAACATAACAATCTAATAAGCAAAGTTGCAGATCATAAAAGGACCACACAGTACTAAAGTTCAAACGTTCCACAAAAAAATCAGCAACAGCTCAAAGAATACAGGGAAAACTAGAAGCACTAATATATAAATTCAAAACAGATACCAAGCACACGCAACAGTGAAGGTCAGAAACATGAATATATTACTTACCAAGGGTTTACAAATGCAGCAAAGACAGCTCCACAACCAATCAAATTAAAAAGCAACTAAAGGTCAAACACCAAAATGTAGGTAATGAATTGATTCACACAAACCAATCCAGAAACTAAATCCTAACCAACATGGCTTACACCACAAGACGTAAAAGTGCAATATGTGAACACATAAACTTACAGTTCAAATGTTCACATCATCTGACAAGAACCAACCCAGCAACTCTGGGAAACTATGGGTGTATCTGTTTATAGGCAGCAACAATACAAGGATAGAGTTACTCCCCTAGAAGATGATATAGTTATCTTTTTCTATTACCAACAGATGTACCGTAAAAACTCTGAGAAATGGAAAACATCCTCTGGTGAATAATGGGAGAGTCCAAACTGAATAATGAATGAAAAAGAGGGTGAATACATTCATCATTCATCCCAACAAAAAAAGTAGATGGAAGTCACAATTTCTTCATGTTTGATGAGAATAGAGGAGGTTCGAACTACCTCTACTTCATGCGGCATGGTCCCTACCTGGTTGTGCTACCACTTGGGATTTGATAATAGATAACTCCTATATAAATTTTATTAGCTTGAATTTCAAAATAAAATATTCAAATGCAAAGGATGCCACAAGAGAATAGGATGGCATAAAATCAGAACCAAGCTTCATATGCTGGAAGGGCAGAGCAAGCCTAGACCCAAAATGCAGCAAAAGTAGATGAAAACAACAGAAATTTCTGTAAGGCAGTGCTTGATTGACTACAAGGATCATAACCATACCCAACAATTTAGGTAATTGGAGAAAATAAATAGGACTGTTATAAGGGTGCACCTGGTATAAAAAAAAAAAATTCCTCTCATAGAATATGATTAGCATATAAGCTAATATCATAGACCTACTGAATACCAAAGTAAAGAGGAAGAAACAAATCTTACAAATACGGTAGAGACATAGTACCTATTTGGTGCGCTCCCTCTATATAATTCTTTGCTATATTCACCTAAATGTACTGCTCAACAACACAATAGGTATCTTCTGCTAATTTTTATATCAGAAAAAATTGTAAGCTCATAATCTAAGTTTCTGATATGTTTTAGGACACACAACCCACTGTTATTACTCTATAGATACTTGGGTTCTTACATTAACCAATGACTAAAATGCCCTTATTTATGACGTGGAACCTCACCAAGGTGAGCAGGACCCTTTGGACCCACCCTTGGAGAGTAAACCACGGATCCAGGACCCCACCTGCCAAAACCATGTATCAGGTTATCTAGGAAGGCTCCTAAAGGGAATCAAAACCAGGATGTCTAGGTCTAAAGCTCATCTAAAGCCTCCAATCACTAGGCTGCACCCTGACAGGTAAAAGCCCACAGCAAAATTAATCTGGACATCATGCACACAGGACACGACGGAGCTGGGCGCACATGTGATATAGATAAGGCCCAAGTCCATACTAAGCCCACTATCGTAAGATGACTAAAACGCCCTTTACACCCTCTAATCTATTTTTTGTCTAAATGATGCCATTTTTTAGTGGGTTAACGGCAAGATTCTAACAGTTGTAGATAGAAAGGGCACACTGATATTGTTGTAATACTAGAGGGTGTAAATTGCATGTTTTATAGTTAAGGGACCAAGTTAGAAGCAACCTCAAACTTAAGAGGGTGTAATTAGTATTTCACCCTAAACCATTTATACCAATACAAAACATATGGATATTAAATTTACTTTTCAGTGTGTAAGTTGGAAAAATTCATAGAACAATACTATAGGGGGCTGCTCCAACTCTATTTTTGTCCTAATTTACTGCGCCATCAAAAACAATTTTCCAATCATGTGTTCCATGCTTTGTTTGGCATGTCCCACAAATATTTTTTACACTAAAAAGTAAAAAATAAAAATAACTGATGCTCATTTTTTGCATAATACCTCCATTAAAGTAAAAACTACATTTAGAAATAAATCATTTTTCAAATGAGAAATAGAATCTACGACAAAATGGGGAAAGTAAAAAAGTGAGAATGGATTTAACACAATCTCCTTCAATATTTTTCCTTCTCAAAAGGGACTATAAATTCAGGACAGGAGTACATCTTACGAGAATTAACCAGTAAGTCATGTTCTATGTGCAGACTGAAGAGAGTAGGAAACATATAGTTGGTGCCTTGCGTGCAAAGCATGAAAAGATTAACACCTGAAAGCATCATTAATTAAGTTCAACTAATACATGTCAACAGGTATGCTCAGTATATATAAAGGTGCAGTGCACTTGACAACTATTATAAAATAAAAAATTAAAATTAAAATTAAAAAAAAAAATAGATAAGCAAAACCACACACACTCACACACAAAAGAAGTTACAACAAATCAAAGTCAAATTACAGCCTTACAAAAGCCAAGAGCCTTGTAGGTTGTAGCTTAACTGGCACTTCCTGATGTTTCCAACGAAGACGTCTAGGGTTCAAATCCCCCCTCCCCCAACTATCGAATTGTCAAACAAACAACCAAAAATTACAGCCTTCCAAAAGCAAATACAATGATAAAAAATTAATCTCACAAAAGCCTCAAGAGAGAGGGCTTAGTTATAACAAGGGCACAGCACAAGTTTTGTCAGTCATGCATGATATCACATCTATGGCTCAATGTATCCAAGGTCTTTCATAATGCAGCCTTTTTATCGGTAATTACACAGACACCTAGTGGATCTTGAACCCATGACCCCATCCTCTACCTTGCTCTTACAGAGATGGAGATGAGATAAGAGCTAGAGCTCATTGCCAAAGACGGCAAATAATATTTCACGAAGGCATGAGCACAACTAAAATACTGTATTGCAACAATGCAATATTATCTTGAATGAAACACAGATCTGAGGCAGCATCCATTTAAAAAAAAAAAGGTCATATTTTCTGGAATGAAATAAAAGTTTCAACAATTGGTCAAACTGAACAACTAAAAAGGAGATAAATGTCACCATCTTAATGCCATCTTTATTGGAGTTGTGAGGCAAGAAGTAAACACATCAGCAGGAAATTCAGAACTCTGAGGAAGAGTTTCATGTGCTTCACAAGCCGCAAGTAGAATGCAATCCCTTGAGGATCCAGAAGCACCCCAATCATTAAGCTATCAAGGAAGAATCCAACATTTATTAGGAGTCAGAATAAGAAATAATAACACCTGTTCCTACATCATGAAAACAAAATTACCATATAAAATTATAAACAATACACTGTTGCTACCTCATTGAATGCATTGACAATCATCCCAGCAGCAGAACAGTCAAAAACATATATTGATGGTGTCTTCAACCAGGAATCAAGGTCACTGATTTGCAAGGGAATATATTGTGTATAACTCTGCAATTAAACTATTGGTAAGAAAAAATGGCAATCTCTTAAATAATCACACAATAAAACAGCACAACAACAATCAAGCTGTAATCCCAAAATTATGGGGTCAACTAATCACAACAAAACAGCACCCAATTTATGATAAAATAAAATAAAAAGGGGGGTTTGAACGCTGTTACAGACCCTATTAAAGAGCCAAATTTCACCATTAGCAGTTGGTTTTGGCACACCATGTCCATTATAATGAAACAGAACTCTCTCAGACTTGGCATATCTGCGACAAGTATTACAAAGTTTCTTCACTTCCTCCACTGTAGGATCAAGTTGACACTTATAGCGAGCCTGTCAAAGTTTCAACAAGTTAAAATTAAACTTGATACATTAATATGTCACAGATACATGACAAAATGTTCTTACCCTTGGTTGCCACCTTTCATACTGACTACTCAAGGTTTTTCCAATTGTTTCAAGTGCCTTTTGAGGTGCCATTGAAAAAGGATCTGCAAACATGGATAGAAGATATAAATTGATAAAGAAAGGCTCTTGCCTAAGAATTTTTTTTAAAAAAAAATCCCAACTATTCTACATCATATTTCATTTAATTTCCAAGAAAATAAATGATATGAAACTTGTGTCTGACTAAAATTTGCAATGTGTTGCCTTTTTCTTCACTTTCTAGGCAATGAAAAAAAGCTAGACACAAGCTTTAAAAACAGGAAAATCTATATAAATAATAAAAACAATATTAGATAAGCACAGCATAGGAGTCATCAAAAAAATTCCAAGAATAAATCAAGATTAAAAAATTAAAACAGCATGAATTAGAGTTGAAAAATACTACAACTGAACAAGGACAATGAATTCTTTTAAATACATTTTACAATTAGTTCATCTGACACATACATTGACAATGACTCCTTTTAAACATTACAATTATTTACTTTAAGAAAACAAACAATAGGTTCATTAAAAATAGATAAAGATTCTAAAGTTCTAATAGAATTTACAGTAGCTGTTTCCAATATGTTGGAAAGACCATTTTCAACCTCCTCAGCACACCTCACCAAATAATAAATAAATTACAATGAAAGAAAAACATTTGGCAAAGAACATAAGGACTCACTAACAAAAATTCTATCACAAATTATTAGAAATAGCAGCAAGTGTTTGGAAGTCCAGCATATGTTAGCTCAAACCAAAAAGCTGCCTTAAGAGACCAACCGAAGCAGAACAAAATTAAGATGACAACATATTAACCGGTACACATACAATAAAACAAAAGGAATAGAAAGGAGTCAGCAACTTAAAATGCACCTATCCAGCACTCCATTCTGGCACAAGGAGAAATCTTAATTACATCAGGTGGATCAACACTAATGTTTAAACATAAAACTAGTGCGACACATCCCGTCTTCATCTGCATAAAAAATCGGGAGTCAATCCAAAGCAAACATGCACGTAAATAAGAAAAAATTGTTCCAAAGATCCATTTACCAGACTAGATAAAAATAACAAAAAATGAAAATAATAATTAAAAAAAGGAGCAAGGGAGAGAAAACTCCACTGAGAAATTAAAACCAAGGCATTGAAATTATAGATACTTTCACAAAATCAGCTGTGTTCTTCTTTAATATATATTTTCCGTTACTTATCAAAAAAAAGAAAACAAAATCTTCTACGCAAAAGAATAATTATATACTACAATTTATTTTCTTGATTAAATTCTAATATTCTTTTTTTAAACCATAAAAAAGGGGGGAAGTTTTGTGCCCTAAAGGTAAATAAACAAATTGCCCAATAATGAAGTGATGATATTAATTCCGACACTTACTACTGAGAAATCAAATACATTCTATTGTTCATTCTCTGTGTGTTTGTCAACACTCTGGGTACTGGGTAAATGCAATTAAGTGACAATTAAATACTTTACATTTTACTATTTTTGTGACATTTAAGAAGTCACCCAGGTTTTTACAGATTCCCATCTAACAATAACAACGAAACTTCAATCAGATAGACAGCATCATCATAGCTAGGGCCTATCTTAAGAAGTTAAGCACAGCACCCCAGGCAGTAGAAGTTTAGGCTGTCGATATGACTAAGCTCTGTTTAGCCAAAATCTTTTACACAATTGCAAAATATAATTATTGCTAACTCCATATCATTTTTATCACTGGTGCAACACATAGGACAACTCTTTTCTAGCAAAGCATATTTGGAAATCCTTAATTCCTTTGAAAGTCAATATTTGTGTGGGTGGGTGGAAACAATTGACTAAGAATGAATGTAATATTCATAAATTACAAACTTCCCAATCCATGCAAACTTTTAGAATCTAGATTTTATTCCTTTCAACCATCCTTTGTCAAATACTCAAATAGGTACGGTTCATGAAAATATTTTAATTCTATAAAGAGAAACTCATAAATCAACAAGGGTCTAATAATCTAGCAAGGAAAAGTTTTCCTCCAAACTGGGTCAGAGGAATCTCCTCCAACCCATTATGTGGCTGTTTATAAGACCATCCACGTGTATTACATAATATGATTTTTAAGTAGGTTGTGTGACTAAAAATACACGCAGATAGTTTTTTAAGTTGCCACAGAGTGGGTTGGAGGAACTTTTCTCCCAACAACTTTGGAGGAAAACTCTGTCCATTTAGCAATAGACCCTAATTTCAATGTTGTTGTCTATTTAGTCCATAAACTGATTTATGAAGCTGGAAACCACTTTAACTAAATTATGAACATAGAAGTTTTTGGTTCCATTGCAAGACTGACTTAAGAAGATCTGAAATCTTAATCTCCTCACATTCTCAAAGTCCTTGTCACCCATGTAATACATTGTGTATCGCCTATAGACCACATTTGGTAGTGTGAGCTTGGATTAGCTTTTCTCTTTAAGCTTTTTAGCTTATTTGCTTATTTACAGCTTTTTAAAACCTAATTTGTTTTCTAGGTACAGTACAACTATACTTTTGCCAACTTTCAGCTAATATGAAAAACAAGATTTCAGCAAAAAGCTAATCCGAATGCACTATATGGAATACCACAATACTTTTCACTTATCAAAAAAGTGCATAATTCTTACTAATATTATTAGCCATTGTAATGCAACACATTATAACACCCTAAAATGGTTTAAATCACATGGTGACAAAAAACCCATGATAAGGACCTGATACAACCCCAATCTATTGAAACTGGTGGACAACCCAGATATAGATTTTCATTTAGATCATATATTTTCCTACCCAAATATATATATAACTAAACAATCAATTTCAATCTCAATTCAACATCAAAAGCAATAACAAAGGAGCTGCAAATAGATAGCGAAAGACAGGCTTACTCGGTCCTTAGGCCGCCATTTTGAGACCAATCCGTTATCAGACGGGCCAGTAGGGACGCAAGCCTCGAAGGCCTCGTGTCTAAGCTCACACAACACCATATTCTGAGGCAGATAAGCCATACTAGTCGCGGTAGAACCCGAGGCATTGCCATGAGTACTACTACTAGCAGTCTCCGAATCCCTTCTCTGCGAAGAAGAAGCTAATAAATCACCATCCTCGTGACTCGAGCCACAGTCATCGAAATGGTTCGAAACCACCGCAGTCACCACCGAAGATTGCGAATACCTAGACGCCATCAAATCCCCCAATGCCATTCAAAAACCTCTCCCCCACTCCCCTCCCCTCCCTCAACGCCCTAACCCAATCAATTGCCCTAATTGGAAAACCATACTCCACCAGAAACGAAACCAAATACAGACAACAACAACAACAACAAAAAAGTGCACACAAAAAACCCTAGGTTTTTCCGGTTCAAATCGAATCGCAAAGATCGAAATCGATAGAGAGAGATAGAAAGAAAGGGAGACTAATCAACAAAGCCGCTGAACCAGCGGCGCATGGAGATTCGTCTGAGGAAAGATAGAGAATCCAGCTCGGAAAACGCAGAGGAGAGACTGTGAAAACCCTAGAGCAAACCCTAGGTATCGAAGCGGAAGAAGAAGACGATGAAGATGAAGATGGAGGCGCATATAAACACCGTGGCGGCCACAACACACAGACGAAATGAAAAGAAAGCAAAACAAAAGCCAAACCAAACCAAACAAAACCCCCAGAAAAATAAAATAAATACAAATCTAAATCTAAATCTCTCTCTCTCTCTCTCTCTTGTGTGTGTGTATATGTGAGTGAGAGTGAGTGAATGTGTGTGCAGCGCTTGTGTGTTTTTGTTGTTGTATATTGTGCTTGTCTTTTTTCTTTCTTTTTCTTTTTTTTGTAATAGAATTAATTATGAATTTCTTTTTCTTTTTTTATGTTAGAAACTTTAGAACCCACCAGTATTGTTAGGTAATAAATCACTTCTTCTTTCTCTTACATTTTTATTAATATGATTTATTTCCTTCTTTTTCTTTTTCTTTTTTCATGTTGTCTCTAAATTATATGTAATTGAATTAGTTAGGGAGTAGTCACTCATGTCGGGTACTTTCGTGAAAGGCTTGAATGACCTTCGACAAAAGTACTTGTACTCAAAACCAACGTAGGTTAGATTGATGAATTTTGTTCAAAACTATTTTTAAAAACTGTTTTAGTTACAAGAGTTTCATTTTAGGAGAGTGTAAGCAAGAGGGACACCAGTTGGATTTCATTCTCTTTGGAATAAATTCTCCTATGCCTTTCTCGGTTGGACCAATGACCTAATTGGCTTTGCTCACATTCGAGCAAGAAAAAATTCTCTCTATTGGTTAGAGAGCAGTGCTATGATGATACCTTGCAGAATGCATGAAAATTGTCACTTCCTATTTGCATTCCAAGCTGGAAGGAGGGAAGTAAGTGGAGGCGTTATGGGCCAATTACAAAAGACAAAGTTTCGTAAACTTGACAAGTCGCTTATAGAATGTCAACTACTAAATGGAGACTTTCCACTTCATTTAATTAGGGAAGGGGGAGAGAAGCGTGGCGAGCTTTATAAGACCGACCATTACATAAGCTGCCAATCACCACTTGGTTTCATCTCTTTGTTTGTTTTTTTTTTAATTATTATCTTTTAGAATTGTTTTTTGATGTTCGAAAAAATAAACACCATGTAAATGTTTGAACAAGTGATGTATAGTTCATAATAATTGTTTTTTAATATCAAGTTAATACATTAATGGATTTTGTTTGGTGTAGGTTATATTCGATTCCAAATCCTTTACAATAAAACAAAAAAGCATACCAATTAAGCTAACTATAATAAACCATAATAAAAATTGAAAATTTGGTAGAATCAGCATGATAAGTGAATGTATAATGGTTGTTGTTGGCTATTACTATATTAGTTTTTTTATATATATACTTATTATAACAAAACTAACATGACATTAAACGTTTAACCAAATTGATCAAAGTGAATACTATAATTATTGTTGTTTTTGTCAATATATCATATTTTTGCTGATATTTAATAATTGCATTTACAATTTAGTTCAACCATATTACCATCTTTCCTATTGTAATTACTAGTATTACTTACATATTAAAAGTGCCAAAATTATCAACATGTACGCTATCCTCATCATTATTTTCTTTTTATAATTCAATTGCTATGATAAATGAGAGAGGGGATTTGAATCATGTTTCTCCTTATAAAGGAGATTAGATAATGTCATCAAACTAAAAATCTTTTAACTCCTCGTAACCATTTCTATCATTTTTCAAATTAACGTTGTTTTCACTATTATGGTAGCCAGCATTATCTTCATTAAATTTGTCCCACTAATCTATTTGAAACACACACACACACACACATATATATATATATATATATATATATATATTATTTTAAATATGTTGCACCGAATATTTTATGGTTTAACAGTACTTATCTCTGTTTTTTCTTTTGGCTTAAGTAAAGAACGTACTTATCTTCTTTGAAGATAAAATAATTTGACCCATCGTAGACTTGAGTTGTGCATGCGTAACGTAATGAAATTG
The DNA here is from genome assembly GCA_028535165.1 of Quercus tomentella. Lineage (NCBI taxonomy): Eukaryota > Viridiplantae > Streptophyta > Magnoliopsida > Fagales > Fagaceae > Quercus > Quercus tomentella. The sequence continues at coordinate 16,689,546 of JAPQVY010000012.1, forward strand.
ATATTTTGTTATTTTTCAATCAATTTCATTGATTACAATCTTTGTTTACACAATGTCATAATAGCCCGTGAATTTCTGTCACAAGCTATAATATTAATATTTAGAAAGCAAATGACAAAAATTCTGGGAGAATAAGACGCATTGGTGTAATGCAACTTTCTCAAAATATATTTTTATAGGCAACTTGCCCAAAATTTTTAGCAATATCAAGTTTTTAAGCCAATTTGTTGGACTCAGAGCACTAAAAAATATATATATAATCAAAACCCATGTAAAGCATGTTGGATTATATAACTTTATCCCTTTTTTTAGGGGGTTGCTTTTAAATTTATTTTTTGAATGCAATTTGGATTGAAAATTTGAAATACAATAATAATAATAATAATAGTAATGTAGAAGCTACTGAGCCATCAATGTCGTTTTTGGCATTAGACAGCTAATTGTACATGCGTAGACTCGAGGTGTCGATAAAGATGCTTACATTCGAAGAAGGAATGATGTAGTAAACTATATATGTGTCTCCAGACTCTCTACAGCATGTCGAATGGTTTATGTCTCAGCACAAAGATTGAAAAGAAAAGGTGAAATGGTCTCCATTCTCTACAATGATATAGAGGCCCTTTCTAGCTAGGATTCTAAGATTCTCAAGCCCTATGTTTGCCTTTATTTCTTACCTTTTTTTAGTGCAAATGGGACTCCCATGCATCAACATATTATACAGGCTATTTTTGTCAGCAACACGCTTGTGGCTATTTTCATGAAACTTTGAAGTGCAATAAACAGAAAAGTTGGAGAAGAGGAGAATGTGAATGATCGTTGTTTATTGTTTTGGTTTGTAATGATTCATGGTTAGATGGTTGACCAGACAATTTGGTAGCTCTAAGAATGAAGAGAGATTGAAGTGTACTGGCATAGTTTGCTCCAATGCTTAGTGGAATTAATGCTTTTTTGAGTACCTTGATTTTTGTGAATGTAAGGAATGTCTTTTCCTAGCTACCTGCTTTAGGTTGAGTTCTTCCATTTATGGATCTCTTCTTGGAGAGATTTACTTGATTTCAGTCACCTTATCGTTATGGTTAAAGTGGGTTTGTAATAAGGTGTGTAATTGTTCATTTTATAATCAAGATTTTGGGTATGTATCCATCGATTCTCATAATGCGATTAACAGTATCCGGATACTATGCTTGGTTATTTGAGCTCGAGCTTGTCCTTGCGCTACACTCTTATACTCGAGCTCTAGCCACCAATATAGATACTCACCTCTTGTGCTCAAGGCCTAGTGTTAGTTTATCGTTATCGATTTGTTGGGCTCTAACTCTCATCTATAATTATGTGTCTAGGTTGTTCCTTAAGTCCTAACAAGACCTCATCTACCGTTATGTGTCTAGGTTGTTCCTTAAGTCCTAATGTGAGAGAGTCGAGGGTTTTTTAGGTAGCCAGTTGTTGTATTCTTTTTCTTTTTTGCCTTCCTTTTCGGCTAAGAAAAAAAAGTAATATTGATATAAGCATAAAATGGTAGTCATATTTCCTTAAAGTAGCTAGTTGTCGTAGTTAATAGATAATACAAGATTTGAAAATTCAATGACATTGATTGGTTTCCTTTATAAGAAAAAACTAGAATTTAAATCTCCTTCTACCACTTACTGCAACAATTATAAGTTTTATGTAAGCAATTCTCACTGTGGTACTAGTGCAATGGGATTTATATTATTAGACCGTATTTTAATTTTACACAGCTTAGGGGTGTTTTTGATAATGTTATTCTAGTAACGTTGTTTGTATTTTTTTGAAATACGTGTGGATAAAAAAGTGTGTGAAAATACGTATAATGTTGTTTAAATACTGAAAACTGTTGTTCTAGTTACACTACCAAACAACCTCTAGTTTTCCAAGTGTCTCCACTCCATAGCAAGACTCATCTCATGTTACATGATCATTATGCTACTTGAAAACTATATTATTAAGAATAAAGATTCATGATTTTTTTCTGGTAAAACAACAATAAAAATATGCATGACTTATCTGAATCAGTTTAAGATTTAGTCGCGTTCAATTGATTTTTTGTTTTTTGTTGTTTGAAATATTAGAGGGATAAGTTTTTTTTTTTTTTTTTTTGAGGGGGATTAGAGGGATAAGTTAACTCAATTATTATAAGCAAAAATTCATATGATCAAATATTTCATGAACGTGTTTTTGATAATTTTAATTTTAATATCCTTAAATTTTAAGAAGTTGGCCTAATAGTTCTTAAGGTCTCATATCATCTATGAGTTCTTAGATTTAAATTCTCTAATTATCTAAGGCTTTCCCAAGAGATTCCTATGGTTAAAAAATGAAACTTCAATATCTTTTACCGATATAATGGAATTGTTCAAAGGTTAAGCAACTTACAAAGTATTCCTACCATGATTAAGACTTGTTTGAAGACTACAAACTACAAAAGGGGTATGCATTTTGATAAGACCAATAAAAGTATATGCCGTGCGTTGGATTTGTGACCTCTTTATAGGTCTCAATCAAATGTGCATACAAAGTTAAAAGCTCTATGATTAAGCACTTTGGTTTTTTGATAGATAAATATGATTAAGCACTTGATCTTAAAAACTAAGCTCCAAAAGCGTACAATGTTCACGCATGCCCAGAAAGGCCGTTCACGTGTTTGCCGCGTCTCTTCTCTTATCCACCTATCGTGCCCATGGTTGGAGGAAAGTTTTAAAGTTAATTTAAAGACAAACACAAATTTTATCTTAATATGATTATTACTTGTGCTAAACATGTCAATACAATAATGTGGGCATGTTTGTTTTCTTTTGATTAGGACTTGTGGATCACAGTGATTATACTTTGAACTTGTCAGAGAGAAGTATCTATAAAGCAAAAGACCGTTTTGTTGACCATAATGCTAGGCCGAAAATATCCATTAAGGACAAATCTTTAAAAAGAATTATAGTTAAATAATTAAATTTGTCATTTTTTGACAAATTAATCTTTTGAGATAATTTATCATGTTTTCTAAGAACATGGTAGTTTATCATAATATCAAAGCATATGAAATGTTATTTTTCCTTTGAGTTTAGTGAATATTAAGTTGTGGAAATGTATCCATGCTAAATCTTATCACAAACTAGGCAACAATACAACTCTATTTGTGCTTAGTTCATTTGTGAAATGACTAGTTTGGTTACAATGATAAGGTTGCCTAGTTTATCACATCATTATATGTCATCCAAAAGATAAATTAGGCAACCAAGTTATCTCACAACCAAAAGATGCCACAGCTAGTAAAAATAAAATAAATTAAGATGCATATAATGTACTTTGTTTCAACTGATCGAAAAACAAAATATTATTTGTTGGTTTTTAAAGTAAGAGGGAATCACTGAGAAATACACAGTAACTAGTCACTGATCTCATTATAATGGGGTAGCCTACCTAATCAGAATTACAATGTGCCTTTGACTTCAAGGTGCTTTTAGTAAAGAATAATAACCCTTAATTAATGCTCCCTTCAATTAACATAGAACGCGTAATTCTACATCAAAGTGTCATATCCTTATGGTTACTACATGAATTCAGGGCGGGCTGACATCTTGGGCCTTAAGCGAGAATTAAAATAGGTTTTTTTTTTTTTTTTTTTTTTTTTTATATAATATTTATGTATTAATTAAATTAATATTTATTTAATATTTTTGTATTATAATATATTTTATTCAAAATATATTTTTCTTGCCTTTTAAGATGTAAATTGACTAATTAAAATTTTGTATTCAGATTTTTCTAACATCTCATTTTTAATCAATAGTATAGCTAATCCACTTAATTTTTCTTGAGATATTGTCGATCTTAGATATGATTTTATTAATTTTAATTTTGAAAAACTTATTTCTGCAAAAGCAATTGTAATAAGTATTGTTATTAAAATTCTATAAGCAATGCATGTATTTGGAAATGAATCTAACCTTTTTGTATAATTTAGTATGTCAATCGGAGTATATTCTTTTATTTGTAAAATTTCTTTTAAAACTTTTAACTCTTAAAATAAATTTAAACCATCAATATCATAATAAACATCATGTTTGAGAAAAAAATTCAAGTTTAAGATAGTATTTTTGCAAACTATCATCATCTAGTTGAGAGAGAGAGAGAGGCGGAGAGCAAGAGCTGAGAGAGAGAGAGAGAGGTGGAGAGCAAGAGTGCGACAGAGAAAAGATATGAGTATATTTTAGGATTTGAGATTTTTGATTTGTTTTGATTTGAGATTGTTTTGTGGGCAATTTTTTAGACCAAATTTTCATCTTATCCAATTGATTTTTGATTTGTCTAGAAGTTAAGAATGACATTTTTGGGATAATTGATTTTGTTTAGGCCAAAGAAATTTTTGGGGTACCAATGTTTACAAGGATGTTCCAAATTTTTTGTTCTTTCGTCATAAGGATGTATCAGATTTTTTGGAGTTTCATTTGAAACTTTTTTTTCTACCCCTTTTTTTTCAAAATTTTGGGGCCCTCCTTCCACTTAGGGGCCTTAGGCGATGGCCTAATCGGCTTGGTGGAAGGGCCAGCCTTACATGAATTGATTAAGGACATGCATATAGTATGTTATGTTTGGTCTAGTGATTGATTATGTCATCACACAAATCAATATTAAAATGAAAGAATTTTCAACCTTTTGGGCAAAGAAGAAATAGTTAGCCTTGGATTGATGGAAATCTACATCTTGTATGGCAGAGGAAAATTTGGAAAACTATTTCTGTGATGCATATGTAAGCCCATAGAGGGCCTTGTTTAATTGACACATTAAGGATTTGTTTGGATTAAGGGGGTAGGGAGGGAGAGTGGAGGAAAGTAGAGTAGGGTTAGCTAAAAATAGACTAATTTTCGGTCAATTCTACTCTACTGTACTGTGGAGCCAAAGAATTTGTGATCCCGGCCCACTTCATTTTGGGGCCTAAGGCCTGAGCCGAGGAGGGACATTGCCGAGAACATACAATGAAAGTCCAAACGGCCTAGGGATATAGCCGAGGGCGATTCTGTCCTCAGCATCCTAAAACGCTCCTGGAGGAAAGGGCAAAAACGGTATAGGAACAGTTCATGGAAAAGCTAAACACCTCCGCATTAATGTGGAAAAGACCCTTGAATAGAATGGCGACAAAGGACAAGGGAAAAACAATCATTACTGCAATGAAGTACTCTGCGTCTAACAGAGTAATGCTTTTCAGCTTTTACAATCACCCCCAACCACTTTGGGTATAGGCTAAGAGGACAAGTATCAACCCTAGAAAGTTGAACCTACACGTGGACGTAGGAAGGAAGGAAAAAGGCTAGTATAAAAAGGAAAGAGAAGCAACTACAAAGAGGGGGGGACAAATCGTCTCCCAGTCCCTTGAACCCTAAACAAGGGAGAGTGATAAGAATACCAATCCCCTCGGACGAGGTCTAAGGACCAGAGCCGCTCAGGCCGTGCCGGAGGAAAGGTCTTATTAGATACGCTAAGTTCACCCTCGTGCGATTACCATGAACACCATAACCAACCACCGTCCGGTGACCAAGGCCTAGCCTTTCAAGCCAACACTCTATAAATCATATTGTTTGGGCCCTTAACGTGCAAACCCAATATCATTTTGGGGCCGTTACAAATTGAGTCCTTACATGTACTTTTCCTCCCTTCCCTCAATTCAAACAGATCATAAATTCTCCCTTGTTGACAAAAAGATTCAAAACTAAACAAGGCCCTCTATGGGTAAGGACCAGTTGACATATATACATTTTCATCAAGGGTCATCATGTAATAATGCATTTTGAACATCTAATTGATGAAGTAATCGCTTGTTAGATACAGTTAGATAAGGAGACTGTATATTGTGATAAGCTAGCTTCGCTTTTGGAGCAAAAGTTTCATTATAATCAAATCCTTCCATCTATGTATAGCCTTTGGCTACCAAGTGTGATTTGTAATGTTCGATGGATCTGTTTGACCTATGCTTGATTTTATACTGCCATTTCTCTGTTTGTTTCAATGGAAAACCTTGTGTAAGATAGTTTTTCATGTTTTCCAGTATTTGGTAGCATAAAAAAATATGAGTTAAAGAAGAACTATCTTTGGTCAACATAAAAAGTATGACTTATTTTTAGAAATTGTTTTTCATTAATTTTTTTTGGAAAACGATTCTATCTCACAGCAAGTTAAATGAAAGAAGTTAGGAGGATGTTTTCAACTCATTTAAAATTGCTATTAAACATTGGAAAATGATATAATTTTATAGAAAATGCTTATTGAAAAATGACTCATTTTCTAAAAAAAATGGTTGCTGAAACAAACAGTGCGTTACACCTAATGGCTTTTTTGACTTAAAGAAAAGGTTGTATGATATTTGTTTTTCCAATATATTAATGGCTAATATTTATTTAATAATTATATTATTTTACATTACTAAGGTAAAAAGATAAATAAATTTGTTATTAAAGTTTGGTTAATGAGTATCCTTAAGATATTTGTTAATAAATCATTTTAGAAAAGTTTTGATAATATAAAAGATTATTTAAAAATTTTTTTCCTTTTCCTATAAAAAATTACTAAAATTATTTTATAAACTAATGTCTTCTAGTCATTTATTAACTTTTCCATTTAAGGGTATATTAAACTTATGGGTATGCTTTAAGGGGCCTTAAATATTCCTCAAATTTGTTACTTATAAAAAATATATATTTTCACTTAAAGATGGTATAAAATGAGAATAAATTTATTTAGTATATAATAGATGGTATTAGCACGTGGGGTCAGAGACAGGTGTTGGATATCAACGAGGTCATTTTTCTGCATAAGTCATCATCAATTGGCCAAGCCAGACATTTGTCAAGAGTGATGTGGGTCTCCAAGTATCACGGTAAAGTAGAAATAAAAGGAGTTTAGGGAATCAAGTGGAGTTAAGTGCCTCGTCTCCCACATTCATTCCAAAACCCCAATTTCAATCACAATTCAGAAATCCACACCACACAAGACAACCATCTCTAATTTTTTTTTTTTTTTATAAAAGTTTTGAAGGGACAGAAGGTTGACCTAGAAGTCTCAATATTCTATGAAAGAAAGCATTAATAATTTCATCAACTTTCTCATTTCCAGCTTTTCTTCATTGTTTTTTGTGCATCATACAGTAAAGAATACAGAAAAAATAAAAATAAAAGAGTCGCACTAGGCCCAGCACTTTCACAGCTCGTGAGGTCACATTTTTGGATTAATCGAGAATAATGCTAAGATCACAACAATTATTACATAACACTAATATAATTTATTGTGATTAGAGAAATATCATTTTTCATTTGAATCCATCAATAATGCCATTTTGTGAATTGCCATTAGAGTAATAATTATAACTAATAATACTAGGATCACAACAATTTTCATACAACATTAATATAGTTTATCGTGATTAGAATAATATCACTTTTATCTGAATCCATTAATGATATCATTTTGTGAATTGCGATAAGAGTAATAATCACAACAATATAATCGGTTGTGATTAGAATAATACCATTTTCATTTGAATTAACCCTTGATACCATTTTTTTTGTAAAATTGTAATTAGAGTAATAATCACAATAAATCATGTCAGCAATTACTATCCTCATTATTGTTCTTGCACATAGAAAATATAAATGTCCCTACAATGTGGATTCAAGCCAACCAGCCTTTAGAGGCGCGTTTGATTGGTGATGCTATGAACAGAGCAATGGAAGAGAGTGAGGATTCTAACATTGTATAAGTATTTTTCACATGCTCTCTTGGAATATTTTTTTCCCAAAAAAGATGCCAATGACTCATTCACCACTATGCTAAGCATTGTTAATGCTTATATGCCCTTTGACCAACAAAGTAAAGAGAGGATGTGGCAAACTGTCAACACCCACTCACTCACACTTTTGGTGCTTTGATTTATTTAATTTAACCTAAAACATTACAATTAACAAGGCTACCTAGCTAGTAATTATCTCATTCCCTGTTGTTTGACACTAACATTAGTGCATAACACACAGTTTACACACACATAGAGTCAAATCAATTACAGAAAATTTGAGAGAGTTTGAATAGGCCAATGATATGTGACTTTTTTTTTCTTTTTTCTTTTTTTCTCTTACACAACCTTTCTACGTGTGATGCGAGGCAATGGTATAGGTCACCAATGACGTTTTGACACATTGCCAAAGTCGAGGACTTATAGAAATTAGAACTGTTTAGGGATATTAAGTGGCGTGATTGATGCTTACAGATTATATATATATATATATATATATATATATATATATAAAAGTGACATTATTCTATATAGCAAATTCTATAATCTTGGGCAGAGAGCGTTCCAATGACCTTGGACTTCACGTTTTCAACACTATAGTTTTTAACTGATTATTTAATTTTTTAATTTTTGACATCCAAATAATGGTGCATGAACCAGGATGTATTATTACAATTACGTACATTATTAATATTTCTTTATTATTATTTTTAATCCTCTCCTTTCTTGTGGCCAAGATTTATTTTCTGACCAAGATATCTCATCTTATTCATCTTTGTCAACTTTCTAATGGTTCGGCTAATATTGCACGGCTGCAAATCCATTTATGAATAGGTTGTGCCAAAGTTTCAGATTTGTGGGCCTTGTATTGGGCTCACAATTCTCCACATGTGGGCCAAATCCATCTATGATAAATGTTGCTAGCTAGTTCTAACTTGTTATCATTTTTTTTTTTGAAATTTTAACTTAACAATACACCATCTACACATTAAGTTTGTGATAAATAAATCTTAATTTTTGTTAAATCTAACAAATTTAATCATTTAATTACACATTCATAAATCATAATAACATTTCAAAATTATTGATAATGTGGCTGAAATCATGTGTATATCATTTGATTGAATCAATTAGTATTAAATGTAAAATAATAACAGAAGTTTTGAATTTGTGATAGACCTTTTGTGTAAGATGTTAATTTAATTGTTCAAATTAAAAATTTAAGGATCAAATTCACCCTCACGATAAAGTCTAAAAAATAGTGGGTTCCGATTACCTTAACTAGTAAAGTATTCTGTCGTCGAATAAAAGATTTGAGATTCGATCCTTACCTATATCAAAAAATCATTTGGCGACTTGGTTTGATGATAAAAAGTATCATTAAGAGCAGACGGCATAAGTTGAAACTATTTCTAAAAAAAAAAAAAGAAAAAAAAAAAAGAAGCCTGAAAATGATATTTTAAAAGTTCTAATTTTTATATGTAGATAGATGGAAGGATATTTTGACTCTTACAACTGGTGAAGCTACTGGGCCATAATGGCCCAACTCAAACTGGAGGGATCTTTTGACTCAGAAACATTAATAATGTGAACATTGGGTCCTTGGCTACTGTTTAGGCTAAAATTATAATGAACCAGCCTGACACGTTAAATGATAGTAATGTCTGGCATTGGTGGGTTAGTACTTTTTAGTAGCCAGTCTGGTGTTTTCTAAATTCCAACTTGCGGGGCTCTAATTTGTGGTGACACCCATCAGGCTATCACAGTGACTTTTATTATTATTTTTTATTATAATTATTTTTATTTATAATATCACAGTGTCTTTAAATTATACCATTTGCTTGTTTTGGGTTTTTTGATTGGCCAATTCTGATATTCTTTCATTTTTGTTATGTGGAGTGGCTCATATCTGTCAAAGGACTCCTAATAAATAATGATGGCTATAATTAGCTGTAATCAAAGTAGCATTCATTATTTATTTATTATGAAAAAAGATACATTAAAGAAAAACTGGGCGCTAAACAATCTCTAACTTTTGGATCTAGCAACCAAGAAAGAAGAAAGGAGATTATATGGGCCCAACCCAATTACAAAGGGCAGCTCATTGAACCACATTAATTGTATGACAAAAAATTTACATTTTGATGAACAAAAATGAAACCCAATAAGAGAGGGAGGACAAAGCATCTTTTAATTCGGTGAAAAAGAAAGATAGAAACCAAGGCGGGTAGAGTCTAGATTCAACAATGTTTCAATGACACCTTTGGAATCCCCTTCAAAAATAACATATTAATTGGAGCTTGTAGAACATTGCCAGTTTGATGGCTAGGAATGCAGGTTGGGTTTCTCCTAGTGTCGGATTAGGAGAAGTGGTTAGAGTGGGCAAAGACCAATCAAAGTAGCATTCATATAATATGCATATTGGAAATAGAACAAAGTTTAACTACAAAATTGATTGTAAACCAATAAAATAAACATTACTACATATTTTGAAAATCTAACCGTTGAATTGAATATTCTTTACGCTTTTAATACACATATCAACTTTTGTGTCAATCAGATATTATTTACTATATGATTTATATGTTTATATTTTATGCATAATTTTAAACTATAAAAACTTGCAATTTAATTTTCTAAAATTTTTGCAAGCATGATGGATATAAGAAGATGTAATCCAATAGTAGATTTGTTAAAATTCACCTCCAATAAAAAGATATTGAATAAGGTTGTAGTCTAAAACTATAACAAATTTTATAACTAAATTTTGTCATTGGAAATAAAACAAAATAAAAATCTCAAAAAGCTAAATCTCAAAAAGCTAAGAAATCAATTTTCTAAAAAGTTGGTATGGGAGTTGTCTTTTCGATTACTACATCTTGGATCATTTAAACAACGACCGTCAAGTATTGTTACCATCGTTAAGGTGAGCATCACAACCAACACAAGATTTATGAGATTTTGAGTTTAGCATGTTAAAGTCACTTTTAAAGGATATATCCTACTTAATTATGAATAATTTTTAGGTACTTCTGGAATATGGAGAATGATGCTCCCTCTTTTCATTAATAATTATGAATAATTTTTAGATACTTCTGGAATATGGAGAATGACAGTGTCTAATGCTCCCTCTTCTCACATTCATGATAGGGTCCACTCATTAAATTCATGGTGGCGTCTACCATAAATGTGAGACGAGGAAACATCATTTCTCCTTACTCTAGGAGTACCTAAGAATTTTCCCTTAATTAGACGGTGTGCATAATGCAAGAGAATTACACACATCCAAGGAATAATTAAGCTCAAATAGCATTAGACACTGTCATTGACAAAAAAAATAAAATAAAATAAAGGCGTCACAAAAATGATGATAACAATGCATCTAAAAGTAATTATATGCATTATAAATTTAAAATACTATAACTTTGCCATAAGATATTTATTTATTTATGGATTAATTACAGATATCACTCCTGCGATATACTCATATACCTTTAAAAATTTATTTCATATGGTATATTTTATGACACTTACTTTTCATGTGGTTTATTTTCTAAAGTATTTTTCATTAGTTGTAAGGAAATTTGATAATTTGATAAGTGCCCATGTCTAATAGAATGAATAAAAGAAAATAATTGGTCTATCATTACATCTCTATTTTTGTTTTTCAACGTTTTCCTTCAATATTCATTTAGTGTAGTTGTTTCTATTCACAAGTTGAACACGGGTATAAAGCAAAACAATCTTTTCTCTTTTTTCTTTAGGTGACGTATATATCCACCCTACACAGGAAAAGTTAAACATGGAATACTGATTGGACAGTAATAAATAGTAGTAGAATATAACTTTGAGTTGTACAAGAAACATCAAACATGCAACAACTTTGGTAATGAGACTTGTCGCTCGAAGATAGAATCAAAAGAGAGTAGGTGATCCAAATTATGTTGGATGATAACCAGTGTCGACATTTTTCAATAAAAGTCGTCGAATTTTGATGTACGAACACTGACCTTTAGCTGCATCCCCTAAAACATGAGCCCATCATGTCAACATTCTTATTTTTTGTACTCATACGTCTGACATACTCATACATAGTTACGATATTATCCCTGATAGCTAGATGGATCCTCCAAGTACAACAAACCTCTTGCTTTTTAGAACTTGCTTTGTCAGTTCTCAAATTTCTTGATCTCTCTTCATCAGTCGTTGGTTGTCAGTTTTTCACTTTAAAATAACAAATACACAAAGTCTATAATGGCATGTTTCACTTTCATGTACACCTAGATGGTGAAATCTAAGACTTAGACAAAGATGGTTACAAAATTTTGTACAATTTTTTTGCTCATTTTTATTTTGATAAGTATTAGAAAAAGAAAGCGAGGGTCGAATTATAAACATGAAACTCAAAAAAGACAGTTTTTATCGTTGGAATGTCATTAAACGCTTATTTATCTGTTGTGAGAGAAATAACATATCACTAACATCAATTTAAGGGATTTATTTTTAAATCATGTAGTAAAATATCCATTTTTTCAAAGTATCTAACAAAATGCCTATGTTTTGGAATTAGATTTTAACAAAATCAAGTTCTATATAAAACTTGACAATCTTAAAATCGAATTCTATGTGTATTTTTAAGTGAAACTCGATATCTTTAAAGTATATATTCTAACTACATACTTTAAAAATAAAGAGTATTTATCATTTTTGCCCATTGTTACAACTTTTACTAATACAAATCATTCTCAAATCTCAACCCTAATGAAAAAAATAATGAGAAACGGGTCAACAAAGGTTAAAACGAATTGGGCTAGTCGGTGGAACAAAAGGGTGTTTTAGTAGTTTCGCATTTTTGGCATATATTTTTTTGCAAGTGCTTGCTCTAAATAAAATTATATCTAAGCTACGATTGAATCCAACCTTTCATTGCTTTTTCAATGCCAAGAACGTGAAAGAAAAGTTAAGAATAATGGCTAGTTCTTCCATGGATGCAATCTCGGTATTGGTAAATGTAATTCTAAGAAAGAGCATATATGTATATAAGGAATTTGCGGTATTGATGGTGGACTTCCTTTCAGTTATGGTGTCAACAATCCGATTTTCCCGTTTCTTTTTCAGGCCAACTACGGTGGTTTCAGCCAGGTACTCTCCCATGTCATCCATGGTGGCTCGACATGATCGGTAGTGCTATACACAAAAAAAAAAAAAAAAAACACCATTGTGGTTTATCACTTATCAGTATAGTTATATCCTGTAAGTGTTGGCTTTCTAGCTCTCTTTTTCTATTTTCTGTGCTAGTTAGCTAGTTTGTGAGTTTATTTGATGAATGCTTTATATGATTGGTGTAATAATCTCGGAAAAATGATAATTCATTTGGGATGATGAATCTGTGTGTGTAATATTAATAGTAAGAATGATGTTTCTTGTTCTCTTTTGAGTTCATTCACTTGGAGTAAATTTTTTTTTTTTGAGGGTTTGATGATTATTACTCGTTTGCTTTTGCACTACATGCATGATATAGAACATGAAGGGTGAGATAACTAGTTTCCCAACAAAACATGATACGTGTTCCTCATCAAATTATACCAGTGAAATGTATTTGTTTGGATTAATTTTTTGTTCAATTTTTTTTACTTATTCATTGAAAAATGGGCAAAAGATATTAGTTATACCAAACAAAAATGAAAATTTAGAAAGTTATAGATATACGAATAAACTTACCAGTCAACGAAAAGAAAGCTAATTCAAATAAAGTAAAATACTGTTTTCAGGATAAAATTTTGTGTTTGATTTTTGTCTTCCAAGAAAATCTATATGGGGTTAGTTGATCTATTTAACAGACGACCATGGGCATTTGTTTAATCATTAACACTTTTTTTGTTAGAATCTTAGTAAAGAATTGCTAGCACCTAAAACATTTTGATTCTTCAAGAGTAGTGCAATACATGGGATTTCATCTCCAACCATGGGCAAAAGATATAGTTAAACAAAACAAAAATGAAAATTTAAAAAGTTGTACATATACAAATAAACTTATTAGTCAACGGAAAGAAAGCTAATCTAGACAGAGTAAAATACTTTTTTTCAAGCTACAATTTTGTGTTTGATTTTTATCTTCCAAGAAAATCAATATGGGGTTGGTTGATCTTCTTATCAAATGACTATGGGCATCTGTTTAATCAGTAACACTTTTTTTTTTTTTTTTTTTGTGTGAGAATCAGTAACAACTAGTAAAGAATTGCTAGCACATAAAATATTTTGATTCTTCAAGGGCAATGCAACTAAATGGGATTTCATCTCCAACCATGGGCAAAAGATATAGTTATACCAAATAAAAATGAAAATTTAAAAAGTTGTACATATACAAATAAACTTATATGTCAATGGAAAGAAAGCTAATCCAGACAGAGTAAAATACTGTTTTCAAGCTACAATTTTGTATTTGATTTTTATCTTCCAAGAAAATCTGTATAGGGTTGGTTGATCTACTTATCAAATGACTATGGGCATCTGTTTAATCAGTAACACCTTTTTTTTTTTTTTAAGAATGTAATCAGTAACAACTAGTAAAGAATTCTAGCACCTAAAATATTTTGATTCTTCAAGGGCAATGCAACTACATGGGATTTCATCTCCAACCATGGCTCGCCAGTCCACTTGTGTTATTAGGTAGTTGTGAAATTTCATTCAAAAACTACTTCTATTACTATATATCTTGCCAAAATCATGCTTTTACTCAAGTCACATTATCCTAGCATACATGTTGTAAACATCAAAGTATAGATGAATAACAAGCATTTTCAGTTGGAAATTATTCACATATCAATTATTATAAAGCTAAAATGAATCTATGCTAATTAAGTTGGGGAGAAGCAAAATGCTTAAAGCATAGTTACATAGTGATTGGATTTTGAAATATTTTTTAGTAAAATAAGCACATAAATAGGGGGGAGGGGTTGGAAATGTACTTTTTTTTGGTTGACACATTTTGCGTGATTTTGGGTTCGCATGTTTTTGCAATTGATGAGAGAGAGAGAGAGAGAGAGAGAGAGAGAGAGAGAGAGAGAGAGAGAGAGAGAGAGAGGACTATCATTTTGTGGGTTTATTATTGCCAGTTTGCCACTAGTGATAGAAGTACCAAGGCATTTCATCCTCAATAAACAAAAAGTTTTATGGTTGATTGATATTGCTCATCATCATTTAGTTGTTATTAAATATATATATATATATATATATAATATTTTTTTCATTGTTGTTCATATGTATAGGATCGATATCAATATCAAGCTTATAGGTTGTTTGTGATATATTTATTAAGATCTTTTCCATTTAGAATAATCTTTGTTTGGCATTTTCTTTATTTATCTATTGGGATAACCCATATTATAACATTGAAATGATTTGAAACATGTCATTTCAAGCAAATTATCTATGGATTAATTGGCAAATAAATGTGAGCAAGAGAAGTATAGTTCTTCTTTCCAATTATGTATCATACATCTATACTTCTAAGCTCTAGTCATCTCACATGTTATCTACGTTTAGATATATTTTTGGGTAAATTCAAGATATAGAGTACTGTTCAGGCAAGCAAAATCTTCTTTATCAATTGTTGCAACTTGCATCCTTTAATTTTAATTGTTTGTTTCAAGTTTTTGTTACACTGGTTTGGTTCTCTTTTGCCGCTTTGCAGTGCGTGATGATTTGCCATCCAGTAATTGAATTTCAAATTCCATCTATTTGAATGTTCTGCTTACATCATAGTCTTACACCATGCCTACTTTGTGATGATGATATATGGGAGTCACAATATTGTCTGGCATTACTGCTCATCAACTTCGATGTTGCTTGCAGGCTAGCAATACCTAAGACTGAGAGGTTACTAATTTGGAGGAACTTATATATGCATGGCGGGACTTGTTAACTCTTTTATTTCTCAAACATGGATTTTGAATCTGAAATATGTCTACCATCAATATGTGTAGTTTCCATGTTAGTTCTTGGCCAAGTTTTTTGCTTCCAGTATAGCTGCATGCATTAACAAAGAAGGTGGACATGAAAAATTTTTGTTTGGAAAGTTAGGACCACATTTTACTCTAAAAAGCTTATAGGAATGTGATTAGTGTTACATCAACAATATAGTAAATGAACTTTAATTGATTTCTTGTTTTGTGTGAAGTGTAACATTTATTGTAAGTTTGTTACGAACGCTGTTGTTGTAGTTGAACTACATTAACGTAGCATTTTGATCTACTTTGGTCCATCGTGGTCTACTTCTGTCTATTTTGGTCTACTTTGGTTCATTTTGGTCCACTCCGATTAACTTTGGTCTATTCAGTACACTTCAGTCCATTTTAAAAGGGTCAGACTTAGGTCCAGTGTCCAGTAATACTGGACCCGTTGAGATGACATGTGTCCACTTTTAGACACATGTCATCATCTGATCGGGTCCAGTGCACTAGATGCACTAGACTTAAACCAAGTCTATTTTAAAAAGGGTTTGGAATTAACACTTATGAGTCTTCTAATTAATATTTTCATTTTTTAGTTAACCAAAAAACAAATAACTGGTTAGTAATTTCATTTCAGCCCATATAACTAGCGATAGTATGTGCAAGGTGTCATAATAGTAATGTATGTAATTGACTTACTGGCTCCTGCAGTTTATGTCTCCTCACCTTTCCCTTGCCATTTAACTGGCGTCATTGCTAAGTCAGTTCTTGAATTAGGTTACAAGCTTATTTTGTATCTTTTGTGTGCTTTAAATTTTAGAGTGAATAAGTTAGTCCTAGGTGGGTTTGAGCCAAATTATTATCTCCCATAACTAACCAACCTTCCTTTTGTGATGCCCGTTTGTTGATTCCTAAACTGGGCGTCATTGTACCACAAGTTTGCAAAGTCAAATTTGTGTTTCTGAGTAAAGCATAATATCAACCATTTTTAGTTCAATAGGACGCTATATTTGAATGGAGGGAGATCATTTCCTTTTTCTCTTCCTCCATTTCTTCGCCTCCAACTCTCCAACCATACTGTTAGTGTCCATTTAATTGGGTGAAGAAGAAGAAGAGAGGATGGGGGCAATGGGCTCCTCTTTTGATGGGCCTATTTCGTCTCTGGTCTTTTATGTCTCACGTTCGACTTGCTTCTCCCCTCTCTAGTCTCTTCTATTTTCCAGAAAAAAAAGAAAAAAAAGAAAAAACCCAAATAATAAAAAGAAAAAGAAAAAAGAGAGGATAGAAAATATTAGAGAGAAAATGGAAGATGGATTAATTTTATTTGTCTGACAGAGAAGAAAAGTGAAATGAGAGGAAAAAAAAGAAAAGAAAGAATGACAATTATTTTCTATTCGGGTCTACCATTTTTAATTTTCTCAAAAAATACCTTAGTGATTTGATAATTGTATCTCTTCCCCCCCCCCCCCCCCCCCCAATTTTGTGAATTCCCTTTACCAAATTCAAATGAAAAATATCACTTTTTTTCCTCTTCTTCCTTACATTTTCTTTTGTATCATTTCTATAAAATAGAAATTATTCAATATTCTAGGACCACGATAAGTAATTATTCTTTATCTAATAAAATCTTAATACTTACATAATTTCTTAGTTCAAGTGGTACCTCCCCAAGCACAAAGTGTCTTGGGGGTTCACAATAGGGTAGGGGTCTGAGTGGTAGCATTTCTTAGATATTCTAATTATTCTCACAAAAAAAAGTAAAATTTTAAAAAGTTGTGCATATTAAGCTGAAAATAATCTCTCTCAAACAAGCTGTGTTACCCACAAGAATCAAGAACCCTAACTCATCTGTCTAGAAGTCCTATTTCCACCTAGCACTATATATATATATATATATATATATATATATATATATATAGAATAGGCTCCTAACATGTTCAAACAAGACATTATATAATTGGGACTCTTAAGTTTGGCTCAACTAATTCAATTAATTTTTTTAGAAAAACTAATTCATTTAATAAGGAAACTGAAATAGGGTTTTTCATTTGTACACATCTATGCAATTTCAATAGTAGTATTTGGCTGTCATAGTGTTTAGACTTCAGAGGAAGAGTGCATCATAATGCCACATTTTCAGCAAGAATGCTATAATGCCAAACAAATATCCAGATCAAATTCACAGAGAGAGAGAGAGAGAGAGAGAGAGAGAGAGAGAGAGAAAGAGAGAGAGAGAGTACCACAATGAACACAAATAGATTAACCAAGAGACAACGAGTTGTTGTCTCATCGTTTTTAAAGACTCTAGCAACTTATTCAAGCTGAAATCTTGTATAGATATAATATTGAAGTTTTTCACTAGCATTAGACTTTGACATGTTACACCACTAGTTAGTACAAATTGTGAACGAGCAGACAGAGACATTTATGTCCACATTGAACTTGAGGGCTTCACATCTTAGAAACTGAGTAATCCATGGCATCTACAAGGAAATCTGCAACCAAAAGATTACATATTTAGTGAAAGGGCCACTGGCAATGAAAAAAAGAAAGACCATTAAAAGAATTCGGTATGACATGACAGACATGTCATTGCTTTGCCATGGCTGTCAACATGTTAATGGAGTGAGTAAGGTAAACTACAAATTTAACTACAAAAACTTTACAAATTGTTGTCACCAATCGCAAAAAAAGTAATTCAAAGTTTGTAAGCCTATTGTAGTAAAATTGGTAGTAGTTTTAGCATTTTCCATTGAAGGACTGAAGGCTCACCTGCATCTTCCTTGTTGAAGCAGAGGGGAGGTGTGATTCTAAATACATTTGAATAGATTCCGCCTCTCCCTATCAATACTCCCAATTCTATAATGGCAAAAGAGTTCAATTAGTATCTAGAAGTGAGACTAAGCCTAGAGAATAGCTGATGAGAGAAATGCAGACCTTTCATCTGGTCCAATACATGCGCAGTTTCAGCCTTTGCAGGAGTTTTCTGCTGGCGATCAGTGACAAGTTCAACTCCTAGCATGAATCCTCTTCCCCTAACGTCCCCGATAACTGCAGAATATCAATAAAGTAAAAAAAAATTCTGATTAACTATATACTCATACAAAAGTTTAAATGCCTAAATACAAAAGATGAATGAAGAATGTTTACTTTCATATTTGTTCTTTAGTGCAGTTAGTCTGTCTTTCAAGTATGACCCCACAACATGTGCATTCTCCTGAAGGTTTTCTTTTTCAATCACCCTCAAAACTGCAAGTCCTGCGGCAGTGCATACTGGATTCCCACCAAAGGTGTTGAAGTAATTGCGGCGAGTCAGGACCTTTGCAATCTCAGGTGTGGTTACCACTGCCCCAAGGGGAATTCCATTTCCAATGCCCTGCAGATACCAGTGAAGAAAATCAGTCAAGGTAAGCCAGCCAAATTCTAATAAAATGGTCCACCAGTTTGATGAAGCAATGGTAATTTGAATTGAAGTGAATGGATGATTTGTAAAATCTTCATTTTGTGCTTTTAGTATGTTAGTTTGTGAAAATTATATGTTAGCAGTTGAGCCAATACAGTTGTACAAATAATAAGTAAAAAAATTGATTAATGCAAGTTATGAATGCAATACTAGCAAACTGCTTAGAAAGACAAGTCAATAATAGTATGCCATGTGAAAAATAATGAGCTTCTGCACCAGATCAAAGGTATCAAACCCCAAAAAGTTTTCAAAGATGATATAAACACCTATAATGTTATCGTGCCAGAGAGCAATTCTAGGGACACAACTTTTTTGCAACTTACTGAGGAAAGAAAGAAAAGAAAAGAAGTGAAAATAAACCTTTGCCATTGTCACAATGTCGGGCGTGACCCCTTGAGCCTCAAACGACCAAAAGTGGCTCCCAGTGCGAGCGAAACCAGCCTGAACCTCATCAGCAATACAAAGGCCTCCTGCTTTCTTTATACTGCTATAAACAGGAGGCAAGTAACCAGAGGCCAATTCTACAATCCCCCCCACTCCCTGTCATACATAAAAAGGATGTTAAGAGGATTATGAATAATGTCAATATGGGAGGAACTGCACAATTGGAGGTAGATAATGTACCTGAATTGTTTCAGATACAAAAGCAGCAACATTGCCAGAAGTTCCATATTCAATGAGATCTTGGACATCTTTGGCATACTTTTCTCCATCTGAACCAAAAACACCTCTGTACGGGTCTGGATTCAAGGCATGATGGGTTCCAGACTGGTGGCCATAGCCATAAGAAGAAGAATGGTAGCAACATATTTCTTATTAGTACATCAAATTTAGATTACGTGGCTCCATAGACAAAAGAAATAAAAGGGAGATCCATGGAATGCCATCATTTAAGGATGGAAAAACTTCAAACTATTTTAAGAGCATCATTTATCATTTATTAGTGTTCAATGTTCCTGATTTGTAACAAGCAATACCAGAAAGCAGAAAGTTCTAAATTTTAATATATTAATGAAAGGAAATTACAGAAGGACAATCTGCTTTACAATTTAACATTAAGGGGGGTGGCAGATTGTCAAGACAGAAACAAAAGGAAACATTAGAATCTAAAGCTAACTAAACTAAACTAACATTAAAACCTCAATAAAATAAACTAAAACATTAGAAATTTTACTTGCTCATGTGTATGAATAGATTGATAACAAAGTTAATGGCCTACTCAACCAAAAAAAAATTCAAGAAAACAGAAAAGTTACGATTTGCCACAAGCCAAATTCAAGAAAGCAGAAAGTCCATGATTTTTAAAGTTATGGCCTACTTAAAAAAAGATTTTAAAAGCATCTTTAATCAATTATTGAGGTTCTATCTTCTATGCTCCTGATTTGCGACAAGCTAAATCAGACAACAGAAAGTTCTAATTTTACTTGCTTATGTGTATGAATAGATTGATATCAGACTATTTTTCTGGTAAGGTAGCTCTCTCTATTTGGTGGGACAAACTCAGACAAATGAGTATAAAATTAAATCACATGGCATTTACTCATTGAGTTGATAACCGTGGATTGATTTTCTATTACTTGTTACAAGATATTATTTCTGCTATTGTCTCTAACTCTAAAGAAATGATTGTCACATTTCCCTTCCCAACAGAAACAAAAAATTTTGATGTAGACATAGCAAGCTAGCATTGGCTTAACATCTTTATCATTTGGTGCCAAAGCTCGTTTTCATATTAGTATAATGATCATAGTGGCAATTTCACCATCCACTATAATGCTTGATTGTGAAGCGGGGAAAAAACAAAAAAATAGTAGTGAATGTCCAATTGGACTGAGTTTTGGTAGTGTTGGTAACATCAAGATGGGATTACAGTATGCCTCAACAGCTACGATGTGACTTCTTCACAAGTCACCTAACAAGTGAACTATGAGCTAATTAAAGATCTTCTATCTTACAAAATCTCTTTGGTCCCTTTTGGCTAATTCATAGATGAGCCCCAAAGTGCACAATGAGTCATGAAAACGAAATGTGATTGACATTTGTGGACAGCCCTAAAAAAGAATTTAACTTTTTCTCTATTTTTGCTATAAAATAAGATAATCAAACTAATAAGTTTACATGAAATTTTAAAGATATTAACGATGTCATAAGAACACTCATCATAAGCTATTATGAACCACATGTTTTTTAATGGCATTTTCAGTAGTCCTCCTCACTCCTCACATACATCAAAAGCCATAAGTACAAAACTACTAAGACAGCGACCAAATTTAGTATTAGTATGTACTATGTACTCCTTTTTGTTTAATTTATACATTGATGCTACTCTTTTAACCTATTCTTGAAAAGCTAATAGTTTAAATTATTTTTTTAGCAATTATAAAAAATTTAAACAGGGCTTAAAAAAGCTAATTTGCTAGTGCTCCATTTAAAGTGTGATATGCAGTGATAGTGAGACGCAAAAGCATTTTACATCTAAGTAAGCAAACTATCTGGCAATGATGTGACACTAATTTGAAACTATTTGTATTCAATAAGGTTAAGGTCAACTTCATAAAAAGAAAAAAAAAAGTTTAAAGTCAAGTTATGATTCAATTCACTCGAAAAAAATATTCCTAACCCCTGACTATTTAGAATTCTTAAATATAGGTTTTGTAATGAGTAAAAAATTATTATAGTCGTATTTCAGATAAAATACCATCACCCAACTTAGACCATCTAAAATTATGTACTTTGTTACATATTATTTGTGTGTCACACACTTTTTTGGGGTTTGAGAAAATATGGAAGAAGAAAGAGATAATTGTAGAAGAATTTCATTGAAATGAAAGGAGAATTTTATTATTTACCTGAACAACATTGTATTTCCAAACGCTCTGTCCTGTGGCCCCCATAGTTCCAGCTGCGTTTCCATGGTACCCGTTTCTAAGTGATATTATGTCATGGGACCCTGTATACAACTTCGCCATCATTAAAGCCAACTCATTCGCTTCCGTCCCAGAATTCGTAAACAACACCACCTACAAATAATAAAACATAGTCACAAAGTTACACAATTCTTTAAAAAAAAAAAAAAAAAAACACACTCCACGTATAAATTACTTCAACAATCATCTATATCATCAAGAAACATAAAATAAATTTGACGTGTATTTCTTGTTATACAACAACACTCTTGGGTTAGTTTATTTATTAAAAAATAAAATAGTTAAAAATACAATTCTATATATATATATAAAACCTTTAAAAAGTGCATCGAACTTATAAGTCAAATAATCTTTTAAAAAAAAATAAAAATTAACCAAACAACCATATAGCAGGCTTTGAACCCACAAATTTTATTAGTAATCATTTTTGGTAAAAGTATATAGGTAAACACTTATAATTTTTACGAAAACCAAATTATTTTTAACAAAAATTTTACCAACCAAAAAAAAAAATCATCCAAATTAACCTACTATCATAAAAAAATAAAGTTGCTACTAAAACTGAAAACTGAAAAATATTGTAGCAAAATAATTTTTAAATGTGTGAATAGTATCGTGGGACCCATTTTTAATGAAAAAGTTACTGAAAATTGAAATTTGTGGGTCCGTAAACAGTACACGATGTGCTGTGATTGGCTGAAACAAATTGGAAAAGTCAAAATTTGCGATTACTGTTCATTGAACAGTATATAAACAGTAACCGCAGCACTAAAAAAGCTAAAAACGCGTGAAAAAAAAAAAGAAGCTGAAAAACGCAAACGCGCTGGTTTTCAGCGCAATCCAAACGCTCTCTAAGTTTCCTCAGAAAGCGTTAACAATATTGGGAAATTATTCCATATTTAGTAGTAATATTTTATTTTCATGACAATCTGTATCATGCACGATAGAAAAGGATGTTACTCTTGGAATATTGAATTATTACTAATAACAAATAATATATAATTATTATATGTACGTTAAGATCGCCGGGCAACTTGGAAGCAAGGGCCTCGGCAAAGTCAGCGATGGCGGAGTTGAGGTAGAGGACAGTGGAGTGTTGCAAGCGCTTGGTTTGATTGACAATAGCCTCCACCACGTCCGGGTGGCAGTGGCCACAACCCACAGTAGCTATCCCTCCAAAACCGTCCAGGTATCGCCGGCCTTCATCGTCGAACAAGTACTGCCTCTTCCCATCTACCACGTTCAGCTGCCCAATCATACATGAATTAAATTAGTATTCACAATGATAGAACAAAATAATGGTAGTAACTAAGAACAAAAAACGAATTTAAGGTATGATCTTTGATCATCTAGATATCATGAGATCTTAATTTTGTTGGATGATAGGAGATTTTATCGAGATAACTCGAGCACATAAGAAAACATATTGATAAGAGAATTTATCGGTTGAGATAACTGGAACCTACGTTATCATGAAACGGTATTGAGCCGAGTTCTTATTTGACTATAAGATTTTTTATCAGTGAGATAATTGAAACCGGCGTCTTCTAAAAGTGAAACAGTGAAATGTATGATTTTTCAGAAACAAGAGATAGAGAGGAGGAGGAGGAGAAATGATCAGGTGTGGGTGAGTGACTTACAGGTTTCTTGTATAAATGATACAATGAAGGGCTGAGATAAGCTTTTCGCTTGGCCATGATCTCATCGACGGTGGGACCATTATAAGGCGGAGGAGAGTAATCAAAGGGGGGCATTTTCGGAACAGTGACATCATTTTCTTGAAGAGAGGCGGTCTTCTGGGCTAGTTGAGAGAAGCAGCGTTGTGAGCACAGGGAAATTCTTCCCGAAAATACCCTTCTCGTTAGAATTCCCTGCATTTTAATTTCCTCGCTGCCTCTCTATCTTTCTGATTCCTCGGATTTGGTTTTTTCAATTTGTGAGGGAATTAAGATTCCGAGAATTTAGGACTATGTTTCGGGTGTTTGTGTTTGGTGGTGGTAGAGCTCTAAAACTAAGCTAAGCCGAGAAAGAATTTATATAGAGGATTACAGAGAGCAAGGTAACGCCGACGTGTCCTATTATGATTGGTTATGGATGATTTTACCTAGTTACCCTTTGGTATATTAGGCAATTACTACGATAACGAGCGATACTAAACAACTTTCCAAATTGAGTAACGCTCCATACACCAAAAAAAAAATTTGAATAACATTTTTTACACCATTTAATATGACATGTTTGTACAGTGGCTGGTTCTCACCTGAGTTAACCGCTGACTCTACTGTTTTACTTACTATTAACAGCATTATTATTGATAGTGCTAAAAAGTTATATTGCTATTTTTAGCATTACCAATTCTAGAAAGTAAGCTACAATAGTGGAGCTAAACTTAAAAATATTAGCTCCTTATCTACAATGCACAACTATCTATAGTTGCTAAAATAGAAAAATAGTATTTTATTAAACCTCTCATTAAAATAATGTTTCTTTCCTTTTCCTTTTTTTTTTTTTTTTGGGTTACACACTCTCTTTTAACCAAGTATCAGGCATGTGTGATACTCCCTTTGCATGTGCTTGGCTTTTACCTTTAGCTCTGCCCGTTCTTTTTTTTTTTTTTTTTTTGGGTTTTTTTGCTATCTTTTTTTTGTTCTTCTTCACTGGTTTTTGATGGGTATTAGTTACAGTGGTGGGGTTGTGGCTGCACTGGTGGTTTCCATGGCTTTGATGGTGGTTGTGGTTAGGGATGGCCATACCCATTGGGTAATGGATATCCAACCCTACCCGATCCAATTATTCTGGGTAATACCTAGTTCTTAATGGGTAGAAGGTAATTGGGTAGGGTTTGGATATTATCCAAATATTTTGGGTAGGGTTTGGATATTACCCATTTACCCATTATTATCCATTTAACTAATTAGATCTAACTCAAACCCAACTCAATCAAATTATTATGGGTAAACCTCAACCCACCCAATTACCCAATAATCAAAATTACCAAATTACCCCTAAAACTTGAAAATGACCAAATTATTCCTAAAATCCTCTAAAATTGCTGAAATGCACTCTAAACCTAAAAAATGACCAAAATACCCCTGAAATCTAAAAATTTCCAAAATATCCCAAAAACATAAAAAAATGACCAAAACACCTCCGAAACCTAAAAAATGACCAAAATACCCCCGAAAACTAAAAATTACCAAAATACCCTCTAAACCTAAAAAATGACCGAAAAACCACCAAAACCTAAAAATTACCAAAATACCCTTTAAACCTAAAAAATGACCAAAATACCCCTGAAACATAAAAAATTACCGAAATACCCCCCATAAACTTAAAATTACCGAAATACCCTCTAAACCTAAAAAATGACCAAAATACCCTTGAAACTTAAAAATTACCAAAAAACCCCGAAACATTCAAAAAAATTATTAAAACACCCACGAAGACTAAAAAGTGACCGAAATATCCCTGAAACATAAAAAATTACCAAAATACTCCCCATAAACTTAAAATTACCGAAATACCCTGTAAACCTAATAAATGACCGAAATACCCCTGAAACTTAAAAATTACCAAAAAACCCCCGAAACATTAAAATAAATTATTGAAACACCCACGAAGCCTAAAAAATTACCAAAATACCCCCTGAAACCTAAAAATTTCCAAAATAACCCGTAAACCTAAAAAATGACCGAAAGACCACTGAAACCTAAAAAATGACCAAAAAACCCTCGAAACCTAAAAATTACCAAAATACCATCAAAACCTAAAAAATGACCGAAATACCCCCGAAACATAAAAAATTACCAAAATACCCTCTAAACCTAAAAAATGACTGAAATACCCCCGAAACCTTAAAATTACCAAAATACCCTAAACATATAAAATGACAAGAATACCCCCCGAAACCTATAAAATAACCGAAATATCCCCGTAAATCTAAAAAATGACCAAAATACTCTTGAAACCTGTAAAATTACCAAAATACCCCGAAACCTATAAAATGACAAAAAAGCCCCTAAAACCTATAAGATGATAAAAATACACCCAACCCTAAAAAATGACTAAAATAACCTTGAAAACTAAAAAATGACCAAAAGATCCCAAAACCTAAAAAATGACCGAAATACCCCCAAAGCTTAAAAAATAACCAAAATACCTTCAAAACCTAAAAAATGACCAAAATACCCCTGATACATAAAAAATTACCCTTGAAACCTTGAAATTACCAAAATACCTCCGAAACCTATATAGTTACCAAAATACCCTGAAACCTATAAAATGACAAAATGCCCCTAAAACCTATAAGATGATAAAAATACACCCAACCCTATAAAATGACTAAAATAACCTCAAAACGTAAAAAATGACCAAAAGATCCCAAAACCTAAAAAATTACCGAAATACTCCCAAAACTTAAAAAATAACCAAAATGCCGCCAAAACCTAAAAAATGACCAAAATACCCCTGAAACATAGAAAATTACCTTGAAACCTTGAAATTACCAAAATAGCCCCAAAATATAAAAATTTCCAAAATACCCCTAATACCTAAAAATTGACAAAAATGCCTCTGTAATCTAAAAAATGACTGAAATACTCTTAGAATCTAAAAAATGACCACAATAACCCCAAAACCTAAAAAATTACCAAAATTCCCTCAAAACCTACAAAATGACTAAAATATTCTTAGAACCTTTAATCTTGACAAAAATACCCTCTAAACATCCAAAATACCCCAAACCTCTATTTTGGTAATTTAAGAGGTTACAAATGTATTTTGGTCATCTTACAGGTTTAGGGATATTTTAGTCACTTTGAAGGTTTCAAGGATGTTTTAGTCATTTTAGATATTTTCTGGGGGTATTTGGTTGTTTTAGAGGTTTAGGGCTATTTTGGTTGATTTATAGGTTTCGAGCTATTTTTGGTAATTTTAGAGGTTTCAGGGTATTTTTGGTCATTTTAGAGGTTTGGGGTTATTTTTGGTCATTTTAGAGGTTTTGGGCGTATTTGGTCATTTCACAGGTTTATGGCGTATTTTGGTCATTTTATAGGTTTGAGGGTATTTCAGACATTTTTTAGGTTTATGGTGTATTTTTACCATCATATAGGTTTTAGGGGCATTTTTGTCATTTTATAGATTTCGGGGGTATTTTGGTCATTTTATAGGTTTTGGGGGTATTTTGGTCATTTTTCAGGTTTATGGGGTATTTTGGTCAATTTTTAGGTTTTGGGGGTATTTTGGTAATTTTTAAGTTTTAGGAGTGTTTCAGTAAGTTTTTAGGTTTCGGGGATATTTCGGTTATTTTTTAGGTTTCGGGGATATTTCGGTCGTTTTTTAGGTTTCGGGGTTATTTCGGTCATTTTTTAAGTTTTAGGGGTATTATGGCAATTTTTAAGTTTCTGGGGTATTTCAGTCAGTTTTTAGGTTTTGGAGGTATTTTTATCATTTTTTAAGTTTAGGGGGTATTTTGGTAATTTTCTGTTTCGGAAGTATTTCAGTTAAATTTTAGGTTTCGGGGGTATTTTGGTCATTTTTTAGGTTTAGGGGGTATTTTGATAATTTTTGGGTTTTAGGGGTATTTTGTACATTTTCTAGGTTTTGTGGGTATTTAGTCATTTTTTAGGTTTCGGGGGTATTTTGGTCATTTTATAGGTTTAGGGGGTATTTAGGTAATTTAAAGTGGTTTTTGAGCATATTTGGTGATTTTGGGGGGTATTTTGGTCATTTTAAAGATTTCATGGGTATTTTGCTCATTTTAGAGATTTTGAGATATTTTCGTCATTTTAGTGATTTTTGAGCATAATTGGTGATTTTAGAGATATCAGGGGTATTTTGGCCATTTTAGAGGTTTCATGGGCATTTTGCCCATTTTAGATATTTTGAGGATATTTTGGTCTTTTTAGTGGTTTTTGAGCATATTTGGTGATTTTATAAAATTTGGGTTTGGGTAGGGTATGGATATCCATGGGTAAACAAACTGGGTAACAATTGGGTATGGATACTAATTGGGTAAGGTAATTGGGTATCCATGGATAAATTAATTGGGTTGGGTATGGGTATACCCTACCCATACCCTACCCATGGCCATCCCTAGTTGTGGTTGTGTTTTGGCTGTTGAATGAAATATTATTTTATTGTAGTATTTATATTATTTTATTGTGTTAAAAACTAAAATAAAACCGCCGATGTTAGATGTTTTGTAAAGTGAGAAGGTAAAATAGATAAAATAGCTTTTTATAGTGCCAAATAACTAAAAAAATAGCTCCATCATCAATGTGGATGCTCTAACAAGTTACCACATTAGGTGTCAAATTTGTTGCATTATATTAGACTTTCTCTTCCAAATTATGTTTGAACAATTGCCATATTTATAATCACTTTACAAAAATTGTGAATGTTTCCTTATTTTTCTATGTTTTGCTTTGCTTGAATGCTTTTGTCACAAATGGATCGGAAATTATAATGTTACTGTTTTCTGATAAATTTGTTTTGTCCGTTTATCTTTTTTAAACAGTCGGAATGAATATGATATGGACTTTAGAAAATGTCGTATTGATTTATAAAACATTGCATATTTCTCTTAATAATTAATTAATAATTTTGCGATGCAGTGACAATATATCCTTTAAATTTTAAAGTTAAAGAATATTCTTCCACGTAATATGCACTTGAGTTTAGTTTATGCCGATTGGATTTCAATTAAATTTAATAGAAAATAAAAAAAATAAAAAATTTCTGTCAGACACGACCTTTAAAATGTTGGACTTTTCTGTTAAATTTAACAGGAATCTTAGTGATATTGATTATGGGGTAAATTACTTATTAAAAATAATAAATAGGACATATTACTCAATTTTAAAGCTTATAAAAGACTTATAAAAAAAAAAAAAAAAGAAGCTTATAAAGGATATTGGACTAAGAGATTTCTTTTTTTTGAGGGAACAGTACTAAGAGATTTCAATAAAATTCAATAGAAAATTGAAAGAAAAAATTCTGTTAGACACCACCTTTAAAATGTTGGACTTTTCTGTTAAATTTAATGGGAATCTTAATGATATGGGGTAAATTGCTTATTAAGCATAACAAATAAGGCATTTTTGTCAATTTTAATTTTTAAGGCTTAGAAAGGATTTATTTTTTGGTAATGAACTTTGTAATTTGTAATACCTTTATAAGTAGATTCCTATAAGGTATGTGAAGTTGTAGCTAGAAGTCTAGATGAGATTTTGGAAGCATAATCAGTTTGGAGAATATTCCATCTGTTGTTGGACTGCAAAAGTTTCTTAAGATGCATGGAATGCAACGAGAACTATTCATAAGGGAAGAGCCTATATTCTCAAAAAAAAAAAAAAAAAAAAAAAAAAAAACCCTATGCCTATATTGCAGAAGGAACCATAATTCATGAAAATTTTAACATGCACCCGTAAAATTAAGAATTGCCCATTGGTACTTAATTGCTTCTATCATTTATAATTTATGTACGGCACCTAAGCGCCCAAAATCATATTGGGCCTTGGACCATGAATCAATGATATGGGCCAAGGATCTAATCTTCACATCGACGCTGGCCCGGGCCCAGACTTACGAACAACCACCAATGTGGACTGAGTATCGTCAGGACACTTGGAAAGCAGATCGCATTCCCGGTAACTATGCACATGCTCGGTCACTTTGACCGGACACATCACCATTTACGTGCCCGGCAGAACCATAAGAAGCTCCGTTGCCGAACACATTAACTGAAGTGGGAACCATTTCCAAGGTCACTCGTACCTACAAACCCACTTAAATCCATCGACATTGGACCCTTCTTTGCACTAAGGGAGAAGATTACGTGCCCGGCAGAACCATAAGAAGCTCCGCTGCCGAACACATTAACTGAAGTGGGAACCATTTCTAAGGTCACTCGTACCTACAAACCCACTTAAGTCCATCGACATTGGACCCTTCTTTGCACTAAGGGAGAAGATTACGTGCCTGGCAGAACCATAAGAAGCTCCGCTGCCGAACACATTAACTGAAGAGGGAACCATTTCCAAGGTCACTTGTACCTACAAACCCACTTAAGTCCATCGACATTGGACCCTTCTTTGCACTAAGGGAGAGGATAATGATGATGATCCCATTAACAAAGGCTATAAATAGGAGAAATGAATGGATGATAGGGGGATGCAATTCTGAGGGAAAGAAGAGAGAAAGAGAGAGGGGAGTTAACGTTGAGAAAAAAGGGAGAAACGAGTTTGCATTGGGTCTTTTCACTTAGGACAACCCAAGGTAGGATACTCAGACCCATCAAATAAATAGATTGTGAGCCCAAATAGTGGTTTGGCCCATCAAGCCCATCTTTGGAGCCTACAATTTATATAAAATTGAAGACATTTAATTTTTGATTGACTTCATAATATTTTACTATATAAATTTTTAAGACTTCATAATTTACACATCATTATTTTATTATATATTTTTTAATTGATTTAAAATTTTATTATATATTTAAATATTTCATTAAAATCTTACCAAATCATATTTCTTTATAGAATAAATAGTCATATATACAAACACAATCATAATAAATACAATACTTATTAATAATTATCAAAATTTCATTTATAGACAAAAATGAAAGAGAGAATAAAAGTCATATTTTTCCAAGTTTTTATTGCATGAGTTATCTATTAATAAATACAAGAATTATTAGTAATTATTAAATTAAATTTATCGTAATTATTAATAATTATCATAATTATTAATAATTATGATAATTATTAATAATTATGATAATTATTAAATTTCATTTATGAGTAATGCTATAGTTACAAACTATTTTACAACATTTTTACAAAATGTTGATGTGACCAACTTCTTATTGGTTTTCATCTAGACCCACCATTAATATCACTTTTTTATTTACTAATAATCATTCACCATATCAGCAGTTTGTAAAATATTTTGTAAAAAAGTTTGTATCTCTAGTATTACTCTTCATTTATAGACAAAAATGAAAGATTATTTTGTCAAGTTTTTATTGCATGGGTTATCTATTAAAAACAACAGTAATTATTAAATTTCAAATTTAGGTAAAAATACTATTAATAAATGTCCAATTTATCAAATTTCATTTTTAGACAAAAAAGTAAAAGAAAAAAAATTAATATTTTGTTAAAATTTCTCATGCATTGCATTGGTTAATGACTAATATATATATATATATATATATATATAAAAGAATAATTGAAGATGCTTAATTGTTGGTTGACCTCATAACATCTAGCCATACAACTTTTTGAAGTCTAAAAATTTTACATCTCACTTATTTAATATGCATTTTTAATTGATTTAAATTTTATTCTATACTTAAACTCTCCATTAAAATCTTAAATTATTATATTTTCTTTAAATGATAAGATATATACTTTCATATATAGACACACACAATACCAAGAGTATTGTAACTCAATTGGTTGTCACTTTTTAGTATTTTAAAAAACATTTGTTTTACTTTTATCAAATTAAGAAAAAATAAAAAACTAATGGTTAAAAAAAGAAAGAAAGAAAGAAGGATTGCATGTACAGTCAGCACTGTTTTTTTAGGTTATGTCGCCATAATAGGGATAACTTAAAATATTTGTTTTGGAAGGGCTCCTACGTTTGTATTATTATTATTATTTTCACATGAAAGAAGTGGAATTGTTTAAAGCAATTGGAGACTGTTAAAAGAAAAAAAAAAAAAAAAAAACCAGAAATCGAAAACTTTCTTTAAATCTGAGTACTATTTGACAATTTTGCTTCTTGTTGTTGTTAAACGAAGCATGTATTTAAAGGAAAGTAAACAAGGCTTGTCACCAAGGAGTATTATTAACTTTCGTGGGGGAAGGCAACTAATCCAAGGTACACGCATATATCATGCCTCACTATTTCTAGAAGCATTCCAAGATTCTTTCTTTAGAATTAATCAGATCCAAGTTTTCTTCTAAACTAGTAATTTAAATAAAGACTACCACACACTCTTGGTGTAATGGTTATTTCACAAGTATAAATGTTTGTAGAGTATGGGGGGTAAGGACCGGGGTTTCAGTCTCTAAGAGGAAACTTTACACACATATACATAGATTAAATTAGAGTAAAATTTCTATTTTGTATTAAAAAAAAAGTAATTTAAATAAAGGATTTTAATTTGTTAAGTAATGGTTCAAACAACCATAAAGTTACATGGTTATTAAATAGGTCACATAATTCAAGTACACCGCAATCACACGTGGATAAGTGTAGGAACAAAATATATTATAAAAAGTTACATGATTATTAAATACGTCTCATAATTAAAGTACACCACAATTGCATGCGGATAAGTGTAGGAACAAAACATATTATAAAATTGGGTCAAATTTGAAAAGAAATTATTTTTAATTTTGGCCCTATTATAAAATTGCGGGTTAAATTAGAAAAAAAAAAATTAATTAAAGATTATAAGATTTATATGAGTACTAAATATATATTTGGAGTGATCATCATATGTTTTGCTGACAGTTGTCCTTAAGTATTAGAAAAACTTGAGAAGTATTTCAAGAAGTTTTTGGGAGGCCATGGTACCCTAATTAAGCTCCATTGCAATATTGTTCATGGATAATACCTTGTATATTGTCCGCAATGTGTTGATAGAACTTTCAAGAAAACTCTATCATTTCTAATTGGCTCTTTAATAAAATAGAAGCGGTGAAAGAATTATATAATACTACAGTAGGATTCAGTGGTTTCATCTTTTAATTTGTTAAAAAAAAATTTCATTAAATAGGTAAAATTTGAAGTACAAGATATAATGAGATTAAAATTTCAAAAATTAAAGATACAAAATTTTTAAATATAGAAATTGAGAAAAAAAAGGGTAGCGGAGAAGAGGTTATCTTTTAAAATTAACAATTCTTAATTGCAATATAATTGTGAGGATGTTTATTGCAGTTATAATAATTAAACAGAGAATAGACTTTAGTTTTTTAAAATCAGGTAGTTTTTTTCAATAGCTTTTATTTTAAATATTTTTGTTGGATTTTTCCTAGTGTCTATATAATGGGATCTTTGCATGCGAGCAAGGTGACTAGTACTGCATGACTCGAAGCCTATCTAGATGGATCAAAAAGATGCTTACGGATGATATAACGTAAATATCATGATTCATGAATACTCAAATGTTTAATATTTAATGTTTAGATTATTAAGGTTTGTACTTTGTACCATGAATCCTTAATGTTTAGTTTAATATATATATATATATATATATATATATATATATATAATTTTTCCTTACATTAAGTGTCATTAATTGTTTAGTTTAGTTTTGTTTAGTTTTTACTGGATTCCAAATATAATTGTATAACATCTTAAAAATTAATTGTTGTTTTTTTTTTGAAAGAGTTTCAACTTATGGCATTCGCTTTTGATGATTGCTTTTTATCATCATACCAAGACATCAATCAGTTTTTAGTGTATGCGGAGATTGAACCCCAGATCTTTTATATAATCATCAGAGACTTTACTAGTTGAGCTAACTAGAACCCACAACTAATTGCTGTTTTAGCTTAACGATAAAGCAATCATTATGAAGTTAACACCATAGATTAAAATACTATTATATCTATATAAAAAAGAAAAAGAAAAAAGATAACACCCAAAAAGAGTACATTCATTTATTTTATTTAAATATTAGTGTGCATTATCTTTTTATGAAAAAAAGGAACTTGCACCCTAAAGTCCTGGCTGTGATGAGATTCTTGACCCGATTAACATGGTCGAGTTTAATCTGATTGTGACCAGAAAACGAATTCCTTTTCAGATAACAAGAGGGTGTGTGGTTCTGCTACTCGGATATATAGTGGTTATGGTCTTTTGGCTAAATTTGGAAGTATGATTCTACTCCAATAATTATTATGGCGATTCCACACACAAGATTAGCCAATAACAAGAGCCTCTCATAATATAAAAATTCAGAACTGAAAGCCAAAATGTACCTGGTTAATAATATAGGCTAGATGAGAACTAAATTGTGGATTCTAATGTACCTAGCCCCTCTTTTTTGATCAAATTCTAGGTGGGGTTTGGAGTTGCTCTAAAGATAACTACTTTAAGGGGGCACGTAAAGCTTGTTTATGCTGGCTAAA
Source organism: Quercus tomentella (assembly GCA_028535165.1). Lineage (NCBI taxonomy): Eukaryota > Viridiplantae > Streptophyta > Magnoliopsida > Fagales > Fagaceae > Quercus > Quercus tomentella. Next base: position 16,723,835 of record JAPQVY010000012.1, read on the forward strand.
TGTTAGCCATTGTTTGTTGAAAACAACTATAAACAAATCATATGGAAAACAAAACTAGTACCACAAGTCATAGACAACTTAAAGTCTGTGTGACCATGGCAATAATGCAAGTACCATAATCATTCCCCAAGATAATCATGATTGTAAATTTGTAATGACGGAGTGCAAACGGAAGTGCAAGCATAAAAATAAGTAATGAAACAAAATGGCTCCGGAGTCTGGACATTTCAAGCTAGTCAGATAACACCTTTTATGTGCTTGCCATGTCGGATTCCATCTTTCCCTCTCACTCATGTGATTTTGTTTTGATATACACCTTGGGTTAGATAATATTTTTGGGAAAATTACAATTGAGGTATTAATATAATACATATACGTAAACTACTTAATCTAAAAATTTAAGTCAATGGATTTATGCCTAACTATATTACATTAATCATTCACCATTGTCATTGTTATCAAATGTTGACTTCACTATTTAACTAACCAAACCACTTACCCGCAATGTTTTAACAAATCTTTCCTGTCACATGAGTCTCCGCGGTTATACTTCGGTTAGACTTCCTATTTGAATAGAAACTTTTTTACAATCCAAGTGTCACGCGTTACCATCATCATCAAGTCCTATTTGAATGAAAGTTTTTTTTACTTAACAATCCAAGTGTCATGCATTACCATCACCATTAAGTCTTATTTGAATGGAAGCCTTTTTTTCTCTTAACAATCCAAGTGCCACGCATGACTTTATATTTGAATGGAAGCTTTTTTTCTTAACAATCCAAGTGCCATGCATTACTATCACCATTAAGCCTAAAGTAACGACGCACCAATTGAGCGCCTTTACCCAACCATGAATGGAACAAGGAGGAGAGCCACCAACATGCACAGTCACCTTGACTCATCCCTAGTAGAACTTTTACTTAACTCAAGGCTGACTCTATTGTATAGATAAATGAGGCCGCCTAAGGCCCCCAAGTAGAAAAATGCCCTTGAGTAAAAAAAGGCCCTCAAATTTTAATCAATTGAGTTATTTCTTTCATTGTAATGGTATTAATTAAGCCCAAATATTAATAAATAAATAAAATAATATATTTTTATCAAATAAAGAGAGAGAGAGAGAGAGAGAGAGAGAGAGAGAGAGAGAGAGAGAGAGAGAGAAATGCTACGTCCACAACATTTTTCACAACACTTTCACAATAAATCATAAGTAGCAGGTTGTTACTGACTATTATTGGTTGGCAAAAAAGTAATTTCAGTAGTAAGTTTAAATTAGAACAAGTAACAACTTAAAGGCCATGATTTGTTGTGAAAATGTTGTGAATCTAGCATTTCTCCAAAAAAAAAAAAAAAAGAGCAATACACAAAAAATTTCACAATTTTTTTTACAATAGTTGAGTTGACAAACTTTTACTAGTTCTCATTTAAGTCTACTATTAACACATTTTTACTTACCACTATCAATCTGTCACATCAACAAGTATGAAAAGTTTTGACAAATTTTTTGTGTTTATAAATTTTCTATTAAAAAAAAAAATTATATGTGGTTCACATTAATTAGTAATTTTTTTTGAATCTAAAACAAGAAAATAGAGTTTAAGCAATATTTAAATATTTTTATAAAAAAATCATATTTAAATATATAAAAGGCTTCAATTTATTTTTCATCTTAAGAACCCAAATACATTAAGTTGCACCTTACTCAACTATGAGTGGATAGAAGTCTTTCTCGTTCTAGGGTGGGACCCAATAACTAACACTTTTTTAGTCAAACTATGAATTCTAATACCACTTGCCAACAAAAAAATATCTTGACGAGACTCCAACTAAGGAATTAATATAACATATATGGACATCACTATTTCTTTTTTCTTTTTAAAATTCAATTGGGAGGAGGGAGTATTTCAACCTGGACGATTTTGTTGGAAACACTCGGAGATGCTAGTTGAACTGCAAGACTCTTACTATTTAATCCAAAAACTTAGGTAAATAGTTTGGTCCAATTGTGTTATATCAACCACCCCACTCATACATGAACATTACATCAATATAAATAAATTATTAAAATTTTAAGTTTCCCACTAGTATCCCATTTAGAAGACACCAATCATATGACACAACAATCAATTATAAGGGAAAACAAGATGAGACCTGTATTGAACATTACAAAATAAGATAAACAGCAATGTTCAACTTAGATATGCATATCATTTCCACCAATGCAAGCGTAGATAACAATCAATCATATGGTCAATAAATTAAACTTTTTAAACGTCACAGAAGTGAGAGTTTTGTGCATTAAGCATGATGTTCTAGATTATCTAATTGCAAACTGATGAGTGATGATCGAGTGGATTGGAAAAGAGATGGGTTCTACCTACCTATGATATAAAAACCCATATTATAGATAGAGTATCTTATCTTCGCAACCAAAATGACATTCCTAGCACTGTTTCAATTTTGTACGTTTTTGCAGCTTATCCTGTTTTCTGACATGTCAAACAATATAAATATGTTGCGGTAACGTGGTACACTAATTTATAAGCCAATAAGGACACCTGCATCCAAGTTAGTGACTCAGAAATTGCATTATTTTTGGAAGTATCACAGTATTCGTCAGAAAGTAAAACCACGTAATATTAAATCGGAGACAGAACTCACACAGAAACAATAAAACAGTCATGGCACCAATGGAAATATCTAGAGTTTAATGTCCAACGTGGACAATTGCAAGCAACTAGAAATAGGACAGGAGCAACAATAACAACTAAAATATTAGAGATAGAATTATTGTTGCCTTGATGTTAAAATAATAACCGTGATAGTAATCAGTGTGAGATCATTGAAACCAACAAATTCACATATTTTATTGCAGCCCAACTCAGCGCCATAATTTTAAGCCAAATTTTGCTCACTACATCTCTAAATTTTAAACAGGATGGGGTAACAATGTCAAATTTATATTCATTACTAGTTACCACCATTTTATTTGATGTTAATAGCTCCACTCATGCATAGCATGCTTAGTTTCTCCAATATATTTTCTTTCCAGACCTATCAAGTTATATGGATTCTTCCAAGCTAAATGTTTAAGTCCCTTCTACTCGGATGAGCAACATTTTGTCTATCCCATTCTATAGTTTCATTTGCAATTATAACACATTGACAGCCAGGATTTCAAGTTTGAGATAATTTTGCATAGCAGTTAAGAGAAACTAGTAATTTTCTCATAGCCTTTGATAGGTTGGGGATAAATCTATAATTATTTTTCAAACAAAGTTTCTCTCCAAACTAGTTTGGAGAGAAACTTTTCAAACTTCTCATATATCTTTTTTTTTTTTTGTGTGAATTTTGAAAATCTAACCGTTGAATTTCATATTCCTTATGTTCTTAACATGTTTATCAAATTTCGTTCAAATTGAATATTATTTATTATTTGATCAATAAACTTATTTTTATACGCAATTTTAGATCATAAAAATTTAAAACTTTAACATTTATTTGATGAGATAGCAATTGATCCTTTTGAAATTTTACATGCATGAAGAATATAATAAAAACATGCAATCTAACAGTTAGATTTTCAAAATTCACACTCGATATATGAGGAGTTTGTTCTTATTTTTCCGAAATTAATCCTGCAGTTCTGGACGAATGTGTCTTCATCTAGTAAAAGCTTAATGCAGCTTTACCACATTCATTGTATCTACTCTACATATAGTTCATAATTTGGACACCAAAAAAGCAGATGGGCTCCATTAGCACCATGACAGCATAATTAAAAAAAAGAAGAAGAAGATAAATCTGACAAAACATAGCGACAACAACCTGTCACAATCTTAATAATGTATAACATAATTTCAGCTGGACTACAATTCTAAAATATCTTACAATAATGGGTGCAATGCAAGCAATTAAGCAAATGCCTGACCTGTGGTATGATTGAAAGGTTTTTCAAAACTGTCTGAAGGTAAGGTTGACACGGCCAGGACAAAGACTAGTTTCCTCATACAAGGCCCTAGGTGCCGACTTTGGTATGATAGATGCTACACTGTGAAATATACGTCTAGATTTACCACCAAAAATCAAAACATCTCCTGATTCTAGCAGAACTTTCTCTGCCTTATCCACATTCCTCTGATCGCCATACAGGAATTCTGCTGAATCACCAACAGATAAGGAGACAACAGGCAATCCCTTGAGGAGACTCTCTCTGCTTTCATCACGATCCTATATACATATATATATTAAATTCAAGATGAGTAAATATAAGTTCTCTACACATTTTACAACAAAAAGTATAATGTTCATCATGGTAGTTCTCAAAAAGACAGTGCATGCTACTAAAAAAGCCAGAAGCCATTGAAGCAAATTCCTAAGTTATATTTACTCAAACTGTTCCTTCTTCCTAGTTATTATTAAAGTCTAAGTAGAATCTGATCTCTTTTAAAACTTAAGTTTTTGCTAACAATTCTTTTAGTAAATATATCCAAGAAATACTTTAATTTTTCTAATTCATAAGTTTACACAAGAAAGTCCACCAGCCCCTCACTGCTTCCTACATAGGGATCACCACATACAGGTGGAAGTCTGAAAATATATACATTGAGATTCTTATCTCCATGAATAATTATCCTTATATATCATAGGACCCTTGGATGTATTATGAAAATGCTAGATTGTACACCCAGCCTTTTCAAGCTACCCACATCAGTAAGTAGAAAGAAAGTGATTGTAAAATTATTGAAACCTAGTTTAACAAATAGTAGTACAATACTGACCTGGTGGTGACCAAGTCTCCCGTGGGTAGTATAAAAGTTGACAATGCATATGTTCGGAGACATTGAAGGGAGTATATCTTCTACATTACTAACTTTATATTCTTTCTTAATGAGGGCATGTGCATCTTGAATTGCTCTTTTAACCAACAGACTAAACTCATGTGGAATGGCAGGTGCCTTACTTCCATCAAAAACCCGTTGTTCTTTATACTTTCTGGTTTCAGGATCCCAGTTCAGGCCAAGACACATCATCTGCAGACGAAGTTTTGCCCCATCTTGATAACCTGGCTGGTAAAATCCCCCTTGGCCAAGACCAAGTACTCTACATTTCTTTACTATTTCAACCTGAAATGATAAGAGTGGTAAAGGGTACAACTTTTTAGGAAACAACACACCTTACCCAGGATCTATAAAATGCGAAAAACAGAAAATAGAGAACATAAAAGCTCAATGCACACACACAAACTGTTAGATTTATGTGGTTCACCCAAAACTAGTGTTATGTCCGCGGGGTTAATATAGTTTTATTATGATGGTTACAACAGGAGTTACATGGATCATCAACACATATATACTGCCCTATTACTTGGTCTACACACTTGTTGGAAATTACAATAAAGGGCCTACAGCATCTAAAGTGTGCTCAAATATCACAAATACTCAGATAATTGTATGGACACCAATTTTGTTCAATTTGGAGTTGGGGGCTGGCAACATAACTAACACAGTAGATTAGGCTCCCCACAAATGCCATTACAACTATCTCGAGCTTATAGAAATTGGAAACATTAAGTAAAGATCTTTTTTCAAATAAATACAAACTGCAATTATGCTACATTTTGTACTTATGCTCCTAGGTTGTTAATCTCGATTCAAGTTAACTAGTGTTTGCAACATTAAAGAATACAAGCAGTACTCAATTTATGGCATGGTATCAAGAGGAACCTGTTCACTGAGGGTGATGTATCGTTTTAGTAGAACCATCCCAGGTCTCAATACTCTTTGCTCTGTCCCTTCCACAATGTGCCCCATTTCATTCCACTTCTCATTCAAACAACCTGTCGATGTAGCAGAACTTCTGCTTCCGGATAGGCACATATCAAATGGTTTCACCTCAGGCAAAACCTCGGAACAATCAGCAAAATCGGTACCAGCCACATGTTTTGAATTGCTTTGTCCAAGTTGGAGTCTTTTGCCATTAGAATGCTTGTGCTTTTTCCCAAATTGAGTAGGCAGTAATGACTCGTCCTGCCAGGTTGCGAAGTTTCCAACATGTGAGGTCTCAAATAAAAAATGAACTAGTAATACTTATAAAACTAGAAATCTTTATTTTTCTCTTTGTTTTTTGTCTTTATGAATTGGTATGTTACACACGCACTCAGTATAAGCGCGCATTGAACATGAGTAAAAGTACATTTGTACTTATAAAAAGTGGGGTTTTAAAAAGTCGTTCATAAATAAATAAACTTTAATACTAGCTAGTTTATTTGCTTAAAGGTAAGATGAAAGTGAATTTGGAATAAATAGGGTTTTTTTTTTTTTTTATATATATATTTTTTATGTCAACTTTACTTATTGGTGTCTCTAATAGTTGTATAAGAGATCTGCGATTCAATCCTCACCTATACCAAAAACTAATTGGTATCTTGGTCTGATAATAAAAAACTATTATTAAGAGCGGATGCGAAACAATCCCTTAAAAAAAAAAAAAAAAAAACTTTACTCAAATAAGCTAACAACAAACAAGCAGAACTAGAATGAGCCTGTTTTGACTTATTGCTAATTGGCAATTGACTACATATGAAACAAAGAACAAAGCCCAAAGCTACAGCCTACACTTACAATGTTACCACAATTCTATAAATCGAGGATTCATTGTCAATTTTTGCAAATTCTACTAGACGGTAAAGACAATATATATATTTTTTAAGAAAGAATACTCACAGTCTTTACAGCAGGGTCATAGGAAATCGAGGAATTGTGAGTACTAGGTTTAGGGCTTGAATAAGAATCTTGTCCTCGCGAATTCTTCATGCTCCTTAGCGATGAGAACCGCAGGGAAATTTGGCGGGAAATAGTCGGAACCGTACGAAGATGTTTTTGACGATGATAGAGATACCTCGTCAATGACGAGGTGATTGTACGGTGGAGCTGTAGAAGCATACTATGCGACGCCGTTTAGGTAGCAAACGAAACGAACTGACTGCGATTTTTCATTTTTGTATTTGCTGATTTTAGTGCCGCCTCGGAAACATGACCGACGAATAGACCTGGAATGTAAACGGCACAGGCGCTAGTTTATATTATTATTGATTGGACTAATTAAACGACAGGACTTAAATGTGGAACGACATCTTTTTTTTTTTTAACAAGATAGACTCTATCCTAATATAAGTGTGTACGTGAGTGAAACTCTTTTCTGGAGACTTGAACCCCGATCCTTACCCCCGCACCCCACAAACATTTATACTTGTAGAGTGACCACCGCACCGAGGGTGCGTGATAATAATATAGAACGGCATCTAAAATTTATTGAATTGCTTACTCCTAAATGTATGTGTGTGTGGGGTTACAACTTTATCCTAATATAAGTGTGTACGTGAGTGAAACTCTTTTCTGGAGACTTGAACCCCGATCCTTACCTCCGCACCCCACAAACATTTATACTTGTAGAGTGACCACCGCACCGAGGGTGCGTGATAATAATATAGAACGGCATCTAAAATTTATTGAATTGCTTACTCCTAAATGTATGTGTGTGTGGGGTTACAACTTTAAAATTAATTAATTTTTATTTTTATTTCTTATAATTCTAAATAAATATATGAACTATAAAAAAAAAAAAAAAATTATTTGCAAAACGTATTCCAAATAAGATAATATTTTATTTAACAATTTTTGGACCTCAAATAAGAAAACATGTCTCAAATTGAGTATCTATACAAAAAGATTAGGTGAAACTACACTATTGGTCCTTGAAGTTTACCTTGTGTGCGCAATTGGTCCCTCAAGTTTGAAGCGAGCACAATTAGTCCCTTAAATTTTAAAACTGAGTTGTATTGGTCATTTTATTAACCGTTGTTAACGGTGTTACTTATGTGGCTAACGGAACAATGACTTGGCTTTTTTTTTAATGATGTGGCATGTTTTTAATTAAAAAATTAAAAAAAATAGTTCTTAGATGAAATTGAAAAATCATATTGGTTGGATTAAAAACAAATCTGATATTTGTTTAACAAAAACACAGCCTTTCTCTAAAAACTCTATCTGTGTGTGTGTGAAAGACTCTTTGATATCCAAATCAACAATGGAATCTACCAGCTACCGTCACCGGCGGTTACCGTCGAGCGACTGATTTCTCACTATGTTCTCTTTCTCTCCACCGTCGTCCGTCGACGTAGGCGGTGGAGACGAGCTCAACGAAGCTGAAGTGTTTTGGACCAATGACTTCACGAACGACGATCACTACGATTACGATCATCCTCGTTTAGCTAACAAGTTACAGAAATCAACGAGCTCGGGAATCCTCGCGATGTTGCCGGAAACCGATAACCGGTCCTGGAATTTCCGAGACGGACCGGTTTTGTGCCGAAAGCCATCAATCTCTGAGATTCCGGCGATCCCAAGGTCGCTGGAGAGAGAGCTCTCTCAGGCTCTAAACTGCAACAGGAAGTTCCAGAACGAGCAGAACGAGAACCCGTAGCTTCACCGGCAGTCGGCTTCGATGAAGGTTCTGGTGCTGTCGAAGGCGATGGCAGCGAAGAATCGGAATGGGATGAATGCCGATGACGTGGTGGCGGACGATTTGGACGAGGGCGAGATGTTGCCACCACACGAAATTGTGGCACGAGGACGATTTGGATGAGGACAAGATGTTACAAATTAAACAAAATCTGATATTAAAAAAAATCATGTTTTTAATTAATTTAATGAAGTGGCATGTTTTTAATTAAAAAAAAAAGTTAAATCATTGTTCTGTTAGCCATGTAAGTAACACCGTTAATAACAGTTAGTAAAAGGACCAATACAACTCAGTTTTAAAACTTAAGGGACTAATTGTGCTCGCTTCAAACTTAAGGGACCAATTACGCACACAGGGTAAAGTTCAGGGACCAATAATGTAGTTTCGCCAAAAGATTAAGTGGGAAAAATAACTGATTTGAGTAAAAACTGTGATTTGAAAAAAATTCAACAACTAATTAATAATTGGTCGAAGGCAGTTAACTGTCCTTTTTTGAAAAGAATGAGAGGCGAAGAGAAAAATGTTACAATTTAGAGTTTTTTTTTTGTGTGTGATTTTTTATTTTTATTTTTATTTTTTATAATTTTTGGGTGTGATTTTTTTTGTATTGATTTGTTGAATATGTGGCATTTTGAAAAATGTTTTTCTAGCCCTTAAATTTGTATGAGAAAGCATTTTCTTGTACTCATTTTACATCTATTATTTTACACAATATCCACAATTGATATATTAATATATACATTTTAAAAGGTATAAAGATTATGTTCACATGCATTTAAAATATGAAAAAAAGATGTGTAAGAGTGTTTGGGCAATAATAAAAGCTCAATTTTTATTCTATTTAGTTTTTCATTGACCACAAAATACATTTTTTTTTAACCCACTATGGTGAGTTGGGTTGAAAAAACTCTCCCACCCAACCTATGCACATCCCTAATTGGGGCCGTAGGGTGGCTTAAAATTTAGCTATAATGGTAGAAAATAGTTTTTTTGGGGAGTTATGTTCTGCAAGTCATCAATGGAATTTACATTTATAGATAGCTTTGAAAAAGATTGAAGCCATAAATAGTGGTTAGAGATAGAAGTGGCCATTGCTGTATTATGGAGTGAAAGATCTTACCAAGGTGATGATTGTATAGGTAGAGACTAATTGCTGCAAAATCAGAAAAACAAGCAACAATGGATTTCAGACTACCAAGTGTGATGTCTGTTTTTTTTCTAATTGTTCAGCCTTGATCACGTCTGATGATTTAATCATCAATCGTTACTTCAATATATTTCTGTGTTTCATTTCCATTTTTGCATCTGTTACAATAAATATATATAAAGGAACCTCGAGTTTGTGAAGGACGAGTTCCGCCTACTAAGAACTTGAGTCTATTAAAATCGAGTTCCAAGTGGGACATTTTATTAAAAATGCCATATTAGACACGTCACATTAGCATGTATCTATATGATATCTAAAAATTGAAGTGTGTTATTTATTATTATTATGCTCTTGTTGAGCCACATCAACGTAGTATTTTGGTCTATTTGGTCAATTTTCGCTCACTTTGATCTATTTCGGTCCATATCAGCTCACTTTGGTCTATTTCAATCTGCTATGGTTCATTTTAGCCCACTTCGGTCTATTCGGTCCATTTTAGCCCACTTTGGTCCATTTCGGTCCATCTAAGCTCATTTCAGTCTATTCAGTCCATTTCAGCCTACTTTGCTCTATTTCGGTGCACTTCAGTCTAGTCAGTCTACTTTAGTCTATTTAGGTCTACTTTGGTCCATTTCAGCTCACTTTGGTATGTTCGGTCCATTTCAGCCTACTTCGGTTTATTTCGGTCCAATTCGGTTTATTCGGTCCCATTTATTAATTCAGTCTAATTTGGTTTATTTCGGTCCATTTCAACTGACTTCAGTCTTTTCGGTTCATTTCAGCCCACTTTGGTCTATTTCGATCCTATTTGGTCCCATTTGGTCTTATTCGGTCTATTCGTTTCATTTCGGTCTATTAGGTCCATATCAGCCCACTTTGGTCTATTTATGTCTATTCGGTTCATTTTAGCCTACTTCGGTCTATTTCAGTCTATTCGGTCCATTTCAGCTCACTTTGGTCTATTCGGTCCATTTCAGCCCGCTTAGATCTATTTAGGTCCATTTTGGTCTACTTCACTCCACTTTGGTCCATTTCAATCTAATTCGGTCTATTCGGTTCACTACGATCTATTTCGGTCCTATTTGGTCCACTATGATCAATTGCGGTCCACATGGTCAATTTCAATCCATTTTAAGTGAGTAACACTTATAAGTCTCATATATTATTTTTACTAGCTTGGAACCCATGCATATGTATGAATACACTTAAAAATATATAATAAGATGCATAATATAATTTCTAATTTCAATCCATTTTAAGTGAGTAACACTTATAAGTCTCATATATTATTTTTACTAGCTTGGAACCCATGCATATGTATGAATACATTTAAAAATATATAATAAGATGCATAATATAATTTCTATATATAATTTAAATACTATTGATAATCATTTTTATAAAATGATTATAAGGATATTATAAAATGAATACTCTTTAAAAAATTTTGTAAGGATATTATTAGGTATAAAATGTAAATTGTCCATATATTTTTTTTATAATTATTGTGAAGCACTTTTTTTTTTATTTTTTATTTTTTTATTTTTTACGATTCATTTATTCTAAACTTTTTGGTTTTTGTACTTAATAACTCACTTAGATGAATATTTAAGATGTGGTCTCACATTTGATTCTAAAATTAAAAAATAAAACTCTTTAAGAATAAATAATTTAGGACACATGACACAAAATTAGAACTCTAATTTGAAATTCTAATTTGAGTTTCTCTCAACTCCACCTATTATTATATATATATATATATATATAGATTTTTTACTTAATAAAAAAAATCCTCAAAATTTTCTGCACAATTACAGATTTGCGTTTAATTTGCTTAAAAATTCTAGTTTGGTGAAGTTGAGTTTCAGACGAGGCTATATAATTAAATAACTGTCAAAAGAATTTTTTTTGGGTAAAATAACAGACATGAGGACGGCGAAGCTGCCAAATTATGTGGTTACTGTATTTGTCTATCCAAGTGAGTAACAAAAATCATTGGCTATATGAACAAAGGAAGCACAGAATGCTTATTTTTTTTTTTGTGTTTTACAACTTTTTAGAAAATCTTCATGCTGTCCAAGGCCCTAGCTTCAAGAAAACACGAAAACGTGTTGCAAGGCAAGCATGCTCTTGCCGCCATGAAACCAAACACGTCATCCAAGCGTGAGAGCAGTGTCAGCATATATGGTCACGGTTACACGTGGCTCAAGTAGACACGCCCACGTGGCTAGCAACCACCACGCTCCTTAATCCCACTAAGAATTGATGCCTTCCCCACTAGTAAAGAATAGCACTCAATTGATCCAACCAAATTAGATGGGCTTTGTCCCACATCACAATTTCACTCGCGGCTGTCCCAAGTTAATCATACACTCGCAAACCTAAAGATGTTACAAACTAAATTACAATTAAGTACACAATAAATTTCACAATTTTTTTATTTTGTTTTTACGGATTATTAAGTTGACAAATTATGATTGATCTTCAATAAAAACTGTTTCAGCAATGAGTTTATGTGAATATAATAATGTATTACTCATTATTATCACCTCAATAAGTTATGAAAAAATTATGAAATTTTTTTACTTGAGTATAATTTGCTAACTCAATGTCAAGAAAACTTGCAGTTCAATTGTATTTGTTTTCTTTTCTTAGAAGGATCATGATTTGAATCTCTTCTCCATTGTTGAAACTATCAAATTATTAAAAAATTGCTATCTCGACAAGTTATAAAAGGGGTTTGTAAAATGATTTGTCCCTACATTAATAAGTATGGGCCTGTGCTGTATTACTAACTGACCACCATATTGACAACCTGTATGCACCAACTTTTGGTCCTTTAGGACCTTTACATTCTGGTACTTCAGCAGGTGTGAGTAAACAAAAAATTAACAATTCATTCCGGCATGATGCCCCCACTACATTAGCATTTAGTACATTTTTCATGAAAAAACAAAGTTGAAAGCTCAGACCCTTTTCTAGAGTGGATTGGGTCTTTCTAAAGTCGTGACTGAGTGAGTTGTGACACTCATGCCTACCCTTTTTTTCACAACATCTCATCAATTGACATCGGGAAATCCTAATGAATAGAGTAAACCCACCTGCCAGAAACATCAAAGATTACTACTAAAAAGTTGAGGTTGCAATTCACCCCCATGAAGCTCTATTCCTTCAATTTTCTCATTCTTTTGTTAACTTATGGCAATTGCAACTCAGACATTCACATTGGTTACCAGGTCACACTTGCTGTACCTGTGGTATATAGTATGGGATTCATTGGGAGGGCTCTTCTAATGGAGACTAATCAAATCGAGCCCAATTTTAAAGCTGCATTAAGTGTTGAGGCAGTTAATGGAAAATACTCATGCTCCCTTGAAGTTTTCCTAGGAGATGTGAAGGTCTGGAATTCTGGCCATTACTCAAGGTTTTACACTTGGGATGAGTGTGTGCTTGAGCTGACTAATGATGGAGATTTAAGACTAAAGGGTCCGAAAGATCGCGTGGGATGGCGAACTGGGACTTCTGGACAGAGGGTGGAGGTAAAAACTATAGCATAACTCTGTTTTTTCTTTGACAGATTGATATGATAGGATTTGAAACCTATAGTGTCATTTCTATCACTAGGCCAACATATTCTGATGTGTGTGTGTGTGTGTTTTCCTTCCTTCACTTTGATGCAGAGATTGCAGATACTGAGCACAGGAAATCTGGTTCTAGTTGACAACATGGACAGAATAAAGTGGCAAAGTTTCAATTTTCCAACAGATGTAATGCTCTGGGGCCAGAGACTCAATGTGGCAACTCGCTTGACTTCATTTCCAAGCAACTCAAGTTCATTCTACACCTTAGAGATCCAACACAACAGGATTGCTTTGTACCTGCATTCTGGTGAGTGGAACTATTCCTACTGGGAGTTTAAGCCTTCCATGAACAGGAACATCACATTTATCAAGTTGGGTTCAAAAGGCTTAGATTTATTTAGTGATAAATATAAAAAAATCGCGCAGATCACATCACAAGAAAATCAACTTCTAAGATTTTTAGCACTGGGAAATGTGACAGGAAATTTGGGGCTATATTTTTATTCAGCAGAAGAGAGAAAATTTGAGGCCTCTTATCAGGCACTCAATACCACATGTGATCTTCCTCTGGCTTGTAAACCTTATGGCATTTGTACATTCTCCAATGCTTGTTCATGCATTGGGCTTTTAACAAATGCAAAAAGTCCTAATTGCAGTGGGGCAATTTCTGGAGGGTTCTGTAACATTAGTCAGGTGGAGATGATTGAATTAGGGGGTGTTAGTAGTGTGCTGCAGGGTGTTCCTAAAATGGTTAATGTTAGCAAAGAAGATTGTGAAAAGTTGTGTTTAGATGATTGTACATGTGCAGCTGCATTATATTACCTACAAGAATGCTATCTTTATGGGCTAGTTATGGGAGCTAAACAGGTTATAAGGGGAACTGGATTTACTTATATGGTTAAGGTTCCAAAGGGAACTCATGGCAGTCATGGTAAGTCTAATGTCAAGAAATGGGTTTTGGTCATGGTAGGAGTGGTTGATGGATTGATTATTGTGCTTATTTTGGGAGGCTTTGGTTACTACTTCGTACAAAAAAGAAGGAAAAACTTGCTGAATACTGATAGAATTAGAAACTCTTGACTTCGATTCCAGATTTTTTGTGGGAATTCAAATTACCATTACAATTCTTTTGTATTTAGTTTATACTTTATAGAGAGAAAAAAAGAAAACACAATTTTTGCTTGTTCTTAATAGGCTGAGGTTCATAGAAAGAGGTAATTTAACTCTATTCAAAATTTTTGAGCATCCTCATAGCTGACACCAGTTTTTTGTGTGCTGGCAACAAAGATTTTCTCCATATTGTGAGTTTAAATGGAATTCCAATGACTAGAAATCAAATCTCGTAAAAGTAATGCTACAACGAAGAATAAATCTAGGAGTTGATCATGCAGGCCAAGAGCATTAAGGAGAAATAGCAGATTTCCTAAATGACCAATGATATATCTCAATAACTCTCAATTGAATTCATTGGACAACCAGTGCAAGAATCAAGCAGAACATATTACTGTAAACACAAGCGTCATGTCCTAATTCTTATTTCTTGCATCTTTTTTTTTAGAGGAAAGACGCATCCATTTTTTATTTCATAGCGAGAAGGTCTAGAACATAATAATCATGGAGGTTCGGTGAAACAGACTCCATCCAAATAAATACAGGAAAAGAAATTCTAACTCTCTTGGCTAAGGCATGAGTTAAAGTATTATCTTGCCAAAAAATATGAGAGAAAGAGAAACTCGGTAAAGAGTTAGCATAAGACAAAGTGTCTTGAACAAGGTGACCAAATGAAGAGTGCATCAACTTGTTGTGATGGAGAGTGTTGATCGATATTTCTTGTATCTTAATCTAATAGTGTAGATGATAATAAGTTATTATTATTATTTTTTTTAAAGATGTGATACTAGATTCACCTTTGAATTTGTAATATTTAATTTAAAGCATGAAATGGAAATATACTTAATGCTAAGTGTGTGCTTTCAAAACATAGAGTATGAATAATTCACGTACTGTGATATGTTGTAGTGATTTTTTTTTTGATATGGATAAATATGATAGAATTTCAATTTATGATGTTTATTTCATAATGATTACTTTTTATTATCAAATTAAAACACTAATTAATTTTTAGTGTAAACGAAATTTGAACTAAAATTTATTATTCATCGATGACAAATTTTACTGGTTAAGTTAATTACAACCCAACATTGATTTTGTTTTTTTATTACATCACAAGTTGCCCCCAATCCAGTGCATAGATTGGGTTTCCCAAAATAGTGCCACAGGGGTCGCCATTCGGCCCACAAGCTGTGGGCATTAAATTATGGTACCTGGCAAATGGCAAAGCATAGAATGTAGGACAGGCTTTGTGAAATAGGGCCTGCTTTATTCCTGAAAGAAAGGATGGTGCTGAATGATGAAGAGTGCTATTCTTCTGAGCTTTCGGTGTGAAGTGTAAACAACTTTTTGGACCGAAGTTTTCTTAATGCTACGCGACGAAAATGATATTTGTCCATAACTACTTCTAAAAATAATTATTTAAACAAAAATTACATTGAATTTCTCACTTACCAAATGATTTATCAAATTGATCCTTCCTAACATGTTTTAGTCAACTCAATTTGCAAAGTCCTTTTTCATTAAATAAGAGATATGCAATTCAAACTTTATTTACACAAAAAAACCCATTTGGTATCTTGGCGTTATAATAAATAGTAGTCTTCATGAAATAAATGCTATAATTAAAATTTGTCATTCACAAATCACAATGCCGTCAAACAAATAGTGGAGCAAAAAGTTAGGTAAGATTATTATTATTTTTTTTTTATGGGATAAGTAAGATTATTTAAAAACCTATGAAGGTGAGAGACTCAACATATGCTTTTCGTAACACTTTTTTTTTTTATAAAGCTTTTCTTAACACTTTATTATCATAGATGTTACAAATAGAAGTAGTTATTAAAAAGTTATATTACCGTGGTGATTGGTCGCCTTAAAAGGTTATTACGGCGAAGGTCTGTCCGACGTCGTAGAATCAAAGTTCAAAATTTTATATATAAGAAAAACCAACAAATCATACCATATATTCGGCACAAGAATAGTTGTACAGTTTCAGAATCGTTCTAAAAGAGTTTATGTGATGCCCCAATTTGATTGATTGTGTGATGTGTGTGGGTGTGTGATGAGTCCCACATCAGATATTTACTGGGTTGAACTGGGCTTTATTAACAACTACAAAGAGCCTCAATTGTGACTAGTCCTTTTGAGGTATAGCGCAGATGTGGCTAGCGCTTTTCCTTGGGTTGTTACATATGGTATCAGAGCTGGCCCGGTAATCCCGTGTGGGCTCAGAGACACTACCCTACAAAGTGGGCCCTAACGAGGACGTTAGGGATTTAAGTGGGGGAGATTGTGATGCCCCAATTTGATTGGAGAAACTGTAATTAGTACTTAACTAATTGGTACTTAACTAGTTAATTAGTACTTAATGCTAAGTGTGTGCTTTCAAAGAAGCAATTAGTACTTCTAAGATACATCTAAAGAGAATTAATTAGTTAAGTTACAATTAAATCTTCTCGTAATTACTTATATAGTCCAAATCGATCTAGTAGACTTTCGATGTAGGATTTAGCACGCACTCATTCAAAATCCAATACAAATCCAGACAATCCGAGATATCACTAACGGTGCAAAGTCATGAAAAATATTTCAGAATATGCATTGTGGGAGATATATCCCTGTGGCAAGACAAGAAAGGAATCCAAAAAAGCCAGTGATTCATGCATATTTATTCAAAATTTGATTCTGTATTGGATACTTTTTCTTGGATGATAAAAGAGTACGTTAAAATAAAAAATCACAGAAGGCAGAGCTCGGATATGTGCTTGTTTTGATCTGAATGAGTGTCAGACAAATTTGAAGAACCCGTGACATCACACTAGCAGATTTGTCACAACTCATTTATATTGGAGAAACTGTAAAATTGAACACAAATAGACAGCCATGTGGGACTTTAAGTTTCTGTTTTATTAGTATCATTATTGTCATTATTCTCTAGAAATTGTTACTTAGCCATTGCAAATGGTACGGCTATAAAGCTCAATCAGTATGTGAGGCCACAGCCACAAATCGAAATGGATCTGCTATCAATGGTAGGTAAAGAGTAATGGAGCTGCCGTGGAAAATAGGGATGCTTCTTTGTCTTGCCTTGGCTGAGTTACAACATCATCACTATGAGAAAAGCTCTACAATTTTCTATAGAGTTTCAGCCTTGGCCAAAACCAAAAAAATACAAGGATTTTTGGAGGTTACCTTAGCTAGGCACAGTGGTACTATTCCATGCATGCTTGTTGTTTCGGACTATGCATACATTTTGATTATTATGAGCAATCGTCTTCACGAGAATTTGGGCTCTGAAAAGACCAATCCCTGCCAGTTGCCACTATGTTTATTTGGCATTGAGCTTAGCCCATGCCAGAATAAAACAGGTTTAAAATTCAAAGCCTATGGAGAGGGACTCAAATAGTTGAATGGTCAGAGATCATGTATGATGGCTTCCATGTTAAGCAGAGTATTAATACTGTGCTAGTTGCGCTCCAAGTCTCTTGTTAAGAAACACACATCCCACGAACATGGGAGGGAAATCTTTTAACTCGTATTAGAGATAGTGACTCGTATTTTGAATTTAAAAAAAAAAAAACACATCTTTTTTTGTTTAGAACCCCATGGACGGAATGGAGCTTATGTGGGAGCGAATAATTGGTTGAGCAGTGAAGAGAGGGGGGGGGGGGGGGGGGGGGGGTTGGTTGGGATTGAGGGAATTTGATCCCATGGTATGGTAAAGAGAGATATTGGGAAATGCAATGTACTAAGTTAGGATTTTTGTTAGGACAATATGAATATGTTGTAAATTCTCATTTTTTTAGATAGTGGAATGTTCTTCACTTGCTCTTGCTCTTGTGGATATAGGCATACTGTTAAACTATGTAAATTTGTGTTGATTTTTTTTCTTCTCTTTTTCTTTTAATTTTTTCACTATATATTTGCATAAACATAAATCTTCAACAGCCAAGATAAACTAACTCTTGAATAATTCTATAAGGCCCAATTCAAGTAAGCTCGTCTCAATTGTACTTGGTCCTAAATTGTGGACCTCGAACGACTAAAAGACATTGTGCCAAGCTAAAGATTAGCAGATCGAAAAGCTCCCAAGCATGACCAAACAATGTCCTTAGAATGATCAAATTCCAGGCTTAAGACAACCTATTTCAAGTTAGGTTTAATAAAAGAGTCTGTTTAAAGGTTGACGACTTACCACCTTTACCTTAAAAGGAGTGTTCACAACGGATTATTGCCCTCCATGTCCGCATTTATTGTGGCTCACCTATTGTTATTTGCATTTAGTGCAATATGATAGGTGCTTACCCTTTACCGCATTGGAAAAGTACCTTAGAAACACGTCTACTCAGTTGACCTAAGAAGATGGCATGTTGTTAGCACGTTCTCTTGCTTTCCTAGGGAAACATATACACACCCATCAGACCACTAAAACAATAAGCACTCTCTATTATTGTTACTTTGAGATTATATTGTGACTCTTATTAACTTAACCTTTAGAGTATATGTGACCAACCATATTGGTTAATCCTTGGCCTTGTTATTAGGCTTGTTCTTCTTTATAGTTCCCTAAACCGATGAATATTTGGAAGTCCAACCACCATTCCGATCAGAGACCTTTACCTGGTTTCATTTTCATATTTTCTACCCGGCCGTCTCTACAACACAAAAGTTCTTTATTCTCTTAATATCCCTGCATCCATCTTTTAAAACCTAATGATCAGTTTCAACTTGCTCAACTCTCAAAACGAATTGAAATACATCCAAAACAAATTATATTAGAAATCCAATCTCAATACACTAACAGATGAACAGTGAATTCTAAGGTACTCTCCAAGAATATTTTACTGAATACGAATCACAAAAACATTTCAACACCCTCTTTATCCTTAAGCTAAATATTATAATCAATACCCTTCAATCTTCATACAATTAAAATTACTCATTAGAAACATGCAAGTGCAAGAACCAAAAAAAAAAAAAAAAAAAGAAGAAGAAAAAGGTATAAAGATATTCAACAACATGCAACTTTTCCACTCATCACTGGCCTCTCTTTTGATTTCAAAACACTAGAAATCAAATAATTCACCTAACCAAGTCCTAAACCATTTACAACCAGCGACAACTCTTGGAATGCAAATGTGGACACTGAATATAATATAACCCACGTGTTGGGCTATAGCCGAGAAAAGTTATCACCAATCTTCATAAACTGAGCATAGTACTACAAAATTTGTCTTCTTTTTGATCCCTAGCATGAGAAATGCCTAAACTGTAAAATCTTAAACGGAGCTTCAAATTGTTATTTTCTACAAGTGGTCAGAGAGTACGATGAGGATTGAGTATGAAGATTGTTATTTTCTCCACCAGTGTCATTTGCCGACGGGACTCCTATAAGGAACAACCGACCAATTCTGCCACGTCATCATGAAATATTGTGGTTCAAATGACTGAAATGAGCTTAGTGTGGATTATCAAAAAAATTAGCTTAGTGTTTGTTTGGATACTGCTTATTTTGCTGAAAACTGAAAACTAAAAACTAAAAACTGAAAACAATGTAGTAAAAATAATTTTTAAATGTATGAATAGTATCGTGGAATCAATTTTTAATGAAAAAGTTGTTGAAAAAAGAGGTTGTGGGTCCTGTAAACAGTACACTGGACCCACTGGTGTGACATAAAACCACAAAAATGCGCGGCTAAAAAAAAATAAGAAAAAAGAAAAAAACAAGGAAACACGGACACAATAAGCTGGCTTTTCATCAGTACCCAAACGGGTACTTAGTGTGGGTGCTAACAAAACTTAACCCAAACAAAAAACCCCACACCAAAAGTCAGATGCTTTGTACACTGTAGGAGTAGGACCCTTTGGGTCCGTTTGGATTGAGCTTATTTTTGCTGAAACTGAAAACTGAAACTGAAAACACTGTAGCGAAATAATTTTTAAATGTGTGAATAGTATCATGAGACCCATTTTTAATAAAAAATTGCTGAAAAATGAAGTTTGTGGGTCCCGTAAACAGTGCACGGACCCACTGATGGACTGAAAATGACTGAAAAGTCAAAATTTTCGGCTATTGTTCATGCACAGTACATGAACAGTAGCCTTTGTCTCCCATTATGCGTGCAAAAAAAAAAAAGAAAAAAAAAAGAAAAGGGGAAAACGCAAAAGAGGAAAACGCAGACGCAGAATCTGCCGAATCCAAACGCTCACTTTGTCACACTTTTACGCGTTCACGCTCAATTAGCCTAAGCTACACTTCGTTAGGGTAGCTTATTAATTATTAATTGCTTAAAAAAACACACACACACACACATAACTCTCTCATATTTGAGGGATTTGATAGAGAGTCGTGCTCTAAATTTGTTTCTTTAAGAGACTAATTTTCAAACTCAAACATATGATTTGTTGACTCGAGAGACGTATTTGTTTAAAGTCATTTTTTATTCCATATTTAAGTAAATAAGCTAAAATCAAATAAGTTAACCAAATGCACACCCAAATGACCATATCAATATATAATAAGTCTCTCTGATCATTTTAATAATTTTCTTATAGATCAGATATATGTCTTCTCTCTCTTATAGTATGTGGGCCTTACAATTATATAATATTTGCATGCTATTAGAAGAAATATGCATATATCTTATATATTAGACATCTTATTCTCTAATTCATCTTGGGTTTTGTGCTTTACAATAAGAATTGGTGTAATGAGAGCTAAAGGTTGAAGTTTTTGTTCATTGAGCAAGACTGAATACCTTGGTCAAGTGAGATCTATTTTAGAAATTTCAAGTTTTTCTTATAGGGTTGTGTTTGTAGCCACTTCAAGCACAAACCTTATTTGTGTTTAAACTTTATCTGAACCCTAATCACTAGAGAGAAGGAAGACAACCATAGAAAATAGAGAAAAACCTAGAAAAATCCATTACTTGTCTTTCATCCTTTTCCATTAAATATCCTTGAGAGGTTGGGTATTCCAAACACATAAATCACTATAATTGTGCTGGAATTGCTGTTGAAACCACATGGACAGTGTCAGATCTACAGGAAACCTTGAAGAAACTAAGAGAACGGTTTGCGGGCAGCGAATCAACTTTCAACAAGAAATAACTTTGAAGGCACAAGATATGAGCTTGTCGTTCCTAGCAAGAGCAGAGAGCTTAAGTACTTAGTTTAACTATGCATATAGAAATTCATGTGAGTATTATTTGTATTGCAACTACTTTCATAGTGGACTTGTTGAGTTGGGTTTTGCCCCCAATGTGATTTTACTGTTTAGGTTTTTACTTTGTGAACAAATATCATATCTTTGTCCGTGTGTATTTGTTTAATATTTTGCATGTGTTCATCCATGGTTATTATGTGCTAGAAAATTGACTAATAAGCTACCCGGTAAATAATTAAATTAACTGGTTAGAATTGGTAGTTAAGGGGCTGTTTGGATTTTCAATTTCCATAACTCATAACTCAAAAATGGTGGGATCCAAGGCTGAGAAGTCCGTTTGGATTTTCATAACTCTGTTTTCAGTTTTTGTTTCCATCACTTAATTCTCTAATTTTTGAGCGATGAGTTATGGAAACTGAAAACATATTTTAGGTGTTTTCAGTTTCCAATGGCATTTTGGTAATTAAACACACATGGAGGGACCCACTAGTCAGGGTTAGCCTCAACTTTTGACCCACTTTTTTTTTTTTTTTTTTTTTTTTTTTTTTTTTTTTCACTCTTGTCAGTTCATTCTTCCTTTTTTTTTTTTTTTTTTTTTTTGTTCTTCATCACATAATATTTTTGGTCTTCGCTCAGTTCTTTCACTGGGTTCGGGGTTTTTTTTTTTTTTTTTTTTTTTTTCACTGGATTCGGTGAGTAAAAGTTGTACCAAGTTACAAGTATAGGGCCCACAAATAGTTGAAAAATTTGAATTATGATAAGTTGAGTGATGGTGCCAAACACACTTTGTGTAGAGTGATGGGGTATTTTAAGTAATGAGTCATGAGTGACAAAAATTGAGTGAGGAGTGATGAGTGATGAAAAATAAAAATCCAAACAGCCCCTAAGCCATCATAGGGGTCTAAATGATTCTTTTCACATCTACCAAATATTTATTTAAACTTTCTAGTTTGGTTATGATCTAAAGTGTGATCCAATAGTTAAAATTTTGTTAAGAGATAGGTCTTGAATTCGAACCTTTAAAAATGACCGCGTGATGCTAGTTTTTATTAAAGATTATTGGTCTATTAAACACACAATTACCACCTTCTTTAAACTTAGAAAAATTTGTGCTAATTTGTTCTATTTGGGGCTTAGGCCTTCGAAGATAGAATCTAATCTAGATACATGGTTTTTTTTTTTTTTTTTTTTTTTTTTTTTTTTTTTTTTTTTTTTTTTTTTTTTTCTGATGATGAGAAGCTATATGCTAAATTTGATTCTAGCTTATTGGGTTGTCAATTAATTAATAGACTCCCAAGTGTAGTATACATTCACTAGCTAGTTCCAAATTCCAAGATAAATGATGTTGAGGATTTTTGGTTTTGAGCTTCGGACTAGACTCTTCACCTCACAAGGATCCTATTATGCCTACTAGCTCTCTTCATTTGAGTAATATTCAAGCGTCCAACTAGTCTAATGGCATCAAGGAAATCTTCCAAGAAATCCTCATTGCGAGAAGTTAGGAGTTCAGCTGCCCTTTTCTTAAGTCATCTTAATTATTGCTGGAGTAACAAGTTCTATATATTTATCATTGCCTCCATTTAACTTAAAAAATTATGGTTATATCACCATATTTATTCTGAACACATATCCGGTCTTAAAATTAAAGGAAGCCTATATTATCGAATTCACTATACTCCCAATTTATCTTGCTTGTTAGGACGAGAAAACCCCATTGAGGCATTATTGTTGAATCCTAGCTAGGGTCAAGTAACACCATTGGATTTCATAGAATATGCATCTAATTATATGGTTCTGGCCAAGGCCTCCATAATTCTTTTATTTGAAAACTATTAGGTAACTCTTTTATTTTATTTTTGTGAACTTAAAACTTAAAGTAACATAAACGACACAACAAATTTTACTATGTAAACTTTATAAATTGATTTATCAAATTTTAAACACAACACAAATAAATATTTAAAGAATTTATTTATTATATTATTGATGTGACGTTTGTAATGTTTATATAACAAAATTGATATTAACTTCTTTTAACATCTTTCCTTGAGATTAGTTTGCCAACTGCTCTTCCTTTGTTTCTGTATATATGCAAGGGGAAAGACATCGAAGGAGAGGTTCCAATTGAGGCCAATTTTTTAGGAGTCATAACTCATAACCTATCATTTCACACCTACCTAGCTACTATTTGATGGAATAAACAAGCTCTATAGGGTTACATTACAGCAGTATATGCCTTGAAGAGTTGCTGTCACTTTTTAAATTTTCCTTTTAACTTAGAGAGAGAGAAAGATAGAGAAAGACTCCTATTTTGTGGGGGATTATATTAAACATCTAGTCCAAAGTTAAAAATCTTAGCTGTCCAGTGGCCCCATGTAAAAAAATGACTTGTGCAAAATGCTCTTTGATAAAGAAGGATACTTCAATATCCTTGAGCTATCATGCAATTTGGTTGTTTTTCATCTATGGTTGTTGGTGGCTATCCAACATGTGAGGAGAAGGGACAAAGCTATATATGCACTTCGTACAATACGCACCCATGAGTTTTTACCATCATATGTATATGTTTTCTTCTCTCTCGCTTTTTACACAAATTTAGCTGCAAAAAAATTGTTGTGTTTCGTAACTAGAACCTTAGCCCGTGAACCTTAATGTCACTAGTCTCACGTCACAACAGAGCCGTGGCATATATGTCCGCCTGGACCCAAGTGACTTAAACATCAGTTGTCATAGACTCATAAGAGACCCCACATTTACAAAAAGTCTTAATCAATTCACAGAAGATTGCCTGCCTTTTTAATTATTAGCACTTTGAAAATTTCCCACTAATACAACAAGTTGGATTCACTTTGTAGGGCTGACTAATAACCAATGCAAGAGCCTATTACTTAACAGTATGACTACAGTACTTAAAGTTGCAAGTTATGCAAAAAAACATTATGGAAGGAATGAATAGGTTTAAGTCACAATTTTTAGTTAGGGGTGAGATACTAGTTAATTAGTAATTACCTTGTGCAAAATTTCCTATTTGGGCATGAAAATAGTTTTCTTATTCTCGAAACACCATATTTTAATATGATAATAGAATGCATTTATAATGAGTAAAGTGTCATTATTTAAACGATAGGTTAATAAGTCAGACCGACTTAATACTTAATAGTCAATATACATCATAGATGAGTAAAGCGTATTATTTTTCTTTTCTTGTATACTACTCTAATTTTTTTTGACTAGTGTATACTACTCTAATTTAATAACCCATAAATTAAAATGGAAATTAACTGGAGTATCAAACTGTCAACACATAGAAAGCGAACAATGTTGAGGAAAACATATATAGCTGTCAGAGATTGTGAGGCTTGTTAGCAAGCATGGTTTGCCACTTTGCCTTGTCTGTACTACGAGTGCGTGCTTCGAAAATCTTGGCGTTTTGATGGGAACTTTAGGGCATTCAAGCAAGTGAAAAGTGACCCCTCTATCTAAACTTATCGTAGGAAGTGAGAGTTTTGTCTGTGTCTTTTACTCTTTTTCTTCTCTAATCCTAATTCAACCTTTCTAGCCTTCTCCTAAGCAAAAAGAAAAAGAAAAAAAAAATGTGCATATTTCCCCTTGGATACTAGGTTTCAAAATTTTCTCTTTCAACTATTGAATTTAAAAAAAGAAAAAAGAAAAAAGAAAAAAAAAAGTTCTCTTTTATGATTACTTGCAAGGGAATTTTGTCACTTAATAAAATTAATTTGGGGGATTGGAATTTCATCTGTAGGAAAGTTTGTCTAAAAAAAAAAGGAGGAGGGATTGTCACGAGACACATTTCCAAATTTGGCACTATTTGTATTAATATCCGTATTCTTTGATTGGACATTTAATCATGCTCTCTATAATATTCCTTCCAAGATTGAATTAATGAAATTATTAGTAGGCAAACTAGTTGTGTGGTTGTTCCAAAAAAAAAAAAAAAAAAAAAAAAAAAAACTAACTAGTTGTATGGTTAAGGTAAAGAGCAATCTCAGGTACATAGTTGTCAGCTATAAATTAATATTTATTTTTCTGGTCGTTCGAGGAGTCAAAAGAATCATACACAGAATAATCCGGAAATTAATCCCAGTAGCTGGCTACAATTAATCAACAAAAACAAGATTTATATTACTAGCATTTACTTTGGAATGTTGGCCAAAAAGTTCTATACCTATCCATGTTAACTATAAAAATATTGAGAGTCGGTGGCTATACATATGTGGCTTAGTTCAATTCACCATGCATCTTTTTGAATAAAAAAAAATTAATTTTAAGATGGATAAAACAACTTGATATTAACCAATTCTCATTAAATTAGTTTTAACATTTTTCAAACAAATTCTAATTAAATTAAATAAATTCTTTTTCACAAATTCTCTAATTTTTATTCGTTTTTATTGACACTTAGTAATTAAACATGTATCATATTTTTTGACAAACTTCTATGAGTTATACGGGTTAAGGACTTGTTAATAATATTATGGAAGCTGGTTATTATGACATCCTCTTCAATCTATGGATGCTACACATGCCTTTTCTTATTATTTTTCTAAATACACATTTTTTGTTTTTCGGTGTTCAGGATTTTGACTAATTAACAGCTTCTGATTTTACTTTTGATCATTTTTATCTTCTCAGAAAAAAGGTATTTTTCATTGTAAACAAAATTGAACAAATAGATCGTTTGAAGGTGCCTAATGAACTGCATCATTCACCATTATTTGGTATACGAAAGGATGCTATGATGTTTTCTGGTTGTACCAATAATTTTCTTTTGGTTTTTGGCTACTTTCTAATATAATCATTTCTGTAACATTGTCAGTCATGCTGATATAGTGATAAGAACAAAGTCACCCTCAATTGTAACTGTAGTCGAATTTCTTATAGACCTGTATTGTCTAATTATCGATTTCTTTATTAGAAAGACATCGGAATTTCTTTGTGAAAAGCAACAAACTAAATCAATTTTGATACAACCATGCATATATGCCAAGCACATAATCATTACACCAGTCAAGAAAAAAGAAAAAACACGTGTTGCTGATTATTCTTCAAATAATAGCTCTCTCTGCATGATTCAAACGCATAATGCGTCAATGGGGGCCATCTCACTCGCTCGCTTGCAAAAGTAGGAAGAAGGTTTTGATTAGCTATGAATTTTGCCAAGTTCATTCATTTGTTCAATCAAAAGAGTGATCATTAGCTGTAATCTCAAAAACATGCATTTTTGTTAGTATATAAGTTAATATTACAAAAGTAATAAGGAGTATAGATATTATTGTGATAAAAACAACTACAAGTGCAAGGAAAGTTGAACTTAAAAAAAAGAAGAAGGGAATTTTCATCTTTGTACATGAAACATACATTTGATAATGATCATCTACTTTTTCTAATGGTTCTTATTTTATATATAGTATTATACGTGTATATTTGTCTTGTATCAAATCCTATGATGAATGAAGGAACCGTAGCACCAGGAACTCTAAAACCTAGGAAGAATAATAAACTAGGGCAGGAGGCAAGGGTCGGAGCTGGTTATGTATGTGATGAATTGTTTTGTTGTGATGATTAATGGGCACACATGTGAATAGGTGGTACACTGTGATTTGTTTGTATACAATGGAGACAATATTGTTGGAGAAATGCAATGGACATATAAAATGCCCTTTATGAATCCACATTGGATATATTGTTTTTAGATGTGTTAGGCATAATCTCCCATGCATAATTTATCTCCTAATGATATCACTTACAAATTTGGGTTGGTAGCTTTCAGACCTGTTTCTTTCTCCTTATCAACCAAGAGAAGCATAATAGTTTAAATCATCTAAACCTTATTGTTGAAGTAAAGCCAAACAATGTGTAAAAATACTACTACCTAGTTGAGTTACAAAGCTCTTGACACAATATATATTTACCAATTATTATTAAGGTGCTATTAATTTATGATCATATACAATCTCTCGCCTGGATTTGATAATGTCCCCCAATCTCTTGCCTGGATTAAAAATGCAAGCAAATAGAATATTTAATGAAAAGAGGTCAACAACTTACTTGAATTTAATTGAATTGATCCGATCAATACATACTATTGAATAATTTTAGTCCACATATGAAAGGAAGCTTTAGAATTATACTTACTGATTAAATTTATCATTTTTAATAACTTCTTTTTTTAGAAAAAAAAATCAGTAATTTATCATTAATATGTCCTCAAAGTTTTGGAATAACCATTCCTCTAATTTTGCTCCCAAAGTTGTGAAACAGTTTCTCAATCTCCCTTCATTTTTTTTTTCTACTTGAATTCGACCAACATATGATCTTATGATCCCATTCTAGTCTTACACAGTTACATGATCTACTTGAAAACTATTTTATTCTCTGTTTAATAGAATCAAGCTACGTGTCCCACTGTCTTCCACAATACCAGGTTAACTGAATTCTTTATTCGAGTCATAATGTTTAGGGTAAACAGGTAAACTATATACAGATCACATTTACTGTAGATAAAACTTCACAGTATAATAGTAGCCCTTTTATGAGTTTTATCACCTTGCTTTTAAAAAGCAATGCTTCTTTGGAACTGAGTGACATTCATGCTGTTCATTGCCTTAAATTTCAACAATCCCACATTAAAAAGTAGAGAAATATTATTAAAAAAAAAAAAAACACCACAGGTCACACATGTAAGGTCGACAATCTCACATTGATATTGCAACTAGATTAAGAAATAAGAAATTGTAATTATATCTTTGTATATAGGGGTTACTGTTAGGGATTTGGTGGGGGCTTCAACCAAAGGTGTCCCCCAAATCAAAAGGAATGTGTTTCATTCTTTTGGGACTAAAAAAATGCCTGAAGCATATGAATAGTCAATTTTGGTAGGTGATGCTAATAGATATAGGTAGTTGCTTGCAAGCATGTTAAATTTTTGTAGATTAAATCTTATTGTCATGTATAGATGATATTGTTTTAACTATACTAGCTGCATCACCTGGTGTAGATTAATAACTATCTTTCCAAAAGTTCCATTATTAGACTCAACGCCTAGATGGAACATTTGCTAGGGTTGTTGTTGCCTATTCTTTAATGTGTTCATATGTAAGTCTAATGTTGAAGTTGGGTAAGAGGTCTATGCATGCCAAATTAACTCATCCAGCCACACATCACATTATTAGAATGATTAACAACTATCTTTCAAAAGGTCAGTATTAGAGTAAATATTTAGTACAACGGTAGTAGCAGTGCTTCTTGAAAGGAATGATTGAGACCCATTTGTTTGATTTTAATTAGCAGAATTAAATCTTTATTAAATTAACCAATTATGAAGTTCAGATGAATTATAGTTAATAAACAATGATCAATTCACCATGTAGTATGAAGTGCTTCTTGAAAGGAACGATTGAGACCCCTTTGTTTGATTTTAGCAGAATTAAATCTTTATTAAATTAACCAATCATGAAGTTCTGATGAACGGTTAATTATGAAGTTTAGATGAATTATAATTAATAAGTCACAATAATCAAACCACCATGTAGTATGAAGTGAGGTGAAATAAAAGACAGGCAATTTACTTACGAAGTGAAAAGCCAATAGACAAATTCAAAGGGAAAAAAAATTGAGGGTTATTACTGAATTACTGACTCAAAGAAAATTAAAGTTTATACAATTGAAATAAATTTCTAAATGCTAACCGTAGTAACACTTAAAAATACCCCACATTATTACAATCCTTTTGGAATTTTTTAATTATTATCTAGAATTGTTTCCATAAACTGTATTCATTACTTCAAAGACCGCCTTAAATATTTTTTTTATTGTAACAAAAAAGGAAGGCACCTTGGCTTCAACTTGATTACCAATATTTGATAACATTGTTCCTAGATTCTCTATTTGAACTTCAATATTGTGGTGATGCAAAACTTCTAGGGTTTTTCTTGATGTTTTATGGCACAGGCTCTCCAAAACCTTTATTAAGCCTACTTGTATATGTTCTTATATTGGTTTGCATATAGGACATGACATCCCACTCAATCAACCAACTTTAGGAATGGTAAAAATATCCCACCCTACTTTATCTGACTTGCCCTAGCTTGCATGAGTTTTACTCTCCACATCCCATCTCCTCTTGCCAAAAATGAGACACCCATGATCCGATTCTACTCTACCTACTCATTCCTACTCAACCTTCCTCATCTTGTTCGTTAATTTTGTTTAAAAAAAAAAAAAAAAAAAAGTCACGTGGAGAGAGATAGTGACACGTGCAAACAAAGATTAGATGGATTATTGCCATTATGGGGTTAACGCGTTTAGAGAAGGAATCTGCACGTGATGAGAGACATGGTGTGTTTCTGGGGTTGGCCGGGTGTGAGAGAGAGGGAAAGAGAGGGCATCGAAAGCAGTGAAGGAAGCGTCAAAGGTAGTTTAGCTGTCAATCCCTCCAAACACTTCTCACGGGGCTGATCTTGCACACGCACATTCTCTCTCTCTC
This sequence comes from Quercus tomentella, assembly GCA_028535165.1. NCBI lineage: Eukaryota > Viridiplantae > Streptophyta > Magnoliopsida > Fagales > Fagaceae > Quercus > Quercus tomentella. The sequence continues at coordinate 16,753,867 of JAPQVY010000012.1, forward strand.
TCTCTCTTTCTCTCTCTTCCCGTCATTCTTTTGTCCCTACCCTACGTCTCTCTCTCTCTCATGCAAATCCAATCTTATCTAACCTTCCTTTTCACTGAAATGCCACCACTGCATACATTTATTTTTATATATATTGATGTGCCTAAGATTATGCCATGCAATGCATATAAAACACATATATATGATTACAATCAAGTTTAACCATGATTGCCTATTCTTGTCTATCACTACTGTTACAGATATTAGAAATATTATATATTATAATAAGCATTTTGAGCAGTGTAAGCCAAGTAATCATAATTTTACTCCGACTCTAAGTAATACACGGAACTTCATAATAAAGATATAGCCATCAAGAATTTTTGACTCTGACTCGGGATATAGATATTTAAAATTAAATATCGTTGAGTTATTGTGTTTATATATTTAATCATAGTATATCAAAGTTCGAGGATTCTCGGTTAGCTCTAGCCCCCACACTCCCATGACACACTAGTCACGGTGCATCACTCTTCATGTCTCATGATCACCCTTAAAGAATCTATAGACAACTTATGTCATATATGGTCACGGTTTTTGCCAATGTTAGGACATGCATGTATATACATGTGACATGAACCCTAACTATTTTAGTGAATATTTGATTAGATTAGACAATTCATATGGATTCTTTTATACAAATTTCTAACTCTAGATAGGGACCTCATATCTTATATTGCTACTATTATTGATCAAGGTCAACTTATAACCCCAAATGTGAAAACTGGAAAACGATTTCAAGTTTGCTCTATCACAAGTCACAAGAAAGAGGGAAAAAAGTTTAACCAATCAATTGGTATATATATTTTCATAAGCCTAAGAATTCTCATCAATAGCATCTGACCTAGTGGTTAATTCTCTTCTAAAGATGAAAATTTGTGATCACCCCAACATCCGTGAAGTTAAAAATTTATTCTATATTCTTTGACATAAGAGAGAGACAAAAAAATTTACAGATATTTCTAACTGAAACTCATGAAATTTAACTAATATTATAAAGAGGGAAAAAATGGTATAATATATCAATAATGTCATTTTGTATTTTCAATATAATTCTCGATCCATGAATTCTTTTTTTGGAAAGTAAGACAAAAATTTTCCTGGTGAGGGTTGAACTCAATACCTCAATGTTACTAACTAAGACCATCAAGTTTGGGTAACTTGTTAGTTTCAAAACGATGACAATCCTATGAAGGTGATGATTACATATGAAAGTATCATTCAAGCGAGGAATGGAATAGCCTACATGATCTCTTATCCCCTTTTTATAGACTAGCATACAACACTTCATGGAGATTATAGCTCTAGAAAGAGTTACGTCTATCTTAAAGGTTGCAACAAATCACCCAACAACACAATATCTTATTGTGAAGTTAACCATCCTTTCAAGGTCCCACCCCCACTACATTACTAGATTAGCTTTGATATCACCATTTGTGGCAACTAGAGTAAATTTTACATATACATGTGTGTTATATTTTAAAAGGAGTAGTCAAGTTACAATTGAAATTCCTCATGATCATTTATATAGCTCAATTAAATATAATATACAGTGTGAGACAAAATAAGTTTTTTTAGTGTGTCAGTCGTTTTGTCTAAATTATAAGTACTTAACCATATGTTAAGATGCATTTCCACAAAGTGAAAATTGGGAATGGCATTAGCTAACTTAAGAAAATTTAGGAAGAATGAAAGGTCAATTTCGTAAATTTAAGTACAATAATAATTTATAGTGGGAAAATAGAGGCACTCTCATGCAGTTCGAGAGCTCAAGACCCCCTTTAAAAGCCCCCCTCCCCAAAGCCTAAAGGAGGATAAAAATAAGAGGCAGAAAAAACATGGCTTCTAGGGAGCATAAAAGAGCAGCGCTAAATGAGAAGTTGCAACAGCTTCGTGCTGCCACCAACTCTAATGCTGTAATTACTATTTTCCAACAGCTTTGGCCTTCAATATCTTCTTCTTCTTCTTGGGGTGCTTCTGGAATTTGATACTCCAATATTCTTATCTCTAATTCTTCATTATTTGATTTCTTGCTCCGATTTGTGTTTTTGGCAGCTGAACAAAGCTTCAATTATAGTAGATGCATCCAGGTATATAAATGAGTTGAAGCAAAAAGTGGAAAGACTCAATCAAGATATTGGAACTTCACAAAGTTCAAAAGCTCAAAATTCATTGCCTGCGGTACATATATATTATAATTTCAATTATTGCATCCAATTGATATCTTTCTTGAATCATGTTTTACCTGATAAAACAACTTACACTATTAATTTTATTGTACTTTGAGCAGGTTACTGTGGAAACCCTAGAAAGGGGTTTCCTTATTAATGTGTTTTCAGAAAAAAATTGTCCTGGTTTGCTAGTCTCAATACTAGAAGCATTTGAGGAGCTGGGTCTTGAAGTGCTCGATGCTAGGGTTTCTTGTTCAGATATTTTCCAGTTACAAGCTGTTGGTGGAGAAGTAAGGAAGACCGTATTTTTCTTGTGTTCTATATGGACTAATACACACAAGGAATTCATAGTCCACACTATTCCCTATATCAACTTATATAAATATAAATATATATATATATATTTATATGATTCTCATGCGGTTTTGTATATTTGTGAATTTATTTATTCTTTAAAAGGGGGATAAATATATAAAAATAAATTGGAACATCACGTGTGAACTTAAATATGGTGTGAGCCACACAATTCAAGTTTTTCTGATTGTGTGTACGAAGGCTTCAATGAGTGGTTGGCATTCATTTCACCTATTTTTGTGATTGCATGTATATGGCTGCATATATGATGCTTATATATATAAATTTTCAGTGATATCTGTATCGAACTAATCTCTATTTTCTTAGTACTTTTGAATTCTTGTAATCTATATCTGTATCTTATAATCTCAACACTATTATAGATAGATTGTGCGAGTGACAATTTATTTGCACTTAAATGAATTAGATGAATGTTCTTATTTTTGCAGAATCGTGATAGCTTAGATGCTCAAGTGGTGAAACAAGCTGTGTTGGAAGCTATCAAGAGCTGTGATGAAGAGCAAGAATAACCCATCACTCTTTGCTTCTTCCTCTTCTTCCCTTTTCGTGTAGGGCTGAGGAAAATAATCCACCCAAGGGAACTCTAAGATCTTCTGCTTAAAGCAAAATTGCTAATGCATTGTTGATATCATAAGTTCTCAAACAGTGTCAAGAACATAGTAAGCCAATTAGCCAAAAGCCAGAAGCTTAGTATTTTGGTGCAAAACAAGCATTGGGCATTGATGGTGAAGAAACCTAGTATGCCTTTTTGGTGATAAAATTGTGAGTTTGTTGGTTTCATTTAGTTATTTGATTAACACCTAGCCTTATATTTCATAGTTTTGGATGCCTCATATTCATGGCTGAAGATAATCCAAACAAGTAGCTCCTTAATGCAGGTTTGCTTGAATAATCTTTAGTTGGGTTATGCTATCTTCTTTGAATCAAAGAATGCTTATTTGTATCTAATTTAACATCCATTTAAAATTAGAGGATCGGATTTGTCACATCATCAATATTAGTATCTAAGCAAATTATTAATGAGGTGGAAAATCAAATCAAACTATAATTTCAAAACGGATGAATGAGGTTTTAGAAACTAATCCACGATAGAGTTATCCTAACAACTCTTGAGAATCTGAATCCTGAAAAGACTTCATTCAAGTAATAAAACTAGAAATATGGTATATTATCTTCTAGTAAAACGTAGTAAATTTGTTTGAATTCCTATAAACATTAAATTGAATGATAACGTGAACCAAAAAATAAAAATGTTCAATTAATTTTCCCATGATAAAAGAGCATATACCTGGTTCACACTTTAAATGTTCAAAATTTTGGCATCTAGTGTTACAGGTAGTACAGTATAATTGCAGGTTTCCTTTTGTAACAAACTTAAGGCCAACCTGTACTGGCCTATATATTCTGCTATATGTTTTCTCGTCAGATTCAATGGGCACTAGTGATTCTTTTGTAATAACTCATGTGAGAGGACCATTGCATGTAATCGTTACACAAAATAATAACTTGGTGTTTGAGGCATTGTTCTTCTTTCTTTTGAGATAGGTCGATAGTGGGGCAGGGCAGTGCGGGGCGGGGGTATAATTTAAACTACAGACATGGACATTAGTCACACCACAAAGGATGCAATTATTTCTTATTTTTGTGCATATCTTTACACTGGGCAACTCTTCCCTCCCTAAAATGTTCACCAAGTAGTAATACGTGGCGTCCACCTTTTTATCATTCACAAACATTATTGGTTCACATATTTCTGAATTATTTGCATTATTATCAACTCTTGGTTCACAGCTGAATAGACTATTGGTTCAAGGTTTTTTTTTTTGGAGAAAGTGGTTCGAGTGTTTGTTTGCTTAGGGATGTCCCATAAAATTGGAACCGGATTTTATTTTATTTTATTTTTTTTTGGGGCACTGTGTGCGTTACTACTTACTGGGCTGGTAAAGTAGATTCTCCCAAAAAAAAAAAAAAAAAAAAAATTGTAAAGTACCGTTCCTATTTGGAGCCCAATAATTTATTAATAAGCTAGAGCAATGGATACGTTGGGCATCGGTACCTATGTTTCTTAAATAGGTCCAGATGGGCCCTGTCTAGCCCAAACATGTTTACTCCACTACCCAACTAATGAAATAGATCTGGCCTGGCCTGCTCTCCATAAAAGCCCAATGGATTATGAAGCTGTACACGATAACCTAGCATATATTTTTTTTGGATAAAAATAACCTAGCATGTATTTATTCCACGGAAACCTGTCCATTTGTGACGTTTATCATAATTTATATTTTACATATATAATTTCAGTCTATGGTGGGTGCAGAGATGGGGGAAAGGAGTTTATATATACACATATATAATTAAAATTAATAAAATCAATCATAATGGTTCCCGATTGATATAAGAATCATATAACAATAAAATTAGAAACAATTTATTATTATTTATAATTGTTGACATAATTTATTATGATTAGTATATAATAATAAAAATTATATTAATGATAGATTTATTATTTTATATATATATATATATATATATTTATATATATATATATATATATATATATAAATATAAGAATGATAGAGTTATTTTAAAGTAATGCTAGGTACTATAATCACAATTTTTCCCTTAATAAGTTTTGAAAAATATCGTCTCTCTACCATTGTCTTATAATTACTCTCTGGTAAGAGAAATATTAGAAGGTGGAATTTTCATATATGCAACTTTTGCTAGGTATGAGTATGAGTTGATAATAAGTGTGCGTTTGAATTACACTTAAAAATTAAAATTATTTCACTATTTAGTTTATTTTTGCAACTATTCATGGCCCCACTGCACTTTTTGGCACTATTCATGAACATCACTGTACTATTTCAACTAACTTTTACCTTTATCTATAGTACTTTCAGCAATAATTTTTCAGTTTTAGCAAAATAAATGGTATCCAAACACACCCTAAATAAGTTCTCAAATGTAACACCCATATTATAGAAGTTTGAAGTTGAAAAGACAATTTAGACCCTTTTGTCAATTTTAAGTGGAATTAATTAACTTTTCACATTAACCAATTATGTAAGTCGGTTCGATTACTGGTTAATTACCATAAATAAAGGTCATGCTAACGAGTGCCCTTAGGGCAATGGTTAACAATTCATTTTAGGAAAGTTTTGACACCACTTTTATGATAAATGAAAAAAACTGTTAAAACATTAATTGTTTTTTTTTCTTTTCTTTTCCCATAAAACTTTCTTTAAATGGATTGTTAATCATTGCCCTAAGGGCATCCGTTAGCATTTTCCAATAAGAAATCACCAAATAAAGCAATAAAGCATAAAGTAAATGGGTAATACCTTTTTTTTTTTTTAGAGAGTTTCAATCTATGGCTTCCGCTCTTGATGATAACTCTATATCATTAGACTAAGACACCAATCGATTTTTGGTATAGGCGGGGATTGAACCCCAGATCTCTTATTCAACCATCAGAGACTTTACCAGTTGAGCTAACTTGTAAAGGTCTCCAATTAATTTCAAACACTTGATTCCATTGACCAATAAAACATAAAAAATATTATCTTGTCAAAGGATAATTAAATTCAATGGAGTTATCTATTTGAATTTAATTAGAAAACCTAATGTACAACACTTAAGGTATTATATCTAGGTTTTATCTAAAGTAAATAACATATGTGAAAAAAAAACACTTAATCGATGCATCCAATAGGAAAAAAAAAAAACACTCTAGAAGTTAACCTTAACACCAAGGAATATTGCACTATTTAGAATTGAAGCATTATAATTGAGAAATACCTATATCCTTAATTGCTACCCAGTAAATACTTACAGATATGATAACACAATCTGCTCCAAGCCGTTTGAACTCTTCTATCATGAAATTCTCCAACAAATTGCTTGAATTCAAGGTTTGCCTTGTGTCGGGGGTGGTTTTTTGTGTGTAGCCACGTGCCTTTGGAGGTGTGACTTTGCTAGGCCCGGATTTGTTTTAGGGAGGTCAACCCGGAACTTGACATTGGGCCGCATAGACCAATGGCTTTCGGTGTATTTTTAAGCCTACAAAATAGATAAACCCAAAGTCTTAGAATCATGATAATAGTTTAAATAAATAATATGCTTAGCATGATAGTTTTGATTAAATGGTGAGTTGATACATTGTTATTATGTTTATTAAGTGATGTCCAACATTAGAAAGTGTTTAATTAGGTGTCCAATGTCCAATAATGGGACGAGTCCAATAATCCATGTCTAGTTGCGGTTCATGGTTCATGTTCAACATAATAAGGTATGTTTAGCAATGGTCCATGTCCGAATAATATATGTCCAATGGTAGTTCGTTTCCAAAAAAATGTGTTCAAGGGTGGTTCATGTCCAAATAATATGTGTCCAAGGGTGATTCATGTCCAAATAATATATGTGCGATGATGGTAGATCGATTTATTAATATGTATGTTCATTAATGAAGTATCAGTGAGATCATGTTCATTAAATAGTGAGATAATATTAAAATAACTTGCATCCAGCGGTAAAATAATAATAAATTACCATATGCTTAATAATATAATTTCAAAGATGGAGAAAACATTGACTTATCTTTTATGTTTCTGACCCCAGCTGTGTAGTAGTACTTCATTCTTTATATGATTTGTGGCTCTGGCCGCTTAGCATTAATGGGTTGATAACCTTCATGTTCTTCATATTTTGTAGCTCTAGCCCATCATGTTTTGCAGCTCCAGACGTATCACCTCAGTAGGCCTTAACATTTTAGCAACATGAGAAAATGAGTCTAGCAGCATAATAACATTAGTCAAGTGGTATAATGATGATGAATAAAATATACTTAATAATATAAATTTGAAGACAAAAATATGATGACTTATCTTCATGTTTTGCAGCTCCGGCCGTATCACATCAGTGGACTTAACATTTCAGCAACCTTCATATTCGAAAGGAAAAAATTGGTGCAACTGGAGGGAGAGAGATCATGTCCAGCCGTGTGCATCAGTTGGTTAAGTTTGTCCCCTTAATCATGCACTTAAATGATTTTCCCCATGTAATGCTCTTTTAGTTTTTAGTCAAGTATGAGTGATATTGTCTTTCATAAGGATAGCTTTAAGTATTAGAAATGTATGTCTTCAATGAGAAAGATTTTAATATGAAGTCTTTGTGTCTTTTAAGAGAAAGGCCTTAGTATTGATGTTCATATGCCTCCCATGAGAGAGGGCTTTTGTGATGTGTTCTTGGAAGAGTATTTTGATATGTTTTGAGATGTGTAGAGATGGTAAGAATATATATATATATTGTGAGATATGGTGTTTGTAATATGTATAGGAATTATATGTGGATACTTTGTTGGACATGGATCTTGTATATGTATATTTTGTGAGACATGGGGTTTAAAGATATATGAGAAGTATGTATGGGTATTTTGTGAGGAATGTGTTTGTAAAATATATGGAAGTAAGAGATAGATAATATGAAGGTTAAATATAGTAAACACATTAGATTATTTGTGTTATGGGTTATGGTGCTTTCTAAGAAGAGATATTTTGTATAAGAAATAAAGAATGAGATGGAGATGTGTTTTTGGCAGCAAAAATGATGAAGTTTCAGAATAATGGAGTGTGGGAAAGATATATAGTATGTAATGGTGTGGTGTGTTGTTATCTATGAAAAGATATCTTGTAAGGGAGATGGAGAAGTATGGAAAAAGTTAGAGATATGTGCAGCAAAGTGAATGAAGTTTCAGAATATTGAGGATGAGAGAGATGGATAGTGTGTAATGGTGTTATCTAAGAAAAGATCTTTTTGTAAGGGAGATGGAAAAGTATGGAAGAGTTTAGAGATATATGCAGCAAAGTGAAGTTTTAGAGTATTGGGGGCTGGGAGAGGGATTAGAGAGAGCAGAGATCAGAGGGGGGGGGGGATCCTTTAGTGTGTAGCTTGGTCCTCTTTATATAGAGCTAAGCTATGTAACTAGATCAAAACTTAGTTGAAGGGAAAATTAGCAAATCAGGAAAAATCTTTGACAAAGTAAGTGGTCTCATTAGAGGGATTTTGTTTTTTAGCCAAAAGAAGAAAGCTAGGGACATTAAGGCTGATGGAGCTGCTGTCACAGCTGTCAATCATAGCTGTCACAGCTGGCTGATGACATCTTTTGCTTGGAGGACAAAACTTGGCATTAAATTCATGATTTGGCTAAAGATGGTAAGATAGTCTTTATGGAATCCTTTTGTTTCTGGTACCACAGCTGCTGGGATTAGGCATTAATGGGCAAATGACATCATTTTAAGGTATGTGTTAACCTACTGGAGCTTCTGCTGGGGCTGTCACAGTTTGTGCGGAAGTTGTTGCAGCTTCCGCTGGAGCCGTTTTAGGTGTTCTTGGCTAAGTTTCCTTTCTTGAAAAAATTATATGTTTAGTTCATATATAATTTTGGTAAGTAATAGACTAGTTGGTTGATATTTGATGAAGTTTTAGAGATGTAATTATGGTCTTTTTGTATCTTAACCAAATCTTGGAGAGTAAGGAGAGCATTTTAATGCTAGATATGAGATATTAATATATATTTAGCCATGTGCTTGGAATTGATTTATATGAAAATAATAATATAACTAATATGGAATGATATAATTATATTTTAAAACTTATATTATATGATGGACATTAATTTTTATGTAAAGAGCATGGGGAGTTTTATCATTTTAAGTGTTATGTGATATGAGAGGCTTACCAAATGTTACCTATTGCACACTGATCCGTCAGAGTTCAGGGAATTGGGGAAGACATGTCAAGCAACATGCTTTTCTTTATCAACTTTGAACCACTGGAGCTTTACTGAACATACTTCTTGGCCCTCCAAACCACGACTCCCAAAATTCTCCCAATGAGACTCATGAGCTTGGATCATGAGCCAAAGAATGAGATGATGTGCTATGAGTTTGAACGATGGGTCTTGATGCCTTTTTGTGTAAATATGGGTTCTTTTGGGCTTTAGAAGAGATTCTCCCAAAATCCATGATAGTGTTGACGTGGTGCGGGTCGCCAATGAAATGAAGCCATGTAGTGTGAAAAAATTTGTCCTTAACACCTTGAAGATTTCTTCTCTGTTGTAATGAATAGGAAAAGATTTGTGGTTTCAACCTTGATCACCAATCGAAAACATTGTCTTGAGATTGTATATTTGAACTCATAGGTTATGGTGAAAAGAGAGGTTTTGTGATTTTTTTTTCCTTCTTAGATGAACAACATACTCTCTAACCTCATCATCAACTGACTCTTATATGCTCTTTTATAGTTTAGCATGCAGGTTACGATTACCAATTTTGTAGCTGACTTAATGGTACTGATTAAAAATTAGGCATTTTGTGTCTCAATCAAGTGGTGAAGAGACAATTGATAGACTAATCTCAATCAATCGAGGGTTAGTCTAGTATACAGTGATTGCCCTTTCTTGATATGAATCTTAGGAACTTGTAATCATAATTTGACAAATACACTCAACCAAGGTTGTGCATAATTCAAATAAAAATTTAATTTATCTCTTAGAAGATTTGTATGATCATACCACACATTCCATTTCCATACACCCCAACATACTCATGCATTATAATATTCATGTTTTTGCACAGAGTAAAGGACAAAGTTTAGTTACAAAATTGATTGTAACCTAAAATTATAACCTTACTCAATATCTTTTTATTAGAGGTAAATTTTGACAAATCTACCATTGAATTACATTTTCTTCTTATATCCCATATGTTTGCAAAATTTCTAGAAAATTAAATATCAATAACTATGGTATCAATAAATTGTTTAAATTGCAAGTTTTTGTAATTTAAAATTATGCATAAAATATAATCTTATAAATCATATAGTAAAAAATATCTGATTGACACAAAATTTGACATATGTATTAAGAGCATAAAGAACATGCAATTTAACGGTTAGATTTTCGAAATATATAGTAATATTAATAATATTAAGTAAGGTTGTAACCTTAGACTATAATCAATTTTGTAGCTAAATTTTGTCCAATAGTAAATTCATTTCTTTTCTATTTGTATTTGTAAAAAGGAAAGATGGTTGGCATCTCCTCTGATAGGGACAGGAACGGTCTTCGGACTTACCTGTTACCACACACCCGGTTAAGGCTTCCTACTTCGGTGGATCTGTAATCCAATTTTTCTCTTCTTTTATCAATTCTTTTCTATTTGCCGACACTAAAGGGTTGCCAAAGAGTCCCTACTTGAGTGTTCTAGGATACGCTATTATGTTGACTTTAAGGCTAAAATATAAGGCAATGTCTCAAACTCTAGCATCAAAGATATACAATGATACACGGGAAAAGTTAATAGATGCTTTAAGAGTATTAATTTAGAAAATATTTTTTTTTAATTTTTATGAAAAAATAAGTAAGCAATTAATTGTTGAATAATGTTAGAGATACAAACTATTTTACAAATTTTTTTACAAACTGCTTATGTAGTAAGTGATTATTGATAAATGAAAAAGTAATATTAATGATGGGCCTAGCTAAAAACCAACAAGAGGTTGGCTAAATTAATATTTTGTAAAAATGTTGTAAAATAGTTTGTAACTGTAGCATTACTTTTAATTGTTTTGACGACTTTTTATATTTTTCATGAAAGTAGTGTCAAAAATTTTCTAAAATTGTTTATTAACAATTGACCTAAAAGCACTGCGTTAATATGACTCATACAATAATACATATTCAAAAGCATGAATACAACATTTTTGGATTCACTACTTACATCACTTTTGTTATGTGTCCATTATGGCATATTATGTTAAAAAAATAATCGGCTAATTCAGATAAATAAATTAGAGCACTACTATAGAGTTACATTAAAAATCCAAGTAGATCTTAAATTAGATTAGACTAGAGCACTCGAAAAGAAAGAATTTAATTAATTAATTTATTTTTTTTTGAAGAGGAAAGAATTTAATTCACGTCTTATTCGTTCCACATTTACATACAGCTGAACCGCAATTAATTATATTAATTAGAACAGCTATCTACTTCGACTCGGCAATGGGCTTGCATGCATTTCCGTGTTGAATAGTTGACAAGTCAATCTACTAGCAGCAAATCAGCAAGAACATGCATGGAGCCCCGTTGTCAAATCACGGTTTATTTAATTTGATTCACATGTCCCATGTCAAAAACCAAGAGACGTAAGCGTTTCAAAAATATCCTACTTTAATTAATATATGTCACCAAAATCTTTTGAAAAATTCAAACTTTGAGTAATTGGGAAAATAAAATAAAATAAAATAAAATCAAGCAGCACTACTTTTGCATTTCTAATTTTTTTTTTCTCTTCAATTTATTAAATAACCTTTGCTGACTATTGCATGTCGTTTCCCACTTATTTGGCCAAATATTTTATTCAAGCTGCAACATTTTTTTTTTAATTTTTAATCTTACCTTTTGAATGAAAAACTTATTAAATCACCGAATAGACATGTTCCTATATTGTACAAATCTTCAATTTATGTGAGGCCCAAAAGTGGTGATTGATAGAAAATTCACCGTTGTCACCGAATAATATATGAAAATTTAGTACATGATTGAGTATAATAATCCATGAAAGAAGTCATTGTTACGACTTTGTAGACACTAGACACAATGGATTAGGTGTCATCCAAAATTTCGAGCTAAATTTGGTGCTTGTACATATGTAATCATATTATACTTTTCAAAGTTTAATGTTTCTGAATTTTGAGAGATATTCAATAAACCCACGTCAACTTTTGCATCAGTTCCGGAAATTCACTATAATTGGATGATGTTAAGATGGAACTATATCAGTCTTCTAGACCCAATAAAATAAGAAAGGGGAGATCATATAGTTTAAGCTTAGTTATGTATATTTTTCCTCCAATGTATTAAGGATAATTTGAGAATGAAAGAATAGATGGTATTTAAAAATTTTCTGAAGTACTTTTGGAGTGGATTTTTTGAGGTACAATTTTCTAAAACCTCTTTTATTTTTTATTTTTATATTTTTTTTATATTTAAGTACAATTATATAGTCATCAAACCCAACTTAATTTTACTCATTAGTATAAGCTTATAATAACACTCACAATATTTAGTAAAATGCATGGAGGAGGAAGGGAAGGAAATGATCTCATCCTTTTTAGGTAAAATATATAGTTTGTGACAAAATTTGGAAGAAAATTTTGTAGATGCAAAATAATTAGAGGGTATAAGTCTATAATTTTACATTGACCTTATAGTTTTAACCTATGACTTCGATTACTGGTGTAGGCGATAATTGAACCTTAGATTTTTTATTCAACTATATATCAGAGATTTACTAGTTGAACTGACTGGAATCCACCAACTTTAATGAACTTAAACTGTTATATATGTCCATATTTTCTTATCATAAATAGGAGATTAGGTGTACTATATGACTTTGGATTAATTGAAATCGGTGAATGACATTCTAACTATTGGCAAAAATACAATCTCTTTTTTTATTTGAACACCTCTAGATAGGCTCTAACTCCTTTAACATTTTGTATTCATTAAAATAAAATAAAAATAAATGCATGCATGCAGGTGTCACAATTATTACACAAGAATCTGATTGACAAAATGCTTACAAATTTGAATCATTAGAGCCTAGAAAAGGTATACAAGAATCTGATTGACAAATGCATACAAATTTGAATCATTAAAGCCTAGAAGGTATACGTTGTTTTCTATCAAACACATCAAGCTTTTATATATATGGGACCTCGATGGCATGCTGCTATAGAAAAACAAAGTCACTTTAAGCAAGCGTGTGGGTCACTACTCACCAATCAATATAGTGGCTGTGGAAAATTCTTCACACTTTACATACTCATGCTTGTCCTTATTTCACATTAGTCTCTGAGAGTGAAATACCAGAAATTCTTTAAGATAATTAACTAATAAACAAAGAAAGAGAATAAGAAATACGGTAGAAACTAATCATGAATTAAGACATAAGGGAAAGAAGAGAGAGTAAAAGTGTGTGTTATGCTCCTGACCATCAAACCGCTAAAAATAGATGTAAAAGTATAAGATATTACAAATTAAGCATAGGAGTATTTTTCATATCGTTTTCAGTATTTGCTGTGTGGCATGGTCCTTTGGAGCAGCATATATACATACTAAGTCAAACTCACTCACTATAACAAGTGGAATCCTCATGAACTTTATTTTTTTTCCTTATCACAAGGTTGGGAATCCAGATTCTCCTTCATTAGAAATTTGGGCAACTGTAAATCATAAGACTTTTAATTAAAGACTTTATTTTTTAAAATTGGAAATTACATATACCACTCCTATGGTATATTTGTAAAATATAGAGCGATTATGTGTTTTATATTGACACTGATAATAAAGAGTTATTATCAGGAATGGTTGCTATATGCTAGGACATATGTGAATCATGTTAGGAACATATGTCAATGTAGAATTGGCTAATTCTTTGACAAAACGCACTTTACTTGTAATTGGGTAGATCTAGGATGTGTTTAATGTTTTAAGGAACACGGTTTCAAGTTCAAGTGTTAAAGCCATGCAAGTGTGTCCAAGAATCAAGTGAAGAAGTGCTGCATTTTGAAACTCAACAGCTAGCTTGACATCTAGTATCTATCGAGGTTTGAAAAGCTGTTTAAACTTGATGCTTGACAGTTACTCGATAGATAGGGTATCTATCAAGATTTATGAAAATCAGTTTTTCAGATTTGATTACACTCCAATCCGTGAATAGATGTTTGAGCTTTCTTTTCTTAAAACCCTAAACATATATAAGGATTGTTTTAATGGCCGTCATAGATGATGCAGCTTAATGCAAAAGTTTTTTACAAGCATATTGTGAACCGGAGACATATGCCCTAGTTCATCTTTCTATTCAAGAAGCTGCTGTGTTTGTACACCGTAGGGTTTTGTAACCAAGGAGTTTCGTGATCTTTATCGTATTGATGAACTGAAGAACTTTGCAGCGAACATCTTTTTCAAGTTGGTGAGTAAGCCGCATATTGGGATCCGCGGATCAAATTAGTTAGTCACGTACTAGGAGCCGTGCATTGAAAGGAGAGATTGTCACTATAACTTTATCACAAAGCCTCGTGCTTTATTTTTGTTATCCCTTCTTGAGGGACTTTTTATTGATTTTCCTTTTCACTTCATCCTATACCTTATAGATGTCTATAGGGATACGGCAACCCATGATAAGCTTATATTTCCTTCCGCTATCACGTGGCTTCTTCACCATTTTTCTGTATCTTATCCCGAGTCTCCTCATTTTTCGGTCATGTGTGCCATAGATGAGGCTACCATTAGATGGAGTGAGGCCCAGCTTCGACCGAAGCGGCCACGGACAGAGACAACAACTCTTCCTGCTTCTTCTGCTCCTTCCACATCCGCACCTTCTTCATCGGTGAATGGTGTGACCTTCGAGGCGGTCATGGCGCAGCTGCAGTGCATGGATGCTCGCCTTGACATACTCAGTGATGAGTTGTGTCAGGTGAACACCCGTGTCGGCTGTATTGCTAGACGGCAGGCTCGCCTTGGTGGCTTCGTAGAGTCTCCCTCTCCCTCTCCAAAGGCATCTGAGGACGAGGACGACGATGGTGACTTCGACGACGATGATGATGATGAGGATAAGGATGCTAGCTCACTCAGTGATGACGAGATGATTGCTTGATTTACTTACCCTTTGTCACTCCTGAGAAAAAAAGGGAGTAGTTTTGGATATGAAAGTAGTCATGGGGGAGTGTTTATACTTTGAGGGATGTAGTGAGGTTATTATGTATTTTTCTTTTCTTTCTTTAACATTTACCTCATGTATTCCAGTCTTTTGACCATTTGACATACATTGTACTTATCTTTGGATATATATATATATATATATATGTTGATGTATGTTATTGACCTATCTTTACATGTGTTGTTTCTTTTCTCTTTTTATGCACATGCTTCTTATATTTTGTATGCAATCTTTTATATCTGTTTCACACTAAGATACCGTGATGAGTTTCGTTTAAAGTATTTCAGAAATACAAGTTGTCAACGTCTTTCTTGCCATGAACTCTCTTCTTGCAAAGTTTTTCAATAGTTTGTGTTAGGATAGATTTTATTGTATTCAACAAGTAAATATGAGTTGAGTGATTAATGACTTCTCTTATATGTTCATTTGTTTGTTGTGGTTTTGCCACGGATTGCTAAAGGGGGAGATTGTTAGGACATATGTGAATCATGTTAGGAATGTAGAATTGGCTAATCTTTTGACAAAACACACTTTATTCGTAATTGGATAGATCTAGAATGTGTTTAATACTTCAAGGAATAAGGTTTCAAGTTCAAGTGTTAAAACCATGCAAGTCTGTCTAAGAATCAAGTGAAGAAGTCCTGGATTTTAAAACTCGACAGCTAACTCGATAGCTAGTATCTATCGAGGTTTAAAAAGCTGTTTAAGCTCGATGCTCGACAGCTGCTCGATAGATAGGGTATCTGTCAAGGTTTATGAAAATCAGTTTTTAAGATCTGATTTCACTCCAATCCGTGAATAGATATTTGAGCTTTCTTTTCTCACAATCCTAAACATATATAAGGATTGTTTTAATGGCCGTCATAGATGATGCAACTCAATGCAAAAGTTTTTCACAAGCATATTGTGAACTGGAGACATATGCCCTAGTTCATCTTTTTATTCAAGAAGCTGCTGTGTTTGTATACCGTAGGGTTTTGTAACCAAGGAGTTTTGTAATCTTCATCGTGTTGATGAACTGAAGAACTTTGCAGCCAAAATCTTTCTCAAGTTGGTGAGTAAGCCGCGTATTGGGATCTGCGCATCGAATTGATTAATCACGTACTGGGAGTCGTGCATTGAAAGGAGAGATTGTCACTACAGAATAAGTCTAATTGGGTATTGGGGTAAGAGTTCAACTGTAGGATGGTATAAGGTACTGAGATTCCTTTACTTGTAGTGGTGACCTTAAAATCGGGATTCCTTTACTTGTACTGGGATTTCTCGGGAGTGGTGACCTTAAAATCACCCAGTGTGGTTTTTGCCATGTAGGTTTTCCCCATTCGTAAACAAATCACCGTGTCAATTTATTTTCCATTGCATATTAATTTAGTTGGTAATTTGTTTGTCCTACCACGCTTATTACATGCAAATTGAATTAATTATTTAACTCGGTTAATTAATTGGTTAATTCATCACAAGGGATCAATACATTCTTGGCCTATCACTATAGGTTGAAATTCTCTTTAAAAAAAAAAAAATCCAGTTCTTTTGCTTTATGACATATTTTCCTCAATTGCCAATAATACCCATTAGAAAATATATATTTTATGATTAAAAAAAAAAAAAAAGATTTTTCTGTATGTATGTTTTTGCCTTGTGAACAAAAACAAACCCAAAAGATCATTAAAAGAAAAGGATATGGAGAACCATAAATGTGTGGATAAAAATATATTTTTCTTTAATTCTTTCTCTACACCTCTATATGCGATGTTAGCATTTACCACATTATTAAATTCCATTAAAGTCAGCAAAAATAATTCATAAAATAAAGGAGATATGTATTAAAAAAAAAAAAAAACTATAGAATAACTCTATTATTTAAATATATACCCAGCGGATGGAATGTCTAATCTATGCATTTTAAAAATGAAGAAATAAGCTAGCTACTTTTTTCCGTTAAGGAAGCTAATTGAATATAAAGAGTAAAGACCAGTAAGTAATACTAATTTCTAACTTTAATTTGAAAATTCAATGGCATCCTTTGGTAGTGATATCCAACAAAAAGGCCTTAAATTTTAATTTGTTTTGGATTGTTGTGTGTGTATATATATATATATATATATATATCAGTATATGTATATCTTTCATAAACATCAATTTTGTTTTCATTACTTGACTTGGTTCTTATTTTAATTACACATATAATCTTCTTTATGAAACTCAAGCGACAATGCTGGTCAGGTCAGATATTCATAAGCAATAATCATATATATTTGACTCTATTCTACATATTTTCAGTCAATGATCTGTAATATGAATTCGTTTACTACTAATTTATTACTTAGAAAACGTACGCTATATTAGTGTATGCTATTCGGACATAAACAAATATTTCAATAGGCCAAAGCCATTTTCACACAGGACGGTCCCATGCAATGCTACTATGGTAAGGAAATTATATATAGAGATTTTTTTTTTTTTTTTTTGAAAGCAAATTATATATAGAGATTGAAGTGAAAGGTATCACCGAAAGGGAAATTCTTTTAAAAGAGTATGTGAAATCATTGAATATTTGGTGTAATAATTGGTGGCTTAGAAGTGAAGCATTTATGCAATTGGCAATCTTTGCTATCGTTCTTTTCCGATTCACCAAACAAGATTCTCTACAACAAATTGCGTTCATACTTCATACTGATAAATACTTAAATCTCACCAAAAGGCCTACCGAAGTTTTAGAAATTTACAATGAATATTTGGTAAAATGGTGAATAGAAACACTACAACAAAGATTTTGACAAGTGCAAAGATTGGATATCAAGGGACTCATTGACTAGCTAGGAGTTCGCATTGGGACGATCGATGGAGTGCATACATTTCTCTTTAACCAATGGTGTTTGGTGAAGGTTTACCATTAATTTTCCTCCATAACATATGGGGGGACATGGCCTTCCCCTATAATGGTAATAAGGGAGAAGGCCTATGTCGTTTTACATTAAAGAGAATGTTTAGAAATACAAAAAATTTGACACTTGATGATGTGACAGATTGTTAGTACTAGATAAAAAAAGAAGAAGAAGAAGTAATGTTAGTGGTAGACTAAGATAAAAATAAGTTTATTCTCAAAATGAAAAAAGAAGATAAAAACCAGTTAAAACTTGTCATTTATGTTAGCTATAGCAACTATACATTATTTTCTTCTTTATTTTAATGAAAATTACCTTACTTTAGTTTTGAATGATTAACTTTCAATTTTTTTTCTACATTAAATTGGTAGTGTGGAATTGAAACATCACTGTAAGGAAGTCAAGAGATGCCAACTAAACCAATGATTTGGATAATCGACACACTTCCTAGCTTTATCATTTAAAAAATATTCCTTTATACTTCCTTACTAATAAAAGTCTCGCTTACCTAAAGTTGAGTGAAATCTGGGCATCCATGTCGCATTCTAGTTGAAATTGGGTGCAATACTATTGATAGAAACCAACAATTTACAAATTTATTAAACCAAGATTCAGATGATAAAAAGATGGATAAGAATAATAATAAAAATAATTTTCCTTAGTTGAAGACACTAGCTCCCAAACATCTGCCTGGCCCAGTTGTGCCTATAATTCATCAACTTATGTCTTCATACTCATAGGCCGACATGTTTTGGTCCTACTGTTGGGTCCTAAAGCATAGAGAAGGACTTTCTCAACAATTTCTACTCTTTATATATATATATATTGTAGGTTCCGGAAGTGAGGCTGTTGGGCCTGAATTCACTTGGGCTAACAATTTATTTGTAAAGTGGGTTTCTAGATTTCCTACTAAGGGTCGTTCTCGGCAGAGAGACTCAAAACCATATTCACTCTACTTTCTTTTTTCTGAACCCCTTTCTCTTCCCAAACTTTTGCTATTTATAGCCAATGTTAGTGGGGGGATTATGATTACAGCTACCGCTAGTGCTATTGAAGGTCCAATATTATCTGCTTTAAGTGGGTGTTTAGGTGAGAGTGGGATGCAGTAATTATGGCCTTGGAACTTGGTTCCAGCCTAGCCGATTGTGCTTGGTAATGCAGTTCCCCGAGCATTTCGCGATTTTCCCGGGTAGAGTTCATAAGATTGTTCGGGAAAGCTTATGCCGAACACCTCTCAGGATCCGCGACTCAAAACCTGTTTTTGCACGAAGGCAGTTTCGAGAAGGACTTAGGGCAATGGGGCCGCTACGTTGGGCCTGGGCCCAGGGCCCACATGAGTCTTGGGATCTCGGTCCCGTACATATAAATATATATATATATATATATATATATATATATTTATTTATATAAATAAATAATCAAATCACTATAAACAATTACTATAGAAACCATAAAATAGTTAACAACAGGAAATGGACTAGCATCAAGTCGAAGGAGGGGGCAACGTTGAATAAAGATTGGAACTTTTACAATTGTAAAAGCTTATGGACACCTTTTTTTTTTTTTTTTTGGGTTGAAAAAAGCTAATGGATAGTGGATCATTAAATAGGAAAAAAAAAAGTTTTTTCTTAAAATAGTCCTAATGCCAAAAAAACAAACCCACTGACGTTGTCCTTTTCTTTCAAGGTTTTCTTGGCAGAATTATCGGACTAATTAATAAAAAACAAATTCTCTTTTCTTTTGTCTTCATTGAGACCAAAATAGCAAAAACCCTCATGCCAAAACCTCAATTTTTTAAAACCCTATTGTTGAATTAGTGATTAGTGAAAAATAAACTGTGAACGTACGGATGGTGTTTCCTATTTCTATGTACGTAAAACATACACATGATTCTTACGGAATACAAATGTAAAATAATTAAATTATTGCACTTAATTTACCTATAATATATTGTAAAAGAGGAGTGAAATTAATTATATTAGGACTTTTACTATGACAAAAAGAAATTGATAACTAAATTAAACTACTTACTAATAATTAATTAGTATTAAATTTATATTAGACTATCCCATAAAATATGAATATACATTGTGGGGCCAGAGAATTTGTGATCCTGGCTCACTTTACACTAGGGCCCAAGGCCCGCACCGAGGAGAGACGTTGCCGAGGACGTGCAACGAAAGTCCAAATGGCCTAGAGATGTAGCCGAGGACGATCTTGTCCTCGGCATCCCAAAACCTAGAAGGGAAGAACGGCATGCCATCAAAGGCAGCCCCCAGAGCGCTCTCAGAAGAAAGGGCGAGTACAATAGGACGCGCACGGGGGTACAGTGTAGGAGCGGTTCAAGGAGAAGTTGTCATCTCCACATTGAATGCGCCAACTAACGTCCTGGCCGCATTAATGGGGAAAGGACCCCTGAACAGTGTGGCTTCGGTTGCTGCAACTAACAGAAGGTGGGGGAAGGCGGCTGATGGGACAAGCACTCAAGTAGTTACCTGCCTGATCAACAAATGGAAGGTCAGGATCAACTGTGAAGGGCTATATAATGTAAGAATTCCTCCATGAAAGGGGGATCGAGAAAAAGAGAGAGAGAGGTGAGTAGCATTATGTATCATCTCTAGGACCATTGTAACCTAGCGTAAAAGAAATAATAAGAACATTAAGCTCCTCGGACGAGAGGCCCGAGGACGGAGTTTCCCGTTTTAGCCTGCGTATCTGTTATTCAACCTATTCATGACCATGTCCGGTCGTTGCAATCCTCGCTAAAACCTAGCTCTTGAACCTACTCTCTACAAATTTATTGTATTGGGCTAGTTGGGCTTGAATCCACTTCTACCATGAAAGAAGTGCACGAACCCAGTCCCTACATACATACATACATACAGATTTATGAAAAATATTCATTAATTTTGAATTATTTATGAAAATAGAAGTTTTACATTTTATACTTTTCTTTGATCATTCGACAGGACAAAATTGGCCTTTGCCCCTTTCTGTCAAACAATCCAATATTTTGCTTCATTTTTCAAACTAATTAGGAAAATGTCTCTCTTTTGAAATTCGATTTTCTCAAAATCGAGTTTAGCTCTATAGTGGTGTTTTAAGGAGCTTATAGTGACGTTTTAAGGAACCTATAGTGGCGTTTTGGAACTCGAGCTCTATGAACTCAAGTTATAGGTAAAAAGAAAAAAAAAACTTGCATTTAACTCAAGTTCATGGAGCTCAAGTTCCAAAATGCCACTATTGGTCCTTAAAACGTCACTATAGGTTCTTTAAAACACCACTATAGAGCTAAACTCAATTTTGAGAAAATCGAGTTTCAAAAGAGGGACATTTTCCTAATTAGTTTGAGAAATTGGACAAAATATTGGATTGTTTGATAAAAAGGGACAAAGGCCAATTTTGTCCTCATTCGGCACCTTAGGTAGGAAAAGTTGTGACTCCCCAGTTGAGATAAAAATTTCCGAGTGGAACCCTAACGAATATGACCGGTCAATAGTCCAACAGCTAGAAAATGGTAATTAATAAAAAGCAAAGCCATGAGAACTCCCTTAATATATATATAAAATATTGTACACACATATTAATTTAGTTATTCTTTTTTTGTTCACAACGTTGACTCGGCGGTGATAAGGAAAATGCATTCCACAACATCCACATCACATGCATGGTAGCTGGAACTCTTGTATAAATACATGATAACTCTAGTGCCTTAAACCACCCAACAAAGCAAAAAGCCATCATCTTCTTCTTCTTCTTCTTCTTCAATAATCATTATGGCTCACTCTTATTCTAGCTCAGCAATTCTAACTACCACAATTAAGTTTTGCCTCTTATTTTCACTTCTTGTGGGGATGGTCTCAGCTCAGTTGTCCTCTAATTTCTATGCAACATCATGCCCTAATGCCCTTTCCACCATTAAATCAGCTGTAGACTCTGCAGTGTCAAGTGAGAAACGCATGGGAGCATCCTTGCTGCGTCTTCACTTTCATGACTGCTTTGTTAATGCGAGTCCTCTCTCTCTCTCTCTCTCTCTCTCTCACATGAATGCTTTGTTTTTAGAACTCACCGACATCTTTATCTTTAAGTTATATGTTTGACTTCTCAAGGTTTTATACGTATTCATGTGTGTGTGTGTTTTTTTCCACTTATTCCGCATTACCTCATATCAAGATTTTCTTTTGTTACTTTGTTTTTGGTCCTGTTTTCCCTTGCTCCTTCCTGCCTAGAGTTGTTGATGCTATGAGGAAGGATGATTGCTCTTAATTGCATTGTGTTTCATATAACAATGTTAGAAACATAAATTTTTTTCCACAATATATTATATTTAGATGATGAACTGTGATCGTAAAAATGTCATTTTATATGGATCTATTAGTAATACTATTTTTATGCACTAATCACAACAAATCATTTAACCTAGTTGTGAAATAATTATATAGATATATTATTTGATGGTGACAACTATGGAATAAATGCCATGGGACCAAATGTCCCTAAAGATTCCAGCAAAATAATTGCAATGGCTTCGTTTGGCATAATAATCTAATTGTACATCAAGACGCTGATGGCCAACATTGGCTGGCTTCTTATTAAAGAGATTGTAGCAGTCCCGGGGTCAAGTCGTCACTTTTGGCCAGGCTGGTTGCTAAGTTTTATATTTCACATACTATATGTTGACATAATATTGTATTATAAGCCATATAGAGTCATTCAATTGCTTATTCCAAAAGAAAAATGAAGGATAAATTTCATGGAAATCCGTGACAACATATATATATATATATATATATATATATATATATATATATTTATATTCGCATTTAAAAGTTAAGATGATAGTTTTTAAACTTTATGCAGTAAAGTTTATAGCAGCTATAGTCTATTGGTTGTGTGTGTTTAGTGTTCACTGTTTATAACTCCAGTCTACAATTACAAATGTTAGGCCATTTTGTAGTTGTATATTATAAACTCGGTTTAAAGTACTAATATTACTATTTTTGTGTGTATTCTAATAAGTATTACTGTTTACTCAAATTTTTTTTTTTTTTTTTGTATTATTTAAATGACACCAATGATTTTCATTGTTAAATCATATATACATATATATATATATATATATATATATATATATTGTAAATCTTTTATAACAAAAATTAATATTTTCCTTTGTGATGTAAATAAATAAATAACGAGTTTGAATAACATTATGTAACAGGGGTGTGATGCATCGGTTCTCTTAGACGACAATTCAACTTTCACTGGAGAGAAAACAGCTGGTCCCAACAATAATTCACTAAGGGGATTTGACGTAGTAGACACTATCAAATCTCAATTGGAAAATATTTGCCCTGGTGTTGTGTCTTGTGCTGACATTTTAGCCGTTGCTGCGAGAGATTCTGTTGTTGCAGTAAGAAAAAGTCACAACTTCACATTATTTATGAATTTTAATTTGAACCATAATATTATAGGGAAATCAACATCTTTTTTGTTTTGCTGTCATTTTCATCATATTATTTGTTTTGATTCAGCTGGGTGGGACTAATTGGACGGTTCAATTGGGTAGAAGAGACTCTACCACTGCAAGTTTAAGTGCTGCTAATTCCAACATCCCTGCTCCAACATTGAATCTTAGTGGCCTTCTCACTGCCTTCTCAAACAAAGGTTTCACTGCCAAAGAATTGGTGGCCCTATCAGGTTGGTTTAATTTTTTAAATCCTTTATGCCTTTAGAAAGGTCTCCTCATAAATTGACCAAACATTATTTTTATAATTTGTTCAGGATCTCACACAATAGGCCAAGCAAGGTGCACAGTTTTCCGAACCAGGATTTACAATGAAACCAACATAGATTCTTCATTTGCAACTTCATTGAAATCGAACTGTCCAAGCACTGGTGGTGACAACAATCTTGCCCCTCTAGACTTGACTAGTCCAACATCTTTTGACAATGCTTACTTCAATAATTTGATAAGCAACAAGGGTCTCTTACACTCAGACCAACAACTCTTTAATGGGGGTTCCACAGATTCCCAAGTTAACGCTTACAGCTCCAACTCCGCAAGCTTTCTAACAGACTTTGCAAATGGAATGGTGAAGATGGGGAACCTTAGCCCACTCACAGGCACAAGTGGCCAAATTAGGATAAATTGTAGAAAAACCAACTAAGTTAAGTCAATGGAGTGTGCCTTTTTGAGGATTCATTTCATTGTTGTCGCTATTGCTAGTAGACAAAATTTTCCATAGTCATTGATGTGACATGTTATAGTTGATGTATAATAAAAATTGTGAAAATTTTGAATATCTATTATGGTTATATCAAATATATAGAAATTGTTTAACTTAAAATGTGTGTCTATCGTCTTGTTATATTGAAAATGCGAAAGTGATATATATATATATATATATATATATAACAAAAATATAATAAAAATCAGAGAATTCAACAAATAATAAGTAGCTAGATAATATTTAAAATAAACAACAATTGAGATTGCAAAGAAACCCATTAATTCAACTGATGTACTCATGTAAATTTAAGATGTATTTAAGTCCAAAAAAGTCCAATATTTTGACAAATTGATCCAATTTCCTCATATAAGTGTTAAGAGGTAACTACCATTCCAAATAAAGAATCAAATGACCAAGTGACTACTATGGCAAGTTGGCAATATACTTGATTTTAGACCCCTCTTTTTTTTTTTTTTTTTTTTTTTTTTTGTATTTTAGGGGAAGTGAGGAAGCCATTGGAAATATATTCGGTTTATGGGCAACTAGAAACTCCAAAAAAAGATAGACAAAATTTAACTGGTGTATCTTGGGGGAGGCCGAGAGACTCTATCAATTGTGACTCTCCTATCCTCTAGTCAAGCTTCAGTGGCCCGATTTGTCGTTGATTGTCCTCTCTCTCTAGAAGCCAACCAAGCCTGAAAATCATACAAAGTGTTCTAAGCAGACATTTTACTTTTTAGATTTTAAATTTAAGCATCTTCTCCAGCTAGGATTAGTGTTGCAGGACAATCACGAGCTAAAATTGTAAATCAAATCAATGATTAGGGAAACTAAATCAACGTGAATTCCACATAACTTAGTTTAGTTAGGCCCTATAGGCTATAGATAAACTAAGTCCATATAGAGCTACTGTATCATTGCCAATTTTGTAAGGCTACCACCCATATATAGCAAATAGCAGTGCCATTTAATTAATTGACAAAGTTTCTTTCCAATCCTTCAAACTCCCACTAAAAAGTTAAAATGACTATATATTTTGAAAATTCAATCGTTGGATTGCATGTTTTTTATGTTCTTAACATATATGTCAAATTTTGTTCAAATCGGGTATTAATTACTATTCGATCCATAAACGTAATTTTTATGCCTAATTTAATACTACAAAAACTTGAAATTTAAGCATGTAATTGATGACATAGCCATTGATCTTTGATATTTTTGAAATTTTACAAGTATGAAGAATATAATAAAAAAAATGCAATTTAACGGTGAATTTGTCAAAATTCACATCCAATAAAAAATATGTATAAGAGATTCTGAAAAGTTTCTCTTCAAACTCATCTAGACATAAGTGTTGTGAGCGACTAAAGGTATGGAACAATGTGGAATTTGGCCATGTGGGAAGAAAAATTGATGGATTGCAGAAGTGATTACATGAGCTGGAGCTCTGATGGACGACAAGACAAAATGAAGTTGAAATTCATCAATGCCGAAAGGACTTGAATATGTGCTTAGATGCAGAAAGTACAATGTGGAACCAAAAGTCTCGCAATACATGGTTGGTTAGTGGGGACCGAAACACAGGCTTCTTCCATGCAAAGGCCTCAAATTGCTTTCAAAGAAATACTATCAAAGGCTTATGTGATGAAAATGGAGTGGGCACGAGGAGGATGTAATGGTGGAGAATATTGCTGTGGGGTATTACAAATAACTTTTTCAATCAAATGAACATTGTGATGCAACTGAGGTTGTAGAAGCCATTCAACCAATAGTCTTTAGTTCGATAAATAGGTCCTTAAGTTTGGAGTTCAAGGCCGAAGAGGTTACAAGAGCCCTCAAACAGATGCACCCAAAAAAAGCACTAGGACCCAATGGTATGCCTCCTCTTTTCTATCAACATTACTAGTCTTTAGTTGGACATTGTGTAACACAAGCTGTTTTGGATTTTTTGAATCATGGTATTATCCCACCCAAATTTAATGAAACCCATATTACCTTAACCCCCAAGGTGAAGAACCCAACTAAGATTACTTAGTATAGAACTATTAGCTTTAGCAATGTTGTATCTAGGCTTGCTTCAAAGGTTCTTACTAATAGATTAAAAACTTTTCTTCCCCCATATTATTAGGGAGAATCAGAATGCTTTTATGTCCAAGCGTCTTATTATTGATAATGTATTGTTTGCTTTTGAAACAATGCATCACATAAGCCAAAAGAAGAATGGAAAGGTGGGAGAGATGGCTCTAAAATTAGACATGAGTAAGGCTTACAATAGGGTGGAATGGGGATGCCTAGAAAAAATTATGCTCAAGATGGGCTTTAATACTCAATGGGTTGATATTATGATGAGGTGTGTGCGCTTTGTTACTTTTTCTATTAAAATCAATGGAAAACCCTGATGCGTTATTACACCTACTAGGGGATTACGCCAAGGGGATCCCCTATCCCCTTATCTGTTCTTGTTTTGTGCAGAAGGTCTGTCGGCCCTTATTAGAAAATCAGCGGAGCGTGGTGTCATAAAGGGGATTGCTACATGTGCAAGGGGACCTTCGATCTCTCACTTATTCTTTGCGGATGATAGTTTGATTTTTTGTTGAGCTATAGGAGAGGAATGCTTTAACTTAATTGATATCTTGGAAAAATATGAGCTCGCTTCAGGCCAGCAGTTGAATAAAGAGAAGACTTCCCTCTTCTTTAGTCGTAACATGCCATAAATAGTCCAAGATGAGACCGAGAATAAATTTGGTGCAAAGATCATTAAACAACATGAGAGGTATTTGGTGCTCCTGTCTCTAGTAGGGAAGAATAAGCGTAACACCTTCCATCAATTAATTGAGAGGTTGGATGGAAAACTATTGGGATGGAAAGAGAAGCTACTATCTAATGTAGGGAAGGAAATTTTGATTAAAATAGTGGCACAGGCAATGCCAACTTACACCATGAGTGTCTTTAAACTTCCAAATGCTCTATGTGATGAAATGACTAGTATGGTTCACAAGTTTTGGTGGGGGCAAACTAGCGAGAGAAGCAAAATGGCATGGTTAAGTTGGGACAAGATGTGTTTACCTAAGGAGGAGGGTGGCTTGGGTTTTCGCGATCTTAAAGTTTTTAATCTCGCTCTATTGGCAAAGCAAGGATGGAGATTACAAAATAATAAGACATCACTCGTTCATCAGGTCTTCAAGGCACGGTATTTCCCGAATGGGGACTTCCTATTAGCTAGACTTGGCAATCCTCCGTCGTTTGCTTGGCGTAGCATCTTGGCAGCATAACCCATTGTATAAAAGGGCACTGCTGGCAGGTCGGGAATGGGCATTCATTGAATATTTTGAAGGATACATGGCATAATCAACCATCTACCTTTAAGCTCACAACCTGTCTGATTAGTGTCTCTTTTGATGCCTAAGTTTCATTGCTTATTGATCTTTACACTTGAGCTTGGAAAGTTGACATGATTACACAACTCTTCTCCCCTTCAGATGCTTCTGCTATTTTAAGCATTCCTCATAGTTTTTGGCTTCCATGTGATCAAATGGTATGGGCTTATACTCCAAAAGGGGATTTTATAGTTTGTAGTGCTTATAAGATCAGGTTGATTGAGATGAGTAATGGAAGCATGGGGGAAACATCAGATAACCAAAATCGTACACTGTTCTAGAAGACACTTTGGGGTCTCAATGTTCCTAATAAAGTCAAATCATTTGCATGGTGAGCATGTAGAAACATCATCCCAACAAAGGCTAACTTGTGTAGGCGTAAGGTGATTGATAGTTCCCCCTATGAGGCCTACGGATTGGAATCAGAGAGTAGTTGGCATTCCTTTTGACGCACATGGAGTCAGCTTCACCGAATTTGACGACCTAAGTTGGCATTTGGAGTTTGAACAAAGAGTAGGGAATGATCAATTGGAACTTGTCATTATGGTGTCCTAGGCCATTTGGTTCAATCGTAATGAAGTATGACAAGGGAAAGCTAGATAAACATGTCTAGCTATTTTGCAGAAGGCGCGACACATGCTGAACGAATTCCAAACGGCCAATTTGAAGCTGTCTAAGGCTAGAGATATGGAAGAAGTCCGATGGGAGGCTCCAACTACGCCATGGTACAAGGTTAACAGTGATGCTGCAATTTTTGCAAATAACAACTCAACCAGAGTTGGAGCTATTATTCTGGATCATGATGGGTGTGTTGAAACAGCAATTAGTAAATCTCTTCCATTACCATTGGGGTCGCAGGAGGTTGAAGCTATGGTATTGGAGGAGAGCTTACTATTTGCTTGGGATGTGGGGGTTCGAGATGTCTTATTTGAATGTGACTCCAAGGTTGTTTGTGATGCTGTGACTGGATGCATTGATCCACATTCGGTGATAGGCAATATAACTGAAGGAATTCAACACAAATTATAAGACTTTCGATGGGCATAAGTTTCACATGTTTTTCGATAGGGTAATCGCCCTTGTTAGGGACATATTTTATGTAAATTGGCTAATCCTTTGACAAAACGCACTTTACTTGTAATTGGGTAGATCTAGGATGAGTTTAGTACTTCAAGAAACAAGTGTTCAAGTTAAGTATTGAAACCATGCAAATCTGACCAAGAAACAAGTAAAGAAGAGCCGTTCATTAAAACTCGACAGATATCTCGACAGAAACAGTATCTATCGAGATTAAAGGACGAAACTCGACAGAAGTTGAATCTGTTGAGATCTACGAAATCAGAATTTCTAGATCTGATTTTTGGCCCTAGCTGACATGTATGTGTATGGTTTCTTTTCTCACAACCCTAGACATATATAAGACTCATTTTAAAGGCTGTCATACAAGGAGAACATATGCAAAAAGTGACCTAGTTCATCATTCTCTTTGAAGAAGCTATTACGTCTTTAGTCCAAGGCTTTTGTGACTAAGGAGCTTCTTGATCTTCATTGTTGATGAAGTGAAGAACTTTGCAGCCAACATCTTCTTCAAATTGCTGGTGTTAGTCACGTACTTGGATCCGTGCATCATTGGTTAGTCACGTACTAGAATTCGTGCATTGAACTGGAAGATTGCCACTATAATACAAGTCCAATTGGGTATTGGGGTAAGGGTTTAATTATAGGTTGGTATTTCGGGATAGGCCAAAGGGTTTGGTAAGATTCCTTATACTTGTAACCTCTTGTGATTGATAATAGTGGATTCTTAAGAGTGGTGACCTGAAATTCACCCAGTGGAGTTTTGCCTTGGTGGTTTTCCTCATTCGTAAACAAATCACCTGTGTCAAATTTATTTTTCCGCTGCATTTAGAATTATTGATGATTTGTTTGTGCTGCCATGTTATTGCATGTAATTTGATCTAATTAATTAACTTGGGTAATTAATTAATTTGCAAGGGGTCAATTCATTTTAACCCAATAGCCCTTCACATTTATTAGTGCAATATTGTTAGGTTTTAGACCCCTGTAAACTAAATTGTTTAACTTAGGCGAAAAGCACATTTTAGTTCTTACATTTTCAGGCGATTCCCATTTTAGTCCCTACATTTTATTTTTACCGCTTTTAGTCTCTATCCTGAAAAATGCTTCCCGTTTTAGTCTCTGCCGTTACATCAGAAATGGAGAAAGATGACGTGGCAAAAGGCAAGAATAAATAATACTAAATTAATATCCATGTGGCTTAAATTAATAATAAAAAATATTTTTTGACATTAAAAAATGCCACGTCAGCATCTAAGTTAAAAAAATTAATTTATTAATTTTAACTAAATAAAAAAATTAAAAACAGAATTAAAAACTAAAAATCATATGAATTGAGATCTAAGTGTGTCTTGAACAAGAACAACAAGAACACAAACTCAGATCCAACAACAGTTGCTAATTCGCGCTCTTCTTCGACCTTTTCTTCGTCTATGCTCTTGATTATCTTGACTAAACCCTCCTTTGCTAACCGGGACGAATCCAAGCTCTTCAACAAGTAATCGTTTCTCTTCTCGATTTCAGTTTCCAGTTCCTTAACTCTTTCTGTAGAAACCTCAACTTCATTCTTGAACTCCTCTGCTTTCCTTCGTTCCTCGTTGAGCTTTTTCGCGAACTAGTCCTCTTTTTCCTTCAGCGAAGCTTCGAGCTCATCTATTTTTTCCTTCAGAGAGTCTCGCTCCCTCGAGATTTCGGCGACGAGTTTCCTCAAATCGGAGTTGTGATCCACGGCGTCGTCTCTTTCTTGCCAGACGAGAGTTAGGGCTTGTTCGGTCTCCACCGACTTCGATTGGAGACTGAGATGGGATTTGCGGAGAGATTCAAGGTCGGCATGATGATCATCATGATCAGAGAGGTGTTGGGGGATGGTGGTGGGTGAATCTAGGTTTTTTTATTGGATTTTTTATTTTTATTTTTATTTTTTATTTTAAATTTAATTTCTGGGTTTGTGTTCTTGGATCTGGGTTTGTGTTCTTGTTCAAGACACACTTAGATCTCAATTCATATGATTTTTAGTTTTTAATTTTTTTATTTAGTTAAAATTAAAAAATTAATTTTTTTTAATTTAGATGCTGACGTGGCATTTTTTAATGCCAAAAAACATTTTTTTATTATTAATTTAGGCCAGGTGGATATTAATTTAGTATTATTTATTCCTGCCATTTGCCATGTCAGCTTTCTCCGTTTCTGATGTAACGACAAGGACTAAAATGGGAAGCGTTTTTCAGGATAGGGACTAAAAGCAGTAAAAATAAAATGTAGGGACTAAAATGGGAATCACCTGAAAATGTAGGGATTAAAAGGTGCTTTTTGCCTTTAACTTAATTAATTAACTAAGTGAATACTTAGGTTTATTATTCAGATCTAGGTTAAAACAATAAAGTCATATCATGTAAAGCAGCAGAAAAAGTAAATAACACAACGATATGATGACCCAGGAAAACCAAATCGATAAAAAATCTAGGGAGGATTTAACCTAGCTATCCTCTAAGGTAAAAAGAAAATCTACTAGAAAGAATTGAAGTTTACAATAAGACTTAGACCACTAACATCCTATTGCTACTACACGTAGAACTTACTACCACGACCCCATGATAGCTTCAAGTCCACGGACTACTTCTTTCCTTGGCCTTTGCAACACAAGCATCCACACTTGTGACTTTGAGACTCTACTTAAAGGTTTATCAACACCAACTCTCATTAACACAAACTCTCCTGTTTGTGACTCCAAGACCAGCCTTGAAGGTTTAGATCTTCAATTATTGTTGATCTTGATGCAGCAACTTCAGATCTACTAGTTCTAAAGATATGAGAGTGATATCCGGTAGTGATTTTGATAGAGGAAGGCACAAAACCTTTTTAGATCTCACAAGAGCATCTCTAAAGTCATAATAAAACATGCCTAGAGTTTCCTTTATATACTAGAAGAAGTAAATCTAAAACCCTAATTCTTTTTGGGCTTGAACTATTGTTGGGCCGAATTAAAATTCTGTTGACCCGTATTTCGATCGGCCGAGCCTGTCTTTCGATCAATCGAACCAGGGAAATTTCAAATTCTCTTTTCTGCAGCTTGCTTGTACTTGAATCTTGACTTGAATCACCTTGAGCATTGTCTAATAATACCTATAGACTCTAGGATCTATATCTAGACAAGTTTGTATTCTCGATTTGCCAATTGTTCTAAGCTTTTAGAACCTAACAAATATGCTAGACATATCGTTGATTATGTAACTTGGATAGAGGAAACACCTTCTATGGTTGAGTCTGTTGTGGCTCATGATGTAGCGATGTTATCTTCGTTTCAATAAAAGTTACCAGTTTCTTATAAAAAAAAAAAAAGATTTTAGGTCACATTAGAAACTAAATAAAAAAATTATTTTCAATTTTTTGTCTAATAAAAAGTTATCATATAAATAGATAATTAACTTCATCTTTTTTTTTTTTGGTTGTTGAGAAATCAACTTTGTCCTTAATTTATCATTTTAAACTATTGAAGTAACTAACTAATTAACATATTATATACCATATTATATTCGATTTCGGTTTAAATTTTCCATCCTCCCAGTATTAAATAATTAAAAAAAACAAAAATATATGCAAACTATCCAATTCATAGGAATCTCTTTAAAAGAGGGATTTTCCTAGAAATATAATAATATCTTGTATAAGACCAAGTAATCATGAGGATGGCTTAGGTCAATTATATATACATCAATACATGTGCCAAATTAGGATGCTTTCGAATATCCCACCACCATCTTCTCATACATATTAGCGGTTGAGTTTGGCTTACCTCCGTATTTTTTTAACTGGAATCTCCTTTTATTTTAAGGAGAAATTGTCACATCATCCACTAACTAAATAAAAAGTGGAGATTAAAACCCACTACCACTTGTCATTGTGTATTTAAAAAAAGTATTGGAGGTAAGGCAAACCCTTAACTGTTTTCAATTCCTAACGTTGTACCTGTTGTACCTAATGTTAATCTCTCAATCTCTCTTGGGATAAGGTATCATTGTATCTCATATTCAAGTTAAATAGCGGTGATTAGACAAATATTAACTTCTCTTTTTCTTGATTGCACGGATCGAACTCTTTTTGATTTAATTTTTTTTTAAAAAAAAAAAAACCTAAACACTAACACTACACTAAATGGGAAAATCCATGTAAATGCCTTTAAAGCAATTACATTAACTCAAAAACCACTACAAAATGGCCTAATTCTTGTAGTGATAAATGAGGGTTTCAAAGGACTTTTTTGAGTCAAACACTATTGATATGGTACTTCGTATTCACAATTTTGATTGATTCATAACAAAAATTCATATCTTTTTCTCTAGGACAAAGAAAAAAAAATCATCTCTATTTTTTTTATTTAATATTAGCATGCGAAGCAAATTAAGGATAAAATAAATTATAGAATTAGATATATAATTTGGTTTTTGACCATTCATTTATATTGAATTTCTTGTTTTTTTTTCCAAGGAATAACGTACTTAGCAAAAAAAGGAAAAAAAAAAAAAATCAGTTTATGGGCAACTACAAAGTACAAACTCCAAACAAAAAACATAGACAAAATTGAAGAGGTGTATCATGGGGGAGGCCGAGAGAGTCTATAAATTGTGACTCTCCTATCCTCTAGTAAAGCTTCAGATGCCCAATTTTTTGGACAAGCTAGGATAGTGGCTCAAGGTGACAGCCAAGCCCAATTTGTCATTGATTGTCGTCACAATATATTACGAACTGCCTCGTAGCAATGCCAACTAATTAATTTAGATTTTAACTCACGTTAGAAACATAATCAAAATATTATTTTCAATTTTTTGTCTAATAATAAATTACCATATTAGCAGATAATTAATTCCATCCTTAATTTATCATTTTAAGCTATTAAAGTAACTCACTAATTAAAATATCATATATCATATTAAATTAGAGTTCGGCTTTAAAATTTTCCTCCTCCAACTATTAAATAATTAAAAAAACACAAAAATATATGCAAAGATAATAATAATGATAAAGAAAAAGATCAGAAAGATATGACTATTGAAAAAATAAGACTTTTTGTCATAGAAAAAGTAACATAATATATTGATAAATATGAAGGAGATCTGATCAACAGAATTTACAAAAGCAAATCTTGAAATTAGAACAAGTACTTTTACTAATAATCTAGATAATTTAGTTCTTGAACACGGATACCACTTATGTGGAAAGTTTGAAAATCTTGATTTGCCGTTTCCATATATTTGCATCTAAATCATCCATTGATGGCCTTAGTCCACTAACTGGACTCTCCTTTCTATTTTCACCTTCACAAAAGTTGAATCACAATAGCTTCAAAAAGTAGACCCAAAATGGGCATTTTCAACTCAAAAAAGATGAAAATTTGAAAGATAAAAAATAAAAAGATAAAGGCTTCATAAACTGAAGAAAATAAATAGCCTATCCAATCCAGGGAAACTACTTACCGATGGGACCTTGAATTAGACATTATCAATGTCCGAATCACATGGTTGAGAATTTTATGGTTGTGTCGATACGTTTGTGGCAATAGACCTTATAGTTTTCGGTCCATTTCTGTATAGGAATATAGTTAGCCCTTACCTAAACAAAGTGGGCCTAATCCTTGAGGATGTTGTAAGATTCCTCTAAGAAATTATTTTATCGAACGTATTCCCCTAGACCTAGGAATAGTGACATGGAATAAACCTCCAATTAATAGGAATCTCTTGTAGAAAGGGATTTTCCTAGAAATATAATAATATATTGTGAGATCAAGTAATGAGGATGGCTTAGGTCAATTATGTATACATGTGCCAAATTGGGATACTTTCTATTATCCCACCACCCTCATCTCATCTATATTAGCTGTTTCCAATTCCAAACGTTGCACCTAATGTCAATTTCTCTATCTCTCTTAGGATAAGTCAAAATTTGTATGTATCTTTCTCATATGCAAGTTAAATAGCGGTGATTAGACAGATATTGAATTTTCTTTTTATTGATTGCACGGAACTCTTATTGACTGATTCACAACAAAAATTCACATCTTTTTCTCATAGACAAAAAAGAAAAGAAAAAAAGAAACGAAACTACACTATTGGTTCATAAAGTTTACCTTATGTGTGTAATTAGTTCTTTAAGTTTCAAGTGAATGCTATTGGTCCAAGTATAAAAAATGAGTGATGTTAGTACTTTTATTAATTGTCATTAGTATTATTGCCTACGTGGTTAACGGAACAATAACGTGACATCTTATTAACTGATGTGACTTTTTTTCAAGTATAATTCCATGTGATGAATTTAACATAGTTTCCACATCATTATCTCAATAATTATTATCTAATAAAAAATAAAATAAAATCCTTTGTTGTTCCCATCCTTAATCCCTCTCTCGTCTTTGGTCTTTGCTCAATCTACAGTAGTGGTCACCTCTCAATATACCATCGCTATCAATGAAAACGATATAGGTGAGATCGACTCTGAAAAATCAAGCCCAACTGATCCATCTACCTAAAACTACCAAAACTGCCGATGTTGAAGCCAACCGTGGTTGGCTGTGAAAAATTCAAGTTTCACTATTGTTGTTGTAGAGTAAAGGGAGAAAGTGGGAGTGGGGTGGGTTTAGTTTAGATTATCTTTATATACAGCAAATACGATTGTGTAGCCATGGGAGACTTAGATTTTTTTGTTGTTGAGAAAACAGTAATACTTATTAGAACACACGAACACGAAAGTAATATGTAGAGTTTTTTAAACAGGCTTACAGTACATTACATAACTAGAGTACTATTACAAAAGGACCTACGGAGTTTTTGATTTGAAACCCCCTAATGAAATCAATACAAATTAGGACATTAAGATTAGAATAAAATTGAAAGGAACTAATTTAAAGCTGAAAGATTTAGGAAAATTGTAGGCTTATAACTCAATAAGCAGCAATAGACTATTCCTAAACACACCGGTAGCATTCGATTCGGTGTTGACCCATAAGGAATTCCATGGTTATGGCGATTTCTCCATTATTTATGGTTAAATGCCTCTACACCCAGCCTAAAAAGAAGGAGGGAGAGTTTTGTTGGGCTTTGACGACTCAAGAGGAGTGGAGGCTTAGATGTCGGAGAAGCAGAGATTCAAGCTTTGACGCTAACAGTAGAGGATATGAACAGTCTCTTTAGATTTTTTATTATTCAGTTTTGGTGATTTTTGTGTGTTTAAAATTATAATATATTCTTAATTAAAATCTGATGTGTGAATTTAGTATTTTAGTAGATGATGTGGCATTAAGCCACGTAAGTTTCTAAAGCTCTTATGATAAAATGTGTAGTACTTGTCAATGTAAATTTTGTAATATTTTAATTAAAAAATGTCACATCAGTTAAAAGCATGTCACGTTCATAATACTAACATCAATTAACAAAGGAACGGCCCCTACTGCCACGTCCCTATTAAAACATGTCAAGTCACTATTCCCTACTGCCACATAGACATGAATGTTTGGAAATCCTCAATTGCGTTGAATGGTCCCCTATTAAATTTTTACTTAGAAAAGACTACGAATGTATAATATAGGGAGTTAAACAAATCCTCATTTAGTAACAACCATTTTTAGCTAGGATGGTCCCCTGCAATGCATTTAAGATTTTCCAAAAGGAAATTTGGATGGTGCTGAACTAGCACTAGGTCATTGATCCTCAATATATTTCAAGTCTTAGCCCTTTTTGGGGAGAAGAGAATGGAATGGAATGAAATGAATAATTTTAGAATATTCTTCCATTCCCTTGTTTGGGAGTTTTAATGAAGAGAATGTAATGAAATGAATAATTTTAGAATATTCTTCCATTCCCTTGTTTGGGAGTTTTAATGAAGAGAATGAAAAGTTCATTCCCTTGTTTGAGAGTTTAAGTGGGAGGAAATGAAATGAGCAGGAGGGAATACTCATTCCTCTCTATTATCTTAAAACCTCAAATTTTCATTCCTCCCGAAATTGAGAGAAATGAGAGGAAATGTAATTAGATTTAATGAATTTTTTACTAAAATTCCCAAAATACCCCTACATATTCAATCTTATATTTTAAAATAGGGGTATAATAGTAATATTGTCATAAAATGATTTCATTCATTTCCCTTTATGTTACTCCCAAACAAGGTTACTTACATTCCATTCTTTTTCATTCATTTCCATTCCTTTATTTTAAAACATTCAAACAAGGTTACTTAATTACATTCTATTCTTTTCTTTTCCATTCCTTTCCCTTACTTAAATACATTCCATTCCATTATTTTCCATTCCCTTATGATCATTCCATTTCATTCCTTTGTGAACTCCCAAACAGAGCCTTAGAGTTCATTTAGTTAGGCATTCTATGAGCCTAAAAGCACATTTTTAAAATCTAAAATTTCGTTTTGCAATAGCAACTCCTCATAATTTTTTTTTTTTTTTTTTTTTGCAAACACTTATTTTAAAATCAAAATACCGTTTTGCAATAGCCTATCCAAATGCACCCTTATCTTCATTACAAGTAAAATACTATTACTTACCAAAAGTAAAGTGGAATCTTCACATCTATGCTGCATTCTAGTCAAAAGTTGGGTATAATCAAGGTTGTCAAAATCGAGATTCTACGTAAGATCGTAGGAGGTAAGTGGGATTGTGGATTAGATTATAGATTGTAAGATCCTACATTATTTGAGAAAAAAAAAAACATATTGGTATATTAAATAATTACATAAATTATACATTCATTCATAAATTTGCTCAATTTGATGTAATTACCATACATTACTACATCCATTTGTAAGTATCATTTAAAGAGACCAAAAAACTCAAAACATGACACTTTATTGGGATGTTATTTTTCATTTGGGTCCAATTTATACTTTATCTCTCTACATTAGAGTAGCAAAACATGGTCTATTGGGATTGTTAGGGACATATTTTATATAATTGGCTAATCTTTTGACAAAATGCACTTTACTTGTAATTGGGTAGATCTAGGATGAGTTTAAGATTTCAAGAAACATGTTGTTCAAGTCAAGAGTTAAAGCCATGAAGATCTGACCAAGAAACAAGTGAAGAAGAGTTGTTCATTAAAACTTGACAGCAATCTCGACAGAAAGAGTTCTATCGAGATTTAATGTTGAAGCTCGATAGAAACTTGACACAAGTTGTATTTGTCGAGAATTACGAAATTAGAAATTTCAAATCTAATTTTCAGTCAATGCTTATGTATTTGTGTATGGTTTCTTTTCTCACAACCCTAGACATATATAAGGATTATTTTAAAAGCCGTCACGCATGCATTGTGTGACCGGAGACAGAAATTGCTCTAGTTCATCATTCTCTCTGAAGAAGTTACTGTGTCTTTATGCCAAGGGTTTTGTGACCAAGGAGCTTCCTGATTCTCATTGTTGATGAACTGAAGAACTTTGCAGCCAACAAATTTCTTCAAGTTGGTGAGTTAGTCACGTATTGGGATCTGTGCATCATTGGTTAGTCACGTACTGGGATTCGTGCATTGAACGGAGAGATTGCTGCTACAATACAAGTCCAATTGGGTATTGGGGTAAGGGTTCAATTGTAGATTGGTATTTAGGGATAGGCCAACAGGTTTGGTAAGATTCCTTATACTTGTAACAGCTTGTGATTGATAATAGTAGATTCTCGGGAGTGGTGATCTTGAATTCATCTGGTGGGGTTTTGCCTTGGTGGTTTTCCCCATTTGTAAACAAATCACCTGTGTCAAATTTATTTTCCGCTGCATTTAGATATTTTGGTGATTTGTTTGTGTTACCATGCCATTGCATGTAATTTGACTAATTAATTAACTTGGGTAATTAATTAATTTGCAAGGGGTCAATTCATTTTAACCCAACAGTGATGTTATTTTTCATTTGGGTCTAATTGAGTCTTTTGTCAAGTTAAAGAAGATTACAAGAAACTATGATCATTTGGGATCGTCAAAATCGTATGATCTTACTAATCCTAAATGATTGAAAAGATTATTGAAAGATCTGGATCGTTTTGGGTAGGTGGGATCGTAAAATCATAGGATTTAGTAGGGATTTTGACAACCATGGGTATAATACATTAATACTATTGATGGAAACCAAAAATTATATAATTTGTTGAACAATAAACTTTCAAGGTAATTTTAATTTATTTATTTGACATGTATGGGACGAAGTATTATATATACTCAAAAATCAAATTATAGTCAAATATTTGAAAATTTCCGAATATCCGCATTAAAAGTGGAAAATAGGTGACAAAAGATGGATACAAATAGAGAAATGCTCTTTGTTTTAGACACGAGCTCCACGACATCGGCCCGACCCAGTTGTGCCTGTATACATTAACCCTATGTTTGGAAGTTTTGAGAGAGAGGAGAGTAGAGGGGAGTAGAGGGAAGGAGAGTAGTGGAAAGGAGAGTAGAGGAGAATGGTTATCCTCCACCTTGTTTGGATGTTTTTAAAATCAAGTAAGGAGAAGGGGAATAATTAATCTTTTCATTTGTAATTTTGTTAATATAGTAAGGGTAAATTTGATAATTCATTTGGTCAAGCATTTTTATGCTCCACTCTCCCTCTAAATCTCTCAAATTTGGGGGAATTAAAAATGAGGGGTTGG
Source organism: Quercus tomentella (assembly GCA_028535165.1). Taxonomy (NCBI): domain Eukaryota; kingdom Viridiplantae; phylum Streptophyta; class Magnoliopsida; order Fagales; family Fagaceae; genus Quercus; species Quercus tomentella. The sequence goes on from JAPQVY010000012.1 coordinate 16,793,439, forward strand.
AAGTAGTTGAAACCCCTCCAAATCCCTCTCCCTTCTTCCTTAAAAAACATCCAAATAAGGTATTTAAATTACTCTCCCTCCCTCTACTTTACTCCCCCTCCTTCCCCCAACATCCAAACATAGCATAACTTATCCATTCAAATACACCACCACGTTTTTGTCAAACTTGAAAGTCCTAAAGCATAAAAAAAGAAGAAGGGAAATGTTAACAAGCACCGTGGGGTGCTTGTTAAGGTTTCCCTAATGTGGGTCTCACTTAATAAAAAAAAAAAGATAAATGAAAGAAAAAAGACATAAAAGTAGCCCCACAATTTATTTTAATATATATTTTTTCTCTCTATGAAACTAGCCCCATAGCTTATAAAGCTGGAAAAAAAAAATGACGTAAATTTGCAAAAAAGACGAAAAGCTGTCAAAAGAAGTAAAAAAAAGTTATTGTTAACGGTCTCCGTAATATATTGAAAAATTTAAACATAAAAAAAAAAAATTGAATTAAATATTATAATTATTATGTTGTTGATGTCGTACCAACCAACCAATCCTACATATGGGCATGCAAATTTTATTTTATTTTATTTATCGGTATAGGCATGAAAATTTAATGCATAGAATCATAGATAGGCATGCTCAAAGTATAGGTTCCAGTTAGCTTAACTAACAAAGTCTTCGATAATTGAATAAGAAATCTGAGGTTCAGATGCTTCTTCTATTCTTTTACTTGGCGCAGCTGGGCCATCTTGGACTTGAACTAGAGACCTCGCCCATGAAGTAAATCATAGCACCTACAATTTCCACCTACATAAAAAACTGATTGGTATCTTGGTCTGATGATAAAGAATAAAATTGCTAGAAGCGGACGCCATAAGTTGAAACTCTATAAAAAAGAGTATAGGTTAAGCACAAATGAATAGGTTCACGACTTAGCCCAATGTACAAGGTATGGGAAAAAAGAAGCATTAAATAATTAATCATTAACTTTCATATAAAATATCTAGTTAAGGTGCATATATTCTTCATTTCTTAAAAAAGATCAAGAAGATACAACGGCAGAACCAAAAAATATTAGGGGGACCAAAATAATTCTATAACTAAAATTAAATTGAAAGAGTAACATATTTATACATAAATTATACAAGTCAATATAAGCAAAATATAATAAGAATAATAAGAACAACTATATATATATATATATATTTCATAGATAACAAAAATAAATGCAGTATGGATCTCTAACTCTCAACCACAAAATCTGTAATCATGTTCTTATATATAAAAAATATTGCCCATATCTGATATCTCTTATTCTCCAAATTCAAAAATAATGAAAAAAGTTTTTTTTTTTTTTTTTTTTTTTTTAATTTTTAATCCTAAAAGAGAAGGGGGGGGGGGGGGGGGGGAGGAATGATGAAGAAAACTTATATTAAATAATTGACGTAGCTGTGGCTTAGAAAAATATATCTTGAATATGCTTTAATTTAATGAGCTACAATAAGAGCAAAAAATAATGCATTAATTATTTATATAAACTTATCTATTTTTTGGAAAAGATATATCAAATATATATATTTTTTAACTTAATGAGTTATAAATGTTATAAGAGTAATAAAAGGGAAAATAATGATATATTTTGAAAGTTAGGGGGGGCATGGTGCCTCTAGTTCAAGGGAGTCAATCTCGTATCAGAGCCTGTATCGGTTTGACCAGTGGAATGATATGTTTCGGTACCGGTCAATACCAGTGTACCGTTTCAGGTTTACCGTTATTTTTTATATTTATAAATATATATATACATATATATATATATATATATATATGTGTGTGTGTGTGTGTGTGTGTGTGTGTGTGTGTGTGTGTGTGTGTGTGTGTGTGTGTGTGTGTGTGTATTATAATAAATATAAAAGTTTACCATAAAACATTACCTCAATTTAGAACAAATTATTCATGATTTTAGACTTTAGCATCAATTAAAAAGGAAAAAAAAAAAAACACAATAAAAAAATAGAAAGCTTAATTGTTCATTGCATTCTAAGAAAACAAATAATACTAATAAGTTAATGCAAGTAAGTTACCATTCTGTCTTTACAAAAATTCAAAAATTACAAAACTAAAAAAAAAAAAAGCTTTTTTCCTGTACCGGCTGGTATGCCTGGTATTGCCCGAAATTGGTCGGTATGGCCAGTATTTAAACCGGTACGAAACATTGGCGTTTCGATACTGGTATATGTACTGGTACGGTACATACCGGTACGGTATCGACTACCTTACTCTAATCCCCCCCTTCCCTCTACCACTGGGAAGATACTAGAAAATTTTTTAGGTCTGCTGGATAGTTCGTCAGTTCCTCCACTCGCATGAGGGGTGAGTCTAAAAAAAAAAAGTTAAGTTGATATATCTTTCTAAATTTTATTCTAAGTGACTATATATGGAACAATTTTCATTGATTTCTTTCGTTCTTTGATGCAGAACATTGTCCACGGTTATTAGAAGAATTTTCTTATCATTTGCATTTTTTTTTAAAATTATTTATTTAGTTGGTTTTTCACAATCTGCAAATAAAATAAAAATTATATGAATATATTTAAAAAATAAAACAGATTATTTCTTTGATCGTATGTGGATGCGTTAGTGATTGATTAAGGCTGTCCACATGTCTGGTTTGTGCCCAACCCATAACTGACTCGATTAGATCGGGTGTGGAATCTTCATATCCTATAAATGGTGTAGGCTTGTAAGGATAATCAGCAAGGTGGCTGGGTTGTTGTATCTTGGGCATGACATGCCAATATTGTTAGTCTACTACATCAGAAATCCCATAGATGGCGTGTATCGTCTCAAGATAGTGACCCACTACACGTGTCAACTCCACCACCTAAAAACATTCATGAATTGACTTTAAATTGTTTATCATATTATGAGCTACACTTTAAACACCAATGAGGTAATATCTCAAAATTTTATTTCTGTTTAATGGTTAAATCCATGATTGTCAAAATTGCGATCTGAATCATAGGATTACACGATTTTACGATCTCATCTCACCAAAATGTTTAGAATAGCACAAGGATCATAAAAATTGTAGGATCATGTAGGATCGTATAGTACCATAGGATCGTATGGGATTCTATCGATCCTACCAAAACGTATAAATTAGTTTATTTATTTAATTTTTATAATTTTAAGTTCATCTTTATAAGTTGTAAATTTTAATCTCAAGACTAAGACATTGTACTTCATAAAAATATCAACTAAGTGGTGGGACTCATATGGAGATGACTTTCCTAAATTGAAAAATTTTGCTATAAGAATATTGAGCTTAACATGTAGCTCTTCAGGTTGTGAAAGTAATTGGAGTGCATTTGGAATAGTAAGACCAAATGACTTTGGTATATTATCCCCCCAGTTGAGAATTCTCTATTAAATTTGGTACAACTTTAAGTACACTCAAAAAGGAGAAAATCGTTCAAACCAGGAAAAAAAAAAAATGAATGACTTGGTATTTGTTATGTAAAACTTGAAGATAAAAGAGAAAATACATAAACCATCAAGTGCAAAAGAAGAAATTGATTTGAAGAACTTGTCCTTGGATGATGAGTGGTTAGTAAAGGGTGTTGACCAGAAGATGATGGTACAGATTTTGATGAAAATAATGAAGTTACAATTCTAAAGCCTTCCTTTATAGCTTTTAAAATAAAATAAAATAAAATAAAAGTTACATGCGCATAGTGTGAATGTGTGATCACTATTTTATCATTTGGTTATCAATGTTAGGTGATAATGAGGGTTCAATAGCTGCTGTCGAAGGAAAACGTGTGCTAGTATTTTTGTACTTGGTTGGTTTCTAATTAAACATTCACTGAACTTTTTAAATACATTGTGTCAAAACTTAAATATATTTGTTTCGTTAGTATAGACGTAGTGATGTAGGAGATGCAAATTGCATCATATGATACAAATCTTTATTTATTTATTTATTTTTTATGGAAGAATTCATATTATTCAAAATACAAAGTTACCATCAATGTGCTTTTTGCTTTTAATATGAAAATAGGTAGGATCTTACAATTCACAATTCAATTCTACAATCCACGATCCTACGTAGGATCCTGATTTTGATAACCTTGGTTAAATCTACAACGTGCAGAAATTATTATTACTATTTAAATGATATTTTGAATGTTATGAATAGGGATGGCAATGGGGCGGGGAAAATTTTATTGTCCCATATCCCTGCCCCTTGGGGCCTCATGAAGCTTCACCCCACCTTGTAAAACTCTACTTCTTTTTAATTTGGCCACAACTATTACAATTTTATTTAATAAAACTTATTTCATTAATAAAAATATACTTGAAATTACAAATAAATATATCCCACCAAATTAAACTAATTTTTAGTAAAAACTGAATAATATTATATATAAGTGTTTAAGAAGACAATATCACAACAAAAACAAAAATCCATAGTACAAAATCAATGATTCAATAGTATATAAATGTGTTTCTAATAAAGACAAAAAAAATATTAAAATTGGTACCTTATTTTCAACATTGCTAAAGAGAAAAAAGAGGCGGAGAGTCACCTTGGGTAGAATAAAATAAGCTGATAATATATTTGTTAAATAGTAGGGTTTTAGGGTATGAAAAATTTACAATTTAACCCTTATTAATATGTGGAGGGGCGGGATGGGTCTAAAAAATCTAAACTCATCTTCGCCTCACCCTATAGTGCGGGGCTAAAAGCTCACCCCATCCCCGCCCCACCACTTTTGCAGGGCAGGGAAAACCCACACGAGGTGAAGCAGTGAGGGGCGGGTTAAGTGGGGTAGGACAAGATTGCCATCTCTGGTTATTAAATTCAATTTATTTAATTATTATTGTTCTTAGAAACCACATAGATTCAACCTCACTCTTATTCGAAGCGGAAACTACAAATTACAAGTCAAACAAACAACCTCACGCACATCTTCATTAATTTATTTTATTCCTTTTCTGTTCATAGCGTTGAGTCGGTCGGGTTATGAAAAAAATACATTTATTACAGAACGTGCAATGTAGCTGGAACTCTTGTATAAATACATAAGAACCCTAATGCCTTTAACCACCCAACAGAGCAATAAAGCCATCATCTTCTTCTTGTCTTTCTTTCTTCAATAGTCATTATGGCTCACTATTATTCTAGCTCAACAATTCTAGCTACCATTAGATTCTACCTCTAATTTTCACTTTTTGTAGGAATGGTCTCAACTCAATTGTCCCCTTTTTTCTATGCAAATACGTGCCTTGATGCCCTTACCACCATCAAATCAGCTGTAGACTCTGCAGTGTCACACTATAACAAAATGTATTTTTAGTGACGAATTTTAGTGAGGAAAAGTTTTTCGTCACTGAAAACTTACATTTAGTGACAAAATTTGAATTTCGTCACTAAAAATAATAACCTTTAGCGACGAAATTTGAAGTTCGTCGCTAAAAATGAAAAAATAATGACCCTTAGTGACGAAATTGAAATTTCGTCTCTATTTGTTAATTTGAAACAAGGGTGCCAAAAGGAAAAAGTATGGCGCGAATTTAATAAGTCTACAAAGATGAAATTTTTCATCATTGAAACTCTAAGTTTTTTGCGACGAAATAATTTCGTCGCTGTAGGTTTTGCTGGGAGATTATCAGCGACAAAACAAAGTCATCACTAAAAAATAGGTCTGATTATCCTTACAGCATTTTAGCGATAGAACTCTAATTCGTCGCTGAAAGTGGTCTATAGCGACGAAATTCTGATTGGTCGCTGAAAGTGGCTTGTAGCGACGAAAGTAATTTCGTCGCTAAAAGTGTTAATATAAAAGAAACCAAACCCTCATTTTAGTCATTTTTCAGCTTCTCTTTAACTTTTCCGTAAGTTCTCTCTCTCTTGGCGCTGTCGCACTCCATGTCGATAAGCACTCGCCAAACCGTCGCCGATAAGCTCTCACCAAACCATCGCCGATATCACCAAACCGTCACCAATTTCACCAAACCGTCGCCGATATCTCCATTCCGTCACCGATACAGAGAAACCCAACCGTCGCGGATATCTCCATTTCGTTGCCGATTTCCCCATTCCATTGTCAATTTCATCATTCCTTTGCCGACATAGCCATTCCGTTGCCGATCTTCTGCTCACCTTTTTTGGGTACTTGTTCATTTTTCTCCATCTCATTTTATATTGCTCTTTTAACTCTTTGGATTCTTTCTTGTTTTTTTTTTTTTTTTTTTAATCTTTGTAGATATGGTTCTAAAGTCAAAGGATTCAAGTTTGAGGATCAATATTGTTTTATCAATTTGTTGGTCTAAGTTTTATTTGTGTTTTGGATTATTTCTGTAATGGTTGAAATTTTGCTTTATTTTTTATTTTTTTAAAATACTTAATACTTCATACTAATAGGCTGTGATTTTTCTTCAATGGTTAATTTGCTGTGTTTTTAGTTATGGGTCTATTTTGTTGATGGTAATTATCTAATTGATATTATGTCAAATCTATTTTTTTTCCCCTGAGGGTTAGTTTGTTTTGGCAGAAAAATTTTCACTTTGTATGTTTTAGAGGCAAAAAAGAAGAAGAATCTAAACCTTCATCTGTCTAGGTGGAGATTTAGGGGCCAAAAAAGAGCTTTAAGAGCTCTTAAGCTATTTTCAGAACATAAATAGTGTGTCTGCAAACCCACAAAAAAGATCTTAAGTGGTGCTTTAAGGCTAATTTTACTTTTCATGATATATAAATCGAGCACAATTCATTGTAATTTGCCAAACACTTAGAACACTAAAGAGTGTTTTTTCAATTAATGCTCTATAATTCAAAACTGACATTCTATGTTTTATTAGAATTAATGTTTATGTATATATTACGATTGCTTGCAAGACTTAGTTTATTGCTTCATGTATTTGTACTGCGTTGCCAATTTATGTTTTTCTAGAACAAAAAGGGTAAAGCTCTATGATATATTTAATAATTCTAGCTTCATAACCAAGTGTTAATTAAGCCATAATTGGATTGTGTTTATTTATTTATTTATGTACTATAGAAGAAATTTAATGGTTTTTGGTTGAATGTGATGACAAGGTTAGTGATTGTTTGGGTTGCTGTGGGGGAATAAAAAGAGGCTTAGATTTGTGAAAGTCAAAGACCAAAGCTTAGCCAACAAATTAGATTTGTATGCTTAGCTTGATCATAGTAAGTAATATATGTTTAAATACCTATAAAACTCTATACTTGTGATGTTTGTGATTGGCTTTGTGGTGGATTGTTATGTTGGAGCAAGCAGGTGGCTTGCATGGTGTTATAAGGTGGTTTAAATTCATATTGGGAGTGTTTTTAGTTTCTTGCAAATGTGAATGGATCTTGTTGATTAGATGTGATGAATAGTACTTTAATTGATTTCAATACTTGTAAACACTCTATACTTGTGATGTTTGTGATTGGTTTTGTGGTAGGTTGCTATGTTGGAGCAAGCGGGTGGCTTACATGGTGTTATAAGGTGGTTTAAATTCATATTGGGAGTGTTTTTAGTTTCTTACAAATGTGAATGGACCTTGTTGATTAGATGTGATCAATAGTACTTTAATTGATTTCAATAATTGTAAACACTCTATACTTGTGGTGTTTGTGATTGGTTTTGTGGTAGGTTGTTGTGTTGAAGTAAGCGGGTGGCTTGCATGATGTTATAAGGTGGTTTAAATTCATATCGGGAGTGTTTTTAATTTCTTGTAAATGTGAATGGACTTTGTTGATTAGATGTGATGAATAGTACTTTAATTGATTTCAATACTTGTAAACACTCTATACTTGTGATGTTTGTGATTAGTTTTGTGGTGGGTTGTTGTGTTGGAGCAAGTGGGTGTCTTGCATGGTGTTATAAGGTGGTTTAAATTCATATTGGGAGTGTTTTTAGTTTCTTGCAAATATGAATGGATCTTGTTGATTAGATGTGATGAATAGTACTTTAATTGATTTCAATACTTGTAAACACTCTATACTTGTGATGTTTGTGATTGGTTTTATGGTGAGTTGTTGTGTTGGAGCAAGCGGGTGGCTTGCATGGTGTTATAAGATGGTTTAAATTCATATTGGGAGTGTATATTTGTGTGTGCAATGTATATTTGTTTAAGTATTAATATAGACTTGTGCATTCATGGATGGGATAGAACTTTATCTAAGTAGCTTATAGACTTAGACGTTATAATACATTATGCATGAGTTGTCCTTATTTTACTAAAGTAGCATTCACCTTGCAATTGTAGTCAAACATGGATAAAAGTTGGATGACAATGGGTAAGACATCTGATGGTAGATTAAGTCATCCATATATTGAAGGGCTTAATGCATTCATTAATTTTGCAAGAGCGGTTGTGGACTTGAGTGATAATATTCCGTGCCCGTGTATTCACTGTGTGGCTACTCTTAATGCATTGTTAGAAATGTTTCTTATAACATAGTGAATGTTTTTACTTTACGATTTTAATGTAGTATTGTTTTTATATTTGTGCAGATTCCTTATTGGTGGCTTTTAGGGGATTTACTTTTGGCATTACTTGAAGACATATATGAGGTTATCTTCCGTTAGTTTTAATTATATTATGCTACACTTTTTGTATTGTTATAAAACATCTTGAGTTATTGTATGTGTTGCAAACAATTATTGTATGGAATGAGTTTGAATTGGATACTTGTTTTATTTTTTACTTGTGGAATGTATGGATCTTTTTTTATAAATGTGTTGTTGAAATAAATGTGTTATTCAAATGTGAGGTTTTAATAATGTAATGACAGGTTACAGGTTAATATCAAAGTCATGAAAAAAAATAAAAAACCGAAAATAAGTTTTAGCGATGAATTTTTTCATTACAAATATAGCAACAAAAAATTGTTTTAGTGATGAAATATTTCATCGCTAAATGTAGCAAAATTTTGTAAGAAATGGTTTTAGTGACGAAAATTTTCGTTGCAATATGTGTTGGATTTTAAAAAAAATAGTTTTAGTGATGAACGTTTTCGTCACTATATGTACCCGAACATATTTTTAGTGACGAAATTATTCATCACTAAATATGATTTAATATACTAAAGTGTTTTTAGTGACGAAATATTTTCGTCACTGAATAGTGTTTTTAGCAAGGAAAACATTTAGTGATGAAACGTTTTCATTGCTAAAAGTTAAAAAAAAAAAAAAAAAAAAAATCAAATCGGACTTTAGTGACGAAATTTTTCATCGCCAGGACTTTTAGTGACGGGGTTTCAACAACGAAATGAGTTTCGTCATTGAAAATACTTTTTGTTGTAGATCAAGTGACCCATGCAAGGGAGCACTCTTGCTTCGTATTCACTTTCATGACTGCTTTGTTAATGTCATCTCTCTCTCTCTCTCTCTCTCTCTCTCTCTCTCTCTCTCTCTCTCTCTCTCTCTCTCTCTCTCATGACTGCTTTAATTTGTTTAACTAAAGTCATACACATTTTTTTTTTTTTTTACATGAGCCTACTTTTGACACAATTTTATCAGGCATCAATCACAACAAGTCACATATATATTTTTGTAAATATTTTTATTTACAATTCGATAATTACAATAGAAGAGGGAGAATTTGAATCCTAAACGTTTTCATTGAAAACACAAAATTGTACCAATTCAGCAATAAAGTTCTTCACACAACAAGTCACGTAATTAGTAGTGAAGAAAATTGTAAAAGTTTTTGTGTATTTAAACTAATTGATAACCACAGGTTTAGAATAAATTCATGGGACCCAATGTCGTTAAGATGCCTGCAAAATAATTGTAATAGCTTCTTTTGGCTTAATAATTTAAATCGTACATCGAGAGGCTTATGGCTAACTTTGGCTAGCCTCTTATAGAAGAGATTATATCAATTCCCGGTTCAAGACCATCACTTTTAGCCAGGCTGCTTGCTGAACTTTATGTCTAATACGTACGCTCTTCACATGCAATATTGTTTTATGAGCCATGTAAAGTCATTTACTTGTTTAACCCAAAATAAATTTAAAGGTTCATGACAACATAAAAGACTATACTAAATTTGTTCTAATGGATTATTGAACCCTTTGATTTGTTGAGGTATTTTCCGTGCATTTGTGGTGATCATGGAGTAGAACTATAGTATTACACATTTTATTACATTAATCTTATAAATTTTTGTGTTAATTTTTAAAATACAAAATAAAACAAGGATTCAAAATTTTATTATTACATGATATCAATCATATTTTTTGTTGCTATCGTATTGTCGAATTTTTTATAGTAAAATTAATAGAAACTTTGACATTTTCCTTGTGATGAATGGATAAAATATAGATGGTAAGAATATTTAACATAAGGTAAATAACAAGTTTGGGTAATATTATATAATAGGGGTGTGATGCATCGGTCCTCTTGGATGACACAGCAAATTTCATAGGAGAGAAAATAGCTTCTGCAAATAATAATTTGATAGGCCAAAAACGAATTGACCCTTTGTGATAAATTAACCAATTAATTTAGCCAAGTGAATTAATTAAGTTAATTAACATGCAAACGCATGGTAGCACAAACAAATCACCAATAAACTAATTATGCAGCGGAAAATAAATGACTCGATGATTTGTTTACGAATGGGGAAAACCTAACGGCAAAAACCCCATCGGGTGATTTTCAGGTCACCACTCTCGAAATTCCACTATTATCACAACAAGCGGTTACAAGTAAAGGAATCCCAGTACCTTATACCAACCTACAGTTGAATCCTTACCCCAATACCCAATTGGACTTGTTCTGTAGTGACAATTTCCCTTTTCGATGCACGGCTCCCAAGTACGTGACTAACCAATGCGCGGATTCCAGTACGCAACTTCAATCACCAACTAAAGAAGGTTGTTGGCTGCAAAGTTCTTCAGTTCATCCCAACGATGAAGATCAAGAAGATGCTTGGTCACAAAACCCTACGGTGCACATACACAACAACTTCTTCACAAGAATGATGAACTAGAGCAAAACTTTGTCTCCGATTACAAATTTTTTGAACAAACTTTGCTCAACACTTGTGCAACTTGTGTACACTTTGAAGACCCTTAAAATAATCCTTTTATATGTCTAGCGTTAGAAGAAAAAAAGGCCCAAACACATAATCACAGATTAGAATCAAAACAAAACTGGAATTCTGTTTTTCATAAAGCTCGACAGATAGCTGTCTGTCGAGGTGCTGTTGAGTAGCTGTCGAGCCACGGGGCTGGAACAGCTTCTTAAGCTCGATGGATAGCTAGTTGTCGAGTTTTAATGAACAACACTTCTTCAGCTTGAATCTTGGACAGACTTGCATGTCTTCAACACTTGATCTTAAAACACAGTTTCTTGAAGTATTAAACACATCCTAGATCTACCCAAATACAAGTAAAGGAGTTTTGTCAAAGGATAAGCCAATTACATAAAATAGTGACATATGTTCCTAACAAGTGAATCACATATGTCCTAACATAATTCACTAACAGGATTTGACGTAGTAGACACCATCAAATCTCAAGTGGAGAATGTGTGCCTTGGTGTTGTATCTTGTGTTGATAGTCTAGCGGTTGCTGCTAGAGACTCTGTTGTTGCTGTAAGAAAAAGTTCCAAATTCATATTATTTATAAATTTTAATTTAGACCATAATATTAGAACATATATTAAAATCGTGTTCTTTTGCTGTTGAAATTATTTGTTTCAATCAAGCTGGGTGGACCTAGTTGGCTGCTCCTATTGGGCAGAAGAGACTCTACCACTGCAAATTTAAGTGCTGCTAATTCTGACCTTCCTACTCCAGCATTGACTCTTAGTGGCCTTATTAGTGCCTTCTCAAACAAGGGTTTCACTACCCAAGAAATGGTGGCCCTATCAGGTGAGTATTGTTTAAAAATATTACAATTTTTCAAGGTACAGTCATGTACAAAAGAAACAAAATAAATTGATGAAAGTAAACTAATCCAAAATAATTTTAAATAAAAAAAAAACTAGTTTTTTTAAAAACTTATTTTGGCTGGTCCTATACCACAAATTTTTCTCTCCAATTTTTCGACAAACTTTACCATAAATAAACAATCAACAAAGCACATTTGTGAATTTCAATTAGCTTAATTGTAAAAATCACTGATGGTTGAATAAGAAATTTGGGGTTTAATCCTCACCTATACCAAAAATTAATTAATATTTTAATCTGATAATAAAATGTTATCATTAAGAACATACTTCATAAGTTGAAATTATAAAATATATATATATATATATATATATATATATGTATAAAGAAAAAAAAAAAAAAAAAACCCTACTTTGTAAATCTCATCTAAACGCAATAGTAAAAAGTTCTTATATATAAACTCAACATATAATTAACCCATCAATGGTTTTTAAAGCCATGTATAAAATGATCCAACATATTATATACACACATATATATATATATATATATATATATATATATATATATATATATATATAAAACCGAAGCCTCTGACCTCTTCACAATTTTCCACATTAACATTATTTAAAAAAAAAAAATTAGTAAAAAAAATACATAAGATCTAAACCGTTTAAATTTTTGCAACTCTGTTACCTATCCTACTGAAACACCACTTATCCTATTAAAAAGTGAAAACAACATCTATCCTACTGAAACACTACTAATCCTATTAAAAAGTGAAAACAACATCTAAATCCCGTTATCTCTCTCTCACTCAAAAGCTGTAACCGTCGCCTCCCTCCTGTATTTGTGTTATTCAAGTTTCATGTTTGTACGTCCAGGTGACATGTTTATTCACTATAGCATGAAGCTTTGACCAAAAATAAGATATTCTGCATTTTGGGAAGCAAATAGTGGCAGAGGTATTATAGCCTCACTTACAAATTCCTTATTTGTAATATATGCTTCTGTATATTGTCGATTTTTGTTTTGATGGTTAGAATTTTTTCCTACTAGGCAAATATATTGTTAGATTTTTTTTTTTGTTTGCCCCTAAAATAAATTTCTGATTTATTTTTTATTTTTTATTATAGGGTTAATTGTTTGTCTATGTACATCTAATTTCTAAATATTGTAGTGTTGTTTGGGTTATTGGTTTAGGATCATCTTTTTTTTTTTTTTTTTTTGGTTTAATAAATTTGAATTTAGGATGTACCTGATGATATATATATATGTATGTATGTATGTATGTATGTATATGTATGTGTGAATGTATTGGTTGGTGTATAGTTTGGTTTGAATTTTGGGTTTTCTGATACTACAATTCACTCGAAATTTTCACCGGGGGTAACCAATCTTTTTGTTATATTTCTTTATTGTGAAGTCATATATTCTTTTGTTTTGTTTCAATAATTTCTAGGCTCTGAATCATCTAATTTATTATTATTATTTTTGGACTTTTGAAAATTTTAACATCTGATTCTTTGATTTCTCACTTTTTGACAGTGAGTTTTTGTAATCACATCTGAGTTTTTGTAATCACATCTGAATTTTAACATCTGAGTTTTTGTTGTTGTTGTTGTTGTTGTTGCAAATTCTGAAATTGTCTAACAGATTTCAACAACTATATCCACAAATTGTTCTTTTAAAGGTTAATCATCTTTCTCTATATTTCTTTGTTGTGTAATCACACACACACACACACACACACACACACATATATATATATATATATAATGTTTTGTTTCAATAATTTGTAGGCTCAAAATATTTAGATTCTTTATTTTTTTTGGCTTTTTGAAAGTTTTAACATTTGAATTTTTGGGTTTATTTTTTGCTATAACTGAATTTATCAACTATATAGCCATGGGTTAGTCTTTTGACGGTAGCCACATCTTTCTCTTAAATTTCTCTATTGTATGATCAAATATTTTCATTATGCTTTAATAATTTCAGCTTTCAATCTTATACATGATACATTATACATTTATCCAAAGTTTTTCCGTGCATTGCACGAGTTAGTGACTGTTTTTTATAAAACTTGTTCAGGATTTCACACAATAGGTGAAGCAAAGTGCAGAGTTATTCGACAAAGGATTTAACATGATGCCAATATGGATCCCTCATATGCAACTTCATTGAAACCAAACTGTCCAAGCATTGGTGGTGACGACAATCTTGCCCCTCAAGATGTCACTACTCCAACATACTTTGACAATGCTTACTACAAGAATTTGCTGAGCAAAAAGGTCTCTTGCACTCAGATCAACTACTCTTTAATGGAGGCTCCACAGATTTCCAAGTTGGTGCTTATAGCTCTGACTCGGCAAGCTTTCTAACAGACTTTGCAAACGCAATGGTGAAGATGGGGAGCCTTAGCCCACTCACAGGCATAAGCGGTCAAATCAGGAAAAATTGCTGGAAAGTCAACTAATTTGAGGCACACACATCTACCATTTGTGTGCACTAGTGGTGGCTGCAGGAATTTTGTTTAGGAGGGTTATTAAGAAATTTAAATTAAAAAAAATTTAATAAAAAAAAACTTGAATATATTGAGTTATAGACAAATTAAAAAAAAAAAAAATACATGAATTTTTACAATTTCCTTCTACAAGTTTTCAAATTTTGAATTGTTACACGATAGTTCATAATGAGTATTTATTGCCAATAGGGTAGCTATGACCATTTTATTTTGTTAAGTTTGTCTAATTTTTATTTTTATGCAGTTAATATTATATATTTGTGATTGTTTTTATAAAAATATTTAAACTAAATGACTAAACTCAACTCATTGACTCTATATTAATTATTGACACACACAACCACACTCATTTATATATAAAATAATTTACTACGTGTTTACTTAACCAATTAAATGCTTGAATAATCACTGACTTTGCAATTTTTTTCTTGAATTTTTCTAACTTTATGACAAAAAGTTATTATAACATGATAACTATACACACTCATGTAACAAGTCCTCTCCATTTCCTAATCATTAAATTATATAAAGTTATATTATATTTATATTGTACGTCAAAAATACTTGTAATAAGGGTGTATAAGGATTTAAGTCAGGGTGTGCAAAAATATTTTTAAGAAAAAATTAATGTATTAAACTAACAAAAAAAATATTATATATATATATATATATATATATATATTTTAAGTCAGGGGCTTCATTAGAACCCCTGAACAGAGAGTAGTGCCGCCCCTGTTTGTGTGCCTATTGAGAATAATATGTTTCTTCCCGTTGCCATGCATTGTTGTTTGGTAGTTGACAGGTAAGTAATATTAAGAAAAATAAATCTGGTGATACAAAAGATTTCACAGTTTTTGTGCTTTCTTTTGTATTTGATATTAGCGGAGTGAATGTAAAAGTAGTGTTACTCCGATCACAACTTATTATTTTAATAAGTTATGAATACTTTTTTTTTTTTGAGAAGAATATAAATTATGAATAAGTTGTGAACCATGTTGTGAAATTTTTTATCTCTAGTATTGCTATATAAAAATAATGGACATTGGTTCGATTATAGTTATTCTCTTTTTTTTGCTTTATTATTATTATTATTTGTTTTACAAAAATATAATAAAAACAAGAGAATTCAACAACTAATCTGTAGCAAGATAATCTTAAAATAAACAACTTTTTCACTATTGAGATGGCAAAGAAACTCAATCAAGAGAGAGCAAGCCAAGTTTAACCTTAACTAATTAACAACAATCCAATGGACAATCCACTAACTCGACAATTTTTTGTTTTTGTTTTTTTTGAGAAGAACATTAATGCAAGTAAATGTCAGATGTAGTAAATCCAATATTTAAACAAATTGGTCCAATTTCTTCATATGAGTGTTAAAGGGTAACTATAATTCCATATAAAACCACCAAATAACCGAGTGAGTACCATGGCATGCAAGTTGGCAACATACATAATTTTAGACTTTTATTTTATTTTATTCCTTCTTTTTAAGGGGAATTGGAAAAACCATTGGAAATTTATTGGGTTTGTGGGCCACCATAAAAGGCATAAACTCCAAACAACGTAGACAATTAATTAACAGATGTATGATGTTATCATGGGTGTGGGTGAGACCGAGAGACTTTATCAACTGTTACCTTTCCTAACTTCTAGTCAAACTTCTTAGGCCCATTTTTTCTAAGCAGGCTAGAATAATGGGCCAGGAATGAGTTGCAGTTGGGCTACCTTGGAAGCCCATTAGATTCATAGTCCTAGTCCAACTTATTTTATTTTTAAAAATAAACCAATAGAAATAAACTTATCCAAACACAAATATATATTTTTGTTAGGACATATGTGGTTCACTTGTTAGGAACATATATCACTATTTTATGTAATTGGCTAATCCTTTGACAAAATGCACTTTACTTGTATTTAGGATCTAGGATGTGTTTAATACTTCAAGAAACTGTGTTTCAAGATCAAGTGTTGAAGACATGCAAGTCTGTCCAAGATTCAAGTTGAAGAAGTGCTGTTCATTAAAACTCGACAGCTAGCTATCCATCGAGTTTAAGAAGCTGCTCCAGCCCCGTGGCTCGACAGCTGCTCAACAGCATCTCGACAGACAGGTATTTGTCGAGCTTTATGAAAAACAGAATTCCAGTTCTGTTTTGACTCCAATTCGATTTTATGTGTTTGGGCTTTCTATTCTCACAACCCTAGACATATAAAAGGATTATTTTAAGGGCCATCAAAGTGTTCACAAGTTGCACAAGCTTTGAGAATAGTTTGTTCAAGTAGATTGTGACCGGAGACAAAGTTTTGCCCTAGTTCATCTCTTCTGAAGAAGTAGCTGTGTGTGTGCATCGTAAGGTTTTGTGACCAAGCATCTTCTTGATCTTCATCGTGTGGATGAACTGAAGAACTTTGCAGCCAACAACCTTCTCTAGTTGGTGATTGAAGTCGCATATTGGGATCTGCGCATTGGTTAGTCACGTACTTGGGAGCCGTGCATCAAAAGGAGAAATTGTCACTACAGAACAAGTCCAATTGGGTATTGGGGTAAGGGTTCAACTGTAGGTTGGTATAAGGTACTGGGATTCCTTTACTTGTAATTGCTTGTTGTGATAATAGTGGAATTTCGGGAGTGGTGACCTAAAAATCACCCAGTGAGGTTTTTGCCATTAGGTTTTCCCAATTCGTAAACAAATCACCGTGTCAAATTTATTTTCCGCTGCATACTTAGTTTATTGGTGATTTGTTTATGCTACCACGCGTTTGCATGTTAATTAACTTAATTAATTCACTTGGCTAAATTAATTGGTTAATTTATCACAAGGGATCAATTCGTTTTTGGCCTATCAAGTGGTATCAGAGCAGTCACACTCTGATTTGGTTTTAATATTTGTTGTGTTGATCCATTGACTTTTGTTTGTCATAGATAGATGACAGTCTTTAATCATACCTCCTTTATTTGATGGCACTAAATATGCATACTGGAAAGTATGCATGAGAGCTTTCTTGTAGTCTTTAGATGAAAAAGTGTGGCAAGCTGTGGAGTTAGGTTGGACCAAGCCTACAGAAGCGTCGGCCGATTGGGATGATGCCAAGATCAAGGCGGCAAACTTCAACAGCAAAGCACTGAATGCCCTATTTAGTACGGTCACCAATGAGGAGTTTAAGAAGATATCCTCAATTGAAACTGCCAAGGAGGCTTGGAGCATTCTCCAGACAACCTATGAGGGAACCAAGGCTGTCAAGGATTCGAAACTACAAAGGCTCACTACAAGTTTCGAAGAGATTAAGATGGAGGAGGATAAGTCGTTTGATGAGTTCTATGTCAAGCTGAAGGACATAGTGAACTCTGCATTCAATCTTGGGGAAACCATTCCTGAACCCAAGATTGTGAGAAAGGTGCTCAGATCTCTGCCTGAGAGATTCCATGCCAAGATCACCGCAATTGAGGAATCAAAGGATATTGACAAGGTTCCTTTGACAGAGCTGGTTGGTAATCTGCAGACCTACGAGCTAGGGTTATCAAGGATTGGCAAGTCGGGCAAGAGTAAGAGTATGGCATTGAAGGCCAAGAGTAGTGACACCGATTAGTCTTCCGATGATGAAGATTCTAAAATGAAGTCCTACATCACTAGGCAGTCCAAGAAGTTTATGAAAAATGCAAATGGAAAGGGCTTCGACAAGGACCGTAGGCAATCTAGTTCTTCTCAGTTCAAGAGCCAAGACAAAGGGAAAAAGGATGCAAGGTATGGCGGTCAGTACACTGTTCTCGCAAGACCTAAGTGCTTTGGGTGTCAAGGCTTCGGTCACATGAAACAGAAGTGTCCTACATATCTCAAGAGCATTGGGAAGAGCAAGGCACTTGCTGCTACTTTGAGCGACACCGAGCCTGAGGATGATTCCGACAATGAGGATGACGGAATCTTGAATGCTTTCACTGCCACTGTCAATCCTACTGATGAGATTGTTGAAGATGTGGATGAAGAAGAGGAATTGGTAGAGTCCAAGTTTGAGAAGATGGATGATCAGGATGACATCCATACAGCCTATGAGAAATTGTACAAGCTTTCTGAGAAGCATGGGAAACTATATAGGCTGACCACCAAGAAGCTCAGTGATGTGGAACTTGACCGTGAGGAGCTTTCCACAAAGTTTGATGAAGCTAATCAGACTATTGGAGCACTGAGGTTTAAGAATAATTTCTTGGCTGAGAAGACTAAGAAACTTGAAGTAGAGTTGTTTCAAGTTAGAGCTCAATTGGAGAGGACTTCAAGTGCAAAGCTTGATGAGATGCTCAGTCTTCAGAAATCTGCTTCTAATCGAATAGGTTTAGGGTATGGTTTCTCTTCCTCTAATTTTGCTTCAACTAGTACTACTGTTTTTGTTCCTCCTGCTAATAATGTTGAAATTGAAAACAATGATGTTAAAACTGATTTAGCTAGTGAGAACGTAGACAAGGGTAAATCTATCTTAGGAGCACCCCCTAAGCAAGATAAGAAGGAAGCTAAGAACCCTAGGGCTAAGAAGACTAACTCTCAAAAGCCCAAACAAAAGAAGTAGCATCTTTGTCATCATTGTGGAGCTGCCGGTCATACTCGACCAAATTGCTATAAGTGGTTATCCACTCAACAGAGCAACGGCATGATAGCATTTGGAAGCCAGAATTAGCTTCAATCCTTTCTTGCTCCCCTTGGAGATCTTCTCAAAGCCTTCATGTTCCTTTCGAACTTGAACGGTTTCAATTCTCCCCTCTCACCAACGATTCAAGGGTTTAATCAAAAGAAAGGTTTTCCAGGGTGTGGAAGGAAAAGGGCTCCAAGTGATTCTATCACTTTCTTTTCTCTCTTTGAGTTTGTGTTTTTGCATAACTTATGTGTTTTGCTTTTTTTTTTTTTTTTTTTTGGGTCAGTCTAGTTTTTATACTTTGCTTTGTTTAACATGTTTTTGTTTTTGTTTTTGTTTTTTTGTTTTTTTTTTTGGTTTTTGTTTTTGTTTTTGTTTTTGTTTTGTTTTTGTTTTTGTTTTTGTTTTTGTTTTTGTTTTTGTTTTTGTTTTAGTTTTGTTTAGTTTTATTTTTTTTTATTTTTTTTTTCAGTTTTGTTTATTTTGTTTTTAATATAAAAATAAAAAAATTGAAAAATCAGAAAAATATAAAAACAGTGTGTGTTTTGTGTACATTGATACTTATGTACCTTAGATAGCCATTGAAAAAAAGTTTTCTAGATTTTGTATCTCTTGTAACTTAGATGAGCATCTTTATGCACAACTAAGCAAGTGAGCTTTGTGGCTCGTGTTTGTGATGAGTAAGATTAAGTTATCTCTTGTACTTAACACTCGTATCACTCTTTTTGACGAGAAGGACTAAAAAATCCTAAGAGAAATGCATAAATAACCATCTCACCACTGTTGCCCGCCAATCATGAAATGATATCTGTATGCTTCGGCATAGCAAAAGTGCAATGTCAATGACATTTGTGTGCTTCGGCATAGCAAAATTGGAATGTCAAAAGCTTAACATAATTGGGTATTTCTTTTTTCTCTCTTATATGCCCATGCATGATTTGCTTAAAAAGAAAAATATGCAAAGAAAAATAAAAAGAAAAAAGATCAAAAATGCTTTTAAATATGATTGCAAGCATGTATTCTAGGAGATGTGGGAGTTATAGGATGTACCTCGAAGGTGATAGTCCCCATCAAACAGTTATGATTGTGTGTGAGCTAAAGTGATTTTCTCATATCTCAAATCGTCATAACATGTATACACTTATGCGATCTTGCGATGTTTTAACCACACAATACGCAATATTCTTTGCTACTCTTGATACATGTGCAGGTACAATGTGATTTGGCTATCACAAGGTTTTACATGTGTTAATGTATACTCACTAAACTGTCTTAACTTGTTTTTGAAATATAAAATTGGTTAGACTTGTTTAGTGTGTATGTGTGTGTGTGTTTTTGGGATCTATGTGCTTAAAATTGTTGTTGAGAGATGATTTTGAGAGTTTAAATTACTGATTGGATTCTTGGTTGAGTTGGGTGCTTGATTGCATTCATGTCTGTGTTTTTCTCTTCTTGAAAAACGGTTTTTAAGCTAACTCGACACTTCCTCGACACCTGGCTATCTGTCGAGCTCTTAAGTTTTTTCTTATCACAATCTCGACAGATCCTCGATAGCTGGTGGATCGATCGAGAAAGTTTCTGGATCCTCGATAACTTCTCGATAGCTGGTGGATCGATCGAGATTCTCTTCTTGTGTCTTTGCTTTGTTCCTCGACACTTCCTCGATAGCTGCATCTGTCGACGTTGTTTTTCTCAACACCTTCCTCGACAGATGTCTCGACACCTCTCGACACCTCTATCTGTTGAGAATTACTGAGGATCTATATATTCTCTTCTCGCGATTCGGTTCTCATTTCCTCGATCTCTCTCGATCTGTCCGCATTTGTTCATCTCTCAAACACTCTCTCCTTCACATCTAACCTCTTCCTCAAGCATTCTTCGAGATTAATCAAGTGTTTCTTCACTTGGTAAGCTTCTAATCTCTCATTCTTCATACATTTCATTTTTTGAAACCTAGGTTTTGGGGGTTTTGAAAATTTAGGGGTTTTTCAAAATTGATGAGAGTTTGTTGAAATTTTGGGATTGGTTTTCACTTAAATGAGTTTAAAATCTCATGCATTGCATCACATTAGAATAATAAGAATATTATCATGCATTTAGATGTATGCAAACTGATTATGTGCTGGTAGGATTGGATTGGGCTGAGCTCATGATGCAATTTACTTTGCATGTCTCATGTTCATGCATTTCCCATGCATACGTAATCCTTTTCAATATACTTGCTATATTTGAACTGTTTGGAGCTTTTCTGATTGTCTCTTTCTTCCCCCCCCCCTCTCTCTCTCTCTCTCTTGTTTACGTTAGTCATGTCTATGGCACTAAAACGTAAATCCACTCCGTCCCAGAACCCTCTTCGTTCTGGGGCATCGTTTTCCTCTGATCCTACTCCTTCTCATATTCGGTTCCGTGATGAGGATACCCGAAAGGACTTCTCGAAGAACTTTTCTGGACAAGGTGTTCATTCGGAACGCCGAGTCATTTTGGCGGACTTCGCTGACACTGACCTACCCACTCTCATTCACAGTAAGGGTTGGGAGTCACTGTGTGATGTCCCAGTCACATGTCCTTCTGTGCTGATTCAGGAGTTTTACTCCAACATGCATGGAATTGATTCTTCAGTACCTCTCTTTTCTACTCGCGTTCGAGGTACGTGCATTGTTGTCACACCGCAGCTTGTTGTGGATGTGCTCCATGTTTTGAGGGTAGAGCACCCTGACTACCCCGGATGTGATCGTCTAAGGACTGTGTCCAAAGACGAGATGATCTCTGCTTTCTGCGAGCACCCTTCTGATTGGGGTGATCGTTAGTTTACACCATGTAAGGCCTTTGCTAAAGGTCCTAGATT
The DNA here is from genome assembly GCA_028535165.1 of Quercus tomentella. Taxonomy (NCBI): domain Eukaryota; kingdom Viridiplantae; phylum Streptophyta; class Magnoliopsida; order Fagales; family Fagaceae; genus Quercus; species Quercus tomentella. The sequence goes on from JAPQVY010000012.1 coordinate 16,815,329, forward strand.
TATAAACATGGTGATGACTTTTGTTCTACACCCACTCTCTCACTATAACTCTATCACAGAGCCTCGTGCTCGATTTTTGCTTTCTTTGTTAGAGCACCTCACTATTGATTTTCCTTCACATTTTATTCTTTCTCTTATAGATGTGTTTAGGGATACGGCTACCCATGATAAGCTCATCTTTCCTTCGGCTATCACGAGGATCTTATGCCACTTTCCTATTCCTTTTCCCTCTTCCACCCATTTTTCTGTCATGTGTGCCATAGACGCCGCTACCGTTAAACATAGCGAGGCGCAGTTTAAGTCACGGCAGACGGATTTAGGAACTCCTCCCTCCCGTTCGGCTCCATCCCGATTTGTTCCATCCACATCCGCTCCCTCCTCTTCTTCGAGCGATATGTCACTAGGGGACATCATGGCGCAGCTACAGCGCATGGATGCTCGCCTTGATACACTCTCTACAGAGCTGTATCAGTTGAACGTCCGTGTTGGTCGTATCGCACAGCGGCAGGTGACTATGGGCGGTTTTGCTCCCGAGGCTTCTCCTCCACCTCCTCTAATGGCTTTTGATTCTAATTCTGAGGATGAGGATGATGATGATGGTGATGAGGATGATGCTTCTAATGATGATGATGGAGATGCTAGCTCTTCCAATGAGATGTCTACTTGACATTCTTACCCTTTGTCACTCGTGACAAAAAGGGGGAGTAGTTTTGGTATATGAGAGTAGTCATACTTAAGGGGAGAGTTAGTATAAGACATTTTTGTTAGGGGGAGTGTTGCTATCTTGAGGGATGTAGTGAGGATTGTATGTATCTTTTCTTTTCTTTCTTTTATAGATACATTGTTCTTGTACTTTAGGTCTTGTGACCATTTTATTGACATACATTTTACTTATTTTCTTTATATATAAGGATGTATGTTTCTTTCACCTATCCTTGCATGTGTTGTTTCTTTTCTTTCTTTATACACATGATTCTTATTACTTGTATGCAATCTATTATTTCTGTTTCACACAAAGATGCCTTGATGAGTTTTGTTTAAAGTGTTTTAGAAATACAGGTTGTTAAAGTTTACTTGCCATAAACTCTCTTCTTACAAAATTTTTCAAGAGTTTGTGTTAGGATAGATTTTATTGTATTCCACAAGTGAATATGAGTTGAGTGATTTATGACTTCTCTCATATGTTCATTTGTTTGATGTGGTTTTGTCACGGATTGCCAAAGGGGGAGATTGTTAGGACATATGTGATTTACTTGTTAGGAACATATGTCACTATTTTATGTAATTGGCTAATCCTTTGACAAAACGCACTTTACTTGTATTTGGGTAGATCTAGGATGTGTTTAATAAGCCTTATTTTTATAGTGACAGTGAGGGTGTGAGGAGAGAAAAAGTAAAGGGAAGAGAGAAAAAGTGAGAAAACTTACCATGAAAGAGAGAATGCGCAAAAAAATTATGTTTCCCACGGTTATAGACGAAGATAATATTTATAGGAGATGTAACGCGTGAGAGAGAGATTGTTTTCCAAAAAATATTTTTGGAAAACAACCTATAGAAAATAAGCCTTATTTTTATTAGGGTTTTCCGTTGACCAAAGATAGTTTTCCATTGACCAAGTTTTTTTTTGTGCTACCAAACACTAGAAAATGTGGAAAACTATATTTACAAAAAGTTTTCCAATGAAACAAACAGAGCATTATCTTCATTACAAGTAAGGTTTTGAAACCCGGACCGGACCGTACGGTCCGATCGGAAAAACCTCGAACCGTTCCTTTTTGCGGTTCTTTTAGCCTCAAGAACCGTTCTATGAGCAAAAAACAAGGACCCGTGCGAACCGCAGTCAGACCTCACGATTTTGAGAACCGTGATCAGACCGGTTCTCACAGTTCCCTACTTCCCATTGAATTTGAACCAAAAAAAAAAAAAAAAAACACAGAAAAGGAGAAAAGGAAGAAGACGACGACGAAGAAGGGGTGGCGCCATGAAGCAACCCATTGAATCTGAACCTAAAATAAAAAAATTAAAAATAAATAATAAAAAAAAGACAAAAAAGGAGAAAAGGAAAGACGACGACGAAGCAGGGTGGCGCCATGAAGCAACTGCTTCTTCTTCTTCTGCTTCTCCTTTCTTTTTTCTCTTCATCTTCTGCTTCTTCTTTCTTTTTTTCCTTCTTCTTCTCTGTCCGTCTCCCTCTCTCTCTTTTTTGCTGAACTTTGTTAAGTATGTGCTCTGATTTCTCACTTTCCCTTTCTTTGTATTTGTTATGACTTGACTACACTGACACGGACACTTGAAAGCTGGAAATATTGAAAGCTTCCTAAGCTCTCCACGTGTCTACAGTACACGGACACTTGCTTTCTAGCATTGGAAATAATGAAAGCTTTTAAATTTAGAAGTTCACGGACACTTGCTGTCTAGCTTCCTTGTATTCATGTTTTTGTTAAGTGTGCTGCACTGTTTCGCTGACAATACCACTACCCACTTGACCTCGTGAAGCCCAATGAAGTAATTAGAGTGATTTGACTATTCAAATGTTTTTAAACTTTACTATCCTCCGGTGTTGATACCAGCTTGTATCTTTTTATTTTATTTTATTTTAATAATATATGTCATTTTTAAAAAATTTATTTAAGGTGGGTGGTTGCCCTTCTAATTTTTATATTATAATAATTATTATTAACTATTATTATCATAAGTTTAACTAATCAACATATAAATAAAAAAAGAAACACTATATTTTTGTTTGTAAAAGTTATAATATGAAAAATACATTTGAAAAAAATAAATCTTTATATTTAGTTGGACTATTTTAGTTAGTTTTTTTTTTTTTTTTTTTTTTTTTTTTTTTTTTTTTATTTGTACTAATTTAATATATTTATTTATATTTTAAATAATTATTAAATTAATTATGATGTCATCACGGTTCGACCTCGGTCCAACCTCAAAAATCTTGAACCTCTTCGTTTTACGGTTCATTGAACGGTCCGGGTCTGAAAACCTTGATTACAAGTAAAATACTATTACTTATCAAAAGTAAAGTGAAATCTTCACATCTATGTGCATTCTAGTCAGAAGTTGGGGTATAATACATTAATACTATTGATGGAAACCAAAAATTATATAAGGAGCGAAATTGCTAGAAACGGGACGCCATAAGTTGAAACTCCATATAAAAAAAAGTATAGGTTAAGCATAAATGAATAGGTTCACAGTGTAGCCCAATGTACAAGGTATTGGAAAAAGGAAGCATGAAATAATTAATCATTAAATTTCATATAAAAGATCTAAGGTTTTTTTTTTTTTTTTTTTTTTTTGTGTGTGTGTGTGTGTGTGGAGAAAGTAAAAGATCTAAGTTAAGGTGCAAATTTTCTTCATTTCTTAATAAAGATTAAGAAGATACAACAACCAAAAAATATTCAGGGGGACCAAAATAATTCTATAAATAAAATTAAATTGAAAGAGTAACATATTTATACGTAAATTATACAAGTTAATATAAGCAAAATATTATAATAATAAGAAAAACTATAAAAAAAAACATTATATTTCATAGATAACAAAAACAAATGCAATATGGATCTCTAACTCTCAACCACAAAATCTGCAATCATATTTTCTTATATATAAAAAATATTGTCCATATCTGATATCTCTTATTCTCTAAATGCAAAATAATGAAAAAAAAGAGTCTTTTTTTTTAATCCTAAAAAAAGGGGGAAAATGATGAAGAAAACTTATATTAAATAATTGACTTAGCTATTGTTTAGAGACATGTATCTTGAGTATGCTTTAATTTAATGAACTACAATAAGAGCAAAAAATAATGCATTAATTATTTATATAAACTTATCTATATTTTGGAAAAGATATATTAATTATATATATTTTTTAACTTAATGAGTTATATATGTTATAAGAGTAATAAAAGGGAAAATGAAGAATTGATCACTTAGATAAACGTAGGGCAATAGTTAAATTTTTTTCTATAAATTTTTAATGTATATGGTGCCTCTAGTCCCCCCTTCCCTCTGCCACTGGGAAGATACTAGAAAATTTTTTAGGTCTGCTAGACAGTTCGTCAATTCCTCCACTCATGTGATGGGTGAGTCTAAAAAAAAGGATAAGTTGATATATCTTTCTAAATTTTATTCTAAGTGACTATATATGGAACAATTTTCATTGATTTCTTTTTTTCTTTGATGCAGAACATTGTCCACGGTTATTAGAAGAATTTTCTTATCATTTGCATTTTTGTTATTTTTTTTAAAATTATTTATTTAGTTGGTTTTCCACAATCCACAAATAAAATAAAAATCAAAAGAATATATTTAAAAAAAAAATAGATTATTTCTTTGATTGTACGCGGATGCCGTAGTGAGTGATTAAGGCTGTCCACAGGTTTGGATTGTGCCCAACCCACAACTGACCTGATTAGCGGGTGGGAAATCTTCATATCCTATAAATGGTGTGGGCTTGTAAGGATAATTAGCAAGGTGGCTGGGTTGTTGTATCCTGGGCGTGGCACGCCAATGTTGTTAGTCTACTACATTGGAAATCCCATAGACGATGTGTATTGTTTCAAGATAGTAATTTGGTCTACGCCTCAACTCCACCACCTAAAAACATTCATGAACTGACTATAAATTGTTTATCATATCATAAGCTGCACTATAAGCACCAACAATGTAATATCTCTTAATTTTATTTCTATTTTATGGTTAAATCTAAAACTTGCAGAAATTATTTTGATCTAAATGATATTTTGAATGTTATAAAATTCAATTTATTTATTGTTCTTAAGAACAACATGGATTCAACTCCAGATATCTTATTCGAAGAATAGGGATATTACTAGTTTAGCTAACTGAAACCTACAAATTAAGAGTTTGGCTTACTTTTAGTATTTTTTTTAACTGGACATGTTCTTTTGTTTTTGTTTTTTTGTTTTTGTTTTGTTTTATTTTGTTTTTTTTTTTTTGATAACACATTAACACATAAACATACAACAACACGCCAACTCCAAAATTGCTAGCTGCAGTTAGTGGGTGATGTGACAATATTTCATTTATTTAAAAAATGTCAGTTAAAAAAAATGTAGGTAAGTCAAACTCACGAATTAAAAGTTAAACAAATAACCTCATGTACATCTTTCATTAATTTATTTTATTCCTTTTCTGTCCACAGCGTTGACTCGGCCGGGTAATGAGAAAAATACATTATTCCAGAACGTGCATGTTAGCTGGAACTCTTGTATAAATACATGAGAACTCTAGTGCCGTAACCACCCAACAAAGCAAAAAATCCATCATCTTCTTCTTGTTTCTCTATCTTCAATAATCATTATGGCTCACTATTATTCTAGCTCAGCAATTCTAGCTGCCATTATATTCTACCTCTTATTTTCACTTTTTGTGGGAATGGTCTCAGCTCGATTATTGTCCCCTTTTTTCTATGCAAGAACATGCCCTAATGCCCTTACCACCATTAAATCAGCTGTAGACTCTGCAGTGTCAAGTGAGCCACGCGTGGGAGCATCCTTGCTCCGTCTTCACTTTCATGACTGCTTTGTTCAAGTCATCTCTTTCTCTCTCTCTCTCTCGACTGCTTTAATTTGTTTAAATAAAGTCACATACATTTTTTTTTTTTTTTTTATATGGGTCAACTATTGACACAATTTTATCATGCATAAATCACAAGTAGTCACCTACTTTTTCTTAAATTTTTCTGTTTATAATTTGATAATTACAATATGGGAGGGAAAATTTGAATTCTAAACGTCTTCATTGAAAATACAAAAATGTGTCAATTGAACAATAAGGTTCTTCACATAACAAGTCGCATAATTAGTAGTGAAAAAAATTGTAAAAGTTTTTATTTATTTTATTTATTTTTTGGTATTTAAACTTAATGATAACCACAAGTTTAGAATAAAGTCATGGACCAAATGCCGTTAAGATGCATGCAAAATTATTGTGATCGCTTGTTTTGGCTAAATAATTTAAATTGTAAAGCGTCATGATATCTATGAGATCCTAGATTCAAAACCTTTTGCCAGTATCTTGGGGCCATCCTCAAGGGTTTCTTCCTTGTAATAATCCGGTGTGTATGGGACGGGGAGACTACACATGTCCAAGGAAATAATTAGATACTTGAAAAGGTCTGGATACCCTTATTTGTTAAAAAAAATATCTAGCAAGCTCTTCACATGCAATAATGTTTTATGAGCCATGTAAAGTCATTTACTTGTTTAACCCAACATAAATTTAAAGGTTCATGACAACATAAAAGACTATACTAAATTGTGCTAATGGATTATTGAACCCCTTGATTTGTTGAGGTATTATCCCTACAAATTTTATTACATAAATTTTACACATTCTTATGTTAATTTTTAAAATTAAAAAAAAAAATAACGATTTAAAATTTTATTATTATATGACATCAATCATATATTTTGTCATTATCATGTTGTAGATTTTTTTTTTTTAGTAAAATTAATAGTAACTTTGACATTTTCCTTGTAATGAATATAGAAAATATAGATGGTAGGAATATTTAGCATCAGAAAAATAACAAGTTTGAGTAATATTATGTAATAGGGGTGTGATGCATCGGTCCTCTTGGATGACACAGCAAATTTCATAGGAGAGAAAACAGCTTTTCCAAATAATAATTCACTAAGGGGATTTGACGTAATAGACACCATCAAATCTCAATTGGAGAATATGTGCCCTGGTGTTGTATCGTGTGCTGACATTGTAATGGTTGCTGCTAGAGACTCTGTTGTTGCTGTAAGAAAAAGTTTCAAATTCATATTATTTATAAATTTTAATTTAGACAATAATATTAGAACATATATTAAAGTCGTGTTCTTTTGCTGTTGAAATTATTTGTTTCAATCCAGTTGGGTGGACCTAGTTGGCCGCTCCTATTGCAGTGGCGGCTCCAAGATATATTTTTAGGAGGGGTCAATAAGAAGATACATTTTGAGTAAAAAATGAATTTTGCAGTCTACGTGATCTCTTTATTACAAAGTGCTATATTTACAAAATTTTCATAACACTTTTCTAACAATTTTAGGTGATAATTTGTTATTAGTTTTAATTTAAACTTACTACTGAATTTTTTTTTTTTTTTTCATCAGTAACAACCAGTAACATCTGTTACTTAAGATTTGTTGTGAAAGTATTATAAACATAGCGTTTCTCATATAAGATAAACTATAAGTTTAATGTATATTGTTTATTAATACGATTTTTTTATAATAGTTTATTAATATAATAAAGATACTAATTATTGTTGCTAAGATTAAACCTTGAAAATCATTTATTGTTTTTAAATACTATAAACATATGAATTATTGTTGTTAAGTAAACTCCAAGCGAGATCTAAATACAATAAACTTTTATGTATTAGTTTATTTCAAAATTTTAAATTTAATGATTTTTAAAAAAAAATTAAAAAGAATAAATTTATACTTTTGTTGTTAGGCTTACTGTTTCTCCCATATTTTAGGAAAAATTGGTTTGATATTGAGTTTTTTTTTTTTTTTTTTAGACCAAAATATTGTCAAGATAATCATAATCAAGTTCATTTCAACTAGGCTTTAAAAAAATTTAGGTCTAGGGAGTTCAAAATGAAAGTTCAAATAGTGTAAAACACCCTTGAACGTTTAGACCCCCAATTTACAAATTAACCAATTCAAGCTTTATGTCAAACAACTAGTGTGCGGAAAATGAACATAAGCTATAATGTAGAATTAGAAAAATTATCTAAGCCAAATTAAAATCACAACCCACAGCAGATAATAAAAGGCAAAGATAAAAGGAAAGGAAGATGCAAACACAAAGACAACACGCGATGTGTTATCGAAGAGGAAACCGAAGCCCTCGGCGTAAAACCTCTCCGCCGCCCTCCAAGCGGTAAACAATCCACTAGAAAATGTAGTTGGGATACATGGACAGCAATAGACCCTCCAAGCCTAATCTACCCAGTGCACCTAAGCCCTCTAAGCTTCTTGCTCCAACGAGATTGCGCCGAACCTTTTTCTTTTCTAACTTCCCGGATTCCGCTACTAGACCATAGCATCAACTAATGAAGATTGGTTCCTTCCTAACTGCTTCCCAGAACACCAAACAACCCTCTCACTGTAATGGATATGGTGAGAACAAGGTTTTGGTAAAAAGTCTCTCAAGGGTTTGGCAATGGAGAGGAAGAGAGTTGAGGAATTTGAAGAGACACTTATGTAAAGATTGTAGATGAATCAATCTTGTTTTACTCTAGGGTTTCTCTCTCAAAATTCTCTCTAGAAGCTCTCTCTCATTTGTGGGTATAAGGGGTATTTATACTGAGGTGAGAGGAGAATGTGAAACGTCAGGTTTTTCAAAACAGGGCTGGCTCGTGGCTTGGCCTCGCGACTTGACTGAGTCGCGAGATCCAGTCGCGAGATAACCGTATGGCCAGTTGTCCTGTTTTGTCCTGTAGTGCTCCAGCTAGCATGACTGTTCACCTTCTGGCATGCTTGGCATGTGTGCTGCGTCTGGCGGCTTGCAGCCGCGAGTCACCCGCGAGATCAAGCCGCGAGTCTCTGTTTTCTTGCACACTCTTGAACAATCTTCACTCTATCTCACTCACTACCCTTACAACAAGCCCACCTAAATACAGGGTTACTAAATGCTGAAATACAAGCAAATTTGGCACGGAATAAAGCCAATTAGATGGTTGAATAAATTCAACCTTACACAAAATTTTATTTTAAGAGGGTTAAAAAATAAATTAAAAAATTATATATAAATTTTTTCTTTTTTTGGCCAGCCCAGGGGGTTCATTTGAACCCCCTTGACCTGTTCCTAGAGCCGCCCATGTCCTATTGGGCAGAAGAGACTCTACTACTGCAAATTTAAGTGCTGCTAATTCCGACCTTCCTTCTCCAGCATTGAATGTTAGTGGTCTTATTAGGAGAAAGTATACAATGTTTCGGTAATACCAACTCAGTATTTGTTTTGGTATTTCCTATCCAATAAATGAGTGACACATATTTCAAAAAACCTCATTAAATTACTCCAATAAATTAATCACAATCTTCTATACTATCGGGAAGATAAATTAATCGTTTATTGGAGCAGTCTGATGTGGTTTTTTGAAATAGGTGTCACTCATTTATTGGGTAAGAAATACCAAAACAGATACTGAGTTGATATTATAATAACATGGTATACTTTCTCCCATATTAGTGCCTTCTCAAACAAGGGTTTCACTGCCCAAGAAATGTTGGTCCTATCAAGGTAGTATTGTTTAAAAATATTACATTTTTTCAAGGTACAGTCATGTACAAAAGAAACAAAATAAATTTATGAAAGTAAACTAATCCACAATAATTATAAAAAAATGGTCATGTTAACAGATGCCCATAAGATAATTGTTAATAAACAATTTTAGGAAAGTTTTTATACCACTTTTATGGAAAATTGAAAAAATTGTCAAAATATTAATTACTTTTTCTTTTTTCCCATAAATACATTCCTAAAATGGTTCCCCAACAAATACCTTTAGGGTATTCATTAACATTTCCCTTTAAAAGATAATAAAAACCTAGTTTTTTAAACTTATTTTGGCTGGTCCTATACTACAAACTTTTCTCCCTGATTCCTACGCAACTTTACAACAAATAAACAATTAACAAAGCACATATGAAAGAGTATAGTTGGCAAGCCAAAAAAGGAAAGGTTTTTTTTTTATTATAAAATTTTGGTGGATCCCAAATTTTATTTATTTATTTATTTTTATAAAAAACTACTTTGTTTTTTTGAGAAATAATTACAAGATGCTGCTAACCTCACAGCTCGAACCCTTTCCCCCTTAGACTCCCAAGCACTTTGTGCATGGGGAGGTGCCAATTCAGCTACAAGGCCTTTGTAAATTAGTAAATCTCATCTAAACACAATAGTAAAAAGTTCTTATAAACTTAATATTTAATTAACCCATCAATTATTTGGGGTTTAGGGGGAAAATGATTCGAACAGTAAGATTAACAGTATGTTGTAATTATCTTGTTTAAAATAAAATAAAAAATAAAAAAAATTAACCCATCAATGTTGTTTAAAGCCATGTATAAAATGACCCAACATATTATTTTTATAAAATTTGTTCAGGATCTCACATAATAGGCCAAGCAAGGTGCACAATTTTTCGAGATAGGATTTAGAATGAAAGCAACATAGATTCCTCATATGTAACTTCATTGAAATCAAACTGTCCAAGCACTGGTGGTGATGACAATCTTGCCCCTCTAGATGTCACAAGTCCAACATCCTTTGACAATGCTTTCTTCAAGAATTTGTTGAGCAAAAAGGGTCTCTTGCACTCAGACCAACAACTCTTTCATGGAGGTTCCACAGATTTCCAAGTTGGTGATTATAGCTCTGACTTGGGAAGCTTTCAAATAGACTTTGCGAACGCAATGGTGAAGATGGGGAACCTTAGCCCACTCACAGGCACAAGCGGCTAAATCAGGATAAATTGCAGGAAAGCCAACTGATTTAAGGCACTAATTAATCTACCATTTGTGTGCCTGTTGAGAATAAAGTGTTCCTTCTCGTTGCTATTGTTGTTTGGTGATTTGGTAGATAATATTAAGAACAATAAATCTTGTGATACAAAAGATTTATCCTTTTTTTTTTTTTTTTTTTTTTTTTTTGTGTGGTTTGGTGCATAATAAAAAGTGATAATGTTATATTAGTGAAGTCTAGGTAAAAATCGTGTTACTCCAATCACAACTTATTAAAAAAAAAGTTATTATCTTAATAAGTTGTGAAAAAGTTGTAAAACGTGTAGCAAAAAAAAAAAATTTATATCTCTAATATTGCTATATAAAATTAATGGACATTAGTTCAAATATAGTTATTCCTTTTTTTTTTTTTTGCTTTATTATTATTATTATTTTTTTTGTTTTACAAAAAATATAATAAAAACAAGATAATTCAACAACTAATATATGTGTAGCAAGATAATCTTAAAATAAACAGCTTTTCACTATTGAGATGGCAAAGAAACACAATCAAGAGAGAGCAAGCCAAGTTTAACCTTAATTAACAGCAATCCAACGGACAATCCCTTAACTCTGCAAACTTTTTTTTTTTTTTTTTGGGAGAAGAACATCAACTCGACTGTCTCGACAACTGATGCAAGTAAATTTCAGATGTACTGAATCCAATATTTAAACAAAGTGATCCAATTTCTTCATATGAGTGTTAAAGGGTAACTATAATTCCAAATAAAACCACCAAATAACCGAGTGAGTACCATGGCATGTAAGTTGGCAACATACTTAATTTTAGACTTTTTATTTTTTATTTTTTAATTCCTTCTTTTTTAGGGGAAATGGAGAAACCATTGGAAATTTATTGGGTTTGTGGATCACCAAAAAGGCATAAACTCCAAACAACATAAACAAAAGTAATTAACAGATGTATCGTGTAGCGGCGGCTTCAGAAATTTTTCTCAGGGTGTTCTTTAAGAAGTATAAATTACACAATCTAATAAAAAGAGAAATTCATATATTGACAACAACAACAATAAAAAAACACGCAAATACAAAAAGTTTACAATTTCTTTCTATGAGTTTTCATATTTTGAAATCGTTGCATGATAGTCTCATTATCAATGCTACAAGATACATCTCTTTCAATGTACACAACCAAGCAATCATTCATCCACTTATCTCCCATTTGATTGCATAGTTCATTCTTTATATATTTCATTGTTGAAAAACTTCTTTCTACTGTTGCAGTAGCAACATGAAAGGTCAAAACTAACTTCACAAGCAAATAAACTAATGGATAAGTGTCATACTTCCCTATCTTCATTAACTTTTCAGCAAGTTCACCGACTCCTTGAAGCTCTAAAAACAAGTCATTGCTGCGCATATGAAAAATGTAATTCTGAAGTTGAGAGCCAAATGCCTAGATATTTGTCCCAGAAAAATCAAATGGATAGAACTTTGCTAGATGTATTAATTTTTCCTTATCAAAAGCCACAAATGAATTACTTGGATTCAAGCAAGCCATACAAAGTAGTAAATCAGTATTCGCCTCTGAAAAACAATTGTTAAGCTCTTGAAGTTGCAAATCTATGACTGTGTAGAATAGCTCAACACAATAATGATATAAGTTTGTATTTTGTTGGGTGTTGTGTCGCGGCCTCCCACTAACTACAAATATTTCATCCATGTTTAAGATAGGAATATCATGTGTGGTACAAAATGAAGACACTTTAGTCAATAAAGATATCCATTCATCATCTCTCATCACTTGCAATCGTTGCATAGACACTTTAACAAGATCCATATCATTTACTATATCTTGAATTTTTTTTTTTTTTGCAATGTTATTGACAACTCATTTGTGACCCCTAAAATGTTTTTCATCAAGTGTAGAGCAAAGACAAATTCAAAAGATAGAATTGACCTCATAATAAATCGAGCTTCAACCTTTTGGTTGGAGAGGCCATCTTCTTCAATAATCTCAAGTACATCAATAACAACAGAGAACATCAAAATCAAGTTGAGAATAGTCCCATAATATGATCCCCAATGTGTATCACTAGGACATTTAAGATTTGTCTCTTGATTCAAACCTTGCCCACTTCTACGTACACCCTTCTCTAATTCTTCTTTAATTTTGGCAAATTGTGCATCTTAAAGAGCATCTTGTCTTTTACAAAAGCTTCCAACAACAGTTACTATATTACTAACCACATAAAAAAATTCAGCAATGTTAATGTGATTTTTAGCAATAGCAATAAGAGTCAATTGAAGTCGATGAACAAAACAATAAAAATAAAATGTTGACTTATTCTCTTTAAAAATTAAAGTTTTGAGACCATTGATATCACCTTGCATATTACTAGCCTTGTCATAACCTTGCCCACGTAGTTTTGATAAACTCAAATTATGTTCGCAAAGTAAACATTCAACAGCATATTTGAGTGACAAAGCGGTGGTACTTGCTACATGTACAATACCAATGAACCGTTCTATAATAATTCCTTTTTTGTTCACATAACGAAGAACGATGACCATTTGCTCTTTCACTAAGATATCACGCAACTCATCAACTAATATTAAAGAACCCATTGTCAAGATCCTTGATGATGGCTTTGGATGTTTCACGTGCAACTGCATTCACAATGTCTTTTTGAATTTCATGGTGAGTAATTGCAATTTTTCAGAGCTTTTTGCAACACTTCATTGATAGATTCATTATGATTCGCCAAAAATTGTAGAAGCTCAAGGAAATTTCCTTTATCACTTGATCCTTGAGATTCATCGTGACCACAAAAAGCTAACCTCGGGCATAAAAAGAATCTTATACAATCAACTATTGCATTTAATTGAACCCGATATTCAATTTTATCTTGATTTGATTGCTTAACCAAAACACTTTGAATGTGTTGCTTTTCCTTCATTAGATCTTCACTCTTCTTGGCAGCTTGGTTATTAGCACTATTAATTCCCCTAACATGGGATGATAACTTCTCTTTCTGATTCCAAAGTTTGAATCCCTTCTTTACAAAAGTCTCTCGTCCTCCTTGCTTACGAACATATTGCCCAAATAGGAAGCAATATAAACAAAATAATGCATCCTTGTCTATACTATATTCCAACCAGTTTCTATTTACATACCAATTAGATCTAAATTGACGGGGCTTTCCAGAAAAATTTGTTGGAGGGTATTCATGGAGAACAGGTTGACAAGGGCCTTTTTGTAAATAAAATCTTCTTATTTCATCATGATTATTAGGATGATAAGATGATATCTTTTCTTGTAACTCAGGATCTGAACGAAGATTTTCTAAGTTAAAGTCAACACGAATTCGCTTAGAATATGAAGATGAATCTTGCACAAGAAATGAATCTTGCACAGGAGATGAATCTTGAGTACGTAGTTTTCTTATTAAATATTTGTCCATAATTTTAGCAAAAGAATAAAAAATAAACTATAAATTCATTTGAAATATTAATAAAATTATTAATTATTGTTGTTTAGTTGTTTCATTATTTTTCTTTACTGGCTACTAGCAGTCTAGCACACACCCCACTATGCAGTAGCTCACACCTCATTGTGCATTATCCACCCGGCTTAACCCACTGCCTAACATAATTTAATTTGTTTGTCTTTTATAATGTCTTGTTCAGTTACTTTTATGCCTTCACCGCCTCTGCCTATCCACTTCCCTAATTCAAATATCCAACCCCACAGCCCCATGGCCCCCACCCACCCCCTACTCAACAGACAAGAGCCAATCAACATTACACAAAAAATTAAAGATATAAAACATTCACAATACACAAAACGACAAACTCACAAATCGATAAAGTCCAAATGTCAAATAAAGGCAATTAGACATTAGGTAAAGCTATTCAATTCCAAAGAGAGAATCTCATTTTTCAATTCATAGAAAACAAAGAGAGAGCTCTGTTCTCACTCTCCGAGCATAGCAAAGATGAGATAGAGAAAAAGAGAGAGAACTGAAATTCCTTAAGGAGCGGCAGCACGTTGAGGACTTGAGGCCAAGGCAATCTTCGATCCGATCTTGCCATCGCCGATGTCGATGTGCTCTGGGACCAGGGGCGGGGTCTTGTTGGGTTGCTCTGTTGCTGTTGCTCTGAGGCCAAGGCAATTTCTTATCTCCGATCTGATCTCACTGTCGCCGATGCCCTCTGTTGCTGTTGCTATTGCTGATTTTGAGTCTAAGGCAGAGGCACTACTTGCTAAGAGCCTGAGACGCTAACTGCTGAGGGCTGACCGGCTGAGGATGAGGTTCTTTTTCCCTTTAGGTTAGGATCTCAATTTTGCTTTAAAATTTGATCAATCGGCGTATTGGGTATTTAGTTTATAAAAATTTAATTATTATTATTTTTGTTGATTTAAAAATCTGTCTGGGGTTATTTTTGTTGATTTAAAAATCTATTTGGGGTTATTTTTGTTGATTTAAAAATCCATCTGGGGTTTATTTAGGATTGATCTTGGGCTTTTTTCCCTGAGGTCTATTAGGCATTTGGGCTTGCTATGTTATAATTTTTTTTTTTTTTTTTTAAAGATTTTAGTTCAATTTCTTTTTGGGCTTTTTCTTTTTGCTTGAAAGCCCCAATATATTGTTAAGTAGAACAAATTATGGAGCAAAATTTTATTTTATTTGCATAAAAAAAAACTGAGGGTGTTCACAAATATTTTTTGAAGTGTAGACAAATATAAAATTTTAAATTTATATATATATATATATATATATATATATATTTTTTTCAGGACCACCCTGGCCTTAATGTGCCGCTGCCCTTGGTACCGTGGCTCTAAGAGGTAGTTTGGTTGTTTTGATGTTTGGATCTATGTTAGATCTGTTATTAGAGCATCTACATTGGTAGAGCTAAAAATTTTAGCATTTAATACTTTAAAAAACTACTTTATCTATTTTAACACATAATTTCATAACACACCCTACATCAATGGTCTTATTTTTACCATAAGCCAAAAACTATTCATTTTCTTATTAATTTCTTTCTCACTTCCTCTCTCTTTCTCTCTGCCACCAATCCCAAAAAGTGATAAAGTAATAATTTTTTTATACCACCTTGTTACAGTGAACTACCACAATTGCAAGAAGGCAATATATTTTGCCTTTGGCTACACCAATCTTGGCACTTAAATCGGAGTTTGAGGTGGTAAAATAGCTTTTTTGCCACCACCAATGGTGATGCTTTTAGTTGTGTTTTGTTAGTTTATGTGTGTACTTAGTCTAATGTGAACTCTTTACTTCGTTTTATGTACAATATTCTTATATATATATATATATATATATTGTTGGCTTTAATTTTAGCTTAGAATGCAAATTATTTATACTAATCTCTCTTGAATGACTGAAAATACGAGTTAAAAAATTGCAAAAAAAAAAAAAAAAAAAAAAAACTTTAAAAAATCTAAAATTTCCTATCAAAAGGGTTGCGAATGATACTTTAAGTAGAGGATAATAGTTTGCATTTTAGGGGTGGTGATTGCTTTAATCCACAGTGCAAAAACTTCGGAACTAGGGTTTACAATGATACCAGCATATATAGATTCCTCATTCACAACTTCATTGCAATCGAACTGTCCAAGCACTAGTGGTGACAGCAATCTTGCCCCTCTAGATGTGACCAGTTCAGAATCCTTTGACAATGAATACTTCAAGAATTTGTTAAGCAAAAAGGGTCTCTTGCACTCAGACCAACAACTCTTCAACGGGGTTCCACAGATTCCCTTGTTAACGCTTACAGCACCAACTCAGCAAGCTTCCTAACAGACTTTGCTAATGCATTAATGGTAAAGATAAGGGAGCTTAGCCTTCCCATGGGCACAAGTGGTCAAATCAGAACAAATTGTAACAAAGAAAACTGAGTTACGGCACTAGAGTTTACCGTTTGAGTGTCCATGTATTCTCATTGTTCTTCGCTATTATGCGGTTGGGCAGATAATATAAAAAAAATAAGGGCATTATTGCTCGTGTAATTTAGCTATCTAGTGACAGAGAAGTGAGTATGAGGTATATCTATTAGGTTCTAAAAGTTTAGAACAATTGGCAAACCATGAGCACAAACTTGTCTACATATAGATTCCTAGACCTATAGGTTTGATTAGACAATGCTCAAGGTGTTACAAGTTAGAACACAAGAACATATAAGCTGCAGAGAGAAGAATTCAAATTCTGTGAAATCCGACTAATCGAAAATTAGATCCAATCGATCGAAAATCACAGAAAATTAGATTTTGTAGAATTTTAATTAAGCCTAATAGCCCATTGGCCCATTATGTAATTAGGGTTTCAGATCTATTTCACATAATATATAAAGGAAACCCTAAGACACGTTTTGAAGAGATTTTAGAGTTGTTCTTGTGAGATCTAAAAGGTATTGTGCCTTCCTCTTTTAAAGTTACTATCGGAAATCATTTTCATATTATTAGATCCGGTAGATCTGAAATTGTTACAATAAGATCAACAATTGCTGATGATCTAAACTTTCAAGGGTGGTCTTGAAGTCACAAACTGGAGAGTTTGTGTTGCTAAACCTTTGAGTGGGATCTCAAAGTTACAAGCGTGGGTGCTTGTGTTGCTGGATTCGGAGCTCGCACGTGGTCGTGTCAGTAAATTACTATTGGAGGTAGCAATAAATTTAGGGTTAAATCTGATTGTAAAAACTTTGATTCGCTTATAGTGGATTTGCTTTACCTTGAGAATAGTTAAGTCAAATCTTCCTCAGGTTTTTACCTTGAAATAGTTCGTTTCATCGGTTTTCCTGGGTCATCATATTGTAGTGTTATTTACTTTTTTGCTGTTTTGCATGATATGATATATTGTTGTTTAACCTAGATTTGAATAATTAATCTAAGTAATCACTTGGTTAATATATTAGGTTAAACAATCTGTTTTAATGGGTCTAAACAAACAAAAAAAATTATCAAAAGACATTCTTTTGAATTCTAGTTAAGGCCAATTATATTGGCTCTTGATAATTTGATCGAGCACGCTACTCAAGTCCTATAGCACCCAAAAGCTTTATGTCTCTAGGATTTATGGTCATTTTATTCAGGCTGTCTGTTTCATTAACAGAATGTACTCAAGAAACAACAAATTTTAAAATCTCTTTCATTTAGTTAAGTCTATTTGTTATCCAAAGTGTACGTCCTTTTCAATTCCCAAAGTCTTTTTAGTTGTGTTTTAAGTATTTAGTCATGTTATTGAATTTTATTACATGTTTTGATTTTGAAAATGCTAATTTTGATTAATAATTGGAGGGTTGTTCCATGCAAGTTGGTCTAGTATAAGTCCTACTTCATGTATGTATGGAAATCGAAGAGTGAATATTGAGTGTTGCTTTGGCTTTTGAGAAAAATAATTTTTTTTACTGTTATCTTTCAGTGGTGAGTTCTTGCTTTATATCTATTAGGTGGATTCCTTAAGAGTGTTGAACATTTCTATCCTTCATTTTGTATCCCTTGGGTCCTTCGGGTGGTGAGCTTACTTATTCTTGTGAGTGTATACTTATGTTCCTTTCTTTCTCTCCAAAAAAATCCAGTATCTGTTTGGTATTTGAGTTTTGGTTGTCAAGGCTTATCGTCGTCATTGTGGGCATAACGTTGAAGCACCTCCAACTCGAAAAAGAGACCTTCGTGATGTTGAAGTGGCTGATTTATAGATAGAAGTGTAGCAGCTTCAGCAGAGTCTTGAGCACTTTGAACCTTTTGAGCATGGTGATTCTCGTCATGATATAGAGGGTGGATTTTCTTCTAGTGAAAATGAAGACTCTGAACCCCTTTTATCGTAGGGAATATCCTCAAATTTCCAGATCTGTGAGATGCAAAAATAGAGAAAAAAATATGAGCTAAAGAAAACAATCACACAAAACAATATTCGTGGTTCGGCAATTTACCTATGTTTACAGAGTTGCAATGATTTCATTATTTTTAGGGAAAAATATACGACAGTGCAATTTTTCACTCTCAAAACAACACATCAAACTCTAATATGAAACAATAGTATTTATATCCTGCATGGAAGATTCACAATGGGTATATAGGCCAAAGCTTCCTCTCCATGGACTAAGCCTAAAAAAATAACTCATTAAAACTGTAACACTTTTATATCAAATAAGATCAAACATAACTAGGATTCACATAGCCCAATATTTATTGTGCTCAATGTCAAGCATCAAGTGAAGAGTATTTTCCTCAATTTCATACTTGAAGGAATCAGGGGGTTCCAATGAGATTGATTGGATGTGAAAGTAGATATTCCCTAGTTTGAAGGAATAATACAACCAATAGATTTTTAATAGGCTATACTCAATGGAGCAAATCCTTGCTAATGAGGATGTATCAGATTTGGATCCGGTGCAAAAGCTAGGGCTATTGCACCACGCAATACTCCCAAAATCACTCACAAAAAGTTTCAACATTTTCATCTTTAACCTCTTCTAACATTTAACTTTATTTTATTTTTATTTTTATTTTTTAAACCTCTTAAATCTAATGGCTGATATTAAAAGTAACCTTTCTAACTTTTGATCATAACTATTAAAAAGGAATCGCATGGTGCAATAGCCCTAGCTATTGGGCTATTGCATTTGATCTCAATCTAGGATGTATCAGATCATCACATAGTAAAACTTGTTGCCATGAAGTTGAAGAATATTCTTCTTCGTGGTGGAAGAATCTAAAGAAATGAACTCATGAAGGTGAAAGTCGAACTGATACTTGGGAAAAGACGGGGGAATAGTCTAAAAAAGAGTTTTTGCTGGACAATTACTGACGAGATATACTTTCCTTAGGTTCAACATTTTCTAGCAAAAAGATATGAAAAGAACAAAACAACACTCCCTCCCAAACCCAACCCCAACCCCCCCTTCGAGGTTTGTGTGGACAAATGAAACTCTTCCTCTTAAGTTTGTATAAATGAGTAGATATCTTTTTTTTTTTTTTAATGAAATATTCTATTAGGGAAGTAACCGTGTGAAAGAGTGTATACTTTTCTATTGCATTTATTAGAACTTCAAGAGAAAGTGTCTTTTTTGAAACATTAGGAGAGTGAGTGTCATTCCATGAAACTTCTGGAGTAATCTAAAAAAACAACAAAAACAAAAAACAAACAGAAAAAAACAATAGACGTAGTTATAGCAAGAATGTATCAATACTCAATATTATATTATACTACCAAAAAAAAAAAAAAAAATTGTTCCATGTTCTCTTAGCTATATCAATACCCAATCTTACAGTTAAAATCCACTTACATTTTTTAAAAATTATTCTTATAATTGAAATTAGTGAATCAATTGGGGGAAAATTGTAAATGGAATTATATATACATTTTTCAATCCTAAAATTCAAGCATTTTTTAGAATAATGTTTCGATCTAAACTAGATTGCAAAGAAACTCTTCAAATTCTTCAAACTCATCATGTATCTTTTTATTGGATGTTGATTATGAAAATTTAACCGTTAGATTGAATGTTTTTTATGCTTTTAACATGTTTGTCAAATTTCTTTTAAATTGGATGTTATATACTATTTAATCAATAAATTTATTTTTTAATGCATAATTTTAGACCATAAAAACTTGAAATTTAAACATTTGATTAATGTCATAGCAATTATCTTTGATTTTTTAGAAATCTTTGCAAGTATGAAAGATATAATAAGAACATGTAATTCAATGATTAGCTTTTCAAAATTCATACTCAATAAAAATATATAGGAGAAGTTTGAAGGATCTCTCTTCCTAGTTTGAGAGAAATCTTTTTTTTAATCCGCTGCCCTTGGTGCGTTAAGGACCTAGAGGAATTAGTAGTCTATGGACAGCATGATTAAGGGCTTGGAGAAATTAGTAGTTTGTGGACGGCATGGCAAGTGTTGTGGACGGCATGGCAACACTTGAAGATTGTTGACACCTTCATATGGAATCACCACTTGAACTTAGAAAACGTTGACTACAAAAAATTCATTTCTTTATTTATTTTAGTGTAAATGATTGGGTAGCATACCAGAGGTCTATTTTGATTTGAAGGTGATGCATTATTTTGCTATTTGGATTCGGTCATATGTGTGTTTTGCAAGTGCAACTAGGCTCTTTTTTTTGACTTACTCCTTCACTCAATGTCACATTATCCGTCCTGACTACAAATTGCCTCCACATTCTCAAGTAGTGCACTATTGCTAGCATCTTCTTCTCCTGGACCATGCCTTTCGGCTAATTTTGAGATGCCCCTATGGCCTAATTAAATTCTTAAGAGGTCAAATATAACTTTTAAGACTCAAACTCTTAACTCTAATTACATAATTATATGTTTTTTGAAATATGGGTCTGCCTACGCATACAAAGTAAGATAAATAATATTACATACACAAGCTCATCTCTAAACATCAAGATATTAATGAACTGCATGGCTATTTTGTTTTTGGTAAAACATGACAGGGCAATAGGCTTCATGATAAGGTTTGGTTATTATTTGATTAAATGGGTAAAACGTGTCTTGTTAAAACAAGATTTTGTTTGGTTTTGTTTTTGTTTCTTGTTTTTTGTTTTTTTGTTTCTTGAGAAGAGTGTTAAAACAAGTTGATTCATTTATAGATAAACTCCATATATAATCTATTTTGAGTTGAACGCGTCTATCTCCTTTCCATGTGCATGGAATAATTATATTGCACACTGCGCAACACGTATTTGAATCATTTTACAACGTAGAAAAAGAAAACTTTGAATGTGGTCTCTACATGGAATGCTAGCAAACAAGTCTACCACTATATATAAAGCAAAGCGTGTGGCGGTACGGCCGTACTGGTGGCTGTGGAAACTCTAGCTCACTCCGGCCGTTCTTCGTTTCACATTAGTCCAAGTGCTAAAAAAAAACCCATATATTCCTCACGAGACGTATTAACTAACTGGGCAAGATTTAGGTACAGTATTTAGGTACTGTTCTTAGGTTTCTCTTTTAAAATTCTGCCATGTGGATTTTTTCTCATAGGATAGAAGTGTATTTTTTAGTTAAGTAGCCACATGGCTGAATCTTAAGAGGGGAACTTAAAAAACAGCATCTAATGTATTGTACCTAAGTTTTGTCCTAACTAAAAATGGATAAGAGCCAAATTCTTTTTAAAATTTATTTTCTTTTAAGAGAAGGACAAAAATAATAAGAAAATGTGTAAAAGTTATAAGAGTGGTGTGAATTAGTCTATTTCCAAAAAGAGTTAAATAATTCAGCCAGTTATTAAATTACAAAAAAAGAAAAAGAAAAAGTGGTGGGCTATTTTTTTTAATTAATTTTTTGGGATAATTTTTGGCGGTGGACTAATTAAATAACACTATATCGTT
Source organism: Quercus tomentella (assembly GCA_028535165.1). Lineage (NCBI taxonomy): Eukaryota > Viridiplantae > Streptophyta > Magnoliopsida > Fagales > Fagaceae > Quercus > Quercus tomentella. Next base: position 16,837,223 of record JAPQVY010000012.1, read on the forward strand.
CAATTAATTTATTTTACATTAATTTTGTGTGAATGTATGTGTTTTCGGGGAAAAAAAAAAAAATTAAGGCGTAATACTTTTATTAACAAAAGACGAAACATGACTAGATCACAGATAAGCCCACGATAATTTTTTATTCTGTTTTCAGTATCTGTTTGGATCACTTTTTGATTCTTTGTAACAGCAGAATATATACTAGTCTTCCAAAGTTATTCATTTATAATGGATTCAATGAATCCTAGACTTTAATTTCTGTTTTTTTTTTTTTTTTTTTTTTTTTTTTTTTTTAAAATTTTTTTTTTATTATTATTTTTTTCAAGGAAGATAAATAAGCTAACTGAGTATAAATTCTACGTAATATATAGTATTTAAATTTTAACTTTGTGAAATAATTGAGTTGGTAATAGAAAACTAAGGATAATATATGCTTGGATGTAATTAGTTTGTATTTTGTAGTATTGACAGCTACCGCAGCCTTTGCCAGCCATATCCAACAAAGCTCATTTAGTTTTAATTGTTTTTGGAGAGTAATTATACTTTCATATAAACATGTAATTTTTTTTTTTTTATTATGGGTATCAAATTTGAAGTTTTTCTTTTTTTGTTGACTTTTTCCCCTATTGGAACACAATTTTTGTATAAACAATCACCCTTCGTTGGTCTAAAGTTTTGACTAAATTACTATTGGATATTTTGAATCTTAACTCTAATGAAAATGACCATTCAATCATTGTCCAGTAATTAAATAACGATAGCTTTACACACACACATGAGCTTAAATAAACAAGAAGATCTTAATCTACTATCCTAATTGAATTCCATTTTGAAATGGATCCAATTCATATTCCGAATTATATGTTATAAATCTAAATGTATATCGAATATTAGATTATTAAAATTTTTATATAAAATAATGCTTTATACATTATTAGATTCAAGAAATAAAAAAATCTTAAATGTGAAAGAATATTATCCATTTCAAATGAAATGGAGAGGGTTGTATTCTCTTGGCTCCACTTCCTTAAAAAATGCAATAATAATGTTTATAGTATAAATTATACACATATTTATTGCATTTTTTTTAAAAATATTATTTTTCATTCCAAAGGTTTGACTCGGTGCATATGAAAAATGCCATGCAGGGAGATCTACTCTTGTATAAAACTATAAATACACGAGAAGTCTAGTGCATTAACCACACAACAAGCTAGAAAGCCTGCTTCTTTATCTGCTTCTTTATATCATTATCATGGCTCCCTTATTCTCTGTCCCATCAGTTCTCACTACCATAATTAAGTCCTGCCTGCTATTTTCACTTCTTGTGGGTATGGTTACTGCTCAGTTATCCTCAACTTTCTATGCAAAATCATGCCCTAATGCCCTTTCCACCATTAAATCTGCTATAGACTCTGCAATATCAAGTGAGGCACGAATGGGAGCATCCTTGATTCGCCTGCACTTTCATGACTGCTTTGTTAATGCAAGTCACCTTTAACTCTTTTTTTTTTGTGTGTGTTTTTTTGCCCCTTATCCATTATCTTATCTACAAGTACAAATGTTTGCTTGTTTTGTGCATGTGTTTTGGGTGTGTATTATAAAAGGTAATATTAGGAATACAATATATTTTCAGATGAACTTGTTAAAGTGTAACATGTTATGATTAAAGCAACATTACTTTTAGTTAGATCATTATGGACATCACTTTTATTATATACCAATCACAATAAATTATATCAACCGTTGAATTGTAAAAATAAAAAAGTTATATTGTTGAATTTATTTATATTTTAATACATGTAGAAGATGTGTCATAGTAATATTTAGATTATACAGTATTTTAACATTCAAATCTGCTATTTGGCAGTATGAATTTAATTACATGTTTTTGCTGTTATAGGTTCAAGAACAAAGTAAATCCAACGTACATAGATTGATGATTAAAGTGGATTAGCATAGCTTGCACCACAATATTTTGAATCAATTTTATACTGTCTTACTATAAACAAATCCATCTGATTAATACTATTTTTGAGGAAAATAATACTCTTCATTTGAAATGAATCTATTTCAGTCATCTAAAAATGCTTTTCTTCTTTTTTAAGTGTGAGAGACATTTGGGCCCTTTGCTACAATTTCACCCTTTTTTTTTTTTTTTTTTTTTTTTTTTTTTTTTTTCTCAAGTACCTTAATGGGTTGGCACATACTTGGCCCGTTGGGTGTCTTTTTGTATAATTTGGAAATCCAAACCCATCAACTTTATCTATTCTTGAACTCTCGTGAATATTGATGGGTAGGTTTTCTAGAACCTCCCTTTTGTCTATTCCCATCAAAACTTATCCTTATTCAACCCCAAAAAAAAAAGTCTGTTTATTTTTGCTTGTCTGGGCTTTTATAATATTATTATATTTGATTTATTTTTCTTATTTGTTATATACAGGTTTTTGAAATATTTGTAGTATATTAATATTATTTACAAGTCTTTTTCGTCTTTGTTGAGCCATGTCAATTTAATTTATTTTGCTTATTTGTTATATATTAAAGGCCCATATATAATATAGTTTCATGAGCCATATAATAAAGTCATTCAAATGTTATAAGAAACGTACAGTGGCGACGCCACTCAGAGGTCAGGGTGTTCCCAGGAACACCCTGACTTGAAAAAAAAAAAAATTATATATAATAATTAAAATTTTTTTATTTGTTTACCCTTAAAAAAAAATAGGAACACTCTCAAGCAATATCAGGAACACCCTCAAAATTTTTATGCCAAACAAATTTTGAACTAAAATCTAAAAAAAAAAAAAAAAAAAAAATTGTAACAGAGAATCTGAAAAAAAAAAGAAAAAAAGAAAAAAAAAAGGCCAAAATCATCAGTTTTTGCCGTCACAGCCACTCACCACCACATCGTCGGTCACTTCCATGTCTTCGGCCACTTCCATTTGGTCAATCACAGTTTCCCCACCTGCTTCAGCTTCTTCTTCCGTGCCTTTTCTTCTCCATTCTCTATTTTTCTTTGACATTTCCGCTTCTCTGCTCTTTGGTATTTCTAGTTTTGAATGCCAATTGCCGTATGTTGATTTGTACACTAGAGTCCCACTCCCCACGTGAATACTGAAGTCATTGAATGAGTCAACAGTTTTCAAAATTTTCAAGCTTATCTCCAACCACCCACGTGCCTAGCTTTAACTTTTGCACATTAATTTTTATTTCTTTTGTTTTTTCATTACTGCATTTAGTAAGTACATATACTTGGTACTATTATTAAACTACAACTCTTCTAAAAAAAAATTTATACTACAACCATAATTATTACTAATATTTAAAGAAATTATTATGTTAGACTTTAAAATCATTTTATATTTTTAAGAGAATATATAAAATTTTTAAGAAAATATATAAATTTAGCGATAATTTCAAAACGGTATACTGGTATTAGCTAATACCAAAATATTTCGTTTCTCTAACTAAACCAAAACGGCCTCCGGTATGGTATTGGAGAGGCAAGGGTGTGTGCTAGTGTGTGCTAATGCACAGTGGGGTATGTGCTAGACTGCTAGTAGTTAGTAAAAAAAATTAACGAAGCAACTAAATATCAATAATTAATAATTTAATTAAATAATACATTATAAAAGACAAACAAATTAAATTATGTTAAGCTAAACAGCAATTAATAATTTAATAATTAATGAAACAACAATACAACAAATTATAGTTTATAAAAGAAAAACAAATTTATGAAACAACTAAACAACAATAATTAATAATTTTATTAATAATTCAAATGAATTTATAGTTTATTGTACAGGTACCTTTGTTCATTTCTTTTCTTTTCATTTTTTTTTTTTTTCCTTTTGAGATTTTTTGGTGTATAGAATGCAAATTTGTTTTGGTTTTAAGAACATTTTTTTTTTTTTTTAAGCACAAACTTCATGCTGGTCAAATCTTGAATTTCAGTTGGTATTTACCGAAACGTCCCAAAACAGACTGAAATTACCCGAAATTTTTTCAAAGTGGAATAGGAATACCCTGGACAAAATTCCTGGAGTCGCCACTGGAAACGTAAATTATAAATTATTAAATTTCATGGAAATGGGAGAATGATTCTAAATGAATATATAAGAAACTAAACTATATATTGTGTTAATGGAATATGAACCTCTCATTTTGTGGAAAAAATAACATGTTTATATAACATTTTGTAACAGGGATGTGATGCATCCGTACTCTTGGACAAAACAGCAACTGAACCAGGAGAGAAAAATGTTGGTCCAAATCCTTCACTAAGGGGATATGAAGTAATCGACACTATCAAATCTCAATTGGAGAATTTGTGCCCCGGTGTTGTATCTTGTGCAGATATCTTAGCCGTTGCTGCAAGAGATTCAGCTGTTGCTGTAAGAAAGAACTCAAGCTTTTACATCACTTATTATTTTTAACCCATAATATTAGGTGATCTAGTGAGTATCTTATTTTCTTGAGTTTATTTGGTTTAAAAAATAAACCAGAGAATGTATAATGTTACATAGAAAAAGTATAGTTTTAAAATATGGTATATAAATCAAATAAACTAAATAAGTTAAAAATAAGTTGTGGCTATAGACCAGAGTTTGTTTATTATTAAAACCTTGTTCTTTTGATGTCATTTTAATCATATTATTGGTTTTAATTCAGCTGAGTGCACCTAGTTGGTCTTGGACTGTTGATTTGGGAAGAAGAGACTCTGCCACAGCAAGTTCTGTTGCTGTTACTGGCAACATCCCGCTTCCAACATTAGATCTTAGTGGCCTTATAAGCGCCTTCTCAAAAAAAGGTTTCACTGCCAAAGAAATGGTGGCTTTATCAGGTGGGTTCAAATCTTAGTAACTCTAATTGTAGTGTTTAAAGTCTCGTACAATGAATTCTAGCTTAACTCAATTAGTAAAGTTTCGAGTGTTTTACTTCAAAGGACGGAACCAAAACTTTTTGTTTGGAGCCAAGACTAAACAATAATAAGCCACTAATCATTGCACCAGTGAATTTTCCAATATCAATTCAAGATTTGGTTCTTCAATTGTCAAAGATAAAAGATAAATTTGTTTGTCTTGACATGTGTATTAGATTAGTGGTACCACATATTTGACTAGAAGATTTATGTTATAATATTAATCTAGCACTAGCTGTGTTTGTCATACAAATCCTACCTATATCTAGTTGGGGGAGCTCTAATAAAAAAAGCATTGGGGTCTGATATTTTACCTATTATTAAAAAAAAAAAAAAAATTCAACATATTTGGGGCCCTACTATTAATGTAGTTCCGCCCCTATATGACAAAGTGTGATTGATAGAGAATAAATTTGAGTTTATAACATATGATTTTTATCTTCTCGTCAAGTGAAGAACTTAAGTTTAAATCCTACCAAAAAAAAAAAAAAAAACCAATTAATGTGTGAAATTGATGGTAAACAGTAATTTTTGTATAGTAGATGCTATTTCAAATTATATGATACCTTACAAAAAATGCCTCGTATGAAATGACACCCACATTATTCTTATACTTTATGTCTAGGAATTCACTCTGTCGGCCAAGCAAGTTGCAGAAATTTCCGAACCAGGATTTACAATGAAACCAACATATATTCCTCATATGCAACTTCATTGAAATCAGTTTGTCCAAGCACTGGCGGTGACAACAATCTTGCCCCTCTAGATGTAACTACTCCAACAACCTTTGACAATGCTTACTACACGAATTTGATAAACAAAAAGGGTCTCTTACACTCGGATCAGCAACTCTTTAGCGGAGGTTCCACTGATTCCATAGTTACCACTTACAGCAACAATGTGGGAAACCTCATAACAGACTTTGCCAATGCAATGGTGAAGATGGGAAGACTCAGTCCACTCACAGGCACAAGCGGCCAAATAAGGAAAAATTGCAGGAAAGCCAACTGAGTAATTAAGGCACTAGAGTATGCTGTTTTAGTGTCCATTTTTATTGCTCTTTCACTTTTTTGTGGTTGAAAAAATAAGGGCATTACTGCTGGTTTGAATTAGTTTTCTAGTGTCAATTTTGAGTACAAGTTCAAAGAAATATTGGTATATGTGTGACAAGAATTGTCCATCATGAATTGTGTATTCTCGGATATTGGCTCAACCGGAGTGATTAAATTAGATTGAAATGTTGTTGTGTGACTTGTGTTGAATTGTAATTTTATATCGATCACCACGTGAACAAGTGACGAGTATCAATTTGTGCTGACAGATGGTATATTTTCATATCCTTTTTTTTCTAATTCATATGGTTTTCTTTTAATAAAAAAAGTAGCGAGTACTCCATGTAAAACCTTCAAATTAGGGATAAAATATAATCAGCCAATTCACCACCATGAGAGACACTAAACATGATCTCACCCATTCACATGAGTTTGCTCCAATATAGAGGCAAATCAAGGTTGCAATCTCTCACATGCGTTAAGGATCTAGTGGTATTTTTAGTTTGTGGACAACATGTTAACACATTTGAGGTGGTTGACGCCTTCGATAAGAAAATCTATTTACACAATTTAGAGGGAAAGGGAACACAGATATGAACCAATTGACTATCCAACTTTTAGATTTCTATTTGGCCCAATTAAATAAGAGGCCAAATATAACTTTTGAAAAAAAAAAAAAAAATTTGGATGTGGAGGACATGGCTCCCCTTCATCAACATATGGATCTGCCTTTGCATACAATGTAAAATAAATAATATTACAAACTCAAGCTCATCTCTAAACATCAAGATTAATGAACATGAATGGATATTTGTTTTCGGTAAAAGATGTTAGGGCAATATGCTTCATTAATTGTTCAATTATTTATTTAAAATTTAATTTTACATATTATAAAAATGTCATTTTGATTATATAGGTTAAACACATCGTGTCAAAACAAGTTATAAATTAACTTCAAAATCTCTTTTTAGCTGAACACATACGTCTTGTTCTTTTCTATGTGCATGGAACAATTATTACACTAATTAATCTTGATTTGACAAATGCACAGTACTGCGCACTCATATTTGAATCATTAGAATAACGTAGAAAAACGTTGCTTTCTATTAGGCGCATCAAACTTTGGATGTGTTCTAGATCGCATGCAAGCAAACAAAATCTACCACACTATAAAGTAAACGTGTAGGGTCATGACTTGGTGACTGTGGAATTTCTCCGTCTTATGCACTGCCATGCATGTATGTCCTTTTCACATAAGTCAGTGTAAAATACCAGATATTCCTTAAATAAGAGACATATTAACTATTAACTATATACGAATACGAGTAAAAGTTAAAAGGAAAATTCTTATTTTACATTGTACTAACAACATAATTTTTTTTATAATGTATAGACATTTGTGTGTCTAGCTACTATGTAAAATTTATATTACTAGTATAATGTAAACGTATAATTACTTTTAGTTAAAAAAAAAAAAGTGGGAAAAATGAAAAAAGAAAAGGCATAAAGGATACATATGCAAAGGTGGTGGACTAATTAAATAACACTATCCTTCAATCCGTTTATGTTTGTGTTAGCGCGTATGTGTTTGTGTTTTTGTCAAATAAATTAATATTATCGAAAAGAACAACCGTGACTAGGAGTTGGAGATATTACAAACAGATAAGCTAGAAACATGACTAGGAGATATTAGATAAGCCCAAGATACCTTTCATATCGTTTTCAATGTTTATTAGATCCACTTTCGATCCTTTGACTTCTCAAAAAAAAAAAAAAATCTTTCGATCCTTTGCAGTAGAATATACTAGTTAGGGGTGTCCAACCCACTCGACCAACCTGCCAAACCCAACTCCACCCAACCCATTGTCATCCAATTTGATTGCTTCGGCGGTCAAACGCAAGTTCAGAACTTCAAAAACTCAACAACAGTAGGTCGGTTGCAAGTCTTCTAATCCAAAACTTGTGAAACCTGACCCGACCAAAATACATCAATTCCAACGATTTCTCAAACTTTTCGGTGACTTTTCCAACTAGATACAATGGATTTCGACGACTAACACAGTTAGATCCAGCAAAAATACACCAAATTCGGTAGAAATTTATCAAACTCGACAAGTTCTCCGCACAAATTGGCAAAAATCTCTCCCAGATCTGACAAGATCTTCGCCAAATCTCATTGGATCTTAGACGAATTTGGCAAGATCTTGCCAGATCTAAAGAGATGTTGGCATCTCGTTGCTTTTCGGTTTCACCCAAATTGACCACCACCCAACAAAAACCTGAACTGGCCAAATTGATACCGGTTAGCTACGGGTTTGGAAGTTCCCCAACCAATCTAATCAGGTCGGTTGCGGGTTGGGCACAAACCCGAACCAACCTATGGACAACCTTAATACTAGCTAGTCATCCAAATTAATTAATTTATAATGGGTTAAATGAATCCTAGATTTTTTTTTTTTTCTTCTTTAAAAAAAAAAGAAAAAGAAAAAGAAAAAGAAAAAGAAAAGAAAAAGAAAAGGAAGATAAAGAAGTTGACTAAGTATATATAAGTGGGCAAAGCTTGTCCAGTTCCATTGTACATTGGACCCGTTATGATAGTATTTTATGTCATTATCTCAATGGATCTAGTGCATTGAACCCAAGCCTAACTCTATATTAGTCTACAAAATATTTAGCTTATAAGTTTGTATAAATTTTGTAATAATTAAGTTCGTAACTGAGTAATATTGACAGCTAGCACATCCTTGGCTAGCCATATACATCCAAAAAATAATAAACTCATTTACTTTAATTTGTTTGGAGTGTTATATTATATGCTTTATGATAGGCCAAAAACGTATTGACCCCTTATGATTAAATTAATTGATTAATTAGCCAAGTTTATTAATTAATCAAATTAACATTTAACATGCAAAGCACGTGGTAGCACAAACAAATCACCAATTAAACTAAGTGCAGCGGAAATTAAATTTACACAGTGATTTGTTTACGAATGGGGAAAACCAACATGGCAAAAATCCAACCGGGTGATTTTAAGGTCATCACTCCTGAAATTCCATTATTATCACAACAAGCGGTTACAAGTAAAAGAATCCCAGTACCTTATACCAACTTACAGTTGAACCCTTACCCTAATATCCAATTGGACTTGTTCTGTACTAACAATTTCTCCTTTTGATGCACGGCTCCCAAGTACGTGACTAACCAATTGCATGGATCCTAGTACGCGACTTCAATCACTAACTAGAGAAGGTTGTTGGCTGCAAAGTTCTTCAGTTCATCCACACGATGAAGATCAAGAAGATGCTTGGTCACAAAACTCTACAGTGCACAAACACAGCAACTTCTTCAGAAGAGATGAACTAGGGCAAAAATTTGTTTCCGGTCACAATTTGCTTGAACAGACTTTGCTCAAAGCTTGTGCAACTTGTGAACTCTTTGACGGCCCTTAAAATAATCTTTTTATATGTCTAGGGTTAGGAGAAAAGAAGTCCCAAAGACACATTCATGGATTCCAAGAAAACAGATCAGAATTTCTGATTCTTTCTTAAACCTCGACAGATAGGAGGTGTCGAGGAGGTGTTGAGCAGCTGTCGAGTACACGGGTTGAACAGCTTCTAAAACCTTGACACATGCTAGCTGTCGAGCTTTAATGAACTTGCACTTCTCAGCTTGTTTCTTGGACAGACTTGATGACTTCAACACTTGATCTTGAAACACAGTTTCTTGAAGTATTAAAAACATCTAGATCTACCCAATTACAAGTAAAGTGCATTTTGTTAAAGGATTAGCCAATTACATAAAATAGTGACATATGTTCCTAACAAGTGAATCACATATGTCCTAACACTTTCATTAACATCAATGTACTGTAGTTTTCATTACGTGAATTGGTGTCAATTTTGAGAGAGAGAGAGAGAGAGAGAGAGAGAGAGAGAGTTGAAATCACTAGTCAATTGTTTAGTAAATAATATAGCCGCTTTACATGCACATTTGATTAAACAAAAAAATGACTTTTTCTTACATATTAGGATCATTTTTATTTGAAATAGATTAATTTTATGGTCTTGATTAAATATCACAAACCTAAAGGTATACTAAATGTCACATTATTTAAAATTTAAATAATAAGATACTCTGTACACCATTAGATTTAGGAAATGAAATTTTAAATTTGAAATAGATTTTCTCTATTTCAAGTGAAATGGAAGGATTATATTCCGACTCTACAGGCTCTTTCTTTCTTTTTCTATTTTTTTGGTACCTAAGGTTGACTCGATGCGCGTGAAAAATGCATGCCATTACCATGAAGCAGAGATCTTGTATAAATACATGAGAACTCTACTGCATTAACCACAAAACGAGCGAGAAAGCCTTATTCTTTATCTGCTTCAGGGGCGGAGCCACATAGTGGCTTGGGGGGGCCGTGGCCCCTGCAAAAAAAAAAAATTTCCCATTAGCCTATGAAGAAAAAATAATTAGGCCCCCCCAACCTTAGGCAGCCGGCCCCCCCTCCCAATTTCTCACCCATTCTCCCAGGCCTCAATCAAAAATTAGTAATATCCTCAGATTAAAAAAAAAAAAAAAAAAATTATCTGTTCTACTTTCAAAGAAAAAAAAAAAAAAAAAAGCCCAAAAAAAATTGAACTAAAATCTGAAAAAAAAAAAAAAAAAATTTCACAGAGAAGCCCACGGCAAGCTAAGCCCACGGTGAGCCCAGTAGCTCGCTCACGGCAAGCCCACGCATTCTCAACCGAAAAAAAAAAAAAAAAAAAAAAAAAAAAAAAAAATTACAGAGAATCAGAAAATCCAACCATCACGTCGCTGGCAGAGAAATCAAATCGGTGGCAGATACCACAATGCCCGATACTGCCTATACAGAGCAAATCAAGCTCAACAGCAAACCAAACACAACACTCAACAGCAAACCAAACACAGAGAGAAACACAGAGAACACAGAGAGACAGAGGTTTTTATCTAAAAAAAAAAAAAAAATCCCCAATACACAAATACAAACCAAACCCCAGCAAACCCACGGTCACGTCGCCGCGACGCCGCAGCTCGCTCGTCGTCGCCGTCGTCGCTCGCCCCTCATCGCAGATCGGAGATCGGCCTCTGCTCCGGTGCTCCCTCCGGCCCGCCCTCAAGGTATTTCTCTCTTTCTCTCTTTTTCTTTCTCTCTCTTTATCTCACTGCCACTAAAATGAAAAATGGAACGAAATCTTTGTAGATCGTCGACGCCAGACGATAGATCGGTCATCACTCATCGAAGATCTGCCGTTGACTCGTTGCATCCTCCGCTCCGGCTCCGGCTCCGGCAGTCCGGCCCTCCCTCAAGGTTTTTCTCTCTGCCTCTCTCTCTCTCTCTCTCTCTCTCTATCTCACTGAATGACCGAATGGTTTAGTGGAATGTGGAAATGAAATCTGCCTGAGCCCTGAGTCCTTTTATTCTTTTAACTTTAATAGCATCTCACTCATTCATTGGTTGATCTTTACCTTTTTTTTTTTGTTTTTTTTCTGTTTGTCTTTATCTTATTCATTGGTTGATCTTTGTCTTTATCTTATCCGGTTATTCCTTTTTATTGGTCAATGGTCAGTGTGTTGGTTTTTAGTGTAAACCAATATTATTAAATAATAATTAATATTTATTCAAAAGCTAATAATTAAATTATTGTTATCATTTATTGCAATTTTTTAAGAATTGTTTAATTGTTCAAAAGTTAATTGTTTAATGGTTTAATAATTAAAGCTATATAATTAAATTAACCAATACATTATAAAAGATAAATTAATTAAATTATTTGAGGGGTTATTATTAATTAAAGTTGTATTAAAAATAGATTGACTGTTTAAATTATAGTGAAAATTTTGTTTTTTCCTTGAGTATGAATAACATTCATATAACTAAGCAAAAATTTCTAATTAAAATTTTATTTTTTAAAATTCTTTTCAGGTTAATTGAGTCATATTCTTAAAGCTAAAAGAATTATGAGCAAACGAAAAACAATTGATGCATTCTTTAAGAAAAAAGATGTTAGCAATTCAGAAATTAGGACACCTGTGGCTGTAGAAACAAATGTTAATACTTCGATGCCTGATGAACATCCCTCCAAATGTCCAAACCTTCAATCTGAAGAGATAGATCGTGATCCAGGAACACGTAAACAAATATATGAATTTCCTATCAACAAACAAGATGAAATCCGACGAGCTTATCTCATAGAGGGTCCATACCAACCTAAAAATATAGTCTGTCCATACAATGATGATACTCATCGTCGTCGATTTCAACCTTTATGGTTTGATCCACATAAGGCTTGGTTGGAATACTCACCTACAACGGATGCATTATATTGTCTACCTTGCTATCTTTTTAGTAAGAAACCAATAGGTCGTCCCGGATCAGATGTATTCATTTCAACAGGTTTTAATAATTGGAAAAAGGTGAAAGATGGAATGAATTGTCCTTTAATTCGTCATGAAGGGAAAGAACCAAACTCTCCACATAAAATTGCTGTGAAATGTTGCGAGGATTTACAGAATTATTCACGACATATTGACAAGCTAATTGAGAAACAAACGTCAAAAGAATTAGAGAATAATCGGTTGCGGCTCAAAACCTCAATAGAGTGTGCTCGATGGCTAGCATTCCAAGCTTGTGCTTTTAGAGGTCATGATGAAAGCCTTGATTCAAAAAATAGAGGCAATTTCATTGAATTGATAAAATTCACATCAACTTTCAATGACAAAGTAGCTAGTGTTGTCTTGGAAAATGCTCCTGGAAATGCCAAATATACATCACCCACAATTCAAAAGGAGATTTTGCATATTCTTGCTAATAATGTGCGAAATGCTATTCGTGAAGAAATTGGAGATGCAAAATTCTGCATTCTTGTTGATGAAGCTAGGGATGAGTCGAAGAGAGAGCAAATGGCCATCATTTTGAGATTTGTTGATAAAGAAGGTTTTATTAAAGAGCGTTTTTTTCATGTTGTGCATGTTAGAGACACTACTGCATTGACTTTAAAGAATGAGATATGTGCTGTCCTTTCTCGTTATAACCTCCACATTGAAAATATTCGAGGTCAAGGATATGATGGGGCTAGTAACATGCGTGGTGAATGGAATGGATTACAAGCTCTTTTTCTTAAAGATTGCCCATATGCTTATTATGTACATTGTATGGCTCATAGGTTGCAATTAGCTCTAGTTACAGCATCTAGAGAAGTAAAAGATGTTCATCAATTCTTTGATCATTTGGTCAATATTATCAATATTGTTGTTGGTTCTAGTAAGCGTAATGATGAATTGCAACATGCTCAAGCAGAACAAGTTGAGAATATGATTGCTTCTAATGAAATTGAGACTGGAAGAGGTGCAAACCAGATTGGTACTTTGCAACGAGCTGGAGATACTAGGTGGGGATCTCATTTTCAATCTATTTGTAGTTTGATTAAAATGTTTGATGCTACTTGCAAAGTTATCAACACTATTTCTGAGGAAGGGGTTAATTATAAACAACGCGGTGATGCCGAGGGAGCTTATCAGGTATTAACATCATTTGAATTTATTTTAATCTTGCATTTGATGAAAGAGATAATGGGAATTACTAATGTTCTTTGTCAAGCTTTGCAACAACAATCTCAAGACCTTTTAAATGCCATGCATTTAGTTTCAACTACAAAATCACTTATTCAAAAGTTGAGAGATGATGGATGGGAGCCTTTACTTGCTAGTGTTATATCATTTTGTGAGCAACATGAAATTGATATTCCTGATATGAATGCTCGTTACACTAAAGGTCGAGGTAGATATCGTCGTCAAGATGACGATTTAACAATGGAACATCATTTTAGAATTGGCATATTTACAGTTACAATAGACTTTCAATTGCAAGAATTGAAAAGTAGATTTTGTGAGCTAACAACGGAACTTGTCATTCTTAGTTCAGCTTTAAATCCCAAGGATGCTTTTAGATTATTCAAGATTGTTGATATATGCAATTTGGTTAAGAAATATTATCCTCAAGATTTCACTGAACATGAACAAGAACTTTTGGAGTCTCAATTGCGACATTATGAGCTTGATGTGATAAAACATTCAGATTTTCAGAATATGAGTACAATTTCCGAGCTATGTAGGGGATTAAAAATTTCAGGAAAGTCTAAAATATATTTTTTGATTGATAGACTTATTCGTCTTGTGTTGACCCTTCCAGTTTCTACAGCAACTACAGAACGAGCTTTCTCAGCTATGAAGTTGTTAAAAACAAGACTTCGCAATAGAATGGAGGATGAGTTTTTGGCAGATAATATGATAATTTATATAGAGAAGGAAATTGCAGGGAATTTCACTATAGAGATGATAATGGATGAATTTTATTCCATGAAAAATCGTCGTCAGGCATGATTTGATTCGGTTGATGACCCGACCTGACCTGAATAATGGGAGATTTACTGAGGCTTAGTCCATGGAGCGGAGGCTTGGGCCGACAAAAAATTTTTGGCCCATTTTGTAACCCATTGTAAATCATGTGCGCAGGATATAAAACCTGTTTTTTTTTGTGATTAGGGTTTTGTCTTGTTGTTGTTTTTGAGAAAGAAAAACACTGTAGCCGCACATTGTAATTTTCTTTGATAATAGTGAAATCCCTGCAACTCCGTGGACGTAGGCAAATTGCCGAACCACGTAAATACTGTCTTGTGCATGTGATTGTTTTACTTTTGGCGTTTTGTTTTCTCTATTTTTTTGTTTCTCACAGGTTTGGAATTTCGGCTGAATTCCCAATATGTTCAAGTATATAATAATATATGAAAGTTGATAATTTTGTATCCAATAGACTTAAAAATTATATTTGGCATATTTCTGTTACAACCCGGCCCCCCCAAGTATACATTCCTGGCTACGCCCCTGATCTGCTTCTTTATATCATATCATTATCGTGGCTCCCTATTACTCCATCCCATCAATTCTCACTACAATTAAGTTCTGCCTGTTATTCCCACTTCTTGTGGGGATGGTCTCTGCTCAGTTGTCCTCTGATTTCTATGCAACATCATGCCCTAATGCCCTTTCCACCATTAAATCGGCTGTAGAGTCTGCAGTGTCAAGTGAGGCACGTATGGGAGCATCCCTGCTCCGCCTTCACTTTCATGACTGCTTTGTTAATGCAAGTCATCTCTAACTTTCTTCTTCTTCTTTCTGCAATATCAATCTACAAATGTTTGCATGTTTTGTGTGTGTATAGTGGGTGTGTGTATAGTGGGTGTGTGTTTCTAGGGGTTTGTTTGGATTGAACTTATTTTGCTGAAACTGAAAACTGAAAACTGAAAACACTGTAGCAAAATAATTTTTAAATGTGTGAATAGTGTCGTGGGACCCATTTTTAATGAAAAAGTTGATAAAAAGTGGAATTTGTGGGTCCGTAAACAGTGCACTTGTGCACTGTTCACTGAAGATCGGTCAACAGTTGCGGTTGAAAAGGCAAAAAAAAAAAGAAAAAAAAAAAAAGAGAAAACGCGTTAAATGCAAACACAGCACTTATAATCCGAATCCAAACGAGCTCTAAAAGTAGCATTAGGAATACAATATATTTGTCAACTTTTTTGCTTGTGACTTGTTATGAATAGAGCAATATTACTTTCATGATTTATCATGGAGATCACTTTTATTATACAGCAATCACGATAAATCATTAAAAAAATTTTAAGAAAATTTTGTATCACTAAATTTATTTACATATTGATTCATGTAGAAGTTATATCATAGTAATATATAGATTATAGAGTATTCTAACCATCCAAATCAGGGATTTGGCAATATGAGTATAATTACCTGTCTGTGAGGATACTGAGGTACAACCGTTCAAGTACAAAGTGAATCTTGTGTACATAGATTGATGATTGAAGTGGATTGGCATAGCTTACCCAACAATAAGTTATAAGGTCATTTGAACCCATGCTAAAGTCATTTACAGGCCCATAATATAGTTTCATGAGAACGTAAAGTATAAGTTCCATGCAAATTGGAGAGTGTCTCTAGTTGATTATATAAGAAACTAAACTATATTGTGTTAAGGGATTGTTGAACTTTCATTTTGAATAACGTTTTGTAACAAGGATGTGATTTATCCGTACTATTGGATGATACAACAACTGGCCAAGGAGAGAAAAATGCTGCTCCGAATGCTTCTCTAAGGGGTTTTGAAGTGATAGACACTATCAAATCTCAGTTGGAGAATTTGTGCCCTGTTGTTGTGTCTTGTGCTGATATTTTAGCCATTGTTGTAAGAGATTCAGTTGTTGCTGTAAGAAAGAGCTTAAACTTTTATATTACTTATTAATTTTAACCACGAGTTTATTTCCATGAGTTTATTTGGTTTTAAAAAATAAACCGGATAAAGTACAATTAGATTGAGCCTTTTGCATCCAAAACTTTTTAGATGCACCACGAGCATTGGAGTTCTTATTCACATGGGAATGATCACCAACTCCAAGATTGGAATAAAGGTTTAGAGTCTTTACCAATTCACCAATGAGTACCATAGGATCTTGTGCTTGAGGCACAGGTACTTTTGGTTTGTTTGCTCTCTTAGCAGCTTGCAGTTTGTAACAGTTTGGACGAATGTGTCCAGATTTTCCACAAAAATGACAAACCCATGCAGGCTTATCATGTGACTTGTCCTTAGAAAGGGTAGGCTGCTTAGGTTTAGACTCTTTCAGATCAACCTTAATCTTCCTAGGAGGTGTAACTTCTAAGGGCTTGACAACCTCACTCACAACGTCACTCACAGGGGGTTCAGAAGAAGATGAAGGAACAAAGATAGTGGAATTGGGTGCAGACACATTGATGCTTTCTACAAAACCTAACCCAGTTTTGTCAGAAGGAGACTTTTGAACACTCAGCATATGATCAAGTTTGGAACTAGCAGACCTATTAGATTGTTCTCTAGCAACAGAAAGCTCATGTTCCAAATTCTTAACTTTATCAAGTAAAAGCATGTTCTCAGTCTTCACATTATTCAAAAGTTCAGTAGCATCAAACAGTTTAACAAGCAAATTTTTCTTATCCAGCTCAAGAAATGCAATTTTCTTCAAGCCTAATACAACATTCATAGCATCCTTTGCAGCAACATTGCAAAGTTTATTGTAGGCTTCTTGAAGATCTACGTCCTTAGAGAGTTCCCCATCAGAAGGGTTCTTTTCAGTAGATACGCTTTCATTGACTACAGCAGTAGCAGTGAAAGCAATGAAGTTTCCATCCTCGTCACAACCAGACTCATCATCAAAAACTTCACCATCACTAAGGGTTACAGCCATAGCCTTACCCTTAGACTTCAAGTAGGTAGGACATTTAGATTTCATGTGACCATACCCTTGACATCCAAAACACTGAGGACCCATAGAATTATTTGAAGATTGACCTACTTTTTCTCTAGGTTTATTAGTGTTGTTAACCTTAGTGGGATCATTCTTTCTAAAGTTTCTAGGTTCAGCAGTGTTCTTATCTCTTACCCTTCTGTTGTTATTTCTAAGGAAATTCCTAAAGTTCTTGGCAAGGTAAGCAATCTCTGTAGCAGAAAGCTCATCATCAAATCCACCAACATCAACATCATCAACTGACTTAAGAGCCATGATTTGGATTTGCTAGTCTTAGGTAGGTCCAACTCATAGGATTGAAGAGATCCTACAAGTTCATCAATAGGGATGGAGTCCATATCCTTGCTCTCAATGATGACAGTCACTTTGAGTCTAAAATCTTCAGTCAAAGATCTAAGTATCTTCCTAACAATTTTAGGTTGATCATAGATTTCACCCAAGTTATAAGCAGAATTAACAATATGATTAAGTTTAGCATAGAATTTATCAAAAGATTCATCATCAGACATCCTAATGCCTTCAAATTTAGAAGTTAATTGCTGCAATTTATTGATTTTGACAGCCTTTATGCCTTCATGCACAGTCTAGAGGATATTCCAAGCAGTATGAGCAACCTCAACATTTGAGATTCTCTTAAATTCTTCCATAGAAACAGCGTTAAAGATAGCATTCATAGCTTTGCTATTGAATGTGGCTGCTTCTTTTTGAGAAGTTTGCCACTCACTAATAGGAGTAGTGGGCTTCTCCCATTCGTATTCGACGGAGTTCCAAACTCTCTTATCAATTGATTTCAGGAATGCTTTCATCCTTACTTTCCAATAAGCATAGTTATTCCCATCAAAGTGAGGAGGAATAACAAGCGAATGTCTGTGTTCCATGACAACAGGGGTCAAGAATCAGCTTAGTGATCAAAAGATCAACAACAAGAGAGCAACCGGCTCTGATACCACTTGATAGTTTTTAGACCCCTTAAAACACAATTGGATTAACCTAGTTAATTAGCCAAGTTGTTACTTAGTCTAAATTTCAAATCTAGGTTATCACAATCAAACAATCATATCATGCATAGCAGCGGAAAGATAAATAACACAATGATATGATCATCTAGGAAACCAAACCGGTAAAAATCTGGGGATGATTTAACTTAGCTATCCTCAAGGTAAACTTGAATCCACTATGAAAGAATCGAAGTTGTTCAACAGGACTTAGACCACTAACATCCTATTGCTACCCACCAGTAGAAACTTACTGACATGACCACGTGCAAGCTCCGAAACCACGAACTCCTTCTTTCTTGGATTCTCCAGCAAGTACAAGCACACTCGCTTGTGTTTCTTTAAAGTTCTTATGGCAGCGACTGAACGATCATCAAGTTCTTGAACAAATCTCCTCCTTGATAATCCTAAGCTTGTGTAAAGGAAAGCTCCTCAAGATCTCACAAAAGATTTACACAAACAGCAATATGAGCAACACTAAAACGTAGCTAGGGTTTGCCTTATATACCTAGGGCAAATTACAAAACCCTAAACGTTTTAAAACAAACTAGGGCTGAGTTGGAATTCTGCAGAAAACGCATCTGACCCGATTTTCGATTGATCGAGCCTAAGCTTCGATCGATCGAACCAGGCCGAGAAGCATAATTAATTTCTGCATCAGCTTGTTCCAACTTTACATAAAAGAACCAACTTTGAGCAAGTCTAAACATGACTAAACATCTTGTTTTGATCATAGTTTGCCAACAATACATATTAGAGTTCTAAATACATAAAATCCTAAGTCTTTAGAACCGAGCTGGTCTCACATCCACCTTGAGTTTGAGGGGGGCTGTTAACGTGTATAATGTTGTGGGCTTTAGGCCCAACTGCTAGATTACTTGTATAGCACACGTTCTTTTACTACACTTTTACTTGTACTGTACACATATTTACTTGTACCACACACATATTCCTCCTATATAAAGGCACTCATGTATATTCTTTCATTACGAAATACAATACAACAAATTTCAGTATTTCTAACAATTAAAACATTGTTCTCTTGATGTCATTTGCGTCATGTTATTGGTTTTAATTTAGCTAAGTGGAAACGAAATAAAATGAAGATAAGTTGTGGCAATAGGTCAAAGCTATATTGACTTCATTATTAAAACCTTGTTCTTTTGATGTCATTTGCATCATATTGTTGGTTTTAATTCAGCTAAGTGCACCTATTTGGAGTTGGCCTGTTGATTTGGGCAGAAGAGACTCCACCACTGCAAGTTTTGCTGCTATTAATTCCAACATCCCTAGTCCAACCTTAGATCTTAGTGGCCTTATCAACGCCTTCTCAAACAAAGGCTTCACTGCCAATGAAATGGTGGCTTTGTCAAGTAGGTTAAATTCTTAGTAACTCTAATTATATCCCACTAGTGGTGTTTAAAATCTCGTACAATAGGTTCCAGTTAACTCTGTAGGGAATTTAACCCGAATTCCCAACCTGTGAGAAACAAAAAAAATAAAGAAAACACATGTCAAAGAAAAAACAATCACACGCACAAGACAATATTTACATGGTTCGGCAATTTGCCTACGTCCACGGAGTTGTAGGAATTTCACTATTATCAGGGAAAAAATACAAAGTGCAGCTACAGTTTTTCTCTCTCACAAAACACGGCAACAACACCCACAATTGAAACCCTAATCACCAAAGTCAGTTTCTATACATTAGCACAAGTCGGTTTCTATACTAAGCCTCAGTAAATCACCCATTAAAAACCACGCAATATTATTCGGGTCGGGTCGGGTCGTCAAACCGGATCAAACAAAACTAGGCTCCACAAAGCCCAACAAATCTCCCACTTGGAGACTAGTTCAATCACCAACATCAACCACAATCCTCCAAACACACAATCCCCTTATCCCTGCAACTCATCCTCCTGTCCTCAAGCTAGAAGGCCAACTGAAACTGCACACAGCTTTAGCTTCTCAATAGTGACACCCTTAGTTAACATGTTTGCCGGGTTATTAGATCCACAAATCTTCGTAAGTATTACCAGCTTATCTTCAACAAGGTAACGGATAAAGTGGTATTTTGTTTGTATATGCTTTAACTTTGAATGAAAAGTCAAATTTTTGGCAAGAAAGATTGCACTCTGACTGTCACTATGTAGAATGCCTATCTCCTGCTTCTTACCCAATTCATCTAAGAAACCATGTAGTCAAATCATCTCCTTTCCAGCTTCAGTTGCTGCAACATACTCAATTTCTGTAGTAGATAAAGTGACAATCTTTTGTAGATTTGAAGCCCATGATATAGCTGTACCATCCATAGTAAAAACAAACCCAGTAGTACTCTTTCTACTATCAATATCACCAGCAAAATCAGCATCTACATAACCCTGCAGTTTCAAACTTGCACCTGTAAAGCAAAGACATGTATCTGATGAACCCTTCAGATATCTCAGAATCCACTTGACTGCCTCCCAATGTTGCTTTCCAGGCCTACTCATGAATTGCTCACAACTCCCACTGCATGTGCAATGTCTGGCCTTGTACACACCATAGCATACATCAAGCTGCCAATAGCTGAGGCATAGGGCACCTTGCTCATATAGTCCCTTTCTTCTTCTGTCTTCGGTGACTGTTCTTTGCTTAGTTTGAAATGACTACCCAAGGGTGTGCTCACTGGTTTAGCTTCATTCATATTGAACCTGTTGAAAACTTTCTTCACATACTCTAACTGAGAAAGCTTCAATGTACCATTAGCCTTGTCTCTAATGATTCTCATACCAAGGATTTTCTTTGCAGCTCCCAAATCCTTCATTGCAAACTGTTTAGACAATTGCTTCTTCAGATTATTAATCTCCTCAATGCTAGACCCTGCAATAAGCATATCATCCACATACAACAGTAATATGATGTAAGAATTGTCAAAAAACTTAACATAGTAACAGTGATCAGCTTCACATCTCTTGAACCTAATTCTATGCATAAAATTGTCAAATTTCTTGTACCACTGTCTAGGAGTTTTTTTTAGGCCATACAAGCTCTTTCTCACTTTGCAGACTAGATTCTCTTGTCCCTGAGCAATGAACTCTTCTGGCTGAATCATGTAAAGGTCTTCCACCAAGTCACCATGAAGGAATGCTGTCTTCACATCTAACTGCTCAATATGTAAGTTTTTTGTAGCCACCATTCCCAGTACTAGTCTGATTGTTGATATCTTCACAACTGGAGAAAATATCTCTGTGTAGTCAATGCCTTCCTTTTACTGGAACCCTTTAACAACTAATCTGGCCTTGTAACGTTTGCTACCATCATGTTCATTCTTTATTCTGTATACCCACTTGTTGTGCAAAACCTTCTTTCCTACTGGCAATTCAGTCAGTTCCCATGTCTGATTCCCCAACAAGGAATCCATCTCATCCTTCATGGCTAACTCCCACTTGCTTAAATTCTCATCTTGCAAGGCTTCATCATAACACTCTGGCTCACCACCATCAGTCAACAGGAGATAATTTAAAACAGGTGAATAACGTTGTGGAGGTCTAGTGTTCTTGGAAGATCTGCGAACTTTAGCTACAGGTGTACTCAGATCTACCTGTGAATTTACATTCTCCTTATCTTCTTCACCCCTTTTCTGGATAGAACTTTCAGTCAATTCATCTAAGTTGACAAACTCAGATTTCTTTTGATCTATCTCTGTAACATCTGACATTACAGTTGACCTGTCCTTGTACATAACCTGTTCATTAAATATCACATTTCTACTTCTGATGATTTTCCTGTTTTGTTCATCCCAAAACCTATAGCCAAATTTCTCATCACCATAGCCAATGAAAAAACATATTTTAGACTTTGCATCAAGTTTACTACGAGCATTAGAATCAATATGAACATAAGAAATACAACCAAAAACTTTTAAGTGTGAAAACTTTACCTCTTTACCGCTCCAAACCTCCTCAGGAAGTCTGAATTCCATGGGACCTGATGGTCCTCGGTTTATCAGGTAAGCTGCAGTGCTAACAGCATCAGCCCAGAAAGTTTGTGGTAGTCCAGCATGCAACCTCATACTTCTAGCACGCTCATTGAGAGTTCTGTTCATGCACTCAGCCACACCATTCTGCTGTGGTGTCTCAGGAATGGTCTTCTCCATCCTAATTCCCTGTGTAGCACAATACTCACTGAACCCTCCATCTATGTACTCTCTTCCATTATCTGACCTCAAACATTTTACTTTCAAACTTGTTTCTGTTTCAACCATGGCCTTCCACTTCTTAAAAGTTTCAAATACATTAGATTTATTTTTCAGAAAATAAACCCATACCTTTCTGCTTGAGTCATCAATAAAAGTGATGTAGTACCTTGGACCTCCAAGGGATGCAACCGGAGAAGGCCCCTACAAATCAGTGTGTACTAATTCCAATTTTTCAGCCTTCGGTGTCCTGCCAGTTTTCAAGAAACTCACATTTTTCTGCTTTCCTAAGATGCAACTTTCACACATGTCAAAATGAATGGACTTCAATTCTGGTAGTTTTCCTTTTGACAGTAGCATCTTCATCCCTTTCTCACTCATGTGATCAAGTCTACGGTGCCATAGGCTTGTATCAGTACTTGCATTAGCAACTGCAATTGTGTCTCTTGGACTTGAGGTCATATATAGAGTACCAGTCTTCTTTCCACTAGCCAATACCCAAGCTCCCTTTGTAACCTTCCAAGTACCACCAATAAATAGTATTGCATGTCCTTCATCATCAAGTTGTCCAACAGAAATCAGATTCCTCCTCAGGTCAGGAATATGTCGAACCTTCTCCAATAGCCAAACAGATCCATTGGGCAACAATATCCAGATGTCTCCCATACCCACAACATCTAAGGCTGAACCATCAGCCAAATACACCTTACCAAAATCACTTGCAACATAATTCTGTATGATTTCTCGGTGTGGAGTAGTATGAAACGAAGCTCCTGAGTCCAAAACCCAATCATCAAGTGGACTGTCTACTACAAGAAGTAATGCATCCTGTACTTCTTCTGTTACAGCATTAGCAGAATCATCTTTATTCTTCTTCTTAGGACTTTTGCATTGCCTCCTAAAGTGACCTGTTTTCCCACAGTTCCAGCATTGTACTTGTTGGCCTGATCTAGATTTGCTTCTGTTCCGATTAGAATTTCAGGATTTTGATCTGCCCCGATTTGAATTTCTGTCATTACCTCTGCCTCTTGTCTCAAGGTTTAGGGTAGAACCAGATCCTGAGGTTTCGCCTGCATCTCTTCTGCTAATCTCCTCAGCCAGAATTAAATCTCGTATATCATTGTACTTAAGCTTTTCCTTTCCTGTAGAATTGCTTACTGCCATCCTCATTGCCTCCCAACTATTTGGTAAAGAAGCCAAAACGATTAGAGCACAAATCTCATCATCAAAATCAATTTCTACAGACGACAATTGATTTTTGATAGTGTTAAATTCGTTCAGATGTTGTGCTACTGATGCATTCTCTGCCATCTTCAAATTGAACAATTTCTTCATTAGATGCACTTTGTTGTTTGCGGACGGCTTTTCATACATACCGGACAAAGCCTTCATCAGATCTGCTATGGTCTTCTCCTTTACAACATTGTGTGCAACAGACCTAGACAGAGTTAACCTAATAACTCTAGAACCTGTCTGTCAAGAAGCGCCCATTCCTCAACCTTCATAGTCTCAGGTTTTGTCCCCAAAAGTGGCAGATGCAATTTCCTCCCATAGAGATAATCTTCAATCTGCATCCTCTAATACGCGAAGTTTGTGCCATCAAACTTTTCTATTCCAAACGCCTTTCCTGCTTCCTCTGCCATTGCTCCCACTCAAACCTAACCCTAGGCTCTGATACCAGTTGTAGGGAATTTAACCCGAATTCCCAACCTGTGAGAAACAAAAAAAAAAAAAATAGAGAAAACACATGCCAAAGAAAAAACAATCACACACACAAGACAATATTTACGTGGTTCGGCAATTTGCCTACGTCCACGGAGTTGCAGGGATTTCACTATTATCAGGGAAAAAATACAAAGTGCGGCTACAGTTTTTCTCTCTCACAAAACACGGCAACAACGGCCCAAGCCTCCGCTCCATGGACTAAGCCTCAGTAAATCTCCCATTAAAAACCACGCAATATTATTCGGGTCGGGTCGGGTCGTCAAACCGGATCAAACAAAACTAGGCTCCACAAAGCCCAACAAACTTGATTAGTTATGTCTCAAGCATTCAACTTTTCACGCTTTATATGGAAAAAAAAAAAAAAAAAATAGACATGTGACAAAGTGTAATTGATAAAGAACAAAGTTAAGCATGGAACATAGGGTTTTTATCTTGTCATCAATTAAGGAATCTATGGTGAAATCCTACAAATATAAAATAAGAAACCAATTGAATTCTTAAGCCGATGGTAATCAAATAATAACGGATGCTATAGATTTCAAATTATATCGTCACTTAAAAGAAGCCTGGTATGAAATGACACCCACTATAATTTGTTCAGGATCTCACACAATTGGCCAAGCAACTTGCGGAAACTTTCGAACCAGGGTTTACGATGAAACCAACATAGATTCCTCATACGCAACTTCATTGAAATCAAACTGTCCAAGCACTGGCTGTGACTCCAATCTTGCCCCTCTAGATGTAATTAGTCCAACATCCTTTGACACTGCTTACTATACGAATTTGATAAGAAAAAAGGGTCTCTTGCACTCGGATCAGCAACTCTTTAGCGGAGGTTCCACTGATTCCATAGTTACCAATTATAGCAATAACGTGGGAGCCCTCATAACAGACTGTGCTAACGCAATGGTGAAGATAGGAAGACTGAGTCCACTCACAGGCACAAGCGGCCAAATAAGGAAAAATTGCAGGAAAGCCAACTGAGTAATTGAGGCACTAGAGTATGCTGTTTTAGTGTCCATTTTTATTCTTCTTCACTTTTTTTGTTGTTGAAAAAATAAAGACATTGTTGCTCGTTTGAATTAGTGTTCTATTGTCAATTTTGAGCACAAGTTCAGAGAAATATTGGCATATGTATGGCAAGAATTGTCCATCATGCATTGTATATATTCCCGGATCTTGGCTCAAGTGGAGTGATTAATTATATTGTAGTATTAAATTCAAATGTTGGGTCCAATTGTAATTCCTTGTAGATCACCATGTGAACAAGTGACTGGGAGTATCAATTTGTGTTGATGGGTGGCATTCATATCAATTTTTTTTTAATTTTTTTTTTATTTTAATAATTTGATAGTTGGATCTTTGTTGTGAACACTAAGATGTGCCAGCATTTCATTGCCTCTCCTCTAGAGTTAAAGAGAACTTTCTCCCCTTTTCTTCGATAACACATCGCGTGTTGTCCTTGTGTTTGCATCTTCCTTCCCTTTTATCTTTGCCTTTTATTATCTGTTGTGGGTTGTGATTTTAATTTGGCTTAGATAGTTTTTCCAATTCTGGTTTATAGCTTTTGTTTATTTTCCGCACACTAGTTGTTTGATTTAAAGCTTGAATTGGTTAATTTGTAAATTGGGGGTCTAAACGTTCAAGGGTGTTTTTACACTATTTGAACTTTCATTTGGTATCAGAGCGGGTACACTTCTATTGGTTTTATTACCATTGTGTGATCCTTGACTCCCTATTGAGATGGATCGGTCTCAATCCCTAAATGCACCTCCATATTTTGATGGTAGTAATTATGCTTTTTGGAAGGTTCGCATGAGAGCATTTCTGTGCTCCATTGATGAATCTGTTTGGGATGTTGTTGAGATTGGTTGGACCAGACCTGAGGCAGCCAAATCCACATGGGATAAGGCAGCACTCGCTGCATCTAATGCTAACAATAAAGCACTCAATGCTATTTTCTGTGGTGTGTCTCCAGATGAATTTCACAGGATCTCCCACATTACCGTTGCCAAAGAAGCATGGGAGATATTGGAAACCACCTACGAAGGCACAAAGAAAGTGAAAGACACCAAGCTGCAAATACTGACCACTCGGTTTGAGGAGCTCAAAATGAGTGAGGATGAGTCCTTTGACTCTTTCTATGGGAAGCTGAATGAGGTGGTTGTCAACAAGTTCAATTTAGGGGAGAAAACAGAGGATTCTAAAATAGTAAGGAAGATCCTTCGATCATTGCCGGAAAGCTTTTGTGCCAAAGTAACAGCAATTGAAGAGAGTAAGGACCTTGATGACATCAAAGTCCAGGAGCTGGTTGGTTCTCTTCAGACTTATGAAATGTCGCTGCCAAATCAACGGAGGAGCAAATCTCTTGCTCTTAAGACCATTAATGAGAAGGTAGAAGTCCATGACTCATCAGATGAAGATGTGGTTGATAAAGATGTTGCATACCTTGTAAAAAATTTCCGAAAATTCTTGAAATTCAAGAATAATGGAAAATTTGGTGATAAAGGAAAATTCCAAAGTTCAGGAAGGGAGAAAAGGGAATTCAAAAAGAAAGATGGAAAAGAATCCCAATCTACACAAGGTGTCACTTGTTTTGAATGCAACGGGCATGGACACTTTAAGAAAGAATGTCCGAATTATTTGAAATCGAAAGGCAAGGTGTATGTCACGACATTAAGTGACTTAGATTCATCCGACTCAGATTCTAAGGAAAGTTGTGATGGAGAAGGGAATTATTCAGCTTTTATGACTATTGCCCATGTTGAGTCTTCAGATGAGTTGAATCTGCTTGTACGAGACCTTGGAGAACATAGTGATGAAGAATCATTGGGAGTTGTTGAAGAATCAGATGCTGAAGGAGATGAAAGCACAGCCAATCTTCAAGAGAATTATAACTCACTCCTGGAGAAGTCGGGTGAGTACACAAGGGTGGCCAAGGCAGCTGTGAGAAAAATGAAGAAGGCAGAGGAGGACTATAAAAGTCTTCTAATTCGATATAGGGAGGCCAAATGTGAGATAGAAACACTGAACGGTGAGTTGTCAGAAGCCTACACAAAAGTGAGATTTCTTAAGCAAGAGGTTGTGCAAGCCAATGCCAAGATAGAGAGGGTCTCCACCAAGAAGCTCGATGATGTTATTTCATCTCAAAAGAATTTTTCAGACAAATCCGAGTTGGGATATACCGGGGGGAGTAGCTCTTCTGGCAATATCACTAAAGAAGTGAAGTTTATAAAGGCCAAAGAATCAGCTGATGTTGGGCCTACTGTTGAGAAGCCCAAGATAGAAGAGAAGAGGAATGTGGGAAACGAACGGCTGCTGAATTTATGTAATCAATCCGTGGGCAGGTTTGAATCCCGAGCCAAGTCTCGTCCACGACCACAAAAAGGTCCTAGATCAAATTATGTATGTCATCATTGCGGACTTCAAGGGCATACTCGACCAAATTATCAAAAGCTGAGAGCAATGAATAGTGCAACTCCTCAAAGGTCACGAGGGCCTAGAAATGATAGGAGAAATTGGGCTGGTGAACCATCAAGAGATCAAAATGGTGATCCCAGAATGATGGACGTGATGAAGATGATTGGTGCATTCACCAACTGCTTGGAAAGTTTCACACGAAGGTTTAAAAGCCCTAACTCTCGTACCCAATCCTATAAGGAAATCACCCCAAACGCAAGTGACGTGTGGGTGAAAAAGGGTACTCATGCATAAGCATTACAACATGTCCATGCATCAATTCTTCCTATGCCTTGTGACGGTGTTTGATTGTTTGCTTATTGTTTATGTTGATGGTTGTTTGTTTGTCTATTTGTGCATACTTTTGGTCATTTTTGTTTTTGATCAATCTTTTTCTTCTTATGTGTCAAAAATCCAAAAATCACATAAAAAATTAGAAAATCAAAAAGTTTGATTGACATTGTTGAGTTTTGTCTCAAAACTTGTTTTGCCTTGTACTTTTGTGCTAATGGCTTTGTGCATTTTCGAGTATAGCTTGTTTCTTTGCACTCTTATCATTGTGGGAGAAATCTTGAAATCTATGTGATTGTTGTAAATAGATCTTCAAACTTGTCATGAATGATTAGTGAATGATTATGTTGATCTTGAGACATGCATAGACTTATGTCTATATATCTTCCCACTCTTTATTGTTGTTTGTGCTAAAAAGAGCTCACCAAATGTAAATCTCAAAATGAAAAGAGATATTGAGCTGCAAAAGCCTGTCGCACATACTAGTATTCAACTAGGAAAAAGGGAAAGCGACCAAAATATTAAAGTGAATGTTTATTCAAAAAGCCAAAGGCTATCTTTTCAAAGTGAAATATCAAATATCACTCTCACAATGAGAGGTGATTGTCTCAAAAGGATCAAAAAGATCATATGTCATGATTGAAAGTGGAGTCAAATGTAAAGCTCCAAGTTATGTTATCAAGTTTTGTGGGAAGTCATATATGCATACTTCTATAACTGAGATGGGTCTCATGATCTAGTGCTAATTGTGTATGCCTTGGTTGAATTGATCATTGAAGCTTCACATTAGACTATGGACTATCTCATTGTTGATATCCACACACAACACACAAGTTTATGTTCAATAAATGCCATATTCATTTGTGTGATTGTACTTGATGAAATGTGTTTTCACATGCTCAATCCTTGTTGATTCAAGCACAAAAAGATTTTTGAGTATTTTAGGTGTTTTTGGAAAGTATTTTGTTCTTAAAAAACTGAAAATTTCAAAAATCATTTTTGCCCTGTTTTGGCGACTCAGTCGCGGGTATGTCAAGTCGCATGCCATAGTCGCGAGATCGCGTGTCAACTTTGGCGACTTATTCATGAGTGGAAGGTCCAGTCGCGAGGGATACATAGAGATTTTCGCGACTCAGCTCGCGACTCCCTCGCGGGTAGACCCTCCAGTCGCGAAAAACACTAAAAAAATTTTTCAAAATTTTGTCTTTGAGTGATTTGGCGGCTTGTCTTGGCTTCTTGTTAGCGACTCACTTCAGTCGCGAAAAATGCGTGTTTGGCAAAAACAATGGCAGTTTTAAAATCTTTTTCAGTTTTTCCCTCGAACTTTTTGTGACTGTTCACTTACTCTCTCAACTGTTTTTACCCAAACACTCCGTGTCTCCATTTTCGAACTCCATTGTTGCTTCATTTCTTCTCAAAATCATCAAGAAAAGGTATGGGTTTTCTCTTCCTCACTTCATATTTATGTTTTGAGTTTTATTTTCTTGCTTTGTTTTGAGTTGTTATTGTTTTTAGAGTCTTAATGTGTTCGATCTTTTTACTCTTAGAGTGCTGGGTTTGGTTGGTTGTGTTTGATACTGATTTCATCTGGTGTCATATTGTTGGTTACATTGTGCTTTGGCGTTTGTTAGGTTTTCATACTCATTTGGGAAATGGGTTTGGTAAATTTTTTTTCTGGGTTTTACTCCGTTTGTGAGTACGAAAGTTTAGATCTGTCATTTGCTCTATTGTGGTTGTATGTGGTTTTCATTGTGCATATCATACTCATAGTAAATTGTCTTATTGACAGTTGACTATAAGGTTGTTTTACTCTGTGATCTATTGTACTTTCACCATTTTGATGTACCTGCCTCATTCTATATTGTCATGACTTATGTTTGAAATTGTGTGCAATTTCTATGGTTTACATTCTGAATCTAATCAAGTTGATATCTGTCATTTGTGGTGGTATTGTTGGTTCTTTGCTGTGTTCCTATTCTCTTACAGATGTCTCGTCAATCCTCTAAAGGCAAAGATGTTGTAATTGATGATTCATCAACCCCGATTGCTAAACGAACTCGACTCTCATCTCAGCATCCAAAGACTCTGATTGTGAGAGATTTAGAACCCCTTTTACCTCACACATCTACTCAAACATCTTTGACAGGGCATCTCCTATAGTGGAACGTGTGGTTGAGTTTGACACCTTGGGGACCACTTTTGTCCCTTGGATCTTTGAGTCAAGAGATTGGGCAAATTTGTTCGGGAACTTTGACGACCCAATGGATGAACTGGTTAAGGAATGCTATTCTAATACAAGTGACCTTGGAGGTGAACTAATTTGCTGGGTCAGAGGAAATGAGTTTATCATCACCCTGAACTCCATAGCCGATATTCTCCGCATCATTAGACCTCAGAATGTGGATCTAACTCCGTATGATGATCGAACTCCAGAGATTCAAGACATTCTACAAGTTCTTGGACCTGACCATGAAGTCTCTAGTATAGGCACATCCATAAGCACAACCAAGTTTGTACCGGAGTTGACCACACTAAAGCTGATCATGTTCTCCAATCTCTACCCGTTGTCCAACACAACCTTCATCAATCTTGGAAGAGCACTATTTCTTTGTGACCTTATTACAGGAGCCCCCATCGATATTTGTGCCCACATCTTTCAAACCATGAGGAAGACCGCAGTTAGATCAGCAGCACGAGGATGTATTCCATTTTGCAGTCTCATCATGAAGCTTATTCTTCGTGAAGGTATCAATCCTCCCTTAGATGGAAAAATGATAACCCGTCTTCGTCCAATTTCCATATTCACTTTACAAGCCAGCAGAAGTCATTCCTCTTAAACACCAAAGAGTGCACATATCTCTCCGGTTACTCCATCTGCTCCTGCCTCAGAGACACATGTACATACCACCCCCACTTCGCGTGTCTTTCCTGAAGTTCAACAAACTAGCACTCCACAAGTACAGTCTGATCATCAAACTGATAGAGTGGGTAGCACGCTTGAAAGTATTCAGAAGCGCATTGACGAAATGGTGACACTTCTCTACTCCACCAACAACCATGTTCAGATGCGACTCGAGTCCACGGAGAATCAGCTAGAAGCTATTCAACAAAAGTTAGACGACAACCTTTAGCTATTCGTGCCAAAAAGGGGGAGAGCATTCAGTAAGGGGGAGAAAGCTCAAAGGGAAGTGTGCATAGTAATAGGGGGAGTACACACATACTTTTGTTTTAAGACTTATCCTTTAAATTTATAGGTTTATGTTTTTGGTTATTTAGTGTTACTGTGGGTTTGATACACTGTAGTTTTGGTGTATTTTTGTCTCTAACTCATAACTTATAAACTTGGTTTACTCTTTATATATATATATATATTGTTGATGTTATTCAGTATATATTGTGATTTGTACCCATGTTGCTTTTGTAAGCTTTTAGGGTTGTTTTGTAGGCTTTATGGTTTGTACCATGCTTTATGCAGCCTTTATGTTTTTGTTAAATCAGTACTTCTATCTAAATGTCATGCATTTTCTTGTTAAGTACTGTCACTCTTGTGCCCTTGTAGGATTATTCCTAGATGCATATACCTAGTGTTTTATGCATTGGTTGAGTGTTGGGCATACAAGTAACTTGCATTGTTCTTGTTTGCTTGTATGTTCAAGTGTTCATTCTAAGTGTGAATGAGCATTGTGTTCACTACCTTGTAGTGATTACTTGGTTGATCAAGCTATGGTTTGTTTCTTAACTCCATCTTTGCTTGATCACATATTGCCTGTTTCATATGCATTTCATGATTTTCTGCTTACAATGATCATGGTGTATTGTTGTGTTTCAGGAGTTTTCATGTTCATATGATTCAAGTGCTTCACAGCTTCTAGAGTTAGGTGTGAGTGAGTTTTGCTCAACTGTTCCCAACTCACATGTTAAGTCTAGAGTTTGTTTTAGGGTTTTGTCACGGAATAGCCAAAGGGGGAGATTGTAAGGTTGAATTTAATCAACCATCTAATTGGCTTTATTCCGTGCCAAATTTGCTTGTAATTCAGCAATTAGTAACCCTGTATTTAGGTGGGTTTGTTGTAAGGGTAGTGAGTGAGATAAAGTGTTGAATGCTCAAGAGTGTGCAAGAAGACAGAGTCTCGTGGCTGGATCTCGTGGGTGACTCGCGGCTGCAAGCTGCCAGATGCAGTACACGTGCCAAGCATGCCAGAAGATGAACAGTCATGCTAGCTGGAGCACTACAGGACAAAATAGGACAATTGGCCATTTGGTTATCTCACGACTGGATCTCGCGACTCAGTCAAGTCGGGAGGCCAAGCCGCGAGCCAGCCCTGTTTTGAAAAACCTGACATTTCACATTCCTCTCTCACCCTAGTATATATACCCCTTATACCCACAAAAGAAAGAGAGCTTCCAGAGAGAATTTTGAGAGAGAAACCCTAGAGTAAAACAAGATTGATTCATCTATAATCTTTACATAAGAGTCTCTTCAAATTCCTCAACTCTCTTCCTCTCCATTGTCAAACACTTGAGAGGCATTTTACTAAAACCTTGTTCTCACCATATTCATTATTGTGAGAGGGTTGTTTGGTGTTCTGGGAAGCAGTTAGGAAGGAACCAATCTACATTGGTTGATGCTATGGTCAAGTAGCGGAATCTGGGAAGCTAGAAAAGAAAAAGGTTCGGCGCAACCTCGTTGGAGCAAGAAGCTTGGAGGGCTTAGGTGCACTGGGTAGATTAGGCTTGGAGGGTCTATTGCTGTCCATGTATCCCAACTACATTTTCTAGTGGATTGTTTACCGCTTGGAGGGTGGTGGAGAGGTTTTACGCCGAGGGCTTCGGTTTCCTCTTCGATAACACATCGCGTGTTGTCCTTGTGTTTGCATCTTCCTTCCCTTTTATCTTTGCCTTTTATTATCTACTGTGAGTTGTGATTTTAATTTGGTTTAGATAGTTTTTCCAATTCTGGTTTATAGCTTTTGTTCATTTTCCGCACACTAGTTGTTTGATTTAAAGCTTGAATTGGTTAATTTGTAAATTGGGGGTCTAAACGTTCAAGGGTGTTTTTACACTATTTGAACTTTCATTGACCTAAAAATCACCCGGTGGGGTTTTTGCCGTCAGGTTTTCCCCATTCGTAAACAAATCACCGTGTTATTTATTTTCCGCTGTATAATTAGTTTGTTTGGTGATTTGTTTATGCTATCACGCGTTTGCATGATAAATTGATTAATTAATAACTTGACTAATTAATTAATTAATTTCTATCACAAGAGGTCATTTAGTTTGTAGCCTATCAAGTAGTATCAGAGCCCGGTCATAGGTTCGAGTCGTTGGAGCAGCATTGTGAGGGAGGGATTGTGAGGGATTTTTACAATTCGCTTCAATACCAATGGGCTTGGTCTACGATCGAATGCTATAAAAGATTTGTGCCCCCTCATCCTTCACCAATTGGTCGTTGGATGGATCGGTAAGGCACATGGTCCGACAAGTGGTATTAGAGCAGGCACACTCTGATTAGGGTTTAATCTTTGCTGTGTTGATCCATTGACCCCTATTTGTCATGGATAGAGGACAGTCATTAATCATACCTCCTTTATTTGATGGCACTAACTATGCATACTGGAAAGTACGCATGAGAGATTTCTTGCAGTCTTTAGATGAAAAGGTGTGGCAAGCTGTCGAGATTGGCTAGACTAAGCCAAAGGAAGCACCGGCCGATTGGGATGAAGCCAAGATCAAGACGGCAAATTTCAACAGCAGGGCATTGAATGCTTTATTCGGTGCAGTCACCAATGAGGAGTTCAAGAAGATATCCTCTACTGAAACTGCTAAGGAAGCATGAACCATCCTCCAGACAACCTATGAGGGTACTAAGGCTATCAAGGACTTAAAACTTCAGAGGCTCACTACAAGCTTTGAAGAGATAAAGATGGAGGAGGATGAGTCATTCGATGAGTTCTATGCCAAGCTAAAGGACATAGTGAACTCAGCCTTCAATCTTGGGGAAACCATTCCTGAACTCAAGATTGTGAGGAAAGTGCTCAGATCTCTACCTAAGAGATTCCATGCCAAGATCATGGCAATAGAGGAATCAAAGGATATTGATAAGATTCCTTTGACTGAGCTGGTTGGAAACTTGCAAACCTACGAGCTAGGGTTGACAAGGATTGGCAAGACGGGTAAAGGCAAGAGCATGACACTGAACGCCAAGAGCAGTAAGACAGATGAGTCTTCAGATGATGAAGATTCCAAGATGAAGTCCTACGTCACCAGGCAGTTCAAGAAGTTTATGAAGAATGCAAATGGAAAGGGATTCGACAAGGACCGTAGACAATCCAGTTTTTCTCAGTTTAAAGGCCAAGATAAAGGGAAGAAGGATGCTAAGGAAGGTGGTCAGTACACTGTTCCCGCAGGACCTAAGTGCTTTGGGTGTCAAGGCTTCGGTCACATGAAACATGAGTGTCCTACATATCTCAAGAGCATTGGGAAGAGCAAGGCACTTGCTGCTACCTTGAGCGACACCGAGCCTGAGGATGATTCCAACAATGAGGATGACAGAATCTTGAATGCCTTCACTGCCACTGTTGATCCTACTGATGGGATTGTTGAAAATGTGGGAAAGTTTGACTCCCGGAGTGATGAAGGAATATTTTTGGGTTATTCCTCTACAAGTAAGGCTTATCGGGTATACAACAAAAGAACCATGAAGGTAATGGAAACAGTGAATGTTGTTATTGATGAGTCTTCAGATTCTGGTTCTGAAAAAGGTGTTGAGGAACTCACTAAAGAAATTCTTCCTCCTGAGCCTAGGGAAGTTCAAGAAATTATTGAACAAGAACCTGCATCTCCTGGCACTCCAGGTACTCCTAGTGTTGTGGAAGATCCAGCAGATATAACCACTTCACCAGATTCTGAATCCAATGAGGAGAAAGGACCTTCCTCAAGGATTAAGCTAAATCATCCTCCAGAAGATATTGTGGGAAACTTGAATGAACTCACATTAAGGAAACGAACAGTTGATAAATATGTTGCTAACTTTGTGTCTTATTCTTGTTATTTGTCACAGGTTGAACCCACTAAAGTTGAAGAAGCTCTTCAGGATGAAAGTTGGGTTGAAGCAATGCATGATGAACTACTTCAGTTTCAGAGGAATGATGTCTGGACTTTGGTGCCCAGATCGGAGGGTGAACACATCATCGGCGTAAAGTGGATATTCCGCAATAAGATTGATGAGGAGGGCAATGTGATCCGTAACAAGGCTCGACTTGTAGCTCAAGGATACTTACAAATGAAAGGAGTAGACTATGATGAAACCTTTGCTCCAGTTGCCCGTATGGAATCCATCAGAATTCTTCTTGCTTTGGCTTGCCAATTGAAGTTCAATCTTTATCAGATGGATGTAAAGACTGCTTTCCTAAATGGACTGCTCAAAGAAGATGTCTATGTGGCTCAACCAAAAGGATTCATTGATCCACACTTTCCGGATCATGTACTGTACCTCAAGAAAGCACTCTATGGGCTAAAGCAAGCCCCCAGAGCTCGGTATGATTGGCTTACACAATATTTGGTGTCACACGGGTTCATAAGAGGAAAGGCTGATCAGATTCTTTTCATCAAAAGAGAAGATGGCGAGCTGATAGTTGCTCAAGTCTATGTTGACGACATCATCTTTGGATCAACTAAGGATAAACTTGCTCATGGTTTCTCAAAACTCATGCAGGCCGAGTTCGAGATGAGCATGATTGGAGAGTTGACTCACTTCCTTGGGTTGCAGATTCGTCAACAAGATTCAGGTATATTCCTATCTCAATCTAAATATGCTAAGAATCTTGTGAAAAAGTTTGGTTTAGAATCTGCTAGTTCTGTCAGAACCCCTATGAGCCCAAATGTTAAACTCACTGTTGACTTGTTAGGTAAAAGTGTTGATTCTTCTCTTTATAGAAGCATGATAGGTAGTCTCCTTTACCTTACTGCTAGCAGACCTGACATTAGCTACAGTGTTGGAGTGTGTGCTAGATATCAGGCTAATCCCAAAGAGTCCCATATGATTGCTTTAAAAAGAATCATAAAGTATGTCAAAACCACTGCTGAGTTTGGTGTGTGGTACAGCAAGGACACAAGTGATGTCTTAGCTGGGTACTCTGACGCTGATTGGGCTGGGAATGCTGATGATAGAAAGAGTACTTTAGGGGGTTATTTCTATGTGGGCAATAATCTTGTCTCTTGGATAAGTAAAAAGCAGAACTCCATCTCATTATCCATTGCAGAAGCTGAGTACATTGCTG
This sequence comes from Quercus tomentella, assembly GCA_028535165.1. Classification (NCBI taxonomy): domain Eukaryota; kingdom Viridiplantae; phylum Streptophyta; class Magnoliopsida; order Fagales; family Fagaceae; genus Quercus; species Quercus tomentella. Next base: position 16,873,503 of record JAPQVY010000012.1, read on the forward strand.
CTGATAACTGTTGCACCCAACTCCTATGGATGCAAAAACTCCTCCATAATTATGGTATTTGTCAAGAACATCTCACTATCTATTGTGACAATACCAGTGCCATTAACATCTCTAAGAATCCGGTTCAACATTCTAGAACCAAACACATAGAGATTCGACATCACTTCATTAAGGAGCTTGTCGAAGATGGTATTCTCACTCTTGAGTTTATTCACACCGATGATCAGAAGGCTAACCTGTTTACCAAACCTCTTGACAATAAACGTTTCGAATTCCTTCGTCAAAACATTGGTGTTATCTCCATGGGATGATCTTCTTCTCTTATCTTCCTCATGCATTTGCATCTAGTTTTTATGCTTTGGTTGTTTAACATGTTTTTGTTGTTTTTTTTTTTTTTTTTTTTTTTTTTTTTTTTTTTTTTTTCAGTTTTGCTTTGTTTTGTTTTTCATATAAATTTTTTTTTTTTGAAAAATCAGAAAAATACCAAAACAGTGTGTGTTTTGTGTACATTGGTACTTGTGTACCTTAGATGGCCATTGAAACAAAGTCTTCTAAACTTTGTATCATTTGTAGCTTAGATGAGCATCTCTATGCACAACTAAGCAAGTGAGCTTTGTGGCTTTTGTTTGTGATGAGTAAGATTAAGTTATCTCTTGTACTTAACACTCGTATCACTCTTTTTGACGGGAAGGACTAAAAAATCCTAAGAGAAAGGCATTAATAACCATCTTACCACTGTTGCTCGCCAATCATAATATGACACCTGTATGCTTCGGCATAGCAAAAGTGCAGTGTTAAAGACATTTGTATGCTTAGGCATAGCAAAATTGGAATTTCCAATATCATTGGGTATTTCTTTTCTCTCTCTAATATGCCCATGCATGATATGCTTAAAAGAAAAATATGCATAGAAAAAAATCAAAATCAAAAGATCAAAAATGCTTTAAAAATGATTACAAGCGTGTACTCTAAGAGATGTGGGAGTTATAGGATGTACCTTGAAGGTGATAGTCCCCATCAAACAGTTATGATTGTGTGTGAGTTAAAGTGATTTTCTTATATCTCAAATCGTCATAACATATATACACTTATGCAATCTTGTGATGTTTTTCACACACAACACGCAATATTCTTTGCTATTCTTGATACATATGCAGGTACAATGTGATTTGGCCATCACAAGGTTTTACATGTGTTAATGTATGCTCACTAAATTGTCTTGACTTGTTTTTGAAATATAAAATTGGTTAGACGTGTTTAGTGTGTGTGTGTGTTTTTGAAGATCCATGTGCTTAAAATTTTTATTGAGAGATGATTTTGTGAGCTTAATATGTTGATTGGATCATTGTTTGAGTTGCATGTTGGATTGCATTCATGTCTGTGTTTTTCACATATCGAAAAACTGTTTTTAAAAGCTGGCTCGACATCTCCTCGATACCTCCTTGATACCTTACTGTCTGTCGAGCTTCTTCAACTTTTTCTTATCGCAATCTCGACAGCTTCTCGATACCTGGTGGATCGATTGAGAATGGGTCTGCATCCTCGATAGCTTCTCGACATCTGGTGGATTGATTGAGATTCTATTCTTGATTCTGTTGGGTTGTTCCTCGACACCTCCTCGATACCTCAGCTGTCGACAACCATTCTCTCGACACCTACATCTGTCGAGATTTACTGCTGGCACTATTTAAGCTCCTTGTGCGATCCGGAACTCATTTCACTCGATCTCTCTCTCGATACTTCTCTTTTTTTCTCTCCCAAACGTCTCATCTGACTCCAATCTTTGTTCCTCAATGATTCTTCAAGATTTTTTAAGAATTTCTTCACTTGGTAAGCTTCTAATCCTTTCACATTCATGCATTTCATGTTTTGAAACCTAGGTTTTGGGGTTTTTGAAAAATTTTGGGGTTTTTCAAAATTGATGAGTTTTTATTGAAATTTTGGGATGGATTTTCACTTAAATGAGTTTAAAATCTCATACATTACATCACATTAGCATTATAATAGTATTGTCATGCATTTAGATGTGTGCTATCTGTTTGTGTGCTGATAGGTTTGGATTGGGCTGAGCCCATGATGCAATTTCTTTTGCATGTCACATGTTCATGCATTTCCCATGCATACGTACCTTCTTTTCAATATACTTGTTATATTTGAAATTGCTTGGGACTTTTCTGATTGTCTTTTTCTTTTTCTCTCTCTCTTTTTGTTTATGTTAGTCGTGTCTATGGCACCTAAGCGTAAATCCACTCCAGCCTGGAACCCTTTTCGTTCTGGAGCTTCTTCGTCCTCTGATCCTACACTATCTCATATTCGGTTCCGTGATGATGATGCCTTTAAGGCATTCTCAGAGAACTTTTCTAGATGAGGCATTCATTCGTAACGCCGAGTCATTCTGCCGGACTTTGCCGACACCAACCTTCCCTCTGTCATTCACAGTAGGGGATGGGAGTCACTGTGTGACGTCCCGGTCACCTGTCCTCTCGTGTTTATCCGGGATTTTTACTCCAACATGCACGGGATTGATCATTCAGTACCTCTTTTCTTCACTCGCGTTTGAGGTACGCGCATTCCTATCACACCGCAACTTGTTACGGATGTGCTTCGGGTCCCTAGGATAGAGTTTCCAGACTATCCTAGTTGTGAGCGTCTGAGGACTGTGTCCAGGGATAAGCTCATGTTTTCTTTCTGTGAGCGCCTTCTGTTTCGGGTAAGCGTCTGTTTACACCATGTTGAGCTTTTGCTAAAGGTCCTAGATTCATGAACATGGTGATGACCTTTGTTTTGCATCCACTCTCTCACTATAACTCCATTACAGAGCCTCGTGCTCGATTTTTGTTATCTCTTCTTGAGCATCTTACTATAGATTTCCCTTCTCATTTCATTCTTTCTATTATAGATGTTCATCTAGATTCGACATCCCATGATAAGCTCATCTTATCTTCCGCTATCACGAGGATCTTACGCCATTTTTCCGTTCCTTTTCCCTCTTCCGACCATTTCACCGTCATGTGTGCCATAGATTACGCTACCGTTAAACGTAGCGACCATTTCCCTCTTCTTATCTTTGTTTTTAGATACATTATTCTTGTACATGAGGTCTTGTGACTATTTATTGACATACATTGTACTTATCTCCTTATTTATGTTGATGTATGTTTTGCTTTCTTTTGAGGGATGTAGTGAGGATATTATGTATCTTCTTATCTTTCTTTTTAGATACATTATTCTTGTACATGAGGTCTTGTGACCATTTATTGACATACATTGTACTTATCTCCTTATTTATGTTGATGTATGTTTTTCTTTCACCTACCTCTTCATGTGTTGTTTCTTTTCTCCCTTAATACACATGTTTCTTATATTTGTATGCAATTTATTCTTTCTGTTTCACACAAAAATGCCTTGATGAGTTTTGTTTAAAGTGTTTCAGAAATACAGGTTGTCAAAGTCTACTTGCCATAAACTCTCTTCTTGCAAAGTTTTTCAAGAGTTTATGTTAGGATAGATTTTATTGTATTCAACAAGTGAATATGAGTTGAGTGATTTATGACTTCTCTCATATGTTCATTTGTTCGTTGTGGTTTTGTCATGGATTGCCAAAGGGGGAGATTGTTAGGACATATGTGTTTCACATGTTAAGAACATATGTCATGATTTTATGTAATTGGCTTATCCTTTGACAAAACACACTTTACTTGTATTTGGGTAGATCTAGGATGTGTTTAAATACTTCAAGAAACCATGTTTCAAGATCAAGTGTTGAAGCCTTCAAGTCTGTCTAAGAAAACAAGCTGATAGTGCAAATTCATTAAAGCTCAACAGCTGCATCTATCGAGCTTAAGAAAGCTGTTCAAAATCCGGTGTGCTCGACACCTGCTCGACAGCTTCTCGACACCTCCTATCTATCGAGGTTTAAGAATTTCAGAATTCAAATATGATTTTCTTGGGATCCGTGAATATGTCTTTGGGCTTTCTTTTCTCCTAACCCTAGACATATAAAAGGATCGTTTTAAGGGCCGTCATTCAGTTCACAAGGTTTGAGCAAACTCTGTTCAAGCAAATTGTGACCGGAGACGAAGTTCTTGCCCTAGTTCATCTCTTTCTCTTGAAGAAGTTGTTGTGTATGTGCACCGTAGGGTTTTGTGACAAAGCATCTTCTTGATCTTCATCGTGTGGATGAACTGAAGAACTTTGCAGCCAACAACCTTCATAGTTGGTGATTCAAGTCGCGTACTGGGATCCGCGCAATTGGTTAGTCACGTACTTGGAAGTCGTGCATCAGAAATGGGAACTGTCACTACAGAACAAGTCCAATTGGGTATTAGGGTAAGGGTTCAACTGTAGGTTGGTAAGCTACTTGGGATTCCTTTACTTGTAACCGCTTGTTGTGATAATAGTGGAGTTTCGGGAGTGGTGACCTAAAAATTACCCGGTGGGGTTTTTGTCGTTAGGTTTTCCCCATTCGTAAATAAATCACCGTGTTATTTATTTTCCGCTGCATAATTAGTTTGTTTGGTGATTTGTTTGTGCTATCACGCATTTGCATGATAAATTGATTAATTAATAACTTGACTAATTAATTAATTAATTTCTATCACAAGGGGTCATTCAGTTTGTGGCCTATCAAATTTAATTGTTCTTAAAAATGATAATATTGTTTGTATTTTATTGGTCATGGTAAACCGGTGTTGAATTTAATTAGAGAACTAAATGTACTATATTTAATGTACTGTACTTAAGTTTTGTCATAATAAAGGAAGACACATATATATAGACACGCACACAAGTTATTACTTTGGATTTAATAAATATATTTTTAAACTAATGCAGAAAGACATGCATGCATGCATGTATGTATGTATGTATATATGTTGTACTTTGGCTTTTCTTGAATAGTAAATCAATATGAGACTTTCACCTCGGCCCCTATACAAAAATTCCTAGCTCCGCCCTGATTGTATTCACTATCAGCCTACAATCATAAAATTTACAATATTGATTGTAGGTCATTCAAACTAGGCCTCCCCCCCCCCCCCCCCCCCCCCCAAAAAAAATTATTATATGTTCGAATCAAACCAACAAAGATCCAACAAACAAATCCCACACCACCCAACCATTACGCAAAGTAAACTTCCCTAACAATTTGTGGTTGTATTTGCCCACACCATGACACACATACCATTGAGAATTGGGGCCTAATAGTTTACAAGACATGGGCCACAATCTATGAGAATAGACATAATCCTTGAACATGGAACCTTGAAAGGTTTTCAAAGCTCGGAACCGTTGGGCTTGGCCTCAAATTGAATAAAATACGTTTTTCCACTACTGGGCATCAACTGGATCTTCACAAGTCTCACAAATTCAAAATTTGTACCCTACACCAATTGTTCAAAATCAAAGAATTAAGAAAGAGTTATAAAGCATATATAGATGAATATTAAGAAGAAGAAGAAGAAATAAACCTTAATTTCATTGTAGCGCTTTAACAACGTCTGTCCATGGAGAGAAAATTCATTTCGTTCTTGTTCACAAAGCTGAGAAACAAGCAAATTTAATTGAAAACCTTCTTCTTCTTTTTTTCTTTTTGATTGATAAAAAGACATAAAACTTTATTTAGAAATAAAAGTAACAGATACATTATGAAGAAGAGCTTGCTCTAGAAAACAAGGGGTTTCTTCAATCCAAACAGAAAAATTATCAATGCCAAAAGCATGACGAGCTAAAAGATGACAAACACTAACTCACACAATGTAGCACATACCTCTGTCTTGGGGATCCATTTTGGACCTCCGAAAGATTTGAATGGGAGGGTAAGGGGGAGGATAGGGGCAGGGGGTTGAGTGTAAGAGTGGCTGTTTGAGGAGAAGGGGTGTGGGACACAATCTATATTGGGATCAGATTTTGCTTTTGTTTTTTGATGGATATCAGGATCAAACATGCCTTTGCTTTCTTCTTCTTCTTCTTTTTTCAAATTGACGAGTGAATTCATCGAAGTCTGGAAAACTTATGTCCTCATAGTCCACATTTGCCATGATTCGATCTTTGAAACCAAAAAGGAAGAAGAAGAAGAAAGAAAGGGAAACTGACCAAAAAATTACAAAGGAAGTAACATACAAGCCCTACCTCTATCACCTATGTACAGATTTATCACTCCTTGTGTCAAGTTTTGGCACAGAGCACATGTACACATTATTTGTATTCATTCACACAAATGCATGTTTTGGACACAAATCTCAAACACACAGCTCACACAATGCATAGTACAATAGAGAGATCCACCCAAGTACACATAACATACAGACTCATGCCACATCAACATGTCCAAACCTAAGGCAAGGGCAAAACCCAATCAGACGGACACACACACCAACACATGAACAAATCCATTTCAAAATAAACCCTAAAACAAAACCCAAAATTTCAAACTCTAGCAAGCAACCAAGTAGAAATTCAATCCATAAAGGAGGAGAATAGAGAAATAAAATAGTAGATAGAATTGGTTTTGATCAACAGTCAAATCCTTAATTAGAGAACAACAAACAAGAAGAATAAAAACATAGGCAAAAAGAATTCGCGGTACATAACCGAAGCAATCACAAGGAAACCATTTGAATAAATAAGCCAGAGAGAGAGAGAGACAATGGGAAATATACCTACTGTTGTAGCCTCCTGGATCTTGATGCTACTTGCATTACACCCAGTACGATGTTTTTCACTCTCAACACGCAATATTCTTTGCTACTCTTGATACATGTGTAGGTACAATGCGATTTGGCCATTACAAGGAATACATTTGTTAATGTATGCTCACTAAACGGTCGTAACTTGTTTTTGAAATATAAAATTGGTTAGATTTGTTTAGTGTGTGTGTGTGTGTGTTTTGGATCTAAATGCTTGACATTTTTCTTGATGAGAGATGATTTTGAGAGCTGAAAATGTTGGTTGGATCTTTGGTTGAGTAGCATTTTTGATTGCATTCATGTTTGTGTTTTTCTCTTCTTTGAAAACACGTTTTTAAGCAATCTCGACAGCTGCTGGACACCTCTCGACAGCTAGGCTATCTATCGAGCCCTTTCAGCTTCTTTTTATCGCATTCTCGATAACTTCTTGACAGCTGCTTGATCCATTGAGAAACTTTCTAGATGCTCGATAGCTTCTCGATCCATTGAGATCCTTTTACTGTGGACACCTTTCGACAGATCCTTGACAGCTCTTCGACAGTAATTTCATGCGTTTTAAATCTCGACACCTCTGTACACCTCTCAATTTGTCGAGCTTTATGATTTTCTATATATAAAGTTAGCGCGAAAATTCCCTCATTTTCTCCGATCTCTCTCGATAGATTCTCTCTTCTCTCACTCCAAAACTCCTCAAACTCAACCTTTTCACCTTCCTCACTTGATCTTCGGCCTAAATCAAGTGTTCTTCATCTGGTATGATCTCTTTTCTCTCTTGTATCATGCATTTCATTCTTTTTGACCTAAGTTTTTGGTTTTTGAAAAGTTTTTGGGGGTTTTTCCAAATTGATGAGGTTTTTGCAAAATTTTGGGTTGGGTTTTGCTTAAATAAGATTTAAAACATCATGCATTGCATCACATTTGCATTTTAACTATATGTTTATGCATTTTAAATGTGTGATTACTATGTTAAATTGTTGTGTGCTGGTAGGTTTGGATTGAGCTGAGCCCATGATGTTTTTAAGTTTGCATGTCACATGTTCATTCATTTTCATGCATATGTACCTTCAATTCTTTATATTCTTTATATTCTTTTATATTGATTTGTTTGGTGCTTTTTTGTGTGTCTCTCTTTCTCTCTCTCTCTCTTTCTTGCGTTAGTCTGCTCTATGGCACCTAAACGCAAATCCACTCCGTCCTAGAACCCTCTTCATTCTAGGGCATCCACTTCTTCTGACTCCACTCCTTCTCACGTACGGTTCTGTGATAATAAAGCCTAAAAGGACTTTTCGGAAAACTTTTCTTGACAAGGCATTTATTCGGAACGCCAAGTCATCCTATCGGATTTTTCCAATACTGACCTTCCTACTGTCATCTACAGTCAGGGTTGGGAGTCACTGTGTGGCATCTCGATCACCTGTCCCTCCGTGATCATACAGCAGTTTTACTCCAATATGCATGGATTCTATACTTCAGTACCTCATTTTGTCACTCGCGTTCGAGGTACGCGCATTGTAGTTACTCTGGATATTGTATCCAAGGTACTACATGTTCCTAGGGTAGCGCATCCTGACTACCCTAACTGCAATCGTCTGAGGACTGTGTCCAAAGACGAAATCTCGTCTCGATTTTGTGAGACACCTTTATCTTGGGGTGACCATCAAAACAACCCTTGCTCCGGCTTTGCAAAAGGTCCGAGATTCCTCAACATGGTGATGACATTTAGTCTTCATCCATTGTCTCACTATAACTCTATCACAGAGCCTCATGCTCAATTTTTGTTATCCCTCTTAGAGGACATTTCTATTGACTTCCTTTCTCATTTTATTCTATCACATATAGATGTCTATAGGAATACGGTGACTCATGATAAGCTCATTTTTCCTTCCGCTATCACGAGGCTTCTTCGCCATTTTTCCATCTTCTTTCCCAAGTCTCCTCATTTTACGGTTATGAGTGCCATAGACGCTGCTACCGTTAGAGGGAGCGAGGCATAGCTTAGACAGAGGCGGTCCTGGACAGAGACGGCAACTCCTCCAGCTTCTTTCGCTCCATCCACCTCCGCGCCTTCGTCTTCTGCAAGTGGAGTGACTCTAGAGGCCATCATAGCACAGCTTAAGTGCATGGATGCTCGCCTTGACATACTCAGTGATGAGTTGTGTCAGGAGAACACCCGTGTTGGTCGTATTGCATAACGATAGGCTGCCATGGGTGGTTTCACTGTTTATACCTCTCCATCTCCACCAGCTTCAGAGGATGAGGGTGATGATGGCTCTAGTAATGATGATGCTGGTGAGGACGATGATGCTAGCTCGCCCAGTGATGATGAGATGTCTACTTAATGTACTTACCCTTTATCACTCGTGACAAAAAGAGATAGTAGTTTTGATATGAGAGTAGTCATATACATAGGGGGAGAGTTAGCATAGGAGATTTTTGTGATAAGGGGAGTGTTTATACTATGAGGGATGTAGTGAGGGTTTTATGTATTTTCTTTTCTTTCTTTTACATTTACCTCATGTATATTGGTCTTTGACCATTTGACATACATTGTACTTATATTTGGGTTTATATCTATTGATGTATGTTATTCACCTATCTTTACATGTGTTGTTTCTTTTCTCTCTTTATGCACATGATTCTTATATATTATATGCAATCTTTTATTTCTGTTTCACACTAAGATGCCGTGATGAGTTTTGTTTAAAGTGTTTCAGAAATACAGGTTGTTAAAGTCTTCTTGCCATAAACTCTCTTCTTGCAAAGTTTTTCAAGAGTTTGTGTTAGGATAGATTTTATTGTATTCAACAAGTGAGTATAAGTTGAGTGATTTATGACTTCTCTCATATGTTCATTTGTTTGTTGTGGTTTTGTCACGGATTGCCAAAAGGGGAGATTGTTAGGACATATGTGATTCAATGTTAGGAACATATGTCAATATTGAATTGCTGTATCCTTTGACAAAACGCACTTTACTTGTAATTGGGTAGATCTAGGATGTATTTAATACTTCAAGGAACAAGGTTTCAAGATTAATGGTCTGTTTGGATGGAAGGGGGGGGGGGGGGAAGAAATGGGAGTGGAGGGGAGTAAATTAGTGGCTAAAAATAAGTTAATTTTGTGCTAAGTCTACTCTACTCTACTCTACTCCCCCTCCCCCTCCCTCTCCCTTAATCCAAACGGACCATAAGTGTTAAAACTATGCAAGTCTGTCCAAGAAACAAGTGGAGAAGTGCTGGATTATAAAGCTCGACAGCTAGTATCTATAGAGGTTTAAAAAGCTACTGAAGTCCGATGCTCGACAGCTATGTTGACAGATAAGCTATCTATCGAGGTTTTTGAAATTCAGTTTTTCAAAGCTGATTTCAATCCAATCCATGAATACATGTTTGGGCTTTCTTTTCCCATAACCCTAAACATATATAAGGATTGTTTTAAGGCCATCAAAGGGTGCGCAAGTGTGAAGCAAAGTTGTGTTCATGCAAATTGTGATCGAGATAGAATTTTCCCTAGTTCATCTTTCTTTTGAAGAAGTTGCTGTGTTTGTACACCGTAGGGTTTTGTAATCAAGGAGTTTCGTGAACTTTGCAGCTAACATCTTTCTCAAGTTGGTGAGTAAGCAGCATACTAGGATCCGCACATTGAATTGGTTAGTCATGTACTGGGAGCCATGCATTAGAAGGAGAGATTGTCGCTACATAACAAGTCCAATTGGGTATTGGGGTAAGGGTTCAACTGTAGGTTTGTATAAGGTATTGAGATTCCTTTACTTGTAATCGCTTGTTGTAATAATAGTTAATTCTCGGGAGTGGTGACCTTAAAATCACCTGGTAAGGTTTTTGCCGTGTAGGTTTTCCCCATTCGTAAACAAATCACTATATCGATTTAATTTCCACTGCATTTAGTTATTTGGTGATTTGTTTGTGCTACCACTCTTATTGCATGCAAATTGAATTAATTAATTAACTTGGCTAATTAATTGGTTAATTCATCATAAGGGGTCAATACATTTTTGGCCTATCAAATATGCAAACTAACTCTCCCCCTAAGTTAGATACATCAGAAATTTTTATTTTCTCCCCCTTTCAAAAACATTTTCAACTCTCCCTAAATGAAACAAACAGGATTCCACATTTCATCTATTTCTCCCTTTTTTTTTTTCACGTATTGACAAAGACAACCCAATTAGAAGGTAGACAGAAAACATACGCAACAGAGAATAAGAGAAAATAGATAATTAAGGGAAAACAAAACAATTCAACTCTATAGAAAATAGAGACAACTCCCCCTATGAAGAGCAACAACTCCCCCTATGAACAACAAAGGTTAAAAACAAGCTTCCCCCCCTATAAAAATAGGAAAAACAAAACAAGTTTTGGACAAAACAAGTTTTGGAAAAAACAGTTTTGGGGAAAATTTAGGAGGTGGGGAAAAATGAAGACACACAAACCTAACTTAAAAAAAATTAAGGTTACACATGAACACAAATATTCTCTTTTTCAGTATAGGCAAGCTTGACACTATGTGACCCATAAACTGATGGTCTTTTGGACTCAAATCAAGTAGAGAAAATATTTAAACAATTATTATCCATCATATCTCAAAAAAAATATTTTCCTCAGTTCACACATAAAAAATAGCATATACTAAAATGTATTGAACTAAAAAATTAATTAACCAATTATTAAATCAAGTTGAGTACCCAATCTAGCAAAGTGTATGCATGTTATGTGTGAAAACAATGAGAGATATGACTGCTAAATTGCAAGATGGATACAAAAAATAGTGCAATGCATGTGAATCCTAAACATAAATGATGCATGAAAAAAAATTTGGTCAAAAACTTAGAAATTGAAAATTTTTCAGTTTCGATCGGTCCAGCATCAATTGAATACCAATCAAGTCAGGCAGAAGCAAGCTACAAAAATCTAGAAATTTTCGACTGATTGAAAATCGCACTCGATCGATTGAAATTCTAGAAAACTGAATTTTTAAAAAACCGCAGAAGATTATGCAGAAACTACTCAAAACAAGGAATTTCATGAATGAAATGCATGAGAATCAGTTTAAATGTTTTTCAAAAACATGAGTTTTCAACTTAGAACTTCAAAAACAAGGATTTTAATCATCAAAAACACAATTTTTGCCAACTTTTAAACATATTTTGCATCAAACACCATAGAAAACATAATCATGGATGGCCAAACAAAATTCACACACAATTTCATGTACTAAGTTTAGTAAAGAATAACTTGTGAAATGTGTGCAACTAGTAACAACATGAGCTACAAGTGAGGTGACATGTAGATCATAATCAATCACAATTTCTATATTATTCATCACATAAGTTTGAAAGTGACTATCACATAAATAGTTACATCATATAACTCCCACATCTCCTAGAAAACAAGCTTGCAATCATGCATTTTAAAAAAAAATAATAATAATAATTTTAGCCTTATAGTATACATGCATTTTTTTTTCTTTGCCTTTTTATATATATATTTTTTATTTTAAGGCTACACCTTATTTTCTTTTGGTGCATGTGCTACACTTTCTCAAGCACAAAATCTTACGATATGTACTAAGGTGTTCATGATTGGTTAGTAAACAATGGTGAGATGGTTATTTATGTCTTTCTCTTAGAAGTTTTTAGTCCTTATGATCAAAAGCATTTGACTTTAAAATCAAGATCATGTGATCAAAAACTATAAACAACTCCCACACAACATGCACTACATATCTAAAACTAGCAAAGTGTAGAAAAAATAAGCTCATCCAAGCTAAACAAGGTACACAGACACGTTATGTAAAGATAATATGGCCAAACTCAATTACATATTCATGATGTGTGATACAAAACAAATAAAAATCTTTTTGGTTTTAAAAATTTTATGACCAAAAACAAAAGGCACACATTATGTTAAATGAACAATGCAAAGCTATGCATGATAGTGCTTAACTAAGCTATAGAGGGTACACAAACAAGAAATATTAATTTCTTAATTAACCCATGAGTACATGTACAAACTAGTACATACTCACACAAAATCAAGAATAGCTTATCACTTATATAGAACATACTATTCAAGTTTCTCCACAATGTCAAGCATGTTCAGGAGAGAGATATTATAACTCATGTAATCCTCAAGAAAAAATAAAACTAGACACAAAATAAAATATTTTTGTCTTTTTGAAAATTTTCAATGCTTTTGGATTTTTGAATAATCAAAACAACCTAAGAAAATAAAACAACCAAAACTAAAAGTAAACATGTTCACAAATAATTGAAAGAATTAAATCAGGGACAAGTCAGCAACACTCACCTTAGAGAATCTTTTCTCACCCATATAGCACGAGTCTTCAGCTTTGTAGGTGAAAATCCACGTGAAGCAGAGTATATTTGAGGGATTACACCAATCTTCTGAGAAAGTCTGAAATCCTGCAAATTCATTTCACAAGCCCACAAGCTTAAATTTTTCAAAAGAATATGAAACAATTTATATGGACTTATGGCAGGAGAAATATCATCACATATCCTAGATTGAAATACAGAATGTTTAAATTTCAATTTATGACAATTAGGACGAATGTGATCAGAGACACCACAAAAGTGACAAACAAGAATAAATTTAGGAACATCAGTATTCCTAACAACAAATCTAGTCTCAGACTTTGGTTTTTGCCTCAACAAAGAACAATTTGGTCTAATATGACCAAAAACACCATAAAGGTGACAAGTAGGCACAAAAACAAATTTATTATGCCTCTAACAGTAGGTTTAGACTTAGGTATAGAAACTTTAGCGTCTACATCAGAACTTTTACCTTTGTCTAACCTAGTAAAATAAGCCTTTTCTTTATTATTCCTCTTGAAAGGAGGGATATAAACTTTTTCAACTTTAGGCTTAAGAGAAACAGAAACACTTCTATTATCAACAACAGGCTTAGTACTAGTCAAATTTTCAATTTTAGCTTTAAATTCAACTAACTCTTGTTCCAAGCTTTTCATCTTCTCGTCTTGAGAGGAAATTTGATTTCTCAAAAATTCATTCTTTTTATTAGATTCATCTAATCTAACAACCAATTCCTCTTTTTCAAGATTAGCCAATTTTAACTCTTCCTTGAATTTCTTAGCAATTTTCATAGATTTCAATAATTCCTTACGGAGAGTTTCATAGGCATCAATAAGATCAACAGAAAAAACAGTATCCTTTTTATTCAAATCATCACAAACATGAGCAGAAAGACACTTCAAATTATCCATGATAGTAGGGATCAAGGATCAACTCTAGGTATAATAACCTAAATCAAGAGCTAACCCGCTCTGATACCAGTTGTTAGTTTTTTAGATCCCTATAAACTAGATTGTTTAACCAACTTAATTAACCAAGTGAATACTTAGGTTTATTATTCAGATCTAGGTCAAAACAAAACAATCATATTATGCAAAGCAGCGGAAAAGTAAATAACAAAACGATATGATGACTCAAGAAAACCAAACAGGTAAAAAACCTGAGGATGATTTAACCTAGCTATCCTCAAGGTAAAAAGAAAATCCACTATAGAGAATCAAAGTTTACAATAAGACTTAGACCACTAACATCCTATTGCTACCACATGTAGAACTTATTGACACGACCACGTGCAAGCTCTGAATTCACAGACTCCTTCTCTATTAGGCCCTTGCAACATAAGCACCCACACTTGTGATTAAAAAAGAACACAAACTCTCCTGTTTGTGACTCCAAGATCACCCTTGAAGGTTTAGATCATTAGCACTTTTGATGACTAGAGAAGGCAGTAACTTCTACAACACCAGATCTTGAGATTCTTTAAGGAATAGCATCGGTAGAAGACATGAGAGAGTTTTTTGGGTACAAAACCCTAGATACAAAAGAGGCACACTCTTCTCACTTTGAAAAGCCTAATAAAAACGTGCTTAGAGTTTCCTTTATATACTAGTAGTGTTTTACTTGAAACCCAATATGTTTAAGTAAAGTTTGGGCTGAAATAGAATTCTGCATATACGTGTTTCGATCAGTTGAGCTTGTCTTTCAATTGATCGAACTAGACAATTTTTGAACTCTTCGTTCTGCAGCTTGTATGTTCTTGAATCTTGACTTGAATCACCTTGATCATTGTCTAATAATACCTATAGACTCTAGGATCTATATCTAGACAAGTTTGTGTTCACGATTTGCCAGTTATTCTTAACTTTTAGAACCTAACAATGAATGACTAATATCTCAAATAATCTCTATTTCAGCTTTCAGTTTTACAATCAGAGAGTAACTATTCATCAAGACCACAAGCTCTTCCATTGACAAACCCCGGCCATCATTAAGCTCAAGACCCTCAACTCCTACTTCTTGGCCTCAAATTCCAGCAAACTCGAATTCTCCCCTTCTTCTAATGAATATTAGACAAGTCTATTGCAGATGATGTCTATTTAGCTCACCTTGTTTTCTCTTCATGTGTTGCTTAACCTTGTGTCACTTGGTTCATGGGTGTTTCATCTTGTACTAAATCAAATGCTCATAAAGCAAATGACTAGAATAAAATAGAAGGTTTTGTATCTAGCAAAGTTATTCTATTCCATATCTGGGTTCTTTTTTTTTTTTTCTTTTTTTTTTTTTTTTCTTATCTTATGTTTTTTCATCTTTCCGGAGTAATGTACCTATATCAAACTGGCAACTTCGATGGCTTGTTGGCTCTTTTGAATGATCAGTAACTAAGGGTTCGTTTGGTTTGGAAATAGCTCAGTTTTTATAACTCATAACTCATAACTCAAACCTAAAACTAATAACTCTTAACTCAAACCTCACTTTCACTCAAAAACTACTAAACATTTGTTTGGTTTAAAAACTCAGTCACATATCTTCTTCTAATAACACAACTTCTTGCCAAAATTGTGGAGCCCACCCACTGACACTACCCAGTGGATGTACCGTTGCTACCCGCGTCTCCATAACTCTCTGCTCTTCCCATCTCCTTCTTTATTTCTTCCATCAGAAAACCCTGCTTTCTTCACTCGCCTCTCACCTCCCACATCAACGCATGCTCACAACAGACCAGGTTCTCTTCTTCTTTTTCATCTTCTTTCATTTACAATTTCAATTTCCCTTCCACAATACCCATTTAACACATCACTTCCCATAAAACCCACATTCCACCTCTCTCTCCGCTAAACTCAGATCGTGGTCAAGGGCCGGTGAGCACAAATCCGGAGTTCAATCTTCGTCGTCGACACCTACTAAACCACCGTTTAAGGTATTTTTCTCATACGCTCTTGGCTTCGTCTCTCTATCTCCCTTGCTCTGTTTGGATTTGATTTAGAATCAACCTAAGGACTGTATCTACTCTACTTCACCTCTGAAAATGTATGGAGATGTTGTGTCTTTAATGTTTAACCCCATTTCCCATAACAATATTTCTATAATCAATGGGTTCTGTTGAGCATGGGTTTAATGTTATCTTTTGCTAGTTGGGTTAGATTGGAACAAACTTAACTGAATATACAGTAGATGTTTGGAAAAACGTTTGAACTTTTCCGAGCACTTAACTTGATCAACATACTACTCAAATCAGTTTGGATATAGATGAATTCTTCAGTGATATAAGGTGCCTTTTCGTATTTTCTGTGGAAAGTTTGATGCGCATTATACTTGAGTGATTCATTTGAAATTGGAAAACTAGGCAGAATGTATAAATTGGTTTCTAGAGCCAAGCTGGAAGCTATGGATTGACATACTGTTAACCATGTTCTTATCTGCTAAAGTTCGATTACTTTTGTAATTTTCTTTAAAATTTGTGTTTGTCTAAGTGCAAGTAATACTGGATCCAGTTTGGGTTAGGTAGGCAGCTTCCTAGGACTCTTTTGCCAGTTGCATCAATCTCTACTCTTATGATACCATCTCTCTCTCTCTCTCTCTCTCTCTCTCGACATGTAACATAAAATTTCTAATAGCATTTGTCGATTTATTTTTATACAATAGCAAATTCAGTTCCCTTTTTCTTTGCTCTCCTGTTCTTTATGTAAGACTAGTGTTGGCATTTAGGATATGATGAGTTCCCATTTAAGGTGGGAAACAATATGAAGGAAGGAGTTTTAAAGATTTGAATGTGTGACATGGCTTGATTTGCAATTGCCAACCATTTACCATTATTTACGGATGGGTTAGGAATTGAATGTGAGATGCTAGTTGTTGACCAAGAAAAAGAGTTAAAAACAAAACGCTGAGATGGTTTTTTTGTTTTTGTTTTAGGAGGCTAGCAGCCTCTATTTTGAAGTTATCAAGCTCTATTTTAGGAGGCTAGCAAGCTCTGTTTTGGTGGATTTGGATTGCTTTATTCATGCTGACTTGACTTTCTCATGTGCTAATTGTGCTCTACTTGTGTTCACCTGCCATTTATTTTTTCTATTGTGTTTATTGCTTATTCATGCTGACTCTCAAGTTGCAATGCAACCAGTTTGGTATGATTGTATAGAATGTTTCAAGTATTCTTGTATTGGTGATTGATATAGAGGTAGGTTCCTACCAATGTCAGAAACAAGTAATTATTACTCTAGTACTAGTGGCATCTGTGTGACCTAGACCATTGCAGACTTAGGATGTCCCTGAAACTTCATACTTTTGGTAGGAGGTTTTATGGCTGTCACTATTGGTCACTAGTAAGTACCACATCCAGTATTAGCAAATGATTTCTTATGTGCATTAAGTCACCAATTTGTTGAAACGCTATTTAAGTGTTTTATTTGATTGTACAAGGTGACGACTGTGCATGTAAGTTCTTCAAATGGTTGGACATCAACACTTGTACGCCTGGCACAGCAACAACACCTATTGTTATAGCAGAATTCCAATGATTGGAGCACGAGGTGGAAGTTGCTAATGAAGAGTTGAAGCAAGCATGTGCCATAGGAGAAGCAGCACTGAGAAGGGAGCAAGCTGCAAAACGAAGGGCTGAAAGAGCCAAGGTTGCACGCAAAATTTCTGAAGAGAAAGCAGAGAAGTTTAAGATAGCTCTAGTAGTATCATGGGTGATGTTTGTAGTATTGCTTATTTTGTCTACTAGGTTTGGGGAAGTTAGAATCAGGCAAAGGTGCTTGCCATAATGAGATGTGTATGTATGTAATAATACAGACTTGTATTATTACATTTGTTTTGTAACTTAATTGTACAACTTAATGTTTATTTTGTATTGCAAGTAACAATTTATGATATGTATGACGTTGTACTTCTATTATATGTTGAGAGATTTGATGGAAATAATGTTAATGGCTAGGTTGATGGAAATTGCAAGTTTTGTTGTTATTTATTTTTTTCTCTCACCCCCTTCTGAAAAGTGGGGTTTTCCTTAATGCTCTCCAATTGCTCTATGACAATTTTCTCAACAAGATCAAGTGAGTGGAAGAGTCTATGTGGAGGTGCTTGGGACTCCCAATTTGTTCACGTTGAGAATAAGAGTAAGGAAAGAAGCATGTCTGATTCACAGTCATTTAAATCATTGAAAAATACTCCCCAAGCCCTTGCCTCTCACCTTGGTACTGCATATACCATTAGTAGTCAATACAGGGCATAACTGTCAAATATACAATAAGTTTCACATGTAAGAATATATACAAATTCAGAAATCAAAGGGTAGACCAAGCAAGAGTAATCAAGCTAGTGGCCATGGCATATCAAATCTTCCAATCTTCTTAAACAGAGAGGGCGGCAATGAAGACCATAATATCCGCATATCACATACACAATATCAATATCACAAGAATGTTAGCAGGTCCACCTTTAAGCATGTCCACTTGTAATGTCACCATATTAATGAATATTTCCACCTAGGTAGCATATCACATACTAATTTATATATTACACAAGAATATGAGCATGTCCACCTGGGCAGCATTTCACATACTAATTTATATATTACACAAGAATATGAGCATGTCCACCTGCCTTGCATATCACATACTAAATTATATGGTTGTTGATAAATTACTTCATTGCAAAAAGGTATTACATACAATTGCATATAAGCATGTCCACTTGTACTTCCATTACCAATAGGTATTACATACACTATTTTTACAATTGCCTAAAGGAATTACATCAGAAATGTCAATAGGTTATTGACATTAAGCCAATACATGACAATATGTCCATAGTTAATCTAAATTACAAAAGGATGCACCATAATGTTCAAAAGAATGCATCATGTATCATGTTGAGTGACTTCTAGTCACAATACCTAAATGTCATAGGTGAAGGTAATAACTCTATACAAAAGTCCCAACAAAAAGTGGTGAATCCGTATACGTGCCTACCATCATCCTTAAACTCACCCATTACCCTCTTCGCCGCATCAGACATCTCCCTTACATGTCTACTTTCGGCACTTGCACTCAACTCAGGAGAATTCCCATTGTTTCCAACTTGTACATCATCTCTATTAACGTCAAGGTTCTCCCATGTGTTAAACATTTCATCTCTTCAATTATTGCTCTGTATAAAATTGTGTAATGCACAGTATGCAAAAACAACCAAACGTTGACAAAATCGCTTATAGTTCGCCATGCAACTCAAGATGGGAAAGCGAGCCTTAAGGACTCCAAAGCACCTCTCAATTACCATGCACAATGAAGAGTGCCTATAATTAAACAACTCTTTCCCTGATGCCAGTTGCCTATTGCTTCTCCTAAATTCTAAAGCATGATATCGGGTGGCCTTGTGTGGTGGAAGAAACGATACACCAATGGGGTACCCCGAATCAACCAAGTAATAGGAATAGCATCTCTCAATCGGTAATAGGAACCTACAATTCATGTATTTATATATTTACACATAGACAAGAAACATGCTTCTCTTTATGTCACTTGTATTTTTTAATTTCCTCCCCAGTAAAACATGTGAATTAAGAATTGCATTTTGAAGCCCAAATTTCAAAAAAATTCATTTGAATCAACACAACCTGCTCTTAGGAGTTCGGAAAAAAAGAAGAAGAAAAATCTAGAAGCTACAAAGCTTCAAGATTAGAGAAAGGCTGTGAGATCTCTGTGACAACCCCCCAAGCATGTTCCATTCATATAGCACATGATTCAAAGAAACAGCCTTAGAACAGAACCCATATAAACTCACTAGAACTAAAAACTAGAGCAAACTAAAATAACCAAGTCAGTACCAGCAAACAGGACCTATATAAACCCACTAGAACTTAAAACTTGAGCAAATTGAAATAACCACCGGCAAAAATTAAACAGAATTAAATAACTTAAAACAAGCATAAAACAGACATAGAAACAGACTTACAATAGACTTAATCTGACTTCAAATAGAAGTAAACAAGCAAACAACTACCAGAAAAAATTAAACAGGGTTAGGGTGGGTTGTCTCATCCCACCCTAACCCGGTATGGCTCAAAAGCTGGCCCCACTTTCTCTGTTTTTGTCTGAGCCTATTATGCTTCTGAATCACTTGCTTAGGGTAGAAACTCTACCTAGTTTCCTTATTTAGGGCTTTTGTATTTGATAGTCAAGTTGGAGCCTTAAAAATACCATGCTCCATATTCCCCTTCAGTTGTTCATCCACCATAATGTCAATGAAAAAAAACTTCATTATGGGGAGGCCACATTTTGTCGTCAGCATTTTGAGTTTCATATGCCATCTAATACAAATATCCCAACACAATTGCATATGTTAATATATATATATATATATATATATATATATATATATATATATATATATATATTAATAGTCTTATGAATTGGCCACTTGGATCCTTTACTGGAATACACAAAAATAAAAGGATGAGGCGTAAACCATCTCATCTTTAGTTGAGACTACAAGCTAAGGGGAGGGAGTGTGATTGTATAGAAGTAAGAACATGGAATCTATGTTATCAGTAATGTATAGCAAGCATTTAACTCATTCTAGCATTTTTTTCTAACATGTCTTAATACAACAGAAGCACACAAACTATCATATAAAATTGTATGGAGCACACAAACTCTCTATCAAACCCACAGCTTCATATCTTCTCCGAACACCCAAAGCATGTGTATATGTAGAGCAGCTGATGCAATGGCAAAAGCAGAGCACTAAAGATATGGAACCTGTTTCATTTCTAAGATAAGATAGGGAAAATAAAGTTTAAGCCTTTACATTAGAAGTTAAAAGGGTCCACTTTAGTCAATTGGAAGAGGAACCTAGAAAATATTTTAGTTAATTTTTCATTTCTACAGAATCAAACGTAGGATATGTAAGGACAAATATATAAGTTGGACTGATTTGAGTTTATTTTCCTTCGATTTTCACAAATAACAAGTAATTACTAGTATAAACTAAAAGGGTCATCAACATCAGTTCATGGAGAAAAACCCATTTCAACACAGTCACCAATACTCGTGGGCAAAAATCAATAAAATAGAAATTATAAAACTACCCAAATCATACAATGGTCATGGACAATGGAGAGGGAGATAGAGATATATATTGAACCTTGGAGAAGATCACGGAAATAAAGGGCTCGGTATGGACAACAGTGACAAAGCTCTAAGTCACTGGTGAAGAATCTGAGACGCCATGGTATTTCAGTGAAGATTTAGATGCAATTCATCTCAGGTGGGTTTGGTGCTTCAGTTCAGGCTGTTGGAGGTCGCTGGGGATGAAGTAGATGAAATGTGCGAGGAGGCAAAGAGAGGGAAAAGTGTTGCTGAAATATTTTGAGGGAAGAAGTGAAATGAAATACCCATTTGCAGCGGTAATATCGAGTGTCTGAAACTGATTTGACAATGCACTGATAATGGGCCCCACGAAGTCTTTATATTTAACACTATTGCCATTGAAACTCAGTTCTTAGTTTTTGAAAACACCTAAAACTTGTTTTCGAATTCCATCACTCAAAATCAAGTTTTTTGAGTTTTGAGTGAGGCAAACAAATGTTAAAAACCAAGCCAAACACATTTTTATTTGTGGGACCCATGCGTTTTGGAAACTCAGTGATCAAAACTGAGTGATATCACTCAATTTCTTGGAGATCCAAATAGGCTCTAAGTATTCTAGTTTTTTAAATTGTCTTTGTAAGACCAGTATTTATTTTTAATTTAGTGCTTTCAAGAAATTGAATAGCTTTAGATTTACCAAATGGAAGACTATTGTGAGATGTCATTTTTTTTCCCTTCACTTAGAGAAGGGTGTTGTAGATGGTGCCTCAAATGTTTGTAACATAAGTCTCTAGTATTAAATTTGTTCCATTAAATTTGTAGTGAGCCTCTGTAGCTTCGAATCCTTGACAACCTTTGTTCCCTCATAGGTTGTTTGTAGGATGGTCCATGCTTCCTTAGCAGTTTCAGTGGAGGATATCTTCTTGAACTCTTCATTGGTGACTGCACTGAATAAGGCATTCAACGCTCTGCTGTTGAAGTTTGCCACCTTGATCTTGGCATCATCCCAATCGGCCAGCGCTTCCTTCGGCTTGGTCCAGCCTATCTCAACAGCTTGCCACACTTTCTCATCTAAAGATTGCAAGAAAGCTATCATGCGTACTTTCTAGTGTGCATAGTTAGTGCCATCAAATAAAGGAGGTATGATTAAAGACTGTCCTCTATCCATGACAAACAGGGGTCAATGGATCAACACAACAAAGATTAAAACCTAATCAGAGTGTGCCCGCTCAGATACCACTTGATAGACCAAAAACGTATTGACCCTTTGTGATAATTAATTGATTAATTATCCAAGTTTATTAATTAATTAAATTAACATGCAAACGTGTGGTAGCACAAAAAAATCACCAATAAACTAAAGTATGCAGTGGAAAATAAATTGATACGGTGATTTGTTTACGAATGGGGAAAACCAACACGGCAAAAACCCCACCGGGTGATTTTCAAGTCACTACTCTCGAAATTCCACTATTATCACAACAAGCGGTTACAAGTAAAGGAATCCCAATACCTTATACCAACCTACAGTTGAACCCTTACCCCAATACCCAATTGGACTTGTTCTGTAGTGACAATTTCTCCTTTTGATGCACGGCTCCTAGTACGTGACTAATCAATTGCGCAGATCCCAGTACGCGACTTTAATCACCAACTAGAGAAAGTTGTTGGCTGCAAAGTTTTTCAGTTCATCCCAACGATGAAGATCGAGAAGATGCTTGGTCACAAAACCCTATGGTGCATATACATAACAACTTCTTCACAAGAATGATGAACTAGGGCAAATCTGTGTCTCTGGTTACAATTTGCTTGAACAAACTTTGCTCAACACTTGTGCAACTTGTGAACTCTTTGACGGCCCTTAAAATAATCCTTTTATATGTCTAGGGTTGTGAGAAAAGAAAGCCCAAAGACACATTCACGGATCTCAAGAAAACAGAATAGAAAATCTGTTTTTCTTAAACCTCGACAGATAGGAGCTGTCAAGAAGCTATCGAGCACACTGGCTGAAACAGCTTTCTTAAGCTCGATAGATGCAACTGTCGAGCTTTAATGAATTTGCACTATTCAGCTTGTTTCTTGGACAGACTTGAATGACTTTAACACTTGATCTTGAAACCTTGTTTCTTGAAGTATTAAAAACACCTAGATCTACCCATTTACAAGTAAAGTGCGTTTTGTTAAAGGATTAGCTAATTACATAAAATAGTGACATATGTTCCTAACAAGTAAATCACATATGTCCTAACAATCTCCCCCTTTGGCAATCCGTGACAAAACCTCAACAAACAAATGAACATATGAGAGACAGAACGATGGATAATACAGATCGATGGTTCGTCAGCCCAGAAGATGGGGGGAGTAGGGTTTGTTATCACCACACCAGATGGAGAAGTGCTTAAATATGGAGTTCAACTGAAATTCCTGGCTACCAATAATGAGGCCGAGTACGAAGGCATACTGATGGGGCTAAGAGTCGGGAAAGCATTAGGGGCTAAGAACCTGCTCCTTCAGAGTGACTCCAAGCTGGTAATAGGGCAGATAAAGGAGGAATATGAAGCAAAGGAAGAAAGAATGCAGAAATACCTCAGATTGAGAAGGCATCTGACCCAAGATTTTGATAGGGTAGAGTTCATGCAGATCCCAAGAAGCCAGAACATGGTAGCAGACAAGATCGCAAAGATGGCCTTGTTAGAAGAAGGAGCAACGAGCATGGACATAGACATGGAAATCCAAAAACGTCCTAGTGTCGAAGAGGTCTCTACATTTGCAATCTAGACCACAAACAGCTGGATGACACCGATCGTATCCTTCCTCTAAGACGGACACCTCCCACAAGACGTCGAGGAAGCTAGGAAGGTCAGGAAGAGAGCAGCCAGATTCATGATCCTAAATGACATCCCGTACAAGAAAGGCTTCTCCATGCCCTACTTGAAGTGTGTCGATGAAGAGGAAGCTAAGTATATCTTGGAAGAGATTTATGAAGGGGTTTGCGAGGACCATGCAGGCCCCAGATCCCTGGTAAGTAAGGTCATCAGAACAAGTTACTTTTGGCCTACCATGCAGGTGGACACAATGGAGCTCGTCAAGAAGTGTGACAAGTGCCAAAGGTTCGGGAATGTCCAGCACCTTCTAGCCGAGAGACTAATGGCGATAGCCTCCCTATGGCCATTCGCGCAATGGGGAATCGACATCGTCGGCCCGTTACCCCAAGGTAAAGGACAGGTAAAGTTCCTATTAGTCGCTATTGATTACTTCACAAAATGGGTCGAAGCAGAAGCACTGGCAACCATCACCGAAGCAAGGATCTAGATCTTTATGTGGAAGAACATAATTTGCAGGTTCGGGATTCCACAAACGATCATATCAGATAATGGGCGGCAGTTCGACAACCAAAGCTTCAAGGATTTTTGTTCAAATCTAGGGATTAAGAACCAGTTCTTGTCCCCAAGACATCCACAGGCAAATGGGCAGATGGAGGTAACCAATCAGACGCTACTCAAGATCATCAAAGCCAAGTTAGACGACACAAAGGGGGCCTGGCCGGAAGAATTGCCCTTTAGACTCACTTATGGCACCAAAGCAGTAATCCCAGTCGAGGTGGGAGTAACCAGAGTTAGACGAGAGATGTTCCACGAGAAAAGTAATGAAGATCAGTTACGAGTCAACCTGGACTGTCTGGACGAAGTCAGAGAGAAAGCTTCCAATAAGATGACAAAGTACCAGCAAAAGATGGACGAGTAATACAACAAGAGGGTGAAGCTCAGATGACTCGACATAGGAGACCTCATCCTGTGCAAGGTCACCCTAGCAACCAGAGACTTTGCCCAAGGGAAACTCGGCCCCATATGGGAAGGACCTTACCGGGTCGCCCATTACTCTAGGCATGGCAGCTATCACCTGGAAACTATAGACGGGCAAAGGCTTCCATGACCATGGAACATTGAGCACTTGAAGAAGTACCACCAATAGATGTAACAGACAATTGTATTCATTCTTGAAAGCAATAAAAAGGACTATTCAGCCAATATTTTAATGTAAGCAGATCTAGTAATGTGAAAGTCTCAAAAAATGGCTAAGTAACAAGATTCCGCCTAGATGGACGTAAGTTACTGATGAAGCCAAAAGAATGACAAGATCCTTAAGAAGGCGTAAGTCACAAAAAGAAAAAAATGGCTAAGTAACCAAATTCTGCCTAGACGGGTGTAAGTTACTGACGAAGCCCAAAGAATGATAAGAACCTTGCAACAAACTTGTTGAAGGTGCTACTCAAATGCAGGCCTGAAGACAAGGCTACGAAGAGAGAGCGTTTTTTGAAAAGGGTTTAAGCTGAATATGAGCTTTCAACCAGTTCACCAAAACCTTCAACAAGATCCCTTGAGAAGGTGTAAGACACAGGAAATTAGCTAAGTAACAGAACTCGCATAGACGAGAGCAAGGTGTTGACGAAGACAAAGAAGGGTCACAACTAAAAACTTTGCTAAGTACAAAATACTGACGCTGAAAAGGAAACTAAAGGAACAAAAATCACAAGCAAGTAAGTATGCAACTACAAATTTAATTTAAGCCCAAAAATGACAGGCAGCTACCATTGTTTTTACATCAAAACTAAAGGCCCATAAACACTGGGCTAAAAACATTGTTCTCAAAATAGACTTAAAAGGCCCAAAAACACATAGGGCACTTAAAAAAAAAAGAAAAAGAAAAAGGTTCAGGCATTGTTGGCATTGTCACCAGTAGGAGCACTCTCAGAAGCATCTTCCTCAGGAGCCGAGGACTGGGAGGCTTCGTCAGCAGCCATCTCGTTGTCCACCTCTTCCAAGTCCAAGTTCTATAGATCTACTCCAGTGGGATGCTTGACGAAGTACCTCCTCAGGAGCTCAAAGCCTTTAAAATACCAACTGAATAGTGCTGTGTTGAACTCGTCAGTTTGCTGGAAGGCCTCAACGGCCTTGGCAGCAATGGTCTTGAGTTTCTCCTTAGCAGCCAAAAGTTGTTCATCCTTTTCCAGAGTTAGCTGCTTCTCGACTCTGAGGTCGTAGCTCAAGGTCTTGACTTTTTCCTTCAGAGTATTAGCCTCGTCCATGGCAACAATCAAGTCTTTCTTTAGCTTGGAGTTCTCCGCCTCCAGAGCTTCCATCCTGAACTTCACGGATGCGACCTTGGCTTCTTGAGTGACGTACTCCGACGTAATGTGAAGACTCTCCCCTAGCACTTGAAAAGAAAATTGGAGCCTTCAAAAAAAAAGAAAAAAGGAGAGGAACTGAAATTGCACAAGTACTTTACCTGAACAAGTCTATGGACGTGACGAGCTACCACCTCGTTGGAAGGCACACCCGAGAAAACCTTCAGGTCCTCAATAGTGACGACCTCGTGCGCCCTTTCCACCACAAGTTCAGCATCGTCCCAGATACTGGATGCTCGGGAGTCAGCCTTGTCCTTCCCTTTACCTTCCAAGCATGGCCTCTTGGAAGTAGGAGTAGGGATCTCTTCGACAAAAGTGGCTGGAGAAGCTATCCTCATCACCATAGTACCGGGGACAGTTGGAGCAATAAGGGCACCTAGAGTAGCCGCGGGGGGGGGGGGGGGGGGGGCTTCCCTGTAACGCGCACTGTCCTCTTACCAAGATTGGACAATGGCTCGTCCTTCTTCGATCTCATCTTCGCATACATGTCTTTATTTAACTTAGTCGTCATTCCTGCAAGAGGAAAACACTTGTGAAAAAAAACCAAGTGTATACAAGGGAATCAATACTAACGAACCTAACACTTACTCTTTTTTTCCTCAATATCAATATTGTGCAGGACGAAGGCGGAAGGCTCTGGACCAAGGCAATAGAAGGCGAGAGTCTGTGGGTCCACAAGATCGTCCCAGTCCTCAATTGACTTTACCTGCTCTTAAGCTTGGGTCGTCTCTTAATTGCGCAAAACAATGAGCAAAGGAGTTAGTGACGATAAAAATAAACACAACAAACTCAAATGACGGGAAGAAATAATGACGCACCTAAGGTTGGGGTTCCCCACCGATGAAGCAACCTTAGGAGATCACCCCAAACCCTGTTGGAGAGAGTCTCAAAGTCGTCCCCAGACACAAAGAAAAACCGGGACTTCCAATACCTGAAAGACGAAGGTAGACCCCTGACGATCCTGGTCCTCCTCTCCCAAGGCACTAACTCATAATACTCGTGCTCCTTGGACTCTTTCAAACGGTACAAGTAGATGAGCTCGTCTACTTTAAGCATGCCTCCGTCTGTAGCGGCCAACCATATCCCCATACAGCTGACCACTATTCTCCATGAGTTGGGCATAAGTTTCCCGGGAGCAATACCAAAATGATCTAATAGCTCCATGAGGAACGGATGAACGGGGAACCTCAACCTACAGACGAAGGCAGCCTCATAAAAGCATACCTCCCCGGGGAAGAAGTGACAAGCCCGATCCTCCTCATTGGGCAGATGAACCCTAACCCACTCCGGAAACTGAAACCTATCCTTAAACCTACCTAATGTGTCGGCATCCAGCCCACACACCTCCTCGTGGGCATGGAAAGCCCTAACCTCTCGAGGGGAAGAGACGGCTGTATCTTCCTCCACTGGGTCGTCGGTAGACGACAACCCAGTCTTGAGTTCACTAGATCGCACTTCAGACATCCTCTTCCTCTCCTCTATCAAACCCCCAAACCAATTGATCGATTGGCTGAGCACAGGAAACAACTCACCCACTACAACTCCTAGCCCACAACCCTTAAAAACGAAATTCTCAATCAAAGGGAGAAAAGCACTGGAAGTGTCTAAAGAAGCCCTTAAACGAGCAAACAAGTAAGAGACTGAGGGACACACTACCCTAACCTCAGAACTATCAACCATGAAAACCCAGAAACAGAAAAAAGAGATGAATGCTAAAACCCCAAAAATCAAAAGCAAATATTTAAAAAAAAAAAAAAAAAAAAAATCAGAAGCTTTATTGCAACCAAGAAAGAAAAGAAGGAAGATAAGTGTACCTCAAAAGGGGGCGAATGTAGGAAGCACCACCATGCTACGCACCAGCTCGAAGAAGAGTTGCAGAGGGAAGTTGGAGAAGAAAACACTTAGAGCAATGATTGGAAGGGAAAAGTGAGGAGAGGAGAAGTTTAAAAACCAAGGCTCAAAAAACTGAAATTCAGCGGGAAACCCAAGGGTCATACAATTGGAGCATTAACTCCACTGATTAGAACGTGCCACGTGGCCACAACGCGTGTGCCACTGCCACTTTGCATTTAATACGGAGCGAAATCCCAAGAGTCATGTACAGCTCATAGACCTTTCATCTTTCGTGATCGTCATGACACGTAATGACAACCACAAAATCCGGGGGCAGCTGATGGGATTGACGAACTCAACTTCCCTGGACGACCTCATCCAAACCAATGAGGCAGTATTGACAGACGAATTAACCAAGTGCCCCCGATGATATAAGCCACATTACTGACGAAGGTAAAGAAGCCATTCAATGTAGTCAAATAAATGCCTCAGACGGTTACAGGGACAGCTGTACAAACCGTTGGAAGCCCATCAAAGCTCACATCATTGACCATAAGGCATTACCAAAAGAGGCATTAAAACCACCATAACAGCCACAACGGCTAGGGGCTACGGGAATGTATATATACAACCGTCCCAGCACTAACATAAGGTACAGAGACTCGCCTAAAAGCACTCTTAGTTATTTTGACATTCTGTTATTTTCCTAAAAGCTTCTTATACTGACTTTGGCATCGGAGGCGTTGGGGCAGGCACCACACCGGTGACATCTTAAGGGATTGCTACTTTTACTGTGACGTAAACGAGGATTGGGCTCCGTCTGGACGTGTTTGCAATTACTGACGAATTTGCACTTCATCAAAGTCCAACGGTAATATTTAAGAACGCGCATGGGCTTTTGGAAAAGGCTTTGAAGAGCTACTTTCTGAGAATGTGCATTCCCTTTCAAATTTCAAAAGCTGCGTTTTGAAACTTCACCAAACGCTTATATTATTGTTTTGGTTTCAAAAGGTGCTTTTTGCCAGACGAAAGTGCAAACAAACGGGACTTGATCTCAATCCAGGATGTATCAGATCATCACATAGTAAAACTTGTTGCCATGAAGTTGAAGAATATTCTTCTTCGTGGTGGAAGAATCTAAAGAACAATGAACTCATGAAGGTGAAAGCCAAACTGTTACTTGGGAAAAGACGGGAAAATAGCCTAAAAAATATTTTTTGCTAGACAATTACTGACGAGATATACTTTCCTCAGGTTCCATATTTTCAAGCAAAAAGATACGAAAAGCACAAAACAACACTCCCTCCCAAACCCAACCCCAACCGCCCTTTCGAGGTTTGTGTGGACAAATGAAACTCTTCCTCTTAAATTTGTATAAATGAGTAGATATCTTATTTTTTATTTTTTATTTTTTTAAAATGAAATATTCTATTAGGGAAGTAATCGTGTGAAAGAGTGTATACTTGTCTATTGCATTTATTAGAACTTCAAGAGAAAGTGTCATATTTTGAAACATTAGGAGAGTGAGTGTCATTCCGTGAAACTTCTGGAGTAATCTAAAAAAACAACAAAAACAAAAACAAATAGAAAAAAACAATAGACATAGTTATAGCAAGAATCTATTAATACTCAATATTATGTTATAACTACCAAAAAAAAAATTTGTTCCATGTTCTCTTAGCTATATCAATACCCAATCATATAGTTAAAAGGAGAAAATGGGCAAATGCCCCTTTCAAAAAAAAAATCCAGCATTTTGCCCAATTTTCCAAACTAATTAGGGAAATGCACCGCTTTTGAAACTCGATTTTCTCAAAATTGAGTTATTAAATAAAAAAAAAATTTTGGAGCCCTATAATGGCGTTTTAAGGAGCCTATAATGACGTTTTAAGGACCTATAGTGGCGTTTTATAACTCGATCTCCATGAAGTCGAGTTACATGCAATTTTTTTTCTTCTTTTTACCTATAACTCGAGTTCAAGAAGCTCGAGTTACAAAACGCCACTATATGTCCCTAAAACGTCACTATAGGCTTCTTAAAAACGCCACTATAGGGCTTAACTCAATTTTGAGAAAATCGAGTTTCAAAAGAGAGGCATTCTCTAATTAGTTTGGGAAATGAGGCAAAATGCTGGATTGTTTTTTTAAAAAGGGCAAAGGCCAATTTTTTCCCAGTTAAAATCCACTTACATTTTGAAAAAATTATTCTTATAATTGAAATTAGTGAATCAATTGGGGGAAATTGTAAATGAAATTATATATACATTTTTCAATCCTAAAATTCAAGCATTTTTTAGAATAATGTTTCTCTCTAAACTAGATTGCAAAGAAACTTTTCAAACCCTTCAAACTCATCATATATCTTTTTATTGGATGTTGATTATGAAAATCGAATTGTTAGATTGCATGTTTTTTATGCTCTTAACAAGTTTGTCAAATTTCTTTTAAATTGGATGTTATTTATTATTTGATCAATATTTTTTTTTTTTTTTTTTTTTGCATAATTTTAGACCATAAAAACTTGAAATTTAAATATTTGATTAATGTCATAGCAATTATCTTTGATTTTTTAGAAATTTGTGCAAGCATGAAGGATATAATAAGAGCATGCAATCCAATGATTAGCTTTTCAAAATTCACGCACAATAAAAATATATATATAGGAAAAGTTTGAAGGATTTCTCTCCCTAGTTTGAGAGAAACCTTTTTTTTAATCCGCTGCCCTTGGTGCGTTAAGGACCTAGATGAATTAGTAGTCTATGGACAGCATGATTAAGGGCTTAGAGGAATTAGTAGTTTGTGGACGGCATGGCAACACTTGAAGATTGTTGACACCTTCATATGGAATCACCACTTGAACTTAGAAAACGTTAACTACAAAAAATTCATTTCTTTATTTATTTTAGTGTAAATGATTGGCTAGCATACCAGAGGAATTAGTAGTCTATGGACAGCTTGATTAAGGGCTTAGAGGAATTAGTAGTTTGTGGACGGCATGGCAACACTTGAAGATTGTTGACCCCTTCATATGGAATCACCACTTGAACTTAGAAAACGTTAACTACAAAAAATTCATTTCTTTATTTATTTTAGTGTAAATGATTGGGTATCATACCAGATGTCTATTTTGATTTGAAGGTGATGCATTATTTTGCTATTTGGATTCGGTCGTATGTGTGTGTTTTGCAAGTGCAACTAGGCTTTTTTTTTTTCTTTTTTTTTTTTGACTTACTCCTTCACTCATTGTCACATTATCCGTCCTGACCACAAATTGCCTCCACATTCTCAAGTAGCGCACTAATGCTAGCATCTTCTTCTCCTGGACCACGCCTTTCGGCTAATTTTGAGACGTCCCTATGGCCTAATTAAATTCTTAAGAGGCCAAATATAACTTTTAAGACCCAAACTCTTTACTCTAATTACATAATTATATGTTTTTTGAAATATGGGTCTGCCTACGCATACAAAGTAAGATAAATAATATTACATACACAAGCTCATCTCCAAACATCAAGATATTAATGAACTGCATGGCTATTTTATTTTTGGTAAAACATGATAGGGCAACAGGCTGGAGAAAATGGGCAAATGCCCCTTTCAAAAAAAAAATCTAGCATTTTGCCCCATTTCCTAAACTAATTATGGAAATGTCCCTCTTTTGAAACTCAATTTTGAGAAAATCGAGTTATAAAAAAAAAAAAAAAAAAAATTTTTGGAGCCCTATAGTGGCGTTTTAAGGAGTCTATAGTGACGTTTTAAGGACCTATAGTGGCATTTTTTAACTCGATCTCCATAAAGTCGAGTTACATGCAAATTTTTTTTTTTTTTTTTTTACCTATAATTCGACTTCATGGAGGTCGAGTTACAAAACACCACTATAGGTCTTTAAAACGTTACTATAAGTTCCTTAAAAACGCCACTATAAGGCTTAACTCGATTTTAAGAAAATCGAGTTTCAAAAGAGGGGCATTTATCTAATTAGTTTGGGAAAGAGGACAAAATATTGGATTGTTTTTTTAAAAAGGAAAAATGCCCATTTTTTCCGCAATAGGCTTCATGATAAGGTTTGGTTATTATTTGATTATGTGGGTAAAACGTGTCTCGTTAAGACAAGATTTTGTTTTGTTTTTGTTTTTTTGGGAAGAGTGTTAAAATAAGTTGATTCATTTATAGATAAACTCCATATATATAATCTATTTTGAGTTGAACGCGTCTAACTCCTTTCCATGTGATTCTCAACAAAAAAAAAAAAAAAAAAAAAAAAAAAAAAACGCCTTTCCATGTGCATGGAATAATTATATTGCACACTGCGCAACACGTATTTGAATCATTTTACAACGTAGAAAAAGAAAACTTTGAATGTGGTCTCTACATGGAATGCTAGCAAACAAGTCTACCACTATAAATTATAAAAGCAAAGCGTGTGGGGTACGGCCGTACAGGTGGCCGTGGAAAATCTCACTCCGGCCGTTCTCTTCGTTTCACATTAGTTCAAGTGTAAAAAAAAAAAAAACCATATATTCCTCACGAGACGTATTAACTAAAAATGGACAAGAGCCAATTTTTTTTAAGAGGACAAAAATAATAAGAAAATGTGTAAAAGTTATAAGAGTGGTGTGAATTAGTCTATTTCCAAAAAGAGTCTTATAATTCAGTCAGTTATTAAATTACAAAAAAAAAAAAAAAGGTGGTGGGCTATTTTTTTTAATTAATTTTTTGGGATAATTTTTGGCTGTGGACTAATAAAATAACACTATATCCTTCAATTAGTTTATTTTACATTAATTTTGTGTGAATGTGTGTGTTTTTGGGGGAAAAAAAATTAAGGCGTAATACTTTTATTAACAAAAGACGAAACATGACTAGATCACAGATAAGCCCACGGTATTTTTTATTCCGTTTTCAGTATCGATTTGGATCACTTTTTGATTCTTTGCAACAGCAGAATATATACTAGTCTTCCAAAGTTATTCATTTATAATGGGTTCAATGAATCCTAGACTTTCTCTTCTTTTTTTCTTTTTTTTTTAAAATTTTTTTAAAGGAAGATAAATAAGCTAACTGAGTATAAATTCTACGTAATATATAGTATTTAAATTTTAAGTTTGTGAATTTTTTTTTTTTTTTTTTGAGAAACAAATTTGTGAAATAATTGCGTTGGAAATAGAAAACTAAGGATAATATATGCTCGGATGTAATTAGTTTGTATTTTGTAGCATTGACAGCTGCGGCAGCCTTTGCCAGCCATATCCAACAAAGCTCATTTAATGTATGTTTGGATAGTGATGTGATTTTGTAAGCTGCATTAAGCGTTTTTGTATGGGTGTCGTGCATTGTTTACGAGATTTGTAAATACGGATTTTAGCAAAATCAACTTTAAAACTGAGTCTCATGGCACTATTCATAAATTTAAAAATTATTTTGCTGCAGTATTTTTAGTTTTCAGTTTTCAGTAATAAACAGTATCCAAACACACTCTTAGTTTTAATTATTTTTGGAGAGTAATTATACATTCATAAACAAGTAGTTTTTCTTTTATTTTTTTTATTATGGGTATCAAATTTGAAGTTTTTTTTTTTTTTTTTTGGTTGACTTTTTCCCCTATTGGAACACAACTTTTGTATAAACAATCACTTTTCGTTGGTCTAAAGTTTGACTAAATTACTATTGGATATTTTGAGTCTTCCGGAAAAAACTCCAATGAAAATGACCATTCAATTATTGTCCAGTAATTAAATAACGATAGCTTTACACACACACATGAGCTTAAATAAACAAGAAGATCTTAATCTACTATCCTAATTGAATTCCATTTTGAAATGGATCCGATTCATATTCCGAATTATATGTTATAAATCTAAATGCATATCGAATATTAGATTATTTAAAATTTTATATAAAATAATGCTTTATACATTATTAGATTCAAGAAATAAAAAAATCTTAAATGTGAAAGGATATTATCCATTTCAAAAGAAATGGAGAGGGTTGTATTCTCTTGGCTCCACTTACTTAAAAAATACAATAATAATGTTTATAGTATAAATTATACACATATTTATTGCATTTTTTTAAAAAAATATTATTTTTCATTCCAAAGGTTTGACTCGGTGCATATGAAAAATGCCATGCAGGGAGATCTGCTCTTGTATAAAACTATAAATACACGAGAAGTCTAGTGCATTAACCACACAACAAGCTAGAAAGACTTCTTCTAGTCATCCTTAATACTAGCTAGTCATCCAAATTAATTCATTCATAATGGGTTAGATGAATCCTAGATTTTTTTTTTTTTTTTTTTTTAATTCTTAAAAAAAAAAAAAAAGAAAAAAGAAAAAAAGAAAAAAGGGAAGATAAAGAAGTTAACTAAGAATATATAAGTGGGCAAAGCTTGTACAGTTCCATTGTACATTGGACCCGTTATGATGATATTTTATGTCATTATCTCAATAGATCTAGTGCATTGAACCCAAGCCTAACTCTATATTAATCTACAATATATTTACCTTATAAGTTTGTATAAATTTTGTAATAATTAAGTTCGTAACTGAGTAATATTGACAGCTAGCGCATCCTTGGCTAGCCATATACATCCAAAAAATAAAAAACTCGTTTGCTTTAATTTGTTTGGAGTGTTATATTATATGCTTTCATTAACATCAATGTACTGTAGTTTTCATTACGTGAATTGGTGTAAATTTTTAGAGAGAGAGAGAGTTGAAATCACAAGCCAATTGTTTAGTAAATAATATAGCCGCTTTACATGCACATTTGATTAAACAAAAAAATGACTTTTTCTTACATATTAGGATCATTTTTATTTGAAATAGATTAATTTTATGGTCTTGATTAAATATCACAAACCTAAAGGTATACTTAATGTCACATCATTTAAAATATAAATAATATGATACGCTGTACACCATTAGATTTAGGAAATAAAATTTTAAATTTGAAATAAATTTTCTCTATTTCAAGTGAAATGGAAAAGATTATATTCCAACTCTACACGCTTTTTTTTTTTTTTTTTTTTTTGGGTACCTAAGGTTGACTCGATGCACGTGAAAAATGCATGCCATTACCATAAAGCAGAGATCTTGTATAAATACATGAGAACTCTACTGCATTAACCACAAAACGAGCGAGAAAGCCTTATTCTTTATCTGCTTCTTTATATCATATCATTATCATGGCTCCCTATTACTCTATCCCATCAATTCTCACTACAATTAAGTTCTGCCTGTTATTCCCACTTCTTGTGGGGATGGTCTCTGCTCAGTTGTCCTCTGATTTCTATGCAACATCATGCCCTAATGCCCTTTCCACCATTAAATCGGCTGTAGAGTCTGCAGTGTCAAGTGAGGCACGTATGGGAGCATCCCTGCTCCGCCTTCACTTTCATGACTGCTTTGTTAATGCAAGTCATCTCTAACTTTCTTCTTCTTCTTTCTGCAATATCAATCTACAAATGTTTGCATGTTTTGTGTGTGTATAGTGGGTGTGTGTTTCTAAAAGTAGCATTAGGAATACAATATATTTGACAACTTTTTCGCTTGTGACTTGTTATGAATAGGGCAATATTACTTTCATGATTTATCATGGAGATTACTTTTATTATACACCAATCACAATAAATCATTAAAAAAAATTTAAGAAAATTTTGTATCACTAAATTTATTTATATATTAATTCATGTAAAAGTTATATCATAGTAATATATAGATTATAGAGTATTCTAACCATCCAAATCAGGAATTTGGCAATATGAGTACAATTACCTGTTTGTGAGGATACTGAGGTACAACCGTTCAAGTACAAAGTGAATCTTGTGTACATAGATTGATGATTGAAGTGGATTGGCATAGCTTACCCAACAATAAGTTATAAGGTCATTTGAACCCATGCTAAAGTCATTTACAGGCCCATAATATAGTTTCATGAGAACGTAATTAAAGTATAAATTCCATGCAAATTGGAGAGTGTCTCTAGTTGATTATATAAGAAACTAAACTATATTGTGTTAATGGATCGTTGAACTTTCATTTTGAATAACATTTTGTAACAGGGATGTGATGCATCCGTACTATTGGATGATACAACAACTAGCCAAGGAGAGAAAAACGCTACTCCGAATGCTTCTCTAAGGGGTTTTGAAGTGATAGACACTATCAAATCTCAGTTGGAGAATTTGTGCCCCGGTGTTGTGTCTTGTGCTGATATTTTAGCCGTTGTTGCAAGAGATTCAGTTGTTGTTGTAAGAAAGAGCTCAAACTTTTATATTACTTACTAATTTTAACCACAAGTTTATTTCCATGAGTTTATTTGGTTTTAAAAATTAAACCGGATAAAGTACAATGTTACATTAAAAAAATGCCGAGTTTTAAAAAAATTGTACATAAATCAAATAAACTTCATAATTAAAATGAAGATAAGTTGTGGCAACAGGTCAAAGCTATATTGACTTCATTATTAAAACCTTATTCTTTTGATGTCATTTGCATCATATTGTTGGTTTTAATTCAGCTAAGTGCACCTATTTGGAGTTGGCCTGTTGATTTGGGCAGAAGAGACTCCACCACTGCAAGTTCTGCTGCCGTTAATTCCAACATCCCTAGTCCAACCTTAAATCTTAGTGGCCTTATCAACGCCTTCTCAAACAAAGGTTTCACTGCCAATGAAATGGTGGCTTTGTCAGGTAGGATAAATTCTTAGTAACTCTAATTATATCCCACTAGTGGTGTTTAAAATCTCATATAATAGGTTCCAGTTAACTCGATTAGTTAAGTCTCAAGCATTCAACTTTTCACGCTTTATATGGAAGAAAAAAAAATTAGACATGTGACAAAGTGTAACTGATAAAGAATAAAGTTAAGCGTGGAACATAGGGTTTTTATCTTGTCAACAATTAAAGAATCTATGGTCAAATCCTAAAAATATAAAATAAGAAACTAATTGATTTCTTGAGCCGATGGTAATCAAATAATAACGGTTGCTATAGATTTCAAATTATATCGTCACTTAAAAGAAGCCTTGTATGAAATGACACCCACTATAATTTGTTCAGGATCTCACACAATTGGCGAAGCAACTTGCGGAAACTTTCGAACCAGGATTTACAATGAAACCAACATAGATTCCTCATACGCAACTTCGTTGAAATCAAACTGTCCAAGCACTGGCGGTGACTCCAATCTTGCCCCTCTAGATGTAACTACTCCAACAACCTTTGACACTGCTTACTACACGAATTTGATAAACAAAAAGGGTCTCTTGCACTCGGATCAGCAACTCTTTAGCGGAGGTTCCACTGATTCCATAGTTACCAATTATAGCAACAACGTGGGAGCCCTCATAACAGACTTTGCCAACGCAATGGTGAAGATGGGAAGACTGAGTCCACTCACAGGCACAAGCGGCCAAATAAGGAAAAATTGCAGGAAAGCCAACTGAGTAATTGAGGCACTAGAGTATGCTGTTTTAGTGTCCATTTTTATTGTTCTTCACTTTTTTTGTTGTTGAAAAAATAAAGACATTATTGCTAGTTTGAATTAGTTTTCTATTGTCAATTTTGAGCACAAGTTCAGAGAAATATTGGCATTTGTATGACAAGAATTGTCCATCATGCATTGTATATATCCCCGGATCTTGGCTCAAGTGGAGTGATTAATTATATTGTAGTATTAAATTCAAATGTTGGGTCGAATTGTAATTCCTTATAGATCACCATGTGAACAAGTGACTGGGAGTATCAATTTGTGTTGACGGGTGGCATTCGTATCTTTTTTTTTTTTTTTTTGTTAATAATTTGATAGTTGGATATTTGTTGTGAACACTAAGATGCGCCACACTAAGATGTGCCAGCATTTCATTGCCTCTCCTCTAGAGTTAAAGAGAACTTTCTCCCCTTTTGTTGTTTGTTTGATTTTTTTTATATATGGACATTAGTGTAGTTATGTTTTAGTGTTACCATGCTTGACTAAACATACTTTGTGGTAATGTTGCTATGGTAATTAGGATCTAAGCATGATAATGCTTGGATGTTCTTCTCTTATTCAGAAAATAATCATATGCTAGATCTTAAATTGTCCTCAATGTCATGCAAAACTATGTTTCTTCTTGCCAATCCTTCAATTTGTTTATTTTACATTAGCTGTGTGTGTATAAAATGGAGAGGATTGTATTCAGGGGCAGAGTCACGTTAACCATAGGTTTTTGGGGGGGGGGGGGGGGGGAGGCATGGCCCCCCAAACATATATACATCTAAAAGTTAAAACGTAGTATTTATTGTTGCTGCACTCTAGTTAAGCTATCTCAGCATCCATGTCATTATCTTTTTTCTTTCCAATTTTTCTATAATTGTTTTTAACGTTTTTTATTTTATTTTAATAATTACACTTTCTCCAACCTTTCTTATTCCCTTAGTTTTTCATCTCCCTACTACCCTTAACCTTAATATCATTATTCATCTTCCATTATTTTGTCTCTTCATATTCACATCATTTTACTATAAATTTGTCATTCTCTCTTCCATTCTTTGCATAGTTTTCCCTCACAAAAGGTTCTCTCTCTCTCTCTCTCTCTCTCTCTCTCTCTCAATATTTTTTGGAGTATTTTTTTATTTTTCCTGCATCTCTACTTTAAGTTGATAAATTTTTGTGTTCGTTATAACTCTACTTTGAGTTGATGCGATTTAATTTTGTGTTTTAAGTTTTTTTGTGCTCTTTGATTGTTAAATATTATCCTATTGCGTTATAAAAAATTAAAGATAATATATATGAATATAATATATATTATTCTATTATGATAGTTTTTAGACCCCTTAAAAACACAATTGATTTAACCTAGGTAATTAGACAAGTTGTTACTTAGTCTAATTTAACAAAAACTAGGTTATCACAATAATAAATATCATATCATGCAAAGCAACGGAAAATAAATAACACAAGATATGATTACCTAGGAAACCAAACCGGTAAAAACCTGGGGAGGATTTGACCTAGCTATCCTCAAGGTAAACTTGAATCCACTATCTTGAAGGAATCAAAGTTCATACAATAAGACTTACAAGCCCCCACGCTTGACTTCTTATTGCTACCCACCAGTAGAACTTACTGACACGACCACGTGCAAGCTCCAAATCCACGGACTCCTTCTTTCTTGGATTCACCACCAGATACAAGCACACCCGCTTGTGTTTTCTTTAAGCTTCAATGGCAGCAACTGAGTTGATCATCAAGGTGTAGATAAATCTTCTCTTTGAAAACCCTAAGTTTGTGTAAAGAAAAGCTCCTCTAGATCTCACAAGAGATTTATACAAACCGCAATATGAGCAACACTAAAACGTGGCTAGGGTTTACCTTTTATACTTAGGACAAATAAGAAACCCTAAAAACGTTTTAAAACACCTAGGGCTGAGTTGGAAAAATCTGCAGAAAATCATTCTGCCCGAGCTTCGATCGATCGAGCCAGGTGGAAAGACACAATGCTTTCCTGCTTTAACTCGATTCCAACTTTACATAAAAGCACAACTTTGAGCTAGACTAAAACACTTCTAAACACATTGTTTTGATCATGGTTTGCCAACAATACAAATTAGAGTTCTAAATACATAAAATCCTAAGTTTTTAGAACCTAACAAACTCCCCTTTTGGCAATCCGTGACAAAACACAACTAGAAGCTCAAAGTTTACAAAATAAAAAGCCCTTTACAAAATAATGCTCATAAAACAAATTCAATCCTAACTACTATCCATCAGTTGCAAGTATAGCAGCTCAATTGAATCAACCTGTATATTTCCTGAAACACTAAACAAAATACATAACCACACGTGTGGAAATAATACAAGTAAACAAATTAAATTCTTGATTTCAAACAACACACAATAGAGACATATATCAATGAAAAACTCATAAATATAAATCAATAAACAGTTTGAAACAAGAAACATATAAAGTACCAACAAAAATAATACTCCCCCTAACATGAATATCCCATCAAACATATGGCAAGAGCAAAAAAATGTAAAGTACAAAGTGAAGCACCTAGATACAATCTAAACTCCACAAGCTCCAACCAAAAACATATACTCCCCTTGAAAGCAAAAACTCTACAAAGTACTCCCCCTTTTTGTGACAGAATGCCAAAGGGCAAACAGAAATCCATCATCAAAAGGGAGGTGGTCTAAACGGCGCCAACTCCGCACGCAAGGCACGGATCTCATTGAGCATGTCCACCAAAATCTGTTCATGAGCCGCCTGAACGGTCAAGACATGATCCAACGTACGACGAATGTCTGAATCATCCGAAGCAGTCGGTGGATGAACATCATTATCAGTAGCAGCACCCGATGTTGCAGCAACATCAACACCTGTAAAAGAGGGAGAAGGGGGA
Source organism: Quercus tomentella (assembly GCA_028535165.1). Taxonomy (NCBI): domain Eukaryota; kingdom Viridiplantae; phylum Streptophyta; class Magnoliopsida; order Fagales; family Fagaceae; genus Quercus; species Quercus tomentella. Next base: position 16,914,037 of record JAPQVY010000012.1, read on the forward strand.
ACACCACTAGATGACGCACCTCTAGGACGTGAAGGAGCAACTCTTAGGTGAGCAACCCTCTGTCTAAGAAAGGTGGCACCTATGGGAGCAACAACATGCACACGCTCACCAGACGGAAAACCATCTAGGCCTAAAAAGAGCAAAATCCTATGAATGAAAATAGGATGAATAAGTGCATGCCTTACAGCAGAACTCATATGAACCTCGTTCAAAGAACGAAGGAACAAGTGAGGAAAACTGATAGACGCTCCAGAAACAAAGGCATACAAAAACACACATCGCTCTAAAGGGATGGTGTGAAAGTGAGAAATAGGCCACAACGAATGACACGCTATCCTAAAGAAAAGATAGGCAGTCTCGATAAGCTCAACGGACGTGATCCGAGGATCAGAACCCCACTAGATAGATGACCCAGTGATGTATGACATGACAACATCTAAAGAGGGTGACTCATCATAGGGATAGTCAGGCTCCCGAACAACCGAAACCCCAAGAGCCTCAGCCACTACCCGAGGGGTAATGGTGAACTCAACACCTTGTATCCAACTCCGAACAAGGGTGTTGGCATCATAGACGTGGCAAGAGAGGTTCGAGAAGAACTCTCTAATCAGGGCGGTCGGGGGTAGATGATCTATCTCTAAGAGAGGCAACCAACCTCTAGACTCAAGGTTAGCCTTAATGGCCGGATCAAACTCATCTAACACAACAGCTCGCTCAGCCCATATCTTACGCTTACAGTTCAAGGTATCAAAGGCCTCTCTGCACTTATCATTCCTAAACACCTCACTCTTAGAGGGAGACTCAGAGGAAGTGGAAGGGGTCCTATGGGCTCTAGTTTTCCTAGGCATGGTGCTAGGATAAGGACCAAAACACAGAGCAAAAGAACAAAAAATACAAAAACCAAAACCAAGGACAGACTGCAAGTTAGCACAAAAAAAATAAAGAATAAAAATCTATATGATGCATGAGCAATTTTAAATGGTGTGATGCATGTTCTAATGCAATGCAATTAAGTCCAAAAAGTTCAAATTCACAAAATTGGCTTGAACATAGAAGTATTAACACAAAAACCCCAAAATTTTGAAAACCACTTGTTCAATTTGAAAGATATTGACGAATTGATCATTAGACATGGTAGAGTATAAAAATAATGACCAAATACATCAATTTAACAAGCCAATTTCATCAATTTAACCCAATTTTGACAAAATCCCCAATTCAGAACAATTTCAAACCCTAGAATTTTCAATATTTCAAAAAAAACATAAAATTGATCAAAATAACCAACAAGGATCATTAATATAGCATCCTAGAACAAAAACCCAATGATCAATTTCACCAAAAAGAATTTGAAACATCAAAAACCCCAACATATGAAAAATGCTGAAAATACCCAATGAATATGCATGAAAAATGCATGAAATTATGAAATAAAATGCAAAAGGAAGGGCAAAAAGGACTTACCGACTTTGAAAGACAAAAACCTTGCAAAAATTCCGGAGGAAAACGACAAAAAATCTTTGGTGGAGCCTAAGCCAAGTCGGAGAGAGAGGAAAGGTTGAAAATATTTGAAAAAGTACCTTTTGAAAAAGACATTCTAACCTTTTAAAAAACATGTTTCACGAGTTTCGATCGATCGAAAAAACAGCCTCGATCGATCGAAACAGACAGAGACTATATTAAAAATTTTGGAAAGAGTTCGATCGATCGAAAAACAGTTTCGATCGATCGAAACAGACAGAGGCTCTCTCGAACATATTTAAAAATTTTCGATCGATCGAAAAACAGAATGGATCGATCGAAATGGGCAGAGGCTCACTAAATTTGAGGAAAAAAACAGTTTTTTGAAAAACATTTAGAATCAACTCAAAGCATTGAAATTTAAGAACAAAATGCATGAGTATGTGATGATATGATTTTCAAAACAAGAATTTTAAGTCCAAATTCCCAAAAAAAAATTTCTTGCATTCTCCACAAATTTTCAAGCAACAAATTAATTTTGCACAAAATTCAAAGTATTTGCAAAACTTGGTTGGTCAGACCATAAACACACACACTAACATGTACAAAGTTTAGCAAAGAGTAACTCGTGTAGTGTGTGCAACTAGGAAAAACTTGAGATACATGTGAGGTGATATGTGAATAACAATCAATCACAAAGTCTACAAAATTCATCACAAAGAATTTTAAAAGAGACTATCACCTAAAGAGTTACATCATATAACTCCCACATCTCCTAGATCATAAGCTTGCAATCATATAAGTTTCTTGTATTTATTCCTCATAATATACATACCAATTTTAAGTCATGTGAGTTTGGCATCAAGCCTAATAGTACACACCAATTTTGATTATTAAGAATTAAGAAATTTAAACCGAGGCTTCACCTTATATTTTTTTCGTGCATGTGCTATACTTTCTCGAGCACAAAATCTTATGATACGCACTAAGGTGTTCATGATTGGCTAGTGAACAGTGGTGAGATGGTTATTTATGCATTTCTCAAAAAGTTCAAGTCCGACGGTCAAAAACATGTGACTTCAAGATTAAGATAGAGTAATCAAAAACCATAAACATCTTTCCCACACAACATGCACTACAAGGCTTCAACTAGTAAAGTACAATAAGTAAGCTCATCAAAGCTAAACAAGGTACAAAAGACATGTTATGTAAAAATAAATTGACCAACCTTGTTCTCAAAAACCAAGAAGAATAGTACAAAATACAATTTGCTTCCTTTTTCTTCCTTTTTTTTATTTATTTATTATTATTATTAAAAAAAACACCTAGAATGAAATGCATGAATGTTATGCAATGCAAATCCTAGAAAACAAAGAACAAAAAACAAAACCAAAGAACAATAGTCACAAAGGGTAGAGCAATGAAACACAAGGACCATGTCAGAAAGACTCAGTTAGTTCGAGTCTTTTGCATCCAAAACCTTTTAGATGCACCATGAGCATTGGAGTTCTTATTCACATGGGAATGATTACCAACTCCAGGACTGGAATAAAGGTTTAAAGCCTTTACCAATTCACCAATAAGTACCATAGGATCTTGTGCTTGAGGCACAGGTACTTTTGGTTTGTTTGCTTTCTTTGTAGCTTGCAGCTTGTAATAGTTAGGACGTATGTGTCCAGACTTTCCACAAAAGTGACAAACCCATGCAGGCTTATCATGTGTCTTGTCCTTAGATAGGGTAGGCTTCTTAGACTTAGACTCTTTCAGATCAACCCTAATCTTCCTAGATGATGAAACTTTTATGGGTTTAACAACCTCACTCACAGGGGGTTTAACAGTTTCACTCACTATCTCACTCACCGAAGGTTCAGAAGAAGAAGATGAAGGAACAAACTTTGTGGAATGGGGAGCAGTCACAGAGATGCTTTCAACATATCCTAATCCAGTTTTGTCAGAAGAAGACTTTTGAACACTCAGCATTTGATCAAGTTTAGAACTAGTAGATCTAGCAACAAATAAATCAAGTTTCAAAGATTTAACTTTATCAAGCAAAAGCATATTCTCAGTTTTCACATTGTTCAAAAGTTTATTAGCATCAAACAGTTTAACAAGCAAATTCTTCTTTTCAAGCTCAAGAGATTCAATTTTCTTCAGGCCAAGTTCAACATTCATAGCATCCTTTGCAGCAACTTTGCAAAGTTTATTATAGGCCTCTTGAAGATCTGCATCTTCAGAGAGTTCCCCATCAAAAGGGTTCTCTTCAATAGATATACTCTTATCGACTACAGCAGTAGAGGTGAAAGCAATGAAGTTTCCATCCTCATCACAATCAGACTCATTATCAGAAACTTCACCATCACCAAGGGTTACAGCCATAACCTTACCCTTAGACTTCAAATAGGTAGGACATTCAGATTTCATGTGACCATACCCTTGACATCCAAAACACTGAGGACCCATAGAATTATTAGGAGATTGACCTACTTTTTCTCTAGGTTTATCATTATTGTTAACCTTAGTGGGATCATACTTTCTAAAGTTTCTAGGTTCAGCAGTGTTCGTACCTCTTGCCTTTCTGTTACTATTCCTGAGAAAGTTTCTAAAGTTCTTGGTAAGGTAAGCAATCTCTGTAGCAGAGAGCTCATCATCAAATCCACCTCCTTCAACATCATCAACTAACTTAAGAGCCATTGATTTGGATTTGGTAGTTTTGGGTAGATCCAACTCATAGGATTGAAGAGATCCTACAAGTTCATCAATAGGGATGGAGTCCACATCCTTGCTTTCAGTAATGACAGTCACTTTGGGTCTAAAGTCTTCAGTTAAAGATCTAAGAATCTTCCTAACAATTTTAGGTTGATCATAGATTTCACCCAAGTTAAAAGCAGAATTAACAATATCATTCAATTTAGCATAGAATTCATCAAAAGATTCATCATCAGACATCCTAATACTTTCAAATTTAGAAGTCAATTGCTGCAATTTATTGATTTTGACAGCCTTCGTGCCTTCATGCACAGTCTGGAGGATATTCGAAGCAGTATGAGCAACCTCAACATTAGAGATTCTCTTAAATTCCTCCATAGAAACAATGTTAAAAATAGCATTCATAGCATTGCTATTGAACGAGGCTGCTTATTTTTGAGAAGTTTGCCACTCACTAACAGGAGTAGTAGGCTTCTCCCATCCGTATTCAATGAAGTTCCAGACTCTCTCATCAATTGATTTCAGGAATGCTTTCATCCTTACTTTCCAATAAGCATAATTATTCCCATCAAAGTGAGGAGGAATAACTAGAAAGTGTCCGTGTTCCATGACAACAGGGGTCAAGGATCAACTCAGAGATCAAAAGATCAACAACAAAAGAGCTACCCGCTCTGATACCACTTGATAGTTTTTAGACCCCTTAAAAACACAATTGATTTAATCTAGGTAATTAGCCAAGTTGTTACTTAGTCCAATTTAACAAAAACTAGGTTATCACAATAATAAAGATCATATCATGCAAAGCAGCGGAAAATAAATAACACAAGATATGATCACCCAGGAAACCAAACCGGTAAAAACCTGGGGAGGATTTGACCTAGCTATCCTCAAGGTAAACTTGAATCCACTATCTTGAAAGAATCGAAGTTCATACAATAAGACTTACAAGCCCCCACGCTCGACTTATTATTGCTACCCACCAGTAGAACTTACTGACACGACCACGTGCAAGCTCCGAATCCACGGACTCCTTCTTTCTTGGATTCACCACCAGATACAAGCACACCCGCTTGTGTTTTCTTTAAACTTCAATGGCAGCAACTGAGTTGATCATCAAGGTGTAGATAAAACTTCTCCTTCAAAACCCTAAGTTTGTGTAAAGAAAAGCTCCTCTAGATCTCACAAGAGATTTACACAAACCGCAATATGAGCAACACTAAAACGTGGCTAGGATTTGCCTTTTATACTTAGGACAAATAAGAAACCCTAAAAACGTTTTAAAACACCTAGGGCTGAGTTGGAAAAATCTGCAGAAAATCATTTTGCCTGAGCTTTGATCGATTGAGCCTAAGCTTCGATCGATCGAGCCAGGCGGAAAGACACAATGCTTTCCTGCTTTAACTCGATTCCAACTTTACATAAAAGCACAACTTTGAGCTAGACTAAAACACTTCTAAACACATAGTTTTGATCATGATTTACCAACAATACAAATTAGAGTTCTAAATACATAAAATCCTAAGTCTTTAGAACCTAACATATTACATTACGTGATTTAGGTAATTTGGTGTTTATTTTTATAATTTTTTTTACATTTTTTTTCTTTTCATCTTATTTTATCCTATATTTAAACTCAGCCACATCCTCCATATAATTAAATTATTTATATATATTTTTTATTTTAAAAAATTAAACGTATAATATTTTATTTAAATTCAAATAAATAAAATTGTACTCATTTTTTTAACATTTACACTTTCTCCAACTTTTCTCCTTCCTTTTACATTTTCATCTCCCCACTATCCACTATCCTTTATCTTAATATCACTCTTCATCTTCCCCTTTATCTTCCTTATTATTGTACTCATTTTGTTTCTTCTTATTATCATCCTTTTAGTATAAATTTGACATTCTCTCTTCCATTATATGCATAATTTTTCCTCACAAAAAATTTTATTTCTCTCTCTCTCTCTCTCTCAATTTTTTGGTGGTTATTTTATTTTTTATTTATTTATTTTAGATTGATAAATTTTTTTGCTTTTTAGAACTCCACTTTAGTTTGATGCGATTTAATTGTGTTTTAAGTTTTTTTTTTCCCCACTTTAATTGTTAAATTAATTTTATCATATTGCAGTGGTAATATCGAGTTTCTGAAACTGATTTGACAATGCACTGATAATGGGCCCCACGAAGTCTTTATATTTACCACTATTGCCACTGAAACTCAGTTCTCAGTTTTTGAAAACACCCAAAACTTGTTTCCGAATTCCATCACTCAAACTCAAGTTTTTGAGTTTTGAGTGATGGAAACAAATGTTAAAAACCAAGCCAAACACATTTTTATTTGTGGGATCCACACATTTTGGAAACTCGACGATGAAAACTGAGTGATATCACTCAATTTCTTGGTGATCCAAACAAACTCTAAGTATTCTAGTTTTTTAATTTGTCTTTGTAAGACCAGTTTTAATTTTTAATTTAAGTGCTTTCAAGAAATTGAATAGCTTTAGATTTACCAAATGGAAGGCTGCTGTGAGATATCATTTTTTTTCCTTCACTTAGAGAAGGGTGTTGTAGATGGTGCCTCAAATGTTTGCAACATAAGTCTCTAGTATTAAATTTAATTTGTTCCATTAAATTTGAGATGAATGAAATCTCATCATTTAACTGCTTATAAGTTTTATGCTTGCCCAACAAGATAAAAATGTAACAACCTTAGTGACCCCTAAATCAGACGTAACACCATTGAAATTTGATATCAAGGTGTCCATAGTTTGAGAATGGAATTCCACTATGGCGAAATAGCCAGCGTGGAGGGTGAAAAATTTTGGGAATTTTCAAACAACCAAAGTTCATCCAATCAATATGGCGATTGGCTCAGAGCTCAGGGAAGCTCTAAAACAGGTGGTGATAGATCACGGTCCACAAGCAGTGGGGGAAAAGATGATAGTAATGAAGATAAGGTTGAAGAGCATATTCCATCCACGGCCAAGAATTCATACACCTCTGCCATGGACGGTGGAGGAAGCACTTCAGGCATCGGTGGCCGGATTGAGAAAAATCAAAATACGGGGAAAGAGAATGACATCATTGGAGATAGAGAGAACCAGCCAGAGAAAGCACAGAACGGATGGGACAACTCCGCACGTCTAGAGCAGGTTCCAATGCATGTGTCAGGGGCACGTGATGCTGCTGGTACTCCGCATCTTAGTCTCCCGCGAAGTTTCAAAATTGAAAAGGAAGCAGTGGATGCCATGTCTTTAGTGGGCCAGCCGGCCCAAACTGAAAAAGACCCAATGGAAGTTAATAGCCCACTGAAGACAAACACTGAAGCAAACGGAGGAAGCACAGCTAAGGTAGATTCTTTTGGCCCAATAGCTGAAAAAAAAGTAAAAGCCAAAGTCCATTTGAAAAAGATAGCAAGGGAGCACAATAGAAATAAAAACACACAGTCTGATACGGAATTACTACCTGCGGGAAAAAAAAGGGGAGGGAAGCTTATATTTGATGAAGAGGAAGAAATCATTATGCAGAAGAGACGATGCACAGCAGTTAGCACAAACCAGACTGAGTCTGCAGAGAGATCGGCGGTGGCTGCAACGCAGCACCGCCGGGAGCCATGAATCCCATAAGCTGGAACTGCCGGGGACTTGGGAACCCCCGGTCAGTTAGAGCGCTGCAGGACTTGGTGCGGCGTTACAATCCCAAAGTGGTCTTCCTCATGGAGACAAAAGCAAAAATTAGACGTATGGAGAGAATTAGAAACAGACTGGGTTTTGCTAATGGCCTTTGTGTTCCTTCCGTAGGCCGTAGTGGTGGACTTGCTCTTCTCTGGGCTCGAGAAATCGATCTTGAAATCAAGAGCTATTCAAAGAATCATATTGACGCAGTGGTTAAGGAGCATGACAGCAATTTCTATTGGAGGTTAACCGGCTTCTATGGGCATCCGGAAACCCACCGAAGGTATGAATCATGGCAACTCTTAGCTTTTCTCAATAATGAAATTTTATCAATTACTGAGAAAGAGGGGGGTGCTATTCGAACCCAACAGCAAATGGATGGATTTAGAAGGGTAGTTAATTATTGCAATTTTCAGGATTTGGGTTATTGTGGGGCTGATTATACTTGGAGTAATATGCAGGGGGGAAATAACAATATAAGTCTAAGGTTAGATAGAGCCTTGGCTACTCTGAGTTGGGTGGAAAAGTTTGGAAGTTTAAAAGTGCACCACATTGCTGACTCCACATCAGATCACCACGCACTACTAGTCACAGACTCAATACCCAAACGTTACTCCAGTGAAAAACGCTTCCATTTTGAAGCAATGTGGGCAAAGAACAACGACAGTAAAGCCATTATAGAGTCATCATGGGGCATGGGAATTGATTTAAGCACTCCGGAGGGAATTATGGAGAATATCAAACGATGCGCTGCTGACCTTAAGACTTGGAGTTCAGAAGTGTATGGGCAAATTTCGAAAAAAATTCAGGCAAAAAGGACTGCTTTGAACAATCTAACTAGGGGTAATAAGGATGGTGTCCTAAGTAATGAAATCAACAGCCTAAAGAGAGAAATTAATACCCTTCTTGATGATGAGGAACTCTATTGGGGTCAACGAGCTAAAGCACACTGGCTCAAGGAAGGGGACAAGAATACAAAATTCTTCCATGCTCAGGCTTCGGAGAGGCGTAAGCAGAACACTATTGCTGGAATTTGGGATGAAGTTGGTAACTGGTGTGATGAAAAGGAAAGTATAGCCCATGCAGCCATTAATTATTTTGAGAACATTTACACAACAACCTATCCAGCACAAGTTGAGGAAATAACCGCAGCCATTCCATCAAGGGTAACGGATGACATGAATGAAAGCTTAGACCGGGTTTTCACCAGAGAAGAGGTTGTTGCTACTCTTAAACAGATTCACCCCACCAAAGCTCCCGGCCCCGACGGTATGTCTGCTTTATTTTATCAAAAATACTGGAATGTAGTGGGTAATGGTATCACTAACATGATCCTTAATGTTCTCAATAATAATTTATCTGTGGCTGATCTCAACAAAACAAATATATCCCTCATCCCAAAAACAAACAGCCCAAAGAAAATGACTGATTTTCGCCCCATCAGCTTGTGTAATGTAGTGTATAAACTCATTTCAAAAATTCTGGCCAATAGATTAAAACCCCTTCTGCCTCACATCATCACTGAGAATCAGAGTGCCTTCACTTCTGATCGCCTCATCACTGATAACGTGATTGTGGCTTTTGAATTAATGCATTTTCTAAACCACAAATCTGCAGGAAAGGACGGCTTCATGGCAGCCAAACTTGACATGAGTAAGGCTTTTGATAGGGTTGAATGGTGTTTCATTCAAAGTGTGATGGAAAGAATGGGTTTCAGTACTAGGTGGATAAATTTGGTTATGGAATGTATCTCCTCAGTTTCATATTCAGTCCTTATTAATGGTGCTGCATATGGAAATATCAAACCAACTCGCGGGATCCGACAAGGTGATCCCCTCTCCCCTAGTATCTTCCTCCTTTGTGCTGAAGGTCTCTCTGCCCTCATCCATGAAGCAGCCCAAAATCAGTGCCTAACTGGTATCTCAATTGCTCGTGGCTGCCCTAGAGTGACCCATCTCTTCTTTGCGGATGACAGCATCCTCTTCTGCAAAGCAAACCCTACTGAATGCCAAGTGTTAAAGCTGATCCTCCGTAGATATGAAGAAGCCTCGGGCCAAAAAATTAACACCGACAAATCCTCAGTGTTTTTTAGCCCAAACACAAGCCAAGGTATTAAGAATGAGATTTTTAACATTCTGGGGCCAATGCAAGACTCAAAGCATACTAAATACTTGGGGCTTCCTTCCTTCATTGGAAGGTCTAAAACACAGGTTTTCTCCATATTAAAAGAGAGGATTGGTCAGAAGTTAGCTGGTTGGAAAGGAAAACTCCTTTCAATGGGAGGGAAAGAAATTCTCATCAAAGCAGTGGCCCAGGCGATCCCGACATACACTATGAGCTGCTTCCAACTCCCACAAAGCTTATGCGATGATTTGGAGAGTATGATGAGAAATTTCTGGTGGGGTCAAAAGCAAAACGAAGCAAAAATGAGTTGGGTCAGCTGGAAAAGGATGTGTTTTTCGAAAGCTGATGGAGGCATGGGGTTCCGGAATTTGAGAGCCTTTAATCAAGCCATGCTTGCAAAGCAGGCGTGGAGAATTCTATCCAACCCATCTTCCTTAGTTACCCGGGTCCTTAAATCAAAATACTTTCCCACAGGTGATGTACTTAATGCCAAGCTTGGGAGTTTGCCTTCATACTCTTGGAGAAGTATTCACAACAGCCTTGAAGTCATAAGGAGGGGTTCTAGGTGGAGAGTTGGCAATGGGAAGCTGATTCACATTTGGGAGGATAGGTGGCTGCCTACCCCATCCACTTACAAGGTTATTTCTCCTCGAAACAATAATCCTGAATTTCCCATGGTTTCTGCCCTCATTGACCCTCTCACAAAGTGGTGGAATGTCACCTTGGTCAGAGCAACGTTTCTCCCCTTTGAGGCGGACTCTATTCTAAGGATTCCTTTGTCTCATAGCATGCCTGAAGATAAGCTAATCTGGTTGGGTAATAACCGAGGAGAATTTACGGTGAAAAGTGCTTATCACATTGCTTTCAACCTGTTTGAAACAAAGAAGGATGGGGAATGTTCCTCAGGAGACCCATATAAATCACTTTGGAAGAAACTTTGGCATCTTAATCTTCCTGCCAAGGTCAAGATCTTTGCCTGGAGAGCTTGTATCAAAGGTCTCCCCACCATGGAAGCTATTTGCAACAGAGGAATCAGCAGTAATAGGGGCTGCCCAATCTGTAAAAAGGATCCTGAATGTATTAACCACGCCCTTCTCAGTTGTGACTTCCCCACCCTCGTCTGGAATCAATGGCCGGAAAACCCCTTAGGCACACAAGAGGTTCGGTGGTCTTTTATTGACTCAGCCATGTTCATCCTCTCCCACCATTCTCAGCAAGATCTGGAACTGTTCTTTGGAATTGCCTGGGCAATATGGTATAACAGGAATAAGGTAGTCCATGAGGATGGCTGCCTTTCTCACCAACAAGTATGGCAATTGGCTAAGAGTGTGGTGGAGGACTTCAATAATGTAGTTGATTGGGACTTCGCTCAACCAAGGGCTCTTCCTATCAAATGGACCCCCCCACCTCTAGGAATCTTCAAAGTTAATGTTGATGGGGCAACCTCGGACCATGGGGGGAATTCAAGCGTTGGAGTAATAGTCAGGGATTGCACTGGCCAGACAGTTGCAGCTAGTTGCAAGCTCCTAAAAGCATGCTATTCTGCAGAACTGGTGGAGATTATGGCCCTGCTTCAAGGCATTTTGCTTGCCCAAGACTTACACCTCCCTCGGGTTATTTTGGAGTCAGATGCGCTGGTAGCAATCCAGGCCATAAATAACAAGTATACAGGCAGCAGCTCGGGTCACCTTATCCTGGAAATTCTGCATATTCGCAGCTCCTTTGAGTCCTGCTCCTTTCAGCACATAAGCCGAGACTTCAATCAAGTGGCACATGAACTGGCCCACTATGCGCGCAGGACTGGAAACTCCCAACTTTGGAGGGGTGTAACTCCCCCTTTTATTTCTTTGTTAATTCAATTGGATGCTGCTTAATATGTAATCTTTCTGGTTCTGCTTCTGCAGATCTTTGTATGGTTGTACCTTCTTTGTGGTTTAATGAAAACCAAGTCCATTTTCAAAAAAAAGAGAATGGAATTCCACTATTCCAGTGACTAATAAATCTAGTAAAAGCATCGATTCAGTTAGCTAGTAGTAAATAGGAGTAAATCATGCAGGCTAAGATTTCAAGCCTTTGAAAAGAAATATCAGATCTCAATCAATCTAAATTTAATTCACTGGATGTGACATCTTTCAATAGTGCTTAGCTTAATGCAAGGCAAAAGCATTCGAGTAAAGCATGCAAACATCAAGTAAAACCTATGAATTATCATTCAAAGAGAGACTTGAAACTCATAAACCCAGCCTCAACAAACATGGCATAGAGGTAGTGACAAACAACAAAGCTAAAAATTAAGATCACCCAATGAATACCTTTTCCCAAAAAATTAGATATGCTAGAGTAAATTGAACCAAATAAGCAAAAGAGACAGTCACTAATAATTTTGATTATATAAAATTTGCAATAATGATTGCAGGTCATTCAAACCAACAAAATAAAAACTATTATATGTTTGAAAAAAAAAAAAAAAACTAGCAAAACAGAAAGTTACTACAATCAATTAAGATCTCCCCTCTCCTTGTGTGTGTTAAAAATACTTAGTATTCTAAATAAAAAAAATTAAAAAAATTAAGATCACCACTCAACCATGACAAAAATGAAGGAGGTAAGTCCCTTGCTAGCTGGTTTATAAAGCAGTGGTTCATAAGGCGGTGGTTCATAATTAGTGCTCATGGGACGGCGAGATTCTTTCATCATACCCAGGATTAGAGCATAGCAGTTGAGAACTCGTAGGCCACACTCTATGACGATAGACAAAGCCTTGAACACGTAAGCTTCAAGTAACCGAGTACCATGGCATGCAAGTTGGCAACATACATAATTTTAGACTTTTTTATTTATTATTTTAGACTTTTTAGGGTTGAGCCGTTTAGTCGAATACCCCTATCTCGACATGACACGAACCCGACACGCTAACCCGAATTGACACCCCTATATTGGAGAAATCATTAGAAATTTATTGGGTTTGTGGGCCACCATAAAAGGCATAAACTACAAACAACATAGACAAAATTAATTAACAGATGTATGATGTATCGTGGGTCATGAGGCCGAGAGACTGTATCAAGTGTTACCCTTCCTAACTTCTAGTCAAACTTCATAGGCCCACTTTTTCTAAGCAGGCTAGAATAATGGGCCAGGAATGAATCGCAGTTGGGCTACCTTGGAAGCCCATTAGATTTATAGTCCTAGTCCAACTTATTTTATTTTTAAAAAATAAAGATGAAACTACACTATTGGTCTCTCAAGTTTACTCTGTGAGTACAATTAGTTCCTCAAATTTCAAGTGAGTGCAATTGGTCTCTCAAGTTTTCATAATGAGCGATATAAGTCCTTTTATTAACTTTCGTTAATGGTATTGCTTACGTAGTTAATGAAATAATGACCTGTTATGTATTTTTTTAAATGACGTGACATTGTTTTATTAAAAAAATTACAAAAGGGAATTTACACATAAGTAACAAACTAACGCATTCCAAATTCTAATTCTAATCCTAACCCAATTCTAAATCAAAACTCCATTTACAAACCCGTGAGAGAGAGAAGAGGAGGAAGTGACTAAACAGACTTGGACTTAGAATCACACAATAACCGTGCAAGATGAACTTAGTTTCTTTTTTTCTTTATAGAAAAATAGTTTTTGCATTTGCATTAAAACCCTCTATTCTACCTCCAAGATCGGCAGCACCAATTAATTAAATAACTTGCCTCTAATTGCATTTTACTTTTACTACTTTTAGGAGTAGGATGATGATGAACACGACTTGGAAAAAAAAAAAAAAAAAAAGGCAAAAATCCAAAACTAACTCTCTAACTTTCAACTTTTGTCATTTCAGTCCTCTAACTTTTAGTTTTGTTATTTCAGTCCTCTAAGTTTCAATTTTTGTCAATGTAGTCTTTCTTTAGAACTCAGTTATCTTTTTCCGTTAAGTGACCAAAACGATACCGTTTTGAATTTTTTTTTTTTTAAATAATAATTTTCATGGTTAAAAGAAGACTAAAAAAAAAAAAGCTGAAAAAAAAAAAGAAAGAAAAAAGAAAAAAAAGAAAGAAAGAAAAGAAAACATGTCAGAAATGGAAAACACGAATCTAGAGGGAATCGACGAAGTTCAGTTGAGTTGGAACGTGTGGCCATGAACGAAGGTTGAAGCGAGCAAGTGCGTAATCCCACTCGCTGCCTCCATTTCTCCAATCCGCCCTCACCCTGACATCCCTACGCTCCGCTTTGCTGCAAAACCTATGCCTCTGTTCTCAACCCTTACGCTTACGTCGTCTTCATCGCCAAGATCTAGATTTGCCCTTTCTGTTACCAGCGCAACCATTTCCCTCCTCACTATTCCATGATCTCCGATACCAATCTCCTCGGCGAACTCTACACTCAACACACCACCGTTCAATACACTCTCCCCGGTTTTCGTTTTCGTGCTCGATACTTGCATGATCGAGGAGCAGATGGGCTATGTCAAATTGGCTTTGACGCGTGCGGCGTGCCATTGGCTTGTTGCTCGAGAATGCCCCTGTTGGCTACGTTTCATTTGGGACTCAAATTCAGGTTCATGAATTGGGCTTCTCCGACATGTTCAAGGTTTTGATTTCTCAGGTAAGGGGAACAACGTCGTTCCCCTTACTTGCTTTTTTTTTTTTTTTTTTTTTAAGCTTTTTTTTTAAATTTACTTTTAATTATGAAAATTATTATAAAAAAAGAGCTGAAAGTTAGAGGGTCACTTAATGGAAAAAGATAACTGAGTTCTAACGGAAGACTACATTGACAAAAATTGAAACTTAGAAGAATGAAATGACAAAACTGAAAGTTAGAGGACTGAAAAGACAAAAGCTGAAAGTTAGAGGGTCGGTTTTGGATTTTTCCCAAAAAAAAAAAAAAAAAAACTATCCGCCTCTAATAATACTAAATTCATCTCCCCCTCTCTCAGATTCCACTCAACTTAACTGAAAAAATTAATAAAATATAAAAACAAAATACATCACCATATCTCAATTAAGTGTTCGTTTGGAGTTTGCTTATTTTTCTGAAACTGAAAACTTATTGCTGAAAGTATTGTAAATAAAGGTAAAAGTTAGCTGAAATAGAACAGTAGGACCCATGAATAGTAGCAAAAATAAGCTAAATAGTAAAATAAGTTGGCAAAAATAATTCATGCCAGACATACACTACACTTCTCGATGATAATTAAAATTAGAATATAAAAACCGAAAGAGTTTTTTAGTTATATAATCAGGTGCACATGGATCCAATTACACCCAAAAAAAACAAAACAAAAATAGGAAATTTATAGAACTACCCCTACAACAAACAAACAAATATTTAGGAAAGCTCCTTCTCTTATAATCACTTCCTTCCCCTTCTCCTAGTTGTAGCCTTCTTTGTTGGTGATTTTCATGCTCTCTGTCTTTACACTTTTAGCAGCCGATGCCACCTTAGTTTGCATTGCCCAATTTCCATTGAAGACTAGAGAAATTTTGGTTAAAATGGAAACTGGGCATTGTATTTTGTTTTGTGCAAGAGGAGTGTTTGGGGGCCTTTTTTCGCTTGCTTGGCCACGTGTTGTCCGCTGGGGGGGTGACCTTGCTAGGCCCGAGTTGTGTTTGGGGAGTTGCATTTGGAACTCAACATTGGGCCACGTGGTCCAATGGCTATCGGCGTACTTTTAAGCCTACAAAACCATTAAAACCAAAGTCTAAGAATCATGATAATGGTTGAATAAATATATAATATGTATTTGATATAATAGCTTTGGTTAATAGTTGTAATAGTAGTTGAAATAAAGTAATACATATTTAAAAGTGAAGTAATCATGTAAATTTAGAAATATGGAAGCAAAATCGCTTATCTTTGTATGATTTGTAGCTCCAGCTGTGTAGCGTCAATGAGTTGATAATATTCCAACAGAATGACTCCAACGGTGGAGGGGCAATATGCCATGACAACTTCAAGATTGAAGGGGAAAAATGGGTGTAATTGGAGGGAGAGAGAGTATGTCCAGCTATGTATAGAGGTTGGTTAAGCTTACCCCCTTTATCATGCAATTAAATGAATTTCCCCTTGGCAATGCTCTTTTAGTTTGTTGTGAAGTTATGAATAGTATTGCTTTCCATGAGAAGGGCTTTTGTAAGAAGTATTTGTGCCTTCTAAGAGAAGGGTTTTATGTAAGATAGATTTATGCCTTCCATGAGAAGGGTTTTGATATGAGATCTTGGTGCCTTCTAAGAGAAGGGCTTTAGTATTAGAAGTTTATGCCTTCCATGAGAAGGGCTTTTAAAAAAAAGGTGGAGAAGAGTATTGAGATGTGTTTATGGGCAGCAAAACAGTAAAATTTGAGAGTTAGAGAGTATGAGAGTGGAGTTTAGAAAAGTTATGGTGTGTTATATGTAATGGTGTAGTAAGCGTGTATGGGGTTGTGTAAGAAAAATGGAGAAAGAGATGTTTAGAGATATGGGCAGCAAGATAGATGTATTTTCTGAATATGGAGAGTGAGAGAATGAGTATAAGAGAGTAATGGTGTTGTAGTGTGTTTAGCAATGTTGCTGGAATTTTCTGCTAAAGGATGGAGGAAGGCTTATGAAGGGTAGTTATGAGCTAAAGGCTGAAGAGTTTAGTTCCTAATTTGGAAACTAAAAACTCAGAAGCTCAGAACTTTATTAAGAGCTTAAGAAGATAATTACAGGGAGAGAGAATAGAGAAGTTTATGAGAGAGTTGTTCTTTTCTATTGGTGTGTTTTGAGGTGTTGGTGAAGGGCTTTATTTGTAGCTGAGTTTAATGGGGTTTTCAACAAATAAAATCAACTAAAATCTGTCCCAATCAGCAATAAATTTTCCGAAAATCCATCCTAGGATTTGGCCTAAAATGGTATGTTTAGCTTTAAGATGTTCTTGCTGTTTTAGGTAATAGCTGCTGGAGGAAAGAGTAGCAAAAAAGGAAATTATTCTAGCAAGAAAAAGATAGTTTCTTTAGTTGGTTTTGGTTTTTAGAAAAATAAGGAAATTTCAGTAATGTTAAGGTTGCTGGGTCGGCTGTCACAGCTGTTCTAAAAAAGTTGTCCCAACTGTCAGAAAAAGCTGTCATAGCTATCACAAGACAGTTGTTGCTTGGTGTAGAAGTAGATGAAGTCAGCTGGATGATGTCAAGCAATTGGATGATATCAGGCTGCTGGAGAGAATATTCAACATTTATTTCATGGGTTTGGCTGAAAATGGTAAGATCTCTTTTAAGGATATCTTGCCATTTTGGGTATAGCAACTGGTTGCTGGGATTTGAGCATTAAATGGCTGGTGATGTCAGTTTCAGCTAGGTGTCAAGTGCTGAACACACTACTGGTGTTCTGCTGGAAATGTTTCCTTTTTTTGGGTGTTTGTATTTTTGGTCCAAGATCTATTACAACACATTTTTAGTAAGTAATAGAATGATTGATTGATAGTTAATGAAGCTTTAGAGATCTAGTCAAAGTCTCATTGTATTGTGACTTAATCTAGGTGAGCAAGAAGAGCATTTAATGCTCTACTCTAGTAGCTGGCAGATGAATATTTGGTTTGATTGTGGCAGATGGCAGCTGGGTATTAAAGATATCATCAATATTTTATATGTTTGGAGATTGATAGCCAATTAGATTAGGCCACGTGTTTGAGTTGGATTTTAGCTGAAAGTAGTAATGTAGTTATGTAGAATAATATGATTGGGTTTCCAAATTTGTATAGGAACAACTAGGGATTGAATAAATAGTTATTTTTTCAACATTTAGATGGTTGGAGTTTTTGAGTGTTTGTCATATGATGAATATTAAGTTTTAGGAAAAAAGCAATGGGGAGTTTTATCATTTTAAGTGCTATGTGATAAGAGATGCTTACCATATGAGTTTTATCATATCATTAGAGTTCAGTGAGTTGGAGAAGACACACCAAGAAACATGTTTCTTTTATCAACTTTAAACTGCTGGAGCATTACTGAACATACGTCTTGGTCCTCCAAACCACGACTCCCAAAGTTTCCCCAAAGAGACTCATGAGCTTGGATCATAAGCCAAAAATGAGATGACATACCTTGGGTTTTGTTGTCATTTTGTGTAAATATGGGTTTTTGTTGGAGAAGCCGCTTTCCATGAGTGTGAGAGAGGTAATATGGGCCGTGAGCTTTGATTCAATGCTTGACCTCGATCCATATGTTGATGTTGATGTTGATGATGTCGTAGGGTTATGATCCCAGTTGATGAAGAGGAAATGTGGACCATGGATCTACCTCTTGAAGTAAGGATCTTGTGGGGCATGTGAGCCCAATCCATGTGGTTGAATGAGATATGAGCTTATTTTGGGCTTTAAAAAGATTTACCCAAAAAAATCAATAATATGTTGATGTGGCATGGATTGCCAATGAAGTAGTGCCATGTGGGGCGAAAAAAGAGTCCTCAACAAGGAGGAAAGAGGCCACTGTGGTAATGGCTGTTGCTTAAGGCAAAAGTCCACCATCTACAGAAGAGGGAGGCAGCATCGCGGCAGCCAGGGCATCAATCACTCCCTTCCATGGGTTAGTAAATGGAGTTTTGATTTAGAACCAGGTTAGGATTATGATTTGAATTTGAAACAGGTTAGTTTGTTACTTATTTGTAAATTCCCTTTTGTAATTTTTTTAATAAAAAAATGTCACGTCATTAAAAAAATGTCAGGTCGCTGTTCCGTTAGCCATGTAAACAATACCACTAACTGAAGTTAAGGGAAGGACTTATATTGCTCATCATGAAAACTTGAGGGACCAATTACTCTCACTTGAAACTTGAGGGACTAATTATACTCACAGGATAAACTTAAGGGACCTCGCCAAAAATAAACCAATAGAAATAAACTTATCCAAACACAAATATATATTTTCAATCTCGTCAATATATATATATATATATATATATATATATATATATATATATATATATATAAAGACATTTTAAATGTTTTATTTTTTCATATATTTATTCTTCTCTATCTTCATTGACTTACATAGACCACAATTAACTCCATTTTTCAACAAATTTATTGCTTGACCATATGAGTAGAACTCACATAGAATTTTTATTTTTTTTTTGCTTAAAATTGAAGCAATAATTCATAATTTTTTCCCAAAATTGTTGAGGATGCATGTATGTTGATTGGTGTACCATAAAAGTCTTGCACTAATCACAACTTATCAACTCAAAAAGCTTCCATCTCCACAAGGATTGAATAAAGTTATATATCTATCATCACTTAAACTGAGGAGGGAAAAGCAAAAAGTACATGAAATTCAAGGTCTTGAAACTGTTTGCTGGATCAATTAGGTTCTATTCATTGGTAGTTATAAATCTCTAGTAGTGTATTATTCTAGCATAATGTCAACTTAAAATTGTTAGAATATATTAGTATATTATGTATTAGAAAAGGATATCATATGCACATCACGTTGAATCATGTTAACTCTCTCTCTCTCTCTCAATTTATTTTTTTCATTATTTTTTAACATGATATGAAACCATTCTTCTCGTCCTTCTCCTTTTTTCCAGGCTTCTAGCATTCCTTTGTGGTAATGAATCGCTCAAACAACATTCCTACAGTCGAGTAAGCATTGTTCCTCTAGAAATCTCGACCTTCCTGAGCACACCACTTGAAAGTTGAAAGAACTAAAATAGATTTACAAAATGCCACAAAATCATCCTAATAAAATAATTAATTAAACATCAAATAAAATTTAATCATTTAGTGGAGTAGTCCATAAAATTTCTAGTTGTGTGTAGGTGCCTCATAGTCATATCTTCCCACGTTTACCTAATTCTTTGGAGCTCATATTTTGTGTAATATAGGCTAATTTACCTTATTCATGGAGTTAATTAAATTAATTTAACGGATTTTTATTTCTTATTTTATGTTCTTTAATTTCGATTTTGATTTTTTTTTTTTTAAAGGCGATCATTTTCAAACAAATCCAATTATTTTTTGAAATACCCCTCGGAAGCTTCACATGATGGTATCTAGAAGACTATTTTTTTTTCTCTCTCTCTCTTCTTATTCCCTTAGTTTATCTAAATACACATTCTAAAAGACATTTTCTTTTCATCTTTCATATCATTATCGTTCCCTTACTCTTTCTTTTCCCTAATCTTTTTTACTTTCCCTTCCATCTCCCCATGTACACCTAAATATAGTGTAAGGCTTAACGAGCGAAGCTACGTGGGTGTTTCGGGATGGATTTGCCATCACATTGCTATAAAAGAAAAAGGGACTAAAAATAAGAGAAATGCCTCAAATATGTATCAACAATCAACATGTAAGGTATAAATTACAACAAATTCATCCAATAAAAAAAAGAAAAAAAGAAAAAGAAAAAGAAAAGAGAGAATATATTACAGTAACACAAACTCAGCAATCCAATATGTTTGGACATATGTGTTTCACATGTTAGGAACATATGTCACTATTTTATGTAATTGGCTAATCCTTTGACAAAACGCACTTTACTTGTATTTGGGTAGATCTAGGATGTGTTTAATACTTCAAGAAACCTTGTTTCAAGATCAAGTGTTAAACCCATGCAAGTCTGTTCAAGATTCAAGCTGAGAAAGTGTCTGTCATTAAAGCTCGATAGCTAGCTCAACAGCTAGCATCTATCGAGCTTTAAGAGCTGTTCCAGCCCCGTGGCTCAACAGCAGCTCGATAGATAACTATCTGTCGAGGTTTAATAAAAACAGATTTTTCTGTTCTATTTTCTTCCAATCCGTGATTATGTGTTTGGGTTTTCTTTTCTCACAACCCTAGACATATAAAAGGATTATTTTAAGAGCCGTCAAAGGTGACACAAGTTGCACAAATGTTGAGCAAAGTTTGTTCATGCAAATTGCGACTGAAGGCAGAATTTGCCCTAGTTCATCTCTCTTGTGAAAAAGCAACTGTGTTTGTGCACCGTAGGGTTTTGTAACCAAGCATCTTCTTGATCTTCATCATTTGGATGAACTGAAGAACTTTGCAGCCAACAACCTTCTTTAGTTGGTGATTGAAGTCGCGTACTGGGATCCGCGCAATTGGTTAGTCACGTACTGGGAGCCGTGCATTACAAGGAGAGATTGTCACTACAGAACAAGTCCAATTGGGTATTGGGGTAAGGGTTCAACTGTAGGTTGGTAGAAGGTACTGGGATTCTTTTACTTGAAACCGCTTGTTTTGATAATAGTGGATTCTTGGGAGTGGTGACCTTAAAATCACCCGGTGGGGTTTTTGTCATGTAGGTTTTCCCCATTCGTAAACAAATCATCGTGTCAATTTATTTTCCGCTGCACTTAGTATAATTGGTGATTTGTTTGTGCCACCACACGCTTTGCATGTTAATTTGATTAATTAATAAACTTGGCTAATTAATCATAAGGGGTCAATACGTTTTGACCTATCAAGTGGTATCACAGCAGGTACACTCTGATTAAGGTTAATCTTTCTTGTGTGATCCATTGACCCCTATTGTCATGACTGCAACCGGCTTAAAGAGATCTTTGATTTCAAATACATCTTATTCTTCTAATCTCTGCTTGTTTGAGTGTATCAGAAAATACAAGTCTAAAAGTTATTTGAAATCTCTTGTGATGACTATTGGAAAAGATCTTAGTTTGCCTAAGAAGAAATTAGACTATCTCAGAATGAAAATGTGCAAAGGAGTTCATCTGAGAAGAGTGAAAGTTAAAGGTTTAGCTTGTAAAAGGCACATGAGAGAAAGCACCATTCCTATTGATTTGTCATCTAAGCACAAAGTGTGTTTTACGATGAAGTCCACATTTAAAGTTATGGACACGTGTTTGTGGTACCTTGACAACGGTTGCTCAAGACACATGACTGGAGACCGATCTCTCTTCAAGGTTTTCGAGTCTAAGAAAGGTGGCAATGCCACTTTTGGTGATGGGAGCAAATCACAGAATAAAAGAAAGGGAATCATCTCTCCACCTAGATTGCTGGACATTGCAAATGTTCTGTATGTAGAAGGTCTAAAGGTGAACCTGTTGAGCATAAGTCAGATATGTGATCAAGACTTCATGGTGCTATTCTTAAAGGGAAAGTTTCTTGTCATGGATGAGTCTGGAAAGAAACTCATAAGTGGTGTTCGCACTCTAGACAACTGTTATGGATTGGTTCCTGATGCTGATATTGTGTGCAATAGCATTCGTTTGCCAAATGAAGATCTATGGCATCAACGGATAGGACATGCTAGTTACAAACATCTTTCTATTGTATCTAAGCATGAATCAGTCTTGGGGATACCAAAGCTTTGTAGAATGAGCAATGTGGTGTGTGGACCATGTCAGCTTGGGAAACAGACGAAAGCTAAGCATCCGAGCACTCAGACATCTGCTACATCTAGACCATTGGAGCTTCTACATCTGGATCTTATAGGTCTAACTAGAATCGGGTCTCTTGGTGGTAAGAGATACATCATGGTTGTGGTAGACGACTTCACTAGGTACACTTGGGTCATTCTCCTACGATCCAAGTCTGTTGCTCCTGAGCACATTGAAACTTTGTGCACAAGACTACAGAATGAAAAGAGCCTGAAGATTGATCGAATTCGAAGTGACCATGGTAAAGAATTCGAGAACTCGTATATGGAGTCCTTTTGCACAAGATCAGGTATATCTCAAGAATTCTCTGCTCCTATTACTCCTCAGCAGAATGGTTTAGTAGAAAGAAAGAACAGGGTTATTTAGGAGATGGCCAGAGCCATGTTGCACAACAAGGATGTGCTAGAAACTTGTGGGGAGAAGCCGTTAACACTGCATGTCTTACAGTTAATAGAGTGTACTTTAAACCCAGTACCAAGAAGACTCCATATAAGTTATGGAAAGGAAAGAAGCTGAATGTGAAGTATTTCAGAATCCTTGGAAGTACTTGTTTCATCCTCAAGGATAGAGAGAATGTGGGAAAGTTTGACTCTCAGAGCAATGAAGGAATATTTCTAGGCTACTCCTCTACAAGCAAGGCTTATCGGGTATACAACAAAAGAACTATGAAGGTAATGGAGACAGTGAATGTTGTTATTGAAGAGTCTTCAGATTCTGGTTCTGAGAAAGGTATTAAGGAATTCTCCAAAGAAATTCTTCCTCTTGAGCCTAAGTTCAAGAAATTGTTGAACAAGAACCTGCATCTCCAAGTACTCCCGGTACTCCCAGTGTTGTGGAAGATTTTGCAGATATACCCACTTCACCAGATTCTGAATCCCATGAAGAGAAAGGACCTTCCTCCAGGATTAAATTAAATCATTCACAAAAAGATATTGTGGGAAACATGAATGAACTCACATTAAGGAAACGTACAGTTGATAAATGTGTTGCTAACTTTGTGTCTTATTCTTGTTATTTGTTACAGGTTGAACCCACTAAAGTTGAGGAAGCTCTTCAGGATGAAATTTGGGTCGAAGCAATGCAGATGAATTGCTTCAGTTTTAGAGGAATGAGGTCTGGACTCTAGTACCTAGACCGGAGGGTGAGCACATCATCGGCACAAAGTGGATATTCCGCAATAAGACTGATGAGGAGGGTAATGTGATCTGCAACAAGGCTCGACTTGTAGCTTAAGAATACTCACAAATGGAAGGAGTAGACTATGATGAAACATTTGCCCTAGTTGCCCGTATGGAGTCCATCAGAATTCTCCTAGCCCTAGCATGTCACTTAAAATTCAAGTTTTACCAGATGGATGTAAAGACTGCTTTCTTGAATGGGCTACTTAAAAAAGATGTCTATGTGGCTCAACCAAAAGGATTCATTGATCCACACTTTTCGGATCATGTATTGTACCTTAAGAAGGCACTTTATGGGTTGAAGCAAGCTCTTAGAGCGTGGTATGATCGACTCACACAATACTTGGTGTCATATGGGTTCACAAGAGGAAAAGCTGATCAGACTCTCTTCATCAAAAGGGAAGATGGCGAGTTGATAGTTGCTCAAGTCTATGTTGATGATATCATCTTTAGGTCGACTAAGGATGAACTTGCTCATAGCTTCTCAAAACTCATGCAGGCTGAGTTCGAGATGAGCATGATTGGAGAGTTGACTCACTTCCTTGGATTGCAGATTCGTCAACAAGATTCAGGTATATTCTTATCTCAATCTAAATATGCTAAGAATCTTGTGAAAAAATTTGGTTTGGAATTTACTAGTTCTGTCAGAACCCCTATGAGCCCAAATGTTAAACTCACTATTGACTTGTTAGGTAAAAATGTCGATTCATCTCTATAAAAGCATGATAGGTAGTCTTCTTTACCTTACTACTAGTAGACCTGACATTAGTTACAGTGTAAGAGTTTATGCTAGATATCAGGCTAATCCTAAAGAGTCTCATGTGGCTGCTTTAAAAAGAATCATAAAGTATGTCAAAACCACTGTTGATTTTGGTGTGTGGTACAGCAAGGACACAAATGATGTCTTAGCTGGGTACTCTGATGCTGATTAGGCTAGGAATGCATATGGTAGAAAGAGTACTTCGGGGGTTGTTTTTATATGGGTAATAATCTTGTCTCTTGGATGAGCAAAAAGCAGAATTTCATCTCATTATCCACTGCAAAAGCTGAGTACATTGTTGCCGGTAGCTGTTGCACCCAACTCTTATGGATGCAAAAACTCCTCCATGATTATGGTATTTGTCAAGAGCATCTCACCATCTATTGTGACAATACCAGTGCCATCAACATCTCTAAGAATCCGGTTCAACATTCTCGAACCAAACACATAGAGATTCGACATCAATTCATTAGGGAGCTTGTCGAAGATGGTACTCTCACTCTTGAGTTTATTCACACCGATGATCAGAAGGCTGACTTGTTTACCAAACCTCTTGATAGCAAACATTTTGAATTCCTTCGTCAAAACATTGGTGTTATCTCCATGGATTGATCTCTTTCTCTCCTCCTTCTTCCTTATGCATTTGCATCTAATTTAATGCTTTGCTTTGCTTAACATGTTTTTGTCTGTTTATTTTCAGTTTTTTTTTTATTTTTTTATTTTTTTTTTCATAAAAATTAAAAAAAAAAATTGAAAAATTAGAAAAATACAAAAACAGTGTGTTTTGTGTACATTGGTACTTATGTACCTTGGATGGCCACTGAAACAAAGTTTTCTAAACTTTGTATCTTTTATAGCTTAGATGAGCATCTCTACGCACAACTAAGCAAGTGAGGTTTGTGGCTCGTGTTTGTAATGAGTAAGATTAAGTAATCTCTTGTACTTAACACTTGTATCACTTATTTTGACAGGAAGGACTGGAAAATCTTAAGAGAAAGGCATAAATAATCATCTCACCACTGTTGCCTGCCAATCATGAATGACATTTGTGTGCTTCAGCATAGCAAAATTGGAATGACAAATGCTTAACATAATTGGGTATTTCTTTTCTATCTCTTATATGCCCATGCATGGTTTTCTCAAAAGAAAAATATGCAAAGAAAAACAAAAAGAAAAAAGATCAAAATGCTTTTAAATATGATTACAAGCGTATATTCTAGGAGATGTGGGAGTTATAGGATGTACCTCGAAGGTGATAGTCCCCATCAAACAGTTATGATTATGTGTGAGTTAAAGCGATTTTCTCATATCTCAACTAGTCATAACTAGTTAACACTTATGCAATCTTACGATATTTTTCACACACAACACGCAATATTCTTTACTACTCTTGATACATGTGCAGGTATAATGTGGTTTGGCCATCACAAGGTTTACATGTGTTAATGTATGCTCACTAAACTGTCTTGACTTGTTTTTGAAATATAAAATTGGTTAGACTTGTTTAGTGTGTGTGTGTGTGTTTGGGATCTATGTGCTTAAAATTGTTGTTTAGAGATGTTTTTGAGAGTTTAAAATGTTGATTGGATCCTTGGTTGAGTTGCATGCTTAATTGCATTCATATTTGTGTTTTTCCCTTCTTGAAAAACTATTTTTAAGCAATCTCGACACCTCCTCGACACTTGGCTTATCTATCGAGCTCTTCAGCTGGTTTTTATCACAATCTTGATAGCTCCTTGACAGCTAGGTGGATCGATCGACGTATCTTCTGGATCCTCGATAGCTTCTCGACAGCTAGGTGGATCGATCGAGCTTCTTTATAAACTTTTCTGTTGAATTGTTCCTCGACAGAACCTCGATACATCCCGATCGATCGAGCTTTAAAAGGTTCCTATTTAAGCATTGTTCGCGATTTCTTTCTCACTTTCCTTGATCTCTCTCGACTGATCTGTCTCCTCACCTCCCAAACACTCACTTCTCTCTCAAAACCTTCAAACCCACGTGATTTTCAGCCCTTCTTTGCTTCAAATCACTTGGTATGGTCTCTTTTTCTCTCATTATTCATGCATTTCATGCATTTAGATCTAGGTTTTAGGGTTTTTTTGAAAAATTTTGGGGTTTTTCAAAATTATAGAGTTTTTGTTGAAATTTTGGGATGGGTTTTTGTTTAAATGATCTTTAAACCTCATACATTGCATCACATGAGCATTATAACATTATTATCATGCATTTAGATGTGTGCAACTGATTGTGTGCTGGTAGGATTGGTCTGGGCTGAGCCTATGATGCTTTTTATATTGCATGTCACATGTTCATGCATTCCCATGCATACGTTCTTTCTCTTCAATATATCTTGATATATTTGAATTGTTTTTGGGAATTTTCTGATTGTCTCTCTCTCTCCCTCTTTCTTCTATTTGCATTAGTCTGTGTCTATGGCACCCAAATGCAAGTCTACTCCATCTTGGAACCCTCTTCGTTCTGGGGCATCCCCTTCGTCTGATCCTACTCCTTCATCTGTTCGGTTCTGTGATGAGGATGCCTGAAAGGCCTTCTTGGAGAACTTTTCTCGACGAGGCATTCATTCTGAACACCAAGTCATCCTGGCGGACTTCGTCGACACTGACCTATCCACTGTTATTCACAGTCGGGGTTAGGAGTCACTGTGTGAAGTCTCGATCACATGTCCATCTGTGCTGATCCAGAAGTTCTACTCCAACATGCATGGATTCGATTATTCAGTACCTCATTTCATCTCTCGCATTCGAGGTACGCGCATTGTTGTCACACCGCAAATTGTTGCGGATGTGCTCGGTGTCCCTAAGGTAGAGTTTCCTAACTACCCTGGATGTGATCATTTGAAGACTGTGTCTAAAGACAAGCTTATCTCTGCTTTTTGTGAGCGCCCTTCTGAGTGGGGTGACCGTCAGTTCACTTACTGTCCAGGCTTTACAAAAGGCTCTCGGTTTTTGAACATGGTCATGACTTTTGTTCTCCACCCTCTTTCTCACTATAACTCTATCACAGAGTCTCGTGCTCGATTTTTGTTGTCCCTTCTTGAGCATCTTACTATAGATTTTCCTTCTCACTTTATTCTATCTATCATAGATGTTCATAGGGATTTGGCGACTCGTGATAAGCTTATCTTTCCTTCAGCTATCACGAAGATTTTACGCCACTTTTCTGTTCCCTTTCCAGCGTCCAACCACTTTACCTACATGTGTGCCATAGACGCCGCTACCGTTAAACAGAGCAAGGCGCAATTTAGGTCGAGGCAGTCTGGATCAGCAGCTCCTCCCACCCGTTTGGCTCCATCCACATCCGCTCCCTCCTTTTCTACGAGCAATGTGACTCTCGAGGACATCATGGCGCAGCTTCAATGCATGGATGCTCGCCTTGATACACTCCCTACTGAGCTGTATCAGGTGAACATCCATGTTGCCCGTATTGCACGACGGCAGGCGGTCATGGGTGGTTTCGTTTCTGAGACTTCTCCTCCACCTACTCTAGAGGCTTCTGAGGCTGAGGATGATGATGATGGTGCTACTACTTCTGAGGATGATGATGATGGAGATGCTAGCTCTTCCGATACAGATGAGATGTCTACTTGACACTCTTACCCTTTATCACTCGTGACAAAAAAAGGGAGTAGTTG
Organism: Quercus tomentella; assembly: GCA_028535165.1. Classification (NCBI taxonomy): domain Eukaryota; kingdom Viridiplantae; phylum Streptophyta; class Magnoliopsida; order Fagales; family Fagaceae; genus Quercus; species Quercus tomentella. The sequence goes on from JAPQVY010000012.1 coordinate 16,941,949, forward strand.
TGAATATGAGAGTAGTCATACTTAGGGGGATAGTTAGTATAGGACCATTTTGTTAGGGGGAGTGTTGATATTTGAGGGATGTAGTGAGGATTACTTGTATCTTTTTCTTTTATCTATTTTATATACATTTATTCTTGTACATGGGTCTTGTGACCATTATTGACATACATTGTACTTGTTTTCTTTATATTTTGATGTATGTTTCTTTTACCTACCCTTACATGTGTTGTTTCTTTTCTCTCTTTATGCACATGCTTCTTATTACTTGCATGCAATCTATTATTTCTATTTCACACAAAGATGCCTTGATGAGTTTTGTTTAAAGTGTTTCAGAAATACAGGTTGTCAAAGTCTACTTGCCATAAACTCTCTTCTTGCAAAGTTTTTCAAGAGTTTGTGTTAGGATAGATTTTATTGTATTCAACAAGTGAATATGAGTTGAGTGATTTATAACTTCTCTCATATGTTCATTTGTTTGTTGTGGTTTTGTCACGGATTGCCAAAGAGGGAGATTGTTAGGACATACATCACTATTTTATGTAATTGGCTAATCCTTTGACAAAATGCACTTTACTTGTATTTGGGTAGATCTAGAATGTGTTTAATATTTCAAGAAACCTTGTTTCAAGATCAAGTGTTAAAACCATGCAAGTCTGTCCAAGATTCAAGCTGAGCAAGTGTCTGTCATTAAAGCTTGACAGCTAGCATCTATCGAGCTTTAAGAGCTGTTCCAACCCCGTAGCTCGACAGATAGCTATCTGTTGAGGTTTAAGAGAAACAAATTTTTCTGTTCTGTTTTCTTCCAATCCGTGATTATGTGTTTGGGCTTTCTTTTCTCACAACCCTAGACATATAAAATGATTATTTTAAGGGCCGTCAAAGGTAACACAAGTGTTGAGCAAAGTTTGTTCATGCAAATTGTGACCGGAGACAGAATTTGCCCTAGTTCATCTATCTTGTGAAGAAGCTACTGTGTTTGTGTACCGTAGGGTTTTGTAACCAAGCATCTTTTTGATCTTCATCGTCTGGATGAACTAAAGAACTTTGTAGCCAACAATCTTCTCTAGTTGGTGATTGAAGTCGTGTACTGGGATCCGCGTAATTGGTTAGTCACGTACTGAAAGCCGTGCATTACAAGGAGAGATTGTCACTATAAAACAAGTCCAATTGGGTATTGGGATAAGGGTTCAACTGTAGGTTGGTAGAAGGTACTGAAATTCTTTTACTTGAAACTGCTTGTTTTGATAATAGTGGATTCTCGGGAGTGGTGACCTTAAAATCACCCAGTGGGGTTTTTGCCGTATAGGTTTTCCCCATTCGTAAACAAATCACCGTGTTAATTTATTTTCCGCTACACTTAGTATAATTGGTGATTTGTTTGTGCTACCACACGCTTTGCATGTTAATTTGATTAATTAATAAACTTGACTAATTAATCAATTAATTAATCACAAGAGGTCAATATGTTTTGGCCTATCACAATATACCAAGTTCCATCCAATCTATCTACTCGAACCCCAAATGCATGTTATTTACGTGTTGAATGGACGAAAAATAAATCAACAAGACAGCAAGCATGGAGCCCCCCTATTGTCCACATCAACGTTTATAAAAGTTTCTTCACAAGTCCCAGTCAAAAGCATGTTTGGAAATCTCCTAGCTTCTACAGTAAAAATGTTTTCAGGCTCCAAAAATTTGAAAATTTCAAATTATACCGAATTGGAAACATTTCTAATCCTACCATAGCACCGCTGGCTTACACATTTCTAGATACCCTTCACCGACTACTGAAATTTATAAAGTCTAGGTCTTGCCGTCTAGGGACAAAATTTTAGTGTTACAATTATTTTTTGTTACAATCTTAATGTGGGCGACTGTAAATAAAAGAAAGAATAGATAACTATAGGATATTGTATCCAGAAAAATTGGGCATCTTCCACACTGCAATATAAAGAAGGAATCTTATATGTTAATCTCAAGCGCTAGATACTTTTCTTTTCAATTAAGGATAATTTGAGAATGGATAAGTATTAAAATTGTAAATTACGAAATTCCTTAACAACTAGTTAGATAAAATAGTAATTCTTAAACATTCCTGAGATGTAGTGACACTCTTCTCACATTCCTGGTGAATCTTATTAATTAAATTTATAGTGGAATTAACCATGAACATGAAAGGAATAAACACTACATAACCGTATTCCAAGAATAGCTAATAACTTTCGAGAGCCAAGACCACCATAGTTTTTCTTTCTTTTCAGTGGACTTAAAATTAAGTAACAAGGGCTTTTTTGGTGGTGTTAATCGATCATATTGGATCTTCTTCTTCTTTTTTCTTTTCTTTTTTTGAGGGGGGACAAAATAGTTTGAATGAAAGAGCAAAGTATAAGTCTATAAGCTTCTTCTGTACATGCATTATTGCCTTTCTCGTTTATGTCTATATTTTCTTCTCATGACTAGGAGAGCATGAATTTTGATAAATCATAATCGGTGAATGACATTCTAGTTATTGTCTAACTCTTTGCCATGTGCATGGAACAATCGTTACGCAAGAAACTTGATTTTGTCTGAATCATTAGAGATTTAGAGTGTAGAAAAAGTTAATTACTTTGTATTAGGCATATCAAACTTTATGTGGGTCTCAAGATTAGAATGCTAGCAAAAAGAGTCTACCACTATAATGTAAACGTGTGGGGGCTCTGGTGGCTGTGGAAATTCTCCGTCCTATGGCATTGCAATGTATGTTCTTCTTTTTCACATTAGTCCTAGTGTAAAATAACAGATATTCCTCAAGTTTAGACGTATTAACAAAACATGGATAAGAGTAAAAATTTAAAAAGAGAATGTAAAAGAAAGGGAGTAAAAATTACAACCAATGGTGGTGGACTAGAAAAATAACAGTACGGTTCTTTTTACATTAGCTGTTTCTTTAAGTGCATGTGTTTTTCTGACATAAAAATGTTCAGATTTATATTCCATTTCACATTATTACTTAATTTTTAAATTTGTGGATTAAAGTTTTAAGCTTTTGAAATTGTTTTAGTTTGAAAATGAAACTCCTATTTATCTCTTTTTATGTTAGGACACGGATTTCCTTCAAACATGTTTGCAGTAACTGCTGCAAACATGAACAGGTGTCAATCAAATAAGAAGACACTTAAGCAAGGGTCATGTGCGTTACACATGACCCATTTTAAGAGGACTGCTGTTAACCCTAACGTTAACAGCGTTAGCCAAACAGTCTTTCTCCTCAAACACACCTCTGCTTCCTCACACCCACAACAACAGCCTCACGCCTCTCTCTCATCTTCTCCACCTCTGTTTTCTCAACAAACTCAGACCGGCAAGAGCTTGGGTGAACAGGCGGAATGGACGGCGGCCACCCACTGCACATGGCCAGCCTCTTTCTTTGTCATATACATTCAATGGCCCATTTTTAATTCACACCCAACTACTATTTTAACCACTCAGATCCATCAGACTCTCAAAATTCAGAAAAATATATAATATAATTGAATGTCAAACTCAAACCCCACTAGTTTTCTGTTTGGTTTTTCAGAAAATATAGAATCAAAACCCCCCCAAAAAAATGTGATTTACCTACCTGACCACTGGAACAAACAAACATACAGCTTTTAACAGTGGAGAATTCAAAATTTTTTATTCCTCCTTGGATTTCTCGATAGCCAAAAGACCAAAAAAAAAAAAAAAAACTAAAAATCCCACAAAAAAACTAAAGAATTTCACTCAAGAAACGGATCCCAAACTCCAAAAAGCGCATAAACTGACAGATCCAAGCAGGGAATTCGAAATCAATGAAAATGGAATTCACAAGCAATACAACAGGACGACAAGAAAATCAAGAACCATAAACTGGGTCGTGAAAATGATATCAAGACAGGTACCAGAATCAAATGCCACAGCCAAAAAAAAAAAAAAAATTGATGGATTTGCCAAGAATTTGCAAATTTTATAATAAGAAATGACAACTCCGAAAAAAAGAGAGAAAGTTGGGGGTATGTGTGTGTACAGGCAAAATGGACGACTGGCCATATGCAGTGGGTGGCCGCCATCCATTCCGCCTGTTCACCCAAGCTCTTGCCGGTTTGAGTTTGCTGAGAAAACAGAGGTGGAGGAGATGAGAGAAAGGTGTGTGGCTGTTGTTGTGGGTGAGAGGAAGCAGAGGTGTGTTTGAGGAGAAAGACTGTTTGGCTAACGCTGTTAATGTTAGGGTTAACAGCAGTCCTCTTAAAATGGGTCATGTGCAAATGTGTGTTGCACATGACCCTTGCTTAAGTGTCCTCTTATTTGATTGACACTTGTCCATGTTTGCAGCAGTTGCTGCAAACATGTTTAGAGGAAATCCGTGTCCTTATTATGGGCAATAAGAGAGTAGAGAAAACGTGAAAACTATCAATAAAATATTGTGCTTCACTTAATTGATTCGTTTGAATTTCTAATAATTACTTTTCCACTCAAAACAAATTGATTTATAAACATGCCGTGAAATGCATAATTTAATCAATAGTTTTTTAATTTCTTTGTTTCGTAACTATCCAAAATAAAGTAAATTAATAACAGAGAAAGAAAGAGGCTTCAAATCGAACCAGTTTCATATATTTCGGATTTTAATGGACAAAATTAAAATCTTAGGATCTAATGAAATAATGAATCATCATATAAACCTTGGGCTTTTTTATGTAATCTCCTCATACTTTTATTATTCTAGGAAGAAAAAATGACAACTAAAACTACATGCCAGAACAAGCTAATGACAGCCAAATTAACTCTTAATTGTTGGAAAATCTGGTTTTGTATCCCATACAAAACACACAGTGGAAGCAACAATCACAGATCTATTTCATTCATGAAAGATAACATGTAACCTTGAATTCTAGAATAAAGAATAGAAAGCGTACCTTGATGCAGTGAAATTCAAAACCAAAACTTGAGAATACCTTTAATCTTCATCTCAATTCCACATGGTGCCCAAGATGTGTAGTCTCTCAATCAGTCTTTTGTACATAGATTCTCAAAGAAAAATACTTCTTCTTTTTTCCTTGCAGAGAAAAACTGTTTTCTTTTCTTTTTATCATACGTACGTACAAACTACAAGAATAGTTTCTTTATTTAATAACTCTTATTAAATAAAAACTGATTATCTAATTGGGTTAGCCTTTCGGCCTACCCAATTGGGCTTTAGTTTGTGGCTTGAGATGGGACCAAAGGGAACAAATAAGACTCTAGCTCCAATGGGTCTTGGGCTTTTCTGTCAACTCTTGACAAGTCCAAAGTTACCATTAATTATATTCAATACCACTATAAGAATATAAGTGCACTCTAGGTCTTATTAATAAATTATATCCCAAAACTTTATTATACATATGTTGAGGGCCATTTGTGAGAATCCAGGTGGAAAGAAGGAAAGCCCAGTAACAAGGGCAGCAAAGAATTGGCAAGCAGACAGCAAAACCATTAGGCCCAAGCGGTAGGAATAATGGATCATAGGCCCAAGAAATGAACAAATAGGCCTTGAAGAGGTAAGTGGGCTTAAAGAAGCCCGGAAAGAGAGAAATAACATCCCATGGGCAGTGTATGATGTAGAAAAGTGAGAAAGGGCCGCCGCAGGCCCAAAGTAATGCAAACTAAGAAAGTAAGGGGTTTATGGCAGGCCCATGAACCCCAAAGATGAGAATAAGGTTATTGGGCCGGGGAAGCCCAATGAAGTTAGTAAAAGCCCATGGGAATGCAGAATTAAGCAAAAGGGCCAAGGAAACCCAAAGAAAGCAAATGGGCCAAGGATGCATAAAGAGAAAGACAAAAGGGACACAGGAGCCCATGAGTAAGAAAAACCAGTGGCCATGCCAAGCCACTGGGAGAAAGAGTAAATGGCTGGCCTAAGGAAGCTCAGTAGGATTAAATCATTACAGTAGGAATAACAGAACAATATGGCAGGAAATGAGGGAAATCAAGAAGTGGGCTAAAGAAATATAAGGCCCATCATCAAAATAAAACTCAGCTCCTGAGAGGAGCGAGAGATCAAAAAGCAACCCATATAAAAGGTCAGAGAAAATGGACAGTAGGCTATGCAGACGAGCCTCCAGACCACGGCAGACGGATGAGCAGCAGGCAAATTTTGGACACATATGAAAGGAAGGCACGCGCAAGGCCCAGACACCACCAGCCTGTACCCAGCCAATACAGAGCATGGTGAGGTCGGGGATTAGAGATTCAGAGGGCATGGTTTGGTGGTGGGGAGAGGGGAAAAATCTATTTTTGAGGTTTCGACTCCGGCTCTTTCGAAGAGGTGTCCTGCTGGGATGACTTACTACCCAAAAGAGGTAAGCTGAGTTGGAACCAACAGAACAGGGGCTGATCCTCAGCCACAGCCAAGAATTCCCATGGACAATGCCAATGCCTTCATTGAGGTACTGCAGTCACTACAGCACTCGCACCAACAAATGATGGAAGAAATCCGTCAACTAAAAGTAGACAAGACGAAAGAGAAAGGAAGCCAGCATGACCCAGAGCATGCGGCAGACAGAGAAGAGACACTAGTAGGAGGTATCCCACGGAATACAGAACAACGTTTCATTACTATGGCTGAAGTAGCGGCTCTCCTGGAGCAAGAGAGAGCCAGAACACCTAAGGAGAGGTTTTACGCACGAAGGCCTCCTTACCCACCAAAGGTATTCAGTAAACCATACCCCGAGAGGTATGAGCCGAAGGCCTTTGCACAATACGATGGTAGGAAGGGAAGTGCAGTTGAGCACGTGAGTAAGTTTATTGATACCTTTGGCCCTTACGCCTCAGACGAAGACTTATGTCTTCGAGAATTCTCAAAATCGCTGTGTGACCGAGCATACACCTGGTACATTGGCGTAAAACCAGGATTGATCCCAACTTGGGATGACATGGTGGATGTATTTTGCACTAAGTACTTCCATGGAGAGGAAACAGTAACGCTCGCAACCCTGCAAGCGACCAAGTAAAGGAACGACGAAGATTTGATGGAATACATCAAAAGGTTCAAGGACATAGCGCTTGACTGCTATGACCATTGTGAAGAAAGAACCTTAGTAGAAATGTGTATGACTAACATGATTGGGGAATTCAGAGCAGTCCTGGAAAATCTAGAAATTTCCCAGTTTGCACAGCTGTTGCAGAAAGCTAGCCCAGTCCGTAAAACCAAGTTCAAACAAAAGAAACGCCCTGCAGGCTATGGAGATGTCCACTGGAGAGCGGAAAAGGAAAACTGAAATGAGAGAATATGATACGCCCCCACCCATACCATGTACCCCTAAGGAGCTGGATTTGCTGCTAGATAAATGGATAGCAGACGAAATCTTTAAACCCAACCAGGTTTCCAGAGAACCCACAGAGGAAGAAAGGAGAGACCTTCGCTTCTGCCGCCTGCATAACTATGTACAACATCCCACTGCAGAATGCTGGGCGCTCCGCAAATTGGTGCACCGCAGGATTAAAGAAGGCACACTGGAGTTAACCCAGCAGGAGATCCAAAGAAACCCACTCCCAAATCACAAGGGAAAGGGTGTAGCAGCAGTGGTAATATGCGCAGACCTAGGGGAGGATGAGGAGGAGAACCTGGCCTTGCCTGCCGCAGCGATTACCACTCTACAGCAAAGTACTAAATTCAAAATTTTGTTTGACCAGTTAGGACTAATAGCAAAGGAAAGAAAGATAGCCACAAAGGCTTTGGTGAGTATCGCCTCCGAGGTAGGAGTAGAGTGCTTATCAGCAGAAATACCAGAGGACAGAGCCCTCTTACAGGAATCAACCGAGATCACGTTTAGCAATGAGGATATGGAGGTGGGACACCCAGATCATAAGAGGCCTCTTTATTTGGTAGCATCCATAAACCAAATCCCCATCAAAAGGGCCCTGGTAGATACAGGTGCTTCCGTAAATCTCATTCCATTGAGCACCTTGCAAGCGGCAGGAATTTCAGAAAGAAAGATCCAAGGATGCCCAATGGAAGTAACAGGGTTCGGCAGAAGAGGCGAATACACCGCAGGCCACATCCAGTTATGGTTGAAAGTAGGTCCTATAGCTTCTTTGGCTCGTTTCCATGTGGTCAGAACGGAAGTATCCTATCATGTGCTTTTGGGAAGGCCCTGGTTGCACAAACACCGGTTAGTCCTGTCCACTTATCACCAGTGTGTGAAAGGAAGAATGAATGGCAGGATGATACGTATAGCTGCAAACCCCTCGCCATTTGAGCAAGCAGAAGCTCACCTGGTGGAAACCATGTTTTACGACCCATGGGCTCCATATGGAGAAAGCTCGGTTTCAAAGCCACGAGGTAGCTTCATGCCTAGGTGGGAAGATGTCCAAAGTGACCCAGAACCCGATCTAAGGGAATTACTAGCACGAAAGAAGAAAAGAAAAGAAGCGCCTGCCGCAGAATCAGATAACACACCCCGATGCATCAGGGTCCAAGGCCTAGATGGCAGGATTGTGTATAAGTTATGAAGGCGCATGGGGCCCACGGGTGAGATACAAGCGGGCCCCACCCGAGAATGGCAACACGGGAGTTTGGCGTGTTGTGTCGCTTAGGAAAATTTGGAGAAAGAAGAAGGAAAGGATGAAGAAGTAGTGGCAGAAAAAGACGCACAGGTTGTGGCAGAAGAAGAATTGGAAGAAGTTGACCTAGGGTCTGGTTCACAAGAACCAAGGCCTATCTCAATCAGTGACAGAAAAAGAGAAGTCAGAACTGATACTACTATTGGAAGAGTTCAAAGACGTTTTCGCGTGGGACTACAGCGAAATGCCCGGATTAGACACTAGGCTAGTTGCGCATACATTGAATGTAGACCTAGAGGCCAGGCCGGTGGCCCAGCCTGCCAGGATATTTCACACAGAAATGGAAGGGCAGATAGTCAAAGAAGTGCAGAGATTACTAGCCGCAGGATTCATCAAGCCTATTCAGCATCCTCGCTGGCTATCCAACATAGTACCAGTAAAGAAGAAGAACGGCCAGATAAGATGTTGTGTAGATTTCATAAATCTCAACAAAGCCTGTCCAAAGGACGAGTTCCCATTACCAAACATGGATTTACTAATAGATTCTGCGGCAGGAAGCGCCATGTTTTTGTTCATGGATGGTTTCAGCGGATACAATCAGATCAGGATGACACCAAAGGATGCGGAGAAAACCGCTTTCAAAACACCTCTGGGCAATTTCTACTACACTGTGATGCCCTTCGGGTTAAAAAACGCAGGTGCAACTTATCAGCAAGCAATGACGGCCATATTTCACGACATGATGCATCAGGAACTAGAGGACTATGTGGATGACATAGTGGTTAAATCAAAGAGGAGAGAAGAACACTTCTATGTGTTGAGAAAGGTATTTGAAAGATGCAGAGCTTTTAAGTTAAGAATGAATCCTCTTAAGTGTGCATTTGGGGTGTCCTCTGGAAAATTCCTGAATTTCCTGGTTCACAGCAGGGGAATAGATGTGGACCCAGCCAAAGCCAGGGCCATAGCAACTATGAGACCTCCGGCCACGGTAAAAGAGTTAAAGAGTTTCTTGGGAAAAGTCTCATACATCCGGAGATTCATTCCTGGGTTGGCATCAATCACCTCTGCTTTCACCAAGTTGCTCAAGAAGGGGCAAAGTTTTGAGTGGGGGGAAGTGCAACAGACAGCCTTCAAGAGGCTACAACAGATAATGATGAATCTCCCTACGGTGTAGGCCCCTATCCACAAAAAACCATTGCTACTCTACTTGGCTACCAACTCGTATGCCATTAGTACACTAATCGCCCAGGAGGATGGAGGTGGCATCAAGCAGCCAGTGTACTACATCAGCCGTGCCTTAAAAGACGCAGAGACTCGTTATCCAAGGGCAAAGAGAGCATGCCTGGCCATTGTATATGCTTCGTAGAGGTTGCGTCATTATTTCTTGGCCTACGAAGTATGGCTGATGACTAAGTCCCATGCCATCAAAGCTTTATTACAACAACCGATCCTCTCTGGCAGGATATCCCAGTTGTTGCTACAATTGTCACAGTACGACTTGAGAATGGGGACACTTAGGGCGGTAAAAAGTTAGGCTATAGCGGATCTATTGGCACAGTTCCCAAGAGAGGAAGAATTCCCGCTGGATGATGAAGTTCCAGGGGAAGTAGCTGTGGCAGAAGAGGTTAGAGAACAGTGGGTAATGAAATTTGATGGATCTTCTACTACCCAGTCTGGAGGGGTGGGGGTAGTCTTGTATCATGAAGAAGACAAGGCAGTGTCGCTATTGTTCAAGCTGGAATTCCCCTGTTCGAACAACACGACAGAATACGAAGCCTACCTAACCGGGCTTGCCACAGCTCTCGAAATAGGAGTCAAACATTTGAGAGTATTGGGAGATTCAAATCTAGTCGTTTGTCAGGCCAAGGGAAGCTTCTCCTTAAAAGAGCCTAGCATAGCCCCGTACAGAGCGATGGCCCAAAGGATGGAAGAAAAATTCTCAACTTTCGAGATAGAGCATGCTCCGAGGAACGAAAACCGATTTACGGACGCATTAGCCACACTAGGATCGCAAATAATTTTCGAAGGGGGTAGCATTAGGATAGAAGTCAGCAAAAGGGAAGAATCCATCATAGAGGTGTTGAAGGAAAAGTTCCGGGAGGAACAGTGCGAAGGGGATTGGCAGATACCCATAAGGGAAGTCTTGATGAAAGGAGAAGATGCCGCGGAATTAAAAATACTAAAAGACTACACCTTGGTGAGAGAGGAGTTGTACCGCAAGATGCCAGGTGGGGTCTTGTCCAGATGCGTGGGGAAGGAGGAAGCCCAGAGAAAATTAAAAGAAGTACACGACAAGACTTGCGGGTCCTGCGGGGAAGTCAGCCTTTACCGCAGACTTCAAAGAGCAGGCTTTTATTGGCCAAGTATGGGTAAAGACGCAGATCAAGTCCAAACCCAATGTGGGTCCTGCCAGCTTGCGGCAGACAGAGAGGAAAGTTACGCTGTATTCATTAGCGAAGACTGGAGAAGCCCTTTCATACAGTACCTAACAGAAGGCATCCTGCCACAGAAGCACAGTGAAAGATACAAGCTTAAGAGGTTGGCAACACGTTACTTTTTGCATAACATGGTCCTTTTCCAAAAAGGGCACGATGGGGACCCCTTAAGGTGCTTGGGCCCTGAAGAAGCAAAAGAAATGATAAAAGAAGTACATTCTAGAGAATGTGGGGAATACCAGGGGAAGACTAAGCTCTTCAGATGCCTGTTGCAGATGGGCTACTACTGGCCTACCATGAAAAGAGATACGGCAGAATTTGTGAAAAAATGCCACAGTTGTTAAGTACAAGCCAACTTAATTCACACCCATCCGCAGAATTTACATAGTATGGTCACCCCATGGCCCTTCCACACTTGGGGGCTTGACTTAGTAGGATCGGTTAACCCACCATCACGTGGGTACATATGGATACTAGTGGCTATAGAATATTTTACTATGTGGGCAGAGGCAGTACCACTCCGAAAGGCCACAGGAGGAGCAGTGGCAAATTTCATCAAAGAAAATATAATTGTGAGATTTGGGGTGCCCCACAGGATCATCAACGACAATGGCACACCATTTTTCAACAGTGATGTAAGGAAGATGTTAGAGTTCTACCAAGTTAAGCACCACCGGTCATCACCTTACTACCCTCAAGGGAATGGGCAAGCAGAAGCGACAAACAAAACTCTCGTAAAAATTATCAGTAAGATGAGCCAAGAGTATACGGGAGGATGGGTAACACACCTGCCAAACGCTCTTTGGGCTTATAGAAATTCACCAAAGTCAGCCACAGGCTTCTCACCTCTTTCCTTAGTCTACAGAATTGAGGTAGTAAGCCCAGCAGAAATAATGACTCCGTCCCTAAGAGTTATGCAGATGCAAGAAAAGGAAAAGGAGGGAGAAGTCTTTGCGGCAGAAAGGTGTGAAGATCTAGAAGGACTTGATGAAATGAGAGAAAAGGCCCAGGAACGCAGCCGCAGATACAGACAAAAGATGACTGAAGCCTACGGCAGGATGACCAAGGAGAGGGTGTTTGCAGAAGAACAACTTGTGTTAAAAGTGGCAGATTATGTCAGGCGAGGCATGGCAAGACCATCTAAGTTTGCATCAAAGTGGGAAGGACCCCTTGTGATAAGGGAAGCCCATCAAAGTGGATATTACCGCCTAACTCAAATAGATGGCAGAGACTTAATGGATCCCATCAATGGGAAGTGGCTAAAACGTTATTATGCCTAAGAAAAAAAAAATTAGGTGGTTGTCCCTTTTCTTTTGTCTTGCTAAAAGCTTTTATGTTTCCTTTACTTTTTCTTTCAAGTGATTATGTCACAGGACAAAATTTGTAACGTGCTTTCATGAATATGTAATGAAAAGTACGAAGTATTAGCACTATGTCATAGCAACAGTAAAAGTAGTAGCAAAGTGTAGCATCATAATTACAAGCCCAAACTGTGGCAAACACACGCCAAATAAGTGCCATAGGAAACATATAAGTGTTCTGAGCAAAGTAATAAAAGAAGGAAAGCAAAAAAAAAAAGGAAGGGAACTGCATCATCATCAATGGAGTCCGGGAATGAGAGTCTGGTCTCCAAAACGACTGGGCCCACCAACACTAGAAAGAAGGCGCTTGTGATGACCCTCCAAGTCCGCCACCTCCTTCTTCAGAATCTCGATCCGGGCATTAATGGCATCGACTGCTGGCTGAACTCTCCTCATAAAAAGGGATCGGACAATCTCGCGGAGGTGATTTAGAACAAACCCCACAGCAAAACCCACATTGATAAGCTCCTGAATCGCGGCCCTCCACTGAAGAATCCTCTCGGTAAAGACTGTGTCAACGAAGCAGTGCTCAATGTCATTCAGCACGCACCCCAACATCTTCAAGAAGTGCTCCCTGGCAAAACGGCCAAGACGGAATTCTTGCATAAAATCCCCGCGATTGCTATAGATCATCACCAAGTGGGAGACACAATCCTCGGGAACTTGGAAGCCATAAAAATCCACGTAAGGAGGACCAGAAGCCCAGAAGTCCGCAGGGCTAAGGTCATTAACCTCGGGCTGATCAAATCGGGCAAGGAAGGCTACAGCTTCATTCGCAGGGTCTGGGGTGGTAGCAGAACTGCTGCCCACTTCAAACTGGGAAGAGGTAGTGGGAAGTGGACCTATTAAGAAAAACACAAAAAAAAAAGAAAAAGAAAAAGAAATGAGAAGCCATGATCTGGGAAGAAATGACTCATAAAGAAAAAATGAAGGAGACGATAGAAAGGAAAGGAAACTTACCGGGGCCAGCAGGAATGGGGGCTGTGGGTACGGCAGAAACAGGTACAAAAGGTGCGGCAGGAATGGGTGTTACGGGTACGGCAGGAGCAGGCATCCCTACGCTTGCTGCAACTCCTGGTCCCTCAAAAGTCTCTACAAGCAGGGAGATAGGCATACAGATGAAACGCAAATACATAAAGAGTGAACTTTGCAGAAGAAGAAAAGATACGTACCCATAAAGTCAGGCTCGGGTGGAGCACTCTTCTCTTTATCAGAATCAGAAATCCTTTTCTTCAGGATAGGCGCATCATCAGGATCCTTAAGAATGTCATCGGACCCCTCAGAGGATAAGTCTGTGTCAGGACCACGTGTAGCAGAACCGGGAATGGAGGAAGGAGTAACAACTAGAGAAGCACCGTCCCTTGCAGCCTGAGAAAAAGACGTAAAAGGGTCACTGGTGGAATAACAAGTGGCAGCACAGAGGAAGTGGTCTTGGTCTGAACGGCAACAGGAGAAATGGCTCTCTCTGGAGGAGCAGGTGTCTCGGTAGTCAGAGGTGTAGTCTCACCAACCCCTTTGGTATGAGTACCCTCTTCTCTGGGTACCGACTCGGCGGAAAGGGTGGGAGTTTTGGCAGGAACCTTATGTGCAAAGGTAGAGGGAGTGGGTGTTGCGAATGCCACATCAGCCCCATCAAAAAAGCCCTCCATGGGTACACCCATGGAGGCGAAAATCTCCTCGGCAGTAGGGCGATATACAAAGAGAGGTTCGGGCTCCTCCTAAAAAAAAAAAAAGGAGAGAAGGGGAATATAAATACTGATGTGAAGACCTAAGGAAATATTAGCTATGTGAGGCAAACAAAAGACATGTGGCAAATGGAGCACGTGCAAAGAAAAAGAAAAGAGAAGTGAGGAAAAGAGAGATGTACCTCAGACTCAGGCTCATCAAGCAGGATAGGACGGGTAACTGATGAGTCCTCCTTATGCTTAGACTAAAAAAAAAAAGGAGGAAGAAATTAACAAGGTTAGCCGCAAGAAAGTTAAGAGGTATTTTCTATAAAAAAAAAAAAAAAAAAAAAAAAGGAGGGGATAACTTACCCTCCGCTCAGCAGCAGGCACGAGATGAGGAGTTGTCTTCCTTTTGCTTCCTCGGGTTCTGCTGGCAAGTGGAGCACCCGTAGGTGGAAGTGGAGTAGCAGGCTTGGATTTACTGGCAGATTTAAGCTTGGTAGGAGCTTTCTTACTTGGTGCAGAAATATTTGTCACTTTAACCTTTTTCTCCCAATCGGGAGGATAATCACCAGCGTGCCAGTACCATACTTCTTTCTCTACATCCCATTCAAAGATGGCTGACCGATTCTGTTTTCTAGCATATGCCAAAGCAGACTTGGAAGGTAGAAGCAAGCGAGGGTTAACCGAAATGACCATACTAAGCCCATCAAAAGGGATAAGAGAGAAGCCACGGCTACCCACTAGCTCATTCTCGAATGAAGTCATCATCGCTTGCCAATAACCATGCATGGGAGGAGTGCAGAGGCCCTCCCTTAGTGAACCGGGAACTGTAACTGCATTGAACCGCTGCCTCCAGAATTCAAAAGCAGTATGCTGCAAAAAGGGATGAACTGAAGTAGGAGACTCCATGAGGAAGGAAATATCATCGGGAATATCCTGATCTAACCTAAACTGTCTTCTTACTCGGTTAGCAGGATAGTGAACGAACCTGATGCCTTCATCGGTTAAGTAAGGCAGCCATCCAGCGTTAGTGGCCGCCAGATAAGTGATCCCTTTCTCGTCAAAACCAGCCAAGGGAGTAGTAGTCCCAATAGTATCAACAAACAAACCCATGGCAGAATCTATACACGTATAATTTGCACCCAAATTCCTATAAACCCTCCAGGAAAAACCAACACCTTCATCAAAAGACTCAACAACAGAGTAGCCAATAGGCTTCAAGCCAGACCAGCGGAAAGCAAGCGGAAAATCAGACTCAAATCTACCGCAGAAATCAGTGATTACCCTCGGACATGTTTGGTACTTATCTCTAACAAAACGAGCAGGTCTACACTTTGCCAAATATTGGGCACAATACTCAAATAACAACTGTTGTAGAATAGTACAGTGGATGGAAGAGGTAGCTATATGACAGGATCCCGCCTGACTCTCGTCACTCCGTAGGATGTCTAACTAGACATATAGATGCCCCAAGAACATGGGGGCTAATGGCAGACTCACCCCAGCAGATATTTTGATGGCTAAACGAAAGTATAAAGGCTTTATGGCATAGTGGGGGTGGGACCCAAAAACAAATTTACAAAGCCAAAACGCAACAAAAGCCGCACGGTGGGCGGCTACAGAGAACTTGGAAGAAGAATTAAACCAATATGACAGTTTGGCGTTCCCGGTCATCCTCTTCTTCAGTTCGGCCTCAATGGCCTCTTCTTTCGGAGAAAATTCTAGAGTAGCAGGATCGGCATCACCAAGAATAGGCAGGAGTAACTGATTAGCCACATCTTCAAGGGTAACGGTGAGTTCGCCGCACGAGAAAAAGAAAGTGTGGGTGGTGGTACACCACCATCGGACCAAGTGTCGAAGATTGTAGAGGTCCCGGAAGTTTGATAGACAGCGAGATGAGACAATGGCTTTCAGGACACCAGCTCGTTGCAACAACCCCATGAAACCCGCATCAGATAACTTGTTATCGACCTAGTCTCTCCAACCCGAGGCAGTACCTGACCCAAATTCGAAGTGGATGGGCACGGGAAGTGAGATGCCTTGACGAATGGGTAGATCAGGTATTGAGGATGCTAGCGGAGCCCAAGAGACATCGGGGTTTCGCCGGCTAAGGGCGAGCCACACGCGACCCGGCGGTGGTGGCGCATAGTCGCCGGGAACCTTTGGGAAGTGAGGGTTGACTTCGTACCATGGATCGATCAGAGGAGCGCATTCACTGTCAGTGTCGCGCTGTGCCTCTTCCCCGACGGAATGCTCCGACTCAGAGTACTCTGCCTCCTCGCCTACGTCAGGGACGACGGGAGGATCAGAAGCGACTTCTTTCCCTTTACGACGGGAAGAGCCTTGACTTTTCACCGGTGCCATGGTGAGAGGGTTTGACCGGAGAAGTTGGGTATGAGTGTTTGAAAAGAAAAAAGATAGTGAAGAGAAGGAGATGGAGAGAATGTGTTCTTGGAAAAGAAGGAGTTTGTGTTTAATGTGCAGAAGGACTCCTCTTTAAATACCCAGGTCATTAATAACGGCACGAAGGAAGTCAACGGGTCAGCCATCAGAATGGGATGAAATTAATGAAACAGCGGCTATGCTTAGAGAATAACTACCAAATTGGGAAATTCGAAGAGACAACCCTGTTCGCGGCAAGAAAGAAAAAAAAAAAATACAATATAATATCTATGAGGAGGGGTCCACTGCTTAAAAAGGCCCGTGAAAAAAAAAAAAAAAAAAAAAAAAAAAAAAAAAAAAAAGAAGAGAGGAGAAGAGGATAGAAACGTCTTTTCATTCACATATGAATTGCAGGAATGTTTCATATGTTCAGGGGGCTAAATGTTAAGGGCCATTTGTGAGAATCCAGGTGGAAAGAAGGAAAGCCCAGTAACAAGGGCAGCAAAGAATTGGCAAGCAGACAACAAAACCATTAGGCCCAAGCGGCAGGAATAATGGATCACAGGCCCAAGAAATGAACAAATAGGCCTTGAAGAGGTAAGTGGGCTTAAAGAAGCCCGGAAAGAGAGAAATAACATCATATGGGCAGTGTATGATGTAGAAAAGTGAGAAAGGGCCGCCGCAGGCCCAAAGTAATGCAAACTAAGAAAGTAAGGGGTTTTTGGCAAGCCCATGAACCCAAGGATGAGAATAAGGTTATTGGGACAGGGAAGCTCAATGAAGTTAGTAAAAGCCCATGGGAATGCAAAATTAAGCAAAAGGGCCAAGGAAGGCCAAAGAAAGCAAATGGGCCAAGGATGCCCAAAGAGAAAGACAAAAGGGACATAGGAGTCCATGAGTAAGAAAAACCAGTGGCCATGCCAAGCCACTGGGAGAAAGAGTAAACGGCTGGCCTAAGGAAGCCCAGTAGGATTAAATCATTACAGCAGGAATAATAGAACAATATGGCAGGAAATGAGGGAAATCAAGAAGTGGGCTAAAGAAATATAAGGCCTATCATCAAAATAAAGCCCAGCTCCTGAGAGGAGCGGGAGATCAAAAAGCAGCCCACATAAAAGGTCAGAGAAAACGGACGGTATGCTATGCAGACGAGCCTCCAGACCACGGCATACGGATGAACAGCAGGCAAATTTTGGACACATATGAAAGGAAGGCACGCGCAAGGCCCAGGCACCACCAGCCTGTACCCAGCCAATACAGAGCATGGTGAGGTCGGGGGTCAGAGATTCAGAAGGCATGGTTTAGTGGTGGGGAGAGGGGAAAAATCTATTTTTGAGGTTCCGACTTAGGCTCTTTCGGGGAGGTGTCCTGTTGGGATGACTTACTACCCAAAAGAGGCAAGCTGAGTTGGAACCAATAGGTGCATGCCATAAGGGATAGGGAGAGAGAAAGAACCCAGACCGTAGCAGGAATGGGTGCCACGACAGACAAACAAACAAAATATCCTTCTTTGTCTAGTGATGGGGGAGGAATGCAGACGGAACAGTGATGGTCGGCCAGTACACCCAGACCAGACAAAGGAGGTTAAAGGCTAAAACAGTAAAATCCGGTCACAGCAGGCGCTATAAAAAGAGGGTCTTGCAGTGAACAGAGGAGGGAGGATCACAGGAACTTTGACTGAGAAATAGGAATTTGAAAAGAGAAACAGGAATTTGAAAAAAGAAACTAAGAAATAGAGAAAGAAACGAGTGGGAAAGGAAGAAAGAAAACACCCAGAAAGAAAAACAAAGTGAGAATTAGAATGGCAGGCATGCACCGGTAGATTAATTCCCTCTCTCCCTCGTGAAATCTTGCTCCCTGTAAAAACCTCAAGGAGTCTTGAGCATAAACCACTTAGGTCCGTTTCCCTCAGGGCAGTTAATCTCCACGGCAGGACCTTTTTTCCTGAGAGATTAATTGCGTTGAGAAGGGACGTTCTTTCCTCTCTGGCTTTGCTTCTGCGGACCGGACTTTAGTCGATTTTCCTAACATTCTGATTAACCCATACATATTAACACTCGTTAACTTCTGTTCTGTTCTTTCCTTTCCGTAAAAATATTATTATTGCTACTGTAATTGTGTGTGAGGATTGTTTGGTCATTTCCCACTAAGTGGCCAGATATTTTAGTTATTTTATTATTATTATGTCTGCCTGCCACAACTTGCCTGAAACAGTTCTGCCTGCCGTAAGCACGTTCCTGGCAAACCTGGCCTAGTTTGCGCACAAGCCGGATCAACTTTATTTACAGCTGGACCGGTCCCGACTCCCTTATCCAGAAAACTTGGGCCTCGTGCCGCAGGAAGTAGCCCAATACTGCTAGCACATCCCACCACTTTACAACATACAACCCCTTCATTTAAATATTCGTAGTAATACAAAGTCATAAATATTGACTATCACTTTGAAGATTACTACATCTTAATCCTTGAGTACCCGGTTTAATCCTTTATGTTATTCATCATATGTTTATGAAATCCAATTTCATAAACATATACTTTAGTAACTCTTTACTAAAGTGGTTGGGTCCAACACTCTGAATAACTAAATCCATTAAACTTATCTCAAGGGAATATTTTATATCTCCGTTAAGAGATTATGAATTCTATCTTGAGAATATATGTTGCATCAACACTAAATGTGGCTGCCCAACATACTGAGGTTTTGATCGTGTCTTATAGATCTCACTCCTGATATATCAAAGCAACCTATATCTCATGATCAGGTCTATTATTCTCTCAGGATTTAGAGTTGATGTAAATAGAAATCGTGAGATTTATTATTCATTTGACAGTCGTTAGGAGAATAATAAATCTCACAATGGTCCAGTTCAATATGTCTTAACTCTTAAAACATATCAACTAGAAGTCTCCACTTCCATGATCAAGACAAATTATCTTAGTTGATATGTTATAGTCTTCGCAGATGAAATACCCAATTTCATCACCGACTACGAACTAAAATTCTGAGTTTACAAAGAACTTGTGATTTATATCTTTTTGTGACTTTTCACATAAATCACATACTATGCATCTCATGGACTAAGATAATGTCCCATTAGTTTATAAATAGTCTCATATAATTAAACAACTTAATTATTTATAACATGCCAATAAATTGGATTTTAGGGCACAAACCCCAACATTAATAACAAATAGCAAAACTATAAAGATGTTTCAAAAAGATAAAACCGCGATATTTTTCTTATCGTTTTCAGTTGTTGGAGCCACTTTTGAATTTTTTGCAACAGAATATAAAGTAGTATAAACTACTCACATAGTTATTCATTTTGTATGTTTTTAGACCCCTTAAAACACACGTTGTTTAATGTAGTTATTTAGCCAAGTGATTACTTTGGTAAATTATTCAAATCTAGGTTAACACAAGTAAATCATATTAAGTAAACAATGTGGAAAATAAAGAATACAACAATATGATAACCCAGGAAAACCAAACTGGTAAAAAACCTGGGGAGGATTTAACATAGCTATCCTCAAGGTAAAACAGTTCCATTATGAAAGAATTGAAGTTTTACAATAGCAACTTAGACTACTAACATCCTATTGTTACCTGGAGGAGAAAACTTACTACCACAACCACGTGATAGCTCCGAGTCCACAAACTACTTCTTTCTTGGATTCACAGCAACCACAAGTACACCCACTTGTGTTTTTCTTTAAACTCTTTATGTAGCAATTGAAGCGATCACCAAGCTCTCGACATCAATCTTGATCTTGATAACTCTAAGTGTGTATGAAGGTAAACACCTCTAGATCTCACAAGAGATTCACACACACAGCATAAACAACAACCTGAAAACGTGGCTAGAGTTTTTCCTTTTATACTTTAGGCAAAACATAAAACCCTACACATCATATGGGCTTGGGCTGAGTTGGAAAATTCTGCAGAAAAACATTCTACACGAGCTTCAATCGATCGAGCCTTGCAGAAAGTGAATAGTAATTTTCTGCAATTACTCGATTCCAACTTTACAATAAACATACTTTGAGCAGTCTAAATCTAGACTCTAAGTTTTGATCATGGTTTGCCAACATTATATATTGAAGTTCTAAAACATTTAGATCCTAAATCCTTAGAACCTAACACATTTATAAAAGCGTTGGATGAATCCTAAAAATTATTTTTAAAAGGAAGATAAATAAGCTTACTGAGAATAAAGACTAGTACATAATATGTATTTTGATTGAAGTTTATGTGAATTTTGCAATCAAGTTATAGAAAAATAAGGACAATGCTTGGATGAAGTCTTTAGTATTGACAGCTAGAGCATTATTTTCTAGCTATATCCAATAAAGATAAAGTTTGGGTACAAACTTGGTTGTAGCCAATTACTATAATTCCACTTAATATCTTTTTATTAGATGTGAATTTTGACAAATCCACCATTAGATAACATTTGCCTTTTATATCCTTCATGTTTGTAAAATTTCTTGAAAATCGAAGATCAACAGCTATGTCATTAATTAAATGTCTAGATTATAAGTTTTTGTAATCTAAAATTATGAATAAAAAATAAGTTTATGGATCAAATAATAAATAATATTAGATTAACATGAAATTTAACATGCGTGTTAAGAACATAAAGAACATACAATTTAACGATTAGAATTTCAAAATATTTAGCCATGTTACTTCTTTTTTTTTTTTTTCTGTGGAAGTTGTAGTTGTTGGCTATAACTAAGTTTGTAACCGAACTTTCTCCATCCAATAAAACACATTTAACTTTAATTTGTTTTGGAGAGTTATATATATATATATATATATCAGACTCTTATAGCTGGCATAAAATTTTGGCTAATAATGTTCTTTACACACTAACTATGATAGTCTAGCAAATAACAGGCAATTGCTTTACACACACTTTGGATTAAACAAACAAAAAGACCCCACTCTACATAGAATGAGATTCTTTCCATTTCACTTTAAATGGAGAGAATGCATTTCAAAATTAAAATTTTATATTCTAGATTTAACAACAAACAATATATTAAGTTATTTAAAATTTTAAATAATGTAAATTAGATATTCCTGTAGAAGTTTAATTTTTAATCTAAACCATAAAATGTATTTATTTTAAATTAAATGAAGAGGACACACCCATTTAAAATACAGTAAATATGTTTTATATTAACTATACACGTATTATGGCCCCTTTTAATTCTTTTTCATTCCTTAGGTTGACTCGGAGTCGGGGCATGTGAAATGCGCGCATGCCATGACAATGCAAGCAGAGCTCTTGTATAAATATATGAGAACTCTAGTGCCATAACCACAAAACTAGCGAGAAAGCCTTCTTCTTTCTCTGCTTCTTTATATCATCATCATGGCTCTTTTTTTTTCTATCCCATCAATTCTCACCACCATTAAGTTCTTCCTGTTATTTTCACTTCTTGTGGGGATGGTCTCTGCTCAGTTGTCCTCTACTTTCTATGCAACATCATGCCCTAATGCCCTTTCCACCATTAAATCAGCTGTAGACTCTGCAGTGTCAAGTGAGCCACGCATGGGAGCATCCTTGCTCCGTCTTCACTTTCATGACTGCTTTGTTGCAGTAAGAAAAAAGTCACAACTTCACATTATTTATGAATTTTAATTTGAACCATAATATTATAGGGAAATCAACGTCTTGTTGTTTTGCTGTCATTTTCATCATATTATTTGTTTTGATTCAGTTGGGTGGGACTAATTGGACGGTTCAATTGGGTAGAAGAGACTCAACCACCGCAAGTTTAAGTGCTGCTAATTCCAACATCCCTGCTCCAACATTGAATCTTATTGGCCTTCTCAGTGCCTTCTCAAACAAAGGTTTCACTGCCAATGAATTAGTGGCCCTATTAGGTTGGTTTAATTTTTTAAATCCTTAAATCTTTTATGCCTTTAGAAACGTTTTTTTTTTTTTTTTTTTAATAATCGAAAAATGAGTAGAGGAGGGTGACCTGAGTTAGCGTCTTTCACCTGGATATGACCATAATTACACTCTACTCACTGGGCCTAGGCCTAAAGGGCTCCTCATAAATTGACCAAACATTATTTTTATAATTTGTTCAGGATCTCACACAATAGGCCAAGCAAGGTGCATAGTTTTCCGAACTAGGATTTACAATGAGACCAACATAGATTCCTCATTTGCAACTTCATTGAAATTGAACTGTCCAAGCACTGGTGGTGACGACGGTCTTGCCCCTCTAGATGTGACTAGTCCAACATCTTTTGACAACGCTTAATTCAAGAATTTGATAAGCAACAAGGGTCTCTTACACTCAGACCAATAACTCTTTAATGGGGGTTCCACAGATTCCCAAGTTAACGCTTACAGCTCCAACTCCGCAAGCTTTCTAACAGACTTTGCAAACGCAATGGTGAAGATGGGGAACCTTAGCCCACTCACAGGCACAAGCAGCCAAATTAGGAAAAAATGTAGAAAAACCAACTAAGTTAAGTTAATGGAGTGTGCCTTTTTGAGGATTCATTTCATTCTTGTCGCTATTGCGCATGCTAGTAAACAAAATTTTTCATAGTGATTGATGTGACATGTTATAGTTGATGTATAATAAAAATTGTGAATTTTTTTGAATATCTATTATGGTTATATCAAATATATAGACATTTGTTCAACTTAAAATGCGTCCCTAGTCTCGTTATATTGAAAATGCGAAAGTGATATAAAAATATATATATATATATATATATATATATATTTTTTTTTCAACAAAAAATATAATAAAAATAAGGGAATTCAACAAATAATAAGTAGCTAGATAATATTTAGGGTCTGTTTGGATAGAACTTATTTTGCTGAAACTGAAAACTGAAAACACTGTAGCAAAATAATTTTTAAATGTGTGAATAATACCGTGGGACCTATTTTTAATGAAAAAGTTGCTGAAAAGTGTAATTTGTGGGTCCGTAAACAGTGCACATATACACTGTTCCCTATGGAAAGTCAACATTTGCGGTTACTGTTCAATGAACAGTAACCGCATTACTCCAAAACGCGTGAAAACAAAAAAAAAAAAGAAAAAAAAAAAAGAACAAAAACGCAGAAACAGAAACGCAACGCAGGTTAAGTGAACCCAAACACACACTTAAAATAAACAACAATTGAGACTGCAAAGAAACTCGATTAAGAGAGAGCACGCAAAGTTTAACCTTAACAACAATCCAATGGATAAGTCCATTAATTCAACTGATGTATGTAAATTTAAGATGCATTCAGTCCAAAACACTCCAATATTTTGACAAGTTGATCCAATTTCCTCAGATAAGTGTTTAAGGGGTAACTACAATTCCAAATAAAAAACCAAATGACCAAGTGACTACTATGGCAAGTTGGCAACATACTCTTTCAGACCCCTTTTTTTTTCCTACTTTATTAGGGGAGGTGAGGAAGCCATTGGAAATATATTCGGTTTATGGGCAACTAGAAACTCCAAAAAATACATAGACAAAATTTAACGGGTTTATATAGGGGGAGGCCGAGAGACTCTATCAACTGTGACTCTCCCATCCTCTAGTTAAGCTTCAAAGGCCCAATTTTTTGGGCAAGCGAGGATAGTGGCTCAGGGTGACAATCAGGCCCAATTTGTCGTTGATTGTCATCTCTACTACGGGCTGCCTCGAAGTGAATTTTTTTTTTTTTTTTTGATGGAATAAAATTAGGTAAAGAAGGGCAACTTGAATTGGTGTCTTCCACCTAGACTTGATCATAGTCCTCATAGTGATTTTGAAGCCAAGGTTTTCACGTGTTTCATTCAATGTTGTCCTAATTATCCTTTCCCAAAACATCATCATTCATCAAATTCTAGCCTCTGTGTGTGTGTGTGTGGGTGGTGGCTTTGCAAAGAAGCCAACCAAGCCTGAAAATCATACAAAGTGTTCGAAGCAGACATTTTACCTTTTAGATTCTAAATTTAAGCATCTTCTCCAGCTAGGATTAGTGTTGCAAGACAATTACGAGCTAAAATTGTAAATCAAATTAGTGATTGGGGAAGCTAAATCAGCGTGCATTCCACGAAACTTTGTTTAGTTAGGCCCATAGTTAAACTAAGTCCATATAGAGTTACTGTATCATTATCAATTTTGTAAGGCTACCACCCATATATAGCAAATAGCAGTGTCAATTAATTAATAGACAACGTTTCTTTCCAACCCTTGAAACTCCCACTAAAAAATTATAATGACCATAGACCTTATGGTCACGCCGATACGTTTATGGCAAATTGGCAATAGACCTTATGGTTGCCGGTTCATTTCCGTATAGGAATATAGTTAGCCCTTACCTAAACAAAGTGGGCCTAATCCTCTAGAAAGGGATTTTCCTAAAAATATAATAATATATTGTGAGATCAAGTAATGAGGATGGCTTTGGTCAATTATGTATACATGTGCCAAATTAGGATATTTTCTATTATCCCACCACCATCATCTCATTTATATTAGCTGTTTCAAATTCCTTACGATGTACCTGTTGGCAATCTCTCTATCTCTCTTAGGATAAGTCAAACTTTGTATGTATCTTTTTCATATGCAAGTTAAATAGCGGTGATTAGATAGATATTAAATTTTCTTTTTATTGTTTGCACGGAAGTCTTATTGATTGATTCATAACAAAAAATCATATCTTTTTCTCATGGATAAAGAAAAAAAATTCATCTCCATTTTTATTTAATATTAGCATATGTAGCAAATTAGGGATAGAATAAATTATAGAATTAGATATATAATTTGGTTTTTGATGATTTATGGATTCCTTGTTTTTTTGCATGAAATAACTCACTTAGCACAATTTAAAAAAAAAAAAAAAAAAAAAAGATAGAATATGTGATGCAAAATTAACCTACAAAGTTAACGCAACATTTAATATATATACTATTAAAATTTAAGACTAATGAATGTATATTACAAGGAGCTAAACAAATCCTCAATTGGTAACAACAATTTTTACGTAGGATAGTCCCCTATTAAATTTTTACTTAGAAAAGACTATGAATGTATATTATA
This sequence comes from Quercus tomentella, assembly GCA_028535165.1. NCBI lineage: Eukaryota > Viridiplantae > Streptophyta > Magnoliopsida > Fagales > Fagaceae > Quercus > Quercus tomentella. The sequence goes on from JAPQVY010000012.1 coordinate 16,967,399, forward strand.
GGAAGCTAAACAAATCCTCATTTTGTAACAACCATTTTTAGCTAGGATGGTCCCCTGCAATGCATTTAAGATTTACGAAAAGGAAATTTGGATGGTACCGAACTAGCAGTAGGTCATTAACCGTACCCTCAATACATTTCCAAGTCTTAGAGTTCGTTTGGTTAGGCATTTTATGAGCCTAAAAGCACATTTTGAAAATTCAAAATTTTGTTTCGCAATAGCAACTCTATATATATATATATATATATATTTTTTTTTTTTTTTACAAATACTTATTTTAAACTCAAAATACCATTTTGTAATAGCCTATCCAAATTCACCCTTAACTTCATTACAAGTAAAATACTATTACTTACCAAAAATAAAGTGAAATCTTCACATCTATGTTCATTCTAGTCAAAAGTTGGGGTATAATACATTAATACTATTGATGGAAACCAAAAATTATATAATTTGTTGAACGGTAAACTTTCCAGGGAATTTTAATTTATTTATTTGGCATGTATGGCACGAAGCATTACATATTCTCAAAAATCAAATTATAGTAAAATATTTGAAAATTTTCGAATATCCACATTAAAAGTGGAAAATAAGTGACAAAAGATATACAAATAGAGAAATGCTTTTCGTTTTTGACACGAGTTCCACGACTTCGGCCCGGCCTAGTTGTGCCTGTATAAATTAACTTATCCGTTCAAATACGCCTCCACGTTTTTGTCAAAACCTTAAAGTCCTAAAGCATAAAAAAAAATTAAAGGAAATGTTTACAAGCACCGTGCAGTGTTTATTAAGATTTTCCTAATATGGGTTTTACTTAATAAAAAAATTAGATAAATGAAAGAAAAAGACATAAAGTAGCCCCACAGTTTATTTTAACATTTTTTTTTCTCTCTATGAACCTAGTCCTATAGCTTATAAAGTTAAAAAAAATAAAAAATAAAAATAAAAATGACATAAAACTGTAAAAAGGACAAAAAAACTATTAAAAAAAAGTTGTTAACGGGCATCATAATATATTGAAAATTTTAAACATTAAAAAGGATTGAATTAGATATTATAATTATTATGTTGTTGATGTCGTACCAACCAACCAATCCCACATATAGGCATGAAAATTTTATTTTATTTATGGGTACAGGCACGAAAATTGAATGCATATGATCATAGATAAGCATGCTCAAAGTATACATTCCAATTTGTTCGTTTTTAGACCCTTAAAAACACAATCAGATTAACTTAGTTAATTAGCCAAGTGATTACTTAGTCAAATTATCATATCTAGGTTAATACAAATATATCATATCATTGTAAAGTGTGGAAAATAAATAACACAACTGTGGGGCCTGAAATTTGGCATCCCGGCCCACTTTGTGTTGAGGGCCCAAAGCCCAGGCCGAGGAGCCCTGCTGCCGAGGACGCGCGATGAAAGCTCCTTGAAGGCCCAAGGATGTGGCTGAGGACAATCTCACGCTCAACACCTCATAAAAACGCATGAAGAAAAGGACAAACTTAGTACAAGAGCAATACGCGGGAGAAAGCTGCCAACACCATAATGTGGAGCCCAGCACCTGACAAGCCCATACTCATACCATGCTATCCAGCTTTTCCCAACTATTCTGACGTATGGATTGACAGGACGAGTAATTACCCCAAACCAGAAAAAACTGACACGTAGATGAAGAACGGGAGGGAAATACTAGTATAAAAAGGAAAGAGAGCATAAAGCAAAAGAAAGAAAGAATGGTGAGAATGTAATGCTCCTCGGCCTAATTCCGAGGAGCCAAATCTCTCAAACCATATCGATGTAAGGCTCAATCATACTGTCCAAACCTGCCTTTGTATTAGCTCTCGTGAAACCAGGACCTAACCGTTGCCCAGCGTTCAAGGGCATGCCTTTCCAAACCCACTCTCTACAAATCGTATTGTTCGGGCCCTTTACACGCGAGCCCAACGTCATCCTTGGGTCGTTAAAAATCGTGTCCCTACAATTGACGCCGTCTGTGGGAAGGCTTACGCATTGGCGCAGGTGGTGGTAGAGTCAACTTTCTGGCAAGCAGAGGTTCGCGGGGTTTCCTCCATCTCCGGCGACATGCAATTGTCACTCCGACATAAACTTCTGCTAGGGGCTACGCCTTGCAGTGCCAACGGCGCGAGCAGCTCTAGGGGCTCCCGGCCTCAAGCCAACACTCCCCGCCCTGGTCTAGGGGCTGACCTTCGAAAAACAAATAAATACAAAAAAAAAAAAAAAAACTACTCAAAAGAAAAATTACAAGTTTTGGACAGAACCAAGGCCTTGTATGGTCCTCGGACTCAAGCCTATGGGGAAACCAAGTACGCGAAAGAAAAGTTACAAGTTTTGGACAGAACCAAGGCCTTGTATGGTCCTCGGACTCAAGAATATGGGGAAACCAAGTACACAAAAGAAAAATTACAAGTTTTGGACAGATCAAGGCCTTTTATGGTCCTCGGACTCAAGCCTATGGGGAAACCAAGTACACAAAAGAAAAGTTGCAAGTTTTGGACAAAACCAAGGCCTTGTATGGTCCTCGGACTCAAGCCTATGGGGAAACCAAGTACACAAAAGAAAAATTACAAGTTTTGGACAGAACCAAGGCCTTGTATGGTCCTCGGACTCAAGCTTATGGGGAAACCAAGTACACAAAAGAAAAATTACAAGTTTTGGACAGAACCAAGGCCTTGTATGGTCCTCGGACTCAAGCCTATGGGGAAACCAAGTACACAAAAGAAAAATTACAAGTTTTGGACAGAACCAAGGCCTTGTATGGTCCTCGGACTCAAGCCTATGGGGAAACCAAGTACGCGAAAGAAAAGTTACAAGTTTTGGACAGAACCAAGGCCTTGTATGGTCCTCGGACTCAAGCCTATGGGGAAACCAAGTACACAAAAGAAAAATTACAAGTTTTGGACAGAACCAAGGCCTTGTATGGTCCTCGGACTCAAGCCTATGGGGAAACCAAGTACACAAAAGAAAAGTTACAAGTTTTGGACAGAACCAAGGCCTTGTATGGTCCTCGGACTCAAGCCTATGGGGAAACCAAGTACACAAAAGAAAAATTACAAGTTTTGGACAGAACCAAGGCCTTGTATGGTCCTCGGACTCAAGCTTATGGGGAAACCAAGTACACAAAAGAAAAGTTACAAGTTTTGGACAGAACCAAGGCCTTGTATGGTCCTCGGACTCAAGCCTATGGGGAAACCAAGTACACAAAAGAAAAATTACAAGTTTTGGACAGAACCAAGGCCTTGTATGGTCCTCGGACTCAAGCCTATGGGAAACCAAGTACACAAAAGAAAAATTAAAAGTTTTGGACAGAACCAAAGCCTTGTATGGTCCTCGGACTCAAGCCTATGGGGAAACCAAGTACGCAAAAGAAAAGTTACAAGTTTTGGACAGAACCAAGGCCTTGTATGGTCCTCGGACTCAAGCCTATGGGGAAACCAAGTACACAAAAGAAAAATTACAAGTTTTGGACAGAACCAAGGCCTTGTATGGTCCTCGGACTCAAGCCTATGGGGAAACCAAGTACGCGAAAGAAAAGTTACAAGTTTTGGACAAAACCAAGGCCTTGTATGGTCCTCGGACTCAAGCTTGTGATGAAACCAACTACCTAGAAGAGCCAACATGGGGTTTGGGCACGACCTGGACGTTACCTGGACCTTAGAATCTATCCGAGGAGAATTCCCCGTTGATAATCGGGCTAATCCCTAAACTACATGGATTCCCCGATCTATCCTCGGATCCTCAATACCTAAAGGATTGATGCAGTATAGGGCAATATGTTGCCAAAAACACACAGTCGAAGTCCCTCACTGCTCGGCTACCCTCTCGGACGAATTATTTAAAGTTTATCGTTCTCGGATGATCGCCTTGCATGCATTACGAAGCACTCAGCCATTACCCCGGTTAGTTTTATGAGTTTTAATTCACTGGGAATTATCATTATTATGCTTGTTAATGTCGGTAAACTAGAATTAGTAGGTTTCTGTTTCAAGGTTTCCTACTCTAAGTATCATCAAAGGAAAGCACACATGTAGCATCCCATGCACAAAATAATTGTTACAGAAAGGAAAAATATTTAAAAAGAAATAAATTCATCTTTTATTAAGACAAAGAAACAGTACAGCGTACATTGAAAGAGTTCAAATAAGCTTATACTGAAACTAACTACCCAAAACAAAAAGAGAAAATACAAGGGAATTAAGAACAAGCCGAAGAATAGGTGCAAGGGAGAGACGTGCTGCCACTTCAAAATTTCGTCTAGGGGAGCCATTTCTCAATACTTTTACATGCCTATAATTCAGGCAGCAAAAGAGCCCAACTTCGGGCTAGCACCGTTGAAGAAAAGGTGCAGGGAGCCGGAGGTTGATGAGCCTCCACGTAACCACGCCTGCGATAGAGCAGAAGGCGCTGATGGCGGAAAACCTTACTTCTGACGCACCAAGAATTTGATGCGACCAGTACCTGCTTCGGATTTTGACTGAAAGAGGGAGGAATACCATTTCCCCCTTGCCAAAACGGAAGATTATCTTGAATCTGTGCCTCCCCTGTCCAGGCCACACCACCTTGAGTCTCGGGAGGACCCGGTGCCTCTGTGGCGGGTGTAAATCCTTTACCCCTATCCGTGTCTCAAACATATTGCGCTAAGGATATGGAGACTCTGATTATAGCTGAAGGTTTGTGACTCTGAAGAAAGCCAAAGGGTTTGTACGCCCGGAGAATAACCCCATATCCTACTTATATAAAGAGTAAGATGATGTCATTTAATTTGAGCAGATTCCCAAGGAACGCTGCGGACAAGGCAGCTCTGGCACGATTTCCAACACTATCCACCACCACAAGATTTAAAGGTCCTCGTGAAGGCGCACCTCGAATACTGAAACGTCAAAGGACACTGCGCGGGTGAAGAATAAAGTAATGCCTTTTAATTCGGCACATCTCCCACGCAAATGGAAGAACACAAGCAGCAGTAAGGTACAGAACTTGAGTAAATCACGAGGTGGGCTCAGCATCACCAAAACCCTCCTTCCCAACTAAAAAGTCGGGAAGCAGGATTTTGAGGGGCTATTGTGGGGCCTGAAATTTGGCATCCCGGCCCACTTTGTGTTGAGGGCCCAAAGCCCAGGCCGAGGAGCCCTGCTGCCGAGGACGCGCGATGAAAGCTCCTTGAAGGCCCAAGGATGTGGCTGAGGACAATCTCACGCTCAACACCTCATAAAAACGCATGAAGAAAAGGACAAACTTAGTACAAGAGCAATACGCGGGAGAAAGCTGCCAACACCATAATGTGGAGCCCAGCACCTGACAAGCCCATACTCATACCATGCTATCCAGCTTTTCCCAACTATTCTGACGTATGGATTGACAGGACGAGTAATTACCCCAAACCAGAAAAAACTGACACGTAGATGAAGAACGGGAGGGAAATACTAGTATAAAAAGGAAAGAGAGCATAAAGCAAAAGAAAGAAAGAATGGTGAGAATGTAATGCTCCTCGGACTAATTCCGAGGAGCCAAATCTCTCAAACCATATCGATGTAAGGCTCAGTCATACTGTCCAAACCTGCCTTTGTATTAGCTCTCGTGAAACCAGGGCCTAACCGTTGCCCAGCGTTCAAGGGCATGCCTTTCCAAACCCACTCTCTACAAATCGTATTGTTCGGGCCCTTTACACACGAGCCCAACGTCATCCTTGGGTCGTTAAAAATCGTGTCCCTACAACAACGATGTGATAACTCAAGAAAACCAAACTGGTAAAAAACTTGAGGAGGATTTAACCTAGCTATCCTTAAGGTAAAACAAATCCACTATGAAAGAATTAAAGTTTATACAATAACGACTTAGACCACTAACATCCTATTACTACCTCGAGTAGGAAACTTACTACCACGACCACGTGACAGTTTCGAGTCCATAGACTACTTCTTTCTTAGATTCACAGCAAGTACAAGCACTCCTGCTTGTGTATCTTTAAACTCTTAAAACAACAACTGAACTGATCACTAAGCTCTCGACATCAATCTTGAGATTGGAAACCCTAAATGTGTATGAAGGCAAACACCTCTAGATCTCACAAGAGATTCGCACACACAGCATAAAGAGCAACCTCAAAACGTGGCTAGGGGTTTTCCTTTTATACTTAAGGCAAAACATAAAACCCTAAACGTCAAATGGGCTTGGGCTGAGTTGGAAAATTTTGCAGAAAAACAATCTGCACGAGTTTCGATTATCGAGTCTAATTTTCGATCGATCGAGCCAGGTAGATTTACACAGTAAATCTTGCAGTACACTCGATTCCAACTTTACACTTAAACATACTTTGAGCAAGTCTAAAACAAGATTAAACGTTTTGATCATGGTTTGCCAACATTATAAAATGAAGTTCTAATATATTTAAACCAAAAGTTTTAGAACCCAACATAATTAATTCAACTGATAAAGTCTTTGATGATTGAATAAGAGATCCGAAATTCAATTCTCTCCTATATAAAAAACCGAATGATATCGTAGTCTGATGATAAGGAGCAAAATTGCTAGAAACGAACGACATAGGTTGAAACTTCATATAAAAAAATGTATAGGTTAAGCATAAATGAATAGGTTCACAGTTTAGCCCAATTTACAAGGTATTGGAAAAAGGAAGCATGAAATAATTAATCATTAAATTTCATATAAAAGATCTATTTTTTTCTTTCTTTTTTGGGTGAGAAAGTAAAAGATCTAAGTTAAGGTGCAAATATTCTTCATTTCTTAATAAAGATCAAGAAGATACAACGGCGGAACCAAAAAATATTCAGGGTGACCAAAATAATTGTATAAATAAAATTAAATTGAAAGAGTAACATATTTATACATAAATTATACAAGTCAATATAAGCAAAATATTATAATAATAAGAAAAACTAAAGAAAAAACATTATATTTCATAGATAACAAAAACAAATGCAATATGGATCTCTAACTCTCAACCACAAAATCTGCAATCATATTTTCTTATATATAAAAAATATTGTTCATATCTGATATCCCTTATTCTCCAAATGCAAAATAATGAAAAATAAAAAATAAAAAAATCCTAAAAAAAGGGGGAAAATGATGACGAAAACTTATATTAAATAATTGACTTAGCTATTGTTTAGAAACATGTATCTTGAATATGCTTTAATTTAATGAACTACAATAAGAGCAAAAATAACGCATTAATTATTTATATAAACTTATCTATTTTTTGGAAAAGATATATTAAATATATATTTTTTAACTTAATGAGTTATATATGTTATAAGAGTACGTAATAAATGGGAAAATGATGAATTGATCACTTAGATAAACGTAGGGCAATAGTTAAATTTTTTTTTTCTATAAATTTTTAATATATATGGTGCCTCTAGTCCCCCCTTCCCTCTGCCACTGGGAAGATACTAGAAAATTTTTTAGGTCTGCTAGACAGTTCGTCAATTCCTCCACTAATGTGATGGGTGAGTCTAAAAAAAAGGTTAAGTTGATATATCTTTCTAAATTTTATTCTAAGTGACTATAGATGGAACAATTTTCATTGATTTCTTTTGTTCTTTGATTCAGAACGTTGTCCACGGTTATTAGAAGAATTTTCTTATAGTTTGCATTTTTGTTATTTTTTTAATTGGACATCTTTTTTTTTTTCTTTTCTTTTTTATAACACAAACATACAACAACACGCCAACTCCTAAACTGCTAGCGGCAATTAGTAGGTAATGTGGCAATATTTCATTTATTTAGCAAATTCCAGTTAAAAAAATACGGTAAATAAGTCAAACTCACAAATTAAAAGTTAAACAAATAACCTCACGTACATCTTTCATTAATTTATTTTATTCCTTTTCTGTCCACAGCGTTGACTGGGCTGGGTTACGAGAAAAATACATTATTCCAGAACGTGCATGTTAGCTGGAATTCTTGTATAAATACATGAGAACTCTAGTGCCTTAACTACCCAACAAAGCAAAAAATCCATCTTCTGCTTCTTGTTTCTCTATCTTCAATAATCATTATGGCTCACTATTATTCTAGCTCAGCAATTCTAGCTGCCATTAGATTCTACCTCTTATTTTCACTTTTTGTGGGAATGGTCTCAGCTCAATTCTTGTCCCCTTTTTTCTATGCAAGAACATGCCCTAATGCCCTTACCACCATTAAATCAGCTGTAGACTCTGAAGTGTCAAGTGAGCGACGCATGGGAGCATCCTTGCTCCGTCTTCACTTTCATGACTGCTTTGTTCAAGTCCTCTCTCTCTCTCTCTCTCTCTCTCTCTCTCTCTCTCTCTCTCTCTCTCTCTCTCTCTCTCTCTCTCTCTCTCTCTCTCTCTCTCTCTCTCAAGTACTGCTTTAATTTGTTTAAATAAAGTCACATACTTTTTTCTTATATATGAGTCTACTATTGACACAATTTTATCATGCATGAATCACAAGTAGTCACGTACTTTTTCTCAAAATTTTTTGTTTATAATTTGATAATTACAATAAGGGAGGGAGAATTTGAATTCTAAACGTCTTCATTGAAAATACAAAAATGTGTCAATTGAACAATAAGGTTCTTCACATAACAAGTTGCATAATTAGTAGTAAAAAAAATTGTAAATTTTTATTTTATTTTATTTTTTGTATTGAAACTTAATGATAACCACAAGTTCAGAATAAAGTCATGGACCAAATGCCATTAACATGCATGCAAAATTATTGTGATCGCTTGTTTTGGCTAAATAATTTAAATTGTAAGGCGTAATGATATCTACGAGATCCTAGACTCAAAACCTTTTGCCAATATCTTAAGGCCACCTCTAAAGGTTTCTTCCTTGTAATAATCTGGTGTGTGTGGGATCGGGAGACTACACATGCCCAAGGAAATAGCTAGATACTTGAAAAGGTCTGGATACCCTTATTTGTTAAAAAAAAAATGTCTAGCAAGCTCTTCACATGCAATAATGTTTTATGAGCCATGTAAAGTCATTTACTTGTTTAACCCAACATAAATTTAAAGGTTCATGACAAAATAAAAGACTACTAAATTGTGCTAATGGATTATTGAACCCCTTGATTTGTTGAGGTATTATCCCTGCATTTGTGGTGAGGAGTAGTACTATAGCTATTACACATTTTATTACATAAATTTTACACATTCTTATGTTAATTTTTAAAATTAAAAAAAAAAAAAAATAGCGATTTAAAATTTTATTATTATATGACATCAATCATACATTTTGTCACTATCATATTGTAGATTTTTTTTATAGTAAAATTAATAGTAACTTTGACATTTTCCTTGTAATGAATATAGAAAACATAGATGGTAGAAATATATAGCATCAGAAAAATAACAAGTTTGAGTAATATTATGTAATAGGGATGTGATGCATCGGTCCTCTTGGATGACACAGCAAATTTCATAGGAGAGAAAACAGCTTTTCCAAATAATAATTCACTAAGGGGATTTGACGTAATAGACACCATCAAATCTCAATTGGAGAATATGTGCCCTGGTGTTGTATCGTGTGCTGACATTGTAACGGTTGCTGCTAGAGACTCTGTTGTTGCTGTAAGAAAAAGTTTCAAATTCATATTATTTAAAAATTTTAATTTAGACCATAATATTAGAACATATATTAAAATCGTGTTCTTTTGCTATTGAAATTATTTGTTTCAATCCAGCTGGGTGGACCTAGTTGGCCGCTCCTATTGGGCAGAAGAGACTCTATTACTGCAAGTTTAAGTGCTGCTAATTCCGACCTTCCTTCTCCAGCATTGAATCTTAGTGGCCTTATTAGGGCCTTCTCAAACAAGGGTTTTACTGCACAAGAAATGGTGGCCCTATCAGGTGAGTATTGTTTAAAAATATTACATTTTTTCAAGGTACAGTCATGTACAAAAGAAACAAAATAAATTTATGAAAATAAACTAATCCACAATAATTATAAACAAAAGGGGGTCAAGTTCACGGATGCCCATAAGATAATTATTAATAAACAATTTTAAGAAAGTTTTTGTATCACTTTTATGGAAAATTGAAAAAATTATCAAAATATTAATTACTTTTTCTTTTTTCCCATAAATACATTTCTAAAATGGTTCACCAACAAATGCCCTTAGGGCATTCATTAACATTTCCCTTTAAAAAATAATAAAAACCTAGTTTTTAAACTTATTTTGCCTGGTCCTACAAACTTTTCTCCTTGATTCCTACGCAACTTTACAACAAATAAACAATTAACAAAGCACATATGAAAGAGTACAGTTGGCAAGCCAAAAAAGGAAAGGTTTTTTTTACTATAAAATTTTGGTGGATCCCAAATTTTATTTATTTATTTTTATAAAAAAACTACTTTGTAAATTAGTAAATCTCATCTAAACGGAATAGTAAAAAGTTCTTATAAACTTAATATTTAATTATCCCATCAATTATTTGAGGTTTAGGGAGAAAATGATTCGAACAGTGAGATTAACAGTATTTTGTAATTATCTCGCTCAAAATAAAATAAAAAATAAAAAAATTAACCCATCAATGGTGTTTAAAGCCATGTATAAAATGACCCAACATATTATTTTTATAAAATTTGTTCAGGATCTCACACAATAGGCCAAGCAAGGTGCATAACTTTTCGAGACAGGATTTACAATGAAACCAATATAGATTCCTCATATGCAACTTCATTGAAATCAAACTGTCCAAGCGCCGGTGGTGACGACAATCTTGCCCCTCTAGATGTCACAAGTCCAACATCCTTTGACAATGCTTACTTCAAAAATTTGTTGAGAAAAAAGGGTCTCTTGCACTCAGATCAACAACTCTTTAATGGAGGTTCCTCAGATTTCCAAGTTGGTGCTTATAGCTCTGACTTGGGAAGCTTTCAAATAGACTTTGCAAACGCAATGGTGAAGATGGGGAAACTTAGCCCACTCACAGGCACAAGTGGCCAAATCAGGAAAAATTGCAGGAAAGCCAACTAATTTAAGGCACTAATTAATCTACCATTTGTGTGCCTTTTGAGAATAAAGTGTTCCTTCTCGTTGCTATTGTTGTTTGGTGATTTGGTAGATAATATTAAGAACAATAAATCTTGTGATACAAAAGATTTCACAATTTTCGTTTTTTTTTTTTTTTTTTTTGGTGCATAATAAAAAGTGATAGTGTGATATTAGTGAAGTCTATGTAAAAGTCGTGTTACTCTAATTATAACTTATTAAAAAAGAAAAACTTATTATCTAAATAAGTTGTGAATAAGTTGTAAAAAAATATAGTGAAAAAAAAATTTATATCTCTAATATTGCTATATAAAAATAATGGACATTGGTTCAAATATAGTTATTCTTTTTTTTTTTCTTTTTTTTTTTGCTTTAATATAATTATTTTTTTGTTTTACAAAAAATAAAATAAAAAACAAGAGAATTCAACAACTAATATATATGTAGCAAGATAATCTTAAAATAAACAACTTTTCACTATTGAGGTGGCAAAGAAACACAATCAACAGAGATCAAGCCAAGTTTAACCTTAATTAACAGCAATCCCACGGACAATCCATTAACTCTGCAAACTTTTATTTTTGGAGAAGAACATTAACTCGACTGTCTCGACAACTGATGCAAGTAAATTTCAGATGTACTGAATCCAATATTTAAACAAAGTGATCCAATTTCTTCATATGAGTGTTAAAGGGTAACTATAATTCCAAATTAAACCACCAAATAACCGAGTGAGTACCATGGCATGTAAGTTGGCAACATACTTAATTTTAGACTTTTTTTTTTTTTAATTCCTTCTTGTTTGTTCTGTTTATACCCCTTAAACTAGATTGTTTAACTTAATTAATTAACCAAGCTGATTATTAGGTTTATTATTCAGATCTAGGTTAAACAAGCATATATCATATCATGCATAATAGCGAAAAAATAAATAACACCACGATATGATGACCTAGGAAAACCAATGAAATGAACCGTTTCAAGGTAAAAATCTGGGGAGGATTTGACCTAGCTATCCTCAAGGTAAAGCAAATTCACTATAAGAGAATTGAAGTTTTTACAATCAGATTTAACCCTAAATCTATTGCTACCTCCAGTAGTAACTTACTAACACGACCACGTGCAAGCTCTAAATCCACGGACTCCTTCTCTCATTAGATTTACTACAACACAAAAACCCATGCTTGTGACTTTGATATCCCATTCAAAGGTTTCAAATCACCTTCAATTGTTGATCTTTGTAGCAGCAACTAGGTTCTACCAATGCTTGATTGTAGATCTTGCTCCAATAGACACTTGTGTAGTTAGAAGGTACAGCACCTCTCAGATATCATAAGGAGTAACACACAAGTCTTCCAAAGGTCTCCAAAATGTAGCTAGGGTTTCCCTTTTATATGTGGACAAGTTAGAATGAAACCCTAAACGATTTCCAAAGGGCTTGGGCTTGATTTAAAATTTTGAAGAATCTCTTTTTCTACGATTCTCGATCGGTCGAGCCTAATTCTTAATCGATCGAGCTTGGCAGATTGTGACTTCCCTTTTTTGCAGTCAGCTCAAACTTGAAACTTGAAACCTACACCTTTGAGCGTTGCCTAACACATAGACTAGACATGTTTTGTTCTCGGTTTGCCAACACATCCAAAATATGATTCTAAACATTTAATCCTAAATCTTCAAAATCTAACACTTCTTTTTTAGGGGAAATGGAGAAACCATTGGAAATTTATTGGGTTTGTGGACCACCATAAAGGCATAAACTCCAAACAACATAGACAAATTAATTAACAGATGTATCATGGCCCTAGGAGGTAGTTTGGTTGTTTTAATGTTTGGACCTATGTTAGTTCTATTATTAGAGTATCCACATCGGTGGAGTTAAAAATTTTAACATTTAACAGCTCAAAAAGTTACTTTATCTATTTTAACACACAATTTCATAATACATCCTACATTAATGGTCTTATTTTTACCATAAGCAAAAAACTATTCATTTTTTTATTAATTTTGGAAGCTCAAATTTGTGCTAAAACGCAAGAGATTGTTTAGACCCCCAATTAAAAATTATGGCTAGATTTCTTTTACTCTAACTTAAAATAAGTGCGGAACAAGAGTATATAAGCACAATGAACCGTTAACACTACCCTAAGCCATATTCATCTATCATCATCAATAAAATGAAAGCTTAAAGAGTAGGGAAGAGAGATGCAAACACAAGATAATACCGAGATGTGTTATCGAAGAGAAAACCAAAGAACTTGGCGAAAAACCTCTCCCTGACCCTCTAAGTCAAAATCAATCCACTAGAAAATAAAATTTGAGTACACAAATAACAAAAGACTCTCCAAGCCTAGTCTACCCATGTACTTGAGCCTTCCAAGCTCTTGCTACCAATTGACTTCTTGGAGCCTTGTCTTCTCTAGCTTTTCAAATCCCGCAATTCAGCCCGATTGCATCCACCAATGAATGGCTCCTTCCAATGCTTTCCAGTAGCACAAAAATCTCACTTTAGCACTCAGTATGGGTGTGGTAAGTATTTGGGCTATCAACCTCTCAAGGATATAGATATGAAGAGGTAGGAGTTGAAGAAAACCACAAGGAAATGTGTAGATGATTGTGGGTATAACAATCTCTAACTCTCAAGTATATTTTCTAGGGTTTACTCTTTGAAAAGCACTCCTTACAATTTGTGGGTAATAAGGGTATATATAGTGTGAGTAAAGACAAGGTAAAGAAAAACATAACTTTTTGCCAAATAGAGAGTTTTGTGAGTTCTTCGCGGGTTGGCCTTACCCGCAAGACACTTGCGAAATATCCAGCCTAGCATGACTCTTCATCTTCCAGTCATGTGCTCTGCACCTAGCTCTTTTCGCGGGTCAGCTACTCCTGAGACACTCACAAAAACCACTTGTTCAACCTTTGAAGCTTGAGCCTTCACTGATCTCTCACACTCATCCCATACAATTAATCCCACATACATACAAGGAAAATGATTGAAGAAATTACAATCAAATTTGGCACGGAATTAAAGCCAACGCAACATGGTTGGAAATCACAACTTTACAATCTCCCCTTTTGGCTATTCCATGACAAAACCCCTAAACAGACTCTATACTTAAACGTGAGTTTGGAAACATAGGCAAAACTTACTCACACCTAATTCCAGAAGCTGTAAAGCACTTGCACCATATACACCTGTATCCTGAAACACTTGCACATACAACAAACTTTCATTAAGCTCATGACAAGTAAAACACAAGGTATGTATAAGGAACAAGTAAAATGCGATCAAGATACCAAAAGAAATGTAAGCTATGAAGCATAACTTGATCAAACATGAACAGTCATTAAGAAATGACCACAATGAACATTTATCAAGTAAATGATCATCTAGACACACAATGTAATTAAGAGCAATGCTAAAATCAATTGCATGTCTAACAAACACATGATACATTAAAGAAACTAAAGCTAACAACATTAGAAAGCAATAAACATCAAGAAATTGCTATAAAAACCAAGATACAAAAGTATTACTAAAGAAAATGAAGTTTTAAACTAAAGTACTTAAAAGCTTTAAACAAAAGCATTGTATATATTCAAAAGCTATAAAAACTTAAAGTAAACTAGAAATCACCAAAATAAACCAATGTATACTAAAAAATGTTCCTTTGCTACTTTGCTACTGCCTCTCAAGCCACACTCCCCCTCAAACTACTTCCCCTTTTTTATTGGAATGGCCAAAGAGACTAGAATGCATCGGACTCCGAGCCTAACTCTGGCTCTTGCCTTGAGTTCCTCATCATGTCATCAATCTGAGACGAGAGGGCAGTGATTTGGCCTTCAAGGTAGGTGAATTGAGATGTGGAGTAGCTGATGTGTGAAGCAAGCATGACATGCATGTCTTCAACCCTTTTGAGTAGACGATCAAGGCGATCGGGAGCTCTTGCACATGCTTGGGAAGAGCGTTGTGTAGTGTCCTCCGGAGCTAAAGTGAAATGCTTGATTTCCTCTTCGATGTCTCCTCCTTCTTCAACAACATCATTTCTTGGAATTTGAGAGACCCCAAAAGATGGTCCGGGGATATGAGCTTTGCTTCGGATCATGGTTTGCACATTGATTGGATCTTTTCTTTGCATTACTTGAAGTCCAGTTGGAATTTTCACCCTTGCCCTTAAGATAAGAGACATGACAAGGCTTGGGAATGGCAGAGTTAGCCTTGAATTCCTTTTGGTGATGCATTTGACGAAGAGGTGGTAAATGTGACTACAGATGTCAATCTCCATATGAGTGAAAAGATCATATAGGAAAATGGTCCTCAGTGCTAACAAGTTCGTCAAGTTCCTAACCGAGGAGAGGTTAAAGATCATGATGTAGGCCAAAGTTCGCATCTTTGGGGTGAACGGAATGGTGTGCAAGGCCTTCTTGTTGAGTTGTCCACCAAGGATTTCCACAAGGGGTTTTAATTTCTCCCTTCTTTCATCATATTGTAAAGATGTGTGTGGAGTTGTCGGTCGAATCTCCAAAACATCCTAAATTGAGTCCCTCGTGATTGAGAACTCTCTCCCCCTTAGCCAACAGTTGATGTGATCACCTTCTACAATGGCATTTGCGAAGAATTCTCGAATGATAATTTCAAACATATCGCCCCTCGAATTAAGCAACTTCGTCCATGTCCTTTCTTTGAACACATCCAGAATGAAAGTGCCCTCTAAGGAGTCTATGTCCACAGTCCTCTCTAGAATGATTGGGGCCCTTTTGTAGTGATCATTGAAGGCCATATCAGCATCATCATTTCAAAACAAATCCGAGGAGGTGCGGGGACGCTTTGAAGACTTCTTTGTGACCTTTTGCTTAATAGGAGACATCTGCAAAACAACCACAAACACAAAGAAACAAACACAAACACAAACAAAAGAACAAATTTGATTAAATACAAGTTAGTTCATAAAAACAAACAAAAGTCCTAAAAAGAACATAAAAACAAGTAAACAACATCACAAGACCATGTTTTAAGTGCTAAAAGTCTAACTACACTTATCTAGCATGAGTGAAATGCAAAACATGTCAAATGATCAAGGGTGTGCATCAAGTGGTGCATGTGGTGTGCATGAGAGATGCATGAGCAATGCATGACAAAACACTGATGGGGCAAAGTGTGTGAAACACACAACCGATGTTTAAAACATGTTAAGAATGTAAAAACATAGTAATCCCCAAATTTTGGTATTCATCGGAGTCCAAAACAATGAAAAAATGCCATTTGGGCATTTCATCAAACACTTAGAGTGCATACAAACCACTAATATGTAAAACAATGCATGAGCATAATGAAAACTTGCCTAAATACATGTTAAAAATGCCACTTGGGGCCAACACAAACACAAACAAACACAATGGGACACAGCCTAATCAAGAAAAAAGAAAATTTTGAAAGAAAAGTAAGTTTTCCCAACCCTTTCAAAAATAACCCAACCCTAGAAATCCTAGAATCTAAGACTTAATCTAAGGAATCAAGAGTGTAAAAGTGTTAAAACGTACCTTAGAAGAGTCTTAGGGATGATTGTTCTTGATTTTTGGTTGAGTTTTTGAGAGAGAAAGAGTTTTGGGTTGAGAGAGACATGGAGGAGGCAAAAATAGAGTTTTTGAAAAACTGTCACTGTTTGGTTTTAAAAATTACAAAACCGCTCATTTCGCGGGTAAGCTTCTCGCGAAATGGCTTCTAAAGAGACTTGACAGATTTTGCGGGTAGCTTCTACTCGCGAAGCAACCACGAAAGTCTCTGTGTAAATTTCAGTATTTCCTGAAATTGGCTTCCTCATTTTCGTGGGTAGGTTCTTACTCGCGACTTACTCGTGAAAATGCCTCAGAAAAAGTTTTCAACAAGAATGAAATGGACTATTTGGAAAACAAAACTCTAAACACACAAAATACATAAAAACACTTTCAAAAACAAATAAAATACTCAAAAAAAATTGTGGGTTTGATCATCAAGTAAATGGATAACACATCATATTTGAACACGTACAATCACACAAATGGAATAAGCATTCATTGAACATTAGACTTGTGTGTTGTGTGTGTGGATCAAGTATGAACTAGTCCATAGTCTATTATGAAGTTTCAATGATCAATTCAATCAAGTCATACACAACTAGTACGAAGTTAAGTGACTTATCTCACTTGTAGAAATGAACATATATGACCCCTCACCAATGTGTTTACATTTTGATTGAAAACTTTTCATTTGGCTTCCATTTTTCATACTTTTGATCAAATACAACTCAAATTTTTGAGAAACGATGCCATGAACTTTTTGATATATTTTTGACAAGTAAGCCTTTGGCTTTGGCACCATACATTTTAATACAAATTTGCCCACCTTTTCCTAGTCAAACTAGTTTTCAAAGCAAGACTTTTTCAGCTCTTTTCTACTTTTAGAGATAGACATTTTTAGAGCTCTTTGAAAAAGAAGAAAAAAAATGTGAGGAGATATATAGGCATAAGACTACGCATGTATCAAGATCAAACAAGACTATTGACCAATCATTCATGACAAGCTTGAAGATCTATTTACAACAATCAAACGTAGATTTCTAAATGTCGCTCACACTTAAAGAATGTGCATACATAACAAGTTATGCTCGGAAATGCACTACGCCATTAGTACAGAGGTACTAGGCCAAACTCACATGTGATATACACAACACAAGCAATCAAACTTTTTGAGATTTTTCACTTTTTATGGGTTTTTGAATTTTTCAACACACTCAAAAACAGAACAAACAAAGTAAGATCAACAAAAACAAAGTAAACAAACAAAAAATTTTAAAAGAAACAAATGATAACATGTGAGAGCTTTTTAACATGAATGTACCAATAATCAAGTGTAGGTCACATAAGAGATATGAGTCAAAGGATGATATTGACACAAATGGTCTTACGAAGAGATTCAAACCATGGATCATCAAGTGGTTTAGTGAAAATATTTGCCTTTTGATTGTCGGTGTTGATAAATTCCATCCATACAATTTTCTCCTCCACCAAGTCTCGAATGAAATGATATCCAATTTCGATATGTTTTGACTTTGAGTGTTGAATAGGGTTCTTGGATAGATTGATGGTACAAGTGTTGTCACAGAAGACACACATGGTGTTTTTAGAGATCCTATAATCATGAAGAAGCTTTTTCATCCACAATAGTTGAGCACAACAACTGCCCACTGCAATGTATTCTACTTCAGCAGTTGACAAAGACACTGAATTTTGCTTCTTGCTCATCCATGACACCAAATTGTTTTCGAGGTAGAAGCAACCTCTTGAGGTGTTTTTTCTATCATCAACACGCCCAGCCCAATCAACATCTGAGTATCCGGCTAGGCAATCATTTGAGTCTCTTGAGTACCAAATCCCATAGTCGGATGTTACATTGACATAGCGGATGATTCTTTTGATCGCTGTCATATAGGACTCTTTGGGTGCTGCCTGAAAACGAACACATACCCCGACACTAAAGGTTATGTCCGGCCTACTTGCAGTGAGGTAAAGGAGACTGCCAATCATGCTCTTGTAGAGGGTTGGATTTGAGCTCAGTTTTACGAAGGAACTCATTAGAGTGGATGTATGTTTCTTAGAGTCTAAACTGAATCTCTTTACGAGATTTTTGGCATACTTCTCTTGAGATATGAATATCCCATCTTTCCGTTGTTTTACTTGAAGACCCAAGAAATAGTTTAGCTTCCCCACCATGCTCATTTCAAATTCCTTCTTCATTTCTTCCAAAAATTCTTGAGCAAGGTTATCAATTGTTGACCCGAATACAATGTCATCCACATATACTTGAGCAACAAGGAGAGATTTCTCATCTCATTTGACAAAGAGTGTTCGATCAGCTTGACCTCTCTTGAAGCCATGATCTAAAAGATATGACGTGAGACGATCATACCATGCTCTTGGTGCTTGCTTTAGCCCATATAAGGCTTTCTTCAATCTTAGAACATGGCCCGAAAAATGTGGATCTTGGAACCCTTTAGGTTGCTCAATAAACACTTCTTCGTGTAGAAGTCCATTTAAAAATGCACTCGTCACATCCATTTGATATAGCTTGAAATTCATAATACTCACTATGGAAAGAAGAATCCGGATTGACTCAAGTCTTGCTATCGAAGCAAATGACTCATCAAAGTCTACACCTTCAACTTAAGTATATCCTTAAGCCACCAATCTAGATTTGTTTCGAACAACTTCACCATCTTCATTAGTCTTGTTCTTGAAGATCCACTTGGTGCCGATTACGTGAGTGTCTTTGGGCTTTAGGACCAACTCCCATACATCATTTCTAACAAATTGATGTAACTCTTGGTGCATGAATTCTACCCAATTTTCATCTTTCAAGGCTTCTTCCACCCTTTTTGGTTCAAATTGAGCAAGGTAGCAATGATACATCACATGATTCACACTATAGCTCGGTCCTCTTCTCAAACGAAGTCCTTAATCCAAATCACCAATTATGTTGCTTTTAGGATGATTAAGAATTACTCTTGACTAAGGTTTCTTGGAAGTGGAGGGTTCTTCATCACGTGAGATTGGAGGCTGAACTTCCAGAGGAATGAGTGGACTTAATGACCCTTGAGTTGATCTAGTCTCCCTTCTCGATGTAGTAGGAGTAGACTCCTTTTCTGGTGATTGTTTCTCACCATCATCACATTGAGACATGTTACCATCACCATCATTCTTCTTAAGGCTTGGAACTTCTCCATCCTCACTAACACTCTTTTCCGGAATGGTGTCATTTATTACCACATTTATTGATTCCATCACTGTCTTTGTGCGCTTGTTGTACACTCTATATTCCCAGCTATTTATGGAGTATCCTAGGAAAATCCCTTCATCGCTCTTGGCATCAAACTTCTCAAGATTCTCCCTGTCATTAAGAATGAAGCATTTACTTCCAAATACTCGGAAGTATTTCACCTTAGGCTTCTTTTCCTTCCAAATCTCATATGAAGTTTTCTTTATTCCCTCTCGAAAGAAAATTCTATTCCCAATGTGGCATGATGTGTTCACCGCTTCAGCCCAAAATTTCTGTGGAATGTCTTTGTTGAGAAGCATCACTCTCGCGATCTCTTGGATCACCTGGTTCTTCCTTTCAACAACCCTATTTTGTTGTGGAGTCTTTGGGGCTGCGAATTCCTTCTTGATACCATGCTCATTGCAAAATGCTTCAAATTTAGCATTCTCAAACTCCTTCCCATGGTCACTTTTGATTTTAACGATGGGAACTCCCTTTTCATTTTGAAGCTTCTTGCATAGTCTTTCCATCTTTTCACATGCCTCCGACTTTTCTCTAAGGAATTCCACCCAAGAGTACCTTGAGAAATCATCAACCACAACCATGATGTATCTTTTTCTGCCCACGCTTTTCGTTCTCGTTGGACCCATTAGATCAACATGAAGCAACTCCAATGGACGAGATGTAGCAACAACGTTTACTTTAGGATGGGTTAATTTAGTTTGTTTTCCCAATTGACATGGGCCACAAACATTTTTTTTTTTATCTTTCCAAATTTCAGCAAACCAATCACAATTTCAAGCTTTGAGACTTTTTGCCACTTGCTTGTAATTGGCATGTCCAAAACGTTGGTGCCATAACTCCAGCAGGTTAACTCGGGCACTTCGGCAAGATACATTTGGCTTGGGAACCACGCCATAACAATTATTGGTGGTCCTAAGTCCCTTCAAGACTGGTACACCTTCTTCACTGAGAATTAGACACCCTTTCTTGGAAAATTGAACCAGAAAGTCTTCATCACATATTTGCGTGATACTCAGCAAGTTTACTTTCAGACCTTTGATGTAAAGAACATCGGTCAACAAAGGAAGTCCTAGAATATCAATAATTCCCTTTCCTAGAACTTGTGAGTGGCTGTCATCTCCAAACATCACATAACCATCCTTCTTCTCCTTAAGGCTTTTAAAGAGAGATTTATCCCCGGTCATGTGCCTTGAGCACCAACTATCAAGATACCACAAACATGAATTAAACACTTTCAATGCGGTATGAACAAAGAGACAAATATGAGATAAACATTATTGACTTTCAAAGCATGACTCATCTCCCTTTACATTGGTCATGGATGAGTGAAGCTTTCTTTTTAAACCATCAAGCTTATTACATAAATGTTTATTCCTTCTTTTATATCTAGCAATTAAGGAATTAGACTCACACAAATTATTATGAAGCTCATGATTTCTATGCTCTAGACATTTCAGCATGTGTATGAACATTCTAGCATGTTTCTTAGACTTGAATAACTCTAAAAGCTCATTGCTAGGACAATCTCCAAAGATGCTCATAGAGTCATTATCACAAACACATGAACCACAGTTCATGTTGGCCTTTGCCATTGCCATATCTATAGCAAAACAAGGGATCTAGGATCACACTAGGATAATGAAATCCGATAAGTGTATCCGCTTTGATACCAATTGAAAGCTCGGATTTGTGCTAAAACACAAGAGCTTGTTTAGACCCCAAATAAAAATTATGGCTAGGTTGCTTTTACTCTAACTTAGAATAAGTGCAGAATAAGAGTATATAAGCGCAATGAACTGTTAACACTACCCTAAGCCATATTCATCCATCATCATCAACAAAATGAAAGCTTAAAGAGTAGGGAAGAGAGATGCAAACACAAGATAACACCAAGACGTGTTATCGAAGAGGAAACCGAAGAACTCAGTGAAAAACCTCTCCCTGACCCTCTAAGTCAAAATCGATTCACTAGAGAATAATGTTGGAATACAGGAATAACAAAAGACCCTCTAAGCCTGGTCTACCCTATGTACTTAAGCCCTCCAAGCTCCTGCTACCAACTGACTTCTCGAAGCCTTGTCTTCTCTAGCTTTTTGGATCTCGCAATTCAGCCCGATTGCATCTGCCAATGAATGGCTCCTTCCAATACTTCCCAGCAGCACCAAAATCTCACTTTAACACTCAATATGAGTGTGGTAAGTGTTTGGGATAGCTACCTCTTAAGGATATAGAGATGAAGAGGTAAGAGTTGAGGAAAACCACAAGGAAATGTGTAGATGATTGTGGGTATAACAATCTCTAACTCTGAAGTGTATTTTTTTAGGGTTTTCTCTTTGAAAAGCACTCCTTACAATTTGTGGGTAATGAGGGTATATATAGTGTGGGTAAAGACATGGTAAAGCAAAACATAACTTTTTGCCAAATAGAGAGTTTCGTGAGTCCTTCACGGGTTGGCCTTACCCACGAGACACTCACGAAATATCCAGCTTGGAGCAACTTTTCATCTTCCAATCATGTGCTCTGCACGTGGCTCTTTTCACGGGTCATTTACTTGCGAGACACTTGCGAAAACCACTTGTTCAACCTTTAAAGCTTGAGTCTTCACCGATCTCTCACACTCATCACAATTAATCCCACATACATATAGGGAAAATGATTGAAGAAATTAAAATCAAATTTGGCACGGAATTAAAGCCAACGCAACATAGTTGGAAATCACAACTTTACAAATTTCTTTCTCACCTCCTCTCTCTTCCTCTCTGCCACCAATCCCAAAAAGTGATAAAGTAATAATTTTTTTTTATACCACCTTGCTACAATGAATTACCTCTGTTGCAAGAAGGCAAAATATTTTGCCTTTGGCTCCACCAATGTTAGTACTTAAATTGGGGTTTGAGGTGGTAAAATAGTTTTTTTACCACCACTAATGGTGATGCTCTTAGCTGTGTTTTGTTTGTTTATTCATGTACTTAGTCTAATGTGAACTCTTTACTTCGTTTTATGTATAGTATTCTTTTATATATATATATATATATAAATTGTTGGTGAAAGCTCAAATTAGTGTGAAACACTAACCCTAAATTTTAAAATTATGGTTTAATTGCTTTTACTCTAACTTATCTAAGTGTGGAACATAAGTAAATGAAGTGCAATCACCAGAACTACTCTCTAAGCCACAAGCAAGCAAGCAACAATAAATATAAAATTTAAAGAGTAAGGGAAGAGAGATGCAAATATAAGATAACACCAAGACGTTTTATCGAAGAGGAAACTGAAGAACTTGGCAAAAAACCTCACTGCAACCCTCCAAGTCGAAATCAATCCACTAGTGAATAAGTTGGATCACACGAATATCAAAAAGACCCTCCAAGCCTAATCTACCCAATGTACTTGAGCTCTCCAAGTTCCTGCTACCAATGAGCTTCTCGGAGTCTTGTCTTCACTAGTTTACTGGATCTCGCAATATCGTCTGATTGTATCCGCCAAACCTCATCAGCTTCTTTTGGCAAATCCCCAAACCTTCCCAAGCTCCAAAACACTCTTTATACTCTGAATAGGTGTGGGTTGTGTCTAGGTGCAAATCTCCTTTCAAGGTATAACAATGGAAGAGGGAAGGAAAAGAGACTACAATGATTTCTCACTAAAGGATGAGTAGCTTTCTCTCTAAAAGATGGGTGTGTTGTGTTGTAGAAACCTATCTAGGTTTTTCTCTCTAAATAGCCTCCTGTTTACTGTTAGGACATATGTGATTTAATGTTAGGAACATATGTCAAATTAGAATTGGCTAATCCTTTGACAAAACGCACTTTACTTGTAATTGAGTAGATCTAGGATGTGTTTAATGCTTCGAGGAATAAGGTTTCAAGATCAAGTGTTAAAACCATGCAAGTCTGTCCAAGAAACAAATGAAGAAGTGCTGGATTTTAAAGCTCGATAGCTACCTCGATAGCTAGTATCTATCGAGGTTTAAAAGATGTTGAAGCCCGATGCTCGACAACTAGCTCGACAGATAAGCTATCTATTAAGGTTTATGAAAAACAGATTTTCAGCTTTGATTTTCATTCAATCCGTGTGTATATATTTGGGATTTCTTTTCTCACAACCCTAAACATATATAAAGATTATTTTAAGGGCCGTCAAAGGTTGTGTGAGTGTGAAGCAAAGTTGTGTTCATGCAAATTGTGACTGGAGACAGAATTTGCCCTAGTTCATCTTTCTTTTGAAGAAGTTGTTGTGTTTGTACACCGTAGGGTTTTGTAACCAAGAAGCTGCGTGATCTTCATCATGTGATAAATTGAAGAACTTTGCAGCCAATATCTTTCTCAAGTTGGTGAGTAAGCCGAGTACTGAAATCCGCGCATTGAATTAGTTAGTCACGTACTGGGAGCCGTGCATTGAAAAGGAGAGATTGTCGCTACAGAATAAGTCCAATTGGGTATTGGGGTAAGGGTTCAACTGTAGGTTGGTATAAGGTACTGGGATTCCTTTACTTGTAACCACTTGTTGTGATAATAGTGAATTCTCGGGAGTGGTGACCTTAAAATCACCCGGTGGGGTTTTTGCCGTGCAGTTTTTCCCCATTCATAAACAAATCACCATGTCAATTTAATTTCCACTGCATTTAGTTAATTGGTGATTTGTTTGTACTACCACGCGTATTACATGCTAATTGAATTAATTAATTAACTTGGCTAATTAATTTGTTTATTCATCACGAGGGGTTAATACATTTTTGGCCTGTCAAGTGGTATCAGAGCAGGCACACTCTGATTAGGTTTTAATCTTTGCTATGTGATCCATTGACTCCTGTTTGTCATGGATAGAGGACAGTCTCTTATTATACCTCCTTTATTTGATGGCTTTAACTATGCATACTGGAAAGTACACACGAGAGCTTTCTTGCAGTCATTAGATGAAAAGGTGTGGCAAGCTGTGGAGATAGGCTGGACCAAGCCTACGAAAGAAAACTTCAATAGCAGGGCATTGAATGTGTTATTCATTGTATTCACAAATGAGGAATTCAAGAAGATTTCCTCTACTAAAATTGCTAAGGAAGCATGGACCATTGTCCAGACAACCTATGAAGGAACCAAGGTTGTCAAGGATTCAAAGCTTCAGAGGCTTACTACGAGCTTTGAAGAGATTAAGATGGAGGAGGATGAGTCATTTGATGAGTTCTATGCCAAGCTCAAGGACATAGTGAACTCAGCTTTTAATCTTGGGGAAACCATTCCCGAATCCAAGATTGTTAAAAAGGTGCTTAGATCTCTACCCGAGAGATTTCATGCCAAGATCACCGCAATTGAGGAATTGAAGGACATTGACAAAATTCCTTTGACAGAGCTGGTTGGAAATTTGCAAACCTATGAGTTAAAATTGAGAACAATGATGTTAAAAATGAATTAGCTAGTGAAAACATAGACAATGGTAAATCTATCTTAGGAGCACCCCCTAAGCTTGATAAGAAAGAGATTAAGAACCCTAGAGCTAAAAAGGGAAATACTCAAAAGCCCAAACAGAAAAAAGCAGCATTTTTGTCATCATTGTGGAGCAGCTGAACATACTTGACCTAATTGCTATAAGTGGTTAGCCACTCAACAGAGCAACAACATGATCTCGTTGGGAAACCAGAATTAGTTTCCATCCTCTTTTGCTCATCTTGGAGATTTTCTCAAAACCCTCATGTTCCTTTCGAACTTGAACGGTTTCAATTCTTCCCCCTCACCGCCAGATCAAAGGTTTGCTAAACGGAAAGGTTCTTCCAAGGTGTGGAAAAAAAAAGGCTCCAAGTGATTCTGTCACTTTTTCTCTCTCTCCCCTTCTTGGTTTTGTTTTTGCATTACTATGTGTTTTGCTTCCGTGTTTTGAGTCAGTCTAGTTTTATGCATTGCTTTGTTTAACATGTTTTGTTTGTTTGTTTTTCAGTTTTGCTTTATTTTGTTTTCCAAAAAATAAATTGAAAAATCAGAAAAATACAAAAAACAATGTGTGTTTGT
Organism: Quercus tomentella; assembly: GCA_028535165.1. Lineage (NCBI taxonomy): Eukaryota > Viridiplantae > Streptophyta > Magnoliopsida > Fagales > Fagaceae > Quercus > Quercus tomentella. The sequence continues at coordinate 16,993,221 of JAPQVY010000012.1, forward strand.
GTACATTGGTAAATGTGTACCTTGGATGGCTATTGAAACAAAGTTTTCTAAACTTTGTATCATTTGTATCTTAGATGAGCTTCTCTATGCACAACTAAGCAAGTGAGTTTTGTAGCTCGTGTTTGTGATGAGTAAGGTTAAGTAATCTCTTGTACTTAACACTCGTATCACTCTTTTTGACGGGAATGACTAGAAAATCTTAAGAGAAAGGCATAAATAACCATCTCACCATTGTTGTCAGCCAATCATAAAATGACATTTGTATGCTTCAGCATAGCAAAAGTGGAATGTCAAATGCTTAACATTATTGGGTATTTCTTTTCTATCTCTTATATGCCCATACATGGTTTGCTTAAAAGAAAAATATGCAAAGAAAAAATAAAAATAAAAAAAGAATCAAAATGCTTTATATATGATTGCAAGCGTGTATTCTAGGAGATGTGAGAATTATAGGATGTACGTTGAAGGTAACAGTCCCCATCAAATAGTTATGATTGTGTGTGAGTTAAAGTGATTTTCTCATATCTTAAATCTTCATAACATGTAGACACTTATGTAATCTTGTGATATTTTTCACACACAACACGCAATATTCTTTGCTACGTTTGATACATGTGCAGGTACAATATGATTTGTCCATCACAAGGAATACATGTGTTAATGTATGCTCACTAAACTATCTTAACTTGCTTTTTAAATATAAAATTGGTTAGACTTGTTTAGTGTGTATGTGTGTGTGTGTGTGTTTTGGATCTTTGAGCATGATAATTTTTCTTTTTGAGAGTTGAACTTGAGAGCTTAAAATATTGTTTGGATCTTTGGTTGTATAGCATACTTGATTGCATTCCTTTTTGTGTTTTTTCTCTTCTTGAAAAACTGTTTTTAAGCCATCTCGACAACTGCTGGACACCTCTCGACAACTAGGATATCTATTGAGCCCCTTCAGCTGCTTTTTATCGCATTCTCGATAGCTCCTCGATAGTTGCTTGATCCATTGAGAAACTTTCTGGATGCTTGATAGCTTCTCGATCCATTGAGATCCTCTAACTGTGGACACCTCTCGACAAATCCTGGACAGCTCTTTGACAGCTTTTTCACGCGTTTTATATCTAGACACCTCTCGACACCTCTCGATCTGTCGAGATTTATGACTTTTCTATATAAAGGTTTTGTGCAATTTTTCTTCATTTCTCCTCGATCTCTCTCGATTGTTTTTAGTTTTTTCACCTCCTAAACACTCTCTTCTCTCTCAAAAACTTCAACCCACGTGATTTTCGGCCTTTTCTTGTCTCAAATCACTTGGTATGATCTCTTTATCTTTCATTCTTCATGCATTTAGATCTAGGTTTTGGGTTTTTGAAAATATTTTGGGGTTTTTCAAAATTGATGAAGTTTTTGTGAAATTTTTGGGATGGGTTTTGTATAAATGATTCTAAATGTTCATGCATTGCATCACATTTACATTATAACAATGTTTCATGCATTTTAGATGTATGTTTACTTTGTTGCAATGTTGTGTGCTGGTAGGTTTGGATTGAGTTGAGCCTATGATGTATTTAAGTTTACATGTCACATGTTCATGCATTTTCATGCATACGTACATTCAAGTTTTTATATTCTTATACATTGTCTTGTTGGTTCTTTTCTAATTGTCTCTTTCTCTCCCACTCTCTCTTTCTTGCGTTAGTTTGCTCTATGGCACCCAAACGCAAATCTACTCCGTCCTAGAACCTTCTTCGTTATGGGGCATCCACTTCTTCTTCTGACCCTACACCTTCTCATGTTCGGTTCTGTGATGATAAAGCCCGAAAGGACTTTTTTGGAGAACTTTTCTCGACGAGGCATTCATTCGGAATGCCAAGTCATCTTATCGGATTTCTCTGATATTGACCTACCCACTGTCATTTACAGTAGGGGTTGGGGGTCACTATGTGACATTTCGGTCACTTGTCCCTCCGTGATCATACAGAAGTTTTACTCTAATATGCACGGATTCGATACTTCTCTACCTCATTTCTTCTCTCGCGTTCGAGGTACGCGCATAGTAGTTACTTTAGATATTGTATCCGAGGTACTACACGTTCCTAGGGTAGCGCATCCTAACTACCCTGGCTGCGATCGTTTGAGGACTGTGTCTAAAGATGAACTCTCGTCTCTCTTTTATGAGACACCTTCTTCTTGGGGTGACCGTCAAAACACCCCTTGCTTGGGCTTTACAAAAGGTCCAAGGTTCCTGAACATGGTGATGACATTCATTTTTCATCCTTTGTCTCACTATAACTCCATTACAAAGCCTCGTACTTGATTTTTGTTATCCCCCTTAGAGGATATCAACTTCCCTTCTCACTTCATCTATCCCTTATAGATGTCTATAGGGATACGACAACCTGTGATAAGCTCATTTTTCCTTCAGTTATCACGCAAATCCTTCACCATTTTTCTGTCTCCTTTCTCGAGTCTCCTCACTTCACGGTTATGAGTGCTATAGATGCAGCTACTGTTCGACGGAGCGAGGCATAGCTCAGATTGCGACTCCTCTAGCTTCTACCATTCCATCCACATCCGCTCGTTCGTCTTCTGTGGGTGGAGTGACACATGAGGCCATCATGGCATAGCTTGTGTGCATGGATGCTCGCATTGACACACTTAGTGATGAGTTGTGTCAGGTGAACACTTGTATTGGTCGTATTGCACGACGACAGGCTGTCATGGGTGGTTTCACTATTGCTTCTTCTCCATCTCCATCGGCTTCCGAGGATGAGAGTGACGATGGCTCCTACAGTGATGATGCTGATGAGGACGATAGTGCTAGCTCGCCCAGTGATGATGAGATGTCTACTTGATGTACTTACCCTTTGTCACTCATGACAAAAAGAGGGAGTAGTTTTGATATGAGAGTAGTCATACATAGGGGGAGGGTTAGCATATGAATTTTTGTGATAAGGGGAGTGTTTATGAGGGATGTAGTGAGGACATTTTGTATCTTTTCTTTCTATTTTAGATACATTATTTTTGTACATTGGTCTTGTGACCACTTAGTGATAGCAAACCTTGTACTTATGTTGATATATATATTGAGGTTGTTATTACTTTCTTTCACCTATCTTTACATGTGTTGTTTCTTTTCTCTCTTTATGCACATGATTCTCATATATTGTATGCAATCTTTTATTTCTATTTCACACTAAGATGCCGTGATGAGTTTTGTTTAAAGTGTTTCAGAAATACAAGTTGTCAAAGTCTTCTTGCCATAAACTCTCTTCTTGCAAAGTTTTTCAAGAGTTTGTATTAGGATAGATTTTATTGTATTCAACAAGTGAGTATAAGTTGAGTGATTTATGACTTCTCTCATATGTTCATTTGTTTGTTGTGGTTTTGTCACGGATTGCCAAAGGGGGAGATTGTTAGGACATATGTGATTCAATGTTAGGAACATATGTCAAATTAGAATTGGCTAATCTTTTGACAAAACGCACTTTACTTGTAATTGGGTAGATTTAGGATGTGTTTAATGCTTCAAGGAACAAGGTTTCAAGATTAAGTGTTAAAACCATGCAAGTCTGTCCAAGAAACAAGTGAAAAAGTGCTGGATTTTAAAGCTCGACAGTTATCTTGACAGCAAGTATCTATCAAGGTTTAAAAGCTGCTGAAACCCGATGCTCAACAGCTAGCTCGACAAATAAGCTATCTATCGAGGTTTATGAAAAACAGATTTTTAGCTCTCCGTGTGTATATGTTTAGGCTTTCTTTTTTAGGCTTTCTTTTCGCACAATCCTAAACATATATAAGGATTATTTTAAGGGCCGTCAAAGGTTGCGGGAGTGTGAAGCAAAGTTGTGTTTATGCAAATTGTGACCAGAGATAGAATTTGCCCTAGTTCATCTTTATTTTGAAGAAGTTGCTATGTTTGTACACCATAGGGTTTTGTAACCGAGAAGTTTTGTGACCTTCATCGTGTGATGAACTGAAGAACTTTGCAACCAACATCTTTCTCAAGTTGGTGAGTAAGCCGCGTACTGGGATCCGTGTATCGAATTTGTTAGTCACGTACTGGGAGCGATGCATTGAAAAGGAGAGATTGTCACTACAAAACAAGTCCAATTGGTATTGGGGTAAGAGTTCAACTGTAGGTTGGTATAAGGTATTGGGATTCCTTTACTTGTAACCGTTTGTTGTGATAATAGTAAATTCTCGGGAGTGGTGACCTTAAAATTACCCGGTGGGATTTTTGCCGTGCAATTTATCCCCATTCGTAAACAAATCACCGTGTCAATTTAATTTCCGCTACATTTAGTTAATTGGTGATTTGTTTGTGCTACCACGCGTATTGCATGCTAATTGAATTAATTAATTAACTTGGCTAATTGGTTTGTAAATTCATCACAAGGGGTCAATACATTCTCGGCCTATCATTTATTTTTGTGGATAATGAGAGTATATATAATATGGGTAAAGGGTAAGAAAGTCACACTTAAAATCTTCCACACAGAGAGTTTCACGAGTACCTTGTGAGATGGCCTGTCTCGTAAAGTACTCACGAAATACAGCCTGGCACTTGACTCTTCAGCTTCCAGCATGTGCTTCTCATGTGGCATTTTCGTGGAAACCTTTACTCGCGAACTTCTTGCAAGATAGTCGCGAAATTGCACTGATCTTCATTGCAGGCTTGATTCTCCACCAACTTAATACTAAACCCAATACAGTAAAATTCCTCAAAATACAAGGAAATAAATTAATGAAATTTCAACACTTTTTGTCATGGAATAAAGCCAACATAAAATATAGTTGTAAATCACAACTTTATAGTTGGCTTTAATTTTAGCTTAGCTTCCTTTAAAAGCTTAGTTTACATTTCCACAAAACTTTTTACACCTTCACTTTCCTAGTGTTTTCAACAAAAACGTTTAGGGTTCAAATTCCTTTTCCCCCATCGTAATTGTCTAATTTATCCAAAAAAAATTATGCTTTAGGTTTTTTTCCCTTTAATTTAATTTATTTAACCAATTGATAGGATTTATTCACTATTCTACTCTAGAATTTCATACTAACTTCTACTTAAATTTGTCTTTGCACTTGACAGTTGGAGAAGCAAATTTATAAATTGATGTACTTTGAGTACTAATAAAAATTGGTATATTGAGAATTAGAAAATATTATGAACATGATGGATGAAATTGGTTGTGCAACTTTGTTGGTATTTTGAGCGTTAACTTTAATAGAAGATGCTAAGTCCTTTTCTTTTCTTTAAAAAAAAAAAAAAATTGTTACACATATTTGTAGCAAATCAGAAACTTTGGCATATAAGATAATTTTGTAAACAGTGTAACTCTTTGTACAACATATACATGCATATATATATATATATATATATATATATTCACACACGTGCATGTACACATATATTATTTTGCATTTCTTTTTTTAATTGTGAATCAATATAATAGTTTAGTCTCAACCCCAAAAAAAATCTTGGATTTGCCCCTGCACGGACGTCCTTGTTGACGATAATTTGCTCTTGGTTGGTTTCCAAATTAGTTGAAGATTGAGGTGAAGAAATAATGATTTACGCTTTTAATTAAAGGATAATAAACTTTAAGAATATTTGAAATAGTTTTCATCTAAAGAGGGAAATATTTCAATTTGAACTTGAAAACTCTAGAAAATGTTTTTTTAAATTATAAATTTTATTTTTAAAGACAAAGCTTAGCATAAAACTACTTTGGAGCTATCTCTTTCCATCCACTACATTGCGATTTATAAAGCTATTTATCTGTAGTCCTTATAAGAATATGTTAACTAATATTTTTACTTTAAATTTAAGTTTTTTAGAGTGTTTAAATTGGTCCCCATGTTGTAAAATGAAATTTGAAATTCTTCTATCAAATAAAATTCTAGCTGTGGGGCCCAATAATCTATGGGCCAGGCCCATTTGCTCGTGGAGAGTCCGAAGGCCCAGGCCGAGGAGAGCTATGGCCCAAGCCCGATAACATAGAGCACAAGACTGTTTTTGGAATACAGCCGAGGACAGTTCAGTCCTCGGCAGATCCAAAATCCCATCGGAATAAAGGGGTAAAACTGGTATAGGAACAAATTTGTAAGGAGATCTAAAATATCTTGGGGGAAGTTATCCTTACTACCCTTCCAGATAAGACTCTGCACCTGACAGAGCCGTACTCTGCAGCCTTATCAACCATCCCCAACAATTCTAGGATTAGACTGATGGGACAAATATCAGTTTTGTAAAGATTGACCCTACACGTGGACGAAGGACAGTTAACGCAGACAAGTATAAAAGAAGAAAGTAAGTAAATCTAAGGGGGAGGGGCATCCCACCTAAAAAAAGAGAAAGACTACATGGGGCAGGACCTCTCAACAACACCGGACCTCACTGAAAAAGTCCATCATTGGGTAACCGGGGTAAGACCTCAATGGTCCTCGGATCAACTCCGAGGAGTCCCATCCCATAGGGTGCGACGCCTTAGGGCTTAAATGTTCAAGCCCAACTCCTTTTTTCTACATAAATTCCTCTAAAACCAAGACCGGGCATCGCCCCGTGACCAACGGCTAGCCTTTCAAGCCCACTCTCTACAAATCATATTGTGAGAGATCTTTCATATGCGAGCCCAACATCATTATTGGGCCGCAAAGGAATTGTGTCCTTACACTAGCATTTTGTTCTTTTATTTTTTGTGGACTCTAAAATTGTCTACCTTGTCAATTAAAGATGTTTAGGGTTCTGTCACTTAAACTTAATTTTATAGATTTTGAGATATATATATATATATGAAAGAAAAAATTTGGTTACAAACTTGGTTGTAGTTAATAGTTACAACTCCTACTAAAATAATTAATATGACTATATATTTTGGAAATTTTAATATTGGATTGCATAATATTCTTTACATGTATGTTAAATTTCGTGTCAATTGGATGTTATTTACTATTCAATCTACAAAAGTATTTTTTATGCATAATCATAGATGTCAAAATTTGAAATTTAAACATTTGATTGATAACATAGCTATTGATTTTTTTTTTTCTTTTAAAAATTTTGCAAGCATGAATGATATAAGAAAAAAATGTAATCCAATTTTAAATTTGTCAAAATTCACATCCAATAAAAATATGTTAATTAATTTTAGTCATTGGTTACAACAAAGTGTGTAGCCAAACTCTCTCTCTCTCTCTCTCTCTCTCTCTCTCTCTCTCTCTCTCTCTCTCTCTCTCTCTCTCTATATATATATATATATATATATGTATGTATGTGTTAGGTTCTAAGACTTTAGGAACTAATGTATTAGAATTTCAATTTGTATTATGTTGGCAAACCATGATCAAAACATAGAGTCTAGGTTTAGGCTGCTCAAAGTGTGTTTATTTGTAAAATTGGAATCGAGTGATTGCAAATTTTATTGGACTAAATTTGCAAGGCTCGATCAATCGAAAATTAGACTCGATCAATCGAACCACGTACAAATTTATTTTTCTGCAGAATTTCCAATTCAACCCAAGTCGGGTTTGACGTGTAAGGTTTTATGTTTTACTCCAAGTATAAAAGGAACAACTCTAGCTACGTTTTAGAAGTCTTTGATGTGCTGTGTGTTGAATCTTTTGTGAGATCTAGAGGTGTTTACCTTCATACACACTTAGAGTTATCAAGATCAAGATTCATGTCAAGAACTTGGTGATTGCTTCAGTTGCTGCTTAAAGAACTTAAAGAAAGTCACAAGTAAAAGAACTTGTGGTTGCAGTAGATCAAGGAAAGAAGTAGTCCGTGAACTCGGAGCTGTCACGTGGTCGTGGTAATAAGTTTTCTACTCGAGATAGCAATAGGATGTTAGTGGTTTAAGTTCTATTGTACAAACTTTAATTCTTTCATAGTGGATCTGTTTTACCTTGAGGATAGCTAGGTTAAATCCTCCCCAGGTTTTTTACCGGTTTGGTTTTCCTGGGTTATCATATCGTTGTGTTCTTTATATTTCTGCATTATTTACATGATATGATTTTATTGTATTAACCTAGAATTGAAAAATTTATCTAAGTAATCACTTGGCTAAATAATTAAGTTAAACAACTTGTGTTAAGGGGTGTAAAAACGTACAGTATGTATCTATATATATATAAGTAATTTTATTGGGAAAATGTTAAAAATTGGGACTTTATAATTGTAAAAGCTTATGGATAAATTATAAATTTATAAAGGGGGAAAAACGTTTTTAAAATTTTTATTTATTAAATGGTCCAAAAAAAAAATCTACTTACATTACGTACTTACGTTGTCCTTTTCTTTCAAATTTTTCTTAAGGGATTTATTGGATGCTTTATTTTTTGTAAAAAAAATAAAAAAAATAAAAAAATAAATTCTCTTTTCTTTTGTATCCCGCATTGAGACAAAAATCGCAAACCCCATCCCAAAACCCCCTATTTAAACCTTCTAGTACTAGTGAAAAAATAAACTATGAAAGGATGTTATTGCCTATTGCTATGTGCATGCAACATATACATATATGAATTTTAACATAAAACAACCATAAGTATAATTTTAATTTTTGATAATAACAACGATGTATAATATTTAGTTTTATATAAAATTGATCTATAATATATTCTAACAGAGGAGTGAAATGAATATTATTAGAACAGTTTATAATAGGGGTGTGCATGGGTCGGGTTGGGTTGGGTTAAGGGGATTTTTTTGACCCAACCCACCATGATGGGTTAAAAAAAGATTCAACCTAACCCAACCCATCACATAAGTCCAACCCAACTCATATGGGTTGGGTTAAACCCATGGGTTGAACAATTTTTTTTATTACTATTATTATTACACTACAAAAAAATCATTCTGTCCCAGCGTTTTTTTCCTGGCGTTTTTACAAACTGCCGTAATAGATAAGCCTATACCAGCGCTTTTTGTCGGCGCTTTACAAAGCGCTGCCATAGGAGGCCTATAGCGGCGTTTTTAAAAAACGCTGGTATAGGAAGCCCAAAAGCGCTGGGATAGGGTTACTGATTTCCATTATGGAGAATGAGAAAGACCTGTCCCAGCGCTTTTAAAAGCTCTGGGACAGCTCATTCTCCATACGGAAATGGAGAGACCTGTCCCAGCGCTTTTAAAAGTGCTGGGACAGGCCTCTTTTCATAAGGGAACGGAGAGACCTGTCCCAGCGCTTTTAAAAGCGCTGGGACAGGTCTTTCTCATATCCTTATAAGAATGACCTGTCCCAGCGCTTTTAAAAGTGCTGGGACAGGCCTCTTTTCATAAGGGAACGGAGAGACCTGTCCCAGCGCTTTTAAAAGCGCTGGGACAGGTTTTTCTCATTCCCTTATAAGAATGACCTGTCCCAGCGCTTTTAAAAGCGCTGGGACAGGTCTCTCCATTTCCGTATGGAGAATGAGCTGTCCTAGCGCTTTTAAAAGCGCTGGGACAGGCCTCTCCAAAACGCTGGGATAGGTCCCTCGTACCACTTAAAAATTTTCAGACTTCCCACTTATTTTTTTCACCTTCCCACAACTTTGGCCTCTCGTTTTTGGTCTCCCTCTTCTTTGCTTCAGATGTTTTCCTCTCACCCACATTTTCTCTCCCTCTCCCTCTCTCTCTTCCTTAACCCATTTCCCCTCCTCCTCTCTTCTTCTTTACTCAAAACCCACCATTTTTTTTCCAAAATTTCAAACACAAAAATATTACCCAAAACCACAAACCCTACCCAAAGCAAGGTAAGTCTCTCTAGCTCTCATTTCTATTTTGTAGCAATATTTGTATATATATTTTTTTGTTAAATTTCTGGTTTTTTATTTTTGATTTTGGTTGAAGTTTGGTTTGGGTTATGTGTATATTTTTGTGTAACTGTTGGTTGATTGTATGGGTTTTAATTTTGGTTTTGGTTAAAGTTTAGTTCATTTTGTGGCTTTTCATTTTTGATTTTGGTTAAAGTTTGCTTTATTTTGGAGGAAATGTAGGTGGCAGTAGTGCTAACAAAAATTTTCTCTAAGGTTTACATCAGAAATCGTTAATCTGCCTCTGTACAAAGCAAGGTAAGTCTCTCTAGCTCTCATTTCTATTTTGTAGCAATATTTGTATATATATTTGTTGTTAAATTTCTGGTTTTTTATTTTTGATTTTGGTTGAAGTTTGGTTTGGGTTATGTGTATATTTTTGTGTAACTGTTGGTTGATTGTATGGGTTTTAATTTTGGTTTTGGTTAAAGTTTAGTTCATTTTGTGGCTTTTTATTTTTGATTTTGGTTAAAGTTTGCTTTATTTTGGAAGAATTGTAGGTGGCAGTAGTGCTAACAAAAATTTTCTCTAAGGTTTACATTAGAAATCATTAATCTGCCTCTATACAAAGCAAGGTAAGTCTCTCTAGCTCTCATTTCTATTTTGTAGCAATATTTGTATATATATTTGTTGTTAAATTTCTGGTTTTTTATTTTTGATTTTGGTTGAAGTTTGGTTTGGATTATGTGTATATTTTTGTGTAACTATTGGTTGATTGTGTGGGTTTTAGTTTTGGTTTTGGTTAAAGTTTAGTTCATTTTGTGGCTTTTTATTTTTTATTTTGGTTAAAGTTTGCTCTATTTTGGAGGAACTGTAGGTGGCAGTAGTGCTAACAAAAATTTTCTCTAAGGTTTACATCAAAAATCGTTAATCTGCCTCTGTACATTTTTTTTTTTTTTTAATTTCGATTCTCTGATATAAGGAAATTGGTATAACTTAAAATATTTCATCTATCTGATTATTACACTTAAAATCATTACCCTGTTGCTTGAAATCGTGTAGTTGGTAGTCATTTTCCCTTGCAAATATTGTCTTGATGGTGGCTTTGGTTGCTTGGCTCTACCTTGCAGATCTATTTGAGCCTTGTTTAGGGGCATTATAAGGCAATATGACAGCTGCAAATGCACTGGTGGAAACATATTATCTCTATTTAACTTATTATCCTCATTGTTTGTTAACCATCCTTTGTGTGATTATTGTTATTAATCCTCGAAAAACATATTTAATCTGGACTGGTTGATACTATGTTATAAGACTGCTATGTTAATCATTAGGAGATAGATTGTTGCATAATTTTCTGCAAATAATTTTAATTTTGAGATTGCTTTATACTGAAACACAGGGCAGGCTTTTATTTCTTACTTGGCAACTGTAGTTTATATTTGCTATGTTGTATTGTAGGCTATTTCTGTGGCTGAAAGAGTTGCTGATGAGTGTTGTGAACCTTCACCAGGTTAGGATGGTTCTTTGGTTGGTTATCAAGTCCGTCTTGATAGTGCAAGGTGTTTGTATGCCTGCTCCACTAATTGTTTTTTAATGGTGCTTATAATATCAGAGGCATCATCTTATATTGCTTTGACTGCATTTTGTTGTTATTTTCTCAGTATTCTATAGTTTGACACAATCCATTTCACTTATCTTAAATCTTTTTCAAAGACATATAGTTTTGGAGTTCAGTTGTGATTTCAAATCCTGCCTTATGTGTCTTTCTTTTTGGGTTTTTCTTTTGTTAGTAATCTGATGTTGACGTGTTTGGCTGAGATGTTCTTTGTAGTATATAGAATCAAGTGTTTGATGTTTTGTTTGGTGTGGGTATATAAACTAGCAGAGAGAGTTACTGATCACCATCAGTATACTTAGGACTAAACTGAAGTAGTAATCATGTTAGCAGTGCCAATTAAAATGTACCTTTCACGTTATATATATATATATAGATATGTCAACTGTATCACTTATATTTGCTTTAATTTTGTGATCTCAGGAGTGAAAAAACAAAGCTTCGTTTTTGTACCACGGGCATTCTTCTTAGAAAATTTGCCGTATGCCCTTCTGTCTGATTGGGTGATATTACTGAATCTATTGTAATCTCTTTGGTACTCATGCTGATTTTTGATTTCATATCAGATCTAAATTTTGATTGTCAAGTTGTTACCTATCCAAAAAAAATAAAATTATTGTTATGTTGTGGTGGTGGTTGTTTTGGTTCTAGTACAATAATTTTTCATGTCTATAAATTGTGTAGATGCTTGAAATGCTTTACTTCACGAACTCTTACCGATCTATTAATGGCAACCTAGCTATTTTAAATTCTCATTCTTTTTTCTGACGTATTTCTCTCTTTCTCTCCCCCCCCCCCCCCCAAATTTAGTGGATAAATCACAAGTCACTAATCTTTCTCTTTGTCATTCGCTTTTCTTGCTGCAGCCTTAAAAATCTAGTATGCTTAAGGGGTATTAAATATCATTCAAAGTGGAGTGAACATAACATTTATTTAAGATACTTCTTTGATTAAGATAAAAAGAAAAGCATATACTTGAAATGCCACTCCACTTTTTTTTTTTTTAATGATTAAATGTCATTTAGAATATACTATTTTCTTTCATTTTAATTAAAGGATTATCCTAAATTAATTAATTGGTATAAGACTTAGTTTAGTTAAGTTGGTTGTGTTTCATACATTACCTTTAATGATACATAATAATTATTTCACCAAATTGTTTCAGATTAATGAATTTCTTGTGAATACAACCATTATTAGTATAGTTTAAAGCAGTCTTTAGAAGTGACTGCAGTCACTTCTAAAGACTATAGAAAAGTGGTCTATCATATTGAGAAATAAATAGGCAACAAATATCAATAAATCTTAGAGCAAATTACATTTTAAACCCTATACTTCAGAGGTGGTTCAAATTAAGGGGTGAAATTTTTTAGCATGTGTGTTTGTGTGTTGTGGCCTTATCTTGTCTTTTGGATTCATAATGAGTTGTTGAGGGTTCAGGCTAAAGCTTCCCTTTCCCACAATGATTTAAATTTTGTTTTTATGTTTTTTAATTTGTTAAAATTGATATGCTATTCTCTTAAGATATAGATAAAGATTTAGAAAGAGAACTTGTAACCTACTGGTTGTTGAATAGAATAAATCATGACAGTATGAGTATCAGATTACTAGCTAGTTCTTATTGACAATTTATTTTTACCTCTAATACATACATATATTTGATTAACTCTGCAGACTGACATTACAGCCATAGATAAAACAGTAACGGTTGTGTTGGATATTGAGAGTCTTGCACAATCCTCAGATAGAGGTTCGGGGAACCCAAAAGTGACTGTGAGTAGCAAATCCCCTACATTGAAATCTTCACTACTCAACTTGCATGAACTATAATTCAACAACTACTCTCTCACCTCTATTGTTTTAATCACATACCTTGTGCTTTAAGATTGGTTAAATTATTTAACCAAAAAGAAGAAGATTGGTTTAATTACAAACCTTTTTTTTTTTAATCCATATGCTATTAACAATAATTAATAGAGGTGTGTCACATAAATGCCATGTGACTTATAAAAGTTATAAACCAATAATGGCTAGCATAATACGTCTTGAATAAAGTTTAGCACTCTTGTACTATCATCATTGTGTTATTTTAGTTTAATTTTTTTTTATAATGACAATACTTGATCCATTATATTTTGCAATTAGGAATTGTTGAAGCTTATAGTTTAAATTATTTAGAATTTATGAATGAACGCTTATACTATATGTGTTCAAAATTTCAAATTACTATATGTGTTCAAAATTTTAAATTAACTATCTCTTGAAGAATATTATTGGACTTCTTCTATTTCTATGATATTATTGGAATTATATTCACTTAAGTATTTAAAATCATTTGAACTAAACAAAACATTAAACTGTTTACTACTAAACCTAGGACTCTTTAGTCTTTGCTTATAAGTTAGACACAGAAGTCTCATATAATGGTTTTTGTGTTATGAAATTGTATGATAAATTTCCCTTCTTCCATCACAAAATTTTGGAAAGCTTGAACTACAATTTAATTAAGGTGAAAATACATAAGTGAGTTTATGTTTATCCACATTTGTTTTTAGGATTCCCTATGAGTTTGGATTATTGGAATGACATGTGTTCATCTTAGCATCAATTATTTGATAATTATGAATTTGTGTGTTTGAAGTTCTATTAATTGTGTGTGACATATAGAAACTTTACCCTAGGTTGGGTAGGTTTTTTAATAAATTACAATTTATTTCTCTCTGTTTCTTAAAATTAGTGATTTGCTTTTATTTCTCTATTGAAATTATAGAGATTATTGGTGTTTGCTTTGTTTTGCACGTTCTGTTTCATGCCCAAAACCATGCTGTGCCTTATGGAATGTTGGAAAGGGGTGGGTTGGAAAAGGAAAGGGTAGCTTTGTTGCACAATTGTCCCACTGTGTTTGATGTGGTGCATTTGGAATGAGGGAAGTACACATGAAGTGATTTGAAGAGATGTTTAAAAATTTTAGGGGATATTGGATACTATATGTTTAAATATGCTACCATTATTTAGGTTTGAATGCAAGTAGTGGAAGCATGAGAACTAAGTTTATATTGAAAGTAAGCTCATTAATACATAAAATGATCTTGCGCATTGCGCAGGTTAAAAGCTAGTTGGATTAATTTACGTCATTTAAGTTATCATAGTAGTGAGCAATGGTCATTTCTCTTTTGCAGGAGTGGCAGCTTGTTTGAAGTTTACATTCTTCTTTCCGTGGGCAAACACTGGGATTGCTAAAGGGTGAGTAAGATCTACTTCTTAATTCCCTTAAATTGTAAAATAATGTGGTGGGTTGTTGTTTAGGAGCAAGCAGGTGGCTTGCATGGAGAGAAAAGGTGGAATATATTGGGAGTGTTGTTTGTTTTGTGAATGTTAACATATTGTTGTTCAATTTGTTGTCAATTTCTTGTATTTTGTCTAAGTAAATACATATAGTATGCTGTGGTGGGTGGTTGTTGGAGAGAAAAGGTGGAGTATTTTCTATTAGGAGTATTGTTTGTTTTGTGACTTATATTTTTGAAACTCAATGTGCAATGGTGAAATTGTAGTGTAGGTGCGCCTCATAACATCCTAGACACTTGGGATGTTTTATTTTGTGTATATATAACATTCTAGACATTTGGGATGTAATTATAGATATGGTGTAATTAAATATATTTAGTTTCTTGGTTTAATGTGTTATTGTATTTGCTATTGGAAAATATGAATTGTGGTTCATTACCGTTGCTATAAAATAGATATTGGAAAATATGTATTGTAGGTACATTACAGGTGCTCAAAAAATATAAATTTAAAAAAAAAAAAAAAATGACCTATCCCAGCGCTTTTGAGAGCGCTGGAATAGGTACCGCCTATGCCAGCGCTTTTGAAAGCGCTGGTATAGGCCTTTTAAATTTTATTCATCCATGACCTATACCAGCGCTTTTAGAAGCGCTGGCATAGGTACAACCTATGCCGGCGCTTTCAAAAGCGCTGGCACAAGTAGTAAAAACGCTGGTATAGGTTATATTCACATTTTCATAAAGGCTGTCCCAATACAAGTAAAAACGCCGGAACAGGGTTTGAAAGCGCCGGGACCTATCCCAGCGCTTTTGAAAAGCGCTGGTACAGGTCCGCGTGACCCTATCCCCACACTCAAAAGCCAGCGGTTTGAAGCGCCGGGAAAAAAAACGCCGGGATAGGAATTTTGACCCTATCCCAGCGCTTTTTAGGGCTATCCCAGCGGTTTTGAAAACGCTGGGATAGCCCCATTTTTTTGTAGTGTTAAATTGAGCAGAAAAAAATATATCACACTTGCCACTTAAGTTGATAAACAAAATATACATTAATATATGAACTAATATTCCAACTCAATTATTTATTAATATATGAACCTTTTTTTTTTTTTTTAGAAACATTAATATATGAACTAATATACATTAATATTGGCTATTATATAGGATAGGAGGAAGAGATGGTTATTTAAAAAAATTTATTAATTATATAATATATTTTAAATATATATTAAATATATAGGTGGGTTGGGTTGGGTTTGGAATTTTATGACCTGAACCCAATCCAACCTGTTATCCAAAATTTTTTTTTAACCCAACCCAACCCTCCAAGCTCTAAAAACTGACCCAACTCGGCCGGTTGGGTTAGGTTGGGTTGGTTTTGGCAAGTTGACGGGTTGGTTGCACACCCATAAATATATATATATATATATATATATATATATATTATAAGGATTTTTTTTTTCATGAGAAATTATACTAGGACTTTCATTATGTATGGTAATGATATTGATAACTTAAATTGAACTGCTTATTAATTAGTATAAAAATAAAAATAATATTATTTTATAATTTATACATTTTTATGTTAAAGTATAAAATGATATTTTTATAATTTCCCTTAAAAATATCATTTTATATTTTATACATTTTTATGTTAAAGTTACAGTACAAAAGTTGTGGGTCAACCGGTAGAAATAGTAGATTTCGAATGAAACTCTACTAAACTTGATTTTGTGGGTTTTATTAACCACCTAATAAATAAATGTTTGAATTGATCATTTTTGGTTGGAGACACATTAGTTTGTAAGTTGTATACTTGTATCTAATGAAATTTGTAATATCTCTAACATTACTCTTCCACAAATTATAATTTTTTTTAGAGAATTTTAACCTATCTTATGGTGTGCCCTTTTGATGATAACTCTTAATCATTAGAACTATCATCAGACTAAGACATCAATTAGTTTTTGATATAGGCAGGAATTGTTGGAATATTTTATAAAATTTATTATAATTTACTTTAAATCTTAATTTAAGTGAGTGTATGAAATGGATATGTGGTCCTTGTTTCAATTGGGAGGGATCTCTAGTAAATATATTTCTATTTCTCTGTCGCTAAGTTGGATTTTTTTCCTCTTTTTTTAGGCAGTAAAAGTTTTTTGTCCCTTCTCTGAAGGAGAGTTTTTTTTTTTTTTTTGATCTGTTAATTTGCTCCTGTGTCCTCTGGAGTCACCAAGTGTGCCTCTTGAGTTTGTTGGTTTGTTTTTTGTTCGAGGTTCTGGGAAACACTTTTACTCCTTCTGTTACTCTCCTACGCAGTGTTAGTTCTCTTTCTTTTTCTTCATTGCTCACCATGGAAGACCTCACTAAAAATTGGTCTGAATTATCTCTATCTGATAGAGAACATACTGGTTTTTTCCTTCCAAAAATTCACAAATCAGGGGAATACATTATAGCTGCAAAGTTTTTAACTTCACGCTATCTCGTTATGGAGGCAGTGGTTCGCACTTTTCAACAGTGATGGAGGTCGGTGAATGGTTATAAAATTCGAAATCTGGGAGATCATATGGTGCTTTTTGTTTTCGACAACAGTTCAAATGTGGAAAGGATAATTGAAAATCAGCCATGGAGTTTTGACAAACACCTTGTGGTCTTGCAAACATTTAAAGAGTTTTCAAAACTCAAAGATCTAGTTTTTGATAAATCATTGTTTTAGGTTCAGGTTCATGCTATTCCTGTCCGCTTCATATCAAAAAAGGTTGCAGAAAGCATTCGCGAAACCATTGGAGAGGTTCAAAGGTCACCTGAATCCACAGATGATGATGGAGGTAACTTCATTCGGTATGAGAGGTGTGGTCGTTTGAAACACGTTGACAAACAATACGAGCTTTGGATTCGAAGCAAGAGCTCTATAACCACTGATAAACAACAGTTCGACTCCTATCTCAGAGTGGCACCATATCAAACAGGTGGAAGAAGGGTAATTCTGGTGCTTGGGTACAATGGCCAGGTGGCAACGACTAAGGAATTTTCATCGAAGGAGGAAAGTCCATCGGTTGCTGCAGTGGTAGGGAAACCTGATACAGTAACTGAGGACGATGAGGAGAGAATTATTGTTGAAATTAATTCAAAAGGCATGGTAACGGTAGAAATGAGAAAGGAGCGTGCAACGAAAGGAACTAATTCTCATAATATCAAAATTCCGGATTTTTCTCTCCCTAAAAAATTGGGATTGATATTGATTGAGAATGATGTTTTGTCAACGTTAGCTAAAAGTAATGATGGCATTAATTCTGGCTCCATATCAAGACACCCAACAACGACTGATTTGAAAAAGGTGGCTGAACCGAAGAGATTGGCTGAAACGTCAAGGTTACTTGAAATAGAAACTCTTTATTATCATACAAGCTCAATTTTGGATTCTACTCTTCCTAAAATTCCGGGATTGAGTTTTAGGGATAATAAATCTCGTTCAAAACCAGCTGATTCGGTAACGTGCTTGCCAGGAGATAATAAGGGGAGAAGTTACAGGTCTGATAACAATTATCCCACTTACTTTGATCACGTGCAGGGTGTTAAGGGTTTTAAGGGTGATCAAGTGCAGGGTCCCAAGTGCAATCACGTGCAAGAATCAAAACTCAATCACGTGGACTCCCTAACTGAGACTCAAACCTGTCTCAACATCTCCTCTGATGCCCCAAGCCGCGACATGCTTTCTGTCCTACAACAACAGAAAATTTCCACCACCTAGCACCGTTGGTTGCCCATAAAACACCCTCCCAATATTATCTCGCCAGTCCTGGAATCATTGAAAGAAGCTACGATTGATTGCTTGTTTTGGGTTGTTTGACCTACTGCTACCGCTGCACCCCTTCAGTTTCCAACTCAGCGACATAAATGGAAGCTACCCCAAGCAAAGGTCCTCAAGGTTAATTGCGATGGTGCTATTTTCTTGGAATCAAACAAGTTGGGTATTGGAGTCGTTGGTCGAAACAGCAATAGGCAGGTCATCGATTCAATGTCACAACAATTGAATCAAGTGTATAAGTCCATTGAAGTGGAGGCCATGGCAGCCATTAGAGGTCTAGAATTCGTGGCAGAGCTGGGCTTCAATAGAGTGGTAGTTGAGGGTGATACAAGCTTCGTGATGAAAGGTTTGAAGACGAGCTTGTCTTCCTATGGTTTGCTTATTTCGGATGCGTGTGTTTTTGAGAACCTTTTTTCTGAATTGTCCTACTTTCATGTTAAGAGAGAGGATAACAAAGTTGCACATTATTTGGCTAAACTAGTAGTAAATTATCTAGATAATGTATGTTCCACCATCAGTTTATTCTTTTGTTTAGGCTGATTTAGCCACCGTTTTGGAATAAAATAACTCAGTGTCTTCCTTCTCAAAAAAAAAAAAGTGAGTATATGAAATCAGCTTTACTATCATTGATGGCACATCCATGATAGTAATAATAGTTGGGTTTTACTATTAGTAAAACTATTTTAGAAAACTATTAGTAAACTATTTTAGAAAACTTTTTATGGAAAAATGAAAAAATTACCATCTTTTTTGACAATTTTTTCAATTCCCCATAAAATTTTTCCAAAAATGGATGATTAATGTGTACTCTAAGGGCATACATTAACCAAATCCATAATAGTTTTTAATATGTGTCGGGGACGTTTTTGCGACAAGGTCCAAAAATGCAAGATTAGCCCAAATCTCCCCTTGAGTTCTTTAGAAATGTTTATTTATGGAGAATTAAGCCCAAAATTCCAAATGTATAATGAACAAAAGGCTAATGGTGCTTTAATAAGAGAGAAATCAAAATGCCACAACTGAAAAACAAGAAAATGCAGAAAAAGAAATACAAGAAGTCCGAAACTTCGACTCATAGTTAGAGAGAAGAGGAAATTAAGAGAGGTTGTGAGGAAGAGAAGGAAGATTCACCTGTACCATATTTCCAACCCTAAGCTTTAAAATTGTGAGAATGTCTCCTAGCTGAGTGGGCTTTTGCTCTCAAGTTTCAGCTTTATGGGGAAAACTTAGTTGGCTCTGTTTTGAATTGAAGGGAGAGTTTTATAGCAGCTTTTAGGTGTCCTTAATGACTGGTTTTTAGGCTAAAGATGAGGCTTTGGACCTCCCAGGTGCTAAATTGATGTTTGGTTCATATTTGCTTTAGTTGGGTAAAAGAGTTAACTTGCTTTATGCATAATTTGGGAAGTATTTGACTAAGCCCCCATTGGCTCCTCATTTTAGTTGCTTCAGACTCTTGGGAAGCTTACCAAAGTGAGGGCTAGAAAAATGGGTTTGGGTAGAAATTTTTAGCCACAATCAGCTAGAGAATAAAAGTTGTTTTGGGGTGGAAATTTTAGATACAAGACCTCCTCCATGAGCCTGAGGTGCTACCAGTGTCCCTTGCCCACTTGGTAGAACACATGGGTTGAGCTCATGCAAAAGATCTGAAGGAAACCGACCCATACCCTCCAAACCACACTTTCTCAATTTCCCAATATGTCGCATGGGCTTAGGCCATGCTTAAAAGAATAAATAAAATATAATACATGAATTGAGACCACGAGGAAGTCGAGCTTGGTTGAATCGGGCTTGTAAGGAATGTGTCGCGAAAATGGGTATCAACAATATGCATCAATTTTCATTTTATTGATTTCTTAACTTAATTGTCTTTGACCAAAAACTTTTATGGTTTAGTGCAGAAACTTTTCAAAACTGATTGCTATGCTTAATGAGAAATGTTTTGAATTCTTTTGAATTCACAATTGCTACCTGTGCAACAATGTAATGGGAACGCTCCTCTTAACTAATATAATTATATATTGGTGGTGGTCAACCGAGTTGTGATATGGAGATATAATATTTTTCACTAGATCTCCCACTTTGTTAGCCAACCTCCTCTTCTCTTTTTTTTTCTTTTTTTTCTTTTTCTGATGAGAGTTTGCCAAATATATATTGCATAAATGTAATGATTTGAACTTTTATATATATAATTATGCTTTCTACAAAATATATTTCTGAGTAAAAAAAAAAAATGTACTTGTGGGGCCCGGCCCAAAAATAATGGGCTATTCCAAATCCAGGCCCGTCCGAGGAGCGTCCTTGCCGAAGAGAAACCACATATGAAGCATTACTCAACCCCAATAACGCCACGGAAACCTGTCCGAGGAGTAGCTCCTCCTCGGACATCACGAAGTCCATACGAGGAACTCTCCCCATCCATTTCAGTCCATCCTCCCAGCATATAAAATGAATAAAATCCAAAATATCTCATGGAAAGCTGCCACCACCACATTAATTGCGCCCCAACCATCCTCTTGGCCGCATTAATGAGGAAAAGACCCCTGAACAGTACCACATTGGCCTCTGCAACTCACAAAGGGGGAGATGGGGGCGTCTGATGGGACAGGTGCTCAAGTAGATGCTTAGATGATCGACAAGTGTAAGGTTGAGATGAGAGGAGAGGAACTATATAATGTAGTGAAATCCCCCAAAGAGAGGAGGAGAAAAAATTGTATTGAGAACGGAAAAATAGAATCACACGTGGAGATTTTTTCTTGTGTTCTTATTTTCTGCAATTACATTGTCCATGTACAAGACCGAACAGGCTCACTGAGGCGAAGTTCTTTGACCCATCCTCTACAAATTTCTATTGTGGGTTGCGCTTTGGGCCAAGGCCAGATCAATAAGATTTGGGCCAGGAGAATCGTGCAACTACAATTGGCGCCGTCTGTGGGGAAGAACTAGGGCATCAGCTAGCACAACGGTCAAGCATGGCAGAACTAGGTCCGCACCCGGAGAATCCTCACCAGGCTAACCCCCAACAGGCACAACCCGCCGAGTCCCAGAGGCAAAATAACCCCGTCAATCCAGGCCACGGGGGAAATCAGGAGGGAAGTATGCATACTACACGGACAAGCCAGAGTCACGCTCAGAAAGGTAGTCACGTGTCCCAAAGGCGAAATAGTCACCAGGCCATGCAGCGAGAGATAGACGATCTGAAGAGGAAGCTACGACGGGTACAGCGAAAGCGATCTCCCTCAGACTCAGACGGGTCTTCTAATGCGGAGGATGCGAGTTACCGACGGAGATCAAGGACCCCCCCAAGTGAAACCTTTTCCTACGAAAAGGAACCACCCCCTGTGCGGAAATACGAGAGCACATCCAGCAAGGGTTCGGGAAACGATGCCATGAAGAAGGCGTTGGACCAGGTTTCAAGGTCCCCCTTCACGTACAGAATTGAAGGGGCTAAGCTGCCTCGACGGTTCAACCAACCGGCATTCGCCATCTATAACGGTCGAACAGACCCGGTAGAGCATGTGAGCCAATTTAACCAAAAGATGGCGATCTACTCGCAAAATGAAGCCCTTATGTGTAAAATCTTCCCGTCCAGCTTGGGATCAATGCCGATGAGGTGGTTCAACAGCCTGAAGACAAATTCCGTAAACTCATACAAGCAGCTCACTCAGGATTTCTGCTCCCGCTATATCACCAACACCAGAGTCCCCAGGCCCCTAGGTTCGCTGTTGTCCTTATCCATGTACGAGGGAGAGACTCTGAAAGCATATTCGGATAGATACTGGGAAGTGTATAACGACCTGGATGACAACCATGATGCTGTCGCTATCAGCACATTCAAAAGCGGGCTCCCCACCGACCATGGCTTAAGGAAGTCCCTCACTGGCAAGCCGGTTGCCAATGTTGATCAGTTGTGGGATAGGATCGACAAATACAAAAGGGTGGAGGAAGATCAGCTGCAAGGGAGGGGAAAGGAGAAGGTTATCCCCCCCAAAGCGACTGATTTCAGGACAGAACGACACAATCCTGGTCAGCCGAGGAGAGATTTTTCGCGACAGGCTGGGCAGAGCATCCCGCAAACAGTGAATGCCGTATTCCGAGAACCAGTACAGCAGGTACTGGAGAAAGTAAGGAATGAGCCCTATTTCAGATGGCTTGGGAAGATGGCTGGAGACTCTTCCAAACGTAACCAGAACCTGTACTGCCACTATCATCAGGACAACGGGCATACTACTGAGGACTGCAGGAACCTATGGAATCACCTAGATCAGTTGGTCCGAGAAGGAAAATTGCGCCACCTGCTGCACCCATCGAGTGGCCATCCCGGCCAAGCAACACAAGAGCCTCGAAGGGACGTGTCCTTAAGACCCCCCACCGGGACGATACATGTCATCCTCGCTGCACTAGGAAGAACGGGGCCACCCATCCCCAGGGTGTTAGCTGTGGATCGGCTCCTCTCCGGGGGCAGGCAAAAGGAACCCAAGAGGTCAAAAAAGGGAAGCTCTTTGATACTGGGATTCTCGGATGAGGATAAGAGAGGAACTATTCAGCCTTGGTGGTCACGCTGAGGATTGGGGGCTTCGACGTGAACAGGGTGTTGGTGGATTCGGGAAGTGCAGTGGAGATAATGTACCCCGATCTATACAAGGGGCTAAACCTGAAGCCGGAAGATTTGACAGCTTACGACTCTCCCCTTCTCAGTTTCGAGGGAAGGACTGTTACGCCAAAAGGGCAAATCCGACTACCCGTGCAGACCGGGGCGGAGATAGTGGAGGTAAATTTTATTGTGGTCGACGCCTATTCACCTTACACCGCAATAGTTGCAAGGCCGTGGATCCATGCCCTAGAGGCCGTGGCCTCCACACTTCACCAAAAAGTAAAATACCCATCCAGAGGACAAGTAGATGAGATCCGAGGAGATCAAGCCGTATCCAGGCAGTGTATGGTGGCCGCCGTCTCACATCGGACCCATGCCGAGTCCTCGGCCCCTGAAAGTTTATAGCAATCAGCCGCCTCGGCAGAACAAGACGGTGGGCTAGCCGAGGAGATAAGGTGTGAAAGTTTGGATAAAATCGCTATCAACGACGACCCGGAGAAGTTCTTTCTGGTCGGCTCTGAATTGCCTTCTCAAGAAAAGGAGGAACTGGTTAGATTTCTCAGAGAGAATGTCGACGTGTTCGCATGGGACGCCTACGATGCCCCGGGCGTTGATCCTAGCCTCATTTGTCACCACCTGAACGTCAACCCCTCTTCCACTCCGAAGAAGCAGCCACCCCGACGCCCTTCAAAGGAACATGCTGGTGCCGTAAGAGACGAAGTGGCAAAACTAAAGAGAGCAGGGGCTATTAAAGAGGTCTTTTACCCGGAATGGTTGGCAAACACGGTGGTGGTAAAGAAAAAGACAGGGAAATGGAGGGTCTGCGTGGACTTCACGGACCTGAACAAGGCGTGCCCAAAGGACCCATTCCCCCTACCCCGAATTGATCGATTGGTGGATGCAACCGTGGGGCACCCTCGAATGAGCTTCCTGGACGCCTTCCAGGGCTATCATCAGATACCCCTCGCGCTAGAGGACCAAGAGAAAACGGCTTTCATGACGCCCATCGGAAACTATCATTATAAGGTGATGTCGTTTGGGCTAAAGAACGCAGGCTCAACCTACCAAAGGATGATGACTCGGATGTTTGAACCGCAACTGGGCAAGATCATTGAGGTTTATATAGACGATATGGTCGTGAAGAGTAAAAGGGTGTCCGAGCACGTGAAGGATCTCGGAACAATCTTCGCTATATTAAGGGAGCACCGGTTGCGGCTGAATGCCTCCAAATGCTCATTCGGGGTCGGATCTGGGAAATTCCTGGGGTATATGGTCACCCACAGGGGAATAGAAGTAAGTCCCGACCAAATCAAAGCCATTAACAGCCTACAGGCTCCTCGGAATCCGAAGGAAGTGCAGAAGCTCACTGGCATGATTGCGGCGTTGAACCGGTTCATATCGCGATCGGCGGATCGATGTCGGCCTTTCTATCTCCTGATAAACAAGTGGAAAGAGTTCGAATGGTCGGAGGACTGCGTTCAGGCTTTCCAACAGCTTAAGACTACCTGTCCCGACCACCCATCATGTCCAGCCCTGAGGCAGATGAGGTGCTGTTTGCCTACATCGCCGTAGCCCCCCACGCTGTAAGCCTGGTACTGATACGGGATGATAATGGGGTGCAGCGACCGGTGTACTATGTGAGCAAATCACTACATGAGGCCGAGGTGCGATACCTACCTTTAGAAAAGGCAATTCTGGCGATAGTGCATGCAACCCGAAAACTTCCTCATTACTTTCAGGCGCACACGGTCATCGTTCTAACTCAGCTTCCCCTCCGAGCAGTGCTTCGAAGCGCTGACTACACCGGAAGGATCGCCATGTGGAGTGCGCTTTTGGGGGCCTTTGACATTAAATATATGCCCAGATCCTCTATCAAAGGACAGGTCCTCGCAGACTTGGTAGCGGAGTTTGCTGAGCCCTCTATAGAAACAATAACCGAGAAGAAAGACATGGATGGAAAGTCGGTTGGTGCGATTTCAACAGGGAGAAGCCCGCATTGGAAGGTCTATGTAGATGGCGCAGCTAACCAGAGGGGGTCAGGAGTTGGGATAGTTTTAATATCCCCGGATGGGGCTGCCCTTGAAAAATCGTTGAGGCTCGGATTCTCGGCTACGAACAATGAAGCCGAATACGAAGCCTTACTTCAAGGGATGACGATGGTTCAAAGATTGGGCGGAAGAATGATAGAAGCGTTCTCGGACTCCAGACTGGTTGTCGGACAAGTGATGGGTGAGCTGGAAGCTCGAGATACTAGGATGCAAGACTATCTGGGACGAGTCAAACGGCTACAGACGAGTTTTGAATCCTTCAGTCTGACGCACATCTCCAGGAGCGTAAACACCCATGCCGATTCGCTGGCCACTCTCGCCACGTCCTCGGCGCATAATCTGCCGCGAATGATCCTTGTTGAAGATCTGGCACAGGCAAGTCCCGTTGGCAGAAACCCGGCTCAGATCCATCAGATCAGAAAAAGTCCTAGCTGGATGGACCCCATAAAGAGCTTCCTCCAGAACGACCTCTTACCGGAGGAAAAACTGGAAGCCGAGAGGATACGAAGGAATGCCCCTCGGTTCTGGCTATCAGAAGACCATAAACTATATCGACGCTCTTACTCTGGACCGTACCTACTCTGTGTGCATCCAGAAGAGTCCGAATCTTTACTCGAGGAGTTGCACGAGGGGATTTGTGGAAGCCACACCGGAGGAAGGTCGCTGGCGCACAGGGCACTCTCCCAAGGGTACTGGTGGCCGAACATGCAAAGAGAGGCCCAAGAATACGCTAAGAAGTGCGACCAGTGCCAAAGATTCGCCCCGAATATCCACCAACCCGGAGGGGTTCTCAACCCCCTCTCTAGCCCATGGCCGTTCGCACAATGGGGCCTTGATATAGTCGGACCTTTCCCCAAAGCTGCGGGGAACAAGCGATACATAATAGTCGGAACTGATTACTTCACTAAATGGGTGGAAGCCGAACCCTTAGCCAACATTAGGGACGTGGACGCCCAGAAATTCATCTGGAGGAACATCATCACCCGCTTCGGAACTCCGCGGACACTCATTTCCGACAATGGTCTGCAGTTCGACAGTAAGAACTTTAGGGAGTATTGCCGCGAGTTCGGAATCATTAACCGATATTCCACCCCCGCCTACCCTCAGGGAAATGGGCAGGTCGAGGCCGTGAACAAGGTCATAGTGAACGGACTGAAGAAGAGACTGGACGAGGCAAAGGGGAGATGGGTAGAAGAACTCCCCCACGTCTTATGGACTTATCGGACGACGCCGCGACGATCGACCGGTGAGACCCCCTTCTCGATGACTTATGGGACTGAGGCCGTGCTCCCGATCGAGAACAACTTTCCCACACTGAGGTCTAGATCGTTTACCCCAAACGATAACGACGGTTTATTGGAACGGAGCCTGGACCTAGCCGAAGAAAGAAGAGAAAAAGCGATGATTCATATGGCCTATTATCACCAGAAACTGAGACAAGGGTACGATGCTAACGTCAAGCTGCGGCCTCTGGGTCCAGGTGACCTCGTGATAAGGAAGATTCTTGGCAGCGCGAAGAACCCCTCTTGGGGCAAGTTGGGGCCCAATTGGGAGGGACCATACCGTGTCACATCCGTGGCCGGAATAGGCGCCTACTACCTAGAAGATTTGGATGAAAAGCCTGTACCTCGACCCTGGAATGTAAATAACCTCAGAAGATATTATTATTAATAAGAATGACTTAGCATATGTTTTCTTTCATGACTATCCGTTGCTTGCTGGCCCCCTGACAACTATTCATAGTTTTAAACAGAACCTAAGTCCTGCATGGCTCCTCGGACCACAGACTTAGGGGAAATTATTACTCATGACAATCTTTATAAGTTTTAAACAGAACCTAAGTCCTGCATGGATCCTCAGACCACAGACTTAGGGGAAATTAATACTTAAGGCAACTATTCATAGTTTTAAACAGAACCTAAGTCCTGCATGGCTCCTCGGACCACAGACTTAGGGGAAATTATTACTCATGACAATCTTTATAAGTTTTAAACAGAACCTAAGTCCTGCATGGATCCTCAGACCACAGACTTAGGGGAAATTAATACTTAAGGCAACTATTCATAGTTTTAAACAGAACCTAAGTCCTGCATGGCTCCTCGGACCACAGACTTAAGGGAAATTATTACTCATGACAATCTTTATAAGTTTTAAACAGAACCTAAGTCCTGCATGGATCCTCAGACCACAGACTTAGGGGAAATTAATACTTAAGGCAACTATTCATAGTTTTAAACAGAACCTAAGTCCTGCATGGCTCCTCGGACCACAGACTTAGGGGAAATTATTACTCATGACAATCTTCATAAGTTTTAAACAGAACCTAAGTCCTGCATGGATCCTCAGACCACAGACTTAGGGGAAATTAATACTTAAGGCAACTATTCATAGTTTTAAACAGAACCTAAGTCCTGCATGGCTCCTCAGACCACAGACTTAGGGGAAATTATTACTCATGACAATCTTTATAAGTTTTAAACAGAACCTAAGTCCTGCATGGATCCTCGGACCACAGACTTAGGGGAAATTAATACTTAAGGCGACTATTCATAGTTTTAAACAGAACCAAAGTCCTGCATGGCTCCTCGGACCACAGACTTAGGGGAAATTATTACTTATGATAGATTGGGAGATTATTACTTAAAGGAAATCGTTTTAATACGTGCGCGCAGTCTGGCACCATCGCAACCCTCAAATGCGCAGCCCAAAAACCCATTTTTATTTTGGCTATTTGCCTATATCTACATCGTTGCAAATACTTAAAAAAAAAAAAGAAGAAAAGAGCACTACTGACATGCATCCATAGTAAGCAAAGCGAACGTCTTATATTAACATTCCGAGTACATTAGAATGAGACGTCCTTACAGAAGAATGGAAAAATAGGACGACTCACATTCAAAAAAAAAAAAAAGAAAGGGGTACAGAGATCAAAAGCCTAAAGGGCTAAGCCTTAACAGGAGGATCTTCTTTCTGCTCGGGCTGAGGGGGAGGAACCTCGGTGGAAGAGTCTGCGGCGGGATCCTTAGCCATATCAGGCACAGGGACGGCATCAGGCGCCGCCAGGCCCTGCTCTGAGGCCACTTGGACGTCATCAGGATTCTCTCGGATCTCCGGAGGATAGAAGATGTTCTCGGGCAGTCTTAGTGCCGAATCCGCAGGAACTCCTGCAGCATCGAGAGCATGAGCCCAGGAAATACTGCAGTAATCCCTGCACACCTCGGGGATCTCTTCGGAGAGCCTCGCCTCCGTTTCTGCGGCCCCGAGCTGGCGAGCAGCATTCTTCTCAACTTCTGCAGCCTCTCGGATCAGCTGGGCCTCCTCTTTGACTCGCCTTAGCTCATCCTCGACTTTTTGCAGGGCAGTCTTGAGATCCTGCACTGCCTGCCTCTCTGTGGCGAGGTTAATCTGTGTCGAGTACAGCTCTTTGTGCTGGTCCTCCGCCTGGGTCTCGGCACTTTTCAAACCAGCCTCTGCACTTTTGCGCAGTCTCTCCGACTCCTTGAACTCGTTCGTGAGTTTAAGGTGATCGTGCTTAAGGGACCCTAAGGCTTTCTCCATCTCCGTCCGAGCCTGGGTCTCAGCGTCAGCCCGACTACGATTACCTCGGCAGAATTCCTCAGCCACAAATACCTGCTGAGTGATCTACGAACGAAACAAGAATGCTTTAAAAAAAAAAAAAAAAAAAAGAAAGAAGAGGGGGTCCCTTTTAATGAAGCAGTAGAAGGGTTACTTACCATCGCGAGGTCCCTTTTAAGGGATAGGAAGATCTCGGGCTGAGAGAGCCGCCTATAAGCCTCCATATCCCGAGGAAGGAGTAGGGGCTGCTCTATAGCCTCGGCCAGATACCCTGCCCGGCCTCGGTTGTACTCTCGGACCGAAGCATTATAGGGGATGGCCACCCCATCCAGCTCCAACTTGGGGCTCCATACACGCGGGGCAGCTCATACCTCCGCAAGGCTCTCCTCGTCCCGATTCTCTGAGGAGCTGCCCCTTCTGCTCCTCGGTGCACGAGCAGTCTTTTGCTGCTTGGTCGGCTGAGCAGCCACCTCACCCTCCTCAGGGGTATCAACCGGCCTTTTCTTCTTCAGGTCCGGATTAGCCTTAAGGCCAGGTTCCGAAACTCCCTGGGGGACAACAGGAGGAAGGGTTTTGACTTGTGATGGAGGTGGTCCCTTCGATGACTGGCCTTTCCCTCGGGAGGCCATCAGCTCCTTTAGAGACTTTCCCTTTCCTGCCATGGGCTCTGTCTCTTCGTCCGAAGTATCGTCCGAGCAGATAACAATGGAAGGAGCGCCAACTGCAGAATGACGGTCCCGCTCTCCTTCAGGACCGGAAAGTTCCACCAAAGGGGTTTGCTGAACTTCCTCCTCAAAGTAAAACTCGTCTATCTTTTCCTCAAGGGAAAGACGAGATGATTCAGTTTCCTCTTCAACCTGAACGGCAACACCAGGCTCGTTTGGCGGAGGTAGCTGCTCTGCTAAGTAAGGATTTCTAACACCAGGCAACACAACTGGTGGCAGATCGTGTTTAGCTAGGAACCCGTCCTTGGACACGTCAATCCTAGCCAACCTCGGACTGCCCGCCCTTATAGCGTGGCCGATAGCCTGGAAAGAAGTGCTCAGAGGTTGATAGCCCAGAACCAGATGGGCCGCACGCAACTGTCTGTCCTCGGAAACGTAAATCTCCGACCTAAGAAGGTAGTTCAACGCTGGCACGTTCACAAAGTTTAGCCGAGGAGCGACGTGAACTTTATCTACAAGCAACCAAGAAAAGTGGGGTTAGTTCATGAAATTTTCCAATTACAAAGAAAGCAAGAAAGATAAACCCTCAACACTAAATCCCTTCCCAAAAAGGACCGATCCTAAAAACGTCGCACCTGGGGTTCCTGCCCGAGTTGGACAATGAATACCGTCGGTCCACTCCCCAGAAGCAATAAGGAAGTCATTCTTCACGGTTTTATTGGATACTGGGAGACAAGAGATCAACCTAACATCCTTGTTCCGGGATTTAAGATAATACCCATCATCCCCGAGGCGGTGACATTCGTACAGATAAGCCACATCGTGCCAAGTAAGGCCTAGATTCATCCGCTCGTTTAAGACATCTACACAGCCTAGTATCTTGAACATATTCGGGGCACACTGATACGGCGTCAACCTATGGTTGAACAGGTAGTCCCTTGTAATCCTACGCATGGGAAGTGTCATCCCTCCCTCTATAAAAGCAATCATAGGGATAACAACTTCTCCCATACCTCTCTCTGTCAATACTCCTTCAAGAGGACAGTACTGCAACCCAACCCCCGGGGGAATGTGGTATTTAGCCCTAAAGGCCTCCATAGCGGCTGGAGTGTTTACTAATTTCTCAAATCTACCCATCTGAACTGAACTGGGGAAACGAAAGTAAGGACTGGGAATAAAAGTAGAGTCCGAGGAGGAAATTGAAACGGCGAAATGAACGAAATGTACTGGTACCTTCGCAAAACGCTCAGTAGGACGCCTGGAAATCTCTCCTGGAAGGAACGCTTCACGAAAGACGGCTACGGAGGCGTAACGGGCGTGAGTATTCGTATGTCTCTGGGTTTCGATGGAGTTCTCTGGAAGCCTCTGAGGTTTACGAAATGCAGATAAAAAGAACTGAACCCCTCTGACGTCTTATATAGCCGGGAGGAGAGAGAAAATATCATTCCTGCCTAAAAATACGGGAAGAAACGATGGCCGTTCGATCCACGCCACACCGTTGGATGGAGGGAACATAACGCCTCCGGAAGTTAATGACCACGCCTCGTAAATTGTAGCGCGTCAAAAGTAACGGTCCGCACGCGCGCCCCAAGCTCTCCTTATTTCCACCCTCTCACTAACATCAAAACCCCGCTTTTCTCCTCGGAAGGAGATAAAAACCGGAGTTTTGAGGGGCTATTGTGGGGCCCGGCCCAAAAATAATGGGCTATTCCAAATCCAGGCCCGTCCGAGGAGCGTCCTTGCCGAAGAGAAACCACATATGAAGCATTACTCAACCCCAATAACGCCACGGAAACCTGTCCGAGGAGTAGCTCCTCCTCGGACATCACGAAGTCCATACGAGGAACTCTCCCCATCCATTTCAGTCCATCCTCCCAGCATATAAAATGAATAAAATCCAAAATATCTCATGGAAAGCTGCCACCACCACATTAATTGCGCCCCAACCATCCTCTTGGCCGCATTAATGAGGAAAAGACCCCTGAACAGTACCACCTTGGCCTCTGCAACTCACAAAGGGGGAGATGGGGGCGTCTGATGGGACAGGTGCTCAAGTAGATGCTTAGATGATCGACAAGTGTAAGGTTGAGATGAGAGGAGAGGAACTATATAATGTAGTGAAATCCCCCAAAGAGAGGAGGAGAAAAAATTGTATTGAGAACGGAAAAATAGAATCACACGTGGAGATTTTTTCTTGTGTTCTTATTTTCTGCAATTACATTGTCCATGTACAAGACCGAACAGGCTCACTGAGGCGAAGTTCTTTGACCCATCCTCTACAAATTTCTATTGTGGGTTGCGCTTTGGGCCAAGGCCAGATCAATAAGATTTGGGCCAGGAGAATCGTGCAACTACAGTACTATTTTATGAGTTTTATATCCTACAAGCAGTGTCGGCTTGTAAGAATAATCAACAAGATAGCTAGGCTGTTGTATCCTGGATGGCACACCAATATTGTTATTTAAATGAGATATATATATATATATATATATATATATATATATATATATATATATATATATTATGGGTATTTAAATGATATTTTGAATGTTATGAAATTCAATTTATTTAATTATTATTATTAGGAACAACATAGATTCAACCTCAAATCTCTTATTTAAAGTGAAACCTTCAAATTACAAGTCAAACAAACAACCTCACGCACATCTTCATTAATTTATTTTATTCCTGACGAGATATACAGTATACTTTCCTTAGGTTCCACATTTTCAAGCAAAAAGATACGAAAAGAACAAAACAACACTCCCTCCAAACCCCCCCCCCCCCCTTCCCCTTCGAGGTTTGTGTGGGCAAATGAAACTCTTCCCTCTTAAGTTTGTATAAATGAGGAGATATATTCTTCTTTTCTTTTTTTTTTTTAAGTGAAATATTCTATTAGGGAAGTAACCACGTGAAAGAGTGTATACTTGTCTATTGCATTTATTAAAACTTCAAGAGAAAGTGTCATTTTCTGAAATATTAGGAAAATATTAGGAAATATTAGGAAAATGAGTGTCATTTTTATTTTTTTTTTCAAACTAGTTTGGAGAGAAATATTTTCAGTTTATATATATATTGATAGGCCACAAACTGAATGACCCCTTGTGATAGAAATTAATTAATTAATTAGTCAAGTTATTAATTAATCAATTTATCATGCAAACGCATGGTAGCACAAACAAATCACCAATAAACTAATTATGTAGCGGAAAATAAATAACACGGTGATTTGTTTACGAATGGGGAAAACCTAACGACAAAAACCCCACCGGGTGATTTTCAGGTCACCACTCCCGAAACTCCACTATTATCATAACAAGCGGTTATAAGTAAAGGAATCCCAAGTACCTTACCAACCTACTGTTGAACCCTTACCCCAATACCCAATTGGACTTGTTCTGTAGTGACAGTTCCCCTTTCTGATGCACGACTCCCAAGTACATGACTAACCAATTGCACGGATCCCAGTACGCGACTTCAATCACCAACTAAGAAGATTGTTGGTTGCAAAGTTCTTCAGTTCATCCACACGATGAAGATCAAGAAGATGCTTGGTCACAAAACCCTACGGTGCACATACACAGCAACTTCTTCAAGAGAAAGAGATGAACTAGGGCAAGAACTTCGTCTCCGGTCACAATTTGCTTGAACAGATTTTGCTCAATGCTTGTGCAACTTGTAAACTATTTGATGGCCCTTAAAACAATCCTTTTATATGTCTAGGGTTAGGAGAAAAGAAAGCCCAAAGACATATTCACGAATCCCAAGAAAATCATATCAGAATTTTGAAATTCTTAAACCTCGACAGATAGGAGGTGTCGAGCAGCTGTTGAGCACACTGGGCTTTGAACAGCTTTCTTAAGCTCGATAGATGCAGCTGTCGAGCCAGCTGTCGAGCTTTAATGAATTTGCACTATCAACTTGTTTTCTTGGACAGACTTGAAGGCTTCAACACTTGATCTTAAAACATGGTTTCTTGAAGTATTTAAACACATCCTAAATCTACCCAAATACAAGTAAAGTGCGTTTTGTCAAAGGATAAGCCAATTACATAAAATAGTGACATATGTTCCTAACAAGTGAAACACATATGTCCTAACAATCTCCCCCTTTGGCAATCCATGACAAAACCACAACAAACAAATGAACATATGAGAGAAGTCATAAATCACTCAACTCATATTCACTTGTTGAATACAATAAAATCTATCCTAACACAAACTCTTGAAAAACTTTGCAAGAAGAGAGTTTATGGCAAGTAGACTTTGACAACCTGTATTTCTAAAACACTTTAAACAAAACTCATCAAGGCATTTTTATGTGAAACAGAAATAATAGATTACATACAAGTAATAAGAAGCATGTGTATAAAGAGAGAAAAGAAACAACACATGAAGGGGTAGGTGAAAGAAAAAACATACATCAATATAAATAGGAGTAAAGTACCAAGTATGTCTATAAATGGTCACAAGGCCTCATGTACAAGAATAATGTATCTAAAAAGAAAGAAAAGAAAAGATACATAATATCCTTACTACATCCCTCAAAACATATCAACACTCCCCCTAACAAAATGGTCCTATACTAACTTTCCCCCTAAGAATGACTACTCTTATATCAAAACTACTTCCCCTTTTTGTCACGAGTGACAAAGGGTAAGAGTGTCAAGTAGACATCTCATCGGTAGAGCTAGCATCTCCATCAGCATTATCCGAAGCATCATCGTCATCACCATCATCATCATCCTCATCCTCAGAATCAGAAGCCACGGGAGAAGGTGGTGAAGGAGTAGCCTTAGGAGCAAAACCACCCATGGACGCCTGTCGCCGTGCAATACGACCGACATGAACGTTCACCTGATATAACTCCGTAGAGAGTATATCTAGGCGAGCATCCATGCGCTGCAACTGCACCATGATGTCTTCTAACGCCACATCGCTCGAAGAAGAGGAAGGAACGGACGTGGATGGAGCAGAATGGGATGGAGCTGAACAGGAGGGAGGAGTTGCTGAATCCAACTGCCACGACCAAAACTGGGCCTCGCTATGTTTAACGGTAGCGTAATCTATGGCACACATGACAGTGAAATGGTCGATAGAGGGAAAAGGAACAGAAAAATGACGTAAGATCCTCGTGATAGCAGAAGGAAAGATGAGCTTATCACGGGACGCCGAATCTAGATGAACATCTGTAATAGAAAGAATGAAATGAGAAGGGAAATCTATAGTAAGATGCTCAAGAAGAGAAAACAAAAATCGAGCATAAGGCTCTGTAATGGAGTTGTAGTGAGAGAGTGGATGCAAAACAAAGGTCATCACCATGTTCATGAATCTAGGACCTTTAGCAAAAGGTCTACATGGTGTAAACTGACGCCACCCCAAATAGAAGGGCGCTCACAGAAAGCAGAAATGAGCTCATCCTTGGACCCAGTCCTCAGACGCTCACAACTAGGATAGTCAGGAAACTCTATCCTAAGGACCCGAAGTACATCCGCAACAAGTTGCGGTGTGATAGGAATGCGCATACCTCGAACGCGAGTGAAGAAAAGAGGTACTGAATGATCAATCCCGTGCATGTTGGAGTAAAACTCCTGGATAAGCATGAGAGGACAGGTGACCAGGATGTCACACAGTGACTCCCATCCCTTACTGTGAATGACAGTGGGAAGGTCGGTGTCGGCAAAGTCTGACAGAATGACTTGGCGTTCCGAATGAATGCCTCGTCTAGAAAAGTTCTCCAAGAATGCCTTGAAGGCATCATCATCACGGAACCGAATATGAGATAGAGTAGGATCAGAGGATGAAGAAGCTCCGGAACGAAGAGGGTTTCGGGCTGGAGTGGATTTATGCTTAGGTGCCATAGACACGACTAACGTAAACAGAAGGAGAGAGGGAGAGAAAGAAAGACAATCAGAAAAGTCCCAAGCAATTTCAAATATAACAAGTATAATGAAAAGAGAGTACGTATGCATGGGAAATGCATGAACATGTGACATGCAAAAGAAATTTCATCATGGGCTCAGCCCAATCCAAACCTATCAGCACACAAACAGATAGCACACCTTTGTATGCATGACAATACTATTATAATGCTAATGTGATGCAATGTATGAGGTTTTAAACTCATTTAAGTGAAAACCCATCCCAAAATTTCAATAATAACTCATCAATTTTGAAAAACCCCAAAAAATTTTCAAAAACCCCAAAACCTAAGTTTTAAAACATGAAATGCATGAATGTGAAAGGATTAAAAGCTTACCAAGTGAAGAAAAACTTGAAAAAGCTTGAAGAAACCTTGAGGAACAAAGATTGGAGTGAGATGAGATAGTTTGGGAGAGAAATCAGAGAAGTATCGAGAAAGAGATCAAGAGAAATGAGGTTCGGATCGCACAGGGAGTTTAAATAGTGCAGCAATAAATCTCAACAGATAAAAGTGTCGAGAGTTGTCGAGACATCTGTCAAGGAAGGTGTCAAGAAAATGTTCGTTGACAAATACAGGTGTCGAGGAGGTGTCGAGGAACAAATCATCAGATACCAGAACAGAAGCTCGATCGATCCACCAGGTGTCGAGATGCTATCGAGGAGGCAGAAGCATTCTCGATCGATCCACCAGGTGTCGAGAAGCTGTAGGGATTGCAATAAGAAAAAGCTAAAGAAGCTCGACAGACAGCAAGGTATCTAGGAGGTATCGAGGAGGTGTCGAGCTAGCTTTTAAAACTAGTTTTTCGAGATGTGAAAAACACAGACATGAATGCAATCCAACATGCAACTCAACCAATGATCCAATCAACATATTAAGCTCTCAAAATCATCTCTCAATAAAAATTTGAAGCACATGGATCTTCAAAAACATACACACACACTAAACAAGTCTAACCAATTTTATATTTCAAAAACAAGTCAAGACAGTTTAGTGAGCATACATTAACACATGTAAAACATTGTGATGGCCAAATCACATTGTACCTGCACATGTATCAAGAATAGCAAAGAATATTGCGTGTTGTGTGTGAAAAACATCGCAAGATTGCATAAGTGTATACATGTTATGATGATTTGAGATATGAGAAAATCACTTTAACTCACACACAATCATAACTGCTTGATGGGGACTATCACCTTTGAGGTACATCTTATAACTCCTACATCTCCTAGAATACACGCTTGCAATCATTTTTGAAGCATTTTTTATTTTTTTTTGCTTTTGATTTTTCTTTAGCATATTTTTCTTTTAAGCATATCATGCATGGGCATATTAGAGAGAGAAAAGAAATACCCAATGATATTTGACATTCCAATTTTGCTATGCCTAAGTACACAAATGTCATTAACACTGCACTTTTGCTAAGCCGAAGCATACAGGTGTCATATTATGATTGGCGGGCAACAGTGATGAGATGGTTATTAATGCCTTTCTCTTAAGATTTTTTAGTCCTTCCCGTCAAAAAGAGTGATACGAGTGTTAAGTACAAGAGATAACTTAATCTTACTCATCACTAATAAGAGCCATAAAGCTCACTTGCTTAATTGTGCATAGAGATGCTCATCTAAGCTACAAGTGTTACAAAGTTTAGAAGACTTTGTTTCAATGGCCATCCAAGGTACACAAGTACCAATGTACACAAAACACACATTGTTTTTGTATTTTTCTAATTTTTCAATTTTATTTTTATTTTTTATTTTTATATGAAAAACAAAACAAAGAAAAACAGAAAAATAACCAAACAAAAACATGTTAAACAACCAAAGCATAAAAACTAGACTGACTCAAAACTTGAAAGCAAAACACATAAGTAATGCACACACAAAAACAAGAAGAGAGAGAGAAAAGTGACAGAATCACTTAGAGCTCTTTTCCTTCCATACCCCAGAAGAACCTTTCCTTTGATTAAACCCTTGAACCGGTGGTTAGGGGGAAAAATTGTTCAAATTCGAAAGGAACATGAGGGTTTTGAGAAGATCTCCAAGGGGAGCAAGAGAGGATTGAAGCTAATTCTGGTTCCCAGATACTATCATGCCGTTGCTTTATTGAGTGGCAAGCCACTTGTAGCAATTTGATCGAGTATGACCGGCAACTCCACAATGATGACAGAGATGCTGCTTCTTTTGTTTAGGCTTTTGAGAGTTAGCCTTCTTAGCCCTAGGGTTTTTAACATCTTTCTTCTCAAGTTTATGGGGTGCTCCTAAGATAGATTTACCTTTATCTATGTTCTCACTAGCTAATTCAGTTTTAATCTCATTGTTCTCAATTTTAATATTATTAGCAGGAGGAACAAAAACAGTAGTACTAGTAGAAGCAGTATTAGAGAAAGAAAGACCATACCCTAAACCTGTTCGATTTGAAGCAGATTTCTGAATGTTGAGCATATCATCAAGCTTTGCACTTGAAGTCCTCTCCAATTGAGCTCTGACTTGAAACAGCTCCGCTTCAAGCTTCTTGGTCTTCTCAGCCAAGAAATTGTTCTCGAACCTCAGTGCTCCAATAGTCTGATTAGCCTCATCAAACTTTGTGGAAAGCTCCTCATGGTCAAGTTCCACATCACTAAGCTTCTTGGTGGTTAGCCTATACAGTTTCTCATGTTTCTCAGAAATTTTGTACAGTTTCTCATAGGTTGTATGGATGTCATCTTGATCATCCATCTTCTCAAATTTGGATTCCACGAATTCCTCCTCTTCAACCGCATCTTCAACAATCCCATCAGTAGGATCAACAGTGGCAGTGAATGCATTCAAGATTCCGTCATCGTCATTATCGGAATCATCCTCAGGCTCGGTGTCGCTCAAGGTAGCAGCAAGTGCCTTGCTCTTCCCAATGCTCTTGAGATATGTAGGACACTCATGTTTCATGTGACCAAAGTCTTGACACCCAAAGCACTTAGGTCCTGCGGGAATAGTGTACTGACCACCTTCCTTAGCATCCTTATTCCCTTTGTCTTGGCCTTTAAACTGAGAAGAACTGGATTGCCTGCGGTTCTTGTCGAAGCCCTTTCCATTTGCGTTCTTCATAAACTTCTTGAACTGCCTGGTGATGTAGGACTTCATCTTGGAATCTTCATCATCTGAAGACTCATCTGTCTCACTGCTCTTGGCCTTCAAAGCCATTCTCTTGCTTTTACCCAACTTGCCTATTCTTGTTAACCCTAGCTCTTAGGTCTGCAAGTTTCCAACCAGCTCAGTCAGAGGAATCTTGTCAATATCCTTTGATTCCTCTATTGCCGTAATCTTGGCATGAAATCTCTCGAGTAGAGATCTGAGCACCTTCCTTACAATCTTGGGTTCAGGAATGGTTTCCCCAAGATTGAAGGCTGAGTTCACTATGTCCTTTAGCTTGGCATATAACTCATCAAATGACTCATCATCCTCCATCTTTATCTCTTCAAAGCTTGTAGTGATCCTCGAAGCTTTGAGTCCTTGACAGCCTTAGTACCCTCATAGGTTGTCTGTAGGATGGTCCATACTTCCTTAGCAGTTTAGTAGAGGATATCTTCTTGAACTCCTTATTGGTGACTGCACTGAATAAAGCATTCAATGCCCTACTGTTGAAATTTGCCGCCTTGATCTTGGCTTCATCCCAATCGGCCGACACTTCCTTTGGCTTAGTCCAGCCAATCTCGACAGCTTGCCACACTTTTTCATCTAAAGACTGCAAGAAAGCTCTCATGCGTACTTTCTAGTATGCATAGTTAGTGCCATCAAATAAAGGAGGTATGATTAATGACTGTCCTCTATCCATGACAAACAGGGGTCAATGGATCAACACAGCAAAGATTAAACCCTAATCAGAGTGTGCCTGCTCTGATACCACTTGATAGGCCACAAACTGAATGACCCCTTGTGATAGAAATTAATTAATTAATTAGTCAAGTTATTAATTAATCAATTTATCATGCAAACGCGTGGTAGCACAAACAAATCACCAATAAACTAATTATGCAACGAAAAATAAATAACACGGTGATTTGTTTACGAATGGGGAAACCTAATGGCAAAAACCCCACCGAGTGATTTTCAGGTCACCACTCCCGAAACTCCACTATTATCACAACAAGCGGTTACAAGTAAAGGAATCCCAAGTACCTTACCAACCTATAGTTGAACCCTTACCCCAATACCCAATTGGACTTGTTCTGTAGTGACAGTTCCTCTTTCTGATGCACGACTCCCAAGTACGTGACTAACCAATTGCGCGAATCTCAGTACGCGACTTCAATCACCAACTAAGAAGATTGTTGGTTGCAAAGTTCTTCAGTTCATCCACACGATGAAGATCAAGAAGATGCTTGGTCACAAAACCCTACGGTGCACATACACAGCAACTTCTTCAAGAGAAAGAGATGAACTAAGGCAAGAACTTCGTCTCCGGTCACAATTTGCTTGAACAGATTTTGCTCAATACTTGTGCAACTTGTGAACTGTTTGATGGCCCTTAAAATAATCCTTTTATATGTCTAGGGTTAGGAGAAAAGAAAGCCCAAAGACATATTCACGGATCCCAAGAAAATCAGATCAGAATTCTGAAATTCTTAAACCTCGACAAATAGGAGGTGTCGAGCAGGTGTCGAGCACACTGGGCTTTGAACAGCTTTCTTAAGCTCGATAGATGCAGCTGTCGAGTTTTAATGAATTTGCACTATCAACTTATTTTCTTGGACAGACTTGAAGGCTTCAACACTTGATCTTGAAACATGGTTTCTTGAAATATTTAAACACATCCTAAATCTATCCAAATATAAGTAAAGTGTGTTTTGTCAAAGGATAAGCCAATTACATAAAATAGTGACATATGTTCCTAACAAGTGAAACACATATGTCCTAACATATATATATATATATATATATATAAAATCCAGTTTAAGGAGCTAGAGGAATTAGTAGTTTGTGCACGGCATGGCAACACTTAAAGGTGGTTGACACCTTCATATGGTATCACCACTTGAACTTAAAGGAATCGTTAACTACCAAAAAAAAAAAAAAAAAAAAAAATTATATATTTATTTTAGTGTATCTAATTGGACATCATATACCGGAGGTCTATTTCGATTTGAAAGTGATGCAATATTTTGCTTTTTTCTGGGTATGGTTCTTCATATACTCTATGAACTAAGTGGATTCGGTCATATGAGTGTGTTTGGCATATGCAACTAGGCTTTCTTTTTTGACTTACTCTTTCACTCGTTGTCACATTATCCGTCTTGACCACAAATCGTGACCCTCCTCCACATTCTCAATTATTGCACTATTGCAAGCATCTCCTTCTCCTAGACCATGCCTTTCGGTTAATTTTGAGATGTCTCTATGGCCTAATTAAATTCTTAAGAGGCCAAATATAACTTTTAAGACCCAAACTCTTAACTCTTACATAATTATATGTTTTTTGGAAAATTATATTTGGATGGGGTCATGGCTCGTCCTCCTCTTATTCCAAATATGGGTCTGCCTACGCATACAAAGTAAGATAAATAATATTACATACACAAGCTCATCTCCAAAAATCAAGATATTAATAAACTGCATGGCTATTTTGTTTTTGGTAAAACATGTTAAGGCAATAGGCTTCATGATAAGGTTTGGTTATTATTTGATTATATGGGTAAAACGCAAGATTTTGTTTTGTTTTGTTTTTGTTTTTTGAGAAGAGTGTTAAAACAAGTTGATTCATTTATAGATAAACTCCATATATAATCTATTTTGAGTTGAACGCGTCTAACTCCTTTCCATGTGCATGGAATAATTATAATGCACACTGCGCACACATATTTGAATCATTTTAGAAGGTAGAAAATGAAAACTTTGAATGTGGTCTCTACATGCAATGCTAGAAAACAAATTAATAAGTCTACCACAATAAAAGCAAAGCGTGTGGGGTTCGGCCGTACTGGTGGCCGTGGAAAAATCTCACTCCGGGTTCTTCGTTTCACATTAGTCCAAGTGTAAAAAAAAAAAAAAAAACCATATAATCCTCACGAGACGTATTAACTAAAAATGGATAAGAGCCAACTTTTAAAAAAAAAATTATTTTCTTTTAAGAGAAGGACAAAAATAATAAGAAAATGTGTAAAAGTTATAAGAGTGGTGTGAACTAGTCTATTTCCAAAAAGTGTCTTATAATTTAGCCGATTATTGAATTACCAAAAAAGAAGAAAAAAAGTGGTGGGCTATTTTTTTTATCAATTTTTTTGGATAATTTTTGGCGGTGGACTAATTAAATAACATTATATCCTTCAATTAGTTTATTTTACATTAATTATGTGTGAATGTGTGTGTTTTTGACCCCCAAAAAAAAAAAAAAAATTTAAGGTGTAATACAAATTACAAAGGCGTAATACTTTTCTTAACAAAAGACGAAACATGACTAGATCACAGATAAGCCCACGGTATTTTTTTATTCCGTTTTCAGTATCTGTTTGGATCACTTTTTGATTCTTTGCAACAGCAGAATATATACTAGTCTTCCAAAGTTATTTATTTATAATGGGTTCAATGAATCCTAGACTTTTTTTTTTCTATTTTTAAAGGAAGATAAATAAGCTAAATGAGTATAAAACTATAAATTCTACGTAATATATAGTATTTTAATTTTAAGTTTGTGAAATAATTGAGTGGGTAATAGAAAACTAAGAATAATATATGCTTGGATGTAATTAGTTTGTATTTTGTAGTATTGACAGCTACCGCAGTCATTGCCAGCCATATCCAACAAAACTCATTTAGTTTAAATGGACAAAATGTGTGTGTAAACACCACTATAGGGTTTCAGAAAAAAAAAAAAAAAAAAAAAAAAAATTCTAACTCGATTTATCATAAATCGAGTTTTAAAAGAATGACATTTCCCTATTTAGTTTGGAAAAAAGAGTATAAAACTAATTAATTTACCCGAAAATGGCAAAAGTCCATTTTGTCCAATTTTAATTGTTTTTAGAGAGTAATATACTTTCATAAACATGTACTTTTTTTTGTTTTTTATTATGGGTATCAAATTTGAAGTTTTTCTTTTTTTTGCTGACTTTTCCCCCTATTGGAACACAACTTTTGTATAAACAATCACTTTTCGTTGGTCTAAGTTTTGACTAAATTACGTACTATTGGATATTTTGAATCTTCCGGGAAAAACTCTAATGAAAATGACCGGTCAATTATTGTCTAGTAATTAAATAACGATAGCTTTACACACACACACGAGCTTAAATAAACAAAAAGATCTTAATCTACTATCCTGTTTCAAGAAAAAAAAAATTCCATTTTGAAAAGGATCCAATTCATATTCTGAATTATATGTTATAAATCTAAATATATATCGAATATTAGATTATTTAAAATTTTATATAAGATAATGCTTTATACATTTTTAGATTCAAGAAAAAAAAAAAGTCTTAAATGTGAAGGATATTATCCATTTCAAATGAAATGGAGAGGATTGTGTTCTCTTGGCCCCACTTACTCAAAAAATGCAATAAAAATATTTATAGTATAAATTATACACATATTTATTGCATTTTTTTTAAAAATATTATTTTTCATTCCAAAGGTTTGACTCGGTGCACATGAAAAATGCCATGCAGGGAGATCAGCTCTTGTATAAAACTATAAATACACGAGAAGTCTAGTGCATTAACCACACAACAAGCTAGAAAGCCTTCTTCTTTATCTGCTTCTTTATATCATTATCATGGCTCCCTTATTCTCTGTCCCATCAGTTCTCACTACCATAATTAAGTCCTGCCTGCTATTTTCACTTCTTGTGGGTATGGTTTCTGCTCAGTTATCCTCAACTTTCTATGCAAAATCATGCCCTAATGCCCTTTCCACCATTAAATCTGCTATAGACTCTGCAATATCAAGTGAGGCACGAATGGGAGCATCCTTGATTCGCCTGCACTTTCATGACTGCTTTGTTAATGCAAGTCACCTTTAACTCTTTTTTTTTTTTGTGTCTGTGTGTCTGTTTTTTTGCCCCTTATCCATTATCTTATCTACAAGTACAAATGTTTGCTTGTTTTGTGCATGTGTTTTGGGTGTGTATTTTAAAAGGTAATATTAGGAATACAATATATTTTCAAATGAACTTGTTAAAGTGTTGCATGTTATGATTAAAGCAACATTACTTTTAGTTAGATCATTATAAACATCACTTTTATTATATACCAATGACAATAAATTATATTAACCGTTGTGAAAAAAAATTGTAAAAAATAAAAATAAAAAAGTTATATTGCTGAATTTATTTATATTTTAATGCATGTAGAAGATGTGTCATGGTAATATTTAGATTATACAGTATTTTAACATTCAAATCTGCTATTTGGCAGTATGAATTTAATTACATGTTTTTGCTGATAAAGGTTCAAGAACAAAGTAAATCCAACGTACATAGATTGATGATTAAAGTGGATTAGCATAGCTTGTACAACAATATTTTGAATCAATTTTATACTGTCTTACTATAAACAAATCCATCTGATTAAAACTATTTTTAAGGAAAATAATACTCTTCATTTGAAACGAATCTATTTTAGTCACCTAAAAATGCTTTTCTTCTTTTTTAAGTACAAGAACATTTGGGCCCTTTGCTACAATTTCACTATTATTATTATTATTATTATTATTATTATTATTATTTTATTTGGTCACAAGTACCTTAATGGGTTGGCACATAATTGGCCCGTTGGATGTCTTTTTGTATAATTTGGGAATCCAAACCCATCAACTCTATCTATTCTTGAACTCTCGTGAATACTGGTGGGTAGGTTTACTAAAACCTCCCCTTTGTCTATCCCCAACAAAACATATCCTTATTCAACCCCCCCAAAAAAAAAAGTCTGTTTAGTTTTGCTTGTCTGGGCTTTTATAATATTATTATATTCGATTTATTTTTCTTATTTCTTATATACAGGTTTTTGAAATATTTGTAGTATATTAATATTATTTACAAGTTTTTGTCCTCTTCGTTGAGCTATATCTATTTAATTTATTTTGCTTATTTGTTATATATTAAAGGCCCATATATAATATAGTTTCATGAGCCATATAATAAAGTCATTCAAATGTTATAAGAAACGTAAATTATAAATTATTAAATTTCATGGAAATGGGAGAATGATTCTAATTGAATATATAAGAAACTAAACTGTATATTGTGTCAATGGAATATGAACCTCTCATTTTGTGGAAAAAATAACATGTTTATATAACATTTTGTAACAGGGATGTGATGCATCTGTACTCTTGGACAAAACAGCAACTGAACCAGGAGAGAAAAATGTTGGTCCAAATCCTTCACTAAGGGGATATGAAGTAATCGACACTATCAAATCTCAATTGGAGAATTTGTGCCCCGGTGTTGTATCTTGTGCAGATATCTTAGCCGTTGCTGCAAGAGATTCAGCTGTTGCTGTAAGAAAGAACTCAAACTTTTACATCACTTATTATTTTTAACCCATAATATTAGGTGATCTAGTGAGTAGCTTATTTCTTGAGTTTATTTGGTTTAAAAAATAAAACAGAGAAAGTATAATATTACATACAAAAAGTAAA
This sequence comes from Quercus tomentella, assembly GCA_028535165.1. NCBI lineage: Eukaryota > Viridiplantae > Streptophyta > Magnoliopsida > Fagales > Fagaceae > Quercus > Quercus tomentella. The sequence goes on from JAPQVY010000012.1 coordinate 17,038,052, forward strand.
GTTTTAAAATACGGTATATAAATCAAATAAACTAAATAAGTTAAAAATAAGTTGTGGCTATAGACCAAAGTTTGTTTATTATTAAAACCTTGTTCTTTTGATGTCATTTTAATCATATTATTGGTTTTAATTCAGCTGAGTGCACCTAGTTGGTCTTGGACTGTTGATTTGGGAAGAAGAGACTCTGCCACAGCAAGTTCTGCTGCTGTTACTGGCAACATCCCGCTTCCAACATTAGATCTTAGTGGCCTTATCAGTGCATTCTCAAAAAAAGGTTTCACTGCCAAGGAAATGGTGGCTTTATCAGGTGGGTTCAAATCTTAGTAACTCTAATTGTAGTGTTTGAAGTCTCGTACAATGGATTCTAGCTTAACTCAATTAATAAAGTCTAGAGTGTTTTACTTCAAAGGACGGAACCAAAACATTTTGTTTGGGGCCAAGACTAAACAATCATAAGCCACTAATCACTACAGTAGTGAATTTTCCAATATCAATACAAGATTTGTTTCTTCAATTGTCAAAGATAAAAGATAAATTTGTTTGTCTTGACATGTGTATTAGATTTTTTATATTAGATTAGTGGTACCACATATTTGACTAGAAGATTTATGTTATAATATTAATCTAGCACTAGATGTGTTTGTCATACAAATCCTACCTATATCTAGTTGGGGGAGCTCTAATAAAAAAAAAAAGCATTGGGGCCTGGTATTTTACCTATTATTAAAAAATAAAATTCAACATATTTGGTGCCCCTACTATTAATGTAGTTCCGCCCCTATATGACAAAGTGTGATTGATAGAGAATAAATTAGAGTATATAACATATGATTTTTATCTTCTCGTCAATTGAGGAACTTAAGTTTAAATCCTACCAAAAAAAAAAAAACCAATTAATGTCTGAAATTGATGGTAAACAGTAATTTTTGTATAGTAGATGCTATTTCAAATTATATGATAGCTTACAAAAAATGCCTCGTATGAAATGACACCCAAATTATTCTTATACTTTGTCTAGGAATTCACTCTGTCGGCCAAGCAAGTTGCAGAAACTTCCGAACCAGGATTTACAATGAAACCAACATAGATTCCTCATATGCAACTTCATTGAAATCAGTTTGTCCAAGCACTGGCGGTGACAACAATCTTGCCCCTCTAGATGTAACTACTCCAACAACCTTTGACAATGCTTACTACACGAATTTGATAAACAAAAAGGGTCTCTTACACTCGGATCAGCAACTCTTTAGCGGAGGTTCCACTGATTCCATAGTTACCACTTACAGCAACAATGTGGGAAACCTCATAACAGACTTTGCCAATGCAATGGTGAAGATGGGAAGACTCAGTCCACTCACAGGCACAAGCGGTCAAATAAGGAAAAATTGCAGGAAAGCCAACTGAGTAATTAAGGCACTAGAGTATGCTGTTTTAGTGTCCATTTTTATTGCTCTTTCACTTTTTTGTGGTTGAAAATATAAGGGCATTAATGCTCGTTTGAATTAGTTTTCTAGTGTCAATTTTGAGTACAAGTTCAAAGAAATATTGGTATATGTATGACAAGAATTGTCCATCATGAATTGTGTATTCTCGGATATTGGCTCAACCGGAGTGATTTAATTAGATTGAAATGTTCTTGTGTGACTTGTGTTGAATTGTAATTTTATATTGATCACCCTACGAACAAGTGACGAGTATCAATTTGTGCTGACAGATGGTATATTTTCATATCTTTTTTTTCTAATTCAGTAGTTGGGATTAGGAAATTTGAACTCTAAACATTTTTATTGAAAAAATTAAGAGATGTTAGTTGATCTATCTATCATTGTGAATTCATATGGTTTTCTTTTAATAAAAAAAGAAGCGAGTTCTCCATGTAAAACCTTCTATTCAAGGATAAAATATATAATCAGCCAATTCACCACCATGAGAGACACTAAACATGATCTCACCCATTCGCAAGAGTTTGCCCCAATATAGAAGCAAATCAAGGTTGCAGTCTCTCACATGCGTTAAGGATCTAGTGGTATTTTTAGTTTGTGGACAACATGTTAACACATTTGAGGTGGTTGACGCCTTCGATAAGAAAATCTATTTACACAATTTAAAGGATGATATAGACTAAAAAATCCCTCATTTCTAAGCTTCCTTGTATCTATTGATAGGAAAATAACATGACCGACTGCCTCTAGTACCTGGAAAAGGAAATTGAAACTTCCATTGTAGTTTTTGAAAGGAATGCCTTTGGCAGAAGTTTCTCAATGCAAAAGAAAAATGTGATCGATTCTTGATAGGACAAAAAACGAATTGACCCCCTTGTGATTAATTAATTGATTAATTAGCCAAGTTTATTAATTAATCACATTAACATGCAAACGCGTGGTAGCACAAAAAAATCACCAATAAACTAATTATGCAACGGAAAATAAATTTGACACGGTGATTTGTTTACGAATGGGGAAAACCTAATGGCAAAAACCCCACCGGGTGATTTTCAGGTCACCACTCCCGAAATTCCACTATTATCAAAACAAGCGGTTATAAGTAAAGAAATCTCAGTACCTTATACCAACCTACAGTTGAACCCTTACCCCAATACCCAATTGGACTTGTTCTGTAGTGACAATTTCCCCTTTTGATGCACGGCTCCCAAGTACGTGACTAACCAATGCGCGGATCCCAGTACGCAACTTCAATCACCAACTAGAGAAGGTTGTTGGTTGCAAAATTCTTAAGTTCATCCCAACGATGAAGATCAAGAAGATGCTTGGTCACAAAACTCTATGGTGCACATACACAGCAACTTCTTCACAAGAATGATGAACTAGGGCAAAACTTTGTCTCCGGTTGCAAATTGCTTGAACAAACTTTGCTCAACACTTGTGCAACTTGTGTACACTTTGACAGCTCTTAAAATAATCCTTTTATATGTCTAGGGTTAGAAGAAAAGAAAGTCCAAACACATAATCACGGATTAGAGTCAAAACAGAACTAGAATTCTGTTTTTCATAAAGCTCGACAGATACCTATCTGTCGAGATGCTGTCGAGCAGCTGTCGAGTCATGGGGCTGGAACAGCTTCTTAAGCTCGATGGATAGCTAGCTGTCGAGCTTTAATAAACAGCACTTCTTCAGCTTGAATCTTGGACAAACTTGCTTGTCTTCAACACTTGATCTTGAAACACAGTTTCTTGAAATATTAAATACATCCTAGATCTACCCAAATACAAGTAAAGTGCGTTTTGTCAAAGGGTAAGCCAATTACATAAAATAGTGACATATGTTCCTAACAAGTGAATCACATATGTCCTAACAATTCTGAAACAATGAAACCATTCGACTTGGCCAGAATTTGTTAAATCCATTCATGAACTCAGAAACACATAGCTTTCTAATTTTTCCAGGCTTATAATTTTGAATTTGTTAACTTTGATAGTTTTTAGACCCCTTAAAACACAATTGGATTAACCTAGTTAATTAGCCAAGTTATTACTTAGTCCAAATTCCAAGTCTAGGTTATCTCAATCAAACAATCATATCATGCATAGCAGCGGAAAGATAAATAAGACAATGATATGATCACCCAGGAAACCAAACCGGTAAAAACCTAGGGAGGATTTAACCTAGCTATCCTCAAGGTAAACTTGAATCCACTATGAAAGAATCGAAGTTTTCCAATAGGACTTAGACCACTAACATCCTATTGCTACCCACCAGTAGAAACTTACTGACACGACCACGTGCAAGCTCCAAGACCACAGACTCCTTCTTTCTTGGATTCTCTAGCAAGTACAAGCACACCCGCTTGTGTTTCTTTAAGTTCTTATGGCAGCAACTAAATGATCATCAAGTTCTTGAACGAATCTCCTTCTTGATAATCCTAAGCTTGTGTAAAGGAAAGCTCCTCATAGATCTCACAAGAGATTTACACAAACAGCAATATGAGCAACACTAAAACGTGGCTAGGGTTTGTCTTATATACCTAGGGCAAAAACAAAAAACCCTAAACGTTTTAAATGAACTAGGGCTGAGTTGGAATTCTGCAGAAAATGTATTCTGCCCGAATTTCGATCGATCGAGCCTAAGCTTCGATCGATCAAACCAGGCCGAAATGCACTATTAAATCTGCATCAACTTAAATCCAACTTTACATAAATGACACAACTTTGAGCAAGTCTAAACACGACTAAACATCTTGTTTTGATCATGGTTTGCCAACAATACACATTAAAGTTCTAAATACATAAGATCCTAAGTCTTTAGAACCTAACAAACTTCTTATGAAAACAAAGATACTTCATTCCCTATGCCACTTAATATATCCAAATAACAGTCACTTGATCATTAATCAGTAACCGTAAACTAAAAGCTTAAACCCAAAACCCTAAAACTCACAACATTTTTAAAATCACTAGCTCAGATAGAATCAAAATAGCAAACCCACCAACAAATTAAAGGAACCCATAACCACAAAACCCCACATCAGCATCAAATTCAAGTATCGAATACAATGAAGAATCATAAAATCACAACCAAGCTATGCACAATAACTGAGCAAAACCCTAAAAGTAAAAAAAAAAAAAAAAAAAAAAAAAAAAAAAAAAAAAAAAAAAAATCATGAAACATAAAATTGAGACCAGAAAACAACAACTAGAGCTACAACTTGAGCTAAAAGCAACTAAAAGTCAAGAATTGGTACCTAATACATAATGAAATGGTAATGAAGACCATAAAAGCTGAGATCGTAGTAACTTTTTACACAGTGTCTAAATATTCTATAATTAGGTGGGAGTTGCAAGTGATTATATATTTATGGGTTAGGATTACCGTTAGGGAGATTGAGAGAGATCCGAGTGAGATTGAGAGAGAAGTTGTTTTGTTCCTAAAAGAAAACAACAAAATATAAAAACCCCATGAAGCAAATCCCTCAAAAAAAATCCAGTTAAACCCCAGCTTTACAAATACCAAAAATCAAAACCCTAAACCAAAAATAAAAAATAATAATAATAATAATAATAAAAATTACTATTAGGTAGATTGTGAGATTGGCAGTGCCGGTAATGGAGGCCTAGGCTTCGTCGGCAACGGCACAGTGAGGAGGATCGGTGGTAGAGAGGGGTGGATCGGCAATGAGGGTTTGGGAGTCAAAGGGAAAGAGTGAGAGAGAAGGGAAGAGACCAGGTTAGAGAGAGAGAGAGAGTAATCTGAAGGTTTTTTTTTTTTTTTTTTAATTTATACCAAACCTGTAGCCGCATTTTGCAGAAACACAACTATAGATCTAGTTTAAGCCGCATTTAAAAGAAACGCAGCTGTAGGCAGGCTATAGCCATGTTATAAAAACACAGCTATTGGCCCCTTTTCAAAAAAAAAAAAAAAAAAAAATTGTTCAACCTATAGCCGCAATTAAAGCACATGGCTATAGTAAACACTATAGCTGCGTTTCTGCAAAATGTGGCTTTAAGTGTGCTTATGGCCGCATTTTCTATACATGGCTGTAGGACTTCTTTAAAAAAAAAAAAAAAAAAAAAAAAAAAAAAAGAGGGCTGGACCTATAGCCGCATTTTTTAAACACGGCCATAGACACTACCCAATAAAACGCCGCTACAAACACTAAAAACGCGGCTACAGAACTACCCTATAGCTGTGTTTTATAGAATGCGGCTATAGGTTTATAATTTTAGTTGTGTTTATAAAAAAACGCGGCTATAAGACAACTATAGCCGTGTTTTTGTAAATGTGGCTAAAAAAACGCAGCTATAACTAGCGTTTTTTGTAGTGAGGGAAAGGGAACACAGATATGAACCAACTAACCATCCAACTTTTAGATTTCTCTTTGACCCAATTAAATAAGAGGCCAAATATAACTTTTGAAGAAAAAATAATAATAATTGGATTGGGAGGACATGGCTCCCCTTCATCTACATATCGATCTGCCTTTGCATACAATGTAAAATAAATAATATTACAAACTCAAGCTCATCTCTAAACATCAAGATTAATGAACATGAATGGATATTTGTTTTTGGTAAAAGATGTTAGGGCAATATTTTTAATTAATTATTCAATTATTTATTTAAAATTTAATTTTACATATTATAAAAATGTCATTTTGATTATATAGGTTAAACATATCTTGTCAAAACAAGTTATAAATTAAGTTCAAAATCTCTTTTTAGCTGAACACATACGTCTTGTTCTTTTCTATGTGCATGGAACAATTATTACACTAATTAATCTTGATTTGATAAATGCACAGTACTACGCACACATATTTGACTCATTAGAGTAACGTAGAAAAACGTTGCTTTCTATTAGGCGCATCAAACTTTGGATGTGTTCTAGATTGCATCCAAGCAAACAAAATCTCCCACACTATAAAGTAAACGTGTAGGGTCAATTGGTGGCCGTGGAATTTCCGTCTTATGCACTGCCAAGCATGTCTGTCCTCCTTTTCACATTAGTCAGTGGAAAATACCAGATATTCCTTAAATAAGAGACATATTAACTATTAACTATATATGAATAAGAGTAAGAGTTAAAAGGATAATTCTTATTTTACATTGTACTAACAATGTAAATTCTTTTATAATGTATAGACATTTGTGTCTATTATGTAAAATTTATATTACTAGTACAATGTAAACTTCTAATTACTTTTAGTTATAAAAAATAAAAATAAAAAAATAAAAAATAAAAAATAAAAAAAGAAAGAAAGAAAGAAAGGAGTGGGAAAAACGAAAAAAGAAAAGGCATAAAGGTTACATAAGCAATGGTGGTGGACTAATTAAATAACACTATCCTTCAATCCATTTATTTTACATTAGTTGTGCGTGCGTTAGCGCAAATGTGTTTGTGTTTTTGTCAAATAAATTAATACTATCGAAAAGAAGAACCGTGACTAGGAGTTGGAGATATTACAAACAGATAAGCTAGAAACATGACTAGGAGATATTAGATAGGCCCAAGATACCTTTCATATTGTTTTCAATGTTTATTAGATCCACTTTTGATCCTTTGACTTCTCCAAAAAAAAAAACTTGCGATGTTTTGCAACAGAATATACTAGTTAGGGGTGTCCAACCCACCCGACCAACCCACCAAACCCAACTCCACCCAACCCGTTGCCATCCGATCCGACTGCTTCAACAGTCAGATGCAAGTTCAGAACTTCAAAAACTCGACACCAGCAGGTTGGTTGTAGGTCTCCTAATCCAAAACTTGTGAAACCTGACCCGACCAAAATACATCAATTCCTTTGATTTCTCAAACTTTTCGATGACTTTTCCAACTAGATACAATGGATTTCGACAACTAACATAGCTAGATCCAGCAAAAATACACCAAATCCGGTAAAAATTCATCAAACTCGACAAGTTCTTCGCACAAACTGGCGAAAATCTTTCCCAGATCCGATGAGATCTTCACCAGATCTCACTGGATCTTGGACGAATTTGGCGAGATCTTGCCAGATCTAAAGAGATGTTGGCATCTCGTTGCTTTTCGGTTTCACCTGAAACTAACCACCACCCGACAAAAACCTGAACTGACCAAACTGATACCGGTTAGCTGTGGATCTAGAAGTTCCCTAACCAATCTAATCAAGTCGATTGTAGGTTGGGCACAAAACCGAACCAACATATGGACAACCTTAATACTAGCTAGTCATCCAAATTAATTCATTCATAATGGGTTAAATGAATCCTAGATTTTCTTTTCTTTTCTTTTTTCTTCTTAAAAAAAAAAAAGAAAAAAAGAAAAAAAGAAAAAGAAAAAAAAAAAAGAGGAAGATAAAGAAGTTAACTAAGTATATATAAGTGGGCAAAGCTTGTCCAATTCCATTGTACATTGGACCCGTTATGATAGTATTTTGTCTAGTGCATTGAACCCAAGCCTAACTTTATATTAGTTTACAAAATATTTAGCTTATAATTTTGTATAAATTTTGTAATTAAATACTTTCAAACCATTGGAAGAAACAGAAGACTTCAGAACAGGATCACCCAAATCAAAGCTAAGGATGGTAGTTGGCTGAATAATATGGATGAGATTCAAAATGGTTTCACAACCTTCTATCAGAAGCTTTATCAATCCCAACATCATATTCAGGCCTCAGAGATACAAGATCACCTCAAGGAAATCCCCTTACCCTTTCTGTCTAAATCTCAAAAAGCATAACTAAACAAACCATTCCTAAGGGCAGAGATTGAACAAGCTATTTTTCAAATTGGAGCTCTCAAAGCACCAGGACCAGATGGAATTCCTACGGGCTTCTATCAACAATATTGGAGCATAGTTCAGAATGATGTCATCTCAATTGTCCAAGCCTTTTTCCATTCAGGTTACCTTCTTAAATCTCTTAACCATACTTTTCTGTCTCTTATTCTGAAAGTAGCTTGCCCTAAAGAATTTACTCAATTTAAACCCATCAGTCTCTGCAATGTAAGTTACAAAATTATTTCTAAAGTTCTTGTCAATAGACTTAAACCCTTTATGGACAGTTTGATAACCCCATTCCAAAATGCCTTCATACAAGGTAGACTTATCACTGATAATATTCTGCTTGCACATGAAATTTATGACTACATGAGAAAAAAGAAGAAAGATAAATGGGGTTTTGGTGCTTTGAAACTTGATATGCAAAAAGCCTATGATAGAATTGAATGGAGCTTCCTCAAAGCTCTTCATAATATGGGCTTTTCAACTAATTAGATCAATTGGGTGATGCAATGTGTGTCCACAGTGTCCTATCGTATTTTGATTAATGGTAGCCCTTTTGAAACTATAGTTTCATCTAGAGGTCTTAGACAAGGTGATCCCCTATCACCATATCTATTCAATTTGTGTGCCAATGTCCTCTCTTGTGCTCTTATTAGAAAAGAAAAGAATAACAACATCAAAGGAATTAGAATTGGCTGAAACTGTCCTACATTCACACACCTCTTCTTAGGAGACGACTCTCTCCTCTTTTTCAAGAATGATTCCAAATCCATCTCCTCCCTCTAACAAACTCTCAATTGGTACTGTGACTTATCTGGACAAAAGTTCAATGCTCAAAAATCTGAACTTTTTTGTACTCCTAACATTAATCTTAACAGACAACAAACCCTAAGTTCCATCCTTGGTGTTAAACTTGTTAACCACCTAGGGAAATACTTAGGAATTAATTTTTGTATGAGAGGTAGAAGAGCAGCGAATTTTGAGGAACTAGTAGAAAAAGTCAATAACAAACTCCAGGGATGTAAAGCTAAACTTCTCTCACAAGCTAGAAGAGTCACACTTATCAATTCTGTTCTCCAATCCTTACCTGTCTACTCCTTTTCTTGCCTTAAAATTCCTGACAAAATCTGCACCAAACTTGACTCCATCATCAATGCCTTTTGCTAGGGTCACCAACCCTCTGCAAGGAAACTCCATCTTATCAATTGGAACACTATATGTAGGCCTAGAAATGAAGGTGGACTAGGTATAAGGAAATTTAAACTGATGAACCAAGCCTTAATAGCCAAACAATTTTGGAGAATCATTCAACAACCTCAATCCATTCTTGCCAAGACTCTAATCTCAAAATATTGTCACAGGGAACACATTCTCACACACAAACCCAAACCAAGCAACTCCTGGTCCTGGAAAAACATCATGCATAAACCAAATCCCAAGCTCTTCCAATGTTCATGGAAAGTAAGTACAGGACAAAATATTCCCCTCAAACACCCAGCTTGGTTTAAACCAAAAAACCCTTCAATCTTAGAACCTAACAATTGTGTTGCAAACCTAATACAACCTGCCATCAATGCTTGGGATTTACCACTAATCACATCTCTATACAATAAAGAAGAAGCTGAGTCCATCCTTAACATCCCAATACCCAAATCAAAACCATCTGAGTCCCAAGACAAAATTATTTGGCCTTTCTCCACTAATGGCAATTTCCAAGTGAAAAAAAGCTTATTCCATCCTCCTCAATGAAAACCTCCCATCTTATCCAAATCCACCTACTATCCCACCAAAGGCGTGGAAAACTTTATGGAAATTTCCACTCCCACAATAAATTCTGCATTTTATTTGGAAAGTTTTACACTCAACCCTCCCTGTAAGAAACACCCTTATCGTAAAAGGATTGAATTGCCTTGATATCTGTCCCTTTTGTCAATAAGATAAGGAAACTTTAGATCACTTGTTTCTTAAATGCCCTTTCTCTAGAGCTGTTTGGTTAGGCAATGAAATAACCATTCGTACTGACACTCTTCACTACCACACCATATCTGATAGGATAAGTAACTGGATCACAGGAAGCCAAAAGGAAAATTGAATCAAGAACTGCATCCCTACCTTGTTTGTTACCCTTTGGTGTATAAAATAACAGAAACGGCATAGTCTTCGAAGGAAAATTACCCAATGCAAAGGAGGTTATGCTAACCTTAAATGCTTTAACTCACAAGTACAATGCTTCTTTTATTGAAAATCTTATAGGTCAAGCACAACAAAGGAAGACAACCAGCATCTTGCTCCTGCCTAGCCCTACCAAGAAGATTGGCAATTGTTTTATCAAGTTGAAATTTCCAGCAAAGTGATTAGAAGACAAAGAGGTGCGGCCCTGATTGGTAAATCAAAGGAAGGATGCCAACTTGTCAAAAAAGCATTTCTCACAGCATTCCAAGATCCTAAGAAGGCAAAGCTCGCTGCGATCCGTGAAGCACTCCTCTACACAACTCATTTGGGTCTTCAAAGAGTGTAACTGATAGTAAGGAAATACAACTTTTCTGGAGATCTAAGAGCTACTGGCCTTGGTCAGGGGCGGAGCCACATAGTGGCTTGGGGGGCCCGTGGCCTTTGCAAAAAAAAAAAAAAATCCATTAGAGTATGTAGAAAAAATATTTGCCCCCCCCCCCCTCCCCTCCCCCCAATATTGGACAGCCGACCCCCCATACCCATTTCTCAACTATTCTCCTAGGCCCTGCTTTAGTTTTAGGCCTTATGTACTCCAAATAAAACAAAAAACTGGCCTACTTCATTTAAATACTCAAGTCCTAACACTAACAACAAAATTACACTCTCTCCATCTCAAAAAACCCACCCACTGACCCACGAAATCCCTTATTCCCTTTACTTATTATTCTTTTGTTTTGTCTTCTTTGATACACTTCCACTTGCACTGGTACCGCTGCCTACCAACCCCCGAAACTCCAGTCCTCTGTCCTCACAGTCCAAAAAAAATAAAATAAAATAAAAAATCCTGACCAATTTTTTCTTTCTTCATCAGCTTTAGTTTTGGAACTCGGTGACTACCTAGTGAGTTTTCTTCTCTTTCTTAAGCATTAGGCACTCATCTCTTTTTAATGTCTTTTTTTAATTTTCTCAACTATCTACACCTAAATATTCACATGCTCTTTATATTTTCATAGATTTTTAGAGAAATACATAATTGAAGGCATGGGGAGATTGTTTATAATGAGTCTTGAAGGGAAGATCTAAAGTTGGAGGCAGAGGCAGTAGGCATTGTTACACGGGTGACTCATCTTTGCACTTTGTGAAGACAAAGTTTCTAAGGTAAAATTGTTTTGATTTATTACCTACTTTTGATTAGTTAGTTAGATATCATGTGGCTGTGGATATGGCTGTGGGTGTAGTTAAATTGTTTGGTTTATGTTGTGTACCAATACTTGTGTATTAAATTTTTTTTTTTTTGTTTGAGGGGTTATTATTAATTAAAGTTGTATTAAAAATGGGTTGACTGTTTAAATTATAGTGGAAATTTTATTTTTTCTTGAGTATGAATAACATCCATATAACTAAGTAAAAATTTCTAATTAAAATTTTATTTTTTAAAGTTCTTTTCAGGTTAATTTTTGAGTCATATTCTTAAAGCTAAAAGAATTATGAGCAAAAGAAAAACAATTGATGCATTCTTTAAGAAAAAAGATGTTAGCAATTCAGAAATTAGGACACCTGTGGCTGTAGAAACAAATGTTGATACTTCAATGCCTGATGAACACCCTTCCAAATGTTCAAGAATTCAATCTGAAGAGATAGATCGTGATCCAGGATCCTGTAAACAAATATGTGAATTCCCTGTCAACAAACAAGATGAAATTCGACGAGCTTATCTCAAAGAAGGTCCATATCAACCTAAAAATGTAGACTATCCATACAACGATGATACTCATCGTTGTCGATTTCAACCTTCATGGTTTGAATCACATAAGGATTGGTTGGAATACTCACCTTCAATGGATGCAATATATTGTCTACCTTGCTACCTTTTTAGTAAGAAACCACTAGGTCGTCTCGGATCAGATGCATTCATTTCAACAGGTTTTAATAATTGGAAAAAGGTGAAAGATGGAATGAATTGTCCTTTAATTCGTCATGTAGGGAAAGATCCAAACTCCCCACATAAAATTGCTGTTAAATGTTGCGAGGATTAAAGAATTATTCATGACATATTGACAAGCTAATTGAGAAACAAACGTCACAAGAATTAGAGAATAATCGGTTGCGGCTCAAAACCTCAATAGAGTGTGCTCGATGGCTAGCATTCCAAGCTTGTGCTTTTAGAGGTCATGATGAAAGCCTTGATTCAAAAAATAGAGGTAATTTTATTGAATTGATAAAATTCACATCAACTTTCAATGACAAAGTAGCTAGTGTTGTCTTGGAAAATGCTCCACGAAATGCCAAATATACATCACCCACAATTCAAAAGGAGATTTTGCATATTCCTGCTAGTAATGTGCGAAATGCTATTTGTGAAGAAATTGGGGATGCAAAATTTTGCATTCTTGTTGATGAAGCCCAGGATGAGTCGAAGAGAGAGCAAATGGCCATTATTTTGAGGTTTGTTGATAAAAATGGTTTCATTAAAAAGCATTTCTTTCATGTTGTGCATGTTAGAGATACTACTGCGTTGACCCTAAAGAAGGAGATATGCACTGTCCTTTCTCGTTACAACCTTCACTTTGAGAATATTCAAGGTCAAGGGTATGATGGAGCTAGTAATATGCATGGTGAATGGAATGGATTACAAGCTCTATTTCTTAAAGAATGTCCATATGCTTATTATGTACATTGCATGGCTCATAAGTTGCAATTGGCTTTAGTTACAGCATCTAGAGAAGTAAAAGTTGTTCATCAATTCTTTGATTATTTGACTAATATTATCAATATTTTCGTTGGTTCTAGCAAGCATAATGATGAATTGCAATATGCTCAAGGGGAACAAATAGAGAATATGATTGCTTTTAATGAAATTGAGACTGAAAGAGGAGCAAACCAAATTGGTACTTTGCAACGAGCTGGAGATACACGTTGGGGATTTCATTTTCAATCTATTTGTAGTTTGATAAAAATGTTTGATGCAACTTGCAAAGTTATCAATACTATCTCTGAGGAAGGGGCTAATTATAAACAACGTGGTGATGCCGAGAGAGCTTATCAGGTATTAACATCATTTGAATTTGTTTTAATTTTGCATATGATGAAAGGGATTACGGGAATTACTAATATTCTTTGCCAAGCTTTGCAACAACATTCTCAAGATCTTTTAAATGCCATGCATTCAGTTTCAACTACAAAATCACTTATTCAAAAGTTGAGAGATGATGGATGGGAGCCTTTACTTGCTAGTGTTACATCATTTTGTGGACAACATGAAATTGATATTCCTGATTCAAATGCTCATTACACTAAAGCTCGAGGTAGATACCGTCATCGAGATGAAGCTTTGACAACAATAGAACATCATTTAAGAATTGACATATTTACAGTTGTAATAGATTTTCAATTGCAAGAATTGAATAGTAGATTTTGTGAACTAACAGCAAATCTTCTCACTCTTAGTTCAGCATTAAATCCTAAGGAGGCTTTTAGATCATTCAAAATTGGTGATATTTGCAATTTGGCTAAAAATTATTATCCTCAAGATTTCACTGAGCAGAAAATTTGTCTTTTGAAGCATCAATTGCAATATTATGAGCTTGATGTGACAAAGCATCTAGATTTTCAGAATATGGGTACAATATTTGAGCTATGTAGGGGATTAGAAATTTCAGGGAAGTCTAAATTCTATCATTTAATTGATAGACTAATTCGTCTTGTGTTGACTCTTCCAATTTCTACAGCAACTACAAAATGAGCTTTTTCATAAAACTATTAAAAACAAGACTTCGTAATAGAATGGAGGATGAACTTTTGGCAAATAATATGATAGTTTATATAGAAAAGGAAATTGCTAGGAATTTCACCATGGAAATGATTATGGATGAATTCTATTCCATGAAAAATCGTCGTCAGACATGATTTTGATGTGAAATGTTTTTTTTGTGTGGATATTTTTGTATATGTCTATAGTGAACTAGATAGATTTTTTATGCTCATTAATGTTTAAGATATATCAAAATTGAAATTTCATATTCAATAGACTTATGATTTATGTTTTTTATATCAATACTTCGAATCGGCCCCCCCATGTAAAAATTCCTGGCTACGCCCCTGGCCTTGGTGGATCTTACTAGAAGATATTCATAATATTGTTAAGCAATACTCTATGCTTGTTGTTTTTTTTGAGAGCTTCAAGCTCTATATTAACTGAAAGTAGGAAACTTGCTAATATGATAGCAAGACAAACTCCAAACTGTGTGATGTAATCTCTTTTTCTAGTAAAAACAAACAAAAAAAAAAAAAAAAAAACAAAAACAAAAACAAAAACAAAAACAAAAACAAAAACAAAAAACAAAACAAAACAAAACAAAACAAAAAAAAAAAAAAAAGTTCGTAATTGAGTAATATTGACAGTTAGCGCATCCTTAGCTAGCCATATACATCCAAAAAATAAAAAACTCATTTACTTTAATTTGTTTGGAGTGTTATATTATATGCTTTCATTAACATCAATGTACTGTAGTTTTCATTACGTGAATTGGTGTCAATTTTGAGAAAGAGAGAGAGTGGAAATCACTAGTCAAATGTCTAGTAAATAATATAGCCGCTTTCCATGCACATTTGATTAAACAAAAAAGACTTTTTCTTACATATTAGGATCATTTTTATTTGAAATAGATTAATTTTATGGTCTTGATTAAATATCACAAACCTAAAGATATATACTTAATGTCACATCATTTAAAATTTAAATAATATGATACTCTGTACACCATTAGATCTAGGAAATAAAATTTTAAATTTGAAATTGATTTTCTCTATTTCAAGTGAAATGGAAAGGATTATAATCCAACTCTACACACTTCTTCTTTTTTTGGTACCTAAGGTTGACTCGATGCACGTGAAAAATGCATGCCATTACCATGAAGCAGAGATCTTGTATAAATACATGAGAACTCTACTGTATTAACCACAAAACAAGCGAGAAAGCCTTATTCTTTATTTGCTTCTTTATATCAGATCATTATCATGTCTCACTATTACTCTATCCCATCAATTCTCACTACAATTAAGTTCTGCTTGTTATTCCCACATCTTGTGGGGATGATCTCTGCTCAGTTGTCCTCTGATTTCTATGCAACATCATGCCCTAATGCCCTTCCCACCATTAAATCGGCTGTAGAGTCTGCAGTGTCAAGTGAGGCACGTATGGGAGCATCCCTGCTCCGCCTTCACTTTCATGACTGCTTTGTTAATGCAAGTCATCTCTAACTTTCTTCTTTTTCTATCAGCAATATCAATGTACAAATGTTTGCATGTTTTGTGTGTGTATAGTGGCTGTGTGTTTCTAAAAGTAGCATTAGGAATACAATATATTTGACAACTTTTTTCGCTTGTGACTTGTTATGAATAGGGCAATATTACTTTCTTGATTTATCAGGGAGATCACTTTTATTATTCACCAATCACAATAAATCATTAAAAAAATTGTAAGAAAAATTTGTATCACTAAATTTATTTACATATTAATTCATGTAAAAGTTATATCATAGTAATATATAGATTATAGAGTATTCTAACCATCCAAATCAGGGATTTGGCAATATGTGTATAATTGCCTGTTTGTGAGGATACTGAGGTTCAACCGTTCAAGTACAAAGTGAATCTTGTGTGTACGTTTTTAGACCACTTTGTTAGGTTCTAAATGTTTAGAACAATTGGCAAATCGTGAACACAAACTTGTCTAGATATAGATTTTAGAGTCTATAGATTTTATTAGACAATGCTCAAGGTGATTCAAGTCAAGATTCAAGAATATACAAGCTGTAGGAAGAAGATTTCATATTCTGCCTAGTTCGATCGATCGAAGAACAGGCTCGATCTATCGAAAGTCGTATCTGCAGAATTTTAATTAAACCCAAACAGCAGTTCAAGCCCATTTAGGATTAGGGTTTCTAATCTACTTCTCCCAGTATATAAAGGAAACCCTAAGCATGTTTTTATAAGGCTTTTCAGAGAGAAAAGAGTGTGCCTCTTTTATATTTAGGGTTTTGTTCCTAAAAAGCTCTCTTATGTCTTCTACCGGTGCTATTCCTTGAAGAATCTCAAGATCCGGTATTGTAGAAGTTGCTGCCTTCTCTAGTCATCAAAGGTGTTGATGATCTAAACCTTCAAGGGTGGTCTTGGAGTCACAAACAGGAGAGTTTGTGTTGCTAAACCTTTGAGTGGAATCTCAAAGTCACAAACGGGAGTGTTTGTGTTTTGCAAAGGCCAAAGAAAGAAGGAGTCCGTGGATTCGGAGCTTGCACGTGTTTGTGTCAGTAAGTTCTACTGGTTGGTAGTAATAAGAAGTCAAGCGTAGGGGCTTGTAAGTCTTATTGTATGAACTTCGAGTCTTTCTAGTGGATTTGCTTTTTACCTTGAGGATAGTTAGGTTAAATCCTCCCCAGGTTTTTACCGGTTTGGTTTCCTGGGTGATCATATCTTTATGTTATTTATCTTTCCGCTGCTTTGCATGATATGATCTTTATTATTGTGATAACCTAGTTTTGTTAAATTAGACTAAGCAACAACTTGGCTAATTACCTAGGTTAAATCAATTGGTTTTAAGGGGTCTAAAAACTATCACCCTTAACATACAAGTTATTTAACCTAATTATTTAGCCAAGTGATTATTTAGATAAATTATTCAGATCTAGGTTAATACAAGAAAATCATATCATGTAAATAATGCGAAAACATAAAGAACACACAATAAGATAACTCAGGAAAACCAAACCGGTAAAAAAACCTGGGGAAGATTTAACCTAGCTATTCTCAAGGTAAAACATATCCACTATGAAGGAATTGAAGTTTGTATAATAGAACTTAGACCACTAACATCCTATTGCTACCTCATGTAGAAAACTTACTACCATGACCACGTGACAGCTTTGAGTCCACGGACTACTTCTTTCCTTGATCCACTGCAACCACAAGTACTCCCACTTGTGACTTTAAGACTCCACTCAAAGGTTTCAAATCTTTTTTAAATTCTTTATGCAGCAACTGAAGCGATCACCAAGTTCTTAACATGAATCTTGATCTTGATAACCCTAAGTGTGTATGAAGGTAAACACCTTTAGATCTCACAAGAGATTCAACACACAGCACATCAAAAAGACTTCTAAAACGTAGCTAGGGTTTTTCTTTTTATACTTGGAGTAAAACATAAAACCCTACACGTCATATGAGCTTGGGCTGAATTAGAAATTCTGCAGAAAAATAAATCTGCACAAGATTCAATCGATCAAGTCTAATTTTCGATCGATCAAGTCTTGTAGATTTAGACCAATAAATCCTGCAATTACTCGATTCCAATTTTACAAATAAACACACTTTGAGCAAGCCTAAACCTAAACTCAATGTTTTGATCATGGTTTGCCAACACATTACAAATTGAAGTTCTAATACATTTAGTTCCTAAAGTCTTAGAACCTAACAAACTCCCCCTTTGACAATCTGTAACAAAACACATCACAAAAATGAAATGCTCAAAGTTACAAACAACCCATTCAAATTTAAAATGCCAAAATACAATTCAACCTAACTACTATTTATCAATTGCTAGTGTAGACAGTAGCCACGACTGAATTAACCTGTAAATTCCTGAAACACTCAACAAACACAAAAACGCATGTGTGGAAAATACAAATAAACCAAAATAAATAAACTAAAGCAAATAACAAATATGTAAACTAACTCTCCCCCGAAGTTAGATACATCAAAAACTTTTATTGTCTCCCCCTTTCAAAAACAACAAAGCTAAAAATTAAGATCACCCAATGAATACCTTTTCCCAAAAAATTAGATATGCTAGAGTAAATTGAACCAAATAAGCAAAAGAGACAGTCACTAATAATTTTGATTATATAAAATTTGCAATATTGATTGCACATCATTCAAACCAACAAAATAAAAACTATTATATGTTTGAAGAAAGAAAAAAAACTAGCAAAACAGAATGTTGCTACAATCAATTAAGATCACCGCTCATTGCACTCAACCATGACAAAAACGAAGGAGGTAAGTCCCTTGCTAGCTGGTTTATAAAGCAGTAGTTCATAAGGCGGTGGTTCATAATTAGTGCTCATGGGATGGCGAGATTCTTTCATCATACACAGGATTAGAGCATAGCAGTTGACAACTCGTAGGCCACACTCTATGACGATAGACAAAATCCTTGAACACGAAAGCTTCAAATAGCCGAGTGAGTACCATGGCATGCCAGTTGGCAGCATACATTATTTTAGACTTTTTTATTTATTATTTTATTCCTTCTTGGAAATTTATTAGGTTGTGGCCCACCATAAAAGGCATAAACTCCAAACAACATAGATAAAATTAATTAACAGATGTATGATGTATCGTGGGTCATGAGGCCGAGAGACTTTATCAACTGTTACCCTTCCTAACTTCTAGTCAAACTTCATAGGCCCATTTTTTCTAAGCAGGCTAGAATAATGGGCCAGGAATGAATCTTAGTTGGACTTCCTTGGAAGCCCATTAGATTTATAGTCCTAGTCCAACTTATTTTATTTTTAAAAAATAAAGGCAAAATTACGCTATTGGTCTCTCAAGTTTACTCTGTGAGCATAATTAGTCCCTCAAGTTTCAAGTGAGTATAATTAGTCTCTCAAGTTTTCATAATGAGCAATATAAGTCTTTCTATTAACTTCCATTAGTATATGGCTTACGTGGCTAATGGAATAATGATTTGTTATTTTTGTAGATGACGTGACTTTTTTTATTAAAAAAATTACAAAAGGGAATTTACACATAAGTAAAAAACTAACGCGTTCAAAATTCTAATTTTAATCCTAACCCAGTTTTAAATCAAAACTCTGTTTATAAACCCATGAGAGAGAGAGAGAGAGAGAGAGGAGGAGGAGGAAGTGGCTGAACAGACTTGGAATTAGAATCACACAATAACCGTGCTAGGTGAACTTTCTTTCTTTCTATATAGAAAAATATTTTTTGAATTTGCATTGAAACCCTCTATTCTACCTCCAAGATCGGCAAAACCAATTAATTAAATAACTTGCCTCTAATTGCATTTTACTTTTACTACTTTTAGGAGTAGGATGACGATGAACACGACTTGAAAAAAAAAATTATTCGCCTCTAATAATACTAAATTCATCTCCCCTCTCTCATACTCCACTCAACTTAACCGAAAAAATTAATAAAATAAAAAATATATATACATCACCATATCTTGACGAAACTTCTCGATGATAATTAAAATTAGAATATAAAAATCGAAAGAGTTTTTTGGTTCTGTAATCGGGCACACATGGATCCAATTACACCCAAAAAACAAAAAAAAAAAAAACAAAAAAAAAAACAACAAAGAAAAGGAAATTTACAGAACTACCCCTACAACAAACAAACAAATATTTAGGAAAGCTCCTTCTCTTATAATCACTTCCTTCCCCCTCTCCTAGTTTTAGCTGTCTTTGTCGACGATTTCTTGCTCTTTGTCTTTACACTCTTAGCAGCCGATGCCTTCTTAATTTGCGCTGCCCAATTTCCATTGAAGACTAGAGAAATTTAGGTTGAAATGGAATTTGGGCATTGTATTTTGTTTTGTGCGAGAGGAGGAGGGAGGCCACCGTGGCTGAAAGAACACAGAGAAGAACGAAAAGTAGAGTATAACAAAAGGAGAAAAAGAGAGAGAGAGAATTACTGAATTGAATCAATTGTATTGATGTAAAACTGATTAATACAATACAGAGACTTGTACACTATATATATATACAGTATCAGTAAAGGTAAATAGTTAGTTACAGGCTGAATCAAGCATAATTGCTTCTCACACGTGCACACGTGCTAAACTTAAGTTATCAGTACATACAAGACTAAGCGACACCGTTCTATTTAATCTTGCATTGTGCCTTCTTTATACTTGGAACTGAACTTGCTTCATCTTCAATTTCCTCAATCTTGCAGCTGCTGTTATCACTGTTTTCATCCCCCCTCAAACGAAATGGGAATTTCCACATGAGTTTGGATGTCAACCAGTGAAAACGAGAAGAAGGTAAGCCTTTTGTAAAAATATCAGCAAGCTGATCATTGGAA
This sequence comes from Quercus tomentella, assembly GCA_028535165.1. Taxonomy (NCBI): domain Eukaryota; kingdom Viridiplantae; phylum Streptophyta; class Magnoliopsida; order Fagales; family Fagaceae; genus Quercus; species Quercus tomentella. The sequence continues at coordinate 17,058,547 of JAPQVY010000012.1, forward strand.
GAGATGAACTTGACCATGAGATCCTTCCTGAGAACCTTTTCACGCACAAAATGGTAGTCCACCTCAATGTGCTTTGTACGAGCATGGAATACAAGGTTGGAAACAATTGCCAAGGCACTAACATTATCACACCACATTAAAGGAGGGGTAGAGACAAAAATCCCCAAATCTCTGAGAAGCATACGTATCCAATATAATTCAGCTACAATAGAGGCTAAAGCTCTATACTCAGCTTCAGTGGACGATCTAGAGACAGTGGACTGCTTCTTAGCAGACCATGTGATAGGGCAATTTCCAAAGAACACAACAATGCCAGAAATGGACCTGCGATCTATTGGATCACCAGCCCAGTCTGCATCACAATAGGTAGACAAGGAAGGAAAACCAGGTGTAAAAGCAATGCCAAAATGAAGAGTGCCCCTAATATACCTCAGAATACGTTTGGCTGCTTCTAAGTGGTTCTGAGTTGGAGAACACATGTACTAACAAGCTTGTTGGACAGAAAATGACAAGTCTGGCCTGGTAAATGTGAGATATTGAAGGGCACCAACAAGGTTTCTATAAGAAGAAGGGTCAGACAAAGGAGAATTATCATTGGGTAGCAAGTGTTGATTAGGAGAGCAAGGAGTCTTGCAAGGCTTGCAATCTACCATAGCAAACTTGGTCAACAGATCAGTAGCATACTTGGTTTGATGCACAAACAGCCCTGAAGTAGTATATTCAATCTGCAACCCAAGAAAGTAATGTAGCAACCCAAGATCCTTAAGATCAAAGGCAGAACTCAAAAGCTGAATAATAGAAGCAGTGAAAGCCTTGTCACTGCCAGTCAAAATAACGTCATCTACATACAACAAAAGGTACACCAAATGGCCATCATGACTGTATATGAACAAATTTCCATCAACCCCTGATGCCGAGAAACCAATGTGAAAGAGATGAGTGGTGAATCTCTCAAACCAGACCCTAGGAGCCTGTTTGAGACCATATAATGCCCTATGGAGAAGACAAACATAAGAGGGGAATTGAGGGTCAACATACCCCTGAGGTTGTCTCATATACACCTCTTCCTTCTAAATGCCATGAAGAAAGGCATTACTAACATCAAGCTGCCTCAATTCCCAACCATGATGCACTGCTAAAGCCAAAAGAAGTCTCACAGTGGTAGGTTTAACCACAGGGCTGAAGGTTTCATCATAGTCAAGACCATGTTGTTGCAAATAGCCCCATGCTACTAATCTTGCTTTATATATAGCTATGGATCCATCAGCATGCTTCTTCAATCTATAAACCCACTTACAAGTGACTATATTCTTATCAGAAGGTAAAGGAACCAAGGACCAAGTGTGCTGCTTTTGTAAGGACTGAAATTCTGAGTCCATGGCAGCCACCCATTGAGGGTGTTTAGCAGTAACAACATAGGAAGGAGGTTCAGTCACAGAGTAGTCAAGCTTAACATGTAAAACTTTAGGCTTATATATACAATGCTTAGACCTGGTAACCATAGGATGAGAATTATGAGAAACAGGAAGAGAGGAAGAAGGATTAGGATCAAAAGAGTGACAAGTGGAAAGATCAATAGAAGGGACAACAGGTTCAGGAAATGAAGGTGGTGGATGAGGAACCATAGAAATTGGAGTGAAGACTTGCACTAAAGATGGAAGTAAAGAAGAGGTAAGGTCTAAAGGAGTGGTTGAAGAAATAGAAGCAGAATTGGAAGGAAAATTAGAAGAAATGGGATTGACAGAATCAGAAGGAGGAGTAGAGGATGATTGGGGAAACCAAAGAGAGAAGGTAGTGGAGAAAGGAGTAGTCGGATCAGTAGAGAAGGAAGGTTGAGTGAAAGGAAATAATGACTCATTGAATAGGGCAAAACAGGCAATGTAAATCTTATTGGTTGTAGGGTCAAGGCAAATGTAGCCCTTAGACTGTGGAGGATAGCCAAGAAAAATGCACTTTTGAGACCTTGGTTGAAGCTTGTGTTTAGTATATGGCCTAAGATAAAGGTAACAAGCACAACCAAGAGCCTTGAGAGCTTGAAGAGGAGGTGTTTTAGAGTATAAAACTTCCCAAGGAGATTTGAAACTCAAAACAGAAGAGGGTAATCTATTAATGAGAAAAACAGCAGTAGAGAAAGCATAGGACCAGTAATTGTAAGGAAGATGTGATCTATAGAGCAAAGAAAGACCAGTTTCAACAATGTGCCTGTGCTTCCTCTCAGAAACTCCATTCTGCTGAGGAGAATGAGGACAAGAAGTTTGATGCAAAATGCCATTTGATAAACAAAAGGCTTGAAAGGCAGAATTGGTATACTCAGTACCATTGTCTGTTCTAAGCACCTTAAGAGAAGTAGAAAATTGATTCTCAACAAGAGCCTTAAAATGCTTGAAAACAGACAACACTTCGTTCTTATGTTTGAGCAAGAATAACCAAGTAAACCTAGTGTAATCATCCACAAAGATCACATAATATGAAAAACCAAGAGCAGAAGATAAAGGAGCTGGACCCCAAACATCACTATGAACAATATCAAGTACAGAATTAGACACAATAGGAGACTTAGCCAAAGGATATTTGTGCATCTTGGCACTTATACAATATTCACAAGAAGAAAAAATGTTCACAATTTGAGACAAAGTAATAGAATGATAGAAATGCTTTAAAGCAGAATACAACAACCTAGAACTAGGATGCCCAAGTCTGTAATGCCACAGCAGAAGTACATCAAACTTGATGGAATTGGAAGCAGACATAGTGGATTTGGAATTGAAGGCTGAGGAAGATGATAGTGTGGAAGGAGATGGAATAGGATACACTCCATCTTTACTCAACCCTTTGTAGAGGATCTTCCTCGAAGGTAAATCCTGAATCAAGAACTTGTAAGCATCAAAATAACAAAATGCATTATTTTGAAGACACAACTTATGGACAGACAAAAGATTAGAAGCAAGAGCAGGAACTCTAAGTATATTATGAAGCCTAAAGTTATGAGAAGAAGTTTTAAGCTCACCATGACCAACATGAGTGACTGGAAGCTCCTGACCATTGCCTACTGTAACTGTTTCAATGCCTGCAACAGGTTGGTGATGAAGACTCAATTGTGACAGATTAGGAGTGACATGATCTGAGCAGCCTGTATCAATAAGCCAGCCATTGCAGTGCTGTACTTGAGATGAGTTAGCCACCATTGAAGCCAACTTAGCAGGGGCATGCCTCCCTTGATATGCAAAATCCATTCTGTGGTAACAATCAAGGGCTTTGTGACCACCCTTTCCACAGATTTGGCAAAATGGCCTATTTGACTGAGGTTGGCCAAAGGGATTTTGTGACTTAGAATGTTGCCCTGAGGTAGGATGATAGCTAGTATTACCAAAACCTCCATTGTTGTTGTTAAAACCAATGTGATTGCCAAAAACTCCATTGTTGTTGTTAAATCCATTGTGGTTACCTCTACCACCTCTTCCTCTTTGATTAGAATATCTACCCCCTCTGCCTCTCTGATTAGAAAAACCTTGATGTGGAGATTGAAAATTGGCATTCATAGCCATTGAAGGAGGAACAAGACCATTAGACGTCTTCTTGATTACTCTCTCCTCAGCATTAAGTAAAGTATTTAACTCCTCAATAAACAATACATCACTACGAGTTCTAATTGCGGAACTGAAAGAATCATACTCTGAGGGTAAACCATCAAGAGCAACATGAAGAAGCTCTTCATCATCCAAGATCACAGAAATAGCAACCAATCTATCACGAATCTGTTTGATCTTTTGGAAATATCCATCAATTGAATCAGTTCCTTTCTTCACTACACTCAGTTCATTACGAAGACTCATAACATGAGACCTTGACACTGAGGCAAACCTCTTTTCTAACACCTTCCATACTCCCTTGGCAGATCTTTGCCCAACAGTGAGAGCAAGAATTACAGGTGATAGAGTGGAATTGATAAAAGTGAACATTGCTTGTTCACGATTCTTCCAAGAAATGAAATTAGGGTTAATCTCAGTAGTGAGATTACCAGAAGAATCCTTCAGAAAACGATCTGGAATAGTAATTGAATCATCAAGAATGTCAATCATAGAGTAGGCTTCAAGAATTACCTCAATCTGATGCTTCCAAACAGTGTAATTGCTATAATCGAGCTTAACAGTCATCATTGAAGACATATTTGATAACAGAAGCAACGAAGTATTGACAGGTAAAGCTGTATTAGTTACAGCAGGGGTTGAACCAGAGGTTGAAGATGAAGTTGCAGATGTGGAAGCCATGGATAAGGATCAAAGCTCTGATACCATGAAAGAACACAGAGAAGAACGAAAAGTAGAGTATAACAAAAGGAGAAAAAGAGAGAGAGAGAGAATTACTGAATTGAATCAATTGTATTAATGTAAAACTGATTAATACAATACAGAGACTTGTACACTATATATATACAGTATCAGTAAAGGTAAACAATTAGTTACGGGCTGAATCAAGCATAATTACTTCTCACACGTGCACACGTGCTAAACTTAAGTTATCAGTACATACAATACTAAACGACACCGTTCTATTTAATCTTGCATTGTGCCTTCTTTATACTTGGAACTGAACTTGCTTCATCTTCAATTTCCTCAATCTTGCAACTGCTGTTATCACTGTTTTCAGTGGCAATGACTATTGCTTGAGGCAAAAGGCCACCATCTACAGAATAGGGAGGCAGCATCGCGACAGCTAAGGTATCAATCACTCCCTCCCATAGGTTTGTAAATGGAGTTTTGATTTAAAACCGAGTTAGGATTATGATTTGAATTTAAAACAGGTCAGTTTGTTACTTATGTGTAAATTCCCTTTTGTAATTTTTTAATAAAAAAATGCCACGTCATTTAAAAAATGTCAGATCATTGTTCTGTTAACCACGTAAACAATACCACTAACAGAAGTTAAGAGAAGGACTTATATCGCTCCTTATGAAAACTTGAGGGACCAATTACGCTCACTTGAAATTTGAGGGACTAATTGTGCTCACAAAGTAAACTTGAGGGACCAACAGTATAGTTTCGCCAAAAATAATCCAATAGAAATAAACTTATCCAAACACAAATATATATTTTCAATCTCGTCAATATATATATATATATATATATATATATATATATAAACACATTTCAAATGTTTTATTTTTTATATATTTATTCTTCTCTATCTTCATTGACTTACATAGACCACAATTGACTCCATTTTTCAACAAATTTATTGCTTGACCATATGAGTAGAACTCACATAGAATTTTTTTTTTTTTTTTTTTTTTTTGTTGGCTTAAAATTGAAGCAATAATTCATATTTTTTTTTTCCCAAAACTGTTGAGGATGCATGTATGTTGATTGGTGTACCATAAAAGTCTTGTTTGTTATGAGTTCATGTGAAAACGACTTTGCACTAATCAGAACTTATCAACTCAAAAAGCTTCCATCTCTACAAGGATTGAACAAAGTTATATATCTGTTGAGGACTCTTTTTTCGCCCCACATGGCACTATTTCATTGGCAACCTATGCCACATCAACATATTATTGATTTTTGGATAAATTTCTTTAAAGCTCAAAATAAGCTCATATCTCATTCAACTACATGGATTGGGCTCACATGGCCCACGAGATCCTTACTTCAAGAGGCGAATTCATAGTCCACATTTCCTCTTCATCAACTGGGATCATAATCCCACGACATCATCAACATCAACATATGAATCGGGCTCAAGCAATGAATCAAAGCTCACGGCCCATACTACCTCTCTCATATTCATGGAAAGCGGCTTCTCCAACAAAAGCTCATATTTACACAAAATAACAACAAAACCCAAGGTATGTCATCTCATCTTCGGCTTATGATCCAAGCTCATGAGTCTCTTTGTGGAAACTTTGGGAATCGTGGTTTAGAGGGCCTAGAGGTATGTTCAGTAAAGCTCTAGCGGTTTAAAGTTGATAAAAGAAACATGGTGCTTGGCGTGTTTTCTCCAACTCCCTGAACTTTGACGAGTCTGTGTGTAGTGGGTGACATATGGCAAGCATCTCTTATCACATAGCACTTAAGATGATAAAACTCCCCATTGCTTTTTTCCTAAAACTTAATATTCATCATATGACAAATACTCAATATCTTCAGCCATGTGAATGCTAACAAAATAACTATTCATTCAATCCCCAGCTATTCCTATACAAATTTAGAAACTTAATTATATTATTCTACATAAACTATATTACTACTTTCAGCTAAAATCCAACTCAAACACGTGGCCTAATCTGATTGGCTATCTTTAATCTCCAAATATATAAAATATTCATTGTATCTCTAATACCCAGCTACCATCTGCCACAATCAGACCAAATATTCTTCTGCCAACTGCTAGAGCAGAGCATTAAATGCTCTTCTTGCTCACCAAGATTAAGTCACAACACAATGAGACTTTGACTAAATCTCTAAAGCTTCATTAACTATCAATCAATCATTTTCTTATTTACTAAAAATGTGTTGTAATAAAATCTTGGACCAAAAATACAAACACCCAAAAAAGGAAACATTTACAGCAGAACACCAGCAATGTGTTCAGCACTTGACACTTGGCTGAAAGTGATGTCACTAGTCATTTAATGCTGAAATCCCAGCAGCCAGCTGCTACACCTAAAATAGCAAGATACCCTTAAAAGAGATCTTACCATTTTCAGCCAAACCTATGAAATAAATGTTGAATATTCTCTCTAGCAACCTGACATCATCCAGCTAACCTCATCTGCTTCTGCCCCAAGCAACAGCTGTCTTATGACAACTGTGACAGTTTTTTCTAACAGCTGGGATAGCTTTTTCAAAACAGCTGTAACAGCTGACCTAGCAACCTCGAAATTACAAATTTTCCTTATTTGACTAAAAATCAAAACCAACCAAAGAAACTATCCTTTTATTGCTAAAATCCTTTCCTTTTCTGCTATTCTTTCCTCTAGCAGCTATTACCTAAAACAGCAAAAATACCTTAAAGCTAAACATACCATTTTTGGCCAAATCCTAGGATGGATTTTTTGAAGATTTATTGCTAATTGGGACAGATTTTAGCTAAGATTCTTTGCTAAATACCCCCCTTAAACTCAGCTATAAATAGAGCCCTTCATCAACACCTCAAAACACACCAATAGAGAAGAACGACTCTCTCATAAACTTCTCTATTCTCTCTCCCTCCAATTATCTTCTTAAGCTCTTAATGAATTTCTAAGCTTCTGAGTTTTTAGTTTCTAAATTAGGAATCAAACTCTTCAGCCCTTAGCTCATAAATGCCTTCATAAGCCCTCATCCATCCTCCAGCAGAAAATCCCAGCAGCATTACTAAACACACTACAACACCATTACTCTTCTCATACTCATTCTCTCACTCTCCATATTCAGAAAAAACATTTATCTTGCTACTTATATCTCTAAACATCTCTTTCTCCATATCTCTTACACAATCCTATACACACTTACTACACCATTACATATAACACACCACAACTTTTCTAAGCTCCATTCTCATACTTTCTCACTTTGAAGTTCTACTATTTTGCTGCCCATAAACACGTCTCAATTCCCCACCTCTCTTGTAAAAGCCCTTCTCATGGAAGGCATAAACTTCTAATACTAAAACCCTTATCCTAGAAGGCACCAAGATCTCATATCAAAGCCCTTCTCATGGAAGGCACAGATCTATCTTACATAAAGCCCTTCTCTTAGAAGGCACAAATACTTCATACAAAAGCCCTTCTCATGGAAGGCAACACTATTCATAACTTCACAACAACTAAAAAAGCATTGTCAAAGGGGAAACTTAATTAAGTGCATGATAAGAGAGGCAAGCTTAACCAACCTCTACACACAGTTGGACATACTCTCTCTCTCCCTCCAGTTGCACCCATTTTTCCCCTTCAATCTTGAAGTTATCATAGCAAATTGCCTCTCTACCGCTGGAGTCATTCTGCTGGAATACTATCAATTCACTGATGGTATACAACTGGAGCTACAAACCATCAAAGATAAGTGACTCTGCTTCCATATCTTTAAATTTACATCATTGAGTACATGATTACTTCACTTTTAAATACATATTACTTTATTTCAACTACTATTACAACTATTAATCAAAGCTATTATATCAAACACATATTACATATTTATTCAACCATTATCATGATTCTCAAACTTTGCGTTTTACCATTTTGTAGGCTTAAAAGTACACCGGCAGCCATTGAATCATGTGGCCCAATGTTGAGTTCCAAATGCAACTCCCCATACCAACCCGGGCATAGCAAGGTCACCCTTCCAAAGGACAACACGTGATGGAGCAACCAAAAAAAGGCCCCTGAACAATATCTATCATCACTTAAACTAAGGAGGGAAAAGCAAAAGTACATGAAATTCAAGGTCTGGAAATTGTTTGCTGGATCAATTAGGTCCTATTCATTGGTTGTAAATCTCTAATAATTTATTATTCTAGCATAATGTCAACTTAAAATTGTTAGAATATATTAGTATGTTATATATTAGAAAATGATATCATATGCACATCAAGTTGAATCACGTTATCTCTCTCTCTCAATTTATTTTTTCATTATTTTTTAACATGATATGAAACCATTCTTCTCGTCCTTCTCCGTTTTTCCAGGCCTCTAGCATTCCTTTCTGGTAATGAATCGCTCAAATAACATTCCTACAGTCGAGTAAGCATTGTTCCTCTAGAAATCTCGACCTTCCAAGTATGTTTCCGAGTTTCTGAGCACACCACTTGAAAGTTGAAAAAACTAGAATAGATTTACAAAATGCCACAAAATCATCCTAATAAAATAATTAATTAAACATCAAATAAAATTTAATCATTTAGTGGAGTAGTCCATAAAATTTCTAGTTGCGTGTAGGTGCCTCATAGTCATAATTCCCACGTTTACCTAATTCTCTGGAGCTCATATTTTGTGTAATATAGGCTAATTTACCTTATTCGTGGAGTTAATTAAATTAATTTAATGGATTTTTGTTTCTTATTTTATGTTCTTTAATTTCGATTTCGATTTTGATTTTTTTTAAAAGGCGATCATTTTCAAATAAAACCAATTATTTTTTGAAATAGCCCTCAGAAGCTTCCCATGATGGTATCTAGAAGACTATTTTTTTTTTCTCTCTCTCTCTTCTTATTCCCTTAGTTCATCTAAATACACATTCTAAAGACATTTTTTTTTCATCTTTATATCATTATCATTCCCTTACTCTTTCTTTTCCCTTATCTTTTTTACTTTCGCTTCCATATCTCCCCATGTACACCTAAACATAGTGTAAGGCTTAACGAGCGAAGCTACGTGGGTGTTGCGGGATGGATTTTCCATCACATCAATATCAATCAATCAATATATATATATAAGCAGAGACCTCATGTGAGAGTGCATGAAGTCTTGCCAAGTGGCATTCTAATTTTGCATTTAGCCTTTTTTTATCTCTTTCATCAAGTTTTTTTTTACTGTTACCAAAAAGTTCACATATTAACTTATTTTACTATTATTTCATTAATATCTCATTAATTGCCTAAGCTTACAACACACCTTTCATTATTCTTCATGTCTTTTAGCATACCCACTGTTTTAGTATTTTTTTTAAAAATAATAATAAGTAAGGACTAATAGTAATAACTAACGAGATAAGGCTCTAGAGAAAAAGAGGGACACAAAAATGTTGTAGATTGTTAAATAAAACACATTATTTCACTATATATTACCAAAATAAAATCCCTGAGACTAACAAAACATTTGAAAAAGAGAGAAAAAGGAATCTAAGGAGTCATCACCTCTGTTATACTGGCCTCCCACCACCATCAAGACACCGAAACCTTTACGAGTAATTTTTTTTTCTTTTTAAATTAGGGGCTTAAATATGATTTAGGTTTAGATAATTTGGTTAGTTAGTTTTTGTTTTGGGCATATAAGTAGAGAGAATATTTGATGTGCAATTAAAGCCATATTCTATCATAGTTTAATTTTAAATCATCTATAAGACACATGCATACACATTTGTCCACACCATATCTTAATGTCGCATTATCGATGTGGAAGACAGTCAGAGAGTTGGGCATACTTTTATTTCATATTATGAAATATGTGAACACAACACGAATTAATTGATTTTCATGGTCTCGTTACTCTTTTGTATTTATTTTTGGTTTCATGATTTAAAAAAAAAAATAATAATCTTACCTTAAGAATGCTACAAATATGCAATGAAGTTACTAAACTAATTTTTAATATCTCAAAATGTATATGTTTCTTTACTCTAATTTAGTTTACTTTTTCTTTATAATATATGTACAATATTATCCAAAACCATTTTACATAACATATCACGAAATTATCTGTGCATCGCACTAGCAACTTACTAGTTGCTATAAAAGAAAAAGGGACTAAAAATCAAGAACATTGCCTCAAATATGTATCAACAATCAACATGTAAGATATAAATTACAATAAATTCATCCAATAATAAAAATAAAAAGAGAATATATCACAGTAATGCTTGCTCACTCCCAAGTGCAAGAGATCGTAGCAATATAATTCTCGGAGTACCGAGGTCAAACCACAAGGAGCAAGGTAAATTCAAAGACAATATAATTAAATAAAAATTTGGGTGAAGAAGAAAAATACTTTTGCTTGGTGATTGTTAACAAGAATAATAATAAAAACTGATTTAAATCAATAATGTAAATACTAGGGCATCGGGGTGTTTTCCTATATCGATATGAAATTCTTTGTGATCTAAAAAAATATCTATTTCATAATTGATTGTTCTTATACAATTAAAAACTTATGATTCGGTTGAACTGAGACAATTCAAGAACGCATGATAACCTCGATTAATAATGCGGTTAGAAAAGTTTTCAGAAAAATCCATTCACTTTAAAACTTGATTTCTATTTGAAACTATTAGAAATTCATCTAAACAATAAGAAAAACATGATTGAACTTATTGAAAGCATGGAAGAACTAATACATCAAAAGAAATCTAATTGAACAATCAAATATGTCGTTGATAAAATCCTAGAAAGAATCACATTAAATATTCATACCGTATAGAAGAAACATAACCCTTAGCCCTAGTAAAGAATTTAGGCTGCCATTAGAGAAAGGAAAATACAAGGTTTTCTCTCCAAAATTCATTCTATACCGCCTCCCTTCCAAAACCCTAATGTAAAAAGTGTCCAAAGAAAATAAAACATTTACTATTTTAATTTCCGTCCAGGTTTACAGCAGTAACTTGTGAGTTAATTTCGGCCTTCAAAAATTGAGAATTTCGGAAAACTCAAAACTGGAAAGTTGTAGATATTTAAGTCATGGTTCCAACCCATCTGGCCTTGTGTCAATTGGATTTTTGAGGAGAGAGATACACCCAAAATACGGATCAGTGCTCAAATCAGATTTTTCCTTTTCAGATTCTGCCTCTTTGATTTCTTTCCTTATTTGAACCTTCCAATCATGGTAGATGATCCAAGCACTCCAGCACCTCCTTAGACATTTAAGCACGGTCCTTTAGCTCCACTTTAATTCTAGTTTGACCTCCATTCTCTCACAAATTCCTCTAAACTCATCTTTCTCACATGATTTCCTGAAAGTAGAAAATTACACACAATGAATAACATCTTATTCAAGAAATTATGTAAAGATAAATAATAGGGACTAATGTAAATCATGGCTTAATTATACAAATTAAGCATAGTAATAAGGAGATAACGCTCACATAAATATATAACAAGTATACACTTTAAGGCGTTATCACACCTCCCAACTTAAATCTTGCTAGTCCCTAGCAATCCACAAAGCACCCATGTCTACTAAATGTGAAAAATTAAAACTAAAATATAAGCCACTTTCGTAGGCTACACAACTGCACTTCCCATGTGTAGTAAGTCTTTGAATCCCTAAGTCACCCTAGTGGACGAGTTTACTCTCGTGAGGGTTTGTAGTGACTTTACCCACAAAAGTCAAAGGTTTCCTGAAAATTCCTGTAGCAAATATTAGTATGCTTTATCATTATATCATACAAATGAACTTTCAATTTTGAGTTGGGATACTATTCATCATATTAAAGAGTTTTCACTAGCTTCACTTTTGGAGTGTGTGTGTGCATAGCCCATCCAATCAAACCAGCTTTTCCAAACATGCATAGACCAAGAATAATCTAGATTAGAGCCTCTACTCCAAAACCTCTCTTAAGTCATCAACACTCTGAAAGAACACACATAGAAGTAATGGTTTCTCTCTTCAAATCACATGTGAACAAAAAGGAAAGAATAAGTTTTAAGAATATCACATGTGTATACAAAAACAACCGCTAAAACAACGGAAAAAGATCTCTTGGAAAGGATGTTGAATTCCTGGAAACATGAGGTTAATACCATTCTCATCCCTAGTTTTTATCCCAAACACATACTAGCCATGCACCTTTAGGATCAAGTAGGACTTTAAGCTCAATGGTAGAATAATCATATGGCTAGGTAAAGGCAAACTGTTCTCTTGGAAATATGAGGTATATGAATCAAATGCAGAAAATTCAAGCCAAACCCAACTCATAGCAGTAACAACCAACTTGAATCAAAACAACCTTTACTCAACCATATAACCCTTCAGAAATACATGAAAGATGTGTAAGACACCAATGATTTATTGATTGATTATGTATGTCTCCTCTTTCTTTTTCTTTCTTTTTTCTTTTTTTTTTTCACTTCTCTTTTTGATTTTTTTTTTTTTTTTTTGAAGAAAAGAGAGACAATGGTGGTATCTAAACACATCAATTGCTCAAAACTTGAACCCCCATGAGAATACCCATAAATAAAAATGTTTTGTGGTATTGTAGAAGTATTTATCATGGCTCAAATGATGGTGACAATGGTTAATGTAAAGGTAGGCTGAATATTTGTTTAGCTGGTGACAAAAAATTGGTGGTCTTAGGCTCTCATCTCCTAAAATTCCACATAAACCAGCATGCCTAAGGACAAAAATAAGTAGGATCATGGTATATCTCCCCATAATGTTTCCAGTAGTCAACCAAAAAATATAGAGATCTTTTACAAAAATTGAAGCATATGAGAGAAATTTTAGAGTTCAAACAAAGATATACTCTCACAAAGAAAAGTAAGGCTCAAGAACTCTCTATATGGGTTGAGTTTCAGCTTATATCTAGCTTGTTCATGATCCATGCATATCCAACATCCAATCGTCCGCTAACCTGGCTATTGTGCTCAAAAGTTTCCAATTGTGCTCTTCATGAAAGAGTCTTAATATAGCAAATAGTATAACCAACTCAACATTATTCATTCCATCACATGATATAAAAATAAAGCTTATAACTCTTCTGCATTCAAATTCAAGGGTTTTTTTTTTTTTTTCTTTTTTTTTGGAAAAGAAAGAAAGAAAAATCATGCAAGGTGTAGCAAAAAGTTTAAACTTCTCCCCCCAACTAAAATATTGCATTGTCCTCAATGTATCAAAGCCAAAATAAATTCAAGTATAAAGGGAAGAAGTTACCTTAAGCATTTAAATTGTTTTTTTTTTTTTTTTTTTAAATTTCTTTCACACCTGCAAATGTTAGCTCACAAAAAAATAATAATAATAACAAAACAAAAAACAAAAAAACAAAAACAAAAACAAAAACAAAAACAAAAGGCAAAAAGAAAAAAAAAAACAGGAAGAAAAGAAAATTAAAACAAATATGGTACAACTTCATAAGGCTCTTTTAGAGTTCACGTAGCATCCCAATAGGCAAGGATCTTCAATGACATAGTCTCCTCCTCTGGTATAACTCTCCCTAAGAATGGTTTTAACCTTTGTCCATTTACTTTCAAAATCCTACCACCTCTAGGGTCCTCAACTACTACAGCTCCATGGTTAAACACTTCCCTAACAATGAAAGGGCCATCCCACCTAGGTTTTAACTTACCTAGGCCTAAATATGCATATTTAAGACCGTCGAGCAGTGGCTTAAGCTCCAGCTGTGGTGCCTCTTCACTTGAATGCACGAGCTTTTTTTCATTTTCTAGTAGCTCCTCAAAGCAAGGCTTCCATCCTTTATTAATTGCCATCATCTGTTGTTCTTCCAAAACCTGTGAGGAATCCAACAAAGAAAAATTTTCAGAAACATGAATATCACATTCTAAATCATAAGAACCAACATAATTATTAAGAAGAGTTTCAAGAGGATCAGAAAAACAATTCTTATTAAACTCTTCTTGAACCACCGCCCCAATGAGGTTCACATAAGCACAGTCATCATCCTCATATGGTTGTTTAGCCACATGAAATATGTTTAGCTCCAAAGTCATGGAACTAAAAGTGAGTTGCATCCTTCCATTCCTGCAATTAATTAAAGCATTAGCTGTGGCAAGAAAAGGTCTACCCAAAATAATAGGGGTATGAACACTAGGATGTAAAACAGGTTGGTAATCTAGAACAATAAAATCAACAGGATAATAAAATTGTTCAATTTTCACCAACACATCCTCAACAATCCCTCTCGGTTCCCTTACAGAGCGATCAGCCAACTGTAAAGTTATTGAAGTAGGTTTCAACTCACCAAGTCCAAGTTTTTGATATACACTGAAAGGGATCAAATTAACACTTTCCCCAAGATCTAGCAATGCATGCTCCATGATGTAATCTCCAATAGTACAAGAGATCGTAGGACAACCCAGATCCTTATACTTTGGTGGGGTCTTATGTTGGATAACTACACTTACCTGTTCTGTTAGGAATGCGGTCTTCTTCACATGATGCTTTCTCTTGATGGTGCATAGGTCCTTAATTACCTTGGCATATGCAGGCACTTGCTTGATAACATGCAATAATGGCAAATTTATCTTGACTTAATGCAAATGCTCTAATATCTCAAATGTGGTGTCCAATTTCTTAGGTAATTTTAAGGCTTGTGGAAATGGTGGAGGGATTGGGTATTTTTCAATTTCACCAAATCCATGTGACTCAGTTTCATCCTTCTCTTTTTCAACTGGGGTCTCCTTAGGTTTCTTAGTTACTAAAGGAGAACTTTTATCAACCTCTTTACCACTCCTCAAAATGGTCATAGCTTTTACTTCCTCATATTTATCCTTAGAGCCAATTTTTAGATTTTGATTGATGGGATTGGGTTGAGTTTGGGAAGGAAGCTTCCCTCTCTCTATCCCACTCAATGAATTTGTAAGCCTAGTTATATGACTCTTGGTCTCTCTTACCTCTTCATCTAGCCTAGTGAGCATGGATTCAAACTTTTGATTTTGCTCACTTTGCCTTTGAATGAAAGTACTAAGTGCATCCTCCAAGGAAGGTCTAGATGATGATGATGATGCATGTGGTGAATTAAAATTTCTTGGAGTAGGAGGATTCAACACATTGTTACTCTTATAACTCAAATGTGGATGGTTTCGCATATTTGGGTTATAATTGTTAGAATATGAAGAATTATTTGGCCAATATGAATTAAATGCATGTACTTGTTCTTCTGGCACATTTAAGAATGATGAAAGTGATGCACATTCATTTGTAGCATGGTTTATCTCATGACAGATTTTACACACCTCCATTGGGTCCTCTCTAAAGACAGCACTAACATTCTTACTTCCTTTCATTTTGAGTGCCTCTATTTCTTTAGTTAACATGCTGATTTTTGCACTCATGTTATCATCTTCCCTCAACTTGAAAACACTTCCACTAAAAGTGGTAGTGTTAGTTCTAGTACTATCAGTGGAGTCCATAGGGCTAGGTTCAGTCCATGTGTTAGAGTTTTCAGCTATCTCATCAAGATAATCCATTGCATTTTCGGGTTCTTTTTGTAAAAAGTCCACTCCGCATGAGAGTTGAACAAACTGTCGGTCCCTAGGTGTAAGTCCTTCATAAAAATAGCTAACCAACCTCCAATCTTCATACCCATGAGTTTGGCAGAAATTAAAAAGATCTTTGTACCTTTCCCAAGCTTGGTATAAGGTCTCATTTTCTCCTTGGACAAAACTAGCTATCCTTCTTTTTACTTGCTGGACTTTGTGGGGAGGAAAATGTTTCTTAAAAAACTCTTTGGCCATCTCCCCCCAACTACCTATAAACCTAGGTTTCAAGGTGTAAAGCCAACTTCTTGCCTTATCCTTAAGAGAAAAAGGAAAGAAACCTAACTTAGCAGTCTCAATAACATTTTGTGCATAGAAACTACTAATTACCTCTTCAAAAGCTCTAACATGGACATAAGGATTTTCATTTTCTTGTCCCCTAAAGTCAGGAAGTATTGCTAATAAACCTTGTTTCAGTTCTACATGTGGTGCATTAGGTGGAAACATGATGCATGAAGGAACAGAATTTTGTGTGGGATGCAACAATTCATACATAGTTCTTCTATTGTCCTCATGATTATTATGTGTTTCATCACCCATGATTGATGAAGAAGGTGAAGGCAAAGGTGTGTCAAAAAGATTACCAAAGTAAGTTTCAAAAATTTCTAGTCTGCCTCTCTCGTTTCTAACCCAAATGCTCATGCAACAATGAATGCACAATCAAATAAAATAAATTAAAAACAAACAGAAAAATAAAAACAAAATAAGGGGGAAAAAATGGAACGAAGTTACCAATAGAAGAATTTCCACTGGTTGTGCTTTGCTCCCAAAAATTGCCTCTGAACACACAGTAGCTCCCCAGCAACGGTGCCAAAATTGCTTGCTCACTCCCAAGTGTAGGAGATCGTAGCAATATAATTCTCGGAGTACCGAGGTCGAACCACAAGGAGCAGGGTAAATTCAAAGACAATATAATTAAATAACAATTTGGGTGAAGAAGAAAAATACTTTTGCTTGGTGATTGTTAACAAGAATAATAATAAAAACTGATTTAAATCAATAATGTAAATACTAAGGCATCGGGGTGTTTCCCTATATCGATATGAAATTCTTTGTGATCTAAGAAAATATCTATTTCATAATTGATTGTTCTTATACAATTAAAAACTTATGATTCGGTTGAACTGAGACAATTTAAGAATGCATGATAACCTCTATTAATAATGCGGTTAGAAAAGTTTTCAGAAAAATCCATTCACTTTAAAACCTGATTTCTATTTGAAACTATTAGAAATTCATCTAAACAATAAGAAAAACATGATTGAACTTATTGAAAGCATGGAAGAACTAATACATCAAAAGAAATCTAATTGAACAATCAAATATGTTGTTGATAAAATCCTAGAAAGAATCACATTAAATATTATATTTATACCGTATAGAAGAAACATAACCCCTAGCCCTAGCAAAGAGTTTAGGCTGCCATTAGAGAAAGGAAAATACAAGGTTTTCTCTCCAAAATTCGTTCTACACCGCCTCCCTTCCAAAACCCTAATGTAAAAAGTGTCCAAAGAAAATAAAACATTTACTATTTTAATTTCCGTCCAGGTTTACAGCAGTAACTTGTGAGTTAATTTCGGCCTTCAAAAATTGAGAATTTCAGAAAACTCAAAACTGGAAAGTTGTATATATTTAAGTCACGGTTCGAACCCATCTGGCCTTGTGTCAATTGGATTTTTGAGGAGAGAGATACACCTAAAATACTGATCAGTGCTCAAATCAGATTTTTCCTTTTCAGATTCTGCTTCTTTGATTTCTTTCCTTATTTGAACCTTCCAATCATGGTAGACGATCCAAGAACTCCAGCTGCATCTCCTTAGACATTTAAGCATGGTCCTTTAGCTCCACTTTAATTCTAGTTTGGCCTCCATTATCTCACAAATTCCTCTAAACTCATCTTTCTCACATGATTTCCTGAAAGTAGAAAATTACACACAATGAATAGCATCTTATTCAAGAAATTATGTGAAGATAAATAATAGGGACTAATGCAAATCATGGCTTAATTATATAAATTAAGCATAGTAATAAGGAGATAACGCTCACATAAATATATAACAAGTATACACTTTAAGGCGTTATCAAGTAACACACACAGAAATCCAAAATACCAAGTTCCATCCAATCTATCTACTCGAACCCCGAATGCATGTTATTTTTGCGTGTTGAATGGACGAAAAATCAATCAACAAGACAGCAAGCATGGAGCCCCCTATTGTCAACATCGACGTTTATAAAAGTTTATTCACAAGTCCCAGTCAAAAGCATGTTCGGAAATCTCCTAGCTACTACAGTAAAAATGTTTTCAGGCTCCAAAGATTTGAAAATTTTATACAGAATTGGAAACATTTCTAATCTTACTATAGCACCGCTGGCCTACACAGTTCTAGATAACCTTCACCGACTAGTGAAATTTATAAGTCTAGGGACAAAATTTTAGTGTCACAATTATTTTTGTTACAATCTTAACGTGGGCGACTGTAAATAAAAGTAAGAATAGATAACTATAGGATAATGCATCCAGGAAAATTTGGCATCTTCCAGACTGCAATATAAGAGCATCAGCAATAGGAAGGCCATATGCCAAATGTTAGAAACATTTGGCATTTAAGCCCCAAAACTACTCAACAATAGGAAGGCCAAATGCAATATGCCAATTCCAAATTTGGGATTTAGCTACAGTACCATCTCAAATGTAAGATGATACTGTAGCTGAATGTTATAAAAAAAAATAATTTTTTAATTCTCTCATTTCTCTCTCCTCTCTCATTTATCCGGTAAATTCCTCTCTCCTCTCTCATTTTTTCTATTTCTTTTCTCTCTCTGCCTTCTCTGTCTTTCTTCCTGCTCTCTCTTCTTCAACGAAATGGAGGCAACGGCGTGGAGGCTCGATCAGAAAAGCTGTGGTGGAGGCGTGGAGGTCGTGGGTTTCCGGCGTGAGGGTCGAATTTGGGTGGCGATTGGGTGGCGTTTGGGTGGTGTTTGGGTTGGCGTTTGGGTGGTGTTTGGCGTTTGGCGTTTGGGTCGAAGATGATGATGATGATGATGGGTTTGGGATGAATCCAGACGGCAACAGGCGACCCTCTCTCTCTCGCCATCGCTGCCGGCGTTTGGGTGGTGTTTAGCGTTTAGCGTTTGGCGTTTGGGTCGAAGATGATGATGATGATGACGGGTTTGGGATGAATCCAGACGGCGACGGGCGACCCTCTCTCTCTCGCCATCGCTGCCGGTGAGAACAGATGGGTTTGGGTTTGGGTTTTGTGAGAACAGATGGGTTTGATTTTTGATTTTGGATTTTGATTTTGGATTTTGGATTTTGATTTTGGATTTTGATTTTGATTTGGCTGGATTTGGCTGTGCTGTGTTGCCATTGGATTGTGTTTTTTTTTTTTTTTTTTGGTTCAGCTATTGGGTTTGTGGTTATGGCTGGTGGGCCGACGGTGGAGGTGGTGGAAGTAGTGGCTGGTGGGTCGACGGTGGGGTGGGTGTCTATGGCTCCGTCGGAGTGGGTTTTGGGTCAGTGGGTGGCAGGGTGGGTTTGCTGCCTGGGTTTCTTTTTTTTTTTTTTGGGTGTTGACGGTAAATTATGGGTTGTTGCTGTTGGTGGCGGTGGCGGTGTCAGGTGTACAGTGTGTTGGTGGTGGTGATTGTGGTTTTTTTGGGTCAGTGGGTGGTAGGGTGGGTTTGCTGCCCAGGTTTTTTTTTTTTTTTTTTTTTTTTTGGGGTGTTGACGGTAAATTACAAGTTGTTGCTGGTGGTGGCAGTGGCGGTGTCAGGTGTGTAGTGAGTCGGTGGTGGTGATTGTGGTTGTTGAATAGAAATAAAGAAAGAGAAAGAATAAATAATGTGTTTTATTGTAAATGATGGTAATTGTGGGGTATATTATTTTATTGTATAAAAATATTATTTTAATGAGTAGAATAGGAAAATAAAAGTTGGGATGTTGGGTGTAATGTAAAATGGTATTGTATAATTGATAAAGTAAGTTTTTGAGATGGTAAAATAAGATGAGATATGAGATTGGGTTGTGGATGCTCTAAAGAAGGAATCTTTTATGTTAATCTCAGGCAGCTGAATACTTTACTTTTCAATTAAGGATAATTTGAGAATGGATAAGTATTAAAATGTGTAAATTATTAAATTCCTTACAACTAAATAGTCATTCTTAAATATTCTTGAAATGCAGGGACACTCTTCTTACATTTGTGATGGATCTCATTAATTAAATTATGGTGAAATTAACTATATATGAACATGAAAGGAATAAACATTACAAAACTGTATTCCAAGAATAGCTAATAACTTTTCAGAGCTTAGACTATCATAGATTTTCCTTTTCTTCCGCGGACTTAAAATTAATTAACAAGGACTTTTTTGGTGGTGTTAATTAATCGATCTTATTGGATTTTTGTTTTTTTTTTTTTTTTTGAGGGGCAAAAAATAGTTTGAATGAAAAATCAAAATATGAGTCTATAAGCCTTTGCTGTAAATGCATTATTGCCTTTCCCGTTTATGTCTATCTCTTTGCCATGTCCATATGGAACAATCGTTACGCAAGAAACTTGATTTTGTCTAAATCATTAGAGATTTAGAGTGTAGAAAAAGTTAATTACTTTGTATTAGGCATATGTATTAGGCATATCAAACTTTATGTGGGTCTCAAGATTAGAATGCTAGCAAAAAAAAGTCTACCACTATAATGTAAACGTGTGGGGACTTTGCTGTCTGTGGAAATTCTCCGTCCTATGCATTGCAATGTATGTTCTTCTTTTCACATTAGTCCTAGTGTAAAATAACAGATATTCCTCAAGTTCAGACATATTAACTAAACATGGATAAGAGTAAAAATTTAAAAAGAGAAGGTAAAAAAAAGGGAGTAAAAATTACAACCAATGGTGGTGGACTAAAAAAATAACACTGTTCTTTTTACATTAGCTGTTTCTTTAAGTGCATGTGTTTTTCTAACATAAAAATGTTCAGATTTATATTCCATTTCACATTATGGGTCCGTTTGGATATAACTTATTTTACTGAAAACTGAAAACACTGCAGTAAAATAATTTTTAAATGTGTGAATAGTGTCGTGGGATCCATTTTTAATGAAAAAATTGCTGAAAATTGAAATTTGTGGGTCCTATGAATAGTGCACAGGACCCACTTGTGTTGCTAAAATGTGCATTGTACACTGAAGAAAAGTCAACAACTACGGCTAAAAAAAAAAAAAGAGGAAAACGCAAAACGTGAACGCGCAAAACATGAATCCAAACCGCACCTATTACTTAATTTTTAAATTTGTGGATTAAAGTTTTAAGCTTTTGAAATTGTTTTAGTTTGAAAATGAAACTCCTAATTATCTCTTTTTATGTTATTATGGGCAATAAAATAGTAGAAAAAACGTGAAAACTATCGACAAAATATTGTTTTTCCCTTAAGTGATTCGTTGGATTTTTTGATAATCACTTTTCCACTCAAAACAAAACTTTTTGTTTCTCAATTCTCTTTGTTTAATGAATATTATCAAATTGATTTATAAACATGCCGTGAAATGCATAATTTAATCAAAAGTTTTTGAATTTCTTTGTTTCGTTACTATCCAAAATAAAGTAAATTAATAATAGAGAAAGAAAGAGGCTTCAAATTGAACCAGTTTCATATATTTCAGATTTTAATGGACAAAATTAAAATCTTAGGATCCAATGAAATAATGAATCATCATATAAACCTTGGGTTTTTTTTTTTATGTAATCTCCTCATACTTTTTTATGTAATCTCCACTTATTATCTTTTTATTAGATGTAAATTTTGACAAATCTACTATTAAATAACATTTACTTTTTATATCCTTCATGTTTGTAAAATTTCTTGAAAATCAAAAATTAATGGTTATGTCATTAATCAAATGTTTGAATTTTAAATTTTTGTAATCTAAAATTATGTATAAAAAATAAGTTTAATAAATAATATTAAATTGATATTAAATTTAACATGCGTGTTAAGAACATACAATTTAACGACTAGATTTTCAAAATATTTAGTCATGTTAATTTTTTTAGTGAAAGTTATAATTATTGGATATAACTAAGTTTGTAACCAAACTTTCTCCATCTAGTAAACACGTTTAACTTTAATTTGTTTTGGATGTAGTTTCATTTCTTTCTTGACTTGGTATCATTTTGATGGTTATTTTCTCTTCTAGAACACACCTTTTGTATATCAGACCCTTATAGCTGGCATATAATTTTGACTTATAATGTTCTTTACACACTAACTTTAATAGTCTAGCAAATAAGGGGCGATCGCTTTACACACACTTGGGATTAAACAAACAAAAAGACCCCACTCTACATAGAATGAGATTCTTTCCATTGAATGCATTTCAAAAAATTTCCTCAAAAAAAAAAAAAGAATGCATTTCAAAATTAAAATTTTATTTTCTAAATTTAACTACAAATAGAATATTACGTTATTTAAAATGTTAAATAACGTATGTTAGATATTCCTTTAAACTTTTAATTTTAAATTTAAACCATAAAATGTACTGTATTTATTTTAAATGAAGAGGACACACCCATTTAAAATACAGTAAATATGTTTTATATAAACTATACACGTATTATGGCCCGTTTTAATTCTTTTTCATTCCTTAGGTTGACTCGGAGTCGGGGCATGTGAAATGCATGCCATGACAATGCAGGCAGAGCTCTTGTATAAATATATGAGAACTCTAGTGCCATAACCACAAAACTAGCGAGAAAGCCTTCTTCTTCATCTGCTTCTTTATCTCATCATCATGGCTCCTTTTTTTTCTATCCCATCAATTCTCACCACCATTAAGTTCTTCCTGTTATTTTCATTTCTTGTGGGGATGGTCTCTGCTCAGTTGTCCTCTACTTTCTATGCAACATCATGCCCTAATGCCCTTTCCACCATTAAATCAGCTGTAGACTCTGCAGTGTCAAGTGAGCCACGCATGGGAGCATCCTTGCTCCGTCTTCACTTTCATGACTGCTTTGTTAATGCAAGTCATCTTAACTCTCTTCCCCTTTATTTTTCTTCTGCATTATCGACAAATATCTGCATGTGGTGTGCATGTGGGTGTATATGTTTAAATGCTTGAAATAGAAGTCCTATGTTCTACTTTTGAGTGTTTCACTTTACGTTCTACCAATGCAATATGCTATATGTTTGATTTTTTTTTTTTTTTTTTTTGTTGTTGTTCTTAAATCAATGATTATTTTGTAAGGAAAAGAAATGTGTTGGATGGATGATTTGTATTCTTAATGCATGCTTGAAGACATATTGGTTGTTCAGGCCTCAGTGTCATATAGTACCATATAGAGTACATTAGCTAGCCAATAGCCATCCAAACAAAACCAGGATTAGCATAGCTTACGGCATATATATCGGCCCAATTTAGCCCTACTCGCCATGCACCTTAGATTTCTTTGAGTTGCTTATTGATTTCAGTTTTTCCAATGAATTATTTAAGGGGGAGCTTGAGAGAAGAGAGAGATATGAAAACTTTTTAAAACGCTTTCTTTATTTTATTTTTGAAAACAACCCTGTTTTAGATAATGTATTTTATCAAATTTCATTCCCAAATAATCAAACAAACACAAATTTATTTGGCCAGTATATATTTGCAACTATAGTTTTTTTTTTTTTTTTTTTAATCTGCTTAAAGGAAAATGACTTTAGCAGATAAGCTGATCATTTATTTCAACTATTGTGACTAATATAATTTGTGTTAGACACTCATTTGTTATAGTCGTTCTTTGTCTCACTTTTAAGTAAATAATCTGCTCCAATGCAAACCTATTACATAGTCTCTTCCTTTCCACAACAGAGAGTTTAAAAAAAAAAAAGAGGATGAAGAAATATAATATACTCTGATTGCTGAATTGTTTAGAAGACAAGGACTTCAACATCTTTGAGTCAACTTTGAGTCAATTTCATTTTTTTGAGGTTTATGCAAATGCATAGGTGGGAGTATTACTTTTTTATTATTATTATATTTAATAAAAGAAGAAGAAAGTGATCACATTATCTCATGACAATATTACCTGACGTGTTCATAGTACCTCCTTACATGAAGGTAATAAACATAAGTGCTAACAATGAAACATTACCTGTAAGCATTACATATATGTATAAAATAACCTTACATTTGATTTATATTTATTTTGGCATATATTACATCATATAGCCACACGGCATGCATTGCATCATAATTACATCAAAATAATTATAATTCTTCTTTTTGGGCATAAATCTAAATTATAGAACTTTTTGGCTAACCTCTTATAAAAGAGATTGACTCCGTCCGTCACTTTTGGCCAGCCTGCTTGCTAACTTTTATGTTTCACATCGTGTTGCTGCATGAGCCATGTCTTTTGATTTTTTTAACAAACTTTTATGTTTCACATCATGTTGCTACATAAGCCATGTCTTTTGATTTTTTTAATAAAAGAAAAGCATAAATTTCATGCAAACTGCAGGGATAGTGATGCTACTTTTATATATGCGCGCGCGCATATATATATATATATATTCAAGAAAATTGATCTCCCCAAGGTTTTTTATAATTTTACTGACTTTCCTTCTAATTTGAAACAAGATACCTATTACTCCCCTAAAATGCAAATTATTTATACTAACCTCTTTTGAAGGACTGAAAACACACGTTAAAAAATTACAAAAAATAAAAATAAAAGCTTTAAAAAATCTAAAATTTCCTATTAGAAGGGGCGTGAATTGCTTTAATCCATGTTAGAGGGGAGATCAATGTAATAATGAAAACCTTAAAAGATGGCATTGTAAGTTTCTATTTATATACTTACAATAACTGAGAGGAAGAGATTCAAGTCTAGTTTCTCTTAAATGGGAGAGCTAGAGCTAGACAATGCCACTAAATATAAAGCTCTTGCTACAATGATGCTAATTGAATACAAAAGAAACTGGACTAAATTTTGCAAATGGATTATTGAACTCTTCAATTTATGGAAGCATATATGTGTGCATTTGTGGTGATAGGGATGTGATGCATCAGTACTATTGGATGAAGAAAGACGAGCTCCTCCCAATAAAAATTCAATAAGGGGCTTTGAGGTAATAGACACCATCAAATCTCAATTGGAGGACTTGTGCCCTGGGGTTGTGTCTTGTGCTGACATCTTAGCTGTTGCTGCGAGAGACTCTGTTGTTGCTGTAAGAAACTTGGCAATATTTATGAACTTCAAACCATAATATTAGTATGTTATTTTAGCCTTTCTCTTTCAATGTCATTTTCATCATATTATTTATTTGAATTTAGCTTGATGGACTTGGTTGGACCGTCGAATTGGGCAGAAGAGACTCTGCCACTGCAAGTGGCGATGCTGCTATTTCAAACATCCCTTCTCCAAATTCAAGTCTTAGTGAACTTATCAACAACTTCTCTAGCAAAGGTTTCACTGTCAAAGAAATGGTGGCTCTCTCAGGTGGTGACATCAATCTTAGTTTGATCTTATTACTAAGGATATAACAAATATCTAAATAAAATTCATAAATTGATTTGTCAATTTTTTAAAACAAAACAACAAAAAATAATTAAGAAAATTATTTATTATACTATAGATGTGACCCAAATAACATTCATTGACGTAAATTAGTAATATTCTTGTTGTAGAATTACTAATAACTTCAACATTTCCTTACTCTTATAATTTGTTCAGGATCTCACACAATAGGCCAAGCACAGTGCATCAACTTCCGACCTAGGATTTATAATGAACCCAACATAGATTCCTCATTCGCAACTTCATTGCAATCGAACTGTCCAAGCACTGGTGGTGACAGCAATCTTGTCCCTCTAGATGTGACCAGTTCAGAATCCTTTGACAATGAATACTTCAATAATTTGATAAGCAAAAAGGGTCTCTTGCACTCAGACCAACAACTCTTCAATGGGGGTTCCACAGATACCCTTGTTAACGCTTACAGCACCAACTCGGAAAGCTTTCTAACAGACTTTGCTAATGCAATGGTAAAGATGGGGGAACTTAGCCCTCTCACGGGCACAAGTGGTCAAATCAGAACAAATTGCAACAAAGCAAACTGAGTTAAGGCACTAGAGTTTGCCGTTTGAGTGTCCATGTATTCTCATTGTTCTTCGTTATTTTGTGGTTGGGCAGATAATATAAAAAAATAAGGGCATTATTGCTCGTGTAATTTAGCTTTCTAGTGACCGAGAAGTGAGTATGAGATATTTATCAAAAGACCATTCTTTTGAATTCTAGTAAGGCCAATTATATTGGCTCTTGATAATTTGATCGAGCACACTACTCAAGTCCTATAGCATCAGAAGGCTTTATGTCTCTAGGATTTATGGTCATTTTATTCAGGCTGTCCATTTTATTAGGGATAATTACAGTAAACCCACCTACGGTATGGTCCATTTTCACTTTGCCTACTCGTGGTTTAAAACTTTACACTTTGCTCACCTGAGGTGAGTTACGGAACCTTTCCGTTTGCCGTTAGAAAAACACATTTTTAAGCAAAAAAAAATATAACAAAAATAAAAAAGTGAGGGTTTTAAATTAAGAATTGGGCAAACAAATTTACTGTCATTATGTAACACACCAAGCATACAGCATGTTTTGGGACTCCCATCTTTTCTCTGTTTGGATATTTGAATCATACTTCTTTTCACAAGTTCTTCCAAGTATATTTCCATTGTATCCTCAAGAGACATCCCAAGTGTTTGCTACACAAATCCCTCTGCAAGCCATAAACGCAGCAACCTTCTCACAGGAATATCATAATCTTTTGGGAAAAGCCGTAAATAGAGGAAGCAAGGCCTTAAGTGGAAGGGTAGATCATTGTAACTCAGGGCCAAAACATTTGAGAATTGGACTTGCTTGCTGTCTGGTAAGCGTACCTTTTTTAAGAATAATTCCCAGGTGTCTTCATCATTTAGCGAGTTGAGTTGATGAGGCTCTCCTCTTGTATCTGCTCTTAAAGCAACGCGATAATTGCTAGTAGTCAGCATGACTCTGCTACCATTGTTTATGTCTAGAAAGGCGTCAAGAAGTTTTTTCCACACATCAGGTGTCTGCAAATCGTCCAACACAACCAGGTACCGTTTCTCCTTGAAAATCATATGGATCTTCTATGTCAATTCCACTTTCGTAGATTTCTTATCAACAATTGAACTGACAATCTATTCCAATGTGCTCAGCAGCACATCTGTAAGGTTCCCAGAGGCAAGAACCCATGCACAACAATCAAAATGACTTTTAACCTCAGGACTGTTATAAATTGCCTTTGTAAGGGTAGTCTTGCCAGAGCCATGCTTGCCTACAACTGAAATGACTCGAAAATCAAAACGACTTTTAACCTCATTTGCCTTTGAAAGGGTAGTCTTGCTAGAGCCATGCTTGCCTACACCTGAAATGAGCGGAAGCTTTTGGTCATCCCCGGATTCCCGGCCACTGCCAGTTAGCATGGTCACCAGTTTGCTTTTTGTCTTTTTTGAAGCCAATGAAGTCTGTTTCTTCATCCACAAAATAGCTAGAATCATTGTTTTGCTGATTCAATGTTAGCCCTTCATCTTGATAGCTTGACCTTGATCTGTGCAAAGTTAATTGCCGAATCCTGAGAGGCTCGCCTTGCGTAAATTTGGTTGCCCAATTTTTAATTTAAAACCCTAGCTTTTTTATTCTTGTTATATTTGTTCACTACAACAAAATGTATTTTTAATGACGAAAATTAGTGAGGAAATATTTTTCGTCGCTAAAAATACAGCTTTAGTGACGAAATATGAATTTTGTCACTAATAATGAAAAAAATTATAACATTTAGCGACGAAAAATAAATTTCGTCGCTATTGTGATCTGAAAAATGGACGCCAGTGGAAGGAAACTTTGGCCCAAGTTTAATTAATCAATAGCGACGAAATATTTCGTCGCTAAAAGTTGAAATTTTTAGTGACAAAATATTTCGTCACTGTAGGTATTGTTGTGGATAGTATTAGTGACGAAAATCCTTTCATCGCTATAAGGAAGAATTAGCGACGAAAAATATTTGTCACTAAAAATAATCATGGTTTTTCATTTCACAGTTTTAGCAACGAAACCACAATTCGTCCCTAAAAGTATGCTATAGCGAAGAAATTTGAATTTCGTCACTAAAAGCGTAACAAATTCTAGCTCCTTTTGTGACGAAACTGAAATTTGTCGCTAGAAATGGGCAATAGCGACGAAAACATTTCGTCACTAAAGACCACTATAAATACTCCCAAACCTATCAGCCCCATTTCAATACTCTAAAGACCACTATAGAGTTTCATCTCCCAAAACAAAAACAAAAAACCCAAAAAAATAAAAATAAAAAATACCACAACAAAAAAATACCGTCGCCGATGAAGCTCCCACCGTCACCGATGAAGCTTAACGGCGACGCTTCATCTCCCACTGTCTCCGATTAAGCTCAACGGCAACGCTTCATCTCCCACCATCGCCGATGAAGCTCAACGGCGATGCTTTAGCTCCCACCGTCGCTGATTAAGCTCAACAACAATGCTTCAGCTCGCTGATCACGATTGTCGCCGATTAAGCTCAACGGTGACGCTTCTGCTCGCCGATCGCGACGCTTCAGCTCACCGTTGGCGACACTTCAGCTTGTCGACGATGCTTCCGGCAACCCTTCGCCTCCCCTTCACACCGGCGACGGCGATTGTGAGTTTCTTTGGTCTTACTCTCTAACTGGTCTTTCTCTCTTTTGCTTTTTCATTATTGCCATGGCTGGATTTGTTATGATTTTTGTGTTTTCATTCATTTAATGGAAATGGGTTTTTCTTTTCTGGTCTCTAATCCTTTTATGTTGTCCAAATTTATTTGCTTGATGTTTAACAAAATGCCTCAAAGAGTTGAGTTTGTTACATGTTGTGCTATATAGTTGACTAATTGAGTTTATGTTAAATTGTCAGGTCCAACATGGTTTAAAATTTATATTTGTGTAGTACCCTTTGACAATTTTGTTAGAATGGAGAGAATTGTTTGGTTGTCATTTTGCAAGAGAAAAATAAAAATGGGTATTGGAGTTTATTGACAATATAGTGGGTAATGATGAAACAATATAGTGGGTAGTAAAACAAATCAATAGGGGTAATGATGATCTTAAGTAATATCTTGATTTTCATTCATTTTTGCAGGAAACTTGTGTAACCTATGGTATTTCCAGTGTGCACACATTTTACAACTAGAATTAAAGCTCACTACAACTAGGTTTGATTATTAGAACATTGTTTTCCCCTTTTGTGTGTGTGTGTGTGTGCGTGTGTGTGTGTGTGTGTGTGTGTGTGTGACTTTACATTTTCTTACTAGTTAATTGTGAGCTGTTGTAAGTACTAGAAGGAGAGTGAACCCCCTTTTAGGGAGGCAATTTAATAAAGGATCTCTCAGCAAAGTGAAATTTAACTAATGAATTATAGGCTGTTTGTTAGAATTTCCATTGATCTTATATGGTTGTAAACTTGTGAGCTTGTGCATTATGTAATTATTTCTCTTTATCTAATGATTGTCATGGTCATGAATTAAGTACTAGAAGTTGTCCCTTTTAAAGAATTTCAAGATCCAAATAAGGTGAGTTTCTTATGCATACATGGTTAATATGTGAATCTATAAAATGCTTCTATTTTTTCCCAGTTAAGATGTACAAAGAGTATCATCTATATTCACTTTCTTGACCAATGAAAATGCTAGTTAAAACATGAAATTGAGTCTTGATTCTCATATAATTGACTCTCAACCTTTAACGGTGGCTATGCTTGCTTCTTTGTTATTGGCAATATCTCCTTTTAAGGTGCAATTATGTTTTGTTCATGATTTATAATTGCATTCTTGGCTGAATCGATGAAAATCAATTAAGAGATCATATCCCAATTCCCCCTAGTCTGATCTGAGTTGGGAGGTGGGATTGTGGTTTGAGAATAAAAAGAGATGAGTGTTTCTTTGTCCAAGTTATTTAGTATCATATCCCACATTCCTTGTTTTTCTTAACTACTTTTGAGTTTAGTCTTTAGAGAGAGCCAAACCCAACACTTTGTTTTGAAACAGACACAAGTGAAGTGATCTCAAATGTTGCTATGAACAAGAACTGGACACTGGTCATATATAATCATAA
Organism: Quercus tomentella; assembly: GCA_028535165.1. NCBI lineage: Eukaryota > Viridiplantae > Streptophyta > Magnoliopsida > Fagales > Fagaceae > Quercus > Quercus tomentella. Next base: position 17,088,610 of record JAPQVY010000012.1, read on the forward strand.
AGGTAAGATTATTCATGGGTCTTTTTATGTTTTGCTTTTTTGTACTCCCTTTGGTTGTTATGTGTTTGTTATTGGTTTTGTTTGTGCTTAAGCTTAAGTAGGGAGCTAATTTTGGTTGAGATTTTTTCTTTGGTGGGTTATCCATTTCTTAGTAAACTAAAAGTTTCTCTTTTTTTTCTTCTTTTGTATGTGGGCTAAAGCTAATTAAAAGTTTTCTTTCTTTTATCTCCAGCTCTCTTTCTCTTTTGTTGCTGAAGAAATTGTGAGGAACAAGGTGAAGAACACAACTTAACTTTGAATTTTTTTTTAAAGTTGTAAACTTAGCTTGAGCAAAGTAAGTAAATTATAGTTAAAAACTTATAAAACTCTATATATACTTGTGATGTTGGAAATTGGTTTTGTGGTGGGTTGTTGCATTGGAGCAAGCGGGTGGCTTGTATGGTGTTATATGGTGGTTTAAATACATATTGGAAGTGTTTTTAATTTCTTGCAAATGTGAATGAAACTTGTTGATTAGTAGCAATTGTGTTCCTTTATTTGATTTCAATACTTGTCAGCATTGTACTTGTGATGTTTGAGATTGGTTTTGTGGTGGGTTGTTGTGTTGGAGCAAGCGGGTGGCTTGCATGGTGTTATAAGGTGGTTTAAATTCATATTGGGAGTGTTTTTAATTTCTTGCAAATGTGAATGAAACTTGTTGATTAGTAGCAATTGTGTTCCTTTATTTGATTTTAATACTTGTAAGCATTGTACTTGTGATGTTTGTGATTGATTTTGTGGTGGGTTGTTGTGTTGGAGTAAGGGGGTGGCTTGCATGGTGTTATGAGGTGGTTTAAATTCATATTGGGAGTGTTTTTAATTTCTTGCAAATGTGAATGAGACTTGTTGATTAGTAGTAATTGTGTTGAGTTAGTAGTAATTGTGTTCAAATTTAGCACTTGTGAATTGTTTGATATGGATAATGGTGTAGACTATGATATGTAAAGTTAGTAGTCATTGTTATTGAGATGTTTTGTACTTATCTTGAACTTGATATGGATATTGATGTGGTCATTTGTTGTATTGCGTTAGTAGCAATTGTGTTCAAATTCTACACTTGTGAATTGCTTGATATGGATAATGCATGGAATTTAATGTAGTACTGTCTTTATATTTGTGCTGATTTCTTATTGGTGGCTTTTAGGGGATTTACTTTTGGCATTACGTGAAGACATATGAGGACATCTTCCGTTAGTTCTAATTATATTACGCTACCATTTTTGTATTGTTATAAAACATCTTGAGTTATTGTATGTATTGCAAACAATTATTGTATGAAAAGAGTTTGAATTGGATACTTGTTTTATTTTTTACTTGTGGAATGAATGGATCTTTTTTTATAAATGTGTTGTTAAAATAAATTTGTTATTCAAAAATGAGGTTTTAATAATGTAATGACAGGTTACAAGTTAATATCAAAGCCATAAAAAAATAAAAATAGAAAATAAGTTTTAGCGACTAATTTTTTTGTCACAAATATAAAAACAAAAAATTGTTTTAGTGACGAAATATTTCGTCACTAAATGTAGCAAAATTTTGTAAGAAATGGTTTTAGTGACGAAAATTTTCATCGCTATATGTGCCTGAATTTTTTTTTAAATAGTTTTAATGACGAACTTTTTTGTCACTATATGTACCCGAATATAGTTTTAGTGACGAAATTACTCGTTACTAAATATGATTTAATAAACTAAAGTGTTTTTAGTGACGAAATATTTTCGTCACTAAATAGTGTTTTTAGCAAGGAAAACATTTAGTAACAAAACGTTTTCGTCGCTAAAAGTTTTTTTTTTTTTTTAATCTAATCAGACTTTTAGTGACGAAATTTTTCGTCACCAAGACTTTTAGTGACGGGGGGAATTTTTTTGTCACTGAAAATACATTTTGTTGTAGTGGTTTTTGCCTAAAAATGTGTTTTTCTAATGGCAAATGGAGAGGTAGGTTACAGAAGGCTAACAGAACTAACCTCGGGTGGGTAAAGTGTAAAGTTTTAAACCACAGGTAGGCAAAGTGCAAAAGGGGCCATACCACAGGTGGGTTTACTGTAATTATCCCATTTTATTAACAGAATGTACTCAAGAAGCAACAAATTTTAAAATCTCTTTCATTTAGTTATGTCTATGAGTTTATCTGTTATCCAAAGTGTCATTTTCAATTCCCGAGTCTTTTTAGTTGTGTTTTAAGTATTTAGTCATGTTATTGAATTTTATTACTTGTTTTGATCTTGAAAATGCTAATTGTGATTAATAATTGGAGGGTTGTTCCATGCAAGTTGGTCTAGTATAAGTCCTACTTCATGTATGTATGGAAATGAAAGAGTGAATATTAAGTGTTCCTTTGGCTTTTGAGAAGAATAGTTTTTTACTATTATCTTTCAGTGGATTCATATAGGTGGTTTATTGCTTTATATCTCTTAGGGGATTCCTTAGAGTGTTGTACATTTCTATCCTTTATTTTGTATCCCTTGGGTCCTTCAGGTGGTGAGCTTACTTATCCTTGTGAGTGTATACTTATGTTCCTTTCTTTCTCTCCAAAAAAATCCAGTATCTATTTGGTATTTGAGTTTTGGTTGTCAAGGCTTATCGTCGTCATTGTGGGCTTAACGTTGAAGCACCTCCAACTCAAAAAATAGACCTTCATGATGTTGAAGTGGCTGATTTATGGATAGAAGCTCAAGACTCTTCTGAAGCTGCTTTAGAGGGTGGTGATTCTCATCATGATTTAGAGAGTGGATCTTCTTCTAGTGAAAATGAAGATTCTGAACCCCTTTTAAGCTGGGTTTGGATACAGATGAAAAGCAGCGCATTTTGCATCTGCGTTTCTTTTTTGATTTTTCTGTTAATGCACTGTTCACACCAGCAAAATAAGCGGTGGACAATGCACACCAATGGGTCCCGTGCACTGTTCACGAGACCCACAAACCTTACTTTCAACAACTTTTTCATTAAAAATGGGTCCTACAGTACTATTCACATTTAAAAATTATTTTGCTACAGTGTTTTTCAGTTTTCAGCAAAATAAGCTATATCCAAACAAACCCTTACTATAGGGAATATCCTGAGATGTAAAAAAAAAAAAAAAAAAGAAGATAACAATCACATAAAACAATATTTACGTGATTCGGCAATTTATCTATATCCACAAAGTTGCAGTGATTTCACTATTTTTAGATAAAAATATAAAATACAATAGTACAATTTTTCTCTCTCAAAATAACATATCAAATCCTAATATGAAACAATGGTATTTATATCTTGCACGAAAGATTCACAATGGGCCTATAGGCCCAAGCTTCCTCACCATGGACTAAGCCTCAAAAAATTTCTTATTAAAACTGTGACACTTTTATATCAAATAGGATCATAATTCAGATCAAACATAACTAAGGTTTACATAGCCCAACATTTACCATGCTCAATGTCAAGCATCAAGTGAAGAGTATTTTCCTCAATTTCATGCTTAAAGGAATTAGAGGGTTCCAATGAGATTGATTGGATGTGATAGTTGATATTCCCTAGTTTGAAGGGATAATACAACCAGATAGATTTCTTAATTGGCTATACTCAATGGAGCAAATCCTTGCTAATGAGGATGTATCAGATTTGGATTTGGTGCAAAATCTAGGGCTATTGCATCGTACAATACCCCCTAAATCACTCACAAAAAATTTCAACTTTTTCATCTTTACCTCTTCTAACATTTAACTTTTTTTACTTTTTAAACCTCTTTGATCCAATCACTAATATTAAAAGTAACCTTCCTAACTTTTGATCAAAACCATTAAAAATGAATTGCATGGTGCAATAGTCTTAGCAAGAATATTCTTCTTTGTGATGGAAGAATCTAAAGAACAATGAGCTCAGGAAGGTGAAAGCCGAACTGCTACTTGGGAAAAGATGGGAAAGTAGCCTAAAAAAGAGTTTTTGCTGAAGAATTACTGACAAGATATACTTTCCTTAGGTTCCACATATTTCAAGCAAAAAGATATAAAAAGAACAAAACAACACTCCCTCCCAACCCCAACCCCCCCCCCCCCCCCCCCCCCCCCCTTGAGGTTTGTGTGGACAAATGAAACTCTTCCTCTTAAGTTTGTATAAATAAGTAGATTTTTTTTTTTTAAATGAAATATTATATTAGGGAAGTAACCGTGTGAAAGAGTGTATACTTGTCTATTGCATTTATTAAAACTTCAAGAGAAAGTGTCATTTTTTGAAACATTAAGATAGTGGGTGTCATTCAGTGAAACTTCTGGAGTAATCTAAAAAAACAACAAAAACAAAACAAAAACAAAAACAAAACAATAATAATAGACATAGTTATAGCAAGAATCTATCAATACTCAATATTATGTTATACTACCAAAAAAAAAGAAAATGTTCCATGTTCTCTTAGCTATATCAATACCCAATCATACAGTTAAAATCCACTTACATTTTTAAAAAAATTATTCTTATAATTGAAATTAGTGAATCAATTGGGGGAAATTGTAAATGAAATTACATATACATTTTTCAATCCTAAAATTTAAGCATTTTTTAGAATAATGTTTCTCTCTAAACTAGATTGAAGAGAAACTCTTCAAACCCTTCAAACTCATCATATATCTTTTTACTGGATGCAGATTTTGAAAATCTAACCGTTAGATTGCATGTTTTTTATGCTCTTAACATGTTTGTAAAATTCCTTTTAAATTGGATATTATTTACTATTTGATCAATAAACTTATTTTTTATGCATAATTTTAGACCATAAAAACTTGAAATTTAAACATTTGATTAATGACATTGCAATTGATCTTTGATATTTTAGAAATTTGTGCAACCATGAATAATATAATAAGAACATGCAATGTTACGGTTAAATTTTCAAAATTTATACCCAATAAAAATATATAGAAGAAGTTTGAAGGATTTCTATCCTTAGTTTGGAGAGAAACTTTTTTTTTTTTTTTTTTTTTTAATCTGATGCTCTTGGTGTCGTTTACAACCTAGACGAATTATTAGTCTATGGACAGCAAGATTAAGGACCTAGAGGAATTAGTAGTTTGTGGACGGCACGGCAAGTGGCAATACTTGAAGATTGTTGACACCTTCATATGGTATAACCACTTGAACTTAAGGAAAATCGTCAACTACAAAAAATTCACTTGTATATTTATTTTAGTGTATATGATTGGTCAGAGGTCTATTTTGATTTGAAGATGATGCATTATTTTACTATTTGAATTCCGCCGTATCAGTGTGTTTTGCAAGTGCAGCTAGACTTTCTTTTTTGGCTTATTCTTTCACTCGTTGTCACATTTTTTTTTTTTATGCTCTTAACATGTTTGTCAAATTTCTTTCAAATTATATGTTATTTACTATTTGATCAATAAACTTATTTTTTATGTATAATTTTAGGCCATAAAATTTTGAAATTTAAACATTTGATTAATGGCTTTACAATTGATCTTTGATTTTTTAGAAATTTGTGCAAGCATGAAGGATATAATAAAAACATACAATCTCATATTTAAATTTTCAAAATTCACACCCAATAAAAATATATAGGAAAAGTTTGAAGGATTTCTCTCTATAGTTTGGAGAGAAACTTTTTTTTTTTTTTTTTTTTTTTTTAATCTGATGCTCTCGGTGGCGTTAACAACCTAGAGGAATTAGTAGTCTATGGACAGCAAGATTAAGGACCTAGAGAAATTAGTAGTTTGTGGACGGCATGACAAGTGGCAACACTTGAAGATTGTCGACACCTTCATATGGTATCACCAGTTGAACTTAAGGAAAATCGTCAACTACAAAAAAAATTCATTTCTTTATTCATTTTAGTGTATATGATTGGACAGCATACCAGGGGTCTATTTTGATTTGAAGGTGATGCATTATTTTGCTATTTGAATTCGGCCATATGAGTGTGTTGCAGGTGCAGCTAGGCTTTTTTTTTTTGGCTTACCCTTTGATTCGTTGTCACATTATTCATCTTGACCACAAATCGTGACCCGCCTCCACATTCTCAAATACTGCACCATTGCTAGCATCTCCTTTTAAGGCCCAAACTCTATAACCTTAATGGCATAATTATATGTTTTTTGAAATATGGGTCTGCCTACGCATACAAAGTAAGATAAATAATATTACATACACAAGCTCATCTCTAAACATCAAGATATTAATGAACTGCAGGGCTTTTTTTTTTCTTTTTTTTTTTTTGGTAAAACATGTTAGGGCAATAGGCTTCATGATAAGGTTTGGTTATTATTTGATTATATGGGTAAAACGTGTCTTGTTAAAACAAGATTTTGTTTTTTTTTTTTATGTTTTTTTGAGAAAAGTGTTAAAACAAATTGATTCATTTATAGATAAACTCCATATATAATCTATTTTGAGTTGAACGCGTCTAACCCTTTTCCATGTGCATGCATGGAGTAATTATAATGCACACTGCGCACACATATATATTTGAATCATTTTACAACGTAGAAAAAGAAAACTTTGAATTTGGTCTCTACATGGAATGCTAGCAAACAAGTCTACCACTATAAAAGCAAAGCGTGTGGGGTTCGGCCATACTTGTGGCCGTGGAAAATCTCACTCCGGCCGTTCTTCGTTTCACATTAGTCCAAATGATAAAAAATAAAATAAAATAAATAAATAAAATAAAAATAATAAAAAACCCATATATTGCGTATTAACAAAAAATGGATAAGAGAAAAAAAAATTTAAAATTTATTTTCTTTTAAGAGAAGGACAAAAATAATAAGAAAATGTGTAAAAGTTATAAGAGTGGTGTAAGGTTGAATTTAATCAACCATTTTGTTGGCTTTATTCCGTGCCAAATTTGCTTGTATTTTAGCATTTAGTAACCCTGTATTTAGGTGGGTTTGTTGTAAGGGTAGTGAGTGAGATAGAGTGTTGAATGCTCAAGAGTGTGCAAGAAGACAGAGTCTCGCGGCTGGATCTCACAGGTGACTCGCGGCTGCAAGCCGCCAGAAGCAGCACACGTGCCAAGCATGCCAGAAGTTGAAGTGACATGCTAGCTGGAGCACTACAGGACAAAATAGGACAACTGGCCGTTCTGTTATCTCGCGGCTGGATCTCGCGACTCAGTTAAGCCGCGAGGCCAAGCCGCGAGCCAGCCCTGTTTTGAAAAACCTGACGTTTCACATTCCATTCTCACCCCAGTATAAATACCCCTTATACCCACAAAAGAAAGAGAGCTTCCAGAGAGAATTTTGAGAGAGAAACCCTAGAGTAAAACAAGATTGATTCATCCACAATCTTTACACAAGAGACTCTTCAAATACCTCAACTCTCTTCCTCTCTATTGTTGAATCCTTGAGAGGCATTTTACCAAAACATTTTCTCACCATATCCATTACTGTGAGAGGGCTGTTTGGTGTTCTAGGAAGCAGTTAGGAAGGAACCAATTTACATTGGTTGATGCTATGGTCAAGTAGCGGAATCCGGGAAGCTAGAAAAGAAATAGGTTTGGTGCAACCTCGTTGGAGCAAGAAGCTTGGAGGGCTTAGGTACACTAGGTAGATTAGGCTTGGAGGGTCTTTTGCTGTTCATGTATCCCAACTACATTTTCTAGTGGATTGTTTACCGCTTGGAGGGCGGCGGAGAGGTTTTACACCGAGGGCTTCGGTTTCCTCTTCGATAACACATCGTGTGTTGTCCTTGTGTTTGCATCTCTCTTCCCTTTATCTTTGCCTTTTATTTTCTACTGTGGATGTGATTTTAATTGGCTTAGATTGTTTACCAATTCTGTGTTATGCTTTAGTTCATGTTCCGCACATTAACTGTTTGATATAAAGCTTGAATTGGTATTTTGTAAATTGGGGGTCTAAACGTTCAAGTGTGTTTTTACACTATTTGAACTTTTAATTGGTATCAGAGCGGGTACACTTCTATTGGTTTCATTACCATTGTGTGATCCTTGACTCCCTATTGAGATGGATCGGTCTCAATCCCTAAATGCACCTCCATATTTTGATGGTAGTAATTATGCTTTTTGGAAGGTTCGCATGAGAGCATTTCTGTGTTCCATTGATGAATTTGTTTGGGATGCTGTTGAGATTGGTTAGACCAGACCTGAGGCAGCCAAATCCACATGGGATAAGGCAGCACTCGCTGCATCTAATGCTAACAGTAAAATACTCAATGCTATTTTCTGTGGTGTGTTTCCAAATGAATTTCACAGGATCTCTCACATTACCATTGCCAAAGAAGCATGGGAGATATTGGAGACCACTTACGAAGGCACGAAGAAAGTAAAAGACACCAAGCTGCAGATGCTAACCACTCGGTTTGAGGAGCTCAAAATGAGTGAGGATGAGTCCTTTGACTCTTTCTATAGCAAGCTGAATGAGATGGTTGTCAACAAGTTCAATTTGGGAGAGAAAACGGAAGATTCTAAAATAGTAAGGAAGATCCTTTGATCATTGCCGGAAAGCTTTCGTGCCAAAGTAACAGCAATTGAAGAGAGTAAGGACCTTAATGGTATCAACGTCCAGGAGCTGGTTGGCTCTCTTCAGACTTATGAAATGTTGCTGCCAAATCAACGGAGGAGCAAATCTCTTGCTCTTAAAACCATTAATGAGAAGGTAGAAGTCCATGACTCATCGGAAGAAGATGTGGCTGATAAAGATGTTGCATATCTTGTAAAAAATTTCCGAAAATTCTTGAAATTCAAGAATAATGGAAAATTTGGTGACAAAGGAAAATTCCAAAGTTCCGGAAGAGAGAAAAGGGAATTCAAAAAGAAAGATGGAAAAGAGTCCCAATCTACACAAGGTGTCACTTGTTTCGAATGCAACGGGCATGGACACTTTAAGAAAGAATGTCCGAATTATTTGAAATCGAAAGGCAAAGTGTATGCCACAACATTGAGTGACTCGGATTCATTCGACTCAGATTCTAAAGAAAGTTGTGACGGAGAGGGGAACTATTCAGCTTTTATGACTATTGCCCATGTTGAGTCTTCAGACGAGTTGAATCTGCTTGTACGAGACCTTGGAGAACATAGTGATGAAGAATCATTGGGAGTTGTTAAAGAAACAGATGCTGAAGAAGATGAAAGCACAGCCAATTTTCAAGAGAATTATAACTCACTCTTGGAGAAGTCGGGTGAGTACACAAGGGTGGCCAAGGCAGCTATGAGAAAAATGAAGAAGGCAAAGGAGGACTATAAAAGTCTCCTAATTCGATATAGGGAGGCCAAATGTGAGATAGAAACACTGAACGGTGAGCTGTCAGAAGCTTACACAAAAGTGAGATTTCTTGAGCAAGAGGTTGTGCAAGCAAATGCTAAAATAGAGAGGGTCACCACCAAGAAGCTAGATGATGTTATTTCATCTCAAAAGAGTTTTTCAGACAAATCCGGATTGGGATATACCGGAGGAAGTAGCTCATCTGGAAATGTCACTAAAGAAGTGAAGTTTATAAAGGCCAAAGAATCAGCTGATGTTGGGCCTACTGCTGAGAAGCCCAAGATAGAGGAGAAGAGGAATGTGGGAAACGAACGGTTGTTGAATTCACGTAATCAATCCGTGGGCAGGTCTGAATCCCGAGCCAAATCTCGTCCACGACCACAAAGAGATCCTAGATCAAATTATGTGTGTCATCATTGCGGACTTCAAGGGCATACTCGACCAATTATCAAAAATTGAGAGCAATGAATAGTGCAACTCCTCAAAGGTCACGAGGACCTAGAAATGATAGGAGAAATTGGGCTGGTGAACCATCAAGAGACCAAAACGGTGATCCCGGAATGATGATCGTGATGAAGATGATTGGTGCATTCACCAACTGCTTGGAAAGCTTCACACGAAGGTTTGAAAGCCCTAACTCTCGTACCCAATCCTATAAGGAAATCACCCCAAATGCAAGTGACGTGTGGGTGAAAAAGGGTACTCATGCATAAGCATTACAACATGTCCATGCATTAATACTTCCTATGCCTTGTGACGGTGTTTGATTGTTTGCTTATTGTTTATATTGATGGTTGTTTGTTTGTCTATTTGTGCATACTTTTGGTCATTTTTGTTTTTGATCAATCTTTTTCTTCTTATGTGTCAAAAATCCAAAAATCACATAAAAAATAGAAAATCAAAAAGTTTGATTGACATTGTTGAGTTTTGTCTCAAAACTTGTTTTGCCTTGTACCTTTGTGCTAATGGCTTTGTGCATTTTCGAGAATAGCTTGTTTCTTTGCACTCTTATCACTATGGGAGAAATCTTGAAATCTATGTGATTGTTGTAAATAGATCTTCAAACTTGTCATGAATGATTAGTGAATGGTTATGTTGATCTTGAGATATGCATAGACTTATGTCTATATATCTTCCCACTCTTTATTTTTGTTTATGCTAAAAAGAGCTCACCAAATGTAAATCTCCAAATGAAAAGAGATATTGAGTTGCAAAAGCCTGTCGCACATACTAGTATTCGACTAGGAAAAAGGGAAAGCGACCAAAAATTAAAGTGAATGTTTATTCAAAAAGCCAAAGGCTATCTCATCAAAGTGAAATATCAAATATCACTCTCATAATGAGAGGTGATTGTCTCAAAAGGATCAAAAAGATCAATTGTTATGATTGAAAGTGGAGTCAAATGTAAAGCTCCAAGTTATGTTATCAAGTTTTGTGGGAAGTCATATATGCATACTTCTATAATTGAGATGGGTCTCATGATCTAGTGCTAATTGTGTATGCCTTGGTTGAATTGATCATTGAAGCTTCACATTAGACTATGAACTATCTCATTGTTGATATCCACACACAACACACAAGTTTATGTTCAATAAATGTCATATTCATTTGTGTGATTGTACTTGATGAAATGTGTTTTCACATGCTCAATCTTTGTTGATTCAAGCACAAAAAGATTTTTGATTGTTTTAGGTGTTTTTGGAAAGTATTTTGTTCTTAAAAACTGAAAATTTCAAAAATCATTTTTGCCCTGTTTTGGTGACTCAGTCGCGGGTAAGTCAAGTCGCATGCCACAGTCGCGAGCTCGCGTGTCAAATTTGGCAACTTGTTCGCGAGTGGAAGGTCCAATCGCGAGGGTTACACAGAGATTTTCGCGGCTCAGCTCGCGACTCCCTCGCAGGTAGACCTTCCAGTCGTGAAAAACACTTAAAAAAATTTTCAAAATTTTGTCTTTGAATGTTTTGGCGGCTTGACCTGGCGTCTTGTTGGCGACTCACTTCAGTCGCGAAAAACGCGTGTTTGGCAAAAACAGGGGCAGTTTTTACATCTTTTTCAGTTTTCCCTCGAAGTTTTTGTGACTGTTCACTTACTCTCTCAACTGTTCTTACCCAAACACTCCGTGTCTCCATTTACAAATTCCATTGTTGCACTTGTTCACCTTCAAATCTTCAAAAAAAAACAAGGTATGGGCTCTTATTCTCTCACCTCATATCTCTTATTTTGATCTTCATTCTCGTGAATATTTGTGTTGGTGTGTGTGATTTTTGTTATGGGTTTGTTTCGGTGTTTTTGGGACTGTTCTTGTTTGGATTATGTAAGAAATTGTTCCCATGCAAATTTTTGTTCAGTTGTTGGTTTCATATATGTTCTAGTATTCGTCATCTTAAGATTATCTGACTGCCTGATCTGTATTTGATGTTCTATCACATGTTGGTTTCTTTTACCCATTCTACTTGAACCTAATTCGTATGGGTCTTTTGTGATCTCTGATCTTTCATTTGTGGTGAATCTGGTTTGTTGTCTCTGTCTGCTATGTGATTAAAATAGTTCATGATTAGTTGCATTTAGCACCGTATCATGTCTTTTCATGTGGTGTATGCACTCTTTGTGGGGTTGGTGTGTTTGCATAATATTGTCATTGCATAATAGTATCCTCATTACTCTCTGATTGTGTCATACTATGTGGTATTTGTTTCTCCAAATTGCTCATTTTTATTTCCTATGACATAATCCCTGATGTTTATAATTCTATCTATTGTGCTATCTGTTTGTTGTGGCCTCTTCTGCTTGATTATAGATGGCTCCCTCAACTCCGAAGAAGAAAACTCCTGCAAAGAAGGCTGACAAACGATTGAAAATGGATTATGATCTGTTTAGGTCTGTTCAACACTTTGAGAGATACAAAGATTCTTTCATGAAGGGAACCATAATTCAAGAGAGATTTGTGGATCTAGTGGACTTAAAAGATACATTTATTCCCACCTGTTTTGAGGGCAGAGGTTGGGAAAAGTTGTTAAGTGGATTACCAGGTGTGTGTGAGCCTCTGATAAGAGAATTTTACTCTAATGTGAAGATTAGGGAAGATGAGCTAGATTGTTGGGTAAAAGGGCATGAATTCACTCTAGATGCCCATGATATTGATGAGGTCCTTGGTCTTGAGGGTTTAGAGGAGCATGAGTTTACTAACTACAAAGACAAGATGTTGTCTTTAGAAACTGTCCAAAACCGCATTGGTGGACAGAGAGAAGGGAAGTGTCTCAATACCACAGCTTTTCCAGTTGACATGAGGTGCCTCACCATCATCATGATGAACAACTTGTATCCTGTGAAGAAGCTCACTACAATCAACAATGCCAGAGCCATTTTTCTTATGGAACTAAAGGAGAAAACATTCATTGATATCAGCTCTCATATATTTGATACAATCATGGATGAGACCAGAACAACTTCCCGAGCTAAGCTGGTTTTTCCTAGTCTTCTCATGCGGATTTTCAGAGCAAAAGGAATTCCAATTCCTCAAGACCTCAGCCTAATGCCAACACCCTCAGCAATCAACAAGCAAACCATCATAAGGATACAAGTACGGCTTCCGGGTGATGTAGATGAAGAAGGGGTTGAACAAGATGAAGGTGATCCAATGGATACTGAAGCAGAGGCTGCAGGACAGTCATCCACACCAAGAAGCAGAGCAAAGAGGAACAGGGCCTCTACCTCAACAGCTACACCTCCAGATGCATTTCAGGTCATCTTGGAAAGACTTGATGGACTCAGAGATGTCCAGACGGTACAGTCTGAGAGGATGGCAGCCATACAGGATCAGCTTGATATTCTCTCCGCAAAACTTGACAGCTTCACCACACATCATGGCCAGTGACCCTTTGGCCATTCCGGTCAAAAAGGGGGAGAAATTTTTGAGAAACAGACCTTGAGGGGGAGCACTATGTTGAGGGGGAGCAGACACTTGAAACTCTGTTTATGTTTTTGATAATCTGTTGTTTATGGGTTTGATACATTGTGGTTTTAGTGTATGTTTGTTCCTAACTTTTCAGTTTATATTGTATTTTGTACCCATGTTGCTTTTGTAAGCTTTTAGGGTTACTTGTAGGCTTTATGGTTTGTACCCTGCTTTATGCAGCCTTTATATTTTTGTTAAATCAGTACTTCTATCTAAATGTCATGCATTTTCTTGTTAAGTACTGTCACTCTTGTACCCTTGTAAGATTGTTCCTAGATGCATATACCTAGTGTTTTATGCATTGGTTGAGTGTTGGGCATACAAGTAACTTGCAATGTTCTTGTTAGCTTGTATGCTCAAGTGTTCATTCCAAGTGTGAATGAGCATTGTCATCACTACCTTGTAGTGATTACTTGTTTGATCAAGCCATGGTTTGTTTCTTAGCTCCATCTTTGCTTGATCACTTTTTGCTTGTTTCATATGCATTTCTTTTTTTCTGCATACAATGATCATGATGTATTGTTGTGTTTTAGGAGTTTCATGTTCATATGGTTCAAGTGCTTCACAGCTTCTAGAGTTAGGTGTGAGTGAGTTTTCAACTGTTCCCAACTCACATGTTAAGTCTAGAGTCTGTTTTTAGGGTTTTGTCACGGAATAGCCAAAGGGGGAGATTGTAAGGTTGAATTTAATCAACCATTTTGTTGGTTTTATTCCGTGCCAAATTTGCTTGTATTTCAGCATTTAGTAACCCTGTATTTAGGTGGGTTTGTTGTAAGGGTAGTGAGTGAGATAGAGTGTTGAATGCTCAAGAGTGTGCAAGAAGACAGAGTCTCGCAACTGGATCTCGCGGGTGACTCGCGGCTGCAAGCCGCCAGAAGCAGCACACGTGCCAAGCATGCCAGAAGTTGAAGTGACATGCTAGCTGGAGCACTACAGGACAAAATAGGACAACTGGTCGTTCTGTTATCTCGCGGCTGGATCTCGCGACTCAATCAAGCCGCGAGGCTAAGCCGCGAGCCAGCCCTGTTTTGAAAAACCTGACGTTTCACATTCCATTCTCACCCCAGTATAAATACCCCTTATACCCACAAAAGAAAGAGAGCTTCCAAAGAGAATTTTGAGAGAGAAACCCTAGAGTAAAACAAGATTGATTCATCCACAATCTTTACATAAGAGACTCTTCAAATTTTTCAACTCTCTTCCTCTCCATTGTTTAATCCTTGAGAGGCATTTTACCAAAACCTTTTCTCACCATATCCATTACTGTGAGAGGGCTGTTTGGTGTTCTGGGAAGCAGTTAGGAAGGAACCAATTTACATTGGTTGATGCTATGGTCAAGTAGCAGAATCCGGGAAGCTAGAAAAGAAATAGGTTCGACGCAACCTCGTTGGAGCAAGAAGCTTGGAGGGCTTAGGTACACTGGGTAGATTAGGCTTGGAGGGTCTTTTGCTGTTCATATATCCCAACTACATTTTCTAGTGGATTGTTTACCGCTTGGAGGGCAGCGGAGAGGTTTTACGCCGAGGGCTTCGGTTTCCTCTTCGATAACACATCGTGTGTTGTCCTTGTGTTTGCATCTCTCTTCCCTTTATCTTTGCCTTTTATTTTCTGCTGTGGATGTGATTTTAATTCACTTAGATTGTTTACCAATTCTGTGTTATGCTTTAGTTCATGTTCCGCACTTTAATTGTTTGATATAAAGCTTGAATTAGTATTTTGTAAATTGGGGGTCTAAACGTTCAAGGGTGTTTTTACACTATTTGAACTTTCAAGTGGTGTGTGTTAAGAGAGTACAAAACCCAGTGCAGAACACAAGAGTAATTACAGAGCAATCTCAGAGCATCAAGGTGTAACGGCTAATTCTCATCCAATAGCTAGGAATGTGTCTTTAATACACTTAAGCAAACGGTGTCATTCTATTTAAGTGCTAATGAGTTTTTGTACTTATGTCTAAACACTGTCGTTTTGCCTGGGTTTGTTAAGTGATAGCCTAGCCTTGATTAGGCAGTTAAGTTTGTTATTTATCCCTGATTTTACGCCAAACTTTACGGATCTTTGGGTTTGTTAGTTAAGTAGTTGTAATTAGCTTGGGCTGTATATATATAGATCTTTGGGTATAATGAAAGGTAGTGTGAGTATTATTTTCCAGAAAGTTCCAATTCTCTCTTCATCTCTCTCAAACTTCTTCTCTCTAATTTCCTCTCTTTCTCTCTGAGTGTTTACTGTAAAACCACCATTGTTGAAGCATTTGCAAGCTTAGTTCAAAGCTTTTCATGGTATCAGAGCATCTTTGATCCAAAGTTTTATAGATCCAACAATGGCAAAAACTACTTCAGCATCAACTTCTACAACTGTCTTCAACCTCCACAACCATGCCTTCAACTTCTACATCCACTTACATCAATCTCACAAATCAGCCTTTGCTACTACTATCAAACATGATGACAGTCAAACTTGACTCTTCCAATTAAATTGTTTGGAAGCATCAGATTTCAATGGTGTTGGAAACATACTCTATGTTTGAGCTTCTTGATGAAGTTCCACTCATTCCTGAGAAATTTCTCAAGGATCTCACTAGTACAGTTACTTCAGTGCTTAATCTAGATTATATCATCTGAAAATCAAAGGAAAAGGCACTACTCACCTTTATCAGTTCTACCCTCACTCCTTCAGTTTTAGCTTTGACTGTTGGATGTTCATCTACTCAAGAGGTTTGGAAGGTTCTTGAAAATAGATTTTCTTCAATTTCGAGGTCACATGTGATGAACCTCAAGGGAGAACTGCATAATGTGAAGAAAAGATCTGATTCTGTGGATGTATATTTGCAGAAGATTAAAGTGATAAGAGACAAGCTTATGGCAGTAGGTGTTCTCTTTGATGATAAAGAGCTACTTTAGTCGAACAATAGAGGAAGAGGAAGAGGCAACAATGCAAGAGGCAAAGGCAAAGGTCAAGGTCCCTCATCTAACCAGTTCAATCAGTTTTCACAATCACAATCTCAAGGTTCTAATGGCAGATCAGAAAGGCCAATCTATCGTATTTGTGGTAAAGCAGGTCATATTGCTATTGACTGCTACCACAAAATGGATTATGCCTATCAAGGCAGACATCCACCCACAAAGTTGGCTACTATGGCTACTTCTTCCAACTCCTTGGTGACTCAAGATTAACCTTGGCTGGCAGACAGTGCAGCCACTAACCATGTCACCTCTAGCCTTAATCACTTGAGTTTTCCCAAACCTTATATTGGTCAAGAGCATCTCACAATGGGCAATGGACAGAACTTACCTATTACACATATAGGTAACTCTCTAATTCCTTCTTCTAATTCAGCTATTCAGCTTAGAAATGTGTTAAGAGTCCCTTCCATTGCTTCTAATCTTGCTTCAGTTCATAAAATATGCCATGATAATAACTGTTGGTGTTATTTTGATGAAAACACCTTGTCAATTCAAACCTTGGCCAAGGGGAAAGTTCTCTACAAGGGCAAGAATGAAGGTGCTGTTTACCCCATGTATCCTCACAAGGCCACTAAGCTTCTTCTTTCTAATAAATTGTGCAATTCTGTCAAGCTTTCTTCTTCTAGTTGGCATTTGTGGCACAGCAAGCTTGGCCATCCTAATGCTTAAGCTCTTAGACTTTTGTTGCAAAATAATGGTTTGTTTGTTACTAATAGTGTTAATTTTGCCAATTCTTGTATCCATTGTCTTCATGGCAAAATGCACAAACTACCATTTCCTAGTTCAAGATTTGTAGCCACTTATCCTTTTGAGCTTGTACATACTGATTTGTGGGGTCCTGCACCTCTTGATTCAATAAATGGCTACAAGTATTAAGTCATTTTTGTTGATCACTACACTCATTTTACATGGCTATAATTGCTCACTAACAAATCAAAAGTTTATTCTAAATTTGTCATGTTCCATGCTATGGTTAAAACACAATTCTCTACAACCATTAAAACTCTTAGATCAGATGGTGGAGGTGAGAATACTTCTAAATCCTTTGAATCTTCTCTATCTGTAAATGGGATTAATCATCAAATTTCATGTCCTTATACATCTCAACAAAATGGATTGGTGGAGAGAAAACATAGACACTTAATTGAGACTGCTATTACTCTTCTTTCTCAGGCTTCTTTACCTTCTATATACTGGTCTTTTGCTGTTTAGTCTGCTTTGACTCTGATTAATCTCCTTCCTACTCCTACTTTAGGTTTGTTGTCTCCTTGGTTCAAACTTTATGGTCACAATCTTGATATCACTTCCCTCAAGATTTTTGGCTGTGCTTGTTACCCTTTTCTCAGACCATACACTAAACACAAACTAGAGCACAGGACTACAAAATGTCTCTTCTTAGGCTATTCCATAGTGTCAAAGGGCTACTTGTGTCTTGATTTACTTACTAACAAGTTGTATACCTGCAGTCATGTATTGTTTAATGAAGCCAAGTTCCCTTTTACTTCTGTTACATCTTCGGTTTCACTTCATAATCCACCTAAACAGAAACTTGGTTGTCTAATCTTTTGTACTTACACTCTTCTAATCAGCCTTCTATTCTAGGTCCATATTCTAGTCATACCTCACCCTCACAGTCTTCCTTTCCCCAAGATGTTCAATCTGCTCCTATCTCTAGTCCCATACACTCTCCACCTATTCTTAATACTACTCCACCTACTCCCATTAATGATTCAGTCTCTATTCCTCATTCTACTTCACCATCCATGTCTATTCCTACTCCTTTAGATCTTTCACCACCTCTTCCACCTGTTTCAGCTTATTCTTCTCATCCTACCTCATCTTCCAATGTTCTTGTTCCTGTCAATACCCATCCTATGACCACCAGATCAAAGAATGGGATTTCCAAGCCTAAACTGTGCTATAAGACAGTGATTGACTACACTTATACTGAACCTCCCTCATACAAGGTTGCTTCTAAGTTTCCTCAATGGGTTAAGGCTATGGATGAGGAGTTTTCAGCCTTACAAAGGCAACACACTTGGTCACTTGTACCTGCTACACTTCGTATCAATTTGGTAGGGTGTAAATGGGTTTATAAGCTGAAATTGCATGGTGATGGTTCCGTTGCTCATTATAAAGCAAGGCTGGTTGCAAAGGGCTTTCATCAACAGGCTAGAATAGACTATACTGAGAAATTTAGTCCTGTTGTTAAGCTAGCCACAATGAGGCTTGTCCTAGCTATTGCAATGAGCTTCCATTGGTCTCTAAGGTAACTTAATGTCTCTAATGCCTTCCTCCATGGCTTTCTGAAAGAGGAGGTTTATATGCAGCAGCCTCCAAGGTACGTGGATGCTCAATTTCCTCATCATGTCTGCAAGTTACACAAGTCTTTATATGGCTTAAAGCAAGCCCTAAGGGCTTGGTTTGACAGATTCACTTCTCAGCTTCTACACCTTGGTTTTATGGCTTCTCTAGCTGATTGTTCATTATTTGTCTTTCATTCTCATTAGACCATCATTTACCTACTTTTGTATGTTGATGATATCATCATCATTGGCAATTCCACTTCATAGGTTGATCATCTTGTCACTACTCTCAGCACAATCAGATACATGATGCATACATATACACAAGTAAAGAGGCATGCGTGGAAGCACACAAAATTGACATCTTACCTATGTTTTTGTATGATTATAACTGCTTAATATGGTAAGCATATAATAGATGCATGGAGTTTTCTATTAATTTTCTTACCAATAACTGGATATATAATGTATTTTTCCTTTTGTCATTAGGTAGTTCAATGAGAATCATGTCTTATTTCTGTGAGCTGCTTGGGAGATCCATGAAGTGAACTTTTCCAGCCTTATAGCAAAGAGAACATTATGACACTAACCTAATCAAACATTACAAGCTAAATGGGGTTTAAGATCTCCCATGGTCCCATGGAGCTCTCCCAAGTTAAAGAAGCTAATGTTGACAAATATTTGATCACCCCTAGTCAAATTATCACCTTTTTTTTTTCTTAAGTTAAAAATCCACCAAAACACTAATCCCTCTATTTCCTTGTAGCAGGGTTTCTTAGGCACCCAAAATGTGACTTCTGTGGATGAGCATGGAGAATATCCTAACTTTGAAAGACCTTCTAGATCTGAATAGGGTCAAAGCATAAGAAGATGTTATGGTAGCCAAAGATTCAAACCAAGGAATAGGGGAACTGAGGATGATTAGGACTTAGGAGCTTTCGAAAGATTACTTGTGATCTTTAGGGTTTAGCTATTGGCTGCTTTGAAGACACATGTACATTCTCGTTGCTGTCTTTCCTTAATTGTCATGCCATTCATTTTCACCCTTCTAGTTGGATAGCTTAAAGTGCTTTCACATTTATAGTTGGAAGCTGGTGGACATTTGCGGGTCCTCAATTTACAATGCTTTGCTAGATTCATTTAATTAGCTAATATACCATTCATATAATACAATAGCAATGTGATAAATGAGACCAACTGGGTTCTTTGGCTTGTTGAATAGGTAATGATACTTTTTTTTTCTTTTTTCTTTTTTATCTGAAAGTAGTAGATATTTCATTAAACAGGGCAACAGCACAACGAAGATACATCACACTGAACTTGAGTAGTAGATATTTCATTTTGTTGAATTGGCATTCATACTTGACTCTTTGCATTATGCTCTATGACAACAAAGCATAGAAATAATGAACTGTTTATCTTGGGAAAAATATACAAAGGATCCTATAAGTGCATTGGACAAAAACTTAACCCGTAAGATATAAATGCACCCCCCCCCCCCCCCCCCTCTCTTCTACCCCTTTTTTTTTCTTGAGACTTTTTGTTCAAAAATTAGATATTTCCAAGTGTCTTTGCTCAATATTTTATCTGCATTGCATTTTTTGCATGTTGAGTTTGTTTCCTCCATATTAACAGAAATATTGCCTCTTTCATGATGCCAAAGGTTTTCAAAACAAAGATATCTATTTTATAGAACTTAATTGCGGATAACGATATTTAATGGAAATGCTTTTTGAAGTTGTTATATATGAATGACTAATATCTCAAATAATCTCTGTTTTACAATCAGAGAGTAACTATTCATCATGACCACCAGCTCTTCCATTGACAAACCCCGGCCATCATTAAGCTTAAGACCCTCAACTCCTACTTCTGGGCCTCAAATTCCAGCAAACTTGAATTCCCCCTTCTTCTAATGAAAACTAGACAAGTCTGTTGCAGATGACGTCTATTTCGCTCACCTTGTTTTCTCTTCGTGTGTTGCTTACCCATGTGTCACTTGAATCAAGGGTGTTTCATCTTGTACTAAATCAAATGCTTTTCAAGCAAATGACTAGAATAAAATAGTAGGTTTTGTATCTAGCAAAGTTATTCCATTCCATATCAGGGTTCCTTTTTTCTTGTCTTAAGTTTTTCCATCGTTCCAGATTAATGTACCTATATCAAACTGGCAACTTTGATTGCTTGTTGGCTCTTTTGAATAACTAGTAGAGGGCCCGCGTGATGCGCGGATATTTTTGTAAGCTACTATATGAAAATGTTAAGTAGAATGTTGAACACATGTTAAAAGTAATAACATTATGTAACACCATTTTATCAATTCATAAAAATATTGCAATAAATTTTCAATAAGAATTTCTCAATATAACAGAGACATATAGTAATAGGTAATGTGTTAAATCAATTCAATTTTTCATTAACATAACATTTATTCTTGGGGCGAGTGAAAGGCTAAGCTAAACATGGGGCTGAGCTGGAAAAGGTTCATGGCTTTCTAGGATTAGAGTCTATGTAGTTCCTGGTGAATAATGCATGAGAACATGAGAAAATGAGAGACATAAAGAGAAAGAATAGAGAAGTATTGGAGGATGGGTTCTGAAAATAAAGGTTAAAAACTTAATTAAAAAATAAAAGAGTTTAGTACATGTTGAACTTTTTTATTCACTTACCAGTTACCAGCATCACCATGGAATGTCACCATGGAGTGTCTATGGATGGAACTATTTTGAAGCAAAACTTATTTTCTTCTCCATAGCCTATTTCATTTTGCTTACCACCTGCTAACTCGTTGATAAATTTCAACTTAACCATATTTTTTTGCCAAGATTTTGTTGAAGCCTTTGACATAAGGAAAATGAGATGAATTCAAATTCCAATTTCTGAAGAGAAAAATACAATATAAATATAAAACAAAACAATGAAAGGAACAAAAATTATTTCACTAAAATAAAAGTCAAAGGAGAAAAGCTCTCATCTTCTTTCTCAATCTAAAGCAACAACACATTTTTTGACACACAAATTTTAGGAATATCCGGCATAGAGCCTCCAAATTGTTAATTTTCCTTGAACACAAATAAAGGGAATATTCAATGTTTGGTTTTGCTAAATATCTGGAAGTAATATAGACTTCTTGATATATTGCAAATGGAGCAACATTTATATCATGTCAATTGGGCAAAGCACAGTGCATTCATCTCTTTAAAACAATTTTAACAAACAATATAAGCATTAACATACTAAAAATCTAATGAATCTAACTCTAATATAGAACAACATAACATTAAGCAAGTTAGCAAGTAACTAACAATACCGGACCGGACTCTTATATGCATCCATATCAGAGTTCTCATGTAGAACCAAATCGAGCCTATCAATTTGCACAACTATCGGATCTACTTATACATTATTTACCAATGGCAACTACAAAAGCACTGCAAATCAAAGCCAATATAAAAATAAATAAATAAATAAAAATAACCACCAATAAAAAAATCTGAAGAAAATCAAAATTGTTGGTGTTTTTTTTTTTTTTTCTTTCTATTTGAAGAGTGAAAATTCAGATGGATCAAACCTTATGCTTTAATGATATTCAAATACTATCAATCTTCATGATAATGCACAATGAACAACGAGAAATGTTTTGTAATGGAAGACTATTAACAGGATGAAGGTTTACATTAATTTTTTACCAACTTCAAGTTTATAAATCAAAGACCAACAAAAGCATAGTATTCCCACAATTAAATTAACAAAAAAAAAAAAAAAAACAAAACAAAAACCAATATTTATAATCCTTCTTCGTAACCGATTGCTACCTATACAATGGATTAATTAAAAAGATGAATCATACCTTAAATACTGGCTAAATTAAGAAAACAATGAAAACCCATTGCTTTCCTGATCGCTCCTAAGAGTCGATTCTTAGATATGACATATGAGAAGGACTACCATAAAGAGGAATTGTACCAATAAACAAAAGTTGATGCTAGTGATGTATAGACCATATCGTTCATGTGTCCTTGACTGGTTTAGAAAATTAAAGGTTAGCTGTGAAATTTCCAAGGGACAACTGAAGGTTAAGAAGAGAATAAAGTGGGGAAGACAGTAGTGAATTTAATAAAAGTGAAATGAATTAAGTTGGAAAGTCCAAAGCATTGATAAGAAGCATTGAACGTGAGTAATTGGTTATTAATTCCAAGCTAGTGACAATTTAATGTTAGCCAATTGGATTTGATGGGGGAGATGAAGAGTTGAGAGACAGTGGGAGGAAAGTCAATAGAAAGACTATTGCAAACGATGTGCTACTTGGCAAAACCTCATGCACTCCCGCATGAGGTCTCTGCTTTTATATATATATATTGATTGATTAGAGAACCTAATGTACTATATATACTTAATGCACTGTACTTAAATTTTTCCCTAATAAAGGAAGACACACACACACAAGTTATTATTTTGGATTTAATAAATATTTTTTAAAACTAATGCAGGAAAATGTGCATGTATGTATGTATGTTGTACTTCGAATTTTCTTGAATTGTAAATCAAGATGAGACTTTCACCTTGGCCCCTATACAAAAATTTCTAGCTCCGCCCCTAATTGTATTCACTATCAATCTTCAATCAAAAAATTTACAATATTGGTTGCAGGTCATTCAAACCAGCCAAAAAAAAAATATATATATATATATATATATATTATAAGTTTGAATCAAACCAGCAAAGATCCAACAAACTAATCCCACACCACCCAACCATTATGCAAAGTAAACTTCCCTAATAATTCATGGTTGTATTTGCCCACACCACGACACACATACCGTTGAGAATTGGGGCCTAATATTTTAAAAGACATGGGCCACAATCTATGAGAATAGACATAATCATTGAACATGGAACCTTCAAAGGTTTTTAGTGCATGCTCAGCACCGCTGGGCTTGGCCTCGAATTGAATAAAATAAGTTATGCCACTACTGGGCATCAACTGGATCTTCACAAGTCTCACAAATTCAAAAATCGTACCCTACACCAACTGTTCAAAATCAAAGCATTAAGAAAGAGTTATAAAGCATATATAGATGAATATTAAGAAGAAGAAGAAGAAGAAGAAGAAGAAAAATAAACCTTAATTTCATTGTAGCGCTTTAAGAACGTCTATCCATGGAGAGAAAATTCATTTCGTTCCTGCTCACTCAGCTAAGAAACAAGCAAATTTAATTGGAAACCTTTTTTTTTTTTAATTTTATAAAAAGACATAAAACTTCATTTAGAAGTAAATGCAGCAGATACATCATGGAGAAGAGCTTGCTCTAGAAAACAAGGACTCTCCTAAATCTAAACAAAAAAATCATGAAATGCCAAAAGCATGATGAGCTAAAAGATGATACACACTCACTCACACAATGTAGCACATACCTCTGTCTTGGGGATCCATCCTGGACCTTTGAAAGATTTTAATGGGTCATGAAGTTGGAAGGCAAGAGTGGCTGTTTGAGGAGAAGAGGTGTGGGATACAATCTTTATTACAATCAGATTTTGCTTTTGTTTTTTTATGGATATCAGGATTAGATTTGAATTTGCCTTCTTCTTCTTCTTTTTCAAATTGACTAGTGAATTCATCGAAGTCTGGAAAGCCTATGTCCTCATAGTCCTTATAGTCCATAGCATGAGTTTTGTATTCTTTTCTTAGTAAAGACACTTGCAAGGAACACAGAATATGGAAGCAAAAAAAAAAATCAAAATGTTAGTTTCTAAAGATTTAGAATTAAATGTTTAGAATTCTATTTTGTATGTGTTGGCAAACCGAGAATAAAACATGTCTAGTCTATGTGTTAGGCATTGCTCAAAGGTGTATATTTCAGGTTTCAAGTTCGAGCTAACTGCAAAAAAGAAGAGTCAGAATCTGCCAAGCTCGATCAATCGAAAATTATATTCAACCAATCAAAAATCGCAGAAATCAGATTCTGTAGAATTTTAAAACAAGGCCCAAGCCTGCAAAAATGTTTAGAGTTTCAATCTAACTTGTCCACATATAAAACGGAAACCCTAACTACATTTTGAAGCCCTTTGGAAGACTTGTGTGTTACTCCTTGTAAGATTTGAGAGGTGTTGTAACTTCTAACTACACTAGTGTCTACCGGAGCAAGATCTATAATCAAGCATTAGTAGAACCTAGTTGCTGCTACAAAGATCAACAACTAAAGGTGATCTGAAACCTTTGAGTGGGATCTCAAAGTCACAAGCGTGGGTGCTTGTGTTGCAGTAAGTCCAAGAAGAGAAGGAGTCTGTGGATTCGGAGCTTGCACGTGGTCATGTCAGTAAGTTACTACTGGAGAGAGCAATAGATCTTAGGTTAAATCTAATTGTAAAAACTTCGATTCTCTTATAGTGGATTTGCTTTACCTTGAGGATAGTTAGGTCAAATCCTCCCCAGGTTTTTACCTTGAGACAATTGGTTTCATTGATTTTCCTAGGTCATCATATCGTAGTGTTATTTACTTTCCGCTACTTTGCATGATATGATTTATTATTGTTTAACCAAGATCTGAATAATTAACCTAATTAATCGCTTGGCTAATATATTAGGTTAAACAATCTGTTTTAAGGGGTCTAAACAAAAAAACAAGTGGTATCAGAGTAGGTTAGCTCTTGTTTTTAGGTTTTCATACCTAGAGTTGATCCTTGACCCCTACTATCATGGAACACGGTCACACTCTAATGATCCCTCCTCATTTTGATGGGAATAACTATGTTTATTGGAAGGTTAGGATGAAAGCTTTCTTGAAATCTCCTAATCAGAGAGTATAGCTCTCTATTGAAAATGGTTGGGAAAGACCAACCACTGATATTAGTGAATGGACAACTACCCAAAAAGAAGCAGCAAGCTTTAACAGTAAGGCAATGAATGCAATATTCAATGTTGTTTCTATGGAAGAATTCAAGAAAATCTCTAATGTGGAGGTTACTCACACTGCTTGGAATATCTTGCAAACCATGCATGAAGGCACTAAGGCAATAAAAATTAATAAACTGCAACAGTTGACCTCTAGATTTGAAAGCATTAGAATGTCTGATGATGAGTCTTGTGATGAATTCTATGCTAAGTTGAATGATATTGTTAATTCTGCTTTTAACTTGGGTGAAGTTTATGTTCAACCTAAAATTGTTAGGAAAATTCTTAGATCATTAACTGAGGACTTAAGACCCAAAGTGACTATCATAACTGAAAGTAAAGATGTGGACTCCATTCCTGTAAATGAACTTATAGGATCTCTTCAATCCTATAAGTCTGACTTATCCAAAACTAACAAATCCAAATCAATGGCTTTAAAATCTGTTGATGATTGTGGATTTGATGATGAACTCTCATCTACTGAGATTGTTTATCTTGCCAAGAACTTTAGAAACTTTCTGAGAAATAATAATAGAAGTGCAAGAAATAGAAACAATGCTGACCCTAAGAATGTGAAGAAGAATGATACAACTAAAAATAACAATTCTAAAAAATCAAAAGATAAAGTGGTTTAATCTTCTAACAACTCTTTAGGCCAATGGTTTTTTGGTTGTCAGGGGTATGGTCATCTAAAATTAGAATGTCCCACATTTTTTAGATCCAAAGGAAAAGCTATGGCTGTTACCCTAAGTGATGATGAAGTTTCTGATCATGAGCCTGAAAGTGATCAAGTAGGAAACTTCATGGCTTTCACTACAACTACTGTGGTAAATGAAACTGAGATTGTTGATGAGAACCCTTCTGATGGGAAACTCTCTGAGAATGCTAACTTGTAAGAAGCTGACAACAAGCTTTGCAAGATAGCAGCAAAGGATGCCATGAGTGTTGATCTAGGGTTGAAAAAGATAAACACTCTTGAACAAGAGAAGAAAAATTTGTTGTTGAAACTGTTTGATGCTAATGAACTCTTAAATTCTGTTAAGATTGAGAACATGTCCTTGATTGAAAAAATTAAAAGTTTAGAACTTGAATTATTTGTTGCTAGAGAACAACTGGATAGGACTTCTACTTCTAAACTGGATGATATGCTAAATGTTCAAAAATCTTTTTCTAATAAGACAGGGTTAGGGTTTGTTGAAATTGTTTCTACCTCTGTTGTTCATCCTCCTATGTTTGTACCTACTACATCTAATTCTTTACCTAAAGTTAAGGTATCTAAGGAAGAAGTTCTAGCTTCAAGAAGAACGAGGGTAGATTTAAGTGAGTCAAAACCCAAGAATTCCAATCATCCTGGAAGCAAGAAACAACCCAAACCTCAATGGTTTTGTCATTTTTGTGGTGGAGCAAGGCATACACGCCCAACGTGTTTTAAGTTGCAAGCTTCAAAGCAAGCAACCAAACAAAAAGTGTATGTGCCAAAAGCTTAAGATCCTATGGCACTTACTCATGAATTGGTAAAGGTTCTTAACCTTTATGCCAATACAGAAGCTGAATTTAGGACTAATTCAATAGAAACTTCAATTCCAAGTTTTTAAAAAAAAATTAAAATTAAAAAAAAAAAAAAAAAAAAAACAGAAAACAAAAAAGAAATTTTGGTTTGTATAACACATCTTCAAGTGTGTAATTGAGGTTGGCCAATAAAATTTGCATTTCATGACTGTGTACCTTGTTTAACTTAGATGAGCTATTTTTCTGCCCTTTGCTAGTTTGTGCTATATAGTGCTTATATTGTGTGAGTTGTTTATGGTTCTTAAACACATGCTCTTGATTTTGAAGTCACATTCTTTTGATTGTAAGGACTAAAAAATCCTAGGCGAAAGGCAATAAAGTAAATAATCATCTCACAACTGTTACTCACCAATCATGAACACATGTGTGCAAATTATAAAAGCCATGCTCGATAAGGTGTAGCACTTGCATAGCAAGATTAAACAAGGTGATAATTATGAAAAGTGTATGAAAATCAAAAGAAAAATCAAAAGTGAATTCAAAAGAAAAAGAAAAACAAAAGCAAACAAAAAGGCATCAAAAGAAAAAGAAAAAGAAAAATTGTTTTTACATGATTGCAAGCATGTTTTCTAGGAGATGTGGAAGTTATATAAGGCCTGTTTGGATACAACTTATTTTTGCTGAAAACTGAAAACACTGTAACAAAATAATTTTTAAATGTGTGAATAGTGCCGTGGGACCCATTTTTAATGAAAAAGTGGCTAAAAAGTGAAGTTTGTGGGACCCATGAACAGTGGGACCCATGAACAGTGCACTGTTCACGGGAGAATAGTCAAAAGTTATGGCTTGAAAAAAAAAAAAAAAACAAAAAACAAAAGAGAGAGAGAAAACACACGGAAGCAAAACGCAGATGTAAATCCAAACAGATACATAATGTAACTCTTTAGATGATAGTCACTTTCAAACTTATGTGATTGATAATATAGAAATTGTGCTTATTTTCATCTACATATCACCTTTATAGGTATCTCATACACTTACGAGTTGCACACATCACAAGCAAATCTTCGTTAAACTCTGTACATGTGATTGTGTGTTAATTTTTGTGGCCATCCAAAATTGTACTTCTTGAAATGTTTAATACTTTTTGGGGGGTGTGAGGTAAGAATTGTGTGAAGGAAATTCTTTATTAAGCATGATAAAAATAAAAATAAAAAATAAAAAATAAATTGAAAGGAAAGCGTTTTTGAAAACATTTGGAATAATTAACATGCATTTCATATCATAAAAAAATAAAATAAAATAAAAAACTGTTTTACAAATGTTTATGCAGAAAATTCCTAGGTTTTCAAAATATTCTAATTTTTCAGGATTCGATCAATCGAACCTATTTTTCAACCGATCGAAAAAAACCCAGTTTTAAGGCTAAAACTCTTAGGTTGCCTCGATTCCTCTTGATCAGTCGAATCTGTTTTTAAGTATCTTTTCGATTCCTAGCTTGATTCCTCTGACCAATCAAAAATTGTTTTTTAAGAAAACAAAAAGGAATCAAATTACACATTCTTCATTGTTTTGTCTTCTCTCTTCGATTCCTCTTCACTCAAAAAAAAATTGTCTTTTTCTGAGTCAAAGCTTCAAGATTTTTCTTCCTCAACACCTAGTAAGAATCTTTTACCCCTCCTTTTTGTTTAAATTACATGCATTCATCAATTTTCATCAAAATTTTTCAAATTTTCAAACAAAAGAGATTTTAGGATTTTTGATGGTTTTGATCCAATTTGTTGGATGGGTTTTTGTTCATGCATCATTTAAACATGATTCTCATGCTTTAATTTCAAAAATTTCATGATTTCTTCAAATTTTCGAAATTAGGATTTATGTGTTCTTAAGGATTTTGGGGATTTTGTCTTGGGAAAAATTGATTGAAAGTGGCTTATGATATTGTTTAATTGAGTGATTATAACTTGTTTTATACTTGTTGTGTTGTTCAATTGATCAATATAAGAATTTTTGAAAATTAAGGTTTCAAAATTGAGATGAAATTGAACTATTTTAGAGCATTAGATTGAGCATCATATGTGTACTTGCATCATGCATCATGCATCATATAGTTTTTAAAATTTCATGTTATCCTGTGCTCTAACTCTATCTGATGCAGTCTGCCCTTGGTTTTTGTTTTTATTTTTTAAACCTTTAGACATGGCTCCCAAGGTTGGTAGAAAATTTAAAACCAAAGCCAATAAAACCTCTTCATCTTCTTCTACCCCCTCTCAGGTTAATAGGGTTAGGTTTCTTTTAGCCGAGTCTGAGGAAATTTTTGAGACCTTAACCAAGTTTAAGTCTATTTGGGGAGAAAGACAGGTTGTCCTAGATGAGTTAGATCCTTCCATACGTAGGAATCTAGTGTCTAGGAACTAGGTATCCTTGTGTGATGTTTTTTATCCTCCTCTTTACTGCCTTGATTAGAGAGTTCTACTCGAACCTTTCTGTTTATTCTGAGGTTACTGGTGGTCATTATTTGACTACTTGGATTAGAGGTAAAGAGTTTAGGATAACTAAACATGTAGTTTCTGAAGCTCTAGGTGCACCTTTAGTTCGTAAACCCACCGATCCATACACTGAGTCTCCTTCTATAGATGATATGATGTCTTTAATTTGTGGAAGATCAATAGCTTGGGGATCTGAACCAAGGATAAACCCATGTGAGCTTAGTGAGCTTAATTATCTTTACTTAAGGATAGCCTAGCATAATATGTTCCCTATCTCTCATGTTCACACCATTCCTTTAGACAGGTGTTCTTTTCTTATGCTTTCATCACAGACGGATCCATGTGTTTTTCTTCCCTATTCATTCAGACCATTGTTAGTATATATAGGAGGAAGTCCAAATCACAAAGGCTATTCTTTCCTGTGTTTATATATAGGGTGTTGAACTTTCTCGGTTTAGAAGACCTTCCTGCACTAGAATTAGTTCATATCATTGCCCCTATAGGAGCCACTTTTCTCAGACAGCGACAAGCTCAAATGAAGAGTGTTGAACAAAGTACTAGGACTTCAAAGAAACTAAGAGGTGATGCTTCTACTACAACTCCTGCCTCTGGTGATCAGCCTACTGTTGAGGAGGTTCATGTGGATCCTACTACAGTTGTGGATCTTGCTGTTGGTGGTGATGATGATACTGCTAACCCTATAGTTACCCCTCCTCTCTCACTCCATGCCATGATGGAGTCCTTTATAACTACTCAGGCAGCTCATGGACAGCTTCTTGATGAGCTACTCACAGAGGTTGCTTCCCTGAGAGCAAATTTTGCCGAGTTTAGGAGTGCTTTCCCACCTTTTCCACCCTCTGATCCTTGATGGTTACCTTTGGAAATATGTAACAAAAAGGAGAAGTAGGATAGATTTTGTATAGATTTTGTATCTAAGGGGAAAGCAGAAAGTTTTTGTATTTAGGGGGAGTTATGAGTTTTGAGATTTTGTATTTTTGTTTATGTGGTTGTATATATTTATGTCTACTATTCTTGTTTCACAAACATTGACATGATTCTTGATTATGATGGTTATCGATGATGAGTTTATTCATTATGATATTACTACCTCTCTTTATATGTCTTCTGAATTAAAGATCATATTATTTTTACTTTGGATTTGTACTGTATTTTCCACGCATGAGTTTATAGTTTGTTTTTAGTGTTTTAAGAATTTACAGGTTAATTCTTTCAACAACTGCTATGTATACTAGCAACTAATAGTTAGTAGTTGTGATAGAATTGTATTAGGACAACACTTTGTAATTGGGTTGATGTTTGATTTGAGCAATTCATTTTGTATGTGTGTTTTGTCATAGATTTCCAAAGGGGGAGATTGTTAGGTTCTAAAGATTTAGAATTAAATGCTTAGAATTCTATTCTATATGTGTTCGCAAACCGAGAACAAAACATGTAGTCTATGTGTTAGGCATTTCTCAAAGGTGTATCTTTCAAGCTTCAAGTTCGAGCTAACTACAAAAAAGAAGAGTCAGAATCTGCCAAACTCGATTGATCAAAAATTATATTCGACTGATCAAAAATCGCAGAAATCAGATTCAACAAAATTTTAAAACAAGGCCTAAGCCCGCGAAAATATTTAAGGTTTCAATCTAACTTGTCCACATATAAAAGGGAAACCCTAGCTACGTTTTGAAGACCTCTGGAAGACTTGTGCATTACTCCTTGTGAGATCTGAGAGGTGTTATACATTCTAACTACACAAGCGTCTACCGGAGCAAGATCTACAATTAAGCATTGGTAGAACCTAGTTGTTGCTACAAAGATCAACAACTAAAGGTGATCTGAAACTTTTGAGTGGGATCTCAAAGTCACAAGCATGGGTGCTTGTGTTGCAGTAAGTCCAAGAAGAGAATGAGTCTGTGGATTCGGAGTTTGCACGTGGTCGTGTCAGTAAATCACTACTGGAGGTAGTAATAGATTTAGGGTTAAATCTGATTGTAAAGACTTCGATTCTTTTATAGTGGATTTGCTTTACCTTAAGGATAGCTAGGTCAAATCCTCCTTAGGTTTTTACCTTAAGACGGTTCGTTTCATTGGTTTTCCTATGTCATCATATCGTGGTGTTATTTACTTTCCACTGCTTTGCATGATATGATTTATTATTGTTTAACCTATATCTGAATAATTGACCTAAGTAATCACTTGGCTAATATATTAGGTTAAACAATCTGTTTTAAGGGGTATAAACAAACAATCACAAAACAAAAGGGAAACTGACAAAGAAATAACAAAGAAGTAACATACAAGTCCTACAGATTTATCACTCCTTGTGTCAAGTTTTGTCACAGAGCACAAGTACACATCATTTGTATTGATTCACATAAGCATGTTTTGGACACAAATCTCAAACACACAGCTCACACAATGTATAGTACAATTGAGAGATACACCCAAGTAAACATAACATACAGACTCAAGCCGCATCAACATGTCCAAACCCAAGGCAAGGGCAAAACCCAATCAGACTAATACACACCCCAACATATGAACGTACCCATTTCAAAATAAACCCTAAAACAAAACCCAAATTTTCAAACCCTAGCAACCAAGAGGAAATTCAATCCATAAAGGAGGAGAATAGAGAAATAAAACAGTAAATAGAATTGGTTTTGATCAACAGTCAAATCCCTAATTAGAGAACAACAAACAAGGAGAATAAAAACATAGGCAAAGAATTCGTGCTCTATATTTATACTTTTATTTTTCTGGTGAAAGGGAATTTAATTAAAACAAACTCTATATCTATACTATTAGTCTAGGGCTGAGCATAAACCCATGGACCCAAGCCACATGCCCAATCCAAAGGGTGTTGTATTCTAAGGTTGAGCATAAACCCATGGACCAAGCCGCCTACTCGATCCTAAGGGTCTTGGATAGGTTAGATGAATGCTCAAGTTGGACTCGAGCCAAAAACTTGGGTGCACTTCGAGTATCGAGCTGATGTCGATTACAACCTAACCTACTTGAAAAAAAGAAAAACAAAAACAAAACTATTAGAAACTATGGATATTAATCAACGTAGTTTGTAACATGGAGAAGTTACTCCACAAGTATAAGTGCTTGTGGGGTGTGGGAGGGGCAAGGGTCGGGGTTTAAGTCTCTTGAAGAGAGCTTCACACACATATACATTTAGATTAGGTTAGAGTAGAATTTCTATCTTGTATAAAAAAAATTAAAATAAAAAAGAGGAGTGAAGTACATGCAAACCTTAGATTTCATAGTCCCCACCAAACCGCTTCATTGTTAACATATGTAAAAATATCTACTATTGTTGTTTTAGCCTCCCAGGTCTTGATGCTACTTGAATTACACCTAGAATAGCAAGAACGTGGTCGTACATAAATTCTTGAGGTCTGGGGAGATCAATTATCTAATCTTGTTCAAGACATGGAAGCATTTGGCAAGTTGAAAATGGTATTTAAATTTTCATTTGGCATTTTTAATTTGACGAAAAGAATACATGACTTTGATTGGTCAATTAAGGATCCATAGCCGACCCTAAAATTTTGAGACTAAGAAATGAATTTTATCTAAAGAATGAATTTGCGCAATCAAGTGTCATGGAAAATAGAATGGAAGAAAGGCGTGCTCTTGGATGTCAAACCCCCTACCCCTCTTATGTATTTTTATTACATGCATTGGATTAGGATCTCGATTTGTTTTCATCAGAGGCGGAGCCAAGAATTTCGGTTTGGGGGGACCGAGGTTAAAGTATCTCATAGTGAATCACAATTCAAGAAAAACTCAAAATACTACATATATGATTTTGTGCATTGGTTTAATCAATGTGATTCTTATTAGCACTTAACAAAACTGAATGACCAATTAAGTATCTTAAGTTCATTTTCCCTTCTAAGTTTCTCTTAGTCCTTTTAACAAGCATAAGTTCAAACCATTCAAGAAATTATATATATAAATATAGCAACTACATCTACAAGAAGATATAATATTTTTTGAAATTAAAAATAACAAAATCATTATAAGCCAATATGAAATTATATATAAAAATACAAGATGACTTTCAAATTTAGTTGTTTGAGAAGAATAGAAGCCAAAACTGAAATTTTGGATAAAGCTTATCAATTGGTTTAATAAAAAATAAAAATTAAAATGAGAAGAATACTCTAGTACCTCTCAAGATTTTAGAGTCATTTTTGCTAGTTTCAAATAAGCTCAGCACTTTTTTTTGAGACAAAATTATATATTTTATTCAAAGAAAAGAGAGAATACAAAGCCAAAAGAATGGCCACAGCAAAATAGAGCAGAAAAATAGAGTAGGAAAAACAGCAACAGATGTATTCAATATTAGAGAGCAATATTTACTAGCAACAAATGCGGACAACAATATCAGCTTACAACAAAGAGCAATATAACAACAATAAAGAGCAATATCAGCTTACACTAGATCAAAATATATATATATTGAAGCTTGGGAATTGAAAAGGTAAAATTTCTAATCAAGCCAATGGTCTGTTATGTGAAGGAGTTTCAACCGTAAAGACTAATAATAAATGAGGACAAATATTAAAAGGTGAAAAGTAAGTTTAGAAGGAACACTAACGTGGACCGATGGGGCCAAATAATTTTTCATGTGGGGGCCAGTTCTTAGAAAAATGGTTCAAGTATACAATTTTACCTACTTTAAATAATTTTTTAAAACTTAAAATATATATATATATATATATATATAAATAAATAAATACTTCAAAGTGGGGGGGGGGGGGGGGGGGGGGCATGGCCCGCAGTCACCAACGTTGCTCCGCCCCTAGTTTTCATAATGCTGAAAGTTAATTAGGACCATAAACCCATATGACCTGGCCTCTTGTAAAACCCCAATTTGTGGGATTGGAAGTAGGTAGTGGATTGGTGTTACCTTCTTCAGAATATTCTATAGAAATATCTCTCTTTTTTTTTAGATTTTAACTTGTGATGTTTGTTTGGTAGGATACAAAGTCGCAACACCAGCTCGTCGGAATATTGGGAAGGTGAGTCAAATTTTTTTGCACCAACTATTGTACATCATTATCTATTCTACAAGGATAGTAACAAGTGCACATATCTTAGTGCATACAATAGTACACATGCCAACGTGACAAGCACGCATTTGAGTGTACAAATATGTGTAATTGGGTGTGTCAAATAAACGGTCATTCTACAATCACCTACAATTTTTCATGCCACATTTCTAGGTGCGGGGTTATAGTTTTAACATTAATTCAGGAGCCATTGAATCACTGGAGCTTGATTCATTCAGAAACTCATTATTCCGTCAAGTTTTGTAGGTGCACTAAAAAGGCAAATGCCAATTATTTGAGTGCAGACTACAAGCAAATTACTTTTTACCATTTTGAAAGACTCTGTGCTTGCATGTTTTGTAGTTAATTATCTGGTTCGATGTGTCTTATATCGATAATATACCTTTTGTTCAAAAAAAGGTGTTCTCTGTGAAATTTAAATGCAATTTGCTAGTAATTTCAGGTTAGTACCTAGCTATGCGCTCTTTTTGGAGGATCAAGGATGTGCTGGAAGTTATACCTGATGCAGTTGTGTATGAAGCTGTAGCCTCACGCATACAGAGACTAACAGAGGTATTTTTCCATGCATAATGAAACCGCCCATCTTGCTCTTGCTCTGTGGTATGCTATATTTTTAATCAGATACATGATGCATATAAAAATATATATATATATATATATATATATATATATATGCACAAGTAAAGAGGAATGCATGGAAGCACACAAAATTGACATCTTACCTATGCTTTTGTATGATTATAACAGCTTATATGGCAAGCATATAATAGATGCATGGAGTTGTCTATTAATTTTCTTACCAATAACTGGATATTAATGTATTTTTCCTTTTGTCATTAGGTAGTTCAATGAGGATCATGTCTTATTTCTATGAGCTGCTTGGGAGATACATGAAGTGAACTTTTCCAGCCTTCTATCAAAGAGAACATTATGACCAAGGATGCACGGACGCGGCTCCCAGGCCGGCGCACCCGCGTCCGACGCGGCGGGACGCGGCGACGCGGGAGGGACGCCGCAGACCGCGCGTCCGTCCCGCGTCGTGCCGCGTCGCGCCACGTGGCGGATCCCGACTCGGGCCGACGCGGGCCGACGCGGCCAAAATCGGCGCCGACGCGGCCCAAATCGGGCCGACTCGGGCCGTATCGGCCGTATCGGCCATATCGGTCAATATCGGCCGGCGACCGATACGGCCGAAACAGGCCGGAATCTGCCGAAACAGGCCGGAATCGGCCGAAACAGGCCGAAATCGGCCGTGAAAATCGCCGGAGAGACCGAAATTCTGACCTCAGATGCGTTTCTTGCCTTATTCTTTCTTTGTTTTGTGAATCAAGTATATTAATGTGTTTTTTAAGAATATTTTAATAGTGAAAATATATAGAAAATATAAATAAAAATATTTTTAATAATTTTTTAATCGCCGAGTCCCGCCGCACCCGCACCTTACTTTTTCAAAAATTGCCGAGTCCCGCACCCGCACCCGCACCCGCACCCGAGTCCCGAAACGCACCCGTGCTTCATAGATTATGACACTAACCTGATCAGACATTATGAGCTAAATGGGATTTAAGGTCTCCCATGGAGCACTCCCAAGTTAAAGAAGCTGAAGTTGACAAATATTTGATCACCCCTAGTAAAAAAAATCACTTTTTTTTCTTGAATTAAAAATCCACCAAAGTACTAATCCCTCTATTTCCTTGTAGCAGGGTTTTTTGGGCACCCAAAATGTGACTTCTGTAAATGAGCATGGAGAATATCCTGACTTTGAAAGACCTTCTAGATCTGAATAGGGTCAGAGCAAAAGAAGAATTTATGGTAGCCAGAGATTCAAACCAAGGAATAGGGGAACTGAGGATGATTGGGAACTTTTGAAGGATTACTTGTGATCTTCAGGGTTTACCTGGTGGCTCCCGTGTAGACATATGTACATTCTCATTGCTTTCTTTCCTCAGTTGTCATGCCATTCATTTTCACACTTCTGTTTGGATAGCTTAAAGTGCTTTCACATTTATGGGTTGGAAGCTGGTGGACTTTTGAGGGTCCTGAGTTTACAATGTTTTGCTGGATTCATTTGGTTAGCTAATAAAGCAGATATATAATACAATAGATCAATGTGATAAACGAGACCAATTGGGTTCTTTGGCTTGTTGAATAGGTAATATTACTTTTTTTTCTTTTTTCTTTTTTATCTGAAAGTAGTAGATATTTCATAAAATAGGGCAACAGCACAACGAAGATACATCACACTGAACTTGAGTAGTAGATATTTCATTTTGTTGAATTAGTATTCATACTTGACTATTTGCATTATGCTCTATGACAACAAAGCATAGAAAAAAATGAACTGTTTATCTTGGGAAAAAAATACAAACGATCCTTTAAGTGCACTGGACAAAAACTTTACCTTCAATATAACTATTTATACACACACGCACATATAGTGTCTTTTTGGGTTAACAGTTTGCAACCCTCCCAACCCCCCACCCCTTTTTCTATTTCCTGAGAGTTTTTGTTTAGAAATTAGATAATTCGAAGTGCCTTTGCTGCATTGCATTTCATGTATGTTAAGTTTGTTTCCTCCATATTAACAGAAATATTGCCTCTTTCATGATGCCAAAGGCTTTCAAAACAAAGATATCCATTTTAGACAACTTAATTGCTGATAATGATATTCAATAGAAACGCTTTTTGAAGTTATTGTTATATATGAATGACTAATATCTCAAATAATCTCTGTTTCAGCTTTCTGTTTTACAATCAGAGAGTAACTATGCATCAAGACCACCAGCTCTTCCATGGACAAACCTCGGCCATCATTAAGCTCAAGACCCTCAACTCCTACTTCTAGGCCTCAAATTCCGGCAAACTTGAATTCCCCCCTTCTTCTAATGAAAACTAGACAAGTCTATTGCAGATGACGTCTATTTCGCTCACCTTGTTTTCTCTTCAGGTGTTGCTTAACCCTGTGTCACTTGGTTCAAGGGTGTTTCATCTTGTAATAAATCAAATGCTCATCAAGCAAATGACTAGAATAAAATAGAAGGTTTTGTTTCTAACAAAGTTATTCTATTCCATATCTGGGTTCCTTTTTTTTCTTGTCTAATGTTTTTTCATCTTTCCGGATTAATGTCCCTATATCAAACAGGCAACTTCGATGGCGTTGGCTCTTTTGAATAATCAGCAACTAAGTATTCTAGTTTTTTAATTTGTCTTCGTAAGACCAGTATTTATTTTTATTTTAAGTGCTTTCAAGAAATTGAATAGCTTTAGATTTACCAAATGGAAGACTGTTGTGAGATGTCATTTTTTTTTCCCCTTCACTTAGAGAAGGGTGTTGTAGATGGCGCCTCAAATATTTGTAACATAAGTCTCTAGTATTAAATTTGTTCCATTAAATTTGATATGAATGAAATCTCATCATTTAAAAATAACAGTGATGCCAAGAGTTTTGTAACTCAATTAACATCTCCTTATACACAAAATGTTTGGGGTTCAAATGGGAGAAGAGATTCAAGCTGTGGGTTTAGCGGTATATTATAACTATCTCAAAATATATATATTGCTTGCTACCAAAACTTATTAATGATTATTCATGCATAAAAGAGGAAAGCCAATCAACTCAAATATCAGATGTTATCTAACGGAACTTTTTTTTCATATTCAACGTAGACAGAAGTCTTCTTAGGACCATATCACCTAGAATGTAAAGGCTCCCAACACTTCATAATGGAATCTACATGCAAAGATAGTTTAAATATATGTAACTGCTTATTATAAGTTTTATGCTTACCCCACAATATAGAAATGTACCAACCTTAGTGGCTCCTAAATCAGACGTAACACCATTGAAATTTGATATCAAGGTGCCCATAGTTTGGGAATGGAATTCCAGTGACTAATAAATCTAGTAAAAACAACGATTCAGCTAGGAGTAAATCAAATTAGCAAAAGAGAGAGTCATTAATAATTTTGATTATATAAAATTTGCAATATTGATTGCAGGTCATTCAAACCAACAAAATAAAAACTATTATATGTTTGAAGAAAAAAAAAAAAATCCTAGCAAAACAGAAAGTTACTACAATCAATTAAGATCATCACTCAACCATGACAAAAATGAAGGAGGTAAGTCCCTTGCTGGTTTATAAAGCAGTGGTTCATAAGGCGGCGGTTCATAATTAGTGCTCATGGGACAGCGAGATTCTTTCATCATACACAGGATTAGGGCATAGCAGTTGACAACTCGAAGGCCACACTCTATGACGACAGACAAAAGCCTTGAACACGAAACCTTCAAAGGTTTTCAGAGTGTACTCAGCAGCAGCAGCAGCAGCAGCGCAGGACTTGGCCTCAAAATGAATTTTAATATTAAGCCCAGCAGCGAGCATTACCATAATCTTCACAAGTCTCACAAATTCAAAATCCGTGCCCTACACCAATTTGTTCAATTCAAATTGAAGATTATTAAGTAAGTATATAGACCGTAGACAGATAGATAGATATAAGAAGAAACAAACCTTAACTTCGTTGTAGTGCTCTAACAGCATCTCTCCATAAAGAGAATATTCATATCGTTCCTCCTCAGAAAGCTGAGGAACAAGCAAGTTTAATACTCTGATTAGTTACACGTCGCAGAACATATTATACAACAATCTGAGTCTAAATACAGACGCATACAATGATGCGCTTGCACATACCTTTGTATATGGGAACCATGTTGGCCGAGGGTAGGTGGTGGCGACGGTAAGGGCAGGGGGAAGGGTAGGATTAGGATTAGGGGGAGGGATTTTAGAAGGGCGAGAGAGGTTGATTTTGAGGATGGGGTCTGAACTCCAACCTATATTTGGATCAATAATGGCTTTGCCTTTTTCATGTTCAGAAATGAAGCCTTCATAGTCTGAAAAGATTACGTCCTCATAGTCCTCCTCATTTGCCATCATTCAATCTTTGTAAAAATAAATATAAAAAGACAGTAAACATCCACAAACAGAGAGGAGAGTAGAAGTTTTGATAAACGTTGATCGAAACCCTAGTAAAGTTGAAAGGGCACGCTACAGGGCGTAAGCGTAAACAGAATGCTTAATAGATTCGGGGCATACGGCAAGCGCTTTGATGCTGAATCATTGATGAAATTTAAGTAAATTAGAAATTGCCCCTTCTAACTTATTGAAATTCAATTCACTGCATTTTTGGAAATGAGCCCTGTTGATTCCTAGAGTTTCACAAATGAGCGGTATAATTTCAAAGTATTTTTTGTACATTGACAAAGAAATTAACAAAAGTCTAGCTTCCCAAGGATTTGATAGGTAAGTATTCATGTTAGCTCGTGTAAGATGGCATAAGTGCCAAATTTTGCCCAACCATCTCCAAAAATCACTCACATCAGTTATGCATCCATTGTGCAAAATGTATTTTTATTACAGCACTTGTGCAAATATACACAAGCACTTTTTTTATCATTTCTTCTTTTTTTTTTCTTTTTTTTTCTTTTTTTTTTGCATTTCCTAAGGATTAATGAAGAGAGAAAATGAGGGTTCTAGTATGGAGAGAGAGAGAGAGAGAGAGAGAGAGAGAGAGAGAGAGAGAGAGAGAGAGAGAGAGAGAGAGAGAGAGAGAGAGAGATAATTTTAAAAAATAAATAAAATTTGATATTTTAATGAAATAAAGTATAGAATAAATAATCTAATGTAAGTGTTTTAAAAAAGAGATTAAATTATATTGCTAAAATATAAGTATATTTGATCACACAGGATAACATCTGAATAAAAAAAATATTTCATGTTTTAAGTAAAAAGTTGATGTGGTGTTATTGAATTTTAAGTAAAAGGCTAATGTAACAATTTCTTATTAGATAATGTAAAACATAAGTTTTACTTTACTTTTACACCCCATCTATACCAAAATCGAACTCTTTGAAAAATGGTTAAGTAAAATAGAAAAAAAAAAAAAAAAAAGTTCTTATGCTAAGATAAACAAAAATTTGTACGAATTGATGTGAATGCTTAGGGTGATTTTAATTTTTGGTACACTATACACAAGGAGTTGGAGTTGTCATTTAGGGTGAGTTTGAATTTTTTATTTCTTTGAGTCCTTATGGAAGCAATTCTAATAGAGACTAATGGGAGGCCTTAATTGGATATGTTTGAAATTTAGAGAATTCAAATGAACAAGTGAATTTAAAGACCTGAATTGAATTTTAATCAAATATAGAAGATGAAAAAAAAAAAATTGCGAACATGCCATCTGGTCATTCAAAAAAATTTATACGTTCGAATAAAGAAAAATTCGAGTGCCACACCCAAAACCACAACTTTGCTCACAACTCGTCACATGGGTGAGTTGTGTTCAAAGTTGTGGTTTTGGGTGTGGCATTAGAATTACTCTCGAATAAAACCAAAAAAAGGGGAAATTCACTACAATCAAAGGATGAACAACTCTGCAGCAATCCCAACCAACTCAGTGATGACTCCCTTTTCCAATGAAAATCCCACCACCCACAATGTTTTAAAAGGGAATTGAAGTGTTCAAAAAAAAGGGAATTGAAGAGTAACAAAATATGTTCATTAGTGGTTTTCAATGGATATCGACAAACTGTTTAAAATGTCATGGATTATAAAGCCTGGTGCTAAAAATGATAAAACTGCTTTTTATTTTTAGTTAAGTGCTTTCAAGAAACTGAATAGCTTTAGATTTACCAAATGGAAGACTATTTTGAGATGTCATTCTTTTTCCCCTTCACTTAGAGAGGGTGTTGTAGATGGCGCTTCAAGTGTTTGT
Organism: Quercus tomentella; assembly: GCA_028535165.1. NCBI lineage: Eukaryota > Viridiplantae > Streptophyta > Magnoliopsida > Fagales > Fagaceae > Quercus > Quercus tomentella. The sequence continues at coordinate 17,129,835 of JAPQVY010000012.1, forward strand.
AACATGTTTTTAACATAATCTTTAGTGTTGAATTTGTACCATTAAATTTGAGATGAATGAAATATCATCATTTAAAAAATTGACACATCTTCAAGCACAAAGTTCTTGAGGGTTTAGAAAAAAAAAAATATTCGAACTGCGAGTTTAACAGTATATTATAACTATCTCAAAATATATATATTGCTTAGTACCAAAACTAATTAATGATTATTCATATATAAAAGAGGAAAGCCAATCAACACGTATATCAGAAGTCATCAGTTGACGAAATCGCTAGATCCTTGTTTCACATACACAAAAGACATGAGTCATACTAGAACCATATCACCTAGAATGTAAAGGCTCTCAACACTTTATGGAATCTACATGCAAGGATAGTATATAAACAAATGCAACTGCTTATAAATTTATAATTACCCCACTTTTTGACATGATAGAAATGTACCAACTTAGTTTCAAAGGATCTGGCTCCTAAATCAGATGTAGTACCATTGAAATTTGATATCAAGGTGAGGTGTACATAGTTTTTGTTTAAATGGAATTCCAGTGACTAATAAATCTAGTAAAAGCAACGATTCAGCTAGAAATAAATAGGAGTTAATCATGCAGGCTAAGATTTTAAGCCTTTGAAAAGAAATAGCAGATTTCCTAAATGACCAATGATATATCTCAGTCAATCTCAATTTAATTCACTGGAGATTACGTCTTTCAATAGTCCTAGCTTAAGACAAGGCAAAAGCATTCGAGTAAAGCATGCAAACATCAGGTAAAACCTATGAATTCTCATTCAAAGAGAGACCTTTTTCTCTGCAAGTCATGGGAGAAACCTATAAACCCGGCTGCAACAAACATGGCATAGAGGTAGTAACAAAACAACGAAGTTAAAAATTAAGATCACCCAAAGAAAAAAAAAACAATGAATTTATCCCCCTGAAAATTAGATATGCAAAAGAGAGAGTCACTAATAATGTTGATTATATAAAACTTGCAATATTGGTTGCAGGTCATTCAAACCAACAGAACAGAAAGTTACTACAGTCAATTAAGATCAACACGGATGACCTGCCACTTCATAAGTGCACACGGGGAACCGAGATTCTTCATCATACACGTAGTCAGGAGGATCAGGGCATAGTAGTCGACAGGTCCAGGGCCACACTCTATGACGAAAGTTCCAATACTTGAACACGAAACCTTCAAAGGTTTTCAGGGTGCACTCAGCAGCAGCAGCAGCAGCAGCGCTGGACTTGGCCTTAAATTGAATTTTAATATTTACGCCAGCGGCGGGCGATTCCATCATCTTAACAAGTCTCACAAATTCAAAATCCGTGCCCTACACCAACCAATTTGTTCAAATTGAATATTAATAAGTATATAGACAGATAGACAGATAGAGAGAAAGATGGAGATAAGAAGAAACAAACCTTAACTTGGTTGTAGCGGTCTAACAGCATCTCTCCATAGACAGAACATTCATATCGTTCCTCCTCAGAAATCTGAGGAACAAGCAAGTTTAATTAAAAAAAAATAAAAAAGGCCTTGTATTCTTCTTTTCCTAATAAAAAAGAAAAGACCCACACATTGCACATACCTCTGTCTCTAAGAACCATTTAGGAACTGGGAATGGGTCTAGCTCTATGATCAGACGCTGAGGCTGAAGGTTGGAGGCGATGGTAGGGGGAGGGGGAGGGGTAGGAATAGGGGTAGGGCGAGGGGGAGGAATTTTAGAAGGGTGAGAGAGGTCGATTTTGAGGAGGGGGTCTGAATTCGAATTTATATTGGGATCAATAACGGCTTTGCCTTTTTCATATTCAGAAAAGAAGTCATCGAAGTCTGAAAAGACTACGTCCTCATAGTCATCCTCATTTGCCATCATTCAATCTTTGTTAAAAAAAAAAAAAAAGTCAGTAAAAATCCACAAACAGAGAGGAAAACAGAAATAGAGAATTGGGTTTTGATAAACGGTCGATCGAAAGTTCGAAACCCTAGTTAGAAAACAACAAAACCAAACAAGAAGAAAAAAAGAGAGGCAGAGAGATATAATATACCTGAAAGAGCCTCGAGAGTAGAGAGCGAGCGTGTATTAAGTACTATTCCAAAATTGAAAGGGCCGCGCGAATTAAGCTACAGGGCGTAAGTTGAACGCTTGGTAGATACGGCAAGCGTTTTGATGCTGAATGATCATTGATAAATTTTAATTAAATTATAGATTGTCCCCTCTAACTTTGATTGAAATTCAATTCACTCATTTAATTTCACTTTGGTCAATAAAGCTTTCTATAATTTCAAAATTGTGTACTATTTTCCTTGCATTGGTAAAGAAATTAACAAAAGACTAAGGATTTAGTAGGTAAGCATTCACATTTAGCTCATATAAAATGGTATAAAGACCAAATTTTTCCTAATTTCAAAAATTACTTACATCAGTTTATGTATCCATTGTGCAAAATGCATTTTTGTTACCATACTTGTGCAAATATAACAAGCACTTTTTTGTGCATTTCATTTTTTTTTTTTTTTGGCACTTTGTGAGGATGAAGAAATAGAGTAAATGGTGATTGTAATATGTAAAAATAGAGAAACAATTATATAAATAAATAAAATTTTATATTTAATGAAATAAACTTTAGAATAAATAATCTAATGTGGGTGTTTTGAAAAATGATTAAGTAAAATGAAAAACATAGGTTATTATGTTAAAATTTAAAAAAAAAAATTGTACAACTTGATGTTAATACTTAGGGTTGTTTTAATTTTTGGTACGAAATACACTGTGAACAAGGCTCAGAGCTGTCATTTAGGGTGAGTTTGAGGTTTTTTTTTTTTTTTTTTTTTGGGAGTCCTTAACAAAGCATTTCTAATAGAAGACTAACGGGAAGTCTTAATTGAATATGTTAGATTAGAGGAATCAATTGAATGAATGAACTTTCTCAAAAAAAAAAAAAATTGAATGAATGAAGTTAGAGACCTGAATTGAATTTTGGTCAAATATAAAAGGTGACAAAACAAAAAATGTGGACATGCCGTTTGAGTGGTAGGTTGTCAACAAAATTCATTGAAACTTATTTATTACGTTGACATAGCATAGTTTTCAGAACCGGACCGGATTAGGAGGTCGGACCGTGAAAATCGAAAACTGGGATGAAAATCGATTTTTTAAGCATAAAGAACCGGATTTTTTGTTAATTCCATGAACCGCTAAAACTGGGGTTGGACCGCACGAACCGGTGAGAACCGTGCGGTCCAACCCCTTAGCAATTTTTTTTTTTTTTTTTAAAAACAACTTAACACAATTTTATTCTACTTAACAATTATAATTAAAATCCTTCAAAAATATTCAACTTTACTTCAAAAATTAATCATAAATTTTAATGTTTTCATGGTTATTATTTTATTTTATTAACTTTCTTATTTAATTATTAAATATAGGCTTGAAAATCATTAAATTTCCCTCACATATATAGATATATTGTCAATTTTGCTAGTTTTATAAATTTAATATATATATTTAGGCTTTAATTAATTATTAAATTAATTATGACGTCATCACGGTTCGACTTCAAAAACCTTGAACCTCTCCTTTTTACGGTTCAATAAACGATCCAAGTCTGAAAACCTTACGACACAGTGGGCATATATTTTCATAACGCTATGTTTGTTTAGTCAATATATTACTAAAAGCTGAAGCGTAGCGTTTAATACTGCTGCGCTCACGTTGAGCCACGTCAACGTCCACGTCATCATTTTTTTTTTCTTTTTCTTTTTTTTTTCCATTTTCTTATAATTATTTATAATTTTTTTTTTTATTTCATATTTACACTTCTCCAACCTTTCTTCCTCCCTTACCTTTTCATCTCCCCACTACTTCTCTAACCTTTCTCCTTCTCTCATTCTCTCACCTTCTCATCTCCCCACTACTCTCTACATTAATATCATTCTTCATCTTTCCCTTCATCTTCCTCTATTTTTGTCTCTTCTTATTCACACTTTCTTACTATAAATTTGTTACTATCTCATTCATTCCATGCATAGTTTTTCCTTACAAAAAAAAGGTTCTCTCTCTCTCTCTCTCTCTCTCTCTCTCTCTCTCTCTCTCTCTCACACACACACACACAATTTTGTAAGTGGATTTTTATTTTTTATTTTTCTTGCATCTTCGCTCTAGGTTGATAATTTTTTATATTCTTTAATCTACTTTAGGTTAATGCGATTTAGTTCTCTCTCTCTCTCTCTCTCTCTCTCTCTCTTTGATTGTTAAATGTTATCCTATTGCATTATAAGGATTAAATATAAAAATATAATATTATTCTAATACATAGCATGATTTGGATAATTTAATTTGGTAGCTACTGTAATTTGATTGCATGATTTTTATAGTGCTCAATTTAGATGTTAAACTATGAGACTTTAATCATTTTTGTTTATTTTTTAATCCTTTGTGGTAGACAAAGTACTCTATAATGCAATTTATTTAGAGAAAAGCAAAGGTTGGCTAAACAAAAGTTATTGGATGAGAGACAAATTTTATCTTTCGCAATTTTACTTTAATTATTATTATTATTATTTTATAACAATGCATATATAAAAATTTAATTCTTAGATTTTGCTAATAATTGATTATTTGATAATATGTTTTGGGTGGACGAAATTACAATTTCTGCAAAGAAAATAACCTTAGTAGATTATAAATAACAATTTTTTTTCCTAATTGGTTCAATTAATCATAGTTAAGTTTTATTAATTTTTTTAGTTACTTTTTTCAGTGTTTTGGATTGTAGGTAGAAAAAATAAGTTTGAGAAAGTTTGTTTAAAACTAAAAGAATAATTTCTAAATTTTATTTTCTTTTTAATGATTCACAAAATGTTATAAATAACTTTTATTAAAAAATAAATATTTTCGTTAAATTGCCTTTTGAATTTTTGAGAAAAATTGTATTTTTTTCATTTTAGTACGACAAAAATTATTAAATTTATGATTTATGATTGTTTCTATATTACATTTATGATTATTCTTATAATGAATAAAAATATAATTACAAAATACATTACTCTTTATTAAATTAGTTTAAATTGTATAAAAAAAATTTAATAAAACTACCATAAAAATAATTATCATGCGCAACGCGCAAGTTTTAGGCTAATCTATATATATATATATATATATATATATATAAAACCGAAACCTTTGGAGCTCCCACAATTTTCCACGTTATCACTATTTTCTTTTTCTTTTTATTTTAGATTCTTTTTATTTTTGGTTCAATTTCCACGTCATCACTATTTTCTTTTTCTTTTTCTTTTTATTTTGGATTCTTTTTATTTTTGGTTTTATATCTTATCAAGTATTACAATAGTTTAGTTTAAATAAAATTCTATTAGATATATGTTTCAAAAGCTTGAAAATTCTATTTCAACTAAAATTCTATAACAAAAATTTTCACAAATATAAACTTCTGCCAAGGTCGAAACCTTTCATACTCACTCAAATTTTCACAAAGAAAACACACATATCAAATTGAAGCCATAGCAGGAAGCAAGTTGATTCTTCAACGAGAACAAATCCTGTAGTACAAAGGCCACCTAATTGCTTTTAGTTTTGAACTCGATTGTCTTATTAACAACAAAGTCTATGAATTGCAGTGATGGACAGCCGTCCACAAATAACATCCACGCAAGGGCTTGATGTTCTTCTTAATTATCTCATATAATTCTAGGAATTATTTTATTTAATTTTTTTTGGAATTAATATATTTAGATGGTTGGCATAGCAGACAACGTAAAAACAATTTTCTGTCATTTATGTTGCCTTCTGCATAACCCTAAATCAATGTTGAAATGTTGTGTTTTACAACCATCTGATCTTGGTAACCAAACCCTGCACCTATGATTGTTTATGATTATTTTTGTTCATTGTTTGTAGTTTAAACCCATTAAAACTTATTGGCTGATGGTATTTCGTGGTTTTTTTTTCCCTTTACTTTTACTTTCAAGGTTGCTAGGAACACAACCTAACATGTGATTTTTTTTCATTGTTTAAAGTTTAGACCCATTAAAATTTAAAACTAATTACTTTATAGGTTCATGTACTTTTTTCTTCTTCTTATTTTTCTCTTTTGAATAGTCATATATTTTGTGTTAGTTTTTGCAATATTTGTACATGTTTAGCAGATTTCAAAAACTATACCATGTATTATTCTTTTGAAGGTAATCAATTTTTCTTTTATATTTCTCTATTATAAAATCATATATATATATATATATATAGTTTTGTTTCAATAATTTATAGGATGTAAATCTTATGATTCCTTAATATTTTTTGGCCTTTTGGAAGTTTTAACATCTGACTTTTTGAGTTATATTTTTGTAATATCCAAAACTATCTGGAAAATTTCAATAATTATAACCATGAATTATTATTTTGAGTGTAACAAATTTTTCTCTTATATTTCTCTGTTGTGTAGTCACACACACATATATTTTTATAATTTTTAAGCTCTTAATCTTTTGATTCTTTTCAATAGTTATAAGTTTATAGTCATGAACTATTCTTTAATATTTTTCGTAAGTCATTGCACGTTCAAACAATGACTTCTTTATCAAATTGTAACACAAATTGAAGTTATACAAGAGCAATTCATGCAATAATATAGTTTCTTAATCAATTTAAAATTTTATAAAATCAATTTAGTTTACCACATAAATAGGTAGGTTCCCGTGCATAGCACGGGTTGGTGACTAGTTACTATAAAAGGACAATACTTTTGCCTAAACACCCACAAAGTCGCCACAACATCACTTTGAAAACGAAAGGTATGCGATATATATATATATATATATATATATTGGGAGAATTAAAGTACAAAACGAAGGGCGGTTTTTCCGTTGATTCCTTAAAAAACCGAGGAGCCCACTGGAACAAAAGACGAGAACATTAAAAAAAACCATGGAAATGGGGAACTCTCTGTCTTTGAAAAACCAAGGTCCACGCAACTTTCTTCTTCTTTTACCTTTACCAAAACATTTATATATTTTTTACATTCATCATCAGAGTCACAGTGCTTGTTCAGAATCAGAGACAAGAAATTGAATGAAACCAAAACCAAGGATCAACATTATCATGTGGAGGTTCATGGGATCAAGATTAACTAGTTCAACAAGGTGTATGTCAACCTCAACAAAGGCCCTCTGTAGGTTTGGTTGGTGGGACCGTGTGAGCCCAGCTGCTAAGGACCCCATCACTGGTGTCACTGAGGCTTTTCTTGCTGACACTAATCCCCACAAGATCAATCTCGGAGTGGTACACTTTTTTCTTTTATAAATTATGTTTCACCTTCTTCTTTTTTGTGTTTCTGATTTGTATGTGATACTGGTTTTAATTACAGGGAGCTTATAGGGATGATGAGGGGAAACCAGTTGTTCTTCAATGTGTTAGAAATGCAGAGGCAAAGATTGCTGGTTGTGATTTTATGTGAGTTTTAATTTTTGGGTGTTCTTTGATTTAGCTCAATCTTTCTTCTTCTTCTTCATTTGTTTTTGCTAAAATTCAATTTAGTTCTTTGACTTTTACTTTATGTCAAATTAGTTCTAAGGTTTAATCTTTGTAAATTTAGTTCCTCACTATGTAAAAATGAGTCAATCTAGCCCTTATGTCCAAATCTGTTAGCAAACAATTTCGTATAAATATTCTTTATTTTATTAAAATCTAATTGAAAACATAATGAGATGTGCCATTTAATAAATTGATGATGACATGTACCATTTAATAGATTGGTGAGTAGTAGTTTAAAAAAAAAAATTGAAAAATTGTTATAATCTAGGAAAAGTCAAGGAACTAAATTGATTTATTTTCCCTACTTCCAAGTATTATATTCTAGTGTGATTTTGTTAGATATGTTGGTAGGGAGTCAAATGCTACTGCAGTGGGTTCAAAATTGGTGGAGGAGAGTGTGAAACTGGCTTATGGAAAAGATGCCAATGTTGTAAAAGAAGGGACTTTTGCTGGGCTCCAAGCTCTTTCAGGTACTGGTGCATGTCGTCTCTTTGCTGAGTTTCAGAGGCGTTTCCATCCTGAATCACCAATTTATTTTCCTGATCCAACTTGGTCCAAGTAAGCTTGTTCTGTACTCTTTGAAAAGGTTTTTCACTTTGTATGTTGATTTCACTTTTTTATTATTGTTGCTTTTAGATTTGATGAGTTTGTTATTATGGTTAAAATAGTTGTTTCTGCATCGACTTGGAATAAAACATAACTTGATCAATTATTGCTTAAGTGCTTTGGGGTGTAAATCAATTCTTTTTTTATTGTGCATTTCATAGCCACCCCAATATCTGGAGAGATGCCCAAGTTCCAGTAAGAACCTTCCAGTACTACCATCCTGTTTCGAAGGGTTTAAACTTTGCAGCTCTCATGGATGATATAAAGGTATAAGAGTCTACTTGGATTTGTTAGTCATGAGGTTGAGGATGATACTGTTTCTATTGATGCAAAATAGATGTCATGCTTTCTAAGCGTCTAACGCTTCATGCCACTCAAACAATAGAAGCTTATTTGTTCAATCAATAATGAAGATGCTACATTTAAGGACTTTTTGTTTGAATATAAAATCCCTTTAGAACATTGTAAGGTCAATAAAATGGTCCTTTTAGACAATCTTTTGATGGAAAGAAAGTAAATTGAGTGTTTTAGACTGCAGTCAATTAGAGAGGATTTTAACTTTTTCTTATTCTTTCACCAAAGGTAGAAACTCATGCATATCACATGCATTTTACAAGTGTTCGAATTTTGAGTCGAAACATGGAATCAACCGGTACCCACTTCCGTAATCTTTAGCCAATGGAATATTTTTTGCCTACATTATCAATTGACTGCTGTGTATTACCTTATACAACAATGGAACAAAGGAAATGATTGACTGTCTTTCGTTTATTTCATTCGATGGTGTTTAGAATGCCCCAGATGCTTCCTTTTTTTTACTACATCCTTGTGCTCACAATCCAACTGGAGTTGACCCTACTGCAGAACAGTGGAGGGAGATCTCATATCAATTTAAGGTAATTTGTTAAATATAGTCTTTACTATATTTTTCTATATCTCTAATCATTTCAATCATTTTTCAGGTAAAGAGTCACTTTCCCTTCTTTGACGTGGCTTATCAAGGTTTTGCAAGTGGAGATCTTGACATGGATGCCCAAGGAATCCGGATTTTTCTTGAAGATGGACATTTGATAGGCTGTGCTCAGTCCTTTGCCAAAAACATGGGTTTATATGGACACCGAGTTGGTTGTCTCAGGTAATGAATTAGTGAGCACTTTGTCTAAAAAAATATGAGAATCTCTATCATTTTAATCAATGGGCAACAGCCAGTAGGTAATGGGGCAGTATATGTAAAATGTCTTGGAAAACAAATTTGGATGAGACAGAGCAATGCACTCCCTTGCCATACCCATATAGATTCAATCTTTAGGTGGACAGCAAGTACTACCTAAATAGTTAATGTGTTATTATGTTACTGAAATTGCTCTCAATCTGTCTTTTGGTGTGGAATTTAGCATTTGTCACTTCTTCTTACCCCGCTTAAAAATTTTAGTGTCCTTTGTGCTGATGCGAAGCAAGCAGTTGCAGTTAAAAGCCAATTGCAGCAGATTGCCAGGGCAATGTACAGCAATCCTCCTATTCATGGTCTATTGCTAGTCTCTACAATCTTGAGTGATCCAGAGACCAAGGCACTTTGGGTCAAAGAGGTGAAGGTAATGAAAACTTTCATATGTTTGTTTTGGTCCATTTTTTTTCCTCTTCCATTTGGAGTAGGGACTAATATGTGCCTTTATTGATAACCTTACACTATAATATAAGGTCATGGCAAATCGTATTCAACAAATGCGGTCTACTCTACGTGAAAGTCTTGAGAAGTTGGCTTCTCCTCTCAACTGGGAGCACATAACTAACCAGGTTGGGTGTTTGTGTATGTCTGTTTTGGACCTATATGCTTGTTTCATGACTGAAGTTTTTTAGTGTGGTTTCACAACAAAATGTTTGACTAGTTGGGCACAAATTCTTGTTAACTCACTGCTGTGCTATGCTATAGGTTGGGATGTTTTGCTTCTCTGGCTTAAGTGCTGATCAGGTTGATCGGCTAGTGAGGGAATTCCACATATACTTGACTCGAGATGGACGTATGAGGTATATTTATTTTTTTAAAATTAATATTTTTGTTGTTTGTACTAATTCCTTTTATTTTATTTTTTTTTTAATAAAAATGCCATAAACTATTTCTACCTGTACTTATACATCATCATCGGCAGCATGGCGGGTGTAACTACAAGCAATGTGAGTTACTTGGCAAATGCAATACATGAAGTTACAAGATATGATTGAGAAGCCTCAAATGTCTGTTAACAGGAGTCTTTAATATTACATTTGTACCATTTATTTTGAGATGGTTGAAATCCCATCCTTTACACATGATGTTACTTACTACCAAAACTTAATAGTGATTATTCAGGAATATAAGAGGAAATCCCATGAATACATATATCAGATGTTATCAGCTATTGCTGAAACTATGGTCCAGGCTCACAAATGATGAAATTGCTAGTTCCTTGTTTCATTTACACTGCAAGCAAGGTTCTTATTGGGACCATATCACCTAGAATTTAAAGCCTATTACACTTCGTATAATCTATAGGTTTAGAACATTCCTTGTGTGGAACCTACATCCAAGGATAGTTTAGATCTGTGCAACTGCATTTAAGTTTATATTTATCCCACTTTTGGCATGATAGAATGTACCACCTTAGAAAAGTTCTGGCTTCTAAATCAGATGCTGCAACTTTGATTTGGACTTGTCATTTTATCTCTTATTTCTTTTACATGATTTAGGACCATTTAAAATTTTAAATGACATATTACTAGATATACTCTTAGATTGTTTCATAAAAAAAATTAAAAAAAGATATACTCTTAGATTTGTAATAATTAAATAAACTGAGATACATCCATTTGAAATGAAGAGAATACTATTTCAAAGAAAGCAAGAAAAAATAGTACACACATTTCCTCGTCTTGTCTACCATCAATTGCAGGACTTGTAGCATAGGCTAAACTGTAATTCTTGATGGAATTCCTGTCTCGATGCCAGAAAATGATAAAAGAAACTGACAACAAATGGAAGATTGTGATACTGTTAAAGATCATGGTACACTTAATCTTGAGTAGAAAACTACTACTCATGCAGATAAGCATAAAAGTTAAAAGCAAAACAAATCAATTTGCTATTTGACACCAGAATTGTTTTGAATCCATGGAACGTCTGGGGTGAATGCATCAAGGAATAGGTTGTCTTGTTTCTGTCTAAAATATGCCTTACAAATGATGGCCCAGATGCACATGGAGCCACCAGGGACAAAGTCCAAGTTGCTAGCAGATGAGGTGCCCACAATTTATAGATAATGAACGAAAATGACTTGAAGAAGTCTTTGTTTGTTTGATTAATATCCCAGTCTCTGCCTTTCAATTTCGTAAGGTTGTTCAGCCTTTTCTTCATTAATTAAAATGCGAACGATAAGAGATCTTTAGAATATGTTTCTGGCTTCCATTTTCTTGGTTGATTAAAAGAATAAAGGATTTTCTTGGAACATCTCAGGGGACGTTAATGGCTTTTCCTCTTACTAAAATACCAAATTAAGGATAGGATTTTTCGGTAACTATTGACATGATTTATTGTGATTGGCACATAATGAAAATAGTATTAGTGGTGAGCTAAGATAGAATATGATATTAGTGGTAAACTCGAATAAAAATAATGTTGCTCTAACCATGAAAGACTAAATATTTTTATCATTACTCAATCATAAACTGTTGTCAAAGAAAAATGGTGAATATGAAAACTATGATAAGACAACACCATGTGCTATGAAGCAAAAAAGGCCAATAGGCTTCATGTTTTGTGAAAGCAAAAGGTCTAATAGGGTAATAGACATCAGCTGTAAATTTGTTGAATTGGTTTTTTCATTCACAAGTGCGATCTTTTGCATTGTTTGTTGGGTTCTAGAGCAACAAGAACCCTGCTCGCTAGGACTCCGTGACATCCAAAAGTTATATTAAGAAAAAAAAAAAAAAAAAAAAGCAATTCACTTTACGCTGTGCTAAATTGATTCAAGCATGACCAAATTGATATCACTCAAAAGCATCATGATTGTTAAGACCATAATCTTCTTCATGCAAGTCCTCGTGAATGAAATTGTCATTCTTCACCGACCATTACGATATTATGGATCGTGTACAAGGCTCCTAATAAAGTTTGGAGATTTTTTATTTTTTGTGTGGATGAATAGCTTTTTTTCCACAATTAATTAATTGGGTTAGCTAGACAAAAAGGACATGTATCTGTCAATTAAGTTACAGATTTTTACACTCCTATATATATATATATATATATATATATATATGTTAGTGTGATCAAAATCAAACACTTCCATTTCCCCCCTCCCCTCTGTTGTTGTGAGTATCAAAAAAAAAAAAAAAAAAATCAAACACTTCTTTGGTAAGTGTGTGTGACCGAACAAAACAGCTTTTCCTCTTTCAATAAAAGTGACAAAACTTTTCAATACGTGAAGCTTGATGAGGACAAGGCTGAACCAAAAGATTCCAAATCAATTGCACTCACTCAGAATTAAATATCATGACAGAAACCTCTATCCATCTTCACTCTTTGCATTAAATAACCACTCAAAGAAAGAGAGAGATGTACAATTATACATCTAAACGACCATGTTGTTTAACAATCAACTAACCAAACAAACCCCCAAAGCTGTTCCTTCTAGGAAAGTTAGTACACCACAAGATGCTAGTGTCTAGTCATAACTCTGACATCTCTTGCTAAGCCTGAGTTGTTTCTTTCTGTGTGCTAAATGCTAATATTATAGTATACTAGAACAGGTAGAACAACATCTTCATTTGAAATTTCATGCATAATATCATTGGGTAGGTGTATTTCACTGGTTTGAAATATGCCAAATTCAACAACATTTTAATTAGTAGCATAGTATTACATTCTCAAAAAGTCTAATGAGACAATTTTTTTCACAATTGTTGAGGTGAAAATTGTAATTGGTGCACGATAATATTGATTTTAATGGTGGTCTTATGTGAAAGTGATATTGCACCAATTACAATTTGTCACCTCAACAAGTTGTGAAATTTGTTGTGTCTATAGCATTTTGTTGTTACATTTTAGATTTGAAGAAGAATAAGAAAAACAGATATAAAGAAGGATGAGTATTGCTGATAAATTACATGGTTTAGATACATCTTGAAAGCCAAATTGTTATTTTCCAAACAGCATTTAGCACCATACATTTCACTTTCAGTAAGTCTAGGTAGTCCAGATAAAGTGGCTACCACAGAACAACTTAGGCAGCCTAAAAGATTAAACATGATATATAGATTGAAAGAAAACTCTGGAGAAAAGTGCTACAGAGAATCTATTGGCAGTACCTAGATCCATTGCCAACCTTTGATGACAAGGTCACCCTTCCTATGCCAAAACACAATGTTGAAGTTGGTGAACCTAAGGTGTCATCTTGATCATCACCTCCCCTGGAATTGAAGGATGAGCTTCTGCTCCTTCCATGATACCTTGTAGGAGTACTAATTGGAGCAAACATTGATGATGACCTTGAAGATGAAAATGAAGAGGGCAATGTTGACAATTTGATTTTTTTAAGACTAGTTTTTGAGAACAAGGCTTGTAAAAGACTGGACCTTGAGTGCTTCTTGATGGGGTTTTTATTGGAATTGGAATAATAGGAGGGAGGTGGAGTAAGAGGGGGAAGAGTAGAGTCACAAAATGTGTGTTTAGGGGTACCAGGCCTAGACTCCCACAAGAATGGAATAGCACCAGGTTCTCCTCCATAATACACTCTAAGAGAAGGATTAGCCATGGAACTTTCTTTGGATAAAAGCCTAGAGAAGAACTTGTCACCTTGCTTAATTTGAAGAGACTTTTGGTGAAGCTCAGGACTACCACTATACATTTTAGATTGATGGGATTCTTGGGGTTCACTGAAAAAAAAAATAGAAAAGGATTTGAAGATGGAGAAGAAGAAAGCTTAGCTTAGTTTGATATATTTTGGTCTATAGAAGACTACCACACTGTGAAGTCATTGTGAATATATATATATTCTGCTAGTTAATTTAATTGTCGACCTCAAGATGCTTTAGTGACAAAGCTTGATGTATTTTTTGTCCTAACCACTGTGACCCCTGACCGTTGCCAATGCTTATTTTACTGTTGAGAGAATGCATTCATGTACCCTTAAAGCTTATCCACAAAATGAGATTTTTCTATTTCAAGAAATGCTGGTGACACACACTTTTGCACAACTTTATGCCACAACTCACCACATGGCGAGTTATGGTTGGTTAGAGTGTGTCCGTTGTGGTTGATTAGAGTGTGTTAGTCGGCCATGTGGAGACACACTCTAACCAACCACAACTCGCCATGTAGCGAGTTGTGGCACAAAGTTGTGCAAAAGTGTGTCACCAGCATTTCTCTTCTATTTCATGGTCAAAATTTTATTTTTTGAATTTAATAATATCCTGAGTGCTAGATCATTTAACATTTTAAATGGCATAACACTTGATACAACTTTATATTTATAATATCTAATCTAAACCATTAATCAATCCATTCAAATAAATGATGATTAATTTTCCTTATCCTCGGTACCTAAAGCTCCTAAAGCAATAGTACAAAATGACAAGACCCTACTTCTTCTTCTTTTTCTTTTTTCTTTTTCTTTTTTTGCTTTTTCTTTTAAAGATAGAGTGATTTTAAACACCTTCATCTAGAAGAAATTACAGCAAATTTAAGAGAGATTCCTAACCGACAAATTGTCACACTATTTTGGATAAAATTCTTCACAATTTTACATGATCCAACTCTAAAGTCTAAACCTGATATCCTCTCTGGTCAACTGTTGATCCCTTCTTCTATCAAAATTCTTCCATTGTAAAATTGAGTATTTCTTTAGCATAGGCAAAACTTGCAAATGATAATTTTGAAACTCTTTAATTTCAATTTATGAATATCCCAATCATCACCTCACCCCATCTGAAAAAACAAGACCCCCCTTCCTTCAACTAGAAACCAAATATAAGATCATGATTCCAGGGGAAAATAAAACTAAAAAATTTACGGTCTTCAAAAAATTCAATAGAAAATTTTACAAACTCTCTCTAATGTTTGTGTTGTTGTGAACCCAAATGATGTGAGACAAGAAGTTTAAGTGGGAGAGTAAAATTTTCCAATGTATTTGATATTTATTATTAACGTACACCTAAAATAGATATCTAATATGCATCGGATATATGTATTTTCTCTCTCACAATATACAATCGTATAAGACTTACACATTATGAGAGAAATTACATATATCCAATACATTAGCATGAGACACCTCCACCATCCGATCATACCAACACTTTCATGTGTCAGGCTCAAAGGACAGAAGTTTTGAAGTCTAATTTTTGCATAGGAGTTTGCCCCCTTAGCAGTAAAACTGTCAAGCACACATGAGTTTTAGTGAGTCTCTAAAGGCTAAATCCAAATTTTATATTATTTGTGACATGGCTACCTCACATGCATCTTCCACACATATAAAATCATTGATAAATAACTATCATGATCTCAATTGCGCGGCCGTCTGATGCTGACCTGAAAAATAAATAATAATAAGAATAAAACTATTAAGTGGCTTAGAAGGGATCGATTTGGCCATATATGGTTGGTATGGGGTGGTCTGAACAGTATTAAATTAATAGCAACATGTGGTCCTCTAACTCCAACTTGAATTTATTTTTTTTCAAGTGGGCCGTACTACGGTAAGCTGGTCACCATTTTGGCACGGCATGCATGTGTGTGTGTTTTGGACACAGTTATAAACCCACTCAAGCTCCAATTCAATGACGATTCACATTTGTATTTGTCAACTACCCCCCTGTCAGGAATCCTTTGTGAAAATTGTGCCTACAATCATGAGAGCACTCACATACAAGTAACATGTAAAAGTCTATTAGTTTATCCAGCATCGATACAACAACAAAACTTTAGTTTCCTTTGCTTGTTATCCATTTAGTTTAAAAAATGTGAGTCGATTATAGATCTTCAACAGTTTAGATTAAGTTGATCACGTGAATTTTTTTTCTTCATTTTTTTCTATCTGAAATCATGATCTCCCTCGCTTTCCTAATTGACATATCATTTTTTTTTTCATTCCTTTAACTTAGATCAACTCACTTTTCTTATCTAATATTGACAATAATACTTAAATGATAGTAATTAGTTTAGTATTTTCAGTGACTAAATATGCATTCTTGTTTTAAAGAAAGATAATTATGATCATGGCAAATCATCCCATTAGTTGACTTCTCTCAAATTACAAGGTTGATGCGAGGTATTCTCTCTTAAACTATTAGGACACTCAACTCTATTTACGTGGCTATAAGATATCCAATTATAGAATAGATTATCAAACACTTGTACATGAATTCTGCTACAAGTCTGCAACGATAATTTAATGATGGCTCTTTCTAGAAAGTAGTTAGTAAAAGTTGGAGAGATTTGGCATATAGGTAAGCATAGCAATAAGCTAATGTTCTTTGAGTAGAAGTCAATCATGAATTCATGATGAACCCTACATTCCATCCACCCATGTTCTCACGCCTTATTTATATACCATTCTCCAATAACATGTTCAGGTATTCTCAGAGGAATTGTGCAAAGTCTTGGTAGGTCCTAATATTTAGCCGCAATCATCTAATTCTTCCTTAATCAACCTAAATTTTCGATCAAAACAATTTTCAAATGCACTTCTAGATTGGGGGCTCACATGCCATGGAATCACAAGATCCACATGCACTTGTTCTTCCTTCTCTTAAAAACTTTGCTTATATGCTATTAAATTGGTATCTTGTAATAAAATAGTAAAATCTTGAGTATAGACTTTCTGATATGGATTACCTTATAAAATTATTGTTTTTAGAGCAAAATTGTATAATGGTTTTTTATTTTCATAGAATGTTTTTTAGCTTTGACATCTCATGCAGGTTTCATTAATTATTTAGTACTCAAGTTTACATAATAAGGGATATGAAATTCTTAGTGAAGTTTGAAAGGAAGAAGTTTGGCTTTAAGAAATATTGAATAAAACCTTGTCATTAGTCAATGTAAGAGCATTATAATGTTAAATTTTAAAAATTAATTTAAATGAATTAGTTAAATAATAGGTTGATAAATTTAAACAAGTCAAATGACTCATTAAATAGGTAAGTAAAGATACATGTAAACAATCATTTGAGTAGCTACAATGCGGGTAGGAAGATGTTTGTCTTATAATAACAAATTGAACCCCCCATGAATTATAACTTAGCTAGCACTTCTTGATATTTTTAACGGAAATATTCACAGTTCAAATCTTCCCTCCCAAAACTATAAAAATATCAACAACAAAAAATCCCCCATTAAAATGAAGAGCATGCCTTTGATAAATTATTTTTTTGATAAATACAATAAAACTTCAATCTATAACATTCCTTTCATGATAATTGTCCTCGTTAAATTGCAATAGATATTTAAACTTTAAAGTTATTAGGATTAAGTGCCTAGTACAAAAGAAATGGGTTTAATCCACGTGCATGTGGAAGTTGAAAAAGAGGCGGTACATATGCATCTATGAAGTACGGGCCCAACATCTAATTAACTGGGCCATTAATCTTGGTGGGCCCAACGAACTATAAATAGCCCATCAGAAATAGTACACAACTCAACAAACTTTTTGTTTTTTAAAAATACTAGTCAAGGCAGCACCTGCAGGCACGTGCTAGCCATAAAAAAAAAATAGTAATTAGGATCAATTTTAGATTTTATTTGTATCATAAAATATAAATATAAATCATCTGATTTTTAAAATACAAAGAGATTTACATTAATCAAAAGAGATATTAATTTTAAGAATTTTGATAATTATGCCATAAAAAGTTAATATCAATCGTATAAGACCGTGACAAATCCTAGTCCAATATTTTATTATTTTATTTTCACCTATAACTTACACTTTAATAGTTGTAAATATATTGTAATAACAACAAAATGTCACGACATTTTTAATTGTGCTAGATCTCGATATAATA
Source organism: Quercus tomentella (assembly GCA_028535165.1). NCBI lineage: Eukaryota > Viridiplantae > Streptophyta > Magnoliopsida > Fagales > Fagaceae > Quercus > Quercus tomentella. Next base: position 17,148,025 of record JAPQVY010000012.1, read on the forward strand.
TTTTATTATTTTATTTTATTTTATTTTATTTTGATTCATAAGGAATTGACACATGCGTTACAACATTTTTATAATATCTCTATGTATACATTGTACTTAATTACAATGTAAATTTATATTATAGACACAAAAAAATTGGCAAATTTTGTACACATTTACAAACTTTGTACAATATTTACCATTTTTTGTGCAAATGTGTATAATATTAACCACTTTTGTGTATTTACAATGTAAACTTGCATTGCAAGTACAAAGTAAACATATAAAGATCTTAAAAACAAAAACAAAAACAAAGCTCAAACCAACTGGCATACTTGAAGGGGAAAGAAAAAGAAAAAAGAAAAGAGAAAGTGCACCTCACTAATTGAATAAACCAAAAAAAAACACTATTCATGAGCCTTTGGCTCTTTTTATATAGTTAATAGATATGCTAGCTTACATAAATATCTAAAAGAAAAAAAAAACAAAACAAAACAAAACAAAACAAAACAAAACAAAACTTTAGGCACGGTATAAATTAATGTTAAAATGTTGTGGACTTAGCATTTTTTTATTTGATGTATAAGAACTGAGATCTCAACAATTGTGAAAATATTGTGATAATAATAAGAGTTGTAACATTTTCTCAAAACATTTATTTTTAGTCGTGGTTGATCACAGTCTCATATTTTATTATTTTATTTTGACTTGTAAGAAATTGACACATCAATAATTATGAAATTTGTTGTGTCAGTATAACAATATATATACCAACTTACATAAATATTTAAAAAAAAAAAAAAAAACTTTAGGTACTGTAGCTACCGTGCCAGTTGAATAAACCAAAAACACTACACAATAAGTGTTGTAACATTTTCTCAAAACATTTATTTTTAGTTGTGGTTAGTCACAGTCTCATATTTTATTATTTTATTTCGGCTTGTAAGAAATTGACACGTCAATAATTGTGAAAATATTGTGAAATTTGTTGTGTCGGTATAATAATATATATACCAGCTTACATAAATATTTAAAAAAAAAAAAAAAAAAAACACAAACCGATTACTAAAAATAAAAAAAAATAAAAACTTTAGGCACTATAGCAACCATGCCAGTTGAATAAACCAAAAGCACTGCACGATAAGTGTTGTAACATTTTCTTAAAACATTTATTTTTAGTTGTGGCTGGTCACAGTCTCATATTTTATTATTTTATTTCAACTGGTAAGAAATTGACACGTCAATAATTGTGAAAATATTGTGAAATTTGTTGTGTCAATATAACAATATATAGACCAGCTTACATATATATATATATATATATATATATATATATATTTTTTTTTTTTTTTTTTAAAAAACATAAACCGATTACTAAAAAAAAAAAAAAAAAAAAAATTAGGCACTATAGCTACCGTGCCAGTTGAATAAACCAAAAGCACTACATAATAAGTGTTGTAACATAACATTTATTTTTAGTTGTGATTGGTCACAGTCTCATATTTTATTATTTTATTTCGACTTGTAAGAAATTGACACGTCAATAATTGTGAAAATATTGTGAAATTTGTTGTGTCAGTATAACAATATATATACCAGCTTACATAAATATTTAAAAGAAAAAAAAATAAACCGATTACTAAAAGAAAAAACTTTAGGCACAGTAACTACCGTGCCAGTTGAATAAACCAAAAGCACTGCACAATAAGTGTTGTAACATTTTCTCAAAACATTTATTTTTAGTTGTGATTGGTCAGTCTCATATTTTATTATTTTATTTCGACTTGTAAGAAATTGACACGTCAATAATTGTGAAAATATTGTGAAATTTGTTGTATCAGTATAACAATATATATACCAGCTTACACAAATATTTAAAAGGAAAAAAAAAATGTAGCTACTGTAGCTACAGTGCCACTTGGCACTATAGTTACTGTTCAAAACTTGGGGAAAAAAACGTGGCTTATGAAACCAAAGCACTATAGCTACAGTGCTTTAGCGTATTCGTGCACGTCAATAATTGGGAAAATATTGTGAAATTTGTTGTGTCAATATAACAATATATATACCAGCTTACATAAATATTTAAAAAAAAAAAAAAAAAAAAAAAAAAAAAAAAAAAAAAAACCTATAGCTATTGTAGCTACAATGCCACTTGGCATTACAGTTACTATTCAAAACTTGGGAAAAAAAAAGTGGTTCATGAAACCAAAACACTGTAGCTACAGTGATTTAGTGCATTCGTGCTTTTATATATATATATATTTTATTTTCAGTTGTGGTTGGTCAAAGTTTCATATTTTATTATTTTATTTTGACTTATAAGAAATTAACACCTGTGAAAATATTATGAAATTTGTTGTGTCAGTATAACAATATATATAAAAGGGAAAAAAAATACAAACGGAAGACTGGAAAAAAAAAAAAAATTGTTACTACTGTAGCTACAGTGCCACTTGGTACTGTAGCTACTATTCAAAACTTAAAAAAAAAAAAGACAGAGTGGCTCACCAAAATGGCACTGTAGATGAACAGTGCTAAAACACTAAAGCAGCAATGAAATTGGCATCTCAATAATTGTGAAAATATTGTGAAATTTGTTGTATCAGTATAACAATATATATAAAAGGAAAAAAAAGTACAAACGGAAGACTGAAAAAAATAAATAAATAAAAAACTGTAGCTACTGTAGCTATAGTGCCATTTGGAATTGTAGTTACTGTTCAAAACTTAAAAAACAAAGACAAAGTGGCTCACCAAAATAACACTATAGATGAACAGTGCAAACTATAGCGGCATTGCCGCTTTTCACAAAACATTTATTTTCAGTTGTGGTTGGTCACAGTTTCATATTTTATTATTTTATTTTAACTTATAAGAAATTGACACCTCAATAATGGTGAAAATATTGTGAAATTTGTTGTGTCAATACAACAATATATATAAAAGGAAAAAAAATACAAACAAAAGACTAAAAAAAGAAAAAAAAAAGAAAAAAAGAAAATAGAAGTGCCTCACCAAAGCACTGTTGCCGCTACAGTGCTTGCACAGTGCAAACACTCTGAGTGCACAATGCCGAAGCACTGTAGCGACATTGGCGCTTTTATAATATAAAGAAATTGGGCCCTACAAATTATAATAATTGGCCCCTCCAAAAAATTTCACAAACCTTCTTGTTGTCAATGAAAGAAAATTAGTCTAGCATAGTTGGATAGGTCACCTAATACATGAGTCTAGACTACTCTTAACTCAATTTAAATTATAATAAAAGAGAAAGTAACCAAGTGGCCCACCTACTTGCAGAACATGCCAAGAACCTGGTGTTTCCAAACTATTGAATAGAAGATAGTCTTTGGTTTTAAAGTTCCAATTAATTATGAATATTCATCATCTTTATAGTTCATGCTATTTTTTTTTACTGTTGTTTTGCTTAGTTTTTTCTTTACTCTAATTTTGGATAATGACTTTCCTTTTAAAAAAAATGTCATAGAGATTACTTCATTGTTAGTTTTTATGTTATTATATAACAATGACTACATTTAGCTATTTAGAATTCCAATATTTAGTTAGTTTCTCAAGTGGACTCCACACAAACAATACACACTTTTACCAAAATCTTATAAATCCCTAATCTCCAAGTTTCTTTCTTTTTATTTTTTCTAAGAATAGAAAAAGGACGTTGTTCCTATTGTTTTCAATTTTTAAATGCAATGTGCATTGCTCGAATTGGTGTGTTTTTCTTTTCATTCTTAGCCTTCAAATTAATTTATTCAAGTACCATCATCATCATTTTTTTCACAAAATTTGATCCTTTTCTCATATTTCCAACTTTTTTTTCCTCATATGTTTTTCTCTCATTATCATCATCTCATTTTTTTATATTTTTAGTTGATTTTTTGTTTCCCTTTTGAATCCAGGTGCCTTATAAATTGTACCAACATTGATATGTTTCTACAAAATAATTTAGATTGCGCTAGAGATAAGAAACATTCTTAAGTCTTAACCCCCGCCCAATTTGAAAAAGAGGAAAATTGTTCAGAATTTCACTATGAAAATAGTAATGAATGAAATTTATTTTATGAATGGTCATCATCAAGCACAATTCTAATAGGAGATGCTAAGGCTTTAAAAAAAAATAAATAAATAAATAAAACTTTTATATGTTTATAGCAAATTGAACAATTTTTTAATCTTATTTGAGTTTTAAAATATTATAAAATGTTAAATTTGACTATTTTATATAAAATATAATTACTATAATAATTATGAGTTATGACTAGCATATAAATATATAATTTCCCCCAAGTGAAAAATCTTAGCTACGCCCCTCCAACAACAAAGGATTTGAATCTATATTTTTTTTCGCACCTAAGTCCAATCTTATTGAAGATAATTCTCTTATCCTTCAAATTTCAACATCACTTATTTGTATCTTTCACCAACGATCTATTAGACATAAACTTTAAAAAAAATAAATAAATAAATGATACTATTTTTATTTCCTTGTATGAGAGTGTCTAAATTCGACTCAAAAGTTAAAATTTATAACTTAATTAGTTGACAATTTTTAATATTTTTAGCAGAGATATTTAAAATTCAAATGTTATACATTATCAAATGACGTGTATGAAACACAACAGTGACACATCACGACACAACAGGACGAAGAGCTGGTCTAATCTTATTAATTTCCTTGTGTCGTTTTTTCTTATTTTTGGTTGCAACAGAAAAAGGAATTATTAATTTCCTTCTGTCGTTTTTTCTTATTTTTGGTTGCAACTGAAAAAGGAATTATTAATTTCCTTCTGTCGTTTTTTTCTCGTTTTTGGTTGCAAGTGAAAAAGAAAGATTTTAAGGTGGGTCTGAGAAATAGAGCTGTAGCGCCACTAACATCCAAATAAATGAGTGCCAATTTAATTAGTAGTAGAAATGGGAATGTCCTACTGATTTTCAGAAGTTCATCATGATGGCTGCAGCGAATGCTATACCACCAAATTTATGACCCGCCACAAACAAAGTACTGTACTAAGTTTATGCGATCCAGCTGTGTTGTTTTCTACCAAAAACACAAACACAAACTCCAAAAACGAAAAACGAAAAAAGTGGGGCATATATATAAACAGATGGTACTGAACATTTGGCCCAATTAGGTTTGTATGATTTTTGCCCCATTAATAAGGGGGCAGCCAGAGAATCGGAAGGCTTTAGTTTCAGCTTCTATAAGGGGCCATGACCCAAAAGAATCTATCATGGCCCAAAAATAGAGAAGTTGCCACTTCTGAGTTCTGAGTCCTTGAAAGTTGAAACACCTCCCCCACCACCTTTTTTTTTTTTTTAATAGGACACTTTTAAGGACAAAATTTATAATTTTCTCTTTGTGATAATTTAAACCTGAAAGACACTGGTAGAGAGAGAAAAGTTTTAAACATAATTAGGGAATAGTGAAAATTATGTTTGGAGGGATCCGAATCAAGACTAATAATCGAAAATCACATCGAATGAGATTCAGCTCAAGATGGAGCACTAGACACACCTTAGTCTTATTTGCATGAATTGAACCCCTAACCACTTGAATGAACGACTGATGGGCTCGAGGAACTTGAAGCCTTAAATGGTGAAATGTCAAATCCTATAAACCTTAGTTCTCAAGAACCTTAGTAGAAGGAGATAGAAACTAATATAAATAGGAGGCTAATTGAATATTTCTAGAATCACCATATATTGGAATCACTTTGACTTAACAATTGAAGCCTCCTTAGCCATAGGGGATCGCGTTAAGGGAGGATGATGTTTCATTTGTGCATTGAGGAAATAAAGTCAAAAATAATAATGCAATCCAAAGACAGACAAATCAGCAATTCAAACTGGTGATGGTTCCCTTTTCAAATGAAAATCTCACCACCTGTAATGTTTAAAAAAGGGAATTGAAGTAATAAGTACCAAAATATATTCATTAGTGGTTTTTAGTAGATATTGACAAGGTGCTTAAAATGTCATGGATTATAAAGCATGGGGCTTATCGCACTGCTCAAGTTTCATCTATAGGCTTGCACATCTGAGAACGTAGGTAAAAATTCTTTCGTCAGTATGCAAGCAAAAGTGAACTAAGTTCATATTTCAAACTTAATTGTTTTTCAAAAGTAAGTATATAACCAGAAAAATTCATTGTCTTCAATGCAAAAGTGAATCAAAATTCAAAATACTAGTAGTAATGACACTTTACTGGATGGACCTTCTTTTTACTGTACTTCTGCAACGGTTACCTCATGATAAAAGGAGAAAGCCATTGCTACCATCTCCTTTCTTTCTCAAACAAACACTTTCTCTTACAAAAATGAAAAAAAAAGGAAGCAGCTATGGAGCTAAACTGCTGTCAATGGACATGGAGTGAAACAAAAGCAGATCAATTTCTTGAATCCTCTTACAAAAAACGGGGTGAAGCTTACTGTAGTTCAAATTCAAACTTTGAGAACAAACAAGATCAAATTTTGAAAAATATTCATGGAAAAATTAGATAAATTAACAACTTTGAAGTACAGTCAAAATTCCAAAGGTTAGAAATAGCAACTAACAACCTTTTATTTTTTTTATTTTTTATTTTATTTATGAAATAATCACAACAAAATTGACACATCATAAGATCGTAATTATAAAAATAAAATAAAAAAATCCTTCCACTCACACAGGGATGGTTAATCCTAAAATTTTAATTAACTAATTTGCTTCATAGAGATAGGATTAAATGTCACCACTTTCAAACCGATATAATGGTTTTACTTACACTAACTCCTTCGATTCTATTCCCCTAATCTGGAGCACAAATTTATACATCCAATGGATTTGACTTCATATGAAGCTAAGATTGGAAGTGAAATCTACATATTTTGTCAGTAACCAAGCTATTACTAGGGTTTTTTTTTTCCTATTAACTTGACAAGATTCAAAATTCCACACATTTAGGTCTCATGTTTGAGAATTCATTCAAGTAATTTAGTCAAGAATAAGGGTACTTCCCAACGGTCCAAATTGCCCATATTCCATCAGGAAAGTGCTATGGTATTCATTGTGGTAGTGGTATTACCTATTGCTACCATTAGTTACAAAGCATCTCTATATTTTATTTTTCTGTCAAGAAGGTAGTTTAGTGTCATTTAACCTGGAAAATGTCCATTTCATTTATGTATTTGACCAGCATCCACTCTCATAATATAGTGAAGGCAATACCAGCACAATATGTGTCTAAAAAAGACCACTTATTACAAATTTACAAGTAAGTTCCAGTTAGTTCAACTTTCAACTAGGGTTCAATTTTTGCCTACACCAAAAATCAATTGGTGTCTTGGTTTGGTTGAATAAGAGATTTAGGATTCAATTTCTACCTACACCAAAAACCAATTGATATCTTGATTTGAGAATTTTTTTTCCATTTAACTTTATTATTAGAAAAATTTTGTTAATTGACCAGCCGGGAAAGAAAGTGGAAAACTAGCATCTCGAGTTTTTAAAACTCGATTTCAATAGCAAATCGAGTTTTAAAAACTCAAGTTCTAGACTTCTAACTTAATGATGTGGACGAAAATTCCACGTAGAACTCGAGTCTTAGAGACTCGAGTTCCAGTGATCCACGGAGAAAGAGAAAAAACAGAAGAAGAAAACACGGAGAAGAAGAAAAAACGAAGAACACCAACACCAGCACCAGATCGCGTCCAATCGGAGCTCCAGCGTTCTTGCTCTGTTCTTCGTCTCTTCGTCCACCCAATCGCTGAAGATCAGATCGTCCACCAGCTGGTATCGCCCACCCAGATCGCTCTGTTCTTCTTCCTTCTTCCTTCTTCTCCAACCAGATCGTCTTCTTTAGCGCTGCGTTCTTCAGGTTTTGTTTTTCGAGTTTGTAAGACTCGGTTTTGGTTTTTTGAACTCGAGTCTTATAGACTCGATATCTATGTGGCTAAATCGGCACACAGCAGCAGTAAAACTCGAGTTTGAAAGTGTCAATTTTCGTCGTCGATCTCAAGTTTTAGAAACTCGAGATGCTATTTTCCATAATCCTTTCAAACAATAGTTAACTTACTATATACAACCCCTTCACACTATTAGTCTGCAAATTCCCCCCTTGATCTGATGATAAAGAGCACAATCATAAAAAACAAACGTCATAAGGTGTTCAGTCCAATATTTCATGCCCTAAGGACTATAGGTAATACTAAAACCACAACTTTTATCATAACTTACGTGAAGTTATAAATTCACATAGACCTACCACTTTTTCTACGCCGCCCATGATTTGCCGCATAAACAAGGTGTGCTATTACCATTTTTCCATTGAATATTGATTTCGTTCTGCACTAGAAATGGACCTCCTTATTGTCAAAAGAAAAATATAGAGTGCTTTTGAGTTCTGACGCGCTTTCATGATGTTTTAAAAGTTAGCACTAAACAAATCAAAAAAAAAAAAAAAAAGTTAGCACTAAAAAAGAACCAAACTCGAAGAAGCCCGTTATCTGTATAGCGTATAGTGTATACTGCCGTTGAGAAAATCACTCCTTAAATGGTCCCACACATTTCAAATATCAATGCAAAACTCAGGCTCAGTCGGCTTCTCTCTTTTGTCTTTTCCCACCAGGGGTAAAGCAAATTTCAAAAGAAGGGCATATTATTGTATACTCTCTCCTTCTACACCCAAACAAGGCCTGTAAAATCGGTTATTCACCAAGGTCTTTTAAGTAAAATCAATTTCAAAACAGAAAAACCAAACGTCCACTAATCTCCTTAGCTTTTTTTTCTCACTCTCTCACTCACTCTCTTTTATAGTACCAAGACTACCAACAACCAAACATCATTGTTCTTTAACCCACAAAACACGGCCTACAAGCATTCCTTTCTTTCATGATTCGTTGAACTCTGTTTGGCTCCAAACTCTTTTGTCATTTTGTTTGTCTGAAAAAGCTCCCATGGCTGAAAATCAAACCCTAGGTAATGGTTCAAGCGCAGTGCCTGACCCGGTTGAAACGGGTTCGGATATGAAAATGGACACAAAGGAAGGTGGTTTTAGAGCTGAGGTTGATACTTCGGCTCCGTTTGAGTCGGTGAAGGAGGCAGTGAGTCGATTTGGTGGACTCGGTTTCTGGAAACCCCACAGCTACAAGCTCACTGAAACTGAGGTCCTCTCTCTTTTTCTCTCTTGGGTTTTTGATAAAGTTTGAATCTTTGCTACAGTTTTTGTTTGAGGGTAAATGGGTATTATTTTGTTCTTCAAAAAGTTGTTGATTTTTGCAATGGGCATAAGTATATTCTCAATTTCACTTAAAAGTAGAGCAACCCATTTCTACAGTTTGTCTAAAAATGTGTGCTTTATCCTGTATGTTATGATTTTTGTTTTTCTTTTCACTTTTGGGTTTGTGGTTTTGGTTCTGAGTTTAGATTCAAGTCATATGATGCATAAGATTGGGGTTATTTAAGGAATAGAGTGCTGTGTACTACATGCCTTTTGCTGTCAAATCATTGGATGGCCTTCTTATGTGTTAAGGCCTTAAGGGTTCTATTTGATGAATCATATGCCTGTAATCTATGTGTTAGAGAGAGTTGACTTATTCATTGGCAGACTAAAGATAATTCATTTGTGTTAAAAAACTTAAAGTACACAGCAATTTTTAGGAGGAATGTGATCCACCACTGTGTGAAACATGATTTTTGAACAGGCTATAATGGGTCTAACTATCTTTTTGAAACATCAATGGGGCTTTTTAGAGTTTGTCTTAGATGTTGGTTGCAGGGTGGTTCTTGATCGTTTGCTCTACCTAATATGCAATACATAGAAAGTAGACATGAATTGTACACTGCCTAAATTTGGTTACCGTACCTTGTGTTTTCCAATTAATTTCAACCATGTGGCCCTGGAAACTGTAAATGCACAAGTGCATTGGCCAGTAAGCCACGTGGTTGTGCTGCATTGGCCAATAAGTGAGTTAAATTTAATTGGAGAATCTAAAATACAATATCTAAGGAATTGTACCTAACCTTTGCCCTTGTACATTCATTTGGTTGAAATTTATATGAATTATATTCTTGTTGTCATTGAATATTTCTAGTTAAATGAAGGTTGCATAATGGGCTCAATTACCCATGTCTGCTATTGGTGGGATGGATATATATATCCTGAATAAATTTAGCACCTTCTGAACTTTATACTAGGCATGGTACTTCATTTCTCTGCATCAGTATGATTTATCATACTTGATAATGTTCTGACAAGTTTTCATATTGATAGAATGACATGGAAGAGGTTGATATGGCAAAACTAGAGGAGCAGGCAGCACAGGTGGAGAAAGATCTGATTGTGAAAGAGAGGGAAACACTGGATGTCTTGAAAGAACTGGAATCAACCAAAATGATCGTTGAAGAATTGAAATTAAAGTTACAAAAAGAAGCATCTGAATTTAGTGTGACACTTGATACAAATATGGATGATAAGAACATGATTCCTTTAGTAAAGAAGGGAAACCACGAGAATCAGAATTCAGTGGAAGGTTTGAGCTTGTGCCCTTCTTCAGCTCCGGGTTTAATATTAATGGAACTGAAAAAAGCTAAGTTAAACCTTGGTAGGACTACTACTGATCTTGCTGACATTCGAGTTTCTGTTGATTTATATAACAAGAAATTAGAGAAGGAAAGAATCTCACTTGAGAAAACTCGTGAGAGTTTAACTCAAAATTCTTCAAAGATATCATCTCTTGAGGAGGAGCTAAACCAAACAAGACTAAAGCTACAGTTGGCAAAAGATTCTGAAATTAAAGTTGGTTCTGATGATGCGTTAGATATCTCAAAGGAGCTCCAAAGATTAAGTTCTGAGGCAGAGCAATTCAAAAAGGTGGGAGAAGCTGCAAAATCCGAAGTTTTGAGAGCAATCTCTGAGATTGAACAGACAAAAACGAAGATTAAAACAGCTGAAATAAGGTTGGTTGCTGCCAGAAAAATGAAGGAAGCAGCTAGAGCGGCAGAAGCTGTTGCTCTTGCAGAGATCAAGGCTCTATCAAACCATGCGATCTCATCGAGAGACAACTTGCAAAAGGCTGATGGAGTAACTCTTTCATTTGAAGAGTACTCTTCTCTAACCGCCAAAGCTCGAGAGGCTGAGGAACTTTCTAAGAAGAGAGTAATAGAGGCTATGCTTCAAGTTGATGAAGCAAATGTATCAAAAATGGACATTTTAAAAAGGGTTGAGGAAGCTACTGAGGAAGTCAAAACCAGTAAGAAGGCACTGGAAGAAGCTCTCCACAGAGTGGAAGCTGCAAATAAGGGGAAGCTAGCAGTTGAAGAGGCTCTTCGCAACTGGAGATCTGAGCATGGTCAGAAAAGACGTTCTGTCCAAAACTCTACCAAGTTTAAAAACCCTTATCCACCTCACCATCGAAGAGATTCCCGTCTACTTGATGTAAATGGACTTAATCTGGTTAGTGATGGAATAACGCCTGTTTTGAAGCCAACCTTATCAATAGGACAGATACTGAGCCAGAAGCTACTTATGCCAGAGGAATTTGAATCGGGAATGCTGGCAGAGAGAAGATCTGGGAAGCGAAAGGTGTCACTGGGTCAGATGCTTAGTAAACAGTATAGTGATCCACCCTCTTGGAAGACTGAGAGGGAAAGTGGCCACAAGCAATTCTCTGCAAAGAGAAAGAAGTTTGGATTTGCTAAGTTCTCACTACTTATGACTAAGCAAAGTAAGAAAAAGAAGAAGCCAACTCCAAACTTGAAGTAACACAGTGAGGCAGTGCAGATCACAGTCCAGCGCTGACTTCTATTTCTTTGTTCCTAGCCTTCCTTTTCCCTCTGGTGAAGTTCTTGGTTATGTTTGTATGCCTTTTAGTACCTTGATATTCATTCTACTTATGGTGGTTGTAAAGCTTATTGTCATTTATATATTGCTTAACCCTCTTTATGGCTGGTCCTAATCGTATTTGATTAAAATCCTTTTCCCTCTCTTAAAGTTTCTGTTTATGTTTGTACATTTCACGAAACTTATTTGCTTAAAGTTGAGATAAAAAGGGACTTCAAGCAAATAAATTTGAGATAAAAAGTGGACAGTGAAGATCACAGTCCAGCACTGACTTCTATTTCTTTGTTCCTAGCCTTCCTTTACCCTCTGGTGAAGTTCTTGGTTATGTTTGTATGCCTTTTAGTACCTTGATATTCATTCTACCTATGGTGGTTGTAAAGCTTATTGTCATTTATATATAATGCTTAACCCTCTTTATGGCTGGTCCTAATCATATTTTATTAAAATCCTTTTCCCTCTCTAAAAGTTTCTGTTTATGTGTGTGCATTTCACTAAGCTTATTTACTTAAAGTTGAAATAAAAAGTGACTTTAACCCAATAAAGCAAATAAAGTTGAGATAAAAAGTGGACAGTGAAGATCACAGTCCAGCACTGACTTCTATTTCTTTGTTCCTAGCCTTCCTTTACCCTCTGGTGAAGTTTTTGGTTATGTTTGTATGCCTTTTAATACCTTGATATTCATTCTACGTATGGTGGTTGTAAAGCTTATTGTCATATATACATAGGGCTTAACCCTCTTTATGGCTGGTCCTAATCATATTTGATTAAAATCCTTTTCCCTCTCTCAAAGTTTCTGTTTATGTTTGTGCATTTCACTAAGCTTATTTGCTTGAAGTTAAGATAAAAAGTGACTTTAAGCAAATAAAGCAAGTAAAGTTGAGATAAAAGGTGGACAGTGAAGATCACAGTCCAGCACTGACTTCTATTTCTTTGTTCCTAGCCTTCCTTTACCCTCTGGTGAAGTTTTTGGTTATGTTTGTATGCCTTTTAATACCTTGATATTCATTCTACTTATGGTGGTTGTAAAGCTTATTGTCATTTATATATAATGCTTAACCCTCTTTATGGCTGCTTCTAATCATATTTGATTAAAATCCTTTTCCCTCTCTCAAAGTTTCTGTTTATGTTTGTGCATTTCACTGAGTTTATTTGCTTGAAGTTAAGATAAAAAGTGACTTCAAGCAAATAAAGCAAGTAAAGTTGAGATAAAAAGTGGACAGTGAAGATCACAGTCCAGCATTGACTTCTATTTCTTTGTTCCTAGCCTTCCTTTTCCCTCTGGTGAAGTTCTTGGTTATATTTGTATGCCTTTTAGTACCTTGATATTCATTCTACTTATGGTGGTTGTAAAGCTTATTGTCATTTATACATAGTGCTTAACCCTCTTTATGGCTGGTCCTAATCATATTTGATTAAAGTCCTTTTCCCTCTCCTAAAGTTTCTGTTTATGTTTGTGTATTTCACTAATCTTTTTTGCTTAAAGTTGAGATAAAAAGTGACTTTTATCGAGATAAAAAATGACTTTAAGTAAATAAGGCAAGTAAGCTTGCAGCAAATAAGTTAGTCATACACTTAGTTTTTCCCTTTCCCAAATGTAGTGGTTGTTGACTAGTCCATATGTAAGCCTGAACCCTCTAAATGGCTGGTCAAAATCACATTTGATTGAAATCACAAAAGCCTCATTTAGGCTGCGTTTGTTTTAATGTAAAATATTTTCCGAGTGTAAAATATTTTCAGGTGAAAATACTTTTGGAAAATGAAAATATTTTCAAGTGTTTGGTTGCATTTCAAAAAATGCTCTGAAAAATATTTTCTGATGTTTGGTTATATTTTTGAAAATACTATAGAAAACAAATTTTCTACTTTTGCTCACATTTTCTCAGTTTCCAAACAAATATATAATATCATTTCTCAATAGTTAAACACAAAAGAAACAAAACCCAACAAAAAAAATTCATCAAATCCGATCAAATTGAGAGAAGAAGAAAGAGAGAGAGAGGCAACTAGGTTCAATCTAGAGGTGGCGGAGGCAAGATCGCACGGTGGAGGCGACTAGGTCACGGTGGGTTGCTCGTCTTGCGGTGGTTTGCTCAACATGGGTAGAGAGAAAAAGGGTAGATCAGTGACATGGGTGGTAGAGGGAGGAAGAGAGAAACAGGGCAGATTGGCGGTGAGAGGCACGGCCCAGACGGTGGTGGAGTCGATCTCAAGTTCAGGTGATCTCTCTCTCTCTCTCTCTGACGGTGGGCGGCTCTCTCTCACTCTTTGACGGTGACCGGCCTCTCTCTCTCTCTTTCTTGGTTTGGTTCCTTTTTTTTTTTTTTTTTTTTTTTTCCTGGAAATGGTTTGAAGGTAAGCTTGGAGATGGATTTTGGATTATGGGGCGGCACGATCTGGGTTGGCTGGGCTAGCCGAAGCTTGGTTGAGGTGAGCTTGGAGATGGGTTTTGGACTATGTGAGGAGTGTGCTCGAGCTCTCTCTCTACAGGTGTGGTTTCCAAAAATTGTTTGAAGGTAAAATCAAAGCATAAATGATTTTACGCTCAAAGTGGCTTATTTTCCGGTCAAAGTGTAAATGATTTTCCGTAACTACCAAACACACACAAGGATGTAAAATGATTTCCTGAAAGTGTTTTCAGGCGAAACAAATGCATCCTTATATGCAGGCCAATTTGATGCATTGATTAGTTTGGTGCAAGTTGGACTTCTCATGTAATGCTAATCAAATAGCTGCGAGTGTGTATTGCAGCAAAAGCTGAAACCCTAATCTTTTTTTCTTTCTTTTTTTGGGATAAAAAAGCTGAAACCAATTTTGATTCCACTTCATTGTTTGAAAAATGTCTTAAACTTGAATATAGATTAATGGTTTTAAATAGAGAACCGCTTCCTCAACTAGTAAAAGATTGTCAACTCAATTACTATAAATAAAAAATATTGTGAAATGTTTTTTTGTACTTAGGATTGCTTAAATTATTATCTAACCAAGGATTCAGATTTACAATAATGCAGGCTGTGGGGTTCGAACCCACGCGCATTTAACATGCAGAAGATCTTAAGTCTTCCCCCTTAACCTCTCGGGCAAACCTGCTGGTTTGATTTCGAATAAACAATAAAATGAGTTTGACCCCTTGATTTAGTGATTATCATTTATTTTATTTTATTTTTTGGCTGAATTAGCATTTGTTTATATTGGAAAATGTTATTATTCCTTCCACATCTTCACTATACATACGAGATAGAGAGAAACATGAATGATGAAACCAATCAGTAAAAGCCTACAAATCTTCACTATACATGCGAGATAGAGAGAAACATGAATGATGAAACCAATCAGTAAAAGCCTACAAATAAAGACAACCCAATGTGACAGATTTCCTTTTCTTCAAGAGCAGACTACATGAGAGGATTTATTTATTTAATAATTTTGGGGTGATACTTTTATATATGCTTTTTTGGTCGGAATATCCTATTTTATTTATGTGCTTGCTTCTCCATGTGTCCAAATTTGGGTTGAGCTCCTGTGCTGTAAAGTCTAACCTACCACCATCAAATGACTAATCATTTGAGTGATATATGTTTTACGTTTGTAGATCGAACTTCACCTCTACCCCACTATTTACCTATCTAAAAAAAGAAAAAGAAAATTCATTTGAGTGATTATATAGGGTATTATTACAAATTATATTATGGTAGTTTTCCCAATTGATATGCAAACTTTTACATACAAGAGAAAAAATTCATTTACCAATCATATTCATTATTATGGTACTTCCTAAGCCTTTTGGGGATAAAATCCGTTTTCATTTTAATTGTTCAATTCCTTCTATGGTTTATATAGTTTATATAGGTTTTTTTTTTTTTTTTTAAAAGACTATTGAGTTTTTAAAATGACACGTGTCTTATATTCGTTTTCTGGATTAAAATTAGAGGAAATTGAAGGATTTAAATTGGAGGGATAGTTTCCTTAGTATCATATACTATATAATATTTGGTTTAGAAACCGTGGTTGTGCAAAGCGACTACTTTCACTAATTAGTAAATTAATTACTATATATTTTTTGTTAGGATATTTCCTCAATTAAGGGTTAATATTTAACACTGGTTTATTTTACATAAAACTTCATCATTTAAATTTCAACAAATTTAAATACAATCCGAACTAAAAGTATATTATCAAAAATTACTAAACTTAAATCACACACAACGACCAATGTTTTTTATTTTATTTTTTAAACCCATATTTTGATTAAGAGATAAGATTTAACAATAATTTTTTAAAAAAAATTAAATTATATTCAAACTAAAATTCTATTATCAAAAATTTCTAAAATTAAATCCCACATAACCCACATTTTTGTTTTTGTTTTTTTTCTCAAGTTGCATCTTATTAAATTAATACAATTTTATTAGGACAAAACTCTTGACTAAGAGATTAGATTTAATAATAATTTAATTTAGATAAAACCTTTTCATCTAAGTTTTAAAAATTTAAATTTTACTCCAACTAAAAATCTATTATCAAAATTTTCAGAACTTATATATATTTAGCCATAGCTTTTCGATACAATCCCTTTTAACTAATAAGTCATCCTATAATTAAATCTCACACAGTACACCCCACATTGTTGTATTTTTTTTTTTTTTCAAAATGCAAAATACGCTTATGTTTTAATCTAAAAAATCCATCTTACTTATTGTTATTTACTTCTGAATTTGCATGTAGGATATTATGCCAAATGAAATTTACTATAAAAAAGCAAAACAATGGACACCCATTTAAGTTCTTGGTTCTCTTATGTCAATTTTTTTTTTTTTTTTTTTTTTTTTGTATTCTCAACTTTTAAACTCTGGTGTAAGTTTTGATTTTTGGTTTTGGTTACTGTATTTAATTTCTAATTGTGTTGATTTTTTCAATTAGACTATCAGAAAAAAAAAAAAAAAAATCAGTATTGAGGAACTATTTTGTTTATTATTGTTTGTGCTAGCTAAGGCATAGATTAAACATAACCCAAATAGGAATAATCAAGCCTACTTCACATCTCATATTAAGAAATTAATACAAAGCACAAAGAGAATTTAAAATACAAAAATAGATTAACACTGATAGTCTAAACTCTCAACAATCAAAACTTAAAGTAATTTTTTTATTAAAATTATTAACTTATTTTATAATTTATTTTTACTATTTATTTTATAATTTAGTTTTAATTATTGGAAGAATGCTAGTTTTGTAATAAAATTGATAATTATGTCTTTAACATTTTTCTAATCATTTATAATAAAAAATACATTAATGCACTGTTATTATATTTTGTTATATCATCAATAATAATATAGATAAAATCCACATTTTGAGAGAGGGTTTCAACTTATGGCGTCAGCTTCTAATTATAGCTCTTTATCATCAGACCAAGACACCAATCAGTTTTTGGTGTAGGTGGGAATTGAACCATAAATCTCTTATATAACCATTAGAGACTTTATCAGTTAAGCTAATTGGAACCCACAAATCCACATTTTAAAATAGATGGAAAAAGATTTTTAAGAGTGTCGTGATGGAATGGACAAAACTTATTTATAATCAAATTCAATCACATTGAATTATTATCCTAAAAGAATCATTTGATCATATAATTGGTCTTTTTCTGATGCTGACACGTGTGCAAATATCACAAATCTCCAACATGTAGCTTCTCACACGCTAAACAAAACCTCATCTAGATGTCTATATTTTTTTTTTTGGTAAAAGATGTCTTATATTTTTTGGTTGACATAATAGTATAATACATGCCTACACAAAAAATTGCTCCCAACCCAACTCCCTCAACGGCCATTCCACGCATTGCCCAACCCAGCAAGCTTTCCAACTCTAAGGAAACTGAAATTCCCATAGTCTCTCTCTATCTCTCTCTCTCTAAGCAACCTTGTATTCCAAACCAATCCAAGGTAAGGTATCTTTTCCTCCTATAATTTCGATTCCCAATCTGCTGTTTTTGTTTGCTCACAAAAACAAATAACAGAACTTCTGTTCTGAGAATCCCAGATTTGTAACTTCGTTTCCCAAGTTCTGTTTTTTCAGTTTCCAAAAGGGTCTCTTAGGTTGTTTTTCTTTACCTTGGTATTTGCTCTTTATGTTTAATTTGTTTTTGTTTTTTTAACTGCTTTTTGCCTTTTCTTCTACGTGTGCCTTTTTTTTATATCATACAGGTTTTATTGTTATAATTGTTTCTTATCTTTGTCAAAATTTGTGGTTATATTGTATTGCTTATATATGATTTTTAGGATCGGTAATTAAGGTCTTGACTTTTGATTTTTCTCTGTTTCAAGTTGATAGATACATAGTTTGAGCTTTGAACACATATTAATAGAGTTTTATTAGATTAATATTGTGTTTCTTCTGTTTTTTGATTTGTAACTATGTCCTGGTATATTATTATTCAATTTGCAGATTTGCTCTATGTTGTACGGGTAGAAATCCGGTTCTATTAGTAGGTATATACCATGTGTGTATTTTTGGGTTAAATAACAGGATTAATGCTCAGCTTGTTTTAGGAGAAAATTTTTCTGCATTTTATGGTGTCTGGTACAACCGAAAACGCAAGTCAAAAGAAATATATATATATATATATATATATGTTTTTTTTGTAGTCAACGAAGAATAAGCTTGATAGAGCAGAAAAAGTTTCTGCTTGTTAAGATCAGAAAACCACTACAAATAGACTCCCAAATACAAATGGTTTATTGTTCATTTTACAGATCACAACCAAACATTTAGGAAAACGAGTCAATTTTTTGGAAAAATTAGTCATTTTCCAAAATAAAATAAAAAATGAAGGGTTTTCTGTTGAAACGAATGGAGTGTAAAACCTTTTGCTGTCCACTTTTTAGTGGTTGTATGTTATTGGCAGGCCTAGACATTTATGATGGTTCAGTTAGAAGCTCGTTTAGGGTTATTCGTGAATCAAAGATCTAACGCCGTAATGGCAGTTTAAGTATTTAGAGTTTGTTAAGCATAAATTACCCCGATCACAGGTTATTTGGGCTTGTGGCTGCAGGTTGATATGTGTGTATTGGTGTTGATAATGAAAAAAGCTGATGAAGAACAGTTTCAAGTTCTATTTATTAGTTTGCTAATTTAAGATCATCAGTAGGGCTAAAAGAAGCCATTATCAGTAGACACGATCATACTAGGATTGGTGATAACATAATGTTTAGCAGTTGGCTAGGTGCTCGCAATCACAGTAGCAGGGTGCCTTGAAATGGTTGCCAGTGATAAGGAGATTTGACAATTAATATAATGCTAGTGAGTAGAATGTTTCAGCTGTAACCCTAGTAGGCTGAGCCAAAACTTAAAAGAATGTCGAAGTACAGGGGTTTCATTACTAATTGAAATATCTAATTTACATCTTCACTCCAATATAAGTGTAGGTCCAACATGACAGCCCTTGGTATGCATCTTAAGCTCACTGTTTAGCTCTTACTTCTACTGTATTTCACATAGGACTTAGGAATATCTACTGACAAGGAACATCCATCACTGGTTTCTCATTTTATTACAAATTGTAAAATCCTTCTTGAAAATTATAATATATTGTATTTTGTAAATGATTCACTAACAATAATTTTTCAATATTTGGTTATAACAATTTTTGTTGAATGGTTGTGATTTCAGGCACCATGAACATGAGAGTTGGGCTCTTATTTGTATTATTGTTGGGTGCTAGCTGGGCTTCTGATGCTAGGCAACTGGAGAGTGTAAGGATCTCTAAAATATCAGGTAAATATTTTAACAGAATTTTTAACTTTGTTCTTGTTGTTGACCATTTACTTCTTCTTTTAACTTCATAGTTCATAATTATCATTGTGTAACAGTTCAAGATGCAAATTTGATGCCTTATGTATTCTATTGAATAATCCTGTTTTGAAAGAAGGGTTAGCCTTTTTTGGAAGTCCACAGAAATAGCTTAAGTCCAGCATGCCATAATTTGCTTTCTACTAGTTCAAGAGAACACTTTTTAGTCCAGCTTAGCCCTGTCAGTTGACTTGATTGGATAACGTTTGTTACCCTAACTATCTAATATGTTGTCAATGGTAAACCATACCTTTGGTAACACACAAAAACATTCTTACACTCTTTTACCTTTGACCTCTAGGGCTTTCAAGGTTTAAGTAGAACAAGTAGCTTTATTTCAGGGCATGATATACTGGTAATAATAGGTTGGGTTGAACTTGGTATCAATCTCCTTTAGAGAAGTGTAGGTTGTCTGGAGTGCAATGCCTAGTAAGATATTGTATCTCCCAAAAATGACGGTTCTAAATATATGTTCTTTGACATTAGTAAAACTTGATGCTTTAGGAATTGGGATGTAAAGGTAAATACTTCTAGGGTCATCAAACTATGGCATTTTTCCCAAAAAAAAAAAAATGTTAAAAATAAGATTTAGAGTAATTTGTCATTTGACATGAATGTTCCCATCAATCTTATCTTATTGCAGAAGGGAATAGCCTTTATTGATATGAAAATGTTACAAAATGGATGACATTGACCAAGTAGTTTTTTTGGTTCAGTTTCCAGGAATGACAATTTGTGCACATTGTGTGAGGAGTTTGCTTCCAAGGCAGTTGATTACCTTGCTGAAAACAAGACCCAGACCGAGATTATTGAAATTCTTCATGTGGCTTGCACTAGCCTAGGCTCTCTCAAAGGGGAGGTAGTCACATCTTTTAGTTGAGTTTTATATTAGATGAAATGTAATTATGTTTCAAAACAGTAAGAGGCTGTTTGGACGAATTTTTTTCATCACTCAATTTCCGTCACTCAATTTTCATCACTCATCACTTTAAAATATCACACCCGTTTGGCACCATCACTTTTTTTTCATCACTCAATATTTTTCACACTATTTGTGGGCCCCATACCTGTCACTTGGTTAGAGATATCCTGTTTTGTACCTGTGGAAGACCTTTCATCCCCATCTTTTTCTCTTTTCTCATTTTCCCTTCCCCCTTCAGCCAAACGGACTTCTCGCTATGGGTCCCATCATTTTTGAGTTATGAGTTATGGAAACAGAGAATTAAGTTATGGAAATTGGGCATCCAAACAGCCTCTTAGTTTCTTCCCCAAGGAAAAAAAAGTTATGGTAATCTTAGCCGTCTTTCTTTCTTTTCTTTTCATTTTTTTTAGCCTATTCCGTGAACTCCAAAAGGCAAGAGGTGGAAAAAAAAAGGTTATGGCAATCTCAGCCATCATAATAATAATTATTTTTTTATTGCCAAGTTGCCATGTTTATTAAGTGCTCATGCTCATTGATTTATTTTGAATCTATCCTATGTAGTTAGGTTGATTGGTCAATGTGCCTTCATGAGCACCAGTTGGATAGCTGTGGATTGTATATATTATAATTATAAGTACCACGCAGTGTAGACAAGTACTGGTAGCAGTATTGTAAAGTACTGTTTACTTGATTGCAGAAATAAAGATAGGATAAACATAGTAGTGGAATAAGTACCCGCTCTCTGAAGAAATGAAATTTTGAATGTATAGAAGCTTGTAAAATATTGTGTTTAATCTTAAAATTTTAAGGTTGTTTGATCCTGATATCTGCTCCCCCTCTCATTTTCTCCCCAAAGAAAAATGCTTCAATCTAATTTTTCTTTTTCTTTTTTTATTGTTTTTGTATTCCACAGTGCATCATTTTGGTGGACTATTATGCTCCTCTCTTCTTCTTAGAGGTTTCCGATGTACAACCTGATGTGTTTTGCCGAAAGGTCGATCTCTGTAAACAAGTTGCAAGGATTTCTTCTCAGCTTCACGAAGACAGCTGTGGGCTTTGCCACCATGCTGTTTCAGAAGTATTAATTAAGTTGAAAGATCCTGACACACAGGTATGTACTTGCATCATTTGCTGAACATAAAATCAAAAAAAAAGAAGCAAATGTTTACCTTTTCTGACCTATGGCATATTTTCCATATTCCCACATTTTCAACCAAAAAGGAAGGAAAAGAAAAAAAGGGGGTTGGGGTGGGGGGGTTTGGAAGGGTTAAGAAAGAAAGAAAATCAATGGGCTCTTTACCTCTTAGTTAATGACAATTTTTCTGGATGTCATCTGCTTGTCTGTTGTGAAAAGTTAACAGGTTAATTTATGTTGTGTTTGGAAGAAGTAATTGATATTTGAATGAAATTTATTAAATGATGGGATTGTAAATGCCATAATTTAAAATCTCAGTAAGTACTAGTTTTGTTGTTTGGTATAAAGAAGGAAATCCAGTTTATCTAAACAGGTAAGTTTAAAACTACATTAACATTTAACTGCGATGTCTTGCATTGTTGTTTGTCTTCACCTGGAAATGTAGAAAAGAACTTCCATAGCACAGATCATCAATGGGCAAAGCAAAACTGTTATTAACTTATCATCCAGTTTATATCAGATATTAAGATTTCTACTACCCATTGCTATACTTTCTTATAAATCTCAGTCATCCTATTGTATCCTCAAATAGAATGCCAAAACCACTAAAAAAGCAAAAAGGAAAACCTTTTTTTTCCCCTTGGTTGCATAGTATGAAGCTTCTGCAGACTCTCTCAAACCCATTCCTCCATAACTACAACTACCAACTCTAGCTATGGTAGATATTTCTTGGAACTCTTGGGTACCACAGGATCAATGATTTCCTCAAATATCAAAATCTGAAAAGTAAGACAGGCCTCCTTGTCATCCAAAGCCTTAATCATTTCTCTAATCTGCCTTTGAGTACCTTTCACTACATTGGAAAATCTCACTTATGGGCATAGGCTTTTTTAAGTGAAGAACAAAAGGAAAGTCTGATCTGGCTACACCAAATTGGGGGCGTTGAGCAGAGGTGTAGGTGTTTTAACTTTGCTAGGTGACTTGTTGGGGTAATTTGGAAATAATGCCTTCATTGGCAGAATATTGAGCCCTCAAATCCCATCTACAGTTCCTGCTTGATTTTTGAAATTTCTTCCCATGCTTTACCTAAACAAGGAGCTCTCATAAAATTTAAAATTCTGTGTTTTAGGAAATTCTGTTAAAAAATTCTGTGTCCAAACATGACATTAAAGCTAATGCTAATACTTACTAGATGAGTAAATCAATCTTCCCACCCATGTTTGATTGCTGTTTTATGGATAAAGGCCCAACCAAATGAGAAATGACTCCAAACTGGCAATGCTTACTGTTTATTTTAGCTTTTAACTAATCAATCACAAACCGTCTTTAAATTGTAAGCCAACTTCACCAGTATCAATGCCATCCAAAAGTAGAAGAAGAAACTAAACATACATCCAGAAATTGATATATTTTTAGACCAGTGGCCATTACTTCAATTAGATTGTGTTTTATAGGCTGACTAGCTTCACACAGATTATTTAAAGATCACATACTCAGCTTTTGATTGCTTGTGTAGTAAATCTGTTGGTATTTATGATTTATGTTTCGGAAAGTTTGCTGACTTTGGAGTGGTAATATCTATATAAAAATTTGTTTGGGAGTAATAAAGTGCATTACAAATATAACAAACTTTGGGCTGCTGAATATATATATCCAGATTGTAAATTTGACAATAGAATTTTAAATTAGTTATGGAGTTGCAATATTTCTACCAGCTTGTGTTAAATATTATAATTTTAATGTGTTTACAGTTGTTGGCATTTGGTTTATGTGATTGTGATATTTCTACAAACTTATGTTTTTTTTTTGTTGAACCAGCTAGAAGCTTATGTAAAGTCATGACTTTTATTGTCAAAAAATTATGTAGTTTTTGTCTGATCTTTTTGTAAAATTTTACTGCTATTCCATCGTTGTTTGGATCAATGGAGAGATATATCTTACAATGTTCAAGGATATCTCCAGGTCCAAAACACACAAGCATTGATATACCATGAAGCTTACTGCTGAATAGACAACTAATATCTTATATTGCTTTCATTGCAGCTAGAGATCATTGAGTTGCTTTTGAAAGCATGTAATTCTATGGAGAACTATGTGAAAAAGGTAAGAACAGTTTTAAGAAATTAATTCAAAAATGTACCTGCCCCACTATGTTGTATCAGAAGTGAGATTCCATTAATAGCAGATGCCGTCTATTGATTACTAATTGTCAGATGTGACATTTTATTGTTTTTGGCACTGTTCACAATAAAATCTCCACGATCACATGACCTAGTTGATGACTTGATGTGCATAAATTTGATGCATGATTATTTTGTTTCTGATGGCCTTTTAATCTCTGTGGAGGGTCTTAATAATGGTTCTCATTTTTCAAAAAACATGAGAACCAAATAGGCAACTTTATGATGAATTTTCCACAAGCATGCTATCTGTTGGCCTTTTAAAGGTCAGTAAGTGGAAAAAGAAAAATACTACCAAGAGCTTAACTTTGTATTCCATTAAACCATATTTTGTTTTCTAAATTTTATATTCTTTGGCAGTGCAAGAAGATGGTTTTTGAATATGGACCTCTGATCCTAGCCAATGCTGAGAAATTTCTGGAATCGACAGACATATGTGTCACACTTCATGCCTGCAATTCATCTATAGAAACGAGCAAGGAACTAAAAGCAGCCATGGTGTCTGATTCTTAATTATGGCATAACAAATTTGGTGGAATGAAAATGCAGTAGAGACTTGCTATTTATACTTACATTCTGAGATGTGTGTGTATAATAATACAAGGACAAATGGTGTTTTTCATGTACAATATGTGCTCAAAAATTCAAATGCTTGAATGAAGATTATTTCATCTTGCAATGTTTATATCATTAGAATCTAGGAGTAATGTTCCTTACTGCAACTGAACAATAATAAACATCATAGTCTTGGTTTTGCTTTCTTGGTTCCTATTTCTAAAACCACTATACGTTGCTGTAAATGCCGTTATTGGATTAGAAATGGTTATAGTAAAGCTTTTGTCAAATTACCTATCAAATTAGGGGTGTGCAAAAAACCCGCCAAACCTAACCCAATCTGCCTGGTTGGGTTGGTTTTTAGAGCTTGGTGGGTTGGGTTAGGTTACAAAATTTTTTTTTATAGTGGGTCGGGTTGGGTTTGGGTCATAAAATTACAAATCCGACCTGACCCACCCATATTTTAATATATGTTTAAAATATATTATATATTTAATAAATTTTAAAAAAAACCAGTTGTAGAGCACTTCCTCGATTCCTACTATCATATATAATATAAAATCTTATTAGTTCTTTTAATATATATTTAAATATATTATATAATTAATAAAAAATTTTAAAATTTTAGATATATTTTGTTTATAACTGAGTTAGGAATTCATGTATATTTTGTTTATAAGTGAATTAGGATACTAGTTCATTTATATTTTGTTTATCAACTCAGGTGGCAAGTGTGATATATTTTTTTCTGCTCAATTTAATAATAATAGTAATAAAAAAAATTGTTCAACCCATGGGTTTAACTCGACCCAACCCAACCCATGTGAGTTGGGTTGAATTTTTTTTGACCCACCATGGTAGGTTAGGTCAAAAAATCCCCTCAACTAGACCCAACCCGATCCATGTACATCACTATATCAAATTCTCATCGAACCCTATTAAATTTTAGCAGTTCCATCCCAAACTCGACCTATTTATATTTGCAAGGTTTAAACCATTTTGTTTATCTTACCATGAGTAGGGTTAAACAAGTGGATGATCTAAAGTTATACATTGAAAATACTATTTTTAACGAGATTTAAACATTAGTAAGCACTTTTCTACTAAATTATACAATAGAGAGAGAGAGAGAGAGAGAGAGAGAGAGAGAGAGAGAGAGAGAGCTCTTTATCATAGAAACCCTAATTTTTTGTGCATGGAAATTTAATGATAGAGGCATTTTAGTAATTTAATATAAAAACAAACTCATTTTCCTAACCCTCAACAGTTTTAAAAATGTGAACTCAGGCCCATTTAAAAATTCCAAAACTATACTATTAGTATTAGAGTACTTTTAGCAGTGGAGCTAAATAGTTAATAACTATTTTAGCTCTACCAAAACACAAAAATCAACCATACAACAATGGAGCTAAATGTATTTTTTTTACCTTCATTGCTATAGTGCACAACTATCTATGGCTGTGCATTGTAGTTGAGAGCTATAAAAAAAAAAAAAATTCTCCAGCCCGGATTAAAATAATATACGTTTGTTTATTTTTTTTATACTTTATTATTCTCACCATGCCTCTCTCTCAGTGTCACTCTCTGAAACTCTCATCTCTCAAAACTCTCTCAAGCTCACTCTCTCAAACTCTCACCTCTCTGTTTCACCGACAGTAGTGGCCCGACTCATCTTCAACGTCACCGATCCACTAGCCGTCGATTAGCGTCGGTGGGTAGCTAGGTTCGTCGGCATTGGTGGGCTATGGGTTGTGGTGTGGTTGAATAGTCGGCATCGGTTGGGTTCATCGGCATCGGTGTGCTGTGGTGGGTCAGTGTGGTTTGTGAGTGGGTCGCTGGGTTTAATACAGTGTCTGTGTGGGTAGGTTTGTGGTTAGATTGGTGTGCTCATGGTGGTGGCTTGGGTTGGTTTCGTGGTGGTGGGTGTGGGTGTTGCCTGGTGGGTGTGGGCTTGGTTGATTTTTTTTTTCTTTGTTGTGGGCATTGGTGGTGGTGGTGGTGGTGGTAGTGGTGGTGGTGGTGGTTGTGGTTGTGGTTGTGGGCTGTGGTTGTGGTTGTGGTTGTGGTTGTGTGTGTGGCTGTGATGGTTGTGTAGTGGATATATCATTTTATTATAGTGGATATATTATTTTATTGTAGTAGATATCTTATTTTATTGTGATATTTATATTATTTTATTGTATTGAAAGCTAAAATAGATCCACTATTGTAACATGTGTGTAGGTAAAATAAATAAAGTAACATTTTATGATGCCAAATAGGTAAATTTTTAGCTCCTCTGCGGTGGATGCTCTTGGGGGGGTCGAGTTTGGTTGGGAAACCACTAAAGTGAACGCATTGCCATCCCTATTTAGGATGCATGCTAACACATGCGTGGTACATTATTTTTCAAAGGATTGAATCTTTGCATCTGCAACTTACAGTCTCAATATCTCTTTGTTTATTCATTTACTTTAGGAAAAGTCAACTCATTGCCATCCCTATTTAGGATGTGCGTAAACACGTATGCACTACATTACTTTTTAATGGCTTGAATCTTTGCGTATGCAAATTGTAGTCTCAATATCTCTTTATGGATTCATTCACATCAATATTTTCTATTCTCCGATTTATTTTTATTTTTATTTTTTTATAAGATATTCTCAGATTTATTAGTTGCAAAACAAGATTAATTTTGAGAAAAGTCAACTTATTACCATCACTATTTATTAGGATGCACATAAACACGTGTGCACTACATTTCCTTTCAAAGACTTGAATTTTTGCATACTCAAATTGCAATCTCAATATCTTTTTGTGGACTCATTCACATTAAAATGTTCCATTTTCAAATACTTTAGTTGCAAATTTACTTTAAGCGTGCGTTTGGATTGCAATTAAAATTATAAATTATTTCACTATTCAGTTTATTTTTACTATTATTTATGGGTCCTACTACATTTTTTTGGTACTATTCATGAGCCCTATTGTACTATTTCAACTAACTTTTACCTTTATTCACATTACTTTCAGTAATAAGTTTTCAATTTCAACAAAATAAATGGTATCCAAACAGATCCTAAGAAAGAGAATGCAAAATTGCACAAGTTCACATCAATCTTTTTTCTCCTTCATTAAAATTATTAAGCTAATCTTATCCTAGGTTAAACTCTATTATCAAATTTCTAAGAAGTTAAAATTACTATTTCAATAAAAATTCTATATATTACTAAAAGTTAAAATAATTCATAACAAATCACAATTTATTTGAAATTATTTTAACAATCTATCATGATTTTAAGAATTGATCTAACACAATACGTTTCATCATATAACTAAAAAGTAATTTGTGCTTTTATGTTTATTATTTATTATTCAATTTTGATGATATTTGTGAATTCTTTTAATCTTTTCTTTGCTAATATATGAATTCAATTAGCCCATACATTGTAAAGTATTCCTTAAGTACAATACATTAAGTTCTTTATTAATTCAAATATATAATTTCATTGACAAATTAAACACAAACAATATCATCTACACGACAATCAAATCCAATGCAATTACATGTTTGAATTTAATTAAGGAACCTAATGTGTTACACCTGTAATACCGTAACTAAGTTTTGCTCTATTACTATTAGTATATTAATTGTTTTACCCTAAACACAAGTCAATGGATTAGCTGAGTGCCGACATTATTTATTCCCATAATCTTGATCAATATCAACTTGAAATCTATATCTTAATTCTTGACGTGTTCAATACTTCAATGATTCAATTACGCATAATTGAACACACACACATATATGTAGCACACAAACGCACAGTAAATTAAATCTCGCAGCACAATCTTCACGTTCATAATATATATATATATATATTGTGGCAATTGTGCACTCGTACTATAGCTTCTTGACGTATTCAATTACACGAGTGAATCCACTTGCAAATTGTGAAGAGGGTCCAGAAGTATGAACAAAGTCACAATCACAAAGAAGCCAAGTTACATTACGTACTGAATGGCTTCTACTTGAAATTTCTCTTACAAGTTGCATTACCTTAATGTTAGTCCTTTGAAAAGAACAATATATGTCACAGATTTCACGTGGTTATAATTTTGGCGGAGCTGGTGAAAATATCTTATGCTTTTTCATACGGATTTAGCTTGTTGCGATCAGTGCACTGGAAGCAACACAAACACAACATGTGTTAACAAATGGCAATGCGTTGCTTTAACCTTTTCATCAAACAGTTGTGGGAAAACCTTGACCAACCATTTGTTTAAACCTGGTCCATGATTAAATTGATTTTCGTAGTGTTTGCAGGATATGAAGTTCCTCTACTTTGCACTATTTGGTTGTTGAAAAAGTATGAGGAAAAAAAATGGGAATACAGAAATATTTTACTTGTAAAAACTAAAAAGCATTACCCATTTATTCCTCCTCGATTTTCTTTTCCTTCTATGGAAATATATAGGATGCATAATTAAAAGACTATAATATCTGGTTTTGACAAATTTGTAAAAAGCACGATTGTTTGAGTTGAATTTTTTACAAATAAGGGTAAATTGCAAATTACACCCTTGAAGTTTGGAGTTGATTGGATTTTACACCCCAAAGTTTCAGAAACTTGATTTTACACCCTGAAGTTTGGTTCCGTTAGCAATTTACCCCCTACGGTTAGTTTTTGCTGTTAAGTGACACATCATCATGCTATTGTGTTTTATTCTTGCCAATTCAGCCTTAAAACTACGTCGTTTCAATGATGAACAAGTGAAGAGCTGGACAATCTAAACTACAGCAGGCCTAAACTTTAAACACAAACCTTTAGCCTAAAACGACGTAGTTTCAGGCCAAACTCTAAAATCAAAATCAGAAACCATGAACCCTACGACATGTCATTATGTTTACTTGAACACAGACCTCCCTAACCCAAACCCAGGCGGCGGTGGCAACAACATCTTCTCCAAATCTTGACCACCGCCTGAAGCAGCTGGCAAAGCTAAAGGCAGTCTTCGATAACCAGATACAGAGCGGTTACCAACTCAGCTAGTAGTAAGCGCAAACTGGTGAGTCCCACCACCAACCCCACCACTTCGTCTAAGATGACCAGATACAGAGAATGCCCACCACCTCATCTACGATGACCAGATACAGAAAATGCTTGAAGAACCATGCGGTGGGTATGGGAGGCCACATGGTAGACGGTTACGGCGAGTTCCTGGCTGCCGGAGAAGAAGATACACTCGACGCGTTGAAATACGTCGCCTGTAACTGTCACCGTAACTTCCACCGCAATGAAGTTAACGATCACCATCATCGATCATCATCAGAAGTTTTCCACCACTATCAACAACAATTCAAACCTTATTATCATCATCATCATTGATCTCCACAACCACCACATCATATAGACCGCCTCTAGCTTTGCCAGTTGCTTCAAGTGTTGGTCAAGATTTGGAGAAGATGTTGTTGCCACTGCTGCCTGGGTTTGGGTCAGGGAGGTCTGTGTTCAAGTAGACATACCGTGGGGTCCATGGTTTTTGTTTTTGATTTTATAGTTTGACATGAAACTACGTCGTTTCAGGCTAAAAATTTCTGTTTTAAGTTTAGGCCTAAAACGACGTAGTTTTGATTGTGTCAACTCCTCACTTGGTCATCATTGAAACGATGTAGTTTTAAGGCTGAATTGGCAATAATAAAACACATTAGCATGATGATGTGTCACTTAACAGCAAAAACTAACCGTGGGGGGTAAATTGCTAACGGAATCAAACTTTAGGGTGTAAAATCAAGTTTCTGAAACTTTGGGGTATAAAATCCAATCAACCCCAAACTTCAGGGGTGTAATTTGCAATTTACCCTACAAATAATCATTCTAGCATGCTTGTCATGCGAGTACATAGATGTATTTATTAGAGCATCCACAGCAGACGTTGTAAAAAAAAAGCCATTTTAAAACATCAAACACCTACTTTATTATTTTACCACATCATTTTACAACATCTCATTTATCAGATGTTTTATACTTCAATTTTATACATTAAAATAATATTTACACCACATTAAAATAATATATTAAATTCCTCCCCTCATCCTCATCATCATCATCATTATCATCATCAACTACCACCGCAACAACGACATCAACAACAACCAGAAAAATTGTTGCCGCCACAATCACCAGGAAAAAAAAAAAAACACAACCACCAAAATCAACCCACAACCGCCGCCAAATCCACCACCAAAACAGAAAAACAAAGACAAAAACAGATCAGAAATCATCATCATCATCAACCACCACTGCAACAACAACCACAACAACAACCAGAAAAATTGTTGCAGCCACAATCACCAGGAAAAAAAAAAAAAAAAACCACAACCGCCGCCGAATCCACCACCAAAGCAGAAAAACAAAGACAAAAATAGATCAGAACAGAGATCGACACCACCACCGATTCGCCCACCAGTCGACCCACCCACTACCACCGATTCGCCCATCTGAACCCACCCATCAAACCACAGCCAAAAAAAGTGAACGGAAAAAAGAAAAAAGGAAAAAAAAAAAAAAAACAACCCGAAGCGGAATAGAGAAGATAGATGAACGGCAGCGTCGAGTGGTGGTCTTTGGTGAGATCGGCGGCGTTGAGTGGCGGCCAAGCCACAAATCACATTTCACACAACCCAAACACACGAAATCTAGCAAACAACCACCATGATGCCCACGCCAATGACCAACAGATCTCCTAGCCGATGACCCATGCCAGTCAGAGACCCACGAACCCACCAAATCACAAAATCAAATCACCCCACTGAAATCAAACTACAAAACCCACCAAAATCATATCACACTTGCCGAACCACCATCACCCAAACCCACGAAATCAACCCAGACTCACACTTGTCGAAGAACCGAACCATGAATCAACCTAGACCCATGAAATCACGAACAAGGAC
The DNA here is from genome assembly GCA_028535165.1 of Quercus tomentella. Lineage (NCBI taxonomy): Eukaryota > Viridiplantae > Streptophyta > Magnoliopsida > Fagales > Fagaceae > Quercus > Quercus tomentella. Next base: position 17,179,420 of record JAPQVY010000012.1, read on the forward strand.
GATCCACCACTACCCACGAAATCAACTCGGCCCACAAAGAAAGATCAACAATCAAAGAAAGAGAGGGAGAGTTAGAAAGAAAGAGAAAGAGGAGACACAGACAGAGATGGAGAGGCGGAGAGAAAGAGAAAGAGAGAAGAGAAAAAAATAAAGTGAAGAGAGAGGAGAGAGAAAAGAGAATAAAAAATTAATAAAACTTATACCATTTTCGTCCGTACCGTTGCAAATTTGCAACGGTACTGTTCATATGTGGTATAATTTTTGCCATTTGGAACATCTGATAAAGCTCCGTTTTTGTGTTTGGTGTGCTAAATGTGCCAAAAATTTGGCATTTGGCACATTTAGCACATCTGCTGCGGGTGCTCTTAGTATGTTTTCACTAGAAAACTAGGGGAGCTATGGGCAGTAGAGTTTTTGTCTGTATAGTTTTGATTAGCAGAGATTTTGAGAGGAGGGTTGTTATTGAAAAAGTATTTAAACTTTTTAGTAACTAATTAAGTTTTGAAGTTGTTAAACATGTTTGGTAACTAATCTGAAAAGGTTTTTTTGGAAGTGAGATAATGACAAAAAGAAAATTATAGAAGTGCTTATAGTTTAGAATTATTTGGCATCAAAAGTGATAATAATGGCTTATTTTTTATTTTATAAATGTGTAATCTTCATACTTGAATCCAAAAATAACTCAATCAATGATGAATATTTATTTATTTATTAATAATATTTTTGCTTCTAACAAATATCGGTGTCCTAGTGTCAGGGGTGGTTTTTGAGCAAAGCCATGTGTCTTCTGCTGAAGGTGTAACTTTGCTAAACTCGGATTTGTTTTGGAGAGTCCAATCCGGAACACGACATTGGGCCGCATAGACCAATGACTTCCAGTGCATTCTTAAGCCTACAAAATAGATAAAGTCCAAAATCTTAGAATCATGATAATGGTTGAAGTAAATAAATAGTATATTTAATTGAATAGTTTTGATTAAATGACTAGTTGAACATCATTATTATGTTTATTAAGTGATATCCGATATTAGAAAGTAATTAATTGTCATATGTCCAGTAATGAGATGAGTTCAAAATAGTCCATATCCAGCTGCGGTTCATGGTTTATGTTCAATATAATAAGGTATGTCTAGTAATGGTCTATGTCCAAATAATGTATGTCCAATAATGTTTTATGTCCATATAATACAGATCCAACTGTGGTTTATGTCCAAACATTACACGTCCAGCAGTGGTTCGTGTCTAAGTAATATATGTCCAACGGTGGTAGATCAATTTATTAACATGTATGTTCATTAATGAAGTATTAGTGAGACCATATTTTATTATATAGTGAGATGATATTAAAGTAACTTGCATCCAGCGATGCAATAGTAATGAGTTAACGTATGCTTAATAATGTAATTTTGAAAATAGAGAGATTTTGACTTATCTTGTATGTTTCTAACTCCAGCTGTACAGCATCACTTTGTTTTTTACATGATTTGTGGTTCTAGCCGTATAGTGTTAATGAGTTGATAACATTCCAGCGGCAGAATAATATGAGTACAACAGTACAATGATAATAAATTAAAATATACTCAATAGTATAATTTTGGAGATAAAAATATAATGACTTATCTTCACAGTTTGTAGCTCCAGTTGTATAACAGCGGTGGACTTATAACATTTCAGCAGCACGATAAAATGAGTCCAGCGGTACAATATGATATTATGAGTCATTTCATGGTGACTTCATGATTGAAGGGGGAAAATGAGTGCAATTGGAGGGAGAGAGAACATGTCCAGCTGTGTGCATAGGTTGGTTAAGTTTAACCTCTTTATCATTCACTTAAATGATTTTCCCGATATAATACTCTTTTAGTTTTTAGTCAAATATAAGTGTTATTGCCTTCCATAAGAAAGACTTTTAGTATTAGAAATTTATGTCTTTCATGAGAATGACTTTAATATGAAATCATTGTGCCTTCTAAAAGGACTTTTAGCCTTTAATGTTCATATGCCTTCCATGAGAAAGGGCTTTTGTAATATGTTCTTGGAAGAGTGTTTGGTATCTTTTAAAATGTATGGAGATGGTAAGAAATATATATATATATATATTTTGTGAGACATGGTGTTTGTAAGATAGATTAGAAATATATGTAAGAAGTATGTGTGGATAGTTTGTGAGGAATGTGTTTGTAAAATATATGAGAGTATAAGATAGATAATATGAAGGTTAAATATAGTAAATACATGAGCTTATAGTTGCTGCTGGAGTTATTTTTGTATTATGACATTGGTTATGTTGCTTTCTGTTGGAGCATTTTAATATTAATTAATTAAAATTAATAAATATTACAACATAAATGTAAAGATGTGGGAGTGAATATGAAAAATGAGGAGTTAGTGAAAATGTTTAATCTCACATTGAAAATGAGAGATACTATTTTATTCTTTTTAATTGTGGTGATTAATGAGCTAACATAAATTGTCTCAGATATTAGACTAGATACGTGCACAAGGGGGAGGTGTAGGGTGGAGGTATCAAAAATGGAAATAAATCAGCCTCTTAGATCCTCCTACTTGACAGCCCATTCAAAATAATTACCATATCTATTGGAAACTGCAACACACACACACACACACACAAAGAGGTTCTTGGCAAGGAAGGGTGTTCTTTCTGATGGAGTTTTGGGTTTGAACACTTTGTGCAGAGGTCGTTCTAGCCATATGACACTTGTTGGGCTGGATCGTTTTAGCCATACAACACTTGTTGAGCTGTTGTATCCTGGGAGAGATAAGTCAAAGAAGGTCTGCACCGGTTACAAAGTCTAGCCAACTAAGGGCTTGAATCTCCTTAAAGAGAGTGAGTGCCGTGTCTCAGTCCAAATAGTGTTGTATAATTTTTCTCTTTAAATTAATAATATTCAGAAGTACTATTTAGTTTCACGTTGTGTTATTTCCATTATTATTATGTTTTGCACTAACAATTTTAAGGAGATTTAACACATGGAGCCTACACAAAAGAAACCAAATGAGCCTATTGGAGATCTCAACAAGCCCTTTCACTTTAAGGGAGCCCACTTCAAGAGGTGGAAAGGAAAGGTCCGCTTCTACTTGAGTCTTCTCAAAGTCGCCTACATCCTCACTGACAAGAATCCATCAACGATTTCTACCGATGAGATGAGTGAGGAAGAATTTAGTCTCCATCAAGAAAAAATAGATAAGTATACAAAAGATTAATATAATTGTCGTTCTTATCTTTTGAATTGTCTTGCCAATCATTTTTAAGATTATTATGATATAACTTATAATTCTGCCAAGAAAATTTGGAAAGCTTTACAAAGCAAGTATGATACCAAGGAGGCTGATGCAAAGAAGTATGCTGCTAGTAGATTTTTCCATTACCAAATGGTGGATGGAAAATCGGTGGTGGATCAAGCACAAGACTTCCAAATGATCGTGGCAGAATTGAGATCCGAAGGCATAAAGATTGGAGAAAATTTGGTGGTAGCTGGCATAATTGATAAACTACCACAATCTTGGAGGGAGTTCCAAAAGACTTTGCTGCACAAACAAAAGGAGACATCCTTAGAGACTTTGATCACATGCATCCGTGTGGAGGAGGAGGCTAGAGGACAAGATGCACTCATGACACAAGAGAGCAATGGTAATTCCACCACAAAGGTAAACCTTATTTCAGCCAATAATATGCCCAAAAATCATTTTCCTAGAAATGGTCAATTGAATCCTAAAAAGAGAGCCGTTAAAAATAATAAAGGCCTCAAGGAAGGGGAAACCCAAATAAAATTACAATAAGAAGCAAGAACCCCCTTCATAAGATCAATTTAATAGATCCTGTTTTGTCTGTGGTAAGAGTGGGCATATTGCTCAATTTTGCAAATTTCATAAACATGAATCTGTCCCACAGGCTAACGTAACCAAAGAGCCTTTAGTGGTTATGATTACAGACATCAATATGGTGCAATATGTTGAAGGGTGGTGGGCAGATTCTGGTGCTAATAGGCACATTTGCTATGATAAAAATCGGTTCAAGTTGTACACTCCTTTTGAAGAAAGAAAAAAAAAACTGTTATGCTTGGTGACTCTAGCAAAACCAAGGTTCTTGAGAGTGGTGAGGTTGAATTGAAATTCACTTCTAGACGTGTGCTAACATTAAAAGACGTACTTTACACTCCGTCCATGAGGAAGAATTTGATGTCAAGTTTTTTGCTTAACAAGGCTGGCTTCAAACAAACTATGGAATCTGATAATTATGTAATCACTAAAAATGGATTATTTTTGGGCAAGGGTTATTTTTGTGATGGAATGTTTAAATTGAATGTTGAGAATAATAAAGCATCTACCAGCTCAGTTTATATGCTTTCTTCTATTAATTTTTGGCATGCTCGTTTGTGTCATATATATAGTAGATATGTGGGAATCATAAGTAGTTTAGGATTAATTCCAAGACTGTCAAAGGATTTTGAAAAATGTGAAACTTGTAGTCAAGCTAAGATTACAAAAATGCCTCCTAAAAGTGTTGTAAGAAATACCGAATTGCTTGAGTTAATTCACTCCAATTTATGTGAATTTGAGGGAATTTTAACTCATGGAAGAAATAAATATATTATCACTTTTATTGATGATTTCTCGAAATATACAACTGTTTATTTGTTGAAAAATAAAAGTGATGCTTTTGAAAAATTTCAAGATTTTTTAAAAGAAGTTGAAAATCAATTCGGTAAAAAAATAAAAAGAATAAGAAATGATAGAGGCCGTGAGTATGAATCAAGTGCATTCAACTCATTTGTTCAGTCTCTGGGAATTATCCATGAAATTACTGCACCATATTCACCTGCTTCTAATGGTATAGCTGAAAGTAAAAATAGAACTCTAATTGAGTTAACAAATGCTATGTTAATTGAATCTGGTGCACATTTACATTTTTAGGGTGAAGCTATTTTAACTGCATGTCATGTTTTGAATAGGGTGCCACATAAAAAATCACATACCACACCTTTTGAGATGTGGAAAGGACATAAGCCAAATTTGAGATATTTTAGAGTATGGGGTTGTCTTGCATATGTAAGGTTACTGACCCTAAAATACCTAAATTAGGTATAAGAGCTACTACTTGTACTTTTCTTGGTTATGCGATTAATAGTGTAACCTATAGATTTTTTGATCTTGAAAACAAAATAATTTTTGAATCTGGTGATGCAATTTTTCATAAAGAAAAATTTCCTTTTAAATTGAAAAATAGTGGGGGTAAAGAAAATAATTTTTCACAACCTATTTCTTCTACTTCTCATTTACAAAATCAAGAAAATTTTGAAACGGAACCTAGAAGGAGTAAAAGAGCTAGAGTTGAAAAGGATTTTGGTCCTGATTATTATGTTTTTAACATTAAAGAAAATCCCCAAAATTTAAAAGAGGCTTTAACATCACCTAATGCTATATTTTGGAAAGAGGCTATAAATGATGAGATGGAATCTCTAATTTCTAATAGAACTTGGAAATTAGTAGATCTTCCACCGGGTTGTAAGAACATAGGTTGTAAATGGGTCTTTTGAAAAAAGTTGAAACCGGATGGATCAATAGATAAGTTTAAAGCTAGACTTGTTGCAAAAGGTTTTAAACAAAAAGCTGATCTTGATTTCTTTGATACATTTTCCTCGGTAACAAGAATTACATCTATTAGACTGTTAATTGTTATTGTTGCAATTTTTGATTTGAAAATTCATCAAATGGATGTAAAAACTACTTTTCTAAATGGGGACCTAGAGGAAGAGATTTATATGGATCAACCCAAAGGCTTTGTAGAGCCTGGACAAGAAAGCAAGGTATGTAAGTTAACTAAATCCCTATATGGCTTAAAACAAGCACCAAAATAGTGGCATGAAAAGTTTGATTCCTACATGATTGAGAATGGTTATAAATCAAATGAATGTGATAAATGTATTTATTCTAAATCATATAATAATTTACATGTTATTATTAGCCTTTATGTGGATGATATGTTGATTTTTGGCTCAAATATGCATGTTATAAATGAGACAAAAAATATGCTTAAAAGCCATTTTGATATGAAAGATCTTGGTGAGGCTAATTTTATTTTGGGCAAGAAAATTACAAAAACATGTGATGGGATATTTCTTGATCAATCACATTATGTTAAGAAAATATTGAGAAAATATAATTTTCATGATCACAAAAGTGTAGCTACTCCTTTAGATTCTAGTGTTCATTTATTTCCTGTGAATAATGATGATGAGATTTTTAATCAAAAGGATTATGCTAGCATCATTGGTAGTTTGCGTTATGCTACTGATTGCATTAGACCTGACATTGCATATGCAGTAGGAGTGCTTAGCAGATTTACTGGCAAGCTTAGTAAAGATCATTGGCTAGCTATTGAGCGAGTCATGAGATATTTAATTGGTACCAAAAGCCATGGCTTATTTTATAAAAAGTATCCTGCTGTGATTGAAGCTTTTAGTGATGCTGATTAGAATACTTTGTCAGGTGATTCTCTCCCTACCATTGGTTATATTTTTACCTTAGGTAGTGATGCTATTTTTTGGAAGTCTAAAAAGCAAACAATAATTGCTAATTCAACAATGGAAGCTGAATTAATAGCATTAGCTTCACCTAGTGAAGAGGCAAATTGGCTTAGAGATTTGTTATATGAAATTCCACTTTGGGAAAAACCAATTCCATCTATATTAATTCATTGTGATAGCACTACTGCAATTGGTGGAGTTAAAAACTATTACTACAACGGTAAATCTAGACTTATAAGAAGAAAGCACAGTACTGTGCGATCTTATTTGAGTAGTGGCATCATAACTGTGGATTATATTAAATCTAATGATAATCTTGCAGATCTATTTACAAGGCCTTGGCAAAAGATAGGGTCTAGAATACATAGAGGGAGATGGTACTAAAGTCCATAGAATCATGAGCCATGTATGAGGATACCCAACCCAAGGACCAAAAATCCTGAGAATTGGGTTTAATGGGAAAAACGAATCTTACGATAGTCGTAAGAAATGCACTATTTATTTATTTTTAATTATTTATTTTGTAAATATTTTTTTTAATTGTTCATCCCTATGATATAAGTGCATTAATCTTGTAATGTGAAGAGGTTGAGTAAAAAACTCTTAATGAAATTTGTAGCTCGTATGAGTGGGGTGTCAAAATTATAAGAGCACCCTTGACAAAATTTCACCTATGTGAGTGTGGGGGTGTGGCCGTTCCCTATGAGATTTGGACTTAATCTCAAATACACTCATGAAACTGGGATCAACACACGGCCGTAAAGTGCTAGCTATAGAAGCTCATGTCAACACCTGAGTTGTTATGTGTAAGTAATGACGCTTAATTTCCCTAAAGTAGTCCTAGTTCAAGTCGAAGACCACTACGACTCTGGAGTTAAGATCGTTGTTTTACTAAGTGAAGGTTCAATGCAGAGCACACATTCATGATGCATAGAGACTCGTCTTTGCCTAGTAATCTCTCTCTAACTACAAAATTTTAATATTAAAATGAGTGGGGGATTGTTGGAGTATTTTAATATTAATTAATTAAAATGAATAAATATTACAACATAATTGTAAAGATGTGGGAGTGAATTTGGAAGATGAGGAATTAGTGAAAATTTTTAATCCCACATTGAAAAGGAGAGAGACTATTTTGTTCTTTTTAACTGTGGTGATTAATGGGTTAACATGAATTGTCTCAGATATTGGGCTAGATACGTGCGCAAGGGGGAGGTGAGGGGTGTTCTTTCTGGTGGAGTTCTAGGCTTGAACATTTTGTGCTGAGGTTGTTCTAACTATATGACACTTGTTGAGTTGTTGTCTCCTGGGGGAGACAAGTCAGAGAAGATCTGCATCGGTTACAAAGTTTAACCAACTAAGGGCTTGAATCTCCTTAAAGAGAGCGAGTGCCATGCCTCAGTCCAAATAGTGTTGTGTAATTTTTCTCTTTAAATTAATAATATTCAAAAATACTATTTAGTTTCTCGTTGTGTTATTTCCATTATTATTGTGTTTTGCACTAATACTTTCTAAGAAGAGAGGTATTGTAAGAAAAATAGAGAAAGAGATGGAGATGTGTTTATAAGTAGCAAAATGATGATATTTCAGAATAATGAAGTGTGAGAAAGATGGGTAATGGATAATGGTGTGTTGTAATATGTGTGTTATGTTGTTATCTAAGAAGAGAGATTTTGTAAGAGAGATTTTGTAAGAGAGATAAAGAAGTATGAAAATGTGTTTATGGCAGCAAAATGAATGAAGTTTCTAAATAAGGGGGTGAGAGAGAGATGGATAGTATGTTGTAATAGTGTGCGGCTTGGTTCTCTTTATATAGTGTCAAGTATGTAACTAGATTAGAATTAGTTGACGGGAAATTTAGCTAATAAGGAAAGGTCTTTGATAAAGTAAGTGGTTTCATTAGTGGGTTTTTGGTTTTTAGCCAAAAGAAGAAAGTTTGAGACTTTAAGGCTGCTGCTACAGCAATATAGCAGTAGTTGCTGCAACTGTCAGGTCTACAGCAGTAGCATAGCTGGATGATGTCAGCTGTGTGAGGTCTTCTGCTGGAGAAAATATTTTGCATTAAATTCATGGGTTTGGCTAAAAATGGTAAGATAACCTTTATGGGACCTTCCTATTTCTGGTACTACAGCTGAAGGCTAAGGACCTTAGCTTAAAATTGTATGATTTCTTTTATAGGACCCTTGCTTCTTTGGGGATAACAGCAAGCTGCTAGGATTAGGCATTAATGGGTTGATGATGTTATTTTTGGACATGTGTCAGTTGCCTAAGCTGCTGCTGGAGCTATTGCAGTTACTGCTGGAGCTACTGCAACTTCTGCTGGAGTTGTTGCTGTTTCTGCTGAAGCTGTGGTAGCTTCTACTGAAGTTAAGGCAGTTTCTGTTGGAACTATTATTGGTATTTTTGGCTAAGTTTCATTTTTTGGAAAATTATATATTTAGTCCATATATAATTTTGGTAAGTAATAGACTAGTTGGTTGATATTTGATGAAATTTTAGAGATGTAATTATGGTCTCTTTGTGTTTTGACCAAATCTTGGAGAGTAAGGAGAGCATTTAATGCTAGATATGAGATATTAATATAGATTTAGCTATATTCTTGGGATTGATTTAAATAAAAATAATAATATAATTTATATGAAATAATATGATTACATTTTTAAACTTATATTATATGATGAACATTAATTTTTTATGTAAAGACCATGGGGAGTTTTATCATTTTAAGTGTTCTGTGATGTGAGAGGCTTATCAGATGCTATCTATTACACGCTGACTCGTCAGAGTTCAGGGAATTGGAGAAGACATGCCAAACAACATGTTTTTTATCAACTTTGAACTACTGGAGCTTTACTGAACATATTTCTTGGCCTCCAAACCACAACTCCCAAAATTCTCCCGATGAGACTCATGAGCTTGGATCATAAGATGAAAATGAGATGGCGTGCCATGAGCTTGAACTATGGGTTTTGATGAGACAACATTGCCATGGATTTTGGACCATGGGTTTCGGCATCATTTTGTGAATTTGGGCTTTTTTGGGCTTTAAAAGACATTTTTCTAAAATTCATAATTTGTTGATGTGATGCGAGTTACCAACGAAATAAATTTCATGTGGTGTGAAAAATTTGTTCTCAACACCTAGGATATTCTTCATGCTAATTGATGTCTTTCTAATAATTTATCAAGATTATTGATGGATTGAAATATTTTTCATAATAATTAGTGCCTTCAAATTAATGTTGATCTTAATAATTGGTGCCTTCAACTTAAACTCTATTCTCCTGTTATTTTTAGATGCAAAAGTATGAGATACGGAAACTTGTACTTGTAAAAAGCACTACCCTTTCATTCCTCCTCGATTTTATTTTCCTTGTATGGAAATATATAGTATGCATAATTAACAGAGGATAATATCTGGTTTTGACAAATTTGTAAAAAGCACGATTGTTTGAGTTGAATTTTTACTCAATCATTCTAGCATGCTTGTCATCTGAGTACATAGATGTATTTGTTAATATGTTTCACTAGAAAACTAGGGGAGCTGTGAGGTGGGTTGTTATTGAAATTATTCTAAAGCTTTTTAGTAACTAAATTATGTTTTGAAGTTGTTATACATGTTTGGTAACTAATCTGAGAAAGTGTTTTTACTTTTTAGAAGTGAGAAAAATGACAAAATAATATTGTAGAAGTGCTTACAGTTTAGAATTATTTGGCATAAAAAATGATAATAATGGCTTCTTCTTTTTTTTTTTTATAAATGTTTAATCTTCATACTTGAATCCAAAAACAACTCAATCAATGATGAATGTTTATTTATTAATAATATTTTTTGCTTATAACATATATCGGTGTCCTAAAATATTCTTCACGATAATTGATGGATTATAATATTTTTTTTCATAATAATTGGTGCCTTCAAATTAATGTTGATCTTAATAATTGGTGTGCCTATTGTTCACACGTAACATTCAAAATATATCAACAAAGCATGTGTAATAGACCCCAACTTCTTTACGTATAAAAAGGTTCAAGCATGGCGCTTAATCCACAACAATGGATCATTGTTCTATAGGGTTTACAAGGCACGGTATTTTCCAAATACCTCTTTCTTGGAAGCTGAGTTGGGCCATAATCCCTCATTTGTGTGGCGATCTTTATTGGCTGCTAGGGACATCATCCATGCTGGGTCACGTTGGACAATTGGAAATGGCAGGAGCATCTCCGTGGCATCTAGCTCTTGGCTACCTCACTCACCTGGTTTCTTGAGCACACCCCCACAAGGAATGAAAGTGGCTGAGTTGATAGATAATGACTCACGGCAGTGGGACAGGGGAAAATTATCAGCTACCTTTGATAGCAGAACCTGCAACACCATCCTAGCGCTGCCCCTCAATAACCTAAACTCCCAGGATAAGCTGACTTGGAAAGAAAACAGAGCACAAAAATTCACGGTTTGTTCGGCTTACCAGGTTGCTCTCCGATTACTACATCCTAACCAAGCTGAGCACTCATTAGGACAAGCCCACGGGTCCACCTGGAGGAAGTTATGGAAGTTAAATGTGCCACCAAAAGTTCGAAATTTTCTTTGGAGGGCCTGCTCAGGATGTCTACCCACAAGGGAGAACCTCCACAAGAAACGGGTCCGAGTTGACGAAAAATGCGAGCTTTGCTGTCACCATTGCGAGACAATTTGTCATGTGTTGTGGGAATGCCCTTTTGCGAGGAATGTATGGTCTCTGTTCAGAGGCACACTTCAGAAATGCAGCAACGAAACAGAGGATTTCTTTCTTCTGTTCAGAATGTTGCAGCGGAAGCTTGATCAACGTGACTTGGAGAGGTGGGCAATAACGACGTGGAGTATCTGGAATGCTAGGAATAGGTTCTATTTTGAGCATGTCCAGGCACATCCAAAAGCTATGTTTGACAGTGCAATGGGTTTACTGGAGGAATACCAACGCCTTAATGCAGCGCAACGGGTCTAGGAAAAACTGAGATCCAATTTCTGTATGCAAACACGTTTTTTTTTCTTCTTCTTGGGACATCACCGGTTTTATTTTTTACTGATGTTGATGTTCCCCACAAATACTAGATGTATTTTATCTAGTATATACATGTACCCCAATTATATTAATAAATCTCTATCGTCTTTTACTCAAAAAAAAAAAAGGTTGAAAATAGTGGCATCAACGTACGAGTCCTAAATAGGGTAGCAATATGATCACATTTGACATTAATTCATCTAATTTTCAATGATATCTTTAATTGTTAGTTGTTTGCCACTTCTACTTCCTCAACTTCTATGTAGACTATACAGTTTCAATACAAAAGTCAAAGAATAGGGGAAACAATTATTAACTGATTATGACTATTGTCTCATACATGCATTTATCTAATTGGAGTCCTGCCTTATGCATTTATCTAATTGGAGTCCTATCTTACGTAGAGTTCTTGGCGAATCGCAGGAGGTTTGACTTTTCTTGCCTCCAGTGTTCTTATTCATTAGATAAGATATGAAAGCATTTTATGTTTTAAAATGAACACGTGTCAGTCTTGTATATCATCCAATATAGAAGAGACGCTTCCTTGTTTAAAAGACTCTGGATGAAAGCATTGCTCTTGCTGAGAGACACTTCCTTGTTTAAACGACTTTCTTGAATTTGGTGCTCCTGCCTTGGTGCTTGGGCTTTGGAAAAACCTCCATTATTCTCTTATTGATTCAAGCTATGACATAATATACATCAATATAAATGGTACTAGATCTTTCAAGATATTGTTGTAACTTGTAACATATTCACTTCTTCCATGTCACATACCAAGACAATATCATGATAAGTGAGTATGACCTAACTAATAATAGTCTTTGAATCGAATGGTGCCTTAACCCCAAAATACTTGATGGTGGCTGAAATGATTAGTTCAACTCTGGTTGTATACGTTTGAAAAATAAAATAAGATAAATCTAATTAAGTACGAAAAAAAATTGCCCAGAAAAAGAGGGGAAAAAAATACAAAAACAATTAACACACCTTATTCAATAATTTTTGGTTATTGAATAAGGTGTGTTAATGTGTTTACAGTTGGAATTTGTGTTATTTGATTGTGATATTTCTACAAACTTATGTTTTTTTTTTTTTTTTTTGGTTGAACCGGCTAGAAGCTTATGTAAAGTCATAACTTTTATTGTCAAAAAATGATGTAGTTTTTGTTTGCTTTTTTTTGTAAAATTTCACTGCTATTCCATCGTTGTTTGGATCAATGGAGAGATATATCTTACAATGTTCAAGGATATCAACAGCCCAAAACACACCCAAAAAAAAAAAAAAAAAGCACTGATATACCATGAAGCTTACTGCTGAATAGACAACTAACATCATATATTGCTTTCATTTCAGCTAGAGATCATTGAGTTGCTTTTGAAGGTATGTAATTCTATGGAGAACTATGTGAAAAAGGTGAGAACAGTTTTAAGAAATTAACTTCTTTTTGGGATCATAGAAATTAATTCAAAAATGTACCTGCCCCACTATGTTGTATTAGAAGTGATTTTCCTTTTTTTTTTTTTTTTTTTTTTTTTTATGAGGTGATTTTCCATTAATAGTAGATGCTGTCTATTGATTAATAATTGTCAGATGTGACATATTATTGTTTTTGGCACCATTCACAATAAAATCTCCATGATCACATGACCTAGTTGATTTGCATAAATTTGATGTATGATTATTTTGTTTCTGATGGCCTTTTAATCACTGTGGAGGGTCTTAATAATGGTTCTCATTTTTTTAAAAAACACTAGTTGCAAACCCGTACGATGCACGAGATAGATATTGCAAATTAATTATATAGTATAAATTATTATTTTTTTAAAACAAAACAAAACAAAAAATGTTGCCAAGTCCACTAATTTTTTTTAACGACAATTTATCCTAGAGCAAAGAAGCTCCTTTGTTCTTCTCCTTTTTTTGATAAGTAAAGAAGCTCATTTTTTCATGACAAAGGAAGATAAAAAAAAAACCACTATATAAAATAAACAAAGGCCCAAAACATAATTGTCAAATTATCAATAAGACATTAAAACAAACCCAGTTCACAAGTCGATGAAATGTAACACAATATCTATGTACCTAAAGCTTAAGCTCTGATACTAAACCTTTTGAGCATTCTGACATGTTTATATCTCTTTGAATTGGGAAAGTTGATGATCTAACCATGTACAAAGGTTTTTCAATGACTTATAAAACTTTAAGTCCATGAAGAAGTAACAGCAAAACAATTATGCATGTATAACTATATTGCAAGCTGTCAACAATTTTCAGGACCCTGCACATGGACCATGCATTTGCTGCCAAGGAATAATATGCCACATAAACACATGGGGCACTATGCCACTATCTCTTATAAGAAGCAACTCATAAACACAATATTCAAAACTTCGAAACGAAACAACTGATAAATAGTCTAAGTATCTCTGCTTATCTACTCTTGATGGCCCCCAATTTTGATTATGCTGGCTTCTTGGAAACTGTTGAGGAGTTCATTTGCAACAACATATATTTGAGTCAAATGCATCTAATTTCCTTTAGTTACATTTTAAGTACATGCAAATAATAGTAGTTTGAAAGAGTGTCTATTTGAAAGGAATCAAACGAAATGCCTATTTATTTTAGTTTCAACTATCTCTATAAACAATTAAAACCAAATTTCATAAACTCTTTGGATACATCTTAAGTACACTACAAAAAAAAGGTCCTATAGCCACGTTTTTAAAACGCGGCTATAGGTCAGAAAAACGTGGCTATAGGACGATTTGGCCTATAGCCGCGTTTTTTTAGGCTGCTTTTTCAAATGTGCCCTAAACCTCGTGACTATAGGCCTGAGGGGGTCTATGGCCGCAATTTTCAAACGCGGCCTAAAACCAGGACCTATGGCCCCGTTTAAAACGTGGCCTAAGACCAAGACCTATAGCTGCGTTTAAAACGTGGCTATAAGTTCGGACCAATGGCTGCGTTTAAAACATGGCTATAGGTCCTCAATCTATAGCCGCATTTAAAAAACGCGGCTATATACCCTTAAATTTTTTTTTTTAAAAAAAAAAAAAAAAAAAAAAAAAAAAACTTTGATTACCAAAAATTAATTTTCGGTAATCAAAAGTTTTTTTTTTAATTAACATTTTAATTTTTAAAATTAATACTTTCAAACTTTAAAATTTCAATTTTAAATAAATTAAGAAATTCAAAACAAAAATACAAACCCAGCAAATTCAAATTCAAACAAAAACCCAGAAAATTTCAAAACTAATCAACCACAACATGCTCACAAATACAAACACAACATGCTCTAAAATACAAGAAAACAGTACAAGAACACAAACAGAACATCTCCTTTAACGAAATCAACCCAAACTGAACACACAAACTATTCAAGGAAAACAAAAGCACAAGCTCAAAAATACAAAAATCCCCATAACAAAAACACAACCAAAAAGAGTCCATATGCTCAAACCAAAAATTAATCAAAACACAATCAAACAAAAGAAAATAATTTTCGGCCATGGGTCAAAGAAAAATAAAGCAAAGAGAGATAATTTTTTGAGGCACTTTAGCTTCATTGATTCAAAATCTTCAAATCTAAAGCAAAGAGAGACTCAATCTTCAGATCTACTGCAAAGAGAAACAGAAAGTTAAAGGGAAAAAAAATGAACAAAACTCAAACAACAATGAACAAAACTCCATATTTTCACAAACCCATTCATACAGCATCAGCAAGAAAGAGAGAGATTGAGAGAGTTTTGAGATTAATACGAGTGGCTAAGTCTGTGAGAGAGTTAAAGAGAGAGACTGTGAGTGAGCTTTTTTTTTTTTCCTTTTGCTAGGACCATACGAGTGAAGTCTGAGATTTCATATTTTGAAATCTCATATATATATATATATATATATATTTTTTTTTTTTTTTATGGAATATTTTAGAATATGCCATAGAATATTCTAGGAATATTCTATGGCATATTCCACATTCTCCTTTACGTTGAAGTGTTGAACCCATTCGGTGGGTTTTTTATTTATTTATGTAAGTCTATAGCCACATTTAAAACGCGGCTATAGACTTAACCTATAGCCGCATTTTAAACGTGGCTATAGGTCCTCCTTTAAAAAAAAAAAAAAGAAAGAAAAAACCCACCGAATGGGTTAAGCACTTGTAAACAAATTTTTTTTTTTTTTTTTTTTAGGAGGACCTATAGCCACGTTTCAAACGCGGCTATAGGTTAAGTCTATAGCCGCGTTTTAAACATGGCTGTAGACTTACATAAAAAAATAAAATAAAAATAAAAAAACCCATCGAATGGGTTCAGCACTTGTAAACAAAATTTTTTTTTTTTTTAGGAGGACCTATAGCCACGTTTTAAACGCGGCTATAGGTTAAGTCTATAGCCGCGTTTTAAACGTGGCTATAGACTTTTCAGCACTTGTAAACAATTTTTTTTTTTTAAGAGGACCTATAGCCACGTTTTAAACGTGGCAATAGGTTAAGTCTATAGCCGCGTTTTAAACGTGGCTATAGGTCCCCCTTTAAAAAAAAAAAAAAAAAAAAAAAAAATTTGTGTTTACAAGTGCTGAACCCATTCGGTGGGTTTTTTTTTTTTTTTTTTTTAATGTAAGTCTATAGCCATGTTTAAAATGCGGCTATAGACTTAACTTATAGCCGCATTTTAAACGTGGCTATAGGTCCTCCTAAAAAAAAATTGTTTACAAGTGGTGAACCCATTCGGTGGGTTTTTTTTTTTTTCGTAAGTCTATAGCCACATTTAAAACGTGGCTATAGACTTAACCTATAGCCGCGTTTTAAACGTGGCTATAGGTCCTCCTTTAAAATATATATATATATATATATATATATATATATATATATATTTGGCTAGACCTATAGCCACGTTTATGAATGTGGCTATAGACTTACCCTATAGCCGCGTTTTAAAAATGCGGCTAAAACCACTTATAAACGTGGCTATAGGTTTACTTATAGCCACGTTTTGAAAACACAGCTATAGGTTAAGTCAATAGCCGCGTTTTTCAAAAACGCGGCTATAGATTAGATATAGCCACGTTTTTCCAAAACATGGCTAAAAAAAACTCGGCCATAGACCCGCGTGTTTTGTAGTGGTAAGACATACAATCAATTTCAAAAACACCAAATGTTGGGTTGAAAGTAACACACAATTATTTGAGAGGTGCTATTAGGCTCAGCCAAGCCACTCTCTATGGAAAAATTTTAAAATACAGTAAGGTTCATTTAAATAGAGACAATGCAATAATGTATTAATAGCTATTTCTATGAGCAAGAAAATAAAAAATATTTGAAGCAATTGCTTGAAATCATTTAAGTACATGCCATCAATGAAGTTGCTTGAAATCATTTTAAGTACATACCATCAATGAAGCTACAAATAATTACCAGCCTATTGGGTTATAAACTGTTTTCAGACTTCTCAACCTAGTCTAAAACAAAGACATTAAAAATGGATATCATAGAACATCCAGGTGTAGCAACCAAACAGATATGTGTTCATAAGTATGTTTCCTTACCAGATTTTAACTCAAGCATTTAGTCAAACACATAATAGCCACTTCTGTGTGGACCAAACTAATTCAAATTCTTTAATCAAAACATTCAAAACCAATCTGATCAGTGACCACAATACCAAAACTTAAATCATATTTCCAAATTTAAAAAAGTGGAAAGAATCTAAACTAAAGGCTATAAAACGAAATTGGTATATATATATATTCTGCCTAGATCTATGGTTTCTCAGTGACAGATAATCAATGTATCTATATAAAGCTATATAATCAATATCGCTATAGGCAAACAACAAATTTATTGGTAGACATATAATCAACATCTCTTTAGGGAAGCAACACTTTCTAGCGTAAAGAAAATCAATATTTTTTTCCAACAAATTCAAAGTAAAATCTTCCAAGGCAGCATTGATATTTTCCCCACATTATATATTCAACATGTTCTACACATTCTCTGAGAAATTTAAACAAACACAAAGACAGCAATACCAATGAACCAAGACAAACTTCAAACCCACATTACTTTCTGGTTGATCACATACAGATACTTTCATAAAGAAATAAAAAGTAATTAACTATACAAAGAAAACTAATCTTGAAAGGAGATTTGTGTCCGTATTTGTGTTTTTCATGGGGGAGCAAAGGCAAGTGACAGACTGTGACAATGAAGGGTTGGGGGAAACAATGAAAAGAAGGAGAGGGAGTTGCGTTACAATGAGAGGGTTGAAGGAAGGAGATGGGAGCTAAGTCTGCTTTGAAGGAGAAAGACTGAGTTTGATCTGGCTGATTTTGTGTTTGAAAAAGAAGACCATCGTGAAAGGGAAAGGCAGAGCATCAGGAGGCAGAGCATTGTGAAAGGGAAGGCCTAGAATCGAGTTATTATGTTTTTTTTTTTTTTTTTTTAATATTGTGCTAACGTGAAAAATTGTGGGAGCTTCAGAGACTTCGGTTTTATATATATATATATAGATGCAAACCAAATAAGCAACTTTATGATGAATTTTCCACAAGGATGCTCTCTGTTAGCCTTTTAAAGGTCAGTAAGTGGAAAAAGAAAAATACTACCAAGAGTATAAGCAGGCTTTAATTTCTGCTTAGTTTTTAGTATTTAATTGAAACATGTTCTGAAAGTTGATATATATGATCAGAGGAAAGTTTAACTTAGTATACCATTAAACCATATTTTGTTTTCTAATTCCTATATTCTTTGGCAGTGCAAGAAGATTGTTTTTGAATATGGACCTCTGATCCTAGCCAATGCTGAGAAATTTCTGGAATCAACAAAACATATGTATCACACTTCATGCCTACAATTCGTCTATAGAAACGAGCAAGGTGTTTGTTTGTTTAGACCCCTTAAAGCAGATTGTTTAACATAATATATTTAGCCAAGTGATTACTTAGGTTGATTATGAAATCTAGTTTAAACAAGGACAGATCATATCATGCACTGAAGCGGAAAATAAAGAACACAAAGATATGATGACCTAAAAAAATCAATGAAACCAACAGTTTCAAGATAAAAACTGAGGAGAATTTGACCTAACTATTCTCAAGGTAAAACAAATCCACTATAGAGAATCAAAATTTTTACAATCAGATTTAACCCTAAATCTATTGCTACCTCCAGTAGCAACTTACTAACACGACCACGTGCAAACTCCGAATCCATAGACTCCTCTCTTGGATTTGCACCACACAAGCACCCACGCTTGTGACTTTGAGATCTCACTCAAAGGTTTCAGATCACAGCTTATTGATCTTTGTAGCAACTAAATTCCACCAGCACTTGATTGTAAATCTTGTTTCGATAGATACTTGTAAAGTTAGAAGGTACAAAACATCTCAGATCTTACAGAAGTAACTCACAAGTCTTCCAAGAGTCTTCAAAATGTAGCTAGGATTTTCCTTTTATACATAGGAGTGTTGAACTGAAACCCTAAACATTTTCGCGGGCTTGGGCCTATTTAAAATTCGATAGAAATTCTTTTTCTGCGATTTTTGATTGATCGAGCTTCACAATTCGATTGGTCGAGTTTCACAGAAAAATAATTCTTTTTCCTACAACTTGTACATTCTTGAGTGTTGACCTATACAACTTTGAGCAATGTCTAACACATATCCTAGACATGTTTTTGTTCTCGGTTTGCCAACACATACAAGTTGAAATTCTAAACATTTAATCATAAATCTTTAGAACCTAACACAAGGAACTGGAAGCAGCCATGGTGTTTGATTCTTAATTATGGCATAAAAAATCTGGTAGAAAGAAAATGCAGTACAGACTTGCTATTTATACTTTCATTCCGAGATGTGTATGTATAATAATAATACAAGGACAAATGGTGCTTTTCATGTACAATATGTGCTCAAAAATTCAAATGCGTATATGAAGATTATTTCATCTTGCAATGTCTATATCATAGTTTCTAAGAGTACTGTTCCTCACTGCAACTGAACAATAAAAACATCATAGACTTGGCTACAGTTAGGGTTTGGAACGGAAAAGCATTTTTCAAACCCAAACTTTTAAAAATATTTTACCTATCAAGCTTTTTACTATTTTTAACAAGATTTAAACATTAGTTAGCACTTTTCTACTGAATTACACAGTATCTTGAGAGAAAGAGATAACTCTTTATCATAGAAACCCTAATTTCTTGTGTACGGAAAATTAATGATAGAGACATTTTAGTAATTTAATATAAAAAAGAACTCCTTTTCAACCCTTAGCAGTTTTAGAAATGTGAATTCAAGCCCATTTAAAAATCTCAAAACTATACTATCATTAATAGGGAGGGTCGAGTTTCGTTGGAAAACCCACTAAAATAACATGAACTCATTGCCATCCATTTTTAAGATGCACACTAACACATGCGTAGTACATTATTTTTCAAAGGCTTGAATCTTTGTATATGCAAATTACAATCTCAATATCTCTTTGTTGACTCATTCAAATCAATATGTTCTATTATCATATCATTTAATCGCAAAGGAAGATTTACTTTGAGAAAAATCAACTCATTGCCATCCTATTTAGGATGCGCACAAACACGTGTGCACTCCATTACTTTTAAATGACTTGAATCTTTGCATATGCAAATTGTAGTCTCAATATCTCTTTATCAATATGTTCAATTTTCAGATCCTTTAGTTACAAAAGAAGATTTACTTCGAGAAAAGTCAACTCATAATTGCCATCCCAATATTAGGATGTGCATAAACATGTGCGCACTACATTAATTAATTTTCAAAGGCTTGAATTTTTGCGTATGCAAATTGCAATCTCAATATCTTTTTGTGGACTCATTCACATCAATATGTTCTATTTTCAAATCCTTTAGTTGCAAATTTACTTTAAGAAAGAGAATGCAAAATTGCACAAGTTCACATCAATCTTTTTTCTCATTCATTAATATTATTAATCTAATCTTATCCTAGGTTAAACTTAAACTCTATTATCAAATTTCTAAGAAGTTAAAATTACTATTTCAATAAAATTTCTATTACTAAAACTTAAAATAATTCATAACAAATCACAATTTATTTGAAATTATTTTAACAATCTATCATGATTTTAAGAATTGATCTTACACAATACGTTTCATCATATAACTAAAAAGTAATTTGTGCTTTTATGTTTATTATTTATTATTCAATTTTGATGATATTTGTGAATTCTTTTAATCTTTTCTTTGCTAAAATATGAATTCAATCAGCCCATACATTGTACAATATTCCTTAAGTACAATATATTAGGTTCTTTTATAAATTCAAATACATAATTGCATTGACAAATTAAATGCAAACAATGTCATTTACACAACAATCAAATCCAATACAATTACATGTTTGAATTTAATTAAAGAATCTAATGTGTTACGCCTGTAATACCGTAACTAAGTTTTGCTCCATTACTATTAGTATATTAATTGTTTTACCTTAAACACAAGTCAATGGATTAGCTGAGTGCAGACATTATTTATTCCCATAATATTGTTCTTAACCCAGCAAATTTAAAACCCAAAAAATTAAATTCAAACCCATATTCCGAAAATCTGGATTTGATGTTTTGTGTAAATTTTAACTAAATGAAAAAAAAAAAGGGGAAAAAACTAAAATAAAAATAAAAACCCAGAAAAGTAAGAAAATTCAAAACCCAGAAGGAGAAGGAGAACAAGAACAAACCCAGAAAATTCATACCACTGTCAGATCGGACGGCCGGAAAGAGTAGAGGAAGAGCCAGGCGGTGAGGAGGATTACGAGGGTGAAAGGGTGGGAGAGGAGTGAGACCGTGACTACGAGCGCGAGTAGAGTCAGGTAGTTCACGTAGAAGTAGGAGAAGTTCTTGCATACTCGTGACGCGGCTTCGGTGAGCGACTCCGGTCTCGAAAAGGTGGTGCGGTCCACGAGCTCGATCCAAGGCCGACGGTTCGAGAGCGCCTGGCGCGTGTAGCCAAGGAGGCGCGAAGGTTCTGACTTTGAGGTACAGCGATGGCGATGATGATGATGATGTTGTCGTAGTGGACGGTTGCGATTCGCCGATTGATTGTGGATTTGAGATTGGAAGTACGGCTGGAGAGGCCATTGATAATAGAGGAAATTAAGTAATAACTACTTTTATGTGGTGGTAATAAAAGCTTTTCTTTCACTTTTAAGAGGCTCGAACTTGGCTAAGCCAACGAGGAAGAGAAAGAATTAAAGTGCGGTGTGATTTTCGGAATATGATTTTCGGAATATGGGTTTGAATTTAATTTTTTGGGTTTTAAATTTGCTGGGTTTTAAATTTGCTGGGTTTGAAATTTGTTGTTCTTGCTGGGTTTGGTTTTTATTTCTGTTTTTAATTTTTTTATTTGGTTAAAATTAATAAATTAATTTTTTTAATTTAGAGGTTGATGTGGAAAGCCACGTGGACACAGGGTGCATTATTTTAATGTGGGGGCCTGTCAATCAACAGGCCCATTAAGGTCAGGATCGTTGGGCTTGTGGCCCATCCGAGGATGTGTATCCGTCCGAGGAGGCCATGTCAGGTCACAAGACAATTGCCGAAGGGGGGTGATGGTCAATATCACGAAGGTAGAGTTCTGTATTCGTCCGAGGACGCTATATTCCTCGGCAGTACATGTCTGAGGACGAACAGGACGCGACCTTATTACAATCAGACCCCAGAATTACGTCACCACTGAAGATAAGGATAACAAACTACGGGTCAAAGAGAAAAGAAAAACAAATATCTATAACTACAACTGCCTCCGCATTAACTACCTCTCAACCAACTCTCTGGCCGCATTAATGTGGAGGTGATACCTGAATAGTAGGGAGGCAGCCTTACAGCTACCCACAGGAAGTTCCAGGAAGCGCTAGATGGGACAGAAAGAAATCCTCTGAACCCAACCTACACGTGTGCGGTGAGGATGGAATACAAAGGGTGGGTATATAAACTGAAAGAAGAACATGAAAAAAGGGGGGATGAGAACAAAAACAGAGAAAGAACGAAAAGAGAAGGAGGAACTGTATCGATCACCAAACAAAACGATCGTTGTGCCAGCTTTGAGCTTAAAACGAAAGGTTAACCTAGTTCTTTACACCCACGCTCTACAAATCATATTGTTAGGGCCTTTTTACGTGCGAGGCCAGTATCATTTTGGGTCGTTCCAAATCGTGTCCTTACATTTAATATTTTTAATTTTTTCCGTTTGTCAGCTGTGCAGTTTCCATCTCTGATGTAACGTCAAGGACTAAAACGAGACGTGTTTTTCAAGATAGGGACTAAAAGCGGTGAAAAAAAAAAAAAGTTAGGGACCAAAGTAAGAATTGTGTGAAAATGTTAGGACGAAAAAGGGTTTTATCCCTAAGTTTTATTACCTATCTTGGTACTACTACTATTGTAAAAGTAAGAAGAAGTAATTAATAGGTTTAACATAAAATAAATAAATAAACAAACAAACAATATTGGTTTTGGTACTGTGGTAAGAAATATTAAATTAAAATTTAATATTTAATTGCTATATGGTTATGTGGATTAAAATTCTGGTGTACAGTGTACCATTCAGTTGCTTTTTTGTCAAAACGGAGGCACGTTATTTATTTTTGACAGAAAAAATGGCAGTGGGCCGTTTAATCAATTAGAAACCATTAAATGGGCGAGAGACATAAAAATGCTAATATTAATTACGTAATAAAATTGGAAAATAATACTAGCATTTAATGATTTTTTTTTCAACCATTAGATCTTTTATAAATTTATGATATAAAAAAAATGTGTAACTTGAACCATTAGATCATTAAGCAATGTTACACCACTCATTATTTTTTAATTAGATGTGAATTTTGACAAATCCATCGTTAGATTACGTTAGCTTCATATATTCTCCATGCTTGTAAAATTTAAAGATAAACAAAGATCAATAGTCATGTCATTAATCAATTATTTAAATTTAAGGTTTTGTAATTTAAAATAATACATAAAATATGAGTTTATAGAACATATAATTCAACAGTTGGATTTTCAAAATATAAATTCAAAAACAAGTTATTGGGTGGTGTAACATTGTTTAGAGTTACATTAGGTGTAACTTGAACCTAACTCATATATATATATGATACATAATTAAAAGACAATAATATCTGGTTTTGACAAATTTGTAAAAAGCATGATTGTTTAAGTTGAATTTTTACAATTAATCATTCTAGCATGCTTGTCATCTGAGTACATAGATGCATTTGTTAGGGCATGTTTGGTAAACTATAATGGTAATTGCATAGGAATAGGAATAGGTATTACAAGGAATACAAGACATTATCATGCAATACTTATTACTATTCATTTGTTTGGTAACTACACAATAATAGAACCTTAAAAACAATGGAATAAAAGTATTTTAAATCTGTAAGGACACGATTTGGAACGACCTAAAACGATACTGGGTTCGCACGTAAAAAGGCTCAAACAATATCATTTATAGAGCGTGGGTTTGAAAGGCTAGGCCTTGATCACAAGTCGGTGGTATTCTGCGGTGTTCATACATAAATAAATCGTGTTCGTACGTAAATAACTCGTGCACGCTCTGGGAGTCTTTCTCCTAGAGGTGGGCTGGGAGGCTCTGGTTTTGGCCATTTTTCCCAGCCTCTTCTATGGATTACTTACTTTTCCTTTTATACTAGTCTGTGTTCCTTATCCTTCGTCCACGTGTAGAGTCGACTTTTCAGGACTGATACTTGTCCCATCAGCCCATACTCAAAGTCGTTGGTGGTGGTTGTAAAAGTTGGGGATTATGGCTCTGTCAGGTGCAGAGTATTGAATGGCAGTAAGGGCAGCTTTCCCTGGTCGTTTATACTTTCCACCGTACCCTTCTCTATTGACTTTAGATATTTTAGATCTTTATTCCCAAACTGTTCTTAGACCGCTTTTGCCCCTCCTTCCAGGGGGACCTCGGACATGCCGAGGACTGAATCGTCCTCGGCCGTGTCGCAAGACTATTTCGTACTTGTATTACCGAGCCTGGGCTATAACCTTCCTCGGCTCGGGCCTTGGGCCCCGACGGATGAATGGGCCAGGGGCACACATTACTGGGCCCCACAATAGCCCCTCAAAATCCTGCTGTCCAACCTTTTGGTTGGAGAGGAGGGTTTTGGAAATGCCAAGCCTTTATCACGGCTCGTTTAACTCTGCCTTTCATTAATGTTGGCATCCCTTCATCTACCCAGGAAACATACCGGGTTACGGGACATTCCTTTGAACTTATTCGCAATGCGTTCCTACCGTTTGATTACCTAAAACGCGCCTTTAATGATTTCCCTTTACGAGACCATTTAAATTCGACGGTTATCGATGGTGTGGGGAAGTGGAACGGGTGTATTCTTGTTTACCGCTTTTCCTGGAGATTCGGGCAGATTAAATGTCTCCCGCTTCGTCCTTCATATAAAAATGAAAGCAGGAGGTTACCTCTCTCTCACAGAGACTTTTCAACATTTTTAAAGTCTAAAAACTCTTAGCCTCCCCCAGAATTTCCCATATCCGCTCGTTTACACTTTGAATTATGATTCGTCCATGATAGGAGGGGGAATGAAGAGACCATACCCTTCTCAGAAATGCTATGTTCTTATGAAGCTCAAACTGGCTCGGTCAGGGCAGGGATAGCAGAGACTCAAGATACTTCTTACCTTCCTTTCAGCCAAAATCCGAAGCAGGGGCTCGTCGCATCAACTTCTTGGCGCGGCTGAGCTGGGGTCACCCATTATCAGTACCAGCTGCTCTCTCATGAGCATAGCTAACATGGCACCAGCGTGTTAGGAATCAGGACTGACGCAGGGACAAAGTATCCCTATTTCTTCCTTTCTTCCTTCACTGGTGCCTCCTTTTGCCTCCCCTTCTTCTTCTTTCTCATCACCAGATCCATCCTGGTGCTTTTACTTCTTCCTCTTCTTCTCCTCCTTCTCCTTATCCATCAAAGAAGGTCTTCCTCTCAATATGGGTGCTACTGGGCCAAAATTTGGAGAGACTTCGGAATAGAGTTTAAAAAGATTTCTGGTCATATGTCTGTTTGTTTTGTTTTTTTTTTGCAATTCGTTTTCCGTATAGGCTTGTTTAAGCCTTTCATTGTACGCTGTAATACCTTTCTATATTAATAAAAGTCAATACTGTTTTATTTTGCATATTCTACCTCTTCTTTCTGAAATGATTATACCGTGAATAGATGTACTACCACATGACTTCCATTTTTTATTTTTATATTCTAAACGATGCTTGGGGCCGAAATCTTTGTTAACAAAAAGACCTTACTTTGCGCTTGTTGAAACTATCTAACACATTAATGCCAATCGAAACAAATGATACTTAGGAAACTATCTAGCATAATAGCGTCGATCTGAACAAATGATACTTAGGAAACTATCTAGCATAATAGTGCCGATCTGAACAAATGGTACTTAGGAAACTATCTAGCATAATAGTGCCGATCTGAACAAATGATACTTAGGGCAGAAACCCTTACTAAGCAAAAAGAAAAATATGTTAATATGAGCTTATTAGAGCTGTCTGGCATAATAATGCCGACCTGAAAAAACGATACTTAGGGACGAAAACCTTATTAAGAAAAAAGATGATATTATGAATTTATTAAAGCTATGTTGCATAGTAAGACCGACCTGAATAAGGGTTGTATGCCCCAAACTGAATGAGGTGATGGCTGAATGCTCGGTGCTATGTAAAAAGTAATCATCCAAGGATATGTAACCCAAAAATGAACGGCCCCTGCGGGTCGCTGAATAATAAGGCGTTTCGCCATTTTTCCTAATAGCCTTCACAGCCTTAACCTTTTCTGGTAGTTGGTCTGAGGACTGAGCGACTTAGAATTTTCTTAAGTGGTTGGTTTCCCCATAAGTTTGAGTCCGAGGACCATGCAATACCTTGGTTCTGTCCAAAACTTGATATTGATAAGTAGTTGGTTTCCCCATAGGTTTGAGTCCGAGGACTATGCAATACCTTGGTTCTATCCAAAACTTGATATTTATAAGTAGTTGGTTTCCCCATAGGTTTGAGTCTGAGGACCATGCAATACCTTGGTTCTGTCCAAAACTTGATATTGATAAGTAGTTGGTTTCCCCATAGGTTTGAGTCCGAGGACCATGCAATACCTTGGTTCTGTCCAAAACTTGATATTTATAAGTAGTTGGTTTCCCCATAGGTTTCAGTCTGAGGACCATGCAATAACTTGGTTCTGTCCAAAACTTGATATTTATAAGTAGTTGGTTTCCCCATAGGTTTGAGTCTGAAGACCATGCAATACCTTGGTTCTGTCCAAAACTTGATATTTATAAGTAGTTGGTTTCCCCATAGGTTTGAGTCCGAGGATCATGCAATACCTTGGTTCTGTCCAAAACTTGATTTTGATAAGTAGTTGGTTTCCCCATAGGTTTGAGTCCGAGGACCATGCAATACCTTGGTTCTGTCAAAAACTTGATTTTGATAAGTAGTTGGTTTCCCCATAGGTTTGAGTCCGAGGACCATGCAATACCTCGGTTCTGTCCAAAACTTGATATTTATAAGTAGTTGGTTTCCCCATAGGTTTGAGTCCGAGGACCATGCAATACCTTGGTTCTGTCCAAAACTTGATATTGATAAGTAGTTGGTTTCCCCATAGGTTTGAGTCCGAGGACCATGCAATACCTTGGTTCTGTCCAAAACTTGATATTTATAAGTAGTTGGTTTCCCCATAGGTTTGAGTCCGAGGACCATGCAATACCTTGGTTCTGTCCAAAACTTGATTTTGATAAGTAGTTGGTTTCCCCATAGGTTTGAGTCCGAGGACCATGCAATACCTTGGTTCTGTCCAAAACTTGATTTTGATAAGTAGTTGGTTTCCCCATAGGTTTGAGTCCGAGGACCATGTAATACCTTGGTTCTGTCCAAAACTTGATATTTATAAGTAGTTGGTTTCCCCATAGGTTTGAGTCCAAGGACCATGCAATACCTTGGTTCTGTCCAAAACTTGATTTTGATAAGTAATTGGTTTCCCCATAGGTTTGAGTCCGAGGACCATGCAATACCTTGGTTCTGTCCAAAACTTGATTTTGATAAGTAGGGGAATTAACCTCTCGGTTATGGCACGGGACCTCGGTTTACGGGGAATTAGCTCTTCGGCCAAGCCCTTAGAACCCTCCGTGCTGTTGACGCTACGAAGCGCAGCCCCTACTAAAGAAACATAGCCCCTGGTGGAACTTTACGCTAAAACAATACAATACAACCGGCTGTTTAGAAGTGACAAGGGGATTGTTTCGACCAACCGCCTGTGCCAACACACAAGCCTTCCCCACAGACGGCGCCAATTGTAAGGACACGATTTGGAACAACCCAAAACGATACTGGGTTTGCACGTAAAAAGGCCCAAACAATATCATTTATAGAGCGTGGGTTTGAAAGACTAGGCTTTGATCACAAGTCGGTGGTATTCCGCGGTATTTATACATAAATAAATCGTGTTCGTACGTAAATAACTCGTGCACGCTCTGGGAGTCTTTCTCCTAGAGGTGAGCTGGGAGGCTCTGGTTTTGGCCATTTTTCCCAGCCTCTTTTATGGATTACTTACTTTTCCTTTTATACTAGTCTGTGTTCCTTATCTTTCGTCCACGTGTAGGGTCGACTTTTCAGGACTGATACTTGTCCCATCAGCCCATACTCAAAGTCGTTGGTGGTGGTTGTAAAAGCTGGGGAGTATGGCTCTGTCAGGTGCAGAGTATTGAATGGCAGTAAGGGCAGTTTTCCCTGGTCGTTTATACTTTCCACCGTACCCTTCTCTATTGACTTTAGATATTTTAGATCTTTATTCCCAAACTGTTCTTAGACCGCTTTTGCCCCTCCTTCCAGGGGGACCTCGGACATGCCGAGGACTGAATCGTCCTTGGCCGTGTCGCAAGACTATTTCGTACTTGTATTACCGAGCCTGGGCTATAACCTTCCTCGGCTCGAGCCTTGGGCCCCGACGGATGAATGGGCCAGGGCCACACATTACTGGGCCCCACAAAATCAAACTTAAGATAAATTTTAGGAAATAATTTACTTATAGAATTATATTTCCTAAAAAATAATATATATTTTTTAAATTTGAAAGAGAGATTAATTATTTTTTATGATTTTTTATTTTCATAATTGTTATGTGCATATGGAAAGTTTGTTTATTTGGAAATATATTAATTTTTGAAATTAATACACCTACTAAGGAATAGTTATTACAACCCTTTTAGAGATGAATAATTATTCCTCATTTTAAAGAATAGCTATTCATAAGTAATGACTATTCCCTATAATAAATACATAACCAAACTACTGAATAACTAAACCATAAGAGTAGCTATTGTAAGGGCGGGCTTTAGCTCTTAAGTCCAAAAGATGAATAGATTAAGACCCAAAGAGCCCAATACAATGAATTTGTAGAAAGTGGGCTAAAAAGCTAGGCTTCTACGAAGTGGACGACACCTTTAATGAGCTAAGGATGGTAAGAGATCAAGGAAAAGTAATAAATAGATAAATGTGATGTACAGAAATTCTTCCTCCGTAATGTCCAAGGAGGGTCTCTCACATTATATAGCTCCCTTTAGGTGATCTTAGCACTCCATTTGTTGATTGTGCAATCCACCACTCGAGTGCTTGTCTCATTAGACACATTCCCAAACCCTTTGTGAGTTGCGGCAGCCATGGCAGCACTGTTCAGAGGTCTTCTCCACATACATGTAGCCAGGAGGTTTAGGGATGCATTGAATGTGGAGGCAGCCACCATCCCTCCAGTCATGTCAAGGCTAACTCCCTTTTCGAAGCTTTTTCTCAACAGCAAGACCTCCTCTGGCAACGTGCCACTGACGCGGCCTTACTATCCGAGTATATGGCCTCCTCGGCACGATAATAGGCTTCTTGGCCATGGATACAACACGTGGCACAGGTACTTTATTTGAATTTTTGTGCCTCACAGCTATTATATTACAATATTTATTACAGTTTATACTAAACATACCCTTAATATATTTCACTAGAAAACTAGGGGAGCTGTGAGGTGGGTTGTTATTGAAATTTTTTTAAAGCTTTTTAGTAACTAAATTATGTTTTGAAGTTGTTATACATGTTTGGTAATTAATCTAATTAAATAGCTAAACCATAAAAATAGCTATTATATTACAATGCCTATTACAATCTACCAAACATGTCCTTAATATATTTCACTAGAAAACTAGGGGATCTGTGAGGTGGGTTGTTGTTGAAATTTTTTTAAAGCTTTTTAGTAACTAAATTATGTTTTGAAGTTGTTATTCATGTTTGGTAACTAATCTGAGAAAGTGTTTTTACTTTATAGAAGTGAGAAAAATGACAAAAGAATATTGTAGAAGTGCTTACAGTTTAGAATTATTTGGCATCAGAAATGATAATAATGGCTTATTTTTATTTTATAAATGTATAATCTTCATACTTGAATCCAAAAATAATTCGATCAATGATGAATATTTATTTATTTATTAATAATATTTTTTTGCTTCTAACATGTATCGCTGTCCTAAAATATTCTTCATGATAATTGATGTCTTCTAATAAATTTTCAAGATTATTGATGGATTATAATATTTTTCATAATAATTAGTGCCTTCAAATCAATATTGATCTTAATAATTGGTGCCTTTAAATACTGTTCATACGTAACATTCAAGATGTAGCAAATAAAACATGTGTAAATACTAAATAGACGCCAACCTCTTTACGTATAAAAAGGTTGAAAATAGTGGCATCATGTAACGTACGAGTCATAAGAAGGGTAGCAAATTAGCAATATGATCACATTTGACACTCATCAAATTTTCAATGGATATCTTTAATTGTTAGGTGTTTGCCACTTCTTCTACTTCCTCAAATTCTAATTAGATCCCCACAATCTAAACAGTTTCAATACAAAAGTCAAAGAATAGGGGGAAAATTATTTTCTGATTATGACTACTATCTCATACATAGGTTTATCTGATTGGATTATTGGAGTTTTGCCTTATCTAGAGTTCTTGGTGTATTGCAAAGAGGTTTGACTTACCTTCAATGCTCTTATTCATTAGATAGGATATGAAAATATTATGTATTAAAATGAACACGTGTCGGTCTTGTATATCATCCAGTACAAAAGAGTACTAGATGAAAGCATTGCCCTTACTAAGAGATGTTTCCTTGTTTAAACGACTTTCTTGAATTTTATTAATTAACAAAGTTTGATGGGAACAACCTTCATTCTCTTGTTGATTCAAGTTATGACATAATATATATCAATGGTGCTTGATCTTTCTAGATATTGTTGTAACATATTCACTTCTTCCATGTCACATACCATGACAAATATCATGATAAGTGAGTATGACCTAACTAATAATAGTCTTTGGATGGAATGGTACCTTAACCCCAAAATACTTGATGGTGGCTGAAATGACAAGTTCAACTCTGGTTGAATACGTTTCAAAAATAAAATTTAAACCAAATACAATTGAATATGGAAATAAATTTGCCCAGAAAAAAGAGGGGAAAAAAAATACAAAAACAATTAACACCTTATTCAATAATTTTTGGTAGGTAGTAGTAGTACTAGTACACATATGCACCTCATTCAATTTTCGAGCACACAATTTTGGACATCACCCAAGTTTTGGTTGTACAAATAAACGTGTACGTCTTAATTTTAGTTGGAGCATATATTATCTTGCACACAGCACATGCAGATTGCAATGGATAAAGACTATTCTTTGGGTTTGGGGGTATATACGAAGGATTTGCTATCTACCTCCTTCAGAAAGCTACGTATAATCATATGTGGTGACAATCGTCATAAAAAAAAATGAATGGTTTACAGTTTCCTCTCCATGAGATCAGCCAAAATAAAGGTGTGCTAACGGTACCACCGCGTGGATTTCTTGAGATAATGAAATTTTTAACCCATTCTGACCTTTTTCCCTCAGCCAATGAATATATATATATATATATATTAGTAGGTTATTTAGGGATATTTTAAATTTTATTACATAAACGATACAATTTATGTATCAAATTTTAAATAAAGAACAAAACAAGTTATGTTATAACTATTATAAATTTTACTGTAGATATGTTAGGGCTATATTCTTAACTTGACAATAGAGGTTTTACAAATTGATGTGTCAACTTTTAAAACACACAATAAAGGAAAATGCTAAAAGTTCTATCGATGTTACTACGAAAATCTTACAAACTAAATTGACAATGATTTTTTTTTTTTTTAATTTTTAAATTCGTTAGTTACAATAGGAGAAACATGATTTGAATCCCGGGTTCTTCTAATAAAGGAGAGCTAGCAATGTCATTGAATTACACGGCTTTATTGTATGTGACAATAAAAATGATTAGTGTTGCATCAAAAAAATAATAATTAATTTTTTGTGTTGTGTTTAAAAGTTGACACAATTTGTAAAATTTATATAGTAAAATTTGTACCATTCCTAGCATTTCTCCACAAAAAATAAATATTTAAGGTTTTTTTTTTAATTTATTTATTATGCTGTTGATAATGTACTAATTATGTTTATTTATTAACACGTAAGTTTGTAAACTTTGTGTTTATCTATCATAAGTTTGTAAACTTTTATAGTAGAATATATGATGGTTTTAGCATTTATCTTTTTATAATATTATGATGTGACACCAAATATATTTATTGCCACGTTGATTTTTAAGTTTTTTACAACAAAGTTTATATAATTTTAACATTTTCCTTATTTTATTATCTTCTTTCCAATTTACCTTCCATATCAATCAAGCATTTTTTGAAGAAGTTATTGTTTAATCTAGAGATTGATCTCCTCATTGTTTAAAATTATTTAAAAATTATTCTTACTAGTTATTACCAGTGGTCCATTTGTGTTCATGAATAGATAGTACCGCACAATAAATTTGAGAAAATTATTTAAAATGTTGAAATTCCAACCTCCCAAAAAAAAAAAAAATTCTGGATAGACTAAGGAGAATGTGTACTATTATTATACTTGGCATATATTTGTGTAAAATTATTACATTCTAGTGAAACATTGAGAAACTTTCATGTATAACAAAAAGGAACGGTGCAACTGTGCAAGAAGCCAAGAACCAATACGTACATTCACATGTCACATTGTTTTTGGTAAGCTACATGCTAGCCACAATGTTCAAACATGTCCAAAATGGTTTGTGTTTTGTACAGACACAAATAATAATTCCAGCCAACTTATGAATACATGTTCCTGCATCGTTTCCAAAAGTTTGATAAGGAGGAAGTTCTGGACCGTGTCTTTACCTTAGACATTTACACAAGTTGTGAATATACAAACAGAATTCGGTGAACATAATAATAATGGGTATTTAAAAGAGCTAAAACCATCATTATATGGTGGACCTTTCTCTTCCAAATTGCTTAAACATTTTCTGGGAAAGAGGACTAAGTTCAGTTTATTTTTTAATCAAAGTGGTTTTGCTTACTTGGGCAAATGGTGGCCCCTTCTGAACCTTCTATTATTATTTTAATGGAGATATGATTCACTGTATTACTAATTATAAAATTCAAAGTCTCAAACGGAATGAAAGCCAAAAAGGATAAAAGAATATAACAGAAAGATTCTTGTAATTTGAAGATTGAAAACCGAAAACGTGTTTTTTTTTCTTGGAAAAAAAAAAAGTTTTATTATTGATGTCTTAACTCTTAACCCAGGAAGAAATTGTTTATTTAGCGAACTAGCTAAGGTTAAGTCTAAGTTTTGAGTCAACTATTAAATGAACTAAGATAAAAATAAATAAATAAAAATAATGTGATCATAAATAAAATTGGAAATATGAGACTCGATTGATATATATATATATATATATATATATATATATATATATATATATATATATAGAGAGAGAGAGAGGTTTAAGTTATACCTGGTGTGACTCTATAAGAGTTATACCTTTTTTAAATCATAAATTTCCAAAAGATCTAATGGTCAAAAAGAAAACACAATTTTTTCATATCATCATTAAATACTTACCTAATTAATAACATCCTTATTAACTCTCTCCTTATTAATTACTTCTTGTCTCTCTTTTTCTCTCTCTTTATTTCACTGTAATTCATTTTTCCTTTATCACTTTTCTGATTCAAAGGTTGTTTTCAAAGTTTCTCTTCCATTTTTTTCTTCTTTGAGTTTCAAGAGTTATGGGCATCAAATATTACCTAGCGGAAAAAAGAAAAAAGAAGCTCAAGATGAAACTACATAGAGATAAATATATATATATATATATATATATATATATATATATATATATATATATATATATATATATTAAAAAAAAAAAAGTAGGGTGGGGGAGATAATAGTTCCAATCTAAAAAGTGGTGCAAGAGAATAGAGAGAAGAAACAAAGACTTAGAAAGAAAAATGAAAACTAAGAAAGGTATGGCAGACATATACAAGGAAAGAGAGAGTAGTAGTGATAGTCTGATAGAAGAAGATGTAGGGTAAAAGAGTATTGTAAATACATTTGTAAAATCATTCGACCCAAAAAGGAATATATATGTAAAAGGTTTTAAACAATGAGTAAGGAGAGAAAAACAAAACTACTATTAATTAAGTGAATAATGTGTAAATCAATTAGCATTTAATGCCATTTTTTTAACCATTAGATCAATTAGAAATCTATGACTTAATATTAGATTTTATAAGTTTGTAAATAAGTTTATAAGATATTAAGATTTTTTTCTTTTTTTTTTTTATGCGAAGATATTAAGTTATTATTTGTATTTATTGATAGTATAAGTAGCTCACTTTAGAATAAAAATAATATATAATTTTTTATATTAATTTACAAAAATTTGTGAAGGGTTGAGAAATTTTAGTCATGATGTTTACTTTATATTGGGAAATTATGAGTTAATCAAGTAGCTTGTGTATAAGTCTTATAACTCAATCGGTTGGCATCTCATAATATTTCAAACAAAGACATTTAGGGTTCAAATTTTCCTACTCTTGAAAAAAAGTAGCCAGTGTAGAAAATCGAATTTGTTCGATAAGAAAATAGATGAAACTTGAAAATATAATTTAATTTGGTGATGACCTCAATATTCTGAATAAAACTAAATGAATAAATATTAAGTTTTTAATACTCGATTCTGTTATAGTCTAAATTTTTTATTATAATTTTTTCATTTTCTCATAAAATATTTTCAAAAATAAATGATTAATGTGTAACCTAATTACGATCCACTATTTTTAATGGTTTCCTTAATAGTATTACTAGTAGTCTAGTACTATTTATACTAAAATTGGTAGTATTTTGAATGTGAAATATATCATTAGAATCTATGATGGTAAAGAGTAATTCTGGTACCACAACTTATGTCATAACTCATCCACTAAAATTGGTAGTATTTTGAATGTGAAAGGTATCATTAGAATCTATGATGGTAAAGAGTAGTTATGGTGCCACTACTTGCTCATATGGCGAGTTATGATTAATAGAAGAGTGTTCTCGTATGGACTCATTATCACCCCGCTACCGACCAGAACTCACCACATGGGGGAATTAGGTTGCGGCACCAAAGACATCCTGAAAATCTGTGGTTCCCACTGAATTTATGGAATAGCCACCACCGTGGAAGAAAAAGAAGGAAATGTCTGCTTGCGTGGCGTCATCAGAAATCATTGGACACACGTGTATGGTTCCCAAAATGCAGTTGAAGCTTGTCAGTCACAAATTTCAGCAACAGTCATCGAGGAAGGTTGAACCTGCCGTACTTATATATAATAATCCTCTCTTTTCTTTGTGTCTTTTCCCTATTTGTTTGTCCCTCGAAGAATGTTTGTTATGAGTGGCTGTTGAAGAACGAAACTTCATAGGGCCCTCCAATACCAATCAAGTTAAATATAGACAAAAACTGAAAGTTAGGAGTACATGTTTCACTTACCAAAAAAATCCAAAAAAAAAAAAAACCAAAAAAAGAAGAAGAAGATTTTATTAATGAAAAAGAAAATAGAAGAGAGAGAGAGAGGAAAAGAGAAATACAATTTGATAATTTCATAATGGGTTGTAGTTTAGGTAGGCAAATTATGTGATTGTTAGGTGAGCAACCTTGCCATCTAATACAAATTGGAAGTATTTGGAAATATTTATTATAAAATGTAATGATTAGTTGATTACTAGTGAAGGCTAATTTGCCTCTAGTTACAAATGAAATGACACCTCAATGTCCTAATTACGGGGTTGAGTCTCCTAAAATTTTATGATTTTTAGCACTAAATTATTTTTGGCAATTTGGCATATATGTATTAGTTTAGACATTAAAATAATTATTATATTAGTCTACACTAATTATTATATTAGAATTTCAAAAAGAAATCATTTGATTGCCTTAAAAGTAATCTTTTTTTCCCCTTTCTAATTATTTCCAAACTAAATGATTCGAATCTAGAATATTCCTTTCATGTCTTCTACAATTACATATTTTTGCTATATAATGTCAACCCATTAAATGAAACAAAAAATAATTGAAGTGCTTAAACAAAATGACATTTTCTTCTAATTATATGGTCTAAAGTATTAGGAATTTTTAAGGTAAAATAGCAAAGATTTTATTCAAGTAAAGCACTGATACATCATGAGTCAAAATATGTTCAAAGTTAAAAGAACTAGAGAGAGAGAGGATTTAACCCAAAAGATCATGTCTTAAAATTAAGATCTTCTTCTAGTCTATGATTAAGGTAACTTCGCTATGGAGTTTTTATAATCTTATCTACCCATTTGAAAAAAGTGAATTTTATTTTATTACACATTATTAAAATTTTAAATATATATCATAACAAAGTAAAAACGATAACTTTTACTCAAATAATAGTGACTTAATAAAATCTAATATATATACCTTTCTTTTTCATGAAAATTGTAATGTTATAACTTATAAAAAACAACAACAACAATTCTTATATTTTTTTCCAAAAGTTTTTATAATCAATTGAACTATAATTTTTTAAAATAAGGGGGGGAAATCAAATATATGTGCCAAAAAAAAAAAAACCAAATAGAAGGTATACAAAACCAAACTATGAAACAACGTGGCGTAAATACTAAATAGTTAGAGGTGATATATTTGCATACATAAACTTAGGAATAACGTAAACAAATCAAATATGTATTATATTATCGCGAGACTTCTGTCAGACTATAAAATGAAGCACCTCAATTATTCTTTCTACAATTCCAACAATACCACTGTCTGTGTTTCTGTCTAAAGACTTCAAACTCCAAAACTCTCTCTCTCCCTCTCTCCGAGTCTCTCTCTCGCTCACACAAACAAGCACAGCGCATTTTCATTCTGTAGTCTGTACAAAGCCTCTCGATATCTTTCATTGTGGCTCACTCATTTCTGCAGGTAATGAGATCTGAAAGTTTTGTTTTTTTGTTTTTGTTTTTGTTTTTTTTTTTTTTTGTTGGGTTTACTTCGTTTTGTTTTTGTTTACTGGTTACAATGGCGAAGTGGGTTTTGTTTGGTTTGGTTTTGTGGGTTTGATTAGATTGAGTTTTGGCTGTGGTTTTCGTTTTGGTTTTTTTTTTTAATGCTAAAATTTTCGCTGAAGATTGAACCTAGTAGAAAGTAAATTTTAGAGATTTGATGGTAGTGAAGTCTGATTTGCAAAGCTGAATGATATAATACTGTGTTTTGGAGTTGAAGAACGATTAAAAAAAAACTAAAAAATAAAAAATTGTTTTATTGACTCTGTATGTTTCAATGGAAAAACTTAAGGTTCCTGAAGTTTTTTTCCCCCCTTTAGTATAGTTTGGTTGCTGTGAGAACTGTGGAGCCAATTGTGTTTTTTGTATTTTAACAAAAACCACAGAACATGATTTTGATTCAGTATTTCTCTGTTTATGGAGTATGAGGCTATCTATCTTATTGATTAGATCTTTAACTTTCTCAATTTTTTTTTTCTTGTCATAAAACTGATTGACTAGTTGCGTGTATTACATGTTTGGTTCTTTATGACCTCTGATTTCCCTTTTAATAAATTATCGTCCAACTTTAATCTATTGGTTATAAGATTTCTCTGGTAATGAGGCGTTTAATCATCCTTTTATTCATTCATTGTGTTTGTTGGCTTGCTAGTAAATCTTTTTGCTACAATAGTGTCTCAATATCATTGTAGAGTGTGAAATGTAGGACTTCTTTAATCTTGAATGGCTTTGCAATTCTATAGAGAGTGTGTGCTGCACATCAAGAATTCCTGGTTTCTTGGAAAATATTACCCCAAAAAAAAAAAAAAGAGGAAAATATCTGGAGATTTATGGAAAATTTTTATGTGTACCATTCAATTTTGCATTTTCCCTTTTAAATTTATGGTCATTTGTGGATTCATAGTCTATATGATTGATTCTTGTTGATTATATAGTAACTTTTTTCTTCCTTTTTCAGGTGAAGATATCATACATTTGCTGTTGAACTGAATCTATTAATAATTGCTGTTCTACTTCTCCACTGTTCTACCAGAGGTTGGACACATAATCTTCTTCATTTCTTCAGGATTCTTAGGTTGTCACAAAAGCTAGGGAATGCTGAAAGATGTGCTTGAAAGATGAGAATTCTCTCTCTGAGGATTATGAGATTGTCACTCCATTTGGGCTGCATTCATTTATCTTTGATGAGATTGGGTGTTTAACTTACTGCTCATTACAATTCTGTGCTCAAACTCCCTGTGCAGCTAGAAATTTAAGAGAGTATTTCATTTCAGAACATGATGTCTGTGAAGATGGTTGAGCTTTTACTTTGTTGAAATAAGTTATTATCTTATAAATACCTGTATCAAAGATATTGTGCCAGCGGGCGAAGTAAGTTTTATTGCACTCAATTGGTACTTGACATGGAAGACAAGGTGACTGTATTGATGCAACGGTATGAATTAGGGAGACAATTGGGCCAAGGTACCTTTGCCAAGGTTTACCATGCAAGGAACCTTAAAACTGGCATGAGTGCGGCCATTAAGGTCATCGATAAAGAGAAAATCTTGAAGGTTGGGATGGTTGAACAGATTAAGCGGGAAATTTCTAGCATGAGCATGATCAAACATCCAAACGTGGTGGAGCTTTACGAGGTTATGGCCAGCAAAACTAAGATTTACTTTGTTATGGAGAATGCCAAGGGTGGTGAGCTTTTCAGCAAGGTAGCCAAAGGAAAGCTCAAGGAGGATGCTGCTAGAAGATATTTCCAACAGCTGATCAGTGCTGTTGATTATTGCCACAGTCGAGGTGTGTGTCATCGAGATTTGAAGCCAGAAAACCTACTGTTGGATGAGAATGGAAATCTAAAAGTTTCAGATTTTGGATTGAGTGCCCTTGCGGAATCTAGGCATCAAGATGGGTTGCTCCATACAACCTGTGGGACTCCTGCATATGTTGCTCCAGAAGTAATTAACAGAAAAGGCTATGATGGATCCAAAGCTGATATTTGGTCATGTGGGGTGATTTTATATGTTCTGTTGGCTGGTTATCTTCCATTCCATGATTCAAATCTGATGGAAATGTATAGGAAGATTGGTAAGGGTGACTTTAAATTCCCTAACTGGTTTGGCCCCGAGGTGAGAAGGTTGTTGTCAAAGATCTTGGATCCAAACCCAAATACAAGGATATCCATTGCCAAGATAATGGATAATTCTTGGTTCCGAAGGGGGTTGCCACCCAAACCCCGAATTATTCAATCAGAAATGAAGGAACCTACCCCTATAGATGTTGATGCAGTTTTTGGACCAAATGAGAGTAGCAGTTCCAGCACCGAGTCAAAGCAAGAATTGGCAAATCCTTCTAACTTGAATGCATTTGATATCATCTCTCTGTCGGCAGGCTTTGATTTGTCTGGTTTGTTTGAGGAGACTGAACAGAAGAAAGAAGTGCGATTTACATCCAACAAACCTTCCTCAATCATATTATCTAAGCTGGAAGAGATTGCCAAGCGATTGAGACTGAAAGTGAAAAAGAAAGATGGAGGATTCTTGAAAATGGAGGGGTCTAAGGCTGGAAGGAAAGGCCTCTTGGGAATTGATGCCGAGATCTTTGAGATCACCCCACATTTCCATATGGTGGAGATGAAAAAGTCGAGTGGAGATACGCTGGAGTACAAAAAAATGTTGAAACAGGACATAAGACCAGCACTCAAGGACATTGTTTGGACCTGGCAAGGGGAGCAGCAGCAGCAGCAGACGCAGCCACAGCAGCAACAAGAAGAAGTAGACCAACAACCTGCCAATGTTCTTTTGCCGCTAGCTGTATCTCCTCTGGATTCATAGAAGTGGGTGTATATAATGGATTAATTTTAATTTGTGTCTTAAACTTGTTAGATTCTTAATCTTTTGTTGTTAGTCTGTCATTGTGACTAAAAACATTAATTACAGCAAAAGAAAAGAAGGTAATTCCAGAACAAGGCATCGAATTTGCTGTTTGTTTTATGGCTGCTTGCAATTTCACAAGCCCTTTGTTTTTGTATTTTGTGTAGCAACTTACTCCACATACTGCTATTGTAGCAGAAGCAGCATCAGCAGCACAAGTGGTATGTTGGAAGCAATTTGCAGGAAGTGTAATTATTTACCTTTTCCAATAATCTTTTGGTTTATCATGGAGCAAAATTTGCACTTATTATGTGTAATTGAAATGATGATTCTAAGTATTCTCAAGCATTGTGTCCCCATAAAGAAGCACAATTGTTTGGAGACCACATCTCATGATCCCAATGGGTAGCACAATCGATTAAAGATTGTGCCTCATGAAGCAGTGGCCATCTATCATAGTTTCAAGCATTGCAATTTACTTTTCAGCTTAAATTGGGAAACCCGGAAACCAACAATTCCAATGTTCAACAATAAGGTATATTTTACATCTGGTATATGCATCATTCCTCTCGTAGCATGTTTGAATCGTAAAATATGAGAGGACCTATGAAATAATTAGTCTCT
This sequence comes from Quercus tomentella, assembly GCA_028535165.1. Classification (NCBI taxonomy): domain Eukaryota; kingdom Viridiplantae; phylum Streptophyta; class Magnoliopsida; order Fagales; family Fagaceae; genus Quercus; species Quercus tomentella. Next base: position 17,220,031 of record JAPQVY010000012.1, read on the forward strand.
TTCTAATTAATTTTAAATTATCACAGAGACTTTGTTGAATATTACAAGCACTGAAGCCTAGAAATATGCAATAAACCCCAAAAAAAGGGGGTGGATAAGAAGAAGAAGTCCTCAAAAGGTAGCAACCACTTGTCATATCCACACATCCAACATTCAAAGAAGTAAACAAAATAAATGTTTTTTATTGTAAAGAATAAAAGATAGTATCAGATTAACGATTGAAGTGATTAAATTTATCTTCTAAAAAATCAAGCTTATGAAGTTAATGATCCAAATTTTCTAACAACTTTGAATTTTTAAGATAATAAAAATGGATAAAGTTTAGTTACAAAATTGGTTGCAGCCTAAGGCTACAACATTACTCAATAAAATAAAAATTATTACATATTTTAAAAATCTAACCGTTGAATTACATGTTCTTTACTCTTTTAATACATATATCAAATTTTGTGTCAATAAGATATTATTTACTATATGATCTATAAGTTTATATTTTATGTATAATTTTAAATTACAAAAATTTACAATTTAAACTATTTATTGATGACATAACTATTGATCTTCAATTTTTTAGAAATTTTGCAAATATAAAGTGTATAAGAAAAAGATGTAATCTAATAATAAATTTGTCAAAATTTACTTTCAATAAAAAAATATTGAGTAAAAACAATCAACTTTGTAACTAAACTTTGCCTATAACAAATTTATTAAAAGAAACCAAACGAAAGTAAAAAGATAAAAATACTAGAAGAAAGCAAAAGACTTGGAATGTATTTTGTCCTTTTGTAACTTCAACCTTTCAACATGGGTTACGTTGTCTTGGACCCTTTGGTGAAAGATAAAAAACGAAGGGACTGAGGTTTTGGCTGTGTTGTGTGGGACCCACGACAAGGCAAAGAAAAGGCGACATAACAATAAAATAGAAGGTAGAAGAAGTCAAGAGTTGTTGGGTAATATCGAAATCCGACCTTAGCTCAGTTGGTAGAGCGGAGGACTGTAGTTGGTCTCTAACAGACATCCTTAGGTCGCTGGTTCGAATCCGGCAGGTCGGATATCTCCTTTTTTTTGTTTTATTTTTAGTCTTATGAAACAATTTCATTACTATGTGTTTTGTTCTGTTGGTAAAAAAAACTTAACCTATTGTCAAAGTTGTCAATTTCATTTCAATGGCGGTTCGAATCTATTAAAATGAAATATTTTGGCACCAATTTTTTTAGGATTACTGCTTATTTTATTTTTATATATATATGTATCCAATAAAAAATAAATAAACTTTTTTATCACATAATGTTCTACCATCTCATTTATCAATTCAAAATCAAATAATTTATACATTCATTCTCAAAAAAAAAAAAAAATTATACATTGTGCTAGTCTATGTGCTACTGTGCTAAAGGTACTGATTGTGATGCCTTATAGATGTTTTTGACTTTTGTTTAGATTGTTAGGGCAGTAATTAGTGTATTTTGCTTTGCCATCTGTTTTGGCTTGCTTTGGTTTTATGGTTAGTTTGTTTTGGTTGCTGTAGTAAGGAGGTTTCCCTTTGCTAGTTTATTTTGGATCTTCCTTTGTAATTTGTGTTTTGTTTCTATAAATAAAAAAACTGAATTACCCACACAAAAAATAAAATAAAATAAAATAATTTATACATTTAATATCATCATTATATAGGATCCGACTTCTCCTTCTATTAAGAATTCTCTCGTTCCTTCCGATTTTTACACAGATGGAAGACGTGGCAAATAAAAAATCTAAAGGTCAAATAAAACCCACATCACACACGTAATTTAGTTTTATCACACAAGACTTATCTTTCCCAACTATAAACCTTTCAGCAACCTCCGTGGAAAACCCACCATGAAGAAGCCTTTTTCAAAATGTTGATCCCAGGTTCTTAATACAGGAGATTTCAATTGAAGAGGTTTTTATTGGGGAGGTTATTGAGGGATGAACTCGCATTTGCCAAATCTAAAACATGAACCATGGGAATGGGATACACTCACTCGTACACTGCAACATGCCCAATCCACTCCGGACAACTATCACCCTCAACCTCAAGACCCAAGCCTCCCACGGTTCCACCACACTACCACATCAATACCCATCATTCATTTATTTTGTTGCGTTTGGCTTCCTCTTGTCCAGGTCATAGATTGGTTTTTTTTTTTATTTGAAATCAAATTTATCACCTTGATTGTGAGTTTCAAGGGCTGGTGGGTTTTGTTTTTAAAATCTAGAATTTTTTTTGTTGCTAAATGAGAAAGATGAATTGGGTAATAAAATGCCAGGAACATGGGCCTTCTGCATTGGATTTTATTAAGTGTGATTCAAATGTGAAAGTGAAGGAATAGAGTAAGCTTCCATGGCTGCTTTATTGACAACTTAAACCAAAAAAGGTGAGAAACATCTAGATTTGCGTTTTATTGTCAACCCCAAACCAACAATCCAACGAAGTTTACATCCACAGAAAGATCAGAGATGATCTTTTACGCTGACTTCAGATCGCTGGGTTTCACAATCTCTAGAAAACAATGCGGTGTTTATGGTAGACATCGCTGATGGTGTCTAGGATCCTGGGCAGTGGATTTTCAGTGAGATTTTTATTTAACCTTTGAGATTTTTTATTTGCTTCTATCCATGCAAAATAATGGGAGAAAATTAGAGTATTCTATATGGGAGGAAAACTATTAGTTTTAATTCAATCTAATAGTTCGCTAGATTCATATTGAACCTTAGCATCATGGACCTGAATCACCACCTTATGAATCTAGCGAACCATTAGTTTTAATTTCTATTCCCTCACTTTTTCACTCCCAACCAAACGGAGCCTAATGGTTGAGCTGACCCTGCATTTTATATATGCGATTCAAATGGCATTTTATATAACTTGGAAACTAAAAGGTTCAGAGCACGTCTATTTGGATTAAGCTTGAATATTACTATGCACATCAACTGCTAGAACTGATACTATATTCCTTGCCTGCGAATTGGTTAGTCCCACAAATATCTAACCCTTTTAACAGCAAGACAAAAACCCAGAATGGTAAGTTTCACATACGAGCTTTGCTCTGTCATCAACTTTGAGCTAAAAGCATCAGCCCTTGGGGCTCAAATTAACCACCAGTATGTTCGAGAATTGTTGAGTAAAACCAAGAGTCGCTCACTACATGTCATTTTGCTCAGCCAACTAGACTGCTAAAGGAAGAGAAGAGGCACCAAAATGAGGAGTCGAACCACACGGCGGATCAAGCACAAAAACATTATCTCACTAGGCATCTCAATAATTGGGAGTCGGAATAATCAGCAAAATATCACAACCCTCCAAAATTCTAGTGGTGACTAAAATTGCTGCTCAATTCTTTAGAATACTCCAATTTTTTTTTTTGTGGGGCAAGGGGGGGTCTCCAGGGACTGATGGCTACCTAACTCAAAAAATAGGTTGCAGATAAACTACATAATGAACAGAAGTGTGCCCTATACTATTATATTATGGTTAGACATCCACCAAGAGACCCCCTCCCCCAGCATATTAAAAAAAGAAAAAAAGAACCTAGTAGATCAGAAACGTATAAAACCTGTTACCTTTCGCACAAATGCATGCATGCCACGTGTATTCCTATCGATGCTAATGTAAGTAAACATCAATCTCCCTTATAAAGAAGATCAGGAAGATACAATGCGTCCAGTATTCTAATCTCTCCTCCAAAAGAGGCTATATGCCTCTAGAGAACAGGTGTATTTAAGTCCCTCATTACTCTGTCACTGTTTTCAATTGAATCACCAAAGTGACTGTACATCTTTGTTAGGAAATAGACCCCCAATATGGGGCCTTGTAACAGTGGCCGTTCCAACACCTTCCCCTGAACCCTGCACAGCCCATTCCTTTCTGCCAATAAGAACAGAACCAAAACAGGAATTAGATTACCAATAATGAATTCAAAACAAAAATATTTTTACCAAGAAAAGTTTTCATTAAGAAGAACATATATTAGACCAAATGATCAGAATAAACTGAACCAAGCATTAAATAAAAGGGATAAGATCAAGCCATAATTCCCTAGAAATTTTAGAAAGAAAGACAACCCATTCAAAGAAAACAATCCATAATCACATTCAACATCAACACAAACATCAAGCCTAAAATCTCCAAGGACATATTTGCAAGCTTAAATATTTAAGGAGACACCTTTCATTACTTATCAACCCCTGGATTCCATCAGAAGATTAATCTCATTTCATGAGATTAACCATGTTGCAAATATTTATTAAAGCAAATTAACGCTTGAATGCCATTACACATTCATCCCATTTAATGCCTTTTTGTTATTACAAATGCGTTGTTACATAAATGAACAATGCTACACTAATGAGGGACAAAATATCAGGATAAACACGGCTTCTATTTTTTTTTTTTTTTTTTTTTTAAATTCTAAAGAATAATTTTCATATAAATAATTGGATAGATAAAATGGATTTACATTAGGAAGAACTTAAGAACTCCACTGCGCAACCACAAAACAAAGCTCGGAGTAATAGAAATAGTATTCATATCAAGTCTTGAATCAGGCATGCTTGGGCTGACCAAAGTTTTGGGTACGAGTGTAGCAGCTACAAAAATTCCCTTAAAAGGAGTCGGTCATTTGGTGAAAATTCTTATTTGCAACAGGAAGCTGTCTCAGATTCGTTATCATCTCTCATTTATCAAGCCTCAAAGATATGGAATCCACATGAAAATGCACACAACTGCTTACTAAAAAATAATTGAAATAAAACAATCAAATCCTCAGATAGATCCACTGTCAAATGACTAACTTGTTTATCAATATTTTTGATTTTATGTAAATGCACAAGACTCAAACAATGAGAGAGTTAGTATCATTTAAAAGGTACATTAACAGGGCAAAACTTAGGTACAATTCCTTAGATATTGTACCTTAGGAGGTTCCCCAATTAAATTCAAACATGTGGCTGCATTGGACAATGCAGCCACATAGTTGAATTTAGGCTAAAATGTAAAACTGACCCTCTAACTTCATCTTTTGTCAATTCAGTCCTCTAAGTTTCAAAAGTTTTCAATTCAGGTCTTCCACTAACTTCCGTTAATGCTCTACCGTTAAGTGCATTTTTTCTTTCAGATTTTTAATTATTAAAAAAATGCAAAAAACTAATTTAATTATAAAACAAATTGAAGAAATCCCAGAAACACAACAAACCCAGCACATGAACAACAAAAAAATTCTTTACATTGTTTACAACCAAAAATGGCATCAAAATACAAAATTTCAATACACAAATTCAGAACAAAGCACAACAAACTCGAACAAAAGGATCCAACGTCAATTATCAATATCACATACAATTTACAAAGTCGCTATTTATTCAACAATGAATCAATTTTTTTGGGTTTTTCAATTTTGGGGTTCATCTGGTTTTACAAACAAAATCAGAAATAAGAACAGATTTGACTAAAAATTGAACTTGAAATCCCAAATCAAATCAGAGAGAGAGAGAATCCAAGGAGACCCTGATTAGATTGGAGAGAAAAAATCTAGAGACCCAGATCAGATCGGAGAGAGAGCTCACTGGGTTGATCGCCAAATCCAAGACTCTGAAACCAACCAAACACAACAGCCCAACGGTGGGTTGGAACTCCAATGAGGGTTTGACGAGAAAACACAGAGAGAAGGAGATTGGCCTAGTCGAACTGAGCTAAGAGAAAGATGACTACCACCAAGCAACGATAGTCGGACAGTGACCGGTGAGAAGTGGCGAGCGGCTGAGCTTGGTGGTCGGCCATGAACAAAGCTTGGAAAGGAGTTCCTTGGGTCCGGCCGAGAGCGAGAGTGTGAGAGATTCAAATTATAGAAAGAGAAGAGAGAGGAGAAAAAGAGAGACTGAGGGGCTGTTTGGTACATCATTTTAAATCCATGTTTTCAATTTTTAAACAACATTACATGCATTTTCACACACTTTTTCACCCATACGTATTTCCAAAAAAAACTGAAAATTATTGTTTAAACACACGTATCAAACAGGCCCTGAAGTTTTATTTTTAAAACTTTTGTTTCTTCAAAATATAATTTTTATGCTAATTTAATTTTTATGGATTTTTTAAATGGAGAAATTAACAATTTTTTTTTTTTAAATGAAACTAACAGTGCAGTTGACGAAATCAAACTGAAGGACTTAATTGAACATCTTTGAAACTTAGAGGACTGAACTGACCAAATGTAAAGCTAAAGGACTGAAATGAATTTTGGTGAAACTTAGAGGGCCAGTTTTGCATTTTAGCCTTGAATTTAATTAGATAACTCAAGAAACTGTTCCAAAGTTTTGCTCCATTAACTATTAGGATAAACAAAATCAAAGAAGGCCAAAAATGATCCTAGCCAATTCCCACAACTGTTATGTGTGAAGCACCAAGTACAGATTATTAAGCAATGATTTAATTAAAAAAATGGGCAGAGTATAAGAGAAATTCCCCGTCCAAACATCTAGAATTTGTTTAAAAGATTGAATCAAAATCCAAAACCCAAAAAGTTTCTTTCTCTGTTCTCTGTGGCTGCTCCATTATAAAAGGTTCACTGTGCACGTCTCACTCCAAAGGCAATGGCAAAACTATGAAGGCCTAGGTGTCTAGCCTTAATTTCAAAAAAATATTTTGGTTTGCCACTAGTTATCACAGTATGGGCAAGAAATATTAATACAATATTAGCTAAGCCAGTGTTTAACTGATTCTGAACGACCTTGGACTAAAGGTTTTACAGCTTTAAGCCACCATTTATTCATTTAGGGGCTTCGTTCCCCAACAAATTAAATTACCAGCTTTTTCCTGTTCTGTTTAACCTTTCACGTCAATTCACATTATACAATGTCACAATCACAATACGCAGTTGACAAATGCTAGTGTACTATCCTTCCCAGATAATTAGTAAATTGGGATAAACAAGGTCATAACACACTAAGAAATCAAGAATAACTAGCTAGCACAGATAACCACATCAACAAACAATTCTTACAAGAAGACACTTCCAGCTAAATCATTTTTTGATTAAGAACGACTTCCAGTTAATTCATGCTTTAGTCATCCAAAAATTTCCTCCGTTCTTTTTTTTTTTTTTGATAGGTAATAGAAAGTTTATTGAATAAAAGTACATCATGTTAACGATGGTGAACAAATTGTACTTGAAACAATTACAAACAAATCAAAGAGAAGAATGAACAGATTGTAGGAAATCAAAAACAAGTTTAAATGTATCGACTCTTACTATTAATATCCTTCTAGAACAAGTTTAATTTTTTTAATCAAAAAGAGATCAATGTGTAGAGAGAGAGAGAGAGGGTATCAAATCAGGTAACCGTCTTATTTGACAGAAACTGCAGTGCTTGACAACTTCCCAGGTTCACAGTCAAGAATTCCTAACAACTAGAATATTAATCTAGGAGCCTTCTTCAATTAAATGATAAAAAAATAAAGGTAAATATTATCATAATTAAACAATGACCAAGGTTGATGACTTCTAAATCAAGATTCCAGGGCAAGATTTTTTTTTACAAAAACAATAAAGCTAGGGACACGACAAAACTTCACAACATTCCCAAATTAGCCTTCTACCTCACACATGCACCCATCACAATCTGCAGTTTTTTTTTTTTTTTAAAATGACCCATGTATGAGGTGGTAGGTTAATTTGGGTACGTTGCGAATTTTTGTTGTGCCCCTAGTAGGATGCTTAGAAAAAAGAAGCAAAAGTCAATTTTCATGCTCACGCTAATATGGTTTCTACAAAATAACTAATACTCACAAAGAATGGGAACACACTTGAATGGACTTTATTAGTTCTGACTTCCTAGCTTATGGAGAAGTCAGGAAGAAGCCCAGGGTCAGGTGCGTGCCCACATTTATGTGTAGCTGAGACTGTTTGGGGGATCTCGTACATAATTGATGGGCAATTCTGATGATATCTAAAGAATAACATGCCTAAAAAAAAATGCAAACACCGCTTTCTTCTACTTCGCTTTTCTGGGGAAGATTTTTATGGTAAACTGTGTTAACTCAATAAGGATATGCATAAATCATCATTATTATTGTCACAGACAATCACAATCTTCACAGCTCACATTATCAAAAAGGCAACAAAAAGACTTGTGACTCTAATCAATTATCAATCTCTTAACATCTCAACAACATGAGCCATAAAAAAATGTGGAGAAAGGATAAGAGAGTAGTGCGCTTACTTGGACCAACAATTGGCAGGAGACGGCTCAAATGGATTATTAGCTCCAGAGCCAGGATTGCCATAGACCAAATCATTCTGGGTTTCTTCTTGAGCCTTGGGAGCAAAATGATTTCCACTTCCTGACAATGGTGGAAAAAAACCTCCGGAATGTAACCAGGGCTCATTATCACTCGAACTAGTAACAGGGCTGAATGGCACACCATTCTGTCCATTACCAAGAAAAATATTGTGTGGAGAATGAGTGCCAGAAAGGACATGGTCCTCATTTGTAAACAGTGAAGCCATATTTTTCTGAGAAGAAGGATGCACAAAATCTTCCTTGTTTGATCTGTTCCGTTCTGGGGGTAAAAGCCAGCTTGCATTCCCACCTACTAAACCTAAACCATCCTGACCAAGAGGAGAAGAATTCCACATTTGCCATGTTCCTGTCTCATTTGGAATAGCATCATCCACAGCAAAACTATGCATATCATGGGCCTTAGGGGTACTTGGAAACCAATTAGAATTACTATGCTTTTCTCGTGACATTGGGGACTCAATAGGAGAAGGCTTGTTGACTTCAGATGAAGCAGACAGATTCTTTAAACCACGAGGCTTTTCAAATCCCTTGTCTGTTGCAGAGCAATGCCGATCATTCTGAAAATTATTAAGTGACTCAGAAACAGGCCCAATCAAGGCTATCGGATCAGGCTCATAACATGGGTCTTCAAAATGCTCCGGCTCTTCGCATATAAATTCACGAGGCCCTTCTCCAATGCGAGGGAAGGTTGGATCAATGGCACGTGGAAAACCTAAACTAGTGATTGGGGAATCATATGGATAAGTAGACAGTGTAAATGGCGATGGCAGCCCAAAGTTTATTGGATTATCATATGGTCGTGCCAATAATGTTTGACTGGATAACTGTGGGCTTTGAACTTCTGTTTGGAACTTTGTATTTGGTCTGCTTATGACACTTGGATTTGATGATGGAGCAACAGATGATGAACGGGTAAATAATTGTTGCCATGATTTTTTAAGTGTTGGCCTAGGTTGTGGTTCTGAGAGCACCTGCAGGTTAGCAACTCAGCATTTTAATAGTGTTTCTTCTAATAAATAATGCATCTGAGATTATCATGCTTGACAAGAAAACTCAAATGTTGCAAGTTGCAACTAACTGCTTAATTCTATAGACTACCTTTTTTTTTCTTTCTATTTTTTTTTTTTTTTTTTTTTTTTTTTTTGAGTTAAAGGGGGAAGGGAGAGGATAAATTGTGATGAAGAAAGAAGACTTAACCAATTAGAAAGATGTATCAAATCTAAAAGTAGTGCTAAAGCTGGCAGTTATATTTCATATCCAAATTCAAAGAAGCAACCTTACATGTCATTCAATAAAAATAGGTAAACATAATACTATTGAAATCACATAAATAAGTACATAAAAAAAAAAAAAAATCTTGCAAAAGAATGATGGGCTACAGAGAACAAGCATGGCATGATAGAGAAAAAAAAAAACTTCAAAATATCTTTATCGTCTAAAATAAGTACATATTCCCATCCTAAGGCACCTGGAGAACATGTTAAAACTGTGACAGGTTAAAGTAAATGCAGAAAAGGCAACTTACAGGACGACAGATGTTCTTATCATCTCCATTTGTACTTAGTTTCCCAGCTACACGATCAGGTGGAAATGAATCTCTTTTATGAGGAAAAGTATGAACATGATCTACAGAACTGTTAGACTTATATTCTTTTGTAAATGTAGCAGGAGTATTAGCACCCTTTCCAAAAAGATTACCACCAGTGAATGCTTTAGAAGAAGACAAAAATGTACCCCTCATACGATCCAGATACCGAGTCCCAGAATTTCCCCGGATAAAACTGTTGGCAGAAATATTTTTCATCCCATGTCCAGTTTCCATGCTCTGGCCTTTCACATATTCCATCCCAGATTTCTGATGTTCCCGACGATCAATCTCAAACTTCTTGTCCAATTCCCGCTTTCGCTCACTCTCCTTACCAGCTCTCTTTTCCAGCTCTTCTGCATCAGAATTGCTCTTACTAGACCCTTTGTCTTTGTCTTTGTCTTTGTCTTTCCTTCTTTCCTGACGCTTCTTTTCTGCTTCCTTCTTACTATCTTTCTCCCGGACAGGTGGCGATGTTTTGCCATGATCCTTTTCAGCCTCTATTTTCTCATCCCTTAGTCTTCTACGTTCCTCCACCAATCTTGCAACCTCCTCCCTCTGCTTTCGCTCCTCCTCCTCCAAAAGTTCCTTCTCTAACCTAGCTTGTCTCTTTTCTTCAGCTTTTCTGCGTGCTTTCTCTCCTTTACTTTCATTATAGCTAACCCCATTTTCACCCTTCTTAGCCAATATCCCATGCTCAGCATCATTCAAACTATCTTCCGATGAACTAATCCTAAAAATCTTTCTCCAAAGCCACCTAATGCTAAAGAAAAAAGAAGTCAGCAGCTTCCACCCAAAAATAACAACTCCAGAGTAAGACTTCTCCGCCAAACAATTCTCATCTCCTCCAAATACACCATTCCCATTCATCATCCAATAACTAGACTTTCCCGAAACAGACCCACCAACCCAATTCCCATTCTCCAACCAATCCTGACCACACATCCACCCATTCTCCGACCACGCCTTACCATTCAATATCTTCCCACCTTTTCCAACCAAATCCTTAATAATCCCACTATTTCCCATACCAGGCGGTACAGGCAAGTCCAAAACCGGCCTCTTCGATATATGCCCACAATACGAACACATAAACCGACCCCCACCAGGATTCTGATCCCTATACGGAGTCAAGCAGTTCCTGCACCTCCTTGTTGCCGTTTTCCTCAGCTTCTGCAATTCTATCGCTTCAAACCTCTTCCTCTCCCTTAACCGGGCATTCCTTCGTACCCGCCAAGCTGACAGCTGGGGCATCAAAATCTCATACCAAAACAGCGTAACCAACAATACAAACACACAGGCAAGCCTCGGCGACGTAATCTCAAACCGAAATGCAGGTGGTAAAAGCTGAGATAGAGCCCATAGACCTATGAGTGGAATAACTAACCAAGGCAGCATCGTGGCGACCCGGCGAGACCACTTCTGAATCACACAGAGTATACACATTATCCTCTACCCCACACCTATCTTCCCCGTCTCGAATCAAACCCTAACAATAAATACCAACCAATCAATAATCCCCTCCCCAATCTCACTTTTTCAGTTTTCCCCCAAAATCAAACACCGACCAAACCCTAGCTCAAATTTCTCGCACAAATCAAAATTACGGGATTTATTAACACGTCCCGAAACCTCAAGAACCCTAAAAACACCAAAATCATTCACGAAACACACATTATATATAGCATTAGTGGTTTTTCTCCAATTAATCGGAGCTACAATTAGCTCAAACAAACAGAAACTGAAACAAACATTAATCAATTTAGGGTTTCGAAAACTTTAAAAAAAAAAAAAAAAAAAAAACAATGGGAAATGAAATTGATAAAACGGCGTCGTTGTTGAGCTGCGATTGTCGGCGTTTTATGGGGAGAGAGAGAGAGAGAGAGAGAAACTTACAGATTAGGAGACCATAGCGAAACGCAATGGGAGCCGAAATTCCGAGAGCCAATTCGGCGATTTTTCGGGGTTTTTTTTTTTGGGTTTGGTTCTTTTTTTTACAAGCGAAGAAATTGTGAACATGAAAAGATAAGAGAGAGAGATGAAGAAGAAAAATGAGGGAAGGCAGTGAAAACAAATTATATAAGCAAGAACTGAACCGGGGGCGGTTCGGACCGGGTCTTGATTTGGTGGATTTGGTGAATTTTTTTGATTTGATGGTTTTAGTTTTTTTTTTAATTTTTTTTTTTGGTTGAATTTGACAGAAAGGTAAAAAACTGATGTTTATGTTTGTAACAAAAAGGGAGTTGGGAAAGGGTGTGTAGCAATGAGCTAGCATAGCCAGAAGATTTGATGTTGTTTGGGTTGTTAGTATTGTTGTTTAAAAGGGTTGGGGGTGAAAAAAACTTACATAAATTTGGTGTGTTTATGGTTTTTGCTATATATGGGATATTTGGGGATCTCATTCTTTGTTGATTTTTGAGCCAATGAGTGGTGTAATGGGTTTTAATGTTTTATGATAAAAATATATATATTTTAAAAAACATGTTATTGACGCGATACTGATCACATTTATTGTCAAATAGGTAAATATTTTCATAGTAAAGTCTATTACGATTTTAGCATTTTTCTAACAAAATATATAACTAAGGGTTTTGTTAATGGATGATGCCCTTAGAATACTTATTAATGAACCATTTTAGAAAATTTTTAAGAAATATAAAATAACTGTCAAAAAAGTTAGTTAATTTTTTCTTTTTTTATCAAAAGTTTCTAAAAATAGTTCTTAAACCAATATTCTTATAGTATCCTTTAACTTTTCTCATAAGTAATATCAATTATTGCTCATAGGTTAGTCAGTTTTGTGCCAAAAAAAAAAAAAGGCTAAAAATGAACAATGGTTTATTAAGGATTTTTTTTTTTTTTTTAATGTACAACCTTATATATGAGTGATAAACTTGAAAAACAAATGTTCCTATAAAAAAATAATAAATAACTATAAAAAATTTAAAAAAAAATTATAAAAAAAAAAAAACTTGAGAAACAATTGTGGCATATGTCAATGGTGAAGGGATATTACCATTACTGCTCATGTACATTGAATACTGGTCAAAATATGACTAATAATTCATAAATCTTTAAAATGGACACTCATTTAATTTGCATGATAATCTTATTAAAGTAAAAAATCCAATTATTGTCAGGTTAATGTTAGCATTAAGTTGTTTTAGTTTGATAACAAGTTCTCTCTATGGATGCCTATAATCATGAAAGCTTCTACCCAAATTATGTTTGAAATGTGAACATGAAATAAATGTGGCAGATAAGTCGTATATTTATTTCACATTTTTTTTCTCCTATAGCAGCCAAAGTTAGCTTCTTTTTTCTTAAATGGGAAATGTGCAAGGAAATATTACATTTTAAATTTAAATTATTTATTAAGTAAAAAGATTTTTATAATTAACAACTGCAAACTATGTAGGGCTGTCCACGGGTCGGTCCGGGTCGGGTTTGTGCCCAACCCGGAACCGACCCGCCGGAATCGGGTGGGGGAAAAATGCACCCGCCACCGACCGCCTGAGTAATCGGGTCGGGCAGTTCAGATTATGAACGGATGGCGGGCGGGTCGGTCGGAGTCGTAGATCTGAGAAGACGGCGAGAAACCGGTGAAAAAAACACAGATTCGGCGAAGAAACCCATATTTCGGCGATAGTTTTCTAGATTCCGGCGATATTTTCCTTAGATCGGGCGAATATCTAACTGGATTTGATGAGATTTCGCAAGATCCGGTCAAAATCTCACTGGATCTAAGGGAAATGTCGCCGAAATCTGGGTTTCTTCGCCGGATTCTGGAAAATTCTTGCCGGATTCTGGAAAATTATCACCGAAAACTGGAAATTCTTGCCGGGATCTGGAAATCTTAGCCGGAATCTGGAAAACTTCGGTCGGTTCAGGTTTTTCGGGTTTTAGGGGAGGAAAACCGAAACCGACCCGCCGGAATCGGTTTCTGGTGGTGAAGATCCGCTGCCGACCCGCCGGAGCAGTCGGGTCGGCCGGATTCGGGTCGGTTCCGGTCGGTTTTTCGGGCGGGTCGGGTTACCGGATCAATCTGGACAGCCCTAAAACTATGAATTTAGAATTGTTATAGTGGAAAAAAATTGTGGTATAAAAATTGTGTTTGTAGAATTTCTTGTTAGCTTATAGGCTAAAGAGAGAGAGAATAAAAGAAATGTGTTTGTTAGAGCATCCACAGCAAATGTTTTATAAAAAATGTCATTTTGACACACCAAAAGTTTACTTTATTATTTTACTACATCATTTTATAACATCTCATTTATCAGATGTTTTATTATTCAATTCTATACATTAAAATAATATTTACTACACATTAAAATAATATATTAACTCCTCCCACCAAACACAAAGAAAGAGAGAGAATAGAGAAAGTCAAAAAGAATGAGAGAGAAATGAATAAAAAACTATTTTTCCCTTTTAGCATTTTTGTCCATACCGTTCCAAAATGGAACAGTACTGTTCATATGTGATGAGATTTGGAACATCTCATAAAGATGGTTTTTTAGTGTTTGGTATGTCAAATGTGTCAAATATTTGGTATTTGGCACATTTGGCACATCTGCTGTAGATGCTCTAAGAAGTCAAAAAGAGCAATGAGTAAAAAAATGAGTAATATTTTTAAGCAAATGTTGTATGCAATTAATGCAAAGGAGATTTATAATTTATAAATCAAATTAGTTACCTTTTGCTTATTACTCTAACTCATCATTGGGTAATGCACGAAAAAAAGACAAAAATATATATATGATATATATATATATATATAAAGAATGATTTTTTTTAAATGAACTTTTAAAAACTTACTTGCTATCAATTTCTCGTTCAAAGTTCAAACAAACTTACCTCCCTCTCTCGTGTTAAATGAAGGAACTTTAAAAGGAGAGTTAACTTGAATTTTCTAATCATCACTTGAATATATATATATATATATATATATATATGAACTTTTAAAACTTACATGCCAACATTAAAAAAAAAAAAAAAAATCATGCCAACATTAAAAGAAAGATAAATATTATTATTATATAGATGAGAAAGCATGGTGATATCAATTAATTTCTCATTCAAACAAAATTACCTCCTCAGTCCAAAAAAAAAATCTATCAATTAAAAAAACCTTACAAATTTTGCTGAAATTTAGTAATACAGATCATGTAACCACATCGACTACATATTAACAAATACAGTACATGTTAAGGCAATGCCTAGTGTTAATGGTTAATTGGTTATTCAAAAACATAAAATTAACTAGAATCATAACTAGTGCAGTGCATGGAAAGCCAGTTGCTAATAAACTGCTAAAATCATTAGTTATTTAGATTTTCATTTATTATTATTATTTGGGTTCTGTTAACAGTTTTCATTAGGGTATTTGATAATAGACAATTTTAGAAAACTTTTAAAACCACTTTTATAAGAAATATAAAAATGTGCCTAAAAAGTCAATTATCTTTTTCTTTTCTTAACAAAATTTTCTAAAAATATTTCCTAAACTTCCGTTAACTTTTTACCTTATTATTATTATTTTTTTTTAATGTGAAAACCTTCTTTCTCATTCACTAAAACAGATTAATACAAAGACTATAAAAAGAATAGCTCTGCCGCCTCAATCGGATGATCCTCCATCCTCAAAAAAAAATTTTTTTTTTTTTTTTTTGCTGAACTCCACCCTCAATTTATGTTATTTATAATTAAAGAAGCTTCACAAGAACTTCAATTAATGTTGTATACAAAATCGTTGAGATTGAAAATGTTTTCGGGGTAAGAACAATGGCGGTTCTAAGAAATTCTTTTAGGGTGATTACTAAGAAGCTTACAATTATACAAAATTTAATATTAAAAAAAAAAAAAACTTATATATAAAAGTCACCTAAAAAAAAACCCAACAAATACATGAAGTATTACAATTTATTTATACTAACAAAGAGGGAAAAAAAGAAAAAGAAAAAAGAAAAAAAAGAACTTATAAGAGATAAAGTAGTAATTGAGAATGTTGAAGTGAGAGTACGTAATAAAGTGATAGAGAGCTTGAAATTATAATAGAGAAGATAAAAATTGAGAAAGAGATCGAGAAACGAATGATATTTGCTATAACTGTGATAACTGCAAAGCCAAAGAAAGTATAACTGTCGGTACCACCAAGGAGAACTCCCGACAAAATTATTTCTCTAGATATCGTTTTTTAATGAAAAATGAAATTAGCAATTATTTTTATATAATGGGTTGAACAAGTTACAAATTTGAATGATTAGAGATTTTTTTTTTCTTTTGAATGGACTTTTTTGTGGAATAATTTGTCCAGTTATTGCTTGATTTAGTCTTATTTTTGTTGTTGTTTGAACTTATTTTTATTGTTGTTATTTAAGTTTTTTTTTTTTTTTTTGTTTTGTTTAAGGGTTAAGGATTTTTTGATTAGGTTATTTTTGTTGTTGTTTGAACTTATTTTTATTGTTGTTATTTAAGGTTTTTTTTTTTTAAGGGTTAAGGATTATGTTTTGGGGGTCAGATTTATTTTTGGAGTAATATTATGTCCATAACATTTTTATAACAAATCTTATGCGACAAGTTGCTATTAATGAGTTAAAAAGTTATGTCAATATATTTTGGACCCAAATTAGAATCAACAATAGCTTATCACAAAAGATTTATTGTAAAACTATTGTGAAAATGTTGTGGATTCAACATTACTCCTATTTTTTCTTTAACCCATATTCATGTGATTTTCAAGTAAGGGTATTCAACATTTTTATCATGGTGGTCAAAATAAGTTATAGTCTAGTATGTATATGTGTATATATATTAGTAAGTATATATATACATTTTATTTGCAAGTCAAGTAGTTCTGTGATGACCACCATGACATAAACGTGGAGCCACCCCAATGAGACACAATTCTCGACAAACTTACGATTATTGAAAAATAAACACTGAAGAGAAGTAAGAAATATGTGAAAATGAAGGATATGCACAAACACTTTTATATATATATATATATATATATATATATATATATTTTTTTTTTTTTTTTTTTTTTTCTAAAATAAACATTACTTAAATATGGACACTTAAAAAGCTAGTTTTTTTTTACTATTTAGCTTATTTCTGCTACTATTTATGGGTCTCATTGTACTTTTTGATACTATTCATAAGTCACACTATACTATTTCAATTACCTTTTAGCTTTATCTACAGTACTTTCAGCAAAAAATTTTCAATTTCACCTAATAAGCTGTTCTCAAATATACACTAAATCAAACAACATACGTATATATGGTGCTTTTTACAAGGAAACCAAATGACTCAGTCTAATTGGGGTTCTTGTTATCTTCTTCCATGTGTCAAAATATAGGAATAAATTAACATCAACTTTGCATGGAAGGTATATGTTAAATCAAAGTTAAGATAAGGTATATATTTCAGTCAACTATTCGAACTTATCATTTATGGATTAATATTTAATTTTGTCGTTTGGCTCTCTCTCTCTCATCACAATTACCTAAACATTATGTGAAGACTAGTGTCAGTAGCGTGCCACTTCATCTAACTTCCAGCTCTCGAAAATGCAAAGAGATATTCAAGATAGTTTTGTGATATGGCAAAGAAAAACGTTCTTTAACTTGATTAGAAACTAGGTTATATTTTGTGCTTACACATGAAAATATTTAATATCAGTGATTATGAGTTGGTCTTACCTAAGTGAGTGATGTGGTCACCTTAATTTTTACATTGAGTATTATGAATGAATCATTTGGCACCAAAATTATAAATAAATTAGACACATTGTGCAAAATTATACAATAATTATAAACAAATTTGGATTTTAATTCCGCTTCGAATTTAATTTAATATATACAATATGTAGAAAGAAACTAAGTTATTATTATAATAACTAGCATATAACCCATGCAAATGCATGGATGCATTTAAAATTAAACACAATTTTTATTATAAAAATATAAATAATTGGTCAAATTATTAATAATAATAAAAAAAACATGTAACACAATGCATACGTATAGATCTCTCTCCAAAATTAAACACAATTTTTATCATAAAAATATAAATAATTAGTAAAATTATTTTTAAAAAAAGTAAACGTAATTAATCACATATTAAAATCCTTACCTAAATTTGATATTACTTATAATAATTTTTTTCTAATTTTTAATAAGATAGAACGTGTGGTAATTTTTGTTGTGTGATGATTTTTATTGAGTATATGTGATTTTTTTTTTAAGTTCATTAATATATTAGATTCTTAGTATTTTGCACTCATTAACTCACTTAGCACAAAGATTAAAAAACTTAAGTGGACACATGGTACAAACTTAAGTGGATAATTATAGTGTAGTCCCCACATAAATTTAGACATACGGTGCAAAATTGGATTCTAATTTCAAATTCTAATTGAACTTTCTCTAAACTTTATATATATATATATATATATATATATATATATATATATATATATATATATATATATATATATATATATATCAAATTTCACTTTTGGCCATAAAAATTTTGGAGTTTTTTTTTTTTATTTTGCCTCTTCATATTTAAATTTTTTTCTTCATATAAGTCATGTTGTCTATAGGGGTATTGGGCCCAGAAGCTCATTATCTATGTATCTATTGGGCCTGGAGCCCAATCCGAGAATGAAAGGTCGTCCGAGGAGAAGTAAACATTGTCAAGGGAGTCCGTGTTAGTAAAAGAGAAAGTTAGTTTTGGTTATAAGGGCCTAGGAGGATGGGCCAAGGATGAAGTCCTCCACGGCTTACCAAAGCCGAGGTCCGAAAAGATGATCTGTCGTCTAGAGAAACGTTTCAGGAAATTCTGTTGGTACAGATAAGCATTACAGAAACATAAAACAGAGGGGAGTCCTAAAATATCTAAGGAGAAATCTGCTACCACCGCATTAAATACTCTGTAGCTAACCCTCTGGCCGCATTAATGTAGAGGTGATACCTGAACAATGGTTTTCAGCCTTATAGCTACTACATAAAGACTTCAAGAAGGTGTTGATGGGACAAGTATCAACACCAACCATCTGGCCTGCACGTGGAGGGTACAGATGAAAGGTGGAGATAGTATAAAAAAAGAAGGAGGCAATGAGAGGAAGGGGATCGAAATCAAGAGAGAAACACTGTAGCAATCAGGAACCAAACTTGTAATCAAACTTATGAGAAATATATAAGAACTGATCTCCTCGGACTGTGCTGAAGACGATTTTCTTTAGTTTAAATCAATTTATCTTCCTGTTCTTGTCATTTGAACCTACTCTATCTATTGTCCAACTCATTTTAGCCCAGTTTTCCAACCCACTCTCTACAAATTCATTGTTTTGGACTTTTTGGGCCTGAGTCCATCCATCTTTTGGGCTAGAAACTCAAATCTGGTCCTTACAATTGGCGCCGTCTGTGGGAAAACTTCTGGTGTTATAGTGAGCCTAACATCCAACTATGGTAGGTTCAGGTCCACACCAGGCAGAATCTATGGGGTACTAATGTGAAGATCATTTTGTCAATCTCGAGCGAAGAAGGGATCGGGAAGGGAGTGTGCATACTACCCATACTAGTAGAAGCCATTCTCAGGGTGGTAGCCACCTCTCTCATGAGAAAAATACCAAAGCCATGCAGTAGGAGATTGATCATTTAAAGAGGAAGTTGCGCCACGAACGGAGAAGGCGAACTCCCTCCATCTTTGATTTCTCTTCTAACGATAAAGAGGATGGTAGTTATAGGCAAAGATCAAGGACTCCTCCCAGTAAGTCTTTCTCGTATGATGAGGACTACCACCATGAGCACAGAAACAGAAGCTCATCTTCTAAAGGCCTAGGGAATGATGCGATGAGCCGAGCGCTCAAACAAATTTTCAGGTCACCTTTCACACGCAGGATCGAGGAAGGGAGGCTTCCTCGGTGGTTCACTCAGCCCACGTTCACCATGTACAATGGTCGCACGAACCCTGTGAAGCACGTAAGTCACTTCAACCAGAAAATGGCTGTGCACTCCAAAAATGAGACCTTAATGTGCAAGGTATTTCCATCCAGCTTGGGGCCTGTGGCGATGAGGTGGTTTAATGGTCTGGGTGCAGGTTCTATTAACTCCTTCAAGGAGCTCACACGAGCGTTTGGGTCCTATTTTATTACGTGCAGTAGGGTTCCTCGGCCCTTAGATTCTCTATTGTCCATGTCCATGCAAGAAGGTGAGACCCTGAAAATGTACTCGGACAGGTACTAGGAGATGTTTAATAAGATTGATGGGGATTTTGATGATGTGGCTATAAGGACATTTAAGGTCGGACTGCCCACCGAGCATGATTTGAGGAAATCCTTGACCAAGAAGCCAGTAAGGAGTGTTCAGCGGCTTATGAATCGCATTGATGAGTACAAGCGGGTCGAGGAAAACCAACAGCAAGGCAAGGGGAAGGGTAAGGTTATCCCTCAGGAGAGGAGGGATTTCAGGTCGGACAGATACAACAATAACTGACCTCGAAGGGATTTTGCGGGACAATCTAGATCTACGACTCCTCAGGTGGTTAACACTATGTTCCAAGAACCAATGCATCAAGTCTTGGAGAAGATAAAGTACAAGCCATACTTCAAATGGCCAAACAAAATGGGAGGAGATCCCTTGAGGCGCAACCAGAGCCTCCATTGCCAATACCACCAGGAACGGGGGTATACCACCGAGGACTGTAGAACTCTGTGGAACCATCTAGAGCAACTAGTCAGAGAGGGAAGGTTACAGTAATTTTTGTATCGACACAACGGACAAGGAGACCAATCAAGGTCAAGGGCTCAGGGAAACACTTTTTCAAGGCCCCCGTTAGGCACAATTAATGTCATCTTTGCTGCACTTGGGAGGACTGGTTCTCATTCTTCCAGGGTGATGTCTGTAGCTCGGCTACCAGCCGAGGACCCTGATTCTGAGCCGAAGAGAGCTAGAGTAGGAATTCGACCGGCACTGAGTTTTTCGAATGAGGACAAGATGGGAACCATCCAGCCACACGATGATGCTTTGGTGGCCACCCTTAGAATAGGAGGGTATGATGTGAAAAGGGTGATGGTAGACCAGGGCAGTGGTGCAAAGATTATGTACCCTGACTTGTACAGAGGACTAAACTTAAAGCCTGAGGACTTAACAACCTATGATTCACCTTTGGTGAGTTTTGATGGGAAAGTTGTCATCCCAAAGGGTCAAATTAGGTTGCCCGTGCAGGCAAGTTCAGAAGTGGTTAAAGTGGACTTCATTGTGGTGGATGCATACTCTCCCTACACGGCCATTGTGGCCAGACCTTGGCTTCATGCCCTAGAGGCCGTTTCTTCAACTCTGCATTTGAAAGTGAAGTATCCATCGGGGGACCGGATTAAGGAGCTCGTGGGGAGTCAATCCATGGCTAGACAGTGCCTCGTGGCCGCAATTATGCATCAGCCTGAGGCCGTGGCTAAGTTCTCAACCTCTGCTGAGAGGGGCTTATAGTAGTCAAAGTCTCTGGTGTTACTTGTCAATGGGCCAGCCGAGGAGGCGAAATATGAGGATTTGGAAAAGATTGTTGTGGGTGATGATCCAGAGAAGTTTTTTCAAGTTGGAGCTCAGCTGCCTCCTCAGGAAAAGGAAGAGCTAATAGAGTTTCTTAAGAGGAGCATTGATGTGTTCACGTGAAGTGCTTACAAAGCTTCAGGGGTAGATCTGAGCTTCATCTGCCACCATTTGAATGTCAATCCATCTGTCACCCCCAAAAAATAGCCACCTCGGCACTCATTTAATGATCATTCTGATGTTGTCAAAGATGAGATGATGAAGCTCAAGCAGGCTGGGGCTATCAAAAATGTATTTTACCTTGAATGGTTGGCTAATACAGTGGTAGTGAAGAAGAAGAATAGGAAGTGGCGGGTGTGTGTAAACTTCACAAACTTGAACAAAGCCTGTCCAAAGGACCCCTTTCCTATGCCTTAGATTGATCAGCTAGTGGACGCAACTGTAGACCATCCTCGGATGAGCTTTTTGGATGCCTTTCAAGGGTACCATCAGATACCTTTAGCCTTGGAAGATTAGGAGAAAACAGCTTTTGTCACTCCTATTGGAAACTACCACTACAAGGTGATGCCTTTTGGATTGAAAAATGCAGGGTCTACCTATCAGAAGATGATGACAAGAATGTTTAAGCCACAATTGGGCAAGAATATTGAAGTCTATATAGACGACATAGTGGTCAAGAGTAAGTTTGAATCTGAGCACGTTAACAACCTCGAGAATATTTTTGAGATCTTGAGAAGGCATAAGCTACGACTCAATGCTTCTAAGTGTTCTTTAGGTGTCGGATTAGGGAAGTTCTTGGGGTACATGGTTACACACCGCGGAATTGAAGTTAATCCTGACCAGATTAAAGCAATCAATAATCTGCAGCCACCTCAGAATCCCAAAGAGGTTCAGAAGCTAACATGGATGACTGCTGCTCTAAACCGATTCATCTCTCGGTCAGCGGATAGGTGTAGACCTTTCTTTCAATTGTTGAATAAGTGGAAGGGATTTTAATGGACCGAGAAGTGTGTCCTGGCTTTCCAGTAGTTGAAAGAATATCTTTCTTGGCCACCCATTATGTCCAGACCCGAGATGGATGAGGTTTTGTTTGCCTCTATTGCCGTGGCTTCCCATGTAGTAAGCTTGGTACTTGTACCGGTTGATAGTAGTGTATAGAGGCCAGTCTATTATGTGAGCAAGTCACTACATGAGGCCGAGGTCCGTTACCTACCCCTAGTGAAGGCCATTTTGGCAGTTGTGCATGCTACGCGCAAACTCCCCCACTACTTCCAATCACACACAGTTGTTGTCCTGACCAACTTCTTCTTAGATCTCTACTTCGGAGTGCTGATTTCACGGGAAGGATTGCCAAGTGGGGTACAATCCTAGGGGCTTTTGATATCAAGTACATGCCTCGCACCTCTATAAAAGGTCAGGTCCTCGTCGATCTTGTGGCCGAGTTTGCTAAAACCTCACTAGAAGAGAGAGTAGAGAAGCAGAACATGGATGGAAAATCGGTTGGTGCAATCTCCTTACAAGAATCTTTGTCTTGGAAGGTATACGTTGATGGTGCAACAAACCAACGAGGATTTGGAGTGGGGCTAGTTCTGATATCTCCAGAAAGGATCACAATTAAGAAATCCTTGAGAGTGGGCTTCTCGGCCACAAACAATGAGGCTGAGTATGAAGCTCTGTTGGTAGGGATGACCGTGGTTCATAAAATGGGTGGAAAAGTAGTGGAAATCTTCTCTGATTCAAGGCTGGTTGTGGGCCAAGTTCAAAGAGATTTGGAAGCCAAAGATCTCAGAATGCAGGAATATTTGAACCAGGTAAGACACTTACAGTCTGGATTTGAGTCTTTTAATTTGTCACAAATCCTTAGAAGTAGAAATACACATGTTGACTCTCTTGCCACGCTGGCAACATCCTCGGCACAAAGTTTACCTCGGGTGATCCTTGTAGAAGACTTGTGTAAACCTACTAAGGTAGGGGTAAATGGGGTTCGTGTTCATCAAATAAGGGTGGGTCTTAGCTGGATGGACTCTATTGTGCTATTAGATGCAAATACACTGACTTCTAAAATAAGAATCTAGATTAAGATAAGAATATGGATTAAATCAAAATTGATGTACTACCACGGATTTAGTTCATATCTTATCTTATCCATTATTATTTTATCCATTTTTTTTTTCAATAAAATAAATAAATAATAAATAAATAAAGGTTTCTCGTATCCCAGAAAATCCGACGAATCCATCGTTTAAATAAAGTAAAATAAAAAAACCAAGTCCATAGATGGAACAGAGGGAAATAGATACATTTATTCATGATCGGATTATATTTGTTTGATACACTGTTATCAATACGAATGTAAATCTTAAGAAAAGAACACAATGTGGAGAACCCTAAATTAAAAAATATATATATATATATATATATATATATTGAATTAATATAATAAAATATAAATTATACAAATAAAGAAAAAACTAATGACTTGTATTGAATTGGCACTAACTATATATGGATAATAAACATGGAAGATGTCTTGCCCGAGAATAAGTCCGAGACCGACAAGGTACGGAGGAAGGCTCCTCGATTTTAGGTGTCCAAAGACCAAAAGTTGTACAGGAGATCTTTTTCTGGCCCATATCTACTATGCATACACCCTAAAGCAGTTGAGCTACTCCTAGAAGAATTACATGAAAGGATTTGTGAAGCCACACAGGAGGCAGATCTTTGTTTCACAGGGCCCTCATTCAAGGATATTGGTGGCCAAATATGCAGAAAGAAGCAAAAGAGTATGTGAAGAAGTGTGACCAGTGTCAAAGATTTGCACCAAACATTCATCAACCGGGAGGAGTCCTTAATCCTCTGTCCAGCCCTTGGCCTTTTGCTTAATGGGGCTTGGACATTATAGGTCATTTCCCTAAGGCAACAGGGAATAGGGGGTATTTGTTGGTCAGCACGGCTTACTTCACCAAGTGGGTTGAATCTGAACCATTGGCAAATATCAGGGATGTGGATGCTAAGAGATTTTTTTGGAAAAATATTGTCACTTGGTTTGGAATCCGTCGTATCCTCATCTCGGACAACGGTTTTCAGTTCGATAGCAAGGCATTCAGGAGGTATTGCTGTGACCTGGGCATAATAAATAGATATTCCACCTCGGCATATCCATAAGGGAACGAAGAGGCTAAAGCTGTCAATAAAGTCATAGTGAGTGGGCTTAAAAAGAGGCTAGACGACGCAAAGGGAAAATGGGTAGAAGAGTTGCCACACGTCCTTTGGATGTACCGGACTACACCTCATAGGTCCACTGGGGAAACCCCATTTTCAATGGCTTATGGAGCCGAGGCTGTTATTCCTCTGGAGACTGGATTCCCAACACTGAGAACGAGTTCTTTCACTCCGAGCAACAATGATGAGCTATTAGGGAAGAGCCTAGACCTAATTGAAGAGCGAAGAGAAAATGTCATGGTCCAATTAGCCTATTATCAACACAAGCTCAAGTAAGGGTATGATGCCTACGTGAAGCTAAGGCCACTGGCGCCTAGAGACTTGGTGTTAAGAAAGATTCTAGGTACTGCAAAGAACCCAGCATGGGGAAAGTTAGGGCCCAACTGGGAAGGGCCATATCGCATCACCTCAGTAGCTGGAATAAGTGCGTATCATCTTTAAGACCTAAATGAGAATGTTGTACTACGCTCCTGGAATGTAAATAACCTGAAAATGTATTATTATTAATGAAAGTCTTCCTTATCACATTCTCGTTTATTACATTATCAGTTGAGCCTCATATTATTGTTATTCCAAGTATCAAACAGAACATTGGTCATGCCTGACTCCTCGAACCACATACCTTGGGTAAATTGATATGTTAAGTCACTTTTATGAATATTAAACAGAACCTTAACTATGTCTGGTTCCTCAGACCACATACTTTGAGTAAATTAATACTTAATGACATTTTTCTAAGTATCAAACAGAACATTGGTCATGCCTGGCTCCTCGGACCACATACCTTGGGTAAATTGATATGTTAAGTCACTTTTATGAGTATTAAACAGAACTTTAGCTATGTCTGGTTCCTCGGACCACATACTTTGGGTAAATTAATACTTAATAGCATCTTTCTAAGTATCAAACAAAATCTTGGTCATGTCTGGCTCCTCGGACCACATACCTTAGATAAATTGATATGTTAAGTCACTTTTATGAGTATTAAACAGAATCTTAGCTATACCTGGTTTCTCGGACCACATACTTTGGATAAATTAATACTTAATGACATATTTCTAAGTATCAGACAAAATCTTGGTCATGCCTGGCTCCTCGTACCACATACCTTGGGTAAATTGAAATGTTAAGTCACTTTTATGAGTATTAAATAGAACCTTAGCTATGTTTAGTTCCTCGGACCACATACTTTGGGCAAATTAATACTTAATGATATCTTTCTAAGTATCAAACAGAACATTGGTCATTCTTGGCTCCTCGGACCACATACCTTGGGTAAATTGATATGTTAGGTCACTTTTATGAGTATTAAGTAGAACCTTAACTATGCCTGGCTCCTCCGACCACATACTTTGGGTAAATTAATACTTAATGACATCTTTCTAAGTATCAAACAGAACCTTGGTCATGTCTGGCCCCTCGAACCACTTACCTCGGGTAAATTGATATGTTAAGTTACTTTCCTAAGTATTAAACAGAAATTTAGCTATTCCTGGTTCCTTGTACCACATGTTTTGGGTAAATTAACACTCTCTCACATCCATCTAAGTGTTAAACATAACCTTAACTATGTCTGGCTCCTCGGACCACATACTTTAGGTAAATTCATACTCCCTATCATTTTACCAAGTGTCAGGGCAAAACCTTAGTTATTTCAGACTCCTTGGACTACATACTTCAGGTAAATTAGTGCTTCTTATTGACTACTTGAATGTCAAAAATGATCAGCCACTCTAAACAGCAAAGATTTTCACTGTGACAGCAGACTCAAGTGGATGCTCATGAGCATCACTTAAAGCATTCATAAGCATATCTGTATTTTTTTGAGAATTGATTATCCCTCTGGTTCTTTAAACTTGCTGAGGAGTAGGGAACAGAGTAAGTTTAAACATGTATGTAGGCTACACTACTGTGTATGTTCTTAAAGTTATAATTATGCTTTGCCGAGATGATGGACTTAGTAAATTTAACTTGTTTTGCTGCTGACCATATGAGATAGGATAAGATAGAAGTTACTCCATTTATTAAGTGTTAGATAAGATAGAAGTTATATCAAACATCAGTATGAGAATCATAGGAAGAAAGAAAATATACATAACTTTCATTAATTAAAGCCTTAAAGCAAGGCAGATTGAGTACAAGAAAGGCAACTTGGTTACAAACTTTGAAAACCAAAACAAAAGTTATAAGCAAAACAAAAGAAAAGAAAAACACAAAAGAAAGAACTACACTAAAATCTATTTCTTTTTTTATGACAAGTTTTTCCTTGTGGGGGGCTTTATTGGGTTGAGTAGAGGTTGTTTTTGAGGCCTCGGGGCCTTTGCTTGCAGGATCAGTTTTGGCTGGTAAGGGAAGAGAGGCCAGGACTATCTCCATCTTGTTAGAAACTTCTTTCTCAGCAGGAGGGTCCTGGGTGACAGTGGGGGGCTTCGTGGCATCAGGGGCCACTCTCTGGTTTGTGTTATTCTCCTTTTCTGTGCCTTCGGGCTACTCGGCCGTCTCGGAGGGGGTATCAGAAGAGGTTGGGACCTTGGTTGTACCGTCCTTGCCTGCTTCTGCCACCTTGGGGACGGTATCAATCCTCGAGCTAGGTGGAACAAATTCTCAGATGGCGGGGAGGGGGGGGGGGGGTAGTATATACTATCTGTCCTCCTAAGTGCAGATGAAGCCTCAACCCAGCTTGGTTGAGAGCTTCATTCCACACTTAGGAGCAGTAGTTCCTATATACCCTCGAGACCTCAGCCCTGAGGGCTTCCTCGGTCTCCGCCACTCCTATATCATATCCCTCCTGCTCGGCTTGATTCCATGCTCTCTCCACTCATTCCCTTGCCTTCTCGGCCTCCTCCATTTTCTTCTTGAAGGCAACGACCTGTGCTTTGGAGGTGGCCAACTGATCCTCAGCATTACGAAGGAGCACCCTTTGGCCTTCAGCTTGCCTCTCAATGCTATCTAGGGCAACTACGACATTCTTTCTCTCTCTCTCTCCTCTTTAAGCAGCTTACTCTTGAGCTCTTGAATACTCTTTTCTGCCACATTGAAGGCCTCTACAGCGGTGTTGCACCTTCCCTCCTCTTCTTTCATTTTCCGATGGCAGTAGTTGGTTATCTCCTCCACCCGAAATAAAGCTTGAACAGCTTGCCGATGAAAGAAACAGATTAGAAAAACAAAGAGAGGAAGGCAATAAAATAAAATAAAGAGAGAGAGAGGAGAAGAATGAGCTAAGTAGAGGACGTACCATGGCGAGGTACCTCTTCAGGCTGAGGAAGACCTCGTGCCTCCTCATGGACCGGAGCTCGGCCATATCCTCAAGAAGCAGCAGAGCCTGCTCCACCGCGTCGGCCACATAGCCGGCCATCCCTCCTTGGAAGTCCTTGATGAAGGCACTAGCTAGCAGAGGAGCCCCATCTAGTATTGGGGTGGGGGTCTAGGTTGGAGGTGCCACTTGAGGATCACCCCTCCTCTCAGCACCCTTTTGCCCCACTTTGGCTTGCTTGGCCACTCTTTGGGTCTCATCCTCTTGAGAGGGGTGAGTTTTTCCAACTTCCACAACCTCCTTGCCCTTTGGCTCCCTTTTTCTTTTTAAGTCGGCAGGTTCAAGTCAGAGGGGCAGGGCAGGTAGGGGGGGTGGGAGGCTTAGTCTGGGTTGCCTTCCTCAGCGCGTCCCTCCTCGGTTGGGACTCCAGCAGTTCCTGAATGGTAGACCTTTGCCTGCGCTGGATCCCCATCTCGTCTAGTATTGGTGTGAATGGATGGCCGAAGTTAAAAGTTGAAGTTTTTGGGGACAAAGCTTGATTGAAGACTTCAATCTCGTCCTCGGAGTCAGATACTTCAACTACTTCTTCTTCTTCTGTGTTGGCAGGGTGAGAAGAAATGGCCACTCCGATTGTCTACTGTGGTGGCAAGGCTACCTTTGGTATGCCTATTGGGTCGGTGATTAGAAAGCCTGGGGCAGTTACTCTAATCTGGTACAGCCGAGGATCCCTAGCTTTAATAACATTCTTTGGCGCCTGGAAGCTCTTGGAAATTGGGATGTAGTTCAAGATCAAATGGGCCGCCCTCAATTGACCATCAGTATGGACAAAGACTTCGGCCTTCAAGATTTTGTCCAAGCTTTGTTGGTTTACAAGGCTGAAGTTGGGGATAGAGGCGTTTTTATCTGCAAAACCATTGGGAAAGACAAAAAACATCATTAGTCAAGAATAATGCAAATCAAAGGGAATTTCATGCAGAGACACAAACAAAAGAAGAAGAAAAAGGAGGTAACTTTAAAGTAATCATCTTAAGTCTGAAACCCTACCTGGTTGTCCCTCTCTCGTTGGGCAGGGGAGGCCATCGTGCCATTCCCCTGACACGATCAAGAAATCTTTTATTCAGACCTTTGTTGGATTCGGGTAGGCACTAAATGAGCCTAACCTAGGGGTACCTAGATTTCAGGTAATACCCCTGCCCCTTTAAATGATAGAGGTTATAAACCCAATTGATATCATGGTGAGTAAGCCCTAAGCCCATCCTTTCATTAAGGGCATCTACACTCCCTAAAATCCTAAACATGTTTGGGGCACACTGGGTGGGAGCTAACCTATGGGCCCTAAGGTAATCTCTGGTTACGGTGCCCATGGGAATTCTCATCCCGCCCTTTATGAAGGCAATCATTGGGATCACTACTTCTCTCTCTTGCATTTTTTCATGCCACTCTCCCTCCTTACAGTACCTAATGAACGCTCTTGGAGGAATCCTATACAGAGCTCTAAAACTTCTATTCCCTCCTCGGAGTCTACTAAATGAGCGAACCTACCCATTTCTAAGAAAGACTTGGAGATACTAAGGAGCTAATAAGAAGGAAGAAGAGTCGAGGAGGAAAAGACAAAGAAAAGAAAAGTGTATAGAAAAATAAAGTGTAAAGGTTTATGAAGACTTACAGAAAGAAGAAAAGTATCCTCGGACAGGCTGTAGGTATTTGTAAGGACACGAGTGAGTTGGGAAAGATTGCAGGTTCAGTGTATGTGTGCTAAAACGAAATGAATGCTAAAGTGAAATGAATGATTGATTTGAGTGGTATTTATATCAAGGAGGGAGTGAGAAGCGGGAAAACTCCCGCTCGGTTCCTAGTGAAATCCTCAGCCGTTGGATCTGCATCACACAGTAGAACGTGGGGAGCAGAAAGCCGTAAAAATTTAATAAAGATGCGTCTCGTATGCCGAAGCGTCAGGAGCATGCCTTAGGCAATTAAAAAGGCACCTACACAATCAAAGGTTACGTGTAAGGAGCAAGCGGTAAGTGCAGTGACATCGAAATCCTCCTTTCTTCCCGAGGAGCCAGAAAGAAGAATCTCGAGGGGCTATTGTAGGGGTATTGGGCCCAGAGCTCATTATCTATGTATATATTGGGCTTAGAGCCCAATCCGAGGACGAAAGGTTGTCCTAGGAGAAGTAAACATTGTCAAGGGAGTCTGTGTTTGTAAAAGAGAAAGTTAGTTTTGCTTATAAAGGCCCAGGAGGATGGGCCGAGGATGAATGCCTCCTTAGCTAACCAAAGCCGAGGTCCGAAGAGATGGTCTACCGTCTAGAGGAATGTTCTAGGAAATTCTGTTGGTACGGATAAGCATTACAGAAACATAGGACAGGGGAGTCCTAAAATATCTAAGGAGAAAGCTGCTATCACTGCATTAAATACTCTGCAGCTAACCCTCTGGCCGCATTAATGTGGAGGTGATACCTGAACAGTGGTTTTCAGCCTTACAACTACTACATAAAGACTTCAGGAAGGTGCTGATGGGACAAGTATCAACACCAACCATCTGGCCTGCACGTGGAGGGTACAGACGAAAGGTGGAGATAGTATAAAAAAAGAAGGAGGCAATGAGAGGAAGGGGATCGAAATCAAGAGAGAAATACTGTAGCAATCAGGAACCAAACTTATATTCAAACTTGTGAAAAATATATAAGAACTGATCTCCTCGGACTGTGCCGAGGACGATTGTCTTTAGTTTAAATCAATCTATCTTCCTGTTCTTGTCATTTGAACATACTCTATCTGTTGTCCAACTCATTTTAGCCATGTTTTTCAACCCACTCTCTACAAATTCATTATTTTGGACTTTTTGGGCCTGAGTCCATCCATCTTTTGGGTCAGGAACTCAAATCCGGTCCTTACATTGTCCATTTCCATTACTAATCTCATTGTTAAGTATCTTCATGCAACTATTTCATAAAATATTAACTCTAAAATGTTGTAGAATACATTAATTTCATTATTGCAAGAAAAAGACATATTATGGGCAATCAAATCAATAACAGAAAAAACATAAGAACTTTAGTTTGATTGTATAGTCCCACACTAACAAAAAAAGGATTGTATAGCCAATACGAAACCATAAGAAAACATGACGGACCAAACTAAAAACAATCTCAATTTTTAAGACTCGAATTTGAACTTTAGTTTGATAACGATTAAGCATTTCTTACATGATAGTTAACTAGGTGAAAACTACAAATTTTACGTTTACTTTTATTTTTCTAAATACAAGTTATTTTTATCTCGTATAGTTACACTATTCACCTTATAAATATAGGCATCTGGGTAAACTAGTATTATTCTTTTCTTATGGACAACTTATTGAATAATCACATGTAAGCCAAATAAAACATTTAATTCCAATAAATAAATGTTTTCATTAATATAATTAAATTTGATTAATAAAATAGATAGCAAAAATAAAAGAACTTTTTTTATTTATAGAAATAGTAAAAATTTATTATCACCCTACCTACAAGGCATAAAGGCCTTGTAGGTAGGGTAGAGTCTCCTCCAACCACATATATAACCCCATGCTTTATGCCTTGTAGGTAGGGTAGAGTCTCCTCCAACCACATATAACCCACGCTAAAATCTGTAATAAAGGCTGCCAAACACTTGAAAATAACCAAAAAGTCAAAAACCATGTTTTCAAAAAAAAAAAAGAAAAGAAAAAGAAAAAGAAGCATAGATTACAATAGACTATAGAATAATTAATTAATTTCTTAAATTTGTTGATAATTTTTTTTTTTGATAATTAAGTGTTAATGAGAGTAGTGTTTCCATTTTATTGACCCTTTGATTCCTATATTTCATTCCTAATATGGTCTTTAATGCAAAAGTAAACCAAATAAGTACAATATGAGTCTTGTGTATTATTACTCCAACTTGTTTTTTTTTTTTAAATATAATGATCATTTTTTATTCTTTAGTTATATATATCTTTATGAAGGAAAAAAATTTTCCACAACATTTACTATCCTATTTCAAATACTCATTACCCTATTTCATAAGGATAAATTTTTAGTTTATGCGTGGGATTTATAGCCAGATTTATAATAATGTAAATTAGCTTTTTTTTTTTCTTTTTTTTTTTTTTTTATAGAAGAATTAGCTTTTCTTAGTTGATAACAATATTACATGTACAAATATTTAATAAATCTGGTTACATCCAAACTATAGATTTTACCATATTCTATACGGTATACACATTATATTCAAAAAACGGAATTTGTGATGGTTAGGATTTTAGATGATGGGAATGTAAATCACATATTTTTAAAATTTATATAGAATTAACAATTTTTTTTTCTAAAGGTGCAAATTCCATTATTTTTAAATTTATTTGGAATGAACCATTTTTTCGTCCTCATACACTTTAAACCTACGAAGGAAGGCCCCATAAGGTTAGGTATGGCCTTAGGCTAACAATAGCCAAAATTAAGCTGATAACCAAATGAAACTCTTTTTTTTTCCGTTGATAACTCAATAGTTTCAACTTCCAACAAGAAGATTTGAATCTTTAGCGTGTTTATATATATATTATTAGCGTATTTGTTAGAAATACTAGAAGATGATGTTTGGGTTACAAGGTTCTTATTCAGTAAAACCAGTTTAACCCATATAATAATATCAGTTTTTTATTATTATTATAATTATTTTTTGATAGAACCAGTTTGAGAAGTGAATTGCATTTTTCGGTAAGGCTTATACGATACAAGTTCGAATTAGAAAAAAAAAAAAAAAAAAAAAAAAAAAACCCGACGTCAAGGCCCACACTCTCTTCGGTACCCAGGAAAAGGGCAACTTTCAAGGAGGCCCAGTAGGTAGATATTGACCCATATACAGCTGACTTTTGTGTTGAGTCAATATATGGTTCCTAGATCTTTTGAAATATTTATAGTCATATCAATTTATGTATTTTTTTTCTTCTATTTTAGTATAAAAACATACTTTTTATCTATACTACTATTTAGAGGGCTTCTCTTATTTAAGATTTTCATTTTTTTGGTTCAAAAATGCCTCTACACCCCTATATTTAAGTAAAAACAAAACTAAAGGACAATTCGATAAAAATACAACTTTAATTCCCACTAAAACATTACCTAATAAATAAGGTCACTCTCATGTTGATTTTCAAATTGCTTTATTCATTTATAAATTAGATTCTCAAAATAAAATTTATATATATAAAATAAAAACAAGTTTTTTTTTTTTTTTTTTTTTGCTACAAAATAAACGTGTAATATTTGTTAATTTTTTGAAGCTAGTCTCATGACACTCCTAGTTGTATTAGTAGTTTTAAATGCATAATATTAATGAGAAAGTGTGTAAACCTCAAATTGGAATGAATGAAAAATTATAATACTATAAAAATAAAAAATAAAAAGTCTTATTGCACATGTGAAGTACGAGTGATGAGACTAGTTTTATATAATCATTTTTTCAAAACACTTAAATTATCTATTCTAAAAGCTATTTCAATAAAATATTTATTATTTAACCACTTTTTTAAAACACTCACATTACTCGCACACACACCAATTGAAAAAGTGGATTGAGAAATGAATAAAATACTCATTTACACATGAACAATAGCCACGTAAATTTACACAATACTGTAACTCATCTCATTTTACCCAACTTTATATAATTTGATGTGACTGATTTTTGGGGTTAGATGTGCAAAATTTAGTCTTTATGCTACTATACACAGATTGATGCAGGTGCTCTTATTGCGGTAGTTTTGTTTCGAAATTTAATTTTCTTTTTAGTAAAATTGAGTTCTACATGAAACTCAATTTTTACAAAATGGAGTTCTAATTAAATCTGGCTGTGGTGGCAAAGGCTGACGTGGCTTTTTCTTTATAAAAAAAAGGGGGAAAAGACAAGAAACTCACTATCGTGCAATCGAATACTGTGTAACATTTTAAAAACAAATCCCGATATTGCTAAACTTGAGTAACGTGTAATATTTCATCGTCTCTTTCTCACAATCTTTTCTTACTCTTAGTCACTCGTCTCTCAGTAGTCTCTCTTTTTCACACTCATCTCTCTTGGTATCTTTAAAAAACCCATTATGGTACTTCATATTTGTTTGTTATAATCTATTTATTTCATTGAAATTGGAGGTTGCTTCTGCATCATTTGGTGAGATAATGAGTTATATAGCACTTTTTGTATTTTCTTTTTTCCAGATTGAGGAGGGGACTGATCCTTTGATATTTCCCTTTGTAAAATTAGTGGTTAGTTGGTAATCTTTGTGAAACATCACCACCAGTGGCTTAAGCTTCATTTTAGGATTTCATGAAAAAACTAATTTTGCTGTCATTATTAGCAATCGCATTTAGCCCCTAACAACAAATCTTGATTGGGTTATATATAAAACACCCATGAAGCTATTTGATCTCTATGGACATTCAATGTTTCTCTCTTAGTTAGCTGTCCTGTTTTTGAGGTGATACGTTGAATCATATTTGTCATTGAGGGCTTATTGTTGATGTCTTTTTGCTGAGCCCATTTGTTGAAATTGTGTGGTAAGGCTTATTCTAAATTATTGAAGTAGTTTGTCCTGAGATTCTTCAAAATTTGGTGCTTATTAACTCTGTCCATAGTGGTATCTCTAATGACCCATTAAAGCATATCTTCCCATTTTCTAACAAAAGCTATACATTAAGGAAATACAAAAGCTGCTCGAAGAAATAATTTGATCTAAACCCTAATGCGGAGTTAGGGAAATTCATTAACTTGCTTGTTTATTTCTGTTCTTTGAAAGTATTCTCAATTGCTATTTATGGTGAAGTCAGTATTGTTAGTGATAGGATTCAATCTTTTATTGTTTGTGCTCTTTTTTGTGAATCTTTATTGGAATCTGCCTATGATCACACACATATTTTGTTACTTAAAACCTTGTTCAGGTTTGCAAAAAAAAAAAAAAAAAAAAAAATTTCCCCTGGGTTTGCTTTGATGAAGTTTTTGAAAGGCTTTAACAAGTCAAGCTTTAACAAAATATATAACAGGTTCTGTACCCACCGCCCCTTTTTTTATTGCTGAAAACTGGTTCTAAGACTAGTCATATTGCTTTGTGGGAAAGGAGAATCCAACTGTGGGAATTCATTAAAAGACCCAACTACCTCAAAAACAAGATATTTATTAGAAGTTTAGTTTGTACGTGGACTTTTCCTTGTGAATAATGAGGCACCATTCACGCAGTAGAAGAAGAACAATTGACTTAGGTCAAGTTTCATGTGTCTCACGAACTCTTGAATGCTTGGTGTTGAATGTAAAGTACATTTTGAAAGATTCAGGACTTGTTAGGATTGACGGGTGTAGAGTAAAGTTGGCATTCGGCTAACTCAAAAATTCAACCAAATGATAAAATGAATAATTTTGGGATGCCACTCAACCGGAGGTAGTGGATGACACTCATCATTACTAATCGCAGATGTCACTCAACGCAGCCAAGTCATACACTTGATTGTTAGGACTTAAGAAGAATCACTCAACTCCAAAGCAAAAACGCTTACAAATAATTTTCTAAATAAAAACTCTCCCACTTCTTCTAATTTCTTATTAATGTTTATAGGTGAATACATTGTATGTGAAATAAATGCTTACAACTTCCAATACAGATGACAACTCTCTAGATTAACTTCACACTATGATCAAATTATTTGGTTGAAATAACTACTAACAAGACTTATAATTAACTTTGACTGAATAATAAAGATAAATAAAAGACAAATAGACTTATAAATAAATGACTAACTTTACTCTACTTCACTCTATTCCTTCCTCCTCTCCCTCAATCCAACAGAGACCTCAAGATATATATATATATATATATATATTTTTTTTAATAGTAGAAAACATGTATTTAAACTCCATGCAAAGACTATGAGCTAGCGGATTTTTCAATGGACTGGTTATATGAGTGTCTCTTGGACCCCAAGTAAGCCAGATTAACGGGCCCAATACAAACACCGACAGACTTTTTTTATTGATAAAACAATATTAGTGGACTATGGATTTACTGTCATGCACAATTGCTGCTATATTAACTTATCTTTCCCGGCCCCCTAGAGAAATTCAAGTCCAATCCAAATGAAGAAGACTTATTTGGAACTTGTTAGTTAGTAGAGCTAGCTATGACCCATGACACGGTCCACAGATTTGATTGAAGCATCACATGTAAAATAGTCAAATTAAAGTTGTTATTAAATTGAAAATAACCATCCAATCTTTTTGTTTTTAGAGTGGGTGAGGACTGAGAATATCGGTGTGGCTGACTTATACGTGTAAGAACCTCAAAAACAAGATGACAAAAATGGCGACAAAGAACAACAACCCAAACCAAACACAGGAAAAGGATAATTGGCTTCAATGAATTCTAATATGTATTATGTATGAATGTTTGTCACATTGTATAACGAATCCACCACCTTGTCGGCCATATGATTTATTTATTCATATATATATATATATATATGGGGACGAGTAGCATATTTAATTTCAACCAAAGTACAAAATAATTTGTGCTAATACCCAAACTTTTTTTTTCCCTCTCCCATTGTGATATCCTTGGGATTTAGTTTAGTTAAAGTTCAACCAATACCACCAACAATTTGGTATATTCTAAAAAGTTTAAAAGAGCTTTCCGCCAAAGCCATAAACTCCTAAGAACTTTTCCACCCCCTCCTCCCAAAAAAAGGCTTATCATAACTTGTATGAATTTGACTTTATGAGCTCTCAAGAAGAAAATTCTACACTAGAGTGTGAAAGGACCAGCTTTCTGAGCTGTTAGTCACTCCTCACTAACATGGGATTTGCTCCAAAGTTTTTAGCACTTTTTCCTGTTTCTTTTTTCTTTTTTTCATGGAGAGAAGAAGAATATATAGAAAGAAAAAGAAAGAAACTTCAAGGGCATGTATAGATTTATAATAATAATGCATTGACTTTTCATGTTGAGGAAATGAAGAGTGCCTCATTGCCTCAAATGTAGTTTTCATAATGATTTAAATTTGAATTCTTTTATGTACTTGGAGGCAAAACCAAGAAATTAATGGAGGAGCAAGGGAAGAACTGTGACGAAAAAGAATAGCCGAGTGAATAGTTTGAAATTGGTTACATACGTGGACTCTAAAATAGTGACAAGAATAATACGAATATAATCATAATCACACAAATTAAACAACTACAATTAACTATTTTCCTTCATCTTCAAGGTACATAAAATTCACATAGTTACTATAACAAGCTTGTAAATTTATACAATTAAATACAACTAAATTGAATTATTTTTAAGCAAAATCATATAAATTTTACACAATTTTTATTATTATTCTACACCCATTTGTATTGAGTGCTTTTATAATGTTTACATGAAATACTAGCATTATTGACAGACCCCACTGGAAAAACACTAGTAGCTCTTCTCTCAGAGTCGGTGTCGCTGTCATATTATTAATGGGGGTAATGGTACCACACGTGCACATCTGATAGGACCCATTCGTGTGAGTGAGAGAGCAGAGTAGTACACAAGGCAAGGCATGCAGAGGGCGAGCAGAGAAAGACATGGGGAAGTGTACACACTAAAATCTTGTAGTATTCCTTTTTCCTCTAAGCACAATGGAATTTCTTTTTCTTCCTTTTCTCCTATATGCATATATAGGACTTAGCATCTTGATGTGTAATTGAATGCAAATGAATAGTTTTTTAAATATGTATGTATTACACTAAAGATTTTATTGGTCCACCATCATGATTATGAGATCCATTTAAAAGTGTGACAATTGACAGGAGAATTTTGGCTCTAGGATTTTGGCTTTCCGTTTATTTTCAATCCTATCATCCATTTATTCAACTTCATAATTAAAACTGTACGTTAAAGAAAGGTATTTCTTCACCATAAAATTCTGGGGGTGATGGACCTATTTTAATCACATTTCTCTTCCTGGCCGGTTTATATAATTTGGTATATTAAGCCCTTTAAACTTGGTGGATTAAGTTTTTAATGGTTTCCTTCTTTTACAAAAAAGGAAGTTGTAATATATACCTGGCCATTGGAGAAAGGTGGAATCAGATTTACGTTTATGCTTGATGCTCGATACTCGATGACAATCCTCAACGAAAAAACCATTACTAACAGACAAATAGTCCTGTAAAAAATTCATTATAAGAATAGAATCTCCTTGAAGATTTTATTATTGTGAACTTCACTGGAAAAGTAACTTTGTGGTTTCAGATTCTCAAGCTTTCACATTGGGATCACAAGTAGAGACGGAAAGCTAGCATGGTTTTTCAATATAGCTCGAGGAGAAGCACGAATTTTTCTCTCAAAAGACTAGGTGTGGCAGCCTCTAAATTTAAAGAAAAAAGTCGTGCACATAAGGCATTTTATATAGGTGCCCAAAGTAGGGTTTTGAATTATGTTTGAATTAGGTTAATTAAACAAAAGAATCTAGAAGTTTGATTTACACAACCTCGCTCGAGGCCTTGGGGATTGCCGTGAGACACTTTGACTTCTATTGAGAATGTTTTTTCTTTCAGCAAACCTTTGAGCAAATTCAAATATAATCTTGTGTTTTACTGTCTCACTTGGGAGTTTTCATCTTGCTTGATCAAGTTTTTTTTAGTTAGCAAACCTTCAAAAAATTTCAAACATAAACTTAAACGAGATTTTCCAATGAGAATTATATCAACAAATTAATTTGAAAATCATTACAAGCAAATGTCACATAATGAAATTCACGTGTCAACACTAAAATCCTTACAATAATAATAATAACAACACTAAGAATAGAAAGAAAAGTAACATGAAAATGAAATCTCATGCATATGAATATGATGATGAAAGTGGTGCTTTTAAGTCTCAACCAATACTTTAGAATCGTTCTTAATGGATTCCTTCATGTAACTATTTGTCGTGTATGAGATAAATGGACAACATCCACTATCAAGGGTTAATTAAGTACTCAAAATTACTTGGACACTCACGTTGGGGGAAAAAAAAAAACAAAAGCAATAGAAGGAAAAATTGTGAACTCAAAGCTACACATTTGCTCACCCATCGTATTCAACTAAAAGAAAGTAAGCGCATTAAAGCTTGGGAGCTCAAAAATTGCACCTTCACCCACCCATATCGTATTCAACTAAGAGAAAGTGAGTGCATCGAGCCCACTTCCTAGCTTTTCCACACACTGTAAAGCAACTTAACAATGGAGCCATTACTCCTTCTTAAAGACCTTTCAGGGCCGGGTCTCCATGACATAACAGCGTGGACCCAAATTCCATAAATTTGTCTCCTATTTTTTACATGCAACATTTTGCAGTTCAAAATTATTCTTGTCCTGCAGGGCAAAGCTGGATTAGAGAACCTTTTGTGAAAGTCTATGCCCTAATCATGCAATGTAACTCAAAGATGCTATATGATGATCTTGGTATTTTGTAAGGGAGGAAAGCAAAACTAATAAGTAAAGTTGAAAGACAGAACAAGTTAATCTACAATTCTTTGTGCCTGCTAAGGGTTATAAAATTATATTTCTTTGCTTTACATGCTTTACAAACTAATGTCAAAAAGCACACATTAAGATGTTAAAGTTATGCATGGTTGGATGATTAAATTTTTTTTAAAACATATTAAACTTTATCGATCAATTATAATTTATGAAAAGAAAAAGAAAAATTAGTTGTAAGAACATGGACAGGTTATTTTGTCTTTGTGTGAATGTGCTCTATGCATACAAGACATAAATTGGAGATGTCACCCTTAAATAATGTGACACTCCAACTAGTGTCCTGTACAGATAAGACAAATAGTAAGCCATGTCCTATTAGCTAGAAAAGGAGGCAGTTTCTTTACTCCATTGATGTACGATTTTCCCAATAAAATTCAATTCATCAATAATTAGTCTCCAAATAATACAGCTAAACCCTAAACCTATTATGATCCCATCTTGAAAAGGATGCAATATT
This sequence comes from Quercus tomentella, assembly GCA_028535165.1. Taxonomy (NCBI): domain Eukaryota; kingdom Viridiplantae; phylum Streptophyta; class Magnoliopsida; order Fagales; family Fagaceae; genus Quercus; species Quercus tomentella. The sequence continues at coordinate 17,259,979 of JAPQVY010000012.1, forward strand.
GGACCCAGCCTCATCAATGCAAGTGGCAATGAGCAACAAATCATTCTTACTAGGAGGCTCCATGGTAAAAAAAGACCATTTCTATCATTTTGACTTACCTTTCCATCACTTTTTCCAATTTGTATGGCCCCGACCTTGGAGGAAGTATACCCTGTTATGGGTGTATACTTCCTCCCATTCACAGCTGTGTGGGTCTCACAGCCTGTACAGATAGGACACAAATAGTAAGCCATGTCCTATTAGCTAGAAAAGGAGGCAGTTTCTTTACTCCATTGATGTACGATTTTCCCAATAAAATTCAATTCATCAATAATTAATCTCCAAATAATACAGCTAAACGCTAAACCTATTATGATCCCATCTTGAAAAGAATGCAATATTGGACCCAGCCTCATCAATGCAAGTGGCAATGAGCAACAAATCATTCTTACTAGGAGGCTCCATGGTAAAAAAAGACAATTTCTATCATTTTGACTTACCTTTCCATCACTTTTTCCAATTTGTATGGCCCCGACCTTGGAGGAAGTATACCCTGTTACGGGTGTATACTTCCTCCCACTCACAGTTGTGTGGGTCCCACCAGCTGTGAGTGTAAAGAAATATACACCCGTAATAGGGTGTATTTTTCCTCGACCTTGATACAGCAAAGTAATGACAGGCAACTAGACTTTAGTTTTTTAGGTCATGTTAGGAATTGTAGGTAAAAAAAAATGGAAAGAGTTAGGGTTCGTTTGGTAATGTTGTTCTAGTAACGTTGTTTGTATTTTTTGGAAATACGTGTGAGTGAAAAAGTGCATGAAAATACGTGTGGGTAAAAAAGTGTGAAAATATGTGTAATGTTGTTTAAACATTGAAAACTGTTGTTTAAACAACGGTAACAAACGGGTCCTTAATGTTCTTAGAGTTATTGTTAAGGGCAAAAACTTGTTGCATAGCTCACACATTCGAATGCATGCGAAAAAAAAACTGAAATTGTAATTAGAAGTTATGATTTTTAATTTGAATCACAATTGCAACTGTTTTTTTACGTGTATGTAAATGTGTGTATATTAATGTGTGTATAATAAACACCATATGACTATCTTCACTAGAACTTCTAGATAAATAGGGCCCAACTTGGCTTGTAATTATTTTATTTTTTTCTTTTTTGACAAACAAGGGTGTCTTTTGAGTATCTGATTATTCTTTTGCGTGTATGCAATTTCCGGTCCTTCAAACACCAGGATATTACAGGGAGGAACCCCATGGGAGTGACCCCAAGATACTAGAAAGAGGTTTCAAACGCAAAATCTCATAGATATCGTGAAGCTTTAAGAACCACTAAACCAATCATTTGGGATTACTTGCTTTGTAATTCTAGCAACAGATTTTTCTAATAATCTTGTTCTTTTCACCTAAAGGGGCTATCGTGGGTAAAAGAATAATGCTAATAGACAATAAGCTGGAGTCTCCAAGGGTACGTTTGGATACAGCTTATTTTGCTGAAACTGAAAACTGAAAACACTGTAGTAAAATAAATTTAAAATGTGTGAATAGTGCCGTGGGATCCATTTTTAATGAAAAAAGTTGCTGAAAAGTGAAATTTGTGGATTCGTGAACAGTTCACGGGTGCACTGTTCACCGTGGAAAAGTCAACAAATGTGGGCTAAAAAAAAAAAAAAAAGAGGAAAACGCCGAAAATGAAAACGCAGACGCACATACGCTGAAACCAAACGGGTACCAAAAGATTAAAAAGAAAAGAATGCTATTGGAGGAGTATTTAGGAGAAATGAAGAATACAATATCTCTTCCCATAGAAAAATTGGATGTCACAGGATAGATAGAATCCAGGTGGAGTTCGCTATCTCTCCTTTTGCTTTTAACTAAATTCCAAAATATATATGCAAAGATAAAATTATTCCGAAAAGTACATGTTTAACAGTTGATTAGTGCCCAAACAAAGTTTCATTCAAATAACCACCAAGAGCAATTTTATTCACGAATCATTATATTACTTAAGTAAATGAATCATCATTTAAATTACTAAGTAAAGTCCTCTTCACTAATATCTTTTTCATTTTATGATTTAAATTAAATATATATTTATTATTGCAAGACCTAAAATTCTAAATAATGTGACATTATGTGAATAAAAATCTTCAATCCCTACTCAATGGTTTCACTTTATATTGAACTAATTGTAACTTAGCTGAATTGACACCTCCCCATGCACAAAGTACTTGGGGGTTTAGGGGAGAAATGGTTCGAACTGCGGGGTTAGCAGCATATTGTAATTATCTCTCAAAAAAAAATTGTAACTTATCACATATTCATTTTTTATTTTATCTTTTCTTCATAAATGAACTAAAATATATAACAAATAGAAAAACATGCACATGGTATACCACGATCGCTAGAATATGCCGTGAATACTTTTACACCTTAACTAGTGAGACATATGATTTTTGTTCTACGTCATTGATACTATATTTTAAAGAGAAATGATATGTCTACAATACTTTTACAACAAATCCTAAGTGGTAGGTTGTTACTGGTTGTTATTGTTGGGTTAAAAAAATAATCTCAGTGCTAAATTTAAATTTGAACCAATAACAACTAACCACCTGTGATTTGTTGTAAAAATATTGTAAAAATGTTATGGACGTAGCACTTCTCTATTTTAAATGACATAACATTATACTATATACATGGTGTGCGTTTGGCTACCAATTAAAAAAGCCAACTTGCCTCTCAAAAAAAAAAAAAGCCAACTTATTTTACTATTCAGCTTATTTTTGTTATTATTTATGGGTCTCACTGCACTTTTTGGTACTATTCATAGTTTCCACTGTACTATTTCAGCTAACTTTTACATTTATTTACAGTAACTTTCAATAAAAAATTCTTAATTTTAACAAAGTAAGCGGATCTCAAACAAATCTATAGTTAAATAAAATAAATAAAACCAGTATCAGTAGATCTTACCTTTAATTTAATTATCAAATTAAACCTTTTGTTGTAGAAAAAACTACACTTGAAGTATCGAATAATTACCGACAAAATTAAGAAGATCCTTGACTAAACTCTAGAAAACCAACCATGCATGTATATCACCCAACACAACTCAACTCAACACCCACACTGCTACACACACATAAACAATTCCACACACCATCTCTCTCTTCTCTCTCACCAAGAAAAACCTTTTGTCCCAAATGGAAATAGAAACACCACCTCCACCACCGCAACCACAAAAACACTCACTCCCAACTCGTCTAAACACATACATATCCACCACCCGACTCGGCAAACACTTCAAACTCACCGACCGGAACACCACCTTCACCACCGAGCTCCGAGCAGGCACCACCACGTTCCTCACCATGGCCTACATTCTCGCCGTGAACGCAAGCATCCTCACAGACTCAGGTGGCCCATGCACCATCTCAAACTGCCTGACCCTCTGTTCAGACCCCACAGTCCCACTTTCCAACTGCACCCCACCAACTCACCGAGTCATCAAACCCACAAACTCGTGCAAATTCCACCCAGTCGACCCAGGCTACTCATCCTGCCTCGAACAAACACGTAAAGACCTTATCGTAGCCACCATAGTTTCCTCTCTCATAGGCTCACTCATAATGGGTGTCTTTGCAAACCTTCCTTTAGCTTTAGCTCCTGGAATGGGCACAAATGCTTATTTCGCTTACACAGTTGTGGGATTTCATGGCTCTGGTAACGTACCCTATGAAAGTGCCTTAGCAGCTATTTTCATTGAAGGCTTAATCTTTCTCTTCGTTTCAGCAATTGGGTTACGTACCCAACTCGCTAAACTCGTTCCTAAACCCGTCCGAGTGAGTTCCTCAGCTGGAATCGGTCTCTTTTTAGCTTTCATTGGGCTTCAAACCAATCAAGGTATTGGACTTATTGGGTTTAGTCCATCAACCCTAGTCACAATCGGAGCCTGCCCGAGAAATTCTCGGGCAGCAATAGCTCCCGTTATAACGGGAGCTAATGGAACCGTTAGTTTATTAGCGGGTGGTGACGTGTCCAATTCCGTCTCGGGCGATATTTTGTGTTTGGATAGTAAAATGTTGAGTCCCACATTTTGGCTTGGTGTTGTTGGGTTTGTGATCATAGCTTATTGTTTGGTTAAGAATATTAAAGGGGCTATGATTTATGGTATAGTTTTTGTTACAGGGGTGTCATGGTTTAGGAACACTTCTGTAACGGTGTTTCCTAGTACGGAGTTAGGTGATTTGGGGTACGAGTATTTCAAGAAGGTTGTTGATGTGCATGTGATTAAAAGTACTGCTGGGGCCCTAAGTTTTAAGGGTATAGGTAAAGGTTATTTTTGGGAGGCTCTGGTCACGTTTTTATATGTGGACATTTTGGATACTACGGGTACACTCTATTCAATGGCTAGGTTTGCTGGTTTTATTGATGCTAACGGCAATTTCGAAGGTCAATATTTTGCATTCATGTCTGATGCTGCATCAATTGTGGTGGGCTCATTGCTCGGTACATCTCCTGTGACTGCATTTATTGAGTCATCAACTGGAATTAGAGAAGGTGGGAGGACGGGGCTAACGGCAGTAACGGTAGCTGGGTATTTCTTCTTGGCATTTTTCATTACTCCGTTATTGGCGTCGATTCCGCCTTGGGCCGTAGGGCCACCTTTGATCTTGGTAGGGGTGATGATGATGAGATCAGTGGTGGAGATTGAGTGGAATGACATGAATCAGGCCATTCCTGCATTTGTGACCTTGATATTGATGCCTTTGACATATTCTATTGCCTATGGTTTGATAGGTGGAATTGGGACTTATATTGTTCTAAATGTTTGGGATTGGGGAGGGAGCCTTTTAAGGAAATTGGGAATCAAGAAGGGATTGAGAGGGAATAATTCTCGTAAGGAAGCTTCTAATGGAAATAATAATGGTGTTTATGGAGATGGTAAAACACTTGAGGTTTAATGGTGTTTATGAAATCTTCTCTTTTTTTCACCTGTTTCATCTTTTTCACTTAATGAGGCTTTTGACTCGAGCAGTATTACTTTTGAGATTCTCCATAGACCATAGCGAGGCCCCGGGTTCGAATCCTCGGGATGTTTGTCCCCTAACTTACTGTAGCAAAAAGATTTAATCTTTTTCACTAAATACTACAATTATGAGGTTAAGGAAAGTAAATCTGGATAAATATTTGTATGTTCATTGCATCTGATTTTAGCTCTAGTAGTTTTTGTTACATTCCTTTAACCTTTACTTTAATCATGATTATGTAGTTTAGTCATCTACTAGAGGCCAAAATATAGAATAGAATTCTTTCTAATTTCCACGTTATTCGTGATCATTTAATGTCAGAAAGATAAACCATATGTCCATATTATAAAGCAAGAGGATGCCTCTTGAAATCAACTAAGAAAAAAAAATGCAATGGGGATAACCTCCTTAAAGGTCCAAAGGGTTATGTTTTTCCTTTATCACATGAAGTTGCCGGTAGTAGAAATAGGAAATCTTCCAAAAGGATTTAGTGATGTGTGTAAATGTGATCCATAAAGTAAGGGAGAGCTTGGCTGGTTTTGGACCTTTTGGTAGATTCATGGGCGCCTAGATAATGTCTCACTTTGGAGCAATGTCCAAAGAAGTATTTGGAAAATGCTCAGAACAATGCGTTGCCACTAGCATACTAATATACTATTAAAGGAGTAGAGACCAACTCAGTTGAATCCAACATTATGTTAAAGACAATCACACAAGATTAATGGGCTTACAGCCCAGTTTGGAGCGAACTCATGGGATTTATATGGCTCAATTCATATATTTAAGCTAAATGGGTTGGGTTTGTTATTTTTCAACCAAATCTGACCTTGTCGTAACGCCACCCTTATTAGCTTTAAAAACCAATTCAACCCAACCCAACAAGTATGGATTGGGTTGGGTCGTCGGTTTGAGTTATTTTGTCCTGCCTAATAAAAAAAAAAATTGTTTTCAATCAATTATTAAAGTTTTTTATTCAATAAATGATTCCAATTTTCACAATTGGTAATAATATTTTAATTATATCAAAACTAATTATCTTTTTTTTTTTTTTTTGGTAGAGAAGGAAATGTATTAACAAAAACAGAGAACAACAACAGGCTTAGGGCAATGTCTGATAAAGAACTGTATCAAATTTAATTATCTAAACACCAAAATAAATCAAAATAAAACCTTTAAAAAGTGCACATATTTTTTTTTATTATAAATTTCATAATGTGGGTTTGATCCAGTTACTTAAGTTGAAAATTTTGCTAACCTAAATCCAATCCAACCCAAACTTCAAACAAATAAAGAATTAAATAAAACCCAACCCGCCCTACCAATTCATTAAAAAAAAAAAACAAAAACAAAAAATTAAAACAAAACAAAAAAAAAAAATTAAAACAAAACAAATATTATAGTGGACGCCGGCGAAAGAGAATGCAATTTTTGAACAATAATTTTCTTTCTTTGTCTTTTTTTATTCATATTTGTTTTATTTACTTATTTATTTTGGATAAAATTCATATTTGTTTCTTAAATGAACACTAAGTATATAAGGCATGATCATGCATGGCCATAGAATCATAGAATGGGTTTAATGCATGATACCATCGTTGCGGCTCAAAAGGAAACTTTACAATAATACACCACATTATCATCGTTGTTGGTACAGTTAGAATTTATTTGTGTGGGTTCCATGATATCATGTTTTATTGATTGCGTACAATGTATTAAGATCCCTTAAATCACTTCCACCCACCACATTAATCTTCATAGCTCTCATTGTCTCACATATGGGAAGCTCGAAATCTAGTTCTGACCACCTTTGATTTTCATGTTACATGGCCAAATTAAGGACCATTAATTACTTGAGCAAGAATTAGATACAGTACTTAAGTACTATTTCTTAGGTTCCTCTTTTAAGATTCTGCCATGTGGATTTTTTCTCATGGGATGAAAGTATATTTTTTAGTTAAGTAGCCACATAGCTGAATCTTAAAAGGAGAATCTAAGGAACAACATTTAAGGTACTATACGTAAGTTTTGTCCTAATTACTTGGTGTCATTAAATAATCACTCGATATGTAAGGCTAGAAGAATCTTAAAAATATAAAAGAGAGTAAGGCTACGAAAATAACATTTTTTTATAGCTTTTGAAGATGTAGGTTATGAATAGAGTAATACCACTTACATATAAACTCTCTAGAGCACTCACATCAGAGGGTATATAATAATAAAAAAAAGTGTCAAATTTACACATTTTTATTCAAAAACAACACATATCAAACAAATTAAAATTGTGTAAATATGCATTGTTGTTATGGTTAAGAGCATTCACATTCGGGTTTGCATAAAATGTCCATTTTACCATCTAAAAGGTTATTTTATCTATTATATCATTCCACTTTATAATACACCTTACATCTCAATCTCTATTATTTCACTACTTCATTTAAATATTATTTTTTTATTCTTTATTTACTATTTACTTGAGAGGGAGAGAGTGTGAAGAGAGAGAAAAACTAAAAAAAGTAATAAAAAAGGTTAATAATTGTTTATTAGAAGAAAGATACAATAAAATATAATCTATTAGTTTATCGTCTAGTTATAGTAATTTGTACATATACACACTTACTATTTATTGTTGCTAAAAAAATTTAATAATTCACACCTGGATAAAGCTTAATTTGAGTGGGTGTGTTTCTAAAATAACAATTTGGAGGAGGGTTTTATTACACCCCATGCATGCTAATACTCTAACCGTGTAAAACTTAGTTTTTTATTCTTTATTTATGTACCTCGAGAATGAGGAAAGAGAGTGGATAATTGTTATTGTGTAAAGCAAGATAAATAAATAAATCAAGAAAATTATATTTTAATGAAATGTAATATAAGATAGATAATCTGATGTGTAGTATTTTAGAAAATGAGTATATAAAATTTAAAAAATAGATTCTTATATTAAAATAAGCTTTTTTATCAGTAGCAACCGAATCGAATATGGTACATCAATAATTGTGAAGAAAGCATATCCTCAAACTTACTATCAAAAAGGAAAAACAAAAATCAATGAATGCGTTTGAAAAAGACAGAAACGAGAAATTGCATGTCGTAGGTGGTCCTTTAAAAGACCATGTGCATGGCAAGCTATTATCGAACGTTTGAAAATCAGCACCTCCCAGCTTATCGGAGTGGTCATCTGGCAAGAAATAGACATTAGAGATCGCTGTTGGATCAGTCCAAACCAGAGAATACACAGAAACAAATCTACATTGCACGACAGAATGGGAACTAGAATTAAGCCAAAGCCAAGAAATTAAAGATAAGAGTACTCGGACCGTGATTGTGATGCAAGCATTGAAACTCACAATCATGATAGTGTATATATATGTGATAGAGAAAATTCCAAGTTGATTTTCGAAATGGGTTTAACTGAGATGAAGAGAATATCAATAACGAGGACATCTTAAATTAGGTTGAACGTCACAATCCCCATAAGATAATTTAATAGGGGGTTAAACCATTCTTTCTGCCCTTAAATATAGTTAGAGATCTGTTTATTACATCCTTACAATTTAGAAAGATTTAATTTCAACCATGAAATTTTAAAATGTTCTACAGTTCGTCCAATTATATAGGATAAAAATAAAACTCGGATGACATATATATATCAAAGACAAAACTAGAGCCTTTTGTTCATTAAATATAGTTTAGGTTCTATCTTCATCCATAAAATATGTACTCCTATCTCTTTAGATATTGTTGATAAAAATTTCTAGTTACCCACTTGGCACGGCATATTAGAGACTATTTTTAAGCTAAGCCAGAAATACACCAGATAAATATTTCTATGGGAAAATTCGCAATTAATTGATTGTTGAAAGATTATAAAATAAAAAATAAAAAATTGATTGTGGGAAGGGCATAAGTATAACCGAGCTGAGAAGCCTATGAAATTGTCCTCTCAGAAAAAAGAAAAAGAAAGAAAGACTGGACGAAATGGGGTTTTATTCTCAGAAAACAACCCCTTTGGAAAATGTGTTTTTTCTTCCATGTAAGATCTAAACCCTAAATTACAGTTCACTAAATACGGAGTTCATGGTATTGGAAATTCTTCTATGTTTGGAAATTTTAAGTAAAGTCATTGGAGATTGTGACCTTCAAGGTTGTTTTAATTAGGAAATATATGTCCTCTCATAAATTAAAACAACCTTGAAGGTCACAATCTCCAATGACTTTACTTAAAATTTCCAAACATAGAAGAATTTCCAATACCATGAACTCCGTATTTAGTGAACTGTAATTTAGGGTTTAGATCTTACATGGAAGAAAAAACCCCATTATCCAAAGGCCAAATAACCTGAATTAATAGGTCAAATTATATTTGGTTAATTAGAGAGACTGCTGTACATGATGCCACTGTGTGTCTGTGTCTGTGTTTGTGTTAGTATTATTTTGAAGGTTTGGTCTACGAATTTGTAGGCTTGTCGTGATAACAAAAAGGATAAATATATATATATATATATATATATATATATATATATATATATATATAAATATTAAGATTTAGGAGACAAATCATTTCACAAATCCAACACCAGCTTTGCCGGCTTCCATGAGAGCCAGCCTTTACTTGAAGTTTTGAACACTTTTAATGGATTGAAACCCTTTAGAGTTATTACTTATCAGGATAATTTTATCTTATAATTTCTAAAATGCTATCCACTTATCATACACCTTATAAATTAGATTTTGCATCGTCTTCAATAATTTACATTAAAAAAAAACACTAATCGATATTTTTTGACAAACAAAGGTATTTAAACTTTTTCGAGTATATAATTATTCCCTCGGGTGTATGCATTATAATCTCATTAGCTCACACACATCAGGTTATTACAGAGAAAAATCTTACGAGGATGGTAGTAAAATGCTAGTAATAAGTTTCAAACTCAGAATCTCATTAATATCATAGCACTTATCGATACTTGATCAAAGATAGATTACATAATAAAATCTAATTCATTTATTTTTAAATAAATAGATAACAATTAAGAATTTTATAGTAGTATTACTTCAAAATTTCTAAAGAATCTTATTTTCTAATCTTCAACAGAGATCAAGTGGATTCATTGATATGTTAATTATTATTTTAACAACTTCTATACGAGTAATTATTGAGTACTCTTAGAGTACTATAAATGCATATTCCCCTCTCTCACATAACTGTGAGTCCCACTAATTAAATTTACGGTGGAACTCATAACATGTAAGAGGAGGTACGCATTTATGATACTCTCGGAGTATTCAATAATTTTCCCTTTCATACAGCCTTTGCTGTGCTTATTAAATAGTGCCCATAGGTTAGCCACAAAAAGCTGATTTTTTGAGCGGTTTAAATCAATGTTAAAAAACTACCAACATTATTGGTGGACTCAAGTTAATTAAGAATTTATGGTGGACTAGTAATTACATTGATAATTGATAGCCAGTAAGGATCTAAACGATGGGTGGATTTCCTTTAATTTGCCAACATGTTCGGAGCTCAATCAATGCCCAACTGGGACTATTTTTGATTGATAAATTTAGATTATGATTTTTAATGGTGGTGGTTAATGTACGTACCATTGTCAAAGCCTCACAATAATTTTAATAATAACGATATGACTCATTACGACATGGAGTTTCAAAACTAAAAGATCTTGCAATTTTGTGTAAATAGAATTTGGATTTAATTCCCTCCATGTATAACAAAAAAATTAAAAAATAACTAAGGAGACAAAACGCATCAAAATTATTTTATAATTTGTTTGAGATAATAAGTTGTAGTTGGTATAATTCCAATTACAACAAATTAACTCAACAATAAGAATCTTTTTGTGTAGTTAAATCTACTGTTCTCTTTTTCTCAAAAAAAAAAAAAAAATCTACTGTTCTCTTATTAACTCAACAAACGAACTATTTGTCTCCTATTATTATTTTTGTAGTTCAACTAATTTGAGAGAGAGATATATTGTATCAATAATATTTTCTTAACAAATTTTAAGTGATAGATTGTTATTGATTATAAGGGGTGAGTAAAAAAGTAATTTAAGTTGTGAATTTAAATTAAAACTAAAGGAAATGTTAAGGCATTGGTTTAGGAGTTATATTTAAAAATGTTTTATTAGAAGAATGATAAAATAATAAATATTGTTAACAGTTTTTTATATTTTTTATAAAAGTGGTGTCAAAATTTTCTTATTATAATTTATTAACAATTGTCTTAAAGGCACCTATTAACATGACCTTAAAACTAATAACAACTTACTACTTATAATTTGTTATAGAAATATTGAAAAATGAGGGTGAGAGCTGCTTAAGAAGCTAGGAATAACAGCTACTTAACTAGAGCTTGCACTGTACCACAAATTTAGGTACACACTAGCCATTGTGTGGTGGACCCTATATTTTGTCCCCACATCAACTTTTTTCTTTGGGTGGACCATTTGATTGTAACATATTTGTTTTAATAAAGTGGGCATAGGGTATGGGGTGTCTGATAAGAACTTGCATTTGCCCATTAATGATTCTCGTATTGGATTCCTACATTATTGAATTGATATGCCCTGTCTGAATAAAGACAAAAGCCAATAAGACCATTGATCATGTGCTATATACATGTTTTTGTTTTTTTTTTCTATATATACAAAACAAAGTTGAATCATCTCTCAAAACAAAACAAAAAAAAGTTGAACCAGGTGAGCAACTGGATGGTGGACCCCTGGCTTTTGGCTACTCCACACCGACTGTCACTATTATTAAGAGGTTTATTTACACTTTTACAGTTTTACACACCTAATGATCATGATCTTTGAAACAAGAATGTTAGATGCATTTTTTGTCTTTCATTCTTCGGTTTTGCCTTGATCTAATGCGAAACTCCAATCTGTCTCTGTTCCAAACATTACAAAATATTATAAATCTGCAGTTTCTTTTTTTTGTTAAATCCTTACAATATTTCATCAAAATTTTCATTAAAAAAAATGTAGTTCAAAACAAATTTAGATTAAAATTAAAGTAGTGCACCTGATGCAAATAGTTTTTAGTGAGCGAGATTGAAAGTTGAAAAAAATAATTTTTAATCTCAGTCTTTAAATATAAAAAATGAGAAAAAGATAAAAAGTAAAAATGGTAAAAATATTTTTTGAGTAAGGCAAGATAATCATAGTGGGCATTGGGTATTGCACCCGATCCAAATCCAAACAAATTCACCCCTAATAGGCTAATATATTGACTGGACAGTTAAGTTAGGAACTTGATTTCAAATTGTTTATAGTTAAACCAACTATTCTCCTTAAAGAGTAATTCAGAAAATGGAAAAATATTCCTTAAAGGGTAATCTGTAGCAGTGCCTAATATGTACTGCTATGGTATTCATATCTGGATTACTCGTCCATAATAAAAACTTTGACAAGCAGTCATTTTTATCTCTATTTTAGTGTTTTTTTTTATAGAAGTTTCCGTCTTATCCACCTGATTAAAGACAAGAAGGTTAGGTAGGTGCGAATATATAAAATTTTAGTTAAAATAAAGGTAAATTTGACTTGATTGGAAAGGTAAGGTCAAAGGGAAGTAGGAAACATAAGTTTGGTTGTCCAAAACTCCAAATCATAAATTTTGTACAGCCAATGAGATGTTTAAAACATTCAACAAAAGAGCTTAAAATTATTGGATTTGACTTCATTCCAGTCCAATGAAACATTTGCGTGATGCAGAAACACGTCCATAATTTGTCGAGGGTAAATCTCACAATTAATCCAATATTCTAATGCACAAAACACAAACCTCGTCTTTATTTTTTAAGTAGACAAAATAGTTTTTGGTTTAAAATTTAATCAAAATTCAATCACAAATCCCTAATTCGGATTATTTTTTGGTAGACTCCGATTTCAAGTCCTTTATTCAAAAACAAAAAAACTTTACCAGTTCGAGTAATTGGATCCAACTATTACCATGGTTATTCTCTAAACAGTGCCATTACCTTTGTTTGATGGCTAAAATGATCATAAACAATGAAAACTCCACTGATGTTACACCATTATGGTCTCCAAGACTCCAACTTCTTTTTGTCGAGTTTAACCCAAAAAAGAACAATAAAAACCCAAAAGTACTTTGCCTTTAATGCCTTTATCTTCCTTTTTTTTAAAATTGCTATAGGTTTTAACTAAAATTAATTAAAACAGCAGAACGATTTTTTTTTTTTCCCGGGAAAAAACAGAATACACAGAACCCGATTTTTTTTTTTTTTTTTTGGGGGTTTCATTTTTGATTATTTTAGAATTTTAAAATTAATAATACACAGTAAAATTACAAACAGAAAGTCTGAGAATTCTGAAACCCAGAGAAATCAACATTACCGCCAACTCAGCCTCAGTTACCTGAAACAGACGCTTCCGGTTGTTGATATACTAAATCATCAAGCTGAGGCCTTAATTTATCGTTCCAAATATCAAGGCTAGTTCCGGTCTCTCTTTCTCGTTTCTGTATCTGAACAATTACCAGACTCTCCGTCAACCGGTAAACCTCAACAAACACAACAAAATTACCATTCTGCCCTTCTAACTTTGCCTTCCAATCTTTCTTCGTCACAGTCAAATTCTCGGACTCTGCCATTTCGCCGATTCGCTCTATTATCTTTTCGGGTGTCTCCTCCGACATGAAACGCTCGCCCGATATCTCGGGGTCGCCGAACAAACCCGATAAGTCAAACCCGGACGAAAACGATATCAAGTCAAACGCGTTCAACGACTTGCCGTTCGAGTCCTCGTCGTCCTTGAAGTCAAAAACGTCGTCGTTTACCAACTTAATTTCTTTGTAGCCTTTGCTAAACCACGGGTCTCGGACGATCTCGTCGACGGTGATTCGCGTATCGGGATTCGTGTCCAGCAATCGCGAGATGAACCGGCGGAGATCCGGAGTCGTCCATTTCGGGCACCGAAATTCGCCGTTGTAAATTTTCCGATACATGACCATGAGATTCGGATCGTTGAAAGGTAAGTAACCGGCGTTCAACACGTACAAAATCACACCGCAGGACCAAACGTCGACTTTGGCTCCGTCGTAACCTTTCTTCGCCAGAATCTCCGGCGCCACGTAAGCGGGAGTACCGCAAAGCGTGTGGAGCAAACCGTCGGGTCGGATCTGGTCCTTTACGGCGGAGAGTCCGAAATCGGAGACCTTCAAATCCCAATTTTCGTCGAGGAGGAGATTTTCCGGCTTGAGATCGCGATGGAACACGCCTCTGGAGTGGCAGTAACCGACGGCGGAGATCAGCTGCTGGAAATACCGACGGCTGAGATCTTCGCTGAACCGACCTCGCGCGATCTTCGCGAAGAGCTCGCCGCCTTTGGCGAACTCCATGACGAAGTAGATCTTGGTCTTGGTGGCGAGAACCTCGAAGAGCTTCACGATGTGCGGGTGGTGCAGCCGGCGCATGATAGAGATCTCGCGCTTAACGTGCGCCGTGAACCCGCCCTTGAGGACCTTCTGCTTGCTCACGGCCTTGATCGCCACGCTCTGCCCCGTGCGCACGTTCCGCGCGTGGTACACCTTCGCGAACGCGCCGTAGCCTAGCAACTTCCCAACCTCGTATTTCCCGAACAAGTTCATCGCCTCCGAAGTCGACGAAGACGACGCCGCTTCGCTGGTCGAAGCGGCGTCGTTTTCGTTCTCGTTCTCTCTCTCCGGCATCGTTCTATTGCTCTTCGCATCGAGTAACAGAGCAAAACAGCAAACACATCAGCTCCAATTCAAAATTCAATTTACTAATCCACACACAAAATAAAAAAACAAAAAGAAAGCCTTTTTTTTTTTTGGTTTTGCTTCTTGTGGTTTTTGGTGTTTTTGTTTTTGAAAAATCCTATCTAGTAATGGATTTTGAGAGGGGCAGGAAAGAAAGTGCGGGGTATTTATTTGAAAGAGGAAACGGGTGATTTTGCTTTTTCTAAAAGCGATGTGAATACTATTGCAGAAATAAAAAAAATAAAAGCGATGTGAATACGATGGATCACGGGTTTACAAAAACGTGAGCTATTTGAAACTTTGAAGCGAGGGTAATTGGGTTGGGTTCTTGTTTGTTTGAAACAAAATTTCGGATTTTTTGGTTCTCTATTTTTTAGGTTTGTTTCAAAATGATCCCTTATATTTTTAAAATATTAGTGTTTCTTTACTATTTATACTTTCAAAGTTGTTTAGAATATTTTTATCACCATCTAATCATTTGAAGAATATGTCTTTTCTCAAAAAAAAAAAATTGAAGAATATGTCTTTTCTCAAAAAAAAAAAAAAAATTGAAGAATATGTCAAACGTGTCATATTCAATTAAGGGTCAAACGGAACTCATGCCACGTATTAGATTTCGAGACATCAAAATAGATTTTACTTTATATTTTTTCAACTAGATTTTATATTATTATAAACTATTTTACTAATTTTTTACAAATTGTTAATTTGGTCAATTCTTATTAAATGTTCATAGGTTGGGTTAGACCAAGTTTGGGCACAACCTACATCTGACTCGACTTGATCGAATGGAGCAACCATCAACTCGTTACCAACTGAAAGGATGATTGGATCGAGTGGGTCGAAGTGTCAACGAATGTCTGGTAGATTGGTCGGGGTAGAAGATCTAGAAAACGACGAGAATCTAACAAGAAAAATGTGAAAAACGATCGAAATTCGGTGAGATCTCGCCAAATTCTCGGCCATTTTCAGTAGGATCTCACCAAATCTAGCCGAGATCTTCTCGAAAATATCCCAAATCTTGCCGAATCTATCACATCTCGTTGGAAAAACATATGGATCGGTTGATTTGGGTTAATCGGATTTGAGAGGAGGAGAACCAACATCCGACCCACCGATCTCAGTTTTTGGAGAAAGAAACCCATCGCCTATCGTCGAAAAAGTCGGTTCGATCAATAGTGAGTCAGGTTCGGTCGTCAGCGGTGGGTGGGTCAAGTTCGGTGAGTATATGGACAACCTTAACTTGGCTTTCTATTAATATCACTTTTTCGTTTACCAGTAACAATTTATCACATTAGCATATTGTAATTTCTCTTGTATTAAAAAAAAAAAAAAAAAAAAAAAAAAAAAAAAAAAAAAAAAAAAAACAAACTTGTATCTGATTCTCTAGCATTTTTCCTTTTCAACAATAGAGAAAGTTAATGGAAACAATAAAAATTTTCAATATTTTTACAATTTTGTTTTGAATATATATATATTTTTTTGATAAGATGTTTTGAATCTTTTAATTTGTGCTAGGTTCACATGTAATCTTATTTTTGTTTGTTTTAACTTAAGCTAAATTAACACCTAATTTGTTATGACCGTAGAAAATTTAAGATAATAGTAAACTGTTAGAAGTGGGGTAGAGGATTTTTTTATTTTATTTTTTTTTTTTAGTAAAGGTGGAGGATTTGATTGATGGAGTATCTATTGATATGGTAATATGATATTGGGAATTTAGTATATTACGTCATCCTTTTCTATTTATCAAATTATGATAAGGTCCCTCTAGAGTCTAGAAACATTTTAAAGAAAGGATAGGGATGAGAATGTCACAGATGTCAACGATTGAGGATGAATATCTAATTTCATCTATTATTATTATTTAAGAAATGATATGTTCACAACATTTTCATAATATTTTTACAACAAATCTCAAGTAGTAGGTCATTATTAGTTGTTATTGTTAGGATAAAAAAGTAATTTTAGTGTTAGGTTCAAATTTGAACCAATAATAACTAACTACCTATAATTTGTTATAAAAATATTATAAAAATATTGTAAATATAACACTTTTTTTATTATTATTTTTTTCTCCAAGACCTTTTAAATAAAGCGCCTTTGAGTGCCGGTGCAGCAAAGAGATGGGTCAGAACCACGTGTCCTTTTTATATTTTGCGTTGCGGGACTATTACGGTTGGGTTTTTTTTTTGGGACCAAATTGCGGTTAGGTTTTGGGACCTTGAGTGAGGATTTTTTGACACAGTAGTACGGAATCATGTGGGAAGGGAAGAAGGTGCCTTTATTTTATGTGGTTATATTTAGTATTTACTCAAAGATAATTGTCCCAAGGACCAAGAGTGATTGCAAATTTTGGCTTCCTTTCGTGTGTTCTTGTCACGTGAATCACGTTTGACCTCATAAAAAAAAGGGGATTCTACCATGTGTTCCATGTGTAATTTTGTAGAGAAAGTTTAGGTAAACAAGAAATTTGACAAAAGTTTCTTCCCAAAAAAAATACCAAAAAAAAAAATAATAATAATAACATTTGTGGATGATGCATATGGTTAATAATAGGTGAAAAAAGTAACATAAATAGTGGGTTCTAGTAGGAAAAGAAAACAATAGAAGGATCTTAATTGGACTTAAATGGGAATGACATGAAAAGTATTTTTCATTTTGAAAATTTGTCAACTCAATAAGATCGTGAAAGCTGACTAACTAAACTAGAGTAAAAAAAATTGATGTATGTAGCATTACTCAATTGTGTATACTTAAATTTTGAAAAACTTAGTTATATTTACTTTTTATAGAGCTTTTGTCACAGTTATAATGTGACAAATTGTAAGTGACAGATTGTTATGAGTTGTTATTAGTGGACAAAAAAGTAATTTCAATGATAAGTTCAAATTAAAACTAAGTAATAACTTATTATATAAGATTTGTTATGGAAATGTCATGGATGTAAAACTTCTTATATAATATTGATATAATATTGATGAATAGTGATATACAGGGTTGAATTCAAAGGAATTCATCCGAATAAGGTGATTAGGTGGTACAGATATATATAGCATCAGGTTTTTACTTTTAAATACTTTGATGTTGAAGTATTTTAATCTTTCTTAAAGAATATTTTTAAAGAATGTATTATTATCTATACTAATATTTAAGGGGTTTTTCTATTTGAATCGGATTTTTTTTGTCCAAAATACTTTTATTTTCCTAAGTTTAAGTATAGATAGAATTAAAGGACAATAAAGTAAAAATACATCTTTAACTCTTACTAAAATATTGCCTACAAAAAATGATTACTCTCCCACTAACCCACTTATTGAGAAACAAACTTCACGTTTAAACTCTTCTAAAAAAAAACATCACGTTTAAACTTTTCTCTTTCTTTTTTTTTTTTAATTGGTCGAAAATATTTTTTTTTAAACCCACGTTAAAAAGTTTTTTTTTTTTTTTATAAATTTTAGAAACCCATGTTAAAAAGTTACTATTTTTTGGGTAAAATTTAATACTTTGCATCAATTATAATTTGGGATTACTATATTTTTCAATTACAAAAAAACTTAGAAGTACGATGAGTATTATGCGTTTGTACCAAATATTAAAATTATAATTGATACAAATTATTAAATTTTACCCAAAAAATAAAAGAGTCTTTGAACACGCGCATGAACGCGTGCTTAGAGGCTAGTATTGACGATGGTCTTGTCCCTCATGCTTTTGAAGAGATGGTCAACTTTATAGGACTTGCAATTATATATTGTTTCTCAATAGTATAAGTGTATAAATATATATAAAAGATTAACAACAACTAACCATCTTTTTAAACTTTAAAGAGTACACAAAAATTGGCTTGCCCATTTTATTTTAAACAAGTAAAATAAGTAAATAGTAAAAAAAAATCTAATAATTAATGATTCTCTTTTAAGGAAAAAAATTCAATGAATTTTTAAGGCCAGGTTTTTAACAATAAGACTTCTAATTATTCATTTAAAAATTTTTTTTTTTCACACTTTGCCACGTAAAAAAAAATGAAATTATTCCCTTTAATTTGAAGAAAAGAGGGCATTACCTTTTCAATAAAACAAAAGGTTACTAGAAAGTATCAATTGACTTTTCAATGTGAGCAATATTTTAGACTTATCCAAAATCAAAATAGTAAAGAAACAAAATAGAATACGGAAGTAATTATAAAAATAAGAAAAGAAACTTCTAGTCTTCTACATCCATTCCTTTTCGGAATAACAAGTTTTAAATAGTACCCTCAACAGTTTTGTTAAATGAATTTAACTTGATTGGCCGGCAAGTCGATGACCGACTCTCTCATTCTTCTTCTTTTTTTTTTTTCTTTTTTTTTTTTTTTTTTTTTTTGTAATTACTTATATAGTTATATATAAAAAGTAAGAGGTCAACCCCAAGACTACTTCAAAGATAAAGGGTTAATTCTTTTCAACAATTTCATCTAGATACCTTCGTCTCATCGACGCAGCCAAGTGGTGGTATTATAGATTAAAGTACCCCCCAAAATACTTAGCATGCAAGGAGCTAAGTTAGACCAAAAGGGGTTTTTTTGGAGAAGGTATTTAGTATTAAATGATATCATGTTAGCAGTATCAAAATTTAATAAATGTGAGACATGTTAGAAAAAAAATAACTAACTCACTAACAAATAAAAAACATATGTTAGTAAATAATTATTTTTTCACAATTATTTCTCGTTTATTGAATTTTGATACGGATGATGTGGTATCATTTAATATAAAATATTTTTTCATCTTTTTCACCCCATCAATCATACCCTCCTTTATAAGTTGAATAATTCTCGTCTAAATGATGTAAATGAGATACAAAAATCCCAATAGTCTAAGCCATAGCGCGGGAAAAACAATAGTCATTAGACTAAGGCTCAACGCGTGTAACTTTGCGGCGAACTGAGGTGTTATTTCAATGGATCGAACATGGATTAACCCCTTTTTCATACGTAAAACGATCCTTATTATTGTTTTCTTTTTTTCTTCAAATTCAAATGGGTTAATAATAATAACTAAATAGACCGGGTCCAAAATTTTCAGGTGTACTTTCAAATTTCAATGATATAGCGAAGACCAAGATTATATAAACTATAAAGTTATGAACACAACAATCCTTGGTTGCCATGGTTGAAAATGACTTTACAGCTTTCCAATATTCATGGCTAGCAAAGACCATCATCCCAATATCCCATTTCAATGGCGACTCCGTGTAATATTAGGTGAGATTGGATTTTTACCAAAGTCTTAGACCAAGCTATTTTATTACTCGTTAATCATTGAGTAAGGTAAAAACAACATTTCGATCTGTCAATCTGTACAACTGACCCTACCTGGTTTGGATGATAAAGAAGTGAGACATAAATAGCTTAATTGCTAGCATGTTCGACCATGGAAAATTTCATAGCCACGTGAAACAGGTACACGTACAAGTGGACCTGGCCAATTAATTATTTGGTTGAACCTATTTTATCGTTCTGAAATGATAGCTCATGGTATAGCCAAAGCTATAGGTATGGCTACAGCTTTTTTGACTTAAATGGAACTGAGTTGTTTATCCTCAGCTCCAACCTGATCTTATTAAATGAATGAAACTGAGCATATTAATGTGTTTTTTGACTTATATATATTTATTTGAAATTGAATGGTAATAGTTTTTAAATAAATTAATAAGACTTCAAATTATTATTTATAATTCATTGACAATATATATTGTTCATTTTACAATAAAAACTATATATATGTATATATATATATTTTTTTAATATATACTTTAAGGTATATAGTCATATATATCTCATATTTCATTTTTATTTTGGCTTAAGCATCTCTATATACATATAGCATTGTGAAGAAGTCTTTGTGACATAAATTTTTTTCAAAACTTCTTTTAATTGTTAATAATATTCTTAAAGTTGTTAAAATTAAAGATTGCGTCCATAACATTGGTCTTTTTATAGCTATATAATAATATAATTGAATCCAAAAATCAACAAATGATTAAATCATTCTACTTTAATTTTCTGCCAAGTGTCCTATATTAGATTTCAAATCTCCTCAAATTTTGGTGCGAGTTGTTCATCTAGTTTAAAACTAATTCAAACCAATTTAAAACCATTTTAAACTCATTTAAAACTTCTTCCAAACCATTTTGAACTACGTCAAGTCCATTTAAAACTAGTCAAAACTCAAAATTCTCAAGTATAAACTTCAATTATAAGAGTTAGTGATTTATATATATATATATATATATATATATATATATATATATATATAAATATATAAATATGACTGAGTTTTCTATCACTTATTAAAAATTAGCACAATTCATTGTATCATAGTATATTAATTAGTAACCAAAAAAAATTGTTTCATGAAAAAGTAAAAACTAGTATATAAGTAAGATTTTAGCATATGATATGTTAAAAAATGCATTTCATGAAATTTTACAATTTTTTTCAAAAGTTGATAAAAATTAACATGAAAATTAATGTTTAGGTACAATTTCTTTAGGTGTTATGCTTTATGTTCTCTAATTGAATTCAATTATATAGTTGCATTGGCTAATAAATGAGATGGTTTAATATACTTATCCTTGGAAAAGATTATACCTTTTCTGTTGAATTGGACGTATTGGTCAATGCAACAATTATGAGTTTGAAATTATTTTGAGAACCTAAGGTCTATAAGCTAAATGTAATTAAATTTTGCCCTAATAGTGGGTTTCAGTTATTTCAACTGGTAAGATCTTTAATGGTTGAATGCGAGATTTATGGTTCAATCCCCGTATATACCAAAAACTGATTAGTGTTTTAGTTTGATGATAAGGAGTATAATCATTAAAAGTGAGCGTCATAAGTTGAAGCTCTATAATAAAAATTAAAAAAAAAAATTGCCCTAATAAATACCTAATTATGGTAAAATACAACTTATACAAAATGTTACAAGCTGGTTAATTCGATTGTCTCTTGCTTCAGTCAGCAGAGATTTCATTTCATTCACGCACGTTACAAGCTCCAAGGACAAAAAACAAACAGTTGTTTCGAAGAAGAATATAAAAAACTTAGGATGCCCCAAATCTAAGAGACTGATTATGAAGA
Source organism: Quercus tomentella (assembly GCA_028535165.1). Classification (NCBI taxonomy): domain Eukaryota; kingdom Viridiplantae; phylum Streptophyta; class Magnoliopsida; order Fagales; family Fagaceae; genus Quercus; species Quercus tomentella. The sequence continues at coordinate 17,281,888 of JAPQVY010000012.1, forward strand.
TAATTATAACTAAAGAGAAAGCGATGTATGGATAGCTAGTTAATATATTAAATTATCTTGAAGATTATGAAGAAAAATATAAGGAATTTTTGCACAGAACGAAGTTGAATCTGGCCTAGTTTTTTTTTTTGGGTCATATTTAATATCAAGCTGCGATTTATAAATTCCATAAGTAATATGATGATGTACTTTGTTTGCTTGTTTATTATTTCTTTTTAATGATTAAATTGTTAGATTTCCTTGTGAAGACAATAGAGCATTGCGTGGAACTAAGAACTGAATTATTCAACTACACCAGCTCCACCATCATTGATCAATTTTTTTTTGTGATCTCCTAATTAATTAAGTTTGAGGTCACCTCTCTTTGAAATGATTAGGCCCTGTTTGGTTTTTTTTTTTTCATCACTCATCACTCTTCACTCAATTTTCGTCACTCATCACTCATCACTTAAAATACCCAAATTTATATCACCCATCCGTTTGGCACACTTCACTCAACTTGTCATCACTCAAATTTTTCAACATTTTGTGGGCCCCATACCTGTAACTTGGTCAGAGCAAAGCTGTTAGCCTACCCCCTTCAACTCTGTTTTACTCTCCCAAGCACAAACTCGAACCCATAAAAATCATCAACTCACCTCCCTTGACAAACCCACCATAACACCAGCAAGTTCCCATGGCCGACCCATCGTCGGCAACACTACAAATAGAGTGACCACAAACCCATCTTCCTTTTCTTTGATTTAAGGGATAATTACACTTTACCCACCTGTGGTTTGCCTCTAATTTGATTTTCCTACCCGTGGTTTCATTTTTGACACTTTACCCACCTGTGATTCCCTCCGTTACTGCTCCGTAACCCACCTCTAATTTTTCCGTTACTCTAACAAGTTTCATCAAAAAATCAAACAAGAAATCAGATCAAACACTCCTCTCCCACACATTCTCTCAAGCTTGCTCACCCACCTGAGATCTTAGATGCTACAATGGCACCCACTTGATTGATTAGTCCAAGAATCATCATTAAAGCTGCGTTTGTTTCGCATGTAAACTAAAATCTGAAAATGTTTTACACTTGGATTGGTAAAACTAAAAAATAAAATAAAATGTTTTACACGCATGTAAACTAAAATCTGAAAATACAGTCAAACTAAAAATAGAAATCAATTTGACTGTAAAATAAGCTTCCTAGTTCCCATGTCGTAAATGAATTTCCCTTTCCATTTTACCTTCAATAGATTTCCGGATTGGTCACTCCTCACACACTTCTCTCACACACTCCTCACACACCCTGAAACTCATCCTCAAGCTCACCTCAGCTCCACCCCCACGCACTGACGACAGAGAGATGCAGCTCCACCCCATACTTCGTCGAAGGTCCGACGTCCACTCACAATCCGACACCAGTCCGGTGAGTTTTCTCCCTTTTCTTCTCTTCTCTCACCTTCGCCCACTTTGAGCTCTGCATGTACCCGATCCACCAAGGCAAAAATCTCCCTCACGTCGGCGAAGCCATACCTACCTCCAACATCTCCGATCCGTCGCCGGCGAAGCCAATCTATGGGTTTGGGTTTTGATTTGTGGAGGAGGAGCATGACTGATTTGGGTTTGGGTTTTGAGGAGCTTGACGTGTAGGTTACGTTTTGGGTTTTCGTGGTGGTCGATCTAAGATTTTGGGTTGTCACGGTGGGCATCAGCATGGGGTCGTGGTGGCTGGGTTCGTAGGGCCGTGGGTAGCAACTCGCAATGGGTCTTGGGATTGAGATTTGTGGAGTGGTTGATTTGAGTTTAATTTTTTTGGGTTTGAGAAGTCCTGAAATATATGTCTGGATTTGAAATTAGGGTTTCAAATATATGCCTGCGTTTGAATTCATTTGTTCTTAAGTTCCATTAAAGTTCTCTAAGTTTTTTTTTTTTTCAATGTGTTGCTAGCAATTTGTGACTCTTTTTTGTGGGCTTAATTTTGAAGCCAATCTAGTATAAAACGTGGGATCAAATGTTGTGCTATATTTTGGGGTTGTATTTTGATAGATCTGTGGTTTTTACTTTGATGGTATTACTTGGTTTGATTTGTATTAGTTTTCTGGGTATACGTTCTTCATGTTTGTGTATGTTCTTCATGTTTATGAATGGTGAGAAACTAATATCATATTTTAATTTTGTTTTTCTTTTGTTTTTTTGGTTTTTCTTGTTTTGGGAGGAGAGAGATATAAAATGGATATAAAAAGACTTATTTACCCTTCTTTTTTAACAGAGGTGGGTAACAGAGAAGTAACGGAGGGAATCACAGGTGGGTAAAGTGTCAAAAATGAAACCACGGGTAGGCAAATCAAATTAAAGGCAAACCACAGGTGGGTAAAGTGTAATTATCCCTTGATTTAATTTATTCTTTATTTTTTTAATTTTTAATTTTTTTTTCTCAACAACACACAGAACACCACAAACCCACAATCACAACCCTCAAAAACACCAATTACAACCTACAAAGATCTCAACAACACAAATTGGAACCCACAAATACACAACTCATAGATAGTCAAGGCAGAAATTTTGTTTTCAATTCTTCCTCTCCACCGCCAAAATGCTTCTTCCTTGATCGGTCTCACAGAAAATTGGTCATGCGAAGAGGCAAATCGGTCTCGTGGCAAATGAAGATTTAAAGAAAGAAAGAAACGGAAAAGAAATAAAGAAGAAGAAGAAGCAGAGGGAAGAACTACGCCTGAAGATCGGTGAATGGTGAACGGAGCTGTGTATATCTCGGGCTGAAGGTGTTGATCAGCGGAGAGCTCTACTTCAGTTGTTGCTGTGCTTGTGGGTTTGGGAGAAGGAAAAGGGAAATTGAATGAAGTAGAAGTGCTGCGTGCTGGGTAGTTGGGAAAGTAAACACAAAAGTGTCGTTGGGAGCTTAGTGGGTTTGCAGTGATGTAACTACACATTGCTGTGGGACCCAACACTTGTCCAAAATTACGCCAATGCCACTGAGTTAACATAACTCATCACTTGAAAACAGCCCACGGGAGTTTTCGAATTTGTTAACTCAAAATCCAAAAAACTCAGTTTTCTTAATTGAGTTAACACCTGTGAAAATCAGCCAAACAAACATTATACATGTGGGGCCCACGGTTTTTGAGTTATGAGTTAACAAAACTCAGTTTTGTTAACTGAGTTTGGCAAAATCTAAACAACACCTTAGACATTTCATCAATCACAGTCTAACAATAAGAGGTTTGTGAACTATTTAAACTTGCACAAATTTTAGGAATTTGGAGATTGCTATAGAACTAATTAAATGCAATGATCAATTGACCATCTCATTATTATGGGATAAAAAATAAAGATGCAACTTTTGTTTTCAAATTCATCCCCAAAAATATTTTAGAAAAAAATTGCAAGTTCAAATTTTGTTGAGTTCAAAACAATGTTAAGCAAGAGTTGTCTTCAAAGTTCATACCCCTCACTTAAACCCTAAGGAAAAGGTAACAAAAATAAATTGTCTTTAACACTCCATTTATTTCTATACTAATATTTTCTAGAAAATGAATTATTTTTCCAAAACATTTTTTAGAAAACTATCTCATTTTCTTATATTTTTATATTTGGTAGCAACCTTAAAATAAGTTAGAAAATTATCTTTTGATTTATCTTATTTAGTTTGGCGTAAGATAGAGTTGTTTTTAAGAAAATTTTAATAAAAAAAAATTTTATCTCATGTCAGGCTAAATAAGAGAAGCCAATGAATAGTTTTGTTTTAATATTTTATTATTGTTATTATTATTATTATTATTATTATTATTATTAAAATAGGAAAAATTATTTTCGCATAAGGTTCATGTTTAACATTTTAAATTTATGGGACACTTCTTCTTCTTTTCCTGACTTATTCTAACAAGATTATTAAGAGAAAGTAAAGTAAAAGTCTAAAACGTGATTTTCAAGATAGCTGTATTTGTCTCTGATTGCAATTCACAAACTTGGTCCCCTCGTTTGATTGTATTTATTCATATATCAAGGAGGACCTTGTGGTGGACTGGTTTCACATTTCCTCAGTCATTACCTACCAATGAGGCAATGATGCAGAGTCTAGAGAGTACTAGCTAGAGAAGGGAATATCAAAATGATGCCAAAATCTTGTTAATAATTTGACAATGGCCTGTGTTGGCCCTTTGGCACTTTGTTTTCCACATGGGCAAGGACACATTATAATGTGTATTTGATACTTTGATGTAATATTTTCCTGGAGTTCATTTAACCCATTTTGTTTATGACATAAAATTCTATAAGAATATGGTGTAAAATCCAAGTTTTACACTATTCAATCCTAACATACCACATCATCATTATATCACACATTAAAGAATAGTCACAAACATGCTCAATCAATTCATATACTTATTTGAAAATCCAACTAAACTAGAAGTTTATTAAGATGTTATTAAGCGTGCGTTTGGATTGCGTTTTAAAGAAAAGATTTTTTGCGTTTAGCTGAAAATTTTGTGGGTCCCATGTTATTGTTTATATACTTTTTGGTATTATTCATCACTTTTTGGTACTATTCATGTGTCTCACTGTATTATTTCAACTAACTTTTACCTTTATATACAGTACTTTTAGCAATAAGTTTTCAGTTTCAGCAAAATAATCGGTATCCAACACACCCTAAGTGTAATAGAATATATTGAGTTTAAAGTAAAAAAAAAAAAGCCGATGCAACAATCTCTTATTAAATGATTTAAAATATGAGTTTTACATCTAATTCTTATTAAATTTGAACTCTTTGTTTATAATATACAGGCTTTTAAAGTACACTAAAATTTCATTCATTTTTTTAATAAATAAGCAAAATGATAAATAAGAAAAATAAATTTCCATAATTGGCCAAAAAAGTGAACCATGTCTCGGCTTACGTGTAATTTTTTTTTTTTTACAAGATATAAATTCTACTATAACATAATCTAAGTGTATATGTGTGTGAAACTCCTTCTTAGAGACTTGAACCCCGACCCTTCCCCCACACCCCACAAGCACTTAAATGAAGTGATCATCACACCAAAGAGGTGTGCGGTGGTAGCTTACGTGTAATCTGATGGGCTCTAAAGTTTCACTCTCAAAAGATTTTTTTTTTTTTTTTTTTTTTTTGGTGAACTCTCTCAAAAGAATTATAGAAAGAAGGACGTTACTTTTTTTTTTTTTTTGAGAAAGAAAGAAGGACGTTACTTAATTTAGACCAAAAAGGCAAAAATAAACTAACATAAACGAAGCACATATGTATTGGATAAATTCATTTTTATGTACGAAACTATGTCAGGACAGCATATCAATAAATTTGATGATGTAATGTAACATCCTTTTGTATGTACAATTGGTGATTTTTTTTTTTTGGGATGAAAAAAAAAGCTTTAATGCAATAAAATTGGCTGTGTAAAATTGGTGAAACTTTATTGTGATAAATTTAGACCTTTTAATAGGCTAAGTATCTTCTGTACAATAGGTAGTTGGTTGAAACTTTTATTCATTTATTTTGTTAATCAGTTGGTTGAAACTTGAAACTTACAAATTTATTCAGCCAAAAATCTTACAAATTTAAAGTTTATTTTTATTTAGATGATGGTTTTGTTTGCCTTAAATATAATATTATTCACCATACAAATATAAGTAAACATATATTTTATGTTAGTGATTCAAATGAAAATTTTGGAGATCATATATCGTTTTTACCTATATATATTTTATCTTTGAGCAATGTTTGTTATATATACACTTTATCTTCAAGCAATGTTTACATATACACGGTTCTCAACAAAAAAAAAATGTTTACATATACACGCTGTGGGGTCAAAGAATTTGACAACCCCGGCCCACTTTATACTAAGCCTAAGGCCCACACCGAGGAAGAAGAAATGGCCGAGGACGAATTAAGAAAGCCCAAATGGCCCAGAAACACCAACGAGGACAATCCTGTCCTCAGCCAACCCAGATCCTAGAAGGGAAGAACAGGCATGCCATCGACGGCAGCCTCCCAGAGCGTCTCAAGAAAAAGGACAAGTGTCATAGGACAGCCATGAGAGCATGGTGTAGGAACAACCCAAGGAGAAACTGTCACCTCCGCATTAAATGCTCACAACTAATGTTCTGGTCGCATTAATGAGGAAATGACCCCTGAACAATGTGGTCTTGGTTGCTGCAACTCACAGAAGGTTTGGGAAGGTAGCTGATGGGACAAGCACTCGAGTAGTGACCTGTATGATCAATAGATGGAGGGTCAAGATCGACTAGAAGGGGATATATAATGTGAGAAATCCTCCAAGAAGGGGGGATCGAAAAAATAAAACGGAGAATACGGTAGCAATTTGGATCATCTTTGAAACCTTTGTAACAAAGTACTAAAGAAATAATAAGAACAACAAGCACCTCGAACAAGGGCCGATGACAGAATTTCATATTTCAGTCCACGTCCTTGTTAGTCAATCCACTCATAACCATGCATAGTTGTTGTATCCCTCACTAAGGCCTAGTTCTTAAACCCATTCTCTATAAACTTATTGTACTGGGCTAGTTGGGCCTGAGTCCACTCATCTAACAGAAGAAGTGCTCAAACCCAGTCCCTACACACGCGTTGTTTTACACATTCGTACGCACATGCACAAAATGAACTAAAATCACTACTTGAAGTTACAATTTCAGTTCATTTTTTATTTGTGTATGAATGTGTATGGTAGTGTGTGTAATAGAATTTATCATTCATCTTCATTAGTTTTTTCTTTGAATATCTTTGAAGCCTTTTTTTTTTTTTTTTTTTTTGATATACTTTGAAGCCAATTATATATTGGTGGTGCATTATGGATATTGGATTACGTTCTATTATTGATTTGATACTGAATTTTATAATAACTATTTGTTATTGTCTAAAATTTATATAAAGCCACGTTGCAGATAAATTTCCAAGTGGGGAATAGATACTTACAAAGTTTATGCTCGTGAGTCGCAAAGATACTGACTATATGTACACTAACATGATCACATGATTCACATGTGAATCAGTTCAAATCATAGAATTCAAACAATAGTTTTTTAAAAGGTTCCATGTTATAATTAATAAGAGGGCATTGTCGATCGATGTCACAATGGCCCATTATCTATTAATTAGTTATAACCTATGTGAAGTCACATTCATGGCCTACGGCCCTACGTTTCGAGAATATTAAAACTTTCATAATCTATATGGTTTTGGGTTAAGTTTGTTAGGTACTAAAAATATTATTACAAAAATTACTTAATTCAAAATATCAATCACACATAAGAACATAATGATTTATGTGGAAAACCCTTTTTTCTTGAAAAAAAAATAACAAGACAATTTCTGAATAATTTCATTATTATCAAATCAATTACAATAAATCAGTTATGTATATCTCTCGATTAAAGAAAAATCTCATTATTATTATTATTATTATTATTTTTTACCTTCATTCCATTTTTCTCTTAAAAGCAGCAAAACTTTGCATTCTTTTATCTATTTTCTTCTTTATGCACGTGCTATTCTCTTATAACCAAATGGCTATGCTTAAAGTAGGGATGCTTAGAGCATCTCCAGTAACTTGTCTAAATTTTTATATTGTTTGGACAATTAACAGTGACATTTACCTTTTACCTACCCACTTTTTCAAATACACCTTCTAATAAATTCTCTATCATTTCTCCATCTCATTTAAATATTATTTATTCATTCATTCTTTATTCTTTTTTAATCTTTATTTTTTCTTCCTCTATTCATTTTCAACAATTATATTTTTCAACAAAAAGTGTTACATCCACAATATTTTTTGCAATACTTTCATAAGAATCATAACAAAATCTTATATGGAAAGTTGTTGCTAGTTCTAATTTGAACCTACCACTGAAATTATATTTTTACTCACCAATATTAACTAATAATAACATGTTACTTAAAATTTATTGTGAAAATATTGTGGTAGTATTTCTAAATTGTTATTTCTTATTCTTCATATTATTTTTCCTTTCTTTCTCTTTCTTTCTTTTTTCTCTTGTTTTTTCTCCACCACACTCGTATACCCACATATCTCTATCCTCTCCTTTTTTTTCTCTACTTTCCACTTGATTCCAGAACCTCCCTCTCCCTTGCTTTCTCCAGCTCTCTCTTTCTCTACTTTTTTTTTCTTTTCTTTTTCTACTTGATTCTAGAACATTCTCTAACTCTCTCTATGATAAGAAACGGAGAAAGAGGTAGAGAGAGAAAGAACAGATGGGTTAGATGGCTCCGCTCCGCCGCGCCTTCCGCTCCGCTCTCTATTTTTTATTGAGTTGTATGATTCTTTTAAGTAGAAAAATTCATTTGGAGTTGCTACAATCTTCTCTAGATAAAGAGAATGACTGTAGCAACTTCAAAAAAAATTTGGAAAAGTTTTGTTTTTGGAGAAGCTGTTGGAGTGAGTTTTTGGTGTGTTTATTATCCAAAAATGATTTTAGAGAACCTATGGAGATGTTCTTAATTATAAGAGATGTCCAACTACCTCATTTAATATGAGGTGTCTAATTAAGTGCGGACTGAAACAAAATAGTGTCATGCACTCAACAATTTCCCCCTCCAGCCCACTAAGAAAGGAGATCATCAGCCAATTATTCAGTCAGTATTCATGTCGGTCAAGCAAACACCATATCTAATATCTTATAACTACGCTACTCCTCATTTTTTTTTTTTTTTTTTTTTTTTTTTTTTTTTGGGATTACACACACTAAGAAGAATCATCTAATACTCCAAAAGCTCAACACATGCATCCACGTTTAAAAAAAAAAAAAAAAAAAAAATCCCTTATCACTTAAGGTTGAGTAATGCTATTATCTTATGCTAGACACTGGCCAGCATGGAACAATGCGTATGTGTGGTTGCTTTCAAAGACCTGCAGAATAAGGAACCCAAAAACAAAGAATAGAGTAGAAGATTTGGGTTGCCATAATCTTTCTAGAACACATTAATAATAACTAAAGATATAAAAGCAGGTGTCCGTGTCCGTGTCCGTGTCCGTGTCCGTGTCCATTGAATCATTTAAACGGATATATATGGTCTTAGATACACGCAAAAAGTTCCCCTCTTTTACGTAAACCTTTCAAATGAGGACTAATTATTGGCTTTGTTTTATCATCATCATCATCATCAACACCATCATCATTATTATATTATTATTTTTTTGATCATTCTTAATTTTGTAGGACAAAAGTTGCCTCATTGATGATAAATATCTCATCAGAATTCTCTATGTGCTAAAGCTATGTGAGATTAAATTGATCACTCCAATGATATTTAGTTTTTTGTGTTTGGATTTAGTTTTTATTTTTATTTTTATTGATTGTTTATTGTTTATTTACTGAAAGTTGGTTAGAATATGGTTATATTAAGAAAAATTAGATTTTAAAAAACTATACATATAAATAAATAAGCTAAAATTGTCAAATGCAGATTGTTAATTAGACTTTAAATTTAAGTGTTTGTACTCTCATTAGATGCTTTCCCAGATTGTAACCACAAAAACCAAAATACGAACGAAGAAGCACGAAAAAGAGAGGGAGAGATTATTTGAACTGGATTAATTTAACTTTAGATAAGATATATATAGTGTTCTAGAAGGCATGTCCATTGGAAATTTTGGTAGATGATTAACATCGTGTCACTTACATAATTTCTATATATTGTAGTGGATAGAACTATGTTGAACTAGTTTGAATACTCAACATGGGCAGCTGTGGATTGAATTGTAGGAAAGAAATCATCTAGATTAATCACTCATATAGAGTATTCAACTAATAATACAATATCACATCAAAAGAAAAAAAAACACTAATAATACAATTGCCAAAGTCAATGTAATTGCCGAGATCAAGCAAATGGATGATATCATGTGGGGACTTCCATCTATATGGGGATTGTTTTTTATGAATATTCCAATATGGGATTGCTATATCTTTACTTGTTTTACTTGTCAACTTCCCTTGCAAGCTCTGCATTAGAGAAGATATAACCAAAAGAAGTACTATTAATTAATAGCTAGGAACACAAATCTTAATATTTGTTGCTTCCAAAACCAACCAACTAATTAAAGACTACCACCTGTTTCTCAAAATAAAAAAATAAAAAAATAATTAAAGACTACCACCTTTTCCTTCACGTTTTATGGGACACTTTGGATTTACTATAGGTTTATTTATATATTTATTTTATATGGGATACTTATTTGGCTAGGTATATTCAGGAAGAGAGACAACTAACATATTTTAAGAGAATCTTATTTTATATATATATATATATATATATATATTTGGTTACGTGAGAAACACTAATAAGACGCTGTGTTGGGCGTTATTACCCAATATTTTAAAGAATAGGCTGCAGCAATGACATACGGCCCGTAGCCCAATCCATACCAAGGCCTGAAGTGGAGAGTTCGGCCAATCAGGTTCTAATTCAACTTTTTTGGGTTTGGGTCAAAAATTGATTGTCCTAATTAAACATGAACAAATTACAAAACCTACGTCACTTTTACAAAATATTTTGGGGGGTTTGGTCTACTTGTTACGACAATATAAATATATATTAGTTAGGGCAACACGTTCAAGGCACATGCTTGTCATGGAAAAAAAGTAGTAATTAAAGTCAATTTTAGATTTTATTTGTATCACAAAATAAAGATATGAATCATTTGATTTTTAAAATATATAGAAATTTAAATTAATCAAAAGAGACATTAATTTTAAGAATTTTGATAATTATGTCGTAAAAAGTTAATCTCATTTGCATAAGAATTTTGATCAACTACAAAGTTAAGGTAGCTATTTAATATATAAATATTTATTTAACTATAATAGTTTTTGAGTACCTACTTGCTAAAGACAATATATCTACTCTCTAAAAACTTCTAAGAATAACAACGAATATCATCATCTTCCAACAATAAACAACTGAGTTTTGCTAAGAAATTATAAAAAAAAAAAAAAAAAAAAAAAAAAAAGATAACAAAAGGCATGTGTCATCGAATTTTTTATTAGATAAATTATAAGTTTTGAAAATTTAAACCTAGAAAATCAATGTTCTTTAAATAACAAATAAAACACCTAATATCATCATTCTAACTTTCTAAAAATTTCTATCATTTAAAACTCAAAATATGTAAAGAAAATTTTTAGAATGTTAAAATTTAGCGGGAGTAATTTAGACATTACACAATAAAATATTTTAAGAATCATAAGCTTTCATTAGGATTTAACTGAGAGAATAACAATATGACATATTTGCTCTTTTCCAAAATATTAAGGGAAAAATTGCCTGATTTTAAAGTTTAAGGAAGAATTATAAACTACCCCAAACATAAAGGATGAAAAATGTATTTTTCCTAAGTTTTTGTTTTTGTTTTTGTGTGTAAAACTATGTGTACTTAAAATAGTGTGTAAAGAAAAAAATATACAAAAAGTCAATCCAAGAAAATTGTATGTGGAATAGTGAATTTTGGCTCAACAAAGTTGATTAAACCAACAAAAAATTTCTAAAAACACAACAAAATGACGCAACATTTTCATAATACCTTTATAATTTTGTTATATTTTATTTTAACTTGTAAAGAATTGATAGCTCAACAATTTTGAAAATATGTCTTAACATTTTTCACACAAAAAAATGTTACGTCCATGACATTTTCACAACAAATCATAAGTAGTAAGTTACTACAAGTTATTATTGGTGGGCAAAAAAGTAGTTTCATTGGTAAGTTTAAATTAGAACCAATAACAATTTACCATATTTGATTTGTTATGAAAGTGTTGTGAAAATTATTGTGGATATTAGCACTACTTTTCACAATAATTTTATTTTAGTTGTAACTGGTTCTAGTTTGATATTTTATTATTTTATTTTGACCTATAATGAATTAACACCTCAACAATTGTGAAAATATTGTGCCAATTTGTGATGTTAATATTTTATTATAATGTGAAACAGGGTAAATTGGACAAACCAAAAATAATATAGCAAATATACTACAACTTTATGCATTCACCAAAAAAAAAAAAAAAAAAAAAAAAAAAAAAAAAAAAAAACAGTGAAAGTTGAACAAACCAAAACTACTATAGCGAAATTACTATAACTTTTCCCATTCACTCTTTTTATATATAGAAATATACATTGCACTTACAATGTACATTTATATTATAAACATATAAAAATTGGCAAATGTTGTACGCATTTGCAAAATTTGTACAATTTTTTTTTGCAAATGTATATAATATTTGCTATTTTTTGTGTGTATACAATGTAAGCTTACATTACAAATAGAAAGTAAACATATAAAGATCCTTTAAAAGAAAAAAACAAGCTCAAACCAAGTTGGTGAACTTGAAGAAAAAAAAAGAAAAAAAGAGGCAACTCCCTAAACCAAAAATACTATTCATAACACTGTTTATGAGCTTATTAAATGTATATAATATTTGCTACTTTTTGTGTGTATACAATGTAAGCTTACATTACAAGTACAAAGTAAACATATAAAGATCCTTAAAAAAAAAAAAAAAAAAAAAAAAAAAAAAAAAAAAAGCTCAAACCAAGTTGGTGAACTTGAAGAAAAAAAAAGGGGGGGGGGGGAACAAGTCACTAAACCAAAAATATTGTTCATAACACTATTCATGAGCCTATTCGCTCTTTTTATATATAGAAAAAAAAGCACAAAAAAAAAAAAAAAAAGAACAGTACATATTGAACAAACCAAAAGTACTGTAGTTTTTACACATTCACCTAACAAGTGTCACAACATTTTCACAAAACATTTATTTTCAGTTATAGTTGGTCACAGTTTCATATTTTATTATTTTATTTTGACTTATAAGAAATTGACACCTCAATAATTGTGAAAATATTGTGAAATTTGTTGTGTCAGTATAACAATATATATGCAGGTTCTTATAAATATTTAAAAGAAAAAAAAAGTACAAACAGAAGACTGGAAAAAAAAAAAAAAAAGTTGTAGCTATCGTAGCTACAATGCCACTTGAACAAACTAAAGTGGCACTATAGCAATTGTTCAAAACTTGAAAAAAAGAAAGAAAAAAAAAAGAAAAAAGATAAAGACTCAATAAACCAAATGTGTACTATGGGGGCATTGACGCTTTTTATATAACTAATAGATATACTAGTCGCTATCTCGTGCAATGCACTAGATAGTTATAAATGAATTAACTTTTTATAAGATAAAACACTTTATATATATATATATATATATATATATATATATATATATATATATATATATATATATATAAATTGTAAGGACCAGATTTGAGTTCTTAGCCCAAAGGGTGGATGGATTCGGGCCCAACAAGCCCAAAACAATGAATTTATAGAGAGTGGGTTGGAAAACTGGGTTAAAATGAATTGGACAACAGATAAAATGGGCTCAGATGACAAGAACAAAAAGATAGATTGATTTCAACTAAAGAAAATTGTCCTCGGCACGGTCCAAGGATACCAGTTTTTGTATATTTCTCTTAAGTTTGATTACAAATTTGTTTTCTGATTGTTACAGTGTTTCTCTTTAGATTTCTCGATCCCCCTCTCTCATTGCTTCCTTCTTCTTTTATACTCATTTCTCTTTTCATCTCTACCCTCCATGTGCAAACTAGATGGTTGGTGCTTGATACTTGTCCCATCAACACCTTCCTGGAGTCTTTAGATAGTAGCTGTAAGGTTCAAAACCATTGTTTAGGTATCATATCCACATTAATGCGGTCAGAGAGTTAGTTGCAGAGCATTTAATGCGGTGGTAGCAACTTTCTCCTTAGATATTTTAGGACTCCCCTCTGTCCTTTATTTCTGCAATGCTTATCCGTGCCAACAGAACTTCTTGGAACATTCCCCCAGACGGCAGACCACCTCTACGGATCTCGACTTTGGTTAGTCGATGAGGCATTCATCCTCAACCCAACCTCCTAGGCCGTTATGATCAAAACTGACTTCTTCATTTACTAACATGAGCTCCCTTGACAATGTTTACCCCTCCTCAGACGCCCTCTAGTCCTCGACTTGGGCCTTAGGCCCACTATATACATAAATAATGAGCTCTTGGGCCCAATACCCCTACACACACACACACACACATATATATATATATATATATATATATAGAGAGAGAGAGAGAGAGAGAGAGAGAGAGAGAAATAACCATATTATGTAATTTTTTATTAGATGAAACAAACAGTCAAATACATACTACTAATGTTTCTCCCATACTATTCATTTCCACAAAACCAGTTAATAGATATTCACAACATGAGGGAAGATATGACAAACATACTTATTGCCTCCTAGACATCAAATTTCAAAATGAAACATACATGATCCACATTTTCATATGCATATTTTTAGATATCAAGATACTTTGATGTCAAACAAGAATAAAAATATTTCTTTTAGCATTTACTCAATTTGTAGTTTGCATAGAAATCTCAACCATGTTGCGACAATGCATTAAAAAAAAAAAACATTATTCATCATGTAAAACTTTAGTTTTTTTTTTTTTTTTTTTAGAAGGATGCACATAATAGTTGCATATTTAACTTCATAGGATCTATTACTAAATATTTTACAATTTTAAGTACAATCTATATCAGAAGGAAACTGTCTAGAAATTAAATTGAATTAACAATTTTTTTTTTTTTTTTTGAGAGAAAGAAAGCACCACTTATATTTTTGAATTGAGAAAAAAATAAATTTAAATTCTTGGTCAATCACATTGATCATCAATCAATTAATCATAACTCGATTTATGATCATATTTAACAATTGTTGATACCCATTTTCGTGACACATTTCGTACAAGCCTAATTCATCTAAGCAAAGCGTGACAAAATTTTTTTGTTGTGTTGGGAATGAAACAACCCTATACCAACATCTCTGATGTTTAACCTATCATTGTCCCAAAATTAGAAATCGAGTTAGCAAAGTATGGAGTTGCTGTTTGGGGCACAACATTTTTTTTCGTCAAAGGAGAATCATATTCTGCCTTCCATACAACAGATTGGGGGACCCCATTTTTGGAATTCATCTTGGAGGAATATGAAGAGTACTAAGGGAGGAATAAATCCCACCAACAACTCTTGGCGATGGGATACCATTGGCTTGACGCAACCAAATTCCCTAAAAGTCACCGCACCTCCAAGCGCATTCCAACCTCATACTCACATATCTTATAAACCTTCAAGACATGAGCATTCCAAAGCATTCCACACTTGGGGGCTTGATCTCATTGGACTTATCCATCCACCCTTAAATGGGTGCATTCGAGTCTTTGCCTCACTAAATAATTCACTAAGTGGGTGGAAGCAATTCCCCTCAATAAAAGCAATGGCAATGGTTGTAGCCAACTCCATCAAAGAGCATATCATTCATCGTTTCTACATCTCACACAAGATCATAAGTAACAACAATATATCTCGCTCATACCAATTTTTGGAGGCAACCCCCATAAAACATTAAAAAGCCGACGAAATATCATATTACCCAAGCACAGTGAGACCCCTACATGCGAAGGTGCAATGCCTTCAATAACGTAGGGAAAGCCAATGCTTTCTCCTAATGAAAAACCTTGCGAAATGGCAAGAAAGCCAAAAAATTACTCTTATGGCAAAACCTCTACATGTGAGGGTAAAAAAAAAAAAAAAAAAAACTCTTAATTAGGTGGAAAAAGCCAAAGCCAGCGAAATGTTTTTTTTATTATGGCGATACCCCTACTTGCGAAGACACTAGCCCTCGACATGGTAGGAAAGCCAATACATTCTCAAAGGTAAAACCTATCGAATGATTAGGAAGCCAGCGAGATATCACATTATTCATACGTGGTAAGACCCCTACTTGCGATGGTGCAACGCTTTCAACAAGGTAGGGAAAGCCAACATTCTCTTAAAGGCAAGCCTTACGAAGCGATATGGAAATCAACACAATGTCTTATAATTCAAGCATGGTGATCCATTACATGGTGGACATAATCATCCCTAAAAAATTATGGGAAAATCAACGCAACTAATCACTATCTCATTGTCACATGGTAATTTGCTATACACGAGGATAAAACCCTTCCTCAAGAAATTAGCAAGCCTACGCATTGTATGTGAGAACGCGATCGCCCTATGAAAGGTGACAAACAAATGCACCATTAGCCGCAATGCGTGAAAACGCAGCCCATATGTGGGGGCTTCTTGAAACTAACAAAGTAGCAACCTAATACATGTTAAGAATAAGTCGACTACCAAGCGGCAAGACAAGTTTCAATATATATGAGCTGCTGTCTGCAAAACCAAACATGCCCGTCAATAGAGCACTGAAAAATAATGCATAGCCAGCGAGATGTGTGCTTGGCCAAAACCTATTCGCAAAGGCATGACAACCAAGCAACATGTCTACTACCTTGCCCTTGCAAAGGAAAAATCAAATTCACAACATATCCAATCAAGTGCGAGTCATTCTCAAGAGACTAACTGTGTACAATCTATCAAAGTTATGCTACTCAACTACAAGGTATGCATGGTCTTTTCAAGCAAGTTTTCCTCAACATATCAAAGCATTCATAACCGTATAAGGACTATTTTCACAACAAAAACATACTCATAGCCTATCAGAGAAAAGTACCAAGTCATTCTCAAGGTACAAATTACAAGCCATATACATTCTCGAGGTACAAATCATTTTTTCATTTCAAAATACAAAATTTACATCTAAATGTCATATATGTTTGCTTTGTACAAAATGCAAATTGTGTCTACTAATCATGACAGTACAAACTCAAAGTGGCACCAATACAACTTGATAGGAGCTGCTCTATACATATGTGGGCTGTCCACAAGGGTAAAATACAAGAGAAATTATCTCCAAGGCAGTAGCCCATATTACACACTTCAACTTGGTCGAAATTTCAAAGCTTGCGGCTCAATACAAGACAATCGGATAAAAAAAGGGAAGCAAGAAAGGAGGCGAAGGGAAAAGTTGAAGCAATGTTGTAGTCCCCATCCAACGTCACCAGCTTTGGACATTAGGTTGCAGTCACTCTCTTCTTTACTTCAAAGCCACAAGTGAGAGACGGACCAAAATGGTTCAAAGTTACTAATAGCTGTCATAGTACCATTTATTGCAGCTCTACGTTGCTATCCACAGCGGCTTCAACCTCAGAAAATGATACATTGGCAATGGGATTGGCCGCGAAAATGAAAGTGCCAACGATGGCATTATGATTGTCTATGCCAAAGTCATCTTACAAGAGACCATGCTACAACACACTCAGCAACTCCTATTAGCATGACAAGAAGGGGTGGCAGTGGATTTTGACTTGTCACATCAAGTTTTGACTTGCCAAAGAAGTTGCGGCTTCATTCTCAAACAAAAAGAGCGGCTGTCTGTGTACCATTTTTAGTATGTTACAATGATATAACAAGAATAGTGGCTGCGACATCGCCAAAAGCGAAGGCATCTTGACACAACAACGTTTCATTGAACAACATCTCTTATAACCACACATCATGGAGGAGCATCTCATTCGATAATAAGTTACACTATCCATTCCTTTTGGTGCACACAACGACCATCTTACAAAGCGTCTTCTCATGCTACCATGGTCTATTTTGCCCTATCAAGGCCCAAGACACAAGGGCTATTATGGATGGACAATACCATGATAAAAAAGACGCACACTATATGGAATTACTAATCTCAGCTTCGCCAACACTTTCATCATCATCACAACATGCATGAAGCAACAACAACTTGTGGCTCTGCACTTTTATTCGCATTCGCCACAAGAACACAATTCTGGGGGCTGCCAGCATATACAACAGCTATGTTAGACCCCTATAATACATCACCAAGTGAATCTTCGCTCAATTCCATCTCAACTACGCTATCCCAAGGCAGCCAGCAATATCGCTCATCACTCATGGTTGCGGATTCGTCAAAACTAATCTTGGCAAACATAATCTCGCAGAATTAATCAACAATCAAGCAAATCAAGAAAATTGGAGCATCCTCAATGTGGTACAATTTGCATAGAGGTTCAAGATAGCCTCTCATTCATCATCATCTTCTCCTATGGACCCAAATCAAATTTACAATCAAGTATGCTACTCCTACTTCCAACACCAATGCCAACTCAATATTAGGTGTGGTCACACTACGAATTGATTTCCATGCCCTGTGACTATCAGAATCTATGGGAGTCGACTTCAATATGAAATTCAACTTCAATTACAGCAACGGCTGAACTTCATGGGTCTCTATCTAGTAGTAGGTCTATGATTTCCCAAAGAAGATCCATCCTACACAATCGATTGCATAATTTATTAACACATCACTAAATATAGCCAAGAGATCGACAAAAACAAAATAAGCTCACCAAGGTGGGTGTCACATCCAATTTATCGAGCTTATGAAAAGAATAGTTTCAATACCTTATTACTGCATTCGATGCCATTCTCTTGCAACAAAACCTTGATCCTTCTTGACGAAGTTCTTTTCTCTTCACCATTGGTACCGCTTTGCCAACATCAGTACCAAGACGTCCCATGGCCATGGGCGGCAATTTGTCGCAAACCTCCATTGACGTCATCCACGATCTCCTCATTCGCACCGCCTTCATTCGGTAATAGCAGTGGAGGATTAAAGGTGGGTGTTGCAAGACCTGATGAAGCTTGAAGGGTTTGATTAAAAAAAAACACACACACACACACACACACACACACAAACAAACAAACAAAAAGACTAGGAAGATCTTGAGAATTAGAAGTGATCTTTCTTTCCTGATGCCTCTACACAGTTCCTCTCTAAAGGAAGATGCTTATAGGTCCTCTCTTGCCATGAAGCCCCAATCCTAAATCTCTCTTTTATTCCTTAGGAGTTGCAAAATGGAAGAGGTGATATTATGTGCAAGATGGTGTGTAAGAGCACTAGCAATAGTGGTGCTAAATAGCTATAGTGCTATTTTTAGCACCACTAATACTTAAAATACATGCTACAGCAATGGTGCTATAAACTCTCTCTCCCACGTTTTCTTGGCAATCAAGTAGAGCAAAATCCAAAGTTCCAAACAAATGAATTAAAAAGAAACAAAACCCAGATCTTTGTTTTACTTGAGGAATCCTTGGCCTTGACTCAATTTGACTCCCTTTGCTCAAAACAAAAATGAAAGCAGAACCACTACTCCACACAATACCCACCACAACACATTCGGAAATCACCTCCTCACTGGCCTCCGAAAATCCACAGGTCTCCACCTCATACTCTTTAATTACAAGAAAATGATTTCCAGGAAAACTGTTTTCCTATAAAATTTAGATTAAAAAAAAGAAAGGAAATGTTACGGCTTTTTGGTAATCTATTACAAATCAAAAGGTGGGAGTTTGAGATCTGTAACAGAAGTGGAATTTGGTTTTGAATTATTGGTTTTAATTCATTTTTTTTTACTAAAAAAAAATAATATTTGGCTGAGTTTCTAATATGAGTTTGATTAGATTTTTAGATCATATATTTTCTCTGTGTGTGTTTGTATATCAGAGCTTGATTTCATTACTCTTCTTTTAACTAGTTTTTTATTTTTATTTTTATTTTTATTTTTATTTTTTTTGTTGAGGTGTTTGGTTGGTGAGAAAATGTTGCAAAATGAAGGATGTATTATTTTATTGTAGTAGATATATTATTTTATTGTAATGTTTATATTATTTTATTAAGTTGAAAACTAAAATAGATCCACTGCAACTGGATATTTTGTAAAATGAGTAGGTAAAATAGATAAAATAACTTTTTGTGGTGTCAAATAACTAAAAAAATAACCCCACTGCTGCGGATGCTCTAAGTGGAGGACAATGAAGTTTGAAAGAAAGAAGAATAAAGTGGCGTGTAAGCTGATATATGTCTTGCAAAATGGAGAAGTGGCGTCATGTTATGGAGAGAAATAAAATAAAATAAAGGAAAACCACTTGGAAAGAAAAGTCGAAGGCCATAATATGACAAAGCAAAAGTGACGTGGGCCTTTGCAAATCTAAGTGTGCGTTTGGATACAGTTTATTTTGCAGAAATCTGAAAATTGAAAACTGAAAACAATAATTTTTTTTTTTGTTTATTACTGTTTGGTACTGTTTATTGGCCTAAATTCACTGTTCATGACCAATGAACCGTACATAACACGCTGGTTTAAAAAAAAAAAAAAAAGAAAAAAAAAAGCCCCAAATGCAAACGTGGACGTGAATCCAAATTGACCTATAAGGCATTCTCCACAATTGATATTAAGGAGTTTTGTTCCGAAAAGTTGGCTACAGGAGGTTAAATTCTAGTAGTTGTTGGCATGGCATACTATCACAAGACAAAGGGGCTAAAAAAAAAAAAAAAAGCCAATCTTTATTGAAAGACAAAAGCTACAGGAATGCTAAGGAAAAGAGCTAGAAGATTGAAAGGCCAATTATGTGTTACAAACCAAAAGTGGTGTAAAGACTTAGGTTCTATTTGAATACTACTTATTTTGTTGAAATTGAAAACTTATTACTGAAAATACTGTAAATAAAGATAAAAGTTAGTTGAAATAGTACAGTGGGGCCCTTGAATAGTACTAAAAAGTGCAATGGAACCCATAAATAGTCGCAAAAATAAGCTGAATAGTAAAATAATTTATAATTTTCATCCAAATCCAAACGCACACTTAAGCCACCTAGTCATCCAATGAGAAAATGTTAAAATTTCTCACAGAAGCATGAAAGCCACTTAAGCCACCCCATGAAGAGAAATTTAGTTATATGTGGGACATGAAAAGCAAGGACCGTTTTGGGTTGGGTCTATCACTTGGTTACCACTCGACTTTCTTGGACTTACGACCACGACATTTCAACAAATGGGCTTCTTTAACCCGTGATTTTTCTTACAAGTCGGTGCCATGACGCGTTACATTTCTACAAATGGGCTTCATCGATCAGTACCTTCTCAACAAAAAATGAAGCATTTGGATGGACTAATTCCCAAACTCGCAAAATTTTCAAGCAATGGAAAACATCAACTACTCACACGTATGCCACAAGCGTCACACGTGTTTGGGGGGCTAATGTTGATACCCATTTTCGTGACACATTTCGTACAAGCCTGATTCAACTAAGCACGACTTCATTGTGGGCTCTATTCAAGTATTATATTATATTTTATTCTTTTAAGTACAACCCAAGCCTATGCAACTTATGGGAGAAATTGAGGAAGTGTGGTTTGGAGAGTATGAGTCGGTTCCTTACAGACCTTTTGCATGAGCCCAGCCCATGTGTGTTACCAAGTGGGTAAGGGACACTGGTAGCACCTCTGGCTCATGGAGGAGGTCTTGTACCCAAAATTTCCATCCCAAAAGAGCTTTTATGCTCTAGCTAACTATGGTCCAAATTTTTGGTCTGCCATTTTTTGCCTAAAACACATAGCTAACCCTAAGTGGCTGGTCTTGTCTGCTGCAACAACCAAATGCAGACTCCAAGGGCTTGCCATGTCTAGGAAACATCAGCCCATGAATTTAGGTCACTCCATTTCCCAAATTATGTAAAAAGCAAGCCAACTCTCTTACCCAATTAAAGCAAATTTGACCATAACCTCTTTGATTGAGACCTTGGGGTTCAAAGCCTCTTCTATTGACCAAAAACCAGTCACTTGGAGCACCCCAAACTCAATACAAAAGACCCCAATCAGATTTAAAAGGGACTAAACTACATTTTCCCCAGAGAGCTGAAACTTGAGAGCAAAAACCCATTGAGCCAAGAAACATTCTCACAATTCTAAACCTTAGGGGTGGAAATATGGGTAAAGGGGAACCTTCCCTCTCTTCCTCACAAACTCTCTCAATTTCCTCTTCTCGGTGATTGTGGGTTGAAGTTTCAGACCTATTATGTTTTTATGCTTTTTCTGAACTTTTGTTAAACCCATTCAACCAGCTAACATTCTCGCAATTCTGAAGCATAGGGGTGGAAATATGGGCACAAGGGAACCTTCCCTCTCTTCCTCACAACCTCTCTTAATTTCCTCTTCTCGCTGACTGTGGGTCGAAGTTTCAGACCTGTTATGTTTTTATACTTTTTCTGCACTTTTGTTATTAGCATTTTGATTCTCTTTTATCAAAGCACCATTAGCCTTTTGTTCATTATACATTTGGAATTTTGGGCTTGATTCTCCACAATAAATACTTCTAAAGAACCCAAGGGGAGATTTGGGCCTTTCTCGCATTTTCGGCCCTTGTTGCAAAAATGTCCTTGACAACAATAAAAGATGAGTTACTAATAAATTATATATTTCACATTTTAAATCAAATTCAAATCTATAGAGGTGCAATTCATCCCTCTTAGTGGACTTTTTCTTCTAATGAAAACAGGAGGAAACTTTATAAACATGTTATATATTTCAAATTTTTTCACAAATTTCAAAAAAAAATCTTACAAACCTCAAAGTTCATGAACATATTTTAGGCGAAAACCACATTTTCATCCCTACATTTTCATGCGATTTCTACTTTGGTCCCTAACTTTTTTTTCCACCGCTTTTTGTCCCTAAAATCAAAAAAGCGATCTTGTTTTTGTCCCTACCATCAGTGCCCTAACGGCAAAATCCTAGGTGGCATACGGAATACCCTATTAGCTGATGTGGCGATTAAAATATTATTAAAAAAAATATTATTTGGCATTTTTATATGCCACGTCAGCATTTTAATTTTTTTAAAAGCCACGTCAGAATTTTAAAAAAATTAAATTTAAACAAAAACCTTAAATCTAATTAATTTAAAATTTTAATTAAAATTTTCTTTTGTTAATATTCATGTTCTTCAAATTGTTCTTCGTGTTCTTCACAGACCAAACCCAGCAACGAAGAACTCAAACCCATATCAGAAGAACACAAACAAAAACAAGAAGAAAAAATTAAATTAAATACTAACAGGAAATTTTCTTCATGTTCTTCTCAAATCCAAGAAGCAACCAAACCAATCTCTAGCAAACCCCAAACCCAAATCCAGCAACCAAACCCAATCTCCATCCAATCCAGAAAAACAAAAAATAAATCCAAGAAAAGGAGTGATTATGCGAAGGAAGACTGGAGTGGGAGAGAAGGAGGTTTACTACGTGAGGATCATTTGAAGTAAAAATAATTTAAATAAAATAGAGATGATGTGGAAAATTGTGGTGCGAGTAACAAAAAGTCAACCAAAAGTCAGAGGTAGGAGTCCTAAACGTGAGTGAGATTAAGGAAGGAGTCCTAAACATGCTCATGTATTATCGGGTTTAATCAAAATTTAGGTTTTTGTATTATCGGGATTTAGGAAAAAAAAATCAAAATTTTTGTTTTTTTATTTAAATAATGTTGACGTAAAAATTTGTGGAGCTTAGCAAAAAAGTAGGAGGCTTCAGTTTATATATATATATTTTTTGACTATGCACCAGCACAATACTCTCTTAAGTAATGTGAGACAATTATCATTTTTTTTGTTTTGAGAAACAAACACACATACACAGTGACCATGGCTTTTGAGTGGAGTTGTGGTGTGTCTTTTTGTTAGAACTCATTTCCTTCTCCTTTGTGTATGTGTGTTTGTTTCTCAATTTTTTTATTATATATATATATATATATATATATATATAATTTTTTTTTTGTGTGATAAAAAGTATTTTCCTCTCAATGTTTGGGATATTTCTTAATTCCTTTAATTATCTTCCAAACTAACCAATTTTTCCCTTTATGTTTATGAGCATATACTCAATCCATTTTTTATTATTATTTGATGTTAATAGTGTTAGGCATGTGCTGTAATAATTCCTCCCTCCCAGAAGATATTTAATTGGGCTGCTTGCCTGCTTTGAAGAAAGACTTTGTCTCCTAACTAATATCTATATAAAAAAAAAAAAAACCCTGGTCCTTAGGTTAAGTGAGTATGCAATCTTTTACTGGGTCACTGACCAGCATGGAAGAATGAGTGTGGTTGCCTTACCAGACCAGAAAATAGAACCAAAAGATAAGAAACAAGATGGGCTGCTCTTAAGTATTTTAATCTTTCTAGAACACATTAACAAATTTGGTTTATGTGTAGGCTTGGGGGAATCTGCATTGTATATAACTAATTAGACAGGCCAGTATCCGTGTCCATTGAATCATCCAAAAGTTTATATTGTCTTTGATACACGCAAAAAGTCCCCTTTTTTACGTAAACCTTTTAACGAAGAGGACTAATTATTGGCTTTATGTTATATCATCAACACCATTATTGTTATTATTATTATTTTGATCTTTCTTAAATCTGTAGGACAAAATTTGCCTCATTGATTATATGTATCTCATCATGCATATATCTCTCATCATAATTCCCTATGTGCAACAGCTATGCCTATGGGACATCAAATATCACTTTTATTGTCAATCGGATTCGCTCAAAAATTTATTGTTTATTTATTGAAAGTTAATTAAAGTATGATTATATTTAGAAAATGTGAAATTTTAATATACTATACATAAGCAAATAAGTTAAAATTGAAATTGGTAACGATGATTGTTCACTAGGGTTTACATTTTAGCGTTTGTGCTCCCATTGGTTGCTTTCTCAAACTATAACCACCAGAACCGAAAAAGAAAACAAAGAATAAAGAGAGAGAGAGAGAGAGAGAGAGAGAGAGAGGTTTTAAACTGGATTAATTTAAGCTTAGGAAAATCAATGCAGTATTCTGGTAGGCATGTTCATTGGAAATTTTGGCATATGATTACATTGTGTTAATTAGTTAATATCTCCTTTTAGATGATTAACATCATGTTACATAATTAATTTCTTTTATAGTATATAGAAATATGGTGTACTAGTTCAATATGGGCTACTGCAGTGGATTGAATTATAGGAAAGAATCATCTAAATGAATCACTCATGGACCTGGAGTATTCAAGTAATAATACAATTGCTAAAGTCAAATGGAATTGCCGAGATCATCAAGCAAATTGCCGATATCATGTGGGACTTCCATCTATATGGGGATTGCTATCTATGAATATGCCAATATGGGGCTGCTCTATCTTTACTTGTCATCTGTCAACTTCCCTTGCAAGTTCTGTATTTGAAAAGAAAGTACTATTAACATTAAATACTCCTAACTAGTAACACAAATCTTAATATTTTGCTTCCAAAACCAGCCAACTAATCAATGCTACAACCTTTTTCTTTACGTTTTATGGAACAGGTTGGATATATATACTACAGCCTATAGGTTTATTTATGGCGTAGGCTAGGCATATTCATATTTTAGTCATGGGGATATGTTTTTGTTACGTGAGAAACACTAAGATGCTGTGTTGGGCTTTATAACCCAATATTTTAGAGATTGGGCTGCGGCAATGACAGACATCGTATAGCCCAATCCATATATATTTGTTGTACTAAAAGCCTGACCAAGGCCTGAAGTGGAGTGTCTGTTGTATACTCAGTACTCACACTTTTCTTTTTCAGTGATCAGTGCATTTTAGAAAGAAAAGTTTGGGCCTCCGTTGGCCCTACCTTCTTTGTGCCCAGGTTTTTGTGGTAAACTTTTTAAAACCTTGTACGACCACACTTTAATTAGTTTTCAACAAATAAGTGAATAACTTTCATCAACTGCTACATCCAAACACAATCTTAGAGCAAAAACCGCATTTGATTATAAGTAAAAATTGGGGTGATTGGACTCTTATATTTTTTTTTTAATAATTTTTTTTATAGAGTTTTAAACTTATAACGTCCGTTTTTTATGATTCCGATAAATCATTAAATCAAGACACTAATCAGTTTTTAGTGTAGATTGTAATTAATCCTAAATCTCTTATTTAACCAGAGACTTTACCCACATAAAAAAAAAAAATTAAAAATTTTATCAGTTGAGTTAAATGGAACCCACTACTCCTAGACTTAACCCCGTAGAGAAACATAAGTAAACGTGGTTTTGTTATTGAGATTATTGTTGTTTTGATTACTTGCAACATGAATAAGCATTGTGTATTCAGCAAATAAAAAAAAGAATAAGCATTGTGTTAAAAATGTCACGGTTTAGAATATAAACATCATTTTGTAATTAAGGCCCTTTGTCTAGTTCTTACATGTAGACCAAAGGTTACACTGCAAAACGACGTGGTTTGGGCTTATAATAAGTCCAAAACAATGGATGAGCAAGCCCAATTCTAAAAATTCCAAGATTTTTGTCTGTAGCTATAATTTGGTTTTTATATCGACCGATTCACCGATTCCTCTATTACTTTCCCAGTTTCCCTTCATATGCTCTTACAAAGTTAATTTTCCCATTTCTACAATATTTGGATTAACCCAGTAAAGCTAAAAATGAATAGATTTGATATATGCAATCTATGCATCTCATCCTCGGCACCATGTTGCTAAAATGCTAAATTTACCAATCAAATATGACAAAATGCTCATGCATTAGTGGAGGCAAAGCCAAATGTTTTGGCTTTTGAACTACAGTTCACGACTATTTTTGCATGTGCACTGTAGCTCAAATGCTAATTTTTTTTTTTATTAAAAGATATATTATTTTATTATATTGGTGGTGGTAGTTGTTGTTTATTGTAGTGGATATATTTTTTTATTGTATTGAATGCTAAAATAAAATTACTAATGTTGGGTGTTTTGTAAAGTGGTAAAATAGATCAATTAGCTTTTTGTATTACGAAATTGCTAAATTTTTTATACCACCAATGC
Organism: Quercus tomentella; assembly: GCA_028535165.1. NCBI lineage: Eukaryota > Viridiplantae > Streptophyta > Magnoliopsida > Fagales > Fagaceae > Quercus > Quercus tomentella. Next base: position 17,308,644 of record JAPQVY010000012.1, read on the forward strand.
TGATGCTCTTATGTACCATTAATAAAGTGGCTTTTCTTGCTTAACTAGATGGCATATGTTTTTTTTTTCCGAAACGTTTAAAGTTCAAAATTTCTCCACCCGAAATTATTGAATTATCCAAAAAGAGAAAAGAGTATTGAATAACATCAAAATGATGTTTTGCCTTTCTTAATTATTAATTTGAAGCAATAACCCATTGGAGTATCTAGATGTAAGACATGACTTAAACCTCATGGACATGGAGTAAAATAGTTTAACTAAAGGTAGGACACACTACTCTTTTTTTTTTTTTTTTAAATAAAAACACTATTTGGTGTGACAACATTAAAAAAAAAAAAAAAAAAAAAAAAAAAAAAAAAAAAAAAAACACCACATAGCTGGTCATTCTATAAATGTTTCTAGCACCAACCCAAAATACCAAAATGAAATATCAAATCAAAGTAAATAATTTGGTGCCTAGCCATGTTAAAACTCACTCCTTTCCACCATTGAACTCTCTCTTTCTCTCTCTCTCTGAAAATTATCGTAGTAGTACCCATATCATATTTCAAAGAAAAATATATCGTGAGGGTTATTCAACTCTCACCTCACATTTGGTAGGTCCTGCACACTTCTGAAAGTGCTATATAAGATGGTCTCATATGCTTTCTAAAAAAAGAAAAAAAATGGTCTTATATGATAATTTTTCATTTATCAAGGTTCCTAATTAAAATCATATCTCAATCCGAACCTAGCTTATATTCTTTTATTTTTTTATAACACAAGCCTATCTTATATTCCTTTTTCTTTTTTTCTTTTTTTTTGCTGAATGAAAAAAGGGGGTCGTAGGTATCGGCTCATCGACTCCACGCCACGTGACGGCAATGGGTAATACCACGTGTACTACACGGGTCTTGCTGGGCTCGAACCATTCCTCTCTGGGTGCAGAACAAAGACTCCTACCATCAAGCCACACCCCATGTGGTGCCTATCTTATATTCGTTGGTTGGTGATCAAATGGCTAGAAATATTAATTGGAAAGGGAACATATTCCATGTTTGCTTGCTTTGGCTAGCGTAAGCGTGTCCTGCTTTAATGATGGAAGTGGTTGTTGTTGACCAACCATTAGCAAAGCCTGTGTTGGTTGTATTCTATCATCATCATCATTATCTGTCAGCATTGCACTAATTTTATCTCAAGGTAAAGCATTCTTGAAGATGCTGAACACACACCATGCATAGTGATGACCTAACTCACTTACATATGTTGGAAAATTGTAAAATGGGAAACACTCATCGAGAAGTTAGGCTTAGGGGTTAGGACTGGGTGACAAACTTGGCAGAAATCTATTTAACTTGTGTTCTTGTTGAGAGCCCATTTGAGTGGATTACATCTTTTACTTACCTGTATGGGGTCCATGTGTTATCTTATCTATCAGGAAGGCCCATCAATTTATGCCCCTTTCCATTTCTTTGCTACTGCTTTTATTGATATTGACATCAAATCTGGTATGAAATTGATATTGCTTTCAAGCTATGTATGGCAATGATGACACAATGTTTTTATGAATTCTCCCTCTCAGAATGTGAATTTTGTTGAGCTATGTGAAGGTTAGTTGCGTTTGATCCGAATTATAACTTGACTTGATATAAAAATGTTACCATTTTTAATGAGAGATTTTTTAAGGTTTAGTCCATGGAGCGGAGGCTTTGACCAATAGGTCCAAACCATTTTGGCCAATTTTTTAGCCTATTGTGAATCTTTTGTGCAAGATACAAAATACCGTTGTTTCAAATTAGGATTTGATGTATTGTTTGGAGAGAGAAAAACTGTACTACCACATCTTTTATTTTTTCTTGAAAATAGTGAAAGCACTGCAACTTTGTGTACATAGCGTAGACAAATTGCTGAACTATGTAAATATTGTCTTGTGTAATTAATTTCTTTGGCAAATTTTTTTTTTCTCTATTTTTACATCTCAGATATCTGAAAATTTTATGAAGATATATTTAATAGATGAGATAATTATTGCATCATATAAGTGAGATATGAATATTAAATTAAGCATTTTGCTTATATTTTATTATTAGGATTATATGTACTTCTGGTAATCTTTCCTATATGGTTGCGTGGCTTCCACAGAAAAGCCACCATTTTTCTTTCTTGCACTTCAATTAAGTTGTGGATATCTTCTGGTGGAGAGGTGAAAAAAACTATGGTTTTTTAAAAAAAAATCAGAATTGCAAGTATTACTTAAGGTTCATTAACAAACAAGTCTCACTTATTTAAGTCGTGGGATAAGCCAAGTGATCATGATGAAGTCGTGATATAATGCTGCATAGAAATTTAAGAAGTAATCGTTATGAGTTTGATCTTTTAACAACCAATGGTTGATGAGTTAAAAGCAGAAATTCAAAGCTAGATTAATTATATATGAAATTATGCGAGACGAAACTTTATACGTGGAGGTATTATCTTATCCAATCAAGCAGCTTTCAATGTCATATGAGCTTATCAGAAATTAAGCAAAAAGTCAACCCCTTATAATTACAAGAAAACAGATGGGCAAGAAAAATATAATTATAAGGGAAAAAGATAACACAAAAAAATGTTCAAATAATCGATCTGGCCTGAGAGAGACTAAGAAGGAATTCCAAAGAAATTCACAAATTAGACTCTAACTTTTTAATTTCTCTATATTAAATCATATATTATAAACCATAATGGTCTAAACATTCCGTCTATATTTGTTAAAAAAGTAATAAATGAACATCCTATCTTATCATAGGGAAATTTTAATTCCGCACTTTGAACACTTTCTCCTTAAACCCCGAAACACTCTAAACATTCCGTCCATGTTTGTTAAAAAAGTATTAAAGGAACAACCTATTTGGTTGTAGGGAAATTTTAATTAGTGCCTATTACACCATCTAAAAGATACTTTATTCTTAAATATTTTACTAATTCTATAGTTTGAACCCTTTCTTCCTAAACTCCTAAACACTTTAAGCATGAGAGTTGTGAATTAAGTGTGAGGGTTTTCTTTTCCACATTAGTGGAAGAGCATAACTCAATAAAGAGATAAGATATAATAGTAAACAGAAAGGCAAATCTCATTGTTAATTTGGCAATAGAGGAGAAGCTCTAGTCAGTTATTATTAAAGGTGATGCAATCAATGTAACAGATCCTATAAGCTGCTCTTTGGTTCTTCCCCATTGGTCTATTTCTGATATTGTTTTGTTAACGGGTATTTTTAAGAAAATTGTTAATAATCTTTTTTAAGAAAGTTTTAACATCACATTTCATGAAAAAATATAAAAAACTATCAAAACAATCAACTACTTTTTCTTTCCCCATAAAAATTTCTAAAAATATTTTCTAATTCAATGTCCTGAGTGCATCTAGTAACTTTTCACAAAAAGAGAGGCGAATCTCAAGTTCACATTATTGATTATCACTTTATGTCTGTACTGCATGAAAAATGCAATTCCATATGCCGCATTATTTGTGAGACAGCAATGATCCTCCATTTGTTGCTCATAAACGCGTATTCGCCGTATTGTAATGGTAAAGCTCAGGCAAGCACCAAGCCGTTATTGATGATTTAGTTGTACAAGTAAAGCAACTGTGCATGATCAAGCATAGAGTGTATATAAGAAATAGAAATGACTAAAAGCAAAGAACAAGCAACTTTTTTCCTTTTAAGACAGTCTTTGATTGTTTTGACAACAACCTTTTCCTAATTAATCTGTATTACTAATCATTTTCCCTCTCAAAACAGCAACTTTAACAAGTCGTATTTCAAGCAGTAAAGTGCATATGAGTATGACCGTTGATGTTCTCAGTTTCATAGAAGCATGTTCAAGTTTAACAACTCAACCATTATAGTTTTCAACAGGACCAAGCAATTTCTGGAAAATTCATTGCGGATTAAATTAAACAAACTATTACAGAATCCCCTAAACCAATTATCATCATCATCATCATTCATTATAAAAATCCCTCATTTTTTTAATGTTTTATACAGCCCAAAAGGCCACTTTAAAAAAGGGTAAAGAAAAAGAAAAATATAAAAAAAGCAACTTTCTAATACTACTTTAGCTGGATATGCACAAAAAAGAGAAGGCAACGGCACATAATGCATGAATTTTTAATTGGCATGCGGATGAGTATGACGACCAGAAACCAATTCTACAACAACTCTCTACCTACTGTTTAACCTTGAATATTAGTATGATTCTCCTTTTTATTTTTCTATTTTTTAATTTTTGGACACAACTTGTAGCTTTGCAATTGCATACCAGTTCATATACAATTTATATTATACAATAATTTACAGTAAAATAAACGAAGATAACATTTTTCGCAACAAACCAAGTAATCAGTATATATTAATAAAGATGATGTTAATGATAATCCCATTAAAAATTATATTATTTTAATCGTAACAAACAATATTAGGTATTATTTTAAGACCCGTGGAATGGTCAATTACTCAAAAAGCTCCGGTGATTCTTAAAAAAATTGACATAGTGAACATTGAACCAACCAATACACAAACCAATTTAAAAAACCCATAAATGAAATTGGACAAAATCCAAATACTCGTTTTTAAATCTTCTAAGACATGGTGAACATGAACCAACCAATACACAAACCAATTTAAAAAACCCATAAATGAAATTGGACAAAATCCAAATACTCGTCTTTAAATCTTCTAATACTAATCACCTGCCGGCGCTTGACATGGCAAAAGTCTTGAATTTCCCAAAGCAAAACACAACTTGATCTAGTAAACGGCCTGACCCATCCAAATACAAACTCAAATACCCAAAAAACAACAACTAAAAAAAACCAGTCAAATACCAACAAACTTGGCTGACCCATCCCCACATTTAATTCATAGCTTTCCTTTCTTTTCCATAAAAAACAAACAAAGCCTCCCAAACTTCCTAAACTCTTAAAAACTCTCAAATTTCTTTGATTTCTCTCACACACAAAAATTCCACTTCTCAATTCTCAGGTAATTCATTTCCCATGGCGATATCTCCGGAAACTTTCCCGCCAAGAAAGCGCCGACCATCGGCGGGATCATTCATATCTCCGAAACTTTCCAACAAGAACCTCGTCCAATCTCTTCACCTATTATCCCAAGAAATCTCAACCTTAAAACCGCTCCAGTTCCTTCAAAAGCGGAACTCGCTGTCCCTCATTCGAAAATCGAAGCTCCTCCAAATCCTCTTCGAGGAGCTACTTCGATTTCCGGTCCTGGCTCTCTCTCCCTCGGCCACGCTCTGCTTCGAAGAACTACACGTCGTTTTGCAGCGAGTCAAAACGCTCATCGAAGACTGCTCCAACTGTAGCAAGATGTGGTTGCTGTCGCAAACCCAAACCGTTTCCAACAATTTCCACGAACTCACCGTGGAGTTATCAACGTTGTTAGATATTTTCCCGATGAAAGAGCTCGATTTGAACGACGACATCGAGGAGCTCGTCGTTTTGATCAGAAAACAGTGCTCCAACGATAAGCCTTACGTGGATCCCAGAGACGACGAGGTTAAACGCGCCGTTTTGGGTTTGCTCGACTCGATCAAGAGCGAGATCGTTCCGGAACAATCTAAGCTCGCTGAGATTTTCTCCAAGTTGGGGCTTCGTGACGCTTCGAGTTGCAGAGAAGAAATTGAAAATCTCGAAGAAGAGGTTCAGAGCCAGAACCAGAGCGACGAGAAATCGAAATCGGAGGCGATTTCATTGATTGGTCTCGTTCGCTACGCTAAATGTGTGCTGTTCGGAGCTTCGACGCCGGATCCGGATACTCCTCGCCGGAAACAGCCGAGTGAGGCGGTTATTCCGCCGGATTTTCGTTGTCCGATTAGTCTAGATCTGATGCGAGACCCTGTAGTCGTGGCAACAGGACAGACGTACGATCGGGACTCTATCAAGCTTTGGATTGACTCAGGACACGCCACGTGTCCAAAGACAGGTCAGACCCTGGCCCACACTGAGCTTGTACCTAACTTGGGTTTGAAAAATCTGATTGCTATGTGGTGCCGACAGAAGAAGATTCCATTTGAAGCAACGGGGAGTAAAGTGAAAGTCAACGGCATTAGAACTAACAAAACGGCATTGGAAGCTGTGAGAATGACAGTGTCGTTTTTGGTTAACAAGTTGTCCGCTTTGGAGTCGATGGAGGCTGCAACCGGTGTCGTTTATGAGCTTCGTGTATTAGCCAAGACTGATCATGATAGCCGAGCTGCTATTGCTGAAGCCGAGGCTATTCCTTTGTTGGTACGGTATCTAGGTTCGGATGTTGGATTGAAACATTCGAACCTACAAGTTAATGCTGTGACAACGTTGCTTAACCTATCAATTTTGGAGGAAAACAAGGCAAGGATTATGGAAACTGATGGAGCTTTGAATGGCATTATTGAAGTTTTACGTTCGGGTGCCACGTGGGAGGCTAGAGGGAATGCAGCGGCTACGATATTTTCACTCACAGGTGTACACGCACATAGGAAGAAACTTGGGAGAAAGGCACGTGTCATTAAGGGATTGATGGAGTTGGCGAAAGAGGGGCCCACCAGTTCAAGGAGGGATGCATTGGCGGCAATTTTGAACTTGGCAGGAGAAAGGGAGATAATTGGGAAGTTAATTGAAGGAGGGGTTGTACAAATGAGTATTGAGTTGATGGATAGGTTACCTGAAGAGGCAGTAACTATTCTCGAGTCGGTGGTGAAAAGGGGTGGATTTATTGCAATTGCTGCCGCTTATAGTGCGGTGAAAAAATTGGGTATGGTATTGAGAGATGGATCAGAAAGAGTTCAAGAGAGTGCAGCAGCTACCCTTGTTACTATTTGCCGAAAAGGGGGTTTGGAATTGGTGACAGAGCTTGCTTCTTTGCCGGGGATTGAGAGAACCATATGGGAATTAATGGCAACTGGAACAATGAGGTCTAAAAGGAAAGCCTCTACACTCTTGAGGATCCTCCGGAGATGGAGTGCTGGTTTGGATGTGGATGTAATGGATGGTCATACCACAACCGTGACTTCATCAAGAATAGCAATACCTAGTTAACATTTGTTTTGAGTTTTTTTTTTTTTTTTTTTTTCATAAATGTAAAATCTTGTTAAAAGTTTGTTTATTTGTTTATTTTTATCTTTTAAAATTTGTTATATGACTTCACAATACAAATTCTTTGAAGTGTGTAATTTTCTTTTAGCAATCATATATTGTATACCAAAAAACAAAAAACAAAAAACTTCATCTTATTAATTATCAGTTCTTGATTTCCTCCTAAGGCTTTAAGTCTTTAACGAACAATTGCGCGACGTTTTTTTCAAAGTGAATCACAAATTATGTAGACTGAGGTTCTGAAGCAAAAGCCTAATCTAACTCTTTATTTTGGAATGAAGTTCAAATGGGTTGACAATGTAGAACTAACATCACACAAGTGACACAACAATGTCATTGCCTAAACAAAAAAATAAATAAATTAAATTAAATATTCTTTCAAAGTAATGACCAATTGCTATTCTGCTTTGCAATGACTCTAATTAAAATTGTGAGTTTATAACCGTAAAATTGTTCTTTATGAAATATTTTAAACGAGCATCTCAAATTTGATTGTTGACATTTTGCTATGCTTATTATAATTGATTATATTTTTTAATAATTAATGGTAGGCATTAAATTCCAAGTTTCCAACTCTCTCTTCTCTGTTTATACTTTATATGCACGAACACCCATTGGCAAATAGTTCTTTTTACGCGTCTATATATTATAATAATTAACCTCTTTTATTTTAATATATTTGGTCAATATTTGAGCAAGAGGGCCAAGTAAAAAATTCCACGGGATATGCTGCATGTAACTGCGTGATTCACATTACATATATGCGTAATACATGTGTATGTCCAAAAAGTCAGAAAATCTGATATAAAAAGTAAAGTTATAATGTCAAGGTCAAAACTTGTATATAAAGTTCAAACGTGTCCTAGCTTCTACCCCGAAGCTTCAAAAGCAGTCCCTACACGGCTACAGCACACCCTCAATACTCTTCCAAATACAAAAAAGGTAGTAAAGTTGTGCGGAGGAAAAGTGTCTTTGCATTTGCAACTTGCAAGTGATTTTTAGTTATTATATTATATATTTGTACTAAAGTGATGTGATTTTTAGTTACCGTTCTAGAACCAGACAGGAACTTCGCTTTCATCAAAAAAGAAAAAAGAAAAAAAGACATGAACTTCGCTTTCCACAAAGCAAAACTTTGAATTTTCATCTGAATAATAGACTTTTAAGATACCATATGGTTCAGCTTAAGGGTGGCAATTTGTGTTTATGAGTGGGGTTTGTATCATGTCAAATTATGAGTATTCGGTTAAATGAGTTGATCCAAATTCGACCTGTTTAGTAAACATGTCAGGAATTCTCAACCCGAACATGACCTGTTTATTAAATAGATCAACCCAACCCGATCCAACCCAACACGTTTAACTCGTTTAATTGATAAGTCATATAAAAGCCAATACAAATAACCCGTTTAATAATCTATTTGATTAAAAGGTCATACCTAACCTATATAATTTTTATTAATTTTCATATATCTAAAATTAAAATACAATTACAACCAGAAATATAGTAATAAACATATAAAAACAACCATAAATTAAGCAATAATATAAATAAATTTTAAAAAAAAAACTAGAAACTTAATAAGCTAAACAGGTCAGACGAATTTGCATGTTGAACACGAATTCGACCCGTTTATTAAATAGATTAACCATGTCAACCCGAATATGTCACTTCAGCTTCTAAAAAGAACCTTAGACTAAACAATGTAGAAGAGGAAAGTGTTCTCATATTTTTCTTTTGCTATGAAAGCACAATCAACGAAAGCAAAATTAAGTCTTTCCCGGCCTTTTCAGTTTTCACTATTTCTAGGCTCCTATTTATAATGATCTACTAAAAGTAAACCTCGTTGAATTATCTCCAGCAATTTGGATTTGTATTTGTCAATATATGTATTGCACGTTTTAGCACTGTTTTTAGCGAGCCCTTGATTTTGGATTTAATCAAAGGTATAACAGTGGTCCTTGATTGGAGTCTAATCATGGGTCAGGGTCACCGACCATATAGATGGTCCATTGGTACCTCCCTAGCTACTAAGTACTTAGCGGTTGAAGGATAGGGAAGGGGTTTGGTAGTGATAGGAAATTCTAACCATACAAAAATAAAAAAATCTTAATCATCGGTCCTATAGGTTAACTATCTTGTACATACAATCTTTCTAAGATAAACAACAAAAATTTATGATAATACACTCTTCGATTTTCCTACCAACTCACACGGGGTCAGAAGAAATTATTGTAACAACACTTGCAAATTGTGCATGCTGAAATGTGAGGTAGTAAACAAATTGAATGGTGCAGTGATATTGTTGTAACTTTAGCTTTATTGGTGTATATATATAATTGTACCAAGAGGTCGTCCCGAATAAACTACAAAGCTTCTGACTTTTTTTTTTCTCCCCAAAGATCATGTTTTGAACATTTTTTTTTCTACCAATAATTCCCCCCCCCCCCCCCAAAAAAAAAAAAAACTCCTTCACTCTCTGCTTGTGTGTTTGTTTCTTGAAATAAACCAAAAAAAAGAAGAAGGTAATTTGGCCCAAAAATACGTTTTAATAGGCTGACTTAGGAATGCAGTTTAATACACATGTTTGGGCCTCGTATTGCAGTTTATGAAGGGCTCATTTAGTGAAAGGGCTCTGTCTAATTTTGCCTTTCAGACTTTTTTTTTTTTTTTTTTGAGAGGAATTTAGACTTGAGGTGGGGACTGTGCATTAAACAAAGAAAGACTATGATATTGAAGAAGCAAAAGTCCTAGCGGAAGAAGCAAAACTCCTATCTACATTATTTTTTTTTTGTAGTTTTTCTCATGTTAGAAGGCAAGGTAATTTTGCCGCTCATCATTTAACTAGACATGTTAGCTCTCAATTGGTGTGGATGGAGAATGTTCTCCCCAACTTTTAGCTGTAACTTTAGCCAACATGGCTAACATTTAATAAATATTACAGGTCCTTTTCTTTTAAAAAAAGAAAAAAGAAAAAAGAAAAAAAAGAAAGATAATTTTTAGATCAAACCCAACACAACACGCAAATAGAGAATAAAGGAAACAACATTGAATTATCTCCAGCAATTTGGGTTTGTATTAATATATGGGTCATGCTAGGGCACTCGTTAATAATCAATTTTAGGAAAGTTTTGATACCACTTTTATGGGAAATGAAAAAAGTTGTCAAAATATTAATTACTTTTTTTTCATTTCCCATAAAAACTTTCTTTAAATGGATTATTAACCAGTGCCCTAAGGGCACTCGTTAGCATTTCCCTTAATATATTTTGCACCTTTTTAGCATTGGTTATACTCAGTCCTTGATTGTTGCTTTAATCAAGGTATATTGATTTTCCATAATTCAACACTAATCAAGGGTCTCTCTTCCTCTATATCTTCCATTCAAAAATAAAAAAAGGGGTCTCTCTTCCTGAGCCTTCAATGAACAGTTTGCTGTGTTGTATATGGAGTTGGTAGTTAATTGTAGTTATCTTTTCAATCCCTTACTCTACCTTTTCAGTCAAAAAAAAAATCCCTTACCGTGTTTTAGTTTTTTGAGGTACTGTAAGCTTTTTGGTTATTACCGGTAAGAAAAAAAATTAACGGATGTCTTTAAAGTAATAATTAACAATTTATTTTGAGAAAAATTTGATGGGAAAAAAAAAAAACAATTAATATTTTAACAGTTTTTTCTATTTCCTATAAAAGTGGTGTTAAAACACTCTTAAAATTGAACCCACTTCTAAAATTACTTTCTTACCCACTAGTAATAACAAGTAATAATATGTCACATAGGATTTGTTGTGAAAGTTTTGTAAAAATATTGTGGATATAACATTTCTCTTTGTGTATATATAATCTTTATAAGGTCATAACAAAAATTCACAATAATTTCATAACACTTCTCTAGTCTCTAACTTGCCTAGCATCTCTCACATGAGTCATTAAAAAGAATTTTAAATCAAAAATCGTTGTGGGCTGAGATGTGAAGCAATAAAAATTGAAGGGTGTTGTGAGAGAGAGAGAGAGAGAGAGAGAGAGATTTTATTAAGAACGTATATTCTTTCTCATTTCCTTTTTATTTTAGAGATTAACAAAAACGTGTTAATGGGCTTCCTCGGGAATCCAGTGTAATAAATATTTTTGGGCCTATATCTTGCCGTTCATAAATGGCTCATTTATAGAATGGGCTAATTATCTAATTTTGCAACTCACACTTGAGGTGGGTCATTGTGCCTTAAATAGGTTTGCTGCCAATTCAAACTACACACATTAAACCTAGAAGACGCACTATATTGAAGAAGCAGCGAAATCTATACAATAGGTCTATATAGATTATAAACCCGTGTAGGTCTATTTATATAGACGTTTTATTGGTCTATAATATATCGACCTACATGGTACGGAAAATAGTGATTTCATTTATATAAAAAATTATATATATGTAGGTCTATATAGACGTTTTATTGGCCTATATAGACTTACATGGTAGGTAGATAGTGATTTCGTTATATATATATATATATATATATATATATAGATTTTATTAATTAAGAACCATTTTTTTATTTTATTTTTCCTTTCAAAAATTAAGAAAAACATATACAATGGATTTTAGTTAACTCAATTGATAGAGTCTCTTATTGTAATAAGAGATTTTTGGTTCGAACCAAAAATTGTGTTAGGTTCTAAGACTTTAGGAACTAATGTATTAGAACTTTAATTTGTATATGTTGGCAAATCATAGTCAAAACATTTAGTCTAGGTTTAGGCTTGCTCAAAGTTTGGTTTGATGTAAAGTTGGAATCAAGTAATTGCAGGGATTACTATTCAAAATCTGCAAGGCTCGATTGACCGAAAGTTAGACTCGATCGATTGAAAGTCGTGCATCAGTAATTTTTTGTAGAATTCTTAAACCAGCCCCAGCCCAAGCCCATATGACGTGTAGGGTTAAATGTTTCACTCCAAATATAAAAGGAAAAACCCTACCTACGTTTTAGAGATCTTTGTTGAGTTGTGTGTTGAATCTTTTGTGAGATCTAAGAGGTGCTTACCTTTAAACACACATATAGAGCTATCAAGATCAAGATTTACATCAAGAATTTGATGATTGCTTCAGTTGCTGCATAAAGAACTTTAAAGAAGATCTAAAACCTTTGAGAGGTGTCTCAAAGTCACAAGTATAAGAACTTGTGGTTGCTGCAGATCAAGGAAAGAAGTAGTCCGTGGACTCAGAGCTGTCACATGGTCGTGGTAGTAAGTTTTCTACACGAAGTAGCAATAGGATGTTAGCAATAGGATGTTAGTGGTCTAAGTCTTATTGTACAAACTTCAATTCTTTTATAGTAGAAATGTTTTTACCTTGAGGATAGTTAGGTTAAATCATCCTTAGGTTTTTTACCAGTTAGGTTTTCTTGGATCATCAGATTTGTGTGTTCTTTATTTTCCGCGTTATATTTCTTTTACACATATTTGTTTAACCTAGATTTAATTAACAAACTTGTTAATCAACTTGGCTTAACATTAGGTTAAACATATTGTGTTAAGGGGTCTAAAAACTAACAAATTGATTAGTATCTTGATTTAATAATAAAGAGTAATCATCATAAAGCGGAGGTCATATATTGAAGAATTATCTATTTATGAAAAAGAAAAAAAGAAAAACACAATGTATATGGACTTCTTCTGGAATCCAATGTACATATTTTTGGGCCTATATGTTGCTTTTTATAAAGGGCTTCTTTAGAAAATGGGTTATTTGTGTAACTCACTTGAAGTGGGGCATTGTGCCTTAATAAATAAGTTGCTGCCAATTCAAACTACACACCCTTTACGTATTAAACAAAGAAGACCCATGATATTGAAGAACTAGCGAAATCTAAACAATAGAGAGCTAATTTGGAGATCGAAACAAAGCCTACAAAACACGCAAATAAAGAGACTTCAAAGGTAAAGAAAGTTTGATAATAACATCTCTCTTAACTTCTAGAATTGACATTAACTGGTCTCTGTCTCTTATGGGCTGCCCTGTCTCAATCGTGGCTTATAACATTCTTAAGCCCCAAATAGTATCATTCTCATTCCAGTCTCATTTTGTGCATTACAGCCATCATGTGAGGCTTGAAGATGACATACCAAAAACAAAAAAACGAGGCTCTTGAAGATCTCTCCAAATCCTCATGTTTCCTTCCTTCCAAAGATGACAGATTGTCGCGGTGCAAAAGGTAAATTTCGCTATCAACGAACATACGCAAACAAAATTCCTGTAATTATCAAGTATTCTCCGAATAAACCCCGTAATAAACCATCTCAATTAAAACAAACCACCTAACACAAAAATATAACATAAAACTTTTATTCGTGCAGAGTACTACGTTGGTTATACTCCGGAAATAACTAATAATTTTCCGAATCGAACTTAGCAGAGAAAATGCAACTTACCCAAGTTTAGTTCTTTATCATATAACTGGCACCAAGATACAAACAAATGTCATAAACTACTAGACTAGTACATGTTTTTGGGCACAAAAAACAATTGATATCATATCGGTCCCCGCTGTAGTTCATCACTAAAGATGAGCACGTTTGAATGTGGTAGACAGTTGGGGTTCTGATGAAGTTGAAGGGGTAGGGTAGAAGAGGGGACCTGTGTGGCTTGTAGTGCACAAACGTGGCTAACTAGATTTTTCAACAACAGGAGAATGTCTCATCTATTCAGTTCTCGATAGTGTGCATTTGAATGGTTCTGAGTTCGTTTTCGTTTTTTCAACTTTCAAAGTCAATATACAAACAAACAGTCCCATGTCCTTCACATTTTCCATTCAAGTTGATGTGTTTGATGCTTTGTTTTGTTCTGAACCGAACCTTTCTAATATGGCTCTTTTTACAAAGCTGAATTCGTTATTATTGGTACAATTGTATTTTTTTAAGCTCAACAAGCTAATGAAAATGATCTCTCCCAAACGAACATCAGTCTTAGCCTTAACATGGCTCACCTACATACTAGATAGGGTGTATAATCCTCTTAAGAAACACTTGCTGCCATTGAAGATTACTCTGCTTGAGCACTAAGTATGCAATTAGGAAACTAATTTGAGCCCAAATTGTGTGCTTGTTTTAGGTCATCTTGGCTAGTTAGAACTCTACTTGAGAAAACTCTGTTAGTGAAAAAAGTGGCAGCTTTTTTTCTCGATCAGGCCTGATCATTCAATAGTGATCACTTGGCATTTTCTTGCAGACCATATTGATGTAATTTCGGACTAGGTAATTTGTTGAAAGTGACTAAAAGTGCAGTAGTACCTAATGAAATTTTAAAAGCCTTGCACAATTATTTAAGCTAAATAAGCAAGTGTAAGGTAAGCCCACCTCTAATTTGTTCATCAAGTGAAGCCCCTAAAAGCTGTTTAGTTGGTCCTTCTGGACCCTTATAGAGCACTCTCACCTTACAAATACGATTCAAATCTAGCGAGGTAAGTAGTACAGCCCTTAACAGAATAGAAAAAGAATAAAAAAGGTAACACCATGCCAAAGCACCCAAATATTATTTCTCAAAAAATATTGCATCTTGGACGTGTATATAATATTGCTGAGTCATGTTGGCAACGAACTCGCACTTCAGAAGTATTTTTTTTAGCTCTGTATCTTTCGTTCTTTGTACTTTTATTTATCCTCATAAACTATCCCCTACCCTTCAAAACAAACAGTTTAACCCATAAAAATATGCTATGTTAATAGAAGCTATAGAAAGAGACTACTTACTAACCATTTCTCAAATAGAATCATTGTGCATTAGGTAAACCTTTTTATTTTTATTTTTTATGTCATATGTAGTAGTAGCTGGAAATAGAATTTCCTATAATGCGTTCTGTTTCGTAAACAAATTGCAATCGCATGTGTATGCGTGTGTATATACAGTATTAGAAGTTAGAACTCTTGTGCAATATGCCATATGTGATATCCATCCCAACTCCCAAGAAATCACCATTGGCATAACAAGAGAGGACTGGAAGTTTTGAAAGAAATGCAGTGGCCAAGAACCAAATAGGGCCCTTTATTTAGGATCCAGCAATGCATGTAAGCCACGTACAGAAAATCGGTTTAGAGCTTAGAGAACTCTTGCATTAGCCGTAGTACGAATGTGAACTAGCAGCTGCTCTGAAAAAAATCTGATTATCTGAATTGGTGAACCATTTCCAAGTAGCAGACTAGCACTCACTAGTCACTAGCAGTGTTCTAAGGAGTAAACAAAAGGTAATCATTATAAGATAATAATTTCTGCTCGGTTAGGTAATTAAAGCTGGAAAACAATTGGCTTAAGTCTTAACCTCCTAACCAACCCAAAAAAACAAAAGAAAAAACAATAATAAAAGAGAGGAAAGTTTTTTTCACAACTTTTTTTACATCCTTTTATTACAGCTTTATCGTAAGTAATGCATGATAAAAATAATGTTTAAAAATATATGAAAGTAATATTGTTCAAATAGTTTTATTAATGTGTATTTTTAAGATATATATTAGTAAACTATTTTTAAAAAAAATTTATGAAAAAAAATGAAAAATTGATTTACTGTTTTAATAATTTTTTTTAATTTTTCAATAATTTTTTTTTTCAAAATAAATTATTAATGTACAATATACTTTAATGTACGATATACTGAGCATATATTAACCAATCCCTTCTTAAATTATAATAATTAATAGGCCTATTACAATCATTATAAAAATATAAATTATGTTATTAATTTCTCTTTTGCACCTGTCGCCAAACGTGGCCCACCCTTCGCCTTTGTGTCCGCTTTTTCTTCCATTGTGGACCCCATTGGTACCTCAAATTCCAAAAGCCTCACTCTCTATTTATCTATGCACTCAAAGAAGATGATTGATAGCTTAAAGTTATCTTCTTTATTTTCATTTCTCACACAAGAGAGGGAGGCAGAGAGAATCATAAACTCATAAGGGATTGTCACTGCCTTTGTATTTTCCTAGCACAGAGAAGAGAGAGTGTGTGGGTGTGGGGGGTGTTTTTGATGGGTAATTACAGGTTCAAGTTATCAGATATGATGCCTAATGCCTGGTTTTACAAACTCAAAGACATGGGCAAAGGTAGAAACCACAATACCCCTACTACAAAGAAGAAAAAACAACCAACATCATCTTCAGCAACACAATCCTCAAAACCAAAGCAACCCCACCAATACATCCCTAGGAAATCCTACTACTTCACAAGGGACCTTATCCCAACTGATCATAGACTCTATAACTCTCCTATAACTAACCCAAAACCAAAAGCCTCTGACAACCATTTCCATGACCCACCAAGGAAATCTTCCAAACAAAGAGTCAAGAAAAGAACTTTGAGGTCTTCTTCACCTAAGCTTGTCACTTCCTCTGTCTCTGCTGGTTGTAACTGTGGTTCCACGCTTGACTCAATGTGGACCAAATCAGATTCTCCACCTGAGTACTCTTCTTCTTCTTCGCCTTTTGATACCTCACCTGAGACTGAATTTCACGAGCCTGAATTCAGGTCTGACCGTATTCTTGCTACTGAGTCATTGGTGTCATGGTCAAGATCTTGTGCCTGCAATGTTAATTCTAATGCTAATGACATTGTTTTCAACGTGGATGATAAGTCTTTGCCTAGTAAATTCGGAAAGCTAGATGGGTTTGATTCCTTATCCGAGCTTGAACTTGCTCCTATCATAACCAAGCCAGCTAAATTCAATGATATAGAGAAGAAGGAAGAGCCAACAAAGTATAGGAGGAACTCAGCTAAATTTGAAGAAAGAAATGCACACGGGTCTTTATCGGTAAAGGTTGTGAAGGAAGAGGGACTTACAACGAAAGAGCAGAGAAATAGTCCTGTAAAAAGATTGTCTTTGAATTCTCCAGGAGGAGTCAGGCTTAGAATGAATAATTCTCCAAGAATCGCAAGTAAGAAAATTCAAGCACTCAATCGCAAAAGTGTGTCATCAACCTCAAGTTCAAGCTCAAGGAGGAGTCTTTCAGATAGCTTTGCTGTAGTGAAGTCTTCCTTTGATCCTCAGAGAGATTTCAGGAATTCAATGGTGGAGATGATTGTGGAAAACAACATCAGGGCTTCGAAGGACCTTGAAGACCTTCTTGCTTGTTATCTTTCTTTGAATTCAGATCAATACCATGAGCTTATTATCAAGGTGTTCAAGCAAATCTGGTTTGATCTGACTGACATCCAATTGAAGTAATTTTATTTGTCTTAAAACGACTTTTTGTTACATATAGTATTCTAATAAAAGTTTTAGTTCTTAGTTGAGTATTTTAGTAGATATTAATCTCAAAGTTCTAATCTTTAGTGGGCTAACACAATGAATTGCACATCGAACTTTAGTCTCATGCGAATTGTATTGAATATGGAATTCTTCTGTAGAATATACCCAGTTTATTTTTTTCTTTTCATTTTCTTAAATAAGTAAAGCTATTTTCATAGATTTATTACAGTTACAAAATTACTGCAAGCAAAGATTGTTAACCATGACAAGTTAAGGATTTCAATTGATGTGATTCTAAAAGTTCAGAATTCAACTTGAAACTAACATAAGTATCAATTCATACATTTTTAAAAGTTCATAATTCGATTTAAAAGTAATGATAGTATAAGATTTAATTTATAACAGTATTAAACTTCTTGATTTAATTTAAAGATTTTGAACCTATAGGATTTAATTTGAAATTGTCCTTATTAAAAGTATAGGCTTTAAAATGTAATTTACCCAACAAAATTTTACCATGCCTATGCAAGTGGATTAAAAAGTAAGTTGCATGTTACTTTTGAAGATATGGGTTCTCCTTTTTTTTGTGCATGTATTTTTAAGTGGAGTTTTGTCCTTGTTACTTTTGAAGATATGGGTTCTCCTTTATAGAAGTTGTTTTTATTTCCTTGGTGTTTAGTTCTCTGTCATCTTCCTAGAAAATAACCAAAGAACTAATTTTATGGCCCCTGAATTTCAGCACTTTCTTGCACCAACACCAATTTGGGAGCATTAGACAAAAATTATATATAAAAGTAAACAATTTAAGGGACCCTCACAAACAATATTCTGACAGAGTTTTCCATCAAATTCAGTATTTCTTGCCCAAAAGAAGATACTCTTTCAGGACAGCATTCAGTTTTTATCTAAAAAAAAAAAACTAGAGGTGTCTCTCTGGGTAGTATATTCAGCTTTAAGTACTTTCCCTTCCCCTCAGGAGATAAAGATAGAGAGAAGGGAAAAAAGCTGAGTTCAAAACCTTCAAAGATGAAAATTGTTAATTCAAATAAAAAAAAGGTAAATTTGAATTTCTGCAAATAGTGTGAAACCCCAATAGCTTTGTACTGTTGCAAAGAGTTTTTCAGAATTGCTAGCTTTGTCTAAAGTTGAAATTTGATGTTAAAGTTACTTCGAACATATCAAAAGCAGTTCGAACTTTCAAACCTTAGATTGTGGACTAAAAGCATTAAGGACTTGGGAGGATCATGTGGCTTATTTTTTACAGGGCCTTCAATTAAATTATAGCAATGTTTATATCAATGACATAACTTTTTTCACAACTTGTAAAGAAGATGATAAATTGTGACAGAACAGAAGTAGCATTACTTTTAAATAACTCAATCAATTACTTGTTTTTTTTAATGTACAAATCTCAATAAGTTAGATCAATAATAGTAAAAAAAAAAGGTCGAAAGTTTCTCTCTAGACTTCATGATTAAAATTTACATTATGCAAACAAAGAAAGAAAAAGACCTGAATGCCTTATTTAATGTGACAACATCAGTTTCATATAGTCCTTGTCAAGAAAACACTGATTCTTGTGTCGTCTCTTTCCGGGACAAAGAGTTTCGAGCTTGGCACATCTACCAAATAAAATGAAATTTTTTTGCATTACTTAATGAAGTTTATTCTAAATACTCCCTAGCTTTACGGTATCAACTACTGTCTTGCTTCTGTTACTAGTTGACTTTGGAGCTACCATATTATAATTACATGCTAATCAAGTTCAGATTTAGCAACAAGCCTAGCTAGTTAATTAAAAGACTTCAAATCTCAAATTCTTACAAAGTCCAGCTTTTCAAACCTGCCCTCAATGCAAGCTGGTTTAAGTAATTAACTTGCTTGTTGGCTAATCTACAAATTGCTGAATTATTAAAAGTTTAGGACTGAAGAGTACTTTCAGTCTTTACAGAACTTTTTTTTTAGGGTAAACGACAGAATTTCATTCAAAAACAAAAACTATACGTAAGAGAAAATACAGTACAAGCTAGAGGAGACACCTCCAACTGAAAATATTAACTTGGACAGCAAAAACAACAAAATCTGCTAGATTTAAACCAACTACCTTATCTATTTGATTTCCAAACACAACTATCACAGTAACCAAAAGAAAGAAATCCTATAGAGAAAAATGGCAAAATTATCTTCTAACTATGGCTAGCAAAATTAGCTTCTAATAAGTATTCTATAGTATGGGCAGTAGTAATTCTGGCTAGGGAAGCAGGATCAAGCCATGAAGTGCCTTGGCGGGCTTCGTTACGCTAGTGTGCATTTACTTATTTTATTTTGACTATGTGCTTGTTCTACTTGTCAGTCGCAGGCCACCATTGTTATTGTTTGGAATATATTCATGCGTAACTAGTGTTGTTAGTTTTCTTTTTCGTTTTTAAGGAAAATGGTGTAGTTAGTTAAATATTAAAGTCTCACATGTAATATTAATGACAAGAATAAACAGTTAATATAAAATATGTCATGTTAACAGATGCCCTTAAGGCAATTGTTAATAAACCATAATAGGAAAGTTTTGACACCACTTTCATGAGAAATATAAAAAACTGTCAATAACATTTTTTTTTTTTTTTATCATTCTTCCAATAAAATGTTTCTAAAAATAGCTCATTAACCAATGACCTAAGAAAGTTAACGAGTGCCCTTAGGGTATTGTTTAAGATTCCATTTTAAGAAAGTTTTGACATCACTTTTATGGGAAATGAAAAAAACTGTCAAAACATTAATTGTGGGGTGTGGGGGCAAGGGCTGGGGTTCAAGTCTCCAGAAGGGAGCTTCACACACATATACACTTAGATTAGGTTAGAGTATAAATTATATCTTGTATCAAAAAACTGGATTGTTAACCAATACCCTAAAGGCACTCATTAGCATGACCCATAAAATAATCGGGTCAAAATGCATAGGTTTAAACTGTTGAGTTAAGTGTTTTTTTATAAGTGATTTTTTTTTTTTTGAGTAAATTGATGTTCTTAAATGTATTTTAGCTACTTAACTCTTCCCAATGTGAATCATTTTTCATACATTTGAAAAATACATTTTTCATACATTTGAAAAATACATTTTTCATTGTATGTGTCATTTCTTAAACTTATAAAGCTTCCAAGAAATATTGAAATTAATTAATTTTTTTTTAATACTGGAGTCTATAAATTAACTTCCCATAACAAGTATATAAATTAGAATATGTTTAAAAAAAAAAAAAAAAAAACTTATATCGACCTTAAATTTACTCCATCCCAATATATTCCAAGGATCAGAGCTAATTAAACCTACTATTTACCATTAATATTAGATAGAAGAAATAATATATTAATTATGAAATAAACTCTTTTCATTTCAAGTGATTCAAATGAAAAAGATCTTGATTTCAAGTCTTCTGATGACTCTCTATGAGCCACAAGCTTTGTAGTTGAATTAACACTTCTTGATATTAACAATAAAAGTGTCTTGCCTTTAGACAAGCTAAGGCTCTTTTTAGTTGGGTAGATAAAAAAGTGAAATGATGGAAAAAAATTGCGATAATAAAAAGGAAAGGTAATAAAAAAATATTTTTATTTTCTACCGTGTGTGTTGGGTAGAGGGGATGAAAAAGTAGAAAAATAAAGAGTAAATTATTATTATGCCCTTATAACAAAAAATTGTAAACTTTTGTTCTCAATGACATTTTTTATTTTTTATTTTCTTTTCAATTTAAAAGGAAAAAAAGAAGGTAGGCCCAGATTGGAAAAGTCCATCCACCCTCATTTTCTTTACTCTCCATTTTCACTCCTATCAAACAATTAATAGAAAATCACATTTTCCTCTCTCATTTCCATTATCTCCCTCGGACCCCAACCAAACATTGCATAAATGTACTATCTCTGACACCGTGGTCACTTGAGTAGTCTTTCATGAACCAATAAGTTTGACAATAAATTGTTCATCAAAAAAGTTTGACAGTGTATTAATTGGCAACCATTTCATCCAAATTAAAAATAAAAATTGGCAACCATGCCTTTACTTAGTCAATTTCTATAAATAACCAAGCAAATACTAACATAAATTAGGCACTAAAAACGAAAAAAGATAGGACGTTTCTTGTTTGATCCTCAACCTAACAATTTCAAAGACAAAACACAATAAATACGGAAGATCTTATCGTAACATATTGAACATTGACGTACGTGTGTTATTTATCAATAACGTACCTGAAGGGAAATGAATTTAACTATTGCAACCGTTGGCAGGTTTTCCTTTCTTTTTGTCTTTTTCTTTGTGTCCCATTATATAATAGTAGGTACTTGGGTTAGGGTAGGCCGGTGGAAAATTCCGAACCCACAACTATATTATATGTGCACACCACTCACTTACAACAAAAGGACAAAACTATACTATATATTTTTGTACAAATTCAATCTTCATTCTTCAACAAAAGCAATTCAACTTTGAATAACAAAGAACAATTTGCAACAACTTTGCACGTAAATAACTAAATATTTACATACCCATCTTTCTTAATATGCACATTTCTTTATTAAGAAAAAAATTTGAAGAGATTTAGAGTGCATGAATGCATATGGAAGTATGGAATGAGTAAGTTTAGTGTCACAAATTTTTTCATAATTTTACCACAGTTTTGTTACGTGACGACTTATGAGTAATAGAAATAAAATAGTAAGTCCATGACTCCATGTGGGTCTATAATTTTATCATCCACGAGTCATTATATAGTAAAATTGTGGTAAAATTGTGAAAATATTTGTGGCAAAATTATGAAAAAGTTTGTGTCGCTGGATAAGTTACTCGTATGGAACACTCTATGATAATTTATAGCAGATGATGACAAAGCTCTTTAAACAAACTTCTCATTGTATTTATTCACCACATCAAACTGGTCCTACTATTTCGGTGAGCAATTAATTGCTGCCGTGGCATTATCTTATTCGGGCGTTTTCTCTGTTTTAATAATTTTGGTCGTATATAAATCTTCTTACAGCTGGTGAGATGGTATATTGTAATTAGTACATCATAAAAAATAAAAAATAAAAATAGAGTTAATGATATCTATGTTACACCGGTCATGACTTATTACATTAACAAGTTGTAAAATAAGATGAGTTCGCTCAACTCTTTTGCTGTTTCTTCTTAAATAAATAAATAATAAAAAAAAAAAACCTCTTTTGTCGTCCAATAAGAGATCTGAAGTTCAATTTCTATCTACACTAAAAACCAATTGAGTATCTTAATTTGATAATTAAGAGTAATCATCTCATCAAGAGGAGTAATATTAGAGATACAAATTTTTTTACAAATTTTTTTTTACAAACTGCTGATGTAGTGAGCGGTTATTAATAAATAAATAAAATGATGTTAATGATATATTTAAATGAAAACCAATGAGAAGTTGGCCACATCAATAGTTTGTAAAAATATTATAAAATAGTTTGTAACCGTAGCATTACACTATCAAGAGTAGACGTCATAAATTTGTAAAATAGTCTCTCAAAAAAAATTGTAAAATAGATTGTAAAAAAAAAAAAAAGTTTTCTTTTATAGCATTGCTTTTTTTACTATTTAGTTTTGTGGATTAGGTTATTGAGAATTAGAACTTGGCTACAACAACTCCATGAAAAGAAACAAATGTATGGACCTTTGGGGGGTCTTTCCTTATAAAATGAATGTGAGGAATTAAGGCACGGTTGGAGTTTAATTTTGAAGGGGTGTGTGTCGGCGAGCCGCAAGGAGAGACCAGTCAATGGACAAAAAAAAAAACTAAGGAAGAGTTGAGGACAAGACAACATAAATGCGCAGATTCTGGATTTTTGCTTGATACTGCCATTGTCATCTTCTCTCATCTACCTCCCCAAACATTTTCAACGAATTCTTTTTTTGTTAGCAAATAGCAATGCATGAATGTGGTTGGGGCTACACTGCACCAAGAGCCAAGAAGCTGATCCCATTCCCCTATTCACAGAATCACAATAATTGCAAAACGTGCATTTTTACTAAATCGCTTGACATGTTGCAATCAATCTATGTTGGATTTCATTGCCCATCACCAAACCATGCACCGAAAAAAAAAACTTTGTCGTAGGATATGAAAAGGGTTGGATTTGCTTGTGAAATGTATTTGGTTGTTGTTTAATTATTCTCATTATTATATAATATATATTTTATTGATAAGATATAATTTCAGTCTATAGCATTCACTATATGATTAAATTGAGACACCTGATGCAAGTCATTTCAAGTAACTATGTGCCTATATCCTAATCCACTTGTAACTATTTAGTTAGTTAGTTAATTAGTTAGACGATTTCTTTAGTATTAGCCTATAAGATTTAGACGCTTGTCAGCCACCTAGAGGCTGTCAATGCCAAGCAATTAATACAAGTAGGAAAATGTAAGCCTTTTGTAAATTAGTTTTGGTAATTGAATGAATTGTTAGTCTTTATGTGCTATTTGGAATTAAATGTTCTTGCAGAGGTACTTATCCACCTACCAATATGTTCTAAGTAACTCAGTTCTTTTATTGTTTTTAAACCATACACAAACAACCCATCACATTTCCTGCATTAGTTGATTTTTAATATAAGAAAGTCGAACTCCAAATAGCTTATTCTAGTTATTATATTTTGACAAAGGTAAGTCTAGAATATTGGTTTTAGTAGTGAATAGTGAATAAAATTCAATCTTTACTTAAATGCTATTAAGGGTCCCTTTGGATACAACTTATTTTTGCTGAAATTGAAAACTGAAAACATTGTAACAAAATAATTTTTAAATGTGTAAATAGTATCGTGGGACCCGTGAACAGTGCACTTTGTCTCATGCACAATGAATCCATGTAATGTTACTGTTCATACATGCTAGGGAAAAAAAAAAAAAAAAGGCTTAGAAATTAGGAATAATGAAAAAATATTATTGACATGACAACCAGTTTCTCTCTCTCTCTCTCTCTCTCTCTCTCTCAATAGAGAGACAACTAGGGTTAAATCATATAAAATCACGAGAAATTTCAGGAAGTTATCTCATACTATTTATGTGATGGGTTTCAGCTGATGTGAGAGAGCAGGGGGATAATTGCACGTGTGGGAGACAAAAATCTTGGGGAAATCTTAAATTTGGACAAGTCAATAGTCATTGTTGTACCGGGGCATAGTAATAAGCTGACCTCCATGACTCATGTGCGCATGTCTTTTCCATTTTTTGTTACTTCTTACTTTCCCGCTCATCCACCCCAAAAATAAATAAAAAACATTAAAATCATTTTAGGTCCATAATTTGTACACCAAATATAAAGCTAAGTTCAACTACATAATAATAATTATTTTATACATTTGATATACATGTCATTTGTCTCATAATAAGTCTGTTTGATTATGCACTTTGGGAGTTAATAGAGCATTTTTAAAATTCTTATTTTCAACTCAATACATAGTTCTTCAATAGCTTTATATGTACAAACAAACCCAATATGTAAGTTTTATTAAACATTAATAGTTATCTTATACATATTATATATATACAAATCATTTGTCTCATAATATGTGGACCTCGTGGTTATGTAGATCCACATATATGAAAATGGGCTTCAATTTCCTACTAGCCTGGGAAAAAGATACATGTGAAAATGCTTCACGGACAATCTGGCATGCCTAAACTATAACCAAATTTGGCCTTGCAGGGAATCATGGGCTCTTAAAAGAGTACTGCTACGTTCCTGCATATTTCATGTTTCTATCAAAAGATTTTTACCATATATAGGAGAATCAAAATCCACCTTTCTTTGAGAAAGCAAGCGTGGATGGATGATATATTCCTTTGTTCAAAGTTCAAACACACTAAAGAAGCCAATTATTTGTGTGTTATATGGATAATTGAATCATAAGTCACCACGTCAAGCTCACTTTTGCTCGTGAATATGAGGCGGTCCTGGCCATCTTTCGGTAGGAATGGACACGCATTGTAATTTGTAATAGTTGTCCATATCAATCAAGAAGTGATGTCCAAGATGAACCAATCCCATCGTTATTTCTATCATTATATGAAGATAAAACATAAAAAAGTAAATAAACGAAACAAACAAACCAACCTAGTCTATCAATAATTTGCTACGATGAGGAATTATAGCTCTCTTTCTGCCAGTTAACTTTTTCCTAATTTGTTTCCGTTCCATATTTATGGACAAAGTTTATAAAACAAAATGACTACAAGGAAGATTTAGACATCTAAATCAAAGAGCTCACAGGGTGGGTGTATATTATATAGTCCTTATTGATGAGCTGTGTCACATATTTTCACCTCCAAATGCTGGCGTTGTGGAGCATTTAGAGGGGCCCCAATGGCCTAATCGATATAATTGGTAGTTAATAATGGTAGACTTTTTGTAAGATTATGATTTGTAGTCGTTTGATGGGATGTGTTAGTTAAAAAAATCCTTCCCAATCTTTACAGGGATTATGGTTGGATTCGATTCATTACCCTCGAAATAAAAGACTTTAGGTGTGTACATTTTAAAACTCCTCCAAGTGTGAAAAATCTAACTGTGACGTCTCAACCGATTAAGATGAAACTGTCAAGTAACGAAGCTTCCAAGCTTCAATCATGACTACTCTACCTCATAAATTGCCAATAATGAATCTTTGAACGAAGAATGCAAATTACTGACATATAAAAATCAGGTAATATCTTTAATTCTTATTAGAGTTTATGAAGATTATATACTAAAATTATTAGTATTTTAAACTTTTTTTTTTCTTATAAGAAAGTTATTTACACGTTTTAGTTATGTTGAGCTGCATTCAACAGAGTCATGAAAACGACATTAGTACACGAAATCTGGAGTATTAGCTAGCAGTATCTGGGTCTAGAAATCTAGTTCCCTAGCTTGATTAGCCTTAATAAAAATCCAATACTCAATTCAAGTTATATTGATAATTTAATAGCATAGTGATTTTTTCAGGTCAGATTCAATAATTGGGTAACTGTACCTTTTATATTTTTTAATGAAAGAGAATTTTTAAAATTCAAATCATCCACATCTAAAATGGCCATTCTTAACCGAATAATAGTCTATAGATTTGAAGTTTAGATTCGAATTTGATCTTGTTCAAAACCAGACCTTGTTAGGGTTGCGTTTGGATAGTGATTGATAATTTAATAGCATAGTGATTTTTTCAGGTCAGATTCAATGGATGATGATTGATAATTTAATAGCATAGTGATTTTTTCAGGTCAGATTCAATAATTGGGTAACTGTACCTTTTATATTTTTTAATGAAAGAGAATTTTTAAAATTCAAATCATCCACATATAAAATGGCCATTTTTAACCAAATATTAGTCTATAGATTTGAAGTTTAGATTCGAATTTGATCTTGTTCAAAACCAGACCTTGTTAGGGTTGCATTTAGATAGCTTATTTTTTGTCAACTTATTTTACTATTCAGTTTAT
Source organism: Quercus tomentella (assembly GCA_028535165.1). Lineage (NCBI taxonomy): Eukaryota > Viridiplantae > Streptophyta > Magnoliopsida > Fagales > Fagaceae > Quercus > Quercus tomentella. Next base: position 17,335,467 of record JAPQVY010000012.1, read on the forward strand.
TTTTGTTACTATTCATGGGTCTTACTGTATCTTTTAGTACTATTCATGGGTCTCACTATACTATTTCAGCTCACTTTTACCTTTATTTACAGTACTTTCAGCAAAAAATTTTCAATTTCAGCAAAATAAACGGATCCCAAACAGACCCTAAATATGCCTACTAGGGCTTAGGGAGTTAAAGTACAATCATCCAACCATATACTCCTCTTTTCTTTTCCTTCCATCTATGTTTAATGGGCTGATTAAATTTTAGGACTACAAATTATTTTATAACTTTTTTACTATAACTTTGACGTAGTAGATTATGAGTGGTTAACTATTACTTACACATAGAATCACCATTTTTTTTACCAATTACACTATCATGTCACATTGTGACAAGAAGTTGTGAAAAATTTTGTAGCCCTAGAATTTTTCTTAACGGGTCTCATTATGCTTGTACTTAACCTTACAATTTATAGCCCAAGCTCACTTCAGTTTCTACTCTCCCCTTTCTTTCTTTTTTTTTTTTACTTTTTTTTTTTTTTTTTTGAGAGTACACTTTAGTTTCCACCTTAAATGAATGGTAGCAGGACCTGAATCCAGGGAAAATAAGCTAAAAGGCCTGACTTCATGGACCATGGCTTCGGTAGAAAAGAGATTGACTGGGGTTTAAGTAGGTTTTGAGCTATAAATTACTATAATCTTTGTAACATATTGGGGAAGTAGATCATGATATTAAGGACCTTTTCTCTATTTTCCATCCGACCAAAAAGAGAAAGTTCATCATACATACATTTGATTCCACGACAACTTTAATCTTTCTTGTATCAGTTGCATGCACCCCCCCCCCCCCCCCCCCCCCCCCCCCCCCCAAATTCAAATTAGATAAAAAAAGTACATTCACACTTCATTAATTTAGATATTGATACCTAATTGTCTAGAATCTTTGGACAAAATTAAAAATAAAATATTGCATGATTTGGAGGAATAGTTTTCATAAATAAATACCATCTGTCTATTGTTACACAAACATCACAAAAACATAACACACTGAAGAAATTTTATTTATTATTATCAATCACCAAGACAAGCTTTTTCATTTTACACACAACTTTTGTATGTAACCAATCTATAATTCAAATCCACAACCTTCCAAACCATGGAGTACAAACTGTGCATCAAGAGGACCCATGCATAAGGAGTAAGAGTACAAACTGTACATCAAGAGGATCCATGCATAAGGAGTAAGATAATTGTCTTAAAAGACAAAATGGGGGGAAAAATCATGAACACTAATCGTATGAACAGGAGCATTATGAAATGGTATACTGTATATGACGTTCCATATATGTACTTGTGTTGTGTGCAAATCATGACAATGTATGGACAAAAATTTTGTATAGAAATGTAATTATTAGTGCAAGGATGATCTGGTCAATTATGGAAATTGTCTTACAGTCTTTGTCGGAACTGTGATTTATACTTGAAGGTGAATACTTGAGCTCTACGGAATAAGAGGGTCGGGTCCCTTGGCAATCTGGTACAATGATCATTTCCCCAGAAACACATTCGAATTCTCCCAGGGTCCATTCCTATTGTCACAAGTGAAACTTTACTTAGTATTTGTTTGAATGATTGGTGGGGTAAAATTAAGTTGTTTATTCAACATATTTAATTTATGTACAACTTTACTTAGCATTCATTTGAATGATCATATTTTTTTTTTAAGTGTTCATCCTATGGTATGCGTTAACTTTGTGATTTTTGTTCTTTATCATTAAAATAAGATATCAATCAGGTTTTTGAATGATCATTTAGTTGTTGTCACATTGATGTTTGTAAATAGAGTTGGCGAGAAAATTGAGCTTAATTTTTGGAGCAAAAATATGGTTTCTACTGGTTAACAAGGGTTTGAAGTCCAAAAGAACAGGCAATTTTGAATTTTGAGTCACATAATATTAGGATCATATTAATGCTCTGTTGTATTTATTGTACCATGATACTAAACTAACTAGGTTAAGGATTTATATAAAGGTGACTCCTACGTAAAGCTTCTCTGTTTTTTGGGGGCAACATTTACATTATATTGGCACTAGAGCAACAAAAGAATAGCCATGAATGTATAGCAAAACCAAGAACTGTAAAAGCAAGTTACCTCTAGCTGTTTTCCAACAGTCACAACAATTGTGTCTGGGCCTTCTTCAAAAGACAAAGAACCATGCTTCGATTGAATATGAAATTGAGAGTTCTCGATGGGAAGGTGGAGGCTTAGAGCATGACCACATGAATTCCCATTCTTCTCATTTGGCAAAGATGGAATTTTTTCCATGAGAAGGTCAATGTGATCGTATCTGTATAAGGTCAGAACAGTCTCTTTCTCATTAATTCCTTTCTGGAATCGCTTACCTGCATTTTCTATGAAAATTTCAATCAATTGTTTTGCTACATTGTCAAGTTTAGTCGCAAGATTCTCCATATTTTGACTGCAAATAAGAAAATAAAGTTATTAGCACTTTTGTGGATGTTATTTAAAATATTTTTTATTTATATAAAATTTATGCAATGGAACATATAATGTATTTTGCATTCAACAACAACAACAACAACACACACACATATATGAAAACGTACTTTAATAAAAAAATTAAATTACATAGTTATAATATTGTTTTATATAAATTAATTGAGAACATGTTATTAAAATATCTTTTCTTAAATATACCATAATCAGTTGACTAATTTGAATATATCCAAAAAAAAAAAATTTTAAAAAGTACACCCTCATTCCATAGAACACATGTAACATGCTACATTAAATTTAGAATTATTATATAAATTTAGAATTATAGCATTTTTTTTCTTTCCAAATATAAGTATAATGCCTATATTATTGAGACTTGAATTTTAAGGTAATCTTGTGAATATTTATCATATTTATTACATTTTTAAGGCCCATATCTCTAATTTCTAATATCTATTTTGTTTATATTTTTTAGTTTATACAACAAAACTTCATACTTTCAACCCAAAAATTAAGGAAAAAAAAAAAATTTTGAGCCTAAAACTAAAAAAGTAATCTACAAAAAGAATCAATTTAAGGTCCAGTTAGTCCAAAATGAACCGAACTGGACCAACGTGGACCGAGTTGGACCCAAATGGATTGAGTAAACCGAAGTAGACAAAAATGGACTGAAATAGACTAAAGTGGACCGAAATGAACCAAAATAGACCAAAATATTATGCCATATAGATAAGAGTAAGAACATAACATTTGTCCACTCTAAGAAGTCCTTTTTTTTGCTTCTTTTAACTTAAAATGTTTTCATACATGATACATCCACAATTATATCCATTGGGGTAGCCTCTTTTCTAGCAATATTAAGCTTCATCCAGGATTAGGAAAGCTTCCAAACATTGGTACCTAACGAGTAATGCTACAATCACAAATTATTTTATAATACTTTTATAAAATGTTGATATGACTAACCTCTTATTGGTTTTTATCTAGGCCCACCATTAATATCACTTTTTTATTTACCAATAATCACTCACCACATCAGCAGTTTGTAAAAAAATTTGTAAAATAATTTGTATCTCTAGCATTATTCATACCCAACATGCTTGACCATTGAGCAATCAAAAAAACATCACAACCCATCAATTGAAGAAAAGTAATATTGCTTGAAACTCATTGGACCATCGGTTAACCCATTGTTGGCCATCTTCAAAAATAAGTGATGCTAGTGATACCTAGACTTGTTGTCTAGCGTTTAGGGAGGTATGACTATGAGATGGTTAAGTTGTCTTGAATCTTATCTCCATTTGCACTTGCTTGACCTCCGATATTGTTGGTTTAAGTATTGGAGCTCTCTACTTGCACAAAAACTTGGTTGTTGGTAAGCTGGTCAAAGCGTGCATTCAAGGTAATGACCATACACTTCATTTCCTTGTATATTTTCACTTGAACTTGCTGCATTTTCCTAGCATTCCAATCATTGCTCCTCCAAGCCTGGCTTATACCATTTGTTACCAAATTACGTAAGAAATTGAGTTATTGATTTGTTACTAGTGGTGGATTAATTTTATGAACCACTATCTTCATACTTTTCTCTATTTTGTATAAGAGAAATAAGGAAAGTAAAGTTTGCTTCAAGGGAAACCAAGACTTTCAATTTACTTCTAAAAAAAATAAAAAGACTTTCAATTTAAACTAGCTAACAATTTGTAAATTCGGAAATCATGATTGATCTTTATTCATTATCTCTGTGTGAATATAAATAGGACTGACTTTCAACAAGATATATAAAAATAAACCCATAAACACAAACTTCCCATAATGTATTAGTAAAATTAATCATAACTCATCCTAATTAATCTAGTATAACCTATTTAAATCAATCCTAACAAATCACAAACATTTGTCACCCAATATTAATAAAATAAGATACTAGCTAGAATCAAAAAGAAAATATCCATGGGGATAATACAACAATAATTTTAATATTGAGATTATGGTTTGCATAGCAAAAAAAATGCATAATTAATTTACACATTACATAGCCCAATCATCTCAAACATTGTGAAAATCACGTATGTGTTAATTTTCGGTAATTTATTTTCTAAATATGAAACAAAAAGATAAAGTTAGCTTATTTCTAAATAAGCTAGTTTTGTTTGCTTATTTCATCACCTAGCAACAGTTTAAGACTATACGCATATTTGGGCCTTAGGTCCATCAATATTTGGTCAAAAAATGTACTAAACTTTCAGCCCAAAAAACTCCAAAAGTCTTAAACAAGCCCAAGCCCAAAGAAATAAATGAAACCGATACCTGAAATTTCGATATCTTTCGGTGCCGATAAATTTTCCCGCCGAATCCAACCTTTCAATATTAGAACGATCCCACACAATCCCCTCCCGATTCCCGAAATTCAAACTCCCCTCCGAAATTCGGAACACCGATTCGGCATCGGCTTCTCTCAGCAACGACCTTAACTCCTCTCCGGAAATCCCGTGGCCATTGATCCGAAACGCACCGCACTGCTTCGCGGAGCGGAGGATCCGATCGACCGAGTCGCGGCCCGTTAGAGATCCGAAATCGACGATCTCCGGGATCGGATGACGCGGAAGGTGGTGGGGCAAAGAGAGGTGCGGGAGTTGAAGCGAGTTGTCGAGGAATTCGGTGAAGATCTCGTTGGCAGCGGAGCGAGATCCGGCGGCGGTGGGGATCGGAGAAGGAAGTGGAGCCGCCTTGCGTAAGGTACTCATCGTGCGCATTTTAGCAGCGGTGGCGCACGTTTAGACTGAAAAACTGAGAAGAGAGAGAGAGAGAGAGAGTAGTGAGGATTGGTTATATTTATATATGTAAAGGAGGTGTTGAAATTGAAAGCTCAGGGACCCGCGGGGAGTGGTGGTGGTGCATGTATGGCGTAGCAGGCACGTCTACAGTGAAAGGTATGATTCAAATTGATTTATAATTATGAATTTCGTTAAGGTTTAGTTTATTGTATTTGTATCATTGTATAGGGTGTATGAGCAGTTATAAACATATATTAGTTCATAATTACGCCACTCACAACTCGCTATACGATGAGCTGTGACAAAAATTGGTGGTCCTAATATTGGACTTAACCATATTACAATTATTTGGATTTATAAAAAGACTAGGCGCCCTTTTCGAAAGTATGAGGTTGGCAATATGTTCTTATCATCCGATTAATTCTATATTTGGGAGTGTGTTTTGTTGTTAAAAGTTAAGTATTTGGGTTGACAAAAAGGAAGAGACACCCTTTTCCAAAAGTCTAGAGATTGGTACCATATTGTTGCTATCTGATTAACTATTTTTCTTTTTCAATAGCTTTTGTAATCCAAATCATTCGCACTATAACTATGCATCAAATCAATGCTAGTCCAAGTGTAAGTAGAGTAGTAGATGGCCTAAATATATGCTTGGAATAAGCTTCCCCCAACATGTTAAATTTGTTCATGGCATCTTCTAAATACTCCTAAATAATTCTTCATTTGTCATAGTCTAAGACTTTTTTTTTTTAATTAATGTGTTCTTTTGAATAATTTTATTTTTGTTTATTGTGTAAAAGTTATGTGTACCCAAAATATAAGGCTATTGGGCTTGACCTCTATTTGGGCTTACAATCTATTTGTTTGGTGGGCTTTTGTGTTTCCTACTATGAGTGGTCCTATGCTCGGCAGACCCAAATACAATTCTATTTCCTCAAGCCTTTTTCTCTCCCTTACAGGATTGTCTCTTTGCTCTCTTTGAGTGTTTTCTCTTCTTCTCTTAGTATTCTTTGCAGAAATGCCAGCCCCCATTTCCTCATTCTCATCTCTTATTTGTAGCTCAAGATTAGTGGAAGGGTTATGATTACTCTAGGTTATTAGTGGGCGTGGGGGTCCAATTCCATCGTTTTAAAGTGGGCGTTTAGGTGGGAGTGGGAGAAGTGGCATTGGGACTGCTTCCCACCTCAAATGATATGCTCAGCAGCGATACTCCCCAAGGGAATGCCGAGCAATTGTCCTCTTGTCCGGGATATAGTTAACCGAGCCAGGCCCAGGTGATGAAGCATGATGCGTACGGACTCAGATTATTTATCCAATGGGCTCTAGGCTGGCATGAGGCCTGGGCCTATGGCCTTGGTGGGCTTAGGGCCTGGCCTCGGACAAAGGGGTGGGGGTCATGGGCCGCACCGTTGGGTCGAAGTTCAAGGCCCAAGTAGACCTGGGGACCCTTATGCCGTACATTAGCCCCCCCTTGATTTGTGCCTGGTCCCTGGGAACGAATCAAGGACGCTAAAGGAAAGAAACTATCCGGGAAGTCCGACGAGTAGATACTGGATGGTTTAGAACTCATTAATGCGCCCTTAAAAGGTGCGCTGCATCTAACTGTTGGTTCAACCGTCATCATTGTCTGACGGTTCGTGAACCGAGGCGGCGTGCGTGTGGCAGTAAGGGTAGGGTTTCATAAGGTTTCCCGCTCCTCATTTATTGAATATCATTTATTCCCCCCTTTTGGCTCCTATAAATAGTTCCTTCTGGAACTCTACTTCACTTTTATCATTTTTCATTCTCCAAACTCCCTCTCTGCTGTGCATACCTCTCTATGCGTTCATCTTCAGTCCAGAACACCCTTCTTTCCTAGAGCCCAAAGTAAGTTCCCTCTGTCTTTCCTCTATTTCTTTCTATTTCATTTAGTTCTCTCTCAAACATAGTTCAGGAATCTAGTTTTGAAAATGGGCTATTCTCATCTTTTATCTTTAGAAGCCTTCTTGGCTAGTTTTAGGGCTGCCTACAACGTCCCTGAGGATGTTGATATTGCCTATTGTCATGAGGGCGATATCGACATCCAAAGGCGTCATGGTGTGAACACAGTGTTCTTTCCCTTGATGGCCATTCTTGAGGGTAGGGTCAGGTTCCCCGTTGACCCTCTTATCGTAAGCACCCTTAGATTTTATGGTCTATGTCCCGACCAACTCCCCCCTAATTTTTACCGAGCGGTGAGTTGCGTTAGTAGGTTAAACCAGTTGTTTAGGTTGCAACTGAATTACCATGACACCAACTTCATGTACAATTTGTGCGGTAAAATTACTTTAGATTATTATTTAAAAACCAGAGACATGCGGGTACGGCTCATATCATGCCTACCTAACTCAAATAGGAACTCGGCTGGCGAGTTTGTACGGGTGAGTGGCAACTGGTTTGCTGACGAGCTCCCCTGCCCGTTCTCACCGCGTGATGTTGGTCGATACCAATTATTTTGATCAATAGGTTGCTAACCAGTTTCTGTGTCGTTTCCGTGCAGAGAGCAAACGGTTCAAGCCGGACCTTAGAGTAGTACACGTTCGGGACCTAAATTTTGTACTTAGGTCGGAGATTTTTGTTCACTGGGACGGACAACTCCGGGCATCTCACTTGATCCTTGGTGTTAACCCTGTATATTCCACCTGGCAAGCGTTTAGTCAGGCTTTATTGGTAGATGGTCCACTCCTTTATTACATTGATGTTCGGCATGCGAATTTCCTTCCTCCAAAACTAATTGTAGGTGAAGCACGTGATCTCGGCCTGCGGTACACCTGCTCAGACGAACTTGCGCCAGTAAGGGACGAGTCGGCTGAACGTGTGTCCCAAAACTGTCGAGTACACGTACCTGTTGAGCCTGAAGCCCCTGTTGAACTTCAAGCCCCCGTTGAGCCTGAAGCCCTCGTTCAAGTAGCCGAGGAAGCAACAACGGAATCGATTAGTTCTTCGGGGACCGATTCTGATCAAGGTCACGATATGGTGACGAGAAAGACTATGACGATTGACTGTTTTATGCCCGGCACTTGGCAAACCTTGCAGCAGCAAGAGTCCCAAGGCAAAGATCCTCCACCCCCTCCTCCTGCTCCCAGCCGTACTAAAAAAAGACAGCACACAGTCGAGCAACCACCCGCAGATCCTGGGGATGCGCCCACAAGGACTCCCCCTCAAGCATCTTGAGGAGTCATTATCCGGGAGCAGCCCACCCAAGTTGGTACAAACGTGGCGTCTTCCTCGCGATTCGAGGTGATCTGGTAGCCCACCTTCAACCTCGGAGACAAGCCCTTGCTTACATTTGCTAGTGTGAGGACATGGTCTTAGGGTGAAGGGGGGAGGGTTGCACAGAGGCTGGTGCAGGGCCTCCTTCTGCCCGAGGATGTTCACATTTTTGTTAATGCGACCGAGGAGTTCGTGGCCAAGCAGCTGCAGTGGCACACCATTGCGGTAACCCCTTCTCTTTATTTCTCATTTGTTTCGATACGCATGCATTCCTCTTGTTTTCATACTTGTCATTGTTTCATTATCAAGCCGTCCAGCTGACCTACGTCCTCGATAGGAGGCTAAAGAAGCTCTCCGAGGATGCTGAGCAGGAAAAAGCCCTTAAGGACGTTGCTGCGGCTACAGCGAAAGAAAAAGTGAAAGCTGCTGAGACCGCAGAGAAAAAGGTTGCTGCGTCTGAAAAGGCCAGGGTTTTGGCAGAGAAAAGGTCCGCATAACTAGAGATGCAACTGGGTAGTACCGAGCTTAAGCTGGCGGAGGCTGAAAGTCTAAACACCACTCAAGTAAAGGAGTTAGCCGATCTGAAGGCAGCCCTGGAAGCTTGTGAAAACAAGTTGTACAATGAGGGTTTTGTCGATGCTGAGAATTCTGCAGAGCTGGTTGTCCGTCAAGCCTAGAAGCACGGATTCAAGGAAGGGTGGTTGGCCGCGCTGCAAGCCATGGGGGTCCCTGAGGACTCCCTACTATGGAACCCTACCCAGATCCCCTTCCCGGATACCTCTCCCGTCGTCCAGAATCCTTCTAGCCCTGTTGATGAGGAAAAGACCGCCAGCATGAAGGAATTGGTGCGGGCAATTGATTTCCAAGTGGAGTTAGTTGACCTGGAAGTCACCAGCAACCTCCGTGCCGGCGACCCGTCAACCAAGCATGTTCAATTTCAACCTTTACCAACTCAGACGCCCGAGAACGTAACAAAACAGCCAATTGAGGGTACCGCCTAGTCCCAGCTTGCCAATCCTTCAACATAATTCCTAGATTTAATTTGTTTTTTAACTAATCCTTATATTTTTACTTGGTTTGCCTATGTCACCAGGCTGTGTTGACTGAACAATAATTTACTTATGTTTACTTTTTGCGCCTGAACAAATATTTGGTTTATCCACATTTGCGAATGCTTTCTACTTATTCTTGTTATGTTTTGTCTGCTTGTTTCTTTCTTTATGCGTATGTATCCCTAATGACCAGGCAGTCTGATCACTATTTCCCTCTAAATGGTGATTAAAACTGTTCTCGTTTGTCCTTACAAAGGGGTAAGTTATATTTGTGCGTGTATAATGACTAGGGTTGCTTGGAAGAGGCTACCCACATCTAGAAAGAGTTGACTCCTCGGTAATAAGAATTGAAACTGATCTAGTTTGTTCTATGAAGATTTAGTGTGAGGTGGTTACCTTCCCATGGTTGGAATTGAAATTGAGAGATCGGTGATGAAAATCGAATCAAGAAGCAGGTTTCTGTCCTTAGAATAATTTGACGTAAGGTTTCCATTTGCTCGGCGATGAAAATCAAACCAAGAAGCAGGTTTCTGTCCTTAGAATAATTTGATGTAAGCTTTCCACCTGCTCGGTGATGAAAATCAAACTGAGAAGCAGGTTTCTGTCCTTATAATAATTTGACGTAAGGTTTCCACCTGCTCGGCGATGAAAATTGAACAGAGCATCAGGTTTCTGTCCTTAGAATAATTTGATGTAAGGTTTCCACCTGCTCGGCGATGAAAATCAAACCAAGAAGCAAGTGTCTATCCTTAGAATAATTTGACGTAAGGTTTCCACCTTCTCGGTGATGAAAATCAAACCGAGAAGCAGGTTTCTGTCTTTAGAATAATTTGACGTAAGGTTTCCACCTGCTCGATGATGAAAATCGAACCGAGAAGCAGGTTTCTGTCTTTAGAATCATTTGATGTAAGGTTTCCACCTGCTCGGTGATGAAAATTGAACCGAGAAGAAGGTGTCTGTCCTTAGAATAATTTGACGTACAGTTTCCACCTGCTCGGTGATAAAAATCGAACCGAGAAGCAGGTTTTTGTCCTTAGAATAATTGGCTTTAATCCTTTTTACTTATGTTTACTAGGGCTAACGAGTCAGCAACGTTGGAAATGTAAGTGCAAATACATCTGGATGGATAAACATCGTTTTTTATTAATTAATAAAACATACATATCTCATTCAATTCATATCCCCGCGTACAGGTAATCAGTGATAGAACTTCTTTAGATTGTGGGTGTTTCATGGTCGGAGAAGTGGCCTTGCATCCATATCCTCCAAATAGTACGCCCCTACGCCCGCAATGGCGATGACTCTATATGGTCTCTCCTAAGTTGGCGCTAGCTTTCCTGCGTCGACGTCCTGTGCATTCCCAACCACCTTCCGGAGTATCAGTTCTCCCGCTCCGAATTCCTTTTTCCTCACGTCTCTGTTGTATCTCCGGGCAAGTTTTTGCTGATATTCTGCCAGCCGTATAGTAGCTGATTCCCGGCGTTCTTCCAACAAATTCAACTGTTTCAGCATCAACTCCGAATTCTCGGTCGAGTTGAATCCTGAAATCCGGGCACTGCACAAGTTTACTTCTGCTGGTATAACTACTTCCGCTCCATAGGTCAGGGAGAACGGGGTTTCTCCCGTAGACCTCCTCGGTGTTGTTCGGTATGCCCATAGAACACTAGGCAACTCATCCGCCCACCTGCCCTTAGCGCCTTCTAATCTCCTTTTCAACCGGTTCACAATGGCTTTGTTAGTGGCCTCGGCTTGACCGTTGCTCTGCGGATATGCCAGGATAGAATATCGATTAGTGATACCAAGATTGCTGCAAAACTCGTGGAAAGCTCAACTGTCGAACTGTAACTCGTTGTCTGACACTAGAGACTCTGGTATCCCAAATCTTGTCACTATGTTTCTCCAAACAAATTTCTTAACATCCGCGTCTCGGATGTTCACCAACGCCTCTGCCTCAGCCCACTTGGTGAAATAATCTACAGCTACCAAGACAAATCTTCGATTTCCTGTAGCCTGGGGAAATGGTCCAACAATATCCAGCCCTTACTGTGCGAAGGGCCAAGGGCTACTAATGGGCTTTAAGCTCCCCACCGGGTGATGGATCATTGGGGCATGCCTCTAACACTGCTCACATTTTCGTGCGTACTCGACAGCATTCTTGGCCACCAAAATCCTTGGGTCATTGCCCAGTGAGCTAGCGATCGTCCCCCCACGTGACTGCCGCACACCCTGTCATGTAGCTTGGCTAGGAGTTCCTCAATCTTGCTGGGGTGCAAGCACTGCAGGTAAGGTCCGTCAAAAGACCTTCGATATAGCTTACGATCGACGGATAGCCAATACCGAGCTGCTGTCCGGCGTACTTTTGCTGCATCTTTCTCGTCAGCCGGCAAACGGTCCTTGGCTAAAAAGTTAATGATCGAATCCATCCAGCATGGTTCAACTGTTGTCACCTGTGAGACATCTACCCCAGCATCGATACTTGGTTTCGTTACCAATTCCACTTTGATTATACAAGGTACCTCATCTGTCATTGATGATGCTAAGGTGGCCAGAGAGTCCACGTGTCTGTTCTACCCCTGGGCCACCCGGACCACCTTTGCTTTAAGAAACCAACTCAACACCTACTTTACCACTTGCAGATATTCCTTCATTCGGGAATCTCGGGCTTTAAAACTGCCATGTACCTAATTAACCACCAATCGGGAATCCAAGTAGACCTCAACTTCCTGCGCGCCCATACCCAGAACAACTCTCAATCCAACGAGAAGGGCTTCATACTCGACTTCGTTGTTGGAGGCCCTAAATCCCAACCTGAAAGAATGTTCCAACCTTATGCCTTCTGGAGTGACAATAAAGATCCCAGCCCCCGCCCCCATTGAACTAGAAGCGCCGTCTACGAATACCTTCCACGGGCAATAGTCTACGTGACAAATTACTTCCATTTCTTTTCTCGGAAAAAAGAACTTGGCCTTTGACCGAACTCCTCGGCCAGTACCTGATACCAAAGGAGCCAAGCCGGGTCCCCTATTTGGCTATTCAGCCTGTGAAGTCAGATCTCTTCAACAATGACTATAGGGGATACTCGGTCAACACATAGACGATGTGAGCTTGAAAATAATGTGGCAGCTTCCTCGTAGCATGCACTAGTGCTAAAACTAACTTCTCCAGGGGCAGGTATCTCATTTCGGTGTCAACCAGGGTCTTGCTTATATAATACACGGGTTGTTACACTCCTCGATCTCTCAAAAGCACGGCACTCTCGACGTGTTTCGACACTAAGAGGTACACGAATAAATCCTCCCCGGGGACGGGGGCCGTTAACATAGGTGCTTGCATTAAATATTCCTTCAGGTCTTGAAAAGCCTTTTCACACTCCACATCCCACTGGAATCCCTTCCACTTCTTCAAGAGCTGGTAAAATGGTCAGCAGCGATCGGCAAACTTGGAAATGAAACGGTTAAGGGCAGCTAACATGACAGTCAACACTTGGACTTCCTTCGTATTACTTGGTGGTTTAAGACGTTCTATTGCTTGAATTTGGTCGGGGTTGACTTCTATTCCTCGATTACTGATCAAATACCCTAGGAACTTACCAGCTCTCACTCCGATAGCACACTTCTCGGCATTGAGCCGCAGCTTGTGCTATCGAAGTGTTTCGAACACCCCTTTGAGATCATCAATGTGCTACACTTCCTGTTTGCTTTTTACTACCATGTCATCAATGTACACCTCAACTGTACACCCTATCTTTTCCCAAAACATTCTCGTCATCATTCGTTGATATGTAGCCCCAGCGTTCTTCAATCTAAATGGCATCACGATGTAGTGATAGTTAGCATCAGGGGTTATAAATGCTGTCTTCTCCTGGTCCTCGGCAACTAGGGAAATTTAGTGATAACCCTGAAAACCGTCCAGGAAGCTCATCCTTGGATGCTCGTATGTAGCGTCTACCAACTGATCAATCTTAGGCATTGGGAACGAATCCTTTGGACATGCTCAGTTCAGGTTGATGAAGTCAACACAGACCCTTCATTTACCGTTCTTCTTTTTTACCACCACGGTATTTGCTAGCCATTCCGGGAAGAAAATATCCTTTATAGCCCCGGCTTCCTTCAGCCTCTTGACCTCTTACCTGACAACATCGACATGTTCCTTAGCCAATCTCTTCAGCTTCTGCTTCTTGGGAGGGCATAGGGAGTCCACGTTGAGCTTGTGAACTATAAACTCGGGGTCCACCCCGGGTACCTCATACGGACTCCAGGCGAACACGTCTATGTTCTGTACAAGAAATAGCAGCATCTCTACCTTCTCTTCGCCCTTCATGCTTGCTCCAATCAGAAAACTCCTATCATCATCCAGTAATATCCTTACCTTCACCAAGTCCTTGGCACAGCTAGTCCCCGCTCCCACTTGGGGTTTCTGTAATTGCTATAAGGAAGTCTCCCCGGTCATTTCCTTCTGTTTGATTCCCTGGCCAACTGCGGCTACCATGCATTGTCTGGCCACTTGCTGGCTTCCCCTTACTATGGCAATGCCCTACTTTGTGTGGAACTTGACTTTCACATGAAGGGTGGATGGCATTGCCCCCATTGCATAAATCCACGGCCTTCTGAGGATCGCTGCGTAAAGGGAAAACGAGGCGACCACTATGAACGTTACCATCACTTCCTTGTCTTCCAAATTTACGGGAAGTGATATTTGCCCTTCTGGGATCACTATCCGACCATCAAACCCCATCAGTGGCATATCGTACTTGAGGAGATCTTCCTTCCTCAATCCAAGCCCCCTATACAGGTCAGGATACATCATGTCAGCTCTACTCCCCTGGTCTATCAACACTCTCTTTACTACGAAACCATTTATCCGAGCTGTAACCACCAAAGCATCATCGTGTGGTTGAACCGTGCCCTCCAGATCATTGTCATTGAAGGCGATGGGCTCTCGAGTACATCTCAACTTCTTCTCAGGGGGTTGATCACCTGTGCAACCCTCCACCGAAACTACGGCTAGTACCTCCCTTCTACCGAACGTCTGAGTACCTCTTGGAGCTACGTGAATAACTTCTATCACTCCCAGTGGGGGTGGGAGAGGATTCCACGAGGTCGGGTGCCCTGACCGGCTTCCTGATTCCTGGGGTCCACCACGAACTCTTTCAGGTATCCCGCTTTTACCAACTGCTCTAGATGATCTTTTAACACCTTGCAATGTTCGGTGGTATGCCCGTTATCTTTATGGTAAGTACAATACAAGTTCGGATTCCTCCTGGACGGATCTCCCCCCATCTTGTTCGGTCACCGAAACTATGGCTCATTCTTAATCCAATCAATGATCCTATGCACCGATTCTTTGAAGGCTACATTCACCTCTCCCATCTGTGGCCTTGGTTCTTGAATCCTCAAATCCTTCCGGGGCTTGAACGATAAGCAGATATGCCGAGGATGATTTATGACCAGGGCCTTGCCCTTGCTCTGTAACCGGTCATCTTCCAAACGTTTATATTTTTCGATACGCCTCATCAACTGCCACATATCCTTGGGAGGCCTCCTCGTCAACGATTCCCGTAGTCCGGAATCTTCAGGCAACCCCATCCTAAAAGTACTTGCTGTGATTTTTTCATTACCTCCGCCAATCTCGTTGTACAGCTCCCAATACCGGCTAGCGTAGCTGCGGAAGGTTTCCCTTGCCCCCATTTTCATTAACAACAATGCATCTACGGGCTGAGGGACTCGGCTGCAGGTCATAAACCGTACACCAAACTCTTGAATCAATTCGGAAAAACCATGAATTGATCATTTCCTTAATCCATTGAACCATCTCAAAGTAGTGGGACAGAGGCTCGAAGGGAATACTTTACACATCAGGGCATTGTTGTGAGTGTGCAAAGACATCATTTGAATATAATGGCTTACATGTTCTACCGGGTCCGCCTTTCCATCGTAGGAATTGAACGGAGTCCTTGTAAATCTACTCGGCATAGGCGCCCTTTCAATGTCCCTCAAGAACAGTGACCGGGCAGCTCGACGCAATGCGCAGCTCATAGCATCCATGGCCGCGTTCCAAGGTCGCCTCTCCTCCGGGGAAATCAAATCCCAATCCGCATATTCCCGTGAACGATCCCGGTGCCGATGAGACCTGGATTGATGGGACCCTGCTCCATAATAATCCCTGACACTAGCCGACCTTTCCTTTCACTCCCTGTGGTCTCTCCTTCGATGCCTACCTTTTTCTTGCAACTCTAAATCCCTCACCAACCTACGAAGGCGTTCAAGTTCCTCGTCCCTTTAATTGTGCTCTTCATCCCTTTTGTCAAAACGATTGTGCCCTGAAGCGCCCGACATTGTCCGGTATGTTTGGAACAACCCTTCTCCAAGGCCGGACTGCCCTTCCTCCTCATGCTCCCTATCTTCACGTCCTTTCTGCCTTCTTTCCCTCTAAGTGGATCCCCGTGAAGACCTCCCAAAACCACTTTCAGCATAACTCCCAAACAAACCTCCAGACATTTTCTCGTGCACGCCTTGAAAGAACCACAACTTTGTAGGAGATTCTCACAGACAACGCCAATTGTGCGTACCCAAAATATAAGGCTATTAGGCTTGACCTCTATTTGGGCTCACAATCTATTTGTTTAGTGGGCTTTTATGTTTCCTACTGTGGGTGGTCCTATGCTCGGCAGACCCAAATACAATTCTATTTCCTCAAGCCTTTTTCTCTCCCTCACAGGATCGTCTCTTTGCTCTCTTTGAGTGTTTTCTCTTCTTCTCTTAGTATTATTTGCAGAAATGCCAACCCCCATTTCCTCATTCTCATCTCTTATTTATAGCTCAAGATTAGTGGAAGGGTTATAATTACTCTAGGTTATTAGTGGGCGTGGGGGTCCAATTCCATCGTTTCAAAGTGGGCGTTTAGGTGGGAGTGGGAGAAGTGGCATTGGGACTGCTTCCCACCTCTGAAGATATGCTCGGCAGCGATACTCCCCGGGGCAATGCCGAGTAGTTGTTCTCTTTTCCGAGATATAGTTAACCGGGCCAGACCCAGGTGATGAAGCATGATGCGTATAGACTCAAATTATTTATCCAATGGGCTCTAGGCTAGCATGAGGCCTGGGCCTATGGCCCTGGTGGGCTAAGGGCCTGGCCTCGGACAAAGGGGTGGGGGTCATGAGCCGCACCGTTGGGTCGAAGTTCAGGGCCCAAGTAGGCCTAGGGACCCTTATGTCGTACATTAAAAGTATATTAGTTTTTTTTTTTTTTTGAGAAAGAAGACATCCATTATATAAAATTAATAGGCGGTCAAATAAAAGTATATTAGTTAGTAATAGAAACAAAACTTTAAAAAGTTGTATATAAGAAATAAACAAAATAAGTGAATGGAAATAAGTTTTTGGTTTGATTATTATAAGAAACATACTCTTGATTAGTCATAGTTTAATTTTGGACAAAATGCAAAACTAACCCTCTATTTTTCAGATTTCATTTCAATCCTCTGATTTTGCTTTTATTCATTTCAGTCCTCAAACTTTCAAGTTTATTCAATTAAGGTTTTTCCATCAATTTTTGTTATATGTTGTGGTTAATTTTTCAATTTTATAAATTTTTCTTCAAAATTTTTAAATTAAAAAAATTCAATTAATGATTGAAAAATATTTTCCAGATTTTTATTTTCAAAAAATATTAACAAAAGTTAACAGAAAGGCCTTAATTGAATAAATTTAAAACTTAGAATACTGAAATGAACAAAAGCAAAGTTAGAGGACTGAAATAAAATTTGAAGAAAGTTAGAGGATCAATTTTGCATTTTAGCCTTTAATTTTTATTCTTATCAAAAGCTTTATGGCTCACTTATATTACTATGTTCTATAGCGGATAAGAACCTAAATTTGAGTTCCCCTGCACTTGTTGTAAGCAAAAGAAAATTTTATTTATGTACATGTGAATGAGTAAATTTTATTCAACACCTTACAAAGATTGTTTAATCAGTTCAATAACTCATAAATACAAGCATTACAACAACATCAAAATAGCTACAAGAAGCTGCAGACTCGAAGGATCATATTATGCACCCAAAGCATTGCTTTGAATCCACACATGATTAATAGCATAAACAACCTATGCCAGCTTACATAGGTCGTATTCAGTGATCAAAACACTCACTTTGTAAGGAATCTGGGAGAGATGATTGGTAAGTAACTTTACTCCCTCTTTTTTTTAAAGTGATCATTCCCAGATGTTGGGTTTCAGAGGTGGTTCTAAAACTTTTCCCTCTCAGCTTGAATTCATAATGATTCAAGAATTTACTTAAGCACTCCATGAAAATAGCAGCAACTTAAGTATTAATGGAGTCTCAAACTTCACCATACATATCTTTGGAGGGCCTAGCTTTATACCCATAAAAACCACTTAAACACCTTGCCTTAAAGCTTGCCTGGTTCCTGAAACCCAATGTTCTCAACAGCTCCCACAGTTTTGAACAATCTCCTCTTGTTTATTTCCTCCATCACAGCCCTGCGCAACAACTCACTACGTGCATCCACAAGTGAACGATTCCTAGTTAGCTTCTGTGGGAGCTTTGAGCCATAGTTTCTCCCATAATCAAACTGCAACTCGCAGTACTGTTTGGAATGATTTGCACTCATCATATCTGTAGGACAGAATCTTGTACATGTGGGAGCCTTTGCATTGCAAATGGGTTCACCTACTCTCCTAATACTCGAATCATAATCATCTTCATTGGCCGAGTAGTAACTCAAATTTGAGTATTTGAAGGAGTTCAAAGAGCTCTGAGAACTTGCATCGTCATTGATAAACAAATATTCTGCATTTCGATGCCATGTTATCAAATTTAGATAGCTATTAAGGCATCATTTGGTTAATAAACATTTCAAAAAGGAAAATGCTTCATTTATTGTAAAAACTTACAAAACTAATGTAGTAATAAATGGGATTGACACCAAGACAACAACAAACTAAAAAAATGATAAAGTAAGGCTCATGTACATTGCACACGATAAAGACTATTGTCATCTTCCTATTGATGGTTGGAGTACAAGGCTCCAAACATGTTTAGAGTCAAACATTTTCCTTAAAAAAAATGGAAAATACTAAAACAACTACCAACCTTTTCCCTAGCAACACTCAAAAAAATTTAAAATTTCTTTCTTGTTATGCTTTTAAAATTTTGAAAATTTAAGTAAAACTTGTAATCACAGTAGAATTAATCATAAACATTAAAAAAAGACTGGAGTAAACAATACCAAAAGAACTAAAATGTATACCTTGAAGCCAATCATGGCCAGAGGCTACATTGTTCCCATAATTATGGGTCTTGTAGGAAGAGGTAAAAGCTGGGAGACATGCTTGAGAGGAAGAGCAAGAAGAGGATGAATAGAAAGGATGGTGGGTACTATCATTGTCTTCTTCTTCTTCTTCATAGCTAAAGCTGTGCTGATTGTGAGACTGGGATGTGCCCCCCCAATCCTTCCAAGTTGGGACCAAAGAAGATATCTCATCCTCTATCATCTCAGCTATCTCCAATGGTTCCCAATCGCTAATTTCCAATTCTTTGACCATCTCAATTGCTACGTCAATTGCAGTGTCGTGTACAACATCGAATGAAAAGTATATGTTCCTGGCATGACCTGTATTACATTGAAATGTTACAAGTTTGGACAATGACAATGGCAACTAATATTTTTTTAAATAAGAAAACCCAAAATTTGTCAAACGAGAGTGCCTAAATTAGAAAAATTAATAATAATAATAATAATTGAAACGTGATATATCATATTAACACAAATGTCAAGGAATAATGGAATACGTCACATTATCAATTTGCATTTGGTTTGTTTATTTTGTTTAGTTTGTTTGCTTATGTACATTATTTTTAAAATCTCCTTCTTGTAGACACTTTTCCTCAAATAAGCAAATAAGTAGATAAATAAATCCAAAACAACACCATGGACTTTAAATTTAGATAAATATTAGGAATACAAATTTCTTCATATATATAGCAATTTATTAAAGTGATAAATTGTGAATGGAATAACATTACCTTTACATGGATTTATTGCTACAATTTATTTTATTATGTATCAATCAATACTATTAGGTTATGTCAAAGGTTATAAAAAAAAAAAAGTAGTGAAGAATTTTGTGTTATTAGATTTAGAGCCATACACCCAAAAAAATTCATTAAAAATTTCACACATATTCTCATAATTCACTTCACATTGACCCACTATAATACAAAGAGAAAGAGAGGTGAAATTCCTGTGCCTCTAGATTATCATTAAAATTTAAGCAAATATAAGAGAGGTTATAGCTTTTAGCATACCGTCCTCCGCAGAAATTTGCACTTTAAGGAAAATGGAATCATCTTCAGGGTCCAAGGTCCCAGTGATAGTCATATCAGTGCGCCTAATTGGATCAGAAACCAAAGGTGGCAAACCCACCACTGTTCTTGATTTGGGACTTTCGGTACGCGTGATGGGCAACAATCCACCTTCTTCAGAAGCTAGAAATGGGTCCAACAAAAGCTCTCGGGCTGGCAATCTTTTTGACACAGTCTCTAAGCATTTTCCCACAAATCTCCGAGCCTCCATGTCTTCAATTCGGTAAAATGCATCGGGCAGCTTTCCCTAGTAAGTCACCAAGCCAAAATGTGAAACTTAGCAAGATTATGTATTTGGGGCATTAAAGAATAAAGATATTAAATATTTATAACATTGAAAACTATTACATTTATGTTTTGAGCTCTCTTAATTTTAATGCAGTAGTGCAGGAATCGAACAATTTCATGGTGCGGATTATATAAAATATATTTAAATATCACGTCACTTAAAATTTTAAATAGCATGATCAGTAGCTTAATTACCGAGGTAACTTTCTTGTATATTTGGGCTGGGTTGGAGCACTCGTTGTAGGGGTACTCAGAAGTAAGCATTTCTAACAAACACATGCCAAAGGAGTATATGTCAACAAGTTCATTGTATTCCTCTTCGTATAATTCTGGTGCCATGAACTCTGGTGTACCTGATAATTAAAATAAAAAAAAACATAAATAAGACCAATAAACAAAGGAGATCAAATTCAATAATTCAAAGGGTAAAAATTAGTCCACACACCTTGTTATACACACTCAAACTATACATAAATCATGACTCACATTTTCTAAACAAGATGTGTTAAATAAACACCACTCTTAACCAAAAATCAAAATAATGAAAGAGTGTGTGTACCTATGACACTGTGGGCATGTTGAGAGCCACGAAGGATGGCTGCTAGGCCAAGATCACCAATTTTGACTTGTCCAAGATGGCCATTGATGAAGATATTATCGCATTTGAGGTCTCTATGAATCACAGGAGGATCATGGCCATGCAAATAAGCAAGCCCACGTAGGATTTGGCGGCTCCAGTTCTTAACTGCTCGAATATCTACTCGCCGATACTTCAGCCTATACCTGTTTTTACATCCCAAAATAAAAAGAACTAAATTTTGTTTCAACTTTTTATTACAATTTTTTGGGTAGCAAGTGGTTTAGGTACAACTCGTCACTTACAATGGTACAAATCCACCCATCGTTGACATTATTTTTATTATATACTAAGCAAAAAAAATTAAGATACTAATTTTGATAATTATATGTGTGACTAGATTTATTATAGTTTAAGGTGACATATGAGGTTAAAGTGATAATTAGTAATAATATTATTTTTTGTGATGCCCCGTATCATTGGTTTGAATCTAACCTCCCCTAATAAAGTAACGTTGACATATGAAAAGTTTAATACGTACCATACTTAACTAATCTTAACCGTTCATCTATTATTATAAAATATATATTACATAAGATATATCTTTTTTTTAAAAGTCTAAGATTAAAAGTACATCCGGTACATATTAAGAAAAAAAAATTCTTTATATTTGCTTATTTAATTTAAGTGGGTAGCTAGGGATAAACCTTAAATTCAAAATATAGCTAAAACAAAAATAGAGGAAAATAGAAATAAGGTCATGTGATTACTTACTCTCTGAGTGTACCGGAAGTGAACATTTCGGTGATGAAGTTGAAAGTTCTGCGATTGATATCAACCCAAGAGGTGTAGAATCGCATGATGGAGTCATGGTCAAGGTTCTTGAGAAGGTGAACCTCTGAGTAAAGTCGCTGCAATATTTCTGGTGAATGAAACACTTCCTTAAGCTCAACACGGTTCCAAGCAACCTCTATTCCAAGAACCTCATCAAATCCTCTATACACTGTTTTCACTGCTCCTTTCCCAAGAATTTCCCTGAACTGCAAAACAAACATTAAAAGTCGATTCACTATTATTTGGAAATTTGTATATAAGACGAGTGTAAAAGAACTTTTCCAAAATATAAACAAAAATATTAAAACTACTACCAATTTTACAATAAAATGTTTATATAAAATCACAATGAATGCAAATGGTACTATATTTACAGTATAATAAATAAATTTTTAATTAATTTTTTTATTTTATGTTTAAATCTTGATACATAGGTTTATAAAATTTATAGTACTCCTAATATTATTGTATTAAAAATAAAAATTGACTAACTTATGGTGGTTGTACCAAGGTTTGGGAAGAAGGGGTTAGGTATTGATTTGCAGTATATGTTGATGCTTAATAAGGTTATGATTTATGAGTCCTATTGAATCTGGGACATTGAATTGTGTAGTGAAATTTTTGCTCTACAATTCATAAAAGTGATGGAAATTAAAGGGAAACTAGAAAACTATTTCGGCATAGTATTTAACATGTATAGATAATTATCCTATCAATAAATCAAAATGAGTGAATAAGGTAATTAATTAACTGGATTAGAGATTAAAGAATTTTAATCTAGAATCAACAAATCAGTGCGTATATAAATGTTTAAAAAAAAAACTTTTTTTTTCTCATAATGATTGCATTGGGGAAGTCTTATATATCGTGACAAAGAACGGGTGTATTATCTTAATCTCCATATACAAAGATATTTTTATGTTTTCTCTTTTTAATTTCTTTTTGTTTGGAAAAGAAGGCAAGAAGCCGAAGGCACTTGCTATGAGCCTACGAGTGACTCTTCAGCCCATGGGCTGGTGTTGAAAAGGCCGGGTGTGTGTTGAGACCTTTTTTATTTTTTATTTTTTGGGCTAAATGTGTTTTGTGACTATTGTGTCAACCAAAATGGTCTAGCCATATAAAAAATACTAATTAAGTGAAATGCTCCACGGCATAAATATTTAAATATAAATTAACAATCTTATCAAGCTTGACCCAACTAATTTGAGGTAAGCTTAACTCACACCAAGCATTTAGTAGGTATGAATTTTCTTTTAGGACTTTTTTTTAAGAGGGGGGCTATGCGACTTTCTTATTTTAGAACTCATCAAAGCTACAAACAGTTGACCCCCTTTATTTGGATTTTGGAACAAGAAGTGGTTTCTAAGTTCCAACCCCAATCATAATATGTAATCCTTGAACTCATTACTAAACTCATCTATCATAGTCAAAAGTAATTTCTCAAGCAAAAACCACATGCTCTAAATCACATAGGTCAAGAAGAAGTGGCTTTTGAAAGTTATCTAGAACAAGCACTGCACCAATTACCACATGCTCGAAAATTTCTTGAAAAAAAGTATACCCAATAAGATAAATTCCTCCTGCATGTATATAATACTGTCCTTGCAATTTTTATCACTTATGGGTTATGGCCCAAGTTTATTGTAAACCTCAATACTCTATAAGCCAGTACTTTTAAGTCAAGTAACTATAACCTAATCCTACTAAGATTATAAGGTGAATATGAATTCTTTTGCTCTCTTTTATCACTAAAAATGATGAAAAGCCAGACTATATTCTATAATCAGCTCGTTTATACAAGATTATGCGGAAAATTTGAACTTTTTCTAAGTATGTACATAGAAAGAAACTCAGAATTTAATACTTACTCGTCCATATCGACCAGATGGATCAGTTTCAACGTATCCAAGCTGATCCTCAGCTCCATCAACACACCCTCCTACCCTTGCCTTGTACATGACTGAGAAATCAACGCTAGCTATATAGATTACTGTTTATTTTCCTATATAATACTTGCTTGATAGTATTAAATATGTAATAATAATTTTAGACAACAAAGATGGAAGTGAATATATGCTAGAAGATCCGAGGCTTCCCCTCATGATTTTCATAAGAGAATACACCAAACAATAACCAGAAAAGCCTTGAGTAATCAACGCTAAGCATAATCCAAGCCATTTCCACAACCCCACGTGAGAACTCGTATTCCTTAGGAACCATTTGTCTCAAAGAGAAAAGACTTAGAGAAGTGAGGGACAGATATATATCCTAGATTTTTCTTTTTTCAAAAGAAGACAAGAATATTAGAACTAGCTAGGAAACTGTTAAAGACTATTTGGGTGGTGTGGTTGAGAGCAAAAATTGAGAAGAAGTTTGTGGAGGAAATTAATAGGAAAAAAAAAACTTTTTTTTTTTTTATAAACTGAAATGATCATATGTGGGACTTTGGCTTGAAAATGGGATTCTAAATTTGAAGAATCTGTGGCCGTGCTTTGGTAGTACCATTTGTGGATGTGGGAGCAAATCACAAAAATTAGATTTCAAATAGAGAAAGAGATTGAGGAAATCTAAGAGGAAAAGTTTGGAAGAGATATTAAGAGAGAGAGACTGAGATGTTTTGAGAAGATTTTGGTGCAAAGACAAAGAAGGTAGAAACAAGAGGTGGTGCTAATGGTAATATTATATAAGGACCTTGATCATCACAAAATAATAATAATGACCTTCTATATGGGTCCCCAGATAACGTGGCTAACGGAATTCACACCGTCCAAACTCCAAACAAAGAATAAATATACTACTATGCCTATAAATAAATAAATAAAAAATGACAACCGTAAACTTGATTATAGGCTAAGTGTACAATTTTCACTAAAAAAATTAACATAAATACATATTTTTAAAATTTAACTATTAAATTGTAAATTATATATGCTCTCAATATATGTGTCAAATTTCATACCAATCAGATATAATTTATTATTCAATTTATAGACATATTTTTTATGCATAATTTTAGACTATAAAAATTTAAATTTTAAAATTTTTATTGATAACATAGATATTAATATTTGATTTTTTTTTTTAAAAAAATAATAATAATACACTGTGAAAAACAATTAACGGCGTTTGTTATTTAATATCAGGCATATAGTATTATTATATATATGTGTATGTATAGGGAAAGGGGACGAGGTCTGAGATTGTAGTAGCTGATCTGCTCTGCTTGGTGATGAAATCAGCAATGCCTCAAAAGCCAGGTCTTAAATTCGAAGCATAGTTAATTCATCCATTGGGATCACAATTCCGATGTACATTCACCCATTTATTTTTGGTGGATCTCATATAAACAAAAACTTTTATCCTCTTTCTTTATATTAGGAGTAATATTTTGATATTTTCATAAATACACCATAGCAAAATGCATCCAAACGACACACTAAGTACCTGTTTAGGTACAGCTGAAACAAACCCAGCGTTTGCGTTTTAGCATTTCATTTTTTTCTTTTTTGAGAACGTGTACTGGCTTTTTTTTTTGCTTTTCCTGTAGGTCCCGTGCATTGTTCACGGGACCCACAAACCTCTTTTTTCAACAAAATTTTAATTAAAATATGTCCCACAGCACTATTTATACATTTAAAAATTATTTTGTTACCGTGTTTTCTGTTTTCTGTTTTCAATTTTCAACAAAATAAGCGATATTCAAACATACCCTAAATTATAGGTGTAGTATTATATGCATTTGCATATTTTAAAGAATATAACGTAAAGGATAAAATTTAGCTACAAAATAGGTTGTAACTTAAAATAAATATTACTATATATTTTGAAAATCTAACCATTAAATTATATGTTTTTTACACTCTTAATACACATACAAAATTTTGTGTCAATCGGATATTATTGACTATATAATCTATAAGCTTATATTTTATGCATAATTATAAACTACAAAACTTGCAATTTAAACAATTTATTGATGACACAACTATTAATCTTTAATTTTATAAAAATTTGGCAAGTATGGAGGATATAGAAAGAAGATATAATCTAATTGTGCATTTGTCAAAATTCACCTAAAAAAAATTAAAATAATTGAGTAAGGTTGTTTTGTAGCTAAACTTTGTCTTTTTTTTTTTTTCTTCCCCAAATGATGTTCTCACTTGACTCAAATCTAAAAAAGAAAAAAAATTTTGCAACTCATTATAATTTGGGTTTTTCTTTGGCTTGTTCCTGCGACTTCTTGGACCATGCATGTAACCGACTCGATTCTATGCTAGACAAAAATTTTGAAAGACTATAATTGATCAAATATGCCAAAGCAGTTTTGGATAAGTTACATACCCAAACACAATTGACAAAGTTGCAAAGGTTAGGTGCGGAGAAGAAATTTTGATTTGGGGAGCAGATTATAATATTGACATATCAGTAAAGAGATTTTCAAAATACATATGTACACACATAAGTATAGTTACAAAATATTTTTTAAAGTAAACTTATTATCTTTATCATCTTTTCACAATTATTTTATTTTATTTTATTTCTCTAATCCTTTCAAGTACTATCATTCTTAAAATTAAATCTTTTAAAAAAGAGTTTCCCCAAGAGAAAATTATTTTTATTAAACACCTATTGCTTGATTTCAACAACTAAAACTAACCACATAAAAGTGGAAAAAACTAAAAAAAATAAACATGATTCTAGCAATACTCATTTTAAAAATTTGACTTTTATTAAAAACTTTCTTTCTTTTTTTTCAAGGGTGTCATTTGGACAACAATTTATTTGATGAGATCATTGGATTTGCTGATCAATTCTTTTTTAGGGGGCTCCATCAACTCTTATTTTTTGGGGAATCAACTCTTAATTTTGTGGTTCAATATTTTAAAAAGTTATAATACATATACACACATGTACACATTAAGAAAAATTTTAAAAATTTTCCCTGGGCCAAGCCGAAGTATAGCTCCACCTCTAGGACCAGCTATCCTTATTGAGTCATTGTTTCAATTCAAATATAGGTAATATGGTGGATGAAATAAGAAATTTGGGGTTCAATTTTCGCCTACACCAAAAACCAATTGGTGTCTTAGTTTGATGATAATGAGCTATCATCAATAGCGAATGTTATAGGTTGTGAAACTCTCTAATATATATATATATATACACACATGAATTACATATTCAGTTCGATGACACAGTATAGTTAATCCAAAGTATTGAATACAAGAAGTATTTCATCTGAAATTAATTAACCAAAAGGCACAATTTCCATATTAAATTCCAATAAAGACAAAAAATAATAATAATATTTCAAGATTGATACATTTTAGAAATATATAGTTAAATGATTTAAATTTATTATATCTCAATAGTTTAAAATTTTTGATAATCGATAATTTAACATTTAATTACATATTTTTAACACTCCTTCTCATGTGTGGACTCAAACTCTCCTACTCTAATATCATATTAAATTACCAATTGTTTCAAAAGTTTTTAAATGATTTTAAGTCATTACAAACCATTTATCACAACAACAAGATTCTAGGAGAGTTCTTCATAATAATCCTCATATAATCAAACTTAAAATACAATCGACTCAAAAAAACAGGTATCCACAAATTACTCTAGGAAGTACAATTTCCTTGCCCTTGATAGAAACACCAAATATCTCATTTCAGTATCCAATATTGGTGGCCGGCACCACATTGATCTCAAGTTTAGCTTTTTGTTTTTCATCTTTGCAATAATCCATTTTCGAGTGAAATGCACAATCTAATTGTTTCATCAAAAGAAATAGTGGGGGCCCTTCTCTCTTTTTTTTCTTTTTTCTTTTTTTAGCTCACTCCTCTTTTTTTCAGCACAGTAAATTAAGTTGAAAAGACCACAACCATTCATTTTCAAGATTTCTCTTTAATAAATATTATATGCATAAAGCTATACGAAAATGTCCCACCACTTATTGTATCTTTATCCTTTCCCAACATACGTGACACCCTAATTTGTTTTCAGCAATCACAAATATGCAAACATCATTATCTTTTCCTCAAAAAAAAAAAAAAAAAACACCATTATCTTTGTCACTTTGTAAGATTATAGATGAAGGGTTGACCATGCGTGTCAATGATCCAGAGTAATAGCTTCTCTAAAACTCTAAAATAATGGCAAATAAAAAGGGTTATGTGAGGTCATAGGCCTTCTTATGATTAATTATTCCTTAAGGAAAATATTTTTTTCTTATTAAATGAGATAATTTCAAGTTTCAACTTTATAGTTTTTTTTTTTTTGAAAAGTAAACTAAGAAATGGAAAGAGTAGGTAAGAGAGTAGGACTTATAAAGCATGGTCTCAAATGCAGGTTGGAATATTTTTAATTTTAAAATAATTTATCGGCAATTACAATACATAATAACCAGAAGATTTATAAATATTATTTTTAGACTGTGAAGTCCTACCACAATGTAAAGGATTAAACAAGCCCAATTATAGACTTGCTATCAATAAGATAATCATGTTATTGGAGATTAATATAAAATTGGGAAAAAAATCCTATTTGCTATACATCACAATCAAAGGAAGTATCAAAGTGTCTGGGTCCACCCAAGTGGGATCCAGCAAGTACTTGATGAATCATTGATGATAAATAATGCTTGCTTCTGTTCTGAGATGGCTTTTCGGAATCTCAAATTTCATCTAAATGGCTGGCTCTGTTTGCTCAAATCTGAAAATAGTATATATCCATTAATTATATCTTAAGTTCTCAATACTAGTCATGGTGTACTACACTCAATAAATAAAATAAAAACTATCCAAAAAGTAGTAATTATTCATCTTAATAGAAAGATATTGACAATAATATGAGAGAGAGAGAGAGAGAGAGAGAGAGAGAGAGAGAGAGAGAAAAAGAGGGGAACATTTTAAAAGTGAAAGGAGATTTGAAATTTTTAAATATTTTATCTGAAGTAAAAAAATTTAAATATGAAGGTTTCCTTTAGGATTAGGATAGTGGGTTTTATTGACCAATTTTGCTTAAAAATGAATTGAATAAAAATACAATTGTGTTTTGAAAAATACCATGGTTAAAAAAAAATGAAATTACATTCTTTCCCCTAAACTATTATTCATGTAACATTTGTTCTCCTAAATTATGAGGGTGTATACTTACCCCCTAAACTATTACTCATATAACACTTTGCAAATCATCCCATGAACATAGGTAATAATGAATAAGAGAATTTCAAAGGAACGTGTATTTTGAAACTTTTCATATATAAAGTATAATTCGACAAATTTCTTTATAAATAATTAGTATCCGAGATGTGGCTTGATATTGAGTGGCCAAAACTTTTTCTTTTTTTATTTCTTTTTTTTTTTTTAGAAGAGTGGCCAAAACTTGATTTTTCAACGCTAATTAGATGTATTAAAATCAGTTACAATAATTATTTATTTTTTGTTTGCTTTCCCTCATTCATCATTATAAAAAAAATAAAAATAAAATAAAAAATTTAGAGATTAGTTTAATGTAAACTGATGTCATTAATTTTTTTATTTTTTTTAGAGAAATTAGTATCCGAAGTGTGGCTTGATATTGTGCGGCCAAAACTTTTTCTTTATTTTTTTAATTTTTGAGAAGAATGTGGCCAAAT
Source organism: Quercus tomentella (assembly GCA_028535165.1). Classification (NCBI taxonomy): domain Eukaryota; kingdom Viridiplantae; phylum Streptophyta; class Magnoliopsida; order Fagales; family Fagaceae; genus Quercus; species Quercus tomentella. Next base: position 17,364,757 of record JAPQVY010000012.1, read on the forward strand.
GATTTTTGAACGCGTAATTAGATGTATTAAAATCAGCTACAATAATTATTTATTTTTTGTATGCTTTCCCTCATTCATCACTATAAGAAAATATTTAGAGGTTAGTTTAATGTAAAACTCGCAACTGATGTCATTGATTTTTTTATTTTTTATTTTTTTTTAAAGAGAACTGAAATAATTTATAAAGTCATTCAGCAAAAACAGAAATAATTTTAAACTAGTTTGGTGAACAATAATAGAAAGAGGAGGCTGCCAAGAAACTTCCCAGTTCATAGATTTGTAGTTCGTACATGTTTAAAAATAAACAAATAGATTCGCCTTAAAAAGTGGACCCACGGCTTGTTTTGTTTACACACTACACGTCATCACATTTAACACAAAAAATATTTAACAATATTTTTGACATCTGCTGGACAGGGTTAGTATTTTTATTTGGCTCATCTCTTTTTTACCTATCACTAACGAATCCAAAACATCAGCATATGTCAAATTTTTTTATTTTACCTATCACTAACGAATCCAAAACATCAGCATATGTCAAATTTTTTGTGTCTAAAAACTATCTTTGCACAATGGTAGCTCACATAAAACCAAGGACTCGACTGGGGTCCAGTTGCGCTGTATTCAATCCTTACCCTAAAACCAAATATTCTTAGTAGCGTACAACTGTGGGCCTCTAGCGAGGAATTTAGGGTCTCCAGCACATTTTCCAGCCTGTGGTCACACTCTTACTGTCACCATATCACCTAATAGTTTTAGATTTAAATCAACACCTAACGGTTGACTCCATTATTTTGATGCACAAACTAAGCATAATCTTATCCCTCAATTAGCCGACCATACAATGATGCTATAAACATGTAACACTAATGTAACATTGTATTGTTCAATGCAGCCATGTGTTTGAATTTAACTAGAAACCTGTACAATACCTAAGGAACTGTACCTAGGTTTTGTCCGGTGCCGTAGATATGAAACTAGGAGTTCAGTAGAATATCTCGATAGCACTTGATAAAGCAAGACATTGTACTGCCAAGAAAATGGAGCCACGAACAAGATAGGCTGTAACACCTTTCCAATAGTAACATAGCCAAAGAGTTACATCAAAAACATCTGCAGAAATTATTATCTTCCTGTAGAACTTACATCAGACATCAACAACATTCTATTCATGCTATTTTACCTACAAGGGGTCGCAAGAAAAACAAAACCTGGGGCAAAACCATATCTCAAACATCCTATATACGAACATCTCAGTAAACACAGCTATTAAGATTAAAGGGGAAATTTTAGTAGAATGTACAAAATGCCTTTGAACCACAAACAGAAAAAAATGGTCTCATATCTCAAGCTTCCAAATGGTTACGAAGGTGCTGTATAGGAGGAAAGCTCAAACTTAGGCTGCTTTGTTAGAATTTACTGTTCTATTCATTCAAACTTTAACCATATAGATATATCATCCATTCCCACTGAAGTCAGACAGATAAAGGTGGGAATTCTTCTTCATCTTTCAAACGGAATGATTGTGCAATCCTACATGTCCAAAACAAAGAAACTTAAAAAATAGACCCATGTATGTCAGCTAGTGCCGGATTAAAATTTGACATGAATGGTGAATGGTGATATTCCCCTACCTATCTTGATTCACACCCAACACTGGTTTTGGGCTTTGTATCCCTGGTGACAGAAGGCTTACACTTAAGTTTTGAGCAGGTGCTGAGCCAGAGTTTTGTTGCCAGCTCCTTTCGGGCAAAGATCCCTCAACTGGCAGATGCCCAATTGACCCAAATTCGACCACTCTCTCAGACGGATGCATTGAACCATTGGCATTAGAGTACAACTTCCTTCCAGAAGAACCAGAGGTGTGATCTGACGACCCAGACTTTCCGCCACCATAAACAGGAAATTGTGCTTGTGCCAGCTCACGACTGCTTCTCTCAGACCAAGATGACTCAGGTATTGATGTGGCTCGGCCGTTGTTACGAGGAGACCTTACTGGTGCTTGATTTCTTCCCCTGGGTGTCAAGGGCCTGTCCCGGTAATGGTTCTGCAAAAATTTATGCATAAAAGCACTCTAAGATAATGAGACCGTCCACCTGAACAACTTAATGAAAAACAGAAGCTGGATAGAGACACCAAGATCAACAATGCCGTGGCCCCACAAAAATTTCAAGGATTCCACAATATTCAATACCAAAAAGAAAAAAAATCCAGAGACTTAGAGTGAGTATACCATGTTGGGAAAATATGTCCCTGTTCCTCTTGGTTTTGGCATCTCTTCCATACCAAATGCCACACCACCAGGTAATATTGTTGGGTTCATGGGGTAGAATGGTGCCCTGGGTACAACACCATTGGTGTTCATCTGGGAATACACATTCCTGTTCAGCTGCACAGACTGTCGTATTACATCCCATGACTTCTTGCCATGGAGCTGTGGAAACAACAGAGGCACAGGAGTAACAGCTGTACTCAAGGCACACTCATAGAACCACCTACCATTATTCAAACTCTTAATGTGACTATCCTGGTCCCCACTGAGATCCGACAAAGGGTTCAAACCTTCAGGATTTCCAGAACTGCCATTTAACACCCAATAATTAGAATAATTAGGATAAAGATCTTCTGAGGACCAAGTAACCGGACTCAAACGTGGAGAGTGGTGCTTCAATCCAACAGGTGACAGACTGTCATTATCACTAACCAACTGGTTCTCATACTGGTCCAAGTGCACAATCAAGGCCTTCTCCTCAGAAGGTGCTTGCAGAAGCCTAGGCGAATCTTTCTTCTCAGTACAACCAGACTCTTCTGGCTGTTTTTGATCTGGATTTCCATCCCCATCCCCATTTCCCATTACTCTTTGAGAGAAATAGAGAGGAGGTGCATGATGTGCTTTACCCAAAGAGGATGTACTATCCTTACAACTTGAAGGAAGGGATTTAATTGCATCATTTGAAATTGTTAGATCTTGAATTCTGGAGGTAGCAAGGTCTTTCGCATCCCCAACAAGACGATGTTCTGAAACAGTAATCCCATTTACAGAACCATCAGCTTCCGACAACATGGTTGAGCCTGATGCATCAACAGAGCTTCTTTTTGGTTCATTCACAGCATGAGCAGAGCTCGTACCAGTCCCTGATGTGTTAACATTATTGACTCCAGCATGTGTTAGTCCCTCATAACCCAACTGACCTTCGGCAGTCATGCTATTTAAATAGGCAAATTCTGATTCATGAATTGTATGATCTTCTTGTGACTCTGTACCTGAAAATGACGATGCAGTGCCAAACACATTGTGTCCAGGCATTGGGACAGGATCTTGAACATCAGGCCTCTGCCCACTCCCATGCCTGTCCAATGTGTTTGAGAAAAACCTACGGATTTCATCCTCTATGTTTGCTTCCTGCTGGGACTGGGAGAGGATATGCCCAAGCTTTCGAGCACCATATGTGAAAGCACTCCTAATACGGTAAAAGTTTCCTACAGAAGTCAATCCAGATTTATCATTAATGAACAAAAGTAACTGCAACCTCATTCAGTGCAACATTATTTGGAGTCTTCTAAACGCAATTTTTTTCATGAATTTAAAAAAAAAAATTTAACTCAAATTTTTTCATGAAAATTCCAAGAAAAACTTCCCACATTTTGAAAATTCAACAATTTTGAACTCACAAATGATTACATGAATAAATCAATACCACCTACAGCCCAAAATAAACACACACTGAATCTATAATTTTATTAGTATGTAAAATGCTAATGTTTCCTTTGTCCCATGATATTGCCAAAATATATCTGTTTTGTACAAAAATTTCCCCAAGAATGAAGTAACTTTAACTTTGTTGGATAGCTTATCTACCTTACAGTTACAAGAAGCAAAATTTCCAGAAGGAATTGACCTAATCTTTTTCATTAGTAAAACAATAAAAAAGATCAGATATTTCAGTCCCATTGAATGACATAGAAGAAGAGGCCATAGGCCTCCCACCTGACTAAAGGAAAAGGAATTCTACCTTTGCTCACACTGCGACCAAGGTTGTTATTTTCTTTTAGTGGATCAACTATGTTAAAACGCTTTGGGGGAAATGTCAGATATTTCAGTCCCATTGAATGACATAGAAGAAGAGGCCATAGGCCTCCCACCTGACTAAAGGAAAAAGAATTCTACCTTTGCTCACACTGCGACCAAGGTTGTTATTTTCTTTTAGTGGATCAACTATGTTAAAATGCTTTGGGGCAAATGTCCTTGAATTTGTATCATACCCCCTTGCAGGAACTGAGAACATTTCCAAACATCCCTTAAGAAAATCATTACTGAGCAACAGTTCAGTGCCATCATTTTCAGGTGTCTCAGCTGCAAAAAGGACCAAATAATGACTAAGAGCCATCTAAACCAATAAGTGTGCCACACATGCAAAACAATGTTGCTTACCCACGAGTTCTGGCAATGACGATAAGCGGACTGGACCAGTCAGGCTGATGCAGTAGTTGTCCCAGTCAAATTTACTGAAGTAGTCCAAAAATTTATATAAAACCTAAAGAGACAAGATAGTTAAGTTTATATAATACATTTGAGTAGCATACAAGTGCTAATTGCAGAAAGCACTCACCGCCAGAGGACCATTTAAGGATGCATGGAAAAGATGGAAGATATATAGAACCAAAGTCTCCAAAGCATACGTAGAAATCAAGCCGTGATGAGCTCCAAGAATACGGCTCTCATAGTAGCACCAAGCCTTAATCAGTATGATACTACGTTTAAATAGATGATCTTTGCCAATCAGACGATCAACCTGTACATAGCAGCATCAAGGACATCAAATTCCAAAAGCAGAGCCTACTACAACAAGCTCAAGATGACCAAAAGACAACATAGAAGATGTCCAAATTTGATTAGTGTGGATATTATTTTTCTTAAATGATTTGTAAACTATCTTGCAGATGTTATTAAGTCACATCTAAATAAATATGGAATCTGTGAACTATAGAAAAAAATATGAGGGTTTTGTCTACAGAACTACCAGTAAAAATGAAAACTGAAGAAAAAAACCCAGAGAAGAACATTAACAGCAGAAAACATAAAAATATCCAAACTCCACTTTGCTTTTGAAAATAAATGGATAAACATAGAAATATTAACATTCACTTTATTTCTTCACCTGAAAAGAGATTCATGATCTTAAAGTGATAAATTCTTAAGCCTTTTCAGCAATATAACAGAAATTTCAATCCAACCAAGTCTATCTTCCAATAAATTTATTCATGTATACAAAACTAAATATTCCAAAGCATTCAATTAAATGCAAGAAATCAACCTTCATTTACTAGAGGAATTTTACAGGGAAGGCTACCTTCTCAAGAAAGCATAGAGTACAGAGCCCTCCTAACTGGTTGAAGGAAATATCAACAACAATGTTCTGTACAAGACATTTTACAAGCTTAACCTGCCACCAGAAAACCCAATGGTCAAATTGCAAAAAATTATAACCAGCAGAAGGGCAATCTAAGATGTAGCTTACTAGAAGGAAAACAATGAGTCATCTAAAAGTCATACTGCAACGCTTCATATCTTATAAAAAGAGCAGATTATAGATTCACAAGGATAAACAAGCATGCATGCTACATAAACCAATCAGCGGAGCACTATGTAACATGCAGTGATAGGCTATATCAGAGTCCTATTCACTTGTGCTGACACATGGCAAGCTATCCGAGCAAAGAAGTCTGAAGTGAGCTGGCAGAGGCTGGTCTGGTTCAGCAGTCCTATACCTAGGCATCTTTCATTGGCTGGCTTGCAATTAGAGACTTTCCACAAGGGATAGGATGATAAAAAGGGGTATGTGGGTGATTGATTATGCCTTTTCAGCAGTAATGAAATTAAAAGTAGGGATCACTTATATTTTGAATGGCCTTTCTCCAATTGGGTATGGAAAATGATATTGCGCAAATGTTTATTTCATAGAGATGGAATGTGCTGGGATGATGAGCTGACATGCACTATTACCTTTTTCAAAGAGAGGAGAAGGCTGCTTCGTGCAGACTAACTTGGAATGCAAGAATCTATGCTCTTTGGATTGATAGAAATGCTCAGGTTCATGGAGAAGTGAAAAAGGATTGGCCAAGGATTATTTTTTGATAAGTGGATTAGCCAAGGATATTATGAATGATGTCAGATTTAGAGTAGCAACAATGAAGAATGTCCCCAACACTTTAAGAATGGAGTCCTTTCCTCTACTTGGAACATCCATTGTTCCATATTTAAGGGGCATGATTTGACCTGGGTTAGCTGCTGTCTTGTTGAATTCGTCTGCTGTACTTATTGTTTGGATTTGTTTGTTCAGGTGAATTGTTACTAGTGTATTCAAAGTTGAGTTTTGTTTGTGTAAAGTGTGGTTTGGTAGCTGCAACAATGATGGCTTGAATTTCTCATTTTTTAAAAGAAGTTCTTTTTCAACCTATTCACCCCCACCCCCCCCCCCCCCCCCCCAGTCCATTCTTTCAAAAAAAAAAAAAAAAAAGAAGATAGGCTTTATTAGCGGCATCCAAGTGACAATAATAGTATAGGTCAACAAGGACAAGTCTAAATCCTGCATGCAACATAGGTGGGGCTTTAAATGTGAAAAGGAATTCCAAAAGGAAATGGGTAATGAAATAAATGAACACAAATGCGTAACATTCGATAACTTCTACAGACTAGATAACCTAAAGGGTTGTAAGTTGCAACACAGTAGATTTTATCAAATTACTAATCAAATCATAAATTCACCTCCATGTCAAGTTTCCAACAACCAACCCACAGCTAATTGCCACTCCACTTGAGGAATAGCCAAGCCCTGCACACCACTAGGTGAGGACTAATATGTCTATAAACATGGTCTCCTTAGCTATAGTATTCTCATGTAACCTTCCCCCCATTCATATCAATTCAGCCCAACTCTATTAAATATTTGACCCTTATATTTTCATGATGCCTTTCTGTGAGCCTCAATTCAATATTTTAACAGTACTGCCATCATGTCAAGAATTTGCATGAGACCATGCATTCAGGCCAGTGCTATAGTGTATGAAGTGGTAAAACAAAAGAATATATACCAACCAGCAAATGCAGAGTAGACTAAAGATGCACTTCTAAGTGGCAAAACAAAAGAATGTATACCAACCAGCAAATGCAGAGTAGACTAAAGATGCACTTCTATATATGTGTGGGAGCATATACCTATTGTGGTGGTAATCATAACATATAAGAAAACTCTACCTTACTGCCCAAGTCACCAACAGTTTTTTTTTTTCTTTTCATTTTTTGGAATGGGGAATGTGGGGGAGGGGAGAGGGAATTGCAGTGGGAATGGACGTTACCTTTCCATACCCGAGAATAACAAAGGTTGAAGCTAATAAAATTCTAGTGTCCGACTCTCCAACCTTACCCGCATTATCAGACAAACCATAACAGGTAGACTTGAAATTTCCAATCCAACCTTGAAACACACAGACGCTGACCCAAGAAAATGAATCACACAGATAACATCTACTGAGGACAGAAATTCCTATAAAGGTTAATGGTTATCAACCCTTGCCAAATATAGTTTATAGATCCTTTAGCGTAAAAATACTAGACACGGGCTTTCTAAAATTGATCACTCGTCAATACTATTTTCTGGATATGAGGGAGAGAAGGGAAGGAAAAAAAAGAGGGGGGGGGGGGTTGTTGGAGGGACACCTTGGAAGAAACATTGTAGTCTTCTATTCAATTACCAAAAGCAAAATGGCTATACTAATTATGCAAATGATGACAGAGTCTATACACATATGTAAAACAATAAGGTGATCAAAAAACCTTCAAAATCAAACCAGCAAGTCCTGTATTTGAAGCAAAAATAATTCTCAAATTAGTTCAACTAAATCAAATATATTTTACTAAATATATGGACTAACAAAGATCTTTAGTAAATATAGGGATTATAGGCTAGAAACCTCTGCCCGAATCATTTGGACATCCTTTACTACAAACTCAGCAGCCCTGTTCTGATCTTCTCTTTCAAGGACAGAACAAACATTACTAGCCAAAGCCTCCTCACCATTTAGACGACCAAAGGCAGTCAAATCAATATCGCCATCAGGCAGATAAGTCTTCAGCGGTACAGACCCAAATGGAAATACCTGAAAGAAAAATGAGTTAGAAGAAAGTAATCTACATCTTATCTATATTTACATGAAGTTTAGTATTTATAATATCAAAAGGAAAACTATGAAGAATCGTTAATTTTAAAAATTAATTCAAATTAAAAAAGAAGAGGACGAAGAAGAAGAAAGAAAATAGAGAAATCCATATGCAAAATGTTGCTTAATTAAATAAATGATCATGTAGAGCTTATATTCCACTCATTTAAGTGCAAAATTGGTTCCCTAGCCCAAAACCCACATCTAGTACAAAATAACCATTAACATAAGCAATCAAACTCATCCAAAAATTTCATCCAACTCCCAACAAAATGGAAAAATTATCTCATATGATAATGACACCTTGAAACACTCACGACCACACATTACACAAAATGTGCATTTGATTTAGCTTTTTTTGGGGGGTTTATGTAGTAATGGAGCTTATTTGCTTATAAGAAGCTTTTTAAAGCCTCACTTTTTCTAGGTAAAATTGAACTTCTATTCACTTTTAGTAAATCAGCAAATAAGTCAATCCAAATGCACACCACATGATGGTTGATTTGTAGAAGCATCATACAATGTGACTTTAGTATGGAATAATTACTACACTAAAGTAAATAACTTCTCATCAATCCGTCCCTATCTTCTTTAAATGAATTAATACACATAAAACAAACATTCGTACATCTCTTCTTGACATTTTGAACCGAATTAGACCTTTCTTCAAGAAATGGTATAACATAACTTTATAATTAAATAATATAGATAATTATTTCATCAAAAAGATATGAGTACTTTTACTTCATTTGAAATATTTAAATCATCCTACCACTATAAAAGTCCTATTACTTTTTTTTAATCTTGATATCCAAAAGTCATGCACCTAAGGATAGTTTATGCGTTTATTAAAAAAAAAAGGATAGTTTATGCAAAACAGCATGAAAAGTTCCTTAGGTGTTGTCTCAGAAGCATGAACACTCCAAAACCCCCGATGTAATCGTGTCAAACATGCTAGGGACACTCCTGCATGTGTGTCCTCAATGCATTGTAAGGAAAAAATATATTTTTTTATTTTTAAATATGTTTGAAACTTGAAATAAACATAAAATATGCCTATCAGTAAATTTTTTTAAAAAAAATAATGATTTATATTAATTAATGGTTGAATTCCTATCATGACCCGTCATAATTTTTCAAGAATTATTGTGTCGCCATGTCCTGTATCGTATCATATAAGTGTCCGTGCTTCTTAGGATGTTGTTCCTTAGTTCCCCCAACTAAACTCAACAATACACTTCCTTGTGTATAGTTACAGCTTCCAACAGCTTCCAAGGCGGCCACATGGTTGAAATTAATTGAAAAGACAACCTAGCACCTATAGTGCCTAGGGAACTGTACCTAAAGTTTTAGGCACATTTTATTTATTCCAGAATTGTGTTCTTTCTTGGCTAAAATCAAAGCAATTTCTTAGTAACCTAATTCAAGTTTCAAGTTTGAACAATTACAAAATTAACTAACACTAATAATTTCAATTTTCACACTAATAAGCTCAAATTCAACACAATTGCACAAAACACATAGATACATAGACACGTACCTCGCAACCAAGCCAAGTTCTAAGGAGCCTTTGAACGTAATCAGTAACCGCTCTCCTCCTATTCTCAGAGACAACAGTGGGCTGAACCTGAGCTATGATCCCCTGCGTCGCCTCCTCAGCTCGCTGCAAATACTCCGCGGCAATTCCCGCCGTTTGGTTCGAAGACGAAGACGAGGACGACGAAGACGACAGCCGCTCTTCCAATACGGCAGCGTTCGGTGGCTCCGGCGACCAATCCCGAAGATCGCCCATGGAAATTAACCACAACAAAATTTTTTTTTTTTTCACGGTAAAGAAAAAAAAAATTTACCTTCGGAATTTACCGACGGTAAGAATCGACGGTACAACAACCATGACACCGCGTTGAATTCACGGAGAATCTACGCCGTTGATCTGAAATGAGATTTGATCTTGCAGCGCGATCGGACGGTTAGGTTGAATTGAACTCTTAAGGGTTTGCGATATGAGAGAGAGAGAGAGATCGAGTGCTTTGTTGAAGAAGTTAGAGAGAGAGAGAGAGAGAGTGAGAAATTTGTTGTGTGACTATAAATGTGTTTGTTTTAGCTTTTTTTTGCAGAGAGAGAAGAGAAGAGGAAGAGAGAGCTTAAAAATACGCAAAATCTGTTTGTTTTGTGTTGTGTGTTTGTGTCCCTTTCTATCTTTCCTTTCTTTTCTATTCGTTCCCACCTGTGCCTTCTTCTTCTGTTTTTTTTTTTTTACCATTCCGTTTCGCAAATTTTTAGGCCCGTTAGGTAACTCTGCTGAACACATATTTTTCATATTTCAAACATATTTATACATTTTTAACACACTTTTTCATTCACACGTATATCAAAAACACCCAAAATACCTTACTCAAACTTAATTACCAGACCGGACTTACTCTTTACACCACTCTTTTGCCTTTCTGAATTTTTTTTTTTTTTTTAACAATTCTATTGCCTGTTCCTTTCAAGGGCACATGTCCCAACTGCCTTTCAAGTTTTTAACCTCTCTTTTCCCTTTTTTTCTTTTTTTTTTCCTTTTCTTCTTTTGGGTATGCTTCTTTTGTTTTTTCTAATGCAAGAAACCAAAACAAAACATTTGAAATGATACCAATGTACAAAAATATACGATGGTTTTCTTAATTTGACATGAACAAGAACAAGAATAAGTTGTTTCAAATTATCGAAAACAATAATACTAAAAAAAGTAAAAGCAAGGAAAGTTTCAAACAAAACAGTCTTCAGGTCGAGATATCTTCGAAGTCTCTAAAGCGCACACACACAACTATTTGCTTACCTAAATCTTCCTTATTTATCGAGGAAAACATAATGATAATGGAGATGAAACTTTTTTATTTTTATTTTAATAAATTATGCGTATTTTGAGATTGTTTAGAGAAAATAAGGGATGCCTCAAAACAAAACAGAGTCTTCAAAACAAATTCTGTCTAACACTACCTAGGCACGCACACATGACACAACTATTTGCTTGCCTAAATCTTCCTTATTAAGAAAAACATATTGATAATGGAGATGAAGCTTTCAATTTCGGAAAGTTGTATGTGTTTTGAGATAATTTGAAAAGAATTTGGGAAGTTTGAAAAAACAGAGTCTTCAAACCGTGTTCCCTCCAAAACCGACAAGACGTGCGCGCACACAACTATTTGTTTACCTAAATCATTATTATTTATTAAGAAAAACGTATTAATAATAGAGACAAAGCTTTTAGTTTTAGAAATTATATGTATTTTGAGACAGTTTAAAAATAATATATTGAGATCGTGAGAATAATTTTATTCGTATTAATAACATTTATTATTAAATCCCATGTTAATTATCCATGTTTATGTTTTCTTGATACACATATCTAAATTTGATACACATTATCGTTATTTTAATGAACTCCATTTATATCTTTATTTAATTTAAATGATTTAAGGTTATTCATGTCTTTGTCTTTATAACTAGGCTACACGACAAAATTAATCATCTAATAATTTTAATATTGTAAACACGTGTCATCGGTAAATATGCAATCTCAAAATATTTTAAAAAGGTTAAACCATTTTTCATTTTGAATTAATTGACATCCAATGTCCTAACCTCTTTTTTAACTAATTTAGAAATATTACTAAATAAACACCTCAATCCACCTCCTGTGTTCAATCTAAACCCCCCCCCCTTTCTTTTTTTCTTCAAATTGATAGATAAAACTTACATAATTAACGGCAAACAATATTGTGCCCTTCTTAGTCCTTTGCTAGTCGTACTCATATATCACTTCCCAAATTTGGTTGGGTACAAAATTAAGAACATCATTATTTGCTAATATCCCAAAGCCATAGTGAGTTCCAGTTAACTCAATTGGTAAAGTCTCTGATGATTGTATAAGAGATCTGAGGTTCAATCCCCGCCTACACCAAAAACTGATTGGTGTCTTGGTATGATGATAAAGAACTATCATCAGGAGCAGACGCCATAAGTTGAAACTCGATCCGATTAAAGATAGTCATTTCTTATCTTATAATCATAAACGCATGCCATTAGGCATCAGTCATCAGTCATATGCAATCTCAAAATATTTAAAGTTTCAAACAACGTTAAGCAATTTTACATGTTGAACTAATTGGAGTCCTACTTAACTTATTAGCTTTACATGCCCTTTTCTTTTCTTTTTTTTTGCAAATTAATAAACAAATCCTACATAATGTCAAACAATATTGTGCTCCTAGTTCTTTGCTAGTCATATGTCACTTCCTAAAATGGGTTGGATGCAAAATTAAGAACATCATTATTTGCTAATATCATAAAGCCACAGTCTACTAATATCATACAAACTTTGATAGCTAATCAAGAAATATAGTGTTTACAACCTAGTATCCTTAAAATTTTTAAAACAAGCACCTTTTTATTTTTCTATCATATATTTTTTTTTAAAATTAAGTTTTGCTATTAGTCTATTACTAATAGCATATATGTTATATATTATAGCACCAATGGTCCCCCAATAAGGTATCCAACAAGTGATAGGAGCATTACCATCAGCTCTTCTATAAAAAATGCCATTTTGACATACCAAAAGCCAACTTTATTATTTTACCACATCATTTTACGATATCTCATTCATCACATGTTTTATTCTTCAATTCTATACATTAAAATAATATTTACAACATATTAAAATAATATATTAACTCCTCCCCATCATCATCATCAACAACAACACCGGCCACCAACAACCACTACCGTAACAACACCGACAGCCACCACCAGCACAAACCCACATCCACCAACACCACCTTATAAAAAATATAAAAAAATAAATAAAAAAAACCCACAACTAGAGAGAGGCAGAGTGAAAGGTGAACAAAGAGGAGAGGGAAGAGAGATCGACGGTGGCCTCGAGGTGAGATCGACCAGGACTAGAAAGGGTGAGACCATGAGTGAGATCGGCGAGATCGAGCTTGGCTGAGTGAGATCGATGACGACTACAACCACCACAATCCACCACCACTGTCATCCATAATCAAAACCCAAAATCAACCCAACCACCAAAATCAACACACAACCGTCACCACCCACCAACATCAGCCCATCACAACCCATGAAAATCAACCCACAACCACTCGCTGTCAAATCCACCATCAAATCACAACAAAACCAAAAAAAAAAAAAAAGAAGAAAGAAAAAGAAACCACTGCCATAGAGATCGACCTGGGTTTCGCCGGAGAGGGAGGCAGTGATGTGGAGTAGAGAGAGAGAGAGAAAGCAGAAATTGGTCGGACAAGGGAATGAGGAGACAGAGGGAAGAAAGAAAAAGGTAAGAAGAAAGTGGACCCATCATGAATAAAAAAACAATATAAATTATAAGATTTATGAACAATGCGCTCTCAAATTTGAGATTGCATTGTAGCATGTTGCAAAAAAATTTAAGATATGAAACACCTCATGATGCTTAGATTTTGGGGTTTGGTGTGCCAAATGCCAAAAATTTGGCATATGGCATACCTTCTACGAATGCTCTTAGAGCATTCTCATCAGGTGTGTCAAATGCCAAATATTTGGCATTTGACACACCAAACACCAAAAAATTCCTCTCATAAGATGTTCCAAATGCCATGATTTTTACCACATATGAACAGTACCGTTCCATCTTTGGAATGGTATGGATTGAAATGCTAAAAAAAATATAATATTTTATTAATTTTCTCTTTCATCCTTTATGGCTTTCTTTATTCTCTCTCTTTCTTTTTCTTTTTCTTCTTTCTTTCTCCGCCACTCCTTCATCTCTGTCACTCTATTTTCCTCTTTTCTTCTTCTTTCTCCAGAAGATTCACCTCTCTGTTTTTTCTTTTCTTTTTTTCCTTTCTTCTTTTTTTATCACTTTCTAGTTTTCTGGGTTTCATTTTTCTGGGTTTTATTTTTTAGTTTCTAGGTTTTATTTTTCTGTGTTTTTTGGGTTTTAATTTTCTGGTTTTCTGGGTTTCATTTTTTTGGGTTTTCTGGGTTTTATTTTTTTGGGTTGGTTGGGTGGGATTGATTGTGATGGTGGTTGGGTTGTGGTAGTCCGGTGGTGGTTGGGTTGTGTTGTTTTAGCCAAGGGCAGAGCTACATTGCTCCTTGGCACCCCCCAAATTTTTTTTTTCTCCTACAACTATACTAGTAATAGGATATAGCCTTCCCAAAAAATTAGAACCGGCCCCCCCAATTATTTCTAAAATTTCTAGTTAGTCCAATGGATTTTTAGTTGGCCTCCTCAATTGTTCAAAACTTTATTACTTGTCCACCCCAATTATTCCTAAGATTTATAGTTAGTCCAAAAGATAATGACTAATAGTTGATCTTCTCTATTATCCAAAAAATTTATAATTAATCCAATGGATAATAAGTCACTCTCTAGCGTCATTAACAACCCATTTCCCAACATAATTTCAATTTTTTTTCATCTTTAGGTACCTACGGAGCTTTGTTGTAGCTGCTAGTGCCAGCCCATTGCCCCATTTTCTTTCTTCTTAACACAAAAACTCCTATCTCAACCAAAATTATTAATCCATTTTTTTTTTCTGGTGCAACATCATCTTCTTGACTCTCTAAAGAAGTGAATATGCAAGTGCATTTTCTTTTCTCTCTCTTTTATCAATCATCATTGTTATTTTACCATTAGTATAATTTTTGTTTCTTTCTTCTGCCACTATGTGTGTTGATATGCATAAGGGTATTTAAGATTTTTTTGTTCACATTTTTTTATTGCTATCTTTAGGGGCCTTTTTTGTATGATATGGTATGTTGGGCTGCCTCCTGCGGTAATGGACTGGGCTGCCTCCTGCGGTGATGGGCCCTAGTGTTTCTGAGTAAGGGAGTTGGGGCCGGTCCAATTGTAACTCAACTTGGGCCGGTTTGTGCACAAACTTATGCCTTGTCTGCCAGGAGCAAATTTACGACAAGCAGAACTGTTGCAAACGAGTTACGGCAGGCAGATATAATAATAACTAAAACAGAGTATTTTGACTTATTTAAATAAACGGCTATGTATTCCCTGCTAATAAAACATGATTATAGTCATAATGATATCAATCACAGAGAAGAATGAAGAAAATAATACTGGCTAATTTAAATGGAGACAAATTAAGTTTTGAGCTTAGTCTGCTGCAGCAAAGCCAAAGAGGAAAGAACGCCTATTCTCAATGCAAAGAACCCCCCAGGAAAAGGATCCTCCCGTAGGGATTAATGGCTTTAAGGGAGTCGGACCTGAATGGTTGTTGCCCAAAAGAAAGAGTCCTTGTTTACGTTTTGGAAGGAAGTAAGATTTGAAGGGAGAGAGAGGGAAACCGATCTATGGGTGCATGCCCTATTGAACCAACTCTCGTTTTTTCTTAGTTTTCTTTTCTTTTCTTTTATGTTTTCTTTCTTATCTTTTTTCTTTTCTTCTTGCTCTGTTTTCTCCTTTTACTCCCAAAAATATGCTCTGTTTTTCCCTCCTCTTTACAGGGCACGGCAAGAGCCTTTTTATAGTGCCTGCCACGACCAAGGTTTTACCATTTTGCCCCTTAACTGCCTCTGTCTGGTCTGGGCGTACTTGCCGACCACCAGAGGTGTGTGCCACTCACCCTTGCCAGATAGAGGCAGGTTTCAGTTCTCCCCTTACCGTAGCACTTCTTTCCTGCCACAGTATAAATGCTCTCTCTCTCTCCACTCTCAAGGCATGCACCCAACGGTTCCCCCTCAAACTTGCCTCTTTTGGGTGGTCTGTCATCCTAGCAGGACGTACCTCCCAAAAGGGCTTGGGCAGGAGCCGCAAATAGATCTTTTCCCCTCTCCCCACCACTAAACCAGACCCCCTTTACCTCTTACCTCTGGCCCATGGCCCCACCATATCCTATATTGGCTGGGTACAGGCTGGTGGTGCCTGGGCCTTACGCGTGCTTCCCTTTCAGATATGTCCAAGAGTCTGCCTGCTGCTCATGCGTCTGCCGTGACCTGGAGACTCTCCGTCTGCGTTTCCCGGCCTTTCATGTGGGTTTTCCTTTGGTCTTTCGCTCTATTCAGGAGCTGGGCCTCGTATGATAATGGGCTTTACATTTCTTTGGCCCACCTTTAATTTTCTTTATTGCCTGCCACGTTGAATTGTTATTCCTGCCGTAATAACTTAATCCTGCTGGACCCCTTTTTGGGCCAGCCATTTGTCCCTTTTCTCAGTGGCCTGTCATGGGCATTGTTTTTCTTTTACTCATGGGCTCCTATGTCCCTTTAGGCTTTTCTTTTGGGCATCCATGGCCAGATTGCTTTCTTTGGGCTTCCTTGGCCCGTTTGCTTTCTTTGGGCTTCCTCGGCCCGTTTGCTAATTCTACACTCCTATGGGCTTTTTTACTAACTTCATTGGGCTTCCCCGATCCAATAACTTTATCCTTATCTTTAGAGTTCATGGGCCTGCCATAAACCCTTTACTCTTTTAGTTTACAATTGCCTTGGGCCTGCGACGGCCCTTTCTCACTTTTCTACCTCATACTCTGCCCATGGGATGCTATTTCTTTCTTTCCTGGCTTCCTTGAGCCCGCTTGCCTCTTCAAGACCCATTTATTTATTTGTTGGGCCTGTGATCCATTATTCCTGCCGCTTGGGCCTAATGGGTTTTTTGCTATTTACCTTGTCAATTTTTTGTGGCTCTCAACATTTAGCCCCCTGAACATATGAAACGTTCCTGCGATTCATATATGAATGAAAAGGCGTTTCTGCCCTTCTCTTATCTTTTTTCTTCTTCTCTTTTTTCGCGGGTCTTTTTTAAGTTGTGGACCCCTTCTTATTCATACATATATTCTCCTTCCTGCCGCGAACAGGGTTGTCTCTTCGAATTTCCCAGTTTGGCAGTTATTTTTAAAACAGAGCCGCCGCTTCATTAATTCCATTCCCTTCTGATGGCTGACCCGTCACCTCCTTTCATGCTGATATTAATGACCTGGGTATTTAAGGAGGAATCCTTCTGCACTTTAATCACACACTCTCCGTCTCTTACTCTCCTTCTTCTTTTCAAACACCCATACCCATCTTTTCCGACTAAGCCTCCTCACCATGTCGCCGGCGAAAAGTCAAAGCTCTTCCCGTCGCAAAGGAAAGGTGGTTGCTTCCGATTCTCCTGCCGACCCCGAGGAGATGGAACGTTCCGATTCGGAGCGGTCCGTTGAGGAGGAGACGGAGCGCAACCCCGACAGCGAATGCGCTCCTTTACTCGACCCTTGGTATGAAATCAACCCTCACTTCCCAAAAATCCCTGATGACTATGTACCGCCGCCGTCGGGTCGCGTATTGATTACCCTTGTCCGGCGAGACCCCAACGTTTCTTGGGCTCCTTTGGCATCTTCAATCCCCGATCTGTCCATTCGCCAAGGTGTTTCGCTTCCTGTACCCCTTCATTTTGAATTTGGGTTCAGCACATCCTCGGGTTGGAAGGAATGGGTTGACAGCGAGCTTTCCGACACGGGTTTTATGGGTTTGTTGCAGCGGGCCGGCGTTCTGAAGGCTATAATCTCGTCTCGCTGCTTGTCAAATTTTTGGGACCTCTATAACCTCCGTCACTTGGTCCGGCGATGGTGCACCACCACCCACACCTTCTTTTTCTCGTGCGACGAACTCACCGTGACTCTCGAAGATGTGGCTAACCAGTTGCTTTTGCCCATTCTCGGTGATACCGATCTTGCCGCCTTAGAGCTTTCTCCTGAGGAAGAGGCCATTGAGGTTGAACTGAGGAAAAGGATGACCGGAAACGCCAAGTTGTCCTACTGGGTGAGTTCTTCCTCTAAGTTTTCTGCTGCCGCCCGCCGCGCGGCTTTTATTGCATTTTGGCTTTGCAAGTTTGTTTTTGGGTCCCACCCCCACTATGCCATAAAACCTTCGTACTTTCGTTTGGCTATCAAAATATCTGCGGGGGTGAGCCTGCCGCTAGCTCCTATGTTCCTGGGGCACTTATATGTTCAGTTAGATATCCTCCGTAATGATGAGAATCAGGCTGGGTCCTGCCACATTGTCACTTCTTCCGTTCATTGCACTATACTCCAGCAGTGGTTGTTTGAGCGTTGTGCTCAATACTTGACAAAATGTAGACCCGCTCGGTTTGCCAGAGAGAAGTACCAAAGTTGTCCGAGAGTGATCACCGATTTTTGTGGCAGGTTTGAATCCGATTTCCCGCTTGCTTTTCGTTGGTCTGGTTTGAAGCCGATTGGTTATTCTGTGGTTGAATCTTTTGATGAAGGTGTGGGTTTCTCTTGGAGAGCCTATAGAAATTTAGGTACTGATTATACTTGTGCGGACTCTGTTATGGGTTTGTTTGTTGACACCATTGGGACTACTACCCCATTGGTCAGCTTTGATGAAACTGGGATCACCTATCTTGCCGCTACCAATGCCCGATGGCTGCCTTACCTAGCCGATGAAGGCATTAGATTTGTTCACTACCCTACCAACCGGGTGAGAAGGCAGTTTGGACTGGATCAAGACATCCTCAATGACATTTCTTCCCTCATGGGAGCTCCTACTTCAGTCCGTCCTTTCCTACGGCACACTGCCTTTGACTTTTGGAAGAAGCGTTTTGGTGCCGTTACAGTTCCCGGTTCACTAAGGGAGGGTGTCTGCACTTTTCCCATACACGGTTACTGGCATGCAGTGATGGATTCATTTGTGGCTGAGTTAGCGAGGAGTCGTGGCTTCTCCCTTATTCCTCCTGAAGGGTTAGGCATGGTTGCCTCGGTTAACCTTCGCCTGCTGCTTCCTTCTAAATCCGTTTTGGCGTATGCTAGAAAACAGAGCCAGTCAGCCATTTTCGAATGGGACACAGAGAAGAAAGGATGGTTTTGGCACGCTGGCAACTATCCCCCTGATTGGGAGAAAAAAGTTAAGGTAATCAATTTTTCTGTTCCGAGCAAGAAAGCGCCTGCCAAACCCAAGTCTGCTGGCAAAACCAAGCCTGCCACACCACTGCCTCCTGCAGGTGCTCCGCTAGCTAGCAGGACTCGTGGTAGTAAAAGTAAAACTACTCCTCACCCCGTATCTGCCACTGAACGGAGGGTAAGTTATTTCTCCCTTTTTTCCTTTTTCGATAAAATTTCTTAATTGTCTTGCGGCTAACTCGCCAATTTTTTCTACCTCTTTCCTTTTAGTCTAAGCATAAGGAAGACTCATCAGTTACCCGCCCCATTTTGCTTGATGATCCTGAGTCTGAGGTGAGTCCCTTTTCTCCACTTCTCTCTTCTTTCCTTTTCGCACGCATCTGCCACGGGTCTTTTGCCCCTTTTTTTTGGTTTTTACTTAACAAAAATTTTCTTTTTAGGAGGAGCCTGAGCCTCTGTCCATATATCGCCCCACCGCCGAGGAGATTTCCGCCTCCATGGGTGTGCCTATGGAAGGCTTTTTTGATGGGGCCGAGGCGGTATTAGCGACGCCTACCCCTCCTGCTGCACACAAGACTCCTGCCAAAACTCCCACCCCTTCTGCCGAGCCGGTACCTAGAGAGGGTACTCATGTCGAAGGGGTTGGTGAGACTACACCCTTGCCTGCTGAGAGACCCACTCCTTTAGAGGGAGCCATTCCTCCTGCCGCTGTTCAAGCCAAAACTACTTCTCCTGTTCTGCCGCTAGTGATTTCGACTAGCGATCCTTTTGCAACTATTTCCCAGGCTGCAAAGGGTAGTGCTTCGCTTGTTGTTACTCTTCCTCCATTCCCGGCTCCGCTACCTGTGGTCCTGATCAGGACTTATCTTCAGAGGGATCCGATGACATTTTTGAGGATCCTGATGATGCACCCATGCTGAAAAAGAGAATTTCTGACTCTGATGAAGAGGGTAGTGCTTCGCCCGAGCCTGACTTTATGGGTATGTATCTTCCTTTCCCTTTATCTTCTTTCTGCATTTGCGTTTCATTTGCATACTTATCTCCCCACTTGCAGAAATTTCTGAGGGGCCAGAGATTGCAGCAGGCGTGGGAATGACTGCTCTTGCCACACCTGTAGCGCCTATTCCTGCCGCACCTTCAGTACCTGTTTCAGCCGTACCTACTACCCCTGTTTCTTCTGTGCCTGCAGTACCCGTTTCTGCTACACCCGTAGCCCCCATTCCTGGTAATTTTGGCACTCTTTCTTTCTCTTCCTATTTCATCCTCTTTTCTTTTGCAAGTCTTTTCTTACCGTGCCATTTTTTTTTTTTTTTCATTTTGCCTTGCGTTCCCCTCCACCCTTTTTTGTTGTAGGTCCACTTCCTACTATCCCTTCTCAGTTTGAGGCGGGTAGTAGTTCTGCCGCCGTCCCAGATGATGCTGCATCTTTCTTTGTCCGTTTTGACCAGCCGGAGGTTAACGACCTTGGTCCGGCAGATTTCTGGGCTTCCGGTCCTCCCTATGTGGACTTTTATGGCTTTCGAGTCCCTGAGGACTACGTCTCACACTTGGTGATGCTCTACAGTCGTCATGGCAATTTTATACGGGAGTTCCGCCTTGGTCGCTCTTCTAGGGAGCATTTCTTGCAGATGCTGGGAAGTGTGCTGAATGACATCGAGCATAACTTCATCGACTCTGTTTCTGCCGGGAAGATCCTGCAGTGGAGGGTCGTGATACAGGAGCTCCTCAGTGTGGGTTTCGCTGTGGAGTTTATTCTTGAGCATCTATGTGAGATTGCCCGGGCCTTTTTTATAAGGAGAGTCCAGCCAGCCGTTGAGGCCATAGACGCCCGTATTGAGCTTTTGAAGAAAGAAGTGGCTGATTTGGAAGGTCACCGTGAGCGTCTTCTTTCCGGCGTTGGTGGACCCAGTCGCTTTGGGGATCAGAGTCTCATTTCTGGACTTCACTGATGATAGCACTGTTTCCTTTCCTTTTCTTTGTTCCTCTGTTTTTGTTACGTCATACAGAACACTTTTATGTTTCCTGCCGTAGTTACTTGGCTTGTGTTTGCCACAATTTGGGTTTGTAATAATGCTACACTTTGCTACTTTTTCTTTACTACTGCTATGATATGATGCTAATACTTCGTACTTTTTCATTGCATACTCATGAAAGCACGTTACAATTTTTCTTGTGATATAATCACTTGGAGGAATAAAAGAAAAGGTTCGGTAAAGGGAAACGTAAACAAACAACTAAGGAAAGGGGGTCAACCACATAACTTTCTTCTCTAAGCAAAATAACGCTTCAGCCATTTTCCATTGATGGGGTCCATCAAGTCCCTGCCATCCATTTGAGTTAGGCGATAATACCCACTTTGATGCGCTTCTCTTATCACAAGGGGTCCCTCCCATTTTGGTGCAAACTTGGATGGTCCTGCCAGACCTCACCTGACGTAGTCTGCCACTTTTAACACTAGTTGTCCTTCCGCAAACACTCTTTCCTTGGTCATCCTGCCGTAGGCTTCAGTCATCTTCTGCCTGTATCTCCGGCTGCGTTCCTGGGCTTCTTCCCTCTTTTCATCAAGTTCTTCCAGGTCCTCAAACCTTTCTACCGCGAAGACTTCTCCCTCTTTTTCTTTTTCTCGCATCTGCATAACCCTTAGGGACGGTGTCATTATTTCTGCCGGACTCACTACTTCAGTTTCGTAGACTAAGGAAAATGGTGAAAAGCCTGTGGCTGACTTTGGTGATTTTCTGTACGCCCAGAGAGCATCTGGCAGGTGCATTGTCCATCCTCCCGCATACTCTTGGCTCATCTTGCTGATGATCTTTATGAGAATTTTGTTTGTTGCCTCTGCTTGCCCGTTCCCTTGAGGGTAATAGGGTGATAACCTGTGGTGCTTGACTTGATAGAACTCTAGCATTCTCCTCACATTACTGTTGACAAACGGTGTGCCGTTGTCGCTGATGATCTTGTGGGGCACTCCAAACCTCACAATTATATTTTCTTTGATAAAGTTTGCCATTGCTCCTCCTGTAGCCTTGCGGAGTGGTACTGCCTCTGCCCACTTGGTAAAATATTTTGTAGCTACCAATATCCATATGTACCCACGTGATGGCGGGTTGACTGGCCCTACCAAATCTAGCCCCCAAGTGTGAAAGGGCCATGGGGTGACCATGCTGTGCAAGCCTTGTGGATGGGTATGAATTAAGTTGGCTTGTACCTGACAACTGTGACACTTCTTTACAAATTCTGCCGCATCTTTCTTCATGGTTGGCCAGTAGTAGCCCATCTGCAGCAGGCACCTGTAAAGTTTTTTCTTCCCCTGATGTTCACCACATTCCTCGGAATGTACCTCTTTTATCATTTCTTTAGCCTCTTCAGGACCCAAACACCTTAAAGGGTCTCTATCATATCCCTTTTTGAAAAGGACTGTGTTGTGCAAGAAGTAACGTGTTGCCAACCTCTTAAGCTTGTACCTTTCACTGTGCCTTTGTGGCAGGACGCCTTCTGCTAGGTATTGCATGAAAGGGCTCCTCCAATCCTCGCTGATGAACACAGCATAACTCTCCTCCCTGTCTGCCGCAAGCTGGCAGGTCCCACACTGGGTTTGGACTTGATCTGTGTCCTTACCCATGCTTGGCCAATAGAAGCCTGCTCTCTGGAGTCTGCGGTAAAGTCTGACTTCCCCGCAAGACCCGCAAGTCTTGTCGTGTATTTCCTTCAATTTTCTCTGGGCTTCCTCCTGGCCCACGCATTGGGATAAAATCCCACCTGGCATCCTATGGTATAGCTCTTCTTTTACCAAAGCATAGTCTTTCAATATCTTCAATTCTGCTGCGTCGTCTCCCTTCACCAAGGTTTCCTTTATGGGGATTCGCCAATCCCCTTCGCTCTGTTCTTCTCGGAACTTTTCCTTCAACACTTCAATGATGGATTCTTCCCTTTTGTTGACTTCTATGTTGGTGCTACTCCCTTTTAAAGATTATTTACGAACCCAATGCGGCTAACGCGTCCGCAAACCGATTTTCGTTTCTCGGAGCATGTTCTATCTCAAAGGTTGAGAATTTCTCTTCCATTTTCTGGGCCATTGCTCTATACGAAGCTAGGCTGGGTTCTTTTAA
Organism: Quercus tomentella; assembly: GCA_028535165.1. Taxonomy (NCBI): domain Eukaryota; kingdom Viridiplantae; phylum Streptophyta; class Magnoliopsida; order Fagales; family Fagaceae; genus Quercus; species Quercus tomentella. The sequence continues at coordinate 17,387,981 of JAPQVY010000012.1, forward strand.
GGAAAAACTTCATTTGGCCTGGCAGACGACCAAGTTTGAATCTCCCAGTACTTTCAAATGTTTGACTCCCATTTCGAGCGTTGTGGCAAGCCCAGTTAGATAGGCCTCGTACTCCGCCGTGTTGTTTGAACAGGGGAATTCCAACTTAAACGACAGTGCCACTGCCTTGTCTTCTTCATGATACAGAACTACACCCACCCCTCCGGAATGGGTAGTAGAAGACCCATCAAATTTCATTACCCACTGTTCCCTGACCTCCTCTGCCATAGCTACTTCCCCTGGGACTTCATCATCCAGCGAGAATTATTCCTCTCCTGGAAACTGCGCCAATAAATCCGCTATAGCCTGACTTTTCACTGCCCTAGGTGTCCCCATTCTCAAGTCGTATTGTGATAATTGTAGCAACCACTGGGATATTCTGCCGGAGAGAATCGGCTGTTGTAACAGAGCTTTAATGGCATGTGACTTAGTCATCAGCCACACTTCGTATGCCAAGAAATAGTGACGCAACCTCTGCAAAGCGTACACAATGGCTAGGCACGCTCTCTCTGCCTTTGGGTAACGAGTTTCGGCATCTTTTAAGGCGCGGCTGATATAGTATATTGGCTGCTCAGTACCACCTCCATCTTCCTGAGCGATTAGTGCGCCAATGGCGTATGAGTTGGTGGCCAGATAGAGTAACATTGGTTTTTTGTGAATAGGGGCCTGCACCGTGGGGAGGTTCATCATTATCTGCTGCAGCCTCTTGAAGGCCGTCTGCTGTGCTTCCCCCCATTCAAAACTTTGCCCCTTCTTAAGCAACTTGGTGAAAGCAGAGGTAATTGATGCCAACCCAGGGATGAATCTCTGGATATATGAGACTTTTCCTAATAAGCTCTTCAGTTCTTTTACTGTGGCAGGAGGTCTCATAGTTGCTATGGCCGTGGCTTTGGCCAGATCCACGTCTATGCCTCTGCTGTGAACCAGGAAACCCAAAAATTTCCCAGAGGATACTCCGAATGCGCATTTGAGGGGATTCATTCTTAACTTAAAAGCTCTGCATCTTTCAAATACTCTTTTTAACACCCGAAAGTGTTCTTCCCTTTTCCTTGACTTAACCACTATGTCATACACATAGTCTTCCAGCTCCTGGTGCATCATGTCGTGAAATATGGCCGTCATTGCTCGCTGGTAAGTTGCACCCGCATTTTTCAGCCCGAAGGGCATCACAGTATAATAGAAATTGCCCATGGGTGTTCTGAAGGCAGTTTTCTCTGCATCCTTTGGCTCCATCTTGATCTGATTGTACCCACTGAAACCGTCCATGAATGAGAACATGGCGTTTTCTGCCGCAGAATCTATCAGTAAATCCATGTTTGGCAATGGAAATTCGTCATTTGGACAAGCTTTGTTGAGATTCCTGAAATCTACACAGCATCTTATCTGCCCGTTCTTCTTCTTTACCGGTACTATGTTGGATAGCCAGTGGGGATGCTGGATAGGCTTGATGAATCCTGCGGCTAGCAACTTCTGTACTTTTTTGACTATTTGCCCTTCTATTTCTGTGTGAAATATCCTGGCAGGTTGGGCCACCGGCTTGGCCTCTAGGTCCACATTCAATGTATGCGCAACAAGCCTGGGATCGAGCCCTGGCATTTCATTGTAATCCCAAGTAAAGACGTCTTTGAATTCTTTCAACAGTAGTATGAGTTCTGACTTCTTCGTTTCCGTCAGGCTTGCACTAATTGAGATGGACCTTGGTTCTTGCGAGTCAAACCCCAAGTCAACCTCTTCCAATTCTTCTTCTGTCATAACCTGGATGTCCCTTTTTGCCGTAACCGCCTCATCCTTTTCTTCTTCTTTTCCCAAACTTCCTTCAGCGACGCAACATGCCAAACTCTTGTGTTGCCCTTTTTGGGTGGGACCCACTTGCATCTCACTCGTGGGCCCCACGCACCTTCATAATTTATAGACAATCTTGCCATCAAGGCCTCGGACCCTGATGCACTGAGGTACTTCGTCTGGCTCTGCGGCAGACGCTTCTTTCCTTTTCTTCTTTCGCGCCAGTAGCTCTCTTAAATCAGGTTCTGGGTCATCTTGAACATCTTCCCACCTAGGCACAAAGGTGCCTCGTGGTTTTGCGACCACATTTTCTCCAGATGGAGCCCATTGATCATAAAACATGGTTTTCACCAAGTGGGCTTTTGCCTGCTCGAACGGCGAAGGGTTCGCCGCTATGCGTATCATCCTGCCATTCAATCTTCCCTTCACACATTGGTGGTAGGTGGACGGGACTAGTCGGTGTTTGTGTAACCAAGGCCTGCCCAAAAGCACATGGTAAGATACTTCCGTTTTGACCAAGTGGAAGCGAGCTAGAAAGGCTATAGGGCCTACTTTCAACCATAACTGAATGTGGTCTGCGGTGTACTCACCTCTCCCACCGAATCCGTTACTTCCATCGAGCATCCTTGGATCTTTTTCTCTGAAATTCCTGCGGCTTGCAGGGTGCTTAATGGAATGAGATTTACGGAAGCACCTGTATCCACCAGGGCCCTCTTGATGGGGATTTGATTTATAGATGCTGCTAAATAGAGAGGCCTCCTATGATCTGGGTGCCCCACTTCCATATCTTCACTGCTAAATGTGATTTCTGTTGATTCCTGCAGGAGGGCCCTGTCTTCTGGCATTTCTGCTGACAAGCATTCCACCCCTGCTCCGGAGGCGATGCTTACCAAAGCCTTCGTGTCTATTTTTCTTTCTTTTGCTGTAAGTCCCAACTGGTCAAATAGATTTTTGAACTTGGCACTCTGCTGAAGAGTGGTAATCGCCGCGGCAGGCAGGGCCAAGTTTTCTTCCTCGTCTTCTCCCGGGTCTGCACATATCACTACTGCTGCCACACCCTTTCCCTTGTGGTTTGGGAGTGGGTTTCTTTGGACTTCCTGCTGGGTCAGCTCTAATGTGCCTTCTTTGATCCTGCGGTGCATCAGCCTGCGGAGCGCCCAGCATTCTGCGGTGGGGTGTTGTACATAGTTGTGCAAGCGGCAGAAGCGAGGATCTCTCCTTTCTTCCTCCGTAGGCTCTCTAGAAACCTGGTTGGGTTTAAAGATCCCGTTCGCTATCCATTTGTCAAGTAGCACTTCTAGCTCCTTAGGAGTGCATGGTAGGGGTGGGGGTGTATCATACTCCCTCCCCTCTGTTTTCCTTCTCTGGTTTCCAGTGGACACCGCCATAGCCTGCAGTGCATTCCTCTTGTCTGAATTGGGTTTCACGGACTGAGCCGTCTTTCTAGCTTTCTGCAATAGCTGCGCAAACTGGGAAATCTCCAGATTTTCCAGGACAGCTCTGAACTCCCGAATCATGTTGGTCATGCACATTTCCACCAACGTCCTTTCTTCACAGTGGTTATAGCAATCAAGTGCTACGTCCCTGAACCGTTTGATGTACTCCATCAAATCCTCTCCATTCCTTTGCTTGGTTGCTTGCAGAGTTGCAAGCGTCACCGTTTCTTCCCCGTGAAAGTATTTAGTGCAAAATACGTCTACCATGTCATCCCAGGTTGGGATTGATCCTGGTTTTAAGCCAATGTACCAGGTGTATGCCCGGTCGCTTAGTGACTTTGAAAACTCCCGCAAACATAAGTCTTCGTCTGCCGCATAAGGGCCAAGGGTGTCAATGAATTTGCTCACGTGCTCTACTGCGCTTCCCTTCCTGCCATCGTACTGGGCAAAGGCCCTTGGTTCATACCTCTCAGGGTACGGCTTGCTGAGTACTTTTAGAGGATAGGGAGGTCTCCGTGTGTAAAATCTCTCCTTTGGTGTTCTGGCTCGCTTTTGCTCCAAGAGAGCTGCTACCTCAGCCATGGTGATGAAACGTTGTCCTGCGTTCCGAGGGACACCTCCTGCCAGTATCTCTTCTCTGTCTGCTGCATGATCCGGGTCATGCTGGATGCCTTTCTCTTTTGTTTTGTCTGCCTTCAACTGACGGATCTCTTCCATCATTTGTTGCTGCGAGTGCTGCAATGATTGCAATACTTCGACAAAGGTGTTGACATTGTCCACGGGGACTCTTGTCTGAGGCTGAGGATCAGCCCCCGTTTTGTTGGCACCTTCCGTTTGGTTAAGTTGCTCTTGGTGAGGCGTCGTTGGTCTGGATTCTGCTTGTGAGGGTACAACACTCATATTTCGTGTCATCCTGGACTTGGGTGGCATTGTTTGCGAGGGGCTCTATTTTCTTTTCCTTTGCCCCTGTTTGCTTCCCAACTCCCCAGTGGAGTCGCCAATTTAATGTGGGGGCCTTTTTTGTATGATATGGTATGTTGGGCTGCCTCTTGCGGTAATGGACTAGGCTACCTCCTGCGGTGATGGGCCCTAGTGTTTTTGAGTAAGGGAGTTGGGGTCGGTCCAATTGTAACTCAACTTGGGCCGGTTTGTGCACAAACTTATGCCTTGTCTGCCAGGAGCAAATTTACGGCAAGCAGAACTGTTGCAGACGAGTTACGGCAGACATATATAATAATAACTAAAACAGAGTATTTTGACTTATTTAAATAAACGGCTATGTATTCTCTGCTAATAAAACATGATTACAGTCATAATGGTATCAATCACAGAGAAGAATGAAGAAAATAATACTGGCTAATTTAAATGGAGACAAATTAAGTTTTGAGCTTAGTCTGCCGCAGTAAAGCCAAAGAGGAAAGAACGTCTCTTCTCAATGCAAATAACCCCCTAGGAAAAGGATCCTCCCGTGGGGATTAATGGCTTTAAGGGAGTCGGACCTGAATGGTTGTTGCCCAAAAGAAAGAGTCCTTGTTTGCGTTTTGGAAGGAGGTAAGATTTGAAGGGAGAGAGAGGGAAACCGATCTATGGGTGCATGCCCTATTGAACCAACTCTCGTTTTTTCTTAGTTTTCTTTTCTTTTCTTTTCTATTTTCTTTCTTATCTTTTTTCTTTTCTTCTTACTCTGTTTTCTCCTTTTACTCCCAAAAATATGCTCTGTTTTTCCCTCCTCTTTACAGGGCACGGCAAGAGCCTTTTTATAGTGCCTGTCGCGACCAAGGTTTTACCATTTTACCCCTTAACCGCCTCTGTCTGGTCTGGGTGTACTTGCCGACCACCAGAGATGTGTACCACTCACCTTTGCCAGACAGAGGCAGGTTTCAGTTCTCCCCTTACCGTAGCACTTCTTTCCCGCCACAGTATAAATGCTCTCTCTCTCTCCACTCTCAAGGCATGCATCCAACGGTTCCCCCTCAAACTTGCCTCTTTTGGGTGGTCTGTCATCCTAGCAGGATGTACCTCCCAAAAGGGCTTGGGCAGGAGCCGCAAATAGATCTTTTCCCCTCTCCCCACCACCAAACCAGACCCCCTTTACCTCTTACCTCTGGCCCATGGCCCCACCATGTTCTATATTGGCTGGGTACCGACTGGTGGTGCCTGAGCCTTGCGCGTGCTTCCCGTCTGCCGTGACCTGGAGACTCTCCGTCTGCGTTTCCTGGCCTTTCATGTGGGTTTTCCTTTGGTCTTTCGCTCTATTCAGGAGCTGGGCCTCGTATGATAATGGGCTTTACATTTCTTTGGCCCACCTTTGATTTTCTTTATTGCCTGCCACGTTGAATTGTTATTTCTGCCGTAATAACTTAATCCTGCTGGACCCCTTTTTGGGCCAGCCGTTTGTCCCTTTTCTTAATGGCCTGTCATGGGCACTGTTTTGCTTTTACTCATGGGCTCTTATGTCCCTTTGGGCATCCATGGCCCGATTGCTTTCTTTGGGCTTCCTTGGCCCGTTTGCTTTCTTTGGGTTTCCTCGGTCCGTTTGCTAATTCTACACTCCCATGGGCTTTTTTACTAACTTCATTGGGCTTCCTCAGCTCAATAACCTTATCCTTATCTTTGGAGTTCATGGGCCTGCCATAAACCCCTTACTCTCTTAGTTTACAATTGCCTTGGGCTTGCGGCGGCCCTTTCTCACTTTTCTACCTCATACTCTGCCCATGGGATGCTATTTCTTTCTTTCCTGGCTTCCTTGAGCCCGCTTGCCTCTTCAAGACCCATTTATTTATTTGTTGGGCCTGTGATCCATTATTCCTGCCGCTTGGGCCTAATGGGTTTTTTGCTATTTACCTTGTCAATTCTTTGTGGCCCTCATTGTTGGGCTTTTCTGTCTGCCTAGGCTTCCACAAATGGCCCTCAACACTATCTTATTCCATTAAAGATTGTTGGGCATAATTTTGATGTGAATTGTTCTTTTATTGGATTTTTTTTTTTTTTTGTCTATAATAAACTATATAATTTTTGTATGTTCATTAATATTTAAGAATATAACAATATATCAAAGTTAATAATTTTGTATTCAATATGAACTATGGTTAATATATCAATGCTACAATTCGGCCCCCCCAAGTAAAATTTTCTAGCTACGCCCCTGGTTTTAGCCACTCACAATGGTAGGTCTTGGGTAATTTTTCAAATTGGGTTCATGGGTTTTGGGTTGTGATTGTTGTTGTATCATGGTGGTGGTTGGAATTTTTGTGGTTGTGGTGAGTGTTTTTGTAAATGGATTTGTTTGGGGTATTTGGCTGGGTTTGTTTGGTTTTGTTTTGAATTATGTTTTGGATTGTGAGTGGTGGCCGTGGTTGTTGGTTGGTGGCCGTGGGCAGTGGGCAGTGGCTGTTGCCTGTTGGGTGGCCACTGTTTTGTATTGGGATGAATTTTAAGAAAATATTATTTTAATGTATAGAATCGAAGAATAAAACATGTGATGAATGAGATATTGTAAAATGATGTGGTAAAATAATAAAGTAAGCTTTTGGTGTGTCAAAATGACATTTTTTATAGAAGAGCCGATGAGAATGCTCTTAGGATCTGCCAACCCAATTGGATCTTTTAAAAAGACATTTGTACAGTGTGCTTGCTTCACCATGAAAAAGAAAGACAGGGTAGCAGTGTGTTGAGCTTGAGTCTGGTGACTCAAAAAAAAAAAAAGTCAACCCTGCTATTTTGACCCAAAAAAGAGAGGAGAAATTTGTAAATAGGCCTTTCTGGGATGGGCAAGGCTTTGGGCCTTCCGCCGACATAGGATAGGACCTGGCCTAGTCCAGTCCAGCTCACAACATAAAAAGCAAAGAGAGGGAGAGACTGAGCCACGTAGAGAGAGAGAGAGAGAGAGAATGTAGCGGTAAAACATTTATTTTATTTTATTTTGAACTTAATAAATTATATTATCTTCTTTTTTAAAATTTTATTTTCATCCGTTATCAATATTTTCTTTTTGCCAATCTCTTAAGCTTAAATTTTGCTATTTTCAAACTCTAAATATTCATTTGTTATACTATGAAAATTACAATAATCGATCATAGAGTAATCCAATGATCATGCATTACAAACAACTTTTAGAATTTTAAGATGCTTTTAGTTTAATGGTATATTTACCATTCTCTTTTATGAGAAGAATTAGGATTTGAATTCCCCTCTCCATTGAGAATATGAATTCGTAAAATTATTAATTAAAATGAAAAATGATGTGGGTCAAATTTCAAAAAAAATCACTAAGATCATTTTTAAAATATTGATTATAAAAGGTTAATAATACTTGAATGGCCTTCCTTATTATGAAGTTACACTTAAGGGGGTGTTTGATTCAATGTGACGTGTCATTAATGTGATACACATTACGATGATGTGATATTAAGATTTTTTGTTTATTTTATTTTTTCTAACATTACCATAATCTAAAATTACAAAATATATCACATCAACTTAATTTCATCACATTCCTAAACAATCTAATATTGTATTATTGTATTGAGATTATATTAATGTAAGATTATGGTGTAATGTAACATCACGACGAACTAAACGTCTCCTAAATGGTCTATTACTATTAGAAGGTTATTTTTACTATACAAAACTACAAATACAATGCCTATTTAGCAAGAAAGAAAGAATTTTTCAAAGAATCCCCAGGTTCAAACCAAGGAGTTTTTAGTCTACAAAACTTGATTAAAGAGGTGAAAGAACTTTAAAATTGAAAAACAGCTTCGAAAATAATTTTTTTTACCTTTCAATTTTAATAAAAATAAAGAACTAATCAAATAGTTCAAATTTAACGGGCATTTTACCAAAACATGAGGCAAGCACAAAGGCGAAAGGAACAAACTCCCTGAAAATGAGATGAGATTGGAAATGCAACATTAAATTGCATGTAACTGTCATAATAAATGGATGAAAACTGAAAAGTTAAACCTCATAAATCAATGGGGTGGTTGGAATTTGAAATCAATTACAGGAACACGTGGGTGTAGTCTATGAAGGAGTATTAGGGTTGGTTGGAATAGCTTTCTTCAATTTTCGTGTTTTGAGGCGAGAGATGTTGCCCGGATTTGGCATGATATTTGGCGTGGAAATCACTCTCTAAAAAAGTTGACAAAAATCTCTCAGTTCATATGGATAGTTGATTAGATTAGGTAGGATGAAGATAGAAAACAGAATTTTGTTAAGGTTTTCATGTTTAGGAAATGGAGGTAGTGATTTTTTCTTTTAGATCTTCTTTACTCTAAAAAAGTTGACAAAAATCTCTCAGTTCATTAAGTAATGGATAGTTGATTAAATTAGGTAGGATGAAGATAGAAAACGGAATTTTGTTAAGGTTTTCATGTTTAGGAAATGGAGTTAGTGATTTTTCTTTTAGATCTTCTCTACTCTAAAAAAGTTGACAAAAATCTCTCAGTTCATTAAGTAATGGATAGTTGATTAGATTAGGTAGGATGAAGATAGAAAATGGAATTTTGTTAAGGTTTTCATGTTTAGGAAATGGAGTTAGAGCATCCACATCAATATGTGCAAATTTTTTTTTTTTTTTTTTTTCATTTTGCACATCTAAAACCTACTTTTTCTATTTTACACACTTATTTTATTTTACACACTTATTTTTACAAAATACCCATTTATTCAAATAAAATATTCATTTTTTTAACACTGTGAACAGTAACCGTGAGAGGAGAGAGAAAGGAAAAGAGAGTGAGGTGAAGAGAGGAGAGAGAAAAAAAAGAATAAAAAAATCATTTACACGATGAACAGTAACCGTGTATATATACACGGTTACTGTTCATTTGCAAGACCATTGTGCATATTTAGACATTTTTACAAAAATTGATGTAGAGGGTTTTTGGGTTAAAATGTGTAAAATTGAGCATTTTTTGTATTTTAGAAGACTATCCATGAGCTGGTGTGGTTGCTCTTATTAATTTTTCTTTTAAATCTTCTCTACTCAATTATTCTCATAAAGTTAGTAGCCGATAGAATGAAATTGAGAGCGAAAGGGAGTGGTAGTTTTGATGTTCGTTCTTATTACTTATAAAAAAAAAATGTTCATTTTTATTATGAAGTTATTCAGGGTCTCATAACTTATTCTTAGTTTGAATAGCGATTGGAAAAATACTATAACTTGTGACAATTTTATCAAGCAAGATTTCTCTTTAGTTGAGTGATGTTCCAAAAACAGAATATTTTGTTTTATTTTATTTTTTTCATTTAAAAAAAAAATACAAGTTAGGTCGGGTACCCGATCCGGAAAGTTTAGGCATGCAAGGAAACCCGCACCTGATACCCAAATTCCCTACCGGGTTGGGTAAACCCGCATAAATTGAGTACCCGAAACCTAAAACATTAAATAAATAAATAAAAAATCTGTGCTTGGGCCCGAGTTGGGCTGGATGGTCCGGCCCATGCTCATGCAGAGCCAAGTAAAACTACCACTACCTTCTTCGCAGAATCGGAAACTGGAAACAGCTCTCTGTATTTCTCTCTCTGTGGGTTCAGAATGGGACGAAATGAAACGGTGCCGTTTTTGGTGTTGCTACTGTCACTATCTCTGACATGGATCTCTCTTGCTTACAGACCTGGAGACCTCGTTCCCATGAGCAAAATGGGTCAATACCACTCTGTTCGTACTCTTAAACCCTCTCTCTCTCTCTCTCTCTCTCTCTCTCTCTCTCTCTCTCTATCTATGCATATAATATTGAATTTCAGAATTAATTTATCGATTTTTTAAAGTTTCAACAATTTCAGTCGAGAACCGTGTGGCACGATATGATTGGTCGACACTGTCCCATCTACGCTGTGAATCGTGAGGTAACCCTTCGAATTCAAGCACTTTAATTTTGTTCTGACCATAAATTCGCGTTTTCAAATCTCGGTTTTCGCGTTTTCACAGGTTTTGATTCCGATACCGAAACCGGTGGGTTACACTGGAGCTGATCCGTACAAAATGTGAGTGATTTTTTTTCACTGTGAATTTAGGAAATTTTATATGAATTAAGTTAGTGATAAATAATTTATTATTATTATTATTTTTGGTTATTGTATGTAGTTCATTTCAAGTTGGAAGAGAAAAGTTTCTGATTCCGTGGCTTCTTGTTGTAAATCGTAAGAGTTCCGAGGTTCCGATGATCGACGTGCATTTGGTGAGGATTTGTTTTTGAATTATAAGAATTAGTGATTGTAACTGTCTTAACTGATTTTTAGAATTTTCTGATTTGTGTAGAGGTACTCGGGGAGCGATTTGCATGGTGTCACTGCTAAAGTTGTGGATATGCCTCACCATTGTATGTGTTTTCGTGTAAAAGTAGTTATCGATAATGCTTGCTATTAAACAAAAAAGATTGAATCTCATGTTGCACATAGAAGTATACTTTTCGTATTTATTGTTTATTCACTCCAATTCATTTCCGATAGAATGATAAGTGATTTCTATGGGGGATCCAAATATGTGTGTTTAATTTAGTTTTTGCTCTAAATTTTGCAATGTGTATCTGACTTTCTTAGCTTTTAGAGCATATTTTGCCTTTCGAAAATAAAGGAAGTGTTGTTGCTGTTATCTTAATATGTATATCAATTATTTTTTAGTCGACCTTGAAATGTGTTGAAATTCACATGATGTTTCTGTTGGTTTTGTTATAGAGTTTAGTGGCTGATTCAAGCTTTGTAAGTATATTTTGGCATCATGTATGTGAATATTGCTTTGCCATTCTGCTATGCTTTCATGGTGCCTAAATTAAGTCAAAGTCTTTTTTCTTTTTCTTTTTTTGGCTAGACCGTGAAAGGGAGCAGTCTTTGGCTTCTCTTTGCCATTATTTTATATATTTTTCTTCTTTAAATTTCAAAGTTCTTTTCTTTTTTAATAAGTAACAACATTTTTTATCGAAAACAAGTACAGACCCAAGTACACAGGGAATGTACAATGGGTGAAATAAAATTTTTAAGTACTTTTACATCACTTATTTCTTACCGGTACTTGTCTTTTTCTAATGATTTCCCTTGGGATTGTGTCCTGTATTATCCTAGCTATTTCATCAAGTCTTCAAGATGTTTGTGCTGTACTTTTTTTTTTGGTTGGTGATGAACATATTTTGAATATATTCATTCAGGACATTTCTCCATGAAACTTTGGCTGGTGCTATATCTTTTTTCTCTTGTGCATTGAATAATTTTTTTGTTTTCCTCTCTTGTTTTATGCTATAATATATAAGAGAGCATAGCTTAAACTTATGAAAGTTATGTTTTGTTTAGAATCAGTGGGAGATATGCTTGGTAGGAGGTAGAAGAAACGTTACTGACAAGATTGATTTTAGATATTAATTGTATAGTGTGGTGTCATTGCTAACCATCTCAAACACACCACCCCCCCCGCGGGGTCATTTAAAGTGTACTTAGTCAATTTTAAGAGTTCATTTTGCTCATTAACTTAATGCCATAATCTTTGTCTTTAACAGATGTTGAAATCCATCCAGACATTAAAAAACAGTTCTGGGATCCTCAACAATGGCCAAAGCATGTGCTTGTCAGATACACATGGTTAGTATACTGGGATTTACATGTTTTGACCGTTATATTTTTGGTTACTGGGTTTGTGTTGTTGCTGTTATTATTATTATTTTTTTTGGGTGGTTAGCATTATTTATGTTTTCCCCCAGGTTCCTGATTTTGCCGTAATGATATGAGAATTCTATGTTGATGTGCTCTGAAGAAATGCAATTTGCCTGTACCTTTTTATTTATGAGTTTTTGGCTTTGCTTGCCTTCTCTGGATTTTAAGTTGAAAGTTTGGATAAAATGTCCCATATATTGCACATTGGTTCTTGTGTTTACAGGACATTTCCAATGTGTTGGTATAGGTCATGAACCCCACCAATTGTGAGACAACCTGGCTGAGCTATTCAGGGCAGATTCCTTTGGTTAATCAGAATTTTTTTTTGGGAGGGGGGGGGGGGGGGGGGGTGTGGGTGGGGTTGGGGAGTTGGTTCCAGTGAGTTACACATATTAGCATGACTATTTTTTTTTAATATACTCTTGGAAATGTGGTAGGCTGCTGTAATCTTGGATTGATCTGCATTTTATATAATTTTTTAAATTTATAATTCGATAGTTTCAACTATGGGGGAGGGGGGATTTGAATCCTAGTTCTCTTCATAAAGAAGAGCAAGCAATGCCACTGAGCTATGACGCTCCTGAGACAAATACAATATCTCTTGAGGCTTGATGGAATTTTAGTTTCTTCTTTTTTAAAACAAATGGCATATACAGTGCTTACTCATGCTGTCTTATCAAGCATATGATGAACATATTGGATGATCAGCTTTTTGTTTCCTGCAAATTATATCAAACCTCTCTTTAGTCTCTATTGTGATGGATGACAGGGAGGAGAATTCAGAGATAGACGTGACTTCTGGATTTTATGTTCTTTTTGGATCAGGTAAAAATTTTAGTTATGAATCTTATGATTGTTGAAATTGGTCTTTTTTATTCATCATAGGTCCCCCTCAGTTAAAGGATCAACAAGAGCCTGTGGGATGAGCTATATATATATATAATGTAAATATTTCCTATGAAGCAATGGTATTTGGTGCTTCATTTTCCCCCTTTCTTCTTTCCTTTTTTATTTGGTGAACTGCTGCTTTTTCACCATTACAAATATGATGCTTGATAGCATTAGTCACATTTTCCCTTACCAACACTCTTCCAAGACTAAGAGCAGTTGGATGGAATATTAGCCACCCAAATAGAATGTTTCCTGAGATATCTAAAATGAACCCATTGAGTCCAAATGGACCCATTATTATTAATTACTTTCCGGAAAAGCTTTAACATGGCAGTCCTATTCCAGCCCTCAATAGTTCTTAAACCCAATCCACCTGCATCCTTCAGTTCAGTCTACATTGGACTAGCTGATTGTAAAGCATGGCCTCTCCATAATCCTTGTTGTGAACCAATAATGGAGGGAATGACTCCTAAAATGAAATGCCAGACTATATGATTCATTACTTGAGGGAGTGAACTCAATTAAAAGTTCCCTTGACTCTCAACTAGTGCAATCTTCATGAGTTTGTGAAGCAGTTAGTAATGTTTTATGCTTTATTATCATAATTGCTACTAAATATCTTCATGCAATTTTCAGGGCTTTTGATGTCATTTATCCTCTCAATCTACATCTTGCAATCATCACGGGACAAATTAGCAAGGTACTCTTCTTGTGTCTATCATATGAAGCTTAAGCCACTCTACTATCAACTATGAACTTAAGGACTTAAAATTAGCTGCTAGCCTACAAAGATGTCGTGGTTAGGGCTGTCCATCAACCTGTAAGGCCCGACCCACCCGTCCGACCCAAATACCCACAGGTGAATCTAAATGATAATACAGGTCAGATGCGGGTCTTTTAATTTCAAAATTCGGTTTTTCGGGTCGGATGTGGGTCTATTGACATCTAACCCGTATAAACCGACTTGACCGCCCAGATTTCTCAAAATGAAAAAACCCGGTTTTTTTTCTTCTTTCTACATTCAATTTCACAAAAATTTCTCTCTCACGTTCTCTGATATCTCACTCTCTCTGAGCTCGCTCAAAGATCCCTAACCCTAGCTCACTTTCTCTAATCTCTCTCAAAAATCCCTAACCTAGCCGCCGCCAAGTTGGGCCCTATTGCCGCCCCTAACCCTAACCCTAGCCTCCTTGCTGCTGCCGCCGTCACTGACTCAAACTTGTCGTTGCACTCACCGTCCTTTGATCTAATTGAAGCTCTGATCTGAGCTATTTGATGGTGGGTCAGTATTTTTTTTTTTTTTTATAAAATAAATTTGTAATGATCTTGTGCTGGATGTGGTGGTGGTGGTGATGCCGGTGTGTTCTTCTCTCACTTTTTCGTTTTAATCTTATAGATCCGGGGTTTTTGGTTTGGATTTTGATATCTTTGTTCTTTGGGTTTTGATGCCTCTCTTTCGTTTGTCTCATAGATCTGGGATTTTTGGTTTGGATTTGTATTTGTTTGTTGTTTGGGTTTTGATGGCTCTTTTTTGTCTCATAGTTCTGGGGTTTTTGGTTTGGATTTGGATTTGTTTGTTGTTTGGGTTTTGATCTCTGTTGTTGAGCTTGAGACCCGAAATCACCCGATGGATCCGACCTGCTCAACCGATGACCCGTGTCACCGGGTTCGACCTGAACATTTGGTCGGCTGCAGGTCCGTTTTCCGTTCACCTGATTCAATCGGTTCGGGTGCGGGCCAGATCCAACCCCGATCCGACTTGACCCGTGGACAGCCCTAGTTGTGGTAGAGTAGTAGGATCATTATTATTTATTGGCTAAAATATTGTTTTCGTTCTTAAACTATGACCAAACATTTGGTGCGTCGTGATGTTGAAATAGATCTTTAAACAATATTTTAGCCTGATTGATTTTTTCCTCTTTCCTTAATTACATCTAAGAAAGGGAATTTCTATTCTTTCCAGGTTTGTAAGGGAGGCTGTTGCTGAAAGCAGCATGCCTGAAGGAGGAGTGGCAAAAGTTGAGTAGTAATGTGAACCCTAAAAGGTCTCAATATACCATCCATTTGTGCAAATTTAGCATCTCAAAGAAGCATATGATCTCTTGGGGAAGGCATCTACCAGCAAACACAAGTCTCATGCAACTATTTCTTGTAGCTAGAGGATCATTATTACTTGATGTCTAAATATTTATATGAACGGTAGTTTGTGAAATTCAAATACCCAAGGGTCTCTTGGCAATAGTTACAATTTTGTCATTGGGAGTTAGTTTTTCTAAAACTAAAATTAGACTTGGCCTAAAAGAGTGTATACAAATGTGTTAATCTTTCACATAAGTACCTCAACAACATCTACCCACACAACAGGGGTTAATAGTTGGCAGCAATTCCCATTTTCCTTTGACTAAGGGATAAGATTTAACAATAATCACATTTTTGTTTTTGTTTTTTTCCCTCAGGTTGCATGATTTAACAATAATTCAAAACAAATTTAATAATGTGACTAGCTGATGAAGATAGCATTCTTGTATGTAAATAACGTAATATAGTGCCATTTTACGTGTACCATAATCTAAGCACAAATTTACACACGTGAGCTATTGTTGTGTATGGGCGGTTGTATTCAATTTTTTTTGTAAAATGTTGATGTAGCGTTCCCACATTAGAGGTTATATGCATGGTTTTAAATCATGGATCGGTCTAAGAACTAGAAAAGTTCCGGTTTAACATGGTTGACTGGTTTTTTTTTTTTTATTATTTATTTTATACCAATTATTCGTTTTTTTACCAAAATATAGATTAGGGTCCGATCAGGTTCAGATTTTAAAACAATAGTTTTACACCGAGACTAAATTGAATTTAAAATCATTTATACAAAGTCCTAAAATAGTTTCTAAAAAAACAAAAACAAAGTATTAAAATCTTAAATAAATGAGTTTAAATTTTATAAAGATTTGGTGTAAAATCTTATGTTTACGCCTTCTATAACATAATCCTCATATTGTTTCAAACAAAACAATAGGGTATGTCACACACAATTAAAATCTATACAATAAGGTCTCTCTCTCTCATATTTTTACAAATTAAAGAAGATTGGAAATGTTTGGGTTGATATTTTGTTACACCATAAAGTAAAAAAGAAACAATAAACTAATGCCTCCAAAATCCTCCCAGACTTGATTGAGTAAAGGTAAAACCATGAATGAAAGATGACGTTTTAGCATCTCTTTGGTAATTTAGGCCCTAGAATCGCATCATATAGGAAATGAAGAAACAAGAAACCAGTGCCTCCCGAAATCCTTCCGGGCTTGAGCGGAAAAAAGTAAAAAAGAACAACCTTCTTACAAACCAGCCATTTTTTTTTGAACCAATAGAGAAAAACAAAAAAAAAAACAAAAATTCATCCAAAGTTTTTCTCACTTTCATTGAGTTCTTCACTCAATCTCGTTTGAGGAGATAGTTGACGGTGGTCAGAGGACATGGTGGTCGTGATAGTCGATGGAGGGTTTTTAAACCAACTTCACCCCAAATTTACACACATGAGCTATATATTATTGTGTGTGGCTGATCATATTGTTTTGTTTGAAATAATCTGACGATTATGTTATTGGGGTGTAAACATAACATTCGAGCATTCATATCAGTTCGTGGATGATAAAAAAAAAAAAAAAAAAAAAAAAATTCTAGAATTTACACAGTGTTATCTAAAAATGACTCACAAAAGTCTGTGTATAATTGTGTAAATATGCAAGTTTGCTACAGTAGTCATATAAATTTACACCAACACAATTCATTTTGCATTAAGTTGTTTATCTTTTCTTTACATATCTCGAGAATGGATATCAATTCATCTGTTTATTATGTAATGCAATATTCTGCAAAGCCAGTGAGGATGAGGGAGAAGAGAGGGAAATGCAATCTGCAAAGCAAGTAAGGATGAGGGAGAAGATAGAATTTTCTCCAAACTTGAACTCGCGTGGAAACACAAAATTTGGTTTATTCATTTATTTATTTTTAATCTGATGTGGCATAATTTTATTTATTTATTTTTTTTTTTTATTTTGTTTGACACATAAGATTTTTTCATTCAATAGATAACGGCAAAAACCAAATTAACACGGTATTGAAGGTTAGAGACTAAATTAACATAATTGAAAGGTTAATGATTAAATTGAAATATGGTGTAAAAAATAAAGACCAACTATGTAATTTACCCTAAAAAATTATGTCCGTTACATTATTATTCTGGTGAACAACAAGTCTCCAAACTAAAATTCAAGAAATAGATTAAAATTACGTTGAAACCCAAAAACATCTTTATAAAAACAAATTTATTTGCTGCTGCATTAAACAAACGAAATAGAGATAACGTATATATTGGAAGGATCTTGTAACAAATTAAAAAAAAAAAAATCACCAAGTGTTTGGAAAAAAAAATAGTTATTTTGATTTTATCTCTTTGTACAAATTCAAAGACACTACAAATAAATTAGGTAAACGCAATAATATTAAACAATAGAAATAGAAAAATAAACAACAACATACAATCAAGATACCGAAATTTAACGTGGAAAAACCTTTCAATTAGAAGAGAAAAAACCACGGTCCAGTAAAATCTTCTACTATCAAATATTAGGTTCACAACAATTTTCTCTAGAACAAAAGCTAGATATTAGCAAAATATCAAGAAACACAATTTTTGAATCATAGTCTCTCTCGAGCTTAACTCATCAACTCCATGCTTGTACTTAACTTCGATAATATATGGTCGAAGTACTTTGTTTTGCAAGTCAGCATGATTGGCCCATCAATCTTGGTTTCTGGATAACCATGTTGTGACCGCATGAGCAATTCTTAGAGAGTTGAATGCGAGAAATACTTCATTGGAACTTCGTATCTCTTCTTCTGTACTTTGTACACCACATATAATGGTATGTAGCCTTTTCTTGAAACTTGATTATTTTTTGCTACTTTATTAGCCTTCATATTCTTGGAATGGCTTGGCTTTGGGTGTTACTTGTTGATGATTGAGTTGAAGTTACTTATTAATGAATTCATGATTCTTTGAACCTTGAGACGGTGAGAAACTTGAAAAAAAAGCTTGATCTTAACAAGAGTATTGGGTTGGATAGGATAATAGAGAGATAGTATGACTTTGTGATTGTGGACATAGTAGTGGCTTGTTTAAATAGTTGAGCTCAATGCGTGAATTGTACGTGTGATTGCTAGTTCACTACTAGGAAAAGGAATACCATTTCATATTTGGAATATAAATCTAATCTTAATAATCAAATATAAATAAATAGAACTAATCTTACTTGTACTATGACTATGAAACCTAATTCTATTGTAACCCTTATTGTCCTTGTCTCATGAGGATTAGGTTTATCGTTTACTCTAATAATAAGAATAATAATAAAGGAAATTAATTAACTTGTAAAAGTTATCCACTTATCCTTTGCCTTTTCCTTTAATAATAAAACTCGGAAATCACAATTACACTTTTGCTACTGAGTTATCATAACTTATAACTTGAAAACAAGCTTGGACAGTTTCTGAATTTGTTAACCCATATCTCAAAAAACTCAGTTTTGTTAACTGAGTGAACTGAGAGTTTCTCATCCACACAATGTTCATGCCTGTGGGCCCCACGGATTTTGGGTTATGAGTTAACAAAACTTAGTTTTGTTGACTCAGTTCACCAAAATCCAAACAAGGCATAAGGTTTGAGAAATGTATGGGAGATAACCTAATTTATCAGCCCAATAGACTTGCAAATAAAAATTAACTCAATTCTGAAACTTTAGGTGAAGGCCCATGATTTTTGAAAATAAGAGCCCATTTATGCTAAATGAACAAAATCACAACTGGGCTAGGTAGAGTGGCCCGCCTAACATAATTCTAAACATTTTCATTACTTTCAATGTCACCAAAGGAGGAAAGAAAATCTGTGTTAATTTGTGAACCAAAAAATAAAATATATTATGATCTAAGATTAAGTAAATATAGAAACAAGCTCTACTAGGGTTTAAGTCATTAATGTTTTATATTTTTGACGGTTTAGGGTAATGTTTGATAAGATTCTTTAAGGTAATTAGGATTTTTAAATCTCATCTTGAGATAACTGTACGTAATTTGTGAAATTCAAATCCCAAGGGTCTCTTTTTGAACCATCAATCAAAAACATGCATTATAGAATCTATGAGTACAATTTTCTGCACAATATATCAAACTAGTCGCTAACCCGTGCGATGCACGGGATAATTAAATAAAAAGATAATTAATCAACCTCATAGTAAAAGAAAAGGCTAAAAGAACTATTAAGAGACTACTTTGTCCATCAAGTAATCAACCCAAGTGGCATTGTAGCTTATGAACAAAAGTCATTGTTGCATTTCATGGCTGCATACTTGCTAATAATGGAAATTACCTGTATAAAACTTGAAAAGGGTCAAATGATAATATGGAAAACATTCCATAAATAACTTATTGATGATAGGTATAG
Organism: Quercus tomentella; assembly: GCA_028535165.1. Lineage (NCBI taxonomy): Eukaryota > Viridiplantae > Streptophyta > Magnoliopsida > Fagales > Fagaceae > Quercus > Quercus tomentella. Next base: position 17,407,277 of record JAPQVY010000012.1, read on the forward strand.
AGAAGGGACTAATGTAAGTCATCAATGGAATTTGAGTCATCATCTCATTGCAAATGGAATATAGCTCTATATTAAAACTAAAAGTAAAAGTTCAATCATTCTTTTTCTCTAAAACGTTATCAAAAACTATAGGGATAATTACACATTACCCACCTGTGGTTTACCTCTAATTCTAAGTGCCTACCCATGGTTTGAATTTTGACACTTTGCCCATCTGTGATTATCTCCGTCTATGTGCCGTGTGCCCACCTCTGTTAAAATTAAGGGTAAATAGGTATTTTTACACCCGTTTTATGTCTCTCTCCTCCCAAAACAAGAAAAACAAAAAAAAAGAAGAGAAAAACAAGATTAAAATATAGTATTGGTTTCTCATTATTCACAAACATGAAGAACATACACAAACATGAAGAACATAAACCCAGAAAACTAATACAAATCAAATGAAGCAAAACCATGAGAGAAGAACAAACTAATACAAATCAAATGAAGCAAAACCATGAGAGAAAGAGAGTTCTTCATCTTCTTCCTCATACTTATTTTTTGTGCCTGTACTAAGAAATTTATTAAAATCAAAACATAACACAATTTACAACATGAAGAACATAGACCCAGAAAAATCAAACTCAAATCAACCTCCACAAATATATATTTGCCTTGTTGTCTCTCTTTCACCACAATGGTTACTAATTTGTTCAAAGAAAAAAAAAATCAAATGGCCGACCACAACAAACCCAGCCATGGCCGACCACTCCAAACCCCAAACCCAGCCATGGCCGACCACTCCAAAGCCAAACCCAGCCATCCATGGCCGACCACTCCAAAGCCAAACCCAGCCATGGCCGACCACTCCAAAGCCAAACCCAGCCATGGCCGACCACTCCAAACCCTCCCAGATCTGGCTTTTCTCTTGCTCTTCTAGCGTTCTTTTCACCCACTACGAAGCCATGGCCGAAGCAATCCTTTATGGCGCTGCACAGAAAATCATCAAAAATTTGGGATCCCAGATTTTCCAAGAGATTGGATTGCTCTAGGGTGTCCGAGACGAGCTTGAAAAATTGAAGAACACAGTGTCCGAGAAAGAATTGGAGCATCATTTACAGCAGAGAATATATATATATATATATATATATATATGTTTAGAGATGATCGGTCACAAAAAGAATAGTGGACACAAGTCACAAGAAGAAGAGATTGAATTGGATAACTTCATATTCATGATTAAAAGAATAAGAAAGTGCGCAATCGCATGCTCAACCCCATGCTTATAAACTCTCGCATTATTTGACGCTAACAGCAGAAAAAGGTTCCTTCCAAAGCGTATCAACTTTTAGCAGCTGCCATCTGCATAATGCTAAATTCGTATCTCAAAAATGGGTTTTTCAGCTAATGGGTTTTTCAGCTAATGTCGCCACTTCGATCAATTTATTATTTAAATAAATAAATATAAAAGTAGGGGCTGTTAAACTTTTGTTAAGCTTTCAAAGTTGCCCCACTAAAGCAGTAGCGATGATTTTGTTTGTGTATGTTCTTCATGTGTTTGTGTATGTTCTTCATGTGGGGAGTGTTTTGATCTGTTTGGGGTTTTGTTTTTACATTTTCTGTGTTAGAGTAACGGAAAGTAGAGAGGTGGGCACACGGCACATAGACGGAGATAATCACAGGTGGGCAAAGTGTCAAAATTCAAACCACGGGTAGGCACTTAGAATTAGAGGTAAACCACAGGTGGGTAATGTGTAATTATCCCCATTAGTAATTTACATCAGTTTCAAATAAAAACCACTTGAAGAATCAACTACTTTAAATCATTATCTGAAAGAGCAGCGACATAAAAACTTAAATAAGTCTCAAAGATGAAGTTCTTCGAACATATTTCAGCACCAATTTCCAAGTTCAGCTCTATGTATGGCAACCAATTACTCACCCCGGTTGAAAGCACAATGTTTAGAAGAATCTTCCAAGTATCTTAGTCACAATTTTCATCCGCCTCCCTAGATCACTAAACTATATATCTACTAATCTACATACCCTAACTTCAAATATTGAATACAAAGAAAGAGCCAAAATTTCTTAAACAGATTTGTGTAGCGTATATAAACTTAATTTGTTCTACTGCCTTTTATTCACGAAAATAATATAGAAGAAATAGAAAGAAAAAAAAATTGTTAAAAATGAATGCTTCATATCTTCCACCATACTTGTACTTACACATACTAATAGTTATTTTCGAAAACTTGTAAAACAAATGAATGCACATGCCTAGATTTAGCTGCAGAACCTGAAATACCAAAGCAAACCTCTATAGATAGTGTAGCACAAGATGTAGCATCAATATTATCCTAGCAATCTAATTATCTATTTGATCCATTGGTTGTAGTGGTGAGCCATTGAATTTGTGAACATCTGTAGAGTCCTTACTAATCTCTTAATAAATTTAAAATCTGATTGGATTCGTCATGATTTCAACCATTTTGCTGCATTACTTTTTCTAAGTGTAAAATGTGACAAACCTTGTAATGCATGACTTATATTGCCACTATAACATTATATTTTAAAATGAATATGATTTGCATTTAATCTTTTAATACTGGACTAAATTGATTTCTTAGTTGCTTAACTATATATTATATCTGATTACAACTAACCTAATGAATATTTATATTTGCTAAATTATATGGTATAATTTGATTACAACCTCCTTAGTTTAGTTGAATTGAAAATAGTCAAAACACTAAAATTCTACGAATTTAAAGTATATGCAACCCAAAAAATTAGAAAGCAAGCAATCAACACCAATCCAATCAAATATGGTGATGAAAAGTTCTATTCAAGCATTTCTTTGAACACTTTCAAGGGAGTTGAGAAACCAAAGGGAAAAAAAGAGTTTCTTAGAATTGAGAAACCAATTAATATAATAAAAAAGAAAACTGTACTGGAAAAAAGAAAAGAAGTTACACAAACAGTGTGCAAAAATACTAAATAGACTTCTTCATGTTATTGTCTTAAACATTAACAAAGAAATTTTATCTTCACTCATCCTATGATTATCCACTTAAAGCTTTTTTTTTTTCTTTTGGTAGCAAATCTAAGTCATGGATGTGTACGGGATAGAACAATATAGTACCACTTGAAAAGGCTTAGACACAGAAACTTACCCTAAGAGGATGAACTTCTGATGGAATCATTGATTTCATAACTTCTACTTCTAAAAACCTTTCTCATGGACATGCAAGGCCCCATATTTTTGGGTTTTACATGTTGCCAAAAAAATAAACATTCTTAAGGAATATTATAGAAACAAATCATTTTGATCTTTTGCAATTCAGAATCACTTGGAAGTGATTGTTTCTTACATTAAATTCAAAAATCATAAAATTATACATAGACAAATTGGATATTGTACTTCTGTAAGGATAGACTTAATCAGGAAATTAGAAATCTCAAGCAAGAAGTTCATGGACTTAATCGGCAAAACAGATCTCTAAACTCGGAGTTGCAACAACTGAGGCAACTAGTGTCCTAAGTACCAGAATCAGCAGAGAACATTAGAGGTTTATCTTACAAACCCCATATATGCTTGTTTTACTATGACGGTCACCTTTTTAGCACACATTCGTTAGTTTTGTTTTTGCTATGCATATGTAACCAATTTGCACCCAAAAATCTGGGTTAATGGTCAATTTCTTTTAGTCATCATCTCTTAAAGCCCATGCTAATCAAATAACCTGTAGCTAAGCAAACTGCCTATTAGGCTAATTTCACCTCATGTATTGATAGCCACATAATCAAATCAGAATCAAGCAGTTCAGTAACGGAACAAAATTTACAAAACCCTAGTTAAATTTCCAGTCCCTTGAAAATCCATAGAGATTTTACTCAAATCAACAAATAGTTTTACAGATCCGAACACACACACACACACACAAAGTCGAAGTACTCAGTATTAATTGATTGCTAATTAATCGAATCGAACCCTAGGTTTGATAAAGAAAAAAAAAAAAATCAACTTTATGCGATTTTGATCGAAAATCTCAAAAAATAAGAAATAGAAGAAGAAGAAGAAGAAGAAAACGAACCCTAATTTTCTGAAACAAAGTTCTAATTCAAACATCTGATGCAATCTGTATATTTTTTAATGAAAAAATGCAGAAAATTTTAGATCCAATGTGAAATCGTATAGATTACCTGAAAATACGCCGAAATCGGCGAAGAGCGAGCAAAGCAAGTTGAGATAAAGCTTTAAACTAAGCGAATGAGTGAATGGGGATGGCTTGTAAGGGAGAGGTTTGAGGAATAAAGAGAGAAAGGGGAAACGGTAGAACCTAAGACAAAGCGGAGAGAGAGAGAGAGCTCAAAAGTTAGGGTTTCGGGCTTTAAGAATGCGTATAGGTTAGAGAGAGTGAATCAGTGAGTCGCATAAAAGACTAAAAAAGATAAAAATTAAAAAAAAAAAAAGCTAAATTTAAAAAATAGAAAAAAAAAATTTTAAAAACGAAATTTAAAAAATAGAAAAAATAAATAAATAAATGCTGACGTGGAAAATTGTGGAAGCTTCAAAAGTTTCGGTTTTATATATATATATATATAGATTAACAATTGGAAGTTGACTATTTTTTTTTTTTAATAAATAATTGGATGACGAATCTTTTTGTTTTAATTGAAGAACTTTTGCTATCAAAAATCTTCTAGATCATCGGTACCCATTGAAGGGTTCAAATAGAACAATTGGACAGTCTATTACCAAATTAGAGGGAAGCATCCCTTGAGGGTGGCACCAAGGTGTGGAGGCAAGCAATCAAACTTATTTTCTTTTCATATTTTTACAAATTTAATAGGCACTTTGCAAACACAATAATAATCAACAGATGCAGAAAAATTCAACCAACATAAAACAAAACAAGACACTAAATTTTTACGTGGAAAAACCCTCCAATTAGAAGGGAAAAAATCATAGGACCTAGTCCAACAAAATCTTTTACTATCAAATAATGAGTTTACAACAATCTTCTTTGCCTGGAAAAACTAGAAGAGACTACGAAAATATATTTTACACAATTCTTAATTAAACGTTAAGTTTTTGGACTTGTAGTCCAAACACCTGAAGGTGCAATGCTTGTTGGATACAAATGGGTATTTGTACATAAACGAAATGAGAAAAATGAAATTATAAGGTACAAAGTGTGACTTGTAGCTCAAGGTTTCTCGCAGAGACCTAGTATTGATTATGAAGAAACATATGCTCCTGTAATGGACGCAATTACATCCAGATTTTTGATTAGCTTGGTAGCAAAAGAAAATTGGTAGCAAAAGAAAATTTGGATATGCGATTAATGGATGTTGTTACAGCATATCTGTATGGATCATTAGATAATGATATCTACATGAAAATCCCTGAAGGATATAAAATGCCTGAAACATATAATCTTACATCCCGAAGTATGTATTCTATCAAGCTACAAAAATCCTTATATGGGTTAAAGCAATCCGGACGCATGTGGTATAATCGCCTCAGTGAATATCTTTTGAAAGAAGGATTTGAGAATAATCCAATTTGTCCATGCGTTTTTATCAAAAAATCAGAATCCGAATTTGCTATTGTTACAGTATATGTTGATGATTTAAATCTTGTAGGGACTCCAGAAGAGTTAACAAAAACAACAAATTGTTTAAAGAATGAATTTGAGATGAAAGATCTTGGTAAGACAAAGTTTTGTCTTGGCCTGCAAATTGAACATCTTCCAAATGGAATTCTTGTTCATTAATCAAACTACACAGAAAAAGTCTTGAAGCAATTTTACATGGATAAAGCTCATCCTTTAAACACTCCAATGGTGGGTCAGTCACTTAATGTTAAGAAAGATCCGTTTTGACCACAAGAAGATGATGAAGAAACTCTTGGTCCTGAAGTACCATATCTTAGTGCAATTGGTGCTTTGATGTATCTTGCAAATTACACATGACCTGATATAGTATTTGCAGTTAACTTACTAGCAAGGTATAGTTCCGCACCAACTCGAAGACATTGGAATGGAATTAAGCATATATTACATTATCTTAGTGGGACTACTAATTTGGGATTATTTTATCCAAATGGATCAAAACTACAGTTAGTTGGATATGCTGATGCAAGTTACCTTTCTGATCCACACAAAGGCCGATCACAAACAGGATATTTATTTACTTATGGAAATACTACTATTTTATGGAGATCTGTTAAGCAAACAATTTCTGCTACTTCCTCAAATCATGCAGAGATTATTGCAATTCATGAAGTGAATCGTGAATGTGTTTGGTTGAGATCGGTAATTCAACATATTTGTGAGAACTGTGGATTATCATTAATAAAAAATAGTCCAACAATATTATACAAAGATAATGCCGCTTGTATCACTCAAATTAGAGGAGGCTATATCAAGGGTGATAGAACCAAGCATATTGCACCAAAATTCTTTTATACACATGAGCTCTAGAAGAGTGGCGATATTGATGTCAAGCAGATATGATCATGTAATAATTGGGTCGATATGTTCACTAAGCCATTACCAACTGTGTTAAGAAGATGGTGCACAACATTGGCATGCGTTGACTTAGGGATAATTTTACCATGAACAATGGAGGTTCTACTTCTATGTACTCATGAGGGGGAGTAAATTTTCTAAAGGATGTGTGCTGAGTGTACTCTTTTTCCTTCGCTAAGGTTTTTTCCCACTAGGTTTTCCTTTGCAAGGTTTTAATGAGGTAATCCTAAGGCACTAGAAGTTATACAAGAATATTGTACTCTTTTTCCTTAGCCAAATTTTTTCCCATAGGGTTTTTCTTTGGTAAGGTTTTAACGAGGCATGTTCTTTGGTAAGGTTTCCCAAGGGGGAGTGTTAGAAATAAATTTTGATTGGAATGTGTAAAGTTTGGGCAATGAAAGGGTTATTTGGGATGTGTAAAGTCTGAAATGTGTAAAGTTTATAGGGAAGATGTATATTTATAATTGTACTAATTATTGCAACCTTATCCCATGAACTCTACAAGCATTCTAAGGTTCTATATATATGTGGGATTGCTTTATTGTTGTTGTACACATCTAAGAGATATCAAAAGGATTGTGGATGACCACTTGAATACAAGAGCTTATCAATATATATTTCTTGTTTTCTTCTTACTTTGTTTTATCTATTTCTATTATTTCACCACAATTTTTTGGTTCTTTAGTGGTAAAATAGTTTTTTTGTTAAAATACAATCACCATTGTAAATGTTTTTATTGTTTTTGTTAAGATTTTAGGTTGGATAGTTGCTATTTGGGTTAGGCTAGTTAGACTAATTGGGGAGAAAGGGGGACCCAACTACAAAAATGAAATATATAATAACTATATTAAAAAATATATATATATTGGACGAGGCCGTCCATCCTTGCCTAAAATATTTAATAAAATTTTAAAAAAATTGCTACCACATCAACAAAAGAAATTGACTGAGCATAATTATTCTCTCTTTAGTCTTTATCTCTATGTAAAATTCAATAGGAACTCAACACTCAAAAGAAACAGAAAATTACAGTGGTAATAATACAAAATTGTGTCTATTACATAATTATTCTAGCAAACAACAAATCTCCAATTAAACAAATAGATTAAAATTATGTTGAATTAACCCTAAAACATCTTTATAAAAACAAATTTACTTGCTGCCGCATCAAACAAACGAAATAGAAACAACATATATATTGGAAGGATCTTGAAACAAATTTTAAAAAAAAATTACAGTATTTGAAAAAATAACAAATCAATTATTTTAATTTTTTCTCTTCATACAAATTCAATAGGCACTTCAAATAAATGAGTTATGTAAACACAATATATAATATCAACCAATAGAAAGAGAAAAATAAACAACCACTCGCAGTCAAGACACTTTAACGTGTACGTTTACAATTTTTTTTTTTAATAATTGGATAACAATCTTTTTGTTTTGCTGCCCATATCAACGTGTATGTTTCGCTTATAACTTGATGCATCTCACCAATAGCATACATAAATAAAAACAAGCAAGATTCTTCCTGTTTGAATTGGAGAACTTTTGCTATCAAAAATCTTCTAGACGATTGGTACCCATTCAAGGGTTAAAATAGAATGACTAGATGATCTATTACCCAATTAGAGGGAGGCATCCCCTCACTACAAGAAATTTGGTCTTTAGCGACGGCATATAGTCGTCACTAATGCTTTAAATATCGTCGCTAATTATATTGGCAACGAAAAATGTTGTCGCTAACTTTCATTAAACGAAAGTGGTAAAAAAAAAGTTTTTTAGTGACGATATTAATGTCGTCGCAAATACAATACTATTAACAACGACAAAGTTGTCGCTAATAGTGACAATTGTCGTCATAAATAACTCGAGACTCCAAGACGAAATGTTGTCGCTACTAGCTCATTAGTAGTGACGAATATTTTTGTTGTCGCTAGTAGATTATTATTAACGACGACATTTTTGTTGTCGCTAATATGTCATTACTAGCGACGACGCTTGCTGTCGTCACAATAATGATATATAAGTGACCACAAATATGTCATCACTAAAAATTACAGATTAGCGATGATATTGTTTGTTGTCACTAATGATATGATAAAATATTAGCGATGACATTGTCGTCGCTAATAATATTTTACATTTTTTTTTAAATTTTTCTTTAAAATTTACATGGGTACCTGTTGGGAAATAACAAAGCACAATCCTATGCACATAAAAAATTTTCAATCACAAATACTCACATAAGCATAACAATTGCTCAATCAATAACTACTAATAAGGGAAAATAATACCCAAGTTCAATATCATATACATAATAAAAGCTCCAATCTATTCACTCAAATACTAATAAAATGATAATTTATTCCTCATGAAGATATGCAACCAAGCTGAAACTTATTGCAATGAACAAAACACAAAACAAGAGCCAACAAGAAACAAGACAAAGAAGAAAAAGAAAAGAAAAGTAACCGCTAAAATTCCATATCCAATTTTCTCAGTATTTCCAAACTAGTTTCCTTTTAAAAAGTACTCCATAACTCAAATTAAATTAAGACCCTTTTTACAATTCACCAATCAGCTACACCCAAAACACACCAAAACTCCAAAAATCATTCAAAACCCATGAAACTCTAAGACAAAGAGACCCACAACTAAACCATGAAACAGATGCTGATTTTCAAAGATACCCACAACTTGTTTACCAAAATTAAGGAATACCCAGAAGGTAAAATGAAGAGAGATCATCAAAGTACCTCAATTTAACACAACCAGGAAAGATGTGAACTTTGACACTCCCCAAAGTTGAAGTGTCAGACTTTGAGTTTAGTTTCTTCTTCTATAAAAAATAAAAATAAAAACTTTGTTTCTTTCACATAGTGTCTGGTAAACGCCTTGGACTTACAAGTTGAACAAAAGAGTGAGATCGTGCTCTTTTCTGATCACGTTTGTGCCTTCAAGATGAACCACCACTGGTGCTTTCAGCATAACCTTCAAAACAAGACCCAACAGCAGTTAACTCTTCAGCAAATGGCTTGGAGGCAATAAAGTCATTAAATTAAACTGAAGGTGAAAGAAAAGTAACAATTTAAAATGTTATGATAGTTCAATTATCACAAAGAGTCTTTTCCATCATTCTTTTTTCCATTTAATTTTTCATTAAAAGATGTCAAAAATGTTCATCTATTTTCTTAAACTCTCATGGGCTTGGTACAGCCAATTAATTCTCATTTTAGTAAATCTTGAATTTGCCAAATTATGCATCTTGCTAAGACTTATCAATGATGAAAAAGGGCTTCTGAATGGTGCCAATTAGGTCCCACATCAAAACTAGACTCCAATTCTAGAATCTCCTTGTTTGATCTTTGACCTCTATGCTAGTTTCATCACTCTCAAGAGGTTGGAATTGAAAATTTAAGAGAGCAAATCAAAGAAATGGTGATCAATGCTGCCTAAAGCATGGAGTTTATTTTACTCAGAATATCATACCATAAGTAATTGGGTTATGGTTTTTTATATATATTTATTTTGACTTGAATTATGTAACAATGGTTTTGGGTATTTTTCTCTATGAGGGTTTATCACCAGCTTGATTGCAGGACTTTCTGACATTCATTTTGTTGAAATCCAAGAAGACTTAACAGTATTTCTGCTGGCACAACTTGTACACACACACTTTAGACCAAGGAACATGTAAGCCCCTTTTGAGGGCCTTGTTAAACCCCAGATAACAATCCCAGCTGCAAACAACAATGCTTGATAGCATGATTTTTTCTTTATTGGATTTCAATTATGATAAAAATGAAGCTATAATTAGTTTAAAAGTTAAAAAATCAGAGGTAAATTGAGTCAAATTAGTCAGAAGTAGACTTAAAACTAATAAATGGTTATTGATGATTTAGCTGAGAACAACAAAAAGTTTTAAAGTTCATAATATCCATGAAAAACTAGTATTGTTGATGACAAATAGGATGAAGAGAAACTGCCAACTTAGATTTATAATTAATTACATTGTGACAAAAAAGATTTTCATAAGCAGAGCTAAATTGATTCTTCCAAATATAATTCAAGTAAAATGAAGGGAATGATACAGTATAAGATAAAGAGTTATAACCAAAAGGTGTATAAAATTAACCACATGGGTTACCTCTGAACCATCCACAAAAAAACTATCTCAAGCATTAACTTAAAAAGATTTTAATTTTTAGAAATATGAGATAATGGGTCTATGTAGATTTTTATACTCCCTCTCCAAATTGAGAGTCCCACTTTGGGAATTTAACAATAAAGTGAAAATGATAAATGGTCAAAACTATACCTCAAAAGCTAAAAATATACTCAAATTTTCTTTTCTTTTTTTAAATGATTCATTTTTTCCCTCCAAAAAGATTAATTCAAGAAGGTTCTAATTTTTAAACTTTACTTTTCAAAAGACTACATTTAGGGAAGGCAGGGCGGGGTGAATATTCTTTGTTGGAAAGATTAGGGGCAGGTTCATGGTTTACTTTATACCATAGGTTTGCAGTACAGGTATACCTAGGGGTGTCCACGGGTCGGTCCGGGTCGGGTTTGTGCCCAACCCGAGACCGACCCGACAAAATCGGGTTCAGAAAATTCTGATCCGCCGCCGACCGGCGAGGGAGTCGGATCGGCGCGGTCGGTTTTGCGCCGGACACACGGTCGGTTCGGTCGGAACCGTTCACGGTGAAAAATCCAGTCAAAATAGTTGATTTTAGGCGAAAAAAGGCCAAATCCGGCGGAGATCTAATCGGATCTGGTGAGATCTCGCTAGATCCGGTGAGATTTCACTAGATTTGGACGAAATATCACTAGATCTACTTGAAAAGTTGCTGAAATATGAAAATTTGTTGCCAGAATCTGAAAATTTGAAGTTGGAATCTGGAAATTTGAGGCTGGAATCTGCAAAATCTCGCCGGTTTCTGGAAAATCTCGCCGGATTCTGGAAATTTCCGCCGGATTCTGGAAATTTTTTGCTGGGAATTCTTAGTACATCAGTCGGATCGGGTTTTTTCGGGTTTTGGGGAGGAAAACCGAGACCGACCCGCCGGAGTCGGTTTTTGTAACAGATGACCCGCCGCCGACCGGTGACTTGATCGGATCGGCCGGTTTTCGGGTCGGAATCGGTCGGAACCTTCGGGTGGGTCGGGTCGTCGGATTGGATGGACAGCCCTAGGTATACCTTTCAAATGTTGAGAGAAAAATGCAATACATGAAAAGCAACTCACATATATTTTGAGTGAAACTTAATCACGACATTAGTTAATGTTTGAGTATACCTATATAAGTTTGCATGAATGCAAATTTTGTTCACTTTTGCAAATAAAAAATGAGAAATAGAAATTTGGATGCAATGTTTAATTTTTAAGTGTAAGAAAATTAGGGGCAAGATAGAACTAAAAGGCAAGCATCCTAATAAACAAGAATATGTCAGGCTTCTTCATGGTTTTACAAGGAAATGACATCTGATGACACCTTTAAAATTTTAGATTTATACGGAATAATTTACAATAACATTGAATTATAGAAGTAAACACAAAAGGAGGAAGAAGAAAGGGAGACTACTCACAGCCTTTGAAGACCAGAAGACCCAAAACTGAAATGTTGGAGGGCTTTGACACTTCACCAACCAAATTGTTCAGCTCCACAACAGCAGTAGAAGCCAGTTCTTTTGCTTAAAAAGCCTCTTCAACCAAATTTTGATTCTACACACATAACCCATTATTCTCCCCTGAAAGCTAAACATGTTCCAACTTAAGTTTCTCGTTCTCAATCTCCTATCCAAACAAACAAACACAACAATGAGTTCCAAAAGTGCAAGCACTTGTCAAAATGTAGAATGACACATAAACAATGTGCTTTAATACTAGACAACTATGTAGCATATTTTACAGATGAATCAGGAAGTTTCACAGCATGAGTAGGTTAAGCAGCTGGATCTTCTACAAGGATCACATGCTAGCCATTTGTGAATTAGATTTTGCCAAATGGATTGCCATGATGTAGAAGACAAGGTGTTATTTGCATGTTATAAACAGGAGTTTTAAATTGGGCCAAAAAAGAGGAACTCATGATAAGGACAATCAGGTTGCTGCCATAATAATCCGACTTTAATAAACCATAATTCCACACATCACAAATTTTCAATCACAAATACTCGTATAAGCATAACAACTACTCAATCAATAACTACTAATAAGGAAAGACAATACCCAAGTTCTATATCATATACATAATTTAAATTCAAATCTACTTTCTCAAATAATAATAAAATAATGATAAATTCCTCAAGAAGATATACAACCAAGTTTGCAATGAAAAGTATCTCCCCTCAACATCATCAGTAGCCCAAGGCATGCGACATTTTAACCTGAAATAAAAAAAGAATAAACCAATGTAAAGGTGAACTAAAATAGATGACAAAAATGTGTACAAAATAGTTTTAACATCCAAGTAAAACTTTAACATTTTTATTTTTCAAAAATACCATAGCTGAGAAGATATGAAAGCTTTATGTATTTAACAAAACTCAACCTGCATCAAAACTCAACTTAATCTTCATCTCCAAGATCTCCAATAGATTCATCATTGCTAGATAAATCTTTCTCCTGATCTGAGTTTGAAACATCGTCATCACTATATGTTTCTTCTTCATTGTTGGAATCTGTATCCCATTCCTCATTAGACAAATCATCATTGATGAACATACTTTCATCAAGTTGCACATATACATCATCAACAGGTATTAAGTCCCCCAAATCTATTGCTAGCACACCATCTCTATGTAACAAAGTTGAGTCTTCATCATTTTCTTGTTGAATTGTTGCATTAATCCCAATACATTCACTTTCTTGGTATACTGCATCACCATTATCTTCTTCATTTTCTTCATGCACTTTCTTTCTACCTATGGGAATATCATACATGTTTCTATGCGTCATATGTTGCACCACTCGCCAACTACTGCCCAATTTGGTATCATTCAAGTAAAAAACTTGTGAAGCTTGGCATGCTAGGATAAATGGGTCAGAATGATACCATGTACGAGATGTATTCACACTTGTACAATGCTAATCCCTTTGCATTCCTGTTCCATCCCTGGTGTCCCACCAATCACACTCAAATAAATATACACGATTATTGCCCAAGTAAGTTAGTTCCAAAACATTCCTCAGCTCACCATAGTAGTCAGTTTTTGTTCCACCATCTTCACCCGAAACAAAGACACCGCTATTTTGAGTACGGCGAGTATGTTCATGGTCTTTTGTGTGGAACCTAACACCATTCACAATGCAACCTTGGTAAACTACAACTAGAGCATCAAATATGCATGCATGACTATATAATTCTTTTGACACATTTGTCGCATTACTCCCACATATACGATTTTTGAACCAATTTTCGAATTCAACTTCATGCTTATGATCAATGTCAATGATGCCTTCTCCCTGGATCTCCAAATAATGCTCACTACATTTAAATACGTAAAAACACTTCATTTTATTTTCAAGTAACATGAAAATTTTCTTTAAAAAAAAATCAATGGATCTTCAGATAACACTTACTACATAATAAAAACATATAAGCACTTCATTTTATTGCTAAGTAACATGTAAATTGAAAAAAAAAATTCAATGAAACATTTACGTTTTGTACGAATCAATTTCTGAGCAATTGTTAAGCACATACCATCGAGCCCGTGTGAGATGCGTATCATCAAGTCTTACATATTTTGCTGCTCCTAAAGGACGTACTGGTTGTGAAAAAACAGACAAGCCTACATCCCTTTCCCCTTGGCACCTGTCGCTATTCCGCTCCTCACAACTCCATACTGTTTCAATCTCACGAAGATACATGGAGCAGATGTCAAACATTCAATAGATAAATATCCCTCAACAATTGACCATTCTGGACTTGCTCTATTTCTCACAAACCGCTTTAATTTATCAAGAAACCTTTCAATTGGATACATCTAGCGAAATTGAACAGGGCTTACAAGCTCTACCTCTCGAGGTAAATGAAGAGTTAGATGTACCATTATATCGAAAAAAGCGGGTGGAAATATTATTTCCATTTTGCATAAAATCACAACAATGTCTTCCTTCATTTGATTTAAGACATCTAACTTCAATGTTCGTGAACACAAGTCCTTAAAAAATAAACACAATTCAATCAATGTTGTACGTATATTATCATTGAAATATCCACGAATTGCAACAAGAAGTAATCGTTGTAAGAGTACATGAAAATCATGGCTTTTCATTCCTGAAATCGTACCCTCATTGGTGTTCACGCATCTACTAATGTTAGATGCATACCCATCAGGAAACTTCACATTTTTCAGCCAATCACAAAATCTTGTATTCTTAGCTTTTGTCAATGTATACTTTGCTTGTGGCATTTTTGTAGATGTACTAGTTTTTTGTAAGTGCAATTCTTTACGTATGCCCGTATCTTCTAAATCCTTTCGTGCCTTAGAAGTGTCTTTATTTTTCACTTTTCCACTATCATACATCAGTGTACCTAAGACACTGTCACATATATTCTTCTCAATATGCATGACATCTAAGTTATGTCTTAGTTTCAATGTTGACCAGTAAAGTAACTAAAAAAAAATACTTTTCTTTGTCCAATTCAATTCAATCTTCGTGCACTTTCTTTTTCTTATAGCTTCATCATTTCCAAATTGCACTTCTGGAACATTCATTAGTTGTTGAAACAGTTGACCTCCTGATAATTCATTAAGGGCTATCCTATGCTCTTCAATTCCATCAAAAAATTCTTTTTTTTGGTGCTAGTTATGTTCTAGAGGTAAGAATCAACGATGACCCATGTAACATAATTTGTGGCTAGACTTCAAATAACTTGACTTTGTATTCTCGTTACATATGGGACATGCTAACTTTCCCTTGGTAGATCACCCAGATAAGTTCGCATATGCAGGAAAATCATTTATAGTCCATAATAACGCTACATGCAATTTAAATGAATGTTGCGTTGATGCGTCATACGTCTTGATGCCTTCATTCCATAATTTTAAATCATCCACCAATGGCCGCAAGTACACATCAATTTTGTTTCCAGGTGCCTTACGTCCAGGAATAAGTAAGGACAAAATCATATACGGATCCTTCATACACCACCATGGAGGTAAATTATACGGCATAAGTACTACTGGCCACATGCTATATGATGTACTCATGTTACCAAATGGATTGAACCCGTCGCTTGCTAAACCAAGTCGCACATTGCGGGAATCTGCAGCAAACCAAGCATGTTTTTTATCAAACTTTTTCCATACTATTGAATCGGTAGGATGTCTAAGGCAATCTCCATCTTCAAGTCACTCATCTTTGTGCCACCTCATGTCTTTAGCTATATCTTTCGACATAAACGATCGCTACAACCTTGGTTTAATTGGGAAATACCTTAAGACCTTCCAAGGAATTTTTTTACCTTTATCGTTGTCCTCTTTCCATCTTGAAGTATGACATTTTGGATGCAATGACCAAGGTGGACTATATAATATAGCTTATAGCTACTATAAACTATGATGGGACGTCTCAAACCCATTGAATGCAATGACCAAGGTGGACTTTTGATAGTAAGAGACTCAAATTTTTTTGATTTAAACATTGGAAGAAGGACTGAATAAGTAAAAACTGGGAAGCTAATTAACATGTCTGAGTGGAGAACTTAAAAAGCTAGGTTAGGCGTTGTGAAAAAACAGTAAAAGTAGGCTGTCATTTTTACAATTGAGAATTCCTACCACAATATTTTTACAATAAATTTTAAATAATAGATTATTATTAGCAAATATTGGTAAGTAAAAAATTAATTTTTTGTGATGAATTCAAATTAAAACTAGGGCGTAAATGCACTTTTAGTCCCTACATTTTGGATTTTTTCCATTTTAATCCCTACATTTTAATTTTACCACTTTTAGTCCCTAAATCAATTAACGCATTTCATTTTGGTCCTTTCCGTTAGCCCACTAACAGAAATTGCTTAGGTGGCAAATTGAGTGCATTGCTGGCACATTAAATACTAACATGGCCAATTAAAAAATAATAAAAAATTTTAATTAGCATTTAAAAAAATGCCATGTCAGCTTCTAAATATAAAAAAATTTATTAATCAATTTGAAAGAAATTAAAAAAGAAAAAACAAAATTAAAAACAATAAAATACATCAATTCAGATCTAATTCATTTTGAACAAGAACACAATCACAGATTTAAACATCAACACAAGAACATAAAGCACAAACCCAGAACAAAACACAAAAAACACAAACACAAACTCAAATTTAAGCATTAACACAAGATCACAAACACAAAGAACACAATAACAAACATAAACCATTTGCTCTCAAGAATTGGTTGAAGGGAGCTGATTGGGTTGGAGGTTGGGTGAAGAGAGAGAGAGTTCGTAGATCTGGGTTTGCTTACCCAAATGAAAATCTCTAAAGATCTCTTTCTCAGACCAAAATCTCCCTCTCTCTTTCATCTTTCTAAAGCTCTAAAGCTCACAATATACACATCCTCATAGAGTCACCACACACACCTTATCTCTAATCCGTGCCAAACACTTCTTTCTCATACTCACAAGTTTCACAACACTGAGCACACAAACACAATAACCCAACACTTACTCTCTGTTTTTGCAAACACATACACTTTGTGACTCTTTGCTTCACACACACACACACTTTTACGCGTACACAGAGCCTCAGACACAAGCACACAGAACACAAATCAGCTCTTACCCTCTGTTGCACATACATACTTGTTCACGTGCCACCGCGTGTGAACCCACGCGCCACCACTGCCTCAGTGTTTGGTTGATCCGAGATTCCCTTAGCCTCCACACCCTTACTTTGCTAGGTCACACGCTGTCTAGTGCCTTCGTAGGTGGTAGATCAGACATGGGTTTTGAGGTTGAGAGTGAGGGAGTAGAAATTAGAGATGGGAGTTGTTTTGGCTCAGGTTTTGGGGGTCGAAGGATAAACCACTGTCTGTGGTGGCGTTGATGTTTGAAGTGGGTGACTTTGGGGGTTAGCCATGAAGCTCGTCGCTTAGGGAGAGCAGAGATCGAGGAGAGAGGGAGCTCGGGTTTGGGTGAGAGTTTAGGTGAAAGCTTGGTGAGGAGGAGCTCGCCGCCGTGGTGGCGGTGTTGTTGCTCAGTGTTAGGCTTGAGGAGCTCGGCCATGGAGGTTTGGTGACTCTGGAGGTTATTGTGTTCTTTGTGTTTGTGATCTTGTGTTAATGTTTAAATTTGAGTTTGTGTTTTTTGAGTTTAGTTCTAGGTTTGTGCTTTATGTTCTTGTGTTGATGTTTAAATCTGTGATTGTGTTCTTGTTCAAAATGAATTAGATCTGAATTGATGTATTTTATTGTTTTTAATTTTGTTTTTTCTTTTTTAATTTTGTTAAAATTGATTAATAAATTTTTTTATATTTAGAAGCTGACATGGCATTTTTTAAATGCTAATTAAATTTTTTTTTTTTAATTGGCCACGTCAGTATTTAATGTGCCAGCAATGCATTCAGTTTGCCACGTAAGCAATTTCTGTTAGTGGTCTAACAGAAAGGACCAAAACGGAACGTGTTAATTGATTTAGGGACTAAAAGTGGTAAAATTAAATGTAGGGACTAAAATGGAAAAAAATCAAAATGTAGGAACTAAAAGTGCATTTACGCCTAAAACTAGTAATAATTTTTTACATAATTTGTGGGTTCATTTACCATTTCTTTTTAATGTTGTATTGTTTTGTTACTGTTCACTTGTAGACTTTCTTATCCAACCTGACATTGGTTTTGTGCGTTTTTACGTTCTTCACCTTTTTTCTTTTTTTTTTTGGGTTAAACGGTTGGATAAATAAACAAAACAAGCAGTCATAACAATTACAATTTGCCCACAGCGGCTAGTATTGGCAACAATTATGTGCTTCACCTTACTTTACTTTTTCAAGTTCCAACTTCAGCCTCTTATTAATTTATTTTGAATAAAATAATTTTATATTTTGCTTTATTGTTTTGTGAGTATACATCTAAGATAAATACAAACTTCACATCTTTTTTTTTTTTTTTTTTTTTTTTTTTTATTACTTAAAAAAAAAAAAAAACTTCAAATACGGTACATTAAAATACATCTAAAAAGAAGAAAGAGAAGCTGACAAAAAATCTTATCAATGAGCACCAGGGGGGATTCGAACACATGAGCAAAGTTAATGCACCTAGGAACTAACCACTATACTATTGCCCAGCATGTTTGATTTATATGGAAACTAATTTAATTTATTCTAAATCTAGTATGTATTTCAAGTTTTCAAAGACAATAAAAACACACAATTTTTTATTATGAGAAGTGCTACGTATAGAAACTAAATTAATTTATTCTAAACCTAGTGTGTATTTCAAGTTTTCAAAGACAATAAAAAAACACACATTTTTTTATGAGAAGTGTTACATTCACAACATTTTCACAACAAATTATAGGTGGTTAGTTGTTATTTGTTCAAATTTGAACTTAACACTAACATTACTTTTTTGCCCCAATAATAACAACCAGTAATAACCTACCACTTAGAATTTGCTGTAAAAATGTTGGTGAAATTTGAGAACAACTGGATGGTCAAATTGAGAAAGCATAGCCATAAAGGTACACAACACACGTCCATCACGTGCCATCCTTGGATTTGAAATCTAACCGTTGGATTCAAAGAGTGAAATGAAATGTTAATTCTAGTAAATTATGGTCACAATCAAACAGCTGGATTTAGAGAAAGGAGTGGTCAAAGTTTAGTTAAAGATGGTAAAACCCGGTCAAACTTAATAGATGGTCCCGAGACCACTTGATTTTGTGAAATTCATATTCGAATCTTGATCATTAGGATTGAAGAGTATGGTGACATATTGGTGTTGGTGAAATTTGAGAACAACTGGATGATTAGATTGAGAGAACATAGCCATAAAGGTACATAACATATGTCCATCATGCGCCATCCTTAGATTTGAAATCTAACCGTTGGATTTGAAGAATGTAATAAAAGGATAATTCTAGTAAATTATGGTTACAATCAAATGACTGGATTTAGAAAAATGCGCGGTCAAAATTTAGTTAAAGTTGGTCAAACCCGGTCAAACTTAATAGATGGTCTCGAGACCACTAGACTTTGTGAAATTCATATTCGAATCTTGATCATTGGGATTGAAGAGTTTGGTGACATATTGGTGTTGGTGAAATTTAAGAACAATTGGATGATCAGATTGAGAGAACATAGCCATAAAGGTACATAACATATGACCATCACGCACCATCCTTAGATTTGAAATTTAACCGTTGGATTCGAAGAGTGTAATGAAAGGATAATTCTAGTAAATTATAGTCACAATCAAATGACTGGATTTAGAGAAAAGTATAGTCAAAGTTTAGTTAAAATTGGTCAAACCGAGTCAAACTTAATAGATGGTCCCGAGACCACTAGACTTTGTGAAATTCATATTCGAATCTTAATCATTGAGACTAAAGAGTATGGTGACATATTGGTGTTGGTGAAATTTAAGAACAATTGGATGATTAGATTGAGAGAACATAGTCATAAAGATACATAACATATGACCATCACGTGCCATCCTTAGATTTGAAATCTAACTGTTGGATTCAAAGAGTGTAACGAAAGGATAATTCTAGTAAATTATGGTCACAATCAAACGGCTGAATTTAGAGAAAGGCGTGGTCAAAGTTTAGTTAAAGTTGGTCAAACTTGGTCAAACTTAATAGATGGTCTCGAGACCACTAGATTTTGAGAAATTCATATTCGAATCTTGATTGTTGGGATTGAAAAGTATGGTAACATATTGGTGTTGGTGAAATTTGAGAACAATTGGATGATCAGATTGAGAGAACATAGCCATAAAGGTACATAACATATGCCCATCACACGCCATCCTTAGATTTGAAATCTAACCATTGGATTCGAAGAGTGTAATGAAAGGATAATTCTAGTAAATTATGGTCACAATCAAACGGCTGGATTTAGAGAAAGGCGTGGTCAAAGTTTAGTTAAAGTTAGTCAAACTTGGTCAAACTTAATAGATGGTCCCGAGACCACTAGACTTTGTGAAATTCATATTCAAATCTTGATCATTAGGATTGAAAAGTATGGTGACATATTGGTGTTGGTGAAATTTGAGAACAATTGGATGATTAGATTGAGAGAACATAGCCATAAAGGTACATATGTCCATCACGCATCATCGTTAGATTTGAAATCTAACCGTTGGATTTGAAGAGTGTAATGAAAGGATAATTCTAGTAAATTATGGTCATAATCAAATGGCTGGATTTAGAGAAATGCACGGTCAAAGTTGATCAAACCCGATTAAACTTAATAGATGGTCTTGTAACCACTGGAATTGGTGAAATTCATATTCAAATCTTAATCATTGGGATTGAAAAGTATGGTGACATATTGGTGTTGGTGAAATTTGAGACCAATTAGATGGTTAGATTGAGAGAACATAGCTATATAGATACACAACACATGTCCATCTCACGCCATACTTAGATTTGAAATCTAACCGTTGGATTTGAAGAGTGTAATGAAATGTTAATTTTAGTAAATTATGGTCACAATCAAACTGTTAGATTTAGAGAAAGGCACAGTCAAAATTTAGTTAAAGTTGGTCAAACCCGGTCAAACTTAATAGATGGTCTCGAGACCACTAGACTTTGTAAAATTAGATTCAGTAGGAAGGTTTTTAGTGGATTATTGGGTATTGGAGTAGTTGTTAGAAAATGTCAATAAAGAAATAATTTTGAAAGATGATGAACATCATGTTAACATTAACTTAGATAAAGTTGATTAGGCAAAATGATGAAAATTTTTATTATTTTCGCTCATATATCATGTATTATCACTTTTGATTTTAATTAATTTGAATATGTATGTTATAAATATATTTTAATTTGATTTATTTACTTACTTTGGGTAAATATTATTACATAATTGATGATTGAATTGGTTATTAGTTGAATATATTATGAATTTATAATAAATATACCTTTCATATATTTATAATGAAATTATTAGTTTGGTAAATATTGACAAATACATTTCTTATGACACATGATACAGAAAAATAAAAAATTGATTCATGATATGATTCACATTTTGATAACTATGAGAATTAGTCAGTATTTTGAGTGGAATCAGAACTTTCTCAATTTTTATTATTTTATCGATTTCAAGTTTCAAATTGGTAACATTATGATTTGAGAGTATTTTGAAACAACAAGCCCTTCGTTGTCTCATTTTTTTTTTAACTGATTTGAAAGTTTTAAGTTACTTGGAGGTTTCAAGTTTATTTTGGTCATTATATAAGTTTGGGGGCATTTTGGTCATTTTGACGAGGTTAATGGTATTTTAATCATTTCAAATATTTTAAAGGAATTTATGTCATTTTAAATATTTTAAGAGGCATTTGGAGGATTTGATAAAAAACAAAAATCATATTATATCAAAATTGTTTTAGCCACATATTAGTGACGACAATCTTTGTCATCATTAAAAGATCCCTTATAGCGACGACCTAATTCATTGCTAATATATAATCTGCTTCCCTCCAATAATTCCCACCACTTTTTGAGAGTGAAAATTTTACCCTCCTTTATATTTAGGTAGATATATTTGCGACGACATGTTGTGTCATTGCTAATAGCCTTCTAATCAAGGTTTTGAAACCCGGACCGGACCGTACGGTTCGACCGGGAAAACCTCAAACCGGCCATTTTTACGGTCAGTTAAACATGAAGAACCAATCCATGCAAAAAAAGTAGTGAACCGTACGGACCATGGTCGGACCGCCCAGTTCTGTGACCGTGACCGTGACCGGTTCAGGCGGTTCACATGGGTCTTTTGTTTCAAGCCTTAAACGACACCGTTTTGGACTCTCTTCCCTGTTTTTTTTCCTATACCGCATCGTTTGGACTTTGGAATTGGATCATTCTCTCAAACAAGAAACCCTCGCCTCACTCTTTCAATCAAGAAACCCTCGGTAGATACCGACCGAAATTCAAGATTCGGCCGGCATGGAGTTTGGACTGTAAAACTTAAATCTCAACCAAAAAAAAAAAAAAAAAAGAAGAAGAAAGAAATGAAATAAACAAACGTACCTTACAAAAAAATAAAGCAAAACAAAAAAGCCACGGTGAGAAGGTGAGAAACTTGAGTGAGAAGTGGAGAAAAGTCAGATGAGATGAAGCAGTGGTAATTGGTAAGTTGAAGAAGACGCACACAAAGGAAAAAAGTAGAAGAAAGAGGAAGACAACATGTAATGACAAAGATGAGAGGAAATTTAAAATTGAGAAGAGTGTGACTAGACGTGTGTGGATGAGAAAATAGAAGGAAAAAAAAAATGAAAAGGAAGTGTGACTAGACGTGTGTGGATGAGAAAATAGAAGAGAAAGAAAAAAAAAATGAAAAGGGAGTGAACCAGTTGGTGAGGGAAAAAGGAGTAATATAAAATATTGAAAATATAATTGGTTGGGCAGAGTGCAAGCCAACTTTCTAAGTTTCATACTTTCATTTTGTTTGTTCATTTTTTTTTTTTTTGGCAATAAAAAAATTAATTAGTATACTTTAATAAAATAATAATAGTTTAAGTAAATGATCATATTAGTTCTAAGATAACAAGTTTTATAAATGTATTTGTGGGGGCCAGATAATTAGGAAGTATTGTTAAAAGTGGTATTAGCAGTTGGGCCTTTGGCCCTATCCAAGGACATTTGACCGTCCGAGGAGGCCCAAATTCTGTTATGAAGAGAATAAAGTTAAGAGAGGAGTAGAGGCAATATAAGATGGGTCCAATAAGCATTCAAGGACAAAAATCTTCTCGGAAACTCGCGTCCGAGGTAAATCTGAGCGCCATATCAACGTAGACTTACTACAGAGTAGTCCCACCACAAAGGGTGAGGCGTTAGGCCGAGGGTAAGATAAGAAAGGTAAACAAATATCTTCGAAGGCTGCTACCTCCGCATTAAATGCCTTCCAACCAACTTTCTGGCCGCATTAATATAGAGGTGATGTCTGAATAGTGATCCAGCAGCCTTACAGCTCCTGGTAGACGGTTCTAGGAGATGTTGGATGAGACAGGAAGGAATCCCTCAAATCTAATCTACACGTGTGTGATAAGGATGATACCAAGACAGCAGTATATAATCCGGAAGAATGCACTGAAAAAAGGGGATCGGAACTGATATACAATTTCTGTCTGGAGGAAAACCATATGAAACAAGGAGCTTAGTTTGTTCCGAGGATAAATTTGATAACCTAATTTGTGGTAAACCGTCATGAATCGTTGGAATTAATCATTTTCCTTTCGAGATAAATCTAGTTCTTCTATCCACGCTCTACAAATTTATTGTTTGGGCCGTCAGCGTTGGAGCCCAATCCGGTTTTGGGACCAATACAATTTCAGTCCCTACAATTGGCACCGTCTGTGGGAAGGGCTTGATTTTTCTGAAGGAAATTCAGTTACAACGTTCATGATGGAGGAAGTAGGTCCACACCAGGCAACAGCAGGACCGCACCAGATAGAAGCAGGCCCTCACCAAGCAGAATCAAGGGGCTCCCAGCATGATAATCCACATCGGAGCCTCGAACGGAGAGAGGGCCGTGAGGGAAGTGTACGCACAACTCATACCAGCAAAAGCCAATCTCGAGGGAAGAGTCATGTATCCCATGCAAAGAATGACAGAGACATGCAACGTGAAATTGATGAATTGAAAAGAGAGTTGCGTCATGCTCGACGAAGATGTTCTCCACCAAGCTCCGAGCCTTCCTTCGAAGAGACAGATGGAACTAGTTATAGACGGAGATCTAGAACCCCGCCCAGCGAAACCTTTTCCTATGAAGAGGAGTATCACAATCGACGTAGGTACAAAAGTCCGCCTCGCAGAGGCTTGGGGAACAACGCCATGAATAAGGCGTTAAGCCAAGTTTCCAAATCACCTTTCACAAGGAATATAGGGGATGCGAATCTTCCTCGGCGATTTCACCAGCCTACATTCACTCTTATAATGGTCGGACAAACCCGGTGGAACACGTTAGCCATTTCAGCTAAAAGATGGCTATCTTCTTCAGAGACGAAGCTTTGATGTGTAAGGTCTTTCCATTAAATTTGGGCCCGGTGGCGATGAGGTGGTTTAACAGTTTAAGGGCTAATTCTATCAATTCCTTCAAGGGACTTACACGGGCTTTTGGCGCACGCTTTATTACCTGCAGCAGGGTTCTTCGGCCTTTGGGGTCTTTGTTGTCTATGTCCATGCGAGAGGGTGAGACTCTTAAAACCTATTCGGATAGGTACTGGGAAATGTTTAATGAGATAGAGGGAGAGCATGATGATGTGGCCATAAGTACTTTCAAGGCCAGACTTCCAGCCGAGCAAGATTTGCGGAAATCTTTAACTGGCAAACCTGTCACTAGTGTACATCAATTAATGGATCGGATTGACAAGTACAGAAGAGTAGAAGAAGACCAACTGCAGGGAAAGGGAAAGGCTAAGGTAATCCCTCAGGAGAGGAGGGATTTCAGGTCGGATCGGTACAACAATAATCGGCCTCGGAAAGACTTTGTTGGGCAGTCAGGTTCTGCCAACGCCCAGGCGGTTAATACTGTGTTTCGGGAGCCGGTGCAATAGGTATTGGAGAAGATCAAGAATGAACCATTCTTTAGATGGCCAAACAAGATGGCAGGAGAGCCTACGAGATGCAACCAGAATCTCTATTGCCACTACCATCAAGATCACAGACTCACAACTGAGGACTGCAGGAATTTATGGGACCATCTGGAACAATTAGTCCGAGAAGGGAAGTTGAAGCAGCTATTGCACCACTCCAGTGGCCGGGTAGGCCAAGCAGGTTCGGAGATGCGGGGCGACGCTTCTTCGAGGCTCCCCCTTGGAACAATCAATGTTATTTTTGCTGCCTTGGGGAGGACTGGATCTTGCACTTCCAGGGTACTGTCAGTATCTCGATCTCCAGCCGAGGAGCGTAGCTCAACGTCTAAAAGAGCCAGAATGGACATCCCATTGGTTTTGGGCTTTTCAGATGAAGACAAGGTAGGAACCATACAACCACATGATGATGCTCTGGTGGTTACACTGAGAATAGGTGGGTACGATGTGAGAAAGGTAATGGTTGATCAGGGCAGCGCTGCTGATATAATATACCCTGACTTATACAACGGGCTAGGTTTGAGGCCTGAGCACTTGACAACTTACAGTTCACCTCTGGTGAGTTTTGAGGGAAGAATGGTCGTCCCAAAAGGGTAGATAAGGCTACCTGTGCAGGCTGGTACAGACGTGGTGGAGGTAGATTTCATTGTTGTAGATGTTTTCTCTCCATACACGGCTATTATGGGCCGACCTTGGCTTCATACCCTGGATGCGGTCTCCTCTACCTTACACCAGAAAGTAAAGTACCCATCTGGAGGCCGAGTTTTGGAGATAGTAGGAAGCCAGGCTACAGCCTGGCAATGCTTGGTAGCGGCTATCCAACATCGGCTAGAGGCGGAGACCTTGGCTACCGCCGATAATGGTTTATAGCAATTAAAAGCCCCAACATTACCCTTAAATGGACCGGCCGATGAGGCAAAATGCGAAGATTTGGAAAGGGTAATTGTTTCTAACGATCCGGAGAAATTCTTCCAGGTTGGGGCTAAACTGCCTTCGCGAGAGAAGGAGCAGTTGGTCAAATTCCTTAGAGAAAATATTGATGTGTTTGTGTGGAATCCATACGAAGCCCCGGGGGTAGACCCGAGCTTCATATGTCATCAACTCAATGTGAATCCTTTCATTATTCCGAAGAAACAGCCACCTCGGCGCCCATCAAAAAAGCACGCCGAAGCTGTTAGGAGTGAAGTGGCCAAGCTCAAGCAGGCAGGGGCTATCAAGGAAGTTTTTTATCCTCAGTGGTTGGCCAACATGGTGGTGGTGAAGAAAAAGATTGGGAAATGGCGAGTGTGCGTGGACTTTACGGACCTCAACAAGGCTTGTCCCAAGGATCCTTTTCCCATGCCCAAGATAGACCAATTGGTGGATGCAACAGTTGGTCATCCTCGAATGAGTTTTTTAGATGCCTTTCAAGGATATCACCAAATACCGCTAGCGGTAGATGATCAAGAGAAGACAGCTTTTGTCACCTCTATTGGGAACTATCATTATAAAGTGATGCCCTTTGGTTTGAAGAATGCGGGGTCTACCTATCAACAGATGATGACTAAAATGTTCGAACCACAACTGGGCAAAAACATTGAAGTCTATATCGATGATATGGTTGTGAAGAGTAAAGTGGTGTCCGAGCATGTGGAAGATCTCACGAGTATTTTTGGGATTTTGAGAAAGCATAAGTTACGTTTGAATGCCTCAAAGTGTTCCTTTGGCGTAGGTTCTGGAAAGTTCTTGGGGTACATGGTGACTCATAGCGGAATTGAGGTGAACCTAGATCAGATAAAGGCCATTCACGATTTACAAGCACCTCCGAATCCGAAGGAGGTGCAGAAATTGACAGGAATGACTGCTGCTTTGAACCGATTTATTTCCAGGTCAACTGATAGGTGCAGACCTTTCTTTTGTTTATTGTATAGATGGAAAGGATTTGAGTGGACCGAGGAATGCGCTGTAGCGTTTCAGAAGCTGAAAGAATACCTATCTCGGCCGCTTATCATGTCCAGCCCTGAGGTGGACGAAGTCCTGTTTGCTTACCTGGCAGTTGCCTTTCACGCAGTTAGTTTCGTCTTGATACGAGAGGATGGTGGCGTTCAAAGGCCAGTTTATTACGTGAGTAAGTCACTTCATGATGCCGAGGTAAGATACCTATCGTTAGAAAAGGCCATATTGGCCGTAGTCCATGCAACTCGTAACCTCCCGCATTACTTTCAGGCGCACACCGTAGTGGTCCTAACTCAGCTACCACTCAAGTCCATACTTAGAAGCGCAGACTATACAGGTAGGATTGCTAAGTGGGGCACGATCCTAGGGGCTTTCGACATCAAGTATATGCCCCGCACCTCTGTGAAAGGCCAGGTCCTCGCCGATTTAGTAGCCGAGTTCGCCGAGCTCCCAGAAGAGGCTGAGATAAAGCAACATGACATGGATGAAAAGTCGGTTGGCCTGATTTCCACACAGGGCGGATCACCTTGGAAAGTATATGTGGACGGTGCAGCAAATCAACGGGGAGCAGGGGTGGGGCTAGTTCTGGTATCCCCCGAAAAGATCATCATTGAGAAGTCCTTGAGATTGGGATTCTCAGCCACGAACAACGAAGCAGAATATGAAGCTTTGTTGATGGGAATGGGTATGGTCCAGAAAATGGGCGGAAAGGTAGTGGAAGTATTCTCGGATTCAAGACTCGTAGTTGGCCAAGTTAAAGGGGAACTGGAAGCCCGAGATGCAAGAATGCAGGAATACTTGGGTCAGGTTAGGCGTTTGCAAAAGAGTTTTCAATCTGTTGACGTGTCGCACATTCCCCGAGGTGAAAATACCCACGCCGATTCCTTGGCAACCCTCGCCACCTCTTCAGCACGGAATTTTCCCCGGGTGATAATCTTTGAGGATTTGTGCACTCCCACTCCCGCAGGGAAGGACGTGCTTCAGGTCCATCAAGTCAACCTAGCACCAAGCTGGATGGACCACATACTGAGATTCCTTGAAAGTGACACCTTGCCTGAAGAGAAGGTAGAAGCCGAGAAGATAAGGAGGAAAGCTCCTCGGTTTTGGTTATCCGAGGACAAAAAGTTGTATAAACGCTCTTTTTCTGGGCCATATCTGCTTTGCATACACCCCGAGATGTCAGAGTCACTTCTAGAGGAACTGCATGAAGGAATTTGTGGAAGTCATACAAGGGGAAGGTCCTTATCTCACAGGGCCATTACTCAGGGATACTAGTGGTCGAACATGCAGAAGGAAGCGCAGGAGTACGTTAGAAAGTGTGACCAATGTCAAAGATTCGCTCCTAGCATCCACTAGCTTGGAAGAATTCTTAATCCCCTTTCCAACCCTTGGCCTTTTGCTCAGTGGGGTTTAGATATTGTAGGTCCTTTTCCTAAGGCATTAGGAAACAAAAAATATCTGCTAGTCGGCACGGATTATTTCACTAAGTGGGTCGAAGCTGAACCTTTGGCTAATATCAGAGACGTAGATGTTAAGAGGTTTATCTGGAAGAGTATCGTGACGCAGTTTGGAACTCCACACACCCTTATCTCGGATAATGGCCTTCAATTTGACAGTAAAACTTTCAGGCAATACTGTTCAGACTTGGGGATAAAGAATAGATATTCCACTCCGGCTTATTCTCAAGGGAATGGGCAAGCTGAGGCCGTCAGCGTTGGAGCCCAATCCGGTTTTGGGACTAATACAATTTCAGTCCCTACAGTATTAAAAATATAAATTTTTTTTGTAAGTAATAAGATATGAAATTATATAAATATATATATATATATATATATATTTGCAATAGTTTCGAAATGGTACACTGAAATGAGCCGGTATCAAACCAGTACCGAAACATTTCATTCCAATAGACAAACCGAAACGATATTCATAACATTGGTTTTATGTATTTTTGTAAGAAACAATGTGTAATGGATTACACATTGTTACTGTGAAGTGGTCGGTTCTATGAAAGCCAATGTTACTGTGAAACCTACTATTGGTGGATTACTTTCAAACCTTGGGATAGATCGAGGGCTAGATGATATAAAAGATTTGCTTGGTGAAACACTCGTCTTAGAGCTTGTTAGTTAAATCCTTGGTGAATTAGACTATTTTAGTTAATTTTTCTATTTTTTATTAATTTAATATTTTTATATATATTTAAAATAATTATTAAATTAATTATGACGTCATCGCGGTTCGACCCCGGTTCAACCTCGGTTTGACCTCAAAAACCTTGAACCACTCCCTTTTACGGTTCAATGAACGGTCTGGATTTCAAAACCTTGCTTCTAATAGTGACCACTAATGTGTCATCATTGATAAATAAAGCATATATATATACTTACTATATATTTTTGGCCACATATCTGTGACGAAACATAAGATCGTTACTAAAGATAATTATTAGCGACGATAATTGTCTTCGTTAAAATAAACCTTATTTTAGCGACGTCAATGTCGTCGCAACAAAATTTATTGTCATTGCTAAAAGTTTCCCTCCATTTTCCAAAAGTAAATAAAATTCCCTCCATGGTGTTAGCGACGACTTATTAGCAACTACCTTAGTGTTGTCGCTACAATCCACTTATTAGCAATGACCGTTTATTATCGTCGCTAATGTATGCCTAATAGTGGCGACTTTTTGGTCGTCGCTAAAACATTGGTCGCAAAAGACCAAAATTCTTGTAGTGGGGGTGGCTCCAATGTGGGGGCAAGTAGTATCCATTTGTAACAAATAAAAAAAGAAAAAGAAAAGAAAAGAATATGGATTCTTTGGAAAAATAGCAAATTAATATATATAAATATGGCCGATCATACTTATCTTCCTTTTATCTTTATACAAATTTAATAGACAATTCAAATAAATCAGGCAAACACAATAATAATCAACGGAAACCAAAAAAAATTAACAACACAAAACAAAATAAGACACCGAAATTTTACATGGAAAAACTCTCCAATTAGAAGGGAAAAAATCACAGGACCTAGTCCAACAAAATCTTTCACTATCAAATAACGAGTTTACAACAATCTTCTTTGCCTGGAAAAACTAGAAGAGACTACGAAAATATATTTTACACAATTCTTAATAAGAGTCTCTAGCTCGAGCTTTAACCTCGATGATACTCCTTGAACAATAAAAGCAACCCGTCGAAAAATTGGGTTCTGCATGCAAGAACGATTGGCCCTTCAATCTTGGGTTCGAGGTCACCATGTTGTGATTGAACCATCAAATCTTGGATAGTTGGATGCGAGAGATACTTCACAGGAAGTTCATACCTCTTCTTCTCTTTGCCCACATAGACTGCAACGTGACCTTTTCTTGAAAGGTGATTGCCTCTTGCTTTCTCGTCTTTCATGTTTAAGTGGTTGACGATGAAGTGAACAAGCTTTGAATAATAATGCATGGTTTTGTTTGAACTTTGAGAGTGAGTGATGAATTGGAACTTAGGGTAGGGTAGGGTTTGTTTAAATAGGAGATTCAACTGCGTACCAAGTACGTCAATTAGTAATTAATTTACTACAAGGAATAGGAATATAATATGTGAACGTAACAGTGTTTCACTAGGATTAAGAAACTTAATCTAAGTCTTTTTGGTAGAAAAAACTTAATCTAAGTCGTAACACTATTTTTTTTTTTTTTTTTTTTTGAGATAAAAGATAGAATTTTGTTGAATATAACCAAACAATTTACAAGTAAAGTATTACCCTGTTCAGCCATAGCCAAAACAGGGGAAGAAAAACTATCCAAACAAAACCAAAACCCGGTCAAGCCGAGAGTTTTTTATGCTTGGTGATTTGGCCGAAACAACCTCTGTGATTTTTTTCCAAAAGACCCGTCTTGGCTATAAATCGTGAGGTAACCCTTCGAATTCAATCAATTAATTTATTTTTTTAGGTCCTTAAATTCACGTTATCAAAAGTCGGTTTTTGTGATTCCGATACGGAAACCCATGGGTTAGGCTAGGCTAGAACTGATCCGTAAGAGCAATTTTTACTCCTTTTTCAGTAAAATTATGGGATCAGTGAAGGTTTTTATTTTATTTTATTTTTATTTTTATTTTTTTTCAATTAGGTTAGTGATAATGTTAAAAACAAAAATTTAATTGGAAGAGAAAAAAATTTCTGATTCTATGGCTTCTTCTTGAAAATTGTAAAGTTCAGAGGTTCCGATAATTGATATGCATCTGGAGAGGATTGGTTTGAAACTTTAAATTAAGGATTAGTGATTCTCATACATAACTTTGTGTGTGTTAATTTTTATGGGCATGTTCTGGATTTTAGTGACTGTTTTAACTAATTTTTAGAATATTACGACTTGTGTAGAGGTACTTGCGAAATTAATGATTTGCATGGTGTCTGTTAAATATTAGCATCGCGATGTGTTATACCATGTTGTGTATGCTAGAGTGGATGCGAAAAGGGAAGCATATAACAGGAACACCGAGAACACGAGGATTACGTGGTTCAGCCTTGACGGTCTACATCCACGGAGGAATCCCTTAAGGGCTACATCTTTATTGTGTATAAGAGTGTAGTACAATAACCTCCTATGTTACAATGAACCCTAACATGAGTATATATAGGCGACTAAACCCTAGACTACTATTACAAGCAGGAATGGGCTTGGGCTTATTACATTGGGCTAATATGTCTAATATATATCTCTAACAGTGTCATTGCTAAAGATTCGGATATGCCTCACCATTGTACGTAGTTATTGATAATGTTTGTTAGGGTTTGTTTGGAACGGAGAGCGATTGAGGGACATGGAGGGGAGAGGAGGGATTAGTTTAGGACATGTCAATTAAGAAAGTAAAGAAAGTATGACTTCGAAACACTACTTGACCAAGAAAATAATGAGTTTACAACACTTTTCCTTAACCATAAGAGATACTAGAGGCTACCAAAATATATATAAAATAATCTTCAATCATAGTCTCTCTCCGGCTTAACTTCGAAACACTCCTTGACCAAGAAAATTAAATTGTCAAAGAATTGCGTTCTGCATGCAAGCACGATTGCACCATCAATCTTGGTTTCTAGTTTGCCATGTTCTACACCTATAGTCGTGTTTGAAAAAACACAGCTATAGACCTGTCGGACCTATAGTCACGATGCATAGGCCACGTTTGAAAACGCAACTATAGACCAAATGGACCTATAGCCACGTTTTTAGGAACTACAACCACGTTTTAAAAACATGGCTATAACCCGCGTTTTTTGTAGTGAAAATAATGAGTTTACAACAATCTTCCTTAACCAGAAGAGATAATAGAGGCTACCAAAATATATATACAAAAATCTTGGGTAATAGTCTCTCTCTGGCTTAACTTCGAAACACTCCTTGACCAAGAAAAGTAAATTGTCGAAGAATTGCTTTTTGCATGCTTGATTGGTGGCCAATCTTAGTTTCTAGCTCTCCATTTTGTGACCAAACCATTAATTCTGCCTATTTGGTCCAATCGGTCCACTTCTGTTTGCTTTGATCTATTTCGGTCCACAATTTAGTTCGTTCAATCTAATTTTGGTCCATTTCGGTCTATTGGATCCCATTCAATTAATTCAATCCTCTTTGGACTATTTCGGTATACTTACGTAAGAATGGTAAAAGACAAGTTTGGGTTGAGTGTATGATTTTAAAAACCGAAACGGTCAAATAATCGAAAAAGGGTCTGATTATTTTTAAAAGATGTTTGAGACTTGATAATACCTATTCTAAATCCAAATTTATTAAAAAACTACGTAAAGATATTTAAGCGGTTGAGTGGTTTTGTTGTTTAGTTGCAAAATAGATTTTAAGTTGATGCTAATGTATATTTGTTTTAAGAAAAGTTGTTACTTACGTATAAAAATAAATAAATAAATAAATAAAAACTTAAAATCGAAAATGATAAAATTTTAATTTTTTTTAAAACATAAATACTATTGTGTCTACCAAAATATTATTAACCCAATGTAAAATCAATTAACAATAGTTTTCTTTTTTAACATTTATTATATAGTATATGATATATTGAAAGTTGAAAGCCTAATTTTTTTTAAAAAAATGAGAGCAATATTTTTTACTCCTTTTCAAATTTACCTTAGATCGGTAAAAGAAAGGGATCGGAGGATGAATTTTTTTTTTTTTTTTTTTTTTTTTTTCTAATTAGATTTGTGATAACATTAATTTTTTTTAATTGGAAGAGAATTTTTTTTTTGATTCCTTGGCTTCTTCTTGTAAGAGTTTTGAGGTTTTGATGATTGATGTGCATTTGGAGAGGATTGGTTTGAAACTTTAAATTAAGGATTAGTGATTCTCATACGTAACTTTGTGTGAGTTAATTTGTATGAGCATGTTATAGATTTTAGTAACTCTTTTAACTAGTTTTTAGTATTTTACGATTTTTGTAGAGGTACTTGCAGAATTAACGATTTGCATGGTGTCATTGCTAAAGATGTGGATATGCCTCACCATTGTATGTAATTATCGATAATGTTTGTTAGTGTTTGTTTGGAATGAAGAGTGATTGAGGGACATAGAGGGGAGAGGAGGGATTAGTTTAGGACATAATTCAGAAAGTAAAGAAAGTATGACTTCGAAACACTCCTTGACCAAGAAAATAATGACTTTACAACAATCTTCCTTAACCAGAAGAGATACTAAAGGCTACCAAAATATATATACAAAAATCTTGGATCATATTGTCTCTCTCTGGCTTAACTTCGAAACACTCCTTGACCAAGAATAGTAAATTGTCGAAGAATTGCATTTTGCTTGCACGATTGGCGGCCAATCATGGTTTCTAGCTCTCCATGTTATGACCAAACCATCATTTCGGCCTAAATCGTCCAATCGGTACATTTCGGTCCACTCTGATCTATTCTGGTCCACAATTAAGTTTAATTTTGGTCCATTTGGTCTAATTTGGTTTATTTCGGTCTGTTGGATCCAATTCAGTCCATTCGGTCCACTTTGCTCTATTTCAATATACTTACTTAAGAATGGAAAAAGACAAGTTTGAGTTGAGTGCAAGGTTTTAAAAACCAAAACGGTCAAATAACTGAAAAATGGTCCGATTATTTTTAAAACCATGGTTGAGACTTGAGGAGACCTATTTTAAATCTGAATTTATTAAAAGAACTACGTAAAGATATATAAGCGCTTAAGTGGTTTTGTTGTTTAGGCTGCGTTTGTTTCGCCTAAAAAGGATTTTACGAAATCATTTTACACCAGCCTATGTGTTTGGTACCTACAGAAAATTGGGTCAAACGGAAATCATTTTACGCGTTGACTGTAAAATAAGGCTTCTCACTCGTAAAACCATTTTAGGTTTTATTTTACCTTCAAATGATTTCCACCCCAGGAAAATAGAAGAGAGAGAGAAACAGCAAGAAGAGATCGCACCAGAAGCAACCCCAGATCGCACCACCGCCCCCAACCCCAGATTGCATCGGTCTTGTTGCACCCCAATACTGGCGAGATCGCACTCACAGACAATCCTCACACGCACTCACAGACATCACACACTTGAAGATATCAGCCCACCCCTCCCTCATCACCGATCCACAAACACCCAAGACCCATCTTTCCGATCGCCAACCATGCACCGACGAGTACAGGTTGAGCTCCGATCTTGACAACCGACCGTAGGCCGTGCTCCACCAGGCTCTCCAACGCACTGGCCAATCTGGCTGCCACCACTGATCGCCGATCTGGCCGCCACCGACCACCAGCCTACTCCACTTCACCCCAAACCCACCCGATCTGGCCGCCGTTGCCTCCATCCACTCCGATCCTCTCTTTCCCAATCTATCTCTCTTTCCCTCAATCTCTCACTCTTTCTTCCTCCTCTCACCGAGTTTGTGAATAAAAAATGTTTTTATTTTGATTTTTGGTTGTGTTAAGTGTATATTTTTAAATTTTTAGTTATAAAATTTATTTAGGACCTAAGAAAATGGCTGAGAAAATGTGAAGAATTTGTAGGAAAATAGTATTTTCAGAATGTTACTAAACACCGGAAATCGTTTTTTGGATTATTTTCCATTGCAGAACCAAACACCCGGATTTCATTTTCCTTACGGGAATTCAATTTCCCCTGTATTCATTTTACACTCGGAATTCGATTTACATAGAACCAAACGCAGCCTTAGTTGCAAAATAGATTTTGAGTTGATGCTAATGTATATTTTTTCTAAGAAAAGTTGTTAATAACATACCAAAAATACCTAAAATCAAATAGGATAAAATTTTAATTAAAAAAAATGTAAATACTATTGTGTCTATCAAAATATTATTAATCCAATGTAAAATCAATCGAGAATAGTTTTATTTTTTAACTTTTATTATATAATATATGATATATTGAAAGTTGACACCCTAAAATATTTTAATAAAAAATCTAAAAAATAAAAAATTGCTAACTCATCAACAAAAGAAATTGACCAAGCATAATTACTCTCTCTTTAGTCTTTATCTCTAATCTCTATGCAAAATTCAATAGGAACTCAACAGAAACAGAAAATTACAGCAGTAATAATACAAAATTGTGCCCGTTACATAATTATTCTGGTGAACAACAAATCTCCAATTAAACAAATAGATTACAATTATGTTGAATTAACCCTAAAATATCTTTATAAAAACAAATTAATTTGCTGCCGCATCAAACAAACGAAATAGTAACAACATATATATTGGAAGGATTCTGTAACAAATTAAAAAAAAAAAAAAAAGTCACTGTGTTTGGAAAAATAACAAATCAATTATTTTGATTTTTTCTCTCTGTACAAATTCAATAGATACTTCAAATAAATGAGTTATATAAAGTATAAACACAATAATATTAACCAATAGAAATAGAAAAATAAACAACAACAAACAATCAAGACTCGGTATTTTAATGTGGAAAAACCCTTCAATTAGAAGGGAAAAAACCATAGGCCCAGTAAAATCTTCCACTATCAAAGATTTGGTTTACAACAATTTTCTTTAGAACTAAAGTTAGAGATTATCAAAATATCAAAAAGCACAATTCTTGATTCATAGGGCTTAACTCATCAACTCTATGCATGTGCTTAACTTCCATAATATATGGTCGAAGAACTCTGTTCTGCAAGTAGGGGCGTAGCCAGGAATAAATACTTGGGGGGGCTGGGTTGTAACAGAGATATACTAAATATAATTCTTAAGTCTATTGGATACAAAATTATCAACTTTCATATATCATTATATACTTGAACATGTTGGGAATTCAACCGAAATTCCAAACCTATGAGAAACAAAAAAATAAAGAAAACAAAACGCCAAAAGAAAAACAATTACATGCACAAGACAGTATTTACGTGGTTCGGCAATTTGCCTACGTCCACAGAGTTGCAGGGATTTTACTATTATCAAAGAAAATTACAATGTGCGGCTACAGTGAATATCCTTGACCCATCACCACGCATGTTACTAGCCTCATCATATCCTTGACCTCGAATATTTTCAATGTGAAGGTTGTAATGAGAAAGGACAGCACATATCTCATTCTTTAAAGTCAATGCAGTAGTGTCTCTAACATGCACAACATGAAAGAAACGCTCTTTAATGAAACCTTCTTTATCAACAAACCTCAAAATGATGGCCATTTGCTCTTTCTTCGACTCATCCCGGGCTTCATCAACAAGAATGCCAAATTTTGTATCCCCAATTTCTTCACGAATAGCATTTCGCACATTACTAGCAAGAATATGCAAAATCTCCTTTTGAATTGTGGGTGATGTATATTTGGCATTTCCTGGAGCATTTTCCAAGACAACACTAGCTACTTTGTCATTGAAAGTTGATGTGAATTTTATCAATTCAATAAAATTACCTCTATTTTTTGAATCAAGGCTTTCATCATGACCTCTAAAAGCACAAGCTTGGAATGCTAGCCATCGAGCACACTCTATTGAGGTTTTGAGCCGCAACTGATTATTCTCTAATTCTTTTGACGTTTGTTTCTCAATTAGCTTGTCAATATGTCGTGAATAATTCTTTAAATCCTTGCAACAATTCACAGTAATTTTATGTGGGGAGTTTGGTTCTTTCCCTACATGACGAATTAAAGGACAATTCATTCCATCTTTCACCTTTTTCCAATTATTAAAACCTGTTGAAATGAATGCATTTGATCCGGGACGACCTATTGGTTTCTTACTAAAAAGGTAGCAAGGTAGACAATATATCGCATCCATTGAAGGTGAGTATTCCAACCAATCCTTATGTGAATCAAACCATGAAGGTTGAAATCGACGACGATGAGTATCATCATTGTATGGATAGTCTATAGTTTTAGGTTGATATGGACCTTCTATGAGATAAGCTCGTCGGATTTCATCTTGTTTGTTGATAGGAAATTCACATATTTGTTTACGTGATCCTGGATCACGATCTATCTCTTCAAATTGAAGTTTTGGACATTTGGAGGGGTGTTCATCAGGCATTGAAGTATTAACATTTGTTTCTACAGCCACAGGTGTCCTAATTTCTGAATTGCTAACATCTTTTTTCTTAAAGAATGCATCAATTGTTTTTCGTTTGCTCATAATTCTTTTAGCTTTAAGAATATGACTCAAAAATTAACTTGAAAAGAATTTTAAAAAATAAAATTTTAATTAGAAATTTTTACTTAGTTATATGAATGTTATTCATACTCAAGAAAAAAACAAAATTTCCACTATAATTTAAACAGTCAACCCATTTTTAATACAACTTTAATTAATAATAACCCCTTAAACAAAAACAAAAATAATTTAATTAATTTGTCTTTTATAATGTATTGGTTAATTTAATTATATAGCTTTAATTATTGTTGTTTAGCGTAACAATAAACTATATTTCTTTAATTTATTTGTCATTAATTATACTGCTATAATTTGTTATATTGTTTAGCCCCTTGTACATATTACATTAAAAGAGCCGAACATTATACATTCCATGTGCAGCACAATAATTAAAGCAGTGTAATGTGCTGCACATTACATTGCTTTAATTATTGTTTACTCGGCCCTATGAGCCCATCTACCCCCTCCCTACCCCACTCAACAAACAACAGACAAGCACAACATGCGCCCCAATCACAATAGCCAGCTGCAATTAGAAAATTTCGCAATGCGAATCACAAATCACAACACACGTTACACTAAATGACAATCAATATTTCACCAACACCAACACACTGACCAACAAAAAGGGATAAGATAAAGCCAAATATAAAAAGACAAAAAAGGAAAAAAGCAAAAGCCAGCCAATAAGAGACTCACAGTTCAAAAGAGAGAGAGACTTACTGAGATCAGATAGGCTATTAAAGAATAAAGAGAGAGACTTGTTCATAAATTTCATTTCATTTTTTCATTCAGTGAGATAAAGAGAGAGAGACTGAGAGAGAGTCAGAGAGAAAAACCTTGAGGGAGGGCCGGATTGCTAGAGGGAGCAACGAGCACCGCTGCACCGGAGCAGAGGCAGAGCGATCTGCGATCTCCGATGACCGATCTATGATCTGCGAAAATTTCATTTCATTTTTTCACTTCAGTGAGATAAAGAGAGAGAGACTGAGAGAGAGTCAGAGAGAAATACCTTGAGGGAGGGCCGGAGGGAGCACCGAGCATCGAGCACCCGAGCAGAGGCAGAGCGATCTGCGATCTGCGATCTACGATCTACGATCTGCGATAAGGGGCGAGCGACGACGACGACGACGACGAGCGAGTTGCGGCGACGTGACCGTGGGTTACTGGGTTTGGTTTGCTGGGGTTTGGTTTTGGTTTGTGTATTGGGGATTTTTTTTTTTTTAGATAAACACCTCTGTGTTTGGTTTGCTGGAGTTTGTTTTGCTTTTGCTCTGTATAGACAGTATTGGGGTTTGATTTCTCTGCCAGCGACGTGATGGGTTTGATTTCTCTGCCAGCAACGTGATGGGTTTTATTTCTAATTCTCTGTATTGATTTTTTTTTTTTTTTTTTGGTTGAGAATCCGTGGGCTTACCGTGAGCGAGCTACCTCTGTAATCTATTGGGCTCGCCGTGGGCTTGGCTCTGTTACAATTTTTTTTTTTTTTTTTTTTTTTTTTTTTTTTTTTTTTTTTTCAGATTTTAGTTCAAATTTTTTTAGGGCTTTTTTTTTTTTTTTTGCCTGAAGTAGAACAGATAATTTTTTTTTTTTAATTTGAGGGTGTTCCTAATTTTTGATTGAGGGCTGGGAGAATGGGTGAGAAATGGGTAGGGGGGGCCGGCTGTCTAATGTTGGGGGGGCCCATTTATTTTTTCTTCATAGTCTAATGGGAAAATTTTTTTTTTTTTGCAGGGGCCACGGCCCCCCCAAGCCACTATGTGGCTCCGCCCCTGTCTGCAAGTCAGCTCGATTGGCCCATCAATCTTGGTTTCTAGATCGCCATGTTGTGACCGCGCATGAGCAACTATTAAATAGTTGGATGCGATAGATACTTCACCGGAACTTCGTATCTTTTCTTCTTCTTGTTCTGTGCTTTTCCCACATATAATGGTACGTAGCCTTCTCTTGAAACTTGATTATTTTTGGCTGCTTTTTCAGCCTTCTGTTTGTAAGGATTGGAATGGCTTTGGCTTGGGTTTGGGTGTAACTTGTTGATGATTGAGTTGAAGTTCCTTCAAACTGAATTCATGATTCTTTGAACCTTGAGACGGTGAGAAACTTGGGGAAAAAAACGCTTGATCTTGACAAGAGTTTTGGGTTGGAGAGGATAATAGAAAGATATTATGAGCTCAATGCATGAATTGTACGTGTGATTGCTATTTTCATTTCAAATCTTTTCTTTTAATCTATTTTCTTAGCAGCCACATAATAGTCATACAACTACCAAAACCACCACAAATTTGACCACCAACAACCACCATCAATATCAGAACTACCAAATCACAAACACTGACAAACTCTCTCACACTGTGCAAATTTTCCCTCCCAACTTTCCGTCACTTTCCCAAGAAAAACAATTCACAAAAAAGAAAGTGAAAATGCGTGAGATTCTTCACATCCAAGGAGGCCAGTGTGGGAACCAAATACATGCAAAGTTTTGGGAGGTGGTGTACACGGAGAATGGGATCGATTCAATGGGTCAGTGCATTGAAGATGTAGATTTGCAATTGGTTAGAAGCGAGTGAAGGTAGATCTTGCGTCGCCCACGGCGGCATCCTCCTTGTCTACTGTCTCTCGTTGGACATCCTTAGCCGAAGCCTCACTCAAAGCCACTGTAGATCTCCTCTTGCTCCACCACACTCAACCATGGTTATTGGAAATTATAGATTGAGATTTGTGTGTGTGTGAGTCTATGAGAGAATGAGAGAGGAGAGGTGAGGGAAACTAAGAAAGTGTTTGGTATTGGGATTTTTTTGGCTAAACACTTGGTATTGGGATTTGATTTCATATTGTGGTGTTGCTGGGTGTTGGGGGTGCTGGGAATTGTGTTTGGAAAATAAGAAAGTGCAAGAATTCTAAAGAAAATAAAAGAAAGTGAGATTTTTTTTAATTAATTATATATATATTTTTAATTAATCTTTTCAGAAATTTTGTGCCTGACATGGATTTCTTTTATTATTAAAATTCTTACGTGGGTTTTTTAAAGTTTAATTATTTGATTTTATATTATTATGTTAGCCACATGTACGCCAACAAGGCAAACCGTTTGCCACGTAAGCATTTTTCATTAGTGAGTTAACAGTAAAGAATAAATTGACTGTCTGTTGAAAATAACAGGGACCAAATTGACCGTGACCTTAAAATGTAGAGACCAAAATGGTGTTTTCACCATATATATATATATATATATATATATATATTTGGTTATGTTGAAGTTAGAGCATTCATAGTGGTGGTGCTAAAAAGTTTAGCTTTTAGCACCTCAAAAAGCTACTTTATCTATTTTACCACCTCACTTTACAATATGCCAAATATCAAATGTTTTTTTATCACTTAATTTAAAATAATTTAAACAACTCAATAAAATAATAAATGAAGAAAGAGAATTTGAGTTTTTTAATTGAAGGAAGAGATATAATCTTAATAAAATATTGTATTTTATTTTTAACAACTTGCTACAGTCAACTGGTATTTATACCAGTTTACTGTAGTTGCAAAAAATTTAGTTTTAACTTCTCGAATAATACATAAATTTTTGGTTCTTTGGTGGTAAAATATTTTTTTTGCTAAAATACAATCACCATGTTAAATGTTTTTATTGTTTTTGTTAAGATTTTAGGTTGGATAGTTGCTATTTGGGATAGGCTATTTATGCTGATTGGGGAGAAAGGGGGACCCAACTACAAAAATGAAATATATAATAACTATATGTAAAAAAAGAAAAAAAGAAAAAAAGAAAGGACGGGGGTGTCCATCCTTGCCTAAAATATTTTGTTAGGTTCTAAAGTTTAGGACTTTATGTATTTAGAACTCTAATTTGTATTGTTGGCAAACCATGATCAAAACAATGTGTTTAGAAGTGTTTAAAGCTAGCTCAAAGTTGTATGTTAATGTAAAGTTGGAATCGAGTATAAAGCAGAAAGCACTGTGGCTTTCGACCTGGCTCGATCGATCGAAGCTTAGGCTCGACCGATCGAATCTCGGGCAGATCGCTTTTCTGCAGAATTTTCCAACTCAGCCCTAAGTGTTTTAAAACGTTTTTTAGGGTTTCTTATTTGTCCTAAGTATAAAAGGCAAACCCTAGCCACGTTTTAGTGTTGCTCATAATTGCGGTTTGTGTAAATCTCTTGTGAGATCTAGAGGAGCTTTCCTTTACACAAACTTAGGGTTTTCAAGGAGGAGATATTCTCTACACCTTGATGATCAAAACAGTTGCTGCCATTAAAGCTTAAAGAATACACAAGCGGGGGTGCTTGTAGCTGGTGGGAATCCAAGAAAGAAGGAGTCCGTGGATTCGGAGCTTGCACGTGGTCGTGTCAGTAAGTTCTACTGGTTGGTAGCATTAGGAAGTCGAGCGGGGGTGCTTGTAAGTCCTTTTGTATGAACTTCGATTCTTTCTGATAGTGGATTCAAGTTTACCTTGAGGATAGCTAGGTCAAATCCTCCCCAGGTTTTTACCGGTTTGGTTTCCTGGGTGATCATATCGTGTATTATTTATTTTCCGCTGCTTTGCATGATATGATTATTTTATTGTGATAACCTAGACTTGTTTAATTGGACTAAGTAACAACTTGGCTAATTACCTAAGTTAAATCAATTGTTTAAGGGGTCTAAAAACCATCAAGTGGTATCAGAGCGGGTAGCTCTTTTGTTTTAGATCTTTTGATCTAAGAGCTGATCCTTGACCCCTGTTGTCATGGATAATTTGAAGTGTCTTTCTGATCATGTTTCTGCTCATGCTTCTGTTGATTTTATTGATGCTTGTGAAACTCTTCGTAAGGAATTATTGAAATCTATGAAAATTGCTAAGAAATTCAAAGAAGAGTTAAAATTGGCTAATCTTGAAAAAGAGGAATTGCTTGTTAGATTAGATGAATCTAATAAAAAGAATAAATTTTTGAGAAATCAAATTTCCTCTCAAGATGAGAAGATGAAAAGCTTGGAACAAGAGTTAGTTGAATCTAAAGCTAAAATTGAAAATTTGACTAGTACCAAGCCTGCTGTTGATAACAGAAGTGTTTCTGTTTCTTTTAAGCCTAAAACTGAAAAAGTTTATATCCCTCCTTTCAAGAGGAATGATAAAGAAAAGGTTTATTTTGTTAGGTTAGACAAAGGTAAAAGTTCTGATGTTAATGCTGAAGTTTCTAAACCTATGTCTAAATCTATTGTTAGAGAGCATAATAAATCTGTTTTTGTGCCTACCTGTCACCTTTGTGGTGTTGTTGGTCATGTTAGACCAAATTGTTCTTTGTTGAGGCAAAAACCAAAATCTGAGACTAGATTTGTTGTTAGGAATACTGATATTCCTAAATTTATTCATGTTTGCCACTTTTGTGGTGTTCGTGGTCACATTCGTCTTAATTGTCATAAATTGAAATTTAAGCATTCTGTGTTTCAATCTAGGATATGTGATGATATTTCTCCTGCTATAAGTCCATATAAATTGTTTCATATTATTTTGAAAAATTTGAGCTTGTTGGCTTGTGAAAGGAATTTGCAGGATTTTAGTCTTTCTCAGAAGATTGGTGTAATTCCTCAAATACACTCTGCTTCTCATGGATTTTCACCTACAAAGCCGAAGACTCGTGCTAGATGGGTGAGAAAAGATTCTCTAAGGTGAGTGTTGCTGACTTGTCCCTGATTTAATTCTTTCAATTAATTGTGGACATATCTTGTTTCTGTTTTTGGTTGTTTTGTTTTTTAGGTTGTTTTTTTTATTAAAAAAAAAAATCCAAAAACATTGAAAAATTTCAAAAAGACAAAAATATTTTATTTTGTGTCTAATTTTTCTTGAGGATTACATGAGTTATGATATCTCTCTCTTGATTTAGAACATGCTTGACATTATGGAGAAACTTGAATAGTATGTGTTATATATACGCTAAGCTATTTTTGATTTTGTGTGAGTATATACTAGTTTGTACATGTACTCAAGGGTTAATTAAGAAATTGATATTTCTTGTTTGTGTACCCTCTTTAGCTTAGTTAAGCACTGTCATGCATTGCATTTGCATTGTTCATTTAGCATAATATGTGTTTTTTTGTTTTTGGTCATAAATTTTTTAAACCAAAAAGATTTTTGTGTTTTGTATTTCACATCTTGGATTTATAATCAAGGATTGGCCATATTATTTTTACGTAACAAGTTTATGTACCTTGTTTAGCTTGGATGAGCTTCTTTTATTGCACTTTACTAGTTTGAGCTTTGTAGTGCATGTTGTGTGGGAGATGTTTATAGTTTTTGATCACTTTGTGTTGATCTTGAAGTCACATGTATTTGACTGTCGGACTTGAACCTTTAGAGAAAGGCATAAATAACCATCTCACCACTGTTCACTAGCCAATCATGAACACCTTAGTGCATATCGT
Organism: Quercus tomentella; assembly: GCA_028535165.1. Classification (NCBI taxonomy): domain Eukaryota; kingdom Viridiplantae; phylum Streptophyta; class Magnoliopsida; order Fagales; family Fagaceae; genus Quercus; species Quercus tomentella. The sequence continues at coordinate 17,451,517 of JAPQVY010000012.1, forward strand.
AAGATTTTGTGCTCGAGAAAGTGTAGCACATGCACAAAAAGAACATAAGGTGTAGCCTCGGTTTAATTGCTTAATGCTTAAAATTGGTGTGTACTATTAGGCTTGATGCCAAATCACATAATTAAAATTGGTGTGTATATTATGAGGCAAAATTCAAGAGACTTACATGATTGCAAGCTTATGTTCTAGGAGATGTGGGAGTTATATGATGTAACTCTTTAGGTGATAGTCTCTTTTAAATTCTATGTGATGAATTTTGTAGACTTTGTGATTGATTACTATTCACATATCACCTCACATGTATCTCAAGTTTTTGCTAGTTGCACACACTACACAAGTTACTCTTTGCTAAACTTGGTACATTATATTGTGTGTGATTTTGTTGTGGCCATCCAAGATTAAAAGTTCCTTGATTTTGATGCAAATTGTCTTTAATGTTTGAGTTTTGGAGACAAATTGGTTGAAAAACTTCTTTTTGGAAGATCTGGGTTAAACTCTAGTGTTTTTGAAAAACTTTTAATCTCATACTCATGCATTTTATTCATGAAATATTGTGCTTTGAGGAGTTTCTGCATTAAATTACTCTGTTTTTCAAAAATTTGATTTTTCCATGCATCATTTATGTTTAGGATTCACATGCATTGCATTGTTTTTGTATCCATCTTGCAGTTTTGCAGTCATATCTCTCATTGTTTTCACACATAACATGCATACACTTTGCTACATTGGGTACTCAACTTGATCAAAAAATTGATTGATTAATTTTTGAGCTATGTACTTTCTAGTATATGCCTTTTTTTTTTTTTTTTTTTATGTGTGAACTGTAGAAAATATTTTTCTTACGAGATATGATGGATAATCAATGTGCAAATATTTTCTCTACTCATGCAACTGTTTATGGGTCACATAGTGCCATGTTTGCATTTTATTGAAAGAGAGAATATTTTTTCTTCATGTGTATCCTCAACTTAGTTTTTTTTTTAAAACTTGGTTTGTGTCTTTTTATTTATCCCCACCCCTTTATTTTTCCCCAAAACTTTTTTCCCAAAACTTGTTTTGTTTTTCCTATTTTTATAGGGGGAGAAATTTTTTTTAACCTTTGTGGTTCTTAGGGGGAGTTGTTGCTCTTCATAGGGGGAGTTGTCTCTATTTTCTCTTACTCTGTTGCGTATGTTTTCTGTCTATCTTCTGATTAGGTAGTCTTTGTCAATACGTGACAAAAAGGGGGAGACATAGATGACCTGTTTGTTCTGCTTAGGGGGAGTGAACATTGTTTTTGATGTATCTAACTTAGGGGGAGAGTTAGTTTGCATATTTGTTGTTTTCCTGTTTTACTGTTTTTCTGTCACACATGCGTTTATGCGTTTTGTTTAGTGTTTCAGGAAATATACGGGTTGATTCAATTGAGCTGCTGTCTACACTTGCAACTGATGGATAGTAGTTAGGATTGAATTTGTTTTATGAGCATTATTTTGTAAAGGGCTTTTCATATTGTAAACTTTGAGCTTCTAAGATGTGTTTTGTCACGGATTGCCAAAGGGGGAGTTTGTTAGGTTCTAAAGTTTAGGACTTTATGTATTTAGAACTCTAATTTGTATTGTTGGCAAACCATGATCAAAACAATGTGTTTAGAAGTGTTTAAAGCTAGCTCAAAGTTGTATGTTAATGTAAAGTTGGAATCGAGTGTAAAGCAGAAAGCACTGTGGCTTTCGGCCTGGCTCGATCGATCGAAGCTTAGGCTCAACCGATCGAATCTCGGGCAGATCGTTTTTCTGCAGAATTTTCCAACTCAGCCCTAAGTGTTTTAAAACGTTTTTTAGGGTTTCTTATTTTTCCTAAGTATAAAAGGCAAACCCTAGCCACGTTTTAGTGTTGCTCATAATTGCGGTTTGTGTAAATCTCTTGTAAGATCTAGAGGAGCTTTCCTTTACACAAACTTAGGGTTTTCAAGGAGGAGATATTCTCTACACCTTGATGATCAAAACAGTTGCTGCCATTAAAGCTTAAAGAATACACAAGCGGGGGTGCTTGTAGCTGGTGGGAATCCAAGAAAGAAGGAGTCCGTGGATTCGGAGCTTGCACGTGGTCGTGTCAATAAGTTCTACTGGTTGGTAGCATTAGGAAGTCGAGCGGGGGTGCTTGTAAGTCCTTTTGTATGAACTTCGATTCTTTCTGATAGTGGATTCAAGTTTACCTTGAGGATAGCTAGGTCAAATCCTCCCCAGGTTTTTACCGATTTGGTTTCCTGGGTGATCATATCGTGTGTTATTTATTTTCCGCTGCTTTGCATGATATGATTGTTTTATTGTGATAACCTAGACTTGTTTAATTGGACTAAGTAACAACTTGGCTAATTACCTAGGTTAAATCAATTGTTTAAGGGGTCTAAAAACCAACATATTTTAATAAATTTTTCTTTTTAAAAAATTGCTACCACATCAACAAAAGAAATTGACCGAGCATAATTATTATCTCTTTAGTCTCTATCTCTATGTAAAATTCAGTAGGAACTCAACACTCAACAGTCAACAGAAACATAAAATTACAGTAGTAATAATACAAAATTGTGTCTGTTACATAATTATTCTAGCAAACAACAAATCTCCAATTAAACAAATAGATTAAAATTATGTTGAATTAACCCTAAAAGATCTTTATAAAAATAAATTTACTTGTTACCGCATCAAACAAACGAAATAGAAACAACATATATGTTAGGTTCTAAAGATTTAGGTTTAAATATTTAGAATCACATTTGTATTGTGTTGGCAAACTGAGAACAAAACATGTCTAGTCTAGGTTTTTAGGCAATACTTAAATGTGGTTGTTTCAAGGTTCAAATCTAGCTGATTGTAGAAAAAAGAAGTGAAGTTCTGCCTTGCTCGACCGATCGAGAATTAGGCTCGATCGATCGAAAATCGCAGGCACAGTTTTTTGCAGAATTTCTAAACAGGCCCAAAGTTCACAAAAACATTTAGAGTTTCATCTAAACTTCACCACATATAAAAGGGGAACCCTAGCCTTGTTTTGGAGTGCTGAAAAGACTTGTGTGTTACTCTTTATGAGATCTAAGAGGTTTTATACCTTCTAACTACATAAGAATCTACCGGAGCAAAATCTACAATCAAGAGTTTTGGTAGAACATAGTTGCTGCATCAAGATCATTATTGATGGTGATCTGAAACCTTTGAGTGGGATCTCAAAGTCACAAGTTAGGAGGCTTGTGTTGCTGTAAATCCAAGAAGAGAAGGAGTCCGTAGATTCAGAGCTTGCACGTAGTCGTGTCAGTAATTTACTACTGGAGGTAACAATAGATTTAGGGTTAAATCTGATTGTAAATATTTCAATTCTCTTATAGTGGATTTGTTTTACCTTGAGGATAGTTAGGTTAAATCTTTTCCAGTTTTTACCTTGAAACGGTTCGTTTCATCGGTTTTCCTGGATCATCATATTGTGGTGTTATTTATTTTTCGCTGCTTTACATGATATGATTTATTTGTGTTTAACCTAGATTTGAATAATTAATCTAAGTAATCACTTGGTTAATATATTAGGTTAACCAATCTGGTTTAAGGGGTCTAAACGAACAAACAATATATATTGGAAGGATCTGGAAACAAATCTAAAAAAAAAAAAAAAAATTTACAGTGTTTGGAAAAATAACAAATCAATTATTTTAATTTTTTCTCTTTGTACAAATTCAATAGGCACTTCAAATAAATGAGTTATATAAATAAATATATAATATCAACCAATAGAAAGAGAAAAATAAACAACCACACACAATCAGGACACAATATTTTAACGTGTATGTTTACTTTTTTTTTTAATAATTGGATAACAATCTTTTTGTTTTGCTGCCCATAGCAACGTGTATGTTTCGCTTATAACTTGATGCATCTCACCAATAGCATACATAAATAAAAATAAGCAAGACGCTTCCTATTTGAATTGGAGAACTTTTGCTATCAAAAATCTTCTAGACGATCGGTACCTATTCAAGGGTTAAAATAGAATGACTAGACGATCTATTACCCAATTAGAGGGAGGCATCCCTTGGGGGTGGCTCCACGGTGGGGGCAAGTAGTATCCATTTGTAACAAATAAAAAAAAATCAAAATAGAAAAGGGTTTGGAACAGTGGCAACTCTAGGAATTTTTTTTTAGGTTAGTCACTAAAAAATTAAATTACCACAATATTTTTCTTGGTACCATTTTTCAAAGAAAAAATGAAATTATAAATTATTTTTATTGAATAGGTTGAACGAACTACAAATTTTATCTTTTTGTTTTATAATAGGCTTTTTGTTGAATAATTTTTCCGCTTGTTGTTGTTTGGTCTTGTCTTGTTTTTTTTTTGTTTATGTTTGTTGTTATTTGAGCTAATATTTATTGTTGTTATTTAAGCTTTAAAAAAAAAACAAGAATTAAGAATTATGTCCACGACATTTTTACAATAAATTTTATGCAAAAAGCTATTATTGGTGGGTAAAAAAAAAAAATATTAGTATTTGGCTTAAATTAGAATCAGTAACAACTTACTATATTAGATTTGTTGTAAAATTATTGTGAAAATGTTGTAAACGTAGTAGAACTATTTTTTTTTTTTTTTGAACCCAAATTTTTGTAATTCTCAAGTTAGGATGTTCATAATTTTTATTAGGATCACTACAAGAAAAATGCCTATTAGCGACCAAGAATTTTTGACGGACCCAAAAAGCCCTCTCAAAAAATCTTATTTGTGATGGCAAAATAAAGCCCTCGCAAATACTTGGTAAAATGTGAAATATTTGTGACCAACAAAAAAAACTGTCGCAATTATATGTTATAGCCATCACAAATACTAATATTTTGGAGGGAAATTTTCCCTCCATATTATTTGCGAGGAACAATTAAAAATCTCTCGCAAAAAGTTTATTATTTGTGACGGTTAAAAAAAACCGTCACTAATACTAAATTATTTTCGAGGGCTAAAATCGACTTTCACAAATAATCATTAAAATGTCAAAATTTTTGGAGGGAAATGTTCCCACCAAATTATTTCCGAGGGACAATAAAAATCCCTTGCAAAAAGTTTATTTTTTGTGTGGGTTAAAAATATGCCCTTACTAATACTAAATTATTTGCGAGGGCCACGATTGACCTTCGCAAAAAATCATTAAAATATTAGTTTTTTTTGGAGATAAAAGTTATTCTAAAATTCAAAAAAAAAAAAAAAAAACGCATAAACATATAGCACTTTGTATTCTTTGGTTAAACCTTTTGTTTACAGTCTAAAAAAAAACATTTTATATACATCCTACAGAAGAAAAGTCTGTCCTTATTTTCTAAACAATTGTACCCATAAAAAAAAATGATAGCACTTTCAACTTCAAAATGGTAGCCTAAAATTCAAGAATTTCAACCTTTTGTACTCTCTCTCTCTCTCTCAAAAGTGAATAAAAATTTCTTCCCATTAAAATAATGCACAAAAGATGAGTTCATAGATCAAATGGTAAATTATATCCGATTGGCATGAAAATTGGCATGCATGTTAAGACCACATAGAACATGTAATCCAACGGTTAGATTTTCAAAATATGAATTCAATAATAAGTTATAGGGTGGTGTAACATTTTTTAGAATTACGTCAGGTGTAACTTGAACCAAACCCTATATTTCTTCATTCGATGTGAATTTTGACAAATCTATCGTTAGATTACATTATCTTCGTATATTTTTCATGCTTACAAAATTTCAAGGTAATCAAAGATTAATAGTCAAGTCATCAATCAATTGTCTACATTCAAGTTTTAGTAGTTTAAAATAATGCATAAAATATGAGTTTATAGATCAAGTGGTAAATTACATTCGATTGGCAAGAAAATTGGCATGCTTGTTAAGACCATATAGAACATGTAATCTAACAGTTGGATTTTCAAAATATGAATTCAATAATAAGTTATTGGATGATGTAACATTTTTTAAAATTACGTCAGGTGTAACTTGAACCCAACCCTATATTTCTTAATTCGATGTGAATTTTGACAAATCTACCATTAGATTATATTATCTTTGTATATTTTTCATGCTTACAAAATTTCAAGGTAATTAAAGATCAATAGTCATGTCATCAATCAATTGTTTAGATTCAAGTTTTAGTAATTTAAAATAATGCATAAAAGATGAGTTTATTGATCAAATAGTAAATTACATCCAATTGGCATGAAAATCGGCATGCTTGTTAAGACAATATAGAACATGTAATCCAACGGTTGGATTTTCAAAATATGAATTCAATAATAAGTTATTGGGTGGTGTAACATGTTTTAGAATTACGTCAAGTGTAACTTGAACCCAACCCTATACTTCTTAATTCGATGTGAATTTTGACAAATCTACCGTTAGATTACATTATCTTCGTATATTTTTCATGCTTACAAAATTTCAAGGTGATCAAATATCAATAGTGATGTCGTCAATCAATTATATAGATTCAAGTTTTAGTAGTTTAAAATAATGCATAAAAGATGAGTTTATAGATCAGATGGTAAATTACATCCGATTGGCATGAAAATTGGCATGCATGTTAAGACCATAAAGAGCATGTAATCCAACGGATGGATTTTCAAAATATGAATTCAGTAATAAGTTATTGGGTGGTGTAACATCTTTTAGAGTTACGTCTGGTGTAACTCAAACCCAACCCTATATTTCTTAATTCGATGTGAATTTTAACAAATCTACCGTTAGATTACATTATCTTCACATATTTTTCATGCTTACAAAATTTCAAGATGATCAAAGATTAATAGCCATGTCATCAATCAATTGTCTAGATTCAAGTTTTAGTGGTTTAAAGTAATGCATAAAATATGAGTTTATAACTCAAGTGGTAAATTATATCCAATTGGCGTGAAAATTGGCATGCATGTTAATATCATATAGAACATGTAATCCAACGGTTGGATTTTCAAAATATAAATTCAATAATAAGTTATTGGGTGGTGTAACATTTTTTAGAATTACGTCAGGTGTAACTTGAACCCAACCCTATATTTCTTCATTCGATGTGAATTTTGACAAATCTACCGTTAGATTACATTATCTTTGTATATTTTTCATGCTTACTAAATTTCAAGGTAATTAAAGATCAATAGTCATGTCATCCATCAATTGTCTAGATTCAAGTTTTAGTAGTTTAAAATAATGCATAAAAGATGAATTTATAGATCAAATAGTAAATTACATCCGATTGGCATGAAAATTGGCATGCTTGTTAAGAAAATATAGAACATGTAATCCAATGGTTGGATTTCAAAATATGAATTCAATAATAAGTTATTGGGTGGTGTAATATGTTTTAGAATTACGTTAAGTTTAACATCAACCCAACCCTATACTTCTTAATTCGATGTGAATTTTGACAAATCTACCGTTAGATTACATTATTTTCGTATATTTTTCATACTTACAAAATTTCAAGGTGATCAAATATCAATATTGATGTCACCAATCAATTGTCTAGATTCAAGTTTAAGTAGTTTAAAATAATGCATAAAAGATGAGCTTATAGATCAAATGGTAAATTACATCCGATTGGCATGAAAATTGACATGCATGTAAAGACCATATAGAACATGTAATCCAACGGATGGATTTTCAAAATATGAATTCAGTAATAAGTTATTGGGTGGTGTAACATCTTTTAGAGTTACTTCTGGTGTAACTCGAACCTAACCCTATATTTCTTAATTCGATATGAATTTTGACAAATCTACCGTTAGATTACATTATCTTCACATATTTTTCATGCTTACAAAATTTCAAGGTGATCAAAGATTAATAGCCATGTCATCAATCAATTGTCTAAATTCAAGTTTTAGTGGTTTAAAGTAATGCATAAAATATAAGTTTATAGATCAAGTGGTAAATTACATCCGATTGGTATGAAAATTGGCATGCATGTTAAGACCATATAGAACATGTAATCCAACGGTTGGATTTTCAAAATATAAATTCAATAATAAGTTATTGGGTGGTGTAACATTTTTTAGAATTACGTCAAGTGTAACTTGAACCCAACCCTATATTTCTTCATTCGATGTGAATTTTGACAAATCTACCGTTAGATTATATTATCTTTGTATATTTTTCATGCTTACAAAATTTCAAGGTAATTAAAGATCAATAGTCATGTCATCCATCAATTGTCTAGATTCAAGTTTTAGTAGTTTAAAATAATGCATAAAAGATGAGTTTATAGATCAAATAGTAAATTACATCCGATTGGCATGAAAATTGGCATGCTTGTTAAGACAATATAGAACATGTAATCCAACGGTTGGATTTTCAAAATATGAATTCAATAATAAGTTATTGGGTGGTGTAACATGTTTTAGAATTACGTCAAATGTAACTTGAATCCAACTCTATACTTCTTAATTCGATGTGAATTTTGACAAATCTACAGTTAGATTACATTATCTTTGTATATTTTTCATGCTTACAAAATTTCAAGGTGATCAAATATCAATAGTGACGTCATCAATCAATTGTCTAGATTCAAGTTTTAGTAGTTTAAAATAATGCATAAAAGATGAGTTTATAGATCAAATGGTAAATTACATTCGATTGGCATGAAAATTGGCATGCATATTAAGACCATATAGAAAATGTAATCCAACGGATGGATTTTCAAAATATGAATTCAGTAATAAGTTATTGGGTGGTGTATCATCTTTTAAAGTTACATCTGGTGTAACTCGAACCCAACCCTATATTTCTTAATTCGATGTGAATTTTGACAAATCTACTGTTAGATTACATTATCTTCACATATTTTTCATGCTTACAAAATTTCAAGGTGAGCAAAAATTAATAGCCATGTCATCAATCAATTGTCTATATTCAAGTTTTAATGGTTTAAAGTAATGCATAAAATATGAGTTCATAGATCAAGTAATAAATTACATTCGATTGGCATGAAAATTGGCATGCATGTTAAGACTATATAGAACATGTAATCCAACGGTTGGATTTTCAAAATATGAATTCAATAATAAGTTATTGGGTGATTTAACATTTTTTAGAATTATGTCAGGTGTAACTTGAACCCAACCCTATATTTCTTAATTCGATGTGAATTTTGACAAATCTACCGTTAGATTACATTATCTTCGTATATTTTTCATACTTACAAAATTTTAAGGTAATCAAAGATCAATAGTCATGTCATCAATCAAATTTTGAAGTATTAAATTCAATTAAATTTTGTTAAATTGAATTATGAAAATATATTTCTATTAATTAATATATTTCATTTTATTAATTTGTAGTGTTAAATTATATTTTATTAATTTGAAGTATTTTATTAAATCTTATTAATTATTAAATTATACTCAAATAATTTGTAGTATTAAAATATATTTACATAATTGGAAGTATTAATTATATTGTTATTAATTAGTAAATTATATTTTATTGACAATTGTAGTATTAAATTGCATTTTAGTAATTTGAAGTATTAAATTATATATTTGTTAATTTGTAGGATTAAATGATATTTTTTTAATTATTAAATTATATTTTATTAATTTCAAGTATTAAATATTATTTTATTAAAAAAATCCTTAAGGAGATATTAAGGCGGTCTTATTTTTCGCCACAAAAATTTATATTCCCGTCATAATAAACCTTAGCCCACTCTTTCTTTATTGCAGCAGCTTTAAAATTCTGTATGTTGTCACAATAGGTCAAAATGTTGTCACAATAAAAATTCTGAATTCCCTCTAAAACTCTTCGGTTCCCACCAAAACACTTTGTAAAAATTTGGGGTTTCTTTACTCTCTCACAAATCAAACCATCTGACTGCCGAGCCTCACCCAAACACTCTCTACCTCATTCTCCCTCACTCACATCTCCGTACCCTCGTCGCTCGGACTGCCGAGCCACCACCGTCCTCCCCGCCGCGGGTCCAACAGTCCTCCGACAACCTCATTCTCCCTCACTCCCTTCCTCACTCTCCCTCACACTCCATCGGCCTTGCCTTTTGCCGCCGACACCACCACTTCCAACAACACAGCCACCGCGGCCATCCTCGGACTCCTTTCCTCCCTCAGCCGCCTGACACACCCCTGACGGTATAGCTTCCACTCTTTATTTATTTAGCACTTTTTGTTTTTGTTTTTTCATGCAATATTTGTCTTGGGTTTTTGGTTTTTCAATGATGAGGTTATTCGACAATGAATTGGGCCACAATAGATTTTATTGGTAAGCTCATATAAATATTCAAATCCTGCAATATGTGTTTAGTTGTTTGCTGTTGTATCTATGATGTTACTAAATTGGACCCAATTTGAATTATTGGGTTTCTTTGACTGTAGATTAAAATTTGCACGGCTCTACATATTTGTTTTTATTGCATTCCACATGTTCGATGAAATCCCTCTTAGACTTGATATGTGATGTTTGGGTTTGATTTTTCCCACCCCATACCTGATTGTCCACATTGCATCTGTTTGTGCTTGGAGCTAAACTGACTCTTCAAAGCTATCTTCTTATGTTTTTGTTGAGTCTAGAGTTTAGCTATGCGTGTCACTCTGTTTGGAGTTTGGAATAAACCTGAGTCTTTTGGAATTCTGTTAAACTTGTGCTGCATTGCTGCTGGTCTCAGTTGGTTGTTTTGTTTTGTTCATAAGGTTCTTTTTTATGTCAATTAAAAGAGATTAAAAGAGAATTCGTAGTGGAACAATATAAGCAATATAAGCATTAGTTGTGCAATAAAAGACAATTTCCAAAATTTGGTTGTTTGTTTCACTTATTTTTCTGTGCCTCACAATATTGTTAAAGAGTCATGTTGGGCATACTAGTGGATTTGTATGGCATGAGCGGCTGGTAATTAAAGCTAAAAACTTGAGTGACATTGTTGAGATTTGGATGCTGAACAACAAGGGTCCACTGTGTGTAGTTAAGTCCGTACTTGAAGTTGGTGATGCTCATCTTCACACGCCAATACGAAACATAGTTTAGCTTCACATGCCAATGCACCCTTATTGGGCACATGTGCTGTGTGCACTGTAGTAATGGCCCATTGGTTATTGTGTTTGCTCCCACAATGTTTTGTTTTCATCGTTAATGCTCTTTCTGAACAATATTAAATAAAACCTGGCATTTTTGCTTTTAAAATTTAATTATCCATTTGGTTGAGTTTGTGAAGCTTTTGTCTGTATATTTTAAGGTCTTTGTGGTTGTTTCTTTATATTTATGGGAGCAGAAATTGTATTCTGTGTATTTGGTTGTTAGACTCTTGATTGGAATTATTTAGTTGGCCATATTAAAAATGGACTCTTTCATGCTGCATTTTGCACTTTGGTAATTTTGTTACTAAACTTTGAAGGTTCTTCCTACTAGAGCATTCCTAAATATCATAGACAGGACGTAAGAACCAATAAGTTTAGAAGAGGCCAAAACTTTTTGAGAAGCATATGTTTATTTCTATGCAAGAGTGTCTCCCCATGTCATAGATTTGTGTAATTTGTGTGATTGATTGTGTGGTCCCCGGCTGTACCCGTATACTTGGGCGATTCTCTTTTTTGATATCAATAAGAATTGCATTACTTGTCAAAAAAAGTTGGATTTTATACTGTGTTGCTGTGAAATGTCAAGTCATTAATCATTATAACATGTAAAGAGTTCCGCATCATTAACCCAATTCAAAAATTCTCTCCTTTTTCTCACTTTATATCAACTTTCAAGTAAGTGTCCTCAATTAAAAAATGGTTGTAGTCTAAAATTGCCCCACTTATTGTGTATTAAAGTGGTGCAACCTCATCATAAAGATGTGGTGCCCTTCATTGTTGATTTCTCCCATTCTTAATTTTTTTTTCTTGCTCTACTGATTTTAGGAGAAGGGGAAAAAATGGCTTATAAAAAAAAGGGGGAAAAAGGACAAACTTATAGTATTTGTAATGCATTTTTCTTTATAAAAACTTAATTCATGTAGCGGTTGAATGGATATTTGCTTATATGACATTACAGGTGACTCAGAGAAGTTAGTTAAGGTGTTATTTGACAGATTGATGCTATCATTAGTCAATGTGGTGGCGAAGGACGTAGTGAGCATGAAGCAAGTAGGCGTTTGAAAACTGAGCTACTCATACAGGTGACGTTTGTTTCTTAGAGGTGCACGGCCTTATGTGTAATTGTGGACACATTATTTTCTAGGACGCATTATTGATAGTGCACTTAACATAGTGGATATAATTTAATATTTTTCAATTCACTTAAGAAAGAAGTTCATATTCTTACTTATAATAATCATAATAATTTAGATTTGCTTTCTTTACAATGATGCGTAATCTAATTAGAATTTTTTTCTTAAATATTATAACATGTAGAAATAATTCTTTATCAAATTTTTAAAAATGAATTTATAGAGTGTATGTGTGTCGCATGGGACATTGGCTAGTAATAAGAATAATTAGATTTTTTTTCTCTCATTTAAATCCCAAACATGATTACTTCATTTCCTTTCAAACATTTAAACAAGACGGAGTTAAATATTTAATTTTTTTTATATATGTTTAATTCTTCATAAACTTCCAAAGGTTAAGAGTCTTGAGACTCCACTCATACACCAGCTGTCTTTTTCTTATAGAATGCTAAGCACTATCAGTGCTGTCTAAGGAGAGGGACTCAGTGCACCAAGAAAAAGTGTCCACAATGATATTAAATTCTCTATATGAAGTTAACATTAGTTAAGTTTGGTATTATTCTTCAAATTAAGTATTTAATATTGTATCAAATTAACCTTGATTTGATTAGTATTAAATAATTTTATTTAATTAATATTTACATATAAAAATGCTTCACATGAATTTTTCGTCTTAAGCCCCAAATTATGTTGGGCCACCTCTGCGCCCCTATACCTATCCCCTAAGGAAAAACTTTGACTACCTTGACCAAAAAATCCAATATACATCCTTTAAAATTTTGTTTAAAATCCATTTTTTTCACCTTGATTTTTGAAAAATCTCTTTTAATGACAAGATACTAGCAGGCATCCCATGGATCACACATAAGAGTGACCGCCGCTTGATCACTACCGTTTCTTCACTGCCGCTCGATCACTACCGCCTCTTCACTGCTGCCTCTTGAAGATTAACATTTATTCTTCTTCTTCTTCGTCGTTGGCAGTGGTGGAAGGAGACTCCTCCTCCGTGAGTTTATTGGAGCGTTGCTTGGTAGCGCCACCGGCTGTTTCTTCTTCTTCTATGCTAAGTCCGGTTATGAAAGGGCAGTACGGTGCGTTTGGTGCAGTTACCTTGGAGAAAGGCAAGCTCAATATGTCCCAGAAGCAATCCCAGTCTAGCCCCGAGGTACTTCTTTCTCTCTTTCTTTCTAACATCTATTAGAGTTTGGTTGCTTAGAGTTTTTCAGAATTATTTGAGACATTACACATTTAGTCTATGTTTCACAATTATTTGGAGATAAAAAAGAAAAATTTTATGTTAGAGTTAACTGTAGGACCTTTTTTGCACAAACTTAAAATTATTAAGAACTAAAATGAATCATCATGTCCAAGCTAGGATAGGCTAAGATTTGAGGACTAAATCTTTACTTCAAGAATAGAATTCTTGAGATTCATTGCTCTAACTTTCTCACCAAAATAAATAATTTAAGATTCTGCTTAAGTTTCCTGTTTGAATTTCTATTAGGCTTTACTTACCTATAAAAATAAATAAAGAAACCCGTACTGGACAGCCTCAACTTTTGCTTTTGTGGGTTTATTAATTGTGCCAAATCAAATTTGTTTACCATTTCTTCAATGGAAGTATGGAATCTGGTGCTGACATTCTTGATGTGGATAGTGTGGAAGTAACAGAATAGTTGTATGTTCGAGGATGTTGGGGGGTCTCTCAATCAGATGAAATCCCTGTTGATTTGTACCTTGTTTGTTTGCTCTTGGGCATGGGGTTTTACACATTTTACCTCTATTTTTGGGTTCCAAAACGCTTTTAGATCTTCTGTATGACCTTGTAATTTTTTTAAGATACTTTGTGTTCATCATCGCAAACATAAAGAATTTTTCGTCTTCAATAAAACTTTTATTACTTATCCCAAAAAAAAAAAAAATTTCTTGACCAATTTTCCTACCAAAAAGTTTTGTTTTCTGGGTACAAAACAGTTAACATTTATAAGAACCAAACAAAACTTTGTGATTTTTTCCATATATGTTTATATTGATTGCTTCTTGTCTTGTTTCTACTAGTAAAACCACAGCTCTAAACTCTTGTCTTCATGCACTGTTAAGGGTCTCTCCTTGATGTTCATGAAGTGCCTTGGTGTTTTTTTTTTTTTTCTCTTGCAAGACCATCATAGAAGCATCCTTCTTTGATGGTTTGGCCTATCCTATCTTTTAGATTTAGGAAAAAATTACTGCTGACAATAATTAATAGTATTGGCCAAGGTTTGCATTGGGTGAACCTGTTGTAACCAGTGGCTAGGTTTGGACTTGAAGTTTCACTTTTGTTAACTTCAAGGGCCAAGATATATTTTTCCTGACTTCAAGCTTTGGATTGTGTAGAGGGCCTTGTTGGCTGTTGCACATAAATCCAGAATTGTTATATTATTTTAATTTATATTTAATTTTGATAGTGGTTTAAGTAATCAAATTAAGTTATTATTGTTGTTAAATTTTTTTTAAAAAAGTTATTACTGTTGTTTATGATATAGTATTATATGATTAGATTTGATATAGTAATATGTGTACTTATTTATTGAAGCATTGATACAAATACAAATTCACTTTAATTGTTTCATTTTAACTCATGTTTAATGCTTTTTTATTTTAAGGACGGTACTAGCAGAGATGAAGAGGACAACTCAAACAATAACAAGGAGGTCAAAAACAGCTTGGAGGGTGACTCAGAGGAAGATTAATATAGATTTTGTCATAATTCTAGTTGTTTAAGTTTAAAACAAGGTTTAATTTCAGGATTTCTTTGTATATTCTATATTTTAAAGTTTGAACTTATATGAATTTTTATCTTTTGATGGATCAATTTTTAGTAATTATTGTACTATTGTATCAATTTTTAGTAATTATTGTACTATTGTAATATGATAGTTAAACAAAAATGATATAAAATAAATTATAAATAAATAAATAATAAAATATCTCAAAAATTATATAAAATATTATCACTGATGACATAAAAATTTGGTCATAAATAACTTTATAGTGACAACAAAGTCGCTCGCAATTTATAGAATAGCGACTCTCTTTAACCCCTTGCAAAAACGTTTTAAGTGACAGTTTAATGTCGTCACTATTATTCCTAACTAATTGCAAGGGGATAAAATCCCTCACAAATAAATTTTAGCGATGACATTATTTGTCTCGTCGTTAATTTGAAATTTGTAAATAACTAATTGCGACGGTATAAAGGTCTTCACAAATAGTTATTAACGACGACTGCTTTCTCTCGCTAAAAATAAGTTGCGAGGGGTTAAAAGCTCTCACAAATAAATTTTAGCGATGTCATTATTTGTCGCTAAAAAGTATGTCGTCAATTTGGAATTCGCAAATAACTAATTGCGAGGGTATAAAGGTCCTCACAAATAGTTGTTAACGACGACTGTTTTCCCTCGCTAAAAATAAGTCGTCGACTTTTCTCGTCGTTTGGTAATATATTTGTGAGGGCGAATTTGCTCGGTACCGACAGTGGGTTGCCCTCGTAAATTATTTATTTGCGAAGGTGTGGTCGCAAAATCTCTTTTAGAGACAAGAGCAAATACGATGGCCTTCGAGGGCCATATGCCCTTGCTAATAACTTTTTGCGACGATATTTGAATTTTTGTGAGGGTATTTGAGCCTCGCTAGTAGACTCTTTTCTTGTAGTGGATGGTCGCAATAGGTTAGTTTAGCATGTAATATGTTTTTGACAAGTGTATATATACATTTTTTTACAAGTCAAGGTGGTATTGTGACCACCCTGGCTTGCATGCAAAGTCGCCACTAGTTTGGAAAAATAGCCAATTAATATAAATAAATATGGCCGATCATACTTATCTTCCTTTTGATAAGGATAAAGTTGTAAATATGAACACTCACTGATGTAAAGGCGTAGAGTGACGTTCCAGGCAAACCCGTCGGTCTTGTATCCATTGACATATGGCAACAGTAAGGAGTCTATAGCTCCAAGCTGATGGGGTCAACTTGGGGCAAAGATGGAAAGCTGACGCCAATAGGTTGAAGGGAGTATGCGAGACTAACGGTTCTGACGTGGCCCTACTTCGTCTCCATGTATGCTGTATATGGAAATATCTTGTGCCCCACGTTCAGTGCTAATCAAAAGGAATCCTACGAGGAAAGGGTTCCACAAAATACGTTCTTAGAGACTCTTAAAAGAAAAAGACTTCTAAACCAAGAAAGAGATGTCAACCATTTACTACTATAAAAACCCAAGACCCTCATAAACTAAGGAGGGCATAATTCACCCCAGCTCTGAGTTGCGAGAAGTTTTAACTTGACCTTCGGAAGGTATTTGGCCGGTACTATACCGATGCTCTCTGTTAGGTATTTTCTTTTTGTTATGCAGGTATTATTTCGAACTCTGTTAGGTATTTTCTTTTTGTTATGCAGGTATTGTTTCGAACACGTGAGGCCATGTGACTTACTGTTGATTTTTTGGCATCATCACATTTTATCTTTATACAAATTTAATAGACACTTCAAATAAATTAGGCAAACAAAATAATAATCAACGGAAACCAAAAAAAAAAAAATTAACACAAAACAAAATAAGACACCGAATTTTTACATGGAAAACTCTCCAAGGAAAAAACTATGGTCCAGTAAAATCTTTCACTGTCAAATAATGAGTTTACAATAATATTCTTTGCTCGGAAAAACTAGGAGAGACTACAGAAATATATCTACACAATTTTTAAGAGGAGTCTCTAACTCGGGCTTTAACTTCGATGATACTCCTTGAACAATAAAAGCAATCCGTCGAAAAATTGGGTTCTGCATGCAAGAACGATTGGCCCTTCAATCTTGGGTTCGAGGTCACCATGTTGTGATTGAACCATCAAATCTTGGATAGTTGGATGCGAGAGATACTTCACAGGAAGTTCATACCTCTTCTTCTCTTTGCCCACATAGACTGCAACGTGGCCTTTTCTTGAAAGGGGATTGCCTATTGCTTTCTCGTCTTTCATGTTTAAGTGGTTGACGATGGAGTGAACGAGCTTTGAATAATAATGCATGGTTTTGTTTTTTTTTGTTTTTTTTTTTTGAGAAACATGCATGGTTTTGTTTGAACTTTGAGAGTGAGTGATGAATTGGAACTTAGGGTAGGGTAGGGTTTGTTTAAATAGGAGATTCAACTGCGTACCAAGTACGTCAATTAGTAATTAATTTACTACAAGGAATAGGAATATATTATGTGAACGTAACAGTGTTTCACTAGGATTAAGAAACTTAATCTAAGTCTTTTTGGTAAAAAAAACTTAATCTAAGTCGTAACACTATTTTTTTTTTTTTTTTTTTTTTTGAGATAAAAGATAGAATTTTATTGAATATAACCAAACAATTTACAAGTAAAGTATTACCCTGTTCAGCCATAGCCAAAACAGGGGAAGAAAAATTATCCAAACAAAACCAAAACCCAGTCAAGCCGAGAGTTTTTTAATGCTTGGTTTGGCCGAAACAACCTCTGTGATTTTTTCCAAAAGACCCGACTTGGCTATTAATCGTGAGGTAACCCTTCGAATTCAATCAATTAATTAATTTTTTTTAGGTCCTTAAATTCACGTTATCAAAAGTCGGTTTTTGTGTTTTCCAAGGTCTTGATTCCGATACGGAAACCCATGGGTTAGGCCAGGCTAGGCTAGAACTGATCCGTACAAAATGAGAGCAATTTTTACTCCTTTTTAAATTTACCTTAGATCAGTAAGAGTATGGGATCAGTGAAGTTTTTTATTTTTTTATTTTTTTTTTTATAATTAGGTTAGTGATAATGTTAAAAACAAAAATTTAATTGGAAGAGAAAAAATTTCTGATTCTGTGGCTTCTTCTTGAAAATTGTAAAGTTTGGAGGTTTGAAACTTTAAATTAAGGATTAGTGATTCTCATACATAACTTTGTGTGTGTTAATTTTTGTGGGCATGTTCTGGATTTTAGTGACTGTTTTAACTAATCTTTAAAATTTTACTATTTGTGTAGAGGTACTGGCGGAATTAGGGTACGTTTGGTACACTGAATGATGATTACGATAAGAATTGTAATATTTATTACTAGGAATAAAATGTGTTGTAATGTAATAACTAAACCTAATCATTAGTTTGGTTGTGAGTTATAATATTAGAATGAAACTTAACATTTATTTTAGGAAATTTCTCACTCATACAATTATATCTCCTTAAAAATTGTTATTTTTAAATTTAAGAGAGATATGTGTTATTTTTATGATTTTTTATTTTTATAATTGTTAGATGTATATAGAAAGTTTGTTTATTTAGAAATATATTAAATTTTGAAATTATTGCTTTTACTAAGGAATAGGTAATACAACCTTTTAAAGATGAATAGTTATTCATAAGGAATGATTATTCCTTATAATAAAAACATAACCAAACTAAAGAATAACTAAGCCATAGGAATAACTATTACATTACAGCGCCTATTACAGTTTACCAAACATGCCCTTAATAATTTGCATGGTGTCATTGCTAAAGATGCGGATATGCGTCACCATTGTACGTAGTTATTGATAATGTTTGTTAGGGTTTGTTTGGAACAGAGAGCGATTGAGGGACATGGAGGGGAGAGGAGGGATTAGTTTGGGACATGTCAATTAAGAAAGTAAAGAAAGTATGACTTCGAAACACTCCTTGACCAAGAAAATAATGACTTTACAACAATCTTCCTTAACCAGAAGAGATACTAAAGGCTACCAAAATATATATACAAAAATCTTGGATAATATTGTCTCTCTCTGGCTTAACTTCGAAACACTCCTTGACCAAGAATAGTAAATTGTTGAAGAATTGCGTTTTGTTTGCATGATTGGTGGCCAATCTTTGTTTCTAGCTCTCCATGTTATGACCAAACCATCATTTCGGCCTAAATGGTCCAATCGGTACATTTTGGTCCACTTTGATCTATTTCAGTCCACAATTTAGTTTAATTTTGGTCGATTCGGTCTAATTTGGTCTATTGGATCCAATTCAGTCCATTCGGTTCACTTTGCTCTATTTCAGTATACTTACTTAAGAATGGTAAAAGACAAGTTTGAGTTGAGTGCATGGTTTTAAAAACCAAAACGGTCAAATAACCGAAAAATGGTCCGATTATTTTTAAAACCAAGGTTGAGACTTGAGGAGACCTATTCTAAATCTGAATTTATTAAAAGAACTACCTAAAGATATTTAAGCGCTTAAGTGGTTTTGTTGCTTAGTTGCAAAATAGATTTTGAGTTGATGCTAATGTATATTTTTTCTAAGAAAAGTTGTTAATAACATATCAAAAATACCAAAAATCAAATAGGATAAAATTTTAATTTTAAAAAAAATGTAAATACTATTGTGTCTATCAAAATATTATTAACCCAATGTAAAATCAGTCGAGAATAGTTTTATTTTTTAACTTTTGTTATATAGTATATGATATATTGAAAATCAGTCGAGAATAGTTTTATTTTTTAACTTTTGTTATATAGTATATGATATATTGAAAGTTGACACCCTAAAACATTTTAATAAAAAATGTAAAAAATAAAAAATTGCTAACTCATCAACAAAAGAAACTGACCGAGCATAATTACTCTCTCTTTAGTCTTTATCTCTAATCTTTATGCAAAATTCAATAGGAACTCAACAGGAATAGAAAATTACAGCAGTAATAATACAAAATTGTGCCGTTACATAATTATTCTGGCGAACAACAAATCTCCAATTAAACAAATAGATTACAATTATGTTGAATTAACCCTAAAATATCTTTATAAAAACAAATTAATTTGCTGCCGCATCAAACAAACGAAATAGAAACAACATATATATTGGAAGGATCTTGTAACAAATTTTTTTTAAAAAAAAATCACCGTGTTTGGAAAAATAACAAATCAATTATTTTGATTTTTTCTCTTTGTACAAATTCAATAGGTACTTCAAATAAATGAGTTATATAAAGTATAAACACAATAATATTAACCAATAGAAATAGAAAAATAAACAACAACAAACAATCAAGACACGGTATTTTAATGTGGAAAACCCTTCAATTAGAAGGGAAAAAACCACAGGCCCAGTAAAATCTTCCACTATCAAAGATTAGGTTTACAACAATTTTCTTTAGAACAAAAGCTAGAGATTATCAAAATATCAAAAAGCACAATTCTTGATTCATAGGGTTTAACTCATCAACCCTATGCATGTGCTTAACTTCCATAATATATGGTCGAAGAACTCTGTTCTGCAAGTCAGCTCGATTGGCCCATCAATCTTGGTTTCTAGATCGCCATGTTGTGACCGCGCATGAGCAACTATTAGATAGTTGGATGCGATAGATACTTCACCGGAACTTCGTATCTTTTCTTCTTCTTCTTCTGTGCTTTGCCCACATATAATGGTACGCAGCCTTCTCTTGAAACTTGATTATTTTTTGCTGCTTTTTCAGCCTTCTGTTTATAAGGATTGGAATGGCTTTGGCTTAGGTTTGGGTGTAACTTGTTGATGATTGAGCTGAAGTTCCTTCGAACTGAATTCATGATTCTTTGAACCTTGAGATGGTGAGAAACTTGGGGAAAAAAAAGCTTGATCTTGACAAGAGTTTTGGGTTGGAGAGGATAATGGAAAGATATAAGAGTTTGTGATTGTAAACGTAGTAGTGGCTTGTTTAAATAGTTGAGCTCAATGCGTGAATTGTACGTGTGATTGCTATTTTCTTTTCAAATCTTTTCTTTTAATCTATTTTCTTAGCAGCCACATAATAGTCATACAACTATCAAAACCACCACAGATTTGACCACCAACAACCACCATCAATATCAGAACTACCAAAGGCTGAACCCCTCACTATAAACTCCTAAATTCCTAATCACAAACACTGACAAACTCTCACACACTTTGCAAATTTTCCCTCCCTACTTTCCATCACTTTCCCAAGAAAAACAATTCACAAAAAAGAAAGTGAAAATGCATGAGATTCTTCACATCCAGGGAGCAATGTGGGAACCAAATACATGCAAAGTTTTGGGAGGTGGTGTACGCAGAGCTTGGGATCGATTCAATGGGTCAGTGCAATGAAGATGCAGATTTGCAACTGGTTAGAAGCGAGTGAAGGTAGATCTCGCGTCGCCCATGGCGGCATCCTCCTCATCTACTGTCTCTCGTTGGACATCCTTAGCCGAAGCCTCACTAAATGCCACTGTAGATCTCCTCCTGCTCCACCATGCTCAACCATGGTTATTGGAAATTATAGATTGAGATTTGTGTGTGTGTGAGTCTATGAGAGAATGAGAGAGAAGAAGAGGTGAGGGAACTAAGAAAGTGCTTGGTGTTTGCATTTTTTTGGCTTAACACTCAGTATTGGGATTTGATTTGATATTGTGGTGTTGCTGGGTGTTGGGTGGTGCTGGGTATTGTGTTTGGAAAATAAGAAAGTGCAAGAATTCTAAAGAAAATAAAAGAAAGTGAGATTTTTTTAATTAATTATATATATTTTTAATTAATCTTTTCAGAAATTTTGTGTTTGACATGGATTTCTTTTATTATTAAAATTCTTATGTGGATTTTTTAATGTTTAATTATTTGATTTTTATATTATTATGTTAGCCACATGTACGCAAACAAGGCAAACCGTTTGTCACGTAAGTATTTTTTATTAGTGAGTAAATGGTAAGGACTAAATTGATTATCTGTTGAAAATAACATGGACCAAATTGACTGCTACTAAAATGTAGGGACCAAATTGACTTTGACCTTAAAATGTGGGGACCAAAATGATGTTTTCGTAATTTTTTTTTTTTTTTTGGTTGAAGTTAGAGCATTCACAGTGGTGGTGCTAAAAAGTTTAGCTTTTAGCACCTCAAAAAACTATTTTATCTATTTTACCACCTCACTTTACAATACGCCAAATATAAAATGTTTTTTTTTATCACTTCATTTAAAATAATTTAAACAACTCATTAAAATAATAAATTAAGAAAGAGAATTTGAGTTTTTTAATTGAAGGAAGATATATGATCTTAATAAAATATTTTATTTTATTTTTAACAACTTGCTACAGTCAACTGGTATTTATACCAATTTACTGTAATTGCAAAAAATTTAGCTTCAAGTACTTCTCGAATAATACATGATTTTTTGGTTATTTGGTGATAAAATAGTTTTTTTGCTAAAATACAATCACCATGTTAAATGTTTTTATTGTTTTTGTTAAGATTTTAGGTTGGATAGTTGTTATTTGGGTTAGGCTGGTTAGGCTGATTGGGGAGAAAGGGAGACCCAACTACAAAAATGAAATATATAATAACTATATATAAAATTAAAAATTAAAAAAAAAAAAAATTGGACAAGGGCGTCCATCCTTGTCTAAAATATTTTAATAAATAATTTTTTTTTTTTTAAATTGCTACCACATCAACAAATGAAATTGACCGAGCATAATTAATTCTCTCTTTAGTCTTTATCTCTATGTAAAATTCCATAGGAACTCAACACTCAATAGAAACAGAAAATTATAGTAGTAATAATACAAAATTGTGTCTGTTATATAATTATTCTAGCAAACAACAAATCTCCAATTAAACAAACAGATTAAAATTATGTTGAATTAACCCTAAAACATCTTTATAAAAACAAATTTACTTGCTGCCGCATCAAACAAACGAAATAGAAACGATATATATGTTAGGTTCTAAAGATTTAGGTTTAAATATTTAGAATCACAATTGTATTGTGTTGGCAAAATGAGAACAGAACATGTCTAGTTTAGGTTTTTAGGCAATGCTTAAATGTGGTTGTTTCAAGGTTCAAGTCCAGCTGATTGTAGAAAAAAGAAGTGAAGTTCTGCCTTGCTTGATCGATCGAGAATTAGGCCCGATCGATCGAAAATCGCAGGCACAGTTTTCTGCAGAATTTTTAATCAGGTCCAAAGCTCGCGAAAACGTTTAGGGTTCATCTAAACTTCCACATATGAAAGGGAAACCCTAGCCACGTTTTGGAGTGTTGAAAAGACTTGTGTGTTACTTTTTGTGAGATCTAAGATGTTTTGTATCTTCTAACTACATAAGAATCTACCGGAGCAAAATTTACAATCAAGAGTTTTCGTAGAACATAATTGCTGCATTAAGATCATTACTGATGGTGATCTGAAACCTTTGAGTGGGATCTCAAAGTCACAAGTTAGGAGGCTTGTGTTGCAATAAATCCAAGAAAAGAAGGAGTACGTGGATTCGAAGTTTGCACGTAGTCGTGTCAGTAAGTTACTACTAGAGGTAGCAATAGATTTAGGGTTAAATCTGATTGTAAAAATTTCAATTCTTTTATAGTGGATTTGTTTTACCTTGAGGATAATTAGGTCAAATCCTCTCCAGGTTTTTATCTTGAAACGGTTCATTTCATTGGTTTTTCTGGGTCATCATATCGTGGTATTATTTATTTTTTGTTGCTTTGCATGATATAATTTATTTGTGTTTAACCTAAATCTGAATAATTAATCTAAGTAATCACTTAGTTAATATATTAGGTTAAACAATCTGGTTTAAGGGGTCTAAACGAATAAACAATATATATTGGAAGGATCTAGAAACAAATTAAAAAAAAAAAAATTACAGTGTTTAGAAAAATAACAAATCAATTATTTTAATTTTTTCTCTTCGTACAAATTCAATAGGCACTTCAAATAAATGAGTTATATAAACAAATATATAATATCAACCAATAGAAAGAGAAAAATAAACAACCACACACAATCAGGACACAGTATTTTAACGTGTATGTTTACTAATTTTTTTTAGTAATTGGATAACAATCTTTTTGTTTTGCTGCCCATATCAACGTGTATGTTTCGCTTATAACTTGATGCATCTCACCAATAGCATACATAAATAAATTCAAGTAAGACGCTTCCTGTTTGAATTGGAGAACTTTTGCTATCAAAAATCTTCTAGACGATCGGTACCCATTCAAGGGTTAAAATAGAATGACTAGATGATCTATTACCCAATTAGAGGAAGGCATCCCTTGGGGTGGCTCCAAGGTGGGGGCAAGTAGTATCCATTTGTAACAAATAAATAAAAATCAAAATAAAAAAGGATTTGGATTCTTTGGAAAAATAGCAAATTAATATAAATAAATATAGCCGATCATACTTATCTTCCTTTTATCTTTATACAAATTTAATAGACACTTCAAATAAATTAGGCAAACGCAATAATAATCAACGGAAACCAAAAAAAAAAAATTAACAACACAAAACAAAATAAGATACCAAATTTTTACATGGAAAAACCCTCCCAAGAAAAAAACTATGGTACCTAGTTCAGTAAAATCTTTCACTGTCAAATAATGAGTTTACAACAATATTCTTTGCTTGGAAAAACTAGGAGAGACTACGGAAATATATCTACACAATTTTTAGTAAGAGTCTCTAACTCGGGCTTTAACTTCGATGATACTCCTTGAACAATAAAAGCAACCCGTCGAAAAATTGGGTTCTGCATGCAAGAACGATTGGCCCTTCAATCTTGGGTTCGAGGTCGCCATGTTGTGATCGAACCATCAAATCTTGCATAGTTGGATGCGAGAGATACTTCACAGGAAGTTCGTACCTCTTCTTTTCTTTGCCCACATAGACTGCAACGTGACCTTTTCTTGAAAGGTGATTGCCTCTTGCTTTCTCGTCTTTCATGTTTAAGTTGTACGTTGACGATGGAGTGAACGAGCTTTGAATAATAATGCATGGTTTTGTTTGAACTTTGAGAGTGAGTGATGAATTGGAATTTAGGGGGTTTGTTTAAATAGGAGATTCAACAGCGTACCAAGTACGTCAATTAGTAATTAATTTACTACAAGGAATAGGAATATAATATATGAACGTAACCGTGTTTCACTAGGATTAAGAAACTTAATCTAAGTCGTAACGCTATCCTTGTTATTAAGGAAACTGTACCCTCTCTATAAATAATATTGAAATTTATTTAGAATTAATTTGTTGATTTTCGTTATAAATAATTTCAGTCCAGAATTGTGTGGCACGATATGATTGGCCGATAGTCACCCATCTTGGCTATAGATCGTGAGGTAATACCGTAATAACCCTTCGATTTCAATTATTTAATTTTTTTTTAGGTCCTTAAATTCCATTATCGGTCACGCTAGAGCTGATTCGTACAAAGTGAGAGCAATTTTTACTCCTTTTCAAATTTACCTTAGATCAGTAAAAGTAAGGGATCAGTGAATTTATTTATTTATTTTTTTTTATATATATTTTTTTTCTAATTAGGTTAGTGATAATGTAATTTTTTAAAAATTGGAATGGGGAAAAAATTTTCTGATTCTGTGGCTTTTTCTTGTAAATTGTAAGAGTTCTGAGGTTCCGATGACTGATGTGCATTTGAAGTGGATTGGTTTAAAACTTTAAATTAAGGATTAGTGATTCTCATACGTTACTTTGCGTGTGTTAATTTTTATGAGCATGTTATAGATTTTAGTAACTGTGTTAACTAATTTTTAGTATTTTACAATTTGTGTAGAGGCACTCGTAGAATTAATGATTTGCATGTGTTACTACTAAAGATGTGGATATGCCTCACCATTGTACGTAATTATCGATAATGTACATTTGGGTTTGTTTGGAACGTAGAGGGATAGAGGGACATGGAGGGGAGAGGAGGGATTAGTTTAGGACATGTCAATTAAGGAAGTAAAGAAAGTATGACTTTGAAACACTCCTTGATCAAAAAATAATGAGTTTACAACAATCGTCCTTAACCATAAGAGATACTAGAGGCTACCATAATATATATACAAAAATCTTGGATCATAGTGTCTCTCCGGCTTAAATTCGAAACAATCCTTGACCAAGAAAAGTAAATTGTCGAAGAATTGCGTTCTACATGCAAGCACGATTGCCCCATGAATCTTGGTTTCTAGCTCACCATGTCGTGACCAAACCATCATTTCAGCCTATTTGGTCCAATCAGTCTATTTCGGTCCACTCTTATTTATTTTGGTCCACAATTCAGTTTAATTTAGTTCATTCAGTCTATTTAAATTGGTCTATTTTGGTCTGTTGGATCTAATTCAGTCCATTCGGTTCACTTTGGTCCATTTCAATATACTTAAGAATGGTAAAAGACAAGTTTGGGTTGAGTGCATAGTTTTAAAAACCCAAACGGTCAAATAACCGAAACAATGATCTGATTATTTTTAAAACCATGGTTGAGACTTGAGAGTACCTATTCTAAATTCAAATTTATTAAAAAACTACGTAAAGATATTTAAGCACTTAAGTGGTGTTGTTGTTTAGTTGCAAAATAAATTTTGAGTTGATGCTAATGTATATTTTTTTAAAGAAAAGTTGTCAATAACATATAAAAAAAATCTAAAATCAAATAGGATAGAATTAATTTTTTTGAAAAAAATAAAACATAAATACTATTCTGTCTATCAACCAATGTAAAATCAATTAACAATAGTTTTATTTTATTTTTTAACTTTTATTATATATTATATGATATATTGGAAGTTGAAACCCTAAAACATTTTAATCAAAATTTAAAAAAATAAAAAATTGATACCGCATCAACAAAAGAAATTAACCGAGCATAATTATTCTCTCTTTAGTCTTTTATCTCTATGCAGACTTCAATAGGAACTCAACAAAAACAGAAAATTACAATAGCAATAATAATACAAAATTGAGTATTTTACATAATTATTATGGCGAACAACAAATCTCCGATTAAACAAATAGATTACAATTATGGTGAAATAACCCTAAAATATCTTTATAAAAACAAATTTATTTGCTGCCGCATCAAACAAACGAAATAGAAACAACATATATATTGGAAGGATCTTGTAACAAATTAGGAAAAATAAAAATTGGTGTTAAAAATAACAAATCAATTTTTTTTTTTCTCTTTGTACAAATTCAATTGGCACTTCAAGTAAATGAGCTATATAAACACAATAATATTAACCAATAGAAAGAGAAAAATAAACAACAACATACAATCAAGGCACCATATTTTAACTTGGAAAAACCCTTCAATTATGTTAGAAATACTGAATGATTGTATTGTATTTCTCAAGTAATAGAATACACATGAGTGCCTTTATATAGAAGGCAGAGTGTGCAGTACAAGTAAGTGTGCTGTACAAGTAAATAAGGTGGGCCTAAAGCCCACATACCCTAATACACGTTAACAGCCTCCCTCAAACTCAAGGTGGATGTGAGACCAACTTGAGGTTGTCAACCAAAGTACGAAGACATCCCTTAGGATGTGACTTGGTGAAGATATCTGCAAGTTGATCTTTAGAGGAGATTGAGATCAGCTTGAAAGCACCATGGACAAGATGATAACGGATAAAATGACAATCAATCTTGATGTGTTTAGTCCGTTTATGGAAGATATCATTGTGAGTAATATGAATGACACTCTGGTTGTCACAATAAAGAGAAGTGGCAGAGGATGTGGACACACCTAAGTCTTTGAAAAGCCATCGTAGCCAAAAGAGCTCAGATGTGGTATCAGCAAGGGCACGATATTCTGCTTCAGTACTGGAGCGGGCCACATGAGTTTGTTTCTTACTTCGCCAAGAAATCAAAGAAGAACCAAGAAGAAAGCAATAACCAGTGGTGGACTTGTGATCGGTGGGATCTCCTGCCCAATCAGCATCAGAAAATGCACGGAGAACAAAAGGAGACTGAGCAGAGTAGAAAAAGCCATGGAAGAGAGTGCCATTTAGGTATCAAAGAATGCGCAGAACAGTAACATAGTGAGTCGATCGTGGAGCAGACAGATACTGGCTTACCTGGTGAACAGCATAGGAAATGTCTGGACCAGTGACACTGAGATAAACTAGGCTGCCAACCAAGCATCTGAAAGAGAGGGATTAGACAATGGTTTCCCTCCTGTGGGAGTCAGATGCACATTAAGCTCAATTGGAGTGTCAACAGTCTTGCTATCAATGAGTCCAGCTCAAGACAAGAGTTTAGAGGCATACTTAGCTTGAGTAATATAAAGTCCATCTGTAGAATGAGTGATTTCAAGACCCAAGAAGTAGCTGAGATGTCCAAGATCTTTCATCTCAAACTGCTGACTGAGAAAATCCTTGAGTTCTTGAATGCTACTAAGGTCATCACCAGTTATGATCATATCATCCACATATAGGAGAAGTAAAATAGTGCCTTTGTCAGTGCGATGAAGAAATAAGGCAGAATCATAATGAATGGCCATGTAACCCAAGAAAGAGATGGTAGAGCTGAATTTGGCAAATCAAGCTCGTGGAGCTTGTTTAAGGCCATAAAGTGCACGTCGAAGGTGACAAACCTTGTTTGATTCAACAGAGAGACCAAGGGGAGGTTGCATATAAATTTCTTCACTTAAATCCTCATTAAGGAATGCATTTTTGACATCCATCTGAAAAAGGTCTCATTTACTGGCAGCAGCAACAGCTAAAAGGGCACGAACAGATGAGATACGAGCAACCGGAGCAAAGGTCTCTTCATAATCAATCCCATACTCCTGTGTAAAACCTTTTGCAACAAGACAAGCTTTGTAGCGCTCAAGGGACCCATCAGAGCGAGTCTTAATCTTGTAGATCCACTTACAACCAACCACAGATTTCCTAGGGGGAAGAGTCACCAAGTCCTAAGTATGGTTTTTAGATAATGCATCAAGTTCCTCTTTCATTGCAATCTGCCATAAAGGGTCAGTGAAAGCCTCACGATAGGTGTGAGGCTCGTGCAGTGTAGCAAGGGCAGTGTAACAATGATAGTCAAGTAAATATGCAGGAATGGATCTTACCCGAGTTGAGTGACGAGGTGGAATGTCTTGTGCATGATCTTCAGGTGGAGCAGGAGCAGGGGACCCAAGCTCAGGGTTGGGTAGCTCATCTTCAACCTATTCATCTTCCACCTGTTCATTAAAGGGTGAACTAGGAAAGGGATCAAGGATATCTGGTGGTTGGACAAAGAAATTTACATGAGAATCAAGAGCAACTACAGGAGGATCAAGAGCAACTATAGAAGGAATATGTGCCTCATCTGGAAAAAGATCTAAGACAGAGGAGGAAGATAGGGAGGCACAAAAGTGAGAGAGCTCGACAAAAGAGCGATGTTCCCAAAAGACAACATTGTGGGAAACACGAAGACGATGAGAGACAGGATCATAACACCAATACCCCTTTTGAGTTTCACCATAGCCAAGAAAACAACAAAACCTTGACCGAGGCTTAAGTTTGTTATGCTCATGTGGCTGAAGAAGAACGAACCAAGCAGAACCGAAGAAGCGAAGGTGGTGATAGTCTGGAGGTGACCCAAAAAGGCGCTCATATGGAGTTTGATTGTGGATAACAGGACTTGGAATGCGATTAATAGCATGAACAGCATGAAGAGCAGCTTCGCCCCAAAAAGGAGCAGGAACTTTGGCAGAGAGAAGGAGAGCACGAACAGTGTCAAGAATATGACGAAGCTTTCATTCGGCTCTACCATTTTGCTGAGAGGTACCTGGACAAGTTAGTTGATGAACAATGTCATAAGAAT
The DNA here is from genome assembly GCA_028535165.1 of Quercus tomentella. Lineage (NCBI taxonomy): Eukaryota > Viridiplantae > Streptophyta > Magnoliopsida > Fagales > Fagaceae > Quercus > Quercus tomentella. The sequence goes on from JAPQVY010000012.1 coordinate 17,481,280, forward strand.
GCAAAACAGCTTGGAAAGCATATTGAGTGTACTCAAGAGCATTATCAAATTGAAAAATTTTGATACGTTTGGAAAATTGAGTTTCAACCATTTTTGCAAAAGTAGAATATACTTGCAATAATTCAGAATGATGTTTCATATGAAAAATCCAGCTATAGCGAGAATAATCATCAACAAAGACAACAAAATATCGAGATCCACCAATACTAGAGACAGGGGAAGGCCCCCAAACATCAGAATGAATAAGGTCAAAGATATCAGTGGATATTGATTCACTAGATTGAAAGGCAAAGCTGGTTGTTTTCCTAACTGACATGAGACATAATCAAAAATTTTCTGTAGACATTGAACCTAACAAACCTCTAGAAGCCAATTGTTGTACCCGAGAGGAAGATGCGTGACCAAGTCGAGCATGCCAAAGTGTAAGGGAAGGAATATAAGAAATTGCAGCAACTGCAACAACAGAAACAGAGCAACAAGTGGAAGACGAAGGTTTTCCACGAGAAACATATGCCCAACTTTGGGACTGGTCCCAAGCTCCTATCCCGTCCTTGGATCCTGCACAATACACCCAGAATAATAAAAGATAATGCGATAACCCAACTCAGCTAATTGTCCCACAGAGAATAAATTGTAAGAAATGTCAGGAACATTAAAGACCCTAGGAACCGAGAGGTTGGAGGTCAAAACGGAACCTATATTATGACCAGACATTGTGGAACCATTTGCTATGCGAATATTAAGAGGGTGTGGTGCAGGTTTAAGTTCAGAAAATAAGGACGAGTGAGGTGTCATGTGATTGCAACAAGCAGAATCCATAAGCCAAGAGGTAGGAGACATACCAGATAAAGTTGAGAGAGAAAAGGAATAAGATGCATTACCAACCATACGAATGACATTAGCGATGATGTTTATAAGGTCATCTCTGGAAATGGTGAAAGTGGATCCAGAAGATTGAGACTGTGCAGAGACGGGAGCCATGGGTTGGACACTCTCAGTGTTAGCAACTGTAGCAAAAATGGAAACAACTGATTTGTTGCGTTGATAGCAAGTCTCAATATTATAGCTAAAACATTTGCAAAAATTGCAAAAACGTTTGTTGGATTGTCGGCGACGATTGTTGCAAAAGGAAGAAGAGTTGTCCTCATTCTTCATTTAGAATCAAAATATGCAAAAAAAAGGACTGCAAAAATGAAATCTACACGAAAAACTGGGTAAGGAGCACCTGGACTGCAAAAAGTCAACTCTGAGAAAAAGTCAACTCAACGGTCAACGGTCAACGGTCAAAGTCAAAGTCAACAGTCAATGGTGCGGTCAACACCCTGTGATGACGTCAACTAGGGCTTACGTGGCAATGATGACGTCAGCATGTGACCTAGCGGCGCGTAGGGCGCGTGGTTCAATCTTCGCCGAAGCTTTGGACAGCGAGTGATGGCGCGTGGCGAGTCCGATGAGGCCAATTCTTTGCCGATGATGTAGATTGGAGAAAGGAGATTCTGATGACGGGGGCGGTGAGATGATCGGAGCAATATTGAAGGCGCGTGAGGCGTGTGAAAAAAAAAACTGCCAAATCTTTGACCGGCGCGTGGCAGTGTGTAGAGGGTCAGATGATGATGATTCTGGCGGCTTTGTGTAGAGCGGTTGAAAATCTACACGGTGATATGTCTTATGTCTTAATCGAAGGTCCGATGTGGAAGATTCGACGAAGGCAGTGATCTTAGTGGCGGTGATCGAGCTTCTAGCGGTAAAGATTCAACCTTGGGCACCTCTGACAGTGGTGGAGCAGTTAGGAGAAGGCACAAAAAAGGTTTACTGATCGAAGAAGTTGAGGCTACCAACAAAGACAAGACTGCAAGACATAAGAAAGTTAGAGCAGTGGCTCTGATACCATGTTAGAAATACTGAATGATTGTATTGTAATTCTCAAGTAATAGAATATACATGAGTGTCTTTATATAGAAGGCAAAGTGTGCAGTACAAGTAAATGTGCTATACAAGTAAACAAGGTAGGCCTAAAGCCCACATATCCTAATACACGTTAACAAATTAGAAGGGAAAAAACCACAAGCCCTGTAAAATCTTCCACTATCAAAGATTAGGTTTACAACAATTTTCTCTAGAACAAAGGCTAGAGATTAGCAAAATATCAAAAAACACAATTCTTGAATCATGGGGCTTAACTCATTAACTCTATGCATGTGCTTAACTTCCATAATATATGGTCGAAGAACTCAGTTCTGCAAGTCAGCTCAATTGGCCCATCAATCTTGGTTTCTAGATCGCCATGTTGTGACCGCATGAGCAACTGTTGGATAGTTGGATGTGATAGATACTTCACCGGAACTTCGTATCTTTTCTTCTTCTTCTTCTTCTTCTGTGCTTTGCCCACATATAATGGTACGTAGCCTTCTCTTGAAACTTGATTATTTTTTGCTGCTTTTTCATCCTTCTGTTTGTGAGGATTCTTGGAATGGCTTAGGCTTGGGCTTAGGTGTAACTTGTTGATGATTGAGTTGAAGTTCCTTCGAACTGAATTCATGATTTTTTGAATCTGGAGACGGTGAGAAAATTGGAGGAAAAAAAAAAAGCTTGATCTTGACAAGAATGTTGGGTTGGAGAGGATATATAATAGAAAGATATTATGAGTTTGTGATTGTGAACATAGTAGTGGCTTGTTTAAATAGTTGAGCTCAATGCGTGAATTGTACTTGTGATTGCTAGTTTACTACTAGGAAAAGGAATACCTTTTCATACTTGGAATATAAATCTAATCTTAATTATCAAATATAAATAAATAAAACTAATCTTACCTGTACTATGACCATGAAACCTAATTCTTTTGTAACCCTTATTATCCTTGGCTCATAAGGATTGGGTTTATCGTCTATTCCAATAATAATAATAATAAATAAATAAATAAAAAAGCAAATTAATTAACTTGTAAAAGTTTTCTTATCAGTCCAATAAACTTGCAAATAAAAATTAACTCAAATCTAAAACTTTAGGTGAAGGCCCATGATTTATGAAAGGATGAGCCCATTTATGTTAAATGAAAAACAAAAAAATCACAATTGGGCTAGGCAGAGTGGCCCGCCTAACATAATTATAAACATTCTCATTACTCTCAATGTCACCAAGGGAGGAAAGAAAATCAGTGTGTGGCCCGAAAAGTAACATATTTTATGAGCTAAGATTAAGTAAATATATAACCACTAGAGTGGAGTTTATGGTGTGTCTTTTCAATAGAACCCTTTTCTCTCTTTCTTTTGTGTGTGTTTGTTTCTCAAAAAAAAAAAAGAAAAAAAAAAAAGAAGGTAAATCTAAAAACGAGGTCTACTAAGGTTTAAATAGAAATTTAGAGCTTCAATTAATAATTTAATAATACTCAAAGTCATTCATATTTAATAAGTTTGATGGGCTAGGGTAATGTTTGATAAGTTTCTTTAAGATAATTAGGATTTTCAAATCTCATTTTGAGATCATTGTTAATATATGTAAGGGGTGAATTTCTAACAGAGGAACCAGATGATTAGTCAAAAAAATTTGGGTGAAAGCCGATAAAGATGAAGCAACCTTCAAGATTTCAGACTAACTAGTGGGATTGGTAAGAGGCAGTCTAAAAGTAAAACTGGTGAAGAAATTCCTAGAGTAAGCATAAAGGGAAAAAAAAATGTAAAGTAACGATATATTGTGAGAGGGATGCACGTATATACCACAAAACTGCAAACCACATATTATGAGAGGGATAGTGGGTATATCTTTTTCATAAGATAATCTGAGGCCTGTTGGGATTAGGCCTTAATGTTTTTTCCTTTAATATTGCTTGATTTGTGCACGTTCATTTTTTTTGGAAGAAATTTTGACCTATAACATTTACTTCTAATAATTTTTCTTTATTATTAAATCAAAATACTAATTGATTTTTAGTGTAGGCAGAGATTAAATCTCAGATCTCTTACTCAGCAATAAGATATTTTACCAATTAAGCTAAATGAAACACACGATACTATAAATGCTCAAATTTTGATTCTCGAAAATGGCATATTAGGAAAGTTGGGAATAGGTGTAACAATAGTAATTAAAATTTTAAAATTGAAAGAACAATAGAAAGGTTATAATGAGAATGGTAGTTACACACTTACCCATCACTACAATTCAATAACATATTGGTTAAAGTTGGTATGAGTATTTTGTACATTTAAATTTAGAAGTATCTAACAATTTCTAATGAGGAAAAATCTCTCATGTGCCAGGCGCATGGGACCTGCCTTTCATAGGCAAGTGGGCTCCACACATGTAGGACCCACCTGCTTGTGAGAGGTTGGTCTCATGTGCCGGACGCATGAGACACCCGCTCTTCTGATGAGCGCATGTGAGGTCCAAACTCCAAACTCCAAAAGATGTATTTTTTCTCAAGATTTTACTTATAGGATCTCTCATCTCTGTTTGCTTTTCATTCTAATTCTTATTAGGCATGCGTCTCAAAAAAGTAGGCAAAAGATTTGTAAAAGTGAAATATAGCTGGTGAGTGCTTTTGAAGCTTTTTTTTTTTTTTTTTTTTTTTTTCCTTCATACTTTGCCATAAAGATTTGTGGAAACAATTTATTTGAGTATTTGTCGGCCCCCACTACTGAGATTCATGGTACTCTACGAATACGATACGAAACTCAGCTGCTAAAATATATGTATTATATGCTAAAGATGTAAAAAGACTAAAAGATATAGTATATTATAATAAAAGAAGTGACTTGTAATTTAATTCTATTGGGGTAATCAAAAGCCCATATGAATCATTAGAATGTGTTATTTTATTTTATTTTTTTAGAAGATAGAATGTGTTACTTTACACTAACGCATACAACGGGGAAGCTTTTTCAATCTTGATTAAATAAGGTTATAGAGTTTGCAATTAAATATACATTTAAAAAAAATTGATATATATATATATGGGTTCGATTCAAGTTACACTTAGTGTAACTCTAAACAATATTACACCACTCAATATTTTTTAATTGGATTCGAATATTGACAAATCCAATTGGATTTGAATATTTACATTATCTTCATATATTCTCTATGCTTGCAAAATTTTAAGGTGGTCAAAAATTAATAGCTATGTCATCAATCAATTGTTGAAATTCAAGTTTTTGTAGTTTAAAATAATGTATAAAAAATAAGTTTATAGATCAAATGATAAATATCATCCGATTGATATGAAAATTAGTATGCATGTTAAAAACATAAGAACATATAATTCAATGGTTGGATTTTCAAAATATTAATTTAATAACAAGTTATTAGGTAGTGTAATATTACTTAGAGTTACACCAAGTGTAACTTGAACCCAACCATCTATATATATATATATATATATAGAGAGAGAGAGAGAGAGAGAGAGGGGGGGGGGGGGGGGAGGGAGGAAGACAAATATGACATTGAAGACTTTAGGGAGGTCTATTTCTTGCTTGATTGGTTGTCATGCTAGTTCTGCTTTCAAAGACCACTAAAGACAAAGAATCTAGTCTTCTATGGCCTGCGTAAGACAACGAATTTTAAAATTCACATGCTCTCCTCAGTCTTGAGATTCTTTTTTGCAGGCCCACGAGGGCGGGCTTTCAGCAGCGCAGATGATTACTTCGATCTCTGGCTTTTTTATCTGACCAAAGGGGATCATGATGCTGATGACCCATTTTGAGAGAGAGAGAGAGAGAGAGGGGGGGTGATATATATATATATTGGATGTAAAATTTGAAACTGATTATCAAAAAATGTGAAGAATAATGCTAGAGATATAAACATTTTTACAAAAAAAAATTTACAAACTACTGATGTGATGAGTAGTTATTGATAAATAAAAATGTGATGCTAATGGTAGGCCTAGATGAAAACCAATAAAAAACTAGTCACATCAACAATTTGTAAAAATGTTATAAAATAGTTTGTAACTGTAGCATTACTCAAATGTGAAACATGAAACTTTTATTAGGATAAAAACAATACATCTTAAGTTATTAAGTACTCAATAATCCAATGTGTCAATTAAGTAATAAAACTCTCAATGTGATTAAAATTACATTGAAATCATTAGTAATTGGGTAGGTCTGACCCGAACCATGACCTCAAGAGTTTGAATTTGAATTTAAATTGAAGATGATCTTGATAAGGTTCTCTTTCTAACTCTTTATTAAGTAAAACTTCTCCTATATTTAGTCATATATCTATAGTTAGAGAAAATAATTAATACTCAAAAATTAGTGAGCTCTTTTAGTGTCACCTACTCATCTCTCAAGTATCACCACCGACAAGCACCATAGGATTTGGAGTGTGGAAAATATGTCGAGACACTCTCAATGGCAAAGATTGAGAATGTAAAAAATACATAGAAATCTGCGATAAAAAGGCATTCCAAAGCTTGTAAGGTTGTGTAGAGGGAAATCGTACAGCAAGCAAAGAGATCAAAAGATCACGAACTATGGGTTTTTGATTTCCTACGAGGTAAATAAATATAAACCCAATAACCCATAGTTAATAGAGGCGAAGGTGAGAAAATTTTATCCAGAAAAAAAAAAAAGCATAACCTCGTAATTTACGAAAAACTTAATCATGTCAAATGCACGACATTTTTCATAACCGAGAGGCGAAAAGCAAATTAAAAATGAAAATTTGAGTATTTTATCGGATGGGATAATATAGTTTAATTATTAAATTTCCCTTGTTCCCCGTAGTGAACATCGCAGGCAGCCCATTATTATAGTAGATTATGCTATTCTTTTTCTTTTACATAAAAAAAAAAAAAAAAAAAAAGGAAGCTGTTTGAGAATGTGCTTTCAACTTATTTTTTTAAGCAAAACATTGGTGAACTTGTTCTAATCCAATCAAAACTCAGGCACTTCAATTGAATCCTACTTACGCTCAATAATTGGTGTCTTAACATGATGATAAAAAACAATCATCATGAACTCCATTATAACGGTCATCTTCGAGCAGACAACAATATCAATAAAAAATTAAAAAAAAACAAAACAAAACAAAACAATAAAAGAAGAAGAAGAAGAAAAGGGTGCAACAAAATAAATGATATAGCTCCATTATAAAGTGTACTAAAAAGCAGAGCATAGATCTAATACAAAAGTTTATGATGCATTATATTATAAAAACTAAATCAACATGTTGGGTTATAAAGTTTCAAATTGCCAGAATGCATATGACTAAGCTTTGGTTAGTTTGGCATCTTCGTACTGTCCGATCATGTGGAAACAGTCTTAAGGCTGCACGCCTATTGTACGGCCATCTCTAATCTCATTGCTTTGTTAACCCCCATCACAAACTGCACTCTCAAAGTGATATACAAGGACAAAGATATCTAGATCCGTATATCATGTCAAAAAATTATATATATTACATTTATTTAACACGTGTTGGTACCTTTGAATCTTTGATTGACTAAAATTGATTAACATAATTATTCTTGATTTTAGTCTAATCCAAAAATTCTTCTAAGTCAACTTTAGTTCCTATATATACCATATTTAGTGTTTATTTATAAAACAATAATTCTAAATGGTGAAGATGTAGCCGTTAAGAACTTTATATTATGAATATAGTCCGTTAGGTCAAATCATATAATTCTCCTTATTTCTGCTCTCTCCAAATCACTCTACATCTTTTGTTTTCTTATTTTGTATTTCAACAAATATTATAGTATAAACAAGTGCAATTGAGTATTGTAAAGGGCACAATATTTTTCATAATTTTTTACAACCCACTGACATGGCTTATTATGATTAGAGCAACAACTTCACTTTCACTCGGTTTATTGCTATAAAACTTTAATCACGCTTTAATCACAACAGACCATTTTAACGGTTGCCAAAAAGATTCTAAAACAAAATTGTAAAAATTATTATATTCCTGGACTTATTGCGAGATTTAGGTATGAGGGGCTAGGTAGGGTTCAACTGTGAACGAATTTGGTGCAATTTAGTACTATAGCCAATAATTGGAGGAACTATATTTTTGATGTTGCAGAAAGCTACGTCCTCTACTTTGCTTAGTTAATTTTAGGTTTGGTTTAGAAGCTACTTCACTTGAAAGGGCTAGAGTGAGGTCCAGAATTTCTTGATTACAGACTACAGTGCTTATTAGTTATTTTATTTGTTGAGGGAGGCAATGATAACTATCCCTACTACGAAATTATACTATTAACAAGAATTAACTTTAAAGGGTTTTTTGTCATTAGTATCCTTTTTGAACCATAACTTTCTAAATAAAATAATGAACATTCTAAGGTTATTATAGTAATTGAATATTTGTATTAACTTTGATGATTATCTATACTCACTCCCTCTTCCCACTATCAATTTTTCATGCATACTAAACTACAAAGAATTTCATCAATGAACGCTTATATATGCCTTAATTCTTTGAAATAAAACAAAAATAAGTCACCGAAAGAAACAAGTAAAACAAGTGTACACATGTCACATTTAAGTAATAGAATAATAATAATAAATATCCATTTAAAACTTGGAAAGAAGAATAAAAAGGAAGAGGGGACATTATAGACTTGAAAATCCAAGTTTTAACTTTAAAAGAGTATTCTAATAGCTAATGCAACTTCCGACTTCTCCATTTATTAATGGGTTTATATTCTCTTAGATCCAACTTGTTTTACGTTTACTTTTTCGCATCCACTCTCTTGTTTAATTAAATGTGGGCATTAACTTTTCGAATTAGCTGAGTAATGTTGATAAAAAAAAAAATTAAAAAAAAAAAATTGCATACCTTGGTCAGTGGAACACGAGTCTTTATAAGGTAGGATGGGGTTGAATTTTGGTGGGAATGATCCCCCAAACTGAGGCTTTTATGAGGTTGTTTCTTTTGTTAAGCTAACCAGACCTGTGCCAGGAAGACATTCCTAAAGCTGCAAGGGGAGGATAGGTTTAAAAAGTTGGTGAAACACAAAAATGTTGACAATAAAAAGGGTAACATTCTCTTTTTTAGGGAAACTATAAGAATTAGTAGAAGAAAAGATGCCTTCAAGCACTAAGTTGATTATTATGAATCAAATGTTCTATCAAGAGAGAATAGTATGGTTAGTCAACTGAGTAAGGTTTGGAGATCGTATACCTCAGAGCGAGGTCCCTATGATGCTCAAGGAAAATCTTCTTTAGGTGACGTGTTTTGTCGAGTCCAACTTATGGGAGCCTGCGAGTTTGGACTAGCCCTCAACTTAAAAGGCTACTCGAGGTTGAATCATGGGCTCCAACCCCAACTCTGGGCCCAATTCTCTCAAGTTTTATTATAACTAGCCTTATCACAAGCGCTTCACGCGTGCGATGAGGCTTTTTTTGGGTTTAATTTCATAATTTTCCATTCATCTCAATTTGAGAGGAAAAAAAAGTGAAAATGTTGGGCTTAGTGGTCCTATTTATAAATAAATAAATAAAAATAAAAACTTGTGTCTTTACTTTTTATATATAATTTTTATTTTGAAAATCTAATTTATAAGTGGATAAAACAATTTGAAAATCAATAGGAGAGTAACCTTATTTTTTAGACAATGTTTTAGTGGGAGTTATCACATGCACTTTGCGCGTGTGATGGGGCTTTTTTGGGTTTAGTGTCATAATTTTCTATTTATCTCAATTTGAGAGAGGAAAAAAAAAAAAGTGAAAACGTTGGGTTTAGTGGTCCTATTTTATAACAAAAAAAAAAAAACTGTGTCTTTACTTTTTATATATAATTTTTATTTTGAAAATCTAATTTATAAGTAGATAAAGCAATCTGAAAATCAACAGGAGAGTAACCCTATTCTTTAGACAATGTTTTAGTGGGAGTTATCACATGTGCTTTGTGTGTGCGATTGGGCTTTTTTTGAGTTTAGTGTTATAATTTTCCATTTATCTCAATTTGAGAGAAAAGAAAAAAAGTGAAAAAGTTGGGATTAGTGGTCCTATTTTATAGCAAAAAAAAAAAATGTTTCTTTATTTTTTATATATAATTTTTATTTTGAATATCTAATTTATAAGTGGATAAAGCAATGTAAAAATCGACAGAAGAGTGGCCTTATTTTTTAGGCAATGTTTTAGTGTGAGTTAGAGTTATATTTTTACCGGATTGTCCTTTAACTTTGTCTTTACTTAAATATAAGGATGTATAAACATTTTTGAACCAAAAAAATGAGGATCCTAAATAGGGAGAAGCCCCTTAAATAATAATATAGATAATTACTTATTTTTGGACTTTTGGGTCATTAAAATTTTTCTTCGTTGTTATTATTGAGCATGTACATGAGATTAGAGGGAACGTTGAGGAATCCCATAATAATTGTGTGCTTGGTTATAAGTATATACTATACACACTAGCTGAGCTTCTCTACTTACTAACTCAAGCTTTTAGGTCAAAGTTTTTAACTCATACCTATTAAATTTCATAAAATATGCTCCCACAGAAAATTTCGTAGATTATACTACTTTAGATTATGGGGCAATGAAGTATCGAAAGCCATGTGATTCAATAACGAATCTGCCTAAAAAAAAGGTCTAGATGCTACGGTTGACAATGACAATATGATTAAGCTACAGCATCAACTTCTTCTTATTCGAGGATAAGTGAAGGTATATCCGTGTTGTTGCTTATAATAAATAGCTAGCTAGAGCTAGAGCTAGCAAAGGCCTAGTGACAAATTTATTGAATCCTGTCTCTTTGAAGACATTCACTACACTACTCCTGAACCTAACAATTCAGGTGCCTGTTTGGAAACTAGGGGACATGAGAATGACCAACTATCAATTTGTTTCTCAACCACAAATAATTGAAGTTTTGAAAACATTAAAAAGAGAAAAAGTTAGTTTATAAACATGCAAACCAATGCTTAAGGGTATTAGTTTATGAAAAAAATTTATAAAAATTTTATAAAAAAAAATAACTGATTTTTTTGAAATTTTTTTTTATATTTTTCATAAAAATGATATCAAAACTTTTCTTAAATTGTAAACTAACAAATAACCTAAAAACAGCATTTAACTGAACCTGAACTTAATACTTGCTTGCTCTCACAACTTTGATATGATTATTAGGTTCCTAACTCGCGCACACAACGCAGCTCTAAGAATCACTTTTGTCAATGAAAAGCCACGTCAACATAATGTCTCCTATATTTAGATCCCTAAAGTTAATGCCGTCAAGGTGTAAAGAGCTAAAGTAGGTATTTATCTACTTGTTTCAATTATTCTTAAATTCTAACTTTTTAAATTACTAATTTAAAAACCAACCACATGATTTGAACTTAAAAAATTGTGATTAAGACTGAGCTAAGAATGTCAAAAAATCATTAAAGAGTGCTCCACTCACCATTTTTTATTTGTTCGAATTCAAAGATTTGTATATTTTAAGTTAGAATTTTAGAAAAATTAGGTTAAGAAGACAAAGATTGGTGAAAGTAAGAAATATTCTTTTCTCCAGTTATTGTCTGCTGAGTTAATCGAGTCCAGGCCTATCCCCTCTAGTCCTATCATCGATCGTATTTATCGCATAGCTGGGTTTAATAGAATGATGAATTCTAAGCCTACGATGTAGTGCAATTGGCTCCTTCGAAAGTGTTTGACTACAATAAACAACCTATAAACCTAAAAAGTACAAAGAAAAAATTAGGCCAAAATGCAAAAACACTCGTTAGGGTTTGGATCAATTGCAAAACCATTCTTTGAGGTTACAATTCTTTTTTATAATTTTCTGAGGTTTTTATATCTACCAAATTAACTACTCGGATTAATTTCATTAACTCGTATAAATAAAAACATTACATGATCATCATGTAACTACATTAAAAAGACACGTGTTTCTCAAAAAAAAAAAAATTAAAAAGACACGTCAACTAATTAGTCCCACTAGTCACATGATGGTCACATAATTTTTGTCCATAAGAGCTAACAAAAATTAGTCCTAAGAGTTGATTTGGTGAATATGGAAATCTCAAGGAGTTGTGAGGAACAATTAAAACCCTAAGAAGTGTTTTTGCAACCGATCCAAACTCCAAGGAGTGTTTTTGCATTTAGGCCAAAAAAATAACCCCAAAAAAGGAGGAAAAGAATGACCACTATTAGAAATACATAATGAATATTATTGTATTTCTCAAGTAATAAAATATATATAAGTACATTTATATATAAGGCAGAGTGTGTAGTACAAGTATGTGTGTAGTGAAAATATGTGTGCTATACAAGTAAACAAGGTGGGCCTAAAACTCACAGCTTATTACACGTTAACAACCACAAAGGCTCAAGCTGGAGCAATCTAGCAACATGCTCAAGGCACATTTATTTCAACTAAGATGTTTTAGACATTTTTAGGTATTTTGTGTTGTTAAAATATTTGGTCAAACCAAATGCAATTTCGAATCAATTTACTACGTAAAACAACTTCTTCGAGTGTAAAATCTTTTACCCACAGATATTCTAGAAAACAATTTTTAGAGGGAGTAAGCATCGTTTGGGTTTGTTAAAATGCTACAAATTTATTAGGTGCTTTTTTTGTTATACTTAATATTTGGTGGGTAATATATTCTCCATCTTTATGGTCTGTTTGAAATTCGTTTATTTTATTAAAACTGAAAACTTTTTGCTGAAAATACTGTAGATAAAGGTAAAAGTTAGCTAAAATAATACAGTGGGACCCATAAATAGTACGAAAAAGTGCAGTGGGGTTCATAAATAGTAGCAAAAATAAGCTAAATAGTAAAATAAGTTGGCAACTTTTATCAATGCCAAACTCACACGGGTCCGTTTGGATACTGCTTATTTTGCTGAAAACTGAAAACACTATAGCAAAATAATTTTTAAATGTGTGAATAGTATCGTGTGACCCATTTTTAATGAAAATTTTGTTGAAAAAATAGGTTTGTGAGTCCCGTGCACAATGCACGGGACCCACTGATAGACAAAATTCCACGTGAAACGCGCTTCTTAATAAAAAAATGATAAAAAGGAAAATGCAAACGCACAAACGCAACACTAGAAACGCAATCCAAATGGGTATTTAGTGATCGTTTGGATACTGATTATAGCATCTGTACGTCTGCATTTTTTTTTTTTTTTAAGCGAGTTTCTATTTTTTTCAGTGGGTCTCGTGCACTGTTCATGGGACCTACAAACCTCTTTTTCACTAAAACTTTCATTAAAAATAGATCCCACGGCACTATTCACACATTTAAAAATTATTTTGCTACAGTGTTTTCAGTTTTCTGCAAAATAAGCGGTATCCAAACACACCCTTAGTAGGTCCAAATAGATCGTGTGCTTTTTTTCTTTTTTCTTTTTTGTAGGAGCTAAACACTTGAAAAGTTTTTTTTTTTTTGGGAGCATTTTTAGGGTTACAAAAACATAAGAAAATAAGCACTTTTCCTTGAAAACGTTTTCAACTAATAATACTTTTTTGACCAGCGTTTATACCTAAAATTAAAAGCCACGTCAACATGGCTTACACGCACGTCATGGAAATGGTGAAGGAGCAAGGAGGCATAGACAGACAGAGGTGTAAACATGGGGCAATTTACCCATTGTAGAAACAGATAAAAAAATAAGAAGCAAACAATTTTATGCCATTCAAATAATGGGAAAAGATACATAGAAAGTTTTTACTATAATAGTGTTTACTACATAGGGCACTATAATAGTGTTTAGTTTAATTATGTATCAACGGATTGAGCGAGATCTCTGGCCGAGTTTGTACTAACTACTAAGTTTTCATTCATATAGTAAATTCCAATACTTGATTACTTGTACTTTGTAATTGACTCATTGTGTGATAAGGTCCTCTTAATTAAGGCAATTACAAACACGAATTAACTAAATTCCAAAATTTTATAATAAGACAAAACGTTTAGTGTTGAAACAAATGAAGCCTAAGAGTTTTTATGTTTTTTGCCAATTTATTTCTCCTAGTGGGCTCAAGTTCTTGACAAGAATAGAGATTTAGAAGTGCTTTCGAAAATTTCTGATTTTAGACCCCAAAAGTTTTAAGTAGTGGATTAATGAGCTAATTGTGATTCAGTCTAGATTAACTTCAGAGTTAACAAAAAATTAGATTACACAAACATAGCAAATATTACCAATATCAAAAGAAATGAAAAGAACAAACAAATTAGGTGATGAAGTGGAAAACTGTAATACTCTAATTTCACTCGACCGAGTTTTGAGTTCTGTATTAACATGTTCAGGCAATTCCTTACATTGACTTTTACCTAACCTTTTAAAGTTTTTCTTTTTTTTCTTTTTTTTCTTTTTTTTTTTTCTTTTTTTGATAAACCCTAACTTTTTAAAGTTAAGTATAAGCCTTTCGACACATGATTTGTTAGGTAGAATTTGCTAACTCCTAACAGCTTTAATATTTTTTTTGAAGGTATAATTTGCTGGTGGAATACTGGATTCTGGAATGCAATATTGAGAAATATAGGAGGGAAATGGAGTTTCGACATTGTTGTTTTGACCTAACATTTCTACTCATGTAGTAGTGGTGGCTCAATGAACAGGTTTGATCCCTAGTACTAGAAAATTAAAAACGTGAATTATGGTTTAGCTTAGCTAGCTATGCATAGGAAACTTATACATCTACTCATATCATGTATTTAGCGTGCGTTTGGATTGCAATTAAAATTATAAAGTATTTCACTATTCAGCTTATTTTTGCTACTATTTATGGGTCCTACTGCACTTTTTGGTACTATTCATGGTTCCACTGTACTATTTCAACTAACTTTTACCTTTATCTACAGTACTTTAATAATAAGTTTTCAGTTTCAACAAAGTAAGCGGTTTCCAAACAGACCCTTAATATTTCAAATAATTGTGTGAAGAAATCATCTTGATATCGTGATTTATCACTTTGTTTAAACCCGAATGGTTTGAGAGTTAGAACTTTTGGTTAGACTCAAATTCAAACTTTCGGTAAAAAGAAATCCTTCAACAATTGAGTTGTTTTCAAGAAACTTCTTTTTTAATAGCAGATGCATTATTTTTTTAAAATTTCATGAGCTAGTAGAGATATGCTTTGATCTTATTTTTGAAAAAAAATAAAATCAAAAGGTAGGAAGGCATATGCTTCATGAAGTATCTTCCAACTCAGCCACTAAATATGGAAAATTTATTATTAATGGACGGGACACTTGAATACCTACTTAAGAGTTAGGAAATGAATATATATCATATATGTTCTATCTTACTCTTTATACTCCATCAATTGCAACATATTACAAATTTATTTGAGTTTTTTCATAATATAACTAAAATTTAAAATGAAAAAAAATACATATAACAAATTGTGATTGGTGAACTATAAAATAAAACTCAAAAAGTGGAACATACACATTAACAATGGTTTAAGCTTTGCTACGGGTGGAAAGTCTCATCATTCATAGTTACCTTTCTTTTTGAGTAAAAACGATAGCATATATATATATATATATATATTCATACTTACCTTTCTAAATGGCAAAAACTATGCAAAAGTTTGGCCCCAAACAAGTTTGGAGCTATTTTTCTAACCCATTGTGTAAGAAATTAAAAAACGGTCTATGTATATTATTTGAACAAGTCATTTGTTTCATTAGAAAAGTTATATGACTAAAACTACATATGATGGTGTTTTCATTTTGCCACATATAGTAGATTGGACCAAGCCAAACTTTTTCCTTGCCTGTATACTATGATATTTTAATAGCCGACCGAAAAAGATAATGCGATTGAAACAACAAAAAATTATGTAACTTATATATGTGAAAGTTTAGAGCATGGCAATTGGCAATATTGGTTTAATCTAATGCGACAAGTACAAAGGTGTAAACTACTTTAATGTTCACATGGTCTCGTGGAAAAGGCCAAAGTAACTCCATTTCTAATGCGTGTGTGGGAGAATCATTCTCTTCAGTTTAGATTGTACCTTTGATTCCAACCACCTTATATCAAATGATTATGTTCTCTCTTTCTTAAGAAAAATAAATTTTAAAAAGTATGATTAATTGTTTAATTACTTTATGGATTTTTTTTTTCTATAGCAGATGGTGCAACGAATAAGAACCAGCCTAGCATAAGAACCCTGAAATGGAGCAGAGATATCCTCCTATGTGGGGAAACCACATGGATTTTCTTCCTTTTCTCTTTTAACTTGGATTCGTACTATATATGTAAGGAGTTAATTTGATATTGTTCGAAATGGTACGTGTCTATTCTTTATATATATAAATATTATATATACACTATATTGTGATCAGAAAAAAAAAAAAAAAAAAATTATAATTATCATCCTTTGATTTTTTATGAGATTTTTTTTTTTTTTTTTTTTTTTTGTGCAAAGGAAACTTAAATAAACTAAAATTAAATTGGTTCATTTAAGAAGTCTTGATGTAGCCAAACCCTTTATCCAAATTAGGGTTCTTCTATTTTTATTTATTTATTTTTCCCTATCCTTACCTTTTACGTTTTATTGGTGACTCAAAAATCCAACATGACTACTAGGAGATTAGTTTTAGGAGCAGTTTCAAAGAGTTGTTTTGTGAAGCAACCAGTGGCGACTTCAGGATTTTTTTCTAGGAGGTTCAACAATAATAGAGCAAGAAATTTGTCATGGGAGTAAATAAAAAATAAAATGATATTTTGTTTTTCTTTACATACAACTTCCATATTATATACAATAATCTAAAATAGTATTCTAAATACAATTCAGTATATAATACAACTATATTGTACAACAATATAAAAAAGTTATTGATAGTTTAAAGATCAGTAAGACAACAAATATAATTAAATAATTAATCATACATTTTTGTCAAATTAATAATAACTTATTATATTTATATGTATTATCAATTAAATAAAAATATATGATAAAGAAGAATACTAACACACCTAAGAGTAGAACTAAGAGTAATGTGAAACAAAGAAAAAAAATAGTAACTAATATAAGTTTTTGCTTTTGAAGTGTATGGTTTTTTTTTTTTTTTTAGAATCATATATGGCTTTTTAATCATACATGTGATAGCTCTCTTGGAATTTAAGCAAGCACTAAAAAACTTCTTGGACTTGAAAATCTATAGAGTATTTATCAAACAATTTGATCAAACAAGGAGAAAAACTAAGAAAATACAGAAGAGAGAAAGAGAGATAAAGAGAATGGGAAAGAATCACAAATGTAGATAGAGATATATTGGTTGTAACAGTAGTGTAATTTTTTGCTTATGGAGAAAAAAAGTGCATGAAAAAACAACTTTATTTTGCCGTCAACAGTAAAATAAGCCAGAGTCCTGCAGAGAATATACATATATATTTTTAACAAAGGAACAAAAATGAAATTTTTTTAAATAATATTCAATACACAATACTCTTACAAAAATTTTATAACAAAATCTTGGTGGCTAGTTGTTAATGATAGATAAAAAGTGATGTTAATTATGGGTCTAAATAAAAACCAGTTACAACTTGTCATAGAATACTTATTGTGAAAATATTGTGAAAGTAGCATTAAAATGTTCATATTCAAATTTATTTTAGTTGGGTTTAAATAAAATTTAGAATCAGGATGTTCATTTTTTTTATTTTAGGGGTCAAAATAAAAGTTTTTTTAAAAATTATTTATATACATATATATATATATATATATATATATATATATATATATATATTTACAGGTCAGGGGGTTCATTAACCCCCTGGCTTGAAGATAACGCCTCCCCTGGAAGCAACCACTAAAATTCTTCTCAAAAGTTACTTGAAAAACACCTTTATTAGAAAGTGTGTAGTTAACTTTTTATCTAATTCTTTATTATTGTTAGGTTAGGTAATATAATGACCACTTTTGCCATAATTAAAAGGTATATAAAAAATTCTTTCTAGGTTTTTACATTGTCGGCAATTGAGATAAGTGAAACAGTAAGACCCTTTTGTAAGTGATAGTATTGTAAATCTTGTCTTCACATTTTTTTTCTTTTCTTATCCCATGTGTTTTCTGTCTATATTATCTCAAAAAAAAAAAAAAAAAAAAAAAAAAAGAAGAAAAGAAAAGAAAAGATAGAAGATAAGTGAAACAGCTAGAAATTTGTTTCAAAATACAACAAGATGGTGCAATAATAGGTTTTCCCTTAGAGAGCAAAATAAAAGTCAGAATTCTCATTTAAGAGACCATATAATGTGATAGGTATGGTATTTATTGCTAGGTAAAAGACAGAATTCCATTGCCTTAACCAAACTCCATGTACCATAAAAGCAGCAATAGAATTATAAAAACACACAAAATTAAAATATCATATCTCCCTCACTCGACTAGCTGACTATAGCCTGTAGACTCTATACAGACATCAATAAAAACAAGTCAATATTGAGATGTGTAGTAGTAAATTGAAGGAGAAAAACAAAAACAAAAGAGAGAGAAGATGAAGAAAAAAAAAAAAAAACCTAATCCAAAACGCACATTTAAGAATTTTGGATTTGACAAATCGAATGTAAGTTTTGTCGTGTATCAACCAACACAATAGATGTATCATACACATGAAAAATAAAAATCAAATGTCCATTGAATTGATTCCTAGGCCAGCCACTCATGCTTCGTACTTTCTTTTGCTTTCTTCTAGTCTGTCTAGTATTATTAAATTTTAACAATTGTACGAAAATATTTTTTAGGGTACCTATAAATCATAATATATAGTTAATCTTAATCTCAGGTCATGCAGTGCGACATTATTCTGGATTTTTTTGCTTTCATAGAAGAATTCTTGACTTTATTGGAATGTTATAAATTAAAAATTAAAATGATAGCCCAGAGTAAGATAAAAGAGCAGCAGTTGAGCCATACACTCAACCTTAACCTCGACAAGGTGATCTTCATGTTACATATATTGAATTAAATTAGAGAAATACATGTTCTTTATCAAGGTAACCTGGTTTCTTTAATAAACATGTGGTCAAACTTGCTCAAATATAAAGCACAACATACAGTCTTACTTGAGTCAGAGTAAAAAGCTCACAACATTTCACAAGCTATATATGCCAAATGCAGCCTAAATTAGACAAGGCATCCCCCATTTTTTGTGATCAAAATTGTTAAAATTGGAATTGTACTTAAGATTAGTGAGAGCATCTTCATAATCTTATCATAAGAATGAGTCATAGATTGTGACATTCTACAACTATATATATAAAATTCTAAATATACCTAATTAAAAGTCTATATTGTCATTAAATCTACACATAAAGAGAGACTTTTACCCTAAATATCTCCATTAAAAATATCAAAAAGTGACAACCAATTGAAATATAAAACTCTTGACATAACATTATATTTTAGTTATTAAAAATGCAATTTAAAGAATGGGGGTTTTGTTATTTCTATTGATATTAGTGAATATAATTACTTTAACTATTCCCACTTATTCCAAGCGCTCATTCTAAATTCAAATATTTTATATGCGTGTCATCCAAATGAAAAACAGTTCAAAATATAGTATTTTAAGATTAATATAATCATAAAAAATAAAAAATAAAAAAATTAGAATCCTTTTGAATTTTATAATCTAAATTGAGATCCAAATTAATGGGATCTTCATAATTCAAGATATTAGTCATCTCAATGACTTTTGGTCTTTTATATATATGATTAATGGCTTTGGGTCTTTAAGATCATAAAATAGTAATTACTAAGATTTTTAGAATTGATATAGGAGTTTTAAATAGGACTATATATATTGATTCTAAAAAAAAAAGCCATATATATTCGTGTCCCTTTTATTAGGGTAGTGACCATATGATAAAGTTCTTATTTGAGTGAATATTTTTTTCATAATTTATTGGATTCACCCTCCAAAAGGCTGCAATCCCTCCTAAAGGAAAAATAAAAATAAATAAATAAAATAAAGTGTCTAAAACTTAATAGCACCATGAACTAATATGCTATATACTACACTAATTTATCATTTCCTCTTAGGTGATACCGTGATAGACAATTTGACATTACATAAGACAATTAAAATTGTTGGGTTGAACACTTGGAACTAAAAATTAATTGGAGGTCTAGTAAGCCGTACACATTAAGCACAGTATATAATTCAAGGCCTGGGGAAGTGGAAGTTCAAGCTTTTCTGTTCCATATTTGTTTACATGTCCCAATGCACCATTTTCCTTCTCTGCCATAATACCTCCAATGCCATGGCCGAGAAGGATCAAAATCAGAGAGCAACAAAGACATGGATTATGGTTTATCATATTTTAAATGAAAAGTCTGTTACTACTACATATATATACTATAAAAATATATAGTACAACTGGGATTTCTGCTAAACTATATATTTTGTGTTTCTCTTTGCCATCTCAGACTGTTCAATCTTGTTGGCCTCATTGCACAAACAAACCCATCTCTGGAATTGGTCCGGGGATTTTTTTTTTTTTTTTTTTTTTTTGAGTGTTTTTTAGGTTTGTGTTCTCTCTATCAGTCTGAGAACTCATTACTTCACTCAGATAAACATGTGCACTGCTACTGAATCTCAAGAAATCGTAAATGATGAACCTTTGGTTTCCAAGGAGTCCAAGGAGAGAGGAAGAGGGTGTAATGAAGATGCAATGAGAGCTCATAGAAGTGATGGCAGATTTCTCACTAGCCTTCTCAGACGGCTCCTACCGCTAAGTGCTGCTTTCCGAACCCTGCCACTCTCAGAGGTAAATACCTAATAACTCTCTCTTTAGAACACACACACACTCACACTTCCAGTCTTTATCTTCTATTAGAAATCCAAAATATCTTCTTCTTTTTTTCCGACCACCAAAATATCGTGGTTAAGTTTAAAGTTGAGGGTATATTGCATGGTTTTTTTAAATTTTTTTTTTTTTATCACCAAATATTATGCGTTAATAAAGTTTAGAGTGGAGAGTAGCTTATAACTCAATAACGTTACCCAATTCTTCTAGTAGAGAAAACTTAGTTTGATCATCCCCGTAAGGTAAAAATGATTTGAGGTTGGAGCCGTGGAAGTATATTCTTTCCAAGTGAAATGTTTTTCACTTTTTCTTTCAGAATTAATGTAAACAAAAACAAACAAAAAAATTACAACCCTGGCATGCATAGCTCCGTTCTTGAGTGTGTAGTACTATTTTTTGGTGAAGGGCATTTAGAATTGTTGTGAATCCGTTTCGAGCAAATAAAAATGAGAGCTATTTTTGTCGTATTGCCCTTTTCTTTTTTTTTTTGGGTACCAAAGTTTTCCGATGGGCCTTCATTGCTTTTCAAATTTATTTTTGAACATTTTTATACCAAAAGAAAAGAAAAAGTGGAGAGGGGAACAGGAAAGAGATGCTATTATTTTCTTATAAAAAAAACACTTTTATAAGTACCACTTCTCCTCATTGACTAAAAAATTTAACTAGGAGGGAGAAGAGGGTAATCTTCAAATATTTCTCATATCAAGCTTATCAATGGAATAATCTTACATATACATGTTTTATGTATATCTTCTTTTTATCATCAAAATCACATTTAATTGAAACATCTATTAATTTTAATTCATAACCTACTTTTTTTTATTATTGAGAAATTCAAAACCAACTCTATGAAGTAATGAACCAAAGATGTGCACAACAAATGTGCAAGTGTGAAACAAGACACTTTCCATACCATTGTGGTGACACAGGTTAGGTAAAATACTTTTGGCTACCCAAAGTTAAATTTGGAATTGACCCCCCCATTCAAGATTATAAAGGTTCAAATGTCCAATAGGCATAGTTTTCTTTGGAGTATACCTACTTTTATGTGCCCACGCTATTTAAAGCAAGAGATAAGTTTGTTTGTTTCTTTTATTTCTTTTAGATGGAGCACATGCACTTAGACCTTTTAGAGTATGCTATAGCAAAACCTTAATCCCAATGTTTATTGATGAGTTCTCTTCAATTCTAGTTTAATTTTGTATGCAATAAGTTCAATGAAACGAGTCTTGTCACAAAAAATTGAAACAAGAGTAGATGGATTCATCAAATTTCAACTGTTTGATTGGAACATATAATTTCAGTTGAGTTTTCAACTCTCTTATCCCTTTTTTCTCTTTTGTCAATCAATAAATTACACTGAATATTGTTGTTCTATATGACAACATGGTTCATACAATACCTTGTATGTTGTAAATTCAAAAAACTTCCAATTTGAGATAAAAATAAGGAAAAAAGAACACTCTCGTGATAACCTTTTTAAATCATTGCTTCTGGTTTGACTTTCGAGTAAACACAACGAATAGTTTGAAATTCTTACTATCACAACGAATAGTTGAATGGCTATTAAAGCAACTACCATGAAGTATGAACTAACTTCCAAAATATTCAAGAATCTTTGATGTGAAATTCACGGGTAAATAGACAATTAGACATGAGAGGAAGTTGCAACTTGGTGACATATATATATATAGTATGTACCAGCTGTATTTAATAAATGCAAGTCATCCAAAAAGAAGTTGGTGTGTTAGTGTTCTTTGTTTTTTTCATTTATCTCTAAACACTAGATTTAAGAACTGAATATTTTAAATAGAAACATAGCTTACAATTGGTTCTGTAAAAAAACAAAATCGATTGGTCTCAAGTTGATTTGAAAACTAAGAACTGTTTGTTTTCAATTAAAAGAAAGCTTTATCTAATCAGGTCTTTGTAAATATCATATAGTATTTACGTCTTTTTTTATTATTATTGTAAAAAAGAGTATTAATTCATTTCAACTTTTAAAATTGTTGCTTTCACACCCATCTCATGTGATAAGATCCATCAAGTAACAAATAAAACGGAGCAATGTTATGTACACAAAAAATCTTACAATTTTTGTCACAACTTGCCATATGGCGAACAGTGAGTGGTGGAAATATGAACCTACCATTTAACCTCCACAATTTACAACTCGCCACATTACAAGTTGTGGCAACAATTGTGGGATTTTTTTTGTGTCATAACATTTTCTAATAAAGATACAATTACAAAGGCAATAATTTTTAGGTTTAAAAAACTTAAGAGTCAGACTTGGGTCCAATGTCTAGTAATACTAGACCTGTTGAGATGGTGACATATGTCTATTTTTAAACACGTGTCACCATCTGACCTGATCCAGTGCACTAAATGCACCAAACCTAAATCAAGTCCAAAACTTAAAAACTAACATTTACCTTTTTTTTAATAAACTAATTTATATACTTAATAAATCTAACCTCTTGAGATGCTTTAAAATTCCGTCTTTTTTTATTTATTGGGAATAGCAAAAGCGTTTGACCTGAAAATCACATGCCCGAAAATCATGGTTGATTCCAATAGCAAAGGCATCTTGGCAAAGTGAATTTCTTTACAGGCTTGACTTCTAGAAAGGCCAATATGCTAGAGTACAAATTTGTAGGGTACTTTCAAGTTCACAAAGTTATTCGCACTTCACTATTTTTTAAGCAACTTGCTTGCTTGATTCATTTCTTTTCAGATGGATGCAACTTGCCTCATGTTTATAGCGAAAAGTACAAATTTCATCTTTTACACTTGTGTTATGACTTGTGACCTGCATAAAGCCACGGTGATTCACTTGTAACTATAACATGATCATTTTTTTTTCCAAACCTTAAAAGGTTGAAAGAGCTGGCAGTACTAGTGCTCGTGATAACTGGAAAGGAACATAGAAATCAACAAGCCACATAACATGTTGTGATTAATGTGTGATAAAAAGGTAAGGACGTCAGTTGTGGATCTATATAAAATTGATGTAACTCTAATCGCAATTTATCACCTTAACAAGTTGTGAAAAGGGTTGTTAAAAAAGTAATGTCTTCTTAGCATATTACAAAAAACTTAAAGCACCCATAAGTTGCATTTGTACACGTTTTTAATGAAGCCATGCGTTCTGCATTTCTGCTGAATTTTGTGCACACTTTTGCTGCCTGGTGAACTTGTGCACTTAACATGTCTCTGCTGCACACTATGTATTTTCTCTGGTCCAGTTGTTTCGAACGGAACATAATTTCTTTCTTAGAAAAATTGTTACAATAGCGAAAGTTTTGATACCAATTTTCTATGTGAAAGGGTCTTCAAATTTGCTAATTCATGTATCCTATTGAAATATTGCACTTTTGAGTCTAAATTAACAATGTCAATTCACGCAGATGGGAGAAGAGGTACAAGCATTGTGCAAGATTGCAGGGCCCATAGTGATGACAGGCTTGCTGTTATATTCAAGGTCCGTTATTTCCATGCTCTTCTTGGGTCGTCTTGGAAAATCAGAACTAGCTGGGGGCTCACTAGCAATTGGGTTTGGAAATATCACAGGACTCTCAATCCTCAGAGGCCTATCCACAGGAATGGAACCAATTTGTTGCCAAGCCTTTGGAGCCAAGAGATGGTCAGTTCTCAGCCAAACCTTTCAGAAAACATTGTGTCTACTCCTACTTGTTTCCATATTAATCTCATTCTTATGGCTAAACGTGGAGCCCTTATTTGGATGGTTGGGCCAGGACCCAGAGATCACAAGAGTTGCTAAAGTTTACTTGGCTTTCTCAATTCCTGAATTGATAGCCCAAGCCCATCTATACCCACTAAGGATTTTCTTAAGAACCCAAGGCATAACCACCCCACTAACAATAGCTGCAACTTTTGCAGCCATTCTACACGTGCCCATTATCTATTTTCTTCAAGCTTACTTGAAATTAGGGGTGGAAGGTATTGCATTGGCTACTGCTTTTAATACTGCAAACTTAAATGTGGGCTTGATAATATATATGCTTGTATCAAACAAACCAATAAAGCCTTGGCAAGGTGCTACAATTCTCTCAGCCTTTCAAGGCTGGGGACCATTGCTAAGTTTAGCACTTCCTAGTACTGTTTCAGTGTGCTTGGAGTGGTGGTGGTATGAAATAATGTTATTTCTTTGTGGATTATTGACTAATCCACAAGCTAGTTTGGCTGCTATGGGAATACTTATTCAAACAACAGGCTTTCTCTATGTGTTTCCAATTTCTATAAGTTGTGGCATAACAACCAGAGTTGGACATGCTTTGGGGGCTGGTCAACCTTCACGTGCACAATGGACATCTATTATTGGACTTACTGTGGCATTTGCTTTTGGATTCTCAGCCTTAATTTTCTTGTCAGTTGTGAAGACAGTGTGGGGAAAGTTGTTCACTGATGAGTCACAGATTCTTGATTTGGTTTCAGCTGCACTTCCTTTAGTGGGGTTATGTGAACTTGCAAACTCTCCACAAACAGCTTCTTGTGGGGTCTTAACTGGGACAGCAAGGCCTAAACTTGGTGCAAGGATTAATCTGTGTGCATTTTATATCATTGGATTGCCTGTGGCTATTCTCACTACTTTTGTGTTCAAGGTTGGCTTGCAAGGCCTATGGTTTGGGATGCTTGCAGCACAGTTTTCATGTCTGTGTATGATGGGGTATGCATTGATTCACACAGATTGGAAGCACCAAACTAAAAGGGCTGAGGAGCTAACTCTTTCTGTGGGAGAGAAGTCAGAGAGAGAAGATTTGGAATGTGGCCTGCTTACATCTGATCTCTAGGTGCTAAACATATGAACTCATTTTTTGGCAAGAGTTTCAAGGATATATCTTTTTGCAGATTTTCTCAGGAGTTTGGACCTGCAATCAACTGAAATCATCAATATATAACGATACATAACCGAGTACAAATTAAATAAACCTTGGTGGAGAAACTCAGGGCTATATACATTCTCAACATTGAAAAGAAACCAAAACTGTATCCGTCAGTTGTGGATCATCAGATGCATGGTTGATTCTTTTCTTTGTCTGGGAACCACATTCTTTCATTTCATGAGTTCTCTTTGCGCATCTTTGTATGCAGGGTTGAAGCCAGCAAAAGATATATTAACACTCACACACATGCACATTCTTTGATTTTTTGTTCTTTTTGGTCAGTTAATTTATTTCACTAAATAGTTTGCTGCACATTTTGCTTCATAGAAAAATATTAATCTAAAATAAAATTCAACGATGTTGCTGAATTAGCCAATGAGACACATTTAATCATCTATAGGAGAAAATAATATTTTTTGTGTTACATTAGTCAATACAGTCGTATGGTTGAATTTAATTGAACAATCTGAGATATAATACAACACATAAGAAAATAAGAAATTTAATCCAGTGGATTATTCATACTGTCTAACCAATTTTACAGCAGTAGTCTCCATCTCATCCCCACCATCAACTTTTGATACATTCTAAACATTAATACATTACCTCGAGGATGAAATCTTGATCACTTAGCAGTTGTATCTAGATTAGACCTCAAGTAGATAGGGAAAAGAAATGTGCCAAGTGCACCAAACATAAAAATATAAGCAATTTTTCAATATAAATACTATCAAATAATATCACAATTCACGACAAAACTCACCAATTGATTTTTGGTATAAACGGAGATTGAACCCATATCCCTTATTTGAGAGACAAGAAATTTTACCAATTAAATTAACTGGAACCCACGACAAAGCATTTCAATGTAATGGATTCAAAGAAATATGTAAAATTTTGGTCCCAGCCAAAAGCAGTCAATCGTATCCAAAACATCCCATCCTATACATTTAGTGACTGAAAATGGATAAAGAAAATAGATCGTTGTACCTCATTGAATAGAAGGAATCACAACAGGGATTAACCGAGCAAGAATGGTAGAAGAATAGTATGTGGTAATGTACAAACCTACAAAAAAATAAAAGTCTACTTTCTAAGCCTAGGACCAACCTGTGGGGTTGGTCATAACTCATAAGCCTTCTAAAGGTTAATCTTTATAAGCTCTATTGAGGTGTTCTTCTTCTTCTTCTTCTTTTTGCTTCTAAATTGGACTATTGAAGTGGTTGACCTACCTTTAAACGAATTCTTTGGACCCAAACTTGTGTGAATTTACAATATTTTCTTTCTATTATAATTCAATAGTTAAGGGAGGAGAGATTTGAATTTATTTTTATTATACTCTTGCACACTTTATAACAAAAAAAATTTCAGCAAAAAACTAAGTAAGTTGTTCTCAATTTCCAAACAAACTTCGATATTTACATATTGAGCTTGTTGCAGGGGCTGTGGTACCAATGCATACTAGTCAACCAACTTAGAAACAATTTCTTCCTGCTTTTTATTAATGACTGTGGGTACCTGATGTCATGATACAATTAAACTGATTCGATTTAACGGATTTCCTATTGGGAAACAAATAAAGCAGCTGATGCTTTTGGCGATCGAACTTGAGAAGACAATAGGAAGTGGACTTTGCTATCCATGAAATGCCTCCAAAGATCAGTCTCTCTCACATTTTGCTTTTTTGATAAGTGTGCCATGTATGATACTACTAAGTTTTTAGCTGCATTTTGTTTCTTTCTTTACCACATCAAAAACAACAACAAAAAAAAAGAAAAAAGAAAAAAAAGGGTGGTGATTCATAATATTTATTTTAAAATAAAATTAAAACTACTCCTTGATAAATCATTATGATGCTTTTAGCTAGTTTTCAATATTGATTTTTGTAATGATATACTAATAATCACAATTAATATCCATTCTTGTTTCTAGATAAAACAAACCAAAAAAAAAAAAAAGATGTTAACGGGATCAGGCTGAACCCATTAGCCCGTGATCTCACATCACCACTAACAGATAAAAATTGATTAATATTCTCTGGTGGCGTTTGTGGCTTTGATTGAAGATATCATAGAACAATAACTTTAGCTACATGCTAAATTTTATAACTTATTCACAAAGGACTTGTTTTTAAGTAAAATTTATAATAATTTTAAATTTTTAGCAAAAATGATGTTGCTAATTATTTTATGTGAAAATGATAGTGCATTAATCACAATTTACCACCTCAAATAATGTTAAAAATTATAAAAATTTTGTGTCTATGGGTTATGATGGTCATAGCCTCGAAGGGTTGTAAACGAGTCAAACCAAGTTGAGTAGTAAAAGTTTATATTTGTTTATTTAATTTTATTTAGAATACGAGCCGAATTCGAGCTCATCACCAAACAATATTATATTTTCAAGTTTGGTTTATTTTATTGTCAAACAAATCAAGCTTTTTTATGAGTTACTTTATTAATTTATTATTTTCTCATATATAATAAAATTATGGCTAAAAGTTTTTACTTATTCACAAATCAATGTATTTTTACTATGAATAGACTAATTATGTTATTAGTAAACTATCAATAATAATTTTATATTATTTAAAACTATTTACAACTTTACACAATTTAATCTCAAGTCTATATAAGTATATTTATGACAAATATATATATATATATATATATATATATATATATAATATAATATCATTTAGTATTAAATCAAACTTTATTCTCATGAGCTTGATCATGAATAAATTATTATGTTTGAGTTTAGCTTGTTTAATAATCGAGCCTAAACTTGAGATTGATCTTGGCTTGTTTACTAAATAAACCAGCATAAAAATAAAACAACAATAATAATGTAAACTAAGTTCAAGTTTTTCACATACAACTTGATTCATTTACTATCCTAGTAATCATAGGTTACTATGTTTTTTCTATAAGTGAAGTTTGTGATGTGTTTTTGTGTTAAAATTTCATTCACTCTCCCTTATATGTGTGTTTGTGTTCCTCATAAAATAAATAAAAAATTAAAAAAAAAAAATGTATTGTTAGGGTTGTCCAGCCCAACTGGTGGCTTGACCCACCCGATAAATCCAACTAGACCCAACCAACCCATCGGCCGACCTGACTAGTCCGACAGTTGGCAGCGAATCTTCTTCTCCAAAATCCAAAATCGTCAACTAGGTCTTGGATATTCTCCCCGAAACCGAAAGAAACTAGACCTGACCAAGATACATAGCATTTACCAGCAAGATTTTTTAGATCTGGCAAGACCTCAACTAGATTCATGAAATCTCCACTGGATTTGGCGAGATCTTGCAAGATCTGATGAGATTTCGTCAAATCTAGTGAAAATATCACCGAAATTCGTCGATTTTTACCGTTAACTTGCTAGATTTTGGTTAATTTTCAAATCTCCAACTCCGACCAAACTGACTGCCGTTCGTTGAAGGTTGAATTCGCCCGCTTAGATCAACCACTTCGGTTGGCAGCGGGTTGAAATCTTGACCACTCGATATGGTCGGGTCGAATGCGAGTTGGGCACAAACCCAACCCGACCCGTGGACACCCCTAGGTATTGTCTCATATTATTTAAAAGATTGTATCATTGTGTAGTATAATTTGACCTACTATCTTTTAAAAATTACCATAATTTTTTTAGTGAAGTTTGTGGTGAACCTTTGTTTGTATTAGAACATAGAACCTTGTTTGTTTTCCCTTTTGCGCCCTTAACTTCTCTTATAAAAAATCAGCTGTTGCGCAGGCAAAATAAGGTCGGGAATTCGGGGATCAAATCGCATCATTGGGACCCCACATCCACATAGGTCCACAAGACTGGCCGTTAGTTTAATTTTGGGACCCACATAAATTGAATTTTTTATATATAAATTTTATAATAAACTAGAGCTCGACCATATTAAATAAAAAGAAAAAATGGGCACGTTTTTCTCAACGGAGATGGTCACATCAGAGGTAGGTAGGTACAGAAGTCATAGGATAGTTTGCCGACATGTCTTCCACTAGATGGCAGCCTCCATAGTCTCCACAGCTTCATAGCCGGTCGTTTAAGGCGTTTCATTTCCAAGCAACCATTAAAAAGATTCACCTTATCCAATCACACATGACCCATGCACTATCATGCATTATTGCTGCACACGTGGCCTCAATAATTTATACTATACAAATCAAAAAATAAATAAAAAATAATAATTTATACTATATATATAGTATAATGCTTCATTTTTAGAATTGTCAATTTGTCATGCTTCATGAAACACTTCTTTGCATGCATTTATGGTATGTGTGGAGTGTAGACAAATTCTATTTTTTTTCATATCTATTGCAGTTACTTTGGAGAGGAAAGGGGAAAAAATTGAAAGTTATGTGTGTGTGTGTTTGGATCTAAGAAGGCAAAGAGATTGAATAGAAATGAAAAACATATTCTTCCCCTATTTTTTATAGGTAAAAAAAATATATATTTTTACATTTACTTCCCCTTATTAGTATGTGTGATGAGAATTTGAGGGTACAGGGTATATTAATTGTTAAATATAAAAATCAAATTAACTTAATGTCCCATTTTCTTTCCTGCTCGTTCAATTTGCGTGGACAAAAAATGTGGACCCTATATTGAAGTGATCATTCACAATGACACTTTTTTTTTTATCTGGTGTTAATTAAAAATAGGAAAGTGAGTCATATTTCTCTTTTCTTTCTCAGGCCAAACAAGTTGAGAGTGCATAATTTATGATAGCATTGAATGTTGAATAATAAACGAAAATACATATCAAGGGATATTTTCAAAAGTCAAGGAACAAAAAAAGGCATATGAGTTTGATGCCTAAAACATACAAAACCAAGCTATTTTATCCATTTGACTAAAATCTCCTAGATGACAACTATTGCTCTTAACTTATAAGTATACCTATTAACCTTGGGGTTAAAAAACAACTACAACAACAACTCCTTTTAGCATATTAAGAATTCTATTGAGTTGTGGACTACAGGAAAGTAATAGCATTAGTATAAGATTAGGCAAATGGACTTTTCAACCAAAATATGTCTAACCCAAAAATCTAAAAGCTATAATATTTTGTCAAACTACTATACTCTAGAACTTCCTCTTCTTCTTCTTTTTTTATATGGAAAATGCTAATGTGTGTCCTTAAGGTATTAGTTAACGATTCATTTTAAGAAAGTTTTGACATCATTTTTATAGGAAATTAAAAAAAAAAAAAACTTTCAAAATATTAATTGTTTTTTCTTTTCTTTTCCTTAACCAATGCTCTAAGAGTACTCGTTAGCATGACACTTTATTTATATATATATATATATATATATATATATATATATTATCTCTCTCTTTCTCTCTCTAGAGCCAAATAGTGGATCATTGGTCATCATCAAAATCATCATTGTTGGGTGGTTGTGGTTGGGTGTTGGGTAGCTAAGCTTAACCATTGGATTATCGATCTTGGATGTAGGGTGGCTAACTTGGTCGTGAGGTGACATATATACTTGCTCGCTGGGTAGTGATCGATATTAATTAACCTTCTGATGGCTGATATTAGTCATGATTCAGCCAATCTTACGAGTGGATGGGTGTGGCTGATCTTAATTCTTCATTTTTGTTTATGAATTATGGATGAAATAGAATTATTAAATAGTATTTGTTTTTTTATAAAAAAAATAGAGTCTGATTTAGGTGGATATGTAAACAAATATACTTTAGCTAATATATAGGAAGTCAAGGTTTTTTTTAAGCTAAATTTTAGTTAATTATTATAAATAAGTTGATGTGAATGTTCTAATCCTTTCCCTTCTTTTAAATATTCTCTCTTGAAATAAACAAAAAAAAAAATGGAAGATTTCTTATTCAATCACATAACATTTTATTATAATTTATCTACAATTTAATATTATTGGCTATTTTTCTCATTTATTTTTCTCCTAGCGCCATGTGGAAAGCAACTTGTCTATTTTTTGCCTAACTTCATGGAGCACTTCTTCCATCTTTTTGTTGGAATAATGACTTTTCTTCGTAGTGCTCACTGAACTTTCTTACCTTTTTTTTCTGTTAAATATTAGCATTGATACACCATGTTGAATATGCTAGTATGGATGCGGAAGCGAAAGCATAAAGTATAGAACACAATAACACACGAGGGTTACGTGGTTCAGCCTAACGGCCTACATCCACAGAGGAAACCCTAAAGGGCTACATCAATAATATATTAGAGTGTAGTACAAATCCTGTATTACAATGAATTATAACATGTGTATATATAGTAGACTAAACCCTAGACTAATAGACTTCTAGTACAAGTAGGAGACTTGGCTTGCACACAAAGTAGAATTAGGTTGGGCCTATGCTAATGGGCAAATATATCTTTAACACCCCCTTTCAAACTCAAGATGGAAACTTGATGAAATCTTGAGATTTGATAAGGTTGAGAAGATCCCTTGAATGAAGTTTGGCTCTGTGACGGTAGTTTGAGGAAGGCAATGGTCTTGCAGTGTTGATGCAACTTCTAATGGTGGCATGACTATACCGGAGAGTTTTGACGGCAGCAGTAAGAAGCCAAAGAAGATGAACGCAGCGAAAAAAAACACCAAGGAAGACAAAGATTGCTCTTAAAAATACCGTAAGGACAGAAAACCATGTCCACAAAAATGTGGCTCTGATACCATGTTAAATATTAGCATTGATACACCATGTTGAATATGCTAGTATGGATGCGGAAGCGAAAGCATAAAGTATAGAACACAATAACACACGAGGGTTACGTGGTTCAACCTAACGGCCTACATCCACAGAGGAAACCCTAAAGGGCTACATCAATAATATATTAGAGTGTAGTACAAATCCTGTGTTACAATAAATTATAACATGTGTATATATAGTAGACTAAACCCTAGACTAATAGACTTCTAGTATAAGTAAGAGACTTGACTTGCATACAAAGTAGAATTAGGTTTGGGCCTATGCTAATGAGCAAATATATCTTTAACATTTTCTTTTCTTTTCTTTTTTTCCTTTGATAATTTTGATACCGTCGAAGTAAGCCCAGTGAATTTGAATTCGTTTTTGAATTCATTCACTTGAGGAAATCTTTTTTTTTTTTTTAACACAAGAGTGTGTATATATATATATATATATATATATATAAAAGATATTATAAAAGTCAACGTATAAATTTCACGTGTGAAAGATGAAAAACTCAATTTCATCATGGGATTTTTTTTCTTTTTTCTTTTTCTGTTCCTTGTTAAAAAGAAGAGTCGAGTGAAAGTGACATCTCATTGATAATTTTTCCTAATAAAAATGTCCGAATGGGAATGGGAATGGGAATGGGAATGAGAATGGTACATATAGTTCCCCATATAATTTGGTGTCAACTATGAAGTGAGCTCGACTCCACACGAGCCCATATTAGTTATTAGAATAAATAAATTAGAAAGAGACAGAGTCCACATAGATACAATTGTATAATTAATTGTAGCATGGCTCCAAAGAAGTTGTTCCAAACTTATCTTTAGCCACTTGCAGAGCCCAGTATATCCATATAAAGCAAGCTCTTTCTTTTTATTTTTTTGATGAAATATAAAGAAAGGTCTTGGGCTTAGAGCACTTTGGGACTTATATATGAGACTCCCAAGCCATGAGGAAGCCGAGCTTGAAATATAGGCACGCCAACCAAAGTGATAACCATTTAAACTGGTTCAGACTTTTACCTTTTTAGGTCAGAAGCCCTTAGTACTTTCAGGATTCAAAGCCAAGTTGAAATGCATGGAATGCAGTGCCTGAAATTTTTTTAAACTTTTATGGTACAACGTTTCCGTTTAGAGGACCACACCATTTCACATCATTTTGGTTACAATTTGTCACGTGCGAGTTTTGAGTGGTGGATATCTGATGATGGGTCCATGTGTGACCATACTTCTATCACTCATAACTTACTATATGACAAGTTATGGCTAAACTTGTGTGAAATAGTGTAATCGTAGCATTTTTCATCTGTTTATTTGCTTAGACCTGCCAATCCCAGCAACTAGTAAAAATGCATAGCAATTACAGTAAATTTTCAGTACTTTTTTTCAGAGATACTGTATTTTTTTGCTCTGGTCATGGTTGATTTATTGATTAAAGGGTCTGGTTAAAGGGTACTAAGAGCATTTATTGAAGAGACAATTTTAAGAATGATTTGAAATAATTTTTATGAAAAATATTACTTTTTTTTTTTTATAAAACAAAAACAGACACAAGAGAGAATGATAAAGGTTCTAATATAAAGGCATATTACATCTATCTCTCACCTCCAAAAAAAAAACAAAAGACATATTACAATTTCATTCAAAAATTATGGTAATTTTTAAGGAAGAATGAGACATGTTACACACAACACACTCTTAAGTAATGTGGAACAATTATCCATTCATTTTTTAAAAAACAAACGCATACACATACAAATGAAAGAGAAATAGATTCTAACACAAACATATGATTATTTTTTTATTTTCCCATTAAAAGTCTTAGGACATCAGTTAACTTTGATTAAATTAATGTTTAAGTCGCTTATATGAGAAGAAAAGCGTTATTTTGGGGGGGGGGGGGGGGGGGATGTATTGAATAATTTTGTTAGCTCTTACGTGATTTAATTGATGCCTTGAGTTTAAATCATTGGAGTATAGGACATACTTTAATTTTATGCTATTTAGGTCCATCAGGCATTACCATGGCTTTTGAGTGGAATTGTGATGTGCCTTTGTGTTAGATACAATTTCCCTCTTCCTTGTATGTGTGTGTTTGTTTCTCAAAAAAAAAAAAAAAAAAAAAAAAAGTCCATTGGGCATTGAATGTTCAACTAGAGTAGAGAGCAAAGACTACGTATGAATCATTGGATCATCACCAAAGTATAGTCGTATTGTATTCACAAACTAAACAATATATACGGATCCCATTGATCTTTGCCATTTATTGGTCATCCTCTTTACCCATTGGTACATTTAAATTAAAAGAAAAAAAAAAATTACACCAAACTCTCTTGAATTTTATTAGAATTTGACCTCTTCTCAAAAGTTTATATAGTGAAATGTTAACTGATATCGTAAAGTACCTGTTAAGGATGAGTTATTATAAGGTCTAATTAATAAAAAAAATTAGTATAAATTGATAAAATGGGCTGAAAATACAGCTGAAGTGATAAGTATAATTCAAAATGTTAACTTCACTAGCTCTAAATCCAATAAAACTAATCGAAATTTTGACATAAAATAAAAAATTGACATAAAGCAATTTCTTAGTGTGTACCTTACGGTGTCCATTAACATGACCTATATATAAATGATAATACTCTATTAAAGTTTTTATAAATGCAAGAGACAACACTTAATGGAATATTCCATTAAAAAAACTCTAATCAAATTATGGACAAAATAGCATCCCCTCTCATAAAGTTTGTACAAATAATAAAATGAGTATGAATTTTTTAAAATTTTTGAATATTTTCTTAGGGTGGTGATGACCTTATTAGTAATCCTACTTTAATTCAGACTCTTGCGCACACATGGTTCTCATCCAATTAATTTGAGAAGGCTGTGCATTAATTATAGTGGTGAATTATAGAATTAATGGACATTACTCTTTACATATGAAAAAGAAACGTCCTTATTTTTTTGTCTTATCACGTGATGATGAGCTCTCCTTCTTAGACAATGTCTTTACAAATTGGATTAAAGGACGTGACGATTCTGTAGGTCATAAAAATATATTAAAATACATAATTTGTAAACAAGTCATATAATTATTAAATAAATTATGTGACTAAAAATATACATAGATGATCTTTCAGGTTATCATAGAGTGGATTAAATGCTCTATCCCTTTCTCTTTGTTGCTCTTTTCTCTCTAGACCAATACATAAGCAAACACCAAAAACCGCCACCATCTCTTTCCTTCATCTATTGCTTTTAATGTTCATTGTAGTAAACAAATTTGAATTTTGATACATTGATCGAGATCTTCAAGAGTACTAGTTGATCGATGATCAATCGAACAAATTTTTTTTATTTTTTATAGGAACCTATGAAATTAAGGATTAGTTCAAAAGTCACCATTGACACCAGCATCTTGTCATGTAAATCTTCGATCTTTCTGAACATACTATTACTAAATTATTGAAAGACATTTTGTATGCAATGGATATGCATTGCCTTGATTTGATTTAGATTTTGGACTAACTAAACTTTCTAGAATGAATGAATACGCTTAGTAGTAACTAATTAACTATCACTATCCAATGAAATGACGGTACTTTGATGAAATAAAATCATGAAATTTTTTTTTTTATTATCAATAATAAAAAAATAATGGCGAAAACTAATAAATGAATAATAAATAAATAAATAAATTCGTGAATAGTGTCAAGTTGGTCCATTCATTCAAATAATAGGAATAAAAAAGTCAAGTAGGTCCCATAATTTGAAAAGAGGGAAAAGACGGCCGTTGGCTGATAGTGGAGGAACATATGATGATATGAAAGCTATAGAAGCATGATGCAACGTGGATCAATTAAAATTTGGAAGCTAGAAGTTTGAGGAGAATTGGGAATCTCAGCCAAAAAAAAAAAAAAAAAAAAAAGAGAACTGGGAAAAAAAAAAAATATATATATATATATATATATATATATATATATATATATATAAAATATAAAATTACTATAAAAAAAATTAATAAAATAGCTAAATAGGTACTGATATTACCTCGACAGTTCAACCAATAACATATTATATATCTATTTTTACAATATTTTTTTCATAATTTAGTAAGGCGATGATTTATAATTGGTAGATAAAAAGTCTATCAGTCTAACACTAATTTCATATTGACTAACCACAACAACTTTAATTGTTTTTTAATCACAATTTGTCAAATAATTGTTCAAAAAAGTCATTTGACTTTGTTTTTTAAAGAGTGATGTAATAGAAAAAAAAATACAAATATTTTTCATACCCTTTGAGTGATAAGTTGTGATCAAAACAATATTATTATTACTTTTTACATAGATTATCATTAGGGTAAAATACAATAATTTATCCTGAGGTTTGAGGTAATAGTAAATACATCCAAATTTTTTTGAAAATGACCAATTTGGGCCTCTAAACATTAACAGCATGTAAGGCTGTTTGTGCACTCTCTTCCAAAGTGCAAAGCTACCTAGGATTTCTGAAAGAATACTATAAAGTCAACAAGGTTTTTTTTATTTATTTTTAGAATACTAAGTATTTTTAACACACACGGAGAGATGGGAGAATGTCTTAAGAAACTGACAGTGGTGTATATCACAAAATCAGTAAGCTAGTGGAACATTAACACCACACCAACGATTTTGTTAGATTTTTCTTAAAATAAATTTATTAATAATTTTGTGTTTGGTAGCCAAGAAACCCCAAAGAAAAAGTCACATAAATCTTCCTCAATCTGTGTTTGGCAGCCAAGAAAATCAAAAGTAAAACCCATGAATCTTTTTTATTCCTGATATAGTAGCCAAAAAAATCAAAAGGACAAGCCATATAAAGTCTCATCTACTCTTTAGATTCATATACTCAGTGTTTGGTTGCCCAAAAAACCAAAAGGAAAAACTTCATCTCCTTCACAAAGAAACCCATGAAACCCCAAATGACCTTAATCCAATCACACTAGCCAAGGTCCAAAATTCCACCACAATATTGCCATCAAAGCCAAATCCAATCATCCCATCAAAAACTACTAACCCACCAATGAAGGATTCCCATCGACGAAATATAGAGATGAGAGAAGAAAAGATGGGATCCATGAGGGTAAGATTGGGCCAAGCAAAAGAAAAGAAAATAGAAAGAGAGAGAGAGAGAGAATCAAGTGAGAAATAGAGAAAAAATAAAATAAACAAGAGATAAGGAGAGAGGGCCAGGGATGGAGGTGTGGTGTTGATTGTTGATGATAAGAAGAAAGAACAGAGAAAATATTATAAAAAAAAAAAAAAAAAACAGAAAAAAAACATTGAATTAAGTCTTTGGATCTGAAGAGTGCACAAACAGCATGTAACACCCGTTTCTCTTAAGGACCAAATTGGTTATTTTTAAGAAGTTTTGGATGTACTTGGTATTACTCCAAACCTCATGGTAAGTCAGTGTATTTTACTCTTATCATTAATATTACTTTTATTTATATTAATAGAATCATATCATTTTAACGCTTTGTGAAATTGATTGAAAAATATTTTGTGTCAACCAACAATAAAGAGTATAATTATTATTAGGGTTTTATTAACGTGTGCCTTTAACCACTTAGAGCATACATTAATAAACCATTTTATGAAACTTTTTATGAAAAAGTGATTAATTGTTTTGACATTTTTTTTTCAATTTCTCATAAAAACTTTACCAAAACGCATGATTCATACATTAACCGGCCGCTTATTATTATTATTATTATTATTATTTGTACTTTTGTAGTAATCAATATAATTGTATGTACAATGGCTGCTGACCCAACCTTCCTATGTTTAGTTATTGATTATTACATATATTATGAATAATTTTGGGGGCTATAATAAGTCCATAAGTCTAGAGCAATAGATGTTAATACTGAAAGCTGAAAACGCCCGTATTTTGCCTTTGTTCTAAGCAGCTCCCTCACTCACACGGATCGTCTGAATGTAACTTAAAAAAGATTCACGCCCAAGTCCGAGTCTCATCAGATCAATTCAATGGCATGATAAATTGATAATGATGGAAGTTGTTGTAGGTCCCACAATTAACACTGTATCTATCTACGATTCTACAGATACGTTAAGAGGAGAGGAGAAAAATCAAAGGACATGTTATAAAAATTGGAAAACGACAATCAAGCCAAGATGGTCCCCAAGTGTATATCTATTCTAGCCACAGCCAACTCTCATCTTTTCCACCCACACATTTTGGTCACGTGGCAACAGGCGTACTTCTTCCCAAAAAGTTGTGATATTTATTGGTTTTGAAAAAACAAAAAGCATAACCGCTTTTTTTTGGGGGCAAAATTTGCTACGAACTTGGTTATATTTTCACTAAAAAAAAAAAAAAAATTAATATAATTACATATTTTGAAAATTTTAGATTATATATTTTTTAGGTTTTTAATATGTACGTCAAATTTCATGTCAATTAGATATTATTTACTATTCGATTTATAAACTTAACTCAATTTAGAGTATTGTTAAACTTAACTCAATTTAAATTTATAGTGATTGAGAAATTTCAAACCAACCTAACCAATGGCAACTCTAAAAACCAACTAAACAAATTCCTTAGTGATTGAGTTTTTGTAAATGTTGTTTTGTAGGATTTTAGTTATGCTTCTTTTGTATCCAATTCTTAAGTCCCATTTGGTTGGGGGTGATTACTGGAGAGAGAAATGGTAGGGGAGGGTATTTGGTTGGGGTAGAAAATGGTGAGGCCAAATATTTTTCTCACTCAAGCTCATCATTTGGAGTTGTAAGGACACGATTTGGTTCCCAAACCCAAAAAATAAAAGGACTTAGGCCCAAATAGTCCAATACAATGAATTTATAGAGAATGGGCTAAGAATTGGACTTTAATGAGTCAGACAACAATCACAGTAGATTAAAGACTACTAGAAAATGAAAATAAACAAGTTTATGTAAAGAAAATCTTCCTTGGCAATGTTCGAGGTATTTCTTCTTTATATTCCCCTACTTTACTTCATCTTAGCCATCCACGTGTAGGTCAAGCTGCTGGCCTTGATCCTTATCCTATCAGCACTTTCTTGAAATCTTTGGGGGTAGCTGTAAGACTGAGTATTATTGTTCAGGTATCACCTCCACATTAATGCGGCCAGAGAGTTAGTTGTAGAGCATTTAATGCGGTGATAGCAGTTTTCTCCTAGATCCTTGTTCCATCAGCACATTCTTGAAGTTTTTAGGGGTAGCTATAAGGCTGAGTATTATTGTTCAAGTATCACCTCCACATTAATGCGGCCAGTAAGTTAGCTGTAGAGCATTTAATGCGGTGGTAGCAGTTTTCTCCTAGATATTTCTCAGCTTCCCTTTGTCCTATTCCCTCTTGATGCTTATCCTTACCAGTAAAATTGTCCAGCGTGTTGTTCTTGATGGTAGGTCAAACCTTTGACCTCTACTTTGTTTAGCCGAGGAGGCATTTCTCCTTGGACTACTTTCCCAAACCTCTATGGCCAGAATCCTTCCATAACTTACTGATTTATACGTCTTCGTTAATGTCTAACTGTTCTCGGATAGTTAAATGTTTTTGGACAAGGCCCACAGACCAATATACATTCCTGGGCCCTTCATCCCTACAGGAGTGATTTTGGAATATCTCCCAATTTAAGGAGAAAATGCGGGGAAAGAGGGGGGCTTAATGGGAAATTACCTATCTATCCTCGTGTCATTCTACTTGTGTTTTTCATGCTGGTTTTTTTTTTTTTTTTTTTTTTTTTTCAACTTTAACGTTTGGGTTATTTATTTATTTATATTGAAATCATTTTTTAAAAATAAATAATTCTTTTAATGTAATAGGAGTATGGAAGTAAATTATACAAACTTACATTTTCTATTCTCTTATTTTTCTTTTCAACCGAATAAAATTTTTTTTCATCTTTCAACTTTTCCACCTCTCTAAATCTCTCACTTTTTCATC
Source organism: Quercus tomentella (assembly GCA_028535165.1). NCBI lineage: Eukaryota > Viridiplantae > Streptophyta > Magnoliopsida > Fagales > Fagaceae > Quercus > Quercus tomentella. The sequence goes on from JAPQVY010000012.1 coordinate 17,521,603, forward strand.
CGTACCAAAGCTGCTTCTTCTTAGGGGTGGCAAAATTCGACACAACCTGCGAACCCGACATGACACTACATGAAATTAGCAGGTTATGGGTTGAAATTTAATGAATTTGTGTCATATATGAGTTGACATGGCTGATCCGTTTAATAAATGGGTTGGGTTAGTGTTGAACATACAGAACCCGTTTAATTAAATGACAATTTACCAATACCATTCAAACTTTAGGTATATAAACTTATTAGTTGTTGGAGTTTATTTTCTTTAACATATTGTGATTAATTTGTAATATTGGGATATGTTTTAGTTTTGAATGATTATTTGTGATGCGGTTACTCGTTAGTTTTGAATTTTATATTAAAAATATTTATTATTATTATTTTTTCATATTGATAAAATCTTATAAACAGGTCGATACGACTGACCCGTTTAATAAATGGGCCGTGTTAGGGTTGGAGAATATTGACCCGTTTAATAAACATGTCAGGTTAGTGTTGACTTATATAATCGAATACTCATGAATTGACACGATACAAACCCGACATGTGAACACAAATTGCCACCTCTACTTCTTCTTCTTCAATAAAGATTTTTTTTTTATGTATATATAAAAAAAAGTAAACACAAAAAAATAATAATAATAAAAATCGGATTAATGTTGAGACATGAATAATGACGCCCTTGATTAAAAAAAGAGAAAAAAGAAAAGAAATAGTGGTTTTATCATCATAGAAGATATGTGGTGGGTGACTCTACGTATGGTATGGGCAATCTAGTCAACGAACAAAAAAAAAAAAAACATAAATGAAATAATTTAATCATTTAAATAATAAAATTATGAATTTACAACCTGTTAAAATTCAAAGAGTAAAATTCAACTCATTAGATTAAAGTCTATTGTCATAACAAATAGAAATCATCAGAAACAAACACTATATATTTTAAATAATACCATATCTATACTATTTATAAGAGGATTTTCCTCTTTGGACTAGACTTTTATGTGGTTTAGAAATACCCCTAAACTTGAGTTTTAACAGAAAAAAAACTTGAGGATAATTTGATAAAAATATATCTCTAACTCCACTTAAAATGCGTATAAAATAGGACGCTTTCCTACCATCTATATTTTCAAAACAAACTTATATAAAATTTAAAAATAAAAAATACAAATTTAAAAATATTTTTAGTTTTGAATGATTATTTGTGATGCGATTACTCGTTAGTTTGAATTTTATATTAAAAATATTTATTTGCTTTTTTTTTTCATAATTTTTTTTTTCATTTTGATAAAATCTTATAAACAGGTCGACACGACTGACCCGTTTAATAAATGGGCCGTGTTAGAGTTGGAGAATCTTGACCCGTTTAATAAACATATCAGGTTAGTATTGACCTATATAGTCGAATACTCATGAATTGACACGACACGAACTCGACATGCGAACACAAATTGCCGTCCCTACTTCTTCTTCTTCTTTAATAAAGATTTTCTTTTTATGTATATATAAAAAAAAGTAAACACAAAAAAAAAAAAAAAATGGGACTAATGTTGAGACATGAATAATGACGCCCTTGATTAAAAAAAGAGAAAAAAGAAAAGAAATAGTGGTTTTATCATCATAGAAGATATGTGGTTGGTGACTGTACGTATGGAATGGGCAATCCAGTCAACGAACAAAAAAAAAAAAAAAAAAATTTTAACCTAAATGAAATAATTTAATCATTTAAATAATAAAATTATGCACTTACAACCCGTTAAAATTCAAAGAGTAAAATTCAACTCATTAAATTAAAGTCTATTGTCGTGATAAATAGAAATCATCGTGAAACAAACACTACAGATTTTAAATAATATCATATCTATATTATCTATAAGAAAATTTTCCTATTTGAATTAGACTTTTATGTAGTTTATAAATACTCCTAAATTTTAAATTTAACAAGAAAAAAAAAACTTGAGGATAATCTGATAAAAATATATCTCTAATTTCACTTAAAATGCGTATGAAATAAGACACTTTCCTACTTATCTATATTTTCAAAACAAACTTATCCAAAATTTAAAAATAAAAAATACAAATGATGGCACTAGACCCAAAAAAAAAAGAAAAAAGAAAAAAAAAAGCTCCATCGAAGTGTAAAATGCGTATGAAATAGGACGCTTTCCTACTTATATATATTTTCAAAATAAACTTATCCAAAATTTAAAAATAAAAAATACAAATGATGACACTAGACCGGAAAAAAAGAAAAAAAAGAAAAAAAAAGCTCCATCGAAGTGTAATGAGACTAATACGTATATAAACTCTTTATTAAAAATTAGAAAAAAGAAAAGAGATATTTTTGTCCATTAATTATGGCACGAGGAAAACAAAAAAAAAAAAGTAGAACTAACTAATAGTAGTAACCAATAAAAAAGAGGGTCACGGAGCTAGCTGCTAAGCTAGCCAAGCAATGGTGAGCCGACAAGGATGGGTGAGAGTGAGAGCTTTGTATCGTATGTTGTTGTTCTTGTCTCTCTACAGTGGGAAATGGGAATAGCCTATAGACTATAGAGGAGAGAAATCAAAAAAAGAAAAAGAAAGAGAAGAAGTGCTCCATTGAGTCACCACTCCCATTCTTTCATCCTCCACCACCAAACAACGTCCAAATCCTCCTCCCTCCGATAACTCTCAAATTTTCCATTCATTCTCGTGCGTTTCTCTCCACGTGTCCTCCTCTCATTCGCCACCCCTTTTTCTCCCCCCCACCTTTCCTTTCCTTTCCTTTCTTTTCTTTTCAACCCTCCTTGTCTGAACAGACTCTCTCTCTCTCTCTCTCTCCCCCATAAAACCTCGTATTTCATGTTCTGTTCTGTTAAGAGAGAGATTGGGTTTTCTTAAACATATGTAGAAACAACTTGTTGTTTGGTTTTTTTGTTTTTGGGGGTGGGGGGCTCAAAAGAAAATTTCATAGCTTCTACTGTAAGTTGCTTTTTTTTGGCTTATCCTTATTTTTTCTTTGTTGGGTTTCTTTTATTTTCTTAGACTTCGTTGAAGACGAGGCTTACAACTCAAGCAAAGTTCTCTCAACTTCAAAAAAAGAGAGCTATTTTTGAATAGAATTAATAGTAAAGGTTGTATTTTTATTGTTACTTTTGTGTGTGTGTGAGAAGTGGAAGTTATAGCAGTTGTGGTAGTTAACTAGCTATAGTGATAATAGTGGTGGCTCTGAATGTTTCATTTGGAAGAGGAAGTGTCAAAATTAAGAGGAATTGGGTTTTCGTTTGGCGGGTTTGAATATGGTGCTGCTGTGCAAATTGATAGGATTGGAGAGTTGAAGTTGAAGTCTTTTGGATTTGAATAATGTTAATTTGTTGTGAATAAGGTGTTTGTGAAAAGGGTTTTGATTGGAAAATGAGGAATTCGGGTATAATTTGAGGTTGCAACTATGAGTTGCAGCGAGAATAACAGGGGAGTTCGTGAAGAGGGGGAATATGAACGATCGGTTTTGCGGTCTGAGACAACGCAGAATGGATCAATAACAGTGGAACAGCAGTTAACTATTGATGAGAATTTGCTGGTTGACCCGAAATTGCTTTTTATTGGGTCGAAAATCGGCGAGGGAGCACATGGCAAAGTGTATGAAGGAAGGTCAGTGTGAAATTATTGCCTAATTTGATGTTTAAATTATTGTTTTTTACTTTTTCGGGTTGTTAATTTGTGAGACTAGATTGTTGTGAAGATAGGTATTGTAATTTTACTTGATTGCCATGTATGTGTATTTATGTTCTCAACTTAATTGTAGTTTAATCTGATTTTGGGTACTTGGAATGTGCTTTACATTGCTGGACTGTTCATGTTGATGGCTAGTTTTGGAAGTAAACTCTTTCTATTGTAGGGTGTCATGACACCAACCATAGCTCGTATCATATGTAACTACGCCACTACGCTATCCCGGGATTAAGGCTTTGTGTTGTTAAGTTGATTACTTCAATCTTGAGTGTGGGGGTCTGGTTTTGGTGACCTACCCTGACTAGTCTTTTGAGGTTCCTTAGCTGACCACAAAATTTTTGGACTAAGGTTTGGTTGTTGTATTTGAATCTATTGAACTATGATTCCTATGAAAAGGAGTGTAAGGCTTATGACATGTATTTTTATAACTTTCAATTGTTATAGGCTTATGACATGTTACGTTGTTCCAATGTCATCAAATGAAGTTGTTTTAGGAATGGATTGTCTGGCGGTTGGTGTCCTAGTTTCATAGGTCTAGATTGATATTTTCAGGTATGGTGATCGAATTGTGGCTATTAAAGTCCTCCATCGTGGGAGCACTGTGGAAGAAAGAACTGCACTTGAGAGTCGATTTGCACGGGAAGTTAATATGATGTCACGTGTTAAACATGATAATCTAGTCAAGGTAAGTGTTCTATTTTTTATGTGTCTTTATATTAGTTCATTTCTTGAAAGCATTTTCCTTTTATACATGCCTGACTAATAGTTTTTCACATAATCATTTCTGTTGCATTCAATTCACTGAGCACAATGCATTTCTGGCGTTTGCAGTTTATTGGAGCTTGTAAGGACCCTTTAATGGTGATAGTTACAGAGCTGTTACCTGGAATGTCACTCCGGAAGTATTTACTCACTATCCGTCCAAATCTATTAGACCTTCACGTGGCTATAAATTTTGCTCTTGATATTTCTCATGCCATGGAATGTCTTCATGCCAATGGGATTATACATAGAGATCTAAAACCTGGTACTTCCCAAGAACATAGTGCATTACACATAATGGACTGAATTGTTTCTTAACATTTGTTATATTCATATGGGCTTCATTGCATTAAAATCCTAATTCCATTGCTTGTAGGGGTATATTTTGTGATTTGTGTGTTTATTAGTAATTGTTAAAAGTAGATACGAAATGTGGTTTAATTGCGTTCCTCTTCCTATTTTTTCCCTTTCCCTTCTATAAAAAAGCTCATTTTTGGGCCGGTGTCCTGGTGTTGTAACTAGCGTGCAGCTTGTTGCTTGCTGGTTCTGGTTTTTTGAATAAAACTTTCCTTATTCATCAATAATTAAAATGTTGTGACATTTTCAAAAATCTCTATACGGAAATCATTTTTATTGTAAAAAGCCATTACAGCTTGCCTTTTCTGCTATTTTGTCAAATCTCTGTGCTGTGCATTTTCCAATTAGGCCATGGACGTGGCTCATATTTCATTGAGTTTGGTTATTAATTATATTGGGTTGTTCTCCTCCTTTAGTTATTTGACTATGTTTCCTTGATTTGAGCAATCCTATTCCAAAATGTATATTGAAAAATCATTTTGGAAATAAATAGTACACATACTTTTAATTAATTGCTTTTGTGGTAAGAGTTGCTTGATGCTTGTCATGTTGATGTTCAGTTGAACTAGAAATAGATGTGTTGGATTATACTTCCCGGATTACAGATTTCATTCTATGTAGTTCAATACATTGGCGTTATTCGTTTTTACATCTTTATGGATGTGTTGATATTGATTAATGCAGACAATTTGCTGCTTACGGCGAATCAGAAGTCTGTGAAGCTTGCAGATTTTGGTCTTGCAAGAGAAGAATCTGTGACGGAGATGATGACCGCAGAAACTGGGACTTATCGTTGGATGGCTCCCGAGGTTTGTGTCATCTACCAAACATAATTTGTTGTTATAATTGATTTGTGTCCCACTATTAAAAGAGCTAAATGGGGAAAACAAATTTGCCATTGATGGTGGTTATGTGATTAAATGATCATCAAGATGGAAAGAGATTTAGGATCGTCAAGGCTAAATCAGTAAAACAAAAACATGTATGAATGTAGAAAAACATTCACACACGCCTGCCACACACACGATCTACAGAAGTTTTGCAACTAAACTAGGATTTATGATTTTTATTTAAGAAGTTCTGCTTAATTTCATCAGAGGATTTATGGCATTAGTTTGGTGGAGGTCATTTGGCTGTGAATGGATTGTCATCAGACTTTGTTTGACTACCCATTCTTTGGTAAAGACTTAAGTTCTTGGACATTAGTCTCAGTCCATGGCCCACTTGGTTCCTTAGGTGTGGGTTAACATTTTCTAAATCTTCTGTTTAACGAGAATTTAAGCTAATTATTGTATATTTAGTTACAGAAACATACAAATAATTATAAGAATGCATATCAATCTGTAAGTGAATTTGATGTAACTCACTTCTATCCCTTTATGGGAAGCTGTCGTCAGTTCATGAGCAGCTTCTTAAGAAAGAACTAAATAAGCTTCTCTCTCTCTCTCTTCATATTTCAAATCTCCAAATTTGTTATGCTCAATGGAAGTGGTCAACATTATTCTTAATGTAAGGGCTGACATGCATAGGAAGAGGGATCATTTCATGGCTTAAATCATTTCCATCATCAGTTAAAAACTTAAAATTATCTTATGCTTTTTTCTCGATTTCCTTTTTCCTGTAGTTTAGTAACAGTCAGTTTAACTGCACCTGAAGATGAAACTTCGAATTAACGCTTCAAGTATGTGTATTTTTTCTTTCTTTAAAATTTTATTACTATTATCTCTGGTTTATTATTTGCATAAGCCTGATTGAGCCATAAGCTTTGTTGTCGCACAATGTTACCAAGCACAAACTTCCGCTAATCTTCCGTAAGGCTTTGATAATTTTCTGTTGAATGACTGGGGTGGGCTTCTTGGTTTCTAGTACTGTTCATCTTCAATATTTCAAGAGTTTTAGGACTTGGGTACAATGCATTGAACCTCCTTACCAATTAGCTTTTCCCTACGTTCTGACTCTGTTTGTGTCTTTGCAGTTGTATAGCACCGTGACATTGCGGCAAGGAGAGAAGAAACATTACAACAACAAGGTTGACGTCTACAGTTTTGGAATTGTCCTATGGGAACTATTGACCAACCGTATGCCATTTGAAGGCATGTCCAACTTGCAGGCTGCTTATGCTGCTGCTTTCAAGGTGCAATGAATATTCATTTGATTTTTAATTTGATGCATTTGGTCATTATGTTAAATTTGCTGTCTGTTTGATATTGGATGCTTTACTTCAGATGCCGATGTTACTTTATCAAATGCAGACTGATAATAAACTATGCCTCGGTTCCCTATTGTAACTTCTGTGCTTTGAGGAATTTGCTTAAAGCAGTTCTTGTTCATAGTGAATACTAAATTCTTAACATATTTTTAATTGGAAAGAAACTAACTATGGTTTTCAATCTGATAATGCAGCAAGAGAGGCCTACTCTTCCTGAAGATATTTCCCCCGAGCTTGCCTTCATCATACAGTCATGTTGGGTAGAGGACCCAAACCTGAGGCCAAGCTTTAGCCAGATCATCCGCATGCTTAATACGTTTCTCTTCACACTCTCACCACCCTCACCATCATTACCGGAATCTGATACCAATGAGGCTGAGGCAGCAGCAAGTAGTAATGGTACCATGACTGAATTCTCTGCACGCGCGAGGGGGAAGTTTTCTTTCATACGCCAGCTCTTCACTGCTAAGAGGACAAAGAACTCACAATGAGCGGGTAAAATTTTGAAATTTTCTTTTTGTTCCGACTTCCAATCGGAGGAAAATTGGCATGCAACAGTAGATATATATTCTTAGTGAATTGTGGTTGATTACCTAATATGATGATTAGTAAACGATTAATATATTGAAACAGATTGATGTTGATGGGGAAAACTCATTGGGAAAATAAAAAAGAGATAGCGGACTTTACATTGTCTAGTTGATGCTGATCTTGATGTAAAGGAGATACATGGTTTAGACATAAATTCTGTTGATATCAATGCTAGTTTCATCGAAAATGCTTACTATGAGGCAGTCTTAATTTTTTTAAGAAAATATATCTCTAAAGAACTTGTACTTGTAGGTGAAGAAATTGCTTCATGGTCACTACTGGGCTGGATTGAGTTGTGCTTGAAAAGGCATTGACGGCCAATTTTGACTAGTCTGTTGGGTATTCACAACTGAACTCAAGATTTTAAGATCAATGCTTTGTTGTTGTTTGGAAGAATAGGCAGTCCAAAACAACCTGGGCCAAGATACCTTATTAATAACAGATTAACAGTTGGGTTTTAATCGAGACACAATAAAAGGATATATGCAAGCTCAAACGCTATTAGCAATTACAGTGTGGCAACAATTCTGGGCTTGTTTTTCTAACTAGCTGGCTATAAATTATGATACGTTCTTAATAATAGTGGGATTTTCATTGAAACATAATAAAAGGTTCCATGCAAAGCTTAAACGTGTAAAATTATTTGGGAACAGTTTCAATTCTTAAGCAAATGTGCATTCCTAGATATGTATCCCAAAAAAAAAAAAAAAAAAAAAAAAATAGTGTACTGCCATTCCCCATGATCCTAATTGCTGTGATTCCGCATCAAAAAGAGCATTTGTGGAAAAATTTAAAACCCACAGAACAATTTCAATATTTAGTTCATACTCATGTCATGTTCCTCTTACGTAGTTGCTCTTATCAATATAGTTTTTTTTATATATACTTCTTAAGCTATTTTATATTGGATGCAGTGATCAATCTCAATAATGTAGTGAAGAATTTGATATTGAATATGCTGTTTAAAATATTGATTAAACTTTTGTTAAGTGGGTCTGACGTACGTCATTCCTACAATTTCACACACAAATATATATGGTTTATGTGATCTTGCACAATTATATATCTTAAAAAAAGATCATTGATAGTCCACTAGTCTGTGCCCAAAGAGCTTCCTCACATGATAGGGGAAAATGTCATTGGGAAGAATGTGTTCAAAATTTTTGTACGTCTAACATAACTGACATTTCCATACTACAAGTCTCTTTTTGACATGGTTAGGCACATGCATTGATTTTCTTACAAAACAATCGTGCAACTCTGAGATAGTTGACACTGTTGTTAAGGTTTGTTTTTTTAAAGCCTAAAATATAAGTTGAACCCTTTAAGTTTGGTTGATTGTCATTTTGTAAATTTTATTTTTGTCATTGATTAAGTTCACATTTGCTGTTATTAGCGGGTGCCATAGATCTTTAACAGCAACAGACCTCATGAAGAGGGCGTAGAGTTCGGGATTGGGCCACGTGGGATGGCCCAACCCCAACGAAGGATAAGGCCGGGATAGCACTTCCACCAATTCTGTGAATTAGGAGAGAGAGAGAGAGAGAGAGAGAGAGAGAGATTATGGTGGTGAGTTTTCTCATACCTTAGGCCAAATGATTAATGGTTTCTTTAATAAGCTTCCTAGCTACGTATGCAAATTCCCTCTTGATCGTAGGCATTACCAACATTATGAGCGTTATGGCCTTAATAGGGGTTATGGACATCATTAGAGAGGAGACCACATTCCTTTAGGTTATATTCTAGGTGTTTACCCCATATATTGCCAACTTCACCTATTAATGACGCTCATCCAGCAATTCTCACGCAAACTCCACATTGGCCATTCGGTTGTAAATGTTAATTGGCCTGTAATTTTGAGATCTGTCATACATTACATCGTTTTATCGAGTTGTCTCCAAACAATATTGCCTATTGACTATACGTATCCTATCATTTTTCTATGCATAATATATTTCAGATCATTTCCTTGTGATCATTATTTTTATATCTTTCTGCTATTAGATACCAAAAATATTGATCCAAATATATTACTGAAGGGCATAACCAAGAACTTTTGTTTTGGGTTCTTATTTTTATATCATATCAAAATACTAAAATTGTGTAATTCACTCAAAAACTAAAATACTAGGGTATGTTTGGTACACTGAATGTAGATTACATTAGAAATAGTAATCTTTATTACTGGGAATAGAAGACATTGTAATGAAATAACTATTACCATTCATAAGTTTGGTTGTTACATATGGAAAGCTTGTAAAAGATGATGTATAAGGAAACTTTATATTTTTGGAAATATATTAATTTTAAAACCTATATTAAACAGCACATAAGAATTCCTCAAAGAGGGGTGCTAAAGTGGGTCTTGATTCTTGATGAACTATGACTCACCAAAGTCACTTTGTTGAAGTGTGGGTACTGGGTTAAGGTAAGCAATATTTGAAACAGAGTTAGAGAGAGGTATTGAAAGAAATTTGTGGTGGAAAATTGAGAAAATGGAGAAATAAAGAAGACAAAAGGTGAAGGAAATGTGGCTGAGAAAAAACGGAAGAAAAAAGAAATAAAAAAAAGGGTGTTGTGTTGGTTATGACTCACTGAAGTCACTTTGTTGAAGTGTGGGTACTAGGTTAAGGCAAACAATATTTGAAACAGAGTTAGAGAGAGGTATTGAAAGAAATCTGTGGTGGAAAATTGAGAAAAGGGAGAAATAAAGAAGACAAAAGGTGAAGGAAATGTGGCTGAGAAAAAGCGGAAGAAAAAAGAAATAAAAAAAAGGGTGTTGTGTTGGTTATGACTCACCGAAGTCACTTTGTTGAAGTGTGGGTACTGGGTTAAGGCAAGCAATATTTGAAACAGAGTTAGGTATTGAAAGAAGTTTGTGGAGAAAAATTGAAAAAAGGGAGAAATAAAGAAGACAAAAGGTTAAGGAAATATGGCTGAGAAAAAACGGAAGAAAAAAGAAAAAAAAAAGGGTGACCTCAGGGGGGTTGTTGTAGATATTCTAGATATTGTTGAGGTTGACCTCAGGGGAGTTAGTGTAGATAGGCTCTGCCCTGGTATTTCTGTTATTGCTTAGTTCCATTATGTATCCTTTTCACCCAAAAAAAAAAAAAAAAAAGGACAAAAGATAAGCTTACCTCACATGTATACATTAATCCAATCAAAAAATTAAAAAGGGTGTTGTGTTGGTGGTTTTAACCATTGGGTATAAATAAATTAATAAGAAAGCTATCAAAACATGTCCAAAATCCGTATGATGAATTCATTGCAAAATATTTGGTATTCTTCGATTATACAAGGTTGCTTATTCTATTATGAGGTGTGCATACATGGATTATGAAGCAATGTTATGAGGTGATGTAAATGATTATAACATATTGGGTTCTTATTTTTATATCATATCAAAATACTAAAATTGTGTAATTCACTCAAAAACTAAAATAATGTAATAAAGATGTAACCAAATGACCGAATTGCTATTACACATGAATAACTATTCCATTATAGGAGCTATTACAGCATACCAAACGTACTCTTAATATTAGCTAATGAGGAAAAAATAAGAATATAGGGAAAGATAATATTAATACCACAAATTATTAAATTAAACAATTAAAAATAATAATATTACCTTTTGTCACCTATATTTTTTAATAAATTTGAATTTAGAATAGGTATTCTTAATCCAAACATGTCTTTTCCTATTTTTAAGTAAGTGTACCAAATGAACTGGGTGGATCAAATGGACCGAAGTAGATAGCAATGGACCAAGCTGGACCGAATGGGGATCGAACGGACTTAAGTGGACCGAAGTAGACCAAATAGGCTCAAATGGGCTGAATTGGACCAAATTATACGGAAATGAACTGAATTGGACAGATATGGACCGAAATGGACTGAATAGACCAAAGTGAATTAAATGAACCAAATAAATCAAATTGGACTGAATTGGACCAAAATATATTGAAATGGATAGAAGTGGACATAATCATCAACCACGTCACCTTTTTTTTTTTTAATTATTGATTTCTTCCTCTAATTTTTTGATAATATTAAATATATTAATCGATTAACTTTACACATTCATCTTGAATGATTTTTTTTCTTTAATAATATCTTGGATGATTTTAACTTTACATATACTTTGCCTTTACATATTTATTTACTTCTTTTTTTGTTCAACAACAAAAGAAATCCTTTCATATTTTTTTCTTCATTACTCTTAATTTTTTTAATATTATCAAAACATTAGAGAAACAAATCAATAAAAAAATTAATGTGGTTAATAATGTGGCTCAATAGCAGTATAACAACATTAAATAATACATTTCTACTTTTATATATTATTATATAGATATAGATTATAAAAAGGATTTTAAAAGAATTTGGGGCCCATAATGAGTCCATGTTGTTTGAGGTTTTTATTTATTTATTTATTTTAAAATTTTTAATAACATAGAGTGTCACGTAGGTTCTAGTTAACATAGTTAGTATAATTGGTAGTCTTTTGTTATTGAATAAAAAAAAATTGGAATTAAATTTGACCTAAACACAAGATAAATTTTATCATTGCTTTGATTTGATAATAATGAAGCCATAAATTCAAATTCTATGGTATATATTAAACAAAATCATGCTCATATTTTATTGAGTTGTATCTTTACTATTGTAAATTGGTTTCAACCTATCATTGTTCTTTATCATCATATTAAGACACTAATTGATTTTTTTTGTAAGTTGGGATACCAATTGAGCTACCTGAAACCACATAGGTCATAGTTTCTTGAAGTAAAACTAATTTTGTTTGGTATCACTTAAGTGTTTGATAAAATGGCTAAGAGGAGTGTTTCGTCGTGGAATATCATGATAATGGCCTATGATCAAACTAATGAACTTGAATTAGCTGATTACCTTCCTAAGTTGATACACTAGAAGAATGCGGTTTCATGGAATACCTTAAGCCCTTATTTGGGAGGAGAGAATGGAATGGAATAGAAAGGAATGAAAAGAATAATTTTTAAATATTCTTCCCTTCCCTTGTTTGAGAGTTTTAATGGAGGGAATGGAAAGTCTATTCCCTTATTTGGAAGTTTAAGTGGGAGGGAATAGAATGGGTAGGAGGGAACACTCATTCCTCTGTATTCTCTTAAAACCTCAAATTTTCATTCCCCCAAAAATTGGGAGGAATTGGAGGGAATGAAATTAGATTTAATGAATTTTTAACTAAAACTTCCAAAATACCCCGATATATTTAGCCCTTTATTTTAAAATAGGGGTCTAATAGTAATATTATCATAAAATGATTCCATTCCTTTTTCACTATGTTACTCTCAAACCAAGTTACTTATATTCCATTCATTTCCTTTCCTCTCCATTCCTTTATTTCAAAACATCCAAACAAGATTACTTAATTCCATTCCATTCATTTCTTTTCCATTCCTTTCCCTTACTTATATACATTCCATTCTATTCCATTCATTTCCATTCCATTCCCTTATGAACTCTTAAACGAATCCTAAGAGCGTGGCATGTTAGGTTGCATGATATTGAAGCAGTTAGCAAGGTGTTTCAAAAGATGCCAGAAAGGGATGCGATCTCTTGGAATACAATGATCGATGGCTATGTACATGTTTTGGCAAGTTAAGACAATATATATACACTGCTTAATCAACAAAACAGTCACACATAAAAAATAATATAAAGCTTAATGTTATTCTGAAAGCTCACTAGTATAATTATTAGTACTAATTAAGACCCCCAAATTTAAAGTACGGCTTAATTAGTTTTAATCTACTCTAAACAATGTGGAATAAGAGAGATTACCAAGCTAATCAACCTGGACTACTAACAAGTGCATGGATAAACATAATTAACAATAAAGTAAAAGCACAAGTAGTAAGGGAAGAAGAGAGCAAACACAAGATAACACACGATGTGTTATCAAAAAGGAAAACTGGAGAACTTGGCTGAAAAACCTCTCCACTGCTTGACAAGCCGAAATGATTCACTAGCAAATCAGTTGGAGTACATGAATACAAAGAGATCCTCCGAGCCTAATCTACCCACTGCACTTGAGCCCTCCAAGCTCCAACTACCAATGGACTTCGATTCTTGTCTTTGCTAGCTTCTTGGATCCCGTAATTATCACCAATTGCTCCTACCAAAGATTGGCATGACCCAGTACTTTCTAAATGCACCAAATCAGCTCTTTACACTTAGAATGGGTGTGGATTGTGTTTGGGCTAAGTTCCTCTCATAGGATACAGAAATTGAGAGGGAAGAGAGTGAAGAAAAACTAAGAGAAATATGTAGATGATTGATGGATGACAATCTCTAACTCTCCAATGGATTATAGGGTTTTATCTCTGAAACTATCCTTATAATTTTGTGGGTAATATGAGTTTTTATAGTGTGGGTCAAGAAAGAAAGGTGTCACACATGATTTTCAGCTGTTAGTGTATTTTGAAGTCAGTCACGAGTTGGCCAAGTTGCAAGCTATTCGAGAAATAGTTCTGACGTAACAAATATTTGAATTTCCATCATGTGCTCCTCATGTGGCCTTTTGCGGGTTGAAGCAATCACGAGCTAGTTGTGATCAAGTTGCGAAATATCCCATCTTGCACAGTTCTTTACATTTAATCCCACATAAATATAAATAAATGATTGAATAAAATACAATCAAATTTGATACAGAATTAATGCTACACCATTATGCATCATCCACGCAAACACAAAAGATACATCCATAGTATAACCTCCACATTTGTCTTGTTCTTTAGGAGTTGAATTAGTAAGTCCAAGTTGTTTTTAGTGGCAGATCTAGGGATTTTTCCTAGAGTGGTCATTATAAATTTAAATTATACCAAATCTAAAAAAAATAGAATTTCATATATTGACAAAAAGAAAAACTTGCAAATAAAATCTTACGATTCTCTTCTATGAGTATTTTTATTTTGAAATTGTTGCACGATAGTTTCATTATCAATGTTACAAGATGCATTTATTTCAAAATTTTAGTTTAATAAATGTTTTCTTGGGCTTTTCCTCTTTGTTTGTAAAGGCCTAATATATTATTAAGAGAACTAAAGTTTGGCTATAAATTTAGTACTCTCACTAAACAAATTAACGTATCTACATATTTTGAAATTATAATAGTTGAATTGCATTTTCTTTATGTTTTTAAAACACGTCAAATTTCATGTCATTTGAATGTTATTTACTATTCAATCCATAAACTTATTTTTTATGTATAATATTAGATTACAAAAACTCACATAGACTTTATGTCAGCCATTCAGTTGTAATTGTCAATTGGCCTGTAATTTTGAGATCTGTCATACATTACATCATTTTATCGAGTTGTCCAAACAATATTGCCTATTGACAATACGTATGCTATTATTTTTCTATGCATAATATATTTCACATCATTTCCTTGTGATCATTATTTTTACATCTTTCTGCTATTAGATACCAAAAAAATTGATCCAATTAGTATTGATGCAGGGCGTAACCAATAATTTTTGTTTTGGAGGTACCTATTTTTATATCATATCAAAATATTGAAATTGTGTAATTCACTTAAAAACTAATTAATATAAAAAAATTATTATATTAAACAATTAAAAATAATAATATTACCTTTTCTCACCTATATTTTTTAATAAATTTGGATTTAAAATAGGTATTCTTAACCCAAATATGTCTTTTTCCATTTTTAAGTAAGTACACTAAAATGGACCGAATGGACTAAGTGGATCAAATGGATTGAAGTAGACCAAATGGACCGAAGTAGATAGAAGTAGACCGAATTGGACCAAATAGATTGAATTGGATTGAATGGACTAAAGTGGACCAAATAGATTGAAATGGATAGAATATATCTATCTGGACCAAATTGGACCACTGACTGAATTGGAACAAAGTAGATGGGACCAAATTGGATGGAAATGGACCGAATAGACTGAAATGAACTAAATAGACCGAATAGATCAAATTGGACCAAAATAGACCGAATTATACTGAAATGGAGAGAAGTGGACCTTATCATTGGCAAATCACTTTTTTTTTTTTTAATAATTTTTTTAATTGATTTGTTCCTTTAATTTTTTTGGTAATGTTAAATATATTAATCGATTGACTTTACACATTCATCTTGGATGATGTTTTCTCCCTAGTCCCTAATAGTATCTTGGATGATTTTTTTTTCCTAATAATATTTTGGACGGTTTTAACTCATATACTTTTCATTTAGACATTTATCTACTTTTATTTAAAAAGAACCCCTTCACATTTTTTTTTCTTCATTACTCTTACTTCAATTTATTACTCTTAATTTTTTTTATAAATATTTTCAAAAAATTAGATGAACAAATCAATAAAAAAAAATGGAGATGTGACTAATGATGTGGCTCAATAGTAGCAACATTAAATAATACACTTTAACTTTTAGATATTACTAGTCGTTAGCCAGTGCTATGCACGAGAATTTACCTATTTGTGAGGTAGACTAAAATAATTTTATAAAATCTTAAATTGATTAAGAAACTACACCATCATCATTGCATGATACTAAAAAAAATAACTCAAAAATTCAGATATTAAAACATCTAAAAGACCAAAAAATATTAAAAAATCAGATAATTCACTACTTAGAAATTATTGAAACAAAACAAAATATATATGATTAAACAATAGAGAAATATAGAGAAAGATGAATTACATTCAAAATAATAATCCATAGCTATAATTATTGAAAGGAATCAAAAGATTCACAGCCAACAAATTATAGATAAAATACACACACATATGTGTGTGTGTGACTACTGTCGACACTTGATTTTGCACCCATAATTTAATCTTGGAAGATGGCTAGAGTGACCATTCATATACCCAAAATTTAGAGTTGCATTACTTGCATTAATTTTGCATTAATTCCTTAATTGCATATCATAAAAATGATCTTGAGATTCTAACGATCGCGACGGTATGTCTGATTTCTAAATCAGACCGTCAGATTGAAAAATATCATGAGATCAAGTTTTCATGGTCTGCATGCATTATATGGGGGTGAAGCCGATCACGTGTGATTAGTTGAAAATAATTTTGATCGGTTAATGATTAAAAATTAATTAAATGAATTTATGTGATTGGTGGAGTATTTTTCTTTAAGTGAGATTTGTTGCATGGGATTAAAACAAAAAAGCTGATAATATTTAAAGACTGTAGATAATTAGGCTTTTAGGATAATTATATTCAAAATAATTATTTTAAAAATCCTAATTATCACTTTGGAATGAGGTTTATCATGAAAATATCTCTTAAATTTGTCCAAATATAGTTTTAGAGTTGGAAAACACTTCAAAAACATGCTAATCAAGTAGCAGATTTCAGATTCATGTTCCAAGGAACTTTTGGAATAGTATAACTCAAAATTAGATCTAGCCTATTTTTGGAAAAGTTGTAGAGAATCGAATTTCCCTTCAGCTGTCAAAATTTCATCTTAATCCGAATTTTGAGTAAAACGATACAATCAAAATACTGAAGCTTGTTATGATCTGAAAAATCAGCTTACTCTTATCCAAATCTCATTTTTTTAGGATTTTCCCCAATACGTTTTTTGCTTTTTTTTTTTTTAAGCATTCCAACCTCTATAAATAGGGGAGGCCTCCCAACAGTCAGCACACTTTTTGACCCCCCCTCTTTCTGGCTCTTCTCTTCTGACTTTTCAATTCCCCTCACGTTAAAGACGTTCTGGAGGCTTTTACTTTAAGAACTTATTTTTTGTAAGTAAAGTATTTACTTTAGGAACTTCTTTTTTATAAGTAAAGTATTTTGGGCTTCAAAGAGGTGAACAAATTTCTTTGAATCCTAAAATATTCTTTCATTAGAAGAGCACGCTCATGCAAGAGGTATCTGTTTTTCTTCTTTCATTAATTTTGGTTATTGTTTGATGCATGAATATGTTTAGCATATTTTTATCATGTTCTGTTCTTGATATGGTTACCATGCTTAAATACGTTGCTAGAACTTTCTTTAACATGTGCTTAGGTGATTGTTTATTGTAACTCTTTTTCTTAAGTTTCAAAATCTGCAATGGCTAACAAAATTCTTTTATGAAAACTAAAAAACTGATATGTATTTTCAGATTTGATTCTCTCTAAATTTAAAAAACTGATCTGTATCTTCAGATCAGATTTTCTTTAAACACAAAAACTGATCTGTACTTTTCAAATCTGATTTTTTTTAACACAAAAACTGATCTGTGTATTTTCATTAAATACAGATCTGATTTTTTGAGAAAAAAGTTTTCTTGGTTACAAAATTGCAGATTTTGAAATTTAAAAGAAGGGATTGAAATTTAGGTTGTAGTTTTTTAATATGTGATGCATGCATAATAAATTCACCTTATGAATGTGAATCCTCTTTCAAAAAATCTTATTATCTCTTTTACATAAAAACAGGTCTGATTTTTTCTTGATAAAACCACCTTTTTTTTTAACTCTACACAAAATAGATCTAATACTTTTTAACAAAAATCTCATTTTTTTCTTTTACATAAAAACAGATTTGACTCTTTTTTTATAAACCAAATCGATTTTTTTATTCACAAAACAGATACAAATTTTCTTGAAAAAGAGGACATCATTCATAAGGCAAATCTATTTAAATTATTTCTGTCATGTGTATTCAACATATCATTCAATATCATGCAAAAAGAGTATATTGGTCATTAGAGTCTAGAAGACCAAACTCTGTCTGGGCAGAATGGGTGCCTAACACCTTCCCATTCCATAACCTAGCCCCCGAGCTTAGGATTTTTGGATAGACAGATTAGTGTTTTGTCTATTTAATTTTGGTAGATTGTAACTAGGACAAAAGTTTTGTATTCTTTTGCATAGATTGTAACTAGGACCCAAAGCCTTGTAAGGTTTAATTTACCAAAATTGTACTTGTCTTTATTCAATAAATGACATTCAAAATATTTTGATAATGTAATTTGTATTTATTTTTTCTTTTCTTTTTTTGTATAAAAAATAAGTGGCGACTCCACACTACTTATCCAAAAAGAGAGGTGCCCTTAAAAGCACCCAAATTTGTTTTTTGAGAGCACCCGATTTTCCCAGTCTCTCACAACTACACAACAGAGAAATATAAGAGAAAGATCCTTTACCATCAAAAGAATAATTCAGATTTTAAAACTTTTGAAAGACCAAAAAATATTAAAGAATCATAAGATTTACTTCCTATAAATTTTTGAAACAAAACAAAATGTATATGATTACACAATAGAGAAATATAAAAGAAAAATTGATTACCTTCAAAAGAATAATACTTGGTATAGTCATTGAAATTTGCTAAACATGTTCAAATATTGCAAAAACTAACACAAATTCAGATGTTAAAAATTCCAAAATGCCAAAAAAGATATATAATTAAAGAATAAGTTATTGAAACAACTCAAAAAATATATGACTATTCAAAAGAGAAATATAAGAGAAATAAAAAAGTACACAAACCCATAAAGCAATAAGTTTTAAATTTTAATGGGTCTAAACTTTAAACAATGAAAAAAATCATATACAGTCACAGGCGTATAGTTTGGTGGTTTATGTACAAAAATTACTTTAAAAAAATACATGAAAAACCATAAAATAATATTTTTTTTTAACAAAGTAGATGAGAAGAAAATAACAAAAGAAGAGCTCATACCTCTACTTGGCTTAAAAAAAAAATAAAAATTGGTGTTTGCATTGCTTTTATAGTGTTTGTGATTAACCTTGCAAATTTGGAGATAAATTATCAACGTTTGAGTTTGAGTTTAAGTTGGACTTGTTAGAAAGATAGAGTTTCACTCTTTGTTAAGTTTGGACTTTGGCTGTTGATTTTGTTTTAATAAAATAATTTTGTTTTAAAAAAATGATTATGATGTGGCAAGCTCTGAAGAAGTCAATAAAAAGTTAAAAGTTTCGGTTATATATATATATATATATATATATAGAGTAGGGTTTCTTTCAAAACACTATTGACTCAGTCTAGAACTATAGCCCATATAATGGCAGTATATAATATGGGCTATAGTTCTAGACTGAGTCAATAGTGTTTTGAACTATAGCCCATATGGTATACTGCCATTATTATACCTTGTTCTAGTAGAATAAGGACTCTTGTTTTTCTTGGTTAGATTAGGTAAAGACGCAGGAGTACATGTATTCACAGTTTAGTTCCTTTTCACGTGTGTAAATCACTTGTTAGATAAATTTTTTTCATTAAATGTCAATTTTTTTTTAATATTATTTTATTGGCCACATCAATAAAATTGCTAGAGAGATAGAGTTTCACTTCTTGTTAAGTTTGGACTTTGGTTGTTGATATTTTTTTAAAAAAATAATTTTGTTTAAAAAAAATGATAATGATGTGGCAAGTTTTGGAGAGGTCAATAAAAAGTCAAAGGTTTCGATTTTATATATATACTAGCATTACTCCCGTGCATTGCACGGTTTTGATTATAAACTTTTAGAATAATTTTATTGACAAATAATAAATTAATAATCACTTGAGTCTAGATCATATAAATTGTATATAAAGTATTGTTCATTGGATTCAAACAATCACACAACATATTTATATGAAAAATTTCATGAATTTAATAATTAAAAACGTAAGGAAACTTAACTAGAGGTTTTTCATTTGCTAGAATATTTGTAGTACATCTAAAATGTGTTATGCACTTGAAGAGTATAGACTGCATGGTATTTTGTTTTTCAAACCTTTAAATAGTTACGTTTTGATA
Source organism: Quercus tomentella (assembly GCA_028535165.1). Taxonomy (NCBI): domain Eukaryota; kingdom Viridiplantae; phylum Streptophyta; class Magnoliopsida; order Fagales; family Fagaceae; genus Quercus; species Quercus tomentella. The sequence continues at coordinate 17,542,025 of JAPQVY010000012.1, forward strand.
CACTAATGACCTCTTTTTTCTAAATGAGATTTGCTTAAAAATGAGTGAATCGTTATGAAAATTCAATATTAAAGGAGTCATAAGGGATAAAAAGGATATAGACAATTGCTAGAAAAAATTATTAGTTCAAGCAAATAGTTGCATGATCATATCAAGATGTGAATTCCTTTTCATGATGTAGATTTAATATTACTTGCTAATAGCAATCTTGTGAAGGAATATGTTGTTGATATTTATAACATGCTATGTTAAAAATATATATTTTCAGGAATACTATTCAAATGTGTTGTGGGTGATAAATATAGGTATGGATATTGATATTTGTAAAAACCAAAATAAAAATTAATTACAGTGAAGTTTAATATAATAAAAAAAGTTACATGCTCATAATATTAGACAATTTCTTTTGCACATATATAATATCATTAACAACAAAAATAAAATTGAGAAATAGTGACATAAAAATTTTACTACTCAAGAAAATTAATTTAATTTAATTATGCACATATAAATGTAACGCAAATACAAATGGAACCCTTTTTGTATGAGAGAATACAAAATTTGATAATTCTTAAATAATATTTATAGAGGTTTATATAATAGATTTCATGAATTTAAAATTACATTTATGACTCATAAGCAAAACCTTTATTAAAAAAAAAAAAAAACCTAAAACAAAGAAGAGAAATACGTACTTATAAAGTCTCTCATGGTTGTATAAGAGATCTGGGGTTCAATCCCCGCCTATACCAAAAATTGATTGGTGTCTTGATCTGATGATAAAGAGCTATCATCAGGAGCGGACGCTATAGGTTGAAATTCTCTAAAAAAAAAGAAACACGAATAATTTTATTGAGGAACAATAATTAATGCTTGAAGAGAAATGCTATACTCGGTCGGACTAAGACATAACTTTTACTTGTTCAAACTGATTGATGTCTTGGTCTGATGATAAAGAGCTACTATCAGGAGCGGACGCCATAGGTTGAATTTCTCTAAAAAAAAAAAAACATGAATAATTTTATTGAGGAACAATAATTAATGCTTGAAGAGAAATGCTATACTCGGTCGGACTAAGACATAACTTTTACTTGTTCAAATAACAATTAAGGCGAAGTAGGGTAAGGAACAACAAATAATAATTATAACATACCAGCATAATAACATTTATATTTAATTATAATGTGTCAAATTAATAACAACACTAAACATGCTAAGATATTTATGTTAATTAATGTAAATAAGCATAAAATTAATATCAACATCTAACACCCTACTATTGCATGAATTATGATTAAAATTGACCTAATATTTTTACTTTAACCCCCAAGAAATCATCTCGAATTTACAAATTAAAAACTACCCAAATTTATATATAAAAAAATTGAAAGCAAAATTCACTACAACACACACATAAATATATGCACACAAAGAAACTATGAATTCAATAATTACAAACAATATAAATTTCTAAACATAAAAAAAATATATGGAATTAGAGTTAATGTATAGACACTCACATGAAAATTGAATTAACTTTGATTGTAAGGGGGAGGCGGGCGAAGCTATGTAGATTTCACATCACCTTAAATATCCATTGTTTTTACATCACACTTTTTATATTTAATCAATTTTCTGTCTCCATTCTTTGTGGAGTGATGTTCATTATCATGGTTTTGGATGCTCAAATCTTGGTCTCATGGCTACCTGTGGGATCTACACATATTGAAAAAATTAGTGATAGTACCATACTTTCTCTTGTCAGTATAATAATAATAATAATAATAATAATAATAATAATAATAATAACAATTCTTTCAAAAATCGAATAAGATTTTTGTTAAAATTAATTTGTTAGTTCTCATGGAAGATATACCATTGATTCTGAAGACCATAATAAACATATAAATTAGATCAAAGTTAACAAAAATAACTTAAACAAAAGGCAACTTGCACGCAAAACATATTCAATTTGATGATGAAAAAAGTAAAGAAGGGAGTTTTATGAAAAAACAAAAATAAGAAGGCAAATACATACATGCAAGTTTAATAGGTAAGGTAAGTATGAGAAGGAAAGAATACATCAAGAAACCATATAGTGGGAAAAGGGATAAATACACCAAAACCTTATATATATACACCCATTTTTATACTGTATTAGATAATTTTAAGTTGTGAAGAAGTTGATAACTTGAAATGAACAAAAAGAAAAAGGAGTTTACATAATCAAAAGGTTTAGGTTAATTACATATTAGTTTTTTTTTTTTTTCTTTGTCCCAAAAAAAAGTTAACCTTATTAGATTGTTATTAGATTTTTATTTTTATTTTTATTTTTTATTTATAGTTTATGTTAAAGTTAATACATATTAATTTTTTTTTTGCTACTTTATCCAACCAAAAAAAAAAAAAAAAATTAGAAGAAAAAATAATACTTTTAAATTTGTTACTTTATTATTAGGAAATAGATAGTGTAGGATAATTTTTTATCCCCAAAAAAATACTAATGTAAGCTAAGAGATTGTTACTTTATAAAATTAAAAAAAAAAAAAAAAAAACTCATACGAATACTTGTTGTTATTTTATTCAAAGAAGTTGATAAGATCAAAAGCTTTTTGTTTTTATCTAAAAACTTACTGAAATTTGGTGGAGCCACTTAACACAACCAATTATATGTATATAAAAATCTAAAAAAATTTCTGCAATTTGGTGAAGCCATTTGGCGCAACTACGGCTTCTAAGCCCAATTTTTATTATATACTATATTAACATAAGCTAAGAGATTGTTACTTTATAAAATTTAAAAAAAAAAAAAAAAAAAAGCTCATACGAACACTTATTGTTATTTTATCCAAAGAAGTTGATAGGATCAAAAGCTTTTTGTTTTTATCCGAAAACTTACTGCAATTTTGTGGAGCCACTTGGTGCAACCAATTATATATATATATATATATATATATATATATATATATATATATATATTAAAAAATATATATATATATATATTAAAAAATATATATAAAAAAATTTCTACAATTTGGTGAAGCCACTTGGCGCAACTAAGCTCATACGAACACTTATTGTTATTTTATTCAAAGAAGTTGATAAGATCAAAAACTTTTTGTTTTCATCTAAAAACTTACTGCAACTTGGTGAAGCCACTTGGCACAACCAATTATATATATTTTTTTAAAAATCTAAAAAAAATTTGCAATTTGGTAGACCACTTGGCGCAACTACGGCTTCTAAGCCAAACTTTTATTATATTGTATATGAATGTAAGCTAAGAGATTGTTACTTTATAAAATTAAAAAAAAAAAAAAAAAAAAAAGCTCATATGAACACTTATTGTTATTTTATCCAAAGAAGTTGATAAGATCAAAAGTTTTTTGTTTTTATATAAAAACTTACTGAAATTTGGTGGAGCCACTTGGCGCAACCAATTATATATATATTTTTTAAATCTAAAAAAAAATCTGCAATTTGGTGAAGTCACTTGGCACAACCACAGCTCCTAAGCCCAACTTTTATTATTTTATATATATATATATTTTGGGGGCCATAATGAGTCCATGTTGTTTGAGGTTTCTTTAAAAGATAAAGTGTCGCGTAGGTTTCTTTTATACAACATATTTGCTTGTAATAGCAAGTACTGTACAGTTGGAATCTACTTCTACTAAGTTACTAACTATATAAAAAGTGTTAGGAACCTAGTGGTTCCTAATGGGAATGGATAGGAATTATAGGGGGATTGATAAGAATTGTAGGGAAATTGACTTAATTTGAGGTAGTCATCCTCCATAGAGAAAGAGAGAGATTAACAGAGAGAGAGAGAGAGAGAGAGAGAGAGAGAGATGCACTAATGCACTAAGAAGTTGGTTTATTCTTCAATTGATATCTAATGTTGAATTATAATCATGTATTTATAGGAAACTAGCTCTAATGTCATTGGCCCACATGGCTTAAGATAATTAGCTAGTTAATGTGCTTTATGAATTAAGCTAAGTGTTAAATGAGCTACATGTGCTCAAATCCTAACTAACACATCCTAATCTCAACCAACTAGCTAACTACCTAATTAAAGGGATTACATCAATTATTTCATATTCCTAACATTTCCCTCCCCTTGAAATCACCTTGCCCACAAGGTGTTGTTGTGAAATGACACCTTTATTAGGGGAAACCAGCCACTAACCCAATACGCCAAAGCATCTTGACCGTTGATTACACGAATAGTTTCAAAGCAATTAATCACAGCCTATGACATAGGAGCATAACGCAAAGTAGTCGTATTGAACTTAAGTACTTAACCTTCAGCAATATAGAACTCAGTTTCTTATAAAAATTGTGATCATCTTGACTATGGAATCCATCATTTATCTTACAACTGTCACCAAGAAAAGAAGCATCTAGTTTCTTGGCTTTGTGACAGCCACTAATGAGCAAGATGTGGCCCCTATAGCAAAGTCCAAATTCAATGGAATTGCCACCAACATGCATGACTGTTAAGTCCACGCCTACATTCTTGATTACATGAGCAGCCCCATTTGTTGAGGCATGAGTTTGGCCGACATTAAACACCATTGGATCACTTGCATTCACACCAACTGTGTATTCTTGCTCCACACCAACGGCAATAGGTTCATGTTGTGAGAGACCAGGCTACTTGAGGGGTGCTCTCAAAAAGAGATTTGGGTGCTTAGGGCACCTCTCTTTTGGATAATTGTGTGGAGTTGCCACTTATTTTTTTATAAGAAAATAAGAAAAAATAAAATACAATTCACATGTCCAAAAATACCTCAAATCCATTAATTGATTATACAAATACAACTTGGTAGAATAACTTTACAAGGCTTTGGTCCTAGATACACTCTATGTAAAAATTACAAAGCATTGATCCTAGTTACAATCTACCAAAACACAAGATAAAACACTAGTCTACTATCCAAAAACCTAAGTTTGGGGGCTAGGTTACGAAATGGGAAGGTGTTAGGCACCATTCCGCCCAGATAGAGTCTGCTCTTCTAGACTCTAAATGACCATTAAATACCCATATTCAAAGTATATATGAATTGTTATGCAACAGATGCTATGTCAAATCCTAGATCTGCCATTTTATTCAAGAACCTTAGATCTGCCATTTTATTTTGTGTGAAAAAATTTGATGAGAATAGTTAATGAAAAATTTAATTTTGAGTTTCCATAAAAGAAAAAAAGAATGGACTTTAAATAAAAATTCAGATCTGCTTGAGATTTTTAAATGTGGGAAAAAACAGATTTTTATTTTGAAAACACAAATTTTTTATTGAAAGATGTAGATTTGATTTTGATTAAAAACAGTCAGATTTTTATTTTAATTCAGATCAGATTTTTTATTAAAAACATGGCAGATTTTTATTTGGAAAAAATGCAGATAGGATTTTTTATTAATAATAGACCAGATTTTTATTTGGAAAAAAACGTAGATCTGATTTTTTTTATTAAAAACAGAGCAGATTTTTATTTGAAAAAATGCAGATCAGATTTTACTTTGAAAAAGAAACAAAGAGAAAAAAAAAAAAAAATACAGATCTGACTCTTAAAAAAAAAAATGAAGAAAACTTACAAATTTGATTTTAGTTTTTTTAAAAAACAGAAAGAAAAAATTGTAGATCTAAAATTCTAAGGCAAGATTCAACCCTAGATCTAGACATGTTCATCAATTAATCATGTGAAAACTTTTGAAAGCAAAGAGAACATGTGATAACATATGAGAAACATGATTACTTAAACACAAAAGAAAACATCATGTCCATGGAAACTAAAACATATATGAAAGCATGTTATGGAAACAAAGTTAGAGTTATACCTGCATGAACTTAGTCCTCAAGGAAAGAGTTCCTCAAAGAAGAACAATTTTTAACAATTTTTTTAAAGGATTTAAGTGAAGCCTCTTAACAAAAAAGAAGTTCCTAAAGCAGGGCTTCCAGAACTTCTTTAACGTAAGGGGAGAGAGAAGTAAAAAAAAAGAAGGGTCAGAAAGGGGGTTTGAATGTTGGGAGGCCTCTCCTATTTATAGAGGTGTTAGTTGCTTAGAAAATAAGCTAGATTTGCTTAAAAATTAAGTCCAATCAGCTTGAAAAATAAGCAAAAAACGTATGGAGAAAATCATAAAAAAAAAGGAGATTTGGATAAGAGTAAGCTGATTTTTCAGATCAGAAAAAGCTTCAGTATTTTGATCATATATTTTTACTAAAGATTTGGATTAAGCTGAAATTTTGACATCTGAAGGGAAATTTTATTCTATACAACTTTATCAGAATAGCCTAGTCCGAATTTTGAGTTCTACCATGCCAAAAGTGCCTTAGAACGTGAATCTGAAATTTGCTACTTGATTAGCACGTTTTTGAAGTGTTTTCGAACTCTAAAATTGTATTTGGACGAATTTAAGAGTTATTTTCATGATAACCTCATTCCAAAGTAATAATTAGGATTTTTAAAATAATTATTTTGAATATAATTATCCCAAAAACCTAATTATCTACGGTCTTTAAATATTATCAACTTATTTGTTTTAATCCCATGCAACAAATCTCACTTTAAGAAAAATACTTAACCAATTACAAAAATTCATTTAATTAATTTTAATCATTAACCAATCAAAATTAATTTCAATTAATCACACGTGATTGGTTTCACCCCATACAATGCATGCAAACCGTGAAAATTTAATCTTGTGATATCTTTCAATTCGACGGTTCGATTTGGGAATTAGACATACCGTCCGACCGTTAGAATCTCAAGATTATTTTTATGATATGCAATGAATGAATTAATGCATGTAGTGCAATTATGATTTTTTGGGTATATGAATGGTCATTCTAGCAATCTTCCAAGATTAAATTATGGGTGCAAAATTGTGTGTCTACACATGTATTATGGATTCTTGGTCAGCAGTGTGTTCTTGCTCCACACCAACAACAACAAGTTCATGTATTGTGGATTCTTGGTTAGTCGAATCAAGAGATTGTAGCTCCTCTTCCGTTATATTCTCAAGAACCTCTTGCAATCTTGAGAGCTCTTCATTCATGGCCCTCTTAGATTCAGCCAAGGCCTTGACTTTCTTTGAAATAGCCTTGTGAGATTCTGTCAAGGCCTTAACCTTCTCTAAAACTTCATTCACCATTTTCAAGATTTCTTGCCGGTCATATTCACCCGTCTCAAGATTGACGGCTCTAATACCAAATGTTAGGAATCCGGTGGTTTCTAATGAAGATGGATAGAAATTGAAGGAAAATTGACTTAAATCGAGGTAGTCACACTCCATAGAGAAATATTGAGAGAGAGAGAGAGATGCACTAATGCACTAAGAAGTTGGTTTATTCTTCAATTGATATCTAATGTTGAATTACAATCATGTATTTATAGGAAACTAGCTCTAATGTCATTGGCCCACATGTTTCAAGATAATTGGCTAGTTAATTCAACATGTGCTTTATGAATTAAGCTATTTGTTAAATGAGCTACATGTGCTCAAATCCTAACTAACTCACCATAATCTCAACCAACTAGCTAACTACCTAACTAAAGGGATTACATCAATTATTTCATATTCCTAACAAGAAGGAGTCGATGGCTCTAATTACAATAGTGTTGGTTTATTCAACTTTTGTCATTTGTAGTAAACCAAAACGGTGAGTTTGGGTGAGAAATTTTTTTTAATATTAAAAAAATGTTATGTCTACATTATTTTTACAATAAATTTTAAGTAGCAAGTTATTATTGACTATTATTGGTAGAGAAAAAATAATTTTAGTGGTGGGTTTAAATTAGAATTATTAATAACTTACCCTTGAAGATTTGTTGTAAAAGTATTGTAAAAATATTATAGGCGTAACACTTAGTATTTAATACTATTACCTAAAACCTTAAAATAGGGAGAATTGGTGAGCTGCTCCATTTTTTTTTCCCTTCAAATACAACAGTTTGGTTTGAGCCTGTTTTTGTTTTTTTGTTTTATTTTTTAAATAATTTTTATATGTTTACTTTGTACTTTTGCAATGTAAGTTTACAACGTAGAATGTAAACACACAAAAAGTGGCAAATATTATATTTGCAAAAAAAGGGTAAATATTGTGTGTTTATAATATAAATTTACATTATAATTACAATGTAAATATAGAGATATTGTGAAAATGTTGTGTCACATTTGTTAATTCCTTATGGGTCAAACTAAAATAAAATAAAATAATAAAATATCAGATCAAGATATAGCACAACTAAAAAATAAAGGTATTGTATTGTGAAAATGTCGTAATATTTTGTTGTTATCACAATATTTTCATGACTATTGAGGTGTAAGTTCCTTATAGGTCAAAATAAGATAATAAAATATTAGATTGAGATCCACTATAGTTGAGAATAGAGGTATTGTGAAAATGTGGTGATATTTTGTTGTGTTCCTAGACTTTTTTTTTGTTTAGTCAAATTTGATAAGCCAAAATTCACTTTTTCAAGCACAGTTTTCTTTGGCTGATTTTGTTTGTTTGTTTTTATTTCTTTACACACTGTTTAAAATTTAAAGTAAAAAAAAAAATGACAGTTTCACACCACAAGTAAGAAATAAAATTGGGTCCTTTAAGTTTGGGGTAATTTCATTCCTCCCTAAACTTTAAAAATGAGGAAGTATCCTAACTTTTCCTCTCTTAGTTAAACTGTTTTGAAATCTTATGATTCTTAAAGTGTTCCATTGTACAATGTCTAAAATACCCCTACTAAATTTAATATCCCAAATAATTTTTCCGTGTATTTTGAGTTTTATGTGGTAGTCATACTTGGAACATTGATTTTCCTAGGTTAAATATTCTAGACTTAAAATTTTATCTAATGGAAACTTCAATGACACATGCCTTTTGTTATCCTTTTTTTTTTTTTTTTTTGTGGGGACCAATTAATCAGGAGATATTATCAAGGCCGTGCCAGTTGGGCCTAAAGTCTAGTCCGAGGATGTTAGACCATCCGAGAAGGCCCAGATAAGACTGTGAAACAAGTAAGGCTAAGGGAGGAATAAAGACACTAGGGGATGAGTCCAATAAGTGTCCGAGGATAAAAGTGCCCTCGGCAGCCTGTAGCCAAGGTGAATTTGAGTGTCATACCATTACCGACTTACTTCAGAGTTGCACCACAGCTAAGGAAGAGATATTGGACCGGGAGAAAGATGGGGGAGGCAAACAAATATCTGTAAAGCTGCTACCTCCGCATTAAATACCTTCCAACCAACTCTCTGGCCGCATTAATGTGGAGGTGATGCCTGAACAGTGGTAAAGCAGCATTACAGCTATTGGTTGATGTTTCCAGGAAGTGTTGGATGGGACAGGAAGGGATCCCCCAAATTCAACCTACACGTGTGTGGTGAAGATGAGACCAAGATGGCAGTATATAACATGAAAGAATGTAGTGCCAAAGAGAGAGATCGGAACTTGAAAAACAAGAAGGACTAAGAAGAAAACCTGGTAAAAACTAAGAACGGAAAACTTATTTTTTAAAGAGAAATTGATTGTTATATTAGGATGAATACATCTATAAGTGTGGAATTTGATCGTTTTTCCTTTGAGGTTAATCCAGTTCTTTAACAACCACGCTCTACAAATTTATTGTTTGGGCCTTTAACGTTCGAACCCCATATACCCGTTTGGGGTCGCTACAAATCGAGTCCTTACATATATATATATCTCTCTCTCTCTCTCTCTCTTACTTAAAAGGGTGTTCATTAAAAATTAAGTAAGCTGAATATCATGGCTAGACTCATAAAATGTAAGACAATAAAAAATAAAGTACGAATAACAAAATCTTTATTGTGGATAATTGCAAGTATTTGATGAAGACCTTCAATTGTAGTATATGACATCATTCATTGTAAAAATTGAAATATCGTGACAATGTCTTAGCAAAACTCAGTTGCTTATTATTGGAAAAAGATGATATTCATTTTCACTCTTAGAAGCTTTTAGTGAGTTAATGTTGTCTTTAGCAAATAAGTTCTAAACTATCATGACAAATAAATACTCATATATTAAAATAGTTAATCTAAGTTTTAAATACATGGTTTCTTTCTTCTTCAAATAGTAGTTCTATCATAATTTTCTCACTCAAAGGGGCAACACATGCTGCCCAAACTAGTAAATAGTAAAAAAGTTAAAATGGTGTAATTTGTTAGTGTTATGATTGATTTATTCATGATATTAAAATAATTTTCTATATGACTATAATATATTGAATTATTGTATTTATCTCCAAAAATATATATATATATATATATATATATGGTAAAGAATCTGAATTCCGTGTATGACAATAATATGTTAAATCATTGTATTTATCTCCGTTCGTATACTTATGGTATGATATGTGCACCGTATTTAACGAACTATGAGTGTTACTATGCTTGACTAAACAAGTTTTGTGGTACTGTTGTTATGGTATTTAGGATCCAAGTATGATAATGCTAGCATGTTCTTCTCTTGTTCAGAAAATAATCTTATGCTAGATCTTCAATTGTCCGCAAAACTATGTTTGTTCTTGCCAATTCTTTAATTCGTTTATTTTACATTAGTTTTGTGTGTATGAAATGGAGAGGATTGTATTCACCATCAATCTACAATCATAAAATTTACGATATTGGTTGCAGGTCATTCAAAGTTCAAACCAGCCAAAAACTATTACATGTACGGATAAAACAAGCAAATTATTATAGCCACAACAGTCGATTAAGATCCAACAATCTAATCCTCCCACACCACCCAACCATTATGCAAACTAAACTTCCCTATTAATTCAAAATCAAATAACATACCTACTTAATATCATCATTACATAATATAAGTATATAACTTGTCATATGAAAATATTAATGAAGAAAAAGGTCACGTCATATGTGAGTAAAGTAAACAAGAAAAACACATTGTTGAAGGAAAGTAATAATAAAAAGCCATATGTAAGCGAAGTAATAAAAGTTTCTCAAAAAATAAAGTGAAGTAATTAGTGTGAAAAATATAATTTACATTTTGTTTATGAAATATTAAATGTAGTTTATTTTTTTGAAAGATACAATAGAATTTCAATATATGGCGTCCGTAAACTCTATGATGATTACTCTTTATCATCAAATAAAAACACTAATTAATTTGTGGTGAAACGACAAAAGAGTAAGAGACTTTACTAATTGATTTTTTTTTTTTTTTTTTGAGAAACTACTAATTGAGTTAATTGAAATCTACATATTTAGTTCATGAAATTTCAATAATTATGGGCCTACACATGATAAAGATCATGGACTAACTTCTTTCTTTGTCCATTTCCACTAATTTCTAAGAGTAAGTACCCGTTTGGGTACAGCTGAAACAGACACAACATCTGCATTTCAGCCTTTTTTTTTTTCTTTTTTTTTTTTTATGAGAACGTGCACTGGTGTTTTTTGTCTTTTCCAGTGGATCCCGGGACCCACAAACTTTTTTTTTTCAATATAATTTTCATTAAAAATAGGTCCCACGATACTATTCACACATTTAAAAATTATTTTGCTACAATGTCGTACTTCATAACTTCTTTGTGTCTTTACCAGTACCAGTGCTCTTCTCTAATAGTTCTCACTTTCAAATTTCTAAATACAATTTTTTTTTAGTTATACAAGTACCATTCTTCGTTTCTTTTCTTTTCATTTTTTTCATTTAACGTTTTTAGGTGTATAGAATGCAGATTTGTTTTGGTTTTTAAGTGTACAAAAACACTTATACAAACTAAACTTCCCTAACAATTCTTGGTTGTATTTGCCCAACAAACTAATCCCACACCGGCCAACCATCACGCAAACTAAGAGGCTGTTTGGCCATCATTTTTTGGTCACTCAATTTCCGTCACTCATAACTTATAACTCATAACTCATCACTCATTACTTATCACTCTAAATACCAAGGTTGTTTGGCACCATCACTCACTTCTCATCACTCAATATTTTTCACACTATTTGTGGGTCCCATGCCTGTCACTGGTGCAGTTTTTTTTTTTTTTTTTTTCTTCAGTACCTAGACTCACCGAACCTAGCTGAAAAAAAAAAAAAAAAAAAAAAAAAAAAAAACCAGACCGAACAGCCAACCCAGGAGGAAAAAAAAAAGAAGAAGAAAAAAAAGAAAAAAAGAAGAAGAAGAAACCCCGATCGGATAGCCAACCTAGGAGGAAAAAAAAGAGAAGGAAAAAAAAAAAAAAAAAAAACCAAATAGCCAACTCAGAGAAGAAAGGAAAAAAAAAAAAAAAGTCAGAGGTCAAAAGTTGCGACTGAGTACTGTTTGTGGGTCCCCTATGTATGATTAATTACAATATTGTCATTGAGTTATGAGTTATGAAAACTGAAAACAGCCAAAATGTGTTTTTAGTTTCCATAACTCATAACTCAAAAATCAGAGAATTGAGTGATGGAAACAGAGTTATGGAAACAGAGTTATCGTTTGCCAAACGGATATTGAGTTATGGGTCCCACCATTTTTGAGTTATGAGTTATGGAAACTGAGAATTGAGTTACCAAAATTGGCAATCCAAACAGGCTCTAAACTTCCCTAACAATTCTTGGTTGTATTTGCCCACACGACGACACACATACCATTGAGAATTGGGGCCTAATAGTTTACAAGACATGGGCCACAATCTATGAGAATGGACACAATCATCGAACATGGAACCTTCAAAGGTTTTCAGAGTGTACTCAGTACTGCTGGGCTTGGCCTCGAATTGAATAAAATACATTCTGGGCATCAACTGGATCTTCACAAGTCTCACAAATTCAAAATTTGTACCCTACACCAATTGTTCATAATCAAAGAATTAATAAAGAGTTGTAAAGCATATATAGATGGATACAAGTCTCACAAATTCAAAATTTGTACCCTACACCAATTGTTCATAATCAAAGAATTAATAAAGAGTTGTAAAGCATATATAGATGGATACTAAGAAGAAGAAGAAGAAGAAATAAACCTTAATTTCGTTGTAGCGCTCTAACAACGACTGTCCATTGAGAGAAAATTCATTTCGTTCCTGTTTACAAAGCTAAGAAACAAGCAGATTTTAATTGAAAACCTTCTCATAAAAAAGAAAAGAGACACTCACCCACACAATGTAGCACATACCTGTGTCTCAGGGATCCATTTCGGACCTTGGCAAAATTTGATCGGGCCGTGAAGTTCAAGGGCAAGGAGGGAGACAGGGGCAAGGGTGGACGTAGGGGGTTGAGGGCAAGAGTAACTGTTTGAGGACGACGAGTGTGGGATCCAATTGGGATTGGATTCATCTTCTTTTTCAAATTGACGGGTGAATTCATTGAAGTCTGGAAAAACTACATCCTCATAGTCCTCATAATCTGCCATGATTCGATCTCTGAGACCAGAGAGAGAGATAACATGAGTTTTGCATTCTTTTCTCAGTAAAGATCCACTCACGGGCAAGGAGCACAGAATATGGAAGAGAAAAATCAAGGCAAACTGAACAAAAAGGTAAAAAGGAAGTAACATACAACTACAAGTCATTCACACAAGCATGTTTTGGACACAAATCTCAGAGCACAACACAAACCACATCAACAACATGTCCAAACGCAAGGCAAAACCAAGTCAGATTGACACACCCAAAACGAAAGAACCAATTTCGAAATCAACCCAAAACCTAGAAATATACCATCATTAACTTGAAACCCCAAAACCCAAATCAAAATACCAAATACACAGAGGATCCACAAACCAATTGTTTTGCACCCAAGCACTGGGAAAGAGGGGGAGGAAAATACAGAAATTGAAGACAGAAAATAGAATTAGAACAACAAGCCAACAAGCCAAACAAGAAGAAAAACCATAGGCAAACAATTCCAGAGAAAAAGAGAGAGAACCACAGCTGAGAGAAACCCTATCGCTGCTTCTGAAAGACGCTTACTATGAGGAGCCTGACTGCCCTATATATACAGATCGCGCAAGGTCGGTGACACGCATAAAAGGGTCGGACCCAGGTGGGGCCTAAGGGGCTCGGGCCCACCCTGGGCCCAAAAAAAAAATTTTAGTAGGCAAAATTCTCCCAAAAAAAGACTTGGGTCCTATCAAAACTTCCAACTTGGCAACAATACCTTAGTAATGAAATATACCATTAAATCCTAGCCACTAAAGGATCAAAATTTATTTATACATATTAAAAAAAAAAAAAAAAAAACCCATATCCATTAACGCCTCTTCCTTAAAAAGCCACGAACCCCCTGAATCAGAATCCAATAAACTTGAATAAAAAGCAACCCAGATCCATGACACCCCCAAATTTTGCCAAAAGAAAAACACCCATTAATTTACAAGGTCTAAAATATCATTATAGGATAATCTTCTATCCCATAAATCACTGCAATTAGACAATACCCATATAAGTGCAACTGAAAGCACAACAAACCATTAAAAACCAAAAAAAAAAAAATCCCACAAATCTCTCGAGAAAATCTGAACCTTTGAATGCCCAACAAGAATTATCCCAAGAATCCCAATTATAAAAATTAAAACTTTATAAAAAAACAAAACAAAAAAGAAGAAAAACTAATCAAAACTGGAAAATTGCAGCTCATGAAACTCTGAAGAGATTGCCCAAATTGGTCTAATTAGAATCTATGGTCTTGATTTGATGACAGGAAAAAAAAAGCCCTTCTCAAGTCAAAGAAAGCAGATGGTAAAGGCTGAGGAAGTAAGAAAGATTTTATTTTTATGTGAGAGAGAGAGAGAGAGTAGACAAAAGATGAAGGAATACTAAGGGTCTGTTTGGATAGAACTTATTTTGCTGAAACTGAAAACTGAAAACACTGTAGCAAAATAATTTTTAAATGTGTAAATAGTACCGTGGGACCCATTTTTAATGAAAAAGTTGATAAAAAGTGGAGTTTGTGGGATCCGTGAACAGTATATAAGTCACTGTTTATGGCTGAAAAGTCAAAAATATGCGGCTGAAAAAAAAAAAAAAAAAAAAAAAAAAAAAAAGGAAAACGCGGACGCAGACGTGAAACGCACTATCCAAACATACACTAAGAATAATAGAGAGAGAGTACGAAAGAGGAATGGAGCCCAATGAGCAGTTTCTTCTTTTTTATTCATCAATGTCAGATTCTCTTATCCTTAAAATGACTTAGAATGCCCTTTTGTACTTATGTTTGGACTGGAATCTTCTGTGTCTTAAGACTCCCCAACCCAACCGTGTACAAGCTGGATTTGAATTATTAGTTCCATTTTGACTAGTATTTCTTAAAAAAAAAAGGCGAAACTACACCATTGGTCCCTGAAGTTTACTTTGTGTGCGTAATTGGTCCCTCAAGTTTGAAGCGAGCACAATTAGTCCCTTAAGTTTTAAAACTGAGTTATATTGGTCCTTTTACTAACTGTTGTTAATGGTGTTACTTACGTGGCTAGTGGAACAATGACTTGACATTTTTTTTTTAATGATGTAGCATGTTTTTAATTAAAAAATTAAAAACTAAATTTACACGTGAGAAAAAAAAAAAAATCACCGGTACCAAATTAAAAAATTTATTTTCTACCAATTGTAAAAACCCACAACGAGAGAGGGTTATCAGGCAACCGGTGATCTTTCACTCCCCCCACAAACCCATTGCCCACACCCACAGCAGCCACACCACCACCACCCAACCACCAAAATCAAAAACAAAAACAAACACTGTAAACCCAGCAAACCCACAGTCACCACCAACCACCATCACCCACTCACTTGCCACCACCGTAAACCCCAACCCAAAATCAACCCACCACTAGCCACCACCGGTACAAAACAACCACCAAATCACAAAACCCAGCCATCAAACAACCACTAAAACCCAGCCATCACAAAACCCAGCCACCAAAGACCACCATGGGCAAGAGGCCGACTAGGCAAATAATTCAAACCAATGAACCCGCTAAATTGGATATCTTCTGCAAAAGGTTCTAGTGATTCATATCTACTTGGTCTTCCTGCATATTTAGTTGATGCAGGTTGGAGTATCTGAGAGTGCCCAAATATCAATGGCCTCTTTTTCAAGTTTAGTTACCGTCTTTTTCTTCTCAATCTTGACAATTTGACAATTTGCAATTCATTTTGGTTCCTTTGCACTTGCTGTGTATAGCACTTTATCGTGTATTGATGATGGTAATCCCTGCTTTTGCACATTGATTTGATTTGAGAGAAGAAAATGAAAAAGAAAAGAGAGAAAAGAGAGTCCGGAGAAAGAAGAACAGAGAGAATAGCGTGAGAGAGAGAGAAAAGATTTTTTTTTTTTGGTAAAAGAGAAAAGATATTTTAACCCTCTCGTTGTGGGTTTTTACAACAGGCAAAAAATAAAATTTTTAATTTGGTACCAGTGATTTTTTTTTTTTCTCATGTAAATTTAGTTTCTAATTTTTTAATTAAAAACATGCCACATCATTAACAAAAAAAAAAGTCAAGTCATTGTTCCGTTAGTCACATAAGTAACACCGTTAACAATAGTTAGTAAAAGGACCGACACAGCTCAGTTTTAAAACTTAAGGGACTAATTGTGCTCGCTTCAAACTTGAAGGACCAATTGCGCACACATGATAAACTTCAGGGACCAATAGTGTAGTTTCGCCAAAAAAAAAAAAGATTTTGTTTGTGTTTTACATTTTTTAGTGAGAGATTTGTGCACTCTAATCCGAAAATTTTGGTCAAAGAATAAAAATTTGACCCCAGATCATTTCATTCAAGCAACATGCCTACAAGATTATAGAGTTGTATAAAATTTTTTTGATATTGGAAATTTGAACTCTATAATGTATTTATTTAGTGTTTATATAGGGTTTTTTTTTTTTGGAATAAAATATAGGGTGTATATTGTGCATGAACATTTGATTTTGGTTTTATTAAGAATATCTTGACTTCCATGATTTGTAATGTTGAGACTTGAGAGGCAAGTTTTATGAATCAACATAAAAATAAAAGCTAACATTTTTAATTTCCTTACATGCTACGTAAGGGAAAGCTATAAAATAAAAGAAAGAAAAGTACAAACACATAGTTCATATTTTAAATTTTAAATTTTTTGATATGAATTCAAATCATGAACATAATATAAGCAAAACCAATGAACAATAAAGTTGAATTATTATCTTATTGGTCAATACATTCATCTAGTATCAGCATGGGGAATGTCTGCGTCTCGTCGCGAGGCTCATTTTGAATTGTGGAGTTTAATTCAATTGAAAATTTTAATATAAAAGATTAAAGAATCATGCCTTTTATAAAAAAAGGGTAAATACTAGATAATAGATGAGGGGAGAGGTAAAGTATGAACTACACAATTAGAGCACCTCAAAGAAAACCATTACTATTTGGATATCTATTAAATCTCAACTATACTTAAAATTTACCCACCTAACAAAGTGCAATGAGATCAAAATGTTCAATTAGGATAGGTTTATATGAAATAATTAAGTATCTTTACATAATGAACCATAATTTTATCTAAAGAGGGATAAAAAAAAAAGTCAAGAATAAATTAATCTATTTTGGGAGGTCCAAGTATGAATGTATCCATTTGAGGAAAGCTTCATCTTTAATTTGCTAATATAGAAGTCATAGGTCCTTGAAGTTATAATTGGCAATAAGGGAATGGATGAAATTTTCATCATGTGAATATTTGTTTTTTAAATAAAAATAAAAAATAAATAAATTTGGCCGGTGGATAAGAGGGACATTTTGAACATTGAGGTGTAGATACTGTTCATATCTCCTCTTTTGTCAAAGCAGCCATCTTATGGAATAGAGAGGTTTTTGGGAACATTTTTTCTCGTAAGAAAAAGATCCTTGCACGGCTTAATGGTGCCCAAAAAGCCATTGCAACTAGACCGTCTGCCTTCCTTCTCTCCCTCGAGAAGGAACTCTCTTCTGAGTACACAGAGATTCTAAACCAGGAGGAAGAATTTTGGGCTCTTAAAGCCCATCTAAATTGGCAACTTCAGGGGGATAGGAACACCACCTTTTTCCATGCAAAAACTATCATTAGGAGGAAAGCCAACAGAATTGATCGCCTAAAAAATCGCCTCGGGGATTGGTTGGATTCTGAACAGCAAGTGATAAACCATATTCAAGATGGGTTTCAAGAGCTCTATAAATCACAACACCTATCTTTGATTGCCCACTCTGATTTTGATGTGGACTGGGCCACCACTCTTTCAGAAGGTGACTCAAGGATGCTATCTGCTAACGTCTCTCCTCTAGAAATCCGGAAAGCTTTATTCTCCCTAAAGGCCTTCAAAGCTCCTGGTGTGGATGGGCTCCATGCAGGGTTTTTCCACCATTTCTGGCCCACCCTTAGAAGCTCTGTCACTGAGGAAGTCCAAAATATCTTTGTAAAAAAAAAAAATGCCAGCCTACCTCAATCAAACTCTTGTCGTTCTTATCCCAAAAAGAATAGGACCTAAGCTTTTAGGGCACTTTCGCCCAATCAGCCTCTGCACAACAGTTTATAAAATTGTTTCTAAGATCATTGTTAACAGGATCCGCCCCTTTATGAAGCAACTTGTTTCTCCTCTTCAAGCGGCTTTTATACGTGGAAGGAAAGGTCTAGATAACATGATAATTGCCCAGGAAATTCTGCATTCAATGGAAAAGAAAAAAGGACGTTTCGGGGTTATGGCCTTAAAAATTGATCTCGAGAAAGCCTTTGACAGGCTGGAATGGAGTTTTATCAGAGAAATTCTTATTCACTTCAACTTCCCTCCAGACCTTATAGCCATCATTATGGATTGTATCTCATCTTCTACTGTTTCCATTATATTCAATGGTGGTAAGTTGGATTCTTTCTCCCCGTCCCGTGGGATTAGACAAGGAGACCAAATCTCTCCCTACATTTTCATTCTTTGTCTTGAGTATCTTGGCCTTCTCATTCATGAAAAGACATCTCTCAAGATCTGGAAACCTATCAAAGCCTCAAGGTCTGGTCCTGCCTTCTCCCATCTATTCTTCGCGGATGACCTTATCCTTTTTGGTCAAGCCTCTCTTCCTACCACTAAAGCAATTGAAGAGGTTCTCACTCGCTTTAGCCATCTTTCTGGCCAAAAAGTCAGCAATGAGAAGTCCAGGATTCTTTTCTCAAAAAACACACCCGAGGCAACTAGGGATTGTATTTGCAACTCTCTTGGCTTCTTGGAGACTAGGAAGTTCGATAAATACTTGGGCTTTCCTCTCAAATTTTCTAGTAGGGGTAGCAAGGATTTTGATTTCATTATTCAAAATATCCAAAGCAAATTGGCTGGTTGGCAAGCTAATCTCCTATCTCTTGCTGGAAGACGCATTTTAATCCAATCCTCCTCTAGTGCAGTAGCTGACTATGTTATGCAAGGTGTTTTACTTCCTAATAGAGTTTGTCAAGAAATTGATCGAGCTAACCGTAACTTCCTTTGGGGATCTTCTTCTGAAAAGCGTAAGTTACATATGGTCAATTGGGATGTTGTCACTCGCCCTACTAACCATGGTGGCCTTGGCCTACACGCTACTCGACCAAGGAATCTCTCCTTGCTCGCAAAGCTGAATTGGAACCTCTCCTTTGGAGAAATTTCGCCTTGGGCTAAAGTTTTAAAGGCCAAATACATGTCTAGGAGCTTTCCTTGGTCTTCTAAAGGATCATGCTCTCGAACATGGGCTGCTTGTAAGGCTGTAAAACCCCTTCTTGACAAAGGCCTAAGGAAAGTCATAACCACAGGCACCTCCACCTCCTTCTGGAATGACATTTGGTCTTCTCTTGGCAACCTAAGATCTGTCCTATCAGGTCCTCTTAACTAACAGGAAGAAAATAGTTTAGTTGCTCAGTTTGTTGATGATTATGGGAATTGGAAATGGGATAACCTCTCCTTCGTTCTACCTCAATCTCTATTAAGCATCATAAATGCTATCCCAGTAAATCTCTCCTCCTCTTATGAGGACTTGACTGCCTGGGCTCCCTCTAAGGATGGTAATTTTTCTCTTAAATCAGCTTATAGTCTTGCTAAAGGGTTAAATGCTTTGAACCCTCCTACTCTTGCTTCTAGCTGGATTTGGAATGTGAAAGCTCCCCAAAAACTTCTCATCTTCCTTTGGTTATGTTCTCACAATAGCATTCCAGTTAGAGAAGTGTTGGGTTCAAGGGGTTTTACCATTGATCAGTCATGCCCTATTTGCAACAACCACGTGGAATCTATTGACCACCTTCTTAGGGAATGCCAGGCCTCGGTTAGTTTTTGGAATCAGCTTGGTGTTCCTACAAAAGCTATTCAATCCTTTGCTCTCCCTCTTTTGGATTGGTTGCATTTCAATAGCACTTGCGGCTTCACCTCAAGACACCTCCACATTCCTTGGAAAACTCTCTTCATTTTTGGGCTATGGAACTTATGGCTAAACAGGAATTCTGTGGCTTTCCAAGGAAAGCAACCCAACCCCACTATTGCCAAGATCTGTATTGCAAAATCTGCTGAATTTCACTTTCTCATCCAAGGAGCTAACGCACAAAAAATAATTTTTCAGCTCCTTGTCTCTTGGACCAAGCCGGACCTAGGATGGCATAAACTAAACACGGATGCATCTGTTCTGCTATCCTCTGACTGTGCAGGTGGGGGTGGGCTTATAAGGGACTCTTATGGCTCTTGGATTAGAGGTTTTTCTAGATTCATTGGTGCCTCAAACTGCCTTCTTGCTGAGCTTTGGGCCTTGCGGGATGGCATCACCATGGCCAAAAACCTCAATATTTTAAAGCTTGTTATTAATGTTAATGCTGCTGAGATCATTTCCCTTTTCTCTAAGCCAAGTAGTGACAATCGGCTAACCCAGCCTATTGTGGATGATTGCAGGAACATGCTCCAAGTTTTCCAGGAATACCAAATGCAGCACTGCTTCAGGGAAACTAACAAAGTTGCTGACCTTCTTGCAAAACTTGGCCGTGGCCAATCTGAACCTTTTATTTCTTATGTAACACCTCCTTTTGTTGTTATGGAGGCTCTCTCTTTTGATTGTAATGCTGTTCCTTGTACCCGTTTAATTCGGGCTCCAACTGTTTTTGATTAATCTTATTAGCTTCGTATTTTACCAAAAAAAAAAAGAAAAAGAAAAACTATATAATATGTGCGTTTTTGCCTTTGGTTATAAACAAATATACAAGGTTTTTTTATTTTTTATTTTTTATATTTTTTATTTTCATGGTAAACAGGATGTGCATGTGCCAGGTTTGGGTCCACAAATATAAGTGTAATATGTGCGTTTTTGCCTTTGGTTATAAACAAATATACAAGATTTTTTTTTTTTTTTTTTTTTTTTTTTTTTTTTTTTTTTTTTTTTCATGGTAAACAGGATGTGCATGTGTCAGGTTTGGGTCCACAAATATAAGTGTTTGTGGGGTATAGGGAGTACAGGTCGAGATTCAAGTCTTCAAGAGGGAACTTCACACACATATATACTTAGATTAGGATAGACTAGAATTTCTATCTTGTATTAAAAAAAAAAAAAAAAATCTCAACCCAATTTTGTTGGTTGACAAAAGACAAGACCAATTGTCAATTGGAGAACAACAATAAATCGGATCGAGTAAGAATTCCACAAGTAGAGTTGGTTTAAGTCGAATCAAGAGAAGTGGTGACGGTAGTGGCTATCAAGATTTCGGTGGATCTCCCTCAAAATTTAATTGTAAAGTATAAGGTTAAAGTGTAATTTTTTATTTATAAACTAGGCCAGATGACCCAGATCAAGGTCTAGACTGGTCAGCCCAAATTTGAGCTTAGTTCTTCTCCCAATTGGATATTTAAACTGATTCTTAAAAAAAAAAAATTGGATATTTAAACTCAATTTAAGGTAGTACCTGAAATTGGGCCTAAAAACAAAAAGACTTATCTGGGCTGTGACTCTCCCACAATCCAAAATTTCTTCTTCCACGTGTCATTTGCAGCAAAGATTCTCAAAAAAAAAAAAAAAAAACCTTCTTCCATGTGTCATTTGCAGCAAAGATTGCTACACTTCATGGATTTAACCTAAGAGCACAATCTTACCTTGCCAATATAGTTGAGTTATCCTGACTTTGAGGTATAAAACTTAAATACTATGGAGTGGGCCCAAAATTCCAACATATTGAATGGGTTTATGCAACATTGCATATGTGGTGCCCTATGTCACCAATTTCAGGGTATTTGCCTAGTAAAATACATAGTAAGTCACATTAATACTAACTTGTTAGGTAAAATTTCCTTTCCTCTCAAAAAAAAAAAAAAAAATCTGCAAGACATTTCAAGCACTAACAATTTGCTCAAATGAGTGCATATCTCACTTTTCTTTTCAAGATAAATATTTGAGGCCTAAATTGGGAGAAATTTTTGGTTCCACCGGGAGGACCACTGATGTGGTCCTCCCTGCTCCTGCCAACCAATTAATGAGTGCCATGTGGCCATTTTTCTGATTCATGTCCACATCAGCAGCAACCCATGTCCTTTAACTCTGGTTAACAAAACCAAACCAAGGTTAAAACAAAAACAAAACTTACCCAGCTGGAAAGCCAAAATCAAACACGCCTCTTTCTTTCTCTCTCCCTCTAGCTCTATTTCCCCAATTCTCTAGAGAAGAAATCCCCATCCCTTTTCGTATGAAATTGAAAGCCGTGGCTACTACAACAGCGACAGCAACGGCAACAATAATGATAAAGATGAAGATAAAAATAGTGCGATGTCTTTCGCGGAGGCGAGGAGGCTGATGAGATTGGTGAATGTGGAAGCGTGCGAGAGCATGGGCGTCGCTAGATCTGCCGCTTTCGCTTAGGTTCTCGACGAAGCCGGCGTCATTCTTCTCTTTCGCGACAAGGTCTACCTTCATCCCGATAAGGTCGAAATCTCTCTCAACCAGCATCTTTGCCGAGAAGCAAATATAGGACCCAAAGCCCACAAGCTCCGATAGGTTTTGGTGGTCATGGGAATTTTGGGTTTTGGTTTTAAGACTCATGCCCCCATTCGATCTTAACAGGGATGTGGCTTATGAGATGAAGGCATACAGATTTTTTTTTTTTTTTATGGGAATTTGAATGTTGTTGTTGATGCTGCGAAATTGATGTCCCAAAGTTTTGAAGAAAGATTGTATCAGTGGCTTTGAAGGCAATGGTGTGCATTAAGGTGTGTTGGGTGATGCATAGTTGTGTGCGTTGAGGGGTGCACTGGGTTGCTGCTGTATTGTGCGTGGGCTGCTGCTGTGAGGTGCGTGGGCTGCTGCTTCAGCATGTACCAAAAAGTTGAGCACTTGGTTGGGATGGTCAGGGGAAGTTAGTTAGTTAGGCAGTTAGAGTAGGGTTGTTAATCATTGGGTAGTAAATTAGTTAGTTAACATGGATTCTGTTACATAAATAAGCTGGATTGTATTGATGAGGGTCATGAGGAATAACACATTTGATTTCACTTGCTTCCTTTATTGCTCTGTTTTTGGTGTTTGAATCCCTCTGTAAAATTTGTTCATTTTGGCAATAAAATTTCTCAATTCTTGGGCAGCTTGTTGTTGAGTTGGAGCTTGTTCCCAATTAATGTGCTGATTCATCTTTAAAAAGGGACATGGAAGAAAGAATTCTAAAACATCATTTCCCTCCCAAAACCGGGCCACACACAATAGCTAATAACAGGATCATAAGTATATTAAAATAACCACATCTATGAGCAAAGAAAACAAATTGAACCGTGGCGATCTGATAATCAGAACAGTTTGAATCAATCTGGACATCTTCATCTCTTTGTTGATACTCAATGCAACTTTGCATTTGATTTCATATCTTAATTTCTAGATTATTCTGCAAGAAAATTTCTTCGTCCTGTCTAGCAATGTTTGAGGGGAAGTTTATCATGGTAAGCATCTGTCCCTGTTTACTCTTTTGTGACTTTTGACTATATTGTAAATTGGAACCTGTCCATTATTATTATTAAAATAAAAGAAAAGAGTAAGCAACCTGGCTACTACCAGGAAGAAAAAAGATGCATAAAAATGAGATAATGTGTTAAACAGACCTTGAAATGATTTATGCACGCATTACCAGCCATTGCCTTCAAAGCCACTGATACAATCTTTCTTCAAAACTTTGGGACATCAATTTCGCAGCATCAACAACAACATTCAAATTCCCATAAAAAAAAAAAAAATGTGTATGCCTTCATCTCATAAGCCACATCCCTCTTAAGATCGAATGGGGGCATGAGTCTTAAAACCAAAACCCAAAATTCCCATGACCACCAAAACCGATCGGAGCTTGTGGGCTTTGGGTCCTATCTTTGCTTCTCGGCAAAGATGTTGGTTGAGAGAGATTTCGACCTTATCGGGATGAAGGTAGACCTTGTCGCAAAAGAGAAGAATGACGCTGGCTTCGTCGAGAACCTGAGTGAAAGCGGCAGATCTAGCGACGCCCATGCTCTCGCACGCTTCCACGTTCACCAATCTCATCAGCCTCCTCACCTCCGCGAAAGACATCGCACTATTTTTATCTTCATCTTTATCATTATTGTTGCCGTTGCTGTCGCTGTTGTAGTAGCCACGGCTTGAATTTCAATTTCATACGAAAAGGGATGGGGATTTCTTCTCTAGAGAATTGGGGAAATAGAGCTAGAGGGAGAGAGAAAGAAAGAGGCGTGTTTGATTTTGGCTTTCCGGCTGGGTAAGTTTTGTTTTTGTTTTGACCTTGGTTTGGTTTTGTTAACCAGAGTTAAAGGACATGGGTTGCTGCTGATGTGGACATGAATCAGAAAAATGGCCACATGGCACTTATTAATTGGTTGGCAGGAGCAGGGAGGACCACATCAGTGGTCCTCCCAGTGGAACCAAAAATTTCTCCTAAATTGGACCTTTTGATTTGTGATCTACACACAAAATCCAACAGGTCACATGGAGGGCCAGATTGGTGCTCTGTTAAATCTTTTCATGTACCAAAAAGTAAAAAGCCCATTTCAAGAAGTGGAGCAAACCGAAGTACAAAAATATTCATCAATGCAAGTACATAACTACATATTGAGTCATTGATCTACTTGTCCTAGGTTCCTAGCATCAACATAAACATCTAGAGTCTTGATTACAGACCTACCTACCTCCCAATAATGCTAAAGGCCTGTCTGTTTGGATGGGCCAACAATTGCTGTAAGGGGATTAAAAACTCTTTTAGTTGAAATTGTTAAACGTTTTTGGTAACTTTACTGAAAAGTTTGAAGAGTAAGGCTGCGTTTGGTTCAATGTAAATCGAATTTCGAGTGTAAAATGAATGCAGGGAAAAATATTTTTGGAAAAGGAAAATATTTTCAAATGTTTGGTTGCATTCCAAAAATGCTTTGGAAAATATTTTCTAGTGTTTGGTTGTATTCCTGAAAATGTTTTAGAAAACCCATTTTTATCATGTTTTTTACATTTTCTTAGGATCCAAACAAATATTATTACAGAGAATCAAAATATATAAACAATCAAAGAAACAAAAATCAAAACAAAAAAATCAAAATCCTAAAACCAATTGTGAGAGAGGGACTTAAGTGACAGAGAGAGAGAGATCGGTTCATGGGTGACTTGGTGGTGGTGATGGCAGTGGCGACATGGACACGGTGGGTCGATCTAAAGGTGGTGGCTCGATCTAGGAGTGGGTCACTCACTAGGTGGTCCGATCTAGGAATGGGTTGCTCACACGGTGGACAAATCGGCTCAGGGGTGGGTTGCTCATGGCGGTCCGATTGGCTCAGGGGTGGGTCGTTCACTGGGTCAGTGACGATGAGGAATGGGTCGGCGAAGTGGGATGGGTTGGTGAGGATGAGGGATGGGTCGGCGGAGTACCCTCTCCTTACTCGGCTTGAGGGATGGGTCTTCTTTCTTTGGGTGTGAGTCCGGCGAGGATGGATCTTCTTGCTCGGTTGGGACCCATGTCTTCTTTCTCTGTACTCTCTTCTTGCTCTTTCTCTCTCTCTCTCTCTCTCTCTCTCTCTCTCTCTCTTTGGGTGTCTGAGTCCGGAAATCATTTGAAGGTAAAATATAAGTGTAATTGGTTTTCATGCGTGAGGCTGTCTATTTTACGGTCAACTGAAATTCATTTTCAGTTTGACCGAATTTTCATGCGCACCCAAACACCCTCAAGGGTGTAAAATGTTTTCCTGATTTCCTTTACCATCGAAACAAACGCAGCCTAAACTAAAAATTACGAATCTTTAGGAAAAAGTTCTACAATTCATTGTTCATACTTTATAAATCTATAATTTTAATGTACCATTTACTATAATTTTGCCAAACACTCAAAAGACTAAAAATTCAGCTAAACTTTATAGTTAAAGCTCTATTTCCGTAGGGGTGGCAAAATTGGACACGACTCGCGAATCCGACACGACATGACATGAAATTAGCAGGTTATGGGTGGAGGCTTAATGGGTTCGTGTCATATTCGGGTTGACACGGCTGTTTCGTTTAATAAACGGGTTGAGTTAGTGTTGAACATATAAAACCCGTTTGACCCATCTGACCCGTTTAATTAAATGACATTTTATCAATATACCCTTCATACTCTAGGTATATAAACTTATTAGTTATTGTGGTTTATTTTCTTTGACATATTGTGATTGCTTATTTGTGATATTGTGATATGCTTTAATTTTGAATGATTATTTGTGATGCCATTACTTGTTAGTTCTGAATTTTATATTAAAAAAATCTATTTATTTGTTTTTTCATAATTTTTTTTCTTCATTTGGATAAAATCTGATAAACAGGTCGACATGACTAACTCGTTTAATAAATGGGTCATATTAGGGTTGAGGAATCTTGACCCGTTTAATAAATATGTCGGGTTAGTGTTGACCTATATCGTTGAATACTCATGAGTTGACATAATACGAACCCAACCAACACGCGAACACGAATTGTCACCCCTACTATTTCCAACAAAAATGCCAAATGTGCACTAGAGTTCTAACTCTAAATAGGCACTATAGTTAAAGCTCAATAGTAAGGCTTTTTACAATGGACATAAATCAATAAGCCAAATTACATAAATTCTCTCTCTCTCTCTCTCTTTCTCTCTCTCATTTTATTTTTTTTCTTTTTACTTTAACACTAAGGGTCTGTTTGGATACCGCTTATTACTGAAAACTAAAAACTGAAAATACTGTAACAAAATAATTTTAAAATGTGTCAATAGTGCCGTGGGACCCAGTTTTAAAATAAAAATGTGCTTTTCTGTACTTACGGGTCCCATGAACAGTGCATGAGACCCACATAAAAAGGCCAAACACGCACTAAAATTCCTTTTCAATGCAATCCAAACGGAGGCTAAGTATTATACAAAAGAGTTGCTTCACCACTAATTTCATCTTGTTACTCAAAAGTTAAATGAACCCTTCAGCTTTTTCTTCATCTTCTTCTTTAAAAAAAGCAACATGCATATTGTATTTTATTATACATCCATAGCCCAAAAAAAAAAAGAAAAAAGAAAAAAGAAAAAGAAAACAAAACAAAAACAAGAAGTTAACACAAGCATATCCTTCCAAGCTAAGCCAATCCAACAAAAAGTTCCTCGTTCCATCAAAGTAAAATCCCTCCCACCTCTTTCAAGTCTCAAGTGTACAAACTGATATACCAACCGGGAAAGAGGCGCCCAAACATATATGAAAATCTGTACCATCTCATTGCATCTTTGCCAAAATCTCTCTTGGAGGAAAAAATTGACGACCAGCACAAAAGATCTTATAACACAATTGCAATCAATCCTATTGTTTTCAACAATTTGAACAGTCGAATAGATGGAATAAGAAGGTACAAATAATTTTTACAATGTGTTTCATATCCCAAATCTTGGTTTGGTTAAATAGTTAAGATGTTTAGCAATCCAATAAAAAGCCTCACCTGGACCCCCACAGTTTGATAAAACCTTGAAACATACCTGAAAATGGCAATTTATTTTCTTAAGAACCCTATTATCATTCATGTTGACATTTGAAATAACAAACAAACAAACAAAAACAACCACAACAATGTTTTTACCTGGCAAGCTGGAGGAAACAACAAGTTCCATGGTTCGTTATTTGTCTAAATCAAACGCTAGTGAACAAACCACTGATGTACCCATTAGAAGTATGCAGAAATTACTGATTTTTCCTGTCATATATTTCTTGAATAACAAAACAAAGTATAACATGATAACACAACCATGAATGGTAATTCCCCACCAATCTTTGTTGCATATTGTTTGAGACAGAAATGCAAAAATCCCAACCACCAAATTAAAGAGCCCATACAGATTAGTTCCTACAAATATATACACAAAATCACTCTAGTAAGTTCAAAGCAATAATTATCTTATCCGGCAAAATAACAAATATATGTATTACCCCTCTCACAATGTGTGAGCTCAAAGGCATGGGAGATTCACACACTGTAAGAAAAATGTGCATATATCCAATATGCAAGATGCCTTTTCAGTTCATAGAGTTTAAAAAGAGACAGTAGTAACTGGAAGCGAAAAATATACTATACACGAGTAACATGACCAATCAAAGAGTAAAATCATATTTATACCTTATAAGCAAGCCATCCCAGATGATATTTTCGAAATCTAGCTTCTGGGTGTGGGAGATCTGATTTGTGCTTAAAGCCAATGGCTCGGTTCTTGCTCCTTCGAAACCGAAACTTTTTAAGAAATCCAATAAACTTGGATCTCAAAGTTTTGCATTGTGGTTGCTTGGGATTAATGGGTGTTCCATATTCTGACTTCAGTCTAAGAATACATTTGCCGAGCTTTATTAAAAGAGTAATGCTACAGCTACAAATTATTTTACAATATTTTTACAAAATATTAACATGATCAACCTTTTATTGGTTTTCATTTGGACCCACTATTAATATTACTTTTTCATTTACCAATAATCACTCACCACATCAATAATTTGTAAATTTTTTTGTAAAATAATTTGTATATATAGTATTATACAATTTATTCTTAATAAAATGGAGCAGTGATGGAACTCCCAAGAATAATCATGCAATAAGAGGGAGTGTTTCCTGTTCCTACAAATTAAAAAAGAAAAAAGAAATAGGAAACCTGTCCTTCTTGGTAAAGGTTACCGTCGTTAGATAATTCTACCGTACACTTTTTTTTTTTTTTTTTGAGATTGGGTATCATCGGTAGCTAGGCAACCTGTTATATCATGTTACTAAAACATCATATTTGATAGTTTTATTTTTATATTATGTAGTTTCAATATCACATGTGACAGTTCTTTTATCACATTTGGTAGTTCTTTTATTTTTTCTCACATTTGACAGTTCCATCCTCATATTGTGCAGTTCCAACATCACATTTGACGGTACTTTTATCACATTTGATGGTTCTCTTATTTTTTTTTCTCACATTTAACGGTTCCATTTTCACATTGTGCAGTTCCAACATCACACGTGACCGTTTTTTTGTCACATTTGGTGGTTCTCTTATTTTTCTCACATTTGATGATTCCATCCTCACGTTATGCAATTCCAATATCACATTTGACAGTAACTTTTGTCACATTTGGTAGTTCCTTTATTTTTTTTCTCACATTTGACAATTCCATTTTCACATTGTGCAGTACCAACATCATATGTGACTGTACTTTTGTCACATTCGGTGATTTCTTTATTTTTTCTCACATTTAACGGTTTCATCCTCACATTGTGCAATACCAACATCACATGTAACTATTCTTTTGTCACATTTGGTGGTACCCTATTTTTTTTCTCACATTTGATGGTTTCATTGTCACATTAGGCAGTACCAACATCACATTTGACTGTACTTTTGTCACATTTAGTGGTATCCTATTTTTTTTCTCACATTTGATAGTTTCATTATTACATTGGGCAGTATCAATATCACTTCTGACCGTACTTTTGTCATATTCGGTGGTATCTTATTTTTTTCTCACATTTGATAGTTCTATCATCATATTAGACAATATCAATATCACATTTGATTGTACTTTTGTCACATTTAATAGTTATCTTTTTTTTTTACTCATATTTGATAGTTCTATCATCATATTAAGCCGTATCAACATTGCATATGGGCATAGCCAAGCCAAGCCAAGCCAAGCCAAGCCAAGCCAACCCCACCAAATTACTTGAAAATCGATGAATATATATAACAAAAATACTCCTAAAACCTCTAAAATTCCCAAAATACCCTTAAATATACTAAAATTACCAAAACGCATCCTAACAATTGAAAATTACCAAAATAACCCTGAAACTCTCAAAAGTTATTTGGATATTCTTAAAACCTAAAAAATGACTGAAATAACCCTAAAATCTAAAAAATTACTGAAATACCCTTTAAACCTAAAAAATAATCGAAATATACTTAAATACTAAAAAAATGACCTACATGACCATAAAACCTAAAAAAAATGACTGAAATGACCTTATAACTTAAAAAGTGACAGTAATGCCCTTAGAACCTAAGAAACGATCGTAATGCACCTTAAACCTAAAAAATGACTGAAATACCCATAGAACCTTAAAAATTACCAAAATTACCCTTCAACCTTAAAAATTTTCAAAATACCTCATAAAACTTGAAAATGACCAAAATACCTCCGACACTCTCAACAATTATTAGAATACCCTTAGAACCTAAAAAATGACCGAATGACCCTAAAACCTAAAAAATTACCGAAATTACCCTAAAACATAAAACATGATTGAAATAACCAAAAAACCTAAAACAATGACAAAAAATTCCGCATAACACTTGAAAATAACCAAAATACCTTCGAAACTCTTTAAAATTACCAGAAGACCCTTAGAACCTAAAAAATAACTGAATGACACTAAAACCTAAAAAATGACCAAAATGACCCCGTAACCTAAAAAATTACTTAAATACGCTTAGAACCTAAAGAAAATGACCGTAATGCCCCCAAAACCTAGAAACTTGCTGAAATAGTTTCACATGTGACTTTACTTTTGTTACATTCAATGATACCCTAATTTTCCATAATTTTTTTTTCTCACATTTGACAGTTTCATCGTTACATTGGGTAGTACCAACGTCACATTTGACCATATTTTTGTCACATTCCATGGGAGCATTATTTTTTTTTCCACATTTGACAGTTCCATCGTCACATTGGGCAGTTTTAACATCATATTTGACTATACTTTTGTCACATTCAAAATTTTTTTCTTACATTTGACAATTCAATCGTCACATTAGGAAATACCAACATCACATCTGATCATACTTTTGTCACATTTGGTAGTACCGTAAGTTTTTTTCTCACATTTGAAAGTTCCATCATCACATTGGGTAGTACTAACATCACATCTAATTGTACTTTTTCACATTTGGTAATACCATTATTATTTTCTCACATTTGATGGTTCTAACGTCACATTGAGCAATACCAAATCACATGTGATCATACTTATGTTATATTCAATAGTTCTATTGTTTTTTAGTCACATTAGGCAGTACCAACATCATATATCACTGTACTTTTGTCGATTCATAACAATCTTGGTAACAATTAAAATGTTAACAATGAATTTTCCCAAAATAGTTATAAACTTGAAAATTAACAAAAATACCCTGGAAATTAAGGATTTCAAAAAATTTTCCTAAAAATATATAAAATTACTAAAATACCCCAATGCCCCAAATATTACCAAAATACCTTCGTTAACTTATAAAATGACTAAAATACATTTTTAAACTTTCAAAATTAATAATAAAAAAACACCGAAAATGAAAAAAGTAGCGCTAAAAATACCTAGAATGATTAAAATACTAAATATTTTGAAAATTATCACAATAGCATCAAAACCACTCAATTTGGCCATGTTAGAGTGATATCTTGGAATTTTTTTAGTGATTGTAAAGATATTTTGGTCATGTTAGAGGTTTTCAAGACAACTTGGTGATTTTTGACATCTCATGGGTATTTTAATCAAACACATCTCAGCTTTTTTGGTGCCTTTATGGTGTTAAATTTTCTCAATGAAAAAAAAGGTGACCCATAGCAAACGTTATTTGTTAGGAAACATTTGCTCCTCTAAATGATTCCAAAGAAGCTATATATTTAGACCATACAATGATTTCGAAGTCTTCCAAAATGCAATGTTATCAATAGTTAACAATTACATTCAATATTTCTGCAACAATTTTCTCGCCAACTACTTGGTAATTTTACAAATAAAGATTATAGTTGTAGCCAATTAGCTCAAATAGTTGCTCAGATGCCATAGAAACTTATAATGCACTGAGATTTGGTTTCAAGGAAGCTCTCCATTACCCAATTTTGCTCCTGTAAATTGATAAAGCAAAGGAAAAAAGATTAATAAATTTCCAAATAATGTGAATACGGAAAAAGTAAACTAATAATGCAAACCTAAAAGAAAAAACAATTGGTTGGATTTGTTGCTCATAGAAAAGCTTGATGATTGTTTTGGCATGGAAAATTGTTTTGGACTTGTAATTAGGCCAAGTACTAATGAATAACCAGAATTAGTAATTTAGTATTCTCTTGAGAACTTTGCAAACACTATGATAAAAGAGAAACAAAGCAAGTAGCTTTAGGATATAATTTAAAATAATCATAATGGGACTAAATCCTTTCTACCATACCTCCATTTGTAGATTGAGGAAAGGTGCTTGCTAATGGTAATATAGAGGATGCTGATATGACAAGGAATGACCAAATTTGATGGCTGGGAACTTGAACTCTGCACATTTAAGAAAAAAGAAAAATTAATGTAGCCACTACATGAACAGCTAACTATATAGGCAAGAGGAAGGGTATTTAGGGAATGTTGACATGGATCTTTCCTACTTTTTCTTTGACAAGGCTCAACTACATAACTTGTTTATATTGAATGTTGACATAGTTGGTGTGCATTAGGAGAATTCACCTCATTACCTCTTCCTCATATACTTCCATCTCCTCCTTACTACGTTTTCATTGAGTGGACATGTCTCTTCCATCTCATTTTTGTCTCTAGCTAATAAAAAATAATTCATGCATGCAATGTCACTGTAGCAATCTCAGAAACTTATGTCACTACTTCAACCCAATAATAACAAGGACAACTAAGAATCCTAATTAGAAAATTAATATTAATCTGTACATAAAAATATTTGGCTTAAATCAACTAAAACAAGATAATATTTGTAAATGCATGGCAACGTGCTTTGTAAATCTACAATGTCTTGCCAATAGAGGAGTCCCTGTACCATCTCAATGTTTCATGAAAAAAATATTTTATTTTTTCTACAACTTTGAATTACAGAATTTCCA
This sequence comes from Quercus tomentella, assembly GCA_028535165.1. Taxonomy (NCBI): domain Eukaryota; kingdom Viridiplantae; phylum Streptophyta; class Magnoliopsida; order Fagales; family Fagaceae; genus Quercus; species Quercus tomentella. Next base: position 17,575,342 of record JAPQVY010000012.1, read on the forward strand.
CTACTAGAAAAATCCAAGAAACAATTTCCACTCAAGCCACTCTAATATAAAGATTGCATTTTATTTTCCTTGGAATATCTCAGTACCTTTAGAATAGTGACAATAGTCCAATCCACTAATAATAGGGCCAACTACTAGTTGATTGACCAAGGGATAAAATTGATACTTCCAAACTAAAGGTGCAAAGTACACTAAACCTTTTCTAACTCATTCTAGTAATTTAATCACCATTTCCAGCAATACAATTATACAACTTATACAACCTAACCAAAACAGTCAAACACAACCACAAAGAATACATGTACATGTATATTGTCGACGCCTGGCCTCGACCTTGGCAGCAGAAAAATCGCCGCCGTCGTCGGCCTTCGTTCGACCACCCGCCGTGGCGACAGCTCCTGCGCGTGCGTAGCCCCGTTGTAGTGCCCCTCTCGATAGTATCAGTGGTGTGTGTTTCGCGCGGAGCTTCGGGTGCTCTCTCTCTCAGTGGAGGAAGATAGGTCTACCTTTGGTTTTATGGGAGGAATCTGGGCCGAATTTTAGGTGATTACCAAAGGTAAGTGAAGTCGCCACCAATCATTGGGTTTTTCTAAAGTGTGATTGGTCACCTGTTTCTAGTTGATTTTATTATCAATCCTAGGCTAAGAAAAAAGGCATTTTTCCTAATCTAATGTGAATGGCAAAAAATCTTGATTCTTAGGTCTGGAAGTTTGGTTACATGTGGGGAAGGTGTTAGGCACCCTACAACGCCTGTCCAAGGACAATCCTTTATTTTGATAAAAACCTTAATTTGCGGAAATTGGCAGTAAAAACATGATTTTGGCGTTGGCTTTCAGGGCTTTGCATGCATGAGGGCTTTGAGGTTTGGCTTTTGAAAGGGCGTGGTCCCAATCTATGCTTTCCTATGGCATTTGAGCCGAGTACCAGATTTCCGTGGCGAAAATCTGGCGACATGTCACCTTACTTTTGTGGCGAAAATTAGGCATCGCTTGCCTTAGGTGACACGGACTGTGACAATCACATCGGGAGGGGGCAAGCAGGTATATATATACATGCATCATGCACAATGCTAGCACATAAAGTAAGAAAATAAATGTCTACATCCCTAGAGCATGGCCCAAAATATAGGTGTAAGAAAATAAACAGGGGTCGCCATACTCTAGAGATGAGGACGAATGGTACAAAGCATGATATACCTAATACAAACCATCTAAGGGAGAAAGGGAAGAGGAAGGAGGGGGTTTAAAAGAGTACACAACCGAAGGGAAAAAGCTAAACCCTAAACCTACTGACTGCAGCCGTTTGGCTTAAATCGACATGCTCGCCTCCTTGCCCCTTTTGCTTGCGCCTGGGAGACCATGCCCTAGCTCCAAGTGTCCTCGCTCCATATGCGTACGTGTAAAGGCAAAGACAAGAAAACCAGTAGACAAGCAATGGAAGGACAATACGTAGAGTGTGTGTGAAACAGGCATAAAATAGATAAGCATGATAGACATGGTGAGCATAACATGAAAGCAAGCAAACAAGCAAGAAGGGAAACAAGCAAGATAGCAAACAAACAAGCAAGAGAGATAGCAAACAAATAGGAAAACCAACAAAAGGTGGCGTCCGCGAGGGACAATTGTAGGTTTGGATCGGATGTCCATAACTTTATTGTGTTAAAGCATGGACGACACACTAGCAAGCAAAACTCCTGCAAGGACATGTAAGCAAATGTGTAAAAATGCACAAAAAGCCAACGGGTGGCACAAACAAGCATGGCAAGCATATCATCGCACGGAGCGGAAAGGGAGAGGTATACACGAAGCAACCGGCATCATGACGATGCATCCTAAGTGGTTACGTCCAGAAAAGGCCTCATGGGTGTCGGATGTAACCACACAACCACATACCCGCTAAGGGTGTCAAGCGTGGAAAAGTCTTGAACTAGAGAGGCTAACACAAACATAAAGCATAGAAGCAAGCAAGCATAGACATGCAAATGGGGTGATCCAAATCCTTTGATATTGGCCAAGGCGTACAGATAGTGACAAAGACCATAGGGTCTAGATCGGGTTCGAACTAATAGGCCAAAACACAAGAAAGAAAGATAAAGCAACAAAAGCGCTACAATAGCACATGGCAAGACAAACATAGCCTAGGTCTAGGCACGCAAACATGGCATGGAGTGCACAAGCACATGGAAGATGGCATAAAGCAAGCAGAGCACAGATCTAAGCACACAAGCATGTGAAAACGTAGATCTAAGCACATAAACATAGATCTAGGCATAGGCATGTGCAAAATGTGTGTAAGCATGCAAAAGCTTAACACATAAACATGGAAGAACGTGAATCCAAACATATAAGCATGTACAGAAGCGGATCTAAGCACAAAACATGGTGAAAAGCATACAAACACATAGATCCGAGCAAAGCATAACCATAGACATGGTATCAAGCATGTGAGCACATAACCCTAACATCAGCATAGATCTAGCATATAAGCATGGCCCAAGGCATAAACATGTAGATCTAAACGACTAGCATGTGAACAAGCATAGGAACATGTGGATCTAGCCAAACAACACATGGAAAAGGTAGATCTAGGCATAGAAAGCATGGCATAAAGCATAAAGCACATAGATCAGGACAAATAAACATGTGAGCAAGCATAAAAGAACATGGATCTAAGCTAAGAACATGCTAGAAACAAGATAAAGCAAGAAAAAAATGTCAAAGAAAGCAACAAATAATGTTATTTAAGCAAAACAAACAAGATAAATGCTAGAAAAAGATTTAGAAGGTTAGGGGTGTGGATGATAACCAAAAAGGCTACATCCACACCCCTAAACCCCAAATCCCAAGCATAGAACTAAGGAAAGGAAGATTGGGTTCAAAAGCAATACCTTGTGTTCTTGGTGAAGAGAGGAGAATCAAGAGACTTTGATGTGTTTCTTTTTAGTGTTTTTGGGAATTTTCCGGTGTTTGGAAGAGAGAAAAAGCGTAGAGAGAAGCTGGGCAGAAGGGAAATTTCAGAAAAATGTGTGTCCCCCCAGGTCTGGAGTGTGCTTGGGGCTATTTATAGCCCCGGACGCGAAAACCGAGGCGGTCGCCATTATAAGGCTGCCGCCGGCCTTTCAGGGGGCGCCGGCATCAAAGCTCTTCCGATCGGGCTTATCTTGACTCCCTTGGATAGAGCTTCATTTTCAGTTTCTAAAAAGGTATGGAACTCAAAAATCCAATGGTCGGATCAAAAGTTATGGCTCCGGGAAGTTAGCAGACGCAGTTATCACAGTTTTCTCGATATCTCAACCATTTTAACTCCGATTTCAACCTATGAATAGTCGTTGGAATGAGAATTTGGTAATATTCGCAATGGCATTGGTTTCAATCCGTGCTGGCGGCCAGATCAAAATTAGGGTTTTTGGGCCCACCCAAGATCGACTCCGAGTCAAACTTGGTCAAAGTTGCTAAAAATCTCTGAGGAGCTCAAGTTTGATATAAAACCATAAAAAATGTTGTTTTGTGAGGATCTTGATCTTATTTGACCTTTGGTCAACCCAGGATTAACCAGGGGCATTTTGGTTATTTTAGCTGAAAAAGGCACTTCGGGTGCTTTGATGCCCGAACGGGTTGCACCACTTCGTTCTGGATGCTCTCGCGTCCCCATGGGGAGAAAATGATATTTTTAGATTTTTCTGGGTCCAGCACGCAAATCGAGAGCGGACAAAATACGGTATCAACGTATATGTGTATACCTTGCCTGTATGACCCTGCAGTGTTCTACAACAAACCAAATCTGTTGGTTTGAAGCTAACCAGGGTCCAAGCCTGCAACCTAGCATACCTGGAACCTGTAAAATTTGATAGAAAAACCAACCATATCTAAGAAACAACCAACATACACACAAAAAGCAAAAACATTGAAAAATGAAAAAACATAAATTTAGTTCCACTTTCAACCTTAGCAAACTTAATGGGAAAACTATCTATATTTTGTAGTGGTAAGTTCTCTGTGTTATTTTAGTATTTGTGTGTTTTGGCTTTGAGTTAACTGTCACAAGCTTATTCTTTTTTGACTGTCACAAGCTTATTCTGAATATCCCTTATTGTGAGTTTGTGACCAGGCTAGTAACAAAATTACCTGATATCTGCCTTCAGTCAAGATTAAGATTCAATCACAATGGTGTACCACCTTTACATTATCATCATGAAGATTATAAACAACTAAGAATGTGATAAATTATGACTATGGAGTAATTAGATGGATACAAATTATAGTCGAAGAAAGGGGCGGCAATCTCGACTACATCATTTACTTCGCATAAATTCAGTTTGAAAAATTTTCAATGCAGTTTGAATGGAATGGTTACGTTGATGCTTTGAATATGTAACCAGGACATTAAATTAACTATTGATAACAAAATTTAAGATTTTGATAATTTCTTGGTCAAAAAAAAAGAAAAAAAAAAAAAAGAAGGTGTTTGAAGTTTGTATTTTTAATATTTTTATAGCTACTACAACTTTTAAAATTTGTATCATTGACTCATACAAGTTATGTTTGGTATCACTAAAAATAAGTAAAAAAAAAAACAAAAAACAAAACCTACGTTTGGTAACTCTTTCTAACGTACTCGTTAAACGCTACCAAGATTAATTTTCTAACTTCTCAAAAAAAAAAAAGATTAATTTTCTTGAGGCGCCAATTTTCGCTTTAAGAATCTAAAGTGTCGCCGTTAGAAACTACTTCAGAAAATTTTGCTTCTAAACCTTGTTAGAACCAAAATTTCCTAATCAGCAGCTGAAACATTAGAAAGAAATGGAAGATGCTGAGAACCTCATTCTCACGCATAATCCCAAAGCTTCAAAAACTCTCTTCCATGAAAGAACTGGAACAAGCCCAAGCTATTGTCACCAAGGCTGGCCTCTACACCCACCCTTATATACTCTCGAAGCTCATAGCATTCTCGGCTTTGTCCCCATTAGGAAGCCTCGCCCATGCACAAGACCTGTTCGAGGAAAGTACCAAGGACAATTCTTTCATTTGTAACACTATGATTAGAGCTTACGTTAATAGCATTTTTCCCATTAAAGGTATTTATATTTACAATCATATGATACACATGAATGTTTGGTCTGATCATTTTAGTTACAATTTTGTGCTCAAGGCGTGTGGTAGAGTTTTGAAGTGCGTGGAATGTGATGCATTTGTTGTTGTTCGTAAGGGAGCTGAAGTTCATGGCCGAGTTGTGAAGTTGGGGTTTGATTGTGATGTTTATATTCAGAATTCGTTGGTTTTTATGTATGCCCAATGTGGGTTTCCCCGTTTTGCTCGCCAAGTGTTTGATGAAATGACTGAGAGAAGTGTTTCATCGTGGAATATCATGATAATGGCCTATGATCAGACTAATGACTTTGAATCGGCTGATTACCTTCTTGAGTTGATTCCTCAGAAGAATGTGGTTTCGTGGAATACCTTAATAGCACGGCATGTTAGGTTGCGTGATATTGAAGCAGCTAGAAGGGTGTTTCAAGAGATGTTAGAAAGGGATGCAGTCTCTTGGAATACAATGATTGCTGGCTATGTACAGGTTAAGGATTATGCTGGAGTGTTGGCACTTTTTGGTGAAATGCAAATTGCTAAGGTGGATGCAACGGAAGTAACGTTTATATCCGTTTTGGGTGCTTGTGCTGAAACGGGTGCATTGGAGATAGGTAAGAAGATTCATGAGTCCTTGAAAGAGAAGAAATACAAGGTTGAAGGGTATTTGGGTAATGCCCTTGTAGATATGTATGCTAAATGTGGGAATTTGAGTTTGGCTTGGGAGGTATTTAATGAGCTTAAAATGAAACCAGTCAGCTGTTGGAATGCAATGATTATGGGCTTGGCCGTCCATGGTTACTGTGAGGAAGCTTTGGAATTGTTTGCAGCCATGGAATTAAAGCTTGATGAGGTCATGCCTAACCGGATAACATTCATTGGTGTTCTGATTGCTTGTAGCCATAAGGGTTTGGTGGAAAAAGGACGAGAGTATTTTAATCGCATGATCGAGGAATACAAGGTCATGCCTGATATAAAGCATTATGGATGCATGGTTGATCTTCTTAGCAGATGGGGATCGTTATATGACGCAATCCAGGTGATCAAAACTATGCCTTTGCCTCCAACTGCTGTGTTGTGGAGAACTTTGTTGGGTGCTTGTAGGGTTCATGGGAATGCAGAATTGGCTGAGGAATCATTCCAACAGCTTGCCAAGTTGGAAGTTCTTAGTGATGGAGATTATGTTTTGTTGTCAAACATTTATGCTGAAGCTGAGAGATGGGATGACGTGGAGCGAGTAAGGAATGACATGCTTCTTACTGGAGTTCCCAAGAAACTTGGCTCCAGCAATATAGAGATGAGATAATTATAGAACAGTAAGTTTAATGACACAATATTTTTAACAATTGTTGACATGGCTGTTGTGATTTGTGCATAATAAAAGTGGTGTCAGTTAAAAACCCAAATGAAATTGATGTTGCTTCAATCACCATGGCCCATGTTGGTGTTAGCCATGCTAAAAATTTGTCTTGCAATTTAACCATTGATTTTGTGGCTTCTGTGCTCCAAGCTTTTAGATTAGTCCTTGATTCCTTTTTCTATTTAAAAGCTTTTTTTTTTTATGTTTTTTATTTTTTATTTATTTTTTATTTTTTTTTTTAAGGCTAGGATTCTTGTTAACCTCTAATGATAAACACAACATTTATACTCTATACGATTGATTAATCCCTGTCAATTGTCGAATTTGTTTATTCCAAGTCAAGCTATTTGCACAAGAGTCAAGACCCCTAGTGCACGCACTCCTTTTTTAAAATTTTAAAGGGAAGCTGCATGAATTGTATTGCCTCTTTGGTTTGGCTTCTCAGTTGGACCTGTTCTTAGGAGCATCTTCTCAAGGGAACCAAAAGAGTAAAAACAAATAAAATAAAAAGACTGACGTATTAGTTGGAGTCAACTTCACCATATTCAAATTGCTAAGGGGCTATCCTCATTCAAATATAATGTTTTTAACAAAATCTTTAGTGGTTAAAAGACTTGTTTGGACTTGTTGTCCGGAATTAAAATTTTTTTTCTTAAAAAAACATTTTTAGAGTTGGTTGGGATTGTGATAAGTAGGTAAGAATAGAATTGTATAATTTATATTTGTATTTGTATAAAAAGCGAGATTTTAAGATCTACATATAAAAGAGTCCAAAAATAAATTGAATTTAAGCTCCAAACAAACACACGAACCGAGATTTTTTTTATTATCATTTTTTTTTTCAATAAGGGAAAACTTAAAGTATAGTTTCTTATTAGTGATATATATTTCTTTTTAAAACAAGTTATATTCAAAAAAAGAAAATTCAACTATGTGGCTTATTGATAATATCTTATGTCTAAATAGATAAAGAGAGTTGAATAATTCATTGCACGAGAATCTTATCCCACTATTTTTTATTTATTTTTTTATCTCAACTCTCAAGCTAAAATTAAATAAAAAGTTGTTCACAAAATATCTTGATGATGAGAACATGACGGCTTTCAATTTTCCCATTTATTGCTAGATATGTGAGTGATATTTATTCCATTTTTAAATATTACATTTTTAAAATCTAAATAGCAATTGGAAGGTTAATTTTTCCATTTATTGCTAGATATGTGAGTGATATTTATCATATTTTTAAATATTACATTTTTTACATCTAAATAATAATTGGAAGAAATTGAAGGATTCAATGGAAGGAAATCTTATTCCACTTTTATTTTATTTTATTTACTTTTATATATCTTAAGCTAAAAAAAAAAATTGTAAACAAAAATATCTTGATCACCACCACTCCCAATAATTTTCCCATATTGACGACGGACTTTGACGACAAAAGCAGGCTGAACCTTTTGAGAACCAAAACCAATCCCATAAATTTCACCGTAGAACCACAAAATGTCAAGACAACTAATGTGGATACATTCCAAGTCACAGATTCTCGTACCTCAACACCGTTGGATTAAACTTGTTATCGCACGTGTACATACATTTGATTATTCAACGGTCAAGATTTCAGAGAAATATACACGAAAAGAGTGTTTAAAAAAAAAAAAAAAAAAAAAAAAAAAAACAAAGACCAAAGTCAATTTCCCCTCTACAAAGTAAAAAGAGAGTCACACATGAACCGAGAGAGAGAGAAAGAAAGAAAGTAAATTTATAGAGGGAGAGGATGGGTGATTTTTACTGGATTCAAGATCTATAGCTGATTGCCTGGTTATCGATTATCGCTTTGAATCTCTCTTAAGAATATTTGTATGAGTCAACTTTGAGAGAGAGAGAGAGAGAAGCATTTTAATGACTCAAACCACTTGTGTTCATGAATGAAACAACCAGAGTATTCAACTTTTTCATCTGGGTGTTGATGATTCAGTTCAATTACTCTAATCGGGGAACTTGGTCGTTGATTTTGGTGGATTTAGTGAATTGGGTCTCTGCTTTTAATAGCAGACAGACTCAAGGGGTTGAATAATTTTCTATGGAGCACAATGTAGCAGCTTTGCACACAGCTATAAACTCTGTACAGGCATTAGGGAGAGGTTTTGATGTGAACTTTGATACAAGGTTGCTTTATTGTAAAGGAGTGGCTGGGTTTAGAGTGGTTGAAGTTGATGAAGAACACAGTAGGGATCTTTTGTTGTATGAAAAAGTAGTTGTGCCCAATGTTCCCAAGGACATCACGAACTCTCAGGAGACCATTGGCCGTCAGAGGTCTGGGGTTTGCACTTTTGATGTGGTATGAAATTTACTCTCTTTTATTTCTCTCTCTCTCTATATCTCTTTGTTTAGTCATGTATTTTGTAGGTTTGTCAAATCTTGGATATTTTATTCATTTTTATTTTTTCGTGTGCAAATGTGAATGTTTTTATTATTCATTGGCTTTGTTTTAGAGGTTTTGAGTGTGAATTGGGTTTGGGTTGGACTAATGGATTGCCAGTTAGTTGTAGAAGAAGTTATTGTAATGCATAGTGCACTATCATGAGGATGTGCAACAAATTAGTATGTACTAATTCTTTAGTACTAATGGTACCCCCAATTTTAGTGTCCTCTGGAGACTTATGTCTGATAAAAAATAAAATCAAGATTTTTTTCCAATACTTTATTGCAAAATGGCGATATAGCACTTTGATAGATAGCTTTTCCTACCTGAAGAAATTTTTGTCTGAACATCAAAATTAATGAACCTTGTAAGTTGTTACCCTACTGTATAAGTTCTTAATTTCAAAAATTTTCTCAGCTCATTAATTACTCATCTTAGTTATTTCACTGGCCAGAACCTCAACCTAACCCCATCGAGAAATTTATTGAAAAATCACACTAAATTACAAAAACTAAAAAATAAATAACATGTATTGATTAAGTTATGATTTTCCCCCCTTTTTTGCATACATCAAGTGGTTGGGGGGAGGGGGGGGGGGGGGATTCGAACCTAGCTTATCTTATGCTATATTCGGGTAATGCCACTAAGCTACGAGGCTCTTGCCGACTAAGTTCTGATTTTGTTGCAAGTATTAAAAGGACTTTTTATGTGTGTACATAATCCTAATGATTCCAAGGGTTTTAAATTAAAATTAAACACTAGCTGTGATTTTTGAGTTGTTCTGAGGTGTTGGTCATAATGATAAAGGCATTGGTAGCACATTGCCTATGGTGACAGGCATTTTATTTTTTGGTAATATGAGAGAAAGAAACAGTAGTGCTCAACAACTTAGCACTGAGGATGAAATGTGGAATGAACAGAATTTTTATTTTCAGAAGTTAAAGTGCATCTTGTAGCCTATGCAATGCTTTGAATGACATTGTTATAACATACTTTTATCATGAATGACTGCAGATGGTGGAGAATTTTAATCAAAAGGCTAATCTATCTGGAGGTTTTCCTCTTGGTAGTTTTAATTCTGCATTTAGCTTCACCGGTTCAAAGCATATTGATGTTGCAGCGACAAAGACTCTTACTATGGATGGCTATTATTTTCCACTTGCCAAGGTTCAGCTTACAAAAACCCCATTAGTTTTGCATGAAAATGTCAAACGGGCGGTTCCAACTTGTTGGGACCCTTCATCTCTGGCTAGGTATGATTCTTGGAATTATTTAAAGGAAAATAATGATGTCATAGCTTTAAATTTCTCCTAATGTGTATTTTTGTTTTTTACAGCTTTATTGAAAATTTTGGGACGCATGTCATTACATCCGTAACCATTGGTGGTAAAGATGTGATCTATGTTAAACAACATCAGTCTTCTCCTTTGTCAACCATGGAGATTAAAAAATATGTTCAGGATATTGGAAATCACAGGTTTTCTGACACACACAACCATACAAGCTCCGGTCAAATGAAATTGAAGGATAAGGCTAGTTCCACAAAATATCTTCTTCCCCCTCCCCCCCACCCCCCTTCATTTGCATCGCCTTTTTGATCACCAGTGGCTCTGTTTTTTTGTAACTGATTTATATTATTTTTTCATTTTGCAGGGTGTTGATCCTGGCTTGTTCAACAGCCAAGGGATATATCCTCAACCCATTGCTGCACCATATGTCACTGGGAGAGAAGTATGTCAAATTTTAATTATTTTTATTCATAGACTCACTATTGCATGTTCCTTTTTGATGATTGTATGTTCCTTTTTGATGTGCTTTTCCCTCTGAGCCTCTATTTTCTTGTTCATATTTAAAGTACAGTTGTATCATATTTTGTGGCAAAAGGATTCTCTACAATGATTGTTGTCCCAATTTAAGTATGGTGTCCTTTTCTTTATTATAATTATAAAGATTAGTAAGCATGAGATATATTGCTGCTGGAGGTTGGATTATGAAATTTTGTATGGGTGGCTGAGCCAAATTTTTTGGTTCACAATCAGGAAATGCATACAGATTCTCATTAGTGATTGCTAGTTTCCAGAAATTGGTCATTGAATCACTATGTGCCCTAGAACTCATAATTTTCTGGAACTCTGACTGATGCAGGATGTCACAGTCATCTTCCGGAGGAGGGGAGGAGACGATCTGGAACAAAACCACACCCAATGGACCAGAACTGTTCCCTGTTCTCCAGATGTCATTGAGATGACGTTTTTTCCCATAACAGCTCTCCTTGATGGGGTGGCAGGAAAGGAGTATCTGACTCGTGCAATTGGTCTCTATCTTGAATGTAAGGCACCTGAGCTTCACTATTGATGAGTTGGAAGTGGTCTTCCTGCATTTGCTATAGAAGTTAATTATAAGTATTCCTTATAACTGTAGTTTTTGTATAAAAAAATTCCCTTTAAAATTAATGTGTGCAGATAAGCCTCCTGTTGAAGAATTGAGATATTTCCTGGAGTTTCAGATTCCTCGGATATGGGCCCCTATACATGACAGGATTGCTGGCCACCAAAGGAAAGAACCTGTTTGCCCATCTTTGCAATTCAGCATAATGGGGCAAAAACTTTATGTCAGCCAAGAGCAGGTATAATAAGCCTTGGCAATTTTTGATTTCTGTCCCCAAGATCTTCTACTATGTCATGAGACCTATGCTTGTGAAAGGTGGATTTAATATAGTAATATGCTGTATGTTGGAGCACTGGATTGAAAAAACCTTTGTTTCCTCCTTTTTCCATTTTCTTTTTTATACTGGGTTTTGAACCTAAGAGGCTAAAACTATGAAACCAAATTACAACCTGAATGAAGGCCTAAAATTAAATCTTGACACGCTAGTTGACAGGATTAAAAAGGTTTTCGTTTTTGAGAGATGCGCTCAAATGAACACCCTCTTAATCCATTGAACTTTCGCTTTCTCAGCATTGGGGCCTTCATGGATCAGTTTGAGTTTGTCATTTTGAGGTTTTCTGTCTTCTAAATGAGTATCATTATCTTCTTTGTGTTAAAGAAAAAGTAAAAGCACTTTAGATCATGAAAAGCTGACATTAGTTCCATACTTATAACAATAAGGCAAATTACATTTTAAACCCTATACTTTAGGGATGGAACAATAACAACCAAGTCTTAATCTCCAAAATTTTGGGATTGGTTTTGTATCCTGAACAAACTGATCAAGGTCATACACTTGCATTCTGATGCAGCACACCGTTAGTAAACCCTAGAGTTTAATAGTGTTACAAATTAATCTTGTAGTTTCAAATGAATTACTGGACTATTAAAACCATACCAATTTAAAGTTTTAAACCCCCTAATCATACCCAAAAAGTCCAGGGTCTAAATTGATATGCTTATACAAGTCCATGTTTGATTCTAATTTGATAGTTTTAAACTTCAGAGATTAATTTAAAATTTTAAAACTATAAAGTTTAATTTAAAACCACCCCTCATATAAATAGTTTACAATGAAATTTATCTTAACAATAAGATTCATGATTTTCTTGTTATCAGTATTATTTTTACTTTTATTATTAATTCTTCATCAATATCTTCATTACATAATTGATAATTTTTTTTGGGATTTCTGAATGTCACCTGCCAAATCAATCGGCCAAAGGAACTTATTTGGGTGACACTAACCATCGCAACAACAAAGTCTTAGTCCCAAAATATTGGGGTCGGCTATAGATCCTTAACATATTATGAAAGACTTGCCATTAGTCTTTCATAATATTTTGAATGCTTCGGAGATACGTTATTTTTTTATTATTATTATTTTGTGTGGAAACCTGTGGTTTTGCATGTTATTCAGTATTCTGTCTCCAACGCCTGATTCAGTTGTTGCTTTGCCTTAATGTAAATGCAGATATCAGTTGGACGTAAACCGGTAACGGGCTTGCGATTATGTCTAGAAGGAAGCAAGAAAAATCGCCTGTGTATCCATCTTCAACACTTATTGTCTCTTCCAAAGATCCTTCAGCCATACTGGGACACCCATATACCTATTGGTGCTCCCAAGTGGCAGGGACCTGAGGAGCAAGATAGCCGATGGTTTGAGCCAGTAAAATGGAAAAACTTTTCTCATGTGAGCACTGCACCAATTGAGAACCCTGAAACCTTCATAGGTGACCTCTCTGGTGTTTACATAGTCACTGGAGCACAGCTTGGAGTGTGGGATTTTGGGTCAAGAAATGTCTTGTACATGAAGCTTCTGTATTCTAGGCTGCCTGGCTGTACAATACGGAGATCCTTGTGGGACCATGCGCCGAGTGATAAGACAAGGAAAGTGGTGTCTATCAATGGTAATGCCAATACAAGTGACTCGAGTTCACATTCAAGAGAAAACTTAGTGGGGAGCAAGTTGGTGAAGTTTGTTGATATGATCGAGATGAGCAAGGGGCCACAAAATCCTCCAGGTCATTGGTTGGTTACTGGAGGAAAACTTGGTGTAGAGAAAGGGAAAATTGTTTTGAGAGTGAAATACTCCTTGCTAAATTACTGAGCTTTACTCATTACTGTATGGTTTTTGTATGATGATGTGCAGTGCTGGCTTTTGTTAGGTATATATGGCGCTTTTTGATGAGTATATAGTTGTGTTCATCATGTATGTACCTTTGCAGTGTGATGGGCTGAGTTAAATGGAGATCTGGCAGTTGATAAAAAAAAAAAATATATGGCAGGATGTGGTTTTGGGTGGTTTGGAAACTCTCAGTTTTGGTGGTGGCTGGTTTCCCCATAATGCTAGTAAATCTATAGAATTTATCAATCCCATTTCGTCAAATGGCCAAGAAATTTAGATAGCTCCTCTTTACAAGATTGTTAATATGTTAAAAGCTAATGTGGGATTTCTTCAGTAAGATATTTACTTCCCATTTAGCTGAGTTATATCTGTCCTGTCCTGTTTGAAACAGAGATTTTGAGATTAAAAAAGCAATGCTATGTACATAATTTATTTCGCTGTACGTTAAGATGATAAGATATGATTAGAACAATGTTATTTTCGCATAGACTCATTATTGATGTTGTTTTTGCTATCAAGTAATCACAATAGAGACTCATCATTGACGTTGCTTCTTATACCATTACTAATCACAATAGGTCACGTAAACATCTGTGAAAGATTTTGTCACCGATTTTTTAAGATTAAAAAAAATGAAGGTGATTGTGATTTATTAGTTAGGGATCTTTTTTATTTTTTCCAAAAGAATGGGTACTGTCCCTTTTTAAACCCTTGATACGAAAAATTAATTATACAATATTGTATATTACATTTTCTAGTTATGCGTATGGTTTTTTCTTAAGTATCTTTTCGATTTCACTTTTTTTTTTTTTTTTTTTACTGTTAATTGCCAGGTCATTGGTTCAGGAAATGCTAGAATTGAAGTAATGGGAAAGTAATGAGCAGATCCACTCATCTCTCCCTCCCAAACTAAAATAGAATCAAACGTAAGACTTGTAGCAATCTAATAATTCTTCGTATTAATGAAAATAACTATAGAGCATTACATACATACTTGTGTTAATATATATTTATATATATCTTTATTCATCCAAAAAAATATTATATATATAAATATATAGTATTTGATAAAAATAAAAGCCTTGCAGGTGTTACTTTTCACCTCAACAATCAACATTAACAGGCCAAGTTTTCTCTCCCTATGTTCACTCCTTGAAAGGAATATTCTTATAAACATACAATTTAATCTAGAATTGACCTCCTTCAAAGGTCTGCCCAAATTGCCAACCAGCAGGCACAGCATCGTAGCTGGTGATAGTCCTGCCATCACTGGTGGTGACCTTAAAAGACAGGCTCTGGCCATTGAGGTATGAGTTGCTCTGCCAATTTTGGCCCCAATTTCTTGACATGGTTTGCCATCCTGTCCTTGATCCTTTTATTGCCACTTCCCGGACATCTCCTGCACCCCCAACATTTGTTACCAAAACCAAGTTGAAGTAAGAATGGCCATTGATGGTGAACCTTATTCCTCCTTTCTTCTCACATGGAACCCTAACAATATCAACACATACATCCATTAGAATATATAGTCGAAAATAAAAAACAGATTGACACATGAACATCAGATTATTCATGTCCTCTACACACAATTGTTAGGAAATAGTGAGTTTAATCATTTAGTCATTAGCCTAATACTCTCCCTCATGTATGGGCCTGAGCTCATCTTTAATAACTAGATGCAACACATGAAATTTTTTACTTTTTATATGAAAGATGGGGTGGAGGTATGTTAGAATTCAAGACCACCTACATACTTTGATATCATGAAACTTCCACTCAAAAGTATTAGTTCATATAGGAGATGTGAATTTAAACATTTAACAATTATTTTAGCTTTTATTACTCTGTGAAACTTTAGTGGAGATGTTTGCCACTAGCTCTCTAAAGAATCGGGTGAAGGATTCCGAAGTAGTCATTTTCATTCTGATGTGTATATTAAGAACAATGAAATTTGTAATCTGACAATAAAATCTAAAATTTTGATCAAATAAAAAGTTATGAATAGGTATAAAGTTATAGCAAGCATAACTTGATATAACCCATATATAAAGTTACACGTACCTTCTAAAGAGTACGGGTACAATTCCAGCTCGATATTGAGCAATGTGCAAGAAGGCAGGCTCTGCCAAATCAAAATGTTCAAGAGGGGGGTTGCACCAGCCACCATTGTCATTAGAGAGAGCATTATTAGGAGGGCAAAAGTTGGTGGCTGTCACAGTGATAATGCCAGGGAGGCACCATTGGGGGTCATCTCTGCATCTTAATTGGTAACACGCTCCACAGCTCAAGCCATTGTTGAATAGAGGAGTGCTAAGAGCTGCAGTGTGAGTCCCATATCCTTGGCTGTACAAGTTACCATATCCACATGCTCCCCCTGCAAAACCACCGCACCTCATAAGAAATACACACAACAAATTAACAATGTGTATTGAGTAAACGTCGGGGACAATATTTTTTCGCAATTGAAGACATGATCTGTAATTGGAGTAACATCATTTTCACTAGAATAACATCACTTTTATCATGTACAAATTATAACACATCACGTTAATAGTTATGAAAAATGTTGTATGGACTAAAATATATCGGTAAATGGGAAGCTTTAGATTTACCCATTGTGCCAGTAGCATCACTGCCCCCATAAAATGTGGCGTGGGCAGTCTGCCATCCACCAAAGGAGTCTTCGAAACCATGAGTTCCATGGGTGCCATAAAGAAATAAGTTGAATAGAAACAAGTATAGGAATGGCCAAAGCTTCATTGCTATTGCAGCCATTTGGGTTTTGTGGTTTGTTAAGTGTGTGTGTTTTGTGTGAGAGAGAGAGATAGAGAGAGTTGAGATTCCTTGAGCCTTGAGTGAGGCTTGGGGGAAATCTAGGAAGTGAGGCTATTTATAGTAGAGGAGAGAGTGGGTGTGATGTGATAATGTAGCTAGGTAAGCTGGCCTTTTCCATGAATTAAGTTGAAAACAACAAACCAAGCTTGCTGTTATCAAGTTTGAGCTGACTGAACTCGTAATGAAATAGGTTAATACATGTTACAAATCATATGCACGTGTTAATTTTATAAGTTAAGGCCCCACTCGCTTGAAGGACCAACTCACACACGCATTTTTTATGGCACTTCATTACTCATACGAACAAATTTTTTTTTTTTTTTCTCTGTATTCTTTTTTACAACTTACCATTAAGGTTATATGAGATTATCCCACTAAAAAAAAGTTGGGATTATCTAATATCATTTTTACAAGATTAAGAATGTTGTAATTTAATGACATTATTCGATTTTCTTATTAATGAAAGCTTAAAATTCGAATGCCTCTTTTTGATTTTATTTTATGGCAGCCACACTAACACATGCTTTTTTTACTCTCCAATTACAGTTAATTAAGTGAACAGGTCCTATGTATATAATAAAAAAAATGTCACGTTCATAATATTTTTATAACAAATTTTAAGTGACAGGTTGTTGTTAAACATGATAATTCACATGATGTCGTTCAGCATAAAACTGTTATAATTAGCACATAATGAGATACGGTTCCATTCTACTAGTTCAGTTATGAAATCACTTACCCAAAATGTGGAGAAATTATAGAGTCCTCTGGTGGACCACGTCACTTGTCCACCATTCTACTAAAAAACTTCCACTTGTTTAAAATTGCTAAGTCAGTAATTAATTTCTGTTTAAAATTTTTTTCTAACTAACAATTTTAAACAGGTGGAAGTTTTTTAATGGAATGATGGACCATATCACTTGTCCACCACGTGGATCTTATAATTTCTCCAAAACGTGGTCATTTTAGGTGCTCTGGTCTTAAGCTAAAATCAGTTGCAAAATGTGGGAATTTCAATTAGGAAAATTCTGTTACAATTCTCTAGATATTTTAGAGTTTCTTACTGCGTTTCTTGGATTTTGTTAGTAGACTAATCTATATATATAATAATAGGTGAAGCTGAGGAAAATTCAAATTAGAGTTCTAATTTTGCGCCATGTGTCCTAAATTATTTATTCTTAAAGTGTTTTATTTCTTACTTTTAGAATCAAATGTGGGACCACATCATAAATATTCATCCAAGTGAGTTATTAAATACAAAAACTAAAGAGTTTAGAATAAATGAATCGTAAAAAAAAAAAAAAAATTGTTTCACAATAATTTTTTAAAAAAAGGACAATTTACGTTTGATACCTAATAATATTCACACAAAATTTTTTAAAGAGTTAACAAAATATAAAAATAACTATCAATAGTATTTAAATTATATATATATGAATTATATTATACATCTTATTGTACATTTTTAAGTGTATCCATACATATGCATGGAGTTACAAGCTAGTATTTATAACATCACTCAATTTCTCAAGCATTCTTAAAAGGAGAGGGGAAAAAAAGTAACAATTCACATAATTATGTGTAAATACTGGTGTATGTGTATTATTTCAGTCTAAGCAAGAATTACAAAAGTTATTCATTTCTCTTCCTCTTTATTCTCTCCCTATATCTACATTCTCCATTGTTATCTTGCTAAACATGTAGATACGATTTCTTGCTTAGTTCATTGAAGCTTGATTTTTGTTAGTTGTTACTAGTAGGAAAAAAAGTAATTTCAATAGTAGATTCAAATTAAAAAATTATAACAATTTGCCACCTAGGATTTATTGTGAAAGTGTTGTAAAAATGTTGTAGATGTAGCACTTATCTAAAAGAAAATGTATGTAAATTGTAAACTTCCTTTTAAAACAACCAGTTGAATTCTCTAGATACTTATTACTAGTTTTCTCCAATATTTTAATAAGTTTTACCAAGAATCTTGTAGATTAACTAGTTGGCACCTCAATATCTAATAGAGACATTCATGATTCAAATCCTCTACCCCCAACTATCGATGTATAAATTTTTTTAAAAATAAATAAATTTCCTTTTAAAAAATTGTAATCTTTAGTTATTTTATATACAAAATAGAAAGACATTAGGAGTAGTGTAGTAATTTGATCACACTACGTATATGTGTTCACAAATTGAAAATTGTATGATATAGTGGTTAATATAGATAAGTATGTTTCATGCCTACTAAAAAAAAAAAAAAAGCAAAAACAACTAAATTTGAGTAAGAATATCATATTTCAAATAAATTGTTTCTCACATAAATTTTTTTTTTCTCATATGAATCTTAGAAAAATGATATTAAAATTTCATTATGCTATAACAAAATAAACATATTTATTCTATCAGTAATCTTTCTAATTACATAGAATAAATACTACAATGTTAGTCCCCCCCCCCCCCCCCCACAGATATATATATATATATATTACATGTGACTGAAAGGAGTTAGGAAATTTAAAGGATTAAGATTAATTTTAGTGAACTCATAAATATTTAATTTTTATGACTTTTGTGTCAATTGTTGTCAAAGCAACTAAACATGAATAAGAATGTCATATTTTAAATTTATTATTATTATTCCAACTAAAAATTATCTCTTATATAGAGTTTATAAAAATAATTATATAAATTCATTTAATATAAATAATTAATGCACAACTATAAATAATTAATATATGCATTTATTTTATTGGCTAATTCAATGAACTAATACTTTGATATAAATGTAAACTTTGATGATTTAGAAGCCTAAATAAAGAGAACATAAAAAAAATGTGTCACATGGCACAATCTTACAAATTTTTATATATTTATTGATTCCCTACAATATTTGCTTTTATATATTTATTAATTCCCTACAATTTTTTTTTTTTTTTAAAGGTGCATTTGTCGCACCCAAGCAATAAATTTTAAATGTTGACCCAATGAAAATTCAAAAGATATATATTTTTTATCTTGGTGATGGTAGGAGTAGGAAAGAATATATTATAACGAATTATTAGAAGTGATGTCTCTTTCTTTTCAAAAAAAGAGTATAAGGGTATGTTTGAATGGAGTGAAAGGAGCCTTTTCCAAACATACACTAAATTACTTAACTACAGAAAAATAGACTTAAAAAAATAATAATTAAATACTTAAGAAAACTTATATGGGAAGAGGTGGGAATATTTTTCCTTTTCATCCTATTATCCCTATTGATTAAGTAAAAGAAAAGGTAGCAATTGATTAAATGAACCATTAGATTATTGGTTTCTCTTTTCATCCCCATGAATCAAATTATGTCTTAAGCTCTCACTAGGCTTTACAAAACTCCATAATCTACTAAACAGTAGTAAATAGTAATGCATTGCCTAAAAAAATGAATATCCAACCGTGTGGGTCAAAGTCAAAAATAGAGTAGTACGTAGTAGATATATGAAAGTCACAAGTCACGAGAGAAGGCAAAAAATATGTTGCACCTGCAAGCACGGGGAGTATAATGACGTGTCCACTGTTCGTTGGAGGGTTGGTCAGATTTAGGAGACATTGATTGCGTGGCCGTTGACATGCTGGCCGACCAGATATGGTTGTCTAGTTAGGAAGCTGATGACGTGTCTAAGCTCTCACCACATCACCACCTGGTTTGAACTCCCTTCTTGCTATTCTGCTAGAACTAGAATGGCATTTGGGAGATGAAAAAAAAAAAGGAATTAGGACCATATCTTACAACTTTCCCATAACTCCTCTGGTGCGGTGGATTTTGAATAGTGGAGAAAAAATGGTGGATATATGTATGTGAAAGTGATTGAAAATGACAGACAGTCAGTTACAGTTTACCACATAAAATAATTATAAAAAATAATGTGGTTCTAAAATTATTCTTAAGAGATTAATTTGGAATCTATTAAAATCTCACATGCACTTCATGGCTCTAGATAGAGGCTTAGAGAAAATTAGATATGTGATCAAGTTTCACCATTGTCTAATAGAGTATTATTTTGCCTAATTATATAATATTTACTACGTAATAGATCTATATTATCAATAAATTACAAATGAATTACAAATAATAATTTATATTATTATAAATTTCCTAGATAATTTATATTATTAATAAATTACAAATAATAATTTGATATTTTATTAACTTATTTACAAGCTTACATAGTCATCTCTCAATTCTATACAAGTATATTTTTATACATGTATACATATAAATATTTAATATTATATATGCTTAAATAGAATCTTTTACTCATGAACTTTATTCACAAACACATTATTATATTTTTACTTGACTCGTTTAATAGTCGAGTTTAAAATAAAGCTTCATATTCACAAGACTTTTTTTTTTTGTTTAAATTGTGATTCATTTGTTAAATAAAAGAATATAAACAAGTGTTTTCTTGAATCCATCTTAAATTGTTTATAAACATCATGATGCATTTATGGCTCTATGTAAGGAAAATCATGAGTCATTTCCTTATTTTAGTTTTTTTTTTTTTTTTTTTTGTTTTTTTTTTTGTTTTTATATAGACTATAATCTAATTAATAAGGTAATTTTATTTTTTCATGAAGTGATTTCCAATTTTAGATTTGGAACATTGAACCTGCTAAAAGTTTTGTAGTTCAATTAATATTTCTTAATATTTTCAACAAATATGTCTAAATCCAAATCTCTCCCCCTCTATTGTAATTTGTAACTATCAAATTGTCAAAAAATAAAAATAAAAATTGGATTGGACCCTACCATGTGCCTGCACATATGTCACTTTAGTGTGGTTGCTCGGTATTCATGCATCAATTTAATCTAGTTAGGGGTTCTTATTCAAACACCATAAATTAAATTTACATATTTAAGATAAAATTATTATTGTTTTAAAAAAGATACAATGACTATAGAAACTTCACACTGGGACTGGTCTTCAAAAGAGGAAATAAATAGAATTAAATGGAAAAAGTGTAGGAAAAGGAAAAAAAGAAAAAAAGAGAGGAATCAAGAAAGAGTACAATCGTCTTAAAACTGAAGAACGTATATGACGGTCCAAAGGTAAGCTTTTTCACTTGAAGAAAAATGCTAAAAATGCTATTAATTTTAGTTAAAAATATTTATATATTGATGATATGGCAATTAGTATGTTTAGTGTCACGTCAAAACATATTAACTAAGGTACTTATTTCTGCTAATAATAATAATAATAATAATAATAATAATAATAATAATAATAATAATAATAATAATATCCCTAATATATATAAGCTTAAAGAACAATTATAAAGTTTCCCCTTTCCTTAAATATATGACAATCATGGATTGAGATCTTCTAGAGTTCCTAGGGTACTCTACCATGTAGAGTTCTTTTAATCTTAACCTTTCATTTATAATAAAAGGTTTAGATTTTGCCATATCATTAATCCACTAACAAATCTACAAAAATAATGATTTTAAAAAATAACTACTCATAAATGATAGTTATTACCTTAAATGTGAATAGTGGCTATGACATTGCAGCATTAAATGCAAAAGAAATTTGCTTATTTAGAAAATTGATTATTATGCAACTTGAATTTGGAAGAAATATTTGAGAGATATATACAAAACATTAGACACTTCAGCCCACCTAAACAACTGGCCTTTTATAGTTTGCTTTCACCTAACCAATGAAAATTCATTATAAATCTCAAAACTTACAAAACTCAATGGAGAATATCTTTCTTTAAAAAAAAATCAGAAAGTTCCATTATCTTTAACATGGATTGAGATCCTCTAGATAATGGATTGCTCAATCCTGTGAAGAAAGCTTAGATGGATTAATAGCCAGCCAGTAGAAATAGCTTTTGCTGAACACTGGTCCGCTTTTAGACATTGTGAACAATCAGAGGCTAAAAAAAATGTGATACGAGCAATGTATATATTATAGTTCTAATGGCCCCGAATATGATGTGTGATCATTTTATAACCCATAAGAACGCTACTGCATATTGGCTACATTTTTAAGAGATATGTCTAATCTGTGAACTAAGTACTCTAGTTTACCCATTTCATCACCGAAATTACTGGTCATGAAAAGCTTCAGCCATAGTTATACAAGCATAATAATCAATTTTGAGAAAAAAAAATGTTAATTATCCATATATATATATATATATATATGCTTCTTGGCCTATGTGCATAAAAATCAATTTTCTAAATAAGCAAATTTCTTTTGCATTTAATGTTGCAATGTCATGGCCACTATTCACATTTAAGGTAATAACTATCATTTATGAGTAGTTATTTTTTTAAATCATTATTTTTGTAGATTTGTTAGAGCATCTCCAAGAGAGCATGTATAGCTAAAATATAGAGAGTGAAACTGGAAAAAAGAGGAAAACTGTGCTTCAACAGTCTCTCTAAAACCGGTTTTTTTTTTTGCTCATGAATAGTAGCTCATCAACTCTGATGAGCTGCTGTTCATTCTTCAAATCTTTTTTTTCTATTATAATAATTAGGTGTTGAATAAAAAAATATTGGAAGATGTGTAGTTGTTAAAAAAAGAATAAATAATGAATGCAGAAATAATATTTAAATGAAATAGAGAGTCTGTTGGAAAGTGTATTTGAAAAAGTGGGTAGATAAAGGTAAAAGTCACTGTTCATTCTCCAAACAATACAAAAATTTGCTGATTCTGTTGGAGATGCTCTTAGTGGATTAATGATATGGCAAAATCTAGACCTTTTATTATAAATGAAAGGTTAAGATTAAAAGAACTCTACATGGTAGAGTATCTTAGGAACTCTAGAGGATCTCAATCCGACAATCATATGCATGGTTTGTCCACACTGAATCTCTGAGACTTCATTGGCTCCCTGCTGGGGTCGGATTTAAGACTCCCATACTTAAATTTCATTGACACCACTATAGTTTTATTACAGTCTACAGAGAGAAGATATCTAAATCATAATACTTTCATTACTCTCCTAACCAATTAACCCATGGCTAAGAAAATTCCAACACCTGAAGTAGCAAAAAAAAGAAAAAGAAAGTAAATAAGTAGCCTATAAAAAGTTCTTTAATTCATTAGTTAAGCCTTCTTTTACTGCTGTGTCCCAAGTTTAGGTTTGTGCCCTAAATACATGCAGTTCATAAGGACAATAAAGAGTCTTACAAAGCTCGCAAGGCTCACGAGGACTTTTACTTGTAATACTTAAAGGCAGTCACGTAACTAGTTAGAGAAACAAATGGAAGAGCAATTCATATCGGTCTGTCTGTTACACCCACTTATACCAACAAACTAGTCCTACTAATTAAACGTTCTCTCCTGCCTGCTGACAAGGGTTTAAAGCCTCGGCCCCTTTGAGTTTGGTTGTAAACACCATTGAAGTAGCCAGCTCCAATCAGAGCTCACTTAATTAAAGTTCTGGCTCTGATTAAAGGGTTCGAACATCTATCCCCACCATGTGCACCTTTATAAACTGTGCAAAAGGTCATGGGTCATGGGAGAGGAAGACACCAAACGTTTTTTTTAATGAAAAGAAGATGAATTTAGGAGTTACAACAGTTTTAGGTACATTAAGAGCACAACTTCTAATTAAACTAAGGTCACTATTGTCTAACATCAAGAGGTGGTTACAAAAAAGGTGGGCATTGATCTCATACACAGTTTTTTTTTTTTTTTTTTTTAAATTAATTTTTTATAATATTTTTTTAGAATATCATATACCCAAAGTTGTTCCTATTGATTACACGGGTTGCTTGCAATTAGGATGACTTGTTTTCATGCACAAAAGAATATCAAATGACCTTGGTGGCACTAGTGTGAAACTAGTTTTTAAGTCTTACTAAGAGTCTTATAGTTCAATTAGCATCTTTTGATATTTACAATGGAAACTTTTAGGATTCAAATCCTCCATCATTCAACCATTGAATTATGAAGAAAAAAAAAATCAAATTAAGTCTCTCCAATGTTTAATAAAATACTCATGGTTTTTCTTTTAACAATAAGGGTAGTTTGGTGGTGTTTTCTCATACCTTGTGGTCATGAAAATAGCAGCATATATATAGAACCTAAGATTTCTTGATCTGTCATGCAATCTTAGCAACTATAATAACTAAGCTAACCCGTGCGATATACTTAACATGGTTAATCAATGTTAAATATCTTTACTTTGTTCAATGCTACAATGATTAAAAAGAATGAAAATCAATAATTCTAGTTCCAATAAATTAAAAAAAAAAAAAAAATTCTAGTTCCAAAGGACTGAATAGAACTGAATAAACCTAATAGGACCAAAGTAGATCGAATAAGACCAAATTAGAACAAGTAACACCAAATGGACTGAATAATACTGAATAGGACTGAAGTGGACCAAAATGGACTGAAATTCCTAAATAAGATTGAATAGAACCAAAGCAGACAGAATTGACCAAATAGGACTAAAATAGACTGAATAGAACTAAATAATAATGAATGGACCGAAGTGGAGCTTATAGCACCGAAGTGGCCCCGAATGAGACCTAATGGACCAAATAGAACCAAAGCGAATAGAAAGGACCGAATAGGGCCGAAGTGGACATGATGGACAAAATGGGACCAATGTGGACTGTATAGGAGCAATGTCGACTGAATAAGACATAATGGACCGAATAAAACCAAAGTGGACATAATAGACTAAATAGGATCAAAATGGACCGAATAAGACCGAAGTAGACCAAATAAGGCCAATGTAAAAAGAATAGACCGAATAGGACCGAAGTGGATAAAATTAACAGAATTGGACTAAATAGGACCAATGTGGACCAAATAAGACTGAATTGGACCAAATAGGACTGAAATGGACTGTAATACACAATAGAAATATAAGAGAAACAAGTTTGTAGTGATAAAATTTGGTTTAAAAATAAAATAAATAAAATAATGATGTGTGAAGCCTTCAAAGTGAGGTAGCAAATATATATAGATATAGAATACATATGATATTAAATTTTATTTATTAATTCTTATTTAAACATGCAATTTATGCAACATAAATAAATATAGGACATTCAATGTTTGGCACAGTTTCAATGTATTTGGCATTATAAAAAAAGGTGCACACAGTTATTATTGTAGTTTGAATTTCTGGTTTGATTGCATGGGCTCTACGCATATTTGGCATGTGATTGGATGATCTTCTTGTAGGTTGTCTTGTTTAGGTGAGGTAATCCTACCATCATGGCTCGCTAGACAAAGGACATTAGAGGAATTCATCTTAATCACTACTAATTGCTGTTCTTTTTTGTCAAAGATCTGCATAGCTTCGTGGTACACGTTGTGGTATAAATGAGTCTAGCGATATAAGATGTTTAGAATGTGGGCATCTTGCACATCACTTTTTTCGTTCTTCTAATGAAATGCCACTTTTTGAGGAGTTGCGGTATATTATTGATTGGGGTCTCCTCTCTCTCCCTTCCTACAAACTTGAGAACCATGGTAATATGGTATGATATTGTTGCAACTGTGAGTGTATTTCTTTCTTGTTCCTCACGTTTGTTTGGTTACCACAAGAAAAACCTTCAGTTCCTTCCAAAGAATCTAGGCTGATTGCATATACATGCACCATGGAGCATTTTTGTTTTTTCCTTAATAACGCATTGCCTGCCTCACAGGGATAGCCTCTTTGGCTCTCTCTATCCGTTTTGTCCAAGTTCATACCTAGTAATTGTTACTTCAAAGTATAACTTATCACTTTTATAAATTTTGTTTCCATACATTCATTCAAACTTAATTTCATGGGTGGGTGGTAGAGTAAAGAGGAGAAAAATGCAGACAAGGAGATAAACTAAAACAGTAAGTCAAAAGGTGAAATTTTTTAATAACTTTTCATAATTATTGATGTATCTTCTTGTAATTACCGCATAACAAAAATGTTGGTAATAATAAACCTATGTAAAAGTGATATTACTTCAATTATAATTTGTGAACTTAATTAACAAGTGAGAAAAAAAATTGTATCCATAGAATTTTGGTCGAATTAGAACAAAGTTGTCATTATGATTTTGTTAATGCATTTTTTTTTTTTTTTTTTTGGTTTAAAAAAGAAAAATGACATCTAATGCTACATGTAGAAATCAAACAAAAAGGATTCTTCTAAAATCAATTCGAGGGAATGAAACCCATTTAGAGGAAATGGACTCCTTGAGAGTGCAGCTATCTATTGGGCCGGACTATTGGATATGCGACTGAAGGGTTGTACAATATGATCCATGACCAATCGCAGGCTAGAAAGCAAGCCTTAATTTGAGAATGCAGAGAACTAGGTGAGCCCTAGGTAGAAATGGGCTCAACTTGGAATACAATCTTTTGACCCACATGCACTATGATATCTTAGGCCTCGTTAGACGCAACTGCAGCTTAACGTGGGCCGGGACCGCTTGGGCATGGGACTCACTGAGTCACTCTAATTCAAGGAAGAAAGAAAATTCATAATTGGGATCTGTATGTGCTTATCCCCGTTGGTTTTTGTTTTTTGTTTTTACTGTATTATTTTATATTTGCATTGTTTTAATTTATATATTTTTATTTTGCAAAAAATATTGGACGAGAGTAAAGGATGAACAGTTCAAAACGAATAAACATATAGATTTAGTGCCTGGTAGTTTTTTTAAAAATCTAAAATTTAGGATCAAATCTGTAAAAAGTGGAATTGCATTTTTATTTAGCTAAAATTTAGGAGTTTTAAAATTTATAATTTTATATATCTATAGGAGTCCAAGTAGGGTAAAATTTAATATTTAAGGGTAGAAAAATGAGAAGTCCAGACAAGAGAAATATAGACAAGAGAAATATAGTAAATAGTAGTGTGTATATATATATGATGCCAAACATCAAAATTTTATTCATACACATGTCAAACCATTGCAATGCGTTCTTTCACATGTCACATAACACGTAAAAGAAGAAGAAGAAAAAAAACACATTAAAGGCCACACTGACTCCAAAAACCCAAACACATTTAAA
Organism: Quercus tomentella; assembly: GCA_028535165.1. Classification (NCBI taxonomy): domain Eukaryota; kingdom Viridiplantae; phylum Streptophyta; class Magnoliopsida; order Fagales; family Fagaceae; genus Quercus; species Quercus tomentella. Next base: position 17,602,610 of record JAPQVY010000012.1, read on the forward strand.
AACCAAATATGAAAAGCACAAAAATTCAATCCCTGTCTATTCATACAGATGAGTGAGGTTCCACTGCCCAAACCATGACAACTAATAGGAAACACAGAGATGACAGAGGAAACACGGACTCGAACATAACCAAATTATTCCTCAAAAAAAAGAAAAGAAAAGAACATAAGTACATAACCAAATTATTACAATAAATCATCCAAACAAACCATCTGTCTTTTTTTTTTGGTAAATAAACAAACCATCTGTCTTTAGAGGAAACGGAAGACAAGACATACTGAGAATTGTAACCCATTTGCTAGGTTCATTCTCCATTGCCTTCAACTAGAAAAAAAGAAAAAAAAGCAACTAATAACCCATTAGATTCACGCACAAACTCCTTTACTAGTTCACATAGGAAAGGAAGGCGTCGGGCACTGTCTGGCCATGATACCGCCAGTTTAGACAAAAAACATTATATTTTCCAGGTCTGCGAGCAACTTGAAGAAATTTGGATCAAGTGATGCTGCTGAAAACGGAGACGATGATGAAGAAGAGGATGTTGCTGAAGCTGGAGATTGCCCTTCCACCACTGCCTCGTAGTATAGTCGCCCTCTATAGGCAACAAGGTCAGCATAGTACAGCGGTGGGACCAGTGATACAGGTTTAGTGCACCGAACAAAGATGAAGCACATGTGGTATATGAGCTTCTGCAATTCATCAGAAGTAAATCCATGCTCGTCCCAGAGGACATAGTAGTGCGTGGGCTTGCTTGTCCCAAGTCTTCCATAGTGGCTACAAAGATAGAAATCAAACTCATATGGGTGAACAATTGTTGTGTCCACAACTGTGCCAGGAGACACATTGCCAGTGGGACCCCCATCCCTCTCGTTCTCCAGAAATAGACTAGTCCGGTGTCGCTTTTAGCTGAGCATACAATTGAACAAGCTCGAAACACATATTCCCAAAATCCAGAATCCTCTCCTTCCGATGGAGTTGTGGGCAGACACGTGCTGCGTAGCGATTTGCAGCAGGCCAGTTCATGGTAGCAACAACAGCTGCGATGGATGGACTTGCGAAATCCCTAGCACCAAAATGGGGGAGCGGGTCATTAAGCTCTACATTGCAGCCTCCAAGCTTGGCATTCATCTTGGTAGCAAGATTTGCAAAATACTGGTCATTCGTTCTGCAGGTGGACAGACAACACTGCGTCACTATACCAACCTTGGTCTCAGAGATCCACTTCAAATATTTGTAACCAGGATACCTCCTAGACATCACACAAAGTAGAATTTGTAAATGTCCTTTGCCTTTCTTATAAGCCTCTTCATTAACACTTTCAAGTAGTTCAAGCAACACATCAACCCTTGAGAGTTTATTCATTGAAGTGCACTTATATATGAGAGGCTCCTCCACGTGGATCCCCAGATTTATGCACCGATTGATAAGCTTTGGAATGAAAAAATCAGGATTCAGACTCGATTTATAATCATTAGAGCTGAAGTCAATAACACCCCACCGGTCAATTCTTTTGCCTTCCACAACCGATTTTCCAACAATATTCCACTGGCATTTCTCTTTGTCAACTATTATCTTTATCACTTTGCCATTCTGAGCACCTAGCTTCAACTCAGGTGGCCCAAGAACACGTCCTCTAACTCTTGTCATGCTTGTGTTTACTTCCATTCCAAAATTTTGAGCCATTCCTCCACAGCATTATTCAAACTGCATCAAGTGATTCGATGCAATCAATTAATGTAAGGAAATCCATGTCAACTAATGAATCTTGAATCTTAAAATCTTAAGATATAGAATATAAAACAATTTTTTGTAAGTTTTGTAGTCGGCCAAATTTCTTAAGCTTTTCTATTTTCATCTATCAGAAGATCAGCATGATATAGGAGATACAAGGTTTATCTGTCCCACATTTATTAGTCCAGTAATAGCAGGTTACTTAATTGTAAATAATCCATTTAGCTCTACATTACTCACTTCAATCATCATTCATGCCTATCATAGTTGGTGTAGTGACCGAATCAATGTCAAAAAGAAAATAATAATGATGCTCAAGTCACTGCTTAGTAATAATTGAAGGTGGCCAGCATGAGTTAACAGTAAAAAATACAATATTAATTTTTTTTATCAGTAAGTTAAGCATGCATGATGTATGTGGCGGTTTTAGCCCTTTTCATGGCTAAACTATGGCAAATAGTAGGCTACTAACAATTTTCTCTATTCTCCAAATGAAAAAAAGTGCAAAATTTATATCATTTGAGCATTATTTTCAAGTGTAATCACAGTGAAACAACCACCTACTAATACTGACGTCACTCGTGCACCCTAATTTGTTGTTTAAATGCATCAACATATAAAGCAACAATAGAAGTTCCATGCTAATTACATGCTATCAAAATAAAAAGAATGAAGTTTGAATGCACATACCCACAAGGTTCATTTTCTGAGCGTACCACGCTGCATATCTCTCTCTCCCTAACCCTTGGTGGCACTAGTGATAAGTTCTTCAAAATGGTACCCGCATTTCTATCCAAACGCTCCTTTGGATACCTTTGCCTCTCAACTAAGACACAGAACTCCATTGGTACAGCTTTTTGATGATTGGCTTTTCCTAAATTCAAGAAGGGAATATCCTTGTACATAATATCCTTGCCATAGTATGTACAAGGATATTTCCTGCTTGGATTTAGGAAAAGCCAATAATAAAAAAGCTGTACCAATGGAGTTCTGTGTCTTAGTTGAGGGGCAAAGGTATCCAAAGGAGCGTTTGGATAGAAATGCGGGTACCATTTTGAAGAACTTATCACTAGTGACACCAAGGATATTTCTCCCTGAAATAGTCAACAATTCTAACTTGCCTAGGTGGATTCTGGCATTCTGGGTCATCCTTAATGAATGATACTTCTCGTGTATTCTCCCTTATTAACCCCCGAATTATGTATTTTTGTCTGTTATTCCAGTGAGTAAAGTTAACTTTGAGACCCCCCAATGCATCCTTTACATCTCTTTTAAACCTTCGGAAATTATCTATATCAAAGTTTGGAATATGCTCCCAGAGGAAATCTAGAACTGACATTTTCTTCTGAAATGCCAGAACTGAGTAGTTTCCACAGAGTGCTAGACCCTGGGACGTGGACTTTAGGCTATGTTGAAATCCTCTAGATGCTGTGATGCCCCACCCAAGATCATCTCCTTCCCTAGGCTCTCTAGGGAAAAAACTCCGCCCAAAAGGGATCATGTGCCTAGATGGATTCTCTTTCATTACAACATCCATTCCATGTAATACATCTCGGGGGATTGACAAGAGCTGTCCATTTAAGTAATCCTTCAACTTGCCAAACTTAAGCTCATTCACAAGATTTATGGTAACTACGCATGAACCACCCTTCATGTCTTCTCCCTCATGGACTTCCACATCAATTTTTTCAGTGGGCAATGGTACGACACTGAATATGTTCTTCACACCATCATATACAGTCCTTGACGAGGGAAATTGTGCAGGATCATCAGAAGATAATTTGTTTCTAATTACTGAAAGAACAGATTTTGATATTCTCACAGGTCGACCATTCCTGGGGGGCACTGCGGGTTTGACATCAACACCATAGTGCATTATAATAGTATTTGGGTTGAATTTGACAGGAAAATGATTGGCACGAAGTCCAACAGTCCTTATAGCAAGCATGCCACCTTTATCAGGTCTTTTTAAAGGGATAATCTTCTCTGAATCTTCTGAAATTTCTTTTAATTTCAATTTTTCAACAATAGGATCTGTAGAAGGGGGAAAATGTTGTTAATCACTGTGGCTGCTAAAAAATATTGAATTCAAATTGCTCTGTTTTCTGCAATAGAAAGCATTTCTGTTGGCACATGAGATCAAGAAATTGACCATAGCATGAAAATTTTCAAATACAGAAGAAGACTGTACAACTTTCTTTTTTGAAGGCGAGGGGGGGGGGGGGGGGGGGGGGGGGGGGGGGTGAGCCGTGCTTAAGCTCAACACATCAAAACCTCTAAGAGAGAGAGCAATAACAACAAAAGAAACAGCTCTCTCCAAAATTGATCACACACTAGAGCAAAGCATAGGCTGCCCCAGAAAAATATTATTAACAAAGGTACTCATAGCACTGCAAGTGACGGTATATTCTAAATATAAAAAGAGCCCATGAGAATAGCTACACTAACTACAGTACATTTGTTTTATTCAATTCGCACTGTTATTCCCTCATAAAAAATTTTAAAAAAAAAAAAAAATCGCACTGTTACGCCTTCTTCTTCTTTTTATTTTTATTTTTTTTGGTAACTTGCTTATAATAATAATAACAACAACGTAACAAATTGACGCAATATTTTCACAATTGTTGAAGTGTTAATTCTTTATATGTCAAAATAAAATAAAAAAATATCATATTGGAACCAACCACAACTAAAAATAAAAAGTAATGTGAAAAAAAAGAAGTTATATTCACAACATTTTTATAACAAATTTTAGGTAGTAAATTGTTGTTCTAATTTAAACTTACCAATGAAATTACTTTTTTTTTTTTTTCCACCAATAACAACCCGTAACAACCTACTACTTATGATTTATAATGAAAATGTTGTAAACATAACATTTCTCTTGTGAAAATGTTAAGATATTTTGTTGTTGTCACAATATTTTCACAACTATTGAGGTGTCAATTTTTTACAAATCAAAGTAAAATATAATAAAGTTATAAAAGTGTTATGAAAATGTTGTGTCATCCTTTGTGTTTCTAAATTTTTTTTTTATTAGTCAATTTTTGTTGAGCCAAAATTCACTGTTTCACGTACAATTTTCTTTGGTTGAATTTTTGTAATTTTTTTCTTTATGCACAATTTTAAGTAAAAACACATAGTTTCACATACACACACACACAAAACAAAAAACAAAAAGAAAAATTTAGGATTAAAACACTTTTCACCTTTGTTGTGTCATCCTTTGTGTTTCTAGATTTTTTTTTTTTATTAGTCAATTTTTGTTGAGCCAAAATTCATTGTTTCACATACAATTTTCTTTAGTTGAATTTTTGTAATTTTTTTCTTTATGCACAATTTTAAGTAAAAACACATAGTTTTACACATACACACACACAAAACAAAAAAGAAAAAACAAAAAGAAAAATTTAGGATTAAAACACTTTTCACCTTTTATGTTTGAAGTAGTTAATAATTCCTTCTTAAACTTTAAAAAATAAAGCAATTTCCTCCTTAATATTTTGGAAAATAGTAAATATGTCATATTGTTATTCTCTCAATTAAACCCTAATGAAAGTTTATGATTCTTCAAATATTTCATTGTGTAATGTCTAAAATACTCCCACTAAATTTTAACATGTCAAAAATTTTCTTCACATATTTTGAGTTCTAGATGGTAGTAATACTCAGAAAGTTGAAATAGTGATATAAGGTGTTTTATTTGTTACCTAGGGAATATTGATTTTCTAGGTTTAAATCTTCAAAATTTATAACTAATCTAATAGAAAATTCGATAACATGTGCCTTTTGTTTTTGTTTTTGTTTTTTTTTTGCCTAAAATGGGTGTTCATTAAAAACTAACTAAGCTAAAGATTTCATCTAGACTCATGTAGAATGATAAAGAAGAAAGTATGAATGACAGAATTTTCATTGTGTATGGTTGAAGGTATTTGATGAAGATCTTCAATTGTAACATATGACATCATTCATTATAAAAATTTAAATATTGTGACAATGCTTTAGAAAAAATCAATTGCTTATTGTTAAAAGATGATGATATTCGTTATCATTCTTAGAAATTTTTAGTGAGTGGATATTGTTTTTAGCAAATAAGTACAAAGAAACTATTATAGTAAAATAGATATTCATATGTTAAATAGCTACCATAACTTTGTGTGTGATAAAAATTCTTATACGAGTGAGATTAACTTTGTATGACATACATTTTTTATGTATATAGTTTCATACTTTTTCAAATAGAAATTTATCTTTATTTTTTCACTCAAGAGGTAGCTAGCACATGCCACCCTAACTGGTATATATAAAAAAAGTCAATACATAAAGCTACAAGGACATGGCTACAATAAGTTTGGTTTATTCAATTCTCACTGTTTCTTTCTTTCTTCTTCTTCTTTTTTTTGGGGGGGGGGGGGGGGGCCTTAATATCACCAATTGAACAAGCTTTTTATTTTTATATTTTTTTAATGTACATATGAGCTATTAGATTTTAAAAAAATTTAACACAACAAATTGCCACAATATTTTCACAATTTTTGAAGTGTTAATTCCTTATAAGCCAAAATAAAATAATAAAATATCATACTGGAACCAACCACAACTAAAAATAAAGTTATTATGAAGAAAAAAGTGTAGCATCCATAACATTTTTCACAACACTTTCATAACAAATCATATGTGGTAAATTGTTATTGGTTATAATTTAAACTTACCAATTAAATTACTTTTTTGCCCACCGATAACAACCCATAACAGCCTACTACTTATGATTTGTTGTAAAAACGTTATAAACATAGCATTTCTCTTGTGAAAATATTAAGACATTTTGTTGTCATTATAATATTTTTACAACTACTAAAGTGTCAATTCTTTACGAGACAAAATAAAATATAACAAGATTATAAAGATATTACAAAAATATTGTACAATTATGTTGTGTTTCTAAATTTTTTTTTGGTTTAGTCAACTTTGTTAAGCCGAAATTCACTATTTCACATAAATTTTTCTTGGGTTGACATTTTGTATTTTTTTTTTTTGTATTTTTATCCTTACGCACCATTTTAAGTAAAAACACATAGTTTTACACCAAAAAAAAAAAACACTTAGGATGAAAACACTTTTCATTCTTTATGTTTGTAGTAGTTCACAATTCCTCCTTAAACTTTAAAATCAAGCAATTTTTCCCTTAATGTTTTGGAAAAGAACAAATATTTCATATTATTATTCTCTCAGTTAAACCTTAATGAAAACTTATGATTCTTAAAATATTACATTGTGTAATGTTTAAAATACTTCCACTAAATTTTAACATTCCAAAAATGTTCTTCCCGTATTTTGAGTTTTAATTGGTAGTAATGCTTAGAAAGTTGGAATGATGATGTAAGGTGTCTTATTTATTACTCCCTCCGTCCCACTTTGTTTGTCTTGTTTGAAAAGTCAAACTTTTTAAGGGAACATCATTTATTGTCTTATTTATCTTTTAAAAATGTGTAAGTTTCCAGAACTACCCTTAAATAAATTTATCAAAAAATTGAATTAGTAAATTAATAGGGGTATAATAAGAACATGAGTAAATTAATGACTTTTATTTTTAGAAACAGGACAATATTTTGAGACATCCCAAAATGAAATAGAGGACAAACAAAGTGGGACGGAGGGAGTACCTAGAGAACATCGATTTTCTAGGATTAAATCTTCGAAACTTATAATTTATCTAATGGAAAATTCAATGACATATGCCTTTTGTTATCTTTTTTTTTTTTTTTTTTCTTCCTAAATGAGTGTTCATTAAAAATTAAGCTAAACATTGCACCTAGACTCATGTAGAATAATAAAGAAGAAAGTATGAATGAAAAAAGTTTCTTTGTGTATGGTTGAAAGTATTTGATGAAAAGTTTTAATTATAGCATATGACATCATTAATTATGAAAATTTAAATATTGTAACAATGTCTTAGCAAAACTCAGTTGCTTATTGTTGGAAGGTGATGATATTCATTATCATTCTTAGAAGTTTTTAGCGAGTGGATAGTACCTTTAGCAAATAAGTACTAAGAGATTATTATTGTAAAATAGATATTTATATATAAAATAGCTACCCTAACTTTTTGTGTGATCAAAATTTTTATATGAATGAAATTAACTTTGTATGACATCATTTTTTATGTATATAGTTTTGTATTTCTTTAAATAAAAATTTTATCTTAATTTTCCCACTTAAAAGGTAGCACGTGCCACCCTAACTAGTCTATATAAAAAGTGTCAATGCCTATATCTACAATGTTTTAGTTTGGTTTAGTCAAGCTTTTGTCTTTTTTCTAAGCCAAAATGGTGTGCTCTGTTTTGAAAAAAAAGCAAAAGGTCACAATTTAGCAAAACAAAACTTTTTTTTTTTTTTGAGAAACTAGCAAAACAAAACTTGATATAGAGAGTAAAGACATTTCTACAGTAGTTTTGGCCTTTGGTGAGCATAAACTCACCATTTCACGAGAGCTAGCCTTTTTTTTTTTAATAATTATTTTTTAAAATATATCACCATTCATATCAGTTTTCTTGCTCATTTCAGTTTTTCCTCTTTTAAATATTTATATGTGGTGATAGTGATACTGTTTTGGTTTAAGAGTTGTTCAATTCCCTTTGATACACTTGCCTTCTTCTCCTTCTCCTTCTTTTTTTTTTTTTTGGGGTAATATCATCCGTTAAACTTGCTTATATAATAATAATAAAATATTAACACAACAAATTGCCCCAATATTTTCACAATTGTTGAGATGTTAATTCTTTATATGTCAAAATAAAATATCATACTGGAACTGACCACAACTAAAAATAAAGGTATTGTGAAAAAAAGTGCTACATCCACAACATATTTCACAATATTTTCATAACAAATCTTATGTGATAAATTGTTATTCTAATTTAAACTTATTAATGAAATTACTTTTTTGCCCACTAATAACGATCTGTAACAACCTACTACTTATGATTTGTAATGAAAATGTTATGGTCATAGCATTTTTTTGGGTGAAAATGTTAAGACATTCTGTTATCGTCACAATATTTTCACAACTGTTGAGGTATCAATTCTTTACAAGTCAAAGTAAAATATAACAAAATTATAAAGGTATTATGAAAATTTTGTGTAATTCTTTGTGTTTCTAGAAATTTTTTTTATTACTCAATTTTTGTTGAGCCAAAATTTATTGTTTCACATACAATTTTCTTGGGTTAAACTTTTGTATTTTGTATTTTTTTTTTTCTTTATGCACCATTTTAAGTAAAAACACAGTTTTACACACACAAAAACAAAAACTTAGGATTAAAACACTTTTCATCCTTTTATGTTTGGGGTAGTTCATAATTCATCCTTAAACTTTAAAATCAAGTAATTTCCCCCTTAATATTTTGGAAAACAACAAATATGTCATATTGTTGTTTGCACAATTAAACCCAAATGAAAGCTTATAATTCTTAAAATATTCCATTGTGTAATGTCTAAAATATTCCCACTAAATTTCAACATCTCAAAAATTTTCACGTATTTTGAGTTTTAGATGGTAGTAATGCATATAAAGTGGGAACGGTAATATAAAGTGTTTTATTTGTTACTTGGAGAATATTGATTTTCTAGGTTTAAATATTCAAAATTTATAGTTTATCTAATGAAAAATTCGATCCTTTTTTTTCTTTTTCTTTTCTTGCCTAAAATGGGTGTTCATTAAAAATTAATTAAGCTAAAAATTGCACCCAAACTCATGTAAAATGATAAATAAGAAAGTATGAATGACAAAATTTTCATTGTATATGGTTGAAGGTATTTGATGAAGGGTTTCAATTTAGCATATGACATCATTCATTACAAAAATTTAAATATCTGATGGTAGCCCTTTTTATTTTTGGTGGCTCCACTCACTTATTAGTAATTTTAATCTAGCCTCTGAGCCGCCCCCTCCGAGATCCGACCACAAAGCTGCCATTCATTTGATCTCATACTCAGTGAACTACATCTAATTACTCGACATGGTGGTTGACTTTGATACCAATTGTTAAGACTCAACTAAGATAATCTTGGATTGATAAAGAGGAAAGAATATTTCTGGTTGATTTCAAGGACAACTAGGCCTCCTTAAGAAAGATGGAGAGAACAGAAATGGAAATAGAGACTATTGTAGTGTTTAGTATTCATTCATCAATGATTTCCCTTTTCTCTCATTACAATCCGACCTATACTCTCATGCTCACCACTATAACTAACTTTGATCATTCCTTGCCAACTGGCCTAGGTAACTAACTAACTACCACAACTTCCATGCCATGTGTGTAATACAATTCTACACATGCCTAATACAATGCCAACCAATGTCTTTAACATTTTTTGTAAAACTCAGTTGCTTATTGTTGAAAGATTATGATATTTGTTATCATTTTTAGAAATTTTTAATGAGTAAATATCGCATTTAGAAAATAAGTATTAAAATTCTTATGAGAATAAAATTAACTTTATATAACATACATTTTACATTTTATATATATATAATTTCGTACTTCTTCAGATAAATATTCTACTTTAATTTTTTCACTCAAGCACGTGCTACCCACACTAGCAGGGGCGAAGTCAGGAATTTTTGTTTGGGGGGGGCTAAGTTGCAATACTAATATATTTATCAAGACAACTTCCACACACACACATAAAAATACATACACGTGTGCTTTTTTATTATATATATACACACACTTTTTTATTTGATAAGTTATATATATATATATACACACACACATACCCAATAATAATAATAAAAAGAGCTTAGTATTTTCAATCAAAATTATTTTTGACGGCAATCTTTCATAAAATAAAATTCATTTTTTTCATTTTCATAGTCAAATTCTTAAAAAGTTTCATTTTAAATACAAATTATCAAATTTTATACTAAAGTAAGTAAAAAATCTTTCAATTGAACTAATGGAATTTTCAAAAACATGAATGATCCAAAACTTAGAGGAATAAGTTAGGTTACAAACATATTTAAAGCTACCTTGCTTTAACCCATTATTTGACAACTAAAGACACATTTCTTGTGTAGTTTTAGTGACAAAGTTTTTTTAATGAGTCAATGACTTGTTAATCGTCACATAACGGGTTGAAAAAGATAAATTCAAACATATTTGGTACCAAACTTTATCAAATATTTAATAAATATAAGAGCACATTTTACAATAAAAAATAGAATTACAAAAAATAAAGTTATATTTCTATAACTATTATACCAATTATTATTTTTAAGCGCATTATTGAACTAATTCAAATATTTGAAGGGAACTTTTATTTTTATAGACTAAATTTTAAAAACATTAAAATAATTTTTATATATTTTAAAAAATTTCAAAATTTTAGGGCCATGGCCCCACCCTTATTCATACCTCCGCCCCTGCACACTAGTGGTACAACAAAAGATGAAGGCGATGATGCCGAGGAATAATAACATTATAATTAAGCTGACTTTTTAACTTCGAATTTTTAGCACAGCACGCAGATCAATAAGGGAAAAGGCAACATCTTTCCATTAATGATCTTTTCAGTGAAGTCAAGAACAGTTGAAAGAGTCTAAACCGTAATGCACGTTTCTATTACTCGAATAGTTTCCTTCTAAGTTCAGAAAAGCTTCTAAAGTACTCAAATTCAAGGAAAAAAAAATCATAAAGATGAGGAATCTGTTGAAATTTGAATATTTACAATAACTAAAATAGTATACTTGAAAAAATAATAATAGGAGTAATAGTAGAACCATAAACGGTAGACTGCACTACACATTTTCACCATAAATCCAATCTAAATAAAATTATAACTTCTTGGCTTTTAAAGGAAGTAAATCTTAAGGAATTATGGTCAATGTGAATCGTTGATATATTAAACTAAGTATAAGAAATAAATTAACCAAGGTGACCATTTTTACAAATGTAATATCATATTGATAAATGATAATTCAGTAAGCCAAATAAAAAAAGTCTATGAACCCCAAAACCCAATACACAATCATACACTTCATGGAACTTTTTCCCCATATGACACTTTAAATAATAATTTATAATTTCCAGATAAAACATCAATGTAATACACTGATAAAATAGTTAGGAAAATGCTAAAGCTTTTATTTTTCTTTTAAAAAAAAAAATTTACAAACTTGTGTGAATGAATGAAATTGGTGTTTTAATTACTTTTGTTTTGTTATATGTTTAAAAGTTGACAAGTAAAATTTGTATTATTGCTATCATCACTCTCATATTAGTAACACACCAATATTGTGAAACAGCCATTACTATATTATATACTTTGCTTATCTTCAAGGGCATCGCCTCCTAATAGAATTTGATTCTAGAGAAAAAAATTCTTTGTTACAGAGAAACAACTTTAGCACCATAATTTTCCAAGATGGTTTTCCCAATTTTATTACCATACCAAAAAAAAAAAAAAAAAAAGCAAAAAAAGAAAAAGAAAAAGAAAACAGAAGAAAAGAAAGAAAGGCAGAAAAGAGAAGAGATCCGGATCTAATACCAGCGACAGGAGCAGGAGAAGGAGGAGACTGAGACTGAGGCTGAGGCCGAGTCTGAGAAGGAATAGATGGGGCAGTGTGTCCCACTTCCACCCACTTATTATCACCCTGGTCTCTCACAACTCTTCCTCCACTACTACCACTACCACTACCACTACCACCACCAACCTTGCTGGCCCAGCTCGACCCCTTAGACGTGGGACCCACCCATTGACTCCCCGGAGGACCACCACCACCACCACCCACATGTGGATGTGGCCGTGGCTGTGGGTATCTTGGTCGTGGTGGTGGTTGTTGTTGTTGATCCGACCACACCTGAGTTGCACCATGCCCAGGAGGACCCCTCCCTCTTCCTCTATCAGCTCCTTCTCCAGCGGTACTTCCCCTAGCACCACCTCTATCTCCTCCGCCTCTACCTCTTCCTCTTCCCCTTCCTCTTCCTCTGTACCCACCACCAGCTTCTCCTTCCATTGGTCTCAGGAGGAACTTCGGACTCACAAAACTCGCTTCGCTTGCCCCCACTCAGTAAGGGATAACAAACCGAACTTTGATTTTGATTTAGAGAAGTGAAATGAAATGAGTCCACGCGTTAAGACCGCAGTCTATATACTATAATTGAGAAAAGACAGGATTACCATTTTGGCATTTGCTTTTTGTAAAAGGAAACGACATTTTGGATTCAATTTCAACTACAACAGTTTACTTTTACCAAAGACAAAAGGACACGAAAGAAAAAGAAAAAGAGGATTTGATGGAAAATCTAGGCCTGTCTGGTAAAGAAGTTTAAGTAACGTTGTTTATAGGTTTATAAAATACGTATAAGTGGAAAAGTGTGTGAAAAAATATGTAATATTGTTTAAAAATTGAAAATTAATTATTTAACAACTCTAATAAATGGGGCTTAAGTTTTTAGTTCGATAGTTATAATTCTAAAAATTTCCAGAAGCTTTTGTGTAACCGACCATCATGGGAAGTAAAGTCACACATGTCTTTCCGTGGGACGCACACCTGCGCCTATATCCTTTATTTTTTTTCTTTTCTTTTCCTCCCACGAGACCAAGTGTGCATTTAGCATGAATGAAATTTGCTAGTTTATTTTACTATTTAACTTATTTTTACTACTATTTATGGGCTCCACTGCACTTTTTTGGTACTATTTATGGGCTCCATTATTCTATTTCAACTAATTTTTACATTTATTTACAATACTTTCAGCAAAAAGTTTTTAATTTCGACAAAATAAATTAATCTTAAACAGACCCTAAATACGTGCATGTAGGGGCAGAGGCCCAAGGTCATACAATGGGCCTTGAGCCCAGTATGGGAAGATTTACCGTGTCCGAGAAGAAGGTGTAGGTATGCTAAAGGCTCCAGGCCCAATTTTCGTGGATCCACAGTCATTTAAGGGGCGGTCCGAGGAGAAAAGTTTCCTCGGACGTATCAAATATGGCTCGAACATGCCTTCTGCCAGCTATGAGAACTCACTCCAGCGAATGTTGGTGACAGGGATGAGTCCCCCAAGCCCGTAAGAGGGGTGACAGTGTATGATGCCAAGTGAGAGGCTACAGGCAGCCACATTAAATGATGACAGCTACTTTTCCGGCCGCATTAATGGGGAGGGGACTTGTGAACAGTGTTACCTTGGCTACCGCAACTCACAGAAAGGTGGGGGAGATGTCCGATGGGACGGGCACGCAGGTGAAGGCCCAGATGATCAACAAGTGTAGGGTCCTAATGACTTAAAAGGGGCTATATAAGAGGGGAGACTTCCCATGAAGAAGGGGACGAGAAAAAAGGGAGGAAGAATTTAAGACAGAGAAAGAAGAGAAGAACCAGAACCATTAAGCAAGGACTGAGATATATCTCCCACGTCTCCTCGACCATACATCAAACGGACATAAAGAAGGTTTTCCTGTTTACGATTGTTGCGTGGCCCAACATTCATTAGCGTGCACTCTGTCAAGGCCTAGTTCTGTAACACACTTCTCTAAAAATTCATTGTTTTGGATTCCTTGGGCCAGAATCACATACCTGTTGGGCTTGGACCCCAAATTGGGACCTTACAATTGGCGCCGTCTGTGGGAAGAATTTGTGCCTCGACAAGTAAGACCGTTAGAGATGGAAGGATCAGTTCCGCACCAAGTGGGACATGCAGGCTCCCAACGGTAGGACAACTTCTTGAACCTAGAACGAGAGAAAGATCAAGACAGGCAACGAGAGGGTAGCGTAAACACCTTTCACACGAGCAGAAGTCGCCTGAAAGGCAAAGGTCACGCATCCCAAAAGCGAAATGATAACAAGGCTCTACAGCAAGAAATCGACGACTTGAAGAAAAAATTACGTCAAGCGCAATAAAGGCGTCCTTCCCTTGGTCCGGACACTAGCGTTGAGGAGGACAATGAGTACAGACAAAGATCGAGAACCCCGCTAAGTGAAACTTTCTCCTATGAGGAAGAGCAGCCTCACAAACATAGCCACAAAAGCCCATCTTACTAGGGCCTAGCAAATGACGCCTTGAGTAAGGTTATGGACCGTATCTCCCAGTCACCCTTCACGCGAAGGATAGAGGAGGCCGAGCTTCCTCGACGATTCCACCAACCTGCCTTTACTATATATAATGGTCGCAAGGACCCAGTAGAGCACGTAAGCCAGTTTAACCAGAAAATGGCCGTCCACTCCAGGGACGAGGCGTTGATGTGCAAGGTATTCCCATCCAGCTTGGGACCCATGGCGATGAGATGGTTTGATGGCCTCAAGCCAAACTCCATAAACTCTTTTAAACAATTGACTCAAGCTTTCGGTTCTCGTTTCATAACGAGCACCAGGGTTCCTCGGCCCTTAGATTCCCTCCTGTCTTTGTCCATGCGAGAAGGCGAAACCCTCAAGGCCTACTCGAATAGGTATTGGGAGATGTATAACGAGATAGAGGGAAATTACGACGATGTCGCCATCAGCACCTTTAAGAGGGGCTTACCGACAGAGCACGGCTTAAGAAAGTCCTTGACTGGAAAACCAGTCACCAGCGTGCGCCTGCTCATAGACCAAATTGACAAATACAAAAGGGTCGAAGAGGACCAGCAGACAGGGAAGGGAAAAGCGAAGGTTGTCCCTCAAGAGAGGAAGGACTTCAGGTCGGACCGTTTTAACAATAGCAACCGGCCGAGAAGGGATTACTCGGAGCAATCAGGATCCACAGGAGCACAGGCAGTCCATACTATGTTCCGAGAACCATTATATAAGATCCTAGAGAGCGTGAAGAACGAACCGTTCTTTCAATGGCCGAGCAGGATGGCAGGCGACCCCACTAAACGAAACCAGAATCTGTTTTGCGAATATCACCAAGAGCCGAGCCACACTACCGATAACTGCAGAAATTTGAAATACCACTTGGACCGATTGGTCCGAGAGGGAAAGCTGAGACACCACTTGCATCATCCTGCTGAATGGCAGGAGCAGTCGAACGTCGAAACAAGGCAAAGTACATTGAGACCGCCCATTGGCACGATAAATGTCATTCTTGCCATACCAAGGAGAACCGGCTCTCAGCCTTTCAGAGTGATGTCGGTGGGCTGACTACCCACTGAGGTTGACATCCGAGAGCCCAAGAGGGCTAGAGGGATAGCCACACCCCTAATCGGATTCTCGGATGAGGACAAACTGGGAACCCTCTAGCCCTACAATGATGCTCTAGTCATTACGATCAGGATTGGGGGGTATGACGTGAAGAGGGTACTAGTCGATCAGGGCAGCGCCGTGGAAGTAATGTACCCGGACTTGTACAAGGGGTTGAAGCTAAAACCAGAAGACCTGACGGCATACGACTCCCCTTTAGTAAGTTTCGAGGGAAAAACCGTTACTCCGAAAGGCCTGATTAGGCTGCCTATACAAACGGGCTCGGACGTAGTGGAGGTTGACTTTATAGTAGTAGATGCTTACTCCCCCTACACCGCCATCGTAGCCAGACCATGGCTTCATGCTCTAGGGGCTGTGTCATCAACCTTACACCAAAAGGTGAAGTATCCGTCCGAGGGTCTAGTGAAAGAAATAGTGAGAGACCAAGTCATGGCCTGGCAATGCATGGTGTCCGCCATCTCGCGACGACCGAGTACTGAGCCCTCCGCCTCAGCGGAGAATGGCCTATAGCAATTAACAACCTCGGCCGTGGCCTCGTGTAGCGAGGGACCTGTCGAAGGAGCGAGTTGTGAGGAGTTGGAGAAAGTTCTTATGGCTTTTGACCTGGAAAGATTCTTTCAGGTCGGCTTAGAGCTGCCGTCCGAAGAGAAGGAAATACTAATTGAATTTCTCAGACAGAATTTGGACGTGTTTGCGTGGGACGTCTACGAGGCTCCGGGGGTCGATCCAGATTTCATTTGCCACCATCTGAATGTTAGCCCGACCGCAAAACCCAAGAAGCAACCTCCTCGGCGACCTTCGAAAGAGCATGCGGGCGCCGTTAGAGAGGAGGTTACGAAGTTGAAGAGAGCAGGGGCAATCAAGGAGGTATTTTACCTCGAGTGGCTGGCCAACACGGTCGTGGTAAAGAAGAAGAGTGGGAAATGGCGAGTCTGCGTGGACTTCACAGACCTGAATAAGGCCTGCCCGAAGGATCTTTTCCCCATGCCTTGGATAGACCAATTGGTGGATTCTACGGTGGGACACCCTCGAATGAGTTTTTTGGACGCCTTCCAGGGTTACCATCAGATATCCCTGGCTACCGAGGATCAAGAAAAAACGGCTTTCGTCACCCCTGTTGGAAATTACCACTACAAGGTGATGTCCTTTGGCCTGAAGAATGCCGGGTCGACCTACCAGAGGATGATGACCAGGATGTTCGAACTATAGATGGGTAAAAGCATCGAAGTCTACATAGACGACATGGTCGTGAAGAGCAAGCTGGTGTCCAACCACGTCAATGACCTTGGTGATGTCTTTGAAATTCTGAGAAAGTACAGGCTGCACCTGAATGCGTCCAAGTGTTCATTTAGAGTGGGGTGGGGAAAATTCTTAGGTTACATGGTGACCCATAGAGGTATCGAAGTCAGTCCCGATCAAATTAAAGCTATTCAAAACCTGCAGCCTCCCTGGAACCCCAAGGAAGTCCAGAAACTCACTGGCATGATTGCCGCCTTAAACCGTTTTATCTCCCGTTTTGCGGACAGGTGCAGGCCTTTCTTCCTCCTATTAAACAAGTGGAAAGGTTTTGAGTGGACTGAAGAATGCGCCGTAGCTTTCCAGAAGCTTAAGGACTACTTGTCTCGGCCACCAATCATGTCCAGTCCTGAGACCGACGAGGTACTATTTGCTTATATTGCGGTAGCACCCCGCACAGTGAGCCTGGTACTAATTCGAGAGGACAACAGCACACAACGGCCTGTCTACTATGTGAGCAAGTCGCTGCATGAGGCAAAGATTCGTTACCTCCCCCTAGAAAAGGCAATCCTGGCAATTGTACAAGCAACGCGAAAGCTTCCCCATTACTTTCAGGCACACACCGTAGTTATACTAACCCAACTCCCACTTAGATCAATACTTAGAAGTGCCGATTACACAGGGAGAATAGCCAAATGAGGGACCATTCTTGGGGCCTTCGATATTAAGTATATGCCTCGCAGCCCCATTAAAGGCCAGGTTCTTGCGGACCTGGTGGCAGAGTTTGCTGAACCCTCATCAGAAGAAGGGAGTGAAACCCCACACATGGATGAAAAATCGGCTGGCGCAATCTCCCAGCAAAGCCCCTCCTATTGGAAGGCATATGTGGATGGCGCAGCCAATCAAAGGGGCTCTGGGGTGGGGCTCGTCCTCATTTCCCCTGAGGGGATTGCAATCGAAAAATCGTTGAGACTGGGCTTCTCGGCCACGAATAACGAGGCAGAATATGAGGCCCTGCTAGAAGGAATGTCTATGGTGGAGAAACTGGGCGGGAAATCTATACAGATGTTCTCGGACTCAAGACTTGTTGTGGGACAAGTGAATGGAGAGTTGGTGGCGAGAGATGGAAGAATGCAAGGGTACCTAGCCTAAGCTCAGCGGGGGCAGGCGCGATTTAACTTCTTCAGCCTAATGCATGTATCCAGGAGCGGAAACACCCATGCTGATTCACTTGCCACATTAGCAACCTCCTCGGCGCAAAGCCTGCCTCGTGTTATACTCGTGGAAGATCTACATAGATCCTCAGTAGTGAAAGCCGGGTCGATGCACGTTCATAGTGTCAGGGCAGGACCTAGCTGGATGGATCCTCTAATACTATTTCTAAAGAACGACGTGCTTCCCGAGGAGAAGAGCGAGGCTGATAAGATTAGAAGAAAGGCTCCTAGATTCTGGCTATCCGAGGATTTGAAATTGTATAAGCGCTCATTTTCAGGGCTGTATTTGTTATGTGTACACCCAGATGCGACGGAGTTTATCCTAGAGGAGTTGCATGAAAGAGTTTGCGGGAGCCATAGAGGGGGAAGATCCTTGTCCCATAGGGCCCTAACCCAAGGTTATTGGTGGGCGAGCATGCAGAAAGAGGCACACGAATATGTGAAGAAGTGCGACCAATGCCAGAGATTCGCCCCAAACATACATCAACCGGGAGGGACCCTAAACCCGGTGTCCAGCCCTTGGCTGTTCGCACAGTGGGGCCTGGATATCCTAGGACTGTTTCCTAAAGCGGTGGGGAACAAAAGGTTCCTAGTCGTCGGAACAGATTATTTCACAAAATGGGTCGAGGCCGAGCCTCTGGCAAACATTAGAGACGTAGATATCAAGAAATTTATTTGGAAGAACATCATCACCAGATTCGGAGTTCCTCGCACCCTAATATCGGACAACGGTCTCCAGTTCAATAGTAAAGCTTTCAGAAGGTATTGCAGCGAGTTTGGAATCACGAATAGATACTCCACATCGGCTTACCCGTAGGGGAATGGGTAGGCTGAAGCCGTGAACAAGGTCATAGTAAACGGGCTAAAGAAGCGATTAGATGACGCGAAGGGGAGATGGGTGGAAGAATTGCCTCATGTCCTGTGGACATACCGCATCACACCGCGGAGATCCACAGGGGAAACTCCTTTTTCGATGACCTACGGAGCTGAGGCTGTCATTCCTCTAGAAACAAACTTCCCAACACTCAAGACCAGCACATTCTCTCCTGATGTTAACAACAGGCTGCTGGAAAAAAGTTTGGATCTCATCGAAGAGAGGAGGGAAAGAGCAATGGTCCAGCTCGCCTACTACCAACATAAACTTAAACAAGGATATGACGCTAAGGTGAGGCCGAGACCACTATCTCCTGGGGACTTAGTGTTAAGAAAGGTCCTGGGCATTGCAAGAAATCCTGCGTGGGGAAAGCTCGGACCGAATTGGGAAGGACCGTATCGTATCACCTCGGTGCTGGGCATAGGGACTTACTTTTTAGAAGATTTAGACGAAAAAGCTGTACCCCGCCCATGGAATGTAAATAATCTCAGAAGGTATTACTATTAATAAAAGCATCTCTTTCATTTGAGTTCTGAGTCCATGGTGATTTTATGCCTTGTATTTTATTTTCCCTTTAAGTACTAGACAGAACCAAGATCTTGCATGGTCCTCGGACTCAAACCTATGGGGAAACTAGTTACGTCAAGAAAATCTAAGTGTTAAACAGAACCCAAGCCCTGCATGGCTCCTTAGACCACATGCTTGGTGGAAATTAACCACTACGAGGTATCTATCTAAATGTTAAACAGAACCTAAGCCCTGCATGGCTCCTCGGACCACAGGCTTAGTGGAAATTAACCACTACGAGGTATCTATCTAAGTGTTAAACAAAACCCAAGCCCTGCATGGCTCCTCGGACCACAGGCTTGGTGGAAATTAACCACTACGAGGTATCTATCTAAGTGTTAAACAGAACCCAAGTCCTGCATGGCTCCTCGGACCACAGGCTTGGTGGAAATTAACCACTATGAGGTATCTATCTAAGTGTTAAACAGAACCCAAGCCTTGCATGGCTCCTCGGACCACAGACTTGGTGGAAATTAACCACTACGAGGTATCTATCTAAGTGTTAAACAATACCCAAGTCCTGCCTGCCCCTCGGACCACAGGCTTGGCGAAATTAACTACTACTTCCTTCGTTCATACTTAATCACATTGCTTAAATTGCAAGTTATGGCTTGTCCTCGGGAGTCTAATGACATAGTCAAGATTCATTCGCAATGAAGACAAAATTGAAGCAACAAAACAAAATGCAAAAGAAATTATATCATTCATTAAGTCCCAAGATATTTCGTTTTACAAGCATTAACGAAGCCTAAGCAAATGAAAAGCAAAAAGCAACTACAAGTGAAACCCTACACTAATGCCTTAAATTTTGTCTTGGGCTGAGCTCTTAGTAGGGACAACGGCCAAGGGGATTTCTTCCTCGGCCGTTGGTTTGGGGCCGGCTTCCTTAGCTTGTGCAACAACGTCCCTTATCGTAAGGGCGTCCTCTGGCGATTTATCCTTGGCTAGTGGCTGCACCTTATCGTTTCCACTCTTTCCCTCTAGCATGTTGGAACCGGGAGCAACGGTTTGAGCAGAAGGGAGATCCATTAGGGATCCGAGCTAGGGATCTCACGAATATCCTTAGGGAAGAAGATACTCTCGATCCTCCTAAGGTCGGAATCCGCAGGAACTGCTGCCCGATCCATGGCAACTCCCCAGGACTCAGCGACATAGTCCCTGTAAACCACAGCTACCTCTTCGATTAGCCCAGCTTCAGTATCCATCACCCCCCGTTCATAAGATGCCGCCACCGCAGCCTCAGCCGCCTCCCTGGCCAATCTAGCCCCTTCTTTCACCTGCAGCAGCTGCGCCTTGAAATCCGAGACCATTTGCTTCTCGGTCGCAAGGTTTATTCCCGATAAATGAAGCTGTTGGCGCATGTCCTCAGCCTGCTTCATTGTATTCTCAAGGCCCGCATTGGCGCTGTCTCGATCCCTAATAGCCTCCTTAAGCTTTTCTTTTAGGCTCTCTTTTTCCAGCCTAAGGACAGCAGCAGTTTTCTCCACGGCTATGCGGGACTGAACCTCAGCATTCACCTCGTCCCGTGAATTTTTCGCCCACTCTTCGGCCACGAAGATTTACTGGGTAACCTGCATAGAATTAATAAAAGTATCATTAAAACGTGAACAATGGCTGGATGAGAACGGAGTAAGGTGTCCAACCTAGCAAGGACTTATGTCTTACCATAGTGAGATCCCTCTTCAAAGACTTGAAGAGGTCTGGTTGCCCCATTTTTCTGAGCCCGCCCATATCGCGGGGTAGAAGTAGGGGCTGCTGCAGGGCCTCAGCGAGGTACGACGCCTGTCCCCGCTGAGACTCCCAAAGAGTCGCATCCCAAGGGATGGGAGCGGCGTCCAGTTCCAGCCGTGGGCACCAAGTGCGTTGCGCCCTCCTCAGCGCAGCTTTATCTTGGCTGTCAGTGGACTTTGCCCTCTTATCCTTAGACTCCTTTCCTTTCTTTTGTTGTTTGGCTTGTTGAGGGCCGACCTCACCCTCCTCTAGTTCTTCCACTGGCCTCTTCCACCTCAAATTGGGAATAGGTTGTAGTGAGGGATCAGTGGACGAAGGAGGAGGAGGGGGAAGTCTAGCTGGAGCCTGCTCCTTGGGGGCATCCTTAAAGGACTGTCCCTTGTTCCTGTTGGACACTAGCCCTCTCAAACCGGACCTCTGCTTCAAGTTCATTCCTTCTTCTTCAACTTCTTGGCTCGAATCAATCCGAGCAATTATCAGGCCAGGCGAGTGAGCAGCCGAGAAACGATCAAGATCCGAGCCGGAATCAGAGAGCTCCACAAGCCTAGTTTGCGCTTCACCTTCTTCAGTGAAATGGAATTGATCGATCTCCGCCTCGAGAGATGAGTGGGAGGAGTCAATTACCTCTCTCGGAACAGCTACTTCCTGGGGAGCGCGCTGGATTGGCAGTTGGACTGGTGGTAGGTCTCTCTGGGTAAGGAAACCAGGCTTAGAGACGTCTATGCGCGCTAACCGGGAACTTCCAGCCCTTATTGCCTGGCCTACGTCCACAAAAGCACGAGAAAGGGGCTCGTAATCTAAGATAAGGTGAGCAGCGCGCAGTTGTCTGTCCTCGCTCACAAAGATCTCGGACCTTAGCAGATAGTTGAGGGCTGGGACGTTGACCAAACTTAGCCGAGGAGCTTTGTGTTTCTTATCTGCAAAACGCCCAAAGAGAGGTATGTGTCAGTCCGAGAAGGCAAACAGTCAAAACCAATACAGAAGTGAAATGAAAGCTCAAAACTGAGATCCCCGCCAGTGGACCTGCCCTACGGTGCCCCACCTGGTGCTCCCGCCCTAACTGGGCAATGAAGACCGTCGTGCCATGCTTCGAAGACAATCAAATGGTCATCCTTCAGGCCTTTGTTGGACTTGGGAGGGCAGGATATCAACCTCACCTCGTCGGACCTGGATTTACAGTAATACGACTCATTGAGGCAATGGCACTCGTACAAGTGAACTACATCGCGCCATGTGAGGCCGAGGTTCATCTGTTCATTTAGAGCGTCTACGCACCCTAGGATCCGGAACATGTTTGGGGCGCACTGGTGAGGGGCCAGCCTATGACCGCGAAGGTAATCCCTAGTTATACTCCCCATGGGAATTGTCATTCCTCCCTCTATGAAAGCAATCATAGGAATGGCGACCTGCCCCGCTTTCCTCTTGAGTAAAATCTCCTCCGAGGAGCAGTATTCCAGACCCACTCCCAGCGGGATACGGTATTTGGCCCTGAAACCTTCCATACCGGCCAGAGAATCTACCAGGTTTTGAAACCTACCCATCTTACTAGCCTTAGGTGGCATGGAAAGGGTTTTTCTAATGGGATGGAGCCGAGAAGAACAACAACAGAGGAGAGTTAGAAATGCGGGGAAATAAACACTTACGGTGAACACAGGTTCTAAATCTTCCAAGCTTTCGAAGAATCCACCAGAAATATTCAAGGACGTGACTATGGACTTGTGAATGTTTTGCGAGACGGAATGCTGAAGTGCTCTGGAGCGTTTGAGTGCTTTTTCTAAAAAAAAAAAAAAAAAAAAACTCCCCACAGAAACCTTATATATATATATATAGCAGAGGAAAACTGAACAGGATTGCTCTCGCCCCAAAAATTGGGGAAATGCCCACCGTTGGATCAATTTCCCCACCGTTGGATGCTAGGAACATAAAGCCGCCCAGTGCAATTAATAGCGCCTCGTGGGTTACGAAGCGCCAGAGGCAATAATGAGGCACATGAGACTGTAGTCCCACACGTGTGAAGTAGAAAATTATAATAAGGTGTCATATAAGTGTCAAAATTCCACCTTTTCTCCTCGGATGAGAGGGAAAACCTGGAATTTTGAGGGGCTATTGTAGGGGCAGAGGCCCAAGGTCATACAATGGGCCTTGGGCCCAGTATGGGAAGATTTACCGTGTCCGAGAAGAAGGTGTAGGTATACTAAAGGCTCCAAGCCCAATTTTCGTGGATCCACAGTCATTTAAGGGGCGGTCCGAGGAGAAAAGTCTCATCGGACGTATCAAATATGGCTCGAACATGCCTTCTGCCAGCTATGAGAACTCACTCCAGCGAATGTTGGTGACAGGGATGAGTCCCCCAAGCCCGTAAAAGGGGTGACAGTGAATGATGCCAAGTGAGAGGCTACAGGCAGCCACATTAAATGATGGTAGCTACTTTTCCAGCCGTATTAATGGGGAGGGGACTTGTGAACAGTGTTACCTTGGCTACCACGACTCACAGAAAGGTGGGGGAGATGTCCGATGGGACGGGCATGCAGGTGAAGGCCCAGATGATCAACAAGTGTAGGGTCCTAATGACTTAAAAGAGGCTATATAAGAGGGGAGACTCCCCATGAAGAAGGGGACGAGAAAAAAGGGAGGAAGAATTTAAGACAGAGAAAGAAGAGAAGAACCAGAACCATTAAGCAAGGACTGAGATATATCTCCCACGTCTCCTCGGACCATACATCAAACGGACATAAAGAAGGTTTTCCTGTTTACGATTGTTGCGTGGCCCAACATTCATTAGCATGCACTCTGTCAAGGCCTAGTTCTGTAACCCATTTCTCTAAAAATTCATTGTTTTGGATTCCTTGGGCCAGAATCACATACCTGTTGGGCCTGGACCCCAAATTGGGACCTTACAGGGCATATTAAAGGCTTTCAATTTTAAATTTTTTAAATTTTTTTATATTATGTCACTTTTTGAGACATTATCTCTAGACTCGGGCCCGTTTGGTAGAAGAGTTTGAGTAATATTGTTTGTAATTTTTTGAAATACGTGTGGGTGAAAAAGTGTGTAGAAATATGTGTAACGTTGTTTAAAAACTGAAAATGAGTTATTTAACAACTCTATCAAACGGGGCCTAAATTCTCCATCCATAGTTCACACTCTTTTAAAAAATATTTTTAGTTTTCTCTATTCTTTTCATTTTTTCACCCCCTTCATAGCATGTAGCCTGCAAAGTAAGGGGCTATTTTTTTGTTTGTTTTTTTTTTTTTTTAATTTTTTATTACTCATCACTTCTTACTTAATTTTTATCACTCATCAATTAAAATATCCAAATTTCCTAAACCCCACCCGTTTGGCACATATTTTCAGCTTCTCATCACTCAAATTTTTTTTTTTTTGTGGGACCTATACCTGAGCCTGTAGTCAGACCCTTCTTCTTTCTTTCTTTCTGACTCTTCACAATGGTGCTTCTTCTCTCTTCTTAGCCATTACTCCAACAACCTCCTTTACTCCTCTCATCCACCTCTCTTAAACTAAAATAAATTTGCTCCATTTGTTTTACCTTTTCTCTTCTTCATCATCTCTCAAGTGGTACGTTTGGAGTTTCATTTCTTCACAGCTGAAGAAAAGGTGTTGTGTTCGAAGAACCCTAGCCTAGTCGAAACCCATCAAACACCGAGAAGCCTAGCCGAAATCGAGGCACTCTTCGAATCTCTCCCTTGCTCAGCTCGTGAATTTTCTGCCAAAGACTTTGCCTAGGTGAGAAGCAAATAATAGATCTGCGCCCAAATAATCTATAATAAAAACCCAAAAATTTCAGTATGCCAACTTCAAAAATTATATTAAAAAATTATAGTTAAATGTCCTAAATTATCTACAAATGCTAGACAGAACCGATTCGGATTTGTGGTGGTATGAAAATGGAGTTGTGATTTGGTAGTGTGAAGTGTGAAAAGAGCCGTTGAAGAGAGCCATCAAAAGACGCGCTGGTGTGACTTTGCTCTGACTGTGGGTCCTACTCATGTGTGTTTAATTACGAAAATGCCATGAAAACTAAGTTTTGATAACTTGAAAACACTTAAAATATGTTTTCAGTTTCCATAACTCATTACTCAAAAATCAGAGAATTGAATGATGGAAACAAAACTTGAAAACACATCCAAACAAGCTTTCTCTCCTTGGGTCCTATCATTTTTGAGTTATAGGCGATGGAAACAAAGTTATGAGTTATGGAAACACAAAAACCAAATAGCCCCTAACCCTTTTGCATTTTCTTTAAAAAGAAATTAATTTTTTTTTGAAAAACAAACAACAATAAAATCAAAACGAAACCAAAGCAAAAAATCAGCATTAATCGAGTATAATCAAACAAAAACAAGCATCGTAACCATCCCCATCTACTCAAAACCAAACCTTTCGTAGTACACTATAAAGTATAAACACCTTTCAAGCCACTAACATTATTAATTTAGTGTGTGCTTGGCATGGCTTAATTTTGCTAGCTTATTTTACTATTCAACTTATTTTTGCTACTATTCATAGGTCTCACTGCATTTTTTGGTACTATTCATGGGTCTCATTGTACTATTTCAGCTAACTTTTACCTTTATCTACAGTACTTTCAATAAAAAATTTTCAATTTCAGCAAAATAAGCGAATTTCAAACAGACCTTTAGCCTTTACTAATCCCGTCAGTTTATCTTCAACCCTTTAGAGCATTCTTGTGGGTGCATTTTTTGTTTCAAGGAAACTCATGTACTCCTTGGCAATTTTTGGTTGTCCCACAATTCTCATTGGTGTTGTTAAATCACTAAAAATGTTATTTTATCACCTCAAATAATGAAAATCATGCTACATCCTAACTGTTATATCTAAAAAAAAAATTGCCGATCTGTTATAGTAAACTGTTACTAAGAAATTGTTACAGTAAACTGTTAATAGAATGATATGTTGAGTGCAAAAATCGAACCATCGATTCCAAATCAAGTTTCAAAAGACAAAATTGGAGTGAAAATTTATAAAACATTTTGGCTTAAGAAACGGCAGTTTTCACGATGAAGATTGTCAATTCTGTAAAAGTAAATTCAAATGCTTTGGTCCATCCAGTTATGAATATAAATTCATTTCTTAATGTTTCTCTTTTGACTGAATCCCCACATGAGTTAATTTCTTAATAAGATAAATTTGAAAGGTTGTGGAATCCGTGTTGTAAACCACATGAGTTTGAGAAAAGACTAAATCAATCATGTCATTGGCAAAAAAGATATCCTAGTTCAATAGGAATAGTGATTTGTGAAGATGTGGTTCGATGATCTGTTTTCCACTTTTTCTTTTCCATGTTGGGTAAACTTCAATTTTCCACCCTTCTCCACTCTCCAAGATTTTTTTATTTATTTTTCCACTCTGTTTATCACTTTGCTTTTTTTTTTTTTCCACATTGAATGTATCGACCAAGCTGTCTTTTTACAGGCTTAAATCTAGCTCAATGTGTCACCAATGTATAGCTTGAATTTAATTGTTGTCGTTTTTGCTATGATTGAATGAAGGTTTTCCCCAAAAAATAAAAACTTATTACCCGGGACGAATTCACTAGCTAGTATGGTCATATACCCAAATTGTTGTTGAGGTTTGACCAAGATTTGACGAGGTTTAACTGAACTCGATTAGTTGAATTAGATGTCAGAGCATTTGCATTAATCATTGCAAAATAGAAAAATGTATCAATTTTCATATTTAACACTCAAAATCACCCATATCAGTCAAGTTAAAAATGTGTAAATTTGTAAAATTGTTATAATAACTATGTAAATTTATACCAACACTATTCACTTTGTATATAATTTTTTCTTTACATATTTGGAGGCTAAAAGAAGAGAATGGTTGGTAGTTATTGTGTGTGAAGAAAGAGAAACAATTAAAAGAATCAAGAAAAATTGATATTTTAATATAATATAGTATAAAATAAATAATTTAATATATAGTGTTTTGAAAAGTGAGTATATAAAATTAAAAAAAGTAAGTTTTTATATTAAAATAGACAGAATTTTTTACATGAGCTAATGTTAATGCCCTAAGAGCATCCACATCAGATCACCTAAACTCTTCTAAAATAGAACTACAGTACAAATTTTACATATTTTGAGTAAAAAAACACCCACATCAATGGGTGTAAAAATGTGTAAAACTGTGTATATATTTCCATGAGCTACAGTACCCGTGTATATTTACATGGGTACTGTAGCTCGTGTATATCATTATTTTATATTTTTTTCCCTCACCTCTCTTCTTTCTCCATCTGACTCTTCTCTCTCTCTCCCTCTCCCTCTTCCTCTGAACGGGACAAAACTCATCGACCACCAACCATTGTCCAACCACCACCACAACAGCACCACCCACCACTGCAACCTAGCAACACCCACCATCACCACCGCAGCCAATCACAAAACCTTATAACACAAAATTGACCCAAAAATCAACAGAAAATTAAACTAAAATCAACAAAAAAATCAACCCAAAATAAACAAAAACACAAACCAAATTCAAAGGAAACCCAGAAAACCCGCTTTGCCTCAACCCAGAAAATCCGTTTCACCTTGACCTAACTTCATCTCGACCCATTTCACCTCAACCCAAAAAACCCATGTTTGGGTCATGGGTGAGATCAAGCAAGCTTTCAACCCAAAAAACCAGTGATTCCGTCTTGTTGGCGATCAGATTGCAAGAGAGAAGCGTTGGGGTTTTGGCTAGGTCAGATTGAGAAACAGAGGACGGAGATTAGTGGTGGGTTGACGGAGATTAGTAGGGTTTTGGTTGGGTCAGATTGAGAAACAGAGGACAGAGATCAGATTGTAAGGGAGATACCACGTGTATTCTTTTATGGGTTGAGGGAAGGAGATGAGGGAAGGGGAGAATACAGAGGACGGAGAAACCAAGACAAGCTGATGAGAGAACCGGAGAAATTAAAGGTAAAATAATATAAAAAAAAATTGATTATTTAATTAAAATAGTGTTAAAAATAGACAGACTAATGTGGTTGTTTTATAAAAGTAACCGTGTAAAATAGAAAAAGTAAATTTTTAATGTAAAATAGAAGAAATTTTTAAACGAACTGATGTGGTTGCTCTAGAATGGTAAATAACACTAATTTATGGTCAAACCCATTCCGCATGGGTGGATGTAAATTTTTTAACTTTTAGTACTTAAGAGGGTAACTTTATCTATTTTAACTTTCTATTTCTCACCTCACGCCACATATTTTCAAATCAAAGTTAAATATTATTCATTTATTAATTATTTTTTCTCTCTCTTCATCTCTGTCTCTCTATCTTCTCCCTCTCTTCAACCCACTGCCACTCATGGCACCACCACCACCACCACCAGCAGATCAAAAGTCACAACAGATCTTCGATCCAAACCCCCAAAATCTCACCTTTCAAATCCAAACCCAAACCCAAACCCAAACCCAAATCTCCAATCCCTAACAAAATCAAACAATAATCAAATAAGGTCATAAACAAAAATCAAGCCCAAACCCAAATCTCCAATCGTGGATCCAATGCCGGTCAAAGCAAACCCAAAGCAAACTCAGATCGAGATCTGCATCGTCGACCAGTCAAACAAAGAGAACATCCACAAACCTATAACAGTGGCTCCGACGAAGATCGATCAACAACCACAAACCCACAACAGAGGCTCCAACGAAGATCGATCAACAACCATAAACCCACAACAGAGAAAAAAAAAATTTGAAGAAAGAGGGAGAAACATTAGGCTTGGGGGTCTAAATGAAGAGAAAGGTTGGGCTTGGGTGAGAGGCAGAGAACAAAGAAAGAAAAAGGCAGAGAGGTGAGAGAGAGAATGAGAAGAGAGAGGCTGGCTGGGTCTGAATGAAGAAAGAGAGAGAAACGTTGGCTCGGGGTATTAAAAAATTAAATTTTCATGTTTGGCTCACTACTACTACAAGTAACAGTTTACTGTAGTAGTGAGCCAAAAAATTTTAACCATAGACCCATTGATGTTGGAAGGCTTTGCTAATGTGAGGTGCTCAAATTAGCAATTTAGCTTTTTAGCACCTCCATTACTGATGATTTGGGATAAGCTGTGTCATGATACTATAGCGTGTTGCTAAAACTTAAAATAATTTTTTTATTCAATGATTCAACCTCTCTCTCTGTCTCTGTCTCTCTATCTCTCCTTTTAATAAAACAATCGTCTGATGATTTGGGATAAGCTATGTCGTGATCATGCCAATCCTAATTGGGAAAGGGGGGAGGGGGACATGGAACTCACGAGTCAAGGGATATACTAAGTACAAATAGATCATGAGTGACTTGTTCGACTTAGATGACTCAGTCAAATTGGCCTATAGGTAAATCGGTCCAAACGAGGACACAACCAGGGTGCTTAATTGGAAAGGGAGGAAGTCGAGGGTGAATTTGAGCCATTTATTGTGGTTGTTTGGGTTTTGTAGTGGTTAACTGGTTGTTGTGACTAGTGGTTTTGGTGGCTGGTTGTGCAATTGGTGATTCGCTTGTGCAATTGGTGTGTGTGTGTGTGTGTGTGTGGGTGTTCTATGGTAGTGGGTATGGATGTTTGGCCAAGGGAATGGGTGTTCAATGATTGTGGGTATGGTGTTTGTGGGTTTTTTTCCTAATCATTTAAAATTATTTATATAATTTTAATGGGTTTGTACGTTAAAACAAGAGGTTGAATGTAAAGTGTACTATTAAGTGATGTGTTTAAATAGATCAAATAGCTTCTTAAAATATTAGATGCTAAATTTTGTTAGCACAACAAAAATGAATGCTCTTAAGTTTTTCTGGCATCATATACAATTTTGTCCTGTACTAGTGAACCTTCGGATGTCAGACCTCGACCTCAATTGAAATCCTTATGGCTAATTTATTTCCCCCTAGCCACATGGCAGCCCTTTATGCATCAACTCATTAAAAGGGCACCCCACATAAGAATTGGGAATTCTTAAATTAAAAGCTCAAAGACTCGGCTAGTTGCCGAATAAATTTAAGGGCCCATGGCCAATTTTTATCTTTAAATTATTCGGCATTAAAATTAGAAGATATAAAAATTGGGCTAGAAAACGCTAATCGGAGAAAAAAAAACGCAAGTCTGGTTTCTGGTGACAGTTTAATGGAAGCAGAGTTCTGTAATGAGCCGCCTAGATCTAGTGAAGAAGAAGATGAGCTGGGGCGTAGTGTGAAGAAATTCAAGGAAAGCAAGGGAGCAAGACAGTTTGTTCCACCTCGGGTTCCTGTTAGTTACAAGGATAGTCTTGTGGGAGACATTCCAGGAGCTTATGAGCAAGCATTCAGGTATGAGAAGGTTTGGGATGAAGGTGAAGACTCGGATACAGACACTGAACCCCTTGTGGAAGGTATGGCTGAAATTAAACTTTCTAAGGCAACTAAAGCACGTATTAGAGAACCTTGGTCCAAAGCTTTGATAGTGAAAGTGTTTGGTAGGACTGTTGGATTCAGCTACCTCACTTTCAAGATCAATGCTCTATGGAACCCAACAGCAAAAATTGACTGTGTAAATTTAGGGAAAGATTACTTTCTTATTAAATTCTCTAGCTCTGATGACTATGATAAAGTGCTTAAAGGAGGGCCCTGGTTTGTTGGGGAACATTTTTTGGCCATTAAGCCATGGGAGCCTTACTTTAAGGCCTCTGAGGCAAACTTAACGTCAATAGCTGTTTGGGTTAGATTCCCAGAATTACCAATAGAGTTCTATGATTTAGAAGTCCTCAAGGAAATTGGTAGTGTACTTGGGCCTGTGCTCCGGATTGATTCCTATACTGCTACTGGTTCAAGGGGGAGTTATGCAAGGCTGTGCATACAGCTTGATACGAGCAAACCTCTCATTACTTCAATCAAAGTTGGGCGTTTGGTTCAACAGGTAATGTATGAGGGTCTATCATCTCTGTGTTTTTGTTGTGGGCGTTTGGGTCACAAGTTAGAGAGCTGCCCGTATAGCATTAAGAAAAATGAGGAAAAAAAGGAAAATGAGAAGACTAGAGAGGAAGTGGTGGAAGATCAGAATCAGGGAAATCACAAGGAAAGCCAGTCGGATCCTAACTACGGACCATGGATGCTTGTTACGAGGAAAAAGAATTCAGTTCGGAATGGACGTGCAAAATACCCCATGCAATCTGTTGGAGGGAAAGCTGTCAGCCCAAAGGGTAATTTGGTCCATTCAGGGGCTAATTGGAGTGATTTAGATGAGGACACGTCATATGGATCTATCAAGGAAGATTTTCATATCAGAAAAGATCCTCAATCACGTGAAACATTGAGTCAAGACCATCTGATGACAGCTAGCCCCAATGGTGATGGTGAGGGAACTCTGATAACACGCCACGGAAGCTCAAATAGTGGAGAAAGGTCTAATCGAATTCAAGGGGAGGGGACTAAAGGTAAGGCTGTTGGAGTGCCTAAGTCAAAAAATTCAAAAAGCCTTGGTGTGAAAGGCTCCAAAGCTCTCAAACGCCATTACACAAGTTCATCTCTCGGCCCTTCCTCTCCAAAAGTTCAACTTGCCTCAGACGGAGGCCCAGGTTTAGGGACTAAGTTTGATTCCTCGAATGGGGTGGGCAATTTGGTTCAAGGGCAAGGCTTTGGAAGTCAGCGACGAAGTCATAGCCCAAATTCAAGCAGCTCCGACAGACACAATGGGGTGGTGCGAGGAGGAGCTAAGCAAGGCGTGGAAGCAACTTTTTCCGATCAACCAAACAAGTATCAAACTGGGCGAGCTTCCTGTGGACCATCCGGCTTGGGGTCTGACTCCAAACCCGTGGTGGAAATTTCTCACGGATACTCCACTGGTGTCTTGGGAGGAAGCCGAAATGTTGAACAGGCAACGAAGGCCATTCGTGGTTCCACACTACGATGAATCGGGGTGGATTATTCAGGAGAGGAGACTGGTGGATTTCAGGGGGATGGCTGCAATGCACATGGGAAACCACCCGATGCTGAAACTAATCCAGATTCTAGAACCAATACGGACCTGCGATGTACTGGTGTGCTGCCGGGAGGATATTGTAGGGATCCTGAAGTACATGATGATATGGAAGCCGAATTGGTCAACTTCCAAGGACCTGCTGAGGAGGATGGGATGGAGTATGGTAGAAGTAGCCATAATGAATCCTAGTCAGGTGGAGTTTGCTGTGGGTCACTCTGTTCAAATGAATATTCTGATGTGGAATTGCAGGGGTGCTTTAAACCCAGATTTTACGAGAAGAGTTTTTGAGATGGTTGTTAATCACCACCCTTCAATCATGGTCATTACTGAGACAAGAGTTGGGGGGGAGAGAGCAAAAAGAATAATTGAGGGGCTTCCTTTTGATGGTTTTCTCACTACCGAAACCATAGGATATGCGGGTGGTCTATGGATTCTTTGGAAAAAGGAGGATGCTGAAGTGGTGCACCTTGCCTCAACTGAGCAGGAAATTCACGCCACTGTAAAGGTATGTTCCACAAACCTTTCTTGGCTTATTTTTGCTATTTATGCTAGTCCGCGTTTAGCGGAAAGGAAACTTCTTTGGTCTAACATTGAAGAAGTAGGACAACTTCATAGTCTTCCCTGGCTGATGGTGGGTGATTTCAATGAGGTTTTGTGTGCTGAGGATAAATTTGGGGGTAATCAGATTAATATCAATAGGGCTATGGCTTTTAAGGCTTGCCTAGATTCTTGTAATTTTGTGGATTTGGGTTTTGCTGGGCCGAAGTTTACTTGGTCCAATAAGAGACAAATTATGGACTTAATTCTTGAAAGGATTGACAGGTGTTTTGCCAACCCATTATGGAGAATCCTGTACCCTGAGGCTGCTGTTACTCACTTACCTAGAACCTTTTCAGACCATCATCCTGTTTTGATTGAGTTAAGTAGGCCGAATTCTAATACTTTGAATAAGCCATTTCGATTCCAATCTATGTGGCTCATGCATCTTGATTTCCCTAGAATTGTTAAAGAGGCGTGGCTTGATAATAATCCTCTTCAGGTTTCTATTTCTAATTTCACGGTGAAAGCTAAAAAATGGAACCGTGAGGTGTTTGGAAATATATTTGCAAAGAAGAGAAGGGTGCTGGCTAGGTTGAATGGAGCCCAAAAAGCTCTAGCTGATAGGCCGAGTGAGTTCTTGGTTTGTTTGGAAAAACAATTACTTGATGAATATGCTCTAGTTTTGCTGCAAGAGGAAGAATATTGGGCTTTAAAATCAAGATTGAATGCAGCTACGTTTGGGGATCGAAATACTTCTTTCTTTCATGTCTCCACTGTGGTTAGGAGGAATCGGAACAAAATTAGATGTATTAAGGATGATAGAGGGGACTGGATTTTTGAAGAGGAGGGGGTTAAGAATCACATTCGCTCTGGGTTTGAGAATCTCTACACCACTGGGCTAGATATGGCCCCACTTTATTCCCCAATTTCACAATTCTCTTGTTGTTATTTCACTGATGAGGATCAAGCTTGGATTGGCCGAGCAGTCAATAAGGAAGATGTTAGAGATGGTTTATGGGCTTTAAAACCTTTCAAGGCTCCTGGACCAGACGGGCTTCATGCTGGCTTTTTTCAGCAGTTCTGGCCTAACGTAGGAAGATCAGTTTGTTCGGTGGTGATTGCTGCTTTTAACAGTGGAGTTATTCCAGAATACCTTAATGAAACTCTTGTCACTCTCATCCCAAAATGCCAGTACCCTGAGTCTCTGAACAACTATAGGCCTATTAGCCTCTGCAATACGGTGTACAAAGTAGTGTCTAAGATCATAGTGGGAAGGATCAGACCTTTTATAGACAAGCTGATATCTCCTGTCCAAGCGGCTTTCGTTCCTGGCAGGAAAGGCATTGATAACGTGGTGATTGCGCAAGAGTTGTTCTATGCCTTAGATAGGATAAAAGGGAAGGAGGGGTATATGGCTATAAAAGTGGATTTAGAGAAAGCCTATGATAGATTGGAGTGGAGTTTTATTCACCAAGTGCTTATAGCTTTTCGGTTTCCCCAAAATCTCATTAAGTTGATCATGAGTTGTATTACTTCTTCTATGGTTTCAGTTTTATTCAATGGAAGTGCTTTGGATCCTTTTGCTCCCTCAAGGGGAATCAGACAGGGAGATCCCCTCTCCCCCTATTTATTCATTTTGTGTATGGAGTACCTTGGCCACCTTATTGAGAAGAAGTGTGTTGAGGGTGTTTGGAAACCTCTAAAAGCTTCCCGGAATAACATAGGCATCTCGCATCTTCTATTTGCGGATGATATAATCATGTTTGCTAAGGTGGATAAGGAAACTTGTGAGGCGATATCTGAAGTTTTATGCAACTTTTGTAAGGAATCTGGCCAAAAGATAAGCCTTGAGAAATCAAGGATATATTTCTCTCCGAATGTGGATTTGGAAGTGAGGGATGAAGTTTGTGAAAGATTGTGTATTCAAGCTACAACAAATATTGGCAAGTATCTTGGAATTCCAATCAAGCATAGAGGAGCGCCAAGGAATCAGCTGAACTTTATTGTTGAGAAAGTGATGGGCAAACTTGCAGGGTGGAAAACTCAATTTCTTTCCTTTGCTGGCAGAGCTGTGTTGGTCAAGTCAGTTATGGCAGCGATTCCTAATCATGTGATGCAGGGGAGGGCTCTACCAATCCATTTATGTGATAAATTGGACAAGATTAATAGAGATTTTCTTTGGGGCAGCACTAGTGAAAAAAGAAAGATGCATTTGGTTGGATGGAGTAAGATTATAACAGATAAGGAAAAAGGAGGATTGGGAATTCAAGCAACAAGGGCGAGGAATATTGCCCTTTTAGCCAAGCTGAACTGGAGAATGAACCAAGAGAAAGAGGCTTTATGGTCTAAGGTGATTTTGGGGAAGTATTGTTCTTCAGATAGGAGAAGGTCGAGAAATCCGGATAAGTTGCCTGCATCTCCTAATTGGGCAGCCGTGAAGCTGGGCTTTAAGACCTTCGAAGAAGGTATATGTTGGGGTGTAGGCAATGGTGAAAAAATAAAAGTATGGACTGACTATTGGGTTAAGGGGCAATCCTTAAGGGAGCTGGTGCAAGGGCCTCTGACTCGGCCAGAGAGTGAAATGGTTGTTGCAGATTTTATGTACAGTGGAGGTCGTGGTTGGAATTGGGAAGCTATCTCATTTGATCTTCCACAGGGTATTAAGGACAAGATCCGTGCCATTCCTTGCCAACAAGCTGGGAGAGCTAAAGATTTTATAATTTGGAAATTTTCGAAGGATGGTAATTTCTCCACGAAGTCAGCTTATGATCTTGCTAACTTGGAGCAAGAACAAAATTCCACCTTCCAAGGGCAGTGGATTTGGAAGTTGGACATGCTTCCAAAGATTGTCAACTTCATTTGGCTCATAATACATAATAGTGTGCCTGTGAGGGATGTGCTTGCCTTAAGAGGGATTGATTGTGAAAGAAAATGTCCTCTGTGCAAGAATCATAATGAATCAATCATCCACACGCTGAGGGAGTGTGTTTTTGCTCGTGATTTCTGGCATAAAATCCGTGCACCTGTTGCTTTGGTTGGATCGTTTGACAGTGATCTTTTGGACTGGCTTAAGGTCAATTGTCTTAGTAGAGTTACTCACCACTCAAATACTCCCTGGTCATACATCTTCTCTTTTGCCTTGTGGTGTCTCTGGAAGCATAGAAACCGGGTGACTTTTGAAAATGCTGCTCTTAACCCCAATCTGCAAAAGCAGTGCATAACTCAAGCAGTGGAGTATTTTTATTGTGTGGGGAAAAAAAAAAATGCAGAGAAGCAGGGTGGTTGTAAATGTTAGGTGGAATAAGCCCCCAGTTGGGTGGTTTAAGCTAAATACTGATGGAGCTTCAATGGGGAATCCGGGTAAGGCAGGGGGAGGAGGACTTATAAGAGATAGTGCTGGTTTATGGGTTAAAGGCTTCTCAAGGTCCCTAGGAACCGGTACCAGTATGTTAGCAGAGTGTTGGGCTCTTAGGGATGGATTGTTTTTAGCTATTCAACTTGGCATCCAAAATCTTGAAGTTGAATTGGATGCAAAAGTTGTTGTGGATCTGATCAACTCTAACTCCCAAACTAATGCAGCATATACTACTCTTCTGGTGGATTGCAGGTTGCTGCTAAGCCGAATTCCTCATGCCAGAGTGAGTCATGTGTTTCGGGAAGCAAATCGCAGTGCTGATGCGCTTGCAAGGAATGGTAGCACAATGGAGGAAGAATTTTGTATTTTTGATTCAGCCCCAAACTTTGTTAAGGAGTTGTTATGCTCTGATGTTAATGGGGTTAATTTTTGTAGGCTGTCTGCCGTGAACCTAGCCATTTTGGCTTCCTAGTTTGTTTTATCTATGTCCTTTTAACCAAAAAAAAAAAAAAAATTGGGCTAGATGACCCATATTCAATCCTTTTTTTTTGTCGGACCATGGCTCACGTTCTCTCTCTCTTTCTATGGGTTCAACTCCACAAGGTCAAGGACCACAACCAATAAATTTGTTAGAATTGTGGTATTCAGTCTGTTCCTACTTACCTTAGTTATAACATGAAATCCTATTTATATTGAATTTTAGCTATCAAGATAATTGTGGAGTTAAAAAAAAAGTTCTAGTTCCAAAGGACTAAATAGAATAGAATGGACCGAATAATACCGAATGGCCTGAATAGGACCATATTGGCCCAAATAATACTGAGTGGACTGAATAGAACCAAAGTGAACAGAAAGGACCGAAGTAGACGAAATGGACCAAATATGACCAATTTGGACTGGTTAGGACCAAATTAGATTGAGTTAGACGTAATGGACCGAATAAGACCAAAATGCACCAAATAAGACGAAAGTGAACATAATGGACCGAATAGAACTAGTGGACCAAATGGAACCAAAGTGGACTGAATAGAACCAAATTGGACCGAATTGGACTAGAGTGGACCGAATTGAACTGAATAGGACTGAAGTGGTCTATAGTACACAACAGAAATATAAGACAAATGCATTTTTAGTGGTAAAATTTGGTTTAAAAATTAAATAAATAAAATAATGATGTTGTAAAGCCTTCAAAGTGAGGTAGCAAATATAAATATAGAATATATATAAATATAAATATATATATATATATATATATATATATATATTTATATGTACGACATATAGTCATAGGCCCATTATTGTTAGGCCCAAGGCTGTACGGTGTGCTATCATAGGCCCATCACTTGGGGGCCGAGTATGTATAGAGTGCACAGTAGGTAGGTCGAGGATTGTTAATTTGGGCCTCGACACTGTTGTTGTTCGGATGCGTTCTAGAATACCTTGGTAGTGCCTTGGGGAATATTGTTGCCAAGCACCGTCCGGTGTCTAGCACTAGTTCCAACGTTCACTTCCCTGTTTTCAAAGTGGGTCCACCTCTGTCAAGAATAGTCAAAACATGCCCGACCCGCACGAGGATTGTTAGAAAGCAATCGTGATTAACCCACTAAAGGGAGACTATAAATAGAGGAAAGGAAGGAGGAAATGAGGTTAGACACTAAGGAGAGAATTTGATAGAATAAATAGAGAATGAGAAGAAGAAACAAGAAGAAAGGTGTTCGGTTAGTGAGGTTAACACTTCTTGTGGGCCTTAGTCTACC
The DNA here is from genome assembly GCA_028535165.1 of Quercus tomentella. NCBI lineage: Eukaryota > Viridiplantae > Streptophyta > Magnoliopsida > Fagales > Fagaceae > Quercus > Quercus tomentella. The sequence continues at coordinate 17,640,757 of JAPQVY010000012.1, forward strand.
TATCGAGGAACTTCCCATTGTAGGATATTCAAAAACTCACTACAAAAAGTAAATTGTGAGCCCAATCAAGACGTTGGCCCAGTAACAAGGAATAGGGCACACACAATTGGCGCTGTCTGTAGGAATCTCCTACTCAGCTATAGTTCCAACGAGGTTCATCTGACTGAACATGTCTGACCATCATTTGGCAAGTTATGCCGATAGTGAATCTAGGGGCTCAAGTTGGCGAGAAATGAGGCATAAGAGAGATGAAAACCAGTGGTATGAATGGGACGGGAGCGCTCTGGCTCAGGAGAGGGATCTTCGCAGACGTATCGGTTAGCGTCTGAAGTCCTCGAGCAAGAGCACTGTGATAGGAGAGATCAAGAACTAGAACGCCTGCACAGATTAGTCAGGGATCTGGAGTTAGAAGTGCAGGGTAGGCATTGAAGAAGGAATCACGGTGATTCCCTTGAAGGATCTGTAAGCATTAGGGGTAGTCGTGGAGAAGTGTCCCACCAAACTGGTTCTTGCCGGTCAAGGAAGAGATCACGGGATTTCGCTGATAGAATGTCGGTTTCTCTTGAGCGGCGTAGACACCGTAATGCAGCAATGGATGCCATGAACCGAGCATTACGCAGAGTAGCTCGGTCACCATTCTCTAACGAGATTGAATGTGTGCAAATGCCGGGGAGATTTTGTAGACTACCATTTATTTCTTATGATGGAAAGGCCAATCCCGTCGAACATGTTAGCCATTACATTCAGACGATGTCCCTCTACAACCAAAATGATGCACTTATGTGTAAAGTATTCCCTTCTAGTCTTAGGCCTATTGCTTTAAGGTGGTTTAATGGGTTAAGAAAGGGATTAATTCATAATTTTGGAGAGTTAATTCAAGCATTTGGTGCCCGGTTTATGACGTGTAGCCGGGTACCACAATCGGTGGATGCGTTGCTGTCTATGAAGATGGGAGCTGGTGAAATTCTTCGGAGCTATGCTACTAGGTATTGAGAATTGTATAATGAGATTGGCAGAGGTAATGAGAAAATGGCCGCTAGCACTTTCAAATTGGGGCTTCCGGAGGATTTAGAATTATGAGATTCGTTGACTATGAGGCCTCTCGAGAACATGAGATAGCTTATGAGGCATATTGAGGAGTATAAGAGATTGGAAGATGATCGGCAGCAAAGTAAAGGTAAGACTCCCGCCACACCACAATACATGAAGGATTCTCGATCAGGGGGCTTCCAGCCAAGGACAAGAAGAGAGTTGAGAATTCAAGAGCCTAATGCTTGTACCGGGGAAATTAATGTGGCATTTAAGGAGCTAGTACATAAAATTCTAGAACAGATCAAGAATGAACCCTACTTTTGATGGCTGAGCAGAATGGGGGTTCACTCGACAAGAAGGAATCAAAGTTTGTACTGCACTTACCACCGGGACAAGGTGCACATTGCCGAGTAGTGCTGAGTGTTTAAGGATCATTCAGAGCATTTAGTGAAGTCCAGACATTTGAAGGAGTTTGTTGTGGAACCTGAGAGCAGTGCTACTCGGCAAGCCTCAAGATAACGGGGGAATGCGCTATTGCCACCCTTGGGTGTAATCAAAGTTATCCATGTAGCTTTAATGGGCACCAGCATGAGTTGATTGAAGGGGGTGTTAAGTGTAGTGTCAATGGAGAGTGCTATAGAGGATGCTTAGCCCGAGAACCAATCGCATTTGGGGATGACGATTTAGAAGGAACGACCCAGCCACATGACGATGCACTCATGGTTACCACCTGAATAAATGGTTTTATCGTGAAAAGAGTGCTGATAGACCAAGGAAATGGGGCCGAGGAGATGTATCCCGATATGTTTAAAAGGTTGGGGTTGAATGCAGAGGACTTATCCAAGTATGATACCCCTCTAGTAGGATTTGATGGTCGAATGGTGGTACCAGAGGGACAGATTTCGCTTCCCGTGAACATGGAAGGGAAGGAGGTGATGGTAAATTTTATTGTGGTCAGCTCTTTTTCTCCCTATACGGCAATACTTGACAGGCCTTAGATTCACGCAATGGGGGCAGTCTCGTCCACTTTGCATGTTAAGGTGAAGTTTCATACCAATCATGGCGTCACTGTGGTAAGAGGGGACCATCAGGTAGCAAGACGATGTCTAGTGGCAGCCATATACTTGGAGATTAAGCAAAAAGTGTCTATTGAACATGTCCCTTTATAGCAATTACAAGGGCCCCTAAAGGGCTAAGGAGCTGACAGTGCCAAGGACCTGATTAAAATAAGTATACTTTCATATGAGAATAGGAGTTTCCAAATAGGGACCAGCATGAAGTATGAGGATCAGGTGAATCTGTTGTTATTGTTAGTTCAGAATTTGGATGTTTTTGCATATAGTCCATACAAGGTACCCAGAGTGGACCCGAAATTTATTACCAATAAACTCAGCATAGACCCATCATTCCCCCTGAAGAAGCAAAAGCCGAGAAGATCGGCTAAGCAACACATTGAACCAAGAGGTTGAAAAGTTGAAGGAGGCAGGGGCAATTAAAGAGGTCTTTTTCCCAGAGTGGTTTTCCAATACCGTGGTGGTGAAAAAGAAGAATAGTAAATGGAGGGTTTGTGTGGACTTCACCGACCTTAACCGGGCCTACCCAAAAGATCCATTCCTGATGCTAAAGATTGATTAGCTGGTGGATGCCATGTGTGGACACCCTAGGATAAGCTTTTTTAGATGCCTTTCATGGCTCTCATCAGATTGCTTTGGCCGTAGAAGACTAGGAGAAAATGTCGTTTATATCTCCTGAAGCTAATTATCATTACACAGTAATGCCTTCGGTCTAAAGAATGCAGGGGCCACTTATCAAAGAATGATGACCAAAATGTTCAGGGAGAAGATCGGAAATACAGTGGAAGTTTACATCGATGACATGGTGGTGAAGAGCAAGGAAAATTAGAGGCATGCTAGCGATTTAACAGAAATATTCAAAATACTCAAGCAGCACAGGTTGCGTCTTAATACTGATAAATGTGTCTTCAGTGTAGGGGCTAGTAAATTCCTCGGGTATATGATCACTCATCGAGGAATAGAAGTGAACCCTGATCAGATAAGTGCTATAGAACGGCTCAAACCACAGAGCAACTTAAAGGAGGTGCAGGTATTAACCAGGATGGTAGTTGCCTTAAATCGATTTGTTTCGAAGTCTGCTGACCATTGTCGTCCTTTTTACCAATTGCTTAAAAAATGGAGGGGATTTCGATGGACTGAGGAGTGTGAGGGGGCCTTTTAGGACCTGAAGAAATACTTAGTGAGCAGGCCGATACTGTCTTGCCTAGATCCCCGTGAGGACTTGTTTATGTATTTGGCAATATCCGAACATGCAGTAAGCGCGATATTATTGAAAGATTAAGAGGGAATCCAGAAGTTGATCTATTACATTAGTAAAACCTTGGTCGATGCAGAAACAAGGTACTTAACTTTGAAGAAGCTAGGATTAGCGTTAGTCCATGCGACTAGAAAGTTACCCCACTATTTTCAGGCTCACATGGTGTATATGTTGACCGAGTACCCTCTACAATCTTTACTTAAAAGATTCGACTTAACGGGCTGGATAGCTAAGTGGGGAACCAAACTTGGATTGTTTGACATTTGGTATAGACCTAGAAGCTCAGTCAAAGGCCAGGTACTGGCCGACTTCATTGCAAAGTTTACTCCCCACGAAGGGTCTTTGTGGTTAGCGCATCCAATGCAATAGGAGTGGGGGCTGGTATCATCATTATATCACCGGAGGGAGTGAAAGTGGAACATTCTTTGAGATTGGGTTTCAGGGCATCCAACAACGAGGCCGAATATGAGGCACTTCTTTTTGGGATTGAGGGCTGTGCTTAGTTTGAAAGCGGCAGACCTGGAGGTGTATTCTGATTCTCGACTGATGGTTAGTCAAGTTGAGGGAAGCTTTGAAGCTACGGATGCTCGGATGACCGATTATTTGAAGCTCGTGAAGCAGATGCTGAGCAAGTTTCAAAAAGTAAAGATAGTTCAAATTACCCGGGGGTAGAACAAGCACGCCGACTCCTTAGCAACTTTGGCATCTTCATTAGCCGATGAGATACCGCGGCTGATCAAAGTGGAAATGGTACAGGAACCCAGCATTTACCCAAAGGTGAATATTTTAGCCATTTCACTGCTTAAACTTAGTTGGATGGACCCGATTATTGAGTTTCTAGCCAAAGACCGTTTACTAAGTGAGGGCAAAGAAGCAAAAAGGGTGTGTAGCAGTGCTGCTTGGCTGGTTGTTTGAGGACTATAGGTTGTATCAAAGATCTTTTAGAGGACCTTATCTCTTGTGCCTTCATCCTTTCAAAGTTAACGATCTTTTGACCGAGCTACATGAAGGGGTGTGTCGCAGCCATGTTGGAGGTCGGTCATTAGCCCACCGAGCAATGATGCAGGGATTCTGGTGGCCTAGGATGCAGAGGGACACTGTTGAATATGTGAAAAGGTGCAAGCAATGCCAGAAGCACGCCCCTCTGATACACCAACTCGCGAGAAGTTTGAATCCCATCAGTAACCCATGGCCTTTTGCGTAGTTGGGTTGGATAATATTGGCCCACTTCCCCGAGCAATTGGGAACAGAAGGTTCATCTTGGTGGCTGTAGATTATTTCATTAAGCAGGTTGAAGCCAAGGCACTGGCTAATATTCGGGACGTGGATGTCAAGAAGTTTGTTTGGAAGAACATTGGGACGAGGTTCGGAATATTGGAGTCCTTGGTATCAGATAATGGCTTACAATTTGACAGTAGGGTTTTTCGCAAGTATTGTGGTGACCTTGATATAAAGAATAGGTATTTGACCCCAGCATATCCCCAAAGCAACGACTAAGTTGAGGCTACAAACAAGGCAATTGTTAATGGGTTGAAGAAAATGCTAGAAGGAGCGAAGGGCAGGTGGACTGAGGAGTTACCAAATGTGTTATGGGCATACGGAATAACATTGCAAAGATCAACTGTCGAGACTCCATATTCCTTAACGTACGAGGTGGAAGCGGTAATACCTGTAAAGATAAGCCTTTCTAGCACAAGAACCTCGAATTTCTCCCTAGGCACGAATGATGAGTTAATGGTAAAAAAATTAGACTCACTAGAAGAATGCCGAGAAGCAGTGACTATATGCTTGGCAAATTACCAATAGAAGTTGGCCCAACGGTATGATAAGGATGTAAAGGCAAGGGAGATTGGTGCTGGTGACCTTGTACTGAGTAAAGTCGTGGGGAGTGCTTGGATGTCAACGCCGAGAAGCTAGCCCCGAACTAGGAAGGACCGTACAAGGCCATTGCCATAGTTGGAGTGGGAGCATACTATCTGGAAGATATGGAGAAGAGGCTATTTCCCCAACCATGGAATGTTCAAAACTTGAAGAAGTATTATCATTAAGTATGTAAAGCTTAGAGGACTGGTCTGTGCAGTAAATAACATGTAGATGATGATGTATGTATGTGTAATATACAAACTCTGTTGCCCGTAATTGTACCTAACACAATTCCTAAGGATAGAAATCTAGGCTCGGCCTGACCTTGGTCACTGATCAGGTGGAAACCTTGTTACAAAATTTCCTAGGGAGGGAAACCTAGGCTCGGCTTGATCCCGGTCACCAACTAGATGGAAACCTTGCTACAAAATTTCATAAAGACAGAAGCCTAGGCTCGACCTGCCCCCGGTCACCGACCAGGTGGAAACCTTGTTCCAAAATTTCCTAAGGACAGAAGCCTAGGCTTAGCCTAACCCCGGTCACCAACTAGGTGGAAACCTTATTCCAAAATATCCTAAGGACAGAAACCTAGGCTCGGCCTGACCCTGGTCACCAACTAGGTAGAGACCTTAAGGACAATTCCTAAAGCTCAACCTAACCCTAATTGAAAATAGTGTCTACGCATTGTAAGTACCCTGAGAATATTAAGCAAAGTAAATCGAGTGAGTTGAATGAACCAACAACATGAAAAATGAAAGATAAAAATCTTAGACGGGGGATAATATAGCAAAGAGAAAGTTGTTATAAAAGCTAAATTCAAATGCCCTATCACTAAACCTCGGCGATTTCAAATATAAGTTTTCCAAGTATTTATCACCAAAACCACGGTGACTTTGAATCTAATGTACTGTCACCACACCCTGGTGACTTAGGGAAGTATAACTAAGAGAATAGTAGAGTAATACCCAACATATTTAAAGAAAAACAAAACAATAGTGATAAACAGGTAAGGCATCAAGCTGTCGGCTCTTGCGGTTGCTTGGACGAGCGAAGGTCGGCATCTGTGGCAACTTGATCGGGATTTGGGAGGAAAGGTTGAGCCACTTGCCCTTGCTTGGCATTAGGGTCGCTGGAGATCTCAAGGTCAATGAGCTCGACATGTGAATCAATCTCCGCAACTAACTCCTTCATGCTTTGACTCGCTTCTTCCTCGGCGCAGGCAAGGTTTTGAATGGGTGGAGGTGGAGGTTCTAGATATGGGATCTGTTTGGGGATTCTTCTGGTACGCCCATTGCATTCACGGTAGCCATCCACCCCTCATAAAAGCCATATCGCTGAGATTGGAACATGACTAGTTCGCTTGAATTCTCGTTGTCAGTAAATCCCATATCATAAAATTTGTTGTCGCTTTCCTCCAACCCCACCTTTAAGTTAGCCACCTCCTTGTCCCTGGCCGAGATGATGCTCTCGGCCTCAGTCAACCTCAGTCAGCCTCAGCTCCATTTCGCCCAACTTGACCTCCAAACGCGGGCCCCCTCCTATTCTCTAGCCCTCTCCTCGGCAGCCTCTAGTGTAGCACCCTTCTCCCACATAGTGGCCTCGGCAACCTCCATGAGGGCTTTCTCCTTTTCGGTATCTTCTGCCGAGCTCCTCAGTCGTTCCTGCATCATGTGAGCTAGCTGGGCGACCTATCGAAATAGCAAGATATCTCCAAGTGTTAATGAACATCATAAAATAAGTGATAATAATAAATAAAAAAAGAGAAAAGAGTGATAACAACAAACATTCATTACTGCGATAGCGTGCCACTCAAGCCTGAGTGTCACTACTTCATCACTGCCTTCAGAGAAGTATTGCACATCATTGGAAAGCTTAAGGGCCTGACCCAAGCTCCGAGTAATTCAGCCATGACTAGTTCGCTTGAATTCTCGTTCTCGGTAAATCCCATATCATAAAATTTGTTGTCGCTTTCCTCCAACGCCACCTTTAAGTTAGCCACCTCCTTGTCCCTGGCCGAGATGATGCTCTCGGCCTCAGTCAACCTCAGTCAGCCTCAGCTCCATTTCACCCAACTTGACCTCCAAACGTGGGCCCCCTCCTATTCTCTAGCCCTTTCCTCGGCAGCCTCTAGTGTAGCACCCTTCTCCCACATAGTGGCCTCGGCAACCTCCATGAGGGCTTTCTCCTTTTCGGTATCTTCTGCCGAGCTCCTCAGTCGTTCCTGCATCATGTGAGCTAGCTGGGCGACCTATCGAAATAGCAAGATATCTCCAAGTGTTAATGAACATCATAAAATAAGTGATAATAATAAATAAAAAAAGAGAAAAGAGTGATAACAACAAACATTCATTACTGCGATAGCGTGCCACTCAAGCCTAAGTGTCACTACTTCATCACTGCCTTCAGAGAAGTATTGCACATCATTGGAAAGCTTAAGGGCCTGACCCAAGCTCTGAGTAATTCAGCCACGTTGCCCTTTCTCCTAGTTTCGAACACTGGACATAATAGGCAAGGGCCGATTGCCGAGTTTGAACGCGCATTACCAACCCACTGCAGGTGCTACCGAGGATGAAGCAATGTTCGAACCCACAACTCCTGAAGGTCAGGGTACTTAAGTAGGCTCTCAGATGACAAGGGGGGCAGTAGACTGAATGGGAAGAGTCTGGGAAGGAATATCTTCCTAGGGATCGGTGGGCTCATCTGTGCTGCGGGGCCTCTTACGTACGCGGGGAGTTGGGGGAGGGGGTGCATGCTGTGAGGAAGTCTGCCGCCCACTGGGCATGAACCGATCAGCAGTCGTAGTCCGCCTAACTACCATCTCAGTATCAGAGTCCTCGGGTCTGGTTCCTTCTGAAGAAGAGTCCACGGATTCAACCTCTACTTGCCCTTCGGCCCGGACCTCTTCATCTGGCTCTTGAATGGGGATATACTCAGCATGACCGTGGAACATTATGTCTACCAAATCGTCCCTCACAGGCAGCAACGAACCCTCTTTGATTTGCTGAGGACTAAGCCTTTAGGCCTCATCAATTATTAGTCATAGGGGAAAGAAATCGTGCAGCCGAATGTATAAGTATGATAACAAGGGACTACCAACTGTCTAGCGCTTGTTCGGGGTCTTGAAAGCTTGTGTACATGCGAGTACAACCGAGGATAAGGTGAGAAGCCCGCAACTGATCCTCGAAATGAACAAAAATCTCAGACTGAAGTATGAAATTCAGATCCTGTACATGTATGGCATTACGGTCCAGTTTAAATTGTTTAGCATCTGCACAAATGGAAAAAGCCATTAGCATTAAAGTAAAAATAAGAATCACTGTAAATAAATAATAACATATTGATAACAATAGCAAGTTAAATGGGGGTGGTACCGACCAATATCTTGGGGTAAGGTCGGGAATGTGAGTTCATTGGCAAGCCTGTTACCGCTCACTCGATCGTATTCTCCTACCGAGTTTCTGTTAGAGTCAAGGAGGCACAATATTAACCGTACCAAGGTGTCCCTAACTTTAAGGTAATACCCCGACCTCTCGTTATCGCATAAACTATACATGAAGTTAATATCATGTTTGTTAAAATGCAATCCGTACAAATTATTTAGCCAACTAACACTGCTCATCACTCGGTAGAAATTTGGTGGAAGTTGGTTGAGACAAAGACCATAAAGCCTAAGGGTCCTAAGTATTAGTGGTTCTACGGGGAACGTTATGCCACCCTCTAGTATGGACATCAATGGGAAGAACACAACATGAGGGCACCTTTCAAGCACTATGTTATCCTCATGACAATACGCTACATCTACATCTAGGGGAATGATGAACCTAGCCCTAAAATTGGCTAGAGCAACCTCGGTTCTAAGAAGGTGTGAGAAACCCATCCCTTATACTAGAAAAGAAGAAGGTAACTAATAAAGGTAAGGAAGTGAGTAAGAGAACTTACAGTAGGCATTAGAAGGGGGAGAAGGAATCTACATCAGCTTTTAGGCTCCGCTTGGGAGTTTATAAGGGAGGGGAATGGAATGGAATGGAATGATTATAAGAGAATGGAATGGAATGGAATGATTATAAGAGAATGGAAAGGAATGGAATGGAATAGAATGTATTTAAGTAAGGGAAAGGAATGGAAAAGAATGAAATGGAATGGAATTAAGTAACCTTGATTGGATGTTTTAAAATAAAAGAATGGAAAGGAATGAAAATGAATGGAATGTAAGTAATCTTGTTTGGGAGCAACATGGAGGGAATGGAATGGAATCATTTTATGACAATATTACTATTAGACCCCTATTTTAAAATAAAGAATTGAATATATAGGGGTATTTTGGGAGTTTTAGTAAAAAGATCATTAAATCTAATTCAATTCCCTCCCACTCCTCCCAATTTCGGGGGGGAATGAAAATTTGAGGTTTTAGGGGAATAGAGAGGAATGAGTGTTCCCTCCTACCCATTCTATTCCCTCCTACTTAAACTCCCAAACAAGGGAATGGGCTTTCCATTCCTTCCATTAAAACTCCCAAACAAGGGAAGAGAAAAATATTCTAAAATGATTCTTTTCATTCATTTCCATTCCGTTCCATTCCCTCCTCCCAAGCGGAGCCTAAGGTAAAACATATTTTTACACTTGTTTACACTCGTTATATTTCATTAATAGTTGACACGAAAATGTACTCATGAGAACAAATAAAATTTTGAAAGCGGGTGTAAAAAAAAATAAAAAAAAATAAAAAGCATTATTGCCCTTATTACAAAGTTCTTCTAAGAACACAAATTTTGTTGTATTTTGTTATTGTAATCAACAATTAGTATGAAGAATCATTTTTACAGGCATCCATTGTTTATATATTTTTTCTATTACTCATTGTTTACTGGGTCATAAATGAAAAATTATCCTATGTATTAGACATGTGTAGAGCGTGTCCATCACAAGCATGTGGACTTGATTCTTGCATGATTTCATGTGCTTGTGAGAGATGCATTCCATACATCCGATGCACAAGATATTAGCTCATCATAAGCAAAAAAAAAAAAAAGTTAACCCTACAGTGGCGGCTCTAAGAATTTTGTTTAGGGGGTTCATTAAAAAATTTTAATAAAAAAAGAACTTGAATATATCGAGTTACTGACAAAAAAATAATAATAATAATAATAATACATTAAGTTTTACAATTTCCTTCTACAAGTATTCAAATTTTGAATTATGAGTATCTATTACCAATGTGGGTAGGTATGAGCCTACAATCATTTTATTTTGTTAAGTTTATCTAACATTTTTATTTTTATGCAGTTTTAATTATCTATTTGTTATTGTTTTTATAAAAATATTTTAAACTAAATGACTAAACTAAACTCATTAGTTTTGTATTAATTATTGATGCACATAACCACACTCATTCATACATAAAATTATACACTAGTGTCTACTTAACCAATCAAATGCTTGGATAATCATTAACTTTACGATTTTTTTTCTTAAATTTTACTAACTTTATAACAAAAAGTTATTATAACATAATAACAATACACACACATGTAACAAACCATCTCTATTTCCTAATTATTAAATTATATTAATTTATATTGTACACACAAATATCCACATACATCATAATTCACACAAATAACATTATAACAAAAAGTAATGAACAAAATCAATATTAGACACACTCACACATATAATATAAATTTATAAAAAATAGTGACACTTATAATTCACAAACACTTACTCTTTATTTTTAGAGTTGGAAATACTTATAATAAAGATGTGCAAAATTTAAGTCAGGGTGTGAAAAAAACTTTTAAGAAAAAATTATAGTATTAAACTATCAAAAAAAATATTTTATATATATAATAAATTTTTTTTGAAGTTAGAGGGTTCATTTGAACCCATTGAGAATAATGTAGCGTCGCCCCTCTAACCCCAAAATTATATTAGAAAAGTTAATGATTTTTCTAAGGACATTAATTTAAAAAATATTTTTAAAAACTTTTATAAAAATAAAAAAAATTCTTCTTACATTTTTTATATATCTCATAAAGTAATATTAAAATTTTTCTAAAATAATTTATTATCCGTCTAAATTATATTATACACTTTCAATATTATATATAAACCAGTTTTCCTACCCTCACAAATTTTGCCGCGATTAACTGAAGAGGGAGAGAGGGACCTTTCTTAGACACTCACTGGAGGGACAAACAGTGTGGCAGAGTAGTTAGGTATCAGCTATGAGAAGTGGGCAGTAGTAGTCCTAGACACTGGCCATGGATGAGTGTAATATACATTGAAATTGACAAGAGTGAAAGGAGAACCATGCATGTTCGTTGGGGGACTAACCCACATACCTAATGACACGTTTTTTATCCACATGCATGCACCGCTCGTCGTCGGGGCAGCACGTCAGTTGATATATCTTGGTGGTTGTGATTCATTTCTGAATGTGATCTTGTCGTTTGCCACAGATTTGCCCTATGTAACAGCTGTCCTATGTAGCAGATTTGCCACACCCATTCCCATCTTCTCAAAGCCAAACCTTTGGCAGTACACTATAAACACCTTTCCAGGGGCCGAGCCAAAAATTTTATTTTGGGGGGTTGATTTATGTTGTTAATTTATTAATTTATATAAATTTTTATACACATATACAAATACATGTATCTATACACACATAAAAAATTAATATCTTTCATAATGAATCCTTAAAATTAAATGTTTCATAGAATTAAATTAATCTTTCACCATCTTCCATAGTGAAATCCTTACAATTTTCATTTTCAATATAAGTTACCAAATTGTCTACCGTTGTGAGTAAAAAAATTTCAATTAAATTAATGAAGTGTTCAAAGACATAAATGATCCAAAACTTTAAAAAATACGAGAACAATTTTACCATAAAAAATGAATTTGAGAAACAATATGTTCTCTATAACTACTAGACAAATTGGACAATTTTTTTTAAGAACATTGTTGGACCAACTCAAATAGTTGGGGGGAGGGGCCAAGTCCCATTTTTGAGGGCTAATTATTAAAATATTAAATATTTCTATATAGTAAAAAAAAAATTTCAAAAATTTGGGGGGGGCATCCCATCATTTCATCTTCAGGCCTTTAGAGCATTCCCATTGCATGCCGTTAAATCACTAAAAATGTTATTTTAGCACCTTAAATAACAAAAATCATGCTACATCCTAACTGTTATATCTAAACAAAATTGCCAATCTACTACAGTAAACTGCTACTAAGAATCGCTACTAAGAAACTGCTATAGTAAACTGCTAATAGAATGATATGGTGAGTGCAAAAATCAAACCATCGGTTCTAAATCAAGTTCCAAAAGACAAAATTGGAGTAAAAATTTGTAAAATGTTTTGACGCATAAGAAACGGCGATTTTCACAATGACTTAATTGTTAATTCTGTAAAAGTAGAATTTAGATGCTATGGTCCAGCCCGTTATGAGTATAAGTTCATTTTTTAATTTTTCTCTATTGACTGAACGGTACTGAGTCTCCACATGAGTTAATTTTTTAATAAGATAAATTTGAAAGGTTGTAGAATCCGTGTTGTAAACCACATGAGTTTGAGAAAAGACTCTTAAATCAATCATGTCATAGGCAAAAAAGCTATCCTAGTTCAATAGGAATTGCGATTTGTGAGAGATGCGGTTCAATGATCTGTTTGCCACCTTTTCTTTTCCATGTTGGATAAACTTTGGACCACGGTCAATTTTCCATCATGTTTAACACTCTCCAAGATTTCTTTATTTATTTTTACGCTTTGTTTGTCACTTTGCTTGTTTTGCCTTTTTCCACATTGAATGTATCGACCAAGTTGTCTTTTTACAGGCTTACATCTAGCTCAATGTGTCACCAATGTATAGCTTGAATTTAATTGTTGCTGTTTTTGCTATGATTGAATGAAGGTTCTGATTTCCCAAAAAAAATAAAAACCTATTACCGGGGACAAATTCACTAGCTAGTATGGTCGTATACCCAAATTGTTGTTCAGGTTTGATCAAGATTTGACCAGGTTTAACTGAACTTGATTAGTTCAATTGGATGTTAGAGTATTTGCATCAATCAATGCAAAATAGAAAAATGTATCAATTTTACACATTCAACTTTCAAAATCACCAACATAAATCAAGTTAAAAATGTGTAAATTTTCAAAATTATTACAGTAACTATATAAAATGTGTAAATTTTCAAAATTATTACAGTAACTATATAAATTTATACTGACACTATTCATTTTGTATATAATTTTTTATTCTTTCTTTAAATATCCCAAGGCTAAAAGAAGAGAGTGGTTAGTGGTTGGTAGTTATTGTATGCGAAGAAAGAGAAACAATTAAAAGAATCAAGAAAAATTGATATTTTAATATAATATAATGTTAAATAGATAATCTGATATATAGTGTTTTGAAAAATGAGTATGTAATATAGAAAAAGTAGGTTTTTATGCTAAAATAGACAGAATTTTTGCACGAGCTAATGTAAATGTTCTTAATGATCACCTTAATGAGATTCAGGGGAAAGTGGAACGCTTGGAGAACTTTATGGATAAAATTCCATTCTAGCATATTATAGGCTTTTTCCAAATCCTCCTTGATAGCCATAAAACCCACCTTTCCTTTTTTGTTATCCAATGAGTGGCTTAACTCCTAAGTAATAAGAACATTGTCTATGCCTTTCCTTCCCGAAACAAAAGCAACTTGGATAAGAGAGATGAGGCTGCTGAGATAAGGTCTGATACGAGCAACCACAATCTTATAGATAATCTTGTAGATTGAGTTACACAGTCCAATAGGCCTATAATTACCCAAAGATTTTGGGTTTTGACACTTGGGGATTGTGAGAGATTGAAAACTTGGTACTCTCAAGAAAGGGGGTTTAGGCATCGACACCTTTCCTTTTTAGGATCATAAGGAGTTGCCACTTATTTTATGAGTAAAATAAGAAACTTTACAAACTATAACATATCTTGAATAGTATGCATTCTCATTAATTGGAAATAATTACATCTTGGTAGAAAGAATTTTACATTGCTTTGATTCCTAGGTACAATCTAGTAAAAAAAAGGAAAATACAAAGCCTTGTTTCCTAGTTACAATCTACCCAAAATAAAATAGGACAATAAATCTACCAACCTAAGATTCTAATGTTCGGGGGCTAGGTTACAGGATAGGAAGATGTTAGGCACCCACCCTGCCTAGACAGATTTTGGTCTTTTAGACTTTAAATGATCATTAAGTATCCATGTTCACAATGTCAACTGATATACAACAAATGCCATGTCAAATCCTAGACCTAGGGCTAGAATACTATTTAAGAACCTTAGATCTACAACTTTATTTTGTATAAAAAAGGGTTTGATGAGAATACTTGATAAAAAATTTAAATCTGAGTTTCCACAAAAGAAAAAGGATGGATTTTTAATAAAAATTCAGATCTGGTTTGAATTTTTAAATGTGAGAGAAAACATAATTTTTTAATGAAAATATAAAGTTTTCTTATGAAAAATATAGATCTGGTTTTATATTTAAAAAAAAAATACAGATAAGGTTTTTTTTTTTTTTTAATGAACAAAATTTGGATAAGATTTTATAAAACAAAATACAAATCAGATTTTATAAACAAAATATAGATCAGATTTTATAAACAAAAATACAAATCAGATTTTATTTTTGAAAGTCATGGAGAAAAATGCAGATATGGTTTTAGTTTGAAAAACATGGAGAAAGGAAAGTGTAGATCTGATTTTAGTTTTGAAAAACATGGAGAAGAAAGAGTAGATCTGATTTTATTTTTGAAAAACATGGAGCTTTTATGATGGACTCTTTTGCAGATCTAAAATCTTAAGTAGATATTCAACCCTAAATCTATACATGTTTATCAACTAATCATGTGAATTTTTGAAAATCAATAAGAGAGCATGCCATAACATATTACAAACATGGTTATATGAACACAAGAATTAAAGACACATTCATAGAAAATAAAGCATGTATGAGAGCATGTTTTTGAAATTTTTTTTTTTTAAAAAAATCATGTTATGTAAAGTAAAGTTAGAGCATACTTGCATGAACGTATTCCACAAGGAGAGAATTATCCTAGAGATCAAGGAGAATGAACTTTTTAAAGATCTAAAATAAGGGCCACTTAATAGAAAAGAAATTCCTAAAGCAAAGCTTTCAGAATTTCTATAATGTAAAGGGAGAGAGGGGTGCTGATTTCTGATTTTAACTCCCTATTTGTAGGGGTTTGGTGCTTAGAAAATAAGCTAGGTTTGATCAGATACAAATTAGATTGAATTCTTATCCCTAAAAAATTGAATCGAATGTGCTTTGGCTTGATTGGATCATTTTTGGGCCGAGCCTCAGAGTTGTGCCAATCGACACTATGGAAGCGCCGATTGCACTCTTAAGTGTTGAGCCCATTCTCCTCTTTTAGTTTGATCTAGTCTTTTCTAGGGGTTTTCTAAGTCGGGAATTGCACCTGGATGTATTTTTAACTCATATTCCAAAATAAATCACTTTTATTTTAATAATCAAGTCCTTAAAATAATAATTATCAGATAAATAAATATTCTAAAAAGACTTAATTATCAACAATTCCCTTGTTATCTGATTATCTATTTTATTCCTATGTAACTAAGCTTATTTCTGATAAAAACCAAGAGACAATCACATAAATTACCTAATTAATTTTAATTGTTGACCAATTAAAATTAATTTCAATTAATCACACGTGATCAGCTTCATCCACATACAATGCATGTAGACCGTGAAAACTAGATCTTGTGATGTCTTTCAATCTGACAGTCCGTTTTGGGAATCAGACATATCGTCGCAACTATTAGAATTTCAAGATCATTCTTATGATATGTGATGAATGATTTAATGCATGAAATGCAATTATGATTTTTGGGTACTTGAAATGGTCATTTTAGTCAACTCCTAAGATTAAATTATGGGTGCAAAATTGAGTGTCTACAGGGATAAGAGAGATCAAGGTTTCATTAAGATAACTTGGAACAATACATTGCAGAAAAACATTCTTAACTTCATGCCAAAAATGCTAAAAAATCCAGCATGAAGCCCATCCGCCCCAGGGGCTTTAAAAGGCTTGGCAGCCCACAAAGAAGCTCTTATTTCCTCATTAGTCACTTCCTTATTAATCAAGTCCCTCTCCTCCTCAGAAAGATAGCAACAGGAGAATTCAGACACTGGGGACTTTGAAGAAGACATGAAGAAATTCGTAGTGCAGAGAGTTCTAAAGCCTGACAGAATATGGTCTTTAACCCCTTCTTCATCTGAAATCCAATCCCCAAAATTAGTCTTGATGCATCTTATTTTGTTTCTATGTCTTTTCACAACTGTAGAAACATGGAAGTAGGAGGTATTACAATCTCCAAAAGCAGTTGTATTCAATCAAGATTTAAGAGCCCATAATTCCTCTTCTTGGAGCATAATCAAAGAGTATTCCTTAATAAGCTGTTTTTCTAGTTGGATGAGAAAGTCATTAGGGCTATTGGCTAGGGCTTTTTGAGCTCCATTGAGTCTTGCAAGAATTCTTCTCTTTCTAGCAAAAAGATTTCCAAAAACATTAACATTCCAATTCTTAGCCTTAGAAGTAAACTCTGAGATGCCTGAGGTTAAGGGTCTATCTTTAGGCCAAGCTTCCTTAACAATATTCATAAATTCAGGGTGAAGAAGCCACATTGTTTGAAATCTAAAAGGCTTATTCATACAATTAGACACCGGTCTGCACAACTCCATCAAGATAGGGCAATGGTCAGAGAAGACTCTAGGCAGATGGGTAACCGAGGCTTCGGGATATAATAATCTCCACACAGGGTTGACAAAACATCTATCAATCCTTTCTAAAATGAGATCAAAGATTTGCCTCCTAATAGACCAGGTAAATTTTGGACCAGAAAAGCCTAAATCCAGAAAATTGCAAGTACCAAGATAGTCTTGAAATTCAAAAGCTCTATTAATATTGATATGCCTACCACCAAATTTATCATCCCATTCAAAACTTCGTTGAAATCCCCCCCAACATGAACCAAGGGAGGTTATGCAGTTGAGCAACCTTTTTAAAGTTAGGCTACAAAATTCTTCTCTCAGCTAAATAGGGCTAGCATATACAGCAGTATTAAGCCAGACAAGATTAGAGGAGCTTACCTTAATAGTGGCATGAATCTCTTGTTTAGTAGAGGATAGAAGGGAGACATGAACTTCATCCTTTATCCAGAGAACCCAAAGGCTGCCTGCATATCCAATAGTTTCAGCTGTGATGAAACCATCAAAGGGCAGGTCTTCAATAATTTTCTTCGCCCTATCTCCTCCAACTCTAGCTTTAGTTATCACCAAAATAGAAGGGTGATGATTAACAACCATTTCAAACACTCTCCTTTTGAAATCAGCATTGAGAGCACCTCAACAATTCCACAGCAGGATATTCATTTTAACAAAATAATTAATCGAAACCTCCACTGGAATGTCCCAAGACTCACCCCTCTACGCTGTCTCTGGGTGACCATAAAAACCAGTAAAACGCCATTGAACACCATCCTTAGTAAGAAAGGCATCAATATGATGAGGTGAAAAGGTTTGCACAGCAAGGTCAATATTCTCATGCCACAACAGAGCAAGTCCACCCCCCAAACCACAACGAGGAACCTCCACTCCTTGTGTAAAGTCCAACTTTCTCTTCAGATAGGCCAAACCACCTTTATCAAGCTTCGTTTCACAAAGAAATAAAACTTGGGGACCTTCTTCAACTGTTAGACAGCGAAGTTTTAAAACTGCCTCAAGATTCTCAAGCCCTCGACAGTTGAGACTAGGAATTTTCATGGAGTATGAAGGGGAGGCAGAGAGCCACCCCTAGAAATAGGAAGAGGAGAAGAAGCAGTTGAAGATTCAATGGCCTATTTTTTCTGATGAAGATGTAAATCAGTGCAGGTATTAGGATCACAGTTTATAGCCAATCTTTTGGATGAAAGTAGATTGGGAAGATCAACATCCCCAGAATTTGAAATTTTCTTGTTACGGATTACTCGTTTCCAAGTATGTAATGTGGATTTCTCCAAATCTATCTTCTCCACTAACTTATCCAAAGATAACTCCATCTTCATATCCTCACAAATTTCAAATTGTTGTTCAGCATATTCCCCAATAACTTTAGAAGAAATTGAGTTAGAGTTGGAGTCCAAATGCATTACCTTAACAGGATAAGCTTCAACTTCAGGTTCTAGCTCCCTGCAAAAGCTATCCTTATCTCTTCATTTGAAATTCAAATCTAGAATAGCATCTATCCCTTCAGCCTCTACATTGGAGGGTGACATTTTGGTGACCTGATCCTGAGTACCCACTGAGGAGTTTGAATGGATTATGGGACCAGGCAAAACAATAGCCTTATCTTTGGATCATCTTGCCACGCAAATATGATAGTGCATTGCGTCGCTGTTGAGGTGTGATGTTTAAGGTATCCACTGAGGACCCAAATGAATTTTAGATTGGTGTCACGTCAATAATATAATATGTAATATTATGTGTAGTAACTATAGTATAAGATTGTGATTGATTAATGTTTATGTTGGTAGGGTGTGTATAGTTTGAGGAATTTTGAGGTAGTATTGCTTCACACATGTTTATATATGTTAACTTATTAGTTTGGTTGTTATACTTGGTGAAAGTTTGTAATTGTATATGCAAACCTTCTTGTAGAATGTTGATGGTCTATTTATGGCGTATACTTTGGATTGTGGAATCATTAAATGGATACTGTCAGTTATGGATTTTAGAGATTTTGGATTGTGTATAATATAATGCATTTGAGCTGTGCACTCAATTGCGCTTGATTTCTACCAACGCTTCTGCAATGACTGCGATTGTGTATAATCTTAGAATTCTATCAATTGCTTGTCATTTGGAAGAGCATGAATATATATCAAGTTCAAAGTAGAAAAATTTTAAAGCAAAGATGATACCTGGTTCCATGGTAGGTTGGGGGATGTGAGTGCCAAATTGATGGCAGTGAGGAAGGTGATGTGTGTGTGAGGGACTTTGGCCTTGTATTCCAATAGCTTTAACGAAGTATTTTGATGGATCAAGGTAACAACTCTGTATAGTGAGGGTAGACACTGACCCCAAAAAAATATGAAGTACACCTCATGTAACTGTACCATTAACGGCTGGATCATCTTGCCACGCATAAGGGGTTTTATGATGTCAACATTCACTCTAAATGATTTTGTTAATGCATTTTTTTTTTTTTTTTGGGTTTAAAAAAGAAAAATGACATCTAATGCTACATGTAGAAATCAAACAAAAAGGATTCTTTTAAAATCAATTCGAGGAGATGAAACCCACTTTAGAGGAAATGGACTCCTTCTTGAGAGGGCAGCTATCCATTGGGCTGGACTATTGGATATGCGACTAAAGGGTTGTAGAATATGATCCATGACCAATCGCAGGCTAGAAAGCAAGCCCT
Source organism: Quercus tomentella (assembly GCA_028535165.1). Classification (NCBI taxonomy): domain Eukaryota; kingdom Viridiplantae; phylum Streptophyta; class Magnoliopsida; order Fagales; family Fagaceae; genus Quercus; species Quercus tomentella. The sequence goes on from JAPQVY010000012.1 coordinate 17,660,477, forward strand.
AATTTGAGAATGCAGAGTACCGGGTGAGCCTTAGGAAGAAATGGGCTCAATTTGGAATACAATCTTCTGACCCACATATACTATGATATCTTAGGTCTCGTTAGACGTAACTGCAGCTTAACGTGGGCTGGGACCGCTTTGGCATGAGACTCACTGAGTCACTCTAATTCAAGGAAGAAGGAAAAATCATAATTGGGATTTGTATGTGCTTATCCCCGTTGGTTATTTATTTATTTATTTATGTTTTTACTGTATTATTTTATATTTGCATTGTTTTTGTTTTTTATTTATTTTTAATTTGCACAAAAAATGGGACGAGAGTAAAGGATTAACAGTTTAAAAGAAATAAACATACAGATTTAGCACCGGATAATTTTTTTTAAAATCGAAAATTTAGGACTAAATCTATAAAACGTGGAACTACAGTACATTTTTATTTAGCTAAAATTTACGAGTATTTAAATTTTAAATATTTATAAAAGTCCAAGTAGGAATGAATTTAAAAGTAGAAAAATTAGAAGTTTAAACCGGAGAAATCCTATAAATAGTATTTTATATATATATATATATATATATATATATATATACTAGTTTGGGCTGCACGTGCAAGGCACGTGCTAGCCAGTACGTTGAATAGTGATATAAGATCAAGTATAGAACCTACTATAGCTTTCACCCATAATATAAATCCCACATCTACAATAAATTCCAATTGAAGAAGATACATATATTATATGTCATGAAATAATGAAAAAATATTATTATATGTCATAAAAATTGATCTTTCTCTTCACTCCTTATACTTCTAATTCTGTTTCTGGTCCACACTTCTTACTCTACCAAAGGTTTAGGCTCTCAAGTATCCGTTGTCTTAAGTCATAAAACCTTCATAAGTTGACATCGCCATATCACACAAGGTCACCACCTATTTAGGAATGAATGTTGTTTACTGCACCATACATACAATACAAATTAACAAACAAAATTCTTTTATGAATATAGGAAAGAATAAAATCAAGTAATCAGCTGTATCTACTATCTAGCAAGACAAGCTGCTAAAATAAAATCAGATCAATGTTAGTGTATAGCAAAAATTTTGAAAAGTAATGTAATAACATCTATTCGCAAATTTTAAATAAAAGTCTAAAAAAATATGACACTCTTGTTCAAGATACATGATGCTCACCATTAATCAAAATGAGGAAAATATAACATGTATAGTTGGACCAAATCCTTTTTATAAAGCACTGAAAAATAGAATCCCTTCGAGCAAGCTGCAAACAATGACCAAGAGATCATGAGGTTCCTAATTAGTAAGCACCCATCAGAATATATCCTAAGTATTCAAAGCGATTACAACAAACAACAATTTTTTCATGATTTTAGGATTCTTACTGTCACTATCCAGTTTACATTACATACAATGAGGCTTTAGAGAATTTAATTGAACAATAAAAATCTGAACAAAATATTTATTTTTGAATAGTGATCTGAAACTCTTGGTAATGTTAGAGACAATCATTACAATGAAACTAAATTGTTGATAATAAAAGTATATTTCTAAAGAACTTGCAATACTTTAGAAGGAAGTCTAAACCAATTCCCTATTTTAAAAAAGCATAATTTTAAGGCTGTAGCGTTTTTAGTGTTGTTGAGCCTAAATTGAGAAAATGGTTTAAACATTTACTCTACAATAACATAATGGCTAGTCTATGTATAAAAAGAGTCAATAGGTTCATGAACAGTAATTTTGGTTTAGGGAGTTGCCTTTTTCCTTCTTCTTTTTTTCCCCTTCAAGTTCACCAACTTGGTTTGAGCTTCTTTTCTTTATATGTTTACTTTCTACTTGTAATGTAAGCTTACATTGTATACACACAAAAAGTGGTAAATATTATATACATTTGCCAAAAAAAAAAAAAGGTCAAAATTTTGCAAATGTGTACAACATTTGCCAATTTTTATGTGTTTACAATATAAATTTATCCCAAACTTGTCAACATGTGCTAATAATAGCCTTTTAGACATTTGTGACACTTGATCTTGACCAAAATGTTTCCTCTTTCCTTTAGATCCAATTTTTCCACCATGTTCTATAATGAGTTACATACAATCATCATAGAACTCCTAATCATAAATTGAGGCAAGTTTTCAAGAACTCCATAGAACTCCAATATATGGTTTTCTTCCACGCTATCTATGTGGGAGAGTGCAGCATCAAGTAAACAATTCAATGTAATCATTCATTTATAGTCTAGCAAAAAAAAAAAGGTAAATAATCTTCAGTTGCATTATTTCCATTTAAAACAGAATTTGGATGCATGTTTGATTTAACAACTCAGGGAAAATAAAATTAATAGGAGTTTCTTTGAATATATTATGTTGATCCTATGACTATAAATAGAATCTATATAAGATTTCAAAGAAACTATTATGCATTTACAGCTTAATATAAAGGATAAACAAAAACCTTGAGATCGAAGATAGTAGCTCATTATCTTTGTCTAAGTCCACCACATCACCATTCTCATCCAGCAGAACAATACGAACTGCAAAATAGAAACGTAGAAAACTCATCAAATTTTCCCCACAAGTAAAACAGTAGTACAAATACAGCATCAGTTTATCACTGAGTCCTTAAAATTGAAGCACTAAGCAACACAAGTTAATAAATCAGAGAGAACTTTAAAAAAGAGCATCAAGAACTCTTATTTTCACCTTCATGCTTGTGTATTGAATTGATGTCACATATACTCCCAAACCGCAATTCATTCCTAACATGTTCACGGATATATTTAAAAGGAAAACAAAGATTGACCTTAAAAAACCAATAAAAATTAAACTAACTAAATACAGCAACCAATATAATATGAAGCTCAAAAAAATGTCAAGATACTATCTTCCCACTAAAAGCAGAACCAATGCAAAATATGAATGATATTGCAACTCCAAAAACATACTTTCAGGATACTAAACTACATAAAACACATGTAACACCTTAACTACCACTGTTAATATGGTTTATTATCAAAATTCAGACCAACTTAATATAGCGACCAACATAATATAAAGCTTAAAAGAACTTGAAGATAGTATCTTTCCCTCTAAAAAGCATAAATATGATGCAAAATATTGGCATATATTCACCAATATCAAAAGCCCAATCAAATTCCCACAATAGGATTACATTACAAGTTTACAAATATACCAAAGAAATACCTCTACTTACTAATTCTAATGCAATGGAAGCTGAATAACAATTCAGAATCCAAAATAAGCAACTGGGTATTCACCTAAACTTCATTAAGAAGTACAAGATAAGAAAAAGAAAGAAACTTGGCAGACCTGCAAAGAATTGAGTTTTTATGCCACTAAAGTGTCTCTCTCTCTCTACTGTATCTAAGGTTAGAGTGCTAATGTTAGCGATTTTTTAGGGAGGGTAAATAGTAAACACCTAAGCCATCATCTACTCCTAGCGTCCAGACCACATTTGATCCCAAATGCATAAACCTTTTGATCACATTCTTTAAAAATCCCTAAAGCCTTTTTTTTTTTTTTTTTTTTTTTTTGAGAAACCTAATCCACTCATTAAACAATAAAAGTTCCAACTTAACTTATTTTATAATTTGTTATGCTTCCACAGAATACACTATTTTTTGCTTCAAATTTATTTCTACAAAGGTGACCCCACTCTTTGGACACTTAAGGTAAAGAGCACTGAGCACATAAACTTGTGGAGTATGTATTCCACTTCAAAAGTTCTTATGTGATCATTTAATATCAAAAAGTCTACCAAATAACTTGATCAAAACCAAATCTAACCCAAATACCAAAATCAAAACCAATCCGGCCAAAATACCCAAACCTAAATCATATATATTAACCAAAAAAAAAAAAAAAACTTTATTGGTAGTGGCAAATTTTTTGGTTATGGGTTCTATAATGAGTAATTGGAAACTTTATAGTTGGCATGCTTTTCATAAGAATAACCCACCAAATTGTTCAAAGGAAGAAAGCATAGTTAACAATAATAAAGGCGCAAGTTAGAATGGCACAGACAATAACATTTAGCATCTCTGTAAAATTATTTTATGATTTCTCAGGTTTCTTGCTTGACTGTTCAAACTACCAACCCATAGTAAAATATTTACTGCTTAAGCAACCAATTAAAAAATGTAGCAAATGCAAACAATAACTCAATTGAGCCCCCAATATGATGTGAGAAAATAAAGATCCAAAGCTTCAAATTAGCAAACTATGATGTGTGAAAATAAAGTGGTGAAAGAATGGAAGTCATATTCATAAAAGATAATATGGTCACTCAATTTAGTGCCACTGATCTCCTATTCTCTCGCAGTACATTTATCAAAAAACTGATAGGCATTTTCAACTAACATTGTTCTTTTTAAAGAAAGGAAAATAACCTCCAAAGACTTTATATGCTTTCTCACCAAAGCATCTCTAATGATGCCAACACAAAGTGTGCAGAAAATTATGAAAGGATTAAATGATTATAAACCAACTGAAGAAAACTGATCCATATAGGCTAAGAACTACAATAATACAGCGGAAAAAATGTCCAGATTTAGTGGGGATATTGCAAGCAGAAGAACAAAGACAAAGGCAAACACAAAACTCAAATGATATGATCCATACAGGCTAAGAATTGCAATAATTCTTTGCATCGGAGTGGTAAAGGTTGGGCATGAGAAAATCAATTCCTAGCTATAAATAATTATAGATATAAACATGTTTAGAACTCTATTTTAAAAGAATCCAGCCACAAGAAATTACAAACGGCTACACATATAATTCCTATGTCATTATTTGTTGTTGAAAATGTAACTTGATCTAAAATATAACTCAGTTAAATATGATTAAGCAGGATGAGAATGGCATAGACATACCAGCAATATTTCAAGACCAAAGAAGATATTGTCGTTCATCTCTTTGAAGGCTTATAAGATGCAAAGATAAAGTGCATATAGTGAGGCTAAACTATCTACAATACAAAAATAAATATGAACATAGTTAGGCTACAACATCTAAGTTGCTCCACATCAAACACGTGGTGGGGGAAACTATCTAAACAAAAGCTAATTTTAAAATCACATTTCAAACAAAACATACATACACATGCATTTATGTTACCAATCTCAGCATGTAATACAAAGTTTGAAGAATATCAACCCAGACCCACAAATAAAAAGTAAACGATTTATGTGTTCTATCCTCAGTTAATAGGTTGAGTCAAAATAATAAACAAATAGATAACATATCTTTCTGATTTCAATGCCTTAAAAACAAAGATTTACCAAGCAACTAACTAAATTTGAATGCTGAAACTAAAACTCTTTTCGATTCTCAATGCATCTGTTTGGCTGCATTGAACTTAAAAAAAATAACATTGACTCAAAATTCAATAGAATTCACCCCCTCACATCATAATCAATAATTGTTCAACAGCTATAGTTTTACATGTAACTAATTATTTATGTAGATTTTTGTCAACTGTGTTTCTTTTGTAAACTAACTCCAAAACTAATCATAAATTAATCTCAAAAACCAATCTTGTTGGAATTTGAACATATAGCACAAATTAATCAACCATTAATTAACAAAAGAATAAATTAAGAACAAGAATGAAAAACCCATTGAAATTTCAGAGAATTGGGTTTTGGCGAAATTCCCAGCCTTGGGACGTCAAAGCTTTCATCAAATGTATAAAAGGCTCACTACCAGTTTTGTGAAATCAGAACCTCAGTATAATAAACAAAAGAAAAAGAGAGATAGAAATCAATCAAACTATAAAGAAATTTAGAGATAGAAAATACCTGTCGTGTGAGCTGAAAGAAAACCACCGAAGCCACAAATCAGTCCTCTGCTTTTCCATTTCCTTCTCTCAACCTTCATACGCTTGGCTGTGATCTTGGAAGGGACGGAAGAGGGTATGAGAAGTCTTGGGAGGGTCCTTTCCACACCTACCCATAACACATATCAAAAATCTGGAAGAAAGAAAGAAAGAAATAAATAAAAGCAGAGTATATAGAAGCAAAAAGGAAGAAAGCAAAAGATCATACCTTTCAACTCAAAGCCTTCCCTCACTCCGATCTACCCATCCCCCTTTGTTGTATTCAGATCGGCCGATATACCACCATAGACGTCCAAAAAAAGCCATCGGCAACCATGGCTTGCTCTCTCGTTCCAAAAATTCTCTAGACATTGAGAAAGAGAGAAAAATAGAGGTTGAGAGGCAGAGAGAGTTCTAGATTCCAGAATTCTCTAGCCCTCTCGCTCTCTATCTCTACCTTCTTTTTCTTTTCTTTTCTTTTTTATTTGATTTTCACATTTCAGCCAAACGAACCGTTTTGGCCTCACAAAAAGACAAAATAGAGGGACTCACCAAAATTACATTGTAGACAAATAGTAAAAAACGTTGGTTGCACAATATCAAATCACTGTAGAGGCATAGCATCTTTTTATATAGTTAATAGATATGATGCCAAACATCAAAATTTTATTCATCTACACGTCAAATCATTGCAATGCGTTCTTTCACGTCACGTAACACGTAAAAGAAGAAAAAAAAAAAAAACAAACAAACACGTTAAAGAAGACCACACTGACTCCAAAAACCCAAACATATTAAAAACCAAATATGAAAACCACAAAAATTTAATCCCTGTCTATTCATCCAGATGAGTGAGGTTCCACTGCACAAACCATGACAACTAATAAGAAACACAGAGATGACATATTAAGACTCGAACATAACCAAATTATTACAATAAATCATCCAAACAAACCATCTGTCTTTAGAGGAAACGGAAGGCATGATAGACTGAGAATTGTAACCCATTTGCTGGGTTCAATCTCCATTGCCTTCAACTAAATAAAAAAGAAGAAGAAGCAACTAATAACCCATTAGATTCACCCATAAACACCATTACTAGTTCACATAGGAAAGGAGGGCGTCGGCCATTGTCAAGACAGCAGCTGTCTATCTCCTCACCCCCTTTGTGAAAAGAGAAGGAGAACATGGGGCCATGATACAGCAGTTTAGACAAAAAACATTATATTTTCCAGGTCTGCGTGCAACTTGAATAAATTTGGATCAAGTGATGCTGCTGAAAACAGCGATGATGATGATGTTGATGATGAAGAAGAGGATGTTGCTGAAGCTGGAGGTTGCCCTTCCACCACTGCCTCGTAGTATTGTCGCCCTCTATAGGCAGCAAGGTCAGCATAGTACACCGGTGGGACCAGTGATACAGGTTTAGTGCACCGAGCAAAGGTGAAGCACATGTGGTATATGAGCTCCTGCAATTCATCAGAAGTAAATCCATGCTCGTCCCAGAGGACATAGTAGTGTGTGGGCTTGCTTGTCCCAAGGCTTCCATAGTGGCTACAAAGATAGAAATCAAACTCAAATGGGTGAACAATTGTTGTGTCCACAACTGTGCCAGGAGACACATTGCCAGTGGAACCCCCATCCCTCTCGTTCTCCAGAAATAGACGAGTCTGGTGTCGCTTTTGGGCTACGATAAGTGTGATGACTGGGGACTTCTTGATTTTTTGCAGTGCCATCTTCAGATCTAGCAACTCCTCATTGAGAACCATTTCAAATTGGCCCTCACTTACTCCATCACGAAAGACCACAATATGGTCTGGCAAGACATTATTATTTAGCTGAGCATACAATTGAACAAGCTCCAAACACATATTTCCAAAATCCAGAATCCTCTCCTTCCGATGGGGTTGTGGGCAGACACGTGCTGCATAGCGATTTGCGGCAGGCCAGTTCATGGTAGCAACAACAGCTGCAATGGATGGACTTGTAAGATTCCTAGCACCAGGATGATTAACATCAGCCCCCACGAACATTACATGGCCTTTGCCTCCAAAATGGGGGAGCGGGTCATTAAGCTCTACATTGCTGCCTCCAAGCTTGGCATTCATCTTGGTAGCAAGATTTGCAAAATACTGGTCATTCGTTCTGCAGGTGGACAGACAACACTGCGTCACTATACCAACCTTGGTCTCAGAGATCCACTTCAAATATTTGTAACCAGGATCCCTCCTAGACATCACACAAAGTAGAATTTGTAAATGTCCTTTGCCTTTCTTATAAGCCTCTTCCTTAACACTTTCAAGTAGTTCAAGCAACACATCAACCCTTGAGAGTTTATTCATTGAAGTGCACTTGTATATGAGAGGCTCCTCCATGTGGATCCCCAGATTTATGCATCGATTGATAAGCTTTGGAATGAAAAAATCAGGATTCAGCCTCGATTTATAATCATTAGAGCTGAAGTCAATAACACCCCATCGGTCAATTCTTTTGCCTTCCACAACCGATTTTTTAACAAGATTCCACTGGCATTTCTCTCTGTCAACTGTTACCTTTATCACTTTGCCATTCTGAGCACCTAGCTTCAACACAGGTGGCCCAAGAACACGTCCTCTAACTCTTGTCATGCTTGTGTTTACTTCCATTCCAAAATTTTGAGCCATTCCTCCACTGCCAATGGAACATAACAAATCTAATAATATTAAATAAATAAATAAATAAAATCATCACAGCATTATTTAAACTGCATCAAGCGATTTGATGCAATCAATTATTGTAAGGAAATCCATGTCAACTAATGAATCCTGAATCTTTAAATCTTAAGATATAGAATATAAAACAATTTTTTTATAAGCTTTGTACTAGGCCAAATGTCTCAAGCTTTTCTATTTTCATCTATCAGAAGATCAGCATGATATAGGAGATACAAGGTTTATCTGTCCCACATTTATTAGTCCAGTAATAGCAGATTACTTAGTTGTAAATAATCCATTTAGCTCTACATTACTCACACTTCAATCATCATACATGCCTTTCATAGTTGGTGTAGTGACCGAATCAATGTCAAAAAGAAAATAATAATGATGCTCAAGTCACTGCTTAGTAATAATTGAAGGTGGCCAGCATGAGTTCATAGTAAAAAAATACAGTACTAATTTTTTTTTTATCAGTAACTGTAAGTTATGCATGCATGATGTATGTGGCGGGCTTTGACTCGGGACCTCATCCTTTACTCACATTTGTGAGACGTGGAAGTGCCATTTGAACCAGCACTTATTAGTATAAAAAGCTAATAATTATTAAACTCATAATTACAACATGAAAGCCAAGTGTACAATCTGTAAAGTTTTAGCCCTTTTCATGGCTAAACTATGGCAAATAGTAGGCTACTAACAATTTTCTCCAAATGAAAAAAGTGCAAAATTTATATCATTTTAGCATTATTTTCAAGTGCAATCATAGTGAAACAACCACCTACTATTACTGATGTCACTCATGCACCCTAATTTGTTGTTTAAATGCATCAACATATAAAGCAACAATAGAAGTTCCATGCTAATTACATGCTATCAAAATAAAAAGAATGAAGTTTGAATGCACATACCCACAAGGTCCATTTTCTGAGCGTACCACGCTGCATATCTCTCTCTCCCTAACCCTTGGCGGCACTAGTGATAAGTTCTTCAAAATGGTACCCGCATTTCTATCCAAAAGCTCCTTTGGATACCTTTGCCCCTCAACTAAGACACAAAACTCCATTGGTACAGCATTTTCTTTATTGGCTTTTCTTAAATCCAAGCAGGGAATATTCTTGTACATAATATCCTTGTCATATTTCTCCCTGAAATAGTCAACAATTCTAACTTGCCTAGGTGGATTCTGGCCATCTGGGCCTTCCTGAATGAATGAATATTCCTGTGTATTCTCCCTTGTTAACCCCTGAATTATGTATTTCTGCTTGTTTTTCCAATGCGTCACGGTAACTTTCAATCCCTCCAATGCATCCTCTACATCTCTCCTAAACCTTTGGAAATTATCTATATCAAAGTTTGGAATATGCTCCGAGAGGAAATCTAGAACTGACATTTTTTTCCGAAATGCCAGAACTGAGTAGTTCACACACTGTGCTAGACCCTGGGACGTGGGCTTTAGGCTATGTTGAAATCCTCTAGATGCTGTGATGCCCCACCCAAGATCATCTCCTTCCCTAGGCTCTCTAGGGAAAAAACTCCGCCCAAAAGGGATCATGTACCTAGATGGATTCTCCCTCATTACAAGATCCATTCCTTGTAATACATCTCGGGGGATTGACAAGAGCAGTCCATTTAAGTAATCCTTCAACTTGCCAAAATTGATCTCATTCACAAGATTTATGGTAACTACATATGAACCACCCTTCATGTCTTCTCCCGCATGGACTTCCACATCAAATTTTCCAGTGGGCAATGGTACGGCACTGAATATGTTCTTCTCACCATCATATGCAGTCTTTGACAAGGGAAATTGTTCAGGATCATCAGAAGATAATTTGTTTCTAATCGCTGAAAGAACAGATTTTGATATTCTCACAGGTCGACCATTCTTGGGGGGCACCGCCGGTTGGACATCAACAACATAGTGCATTATAATAGTATTTGGGTTGAATTTGACAGGAAAATGATTGGCACGAAGTCCAACAGTCCGTATAGCAAGCTTGCCTCCTTTGTCAGGTCGTTTTACAGGGATAATCTTATCTGAATCTTCTGAAATTTCTTTTAATTTCAAATTTTCAACGACAGGATCTGTAGAAGGGGGAAAATGCTGTTAATCACTATGGCTGCTAAGAATATTGAATTCAAATTGCTCTGTTTTATGCAATAGAAAACATTTCTCTTGGTACATGAGATCAAGAAATTGACCATAGGATGAAAATTTTCAAATACAGAAGAAGATTGTACAATTTTGTTTCTTTTTTGAGAGAAGAAGGGGGTGGGGCTGTGCTTAAGCTCAACACATCAAAACCTGTCTAAGAGAGAGAGAGCAATAACATTAAAAGAAACAGCTCTCTCCAAAATTGATCACACACTAGAGCAAATTAAGCGTAGGCCGCCCCAGAAAAATAAACACAGACATTATTAACAAAGGTACACATAGCGCTGCAAATGACGGTATGTTTATTTATAAAAAGATTCCATACGTAAAGCTACAGGGACATGGTTGCCGTAAGTTTGGTTTATTCAATTCTTACTATTTCTCTGATGGTTGTATAAGAGATCTGGGGTTGTAGTTAGCTCAACTGGTAAAGTCTCTGATGGTTGTATAAGAGATCTGGGGTTCAATCCCCGCCTACACCAAAAACTGATTGGTGTCTTGGTCTGATAATAAAGAGTTATTATCAGGAGCGGACGCCATAAGTTGAAACTTTCTCAAAAAAAAAAAAAAAAAAATTCTTACTATTTCATTGGCGCTTTTTCTTTTTTTTTTTGGGAGGGGGGACATGGCTTTGGTCCATTCAATTCTCACTGTTTCACTAGCTTTATTTATTTCTTCTTCTTTTTCTTTTTTTTGGGCTAATATCACCAATTGAACAAGGTTTTTATTTATTATTTAATGTACATATGAGCTGTTACCTTAAAAAAAAAAAAAAAAAAAAATTAACACAACAAATTGTCACAATATTTTCACAATTTTTGAGGTGTTAATTCTTTATAGGCTAAAATAAAATAATAAAATATCATATTAGAACCAACTACAACTAAAAATAAAGGTATTATGAAGAAAAAAAGTGTGACATCTACAACATTTTTCACAACACTTTCATCACAAATTATATGTGGTAAATTATTATTGGTTATAATTTAAACTTAATTAAATTACTTTTTTGTTCACCAATAACAATCCGTAATAACTTACTACTTATGATTAATTGTAAAAACATTGTGGACATAGCATTTCTCTTGCGAAAATATTAAGATATTTTGTTGTCGTCATAATATTTTTACAACTACTAAAGTGTCAATGCTTTACTAGACAAAATAAAATATAACAAAATTATAAAGATATTATGAAAATATTGTACCATTAAGTTGTGTTTCTAATTTTTTTTTTTTTTTTTGGGTTTGGTCAACTTTGTTTGTCGATTTTCACTATTTCACATATATTTTTCTTGATTTGACTTTTTTTATTTTTTATTTTATTTTTATTTTTACGCACCATCTTAAGTAAAAACACAAAAACACCCAAAAAAAAAAAAAAAAAAAACTTAGGATAAAAACACTTTTCATCCTTTATGTTTGTAGTAGTTCACAATTCCTCCTTAAACTTTAAAATCAAGTAATTTTTCTCTTAATATTTTGGAAAATAAAAAATATGTCATATTGTTATTCTCTTAGTTAAACCGTAATGAAACCTTATGGTTCTTAAAATATTATATCGTGTAATGTCTAAAATACTTCCACTAAATTTTAACATTCCAAAAATGTTCTTCACATATTTTGAGTTTTAGTTGGTACTAATGCTTAGAAAGTTGGAATGGTGATATAAGGTGATTCGATAACACGTCTTTTGTTATCTTTTTTTTTTTTTTTGCCTAAATGAGTGTTCATTAAAAACTAAGTAAGCTAAATATTGCACCTAGACTTGTATAGAACGATTAAGAAGAAAGTATGAATGAAAAAAGTTTCATTGTGTATAGTTGAAGGTATTTGATGAAAAGTTTCAATTGTAGCATATATATGACATCATTCATTATGAAAATATAAATATAGTGACAATGTCATAGCAAAACTCAGTTGCTTTTTGTTGGAAAGCGATGATATTCATTATCATTTTTAAAAGTTTTTAGTGTGTGAATAGTATCTTTAACAAATAAGTACTAAGAAATTATTATAGTAAAATAGATATTTATATATTAAATAGCTACCCTAACTTTATGTATGATCAAAATTCTTATATGAATGAGAATAACTTTGTATGACATACATTTTTATGTATATAGTTTTATACTTCTTCAAATAAACATTTTATCTCAATTTTCTCACTCAAGAGATAGCACATGCCTTATACGAGCCACCCTAACTAGTCTATATAAAAAGTGTCAATGCCTATATCTACAGTGCTTTGGTTTGGTTAAGTCAAGTTTTTGTCTATTTTCTAAGCCAAAACTGTGTTCTTTGTTAAAAAAAAGCAAAAAGTCACAATTTAACAAAACAAAAATTGATATAGAGCAGAGACATTTCTACAGTATTTTTGGCCTTTGGTGAGTATAAACTCACCGTTTCACAGGAGCTAGCCTTCTTTCTTTCTTTTTTTAATTATTTTTTAAAACATATTACCATTCATGCCACTTTTCTTGCTCATTTCAGTTTTTCCTCTTTTAAATATTTATATGTGGTGACAGTGTTAGAGTGTTTTGGTTTAAGAGTTGTTCAATTCCTACTGATACACTTGCCTCCTTTTCTTTTTTTTTTTTCTTTTTTTTTTTTTTTTTTTTTTTTTTCGGTAATATCATCCTTTGAACTTGTTTATATAATAATAATAATAATATCTTAACACAACAAATTGCCACAATATTTTCATAATTGTTGAGATGTTAATTTTTTATATGTTAAAATAAAATAATAAAATATCATAACGGAACTAATCACAACTAAAAATAAAGGTATTGTGAAAAAAAAAATGCTACATCCATAACATTGTTCACAATATTTTCATAAAAAATCGTAGGTGGTAAAATTGTTATTCTAATTTAAACTTATCAATGAATTTACTTTTATGTCCACCAATAACAACTTGTAACAACTTACTACTTATGATTTGTAATAAAAATGTAGTGGACATAGCATTTCTTTTGTGAAAATGTTAAGACATTTTGTTGTCGTCACAATATTTCACAACTACTGGGTATCAATTCTTTACAAGTCAAAATAAAATATAACAAAATTATAAAGGTATTATGAAAATATTGTGTCATTCTTTGTGTTTTTAGAATTTTTTTTATTAGTCAATTTTTGTTGAGCCGAAATTCACTGTTTTATATACAATTTTCTTGGTTTAAATTTTTATATTTTGTATTTTTTTTCTTTATGCACCATTTTAAGTAAAAACACATAATTTTACACATACACACACAAAAACAAAAAACAAAGAGTAAAAATAAAAACAAAAACTTAGGATTAAAACACTTTTCATCTTTTTATGTTTAGGGTGCTTAACAATTCATCCTTAAACTTTAAAATCTACTAATTTCCCTCTTAATATTTTGAAAAATAACAAATATGTCATATTGTTGTTCTCTTAATTAAACTCAAATCAAAGCTTATAATTATTAAAATATTCCCTTGTATAATGTCTAAAATACTGTCGATAAACTTTGTATTATTGCTATCATCACTCTCATACTGTGAAACACCCATTACTATATTATATACTTTGCTTATCTTCAAGGGCATCGCCTCCTAATAGAATTTGATTCTAGACAAAAGATTCATTGTTACAGAGAAACAACTTAGCACCATAATTTTGGGCATCGCCTCCTAATAGAATTTGATTCTAGACAAAAAAAATTCTTCCTTACAGAGAAACAACTTTAGCACCATAATTTTCCAAGACGATTGTCCCAGTTTTATTAGCGCGCGAAAAAAAAAAGAGAGAAGAGATCGATCTAATACCAGCGACAGGAGGAGGAGGCTGAGGCTGAGGCTGAGGCTGAGAAGGAATAGATGGGGCAGTGTGTCCCACTTCCACCCACTTATTATCACCCTGGTCTCTCACAACTCTTCCTCCACTGCTACTACTACCACTACCACCACCAACCTTGCTGGCCCAGCTCGACCCCTCAGACGTGGGACCCACCCATTGACTCCCCGGAGGACCACCACCACCACCACCCACATGTGGATGTGGCCGTGGCTGTGGGTGTCTTGGTCGTGGTGGTTGTTGTTGTTGATCCGACCACACCTGAGTTGCACCATGCCCAGGAGGACCCCTCCCTCTTCCTCTACCAGCTCCTTCTCCAGCAGCACCTCCCCTAGCACCACCTCTTCCACCTCTACCTCTTCCACCTCTTCCTCTTCCTCTGTACCCATCACAAGCTTCTCTGTCCATTATATCTCGGGTGCGAACTTCGGACTCACAAAACTTGCTTCGCTTGCCCCACTCACTAAGGAATCACAAACCAAACAACGCTGCTTTGATTTTGATTTAGAGAAGTGAAACGAAATGAGTTTATGCGTTTAGGACTGCATTCTATATGCTATAATAACTAAAATTGGGAAAAGACGGAATTACCATTTTGGCATTTGCTTCTTGTAGAAGGAAACGACATTTTGGATTTAATTTAAAACTACAACTGTTTACTTTTACAAAATGTCAAAAGGCAAAAAGACACGAAAGAAAAAGAAAAAGATGAGTTGCCGAGAAAATCTCTAAGTTTTTAGTTCTAGAGTTCTAATTCTAGAAATTTTCAGAAGCTTCTATGTAACAGATGAACATGAGACGGAAAGTAACATATGTCTCTCCGTGGGTCCCACACCCGCGCCTATATCCTTTATTTAATTTTTTTTCTTTTCATTTCCTCCCACCAGGCCAAATAGCTTTCAATTTTTTTACATTATAGATTTGTTTGAATACCGTTTATTATTGAAAATTAAAAACTGAAAACTGAAAACACTTTAACAAAATAATTTTTAAATGTGTGAATAGTACCGTAGAACTCATTTTTAAAGTTTTTTTTGTTGAAAAAAGTATTTGGAGGTCCTGTGAAGAGTGCACTAGAGCCACTATTTTTCAGCCAAACACAGGAACGCACGAAAAACGTGTTTTCCAAACGCACACTATGTCACATTTTGAGACATTATCTCTAGACTCTAAATTCTCCATCCATAGTTCACTCTTTCCAAAAATATTTTTAGTTTTCTCTATTTTTCCCATTTTTTCACCCCGTTCATAGCATGTAGCTTGCAAAGTAACCCTTTCTCATTTTCTATAAAAAATATATATAAAAATTTTCTTGAAAATCAAACAACAATAAAATCAAAACAAAACCAAAGCAAAAAAATCAGCATTAATCTAGTATACTCAAACAAAAATGAGCATCACAACTATCCCCATCTACTCAAAATCAAACCTTTCATAGTACACTATATGTAACGACCCAAGAAAAGCGCCAATCACATTTGCGCTATACCTGAAAAGGACTAGTCACAATTGAGACTTCTTATAGTTGTTAATAAAGCTCAGATCTACCCAGCAAATAGCCGATGTGGGACTCATCACACACCCACACACATCACATAATCAATCAAATTGGAGTATCACAATCTCCCCCACTTAAATCTCTAATGTCCTTGTTAGGGCCTACTTTGTGGGGTAGTGTCTTTGAGCTCACACGGAGTTATCGAGCCAACTCTGATACCATATGTAACGACCCAAGGAAAAGCGCTAGCCACATCTGTGTTATATCTCAAAAAGATTAGTCACAATTGACACTCCTTATAGTTGTTAATAAAACTCAGATCTACTCAGTAAATACCCGATGTGGGACTCATCACACACATTACACAATCAATCAAATTGGGATATCACAATATATGTAACTACCCAAAGAAAAGCGCTAGCCACATTTGCGTTATACATCAAAATGACTAGTCACAATTGAGGCTCCTTATAGTTGTTAATAAAGCCCAGATCTACCCAGTAAATACGCAATGTAGGACTCATCACATACCCACACACATCACACAATCAATCAAATTGGGGCATCACATTATAAATACCTTTCAAGCCACTAACATTATTTATTTAGCCTTTACTAATCCCATCAGTTCATCTTCGGCCCTTTAGAGCAATCCCATTGGTGTTGTTAAATCACTAAAAATGTTATTTTAGCACCTCAAATAACAAAAATCATGCTACATCCTAACTGTTATATCTAAAAGAAATTGCCAATATGCTACAATAAGCTGCTACTAAGATTCGCTACTAAGAAACTGCTACGGTAAATTGCTATTAGAATGATATGTTGAGTGCAAAAATCGAACCATCGGTTCTAAATCAAGTTTCACAAGACAAAATTGGAGTGAAAATTTGTAAAACATTTTGGTGCATAAGAAATGGTGATTTTCACGATGACCTGATTGTCAACTTTGTAAAAGTAAAATTCAGATGCTGTGGTCCAGCCAATTATGAGTACAAGTTCATTTCTTAATTTTTCTCTTTTGATTGAACGGTACTGAGTCTCCATATGAGTTAATTTCTTAAGGAATAGTCTAGAACCACATAATTTTTCACAACTTCTTATTAGAACTATAACATGACAGAGTGTGATTGGTAAAGAAAAAATGGTGGGTCCATTTGTAAGTCATAATTAACCACACACAATCTGTCATGTCATAATTGTGACAAAAAATACTTATTTCTTAATAAGATAAGTTTGAAAGATTGTGATATCCGTGTCGTAAACCACATGAGTTTGAGAAAGACTCTTAAATCAATCATGTCATTGACAAAAAAGATATCCTAGTTCAATAGGAATTGTGATTTGTGAGAGATGCGGTTCAATGATCTGTTTTGCCACCTTTTCCACTGTGTTTAGCACTCTCCAAGATTTTATTTATTTATTTTTCCGTTTTGTTTGTCACTTTGCTTTTTTTGCCTTTTTCCACATTGAATATACCGACCAAACTGTCTTTTTACAGGCTTACATCTAGCTCAATGTGTCACCAATGTATAGCTTGTATTTAATTGTTGCTATTTTTGCTATGATTGAATGAAGGTTCTGATTTCCCCAAAAAAATAAACCTATTACTGGGGACAAATTCACTAGCTAGTATGGTTATTTACCCAAATCGTTGTTGAGGTTTGATCAAGATTTGACAAGGTTTAACCGAACTCGATTAGTTCAATTGGATGTTAGAGCAATTGCACCAATCAATGCAAAATAGAAAAATGTCTCAATTTTACACATTCAATTTTCAAAATCACCCACATCAGTCAAGTTAAAAATGTGTAAATTTGCAAAATTGCTACAGTAACTGTCTAAATTTATATTGACACTATTCACTTTGTATATAATTTTCTTTACGTATCTCGAGGCTGAAAAAAAAGAATGGTTGATAGTTATTGTGTGTGAAAAAAGAGAAACAATTAAAATTATCAAGAAAAATTAATATTTTAATATAATATAATGTAAAATAGATAATTTGAAGTATGGTGTTTTGAAAAGTGAGTATGTAAAAATTAGTTTTTCATGTTTGGCTCACTGCTACAATAATTGCTACAAGTAACATTTTACTGTAGCAATAAGCCAAAAAAATTTAACTATGGCACCATTGATGTAGGAAGGTTTTGCTAATTTGAGGTGCTAAAATTAGCAATTTAGTTTTTTAGCAACTCCATTGCTGATGATTTGGGACAAGCTGTGTTGTGATACTATAGCATGTTGCTAAAACTTAAAATAAATTTTTAATTCAACGATTCAACCTCTCTCTCTCTCTCTCTCTCTCTCTCTCATTTTAATAAAACAATCGTCTAATGATTTGGGATAAGCTATGTCGTGATCATGCCGATCCTAATTGGGAACACTACAACAAAGTTGATTTTTTTTTTTTGAGGGTCAAAACCCTTGAAAAAAGACCCTTGATGACCTTTGAAACAAATTCTCTTGAATTGTGACCCTTGAAACTGAAATTTCAAGAGCCTACATAACCCTCGAAACAAATGTTTCTTGTAGTGGAAGGGGGGGGGGGGGGACATGGAACTCACAAGTCAAGAGATATACAAAGTACAAATAGATCATGAGTGACTCGTTTGACTCGGATGACTCAATCAAATCGGCCCATAGGTAGATCAGTCCAAACGAGGACACAACCAAGGTGCTAGGATCGGAAAGGGAGGAAATCGAGGGTGAATTTGAGCCATTTGTTCTTGTGGTTTGGGTTTTTGCAGTGGTTGATTGGTTGTTGTGACTAGTGGTTTTGGTGGCTGGTTGTGCAATTGGTGATTAGCTTGTGCAATTGGTGTGTGTGTGTGTGTGTGTGTGTGAGTGTTCTATGGTAGTGGGTATGGATGTTTGGCCATGGGAATGGGTGTTCAATGGTTGTGGGTATGGTGTTTATGGGTTTTTTTCCTAATTGTTTAAAATTATTTATATTAGTTTAATGGGTTTGTATTTTAAAACAAGAGATTGAATGTAAAGTGTACTGTTAAGTGATATGTTAAAATAAATCAAATAGTTTTTTAAAATGTTAAATGCTAAATTTTGTTAGCACAACGTATGTGAATGTTCTTAAGTTTTTCTTTCCTTGTATACAATTTAATCCTGTACTAGTGAACCTTCAGATGTAGGACCTCGACCTCAATTGGAATCCTTATTGCTAATTTATTTTCCCCTAGCCACATGGCAGCCCTCTATGCATCAACTCATTAAAAGGGCACCCCCACATAAGAATTGGGCATTCTTAAATTAAAAGCCCAAAGACTGGGCTAGCTGCCTAATGAATTTAAGGGCTCATGGCCAATTTTTATCTTTAAATTATTGGGCATTAAAATCAGAAGATATAAAAATTGGGTTATATGATCCATATATATATATTTTTTTGGAGACCATTGCTCACGTTCTCTCTCTTTCTATGGGTTTAACTCCACAAGGTCAAGGACCACAACCAATAAATTTGTTAGAATTATGGTATTCAGTCTGTTTCCTACTTACCTTAGTTATAACATGAAATCCTATTTATATTGAATTTTGGTGTCACATTATTAAGTTTTATTACCTGATTTTTAGCTATCAAGATAATTGTGGAGTTCCAAAGGACCAAATAGAACATAATGGACCGAATAGGACCAAAGTAGACCAAATACGATCAAATTGGATTTAATAAGACCAAATGGACCGAATGGCCTGAATAGGACCAAATTGGACCATAGTGGCCCAAATAAGACCGAGTGGACTAAATAGAACCAAAGAGAACATAAAGGACCAAAGTGGACAGAATGGACCAAATATGACTAATTTGGACCGATTAGGACCAAATTGGACTAAACAAGACCTAATGGACAGAATAAAACCAAAGTGAACATAATGGACTGAATAGGACCAAAATGGACCGAATAAGACCGTAGTGGACCGAATGGACTGAATAAGACCAGAGTAACAAAATAGACCAAATAGAACCAGTGGACAGAATATAACCAAATTGGACTGAATGAAACCAAAGTGGACCAAATGGAACTAAATTGGACCAAATAGAACTAAAGTGGACATAATGGACCGAACTGGACCGAATAGAACCAAAGTGAACCGAATAGAACCAAATTGGACCGAATTAGACCAAAGTAGACCGAATTGAACTGAATAGGACTGAAGTAGTCTATAGTACACAACAGAAATATAAGAAAAACACGTTTGTAGTTGTAAAATTTGGTTTAAAAATCAAATAAGTAAAATAATGATGTTGTGAAGCCTTTAAAGTGAGGTAGCAAATATAGATATAGAATATATATGATATAATTAATTCTTATTTAAACATGAAATTCATGCATCATAAATAAATATAGGACATTTAATGTTTGGCACCTTATTGTGAATATGGGTTTCGATGTATTTGACATAATAAAAAAGGGTGCACACAGTTGTTATTGTAATTGAGTTTCTGGTTTGATTGCATGGGCTCTACGCATATTTGGCATGTGAAGATTGGATGATCTTCTTGTACGTCGTTTTGTTTGGGCAAGGTAATTCTACTATCATTGCTCACTATAAATTTTTCATACTTGACATGATATATTATAATTGGTGCATAAATGTTATAAGTTCTAAGTTCATATAAAATGATAGGCCAAAAATGTATTGACCCATTTGTAATCAATTAATTATCCAAGTTAATTAATTAAGTCAATTTAACATGCAATAGCGTCGTAGCACAAACAAATCACCAAATAGCTAAATGCAAAGGAAAATAAGTTTGACACAGGTGATTTGTTTACGAATGGAGAAAACCACCGAGGCAAAACCCCACCGGGTGAATTTAAGGTCACCACTCTCGAGAATCCACTATTATAAAAAACAAGTGGTTACAAGTAAAAGGAATCCCAGTACCTAATACCAACCTATAGTTGAATCCTTACCCCAATAACCAATTGGACTTGTATTGTAGCGGCAATCTCTCTGTTCAATGCACGAATCTCAGTATGTGACTAACCAATGATGCATAGATCCCAGTACGTTACTAACACACCAACTTGAGAAAGATGTTGGCTGCAAAGTTCTTCAGTTCATCCAACAATGAAGATCAGGAAGCTCAGTAGTCACAAAACCCTTGGCGTAAAGACACAGTAGCTTCTACAGAGAATATGATGAACTAGAGCAATTTTTGTCTTTGGTCACAATATGCATGTATTATTCTTTTGCAACACCTTGCATCCTTTTTTACGGCTCTTAAAATAATCCTTATATATGTCTAGGGTTGTGAGAAAAGAAACCCTACACAAATAATCAAGGATATGCGTGTAATCCAATCTGGAAAACTTGATTTCGTAATTCTCGACAGATATAGCTTGAGTCGAGCTTCTGTCGAGTTTCAACATTAAATCTCGATAGAAGTCTTTCTGTCGAGACTGCTGTTGAGTTTTAATGAACAGTACTTCCTTCACTTGTTTCTTGGTTAGATTTGCATGGCTTCAATACTAAACTTGAACATTTGTTTCTTGAAGTACTAAACCCATCCTAAATCTACCCAATTACAAGTGTTTTTTATCAAAGGATTAGCCAATTATATCAAATATGTCCCTAACTTAAAAAGTAACGTTACTTCAAGTATATCTTATCACTTTTATAAATTTTTTATCCTTACATTCATTTAAAGATATACGTGTGAGAGACCGCAAAAATTTAGGGCCTCTCAAAAAAGATATTTGGGTGCTTGTAAGGGCACCTCTATTTTGGGTAGTGGTGTGGAGTCGTCACTTATTTTTTATACAAAAAATAAGAAAAATAAATAAATATAATTACATGTTCCAAATACTTCGAATGTCATTGATTGAATAAAAAATATACAATTTTGGTAAATTAACCTTACAAGGCTTTGGGTCCTAATTACAATCTATGCAAAAGAATACAAAGCTTTGGTCCTAGTTACAATCTACCAAAATTAAAAGAAAAAACACTAATCTACCTATCCAAAAATCCTAAGCTCGGGGGCTAGTTTATGGAATGCGAAGGTGTTAGGCGCCCATTCCGCCCAGACAGAGTCTGGTCTTCTAAACTCTAATGACCAATATACCATTTATGCATGATGTTGAATGATATGTTGAACACACATGACAGACACTTGACAAAAATTAATTTAAATAAATCTACCTTATGAATACTCCTCTTTTTAAAGAAAATTCAGATCTATTATGAAAATTAAAAAAAAAAAAATAAGACTTGGTTTGTAATAAAAAAAAAAAATCAGATCTGCTTTTTGTAAAAGAAAAAAAAATGAGATTTTGTTAAAAAGAATTAGATCTATTTTTTTGTGTGAAGTTAAAAAAAAAAAGTGATTTTATTAAGAAAAATCAGATCTATTTTTAAAAGAAAAAAAAAAGATTTGATTTGTAAAGAAAATCAAATCTGCTTTTAAAAGTTAAAAAAGATAAGATTTGATTTGTAAGAAAAAAAAAAATCAGATCTGTTGTTGGAAATTAATAAAAAAGACTTTTGAAAGAGGATTCATATTCATGAGACAAACTTATTATGCATGTATCACAATCAAAAACTTTAAGCTAACTTTCAATCCCTTCTTTGAAATTTCAAAATCTGCACTTTTATAACAAAGAAAACTCTTTAGAAAAATTTTCAGATCTGTATTTAATGAAAATACAGATTAGTTTTGAGTTAAAAAAAAAAAAAAAAAAAATCAAATCTGTATTTAATGAAAATACAGATCAGTTTTGAGTTTAGAAAAAAATCAGATCTATATTTAATTAAAATACAAACCAGTTTTGAATCTTCATAAAAGAATTTTGTTAATCATTGCAGATTTTGAAGTCAAAAAGAAAGAATTGAAATAAACAATCATCTAAGGTATCTAAGCATGACAATTACATACTAAGAACAAGACATAATAAAACATACTAAACATATTCATGCATCAAACAAAAACATACTAATTAATGGAAGAAGAAAAACAGAATACCTCTTGCATGAACGTTCTCTTCTAATGAAATAATATTTTAGAAATCAAAGAAGTTTGTTCACCTCTTTGAGGTCTAAATTACTTTACTTACAAAAAAGAAGTTCCTAAAGCAAAAGTCTCCAAAACATCTTTAATGTAAGGGGAATTGAAAAGTCAGAAGAGAAGAGCCCTTAATTCTAATTTGTTTCCTCTATTTATAGAGGTTAGGATGCTTAAAAGAATGAAATCATATACAAATTGGAATGCGCCCTTATCTCTAAAAAGTCAAAAAAGATAGGATTTATCTCAATCAGGGGGTCCTCGGGCCGGGCCAAAAGTTTGGGCCAATCGGCACTTGCCATGTGCCGAATAGCCCTCTTGGGTGCTAGGTCCACATTTGAGTTTTGGTCCAATTTAGACTCTCTTTTTGAGGATTTTTGAGCCGGGAATTGCACCTAGACGCATTTTAATCCGTATTCTAAAAATTAATCCTTTTTTTTCTTGATATTCAGGTCTTTAAAGTGATAATTATATTGTAGATAAATATTCCAAAAAGACTTGATTATCCACAATTTCTTTGTTATCTGATTATCCACTTTATTCTCATGCAAGCAGGCATATTTTTGACACTAACCAACAACCAATCACAAAATTATTTAATTAATTTTAATTGTTTAACTAATTAGAATTAATTTGATTAATCACGCGTGATCGGCTCCACCTAAACAAAATGCATGCAAACCGTGAATACTTGATCTTGTAATATCTTTCAATTCGACAATCCGATTTGGGAATCGGACATACCGTCGCAACCATTAGAATCTCAAAATCATTTTTATGATATGTAATTAATGAATTAATGCATGTAATGCAATTCTAAATTTTGGGTATATGAATGGTCACTCTAGTCATCTCCCAAGATTAAATTATGGGTGCAAAATCGAGTGTCTACAATGCGTTAGAGATGTTTAGAATGTGGTCATCTTGTACATCACTTTTTTTGTTCATCTAAGGAGTTGTGCTATATTATAGATTGGGGTCTCTTCTCTCTCCCTCCCTACAAACTTAAGAACTATGGTATGATATTGTTGTAACTGTGAGTGTGAGTGTATTTCTTTCTTGTTCCTCACGTTTGTTTGGTTACCTCAAGAAAAACCTTCAATTCCTTCCGAAGAATTTAGGCTGATTGCATGTACATCCACCATGGAGCATTTTTTTTTTTTCCCTTAATAACGCATTGGTTGCCTCACAGGGAGAGGCTTGCTTTGGCGCTCTCTATCCTTTTTGTCCAAGCTCATACCTAGTACACCATAAGGACATTTAGTACCTGTTTGGATTCAAATTAATTTGGCGTTTGCATTTGTAATCTGCATTTTTCTCTTTTTTTTTTTGTTCAGCCCACAATGGTTGACAAGTCAACTGTGAACAGTGCACGGACATTTAGTACCCGTTTGGATTCAAATTAATTTGATGTTTGCGTTTGTAATCTGCGTTTTTCTCTCTCTCTTTTTTATTTATTTATTTATTTATTTATTTTGTTCAGCCCGCAATGGTTGACAAGTCAACTGTGAACAGTGCACCCGTGCACTGTTCACAGGTCCCACAAATTACACTTTTCAGCAACTTTTTCATTAAAAATGGGTCCCACAGCTCTATTTACACATTTACAAATTATTTCGCTACAGTGTTTTCAGTTTCAGTTTTTAGTTTCAGCAAAAATAAGTTGTATCCAAACAGACCCTTAGTTGCAGGAATTTTGAAATTCAAACTTAATTTCATGGGTGGTTGGTAGAGTTGGGTAGAGAGAAGAAAAATGTAGAAGAGGAGATAAATTGAAACAGTAAGTCGAAAGATGAAATTTTTAATAACTTTTAGTAATTGGTGACGAACCTTCTTGTAATTGCTGCATAACAAAAATGATGGTAGTGATAGACTTATATAAAAATGATATTACTTCAATTATAATTTGTGAACTTAACAAGTTGTAGAATAAAAATTGTACCATTAGAATTTTGCTCAAATTGGAACATAGGCATCATTATAATTTTGTTAATGCATCTTTTTTTGGTTGAAAAAAGAAGAATAACATCTAATGATACATGTAGACATCAAACAAAAAGGATTCTTTTGAAATCAATTGGAGGAGATGAAACCTAATTTAAGAGGAAATGGAGTTCTTGAGAGTGCAGCTATCCATTGGGCTGGACTATTGGATATGCGACTAAAGGGTTGTACAATATGATCCATGAGTCCATGACCAATCGCAGGCTAGCTAGAAAGCAAACCTTAATTAGAGAATGCAGAGTACGGGGTGAGCCATAAGCAGAAAAAGGGCTCAACTTAGAATGCGATCTTCTGGCCCACATGACTATGATATCTTAGGCCTCGTTAGACGCAACTTCAGGTTAACTTGGGCCGGGACCACCTTGGCTCAGGCACTAAGAGCTATTATATATCTCACCAAATAACTGTAGTGTAGAGTGTAGTTGTGGTTGCAAAGTAGTCACCGAAAATTTATCATCACTGTCATCGAAATCTAGGGTTGTGCATGGAATGGGTTGTAAAGATTTTTTGATCCAAATCAACCTGACCGAAGAGAAATTATTAACTCAACCCAGCACTTTAAACCATCACATGTGTAGTAATCAACCCTAACTTATATAGGACTTGTTGGCTTGATAAGTTTAAAGTTTGGTTTAAAATTAACAAAATTATACTGTACTATTAGTATTTAATTTGTAAGAATCTTTTATTTTTGGGTGATAAATTTGACACATCTGATGAGAATGCTCTAAGAGATTTTTTGTAGAGAGTGGGGGATTTGTTATGCATAATTTTAGTAAAAAAATTCGGATACAAACATGCATATTTTTAGACTAAAATATGGATGGTGGGGACACACTTATTGAGCCCCGGCCCCACTTGGCTTTAATGCTTTAGGGATTTTTTTTTTAGAAGAGAAAATGAATATTATTGAAAAATATCAGTTAAGATTGGCGAAAATGATAGAAAACAAGTGTAGTGGAACATCTTTTATCCACACCAAAAAATCTTTAATATATCTAACATATTTAATCAGATCGTAAGTTATAGAATTGCCAAGTCTATGTTCATAAGAAAAAGAAATACTGTTGTTGACAGCTATAGATGATTTGGCCGAAGCAAAGATATGGCCAAAGGGGGAAAAGGAATCTGCATCAGCTTTAAAGGTAAAACATCTTTTTACGCTTGTTTACGCTCGTTATATTTC
Organism: Quercus tomentella; assembly: GCA_028535165.1. Lineage (NCBI taxonomy): Eukaryota > Viridiplantae > Streptophyta > Magnoliopsida > Fagales > Fagaceae > Quercus > Quercus tomentella. The sequence continues at coordinate 17,686,710 of JAPQVY010000012.1, forward strand.
ATTAATAGTTGACACCAAAATGTACTCATGAGAATAAATAAAATTTTAAAAGCGGGTGTAAAAAAAAATTAAAAAGCATTATTGCCCTTATTACAAAGTTCTTTTAAGAACACGAATTTTGTTGTATTTTGTTATTGTAATCGACAATTAGTATGAAGAATCATTTTTATATGCATCTATTGTTTATATATATATATATATATATATATATATATATTTTCTATTATTCATTGTTTACTGGGTCATAAATGAAAAATTATTCTATTGCATTAGACATGTGTAGAGCGTGTCCATCACAAGCATGTGGACTCGATTCTTGCATGATCCATATGCTTGTGAGAGATGCATTTCATAGTCCATACACCTGATGAACAAGATATCGGCTTGTCACAAGCAAAAAAAAAAGTTAACCCCAAAACTATACTAGAAAAGTTAATAAGTGTTCTAAGGACTTTGATTTAAAAAATATTTTTAAAAACTTTTATGAAAAAAAAAATTATTTTTACATTTTTTATATATCTCACAAAGTAAAATTAAAATTATTCTAAATTAATTTATTAACCGTCTAAATCATATTATACACTTTCAATCTTATATATAAACCAGTTTTCCTACCCTCACAAATTTTGCCGCGATTAACTGAAGAGAGAGTGACCTTTCTTAGACACTCACCGGAGGGACAGACAGTGTGGCAGAGTAGTTAGGTATCAGCTATGAGAAGTGGGCAGTAGTAGTCCTAGACCCTAGCCATGGATGAGTGTAATATACATTGAAATTGACAAGAGTGAAAGGACAGCCATGCATGTTGGTTGGGTGACTAACCGACATCCCTAATTAATGACATGTTTTTTATCCACATGCATGCACCGCTCGTCGTCGGGGCAGCACGTCATCTGATATATCTTTGGTGGTTGTGATTCATTTCTGAATGTGATCGTGTCGTTTGCCACAGATTTTCTTTTCCTACTTCAACTTTTTCAGTCATCTTCTCTGGAGCCAATTCACCTGTATTTGCCTATAATGGTAGGAGTTGACTAATAAATTTCATAAATTGTTTTTTCATTTTCCTTGTTGCTTTCTTGATGAATGTAGATTGAAATAATTACTTCTGTTAATATCATTCATAACAGGACAGGAGTATGTTATTGCATGTCGAACACTCTTTCCAAATAACAATAAATATCAAAAAATTTAGTTAGTTATCACGTTTCAAAACAATGCTGGAAACTAATATCTCGAGTGTCTAAAACTCGAGTTCCAAGATAAAACTCGAGTTTTTAAATCTCGATTTGTAAGTGGATGGGTCTGATGTGGAAAAAAATCCACGTGGAAATCGAGTTTTAAAGACTCGATTTCTATAAATTGCAGAAAAACACCGCTATAGGGCTTTAAAATGTCACTATAGGACTTAAAAACGCTACTATAGGGCTCCCTGAACCTTGTATAGGGTGATCACACTTATAAAAAAAAAATTGCAGGAAAACGCCGCTATAGGACTTTAAAACGTCACTATAAGACTTAAAAACGCCACTATAGGGCTCCCTAAACCTGGTATGGGGTGATCACACTTATAAAAAAAAATTTGCAGGAAAACGCTGCTATAGGGCTTTAAAAAGTCACTATAGGACTTAAAAACGCCACTATAAGGCTCCCTGTATGGGGAAATTTTTTTTGCATGGAACTCGAGTCTTAAAGACTCGAGATCTATGTGGCATTTTCAGTCCAAGTCATCCAGCCAAACACTCGCAAAGCGAGTCTTTGGAACTCAGGTTTTAATATGGATCTCGAGTTTCTAAAACTCGAGATGCTACTTTCCATTATTCTTTCAAACGTTGCCTAACTAACTATATACAACCCCTTTACACAGCTATTCTACACATTCCCTCTTGCATGTTCTTGTGCACTCTTTAAAGAAACTAAAAATTTTAGCCAAAAAAGAAAAGGTTATATAGCCTAAATTGGATCGTGTTTGTATTGAAAAGTAGCAAAATATAATGATTGAAAAGTAGCAAAATATAATGAACAGCTCATTTTTAAGTTGAAAGAAACTCGATTATTTGTAAAAATACAATCGACTTTATTATAAAATTCAACCTCGATCAGTGTTCTAGATTACTTGTTAATTGGAGAGCAAAAATTAATTTAGAAAAATCAAACATTATATATATATATATAATAGAGAGAGAAAATGAGTTCAAGTACATAATCTAACAATGAAATGCATGTTTAGAAAAAAAATGTAACGTAAATTTATCGAAATTTTCGTCCAAATGAAAATTTATTGAATAATATTGTTCAAAGTTATAAAAATTATAATTTCAAGTTTTCAACACATAACCATACATATTTATATCTAAAAAATATTCTTCTTAAAAAAAATTAAATTAGAACAATGTTACAAATACAATAATTTTCATATAACTTTTTATAAATTTAACAAATTATTATTAATTCTTATATTACCATCCATTAACACTATTTTATTATTTTTCATTTACATGTGTGAAAGAGACTCATCTAAATAGACTTATTTCCGGGAAAAGGGGGCACTTTATAGAAAAGTTCCTCTTCAAAAATCCAAAGTCCAACCCAAGCCTAACAAAAAAACAAATGTGAAACTGTGCCAGAAGATTAATATGTTGTCAGAGTCTTGAAGCTTCCTTGTATTAATGTGACTACCTGACTGGAGTGTCAGAGACCCACACCGTAAAAAATAAAAAATAAAATAAAAAAATTCAACTTCCGACCCAATTTCAATTGGATCATTCGACTAATGCTCAACTTTCTATGTGAACAGGACACGGCCCCAATGTTGTGGCAGTGCATGCAAGTATGTCACTCTGCATCGTTTACATTCCACCAAATAATGGCACACCTCTCTATAACACATCTTAGAGATGCATAGAAGCCTAAACAATAAAATACTTATGTCAAAGAAAATTAATAGGCTAAAAATGTATTGGCTCATTTGGTAAATTAATCAATTAATTAGTCAAGTAAATTAATTAGATTTAATTACATGCAATAAACGTGGTGACATAAATAAATCACCAACTAAGTTAAATGCAGTGGAAAATAAAATTGTCACAGTTGATTTGTTTACAAATGGAGAATACCACCGAGACAAAATTCAATCGGGTGAATTATTCATCACTCCCGAGAATCTACTATTATCAAAACAAGCGGTTACAAGTAAAAGAAATCTCAGTACCTAATACTAACCTACAGTTGAACCCTTACTCCAATACCCAATTGGACTTGTAATGTAGCGGCAATCTCTCATTTCAATGCACAGCTCCCAATACGTGACTAATCAATGATGCACGGATCCCAGTACGTAACTAACACACCAACTTGAGGAAGATGTGGGCTGCAAAGTTCTTCAGTTCATCCAACAATGAAGATCAAAAAGCTCCTTGGTTACAAAACCCTTGGCGCAAAGACGCAGTAAATTCTAGAGAGAATATGATGAACTATGGCAAATTGTCTTCGGTCACAATGTGCATGTATAATCATTTTGCATCATGTTGCATTCCTTTGCATCAAGCATGACAACTCTTAAAATAATCCTTATATATGTCTAGGATTGTGAGAAAAGAGACCCTACACAAATACACATGGATATGCGTGAAATCAGATTTGAAAATTCTAATTTTGTAATTCTCGACAGATACAGCTGCTGTCGAACTTCAACATTAAACCTCAATAGATATTATTCTGTCGAGATATTTGTCGAGCTTTAATGAACAACACTCCTTCACTTGTTTCTTGGACAGATTTGCATGACTTCAATACTAAACTTGAACACTTGTTTCTTGAAGTACTAAACTCATCCTAGATCTACCCAATTACAAGTAAGGTGCGTTTTGTCAAAGGATTAGCCAATTTACATAATATATGTCTCTAACAATTCTCACATATGTCCTAACAATCTCCTCCTTTGCCAATCCGTGACAAAATCACAACAAACAAATGAATCATGAGAGAAGACTTAAATCACTAAACTCATAATTACTTGTTGAATTACAAAAAAAATCTAACCCTAACACAAACTCTTGAAAAACTTTGCAAGAAGAGAGTTCATGGCATGATAGATTTTCACAACTTGTCTTTTTGAAACACTTTAAACAAAACTCATCAAGGCATCTTAGTGTGAAACAAAAATAAAGATTGCATACATAAAGAAACATGTGTATAAAGAGAGAAAAGAAACAGCACATGGAGAGATAGGTGAAGAACAACATATATCATCATATATATATGAAAATAAAAACAATGTATGTCATAAATAAATGGTCACAAGACTAGTGTACAAGAGGATAATGTAACCAAAAAGTAAGAAAAGAAAAGTACATAAAATCCTCACTACGTCCCTCAAGATTATAAACGCTCCCCCTAACAAAAATGTCCTATGCTAACTCTCTCCCTAAATACAAGACTACTCTCATCCCAAAACTACTTCCCCTTTTTGTCACGAATGACAAAGGGTAAGTCACTAAAAGGTCGTCATCTCATCATCACTGGAAGAGCTAGCACCCTCATCCCCATCGTCATCACCATCATCGTCATCCTCATCTATCGAAGCCTCTAGAGAAGGAGATGGAGAAGCGGTGAAACCACCAAGGCGAGCCAATCGTCGTGCAATCAGATCGACACGGGTGTTCACCTGACTCAACTCATCAAAGAGAGTGTCAGGGCAAGCATCCATGCGCTGAAGCTGCGCCATGATAGCCTCAAGGGTCACATCACCAGCCGAGGAAGAAAGAGCGGAGGTGGAAGGAACAACATATGCTGTAGGACCGGTAGACTCCACACATGGCCACTTCGGTCGAAGTTGGGCCTCACTCCGTCGAACAAAACCGGCGTCGATGGCATCTATGGTGGTGAAGTAGGGAGAATCAGGAATGGGGATGGAAAAATGGCGAAGGGTCCACGTGATAGCCAAAGGAAAGATGAGCTTATCATGGGTCACCATATCCTGATAGATATCAAGGATAGAAATGATGAAGTGAGAGGGGAAGTCTATATTAAGATCCTCTAAGAGGGACAACAAAAATCAAGCACAAGGCTCTGTGATAGAGTTATAGTGAGACAGTGGAGTAAGAACAAATGTCATCATCATATTAAGGAATCTCGGACCTTTTGCAAAGCCCAAGCATGGGGTGTTTTGCTTCCCACCCCATATGGAAGGTGTCTCACAAAAATGAGATAGAAGCTTGTCTCTGGACACAGTCCGAAGATGCTGACAACTGGGGTAGTCAGGATGCACTACCCTCGGAACATGTAGTACCTTAGATATAAGATCCAAGATAACTACGATACGTGTACCTTGAAATGTCGTGGCAAAACGAGGTACAGAGGTATTGATGCCGTGTATGTTGGAGTAAAACTCCTGTATAAACATGACGGGACACCTCAAGGGTATCTCACAAAGAGATTCCGAGCCCCGAGTCTGAATGACCGCAGGGAGAGGAGTGTCAGAAAAGTCCGACAGAACAACATGGCGCTTCGGATGAACGCCACATTTCTGAAAGTTCTCAAGGAAGTCCTGTTGGGCCTTCCCATCACAGAACCGAACGTGGAGAGGGGGACCTAGAGGATCGGAAGAAGAAGACCCGGAACCAAGAGGGTTCCGAGCAGGAGTGGATTTGCACTTAGGTGCCATACATAGTCTATCCGAGAGAGAGAGAGAGAGAGAGAGAGAGAGAGAGAGAGAGAGAGAACACAATCACAATCCAGAAATAGGAATGAAAGAGTACGTATGCTTGAAATATGCATGAACATGTAATGTGCTAAAAATAAATTGCATCATGGGTTGAAACCCAATCCAAACCAACCAGCACACAATTTTCAATAGTCAAGCACACATCTAAATGCATGAAACATTGTTAAAATGCTAGTGGAATGCAATGCATGAGCATATTACACCAAAACAACACAACCTAACCCAACCCACAAATTTCACAAAATTCTCAAAAATCCCAAAAATTTTCAAAAACCCCAAAACCTAGGTCTAAAATGCATGAATGCATGAAAAATGAAGGTTTTAGGACACTTACCAAGTGATTTGATCTTGGTAGAGGTCGAATAAGTAGTGGGTAGAGAGATTTGAGTGAGGGAGAAGTGTTTGGGGCGAGAGAAAAGTGTTTCTGTCAAGAGAGAGAAGAGAAAATGAAATTTGATTTCGCGCTCAGCCCTTAAATAGAAATCGCAGCTTGATGGATCGAAGTATTTGTCGAGTACTAATTCTCGACAGAAATGAATCTGTTGAGGTGTTGTCGAGGATTTGTCGACGGCAAAAGTACCTCGATGGATCAAGAAACTGTGGAGAAGCTATCGAGACAAATTCCAGAAAGCTCGATGGATCAAAATTAAGCTAACTTCTGTCGAGAAAAGAAGAAAGAGGGGCTCGATAGATGCAAATCTATCGAGGATTTGTCGAGAAGCTGTCGAACTTGAAGAAAACAGGTTTTTCAAAGAGAGGAAAAACACTTAGAGATGAATGCAACAAGTAAGCTACTCAAACATAGATCCAATCAACATATTAAGCTCTCAAAAATATCTCTCAACAAAAATTGCAAAGCATTCAAAAAACCAAAACACACACACACACACACACACACACACACACACTAAACAAGTCTAACCAGTTTTATATTTCAAAAACAAGTTATGACAGTTTAGTGAGCATACATAAACACATGTATTCCTTGTGATGGCCAAATCACATTGTACCTACACATGTATGAAAAATAGTAAAAAATATACGCGTTGTGTGTGAAAACATAGCAAGATTGCATAAGTGTCTCATATTATGACAATTTGAGATATGAGAAAATCAAATACTTTCACACACAATCATAACTATTTGATGGGAATTATCACCTTCAAGGTACATCCTATAATTCCCACATCTCCTAGAAACAAACTTGCAACCATATTTAAAAGCATTTTGATTCTTTTTAATTTTGATTTTTTTTGCATATTTTTCTTTTTAAGCATATCATCCATAGGCATATAAGAGAGAGAGAAGAAATACTCAATTATGTTAAGCCACAAACATCACAATTTTGCTATGTCAAAACATATAGATGTTTTACATGATTGGCGGGTTTTAGTGGTGAGATGGTTATCTATGCCCTTCTCTTAGGACTTTTTAGTCATTCCCATCAAAAAGAGTGATATGAGTGTTAAGTATAAGAGATTACTTAATCGTACTTATTACAAACACGAGCCACAAACCTCACTTGCTTAGTTGTACATTGAGGTGCTCATCTAAACTACAAGAGATACAAAGTTTAGAAAACTTTGTTTCAATGGTCATCCAAGATACACAAGTACCAATATACACATAACACACACTATTTTTGTATTTTTTTATTTTTCAATTTTTTTTTTTTATTTTTATGAAAAACAAAATAAAGCAAAATTGAAAATAAAAATAAACAAAAACACGTTAAACAAAGCAAAGCATAAAAATAGACTGACTCAAAACAAGAAAGCAAAACAAACAAGTAATGCATAACCATGAGGGGAGAGAGAGAGAGAGAGAGAGAGAAAAAAAGTGACTAAATCACTTTAAGCCTTTTTCCTTCCACACCTTGGAAGAACCTTTCTTTTGCGCGAACCTTTGATCCGGTGGTGAGGGGGAAGAATTAAAACCATTCAAGTTCGAAAGGAACATAAGGGCCTTGAAAAGATCTCCAAGAGGAGCAAAAGAGGATGAAAACTAATTTTGATTTCCGGACGAGAGCATACTATTACTTTGTTGAGTGGCTAACCACTTGTAGCAATTTGGACGAGTATGCCCTGAAATTCCACAATGATGACAGAAATGCGGCTTCTTCAGTTGAGACTTTTTGTTGTTAACTTTCTTAGTCTTAGGGTTTCTAATCTCTTTCTTTTCAACCTTAAGGGGTGCTCCTAAAATAGATTTGCCTTTATCTATGTTCTCACTAGCTATTTTATTTTTTTCTTCATCATTCTTAGAATTATCATTATCAGCAGATGACAGTTGTACTAGATGAGGCAATATTAGAAGAAGAGAAATCATACCCCAAACCGGTTTTATCAGAAACAGCTTTCTAAAAACTTAGCATCTCATCGAACTTTGCACTGGAAGTCCTCTCCAATTGAGCTTTGACCTGAAACAGTTTTGCTTCAAGCTTCTTTGTCCTTTCATCAACCTTGGTAGAGAGCTTTTCTCGATCTAACTCAACATCACTCAGTTTCTTGGTGGCCAGCCTATACAGTTTCTTATGCTTTTTAGAAACCTTATACAATTTTGCATAGGTTGTATGGATGTCATCTTGATCGTCCATTTTCTCAAACTTAGAATCCACAAAGTCCTCTTCATCATCTACTATTTCTGTAACCCCTTCAGTAGGATCAACTATAGCAATGAAGGCATTTAAAATTCCCTCGTCATCATTGTCATCTAACTCAATCTCAGGCTTGGTATCACTTAAGGTAGTAGCAAAAGTCTTGCTTTTCCCAACTGACTTGAGATATATTGGACATTCTTGTTTCATGTGTCCAAAACCTTGACATCTAAAGCACTTTGGTCCGAAAAGAATAGTGTATTGACCGCCATCCTTAGCATCCTTCATTCCTCTGTCTTGGTTCTTGAATAAAGATGAACTGGATTGCTTACGGTTCTTATCAAAGCCTTTCACATTGGCATTCTTCATGAACTTCTTGAACTGCCTAGTGATGTAGGATTTCATCTTGGAATCTTCATCATCAGAAGACTCATCAATCTCATTCCTTTTGGCCTTCAGTGCCATGCTCTTGCTTTTGCTTCATTTCCCAATTCTAGTTAAACCCAATTCATAGGTTTGCAAGTTGCCCACCAGCTCCATCAAAGGAATAGAGTCAATATCTTTTGATTCTTTAATGACAATGATCTTGGCATGAAATCTCACAGGTAGTGATCTTGGCATGAAAGAATCTTCAGCATCAGAAGACTCATCAGTCTTATTACTTTTGGCCTTCAATGCCATGCTCTTGCTTTTGCTTCCTTTCCCGATTCTAGTCAAACCCAATTCATAGGTTTGCAAGTTGCCCACTAGCTCCGTCAAAGGAATAGAGTCAATATCCTTTGATTCTTCAATGGCAGTGATCTTGGCATGAAATATTTCAAGCAAAGACCTTAGCACCTTTCTTTCAACCTTGGGTTCGGGAATGGTTTCCCCAAGATTAAAGGCTGAGTTGACTATGTCCTTTAGTTTGGCATAGAACTCATCAAATGACTCATCCTCCATTTTTATCTCCTCAAAACTAATAGTGAGCCTTTAGAGTTTTGAATCATTGATAGCCTTATTCCCTTCATAGGTTGTCTGGAGGATAGTCCATGCTTTCTTAGGAATTTCAGTTGAGGATATATTCTTGAACTCCTCATTGGTCACAGCACTGAATAGTGCATTTAATGCTCTACTGTTGAAGTTTGCTGCTTTGATCTTGGCATCATCCCAATTTGCCGGCGTTTCCTTTGGCTTAGTCCAGCCGATTTCCACAGCTTGCCAGACCTTTTCATCTAAAGACTACAAGAAAGCTCTCATGCGAACTTTTCAGTATGCATAGTTAGTGTTATAAAAAAAAAAAAGTTATAATAAGTGACTGTCCTCTATTCATGACAAACAGGGGTCAATGAATCACACAACAAAGATTAAAACCTAATCAGAGTGTGCCCACTCTGATACCACTTGATGGGCCAAGAATGTATTGATTCCTTAATAAATTAATCAATTAATTAGCCAAGTGAATTAATTAGATTCAATTACATGCAATAAGCGTGGTAGCACAAACAAATCACCAACTAAGTCAAATGCAGCGGAAAATAAAATTGATACAGGTAATTTATTTACGAATGGGGAAAACCACCGAGGCAAAACCCCACAGGGTGAATTTAAAGTCACCACTCTTGAGAATCTACTATTATCAAAACAAACGGTTACAAGTAAAAGGAATCCCAGTACTTAATACCAACTTACAGTTAAACCCTTACCCTAATACCCAATTGGACTTGCAATGTAGCGACAATCTCTCCTTTCAATGCACAACTCCCACTACGTGACTAACTAATGATACACGAATCCCAGTACGTGACTAACACACCAACTTGAGGAAGATGTTGGCTGCAAAGTTTTTCAGTTCATCCAACAATGAAGATCAAGAAGCTCCTTGGTTACAAAATCCTTGGTGCAAAGACGCAGTAGCTTCTAGAGAGAATATGATGAACTAGGGCAAATTGTCTCCGACCGCAATGTGCATGTATAATCACTTTGCATCAAGTTGCATCCATTTGCATTAAGTGTGAGCCCTTAAAATAATCTTTATATATGTCTAGGGTTGTGAGAAAAGAAACACTACACAAATACATATGGATATGCGTGAAATTATATCTGGAAATTCTAATTTCGTAATTCTCAACAGATACAGCTGCTGTCGAGCTTCAACATTAAACTTCGATAGATATTATTCTATTGAGATATTATTCTGTTGAGATATTTGTCGAGCTTCAATGAACAACACTCCTTCACTTGTTTTTTGGATAGATTTGCATGGTTTTAATACTAAACTTGAACAATTGTTTCTCGAAGTACTAAACCCATCCTAGATCTACCCAATCACAAGTAAAGTGCGTTTTGTCAAACGATTAGTCAATTTACATAACATATGTCTCTAACAATTCTCACATATGTCCTAACAAAAATGATGAGATTTTCTCATATGATGGTGTTTACAAATGAATTGCAGATCAATGCTCAATGCTTTTTATCTAAGGACCCCAATGTTTTTGTGTTCAAAAACTTGTAAATAAATCCAATTTCAACTTGACTAATGCTTAAACTTAAAATTTAAAAGAAAATTTTATTTAATATTTTGCCACCATTAATTTAGATTGATATTTAAGTGATAATTTTAGTGGTAATTGTATCTTTTGTAATATCTCAATGTCTCATGTATGTCCCTCCCATCTCTTCCACTATTTACCTATCAAAGAAAGAATGAAACAAGGTAAAGTAAGCATTGTAGAGAAAAATCTTAGAAATAGAAATCACATTAAGGATACCAATTGAGCAGTATCACATCAAGGATACCAAACCTACTAAAGTTAACAACCTACTTCCTAAGCTTTTGATCGACCAAGGGTGTTAATCGGAAGCACCTCAAAAATGAAGTCAATGTCAAACACTTTTGGGTGAGAAATATGAATTAGGAAATTGCTTTTCTTATAACACATTAACATGTATCTCTTTTTCAAATTGTTCTACCAAAAAAAAAGAAAAAAGAAACCAGGGATTGTTTTGACCAAAGTTCCTTTTACGTGGTCTTATGTGATTTGGGACGAAGCCACATGGCAGGAGTAAAACAAACCCATGCATGCAGAACCGGCATGCATGCAGCATTCAACTGCCTATTTCTACACGTGGAACATCATAAATTGCATGGTGTATCATGTATGACATTAAGATGGAACATTTTTGTCCCCATTTTTTCTTTGAGAGACAACCTTTTTTATGATTTATTTATCACAATTTGTTAAAATGTTAAATTGTAGCTGGTACAATATTATGCCCTTACAAGGAAAAATGTGAAAATTGTTATAGAATTCCAATGCATATTTTTATTAGGATAGAGTTTGTGTTGAGTGCATTAGTGCACCGAAAATGTTAGGATAGGACACCTGTTTGTATCTTAATATGTCCAATGCATTAGGGCATTGGATATAAGCTCTTCCATTTTTATTATGTCGGTTACAATTGTTTCTTGATAATTGTTTCTTTCATATCAAAATTTGTCATAGAACTGTTTTTTTCCTTCTTCTTTTGGAAAGTCAAGTGCATCCCATAAAATGAGTTATTATAGGTCACACCAACCTCATCCATATTGGGAAATGGGGTCAGAAAGCCAGAAACCATTTGGCTAATTTGTTGTAAAACTCAAACTAGAGTTAAGTAGGGAATGCAATGAAGGGTTTGAATTAGGGTCTCCTGTCCATGCTTTGTTCCATCTTAGGTGGAAAGATTTTGCATCGATCAAGTCGAGAGAATGACTGGTTGAAGGTAATTTGTCATATTTAATTAAGTTTCGATATTAATAAAGTAAAGATGAAAAAGAAGAAGAGAAATGACAACTTTGAGAGTGCTAAAAGGGAGGTAAAGCAAGTATTTTAAGGTAGAGCAAAAAGAAAAAAAGAAAAACACATTAACGAATAGTTTAAATAGAGCCATAAAAGCACTCGAATTTCAAAGTTTCAAAATTTTAACTTTATGTCCCAAACAACAAATAGTCAAAAATTCAAACACATAATCATTTGAATTAAAAAAAAAAAAAAAAAACACACACACACACGCACAATCATTTGATTTATTTTTTAAAACCAAACAATTGATACGCATACTAGTAAACTGAGGTTTTTGTTTTTGTATAGACCACTAACTATAATGTAATGGCTATGTTGACCTTTTTATTTTTGGGGTTCCAATTGTTAATTGTGGAGGGACAAAACAGTATAATTTTAAAAACATTTAGAGATCTATGAATTGTTTAGTGCCTGCGGATATGGGAGTCGAATTCAAAATTCTTATTCAAGGACAAGAATTTTTATCAATAGGCTCACAAAAAAGATGCCGATTGTTTTAGAAAGATGATGTTTGGACCAAAGTTCTTACGTGGGCTTATGTGATTTGGAACGAAGACACATGGCAGGAGTAAAACAAACCCATGCAGAACTGGCATGCAGCATTCAACTACCTATTTCTACACGTGGAACATAATAAATTGCATGGTGTTTTGACATTAAGATGGAACATTAAATTTTTGTCCCCATTTTTTTTCCTTTTTAGAGACACGACTTTTTTAATAATTTATTTATCACAATTTCTTAAAATGTTGAACTGTAGTTGGCAGTGCAATATTATTTTAATGGAAAAATTAACTGATATCTTAAAATATTGATTTAAAAAAAATTTTAGAAAATTTTTATGAAAAAAAAAGAAAGTTAACTAATTTTTTTAGGGTGAAATTTGTGTCTAGTGTCTTTTTGCATTGAACACGATACAATTTAGACAATGTTTAGTTTTAGACATGTGTTTACATCATAATGTGTCCAGTGTAAAAATGTATTGGACACAAGCTATATTCATTTTTTTTTTTTTTTTAGTTTTTTATATTTCCTATTAGAGTGGTATCAAAAAGCTCCTAAAACGGTCTATTAATTTTTTTTTTTTAAGAGTACCCATCAACTAGACCTTTTGTTTTAAAACGTTTAGAGCTTGTTTGGAAACCCACAAAACTGAGTGATATCACTCAGTTTTTTGTTTTCATCATCCAAATGATGTGGGTCCCACAGAAGAGCACTTGTTTGGATGGAGTTTCGGATCATCATTCTCATGATTCAGTGACTCAAAAATTGGGTGTGAGTGAGCAAAAGTTAAAACTCATTTCAGCTGTTTTCATCACTCAAAACAGGTCACTCAGTGGCAAGTCCGTAAATTAGCTGAGACTGTGGGCCCCTTTGCCAGTGCATTGTCACATCCATCACCAACGACTCTCTCTTTCTCTCTTTCTTCTTTCTCCTTTCTCCTTTCTCCAGCAGCATTCTCTCCCTCTTTCTCTTTCTTCTTTCCCCTTTCTCCTTCTCCTAGCAACAAACCAACATTTCTTCATAAATTTTTTACTCCTGTCCCTGACGCGAAATAGAACATAATCCGGGCCATATTTGAGGACAACAAGGCTGAGCTCGTCATGTACGCGAACTGGCTCGGATCCACTAGATTGGCGAGTAGTGTCCAAGCTCCTCCACCTCTGCTGCACATCAGACTCCGCCGACTCCACCGTCGCATTTCTCAACGAAGAGCTCGGAACTCTGCCGCTCGTCAACGAGTTCGATGACGAGATAGGCCTCTCGCCTCTCCACACGGCGGGCGAGTCTCACTCGAAACGCTGTGAAACTCTGCCGCTCACTTGATTTTTGAGACATGGGTGTGTGTGTTGTGGGTTTAGATCTGAGATGTGGGTGGCTGTTATGGGTTCAGATTTGTGGTGTGGGTTCAGATTTGATTTGGGCATAAGGTCTGTATTTGTGATTTTTGATTTGGGTATTTGTGGGTTTTGATTTGAACATCTGTGGGTACCTATGAGTTTATGTTTGTATTCATTTGTGCTTGTATGTTTATGATGGTTTGGCCGTAGGTTTGGGATAGGATTGTTCTTGTTGATGTGTGTGTACATGAGAAATGAAAGAGAAAGAGGACAGTTTCAGTGAGAGTAACAGGGCAATGGTGACTGAAGGGGAAGAAAATGAAATGAAGAGAGTGAGGGTGAGGCAGGTAGGCTAACAGAATTTATGACATGGTGTTCAGGCATGGGTCCCACAAAAAGTAGAAAAAATTGAGTGATGAAAAATTGAAAATATGTGCCAAATAGGTGGGGGTAAGAGATTGGGGTATTTTAAGTGATGAGTAATGAGTTATGAGTGATGAGTGATGGGTGATGAAAACTGAGTGATGAGTGATGAGTGACCATTTTTTTTAACCAAACAAGGCCTTATTAGTTGCACTATTTTTATTATTCCCTTACAAGGAAAAATGTGAAAATTTTTGTATTACTAATTGATTAATTTAAGAACTCTTGTTCGCTTGGTAATGACATTGAATGAAACCACAGCTCCTGCTTAATCATGCAACCTATTTTCATCATCTGATCGAAAAACTGTTTGTTAAACGCTTCAAATGTTAAACTAAATCCAATGCATATATGAATATGATGTCCTCATGCTTTTAATCAAAATCATCTTAGTCTTCAGAATGTAAGCTTTGATGTGGTTGAATCAAAAAATCAATTTTAGATCACCAAGCAATTGAATTGACTACAATGGCATATAATACTAGAAGGGTCATGCTAACGAGTGTCCTCAAACTAGACTGAAATGAAAGTTTGAAGTATGCCTCTAGGGTGAGTATTCAATATTTCAATTACATGGGTGTCGGCATATTTCTTGATAATTGTTTCTTTCATATAAAAATTTGTTATAGAACTTTTTTTCCCCTCTTTTTGAAAGTCCAGTTCATCCCATAAAAAGAGTTATTAGGTTGACCTGATCGACCTCACCCATATAGGGAAATGAGGCCACAAAGCCAAAAAGGCATAAGCCCTTTGGCTAATTTGTTGTAAAACTCAAACTAGACTGAAATTTAGGGGTGGCAATAGAGGGGTTGGATTAGGAGTGTCCTGTCCATGCTTTATTCCATCTTAAGTGGGAAAAGCCTAACTATACGGGTCAATTTGGGAGTATGATGAGATCGAAGTATTTTGTCATACTTATTAGGTTTTGATAGTAAATAAAACAGCAAAGGGAAATGACAACTTCAATTATGAGTACTAAAAAGAGAGTGAAATCAAGTATTTTGAGGTAGTGCTAAAAGAAAACACACCCCAAGGAATCGTATAGGTAGATTCATGAAAGCACTCAAATCTCATTTGAATTTTTCTTTTTTTAATAAAAAAAAGCACACAATTGATACTAGTAATATATAAGGATTTGTTATGTAAACTTAGGTTTTTGTTTTGGGAGTGACCACCAACCGTAATAATGGGTATGGACTTTTTTATTTTCGATTCCAATTTTGAATTGTGAAGGGACCAAGTAGTATAATTTTTTTGTTTCTAAAAAAAAAAAAAAAAGTAGTATAATTTTAAAATAATTTAATTAAAGACTATCTATGAATATTTTAATCCCTGCCGATATGGGTTTGCATGCTTCTTAAATTCTGCCAAAGTCTAGAACGTAATAGAGCATTGAATTTGGCCCAACCACCAACAAACCTCCCATTCCTTTCCCAACACTCAGTGCATTGTTCACACCACCCACTTCTCTCTATATAAACACTGCACCTATTAACACCAAAGTCACACCACTCCCAATTCAAGCTCAACTTTCCTATTCCATTGCTCCCAACAAAAAAGCTCTTTTCTCAACAATGGCTAGCCTTAACTTTGCATGTGTGCTTTTTTTGTGCATGATAGCTATTGTACCCATTGCCCAAGCCACCATAACATGCACTCAAGTTTCAAATAATGTTTTGCCATGCGTAACCTACCTTAGGAGTACTGGTGCGTCTCCTCCACCTGCAAACTGTTGCCAAGGGGTTAAAAACCTCAACGGCATGGCCAAGACCACACCTGATCGTCAGGCCGCTTGCAACTGTTTGAAAACCGCAGCTAGTGAAATTTCTGGACTCAACCCTACTTTAGTTGCTAACCTCCCTAAAAATTGTGGAGTTAATATTCCTTACAAGATCAGCACCTCCACCGACTGTTCAAAGTAAGCCTCAATATCCTTTAAATTACTACTAATTAAATACCCAACATAGATGATTTTTCAGCTTTTTAATAGCTTAAATGTAACACTAATCAAATTATTCAATGCTTTCGTTGTACTATCATCGTTCTTTTTGTGAATTTGTACGTGAGACTTGCCTTTACGTGAAAGGAAAATAATATACACTTGATTGCACAAAATGAATTATCATAGCTGCCTAACCATTTTAGTGTAGGGACTTTGATAGACTTTCTTTATCAGTAAGGCATTATTAATGATAGGAAAAAAATTGTGTTAATAATGGACTTTATAATTTTATAGTTGTGAAAAATCTTGTATAGGTAAATATTATTTGTCTAGATAGTACTATTTAATTACTTTTTTTCCTCACTGGAAGCTTTTTTGGTTTTGTTGCAGGGTGAAGTGAGGATGATAGAGCAGCAATTTGCGGCCGCAGGGATATAAGTAGCATTAAGAATAAAGACATTACGTCGGGTCTAGATGGAACTCCACTTTAGCGAGTCTCTTCTCTTCATTGTCATGGTCTAGTCCTTTGATCATTATACCTTTTATGTTATCACTTTGAGCCCTCTCGGTCATTCTATGAAATGACTATCTTTATAAAATATGTGTCACTTATTATTATGATAATCTTTCTCATTCTCCATGTGCAATAAGCTTTACATTTACCCTCCATCCCCCCCCCCCCCCCTTCTCTTTCTTCTTTTACTTCCATAGAAAAGAGTTCCCACAAAGAAAAAGAAAAGAAAATGTGACAAGTAACAACTAGAAATTATGTAGGGAGTAAATTTGAAGATTTGTTTTTTAACTAAATCCAAAGTTGGGTTGGGTGGGTAAGTTGTTCTTAAATATTTTCCTTGAAAAAATATGACTTTCATCAACTACTTAAGCACTTCTTTCTTTTTAAATAGATTATTACAATTCATATAACTATAAGCACATGGATCGGATTGGGTTTGGTGGATGGGTTGCGCTTCAACTTTTATGCTCGGTAAATCATCAGGTTTTCACCAACTACAACATTTCTTTTTCAATAAATTATGATTATTGACGCAATATGCCTAAATTATATTTCAAATTTTCATATTTATCAAAATACCAAAATAAATTAAACTAAAAAATTAAAATAAAATTAATAAAATACTTGTATATATCTTAGGTTATGTTGGGTTGGATACCGAGACTCAAATAAAATTTTAACCCAATTAACCCACCAACTCACGAAAAACCGAAAAACCAAACATAAGGCATTAGTTTGGATTTAGGAGTTAGTTTCATTGGGTTGGTAGATTGGATACACACCTTTATTTTCAAGTGGTATATTTAAATAGATAGGACCAAGAGACTTTACATGAACATTGATTTAAGTACTCAATAGTATTTGAAAGATTGAAAAATGAAGTACACATTTTTTTTTTGGTAGTAAAAATGAAGTATACATCAAAGCTTAGTACAATTTCTTATGTACATGTGTCTACCCATTGGCGGAGGGAAGGGGGCAAGCAATGCCATAGTACCCCCAGGTTAAAAAAAAAAAAACCCTCCTCCCTCTTCCAATTTGAAATATATATATAACTTTACTAATTGCTCCCTAGGGGAAAAAAATATAGAGCTTCACCACTCTATTAACCATGGCTGAAATTATTTATAAAAGAAAAAAATTATTTTTTTCTAATGCTCTGTTTTGTTGAGAGGATGGAAACATAGGTGGATATATAGAAATGTATCTTCAGCTTGGGTTTTTGGCTAAGTTTGAAATGTATTTTAAGCTTGTCTTTAATTTGCAATGGATCTTTTTACCATGTTTAATTCAGTTATATTTTATATAAAATTTATATGGTTTTTAATCAAATTCAATTGTATTTTATATATAATTAATATGGTTGAATTTAATTTGTTTTGTGAAAAATAACACTATTTACACCACATTAATCAATACAACCATGTGATTGAAATTGAAAAAAAAAAAGAAAAAAAAAAAAGAAAAATATTACAACTAAAAAAGAAAATGAAAGAAATACTATGAAAAATTATCAGGGAAAATATGATAAGCGCGCGAAATAGGGCTCGAAGTCTGATGACATTAGATGGAAAGCACAGTACACATTGGGCTAAAAACCCCCCACCAAAAAAAAAAAAAAAAAGGCAGACAACACTGTACAAAATCCAAGATTTTTGTGGCACGTTATTGCCTATTGGGCTCTTCTAGCCTGGCAAACTAACAAGTTAGTCAAGACTATCTCTCTATAATATAATATAAAAATTAAATCACTCAAATGGGTGGATGCACAAAATGATGACACATGTTTCATTCACAATGCAAAAAACAATGGCATATCTCAAATGCCACATGTTAGTCAACTATTGGTACATGTCACTTATCAAACGCCACGGGACAGACAACTATTGGTATGTTTCAATCTTTTTTGCTATGTATAACCAATAAATAAAGAAACTTAAATCTCCACTATCAATTCCACCTATTGGGTTAAGATAGCTTGACCCCGACTAATTAATTCAATTACTCAAGTTGATTAATTAGGTTCAACTGCATGTAAAATGTGGAGGGACCAACAAATCACCAAAAATGCTAAGTGCAACGGAAAATAAAGTGAACATGGTGATTTGTTGACAAATGGAAAAAACCTTGCAATACAAAATCCTCCCGGGTAATTTTAAGGTCACCACTTCTAAGAATTTACTAATCAACAATCAAGCGGTTACAAGTATAAGGAATCTTATCAACTACCCTGACTTATCCCAAAATACTAACCTATGGTTGAACCTTTGCTCCAATACCCAATTGGATTTGATCTTGTAGTAGCCTTCTTTCCTTTGATGCACAAACCTCCAATTTGTGACTAACTCTTTGCATGGATCCTAGTACGTGACTAACTCCAGCAACTTGAACAGATGTTGTTGGCTACAAAGTTCATCACTTCATCAACAATGAAGATCAGGAAGCACTTGGTTACAAAACCCTATGGGTACAAACGCAGTAGCTTCACACAGAGAGAATAAGTCTTTTGGTCTTTGTATCCATATGTGACAGCTCTTAAAAATAAGCCTTATATATGTCTAGGGTTGTGAGAAAAGAAATCCCAAACAAATACACAAGACTAGGCCGAATTTTAGATCTGAAAATTCTGAAATCATAATTCTCGATAGATCGAGTTTCTGTCGAGCTATCTATCGAGCTTCACAATAAGTCTCGATAGCAAGCATATGTCGATCTATCTGTCAAAACTTAATGAACAGATTTTCTTCACTTATTTCTTAGACCAATCTTCATGTCTTTAATACTTGACTTGAACAACATGTTTCTTAAAGTACTAAACCCATCTTAGATTTACTCAATTACAAATAAAGTGCATTTTGTCAAAGGGTTAGCCAATTACAATAAAATATGATCCTAACACCACCATTTAAATAAATACCCACTATAAACTCTTTAAATTGCTCCATAAATTTTTACATTCTTACTCCACAAGAAAAGTTCCCCTTAGTTACCTAAAAGCCATCATTTGTAAAAAGTAATATTAAAACTACATTTGATTTGCTGTGTATTGTCCTTGAGTTCAAATCTTTTGTTTCACTTTTCATGCTTCGCTTTATGTTCCACCAATAAAAATGTGCCAAGTGTCCGATTATTTAAGTAAACCCTAATTTTATGCATTTTACTCATTTCAGTTACCTAAATAAAATAAATAAATAAAACAAAAAGAAACCCAACACATTCCCATCACCACCAGTCCACCACCACAACTTTTTCCGGTGCCACTACAAGAGATCGTCGGCAACATCAACCCTACCAGTCACGGCTATCCACCTCTGTCGGGTCCACACCACTTGCTCATTGTTTTCAAATCCATGAATTAATGAGTATTATTATTTGTGATTCATGGAATCACCTGCCAAAATTCCATAAAAAATCACCATGGCTTATACCCATTGTCCATAAATTGTTCACATGGGATAATGGACGTTCCACTCACAGACAATGAAAGTTGAACTTGGAACAAAATTCTTAGGCCATTGTTTTGTTTGTTTGAGACCAGATTGACGAGAAAGAAAGCAACGTGAGAGAAAGTGTCTTTTTTGGATCGCTTTGATTTCTAAGGGTAACATATTTGGATTTGAAAATAGGGAGTTGGTGTGGACCCAGTAGAGGTGGATGGCCATGACCGGTGGGGTTGATGTCGTCGAAAATTCTTTATAGCTTTTGATCTCTTGCTACTGTCGCTAGCAAGGTAGTGATGGTGGTTGGTCGACGCTGACGATGTTGGCGATCTGTTGCTCCTATTGCCGGTGAAGGTGGTGGTGGAGGACCGGTTGTGGGGATGTCTTGGCGTTGGTGGTTTGTTTATTTTAATTTATTTACTATTATTTATTTTAGATAACAAATAATAAAGGCATAAAATTATAATTTAATTATTTAGGTGGGACATGGGGCAAACTTTTATTGGTGGAGTTTAAAGTAGAGCAAACAAAATGGAATAAAAGATTTGGACTCACTGTACTTTGGTATTACGCTTCAGTTTTTTTTTTTTTTTTTTTTGGGAGAAAAATTACGCTTCAGTTTGTGGGGGAAAACTAAAAAGATTAAAGTGTTACAACATATGAGAGGAGCATAAAATGACGCTACAATTACAATGCTAAAAATTCAAAAAATTTGACAGCAATAAATCAATTGTCAATGAATATAGCAATTATACAATTCAAGTGAAAAATGAAAATGCAATCAATACAACTTAAATGGAAAGACGCTGCAATTACAATGCTCAAAATTGGAAAAATTGACAGGAATATATATAAGTTGTCCGTGACCATGAGCATAATAGTTATACAATTCAAGTGAAAAAAAAAAAAAAAAAAAAAACAACTTAAATGAATTCGATTAGCCCACCATTAATTAGCCGTTACATTTCCTTCAACTCCCAAAATGTGCATACCTTCTCTTCTTCCCATATCACTAAGAAAACTAAAAACAATATAAACATCTAATTTCCATTCTGGCATATATCCAACACTTCTTTCATCAACAACACCATAGAGAGCCATGGAAAATGGAGCCTGGAAATAAGATCTATGACAGTCTATGGCTTTATATAGCTTGGGAGATGCGAATAGTAGTAGAGGACATCTAGAAGCTCTTGGCAGATATGTAGAGAATGGATGTGGTGTTCAATTGAGTAAATAAGAGTATCAATAACAAGTAGATAGCTTTTAGCCAATAATTTGAAATTGCCATTTTTCCCCTATTAACTTTATTGGGGAAGTCACTCAAGCCCTATGGTATGATGAATGTGAATATTTTGTTCATGTTGTTTTACAGTAGTTCCATTCAGTGAAAGGTAAAAAAAAAATGGTTTTATAGAATTCATCATTTAGTTTGGTGTGCTAAGCTTTTATTTATGGATTTAAAACGTTACATGATCCATAATCCATGAACATTTCAAAAGGCACTTATATTTAGGAACTGAATCAACCCACTTGAGAAATACTCAAGAAAGTGAAGAACCATGATTAATTGATTATAAAGTAAGTTGTAGAAGAACTTGGTGAATGGCATTTTGAGGTTAAACTAACGAGTTTCAGAAGGTTGTTACAGTGACCATTTAATATGCATGTGCATTGTATGGGTTAACAATTAATTTATAAATAAAAACCCAAGCGAAGTACGGGTTAATAACTAGTGTAAACAATTATTGAATCAAAAATTTCAACAGAAACCTCTTTTCAACAATAATAATAGTACCATGCACACACTTTCACATCATACTTTGCCACAAATTTCATACGTGACAGACTGTAAGTGATAGAAAATAAATAATGCATACGTACTTCGCCACAAATGTCCTACGTAACAGGTAGTAAGTGATAGAAAACAAATGGTAGACTTATGTGATAGAGCTAAATAGTAATAATTTAATTAAAGACTTAGGGTTCAGTATATGAATAGTTTAGTACTCCCTGCCGATGTGCGTTTGCATGTTTCTTAAATTCTGCCAAAGTCTAGAACGTATAATAGGAGAAATTATAAGATCCACACGGTGGACAAGTGACGTGGTCCACCATTTCACTAAAAGACTCACACATGTTTAAAATTTCCGAGTTAGAAAATTTTTTTAAACAAAAACTGATTACTGACTTAGCAATTTTAAACAAGTGGAAGTCTATTAGTGGAATAGTAAACAAGTGATGTGATCCACCAGAGGACTGTATAATTTCTCGTATAATAGAGCATTGAATTTAGCCCAACCACCAACAAACCCACCACCCCATTCCTTTCCCAACACTTCGGGCATTGTTCACAGAACTTCACACCACCCACTTCTCTCTATATAAACACTGCACCAATTAACAACAAAGTCACACCAGTCCCAATTAATCAATCTCAACTTTCCTTTTCCTCCCTACAAAAGTTCTTTTCTTAACAATGGCTAGCCTTAACTTTTCATGTGTGCTTTTCTTGTGCATGATAGCTATTGTACCCATTGCCCAAGCCACCATAACATGCACTCAAATTGCAAACAATGTAATGCCTTGCGTAACCTACCTTAGGAGCAATGGTGCGTCGCCTCCACCTGAAAACTGTTGCCAAGGGGTTAGAAATCTCAACGGCATGGCCAAGACCACACCTGATCGCCAAGCCGTTTGCAACTGTTTTAAAGCCGCAGGTGGTGGAATTTCTGGACTCAACCCTACTTTAGTTGCTAACCTCCCAAAAAATTGTGGAGTCAATAGTCCTTACAAGATCAGCCCCTCCACCGACTGTTCAAAGTAAGCCCTCAATATCCTTTAAATTACTGCATATTAATTTTCTAACATATTTTTTTCAACTTTTTTAATAGCTTAAATGTAACTCAAATGATCAAATTATTCAGTGCATTCATTGTATCTGTTATCTTTGTTTCACATAAAGGTGAATTCTTTTTGTGAATTTTTACGTGACATTTGTCTTTATGTCAAAGGAGAGTGATATACACCTAATTGTACAAAATAAATTATCATAGCACACTCTATTCATGGAATAATTTCACGTAGCACACCCTAGCTGCCATACCATTTTAGTATAGGGATTTTGTTAGACCTTCTTTATTGTAAGTCATTATTAAAGATAGGCAAAATAGATGGTGTTAATGATAGACTTTATAACTTATAGTTGTGAAAAATCTTGTATATGTAAGATTATTTGTCAAGACAATACTATTTCATTACCTTTTTTTCCCACTCACTGAAAGCTTTTTGGTTTTGTTGCAGAGTGCAATGAGGATGATAGAGAATCAATTTCCGGCCGCAACAATATAAGTAGCATTAAGAATAAAGACGTTACGTCGAATAAAGACATTACATCAAGTCCAAATGGAGCTCCAATTTAGCGAGTCTCTTCTCTTCATTATTATGGTCTAGTCTTGTGATCATCATATCTTGTATGTGATCACTATGAGTCCTCTCAATTGTTCTATGAAATGATTGTCTTTATAAAATATATGTCACTTATTAATATGATAATCTTTCTTTTTTTCTCCATGTGCAACAAACTTTATATTTACCCTCCATTTTATTCCTCCCCCCCCCCCCCCCCCCCCTCGCCCCCTCTCTTCTTTTACTTACGTAGAAAAGAGTTCCCACAAAAAAAAAGAAAATGTGACAAGTAACAACTAAAAATTATGTAGAGAGTGAATGGATCAGATAACTAAATCTGAAGTTGGGTTGGGTCTTTAAGTTGTTCTTAAATGTTTTCCTTGAAAAAATTGGGCTTTCATTAGATTGGGTTGGATTGATGGGTTGTGCTTAAACTTTTATGCCGGGTAAATCATTGGATTTTGATCAACCACTTAAGCACTTCGTTTTCAATAAATTATGATAATTGACCTAATATGCTTAAATTATATTCCAAATTTTTAGATTTACCAAAATACCAAAATAGATCAAACTAAAAATTTAAAGTAAAGTTAATAAAATACTTGTGGTTGGGTTGAATAGATTGAAAAAACTATCAACTTGAGCTCGATCCTAACCAAGACTCAAATAAAATTTCAACTCAATTTAACCCACCAACTCACGAAAAACCAACCTATATAAGGCATTAGGTTGGATTAAGGAGTTAGTTTCATTGGGTTTGTTGGTTATATATACACCCTTAGCTTCAAGTGGCACATTTAAACAAATAGGACCTAGAGACTTTAGATGAACATCGATTTAAGCACTCAATAGTATTTGAAAGATTGAAAAATGAAAGTATACATTTTTTTTTTTTTTTGGGTAGTAAAAATGAAGAATACATCAAAGCTTAGTACAATTTCCTCCTAGGTGTTTTTTAAAAAATCCCCTCCTCCCTCTTTCAATTTGTATAGAAAAAAAAAAATATATATATATATATATATATATAATTTTACTTATTGGCTTCCTAGGGAAAAAAAATTCTAGCTTTGCCACTCTATTTACCATAGATTTCTTTTATCAATTTCAATCACATGGTTGTATTAATTAATGATGTGTAAATAGTGTTATTTTTCACAAAAAAACAATTAAATTCAACAATATTAATTATTAGCCAATATAAAATACAATTGAATTTGATTAGAAAACCTAAGTACAATACTGAATTTTTTTTTTTTTTTTTGAGAAACAAGTACAATACTGAATTAAACATGGTAAAAAGACCCATTGCAAATTAAAGACAAGTTTGAAACACATTTCAAACTCAGCCAAAAACCCAAGCTGAGGACACATTTCTATCCACCAATGTTTCCATCCTCCCAACAAAACAGAACATTAGAATTTTTTATATATATAAATATTTTCAGCCAAAAGAAAGAGCAAAATATTACTACTCAAAAAGAAAATGAAAGAAATTAATACTACCAAAAATTATCTGGGAAGCGCATAAAATGGGCTTCGAAGCCTGATGGCATTCAATGGAAAGCACAATACACATTGGGCTAAAAAACCAATAAAAATGGCGGACTACACTTCACAAAATCCATGATTTTTATGGCATGTTTTGGGCTTTTCTAGCCCGTCAAACTAACAAGTTTAGTCAAGGCCATGTAAACAATCATTGACTCAAAATTTTCGACATGAGCCCCTTTTCAACAACAATGATATTTGCTACAAATGTCTAGTGTGACAGACTATAAGTGATGGAAAAAAATAAACTTATGTGATAGGGACAAATATTCAATTACAAGGTGGTATATGTTGTTTCTGTTACATGTATCCTTCCTCTCACATGAGGTGGACCCCACAAATGTGAGATCCACCTCATGTGAGAGGAAGGATACATTCAACAAAAACAACATGTATTTTCTCCTATACAGGACAGTTGTAACAAAGTATTTAAGAAAGTTGAACAAACTCATCTTTGGCCCACCTAACTTTTGAAAATCCCTTAAGTTTTTGTTTTTGTTTTTGGTTTTTTGTAAAAAAAGTCTGCTCAAGTATTGTAGCTCAAGTCTTTTGGTGACGATGCCGAGAAGTGTTCAAGAGAAATTTCCAAAAAAATTGGCAATTTCTCTAAAGAGCTTCAAAATGATCCTTCAATATGGAAACATAAAAGATAAAATTAAGAGCTTCTTGGCAAGGGTAAGGATTTGTTGCAAACTAAGTTGTAGTAACTCCTATAAAAATGCACATATGTCAATGCCTTAAATAAACACATATCTAAATTTATATTTAAATGAAAATTTCCTTGTCAAGATTGAATTTTTTACTAAATGACTACTTAACATGTGTATTTTGCCAAAGTTGTTGCAACTTAAGGAAAAGAAATCTACAATTTACTTTTGGCGTAAATGCACTTTTAGTCCCTATATTTTGACGTTTTTCCATTTTAGTCCCTACATTTTATTTTTTCCACTTTTAGTCCCTAAAACCAATTTACGCTTTCCGTTTTAGTCCTTGAAGCACTATTCCGTCACCAAACTAACGGGGAAACTGGACGTGGCTGACGTGAGTATTAAAATATTATTAAAAAAATTATTTGACATTTTTTAAATGCCAAAATTTTTAAAAAAAAAATTTTAATTACTCAATTTTCTTTTCATTATTTGTGTTCTTCCCGTTCTTCCCTATAATCAATCTCCAGCAAAAAAAAACCCTAAACCCAGATCCTAACCAAACCCCAAACCCATATCCCAGTAAAGCAAACCTTAGCCTTCAAACCCATAAATTTTCTTGGCAAACAAACACAAAAAACCCACTGGAAAAAAAAAAAAAACCCCAAATCACCACCATCAAATCAAAGAACATGAAGATCAAACCCGAGCAAAAGAATAGAAACCCAGCAACCAGCAAAGCACCATCACCGAATCAAATCATCCACTACCACATCAACAAAACCACTCCCAGATCAAACCATCCAAAGAATAGAAACCCAGCAAAGCACCCAACTCATCCACTCCCAAACCAAACCATAATCAAAGAGGCTGAGATCGGGTGCGATGGGTTTGAGATAGAAAGAGGCTGAGATCGGCTTGATCTGGGTTAGAGAGATGCTGTGATCGGTTGGTACCTGGTGAGAGCGAGCGCCGAAAACGGGAAGTGGAGAGGCCATGACCTGAGCGAGGCGCTGAGCGGCGGCTTTGGCGGTGAAGTTCTGAGTGCGCTTGACGGTGGAGAAGGCGGTGAGCAAAATCTGGGTTTGGGTTTTTTTTTTTTTTTTTTTTTTTTTTTGTGAGCCTCATCGTGATCCGTTGATTGTCTTTGTGTCGTGTATCAGAGCCATCAATCATCTTCTTTTTCTTGTTTTGTTTTGTTGATGAAACTTGTACAGAGAAATGAAACACTTGTGGAGTAGCAATAATTTATAATTTGTTCAAAATGTCGATAAAAAAATATCTTGGATGGTGTAAAAATGTCGTCCACCAAACTTATTATTATTTTTTGCCATTTGGTTGCTGGGTTTCTATTCTTTTGCTTGGGTTTGATCTTCATGTTCTTTGATTTGATGGTGGTGATTTGGGGTTTTTTTTTTTTTCCAGTGGGTTTTTTGTGTTTGTTTGCCAAGAAAATTTATGAGTTTGAAGGCTAAGGTTTGCTTTACTGGGATATGGGTTTGGGGTTTGGTTAGGATCTGGGTTTAGGGTTTGTTTTTTGCTGGAGATTGATTATAGGGAAGAACGGGAAGAACACAAATAATGAAAAGAAAATTGAGTAATTAAATTTTTTTTTTTTAAATTTTGGCATTTAAAAAATGTCAAATAATTTTTTTAATAATATTTTAATACTCACGTCAGCCACGTCCAGTTTCCCCGTTAGTTTGGTGACGGAATAGTACTTCAAGGACTAAAACGGAAAGCGTAAATTGGTTTTAGGGACTAAAAGTGAAAAAAATAAAATGTAGGGACTAAAATGAAAAAACGTCAAAATATAGGGACTAAAAGTGCATTTACGCCTTTACTTTTCATGCTTAATGCTTTATTAATCTAAAAAAAATTTACTTTTTAGTTTTAATTGTAATTTTCCAAACGGTCATAACATTAAATGTGTTTCCATTAAAAGCTCTGTTTCACAAAAGCTCTAAAGTTAAAAGTCTGGGACAGTAGACTTTAAGTACAACCTCACGTAACTTCTAGTAGCTTTTAGGTGGTGGGCGTCATAAATCAATAAATACCATGCACCAAGAATTTAAACTTAGAACATTGCTCCAATCAAACAAATATAATAGAAAAAGTTAACGAATATTTTGATTTAAAAAATATTTTTAAAAACTTTTTACAAAGAAAAGTGTAAGGACCAGATTTGAATTCCTAGCCTAACACGTGGATGGACTTAGGTCCAAAAAGCTCAAAATAATGAATTTGTAGAGAATGGGTTAGAAAACTGGATTTTAGTTAACCGAACAACGAGTTAGATAGGTTTGATGACAAAAGAATGAAAATACACAAGTGTAAATTGAAGAAAAAAAACGTCCTCGGCAGAATCCGAGGACATTGGTTCTTATATAAAGTTCTAAGGTAATGTTACAAATTTGATTGTAGACTGCTACAGTGTTTCTTTCTTGGATTTTTCGATCCCCTTTTCTCACTCATTCCTTCTCATTTTATACTGTTTTTTCCTTTCATCTCCACCTTCCACGTGCATTCTAGACAGTTGGTTTGGATACTTGTCCCATCAGCACTCCCCATAAGTCCTTATGTAGTAGCTGTAAGGCTGAAATCCACTGTTCAGGCATCACATCTACATTAATGCGGCCAGAGAGTTAGCTGTAGTGCATTTAATGCGGAGGTAGCAGCTTTCATCTAAGATATTTTGGGACTCCTCCTTATTTGATGTCTCTGCAATACTTGTCCGCTCTAACTGAATTTTCGGGATCATCACTCTTACTGATAAACCATATCTTAGGACCTCGGCTTTGTCTAGCCGAAGACTCCATCCTCGGCATACTCTCTTGAGCTATTATGACCAAGTCCCACCTTTTATTCATCAATACAGTCTCCTCTGACGAAGACTTCTCCTCCTCGGGCAGATCCTTGTTCTCGGCTTGGGCCACGGGCCCAATATACAGGTAGGTAATGAACTTCTGGGCCCAAAGGCCCTACAATAGCCCCTCGAGATTCTTCTTTCTGGCTCCTCGGGAAGAAAGGAGGATTTCAATGTCCCTAAATTAGCTACGTGCCCATTTTGCCCTTCCTCTGTTTAAGAAGTCGCCTTTTTGACTGCCCAAGACACGCTCCTGGCACTGTAGCATTCGAGACACATCCTCATTAAATTCTTGCGGCTCTTTGTCCCCCACGTTCTATAGCATGATGCGAATCCTACAGTTGAGGGCTTCGTTGGGAATTGAGCGGGAACTTTCCCGCTTTCTGCTCTCTCCTTGGTATAAATATCGCTCAAATCAAATCTTCTCTTTACTTTTAGCATTCACCTAGCTTTAATACACATACACTGAATCTGCCAACCTTCCCATTTCATTCGTGATCTCTACAAATATCTAAAGTAAGTCTTCACAAATCTCTACACTCTATTTTTCCATATATTTTTCTGTTTTTCATACATTTCCCTTTCTCGGTCCTCTTTTCTCCTTCCAACCTTTCAAGATCCCTCCAAACCCTTATAGAAATGGGTAGATTTAAGTGTCTGGTAGACTCCGAGGAAGGGATAGAAAACTTTAGGGCTTGTTATAGGATCTCCCTAAGAGTAGGCATTAGGTACTGTAGTGAGGGTCAATGACGTGAGGATAGGCAAGTCGGGGAGGAAGTAATCCCGATGATTGCCTTCATAGAGGGAGGGATGAAAATCCCCATGGGTGGAGTCACTAGAGATTACCTTAGAGCTCATAGGCTGGCTCCCACTCAATGTGCCCCTAATATGTTTAGGATCTTAGGCTCCGTGGATGTCCTTAACGAAAAGATGGGTTTAGGTCTAACCCACCACGATGTTAATTGGGTCTATAATCTTCACCGTCTAAAGGGGCAGGGGTACTACTTGAAATCAAGGTATCCCGAGGTTAGGCTCATCTAATGCCTTCCCGAATCCAACAAGGGGCTGAACGAAGATTTCCTGATCTTGTCAAGGGAGTGGAGTGATGGTCTTCCCTGCCCGACGAGAGAGGGAGAACCAGGTGAGGTACTTGGTCTAGGGTACTTATTTATAAGTCCTTTCTTTGATTTGTTGTATTTTCATATCTGATAAAATTCTATCTCCCTGATGAATTTGCAGACAAACACGCTGCTAAACCGAATCTTAGCTTGGTCAACAAGGAAAGCTTAGATAAAATACTTCGCGTTGAGGTCTTTGTACACGACGACGGCCAACTGCGAGCGACTTACATAATCTTAGGGTACAAGCCGATCTCATCCGGCTTTCAGGCACCAAAGTGCGTGATCAGAGCCAAAGACCCCCGTCTTCACCGTATAAGTGTAGTTGTCCCCGGCTTTCTCCTTCCCAAAGGTGCTCTTGTTCCAGAAGGCACCTTCTCCACCCAACCCGTCCGGGAAAGTGATCTTTTCATTCAGTCGATCCTTGAGGGTATTCCTAGAGCAGATCTTCCCTTCCAACACACATCTGGTGCATCTGGTTCTTCTAAACCTACCGATAAAGAAGAAGAAGTAGTTGAAGTACTAGAGTCCGAGGACGAATTTGAAGCCTTCAACCAACCTTAGTCTCCAGAAACTTCAACCCCTGATCTCGGCCCACCATTCTCACCAATACTTGACGAAATGGGGATACAACGCAAACCAAAATCCAGCCTAATGGATTTGATAGAGTCCTAGTCGGGGAGGGATGCACCGGTGAAGACTGCCCAGACTAAGCCCCCCACTCCTCCACCTGCTTTGCCCCTCCCGCCTGAACCTGCTGACCTGAAGAGGAAGAGGGAGAGCAAAGGCAAGGAGGTGGTGGATGCTAGTAAATACTTGCCCCCTCAAGAGGACGAGGCTCAGAGGGTGGCCAAGCAGGCCAAAATGGGGAGAGGGGTGCCGAAAGGAGAGGCGACATCCAGGCTGAGCCCTCAGCCTGACTTCCCACGCCAATGCTAGATGGGGCCCCTCTATTAGCCGACGCCTCCATTAGGGACTTCCAAGGAGGAAAAGCCGGCTATGTGGCTGATGCAGTGGAGAAGGCTTTACTACTCCTTGGGGACATGGCCGAGCTGCGGTCCATGAGGAAGCACGAGGTCTTCCTCAGCCTTAAGAGATACCTGGCCATGGTATGATCTCTTCTTTTCTTTTTCTTCTTAGTTTGCTTCCTTAACTTTCTTTTTCCAACTCTCGTTTCTCTCTTTGGCAGGCTGTTCCAGCCTCCTTCCGGGCAGAAGAAATGACCAACTACTGCCATCAACAGATGAAGGAAGAGGAAGGAAGGCGTATTGCCGCTGTGGAGACCTTTCAGGTGGCCGACAAGAGCCTCCAAGAGCATAAGAAGAGGCTGCAGGAGGAGGAAAAGGAAAGAAAATACGCAGCAGCCGCCCTTGAAAATGCTGAAAAGCAAGCTGGTTGCTGTTATGCAGTGTCGAGGACCAGCTGGCCTCCTCCAAGACCCAAATTGTCGCACTAAAAAAGAAATTGGAGGAAATTGAGAAAGCTAAGGCTTTAGCCGAGAAGGCCAAGGATGAAGCTGAGTAGCATGGGTATGATGTTGGGGTGGCCGAGACCGAGAACGCCCTTAGGGCCGAGGTCCCTGCCATATATAGGACATACTGCGCCCTGATATGGGATGAAGATCTCAACCAAGCCAGGGTTGAGGCTTCTTCCGTGCTTAGGAAAGCAGAAAACGTCTACTACCTTCCAGCCATACGCCCTTCAAGCTCTTCGAACTCTAAAGCCGACCCAGCATCCTTGGAGGCAAGTGACGTTCAAGGCAGCCTACCCAAAGTACCTCCTGTAGCCAACACTCCTTTAGAGGGGGTAGAGCAGGCTAAGGACACTTCAAAGACAGGGGAGATCAATAAGGATATAGTCCAAGGCTCTGGCTTACCCCCAATTGCTCCAAAGGATCCCTCAAAGGAGAAAGAAACTTCACAAAGCATGGAACTGGTATTGGCAACTCTCACCGTACCCCCAAAAGAGGATCCTAAGGACAAGGCCAAAGTGTCCTCCACGATAGCAAGTACACAACCTCCCAAGGACTCAAAAGAAAAACTTGTAATAAAAATGAAACAATAGTTTGTCTTTTTTTTTTTTTTTACCAATTGTAATCAACTTGCCTCTTTGCATTTGATCTGCCTTGTTTTAAGGCTGTTATTAATGAAAATTATGGGCGTTTTCTTTCTTCTTCGCTGTGGCTTATATATTGAAGTCAATATGATTTTTGTTTTATCTAACATTTAACAAAAGTAGTGATAAAATAGAACTTCTCTCACTAATCTATTCAAGTGATAGAAAATTTCTCCCATTTCATATGATCTGCAGAAATAATAAGTAAAATTTACTAAGTCCACCATCTCAGCAAGGGGCAATTCCAATTTCAAGCACATACTCTACAACAATACTTGCATATAGTTTCAAATATGCTCTATTCCCTACTTATTGGTAATTTTAAAGGAACGAAAGGATAATTATCTCTTGAACAAATATAAGTAATCCTGTAAATGCTTTAAGTGACACTCATGAGCATTTCATTGTGACTCTTGTTGTAGTGAAAATCATTGTTGTTTGAAGTGGTTTCACCTGACATTGAAGTCATCAATAAGGGATACTAACTTACCTTAAATTTGTAATCCAAGAAGTCTTCAATAACTAAGGCTTTGCCCTGACCCTTAGCAATTTGATAGAAAACGTTGATTTAACCGAAGTGTGTGGTCCGAAGATCCAAGCTCGGGCAAGGTTTGGTTCAATACTTAGAACAATGATTGAAAGTTATCAATCTTCCCAAGGCATGTGGTCCGAGGATCCAAGCATGACCAAGGTTCTGTTTGATACTTAGGTAAATGTCAAGGAGTATTAATTTTCCCAAAGCAGATGGTCCGAGGAACCAGGCATAGTTAAGGTTCTATTTAATACTTAAAACAATGAACAAAAGTTATCAATTTTCCCAAGGCATGTGGTTCGAGGATCCAGACATGACCAAGGTTCTATTTGATACTTAGGTAGATGTCGAGTATTAATTTTCCTAAAGCAGATGGTCCGAGGAACCAGGCATAGCTAAGGTTCTGTTTAATACTTAAAACAATGAATGAAAGTTATCAATTTTCCTAAGGCATGTGGTCTGAGGATCTAGACATGACCAAGGTTCTGTTTGATACTTAGGTAGATGTCAAGGAGTATTAATTTTCCCAAAGCAGATGGTCCGAGGAACCAGGCATAGTTAAGGTTCTATTTAATACTTAAAACAATGAATAAAAGTTATCAATTTTCCCAAGGCATGTGGTCCGAGGATCCAGGCATGACCAAGGTTTTGTTTGATACTTAGGAAGATGTCAAGGACACATGACAAGCAATATAACAAACCCAAATAAGGTGAAGAAAATCTCCATTAATAATAATATCTCCTAAGGTTATATACATTCCAGGAGCGTGGTACAACCTTTTCCTCTAGATCTTCTAGATAATATGCTCCAATCCCGGCCACTGATGTGATACGATAGGGCCCCTCCCAGTCGAGTCCCAACTTCCCCCATGCTGGGTTCTTGGCAGTCCCCATAACCTTTCTTAGAACCAAGTCTCCAAGTGCCAGTGGCATTAGCTTCACGTTAGCATCATATCCTTGTTTGAGCTTGTGTTGATAGTAAGCTAATTGGACCATGGCATTTTCTCTTCGTTCTTCAATTAAATCTAGGCTCTTTTCCAACAGCCCATCGTTGCCGCTCGGAGCGAAAGAACTTGTTCTCAGCATGGGGAACCCAGTTTCCAAAGGAATGACAGCCTCGGCACCATAGGTCATTGAGAAAGGCGTCTCCCTAATAGATCTACAAGGTGTAGTCCGATATGTCCAAAGGACGTGTGGCAGTTCCTCCACCCACCTCCCCTTTGCGACGTCTAGTCTTTTTTTGAGTCCGCTCACTATAATTTTGTTTACAGCCTCGGCCTACTCATCTTCTTGTGGATAGGCCGGAGTGGAGTACCTATTCTTTATTCCTAGATCACAGCAGTACCTCCTAAAGGTTTTACTATCAAATTGAAGTCCATTGTCCGAGATGAGGGTATGAGGAATTCCAAATCGAGTGACAATATTCTTCCAAACAAATTTTTTGGTGTCCACGTCCCTGATGTTTGCCAGTGGTTCAGCTTCGACCCATTTAGTTAAGTAATCCGTGCCGACCAACAGATACCTCTTATTCCCCGCTGCCTTAGGGAATGACCCTATAATATCCAAGCCCCACTGAGCGAAAGGCCAAGGACTGGTCAAGGGATTAAGGGCTCCTCCAGGTTGGTGAATGTTTGATGCAAATCTTTGGCATTGGTCACACTTCTTTACATAGTCTTGTGCTTCTTTTTGCATGTTTGGCCACCAGTAGCCTTGCGTGAGGGCCCTGTGAGACAGAGATCTGCCTCCCTTGTGGCTTCCACAAATTCCTTCGTGCAATTCTTCCAGGAGCAGCTCAACTGCTTCAGGGTGCACGCACAGCAGATACGGGCCAAAAAAAGATCTCTTATACAGTTTCTAGTCCCCGGACAACCAAAACCGAGGAGCTTTTCTTCGCACCTTGTCTGCCTCGAATTTATTCTCGGGCATAACATCTTCCTTAAGGAATAGCACAATAGGGTCCATCCAGCTAGGCCCCACCCTTATTTGGTGAACATGAACCACACTCCCTCCCATTTCAGAAGGTTTGCACAAATCCTCCACAAGGATTACCCGAGGCAAGCCCTGTGCCGAGGAGGTTGCCAGTGTGGCGAGAGAGTTTGCATGTGCATTCCTACTTCTAGGAACTTGTAATAAGACAAAAAACTTAAATCCAGATTGTAAGTGTCTAACCTGACTCAAATATTCTTACATTCTGAGATCTCTTGCCTCCAACTCCCCTTCGACTTGGCCTACAACCAGCCTTGAATCAGAGAATATCTCCACTACTTTTCCACCCATTTTCTGAACCATGGTCATCCCTATCAAGAGAGCTTCGTATTCGGCCTCATTGTTTTTGAATGAGAATCCCAATCTCAAGGATTTCTCGATTGTGATCTTTTCTAGGGATACTAGAACTAGCCCCACTCTAGATCCTCTGTGATTAGCTGCACCATCAACGTAGACCTTCCAGGACAAAGGCTCTTGCAAGGAGATTACGCCAACCGATTTTTCATCCATGTTTTGCTCCTTTAATTTATCTTCTAATGGGGTCTCAACAAACTCAGCCACCAGATCGACAAGGACCTGACCTTTGACAGAGGTGCGAGGCATATATTTGATATCAAAAGCCCCTAAGATCGTGCTCCACTTTGCAATTCTCCCTGTGTAGTCGACACTCTGAAGTAGAGATCTAAGCGGGAGCTAAGTCAAGACAACAACCGTGTGCGATTGGAAATAATAGGGGAGCTTACATGTGCCATGCGCCACTGCCAAAATGGCCTTCTCAAGTGGTAAGTACCGAACCTCGGCTTCATGTAGTGACTTGTTTATGTAATAAACTGGCCTCTGCACACCACTGTCGACATGGATCAAAACTAAACTTACTGCATGGGAGGCCACGGTGATGTAAGCAAACAGAACTTCGTCCACCTTGGGCCTTGACATAATTGGTGGCCAAGAAAGGTACTCTTTCAACTGCTGGAAAGCCAAGGCACACTCCTTGGTCCATTCAAAACCCTTTCATTTGTTTAACAGTTGAAAGAAATGCCTACACCTGTCTGCTGACCGAGAGATGAACCGGTTTAAACCAGCAGTCATCCCAGTTAACCTTTGGACTTCTTTGGGATTCCGAGGTGACTACAGATTGTTGATTTCCTTGATTTGGTCAGGGTTGACCTCAATTCCACGGTGTGTGACCATGTAGCCCAAGAACTTCCCTGACCCAACGCCAAAAGAACACTTAGAAGCATTAAGTCGTAGCTTATGTTTCCTCAAGATAGCAAAGATATTTCCGAGGTCGCTAACATGCTCGAATTCTACCTTGATTTTTACCACCATATCATCGATAAAAATTTCAATGTTTTTTCCTAACTGTGGCTCAAACATCCTGGTCATCATCCTCTGGTAAGTAGTCCCTGCATTCTTCAAACCAAAGAGCATCACCTTGTAATGGTAGTTTCCAATAGGAGTAACAAAAGTTGTCCTCTCTTGGTTGTCCAGGGCTAAATGTATCTGATGGTACCCCTGAAAGGCGTCCAAAAAACTCATCCGAGGATGGCCCACCGTTGCGTCCACCAGTTGATCAATCCGAGGCATAGGGAAAGGGTCTTTTGGGTAGGCTTTGTTCAAGTCTGTGAAATCTACGCATGCACGCCACTTCCTAGTCTTTTTCTTTACCACTACGATGTTAGCTAACCATTCAGGTTAAAAAACTTCCTTAATAGCCCCAGCTTGCTTAAGCATCGTCACCTCGTCTCTAACAGCATCTGAGTGTTCCTTGGACAAACGCCGAAGTGGTTGCCTCCTAGGGGTGACCATTGGATTGACATTTAGATGATAGCAAATGAAGCTCGGATCCACTCCCGGAGCTTCATAAGCATTCCAAGCGAAAACATCAACGTTCTCCTTGAGAAAAACCATCAACTCCTCCTTCTCCTAAGGTGGTAGCTAAGCTTCGACCTGAAAAAACTTTTCCAGATCATCACCTACGGTGAATTTCTCTAAATCTTCACATTTGGCTTCCTCGGTCGGCCTCTTTGCAGATAATTCCAGAGACTTTGATTGCTATAAACCTTTCTTGATCATGGCCAAGGACTCAGCTGCTGGTTGATGCAAAATTACAGACACGAGGCACTGTCTAGCCATAGATTGGTTCCCTACCAGCTTCTCAACCCGGTCTCCGAACAAATACTTAATCTTCTAATGCAAAGTTGAAGAAACAACACCCAAGGTATGAAGCCACGGTCTGGCAACAATGGCCGTGTAGGGGGAGTATGCATCCACCACTATGAAGTCCACTTCCACCACCTCTGAGCTGGCTTATACGGGCAACCTAATCTAGCCCTTCAGGGCAATAAGCTTCCCATCAAAGCTTACCAGAGGTGAATCACGGGTTGTCAGGTCTTCAAGTTTCAAATTTAGTCCTCTGTACAAGTTCGGATACATGACTTCTACACAACTGCCCTGGTCCACCATTACTCTCTTTACATCATACCCCCCTATCCTGAAGGTGATCACCAAAGCATCATCATGTGGTTGGATAGTTCCAATCTTGTCTTCGTCTGAGAAACTCAACGAAGGTAGGATTTCCAGTCTAGCCCTTTTCGGCTCAGAGTTGGAGCCCTCAGTTGGTGATCTAGCTACAGACATCACCCTGGAAGGGTGAGAACCCGTTCTCCCCGACGCAGCAAAAATGACATTAATTGTACCTAAAGGGGGCCTTGGAGGAGCACTTCCCTGAGCCCCTACCCTTGATTGATCTCTTTGTCCATTAGGTCAATACAGAAATTGTTGTAATCTCCCCTCTTTTACTAGTTGCTCTAGATGGCTCCACAGTGTCCGGCAGTCCTCGGTGGTATGCCCCCGCTCTTGGTGATACAGGCAATGAAGACTTTGGTTGCGCCTCAAAGGGTCTCCACTCATCTTGTTCGGCCATCTGAAGTATAGCTCATTCTTGATCTTCTTTAGAACTTGATGCATTGGTTCTTTGAATACAATGCTTACCACCTGAGAAGCTACAAGTTCAGACTACCCAACAAAATCCCATCGGGCTCTGATATTATTGTAACAGTCCGACCTGAAATCCCTCCTCTCCTGAAGGATAATCTTACCCTTCCCCTTATCCTGCTACTCGTCCTCTTCAACCCTCTTGTACTTGTCAATCCGATCCATGAGCTGGCGTATACTGGTGACATGTTTCCCAGTCAAGGATTTCCTTAAACCATGCTGGATAGGTAGGCCGAGTTTGAAAGTACTGATGGCTACATCCTTAAAATCACCATCTATCTTGTTGAACATCTTCGAATATCTGTCCGAATATGTTTTTAGGGTTTCTCCTTCTCTCATGGACAAGGATAACAAGGAAGCCAAAGGTCGAGGAACCCTGCTACACGTAATAAAGCGGGACCTAAACACTTGGGTGAGTTCCTTATAGGAGTCAATGGAACCTGCCATCAGACTGTTAAACAACCTCATCGTCACAGGCCCTAGGTTGGATGGGAATATCTTGCACATCAAGGCTTCGTTCTTGGAATGTACAGCCATCTTTTGATTAAAGTGGCTAACATGCTCTACGGGGTCTATTCTGTCGTTATACAAGGTGAATGTGGGTTCAGTGAACCGCCGAGGAAGTCTCCCTCCCTCAATCCAGCGCATGAAAGGCAACTTGGAAATTTGGTTGAGTGATTTACTCATGGCGTCATTTCCCAGGCCTCCCGAAGATGAATCTCTGTTTCGGCGTTCATGGCGGTAGTCTTCATCATACGAAAAGGACTCGCTAGGGGGAGTCCTTGACCTCCGTCTTTAATCTTCGTCCTTCTCATCACCGGAAGAGTAATCAGAGTTTGAAGGAGCTCGCTTTCTGTGTTCATGGCGTAAGCTTCTCTTTAGGTGATCAATATCCTTCTACATGTTTATGGCATTCTCCTCATGAGAAACATGGCTTTTACCGCGAGATTGACTCTTACTGGAGTGGGTAGTGTGTATACTTCCCTCCTGGTCTCTCTTTCGTTCAAATTCACAGAAATGATCTTGACGTTGAGACCCCGCGGATTCTGCTTGGTTTGGATTTGATCCTACCATCGTTGAACGTCAAACTCACTATCACACCAATATCCCCACGGACTTGAACAACATGTTTCTTGAAGTACTAAACCCATCTTAAATCTACCCAATTACAAGTAAAGTACATTTTGTCAAAGGGTTAGCTAATTACAATAAAATATGACCCTAACACCACCATTTAAATAAATACCCACTATAAACTCTTTAAATTGCTCCATAAATTTTTACATTCTTACTCCACAAGAAAAGTTCCCCTTAGTTACCTAAAAGCCATCATTTGTAAAAAGTAATATTAAAACTACATTTGATTTGCTGTGTACTATCCTTGAGTCCAAATCTTCTGTTTCACTTTTCATGCTTCGCTTTATGTTCCACCAATAAAAATGTGCCAAGTGTCCGGTTATTTAAGTAAACCCTAATTTTATGCATTTTACTCATTTCAGTTATCTAAATAAAATAAATAAACAAAACAAAAAGAAACCCAACACATTCCCATCACCACCAGTCCACCACCACAACTTTTTCCGATGCCACTACAAAAGATCGTCGGCAACATCAACCCCACCAGTCACGACCATCCACCTCCACCGAGTCCACACCACCTCCTCCTTATTTTCAAATCCATGAATTAATGAGTATTATTATTTGTGATTCACGAAATCGCCTGCCAAAATTCCATAAAAAATCACCATGGCTTATACCCATTGTCCATAAATTGTTCATATGGGATAATGGACGTTCCACTCGCAGACAATGAAAGTTGAACTTGGAACAAAATTCTTAGGCCATTGTTTTGTTTGTTTGAGACCAGATTGACGAGAAAGAAAGCAACGTGAGAGAAAGTGTTTTTTCTGGATCGCTTTGATTTCTAAGGGTAACATATTTGAATTTGAAAAAAAGGAGTTGGTGTGGACCCGTTAGAGGTGGATGGCCATGACCAGTGGGGTTGATGTCGCCGACAATTCTTTATAGCTTTTGATCTCTTGTTACTGTCGCTAGCAAGGTAGTGATGGTGGTTGATCGGCACTGACGATGTTGGCGATCTGTTGCTCCTATTGCCGGTGAAGGTGGTGGTGGAGGACTGGTTGTGGGGATGTCTTGGCGTTGGTGGTTTGTTTATTTTAATTTATTTACTGTTATTTATTTTAGGTAACAAATAATAAAGGCATAAAATTATAATTTGATTATTTAGGTGGGACACGTGGCAAACTTTTATTGGTGGAGCTTAAAGTAGAGCAAGCAAAATGGGACAAAAGATTTAGACTCACTGTACTTTGGTATTACACTTCAGTTTGTGGGGGAAAACTAAAAAGATTTAAGTGTTACAACATATGAGAGGAGCATAAAATGACGCCACAATTACAGTGCTAAAAATTAGAAAAATTTGACAGCAATAAATCAATTGTCAATGAATATAGCAATTATAAAATTCAAGAGAAAAATGAAAATGCAATTAATACAACTTAAATGGAAAGACGCTGCAATTACAATGCTCAAAATTGGAAAAAATTGACAGCAATATATATAAGTTGTTTGTGACCATGAGCATAACAGTTCTACAATTCAAGTGAAAAAAAAAAAAAAAAAAAAAAAAAAAAAAAAAAAAAAAAAAAAAAGCGATAAATACAACTTAAATGAATTCGATTAGCACACCTTTGATTTCGTTTTTTTGCTTTTTTTTTTTTCATCTACATTTTTTTTTGTTCAATCTATATATTTAGTTATTTCACTCATATGATTAATTAGCCGTTACATTTCCTTCAACTCCCAAAATGTGCATACCTTTTCCCCATATCACTAAGAAAACTGAAACAGTATAAATACCTTTTCATTCTGGCATATATCCAACGCTTCTTTCATCAACAACACCATAGAGAGCCATGGAAAATGGAGCTTGGAAATAAGATCCATGGCAGTCCATGGCTTAAATGGCTTGGGAGATGCGAATAGTAGTAGAGGACATCTAGAAGCTCTTGGTAGATATGTAGAGAATGGATGTGGTGTTCAATTGAGTAAATAAGAGTATCAATAACAGGTAGATAGCTTTTAGCCAATAATTTGAAATTGCCATTTTTCCCCAATTAACTTTATTGGGGAAGTCACTCAAGCCCTATGGTATGATGAATGTGAATATTTTGTTCATGTTGTTTTACAGTAGTTCCATTCAGTGAAAGGTAAAAAAAAAAAAAAAAAAAAAAAAAAAAGGTTTTATAGAATTCATCATTTAGTTTGGTGTGCTAAGATTTTATTTATGGATTTAAAACGTTACATGATCCATAATCCATGAACATTTCAAAAGGCACTTATAGTTAGGAACTGATTCAACCCACTTGAGAAATACTCAAGAAAGTGAAGAACCATGATTAATTGATTATAAAGTAAGTTGTAGAAGAACTTGGTGAATGGCCTTTTGAGGTTAAACTAACGAGTTTCAGAAGGTTGTTGCAGTGACCATTTAATATGCATGTGCATTGTATAGGTTAACAATTAATTTATAAATAAAAACCCAAGCAAAGTACGGGTTAATAACTAGTGTAAACAATTATTGAATCAAAAATTTCAACAGAAACCTCTTTTTAACAATAATAATAGTACCATGCATACACTTTCACATCATACTTTGCCACAAATTTCATACGTGACAGACTATAAGTGATAGAAAATAAATAATGCATACATACTTCGCCACAAATGTCCTACGTAACAGGCAGTAAGTGATAGAAAACAAATGGTAGACTTATGTGATAGAGCTAAATAGTAATAATTTAATTAAAGACTTAGGGTTCAGTATATGAATAGTTTAGTACTCCCTGCCGATGTGCGTTTGCATGTTTCTTAAATTCTGCCAAAGTCTAGAACGTATAGTAGGAGAAATTATAAGATCCACATGGTGGACAAGTAACGTGATCTACCATTTCATTAAAAGACTCACACATGTTTAAAATTGCTGAGTTAGAAAAAAATTTTAAACAAAAACTGATTACTGACTTAGCAATTTTAAACAAGTAGGAGTCTATTAGTGGAATAGTAAACAAGTGACGTGATCTACCAGAGGACTGTATAATTTCTTGTATAATAGAGCATTGAATTTGGCCCAACCACCAACAAACCCACCACCCCATTCCTTTCCCAACACTTCGTGCATTGTTCACAGAACTTCACACCACCCACTTCTCTCTATATAAACACTGCACCTATTAACAACAAAGTCACACCAGTCCCAATTAATCAAGCTCAACTTTCCTATTCCTCCCTACAAAAGTTCTTTTCTCAACAATGGCTAGCCTTAACTTTTCATGTGTGCTTTTCTTGTGCATGATAGCTATTGTACCCATTGCCCAAGCCACCATAACATGCACTCAAATTGCAAACAATGTAATGCCATGCGTAACCTACCTTAGGAGCAATGGTGCGTCGCCTCCACCTGAAAACTGTTGCCAAGGGGTTAGAAATCTCAACGGCATGGCCAAGACCACACCTGATCGCCAAGCCGTTTGCAACTGTTTTAAAGCCACAGGTGGTGGAATTTCTGGACTCAACCCTACTTTAGTTGCTAACCTCCCA
This sequence comes from Quercus tomentella, assembly GCA_028535165.1. Classification (NCBI taxonomy): domain Eukaryota; kingdom Viridiplantae; phylum Streptophyta; class Magnoliopsida; order Fagales; family Fagaceae; genus Quercus; species Quercus tomentella. The sequence goes on from JAPQVY010000012.1 coordinate 17,728,855, forward strand.
AAAAATTGTGGAGTCAATAGTCCTTACAAGATTAGCCCCTCCACCGATTGTTCAAAGTAAGCCCTCAATATCCTTTAAATTACTGCATATTAATTTTCTAACATAAACATTTTTTTCAACTTTTTTAATAGCTTAAATGTAACTCAAATGATCAAATTATTCAGTGCATTCATTGTATCTGTTATCTTTGTTTCACATAAAGGTGAATTCTTTTTGTGAATTTTTACGTGACATTTGTCTTTATGTCAAAGGAGAGTGATATACACCTAATTGTACAAAATAAATTATCAGAGCACACCCGATTCATGGAATAATTTCACGTAGCACACCCTAGCTGCCATACCATTTTAGTATAGGGATTTTGTTAGACCTTCTTTATTGTAAGTCATTATTAATGATAGGCAAAAAAGATGGTGTTAATGATAGACTTTATAACTTTATAGTTGTGAAAAATCTTGTATATGTAAGATTATTTGTCAAGACAGTACTATTTCATTACCTTTTTTCCCCTCTCACTAAAAGCTTTTTGGTTTTGTTGCAGAGTGCAGTGAGGATGATAGAGAAGCAATTTGCGGCCGCAATAATATAAGTAGCATTAAGAATAAAGGCATTACGTCAAGTCCAGATGGAGCTCCAATTTAGCAAGTCTCTTCTCTTCATTGTTATGGTCTAGTCTTGTGATCATCATATCTTGTATGTCATCACTATGAGTCCTCTCGGTTGTTCTATGAAATGACTGTCTTTATAAAATATATGTCACTTATTATTATGATAATCTTTCTTTTTTTTCTCCATGTGCAACAAACTTTATATTTACCCTCCATTTTCTTCCTCCCCCCCCCCCCCCCCCCCCCCTTCTTCTTTTACTTCCGTAGAAAAGAGTTCCCACAAAGAAAAGAAAATGTGACAAGTAACAACTAAAAATTATGTAGAGAGTGAATGGATCGGATAACTAAATTTGAAGTTGGATTGGGTCTTCAAGTTGTTCTTAAATGTTTTCCTTGAAAAAATTGGGCTTTCATTAGATTGGGTTGGATTGATGGGTTGTGCTTAAACTTTTATGCTGTGTAAATCATTGGATTTTGATCAACCACTTAAGCACTTCGTTTTCAATAAATTATGATAATTGACCTAATATGCTTAAATTATATTCCAAATTTTTAGATTTACCAAAATACCAAAATAGATCAAACTAAAAAATTAAAATAAGGTTAATAAAATACTTGTATATATCTTACGTTAGGTTGGGTTGAATAGATTGAAAAAATTATCAACTTGAGCTCAATCCTAAGCAAGACTCAAATAAAATTTCAACTCAATTTAACCCACCAACTCACGAAAAACCAACCTATATAAGGCATTAGGTTGGATTAAGGAGTTAGTTTCATTGGGTTTGTTGGTTAGATATACACCTTTACCTTCAAGTGGCACATTTAAACAAATAGGACCTAGAGACTTTAGATGAACATCGATTTAAGCACTCAATAGTATTTGAAAGATTGAAAAATGAAAGTATACATTTTTTTTTTTTTTTGGGTAGTAAAAATGAAGAATACATCAAAGCTTAGTACAATTTCCTCCTAGGTGTTTTTTAAAAAATCCCCTCCTCCCTCTTTCAACTTGTATAGAAAAAAAAAAAAAAAAATATATATATATATATATAATTTTACTTATTGGCTTCCTAGGGAAAAAAAATTCTAGCTTTGCCACTCTATTTACCATAGATTTCTTTTATCAATTTCAATCACATGGTTGTATTAATTAATGATGTGTAAATAGTGTTATTTTTCACAAAAAACAATTAAATTCAACAATATTAATTATTAGCCTATATAAAATACAATTGAATTTGATTAGAAAACCTAAGTACAATACTGAATTAAACATGGTAAAAAGACCCATTGCAAATTAAAGACAAGTTTGAAATACATTTCAAACTCAGCCAAAAACCCAAGCTGAGGACACATTTCTATCCACCAATGTTTCCATCCTCCCAACAAAACAGAACATTAGAATTTTTTATATATATAAATATTTTCAGCCAAAAGAAAGAGCAAAATATTACCACTCAAAAAGAAAATGAAAGAAATTAATACTACCAAAAATTATCTGGGAAGCGCGTAAAATGGGCTTCGAAGCCTGATGGCATTCAACGGAAAGCACAGTACACATTGGGCTAAAAACCCAATAAAAATGGCAGACTACACTTCACAAAATCCATGATTTTTATGGCACGTTTTGGGCTTTTCTAGCCCGGCAAACTAACAAGTTTGGTCAAGGCCATGTAAACAATCATTGACTCAAAAATTTCGACAGAAGCCTCTTTTCAACAATAATGATATTTGCTACAAATGTCCTACTACATGGCAGACTATAAGTGATAGAAAAAAAGAAAAAACTAGAATGATGTGATAGGGACAAATATTCAATTACGAGGTGATATATGTTGTTTCTGTTACATGTATCTTCCCTCTTACATGAGGTGGACTCCACAAGTGTGAGATTCACCCCATGTGAGGGAGAGGTTACATACAACAGAAATAACATGTATTTTCTCTTATACAGGACAGTTGTAATAAAGTATTTAAGAAAGTTCAACAAACTCATCTTTGGCCCACCTAACTTTTGAAAATCCCTTAAGTTTTTGTTTTTGTTTTTGGTTTTTTGTAAAAATAGTTTGCTCAAGTATTGTAGCTCAAGTCTTTTAGTGACGGTGCCGAGAAGTGTTCAAGAGAAATTTCCAAAAAAATTGGCAATTTCTCTAAAGAGCTTCAAAATGATCCTTCAATATGGAAATATAAAAGATATAATTAAGAGCTTGTAGGGAAGGGTAAGGATTTGTTGCAAACTAAGTTGCAGTAACTCCTATAAAAATGCACGTGTCAACGCCTTAAATAAACACTATCTAAACTTATATTTAAATGAAAATTTCCTTGTCAAGATTAATTTTTTTACTAAATGACTACTTAACACGTGTATTTTGCCAGAGTTGCTGCATCTTAAAGGAAAAGAAATCTACAATTTACTTTTCATGCTTAATGCTTTATTAATCTAAAAAAAAATTTACTTTTTAGTTTTAATTGTAATTTTCGAAACAGTCATAACATTAAATGTGTTTCCATTAAAAGCTCTGTTTCACAAAAGCTCTATAGTTAAAAGTCTGGACAGTAGACTTTAAGTACAACCTCACATAACTTCTAGTAGCTTTTAGGTGGTGGGCGTCATAAATCAATAAATACCATGCACCAAGAATTTAAACTTAGAACATTGCTCCAATCAAACTAATATAATGGAAAAAGTTAACGAATATTTTGATTTAAAAAATATTTTAAAAAACTTTTTACAAAGAAAAAAAAAGGAAAATGTTTTTTTTATAAAAGTGATATCAAAATTTTTCTAGAATTGTCAAAATAAGAGTAAAACCTTTTTCTATATAAAAAAATGTCATTCTCTCTAATAAACTCTCTTTTTTTCTTTTTTTTTTTTGGGAGCAAATCTCTCTAGCAAACCTTTGGGCTTATGCATGGGGCACCCCTTTGAGGTTTCTCGCTAAGTAGTTTGGCTAATTGGCCGTATACTAATCACTTGAACATTTTAGGAGCCAATATATTGACTTTTGGGAAATTTATCTTTCTCTTAATGATATCTTGCGTGATCGTTGCATATAATTTGTAAGAGGAAAGTTACTCTAACAAGATCATTGATGTTTTCTATTATTAGTAGATTATAATTTTTGGTTATGTAGACATTAAAGAATTGATGGGTAACTAGTAACTGTCCCAATAAATAAAAGTAGCTAACATCTAAACAAAGAATTAAATTTAAGGGCAAGAGGGTTGGCAAAATTCGACACAATCCGCAAACTCGACATGACACAACACGAACTTAGTAGGTTATGAGTTAAGACCTAATGGGTTCGTGTCATATTCAAGTTGATACGATTGACCCGTTTAATAAACGGGTTGGGTTAATGTCCATCACATGAAATCCGTTTGACACGTTTGACTCATTTAATTAAATGATATTTTACCAATATATTATTCAAACCTTAGGTATATAAACTTATTAGTTGTTGTGATTTATTTTCTTTCACATATTATGATTGATTATTTGTAATATTGAGATATACTTTAGTTTTGAATGATTATTTGTGATACAGTTACTCGTTAGTTCTGAATTTTATATTAAAAATATTTATTTGTTTGGTTTTTCATAATTCATATCAATTTGGTTAATACTAAAATTAGTTTTTTTTTTTTTTTTCATTTTGATAAAATTTGATAAACAGGTCAATACAATTAACCCATTTAATAAATGAGTTGTGTTAGGGTTGAGGAATTCTGACCCGTTTAATAAACATGTCAAGTTAGAGTTGGCCTATAGTTGAATACTCATGAGCCAACACGACACAAACCCGACACGCGAACACGAATGGCTATCCCTAGGCATGAGTACGGAAAGTTAAGGAAATTAACAATTTTTTTTTTCTTTTTTGGAGAAACAAACACATACAAGGAAGAAAGAAATTTGTTAATTTTGATATTTTAAATAATGCTTTGTTTTTTTGGGTTTAGAAATCATTTTCATTTGCAGTTTCACGTCCTAGTTTCTTCGTAAGTCAATAATGGAATTAATTCATCAAGCTAGAAGTCCTTCAGCCGCTGGCAACCCCACTTAAAGAAGAGGCAGCTTTACTGTTCTAAGATGAGTCTGTATCCACTCATTGCTTACCCAAAAGTCTGGACCATGTAAATTGTCTGAATAATACATGGGGCACCACACTACCACCACCTCATTTATTAAAGGGACCCAAACCCAAGTTTTGGCAGACGCACCTACTACCGACATTTCTCTTAATAAGACACATGGGTCCGTTTGAATTGAATTTATTGTTGCTGAAACTGAAAACTAATAACTGAAAATTGAAAATACTGTAGCAAAATAATTTTTAAATATGTGAATAGTATTGTGGGATCCGTAAACAGTATGTGAACAGTATATGAACAGTACGTAAACAGTGTTTTTTTATGAACAGTAAATTTTGTCTCCCCCTTAAACGCGTGAAAGCAACAAAAAAAAAAGGAAAACGCGACCCACACATACACAACTTCAGCAAAACTCCAGTTTTCTGGTTGCAGCTGTTTAAGGTGCAGTTTAATTATCTGTATTAGCTTTAATAGAAATGTTTGTACAATGCGTCTATATAAATATGAAAAATGCTATTTTCACGTTACATTTACAACAAATCATAAGTTATAGGTTGTTATTAATAGGAAAACAAATAATTTTAGTGATAGATTTAAATTAGAACTAATAGCAATTAACCACTAATGATTTATTGTGAAAATATTATGAACGTAACACTTATTATATAAATAAGAGAAATGCGATATCCACAATGTTTTCACAATTAGAGCATCCACATCAGTGGATGCAAAGTCTTGCAAAATACAAAAAACCTTTCATTTTACACATTTTGAACAAAAAAACACCCACATTAGTGGGTGAAAATTGTGCATAAATGCAGAAGTGCTACAATAACTGTGCATATATGCACGGTTACTATAACACTTGCATTTAATATTTTAGTAATTATTTCTCTCTCGTTGTCTTTGGTTGCTCTCACTCTCCCTTTTTCTCATTTGATCAAACCATCAAACCACTGCTACCGATCAAATCATCACCTGATCAAATCATCTCTTCCCACCGTCGTTGATCAAATCATCTCTTGCCACCATCACTGATCACCACCACCTAGATATCTCGTCGATCGCCTGATCAAATCATCAAACCAGCAAATCATCACCATTAAACCTTCACTGATCTCTTGCGGTGCCTAATCTCTCACTGTGCCTGATCTCTCATCGCTGCTCACGCCAATCACCGCTGCCTCGCCAATCGTCGTTGATTAGTGGATTTTGATGGTTTTGATTAGTGGGTTTGATGATTTTTGATCAATGGGTTTTGATTAGTGGGCTTTGATGATTTTGATTAGTGGTTTTGGGATTTTGATGGGTGGGTTGATGATGGAGGCTGGCTTAATGATGGTGGTTGTGTGGGTTGATGATCGCCGCTGCTCTAATCGTTGATGGTGGCTGGGTATTGAGTCAAGAATGAATATTTTATTGAATAAATGTATAGAATAGACAAATTGATGTGGGTGTTTTGTAAAAGTAGGTGTGTAAAATAGAAAAAACATGTTTTTTCTTGCAAAATGGACAGAAATTATGCATTTACTGATGCGAATTCTCTTATAAGTGGTAGGTTGTTATTAGTTGTTACTAAATGGACAAAAAACCAATTTTAGTAGTAAATTCAAATTAGAATCAATAACAACTTACCACCTATGATTTAACTTAAAAGTATTATAAAAATGTTGTGAATATAGCACTTCTCTATAAATATACTTACAGTTGCCCAATAGAGCACTTGATTAAACTTTTTTTTTTTTTTTTTTTTGCTTAAAGCACTTGATTACCCATAGTGTGACGGGTGGTGTGTACAAGATTTCATTTTTTTAAAATGCTTTAGCCTTTATTGTCAGAATATATAAGAGAAAAAGAAGAGGAAAATCTAAATTCAAAAAAGGAATAGGGGTAATAAATATTTTTTCACAATGTGAATTCTTTCATTGGTGTGTATGGGACCGGAGATTAAACACCCGAGGTAGTAATTTAGTTCTTGCAGATTTTTGAACATTGAAAAATAAAAAGAAACATTTGTACATTATTATGTATGATGTATCTACTAGATTTAACTTTTGCTCATCGAATTTTCTCATCATTTTTTTTTTTATTATTGTGGGGATAAAAAACGCTAAGAAGAAAAGACAATCTCAATGTAATTAATTGATACAACTAATAGAAGTAGTTAGGAATCAAGATGAATTATCTAGTTTTATTTTACTTAAATTGGCTTTTGTTGAGATATACAATGGTCTACGCAGTATTACAACGCTCTCTTTCGTTCTCTCTCTTTTATGCTCCCCAAAACCGAGATCCCTCTCCCTCATAGGAAAGTCCCTTTTATATTCCCAACTCCTCCCTTTCTAGCTATGTATTATCTTGCTGAATGTCAAAGGATACTTGTCAGTTGTCACATAAGCCACCTCATTCCTCTTTCCATTTTATCATGAAATGATGCTTTTGAGGAGTCTCCACTGTTCAGGCTAGTCATTCATCAATTAATGCGGCTGATATTAGGTTGAAACATCTAATTAATGCAAAATTGACTATTGCTTTGGGCTCTATGTTGTCTCTTCGGGGTCTTTGGCAAATATTTTGGGAAACATCTTCCTCATTTGTTATAATGTTGACTCTATCCTTGACAACAGGGTTCTCAACCTATCTCGGCAAGAAGACTTGAGTTAGTACCCGTTTGTTTTGGCTTTTAGAAGCCAAAATGCACTTTTTAAGAACAAAAATGAAAGTCAAGCATTTGGTAATGTTTCAAAACGTGCTTTCTCAAAAAAGCTGCATTTTGAAATGCAAAGAATTGAGCCAAAACATGTGGACGGGTTTGAGGAGCTTTTGCAAATGCAAAAGCGCTTTTGATCAATATTACCGTTGGAAATGCAAGAAATAACTCAAATTACCCTCATCTCACTAACCACAAAATACACTGAAAACTGAAAAGACAAACACAAAAAATAATAACTACAATATGCCGAAACCTCCACTGCCAATCTCACTCTCAACAACCCAATCTGAATCTTCCAACATGGTTGAGGTTGAGTAACGAGGAGGAGCTCTGATGCATCAATTTGACTTCAATTCCCATTTGGTTTTAGGGTTACGAAGAGAGAGAGGTATTGAAGATTTTTTGGTGAAATTAAGAGAAATTACCTGTAAAGATCAAGGTGAAGAAGTGTGTGGGTGTGAGCCATGTGGAGTTGAATTTAGAGAAAAAGAAAAGAATCAAGAAGATCAAGGTGAAGAAGTGCGTGGGGGTGGAGGAAAGTAGAGAAAGAGAAAAAGAAAGAAGACAAAAGGTGTGGGAGCATGCCAATAAATATATTAAAAGAATAGAATATATTTGAGTAACTCCAGTTCACAATATTGTGAAAATTTATTGTGAAAATGTCGTGAACATAACACTTTTTGAAAAAAGAAATGTTAAACCCAAATACTTTTTTACAAAATCTTTTATTAAGAGAATCATTTATTATTAACATGAAATAATTATTATTATTAAGAAGAAGTTGATACTAAGTATGAAATAAACTCCTTTATATATATATATATATACACACACATATTTTGTCATTTTTGGTAATTTACCACTCAAACCACCACTTTTATAAGTGATAGCCAAATATTCAGCTTTTTTAAAAGTATTTTTTAACCGTTTTTACTAAATACTCAACTTTTTCAAAAAGTCTAGTTTCATATTACACTTTTTGAAAACTCAATTTTTTCAAAAAACTCACTTTCAAAGAGTTGAACCAAACTCACCTTTATTCGGGGACTCCCTTTGGTCCTCTGGTCTTTTAACCGTAGGATTTGAGCTGGACCTAGATCTTTTTAATTTTTGTTCTAACGGGCCTACTTCAACCCAGGTTTCATTTGATGGAGACATCCCTACATTTTTTTTTTTTTTAATGAGCCTACATTTATAAATTGATAGTTGGGAAGTAAGATTTAAATCATAAACATCTATATTTAAAATACGAAGAGGTGTGAGTTAAGCCGTAAACATCGTCATTGAATTTTCTTACTTGACGTTACTTATGGCTTGATTGGTTGCATTTAAAGATGCTCTAAGCCTCTAACTGCCGTGTCCATGAAAAAAGCGTGGGAAAGCAAGAGAGAATCAAAATTAAGCATTAAATGATGCCATCTACTAACCAATTACTCCCCTCCAAAAAACCACAGCTGGCTTACAGTCATAGGTCCAATTTTTCTATATAAAGCACCCGCAGTAGCCAAAGTAAGTCACTCAAGCAATCAAAATCAAAACGCCAACTCCTTATCTCAACTCTCCAAATACTACTCCCTCTCCTTAACTCAGTCATGGCTAACTCCTTGGTCCTTAAGCTCACTTGCTTGGCGCTCATGTGCATGGTGATTGGTGCACCAGTTTCCCAAGCCGCTATATCATGTGGCCAAGTCCAAAGCAGCCTTGTTGCATGCATTCCCTACCTGAGGAGTGGAGGGTCTCCCACACAGGCTTGCTGCAATGGGGTTAAGTCCCTTAACAATGCTGCTAAGACCACAGCTGACCGCCAGGCCGCTTGTGAGTGTTTGAAAACAGCTGCTGGTAGCATCTCTGGACTTAGTCCTGCTAATGCTGCTTCTCTCCCTGGCAAGTGTGGAGTCAATGTTCCTTACAAGATCAGCACCTCCACCAACTGCAAAAAGTAACTAAGTCTCTATGCTTGCATATTTACACAACTTTAATCGTTGTGGTTTTAACATTTTTTTTTTTGTTGCAAGATCAGCACCAATTTTTTTTACTACTATTAATAATATGACCTGTTATGATTAGGGCATTATAAAAATAGAGGTAATGATGAATCCAAATCAAAGTAAAGTTAATCTAATCATAACAAATCATGACAGTAATTATGAAAAATGTCGTATTCTTAGCATTATTGTATAGAAATTGAAAGACTAAGTAAACGAAAGCTGGTCTAGCATTGAAAAGTTGTGTGTAATGAAGTACTGACTTTAATTTGTTTGTTTTTTTGTGTTACAGCGTGAAGTGAGAGGTCGATGTTGGAGTAGCAGTTTTCAGCCGCAGAATGTAATAAACTAGCATGAGAAATAAAATGGGGTTAGGCCCATATATGGGGCTCCTCTTGTAGGGAGTCTTCTTGTTGTAGTTGTATTTCCTCATGTACTCAGCTATATCCTATGATAAGTATGCGTTTGCGTAGCTGATTTTCTGCGTACGTTTGCGTTTGCATTTGCATTTCACTTGGCTAGTCCTATAGCACTGTTTATAGATCATTCAAGGAAAAACGTATGGCACTGTTCCATGGGTTATAAAAAAATATTTACGGTATCCAACACGTCTAAATATATCTAAAAATTTACGGTTTACCCCACATATCTCTCTCTCTCAAAATGACAATCCCTTGTTCCAAATTTTATTTTTTCTTCATCATCGCCCTTTTTAGAGCAACAAGCAAACATAAATTTGTTTTCCTTTCTAAAGGGATTATCTCGACTAAGTGATATGGTAATTAATCTTGGAGTTAATTAAAAACTATAGTAGTACTCTGATTTTTATCATCAAGAACCACTGCATACACATGTGGCTGTGATTGATGTGTTGGTACTATTTTGTCGGTCTTATATTTCTCTACATTTTTTCCCCTCTGTCTAAGTTAAAGACTTAAAGTTACAGCTAGTCAAGGTGGGTGGGTGGGATAATTCAAATCAAGTTGCCCCAATCAGGAGAAATGAGCAAAATTCTCTGAGTTCTTGATATCTTTCGTTCCAAACAGTTGAATGCATGTGATGAATGAAATCAATTATGGGTATTCCTTGTTGAGGAAGATAATAAACAACTATAGTGAAACATACAATTAATCACTACTTTATTCAAAACCTAACCTAACCTATGACTTTTGAACCCAATTAGGTATCTTAATTTCGTAAGTATATAAAACCTATGCGAAGTAATCAAGTGAATTCAGTTAATGATTTTTTTGGTATATTCCAAAGAGTGAAAATAGATATATGTAAAGTCATGTTATTTTCGTAAAAGTTTCACAAATCATTCTTAAACCTAATTTTGATTATTCGGATGTGAGAAAATCGGATGGAGATCATTAATGATTTGTGAAAACAGTCATTTGTAAAATTTAAAACAAATAAATTCCTAAACCAAAACATTCGTTAACTTTTCCAATATTCTATTACCATTCAACAAACAATATATTTGGATTCAAAGTTTTGAATTTAGAGCAATAGAAACAATTTTTCCCTTTATGACAAAATGGTTCCCAAGATTGGAAAATTGCCATAGAGTCAAATCTAGAATCTTGTGCTGTACTCCCAAGTCCCAACTTGTTGTGTGGGGTGGAAATTAAAAACTAAAAAGAAATCTGATTGGTAATTTGTAAGCCTATCTTCAAAGTCATCATGTGGGCACTGTCAGTGCGGGAGCATGTCACCGGCAATTTTTTTGTATCCATTGCATCCATCTCTATTTCTCTCACATGTTCATTTGGCATATATGAGACACACAGTATCCCTTATTTGACTAGCTGGGTCTATGTGATTCATTTACACTTACAGACAGTACTTAAATATTTCTGTATCCTTTTAGGTGCAACTACTCCAGTACCACCATCTATTTATTTTTCTGCAATGCCCGAAATTGCAAATTAAATTCACCACTTAATAATTGGGTGAAATTACAATCAATAGTACTCACAGTCTGTACAACATCTTTTCCTAAATTCATGACTACTTTATATTGAGTTGAACAAGTGGCCTCCATCGCTTTAGTTTTTGGGGAAAAGTGTCCTTTACCCTTAAATTTTAGGTTACAATATTGGTTTTTCCTTTGTTTTTTTATTCAATCAATAAACCATTATCATGAGAGTTCAGCCAGCTAAATTAAAAATAGGAATTTGAAACTTTTGGTTTACATTTACTTTATTGTGGAATTTTGGAGCTAGGTCGAGTGGTCGACATGTATCAATCATACCTTAAATTCTAGGTTCAAACACTATTGGTTTTTTCTTTTTTCTTCCACTAATAAACCATTATTATGAAAGTTAAGCCAGAAAAGTTAGAAATAGGAATTTGAAACTTTGATTCACATTAACTTTATTGTGGAATTTCGGAGCTAGGTCCACATCTATCAAATCACACTTTAAATGTAATGAATGATTAAAGAAGAAGAAGAAGAAGAAGCATTGCTTTGATATGATTTCTTAGGATTTGTTTTGACAAAAAGAAGAAAAAGAAGTAGTGCTTTTGTCTGATTTTCCTTTATAGTGTTATCTAGATCGACAGGGCAATTGCGCAAAGAATAACCACCACAATTGTTTTTCCTGTTGGTTAAATTTCCAAATTTGAAAACCAAAGAAATTTGTATACCTCAACTAGTTGGTATCTTTTAGTATTTTCGATAAGGGTATTTAGTATTTAATGTTTAAATTTTTCCTCCCCCAACTGTGAAATTGTCAAAAAAAAAAAAATTCCAAATCTGAAATTTGAAATAACATTTGCAAATGGTTTGGAGGGGGAACTGTCTACTAATGGCCCACTTTCTGTTTATGTTTTCTCCTCTACATTAAGAACTGTCTACTAAATTACTAATGGTCTTATAATTAATTTAGTAATTTTTTTTGCGTACGTGCAAATATAATAATGCTCTTCTTTCTTTTTCAAGAGCTAGCTTAATTTTAAGCGTATAAATTGCAACTTGCAAGGATATAACATAATAGTTAGATGAAACAAGAGGTTTTTTTTTTTTTTTTTTTTTTTTGATAAAAAAAATTAGAATAGAATAGAAGAGTTTTATGATAATTGCTCTTAATTATCAATTTAAGACACTAATTAATTGATTTTTAGCATTGACAGGATTTGAACCTTAAATGTCTTATTCAATAATAAGAAATTTTATCAATTAAACTAACTAAAACCCATGATAAAACAAGAGTTTTTTTATAGTCTATGCATAGTTAGAGTTTAGAAGAGTGTGGGGGTCACTCCACAAGTATAAATGCTTGTGGGGTGTGGGGGATAAAGGTCAGGGTTCAAGTCTCCAGAAAGAAGTTTCACATACATATACACTTAGATTAGGTTAGAGTAGAAATTCTATCTTATATCAAAAAAATAACTTAGAAGAGTTTCATTATCAAATAAAGCATTGAATTAAGCCCAACGATCACCCAATGCCAACCTTCAGTTACCCCATTTATTGCACTTGAGATTTCTTTTCACACGACCAAATATAATCTTCTATACCTATCACTAGTAAACCCCTCAAGCTTTCAAAGTAAATTACACAGGCTAATAAGTACTTTCAACAGTGCTGAAAATGACCAAATTTAACAATATGGCTATAGTTCCTTCGACCTCAAGGCATTGCATGACACAAATGTACGTACAAGGTGGTGGGTGCACTCCTTACCTAAGCCCTAACATGTGGCCGAGTGTTAAGGGTCGTGGAAATATGCGTACGATATCATATGTGAGAGAGTGGGGTTGCCCTTACAGCCTGTTGCAATGGTTAGAGCTTCAAAGGTCCCTCAAAAATGGGGCCAAGACCAAATTAAGCTGAAAGCTTTTGTTGCTTCCAAATGCTTGAAATCAATTGCTACCAGTACCACAAGGCATAAATTTCACTCAAATTTTGAGTGTGTGTGTGATGATCGATACTAAGTTGCCGACTTGGTCCATTTTTGATATCTCTATTCTAAATATGTCAACTCCTTCTGTGAGATGACATGCATTAGGGCACCATGAGTGTTATGCGGAAATTCCAAATTAATGTATTGTCAAGATGTAAGCAATAAAGATAGGGGAGAAAATGGCATTAAATACTCCAATAGATTAGATGGAAAAAGAGAGAATAAAGAGTCCATTAATCAATCTTATCAAAATTTTGGGATATATATAAAGAAAAAGTATGAAGACGTAACATATTGAATCATGAAAATTTGAGAAGTTTTTATTTATTTATTTATTTTTAACCCTCACTGTGTAGACTAAGCAAACTGTTTGATGGCACGAAATGGAGGAGCAGAGTGCAAAACATTTAAAACGATTCTAGGAATATGCTCTCTTTTTGTCGGAACCTTATTTATAACATTTTTCCGGTGGAAAATTGTGATTAGTCACAATTTTTTTTTTTTTTTTGGGATGAACGAAAGCGGGGCAGGGGCGACCGTTGTGACTCAACCCCATAAACGTGACCATATGGACACTTTCCGCTAGAGAATGTTGGATTAAGTCATATCTATTGTGGTGGGGAGTGACCACAGACTTCACCCCTAGCCTCACGAGAGAGCTAGTAAATCAGGGGTTATCTGCAAGAGGCAATCCCGCTCCACGCTAAGGTGCGAACATGGAACTTCAAAACAGCAATCACGCACCTTGACCACTTGACTACCCCTCTCAGTGGTGCCACACTGCACAAATTTCTTTATGAACCATTATTCACACCATTTTTATTATTGTAAAATTCTTTGCAATTAACGACCTAGAATTTTCGATACATTATTGCCACTTAATAATCTAGTTATCAATCCCATCAATCTCTGTCTTTGTTGCTGAATAATCAATCTCTTTGTCATGAATTACTACCTGTCCATGCATATATGTCACTCTGGATACTTCATACTTGTACATCGAACAATATATTGACAGGTGACTAGTAGCGGTCTGCCAGATAATACAGGACCCATCGTTGTAGTTCTTCTGAAAAAAAATACCTTCAAGCCTGGCTAAAAGCATAACTTGGCCTTGCATGGGACTATGCCCCATCTTCCAATCTACGAAACATAGCAAAAGAAGAAGCTCATCCGCAATCTTTATTCTCAGCTCCGAGTACAGCAAATATTTGTTGTCAATTAATTTCTTGAATTGGTTTGCACAGATCCGTATTGTTGTTGTGGGATCACATTCACACATAGAACTGTCAGTTTATATAGGTTGGTTCTTGTATTTTATCTTTTATTCTGGAAATTTGTTACTTGGGAGACCCTATAGTGTATGGTGATCAAGGAGCTTCTGGCTGTGAGGATTGACTGGCCCAATTAAGAAGTCTCACCTTCCAAGTAAATGGGCTTTTGTTGATAGAGTGGCTAACTTTTTTAGTTTTTGGGCTTCCAGCCCCTATTTAACTAAAATGAGAAATATAGAACAGGGCTAATTTGGGCTTCGGGCTACTCTTTATGTTTAATAGTTTATTTATTTTATATAATTAGATAGTCGAGACTCGAGACTCGAGAGACGGAAAATTTGAAACTGTACGATTTTTTTGGATATATTAAAAGTTGTTAATTAAGATAAAATTTTTTTTATTATATTTAAAAGTTAATACAGTGAAGAATTAAATTAAGAGAAAATGAAATGGAATAGGGAGGATAAGAATGATTTTTTTTTTTTTTTGAGAATTTTTTTTTTTTTTTTTTTTTGTGATTTAACATATATGGATATGGTATCGAATAAATCTTGATTTGAATGTTAAGAGGAAAAAAAAATGTAAATACGTTATTTATTATTATATCAATTAATCTATTATTATTATTATTGAAAAATAGTAATTCATTTAAAGAAATAGATAAATGGAATGGAACCTTTTCTCTCTTCTTTTCTATTACTCCTCTTGCTCACCAGTCACCATCTATGTTTCTGGATGTTTGTTTTGGATTATTATTAGACCATGTGTACAGATGGCAGGGAATGTAGCTGGGGAATTGCGAGTGATATGATCTCATAAATTTTTCAATAATAATCTACGCCAATTTAGGATATACTCTTTTTTTTTTCTTTTTCTTTTTCTTTTTTTTAATTTGAAAGTCTTTAGATACAATAAAAAACCTCATATTTTAACAAAAATCTTGTTTTGTGGTGTGTACATATATATTGATTTGTAGTGGCGGGATGATACCTAATTTTTTTATGAAAATATTGTAAGATTTTGTTGTGAAAACCCTTTACCCCTTCACCCCCATTTAACTTATTTAAGTCCAAAAGCAAAGTGCAAACTTCCCATATTAATATTAGATAGCTAAACAATAAGCGTACCTTCCTCCTTTCTGTTTTTCTTTACTTTTAACTTGTTCCTTTCACATCATAACGGAGGATGCATGCATGAGAGTAGATTATATGAAGAAGAACACAATTTCCTTCCATTGTGAAATGATTCATGAACAAAATTTAGTCATAATTTGGTACAGGAAAAGTTAACGGATATTCTAAGAGTATTGGTTTATGATATATTTATTTTAGAAAATTTTTATGGAAAAAGAAAAAGGTATGTAATTTAATTATTTTGATAGTTTTTTATATTTCTCATAAAAGTAAAGTCAATTTTTTCCTAAATTAAATTATTAACAATTGACTTTAAGACACCCGTTAACATGACCCGTTGTATATATGTAGTAACTTAAAATTTTTAATTAATACCATGTCTCATTGTCCAATGAGTTACGTAATTGAATTTAAGTGAAAATCTTGTCATTTTTTCCCTTTTGTGTTGAACTCCAATTAATCATAATCAACCGATATAACCGGCCTTATTTCAAATATAAAAATTGGTTGTGCCTTATTAAAAGCTTCTATGATTTAGTCCCTAGTCCATATATTGATGATTAAGAAACTGCGTCTGAAACTTGCTCACCAGTCACCTCCTGTTCTTAAATTTGTCCCCTGATGGGAGTAAATTTTGGTGCAGTTCTCACATGGTAGCAGACTAGCAGAGTAGCAGTTCACTAATTTCTACTTCTGGGTTGATCTGAAAGCTCTTTTCTTCCTTTCCCAAGGGACCCATTTTTTCCTACTTCTATAATAGTAGCAATTAACATGCTCAACTACATCCCAGCAAAACACATTAAATAAGCCCAACCACCTATGAAACACATACTAATTACTACAACACTATGCTATGCACACTTTATATATATAAGCACCAACCTAGAAGCTCTCAGACTCATCAGTAAGTGGCTAAACACTTTGGAAGTTTAATAGGTATATTGTTCTTTGTTCCAATTGGGTATTATGGCTAGCTCTGTTGTGTTTAAGCTGGCATGCTTTGTGTTTGCGTGCATTGTGGTAAGTAGTGCACCAAAGGCCGAAGCAGAAATACAATGTGGCCAAGTGGTGAGGTACTTAACCCCATGCATTTCTTATGTAGCCAATGGTGGCACTGTACCAGCTGAATGCTGCAGTGGAATCAAGTCTCTCTACAGCTTGGCTCAGACCACAGCAGACCGCCAAAGCGTTTGCAAGTGTCTAAAGCAAGCTGTGAGTGGGGTTCCATACACTGCTTTCAATCTTGGTCTTGCAGCTGGACTTCCTAACAAATGTGGAGTAAACATTCCTTACAAGATCAGCCCCTCTACTGATTGCAGCAAGTATGACTCTATATCTCCCTCTCTCTCCCTCCCTTTGTGTGTTTGTACTTTGTACATTCATATACTTATGGATCTAATTATGGTTCAAATTTAATAGTATGTCGAGTGTCACGTTATTTAAAATTTTGAATGACGTGGCAAATCCAATAAATAAAATCTTAACCTTAAAATTAATAGATTATCTTCATTTTCTATTCCATGCAGAAAGGTGGGTATGACACAACTCCATTTTAAAGTTATTTATTTGCTTTAAAATAGAAAGAGACTATTTCATAGTTGGATTTAGTAGCTATCAAATCCAAATGTAAATATAGTCACTTCCTCTAAATTAGATACCATTCTTTAGTTAATTAAATGAAATTTTAAATGATGTCAGACTACATATATTTTCATAATCTTGAAAATTAATTTAAACCATTAAATGGATTCTTTCATTTTTCTCGAAATTAAGAGCATTGTGATGCAGGCATGAGAAGAAGATAGCTTATATAACAAGCATGTACCCCATTACCCTAAAAAACATGCAGATCCATATGTTTGGATTCCATGTATATATCAATATATGAGAGGATTGATTCATAAGATACCTTTTTGCGAATGGGCTCTATGATCAATTACATCTTATCTAATCGAATGCTTCTGACTTTTTTCCATTTCTCTTGCTTTTAACCATGTTGCAGCGTGAAGTGAGGATGATCAAGGAAGACTAGTTTGCCTATGCAGGATCTAGTAGCGTGAGAAAATAAATGGGTGCTCTAGCTAGTCCTCCTGTTGCTCTACTGGACTGTGTTTTGTACTGTTTATAATGTCTTTTTCTACTATTTCTATGTCATCAAGTTATAATGCCTTAGTCAGTCTTGCTTTTAGCTTCTAGCTGCTTGGCTTAGCGAGGAGTTGAAGTTGGTGGATGTATTTAATGTCAGTTCTATATATCTATCTAAAGATCCACCCCCACTTTATCCAATATCCGTAAGAATTGCATTTGATTCGATCTCTTACGCTAGATATTTTCAATTGCATGCACAATCTATGTGGGTGACCAAGTGGGTGCATGCTTCAAAATACCAGTGACTTAATCACTGAATAGTAGTTTACATCAGCAAAACATGTCAGGTGATTTATGGACTACGCTCTAGTCTAGTGTTACTAATATACAGGCATGCCATCATTCAATTACATCGTGAATTAATTTAATTAGTATATTGTTATTATGTGAGGGGACGGAGCATTGAGAAGAACAACATAATAGAGCGTTACGTCAACAAGTTAATAATAAATTTGTTTTTGTGGGTTCATATTTGCCTAAAAAAAAAAAAATAATTGTCCCATATTGCTTGAGAGAATGTGTTATGTGTAGTATAACTTGCTCCACCCTCCCTTAAAAGTTATCATAGCTTTTGAGTGGAGTTGTAGTGTACCTTTGTGTTAAAACCATTTTCCCTCTCCCCTGTGTGTGTGTTTGTTTCTCAAAAAAAAAAAAAGGGTAATTGTCCCACATTGCTTAAGAGAGAGTGTTGTATGTAGTATAACTTAACCCACCCTCCCTTAAAAGTTACCATGGCTTTTGAGTGGAGTTGTGGTGTGCTTTTGTGTTAGAACCCCTTTCTCTCTCCCCTGTGTGTGTGTTTGTTTCTCAAAAAAAAAAAAGGGTAATTGTCCCACATGACTTAAGAGAATGTGTTGTGTGTAGTATAACTTACCTCGTCCTCCCTTAAAAGTTACCATGACTTTTGAGTGGAGTTGTGGTGTGCCTTTGTGTTAAAACCCCTTTCCCTCTCCCCTGTGTGTGTGTTTGTTTCTCAAAAAAAAAAAGGGTAATTGTCCCACATTACTTAAGAGAGAGTATTGTGTGTAGTATAACTTGCCCCACCCTCCCTTAAAAGTTACCATGACTTTTGAGTGGAGTTGTGATGTGTCTTTGTATTAAAACCCCTTTCCCTCTCTCCTGTGTGTGTGTTTGTTTCTCAAAAAAAAAAATGGATAATTGTCCCACATTGCTTAAAAGAGTGTACTCTGTCTCAAAAAAAAAAAAAAAAAAAGCTTTTGGAATACAATAAATTAACAAGAAAATTCACACCCGCAAGAATGAAATTTACTTGCATTAAATTGGTTCCAACAATACAAACTCGATCGAGAAGAGATCCAGCTTGATCTGTTAAGTGCAAGGATCAAACAAACTGCAACGCTGGTCCTAATGCTAAGGATAAACTAAATTAAGGATAATAAAGTATAAATGTTGAATGTTCCTTTTCTCCATCCACCTTTTGTTCTTCTTCTTCCTATCTATCTTCCTTTTATAATCTTTAAGGTCCTGTTTGGTAAGTTAGTTTGAGTAATGTTGTTTGAGTGTTTTTGATATATGTATGAGTGAAAAAGTATGTAAGATTGTTTAAAATGTGAAAATGTTGGTTAGAGATAACTAACCAAACAGGGACTAAATTTCACAAAACTGTTTTGGCTTTATCCAGTTCCATGAGTGATAAACACTCTTCTGAGGTTGTTCCACTTGTCACCTACAAAAGCCATGCTGACGTGGTTTTTTTTTTTTAAGTAAAAAGTACAAACAGTGTTTGAAATCTTCATGAGATTAAACTTTTGCTTCCAAGAGATCACATATATAGCTAATCTAATTAACAGGCCATAATGATTCATTTCTGGATTTACCACTGCCAATGAATTTCACTGTGCATGGGATTTCGCCTACATCGATCCTCAATCATAGCAAGCTTAATTGGCTTAAGCCAGTGGGAGCCGCAAGTTTTTGAAAACTCCATGCAAGCCAGAGGAATTGTAGATTTATATAAATTGAGACTAAATACCAAGGCATTAATAATTTTAGCATCCAAAAACATGAGAAAGAAACAAATCAATCTTGTAACCTTCAAAAGAATAGACAACAAATCGATCTCAAGACACTATACTGTAACTAGTTTCATGAGTACTTCAGCATAAGACTTCAAAGAAAAACTGGAACATAAGTTGAACTTTGAATAGTGTTGTAGTAGGTCCAAATCACCTTGCATATGAAATATTAGACATATTACATCCAGAAGAAAGAAAACTTGCAGTATATATATATAACAGCAGGTTCATACATTCACAAAAGTACTATACGGGGGTTCAAAGTTGAGACACAATAATTAAATACCTTGGCGGCTTTCGGGTTTCAGAATTAAAAAGACAAACAATAACAACCACAACTCCATGTTTTTTTTTCTGTTGGCTTCAATAAACGCATTACTAGATACTGAAGATTGAATAATTACAATGCTAGCTAGCTCAAGGCAGTGCAAATACAAATTAATAACTACCAACATGATACTAGGAAAAAGAAGATCAGAAATAAGAATCACAATTATAGAATGTTAATTCCAAAAAATAAAAAATAAATTTAGAATGCAACCTTTTTTCCAATGTAGCCCGGCCAAATTACCTACATAAACAAATTACATAGAATTTTTTTTTTTTTTTTTTTTTGGTTCATTTTCTCAACAACCAAATAAATGATAAATCATATTCCAACCATAGGGATGAATCGAGAGATTAAAAAAACAAAAAAAAAACAGAACAACCGTGCCTAGTCTTTAATTATCTTTTGAATCATTTCATGTATACAAATGGGTATATGGGATTATAAGATTTATAAGAAATTAGTCCTTACATTTGATGTAATATTGTTCCCTTACATATAGGATCCATGGATGAAATTCATCTTTATATGAAAGGATGGCGTAATATATTGGATGCACATGATAATTTCACCAAATTTTAGGAGGGCATTGCTTTCGCTTAGATTTCAAATCAATGCTTCCATCACTCTATGATCATAAGAATGTATATTTAATTTGGAATTTTGTTCATCTTGACCGAAAAACTGTGCAATTTTCTTCTAGCTTAGGTTGGCATGTCCTTATTGGGTTTATGTAAAATTTGGTAATAGGATTATTAGGCTATACATATTATATGAGGACTCTTGAAGCCTACCATCAATGATTTTGATCCCAACTGGATTTTTAATTTTATACTATGCGTACCCAGATTCTATTTAATAGAACGGGCTTAGAATTGGGCTCACAATTTACTTGCATAGTGGGTTTAGTGTTTCCTACTAAAGGTGGTTTCTTGCCAAGCGACCTTATGACACCCCTTAGCTCCCACAAATTCCCTTTCCTTCCTCTCTGAGTTGCTCCCCCTCTTGGTGGTACCAACTCTCTCTCTCTCTCTTTTACTTTCTATTTTCTCCTCAGAATTGCTCACCACCATTCTTCACTCACTTCCCCTATTTATAGCTTGAGGTTGGTAGGGGTTTCATAATTACATTCTGGTCTCACTCGTGTGTGGGGTCCTATATGATTATTCCTGACAAGGAATATGCCCCACTGGAAGCAGTGGTAATGGCATTGGAACTGATTTCCGTCTCCAAAAGATCGTCCGGCAGCAATACTTCCCAAGGCAATACCGAGCTGCCGGAGACGTGGGCCATTCCGAGCAAACGCACTCCCGAGCAAGTCATAATGAATCGGACACGGGCTTGTCTATCATACACCCATAACGACATGGACTTATTATGAGGCTTGGGCTCAGTTTTGGTCATTGAGAATGTTCGGGCCAAGGCCCAATGGGCCTGAGGCCATACCCCGTCCATATACTTTTCGTCCTTTTAATCTAGGAGATCCCAAATTGTGGAGATCTAGTTTTAACATTCTCTCGAATTATGTTATATTATATATAGGTTAATTAACATAAGATAATATTTTCTCCTCACACAATGGAACAAACTTAATTAATGTAGGAAAATAATGACACTAAACTACAGAAAGTCAGTGTTGATATAAAATGTAAGCTATTCAAGTTGAATGTATCTTCTTCATGGTTATGCATTTATGCTAATTTTGATAGAAAAAATGTCTATAGTACTAATAAATGGTCCATTCAAACGTAAATTGCTTTTCTCTTGTTGTGCAAGATATTCTTCCGTTTTCTTGATATATTTAAAGCTTGAGATCACTAACGAATGTTAAGATTATATGATAAAAGCATTAGTCAAATGCATAATGCATGCTAGTTAATTTCTTTCAAAAAGTTCTACAACAGTTGAGCCGTATTGAGAAGCTATCATCATTAAATGCAGCCTAACATTTATTATTTATTGTACT
Organism: Quercus tomentella; assembly: GCA_028535165.1. Lineage (NCBI taxonomy): Eukaryota > Viridiplantae > Streptophyta > Magnoliopsida > Fagales > Fagaceae > Quercus > Quercus tomentella. The sequence goes on from JAPQVY010000012.1 coordinate 17,751,055, forward strand.
CATATATACCATATACCATGAGAATATACAAATAAAATTCATCTATTTCACTTTGTGTTCTACCAATTATAATCTACCATGTATCTTATTTTTCTTATAAAATAATCAAAGTTAAATTGAAAATAAAAAATTCAAACAAATGGCATACTAAAGTTAGTGGAACATAAAGTAAAATGCTAAGAATGAAACTCATATAATTAATACTAATCAAAAAAATCTTCCATTTTATGAAGTCATGCATATAAAATAACATTCAAATTACCTTTAATTAACTCATTCCATGATCTTTTTGTGATCTTTCTCTAAAACCGACTGGTCCATTAAAAATATGACCATTTAGATAATTTGCTACTGCAAGTTTCATTTTTTCACTTAAAACTCATTCAAAAAATATTGAATATGTTAGATCGGACTATCCATGACTATTAGTAGTTAGTAGGTTTATAAACAAATTGTAGGTTTGAACTCTTTAATACATACATATAGGATAAATCCCACAAATGACTCATATGGCTCACTATTTTAAACACTTTACTACACTTTTGTTAGCTGTGACTTTATATAAGGTGATCCAAGAACTTGACCCTAGTTTCCTTGTTAGCTTATCTGATTTGATCTAAAAGAAAACCAAGCCAGACCTTCAAAACACAAAGCTCACTGGTTTGGTTGTGGTTGCTGAGGCGATTCACATAGTTTAAGCTCTTAAAACCCAACATGTCCTAGGATTGTTTCAACTACCAACAGTTTCTTTGTTTTGTCTGACATAGCTTCATATATAATTCATATAAAAATGAGGTTGGGGGTTCAGTCCAAAAGAATCTAAACCCACCATAGCCATTAATGGAGCACATATCTTATTTGAGGGCCATTGCTAGTGACACAAGTCACAAGCCAAGTGTAAACACGTAATGCCAACATGATTAGATCCATCAACGTGTCACCCCTTTTGTCACGGTTCAATCCTCTGGCCCCAGATTAGCCATTGTCACCATCTCTCCTTTACATATATAACATGGAGTTAGTGCCTTGTGGGCCTAAAACAAACAACAGGTACCACGACCAAAAAACAGTGTTTAGCTTCTCTGATGTACGTTATTATTGCTGGTCAAATTCATCTTTCTTAATCTCGTCACTAATCATGTGGGTAGGTAGATAATTTAAAAGTTATATTATAAAATTACACGCCTTAACTTTTGACTTATTTTCATCTTTTAAATTTTACGTTTTACATTTTAATTCTTTAACTTTAATTTGATTTCAATTTACTCAATTTGTTTAGTTCCGTCCAATCAATCTAACCTGTACTTTTCACTTTCCAAAACAACATCATTTTGGTAGACTTAGGTTGGGTTTGGATTGCAATGACAAGCAACAAGACGCGCGTCTGCGTTTTTTCTATGGATCCTGTACACTGTTTACGGGACCTGCACACAAATTCATCTTCTTAATCTCATCACTAATCATGTGGGTAGGTAGATAATTTAAAAGTTATATTATAAAATTAGACGCCTTAACTTTTGACTTATTTTCATCTTTTAAATTTTACGTTTTACATTTTAATTCTTTAACTTTAATTTGATTTCAATTTACTCAATTTATTTAGTTCCGTCCAATCAATCTAACCTATACTTTTCACTTTCCAAAACAACATCATTTTGGTTTGGATTGCGATGTTCGTTTTTTTTGTGGGTCTCGTACACTGTTTATGGGACCTATAAGTACGGATTTCAGCAAATTTTTCTTTAAAACTGGGTCCCACAGTACTATTCACACATTTAAAAATTATTTTGTTACAGTATTTTCAGTTTTCAGTTTTTAGCAATTAGCGGTATCCAAACAGACTTAGTGTGTGTTTGGGTTAGGATAAAAAATGAAAATAATTCAACTATTCAGCTTATTTTTGCTACTATTTATTGCCCCACTGTACTTTTTGGCATTATTCATGAGGCCTACTATACTATTTCAACTAATTTTTACTTTTATCTACAATACTTTCAGCAATAATTTTTCAGTTTCAACAAAATAAATGGTATCCAAACACATCCTTAATGGTGCGGATAATTCGAAAGAACTATGTTAGAAATTAATGGATGTTAAAAGATTAAAACAAAAAAGAAATAGTACTTAAAAGATTGATTGGAAACATGTTAACGTTAAAATGTATCATTTGAAATTTAGGCTATTCTGGGGAGTAATATAATTCATGAAACACTTGATCTTTACAGTAAAATGGATTCTTTCAATTTCAAAAAAAAAAAAAAAAAGAGTTGTAAACATGTCAAAATGAAATGTTTGAAATGAAAAATAAAATAAAACCTAAAAAAATTATTTGAAAACAAATTAAAGTTAAATAATGAAATTTATAATTTAGTCGGTTAAATTATGTGAAATAATTTACCCTTTTAGATTAGTGAAACATTCAATCTTTTCAATCTTTTTCCGTAAATAGATTCTCTCAATTTCAGAGCAAAAAGAGAAAATCTTATTAGATAAGATTATTTATGTCTTTGAACCCAACTAAGGGGATATATGTGAGTAGAGTAAGTAAAAGTCACTTTTATAGTTTCTCAAAAAAAAAAAAAAAAAGTCACTTTTATAGAATGACAGACCACACCTCCCTCCCATACAAACAAAAAGGATAACAGTAAGTTTACACTGCGTGACCTCAAGTTTTGATCTGTAGCGAGTACAATGGAGAAAAAGTTAGGGAGATTTTTTTGTGGTTGATGAAGATATATTCCCTTTTCTTAACTATGATATATATCTACCTAGCATGATGTCAAAAGCAAGGTATTTCCAAATAAGATTGTGGCAGCAAAACTTCCACTATGCTTTAATTTGCATCTAAATATCCACATAATATTGGTAAATCCAAGCAAATATGAAATCTTGCTTAGCCATGTAACAACTGTACAACTTAGGGATTATGATTAGATTTGGTACAACTACAAGTAGTAGCATTAATTATAATATAAGCTTCACTTTTAGTAATTAACCATAATTAAGTAGGCAAAGCTACCCCAATTATATCTTGCTTTTTTGACATGGTATCTTGCTCTCATGTGCATCTCCTAAGCCTTGACTACAGGCCACAATCGATCATTTGTGTATATATTAGTCTTCCACTCAATTCCAAAAGGGCATCCTTCAAATATGCAGATAACTCTTCAAAAAAAGAATTCTGATCGATCTAGGCGCCACCGGCAACGACGAAGAATTTTATAGCCATAACAAGTTTAAGGTAAGGGTAAAAGTAATTTTTTTTTCTATTCCTATATTCTTAATCATCTTTTGCTATAATAAGTGTATAGAGGACCATTTCTGATTAAGAACCGGGATTCTTGCAGAGAAAACGGTCCCCAATTTGGATAACAGTCATCCACAAAGACAATAATACCAGGTCTCTTGCCTTATTGTTGACACAAGGAAAGATGCTCCTTCTATGTCTATTTCCATCTGGAATCTTCACAACATTACTGTAACTCAAAAGAAACAACACCTATGAACCCAAGAAAACAAATCTAGAAGCCTCTTCAACAACTTCACTCAGTCCCTCTCTCTCTCTCTCTCTCTCTCTCTCTTTTTACTTAACCAAAAAAACACAACCCCATCAAAGAAAAAAACTAGTCCTGTAGGTGTTATTAGCACAATTCTACAAGACCCTTTTTCATATTTTATCCATTTGTTTTCATAGTAAAACATGCATCGCCACCTTTTGGAGACACAGGTGAGTTTGCCACCGGAAAATTATGGGTTCAAGGTTCGTGATTCTAATAATTACATTAACGAGGCCAATTTTGACACCAACATGGTGATCATATTAGCAGCTTTGTTGTGTGCACTGATTTGTGCACTCGGGCTCAACTCAATCGTGCGGTGTGCCTTGCGTTGTAGTCGAAGGTTTGCGTTGGAAACCCCTGAACAAACCGCTGCGAGATTAGCTGCTACAGGGCTCAAGAAGCGTGATTTGCGTCAGATTCCCATTGCGGTTTATGGGTCCGATTTGAATAGTAGTAATAATGTTTTTAAAGGTACAGAATGTCCCATTTGCCTCGGGGAATTCGAAGATGGTGAGAAAGTTCGAATCTTGCCAAAATGCAATCACGGGTTCCATCTTAGGTGCATAGACACATGGCTTTTGTCACACTCATCGTGCCCAAATTGTCGGCATTCATTGCTTGAGGCTGAGCACAAAACAACATCAACAACAACAATTGCTACTGCTACTTCTTCAGTTGCAAATCAAGAAGCACAGCCAGAACCGGGTACATCTGGGTCTAGGAGCCAAGGTAGTATTGTCATAGTTGTAAACGAAGCAAGTTAATTAGATTTTGTCAATTGGGCAAAGATCTCTGTTAAATATTTTAGGGTCAACATGTTGAAGATTTTTGTTATTAGCGTTATGAGGTGGTTCTTTTTTCTCGGAATGTTTAATTATGTAGGGTACGAGATAAGCTAGGATCATTATATATGTTGTTTTAAGGACTTTGTTGAGATATTTAGTGCATTAGTCTTTTTTATGAGTTTATTATGTCATCTAAGCTAATTTGGTGGTATCAGATTTTGCATGTGGAATTGCCACCAGTGCTTGTGCCCCTCACTACTGTTTTTATTGGTTTATTTACCATTACTATACTATGGGCTAATGGTAGGTTAAACTGTGGTCCGTTTTGTTGTATTTTATAAACAGGGTGGTGCGTTAAACTAAAGCTTTGTCCCTATCTAGCTTTATGCTTGCCAAACTTCAAGGGGTTCTCAAAATGTACAGCGACCAAGTGGTATCCGTACAGGGTTTAACATGAAATGCGGTGTCTTGTGTAACGGTAGTTGCGTAACGTTTTTCTCGAATGAATGGATCTCACATATTTGCGGAGACTACACCTATAGAGAGGGGCTCTGTAAGTAACCGGTTAGTCCGTTACATTAAATAATAAATCCTAACAAGGTTGGTACGTGTTTTTTGTTGGGTGGTAGAAAATTTAGAAAGCAAGGTATTTCATGTATTAAATATATGCATCATCTCTTTTACATAAAATAATATTTGGTTTAGAGTGAAAAGAAATATGTGCGTAGAGTTCACGCCTAGAATTGGATCCTAGAATTTACGGATCCATATATCTTATGTGTGCGTTTGGATTAACTTTTTTCTATCTTCAACGGTGGTAAGATTCTTATCAAATTTTTTGTGCTACACTTTGAGCAATCAATGGAGCATTAAGGTCCCCCCATCCTCTATGATGCAATTTTCAGTCAATACGCTATTGCTTGTTGCTATTTTGTTCTTATCATGTATGTGCAATGGGCCTGCAGTCATGATTGGAAAATTGCTAATGGAAAGTCAGTAAGCTAGAGCTTGAAATTAAGCTCTAATTGTTCCAAATTCGAATATTTACTTAGTGCCAAGCAAAACTACAATCTCACTTGCACCAATCTTCGCATTTCAAGACAAGAGAATGTTTCATGGGGCTTTGATGATTTGATCACATTCCAAAATCATTATCATGAAGTGGACCTTGGACCACCCACTATCTGCCTCGTTAAGTGGCTGGTCCCTAAAATAATCGTTTCAGATCTTTTTTCAATTGGAGAGTTGGCTTTGAATTTTGCTAGCAAGTTGGGACTTACGGAAGAAAATAAAGGTGTCATTTTTTATTTCTAATAAGGATCCTTCAAGAATGCACCACTTGCACAAAGTTGAATACGAGGTAGGGGGGTTATCACCTATCAGCCTTAAAAATTCATAATATAATTTTGAAAAAAAGATTTTGATGGGGGGTTTTCCCTTTCCCTTTAAGATTTTAACTTTAAGTGTATGATATGTTAATAACATGGAATATAGAGACAATATGTCTGTTTGATTAGACATTTTGGGAGTTAAAAGTGCGTTTTTTAAACTCAAAACTCCATTTCATAACAACAACTCTTCATCATAACTTTTTACAAACGCTCATTTTAAACTCAAAACACAATTTTGCACACAATAATTGCACATAAATCACAATATCAGGCAAGTCGATTTTGCCTAAAAGCTAATCTTACAATGTTTTTTTTAAATCGATTTTCTTATGTAATAATTGAAATATAAGATAAAAGACAATCTCACCGCACAAAATGTTGCCGACTTTTATACTCTAGACAAAGGTTTATGTTATATTTTTTTATCTTTTTTCATAAGCCAAAGGCTTATGTTACTTTCATTTCAGAAAACGATAAGCAAACGAAAGTTCAAAAATAAAGTCCGAGTTCAAACTTCAACCAATATATTAAGCCTACCGAATAAGAGACCCACAATCAAGTAGGGTCAGCAAATCAAACCTATTTCCTTTCTCCTTTTTTCAAAACTTCAAATTAAGAGGAATGCCAAAAAGACAACTATTTACGAATTGTTAAGGTGTTACCTTTTTATTTTTTTTATTTATTAAATTGAGATAAATAGAAGGAACAAATCTTTTTAAGTCTCATTTTTATAGATTCAACTATACTTTTACACAATAAACACTTTAAATAAAATTAGCCTCTTTACACCCGCATAATAAATTGGACGTACAATTTTTTTTTTAACTTTACTTTTTTAAAAATACTATTATACTTTAACACAAATATAAAAGAATCATTTCTATCTTTAGCTCAATATATATATATATATATATTTTGGAGAAACAAATACACATGCAAACTCCACTAAAAAATCACAGTAATTGTTAAGAGAATGTGGAGCAAATTATAATACTCACAACCATGGTTATAACTTATAAGCACGTGAACACCAACCATATCACTAAATGTAATAAATGTTGTTAGTTGCAATCTTAATAATAATTAATGTAACATAGTGTAGGGGCCCGAGGACCAAGAAAGGGATCGTTGAGCTGTTAATATGATTATTGAGGCATCATAAGCCCGAAGAGGGAATCCACCCACACAAGGAGAGGAGGAGAAGAGACAAAAGACTTTTGAGAGCTCCGATGGGGAAGGACGGGGTGTAGAAAGAGAATCATGGGGGGTAGGGGAAGTTTCCAGTGAGAAATAATTTACTGCCTCCGCATTAAATGGTTGGCAACAACTTTATTAACTGCATTGATGAGGAAGTGACCTGAACAATGGATTTCACAACTAAGCAACTCCTACCACCTTCATCAGAAGCTTAAGAGGGTAGGTGTTAGGATGAGAATTTGGGTAGGTGGAGATGAGAGGTCAAGATTTGAAGTGCTAAGAAGTATATAAGGGAAGGGAACTTCCAAATAAAAGGGGGAGAGGCATTAGAACAAGAACATTGAGAGAAGAGCATGAACAGTGTATTATTCTGAGTATCATTGGCCTCCTCGGGCGAACATGTAATAAGCCATTTATTTACTCAATCTGTGATCCTTAGTCATTTTTCCCTGTTTTTATCTTCGAGCTAACCCCTCCTTTTTGTTTAATCCACTCTCTTACAAATATATATTAATTTGGGCCTAGTTGAACTGTTCCAACCTCATTATTCTAAGGACGTTTGGGCTGTTTGATCTTTAAGTCCTTACACAAAGCTTTCCAAGCCATGGTATAGTGTATACAAACTTTATTGGTGAATTTCAATTGTAGCATGCTATGTGTTTAATTTTTTTTTTTTCAATTTTAAACTAAAATTTTTTTATAAAAAAAAAAGTAAAAAAAATATACCGAACAAATTGTGATTTGAAGAGTGAAACATAAAAGTGGTATAAATGATTTATATTTAATTAACTCTTACCATACAATATTGTACTGTACCCAAAAAAAAATTCAAGAATCAATGCACATGTTTCACAAAATATATAATAAATCATATTTTGTACCTTTTTTTTCCACTTTAACTGCACATTTTGAACACGTGGCGTGGCATGGTTACAGTCTAGCTCTTCACATCTCAAAAAAGACGATTTCTTTATTTCAAAATTCTGGTCAATGAGGCAACCCCTTTGGAACTCAACGGCTAGTTCATCTTGGGTCCGCATAAGCCGTAACTACATTTATCATATTCTGCTGAACAGTGTGCCTTATTTTTATTTTATTTTTTTTTTGGCCCATAAATCTGTGCACAATGCAAGCAGAAAAGCAAAAATCATGGAAAATCTACATTCATGCCAAGGCCAAAAGCTTTCATTTCAAGCTCAAAGCAACAAGTATCATACCCACTTGGGAGTTCCATCACTGCTCCATTTTACTAAAGCTTGGCAAATGTATTCTTAGACTGAAGTCCGAATATGGAACACCCATTAATCCCAAGCAACCACAATGCAAAACTTTGAGATCCAAGTTTATTGGATTTCTTAAAAAGTTTCGGTTTCGAAGGAGCAAGAACCGAGCCATTGGCTTTAAGCACAAATCAGATCTCCCACACCCAGAAGCTAGATTTCGAAAATATCATCTGGGATGGCTTGCTTATAAGGTATAAATATGATTTTACTCTTGGATTGGTCATGTTACTCTTGTATAGTGTATTTTTCGCTTCCAGTTACTACTGTCTCTTTTTAAACTCTATGAACTGAAAAGGCATCTTGCATATTGGATATATGCAAATTTTTCTTACAGTGTGTGAATCTCACACGCCTTTGAGCTCACACATTGTGAGAGAGGTAATACATATATTTGTTATTTTGCTGGATAAGATAATTATTGCTTTGAACTTACTAGAGTGATTTTGTGTATATATTTGTAGGAGCTAATCTGTATGGGCTCTTTGGTGGTTGGGATTTTTGCATTTCTGTCTCAAACAATATGCAACAAAGATTGGTGGGGAATTACCATTCATGGTTGTGTTATCATGTTATACTTTGTTTTGTTATTCAGGAAATATATGACAGGAAAAATCAGTAATTTCTGCATACTTCTAATAATGGGTACATTAGTGGTTTGTTCACTAGCGTTTGATTTAGACAAATATTTGAAAATTGGTTATATTCAGATGCCATGGAACTATGTTGTTTCCTCCAGCTTGCCAGGTAAAAACATTGTTGTGGTTGTTTTTGTTTGTTTGTTTTTTCAAATGTCAACATGAATGAAAATAGGGTTCTTAAGAAAATAAATTGCCATTTTCAGGTATGTTTCAAGGTTTTATCAAACTGTGAGGGTCCAGGTGAGGCTTTTTATTGGATTGCTAAACATCTTAACTATTTAACCAAACCAAGATTTGGGATATGAAACACATCGTAAAAATTATTTGTACCTTCTTATTCCATCTATTCGACTGTTCAAATTGTTGAAAACAATAGTATTGATTGCAATTGTGTTATAAGATCTTTTGTGCTGGTCGTCAATTTTTTCCTCCAAGAGAGATTTTGACAAAGATGCTATGAGGTAGTACAGATTTTCATATATGTTTGGGCGCCCCTTTCCCGGTTGGTATATCAGTTTGTACACTTGAAACTTGAAAGAGGTGGGAGGGATTTTACTTTGATGGAACGAGGAACTTTTTGTTGGATTGGCTTAGCTTGGAAGGATATGCTTGTGTTAACTTTTTGTTTTTGTTTTTTGTTTTTTTTTTTTTTTTTTTTTTTTTTTTTTTGGGCTAAGGATGTATAATAAAATACAATATGCATGTTGCTTTTTTTAAAGAAGAAGATGAAGAAAAAGCTGAAGGGTTCATTTAACTTTTGAGTAACAAAGATGAAATTAGTGGTGAAGCAACTCTTTTGTATAATACTTAGCCTCCGTTTGGATTGCATTGAAAAGGAATTTCAGTGCGCGTCTGGCGTTTTTATGTGGGTCCCGTACACTATTCACGGGACCTGCAAGTACAGAAAAGCACATCTTTTATTTTAAAAATGGATCTCACGGCATTATTCACACACTTAAAAATTATTTTACGACAGTGTTTTCAGTTTTTAATTTTTAGCAATAAACGGTATCCAAACAGACCCTTAGTGTTAAAGTAAAAAGCAGAAAAATAAAATATGAGAGAGAGAGAGAGAGAGAGAGAGAGAGAGAGAATTTATGTAATTTGGCTTATTGATTTATGTCTAGGCATGGCAACGGGCTGAGTTCGGGCCGGGTTTTTTATACCCGGACTCGACCCACATGTCCAGACCCGTGACCTAGACCCGACCCGATTAATAAACTGATTTTTTTTTCGAGGCCCAAACCCGTCCCGCTGGGCCTCGCGGGCCCTGTTTAGTTACTGAAAATTCATGATTTATTTATAGCTATTAAAAATAAATACATACACTCAAATACATACACTTCACAAAGATATTTCTTCTCTTTCATTCAAAAGCAAAAGTCAACAAAATTCTCTGCTTCAAAAGCAAAATGGCCAACCATCCAAACATTGCCAAACTCAACAAATACCAAAAACCCAATACAAAACAAACAAAATTAAACAGATTGAGTGAGCCAAAAATGAACCAATTGCTATTGAATCGACCCCGAGTCACTGTCTGACTCATTGCTGGACACGTCCTGGTACGCGTATGGTACATGTAGCAAATACCAAATACATCAATATCAAAAACCAAAAAAAAAAAAAAACAAAAAAAAAAAAAGAAGAAGAAGAAGAAGAAGAAGAAGAAGTAGAGAACAGAACAGACCGGCAGTGAGAGCTTGGGCAGTTAGGCCAACGATGCGATTGAGAGTAAGTGAGAGTGGGAGAGAAGAGAGGCGACTGTGAGATGAAACTGAGTCCGAGTGAGATGAGAGGGAGAGGTGGCTATGAGTGAGTGTGAGCTGAACTTTTAGTTTTAGGGTTAATATATATGGGGATTGGGGTATTTTAATAATTTAGGATATAAGTATATAATCAGGTCAGGTCCGGGTTCGAGTTCGGGCCGGGATTTAATAAAACCCAAACCCGACTCGGATCCGTTTCGGATTTTTTTTTTTAACTCAAACTCGACCCTATTCTTTATCGGGCCGAGCCGGGTACCTGCGAGTCGGGTAGAAATTGCCATCCTTATTTATGTCCATAGTAATAAGCCTTACTATGGAGCTTTAACTATAGTGCCTATTTAGAGTTAGAACTCTAGTGCACATTTGGCATTTTTGTAGGAAATAGTAGGGGTGGCAATTCGTGTTTGCGTGTCGATTGGGTTCGTATCGTGTCAACTCGTGAGTATTCAACGATATAGGTTAACACTAACCCGACATGTTTATTAAACGGGTCAAGATTCCTCAACCCTAACATGACTTATTTATTAAACGAGTCAGTCGTGTTGACCTATTTATCACATTTTATCAAAATGAAAAAAAAAAATTATGAAAAAACAAACAAATAAATTTTTTTAATATAAAATTCAAAACTAACGAGTAATTGCAACACAAATAATCATTCAAAACTAAAACATATCACAACATCACAAATAATCAATCACAATATGTCAAAGAACATAAACCACAACAACTAATAAGTTTATATACCTAGAGTTTGAAAGGTATATTGGTAAAATGTCATTTAATTAAACGGGTCAGATAGGTCAAATGAGTTCTATATGTTCAACACTAACTCAGCCCGTTTATTAAACGGGTCAGTCATGTCAACCCGAATATGACACGAACCCGTTAAGTCTGAACCTATAACCTGCTAATTTCATGTCGTGTCACGTCAGGTTCGCGAGTCGTGTCCAATTTTGCTACCCCTACGAAAATAGAGCTTTGACTATAAAATTGAGCTGAATTTTTAGTCTTATGAGTATTTGGCAAAATTATAGTAAATGGTACATTAGAATTATAGATTTACAAGTTCCTCAAAAAAAAAAAAGAATTATAGATTTACAAAGTATGAACAATGAATTGTAGAACTTTTCCCTAAAGGTTCGAATTTTTAGTTTAGGGCGTGTTTGGCAGCAACGGAAAATAAAATTTTCTGGAAAATCATTTCCTGTTGACCAACAATTACTCCTTTGACCCGGAAATTATTTTACACCCTTATTTTCACTTCAATTCATTTCTGGAGAGAGAGAGAGAGAGAGAGAGAGAGAGAGAGAGAGAGAGAGAGAGAGAGAGAGAGAGAGCCCAGATCAGAGAGAGAAAGAGCCCAGATCGGAGAGCACCGATCGTCGATCGCGCCGCTCGTCGGACGATCGCACCGCGCCGACGAGCGGCGCGATCGACGATCGCGATCGATGAGATCACGCGGTGCGATCGTCCGACGAGCGGCGCGATCGACGATCGCAATCGACGAGCGCGCTCGTCAGACGATCGCACCGCTCGTTGATTGACGAGCGGCGCGATCGCGATCGTCGATCGCGCCGCTCGTCGGACGATCGCACCGATCTCGCCTCCGCTCGATGTCGCCTTCACCGCGCGATCTCATCTTCTCCTCCGCCGCGCGATCTCAATTTGATCGGATTTGATGAATTTTTTTGCTGGGTTTTGTTTCTTTTGTGAATGAGTGTGGAATTGATTCATTTTCTTTTGCTGGGTTTTGTTTCTTTTGCTGGATTTGATGCATTTTCTGTAAAAATGTTTGAATGAACCAAACACCGGAATTAATTTTCCGTAAAACGAATTTTGTGACAGCCAAACACATGAAAACATTTTCCTTTCCGAAAAATAGCATTTTCGAAAAATGAAATATTTTCTAGAAATGCTTTTACACGAACCAAACACAGCCTTAGTCATAAAACTTTTCAGTAAATTACCAAAAACGTTTAACAATTTCAACTAAAAGAGTTTTTAATCCCCTTACAGCAATTATTGGCCCATCCAAACAGACAGGCCTTTAGTATTATTGGGAGGTAGGTAGGTCTGTAATCAAGACTCAAGATGTTCATGTTGATGCTAGGAACCTAGGACAAGTAGGTCAATGACTCAATATGTAGTTATGTACTTGCATTGATGAATATTTTTGTACTTCGGTTTGCTCCACTTCTTGAAATGGGCTTTTCTCTTTTTGGTACATGAAAAGATTTAACAAAGCACCAGTCTGGCCCTCCATGTGACCAGTTGGATTTTGTGTGTAGATCACAAATCAAAAGGTCCAATTTAGGCCTCAAATATTTATCTTGAAAAGAAAAGTGAGATACGCACCCATTTGAGCAAATTATTAGTGCTTGAAACGTCTTGCAGATAATTTTTTTTTTGAGAGGAAAAGAAATTTTACCTAACAAGTTAGTATTAATGTGACTTACTATGTATTTTACTAGGCAAATACCCTGAAATTGGTGACATAGGGCACCTCATATGCAATGTTGCATAAACCCATTCAATATGTTGGAATTTTGGGCCCACTCCATAGTATTTAAGTTTTATACCTCAAAGTCAGGATAACTCAACTATATTGGCAAGGTAAGATTGTGCTCTTAGGTTAAATCCATGAAGTGTAGCAATCTTTGCTGCAAATGACACATGGAAGATTTTTTTTTTGAATCTTTGCTGCAAATGACACATGGAAGAAGAAATTTTGGATTGTCTGAGATAGGGAGAGTCACAGCCCAGATAAGTCTTTTTTGTTTTTAGGCCCAATTTCGGCTACTACCTTAAATTGAGTTTAAATATCCAATTGGGAGAAGAACTAAGTTCAAATTTGGGCTGACCAGTCTAGACCTTGACCTGGGTCATCTGGCCTAGTTTATAAATAAAAAATTACACTTTAACCTTATACTTTACAATTAGATTTCGAGGAAGATCCACCGAAATCTTGATTGCCGCCGCCGCCACTTCTCTTGATTCAACTTAAACCAACTACACTTGTGGAATTCTTACTCGATCCGATTTATTGTTGTTCTCCAATTGACAATTGGTCTTGTCTTTGACAACCAACAAAATTGGGTCGAGATCTTTTTTTTTTTTTTTTAATACAAGATAGAAACTCTAGTCTACTCTAATCTAAATATATATGTGTGTGAAGCTCTTTCTTGGAGACTTGAATCTCGATCTTTACTCTCTATACCTCACAAACACTTATATTTGTAGACCCAAACCCGACATATGCACACCCTGTTTACCATGAAAAAAAAAAAAAAAAAAAACCTCAACAACCTTTTTTTTTTTGAGAAAAAAGGTAAATCCATATGATTAAGCTAAAGCAGAAAAATTAGAAAGGAATACATCCTCAACAACCTTGTATATTTGTTTATAACCAAAGGCAAAAACGCACATATTTTATAGTTTTTCTTCTCTTTGTTTTCTTATCCCCAACCAAAAAAAAAAAAAGCACTCAAAATTGAACAGTATAAAGTGAGAGATGAATAGGACCCACAGGGACCCACGGTTGCTGCTGATGATGGGAAATTCTGTCCACTCTCAGATGGCGCGTGAAGGACCGACTACTTATTGTTAATAGTATTTTGAGTATAATAACTTATGAAGACAAAATTGTTGATGTTTGTTGGGTCCCACAAAGGTTTTGAATGGCAAAATCAGGGCCGTCCATCACTTGGCCACGCGCAAATCTGACGGGGTAGATTGAGAGTCAAAGACCTGTCTTGATAGGTCTCTTTGACCACACTGGAAACATGATTTAATCTTTTTTAAAATATTAATTTTCCAAACTTTGACTGGCTTGTCACTTCAATCAAGGCGCTCTTCGTTGAAAATCGAGGTGCCCTTTTGAATTTACCATTTTGGTCATCAACCCATTTTATTTTTGCCTTTTTATTTATCTACTCCTCAATGTCCAAAATGTCCCTCTTATCCACCGGCCAAATTTATTTATTTTTTATTTTTATTTAAAAAAAAAAATTCACAATATGAAAATTTCATCCATTCCCTTATTGCCAACTATAACTTCAAGGACCTATGACTTCTATATTAGCAAATTGAAGATGAAGCTTTCCTCAAATGGATACATTCATACTTGGACCTCCCAAAATAGATTAATTTATTCTTGACTTTTTAATTTCCCTCTTTAGATAAAATTATGGTTCATTATGCAAAGATATTTAATTATTTCATATAAACCTATCCTAATTGAACATTTTGATCTCATTGCACTTTGTTAGGTGGGAAAATTTTAAGTATAGTTGAGATTTAATAGATATCCAAATAGTAATGGTATTCTTTGAGGTGCTCTAATGGTGTGGTTCATACTTTACCTCTCCCCTCATCTATTATCTAGTATTTACCCCTTTTTTTTTAAAAAAAAATGCATGATTCTTTAAGTTTGTATACTAATTGTAAGGACACAATTCCTTGGCGGCCCAATAATGATGTTGGGCTTGCATGTGAAAAGATCCCTCACAATATAATTTGTAGAGAGTGGGCTTGAAAGGCTAGCCGTTGGTCACGGGGCGATGCCCGGTCTTGGTTTTAGAGGAATTTATGTAGAAAAAAGGGGTTGGGCTTGAACATTTAAGCCCTAAGGCGTCGCACCCCATGGGATGGGACTTCTCGGAGTTGATCCGAGGACCTTTGAGGTCTTACCCCGGTCGCCCAATGATGGACCTTTTCAGTGAAGTCCGGTGTTGTTGAGAGGTTCCGCCTCATGTAGTCTTTCTCTTTTTTAGGTGGGATGCCGTCCCCCCCCACCTTACATTTACTTACTTTCTTCTTTTATACTTGTCTGCGTTAACTGTCCTTCGTCCACGTGTAGGGTCAATCTTTACAACACTGATATTTGTCCCATCAGTCTAATCCCAGAATTGTTGGGGATGGTTGATAAGGCTGCAGAGTACGGCTCTGTCAGGTGCAGAGTCTTATCTGGAAGGGTAATAAGGATAACTTCCCCCAAGATATTTTAGATCTCCTTACAAATTGGTTCCTATACCAGTTGTACCCCTTTATTCCGATGGGATTTTGGATCAGCCGAGGACTGAACTGTCCTCGGCTGTATTTCAAAAACAGTCTTGTGCTCTATGTTATCGGGCTTGGGCCATAGCTCTCCTCGGCCTGGGCCTTCGGACTCTCCACGAGTAAATGGGCCTGGCCCATAGATTATTGGGCCCCACACTAATATTTTCAATTGAATTAAACTCCACAATTCAAAATGAGCCTTGCGACGAGACGTGGACATGCCCCATGCTGATACTAGATGATTGTGTTGACCAATAAAAAAATGATATTAAATTTTTCAAAGATAATAATTCAACTTTATTGTTCATTGGTTTTGCTTATATTATGCTCATGATTTGAATTCATATCAAACAATTTAAAATTAAAAATATGAACTATGTGTTTGTACTTTTTTTTTCTTTTATTTTATAGCTTTCCCTTACGTAGCATGTAAGGAAAATAAAAATGTCGGCTTTTATTTTTATGTTGGTTCATAAAACTTGTCTCTCAAGTCTTAACATTACAAATCTTAGAAATCAAGATATTCTTAATAAAACCAAAATCAAACACAATATACACCCTATATTTTATTCCCAAAAAAAAAAAAAAAAACACACCCTATATAAACACTCAATAAATACATTATATAGTTCAAATTTCCAATATCAAAAAAAAATTATACAACTCTATAATCTTGTAGGCATGTTGCTTGAATGAAATGATCTGGGGTCAAATTTTTATTCTTTGACCAAAATTTTCGGATTAGTGTACACAAATCTCTCACTAAAAAATGTAAAACACAAACAAACTTTTTTTTTTTTTTTTTTTTTTTTAAGAAATACTAGTCAAAATGGAACTAATAATTCAGATCCAGCTTGTACACGGTTGGGATGGGGAGTCTCAAGACACGGAAGATTCCATGTTCAAACATAAGTACAAAAGGGCATTCTAAGTCATTTTAAGGATAAGAGAATCTGACATTGATGAATAAAAAAGAAGAAACTGAATTGTAATAGAGAAAAATATTGAGGGTAGAGATGTCAGAAAGTGAAAAAAGAAACAATTTTTCTGTTGTTTTTATATGATAATAATAATGATACTTTCAATGGTTAATTAAATCTGGGTTTTTGGTAGGTTTGACCACTGCTCATTGGGCTCCATTCCTCTTTGGGACTCTCTCTCTCTCTCTCTCTCTCTCTCTATTATTCTTAGTATTCCTTCATCTTTTGTCTACTTTCTCTCTTTCTCTCTCTCTCTCTCACAAAAATAAAATCTTTCTCACTTCCTCAGCCTTTACCATCTGCTTTCTTTGACTTGAGAAGGGCTTTTTTTTTCCTGTCATCAAATCAAGACCACAGATTCAAATTAGACCCATTTGGGCAATCTCTTCAGAGTTTCATGAGCTGCAATTTGCCAGGTTTGATTAGTTTTTCTTCTTTTTTGTTTTGTTTTTTATAAAGTTTTAATTTTTATAATTGGGATTCTTGGGATAATTCTTGTTGGGCATTCAAAGGTTCAGATTTTCTCGAGAGATTTGTGGGATTTTTTTTTTTTTTTTTTGGTTTTTAATGGTTTGTTGTGCTTTCAGTTGCACTTATATGGGTATTGTCTAATTGCGGTGATTTATGGGATAGAAGATTACCCTATAATGATATTTTAGACCTTGTAAATTAATGGGTATTTTTCTTTTGGCAAAATTTGGGGGTGTCATGGATCTGGGTTGCTTTTTATTCAAGTTTAATGGATTCTGATTCATGGGGTTCGTGGCTTTTTAAGGAAGAGGCATTAATGGATATGGGTTTTTTTTTTTTTTTTTTCGTATGTATAAATAAATTTTGATCCTTTAGTAGCTAGGATTTAATGGTATAGTTCATTACTAAGGTATTGTTGCCAAGTTGGAAGTTTGATAGATTTGTGTATTAGATGATGTGGGAGGGGATTGGAGGGTGGTCTTTCACTGATTGATTAGCAATTTGGTTGCAGAAAGGTTCATTGTATGGAAATGAATTATCAAATTTTAGGTGGAATATCAACCCCTCAAGTGACGAAAAGGTGGACCATGACCCACCCAAAATTTAGGTGGTATTGTTGTGATAAGGGGAATTGAGATTGGCACTGATTTCAGAGGTTTCCTGAGATACATCTATTGAAAATAACATGAGCAACTGTTTGAAATCTTCTATAAAAGGATTTTGGAGGGGGTTAACTGTTGATACTTAGAGTTGGTCATTAGGCAATTTCTTGTTCCTTTTTCTTTTATAAGTTTTTATTCATGTGGTGGTGATATTTTCCAATCCGATCAAATGAATTCTAAGGTGTGTCACCACATGAAATTCTTATCCTTTTATTTTAACTTTTGGTCTTAATGAAGTTCTAAGACCTTACCAAGTTTAATAATTGATAGTTATGCTCTTTATTTTTCTTTGCAGAAAGACAGAAAACCATATAACATCCTTAGATACTTGTATAGTAAGATGGGGTGTTTCACAGTTTTGAAGAGTAAGAAGAAAAAGTCTGAGCACAATGTTTATATGAAACGTGCTAGCCATAACGATCATTCGCCCACTGTGTTGCCGGAACCCCAAATCCAAACCCGGTCCCTACAGTCTGCACCCCCAAGTTTTAGGACCAGAGTGAAACCAATTCAACCAGTTAACAAAATCACCAGTAATAGAACAAGGGCATTATCTGCTCCGTCGACTCTTGATGCTGCAGAGCAAGATGCTCTTTCATCAGTTGAATATGATGAACAGGATGAGTCCAAGTATCGAACTGGATCAATAAAGGAACGTCCGCCAAGTCCTCAACCTCTTCCTCTACCATCGCAATGCACTGCTGCACTAAAAACTACCGGAAGCTTTAAGTCAGTTACTAGTAGTGGCCCTCTCTTCTCTGGACCATTGCCACTGCCTCCTACAGGAACACTGAGGAACTTTTCATTTGATGAAATTGCTGCTGCTTGCCATCATTTCTCTTCAGATCGATGTGTTTCAGAAGGTCTTTCTTCCTTTATCTATAAAGCTTCATTTGGAGATGATGCTTCTAGTTCAAAAAAGTTCGAAGCAACTATTACTCGCCTTCACCCATCCACTCAGGTAACATATGCATATCACGATTATTAGGATGCTTAGAGTGAACCTTTTTTTTTTCATTTTCTTGGTATCTCCCAGGCCAATAATTGTTGGCAATTAGCTAACTTTTAAAAAAGTGGATGAATTCCACCATCATCATTTTGTTGTTTTTACAGTTGTATGGAAAACTGTGTTGTTTTGCTGCTCTACATGATTGTTAGTGTTTTAATCTTGCATCCCCTTTCTGAATTACCCCAGTGTGCAATGGTATGGCTATATAATTTTCTTATAACAAACATAACTAAGTCTAAAAGAAACATGTGATTTTTTAGACAACTCCTAGAATTCAAAATTTTATGGTAATTGAAATTTAGGATATCTCTAGGTTGGTGTTAAAAGCTAGTAAAGTGAATTCAGCCATAGATGCAGTAAATCAAAGTTTACCTATCTGTGAATCTTGCTCTTGGGTTGGACTTGTAACTGCCTTTCTTTAAGTACACATTCTTCCTTTTGTTGTCCATATTGGTTGCATGTTTAAATGTATATCATGACATCAAACAAGGCATACAAATTATGGTTTCACCTATGTAGGAGAACTTTACGCCTTAGATATTTTGCTTTGTAAATATTAGAAATGCTGGACCGCTTTGTAATATGGTGTCCTTGTGTTTGTTTTCCTCCAGGGTTTAAAGGATTTTATTAATGAGGTAAATACAATTGCATCTTTGCATCATCCTAATCTTTGTAAATTGCTTGGTTACCATGCACGTGATGGTTCCGAACAAAGAATGTTAGTATATGAGAGGCTCTTTCATGGAGGCTTGGATCGGCTACTCTATGGGAGATCAGATGGTCCTCCCATTGATTGGAATACAAGAATGAAAATTGCTTTATGCGCTGCACAAGGTCTTACTTTCTTGCATGAAGAAGGGCCTTTCCAGGTAATCATAATTTGACCGCATTAGCAGGGCTTTATTTTTTCTTTGGACAAGAAAATTAATATTTCAGTTATTTGAACCTTAGAAAATTTAAGGGTACTACGCCTTCTGCGTTTGCTAAAAGCTCCCCTTGTACTTATACAGGCCATGTACAATGAATTTTCAACTTCCAACATACAGATTGACAAAGATTTTAGTGCAAAGCTTTCAGGATATGGTTGTGTTGGCCACATTCCTGAGATGGAGATCTCTAATAATTCTGTTGTAAGTTCTTTTAAGTTGCTTAGTGATAATGTCCCTTTTCCATATTTAAGTTCATCTTATTTGTGTTAACCTTCAAAGAAAGACTTATAGCTAAATAATATGTGCTGTAGTCACATGCACTCATTTGTTCTCTACAAATCCTCCTTTTTTGCATGCCCTGTTTGGGCCAATAGGTTGTTAATTAACATTCTTCTTTCTCATGTGTACAGGCAGTGGCAAACCTTTCAGTGGAAACAGTGGAGAAAGGATTGCTTACCCCAAAAAGCAATGTTTGGAGTTTTGGAGTTGTTCTTCTAGAAATACTTACTGGCCGGAAGAATCTTGATAGCCGTCATCCCAAGGAAGAGAGGAATTTAGTCAAATGGAGCCGGCCTTTCCTAGCTGATGACTGTCGACTATCACTGATCATGGACCCTCATTTGAAAGGCCGTTTCCCATCCAAAGCAGCCAGGACAGTCGCTGACATAGCTCAAAGATGTCTTCTGAAGGATCCGTCAGAAAGACCCACCATGAGAGCCATCGTTGAACATCTCAAAATCATACAAGACATGAAGTATTCCTGTCGTTTTCCTCTACAAGAACCTGCAACCATTGCTGGAAAGCAAATGTCAAGGTCACCAAGTCTCAATGGAATCATTATGCCAGCTCCCAGGTCAAGTTTCTCGCCATCTCCACCATCAAGAGCCCAACCATCGATTTCCCCTACTAGACGACCAGCTCTGCCATTGTCTCTTCCTCCACGTGCGTGTTCCTCCACCCTTTCGTTGGAGGAGCTTGAACGACAGGAAAGCCGCAAATCATCATCATCATCTATCCGGAGAGCTAGTGTTGAAGGTTTTTGATTGTCTATAATGTGCATCTTTTTCTCTTTTAAATTTTTTTTTTTTTTTTTTTTTGGTGCTTTTTTTCTTCATTTTTTTGTTGGTGATTCAACACAATATATAGAAGATAAACATGTGGTCCTTCCACCTACACATCCCTCAACATGATGGAAGAGAGGATGCTCTTTTGTAGATAGTGAAAGCCCAGTCTGACTGAGTTCAATTAGTTTTCTCTAATCCAGAATGCAAATTATATTTATAGAAATTTGTATGTTCTTTACTTCTTTTCCCCTGCCCAAATAAGAAATCATCTCATGCAGGGCATATATGTCGTTCTTCTCATAGCATGTGACTCACAAAAGGAAAATGCATACATGCATGAAACAATTATTGCTCTCCGGTGTTTTTTCTTTTCTTTTTTGGCTGAAACCCAATGCTCTTTCGAATCTTCTTCTATTCAACCTGTGTATGGTCCATTTGTATTTTAGAGATCAGCATTAAAGCAATGTGAATCGAAAGTATTAAATCTCCATGTCAGCAGAATATATAACAGTCCCAGTACTGGCAAATCTAACATCACACTGCTTTACTATGCTGCGGCTTGTGGTTCTTAATGTTCGTATGGTATTTGCACACGTTTGCAAAAATTGAGTACAATGTACTGGCATGGCAGGCAATGCATAGTGAAAATCTGCCTTCATTGAATGCATTTATGGGTAAGACTAGTTTGTCGTCTACAATGAAGAAAAGTCATACTGCCTATTCATGACACATGGACAACATGTCATGATTAAGTAGTTTATTATTATTATATTATATGTGAATTATTATATTTCATTCCTGCCAACTTTGAATTCTACCGAACACGTAGAGTCAAATTAGGAAACATCTTAATTATAAGTTGGAAAAGTAGGGCAGGATAGGTTGGTACTTATTGTTAATTCTTGACTAAATTAAAGAGGCGGCCTTTCAAATTCATCCCTTTGAAGCCCTTAAGTGTTGATGGTATGAGTATGACCTCTTTTTTTTCTTCCTAAACTTTGAATACAATCACTTTACTATCAAGTATGATGTTTTGGATTAGCTTTTTATTAATTTACTAAAAGTGAATAGAAGTAACATTGTACCTAAAAAAAAACTGAAGTTTTAAAAAGTTGTTTATAAACTAAGCCATTTGTTAAATGGGTACCAAAGGGTACCCAATGGGTGTTAAGGTTGTTTTAAACGTTCTAAACTATTCTTAATTATTATGGGATGGAGAAAACAGAGTAGCAAGTGTACACGTTACAAAAGCATAGAAAAGTGTCTCTGGCAATACTAGAGCAAGTTGCATTAAATGCTTTCTTATTAAAATGTCTTAAGACATCCATTAACCAAACCTTTTAAGACATACGTTAACATATACTTAAAGTTGTTAAATTGCATTAAATATACTAAAATACTCTTACTTTTTATGAGATTGAGGAAAAAAGAGTGGCTAGTGCACACTTGTGTCATAAAAATATAGAAAAGTAATAGTAGTTAGTAAAACTACATTAGGTTGCATTAAATGCTTATTTATTGAATGCCCTAAAACACCCGTTAATTAGACCCATAAACTTATAAGTTACACCAAAAAAGCCAAACCAAAGGCTAGTGTAGCGTAGCTCAAAAAAAAGAGAGGCTAGTGTAGTAAAAATGTTCCTCAATGGAGCTTTGTAACGTTGTGTTATGCCTCACCAATCACCATAGTACCTTTAAAAAAAAATGATATTGAGTTTGTTGGGGGAGATCATATGAATTATGAAGATTAAAGGAACACGCTCTAATGTTATACGTAAAAGATTGTCATCGAATGAGTCATATATCCCTTCAAGAATTGAACAGACACAACCACACTATACCAAATCACTTCTCTTTTGGTTGGCAAGATGATGCCTCTATTTATGTTTAGCTTGCCACTAAAATCTCCTCACTATAGAATGCAGGTTATCACATAAATGCTTTTTACATTTAATGGCAGCCACTGTGTATATTGGCACAACTTATGCAATTGGTTTAATAAGAATTGCCCGACTTGCTCAAGATGAAGATTTCGCTTGCCAAGTCTTACAAGAATGCTAGCTCTACTAAAACTAAGGCAGCATTGTTACATCCTATCTCCACAAGAATAAATTTACAACATCTAAAACTAAAAGCAGTATGTTTCACTTCATTGAAAAGATGATTGTAGTTCACATTTTGGTGGGAATCCGAGTCCAAAGCAGCAATTGCGACACTGTAATGGCTCTAAATCTGCGGTTCCTGAAGTCCTTGCTGATGACAGAAGTGTAGGACATGCCAAAAAAAACTGCAAAGTGAGCTTCCAACCAGCACTAGCACCTGTATCAAATCCACTCTTGCTGCTATAAAATTACCTTTAACATCTTAGATCACTGCACCTATCCCATAACCAGAGTCATCTTGAAGTTTTTGGACAGCAACAATAGACTTGGTAATTGGGTGAGGCTTCAATGATGGACTATATGTTTTCTACAGACTTGGCTACCAAATTTTTTTGTCTTGTGAGTGTGACAGCTTACCAGAGTGGCTGGTTGTAGCTGCTTTTATCCCATTGGTTTTCCATTCTTGTGCATCCATAACTGGCATGACATGATGAGGAAAAGGTCCATAGAGACAGATTTCCAGGGGAAAAGATTTGTTCTTGAACTGAAGCCTCTCTTATGGATTTTCCCCCATCAAATAAGAATAAAATGTTCTTCCATGATATTCACATTCTAAATATTAGATATCCAATTCAATTATGTTTTGATTAAACCATGTTACCACTCGAAATAATCCTAATCATACCACCTTTTTTTTAGGGAATTATGAAGTTATTATGACAATATCGACGGAGCATGAACATTGTCAAATTTTCACAATTATTTTTTTTTTTTTGAAAATGCTAGAAATACAAATTTTTTTACAAACAACTAAGAGCACTAGCAATAGTGGTGCTAAATAGGTATATAGCTATTTTTAGCACCACTAAAACTCAAAATGTACCCTGCAATAGTGGAGCCAAAGCAATATTTTTTGGCTCCATAGCTACAGTGTACAGCTATTTTTGGCTGTGCACGGTAGCTGAAAGGTAAAAAAAAATATATATATATATTTATATATATATATATATATATTTTGCGTTCACACTACTTTTCTTATTTTTTATTCTTTCTTCTACATTTCATTTTGCGTTCACACTACTTTTCCTCTCCCATGTCTCTGTGCAGTGATTTCTATGCATTTCATTTTGCGTTCACACTACTTTTCCTCTCTCCATGTCTCTAATGTGGTGAGTGATTATTGGTAAATAAAAAAGTGATGTTAAGCCAAAATGAGAATCAGTAAGAAGTTGGCCACAATAATAATTTGTAAAAATATTACAAAATAGAGATTTATTGAATAGTTATTGATAATTATATTGAATAGTTATTGATAATTATACATGTGAAACATCAACGTGTAAAAGGCTTAGAGCACTCACATTAAATCTTTCAAAAATTCATATTTATCTTAGTATAAATATCTACTCTTTCTATTTCTATTTTACATAATCACTTTCCAAAAAAACTCACAACAAATTACCTATTCTTAACTCTATTTCATTAAAATATCGATTTTTATTTTATTTTTTAAAGTATTCATTTTTTCACACATAATAACCATCATTTATTTTTTTCTTTTATTCTCAAGATACATAAATAAATAATAATAAAATTAATAGCAAAATAACAGTGTTACTGTAAATTTACATGATTACCATAATAATTATGGACAAATTCTATACAATTATACATAAACAAACGTGAGAGATTTTGGGCCTTAAGTAGGTTTATACACTTCAAAAAACAAAAACAAAAAAAGGGTTTATACACCGGCATAATGTAAGTCTGTCAAAACCATATAAACCAACCCAATGACACTACGGAGTACTGACTCCGAATCCCACTAGTAGTAGATAGGATAAACAACATAAGAGCTAAGAAGGTTAAATTTTGGTTAAGTCATTGGTCTATCACTTTATGTGTCAAATGTTATTACTTTTTAGTGTTACTGTTTCCCTTTCCATATATAAAAAGGACCCAAGTTTAAGGTTTTCTAACATTCAGACAATTAAACAAACAAACCAGCAAATAATAAACAGAGAAAACAATTGGCAATGGAGCTCGAGCAGGTTTTGTGGTTGAGCAGTGGCGGTGGTGGCGGTGGTGGCGGTGTCTCTACTTCTCAGTTTCAGGGAGGCTATGCCTTTGATCATGGGCTTCAAATCTCAGAAGCCACTAATAACAGTGACATACAAATACAACAACCTATAGAGATTATTGATTTGGAGGTATGTACTGTGTCAACTCTTTGATATACATATATGTCTCCCTATCACGTACGTACTACCTTATTTTATATTTACTTCTCCAATATATATATATTAGAGAAGTGCTTGCATTGTTGATTTTTGGTGTTTGCCTGGGGTTTTAACCGTTTAAGTACATATAACTAGTAGCCATAATATCTCTCTCTCTCTCTCTCTCTCTCTCTCTCTCTGTGTTTGGTAATGTCAGGATGTCAGTCCTTCTTATTGTATATTTTAGCTAGAGCGATTGATGTTATTGAATGAATTTTTGTTTCCTGTATGTGCATGAATATTTTAGCACGATGTGTGTAACTGTGCGTTATAACTGTCAAGAGTTTAGATATTAATGCATTTATTTTAAAAATTACTTCCACTTTTTCAGTGTATCGGTTTAAGGCCAATCTATGTGATCTTCTATGTTTTTTTTGATGCATGCATTAGTTAATGTTGATTTTTTTTTTTTCTTTTTTGTCAATACCTAATTTGCAGAATGATTCGAATGGTGAAACTGTTACGAACAATGGTCGTTTTGATCATTTAACAATTACAAAAACCAACTCTTTCTATGAATTGATGGAGGCGATTTTAAGATCTAAAAAAAAAAAAAACACTAAATGTATTGATGAGACTAATCATAGTGAAGCTCAAGCCGAAGTTAGAAAGGTCTCTAAGAAGTTGAAGGCTTTAAACGATGTGCGTGACTGTGTGTTATAATTTTCAAAAGTTTAGACATTATTGCATTGATTTAAAATTATTTCCACTTTTTCGGTGTATCGGTTTAAGGCCTATATATGTATGTGATCTTCTATGTTTTTTATGATGCATGCATTAGTTATAATGTTGATTTTTTTTTTTTCTTCTTTGTCAATACCTAATTTGCAGAATGATTCAAATGGTGAAACTGTTACGAACAAGAGTTGTTTTGATCATTTAACAATTACAAAGTCCGACACTTTCAATGATTTGATGGAGGCAATTCTAAGATTTGAAAAAAACACTAAATGTATTGATGAGACTAATCATAATGAAGCTCAAGCCGAAGTTAGAAAGGTTTCTAAGAAGTTGAAGGCTTTAAACTTTCGAGCATCGTTACTCAAAATTGGCATATGGGAGGTAATATCCATAATTTGAATAGCAATAATAAATATTATGATGATGAAGAAAAAAAAATCATAATTAATTTTGATTAAAAATGTGCAGGAAGTTGCTGAACAGGTAGAAGGGTTGATTGTAAGGTGTTACTTTGCAAAGGAAAAACTGGCTTGGGAAATTTCTCGAAAGCAATCTTTGAAGAAAAAAATTGAAATAAAGTGGTCTGATATTTTAGCGATTAGAGCTAAAATTATGGAAGATGGGACTGGAGTTCTAGAAATTGAGGTTAGTTTCTCATTCTTAATTTCATAATTTTTAATGAAATATAGGGTTAGTGAATTGTGATATTTTCCTGAGTCTCAATTGATTTGAAACTGATGAATTTTTTTCAGCTTAATAGGCCCCCTTCATTCTATGAAGAGAGTACTCCGATTCCAAGACAGCATACTATATGGAATATTAGTTCAGACTTCACTGGTGGTCAAGCACTTAATTATAGGTTTGTATTTTTTTTTTTTTTAATTTTTGAAACTTCTCTATTGACATTAGATATCTCATGTAGTGTAGTTCACTTGTCACTATTTTAATGGTTTTAAATATTTCATCATGAGTAATGAATCTTATTGCTAATAAAGATAATGAATTTTGTGGTTCATGTTCTATATATTCTCAGGATGCATTATCTTGAATTTCCTCCCGGAGTCCTTGAAAAATACTACAAGAAGCTCCTAGAAAGCAACGAGTTGTTAATGCTGAGCCAAAACCCTTTCCTAAGTCTAAGTTCTCCCTACTTCAACTGCAATTTCTCGGGTGCAACTATGCCACAAGTTCATGAAGCATATCAACCAGCAAAAAGGAAACGTGCAATTAGCAGTAGTACAAACCTCATGTACAATGGAGAACATGGGATGGATAATCATGATTATTACTTGAGTTCAAGTTCCATGCATTCGCAGTCTAGGAGTTGGCAACCTCCTCACCAAGTTTCTTATGGGAATTTGATGATGCATCGACCCCGGGAAGGCGGGAATAACTCATTGTAGAAAGCTTGTGCACACAGTCTACTCATGGCCGATGTATAGCTTGTGTTAACTAGTGCTAGGTCAATAGCTTACATTTGAGATTACCACAGGCATTATCAAATTTATAAACTTATTCATGGGAATTATGCCTCTCCCTCAATGACTCTTGCCTTTATTCTTCTTCTTTTTTTAATTAAAAATTTGATATGTTAATATATTTTATTTTGTGTTGCTTGTTTCCATTACTTGAAGTGCTATCAAATTTCTTTTGGGAACAAAGTATTTGATTGTGAGGAGCTTTCCATCATTGCACGGGCTCTTATTTAAAAATTATCAGTTTTATTGGCAAGTCATACTATAGTTATGAGAATTTAATCACTCACAGCTCTGCAATTTCATTAAATGAATGATATATGATTGGTTAGATCACAGATCAATTCACACCATGATTTTTAGCATTTTTAGATTTGAAGCCATGCCACTGAGTTATTAGCTGAGGCAACAAATGGATGATGAGGAATTGGACTGTATAAGATCGAAAGAACCAAAGTGGATAGAATGAACTAAAAGGGAACAAATTGGACCGAATAGGACGAAAATGGACATACTAGACCGAAGTGGACCAAATAGAACCAATGTGATCTAAATAGGACTGAGTAGGACCAATGTAGACAAAATGGACCAAATAGGACCAAAGTGGACCGAATAGCTTTAATAGGACTGAAGTGGATCAAAGTGGAAAAAATGGACCGAATTGGACCACTGTGGACCAAAGAGGACGAAATAGAACTAAAGTAGACAGAATGGACTGAATAGGACCAAAGTGGACAAAATGGACTGAATAAGACCAAAGTGGATAGAATGGGGCTAATATGGACCGACTGGAGCCGATGTGGACTGAATGGACCGAATAGAACTTTAGCGGACAAAATGGACTAAATAGGACCAAATTGGACTAAAGAGAATAGAATGGACCGAATAGAACCAATGTAGACTGAATAAGACTTTTAAATATTTATCATTTTTAGGCTCATATTTCTAATTTATAATGTCTATTTTAGTATTTTCCTTGCATTTTTAACTCAAAAACTAAAGAGTTTAGCACAAAAATAATAACATTTCATACTTTTAAACCAAAAAATTAAGAAAAAAAAATGAAATTTTGAGCTAAAATTGAAAATAAAACCTACAAAAGGAATCGATTTTAGGCCCAATTAGTCTAAAATGGACTGAAGGGAGACCGAAATTGACTGAGTTGATCAAATTGGATCAAAATAGACCTTGTAAGGACCAGAAAAATGAGCTAGGATCCAAGCCCACTTAGAATAGCGAGATGTTCCCCTCAAACTAGGCCCAGACCAATAGAATTTGTTAGAGATGGGAAAGGATAACAACAATGGGCCTTGCCTGTGGACACTAATGTTCAAAGGTCAGGCTTGCATTCAAGAAATGAATAAACATTAAGCTTTACACTTAGGTTCTCAAAGAAGCAGAGTTCCAATGGAAAAAAATCCCCCTTTTCCAATGCCCTTACCCCTCCTTATATAGCCTTTCCCCAGTGTATCTTCTCCATCCATTTCCACCTGATCTTCATCCCTTTCCAACACCTGTCGCCTTTTGCATCTGAAGTAGATGGCGGCAGTAGCTTGCGTAGCTGTGGCCAGCACTGTTCAAGTCACCTCCTCACTAATGCGGCTGATAAAGCTGGTGTACATCATTTAATGTGGATGCGACAGGCAGTTTCAGCCCGGAGATTCCTTGTCTTCCATTGATTTCTATCTACTTCAGCTTGTAGTCCCTTCTATGGAGTACCTTAAGACATTATGGCAGATCCGTCTTCCTCCTCGGGTGTCATTGCTCCTCGGGCCCGTGTCTAGTGGCGTGTTCCAATTAATGCTCCAACCTTTCCTATCCCTCTTCGGGCCTCGGCCCAGTGCTTCAACTCTACAACTTCCTCCTCGGTCCTCAGGTACCCACAGACCTAATTAGGTCGAATAGGACCGAAGTAGACATAATTGGACTGAATATAAATTGTATAATTTTTAGGGAGAACAAATTGTCTTAAAAGAATTTTAGAGAAAAAATTATACATTATATTACAATACAAAATAATTATTTATTCTTATGCATCACGTGAGTATGGGACAAGTCTATATATATATTGTGGGGGCTAATTAGCCAGGAGATACTATTAAATCTGTACGAATTGGGTCTATGGCCCAATCCGAGGATATCAACTAATCCGAGGATGGTCAAATAAGGTTACTATGGGAATGGTATAAGAAGAAAAATAAAGATTGTATGCGATAAGTCCAACATACGTCCGAGGAGAAAAGTCATCTCGGAAACAGGGATCCGAGGTCAGCAAGAATGTCCTATCATCCCAGACCTTCTTCAAGGTTGCATTACAACTAGGAGTTGGACATTGGATAAGGGACGAGTAAAGGGAGGCAACAAATATCTTCAAAAGCTGCTACCTCCATATTAAATGTCTCCCAACTAACTCTCTGGCCGCATTAATGTGGAGGTGATACCTGAACAGTGGCCAAGCAGCTTACAGCTACTAGTTGATGGTTCTGGGAGGTGTTGGATGGGACAAGAAGGAGTTCCTAGAATCTAACCTACACGTGTATGGTAGAGATGATACCAAGATTGTAGTATATAGCATGGGAAGGTGGCCTAAAAGAAGGGATCGGAAAAAACTAAGAGAAACTTTGTAATAATCCTTAGAACTCTTGTAACTTAGTTCATCAACAAGATATTATAACATAGCTCCTCGGACCGTGCCGAGGACAGGTTTTCTTACCTTACTTGTGTTTGATTCTCTTAAATAGCCTACTGTTATCACCTTCATTACCGAATAGAACTAGTTCTTTCACCCACGCTCTACAAATTTATTGTTTGGGCTCATTGGGCTGAAATCCAATCCTATATTGGGTCCAATCCAAATCCAGTCCTTACATATATATATATTTATAGCCAAAGCCTAGAGAAAATCCAATTAGATTTTAATTGGATTCTCAATTTTGCACTATGTGTCCTATTTAATTTTTAATTTTGTGCCAAGTCAATTATTGAGTGTAAAAATCAAAGAGTTCAAATCCAATTAGATTCGAAATTGGTTTTCAATTGGAGTCCAATTTTCCGCCATGTCTCCATCTAAGTTTTTAATTTTTGTGTCAAGTAAATTATTGAGTGCAAAAATCGAAAAGTTTAAAACCAATTAAATTTTAAATCATATATATATATATATATATATATATATATATAATATGAGAAAACATTACATATTTTACAAATGTATAGTTTAAAAAAGGTGTAAGTTAAACCATGTATAACATGAACCTCTTCTAAAAAAATTTATAATTTGAACCGTATAATTATGATTATTTTTAATTGTACCTGTGCACATGCATGGGGCTACACATTAGTTTACATAATTACTGTAACTAGGCGTGTTCACCAAACCACACAAATCGCACCAAAACCGCCTGCAAAATGGCATAACAGTACCGCACCGCAAGTAACAGTGCACTGCACCTCATGGTGCAATGCAGTTTGTGATTTTACAATAAGAAAATTGCACCGCACCACACCCTCTCTATATATTAATATATTTATTTTCAATGTTAAATATATTGTAAAGTTGTGATTTACAACTATGTTTTATATTGGCTTTATTCCATGACAAAAAGTGTTGTAATTGTAATAAATTATTTCCTTATATTTTATGGGATTTTATTGTATTGGGTTTAGTATTAAGTTGGTGAAGAATCAAGCATGCAATAAAGATCAGTGCAGTTTCGCAACTATCTCGCAAGAAGCTCACGAGTAAAGGTTCCCGCGAAAAGGCCACGTGAGAAGCACATGCTGGAAGCTAAAGAGTCAAGTGCTAGGCTGTATTTCACGAGTACTTCACGAGATACCTGCGAAACTCTCTGCCTAGAGGATTTTAATTGTGACTTTCTTACCCTTCACCCATACTATATATACTCTCATTACCCACAAAAGTAAAAGGGGCTATTCAGAGGGAAAACCCTAGATAGGTTTCTATAACACAACATACCCACCTTTTAAAGAGAGAGAGAGCTACTGATCCTTTAGTGAGAAATCCTTGTAGTCTCTTCTCCTTCCCCTCTCCCATTGTTATACCTTGAGAGGAGATTTGTACCCAAACACAACTCACGCTTATTCAAAATGTAGAGAGTGTTTTGAAGCTTGGGAAGCATTTGAAATTTGCCAAAAGAGGCCGGTGAGGCTTGGCGGATGCAATCAGGTGGTATTGCGGGATCCGGAAAGTTAGTGAAGACAAGACTCTGAGAAGTCTGTTGATAGTAGGAGCTTGGAGGGCTCAAGTACATTGAGTAGACTAGGCTTGGAGGGTCTTTCGTTATTTGTGTACTCCAACTTATTCACTAGTGGATTGATGTCGACTTAAATAGTCACGAAGAGGTTTTTCACCGAGTTCTTCGGTTTCCTCTTCAATAACATGTCTTGATGTTATCTTGTGTTTGCATCTCTCTTCCTTTCTCTTTAAGCTTTACTTTTATTGTTTACTGTGGTTGAATATCTCTTAGAGAGTAGTTCTGGTGATTGTGTTTAATTTATTCTTGTTCCGCACTTAGATAAGTTAGAGTAAAAGCAATTAAGCCGTAATTTAAAATTGGGGGTCTAAACAAGTATTAGTGTTTCACACTAATTGAGCTTTCATATATTATTAATAGTTTAATAACCCTAGTTTTTAAAAAAAATAAAATAAAATAAAAGTTTAATAACCCTAGTAAGTGTTGATTAGGAAAGTCAGCCCAAAATAAAGAAAAATTAGCTCAATAGTTTAAAACTTGGCCCAAAACAAAGAGAAAAATCAGTTTTGGATTGGGCCGAAAAACCCAAAATTTGAAAAATATACCGGTCTTAAACCGCATCTTATACAACACACCACACATGTGATCGCAAAAATGAGATATAATGCAGTTATGATTGTGACTAAACTTTAAATCGCACCACACCACACATATGACCAAAAAATGAGTTGTGGTACGGTTATGGTTTTAACTAAACTACACCACAAAGTACAGTGCTATAAATAGCCTAAAACCGCACTGCACTGCACGCCACAGCAAACACCACTAACTGCAACTATGGATAAATTTTACACAATTATTCATAAACTAATGCGAGAGGCATTGGGCCTTACGTGGGTTTATACACCAACATAATCTAACTCTATGTCAAAAGTCAAAACCATATAAACCAATCCGACGACATGATTCTCAAAAACCATATAAACCAATCCGACGACATGATTCTCAAAAAACAAAAAAAACCAATCCGACGACACTGCGGAGTACTGACTTTGGATCCCACTAGTAATAGTAGATAGGAGAAACAACATTAAAAAAAAAAAAAAAAAGGATTAAATTTGGGCGCCATTGGTCTTATCAGCTTATTTGTCAAACGTTACTATGTCGGCGCTAGCTGTCTGTATAAGGGTTTCTAACATCAGACAGACAAACTTCTAACCTTTTGCTCAAAAAAAAAAAAAAAAAAACATCAGACAGACAAACAAACAAAACAGAAAATAGAAAACAGAGAAAACAATTTGCAATGAAGAAGAAGAATGTGAAACTCAGTGGTGGTGGTGGTTTCATGGAGGTATTCACTTTTTTGGTTTTTCTGTTTAAGGCCACAGTATGTGTTTTTTTTTTTTTTTTTTTTTTTTTAATAATTATTTTTGTGGTTCATGCATTGGTTAATGTTGACTTTTTTTTTTTTTTTTTCTTTTTTCAAATAAATTAGATTTTGATTTTGATTTTTTTTTTTTTGTCAATACCTCCATATTTTGTAGGATGATTCGAATGGTGAAATTGTCACAAACAAGAATTCTTTTGGTCATTTAACGATTACAAAGACAAACTCTTTATTAGAATTGATAAAGGCGACTTTAGGCCTTGAAAACAACACTGAATGTATTAATGAGACTATTCACAATGAAGTTCAAGCCAAAGTTAGCAAGGATTCTTATTCTAAGAAGTTGAAGAAGGCCAAAGTTAGCAAGTAGTACACACACCAAGTTTCTTATGGGAATTTGATCATGCAGTAACCCGGGAACAACTCATTGTAGAAAGCTTGACTGACAATCTACTCATGTCCGATAGCTTGTTTTAACTAGTGTTAGTACTTTTATTTATTTGGTTGGATTCAATTTGTTTCAAGTAACGGAGGCTAGGTCAATAGCTTACATTTGAAATTACTATAGGCATTTTCAAATTTATAAACTTATTCATGGGAATTATGTCTCTCCCTCAATGAATGACTCTTGCCCTTATTCTTTTTTATATTAAAATTTTGATATGATATATTTTATTTTGTGTCGTATGTTTCCATTACTAGAAGTGCTATCAATTTTCTTTTGGGAACAGAGTATTTGATTGTGAGGAACATTCTGGCATTAAGCATCCGCGATCAGTGGATGTAATTTTTTTTTTTTTTTTGTCTATTTTGCCAAAAAATCCTACTTTTTCTATTTTAAATACTCATTCTTACAAAACACCTACATCAATTTGTCTATTTTACACTCTCTTTTATTTAAATAATATTTTTCTCACATTTTTTATTATTTCACAACAACCCATGGCCCCCACCAACTTTAACACTAGGGGTGGCAAAATTAGACACGATCCGCAAACCTGACACGACACGACCCGCGAACACGACACGACACGACACGACACGAAATTAGCAAGTTATGGATTGAGGTTTAATGGATTCATGTCATATTTGGGTTGACACGATGGACCCGTTTGATAAATGGGTTGGGTTAGGGTTCAACCTATGGAACCCGTTTGACCCATCTGACCTATTTAATTAAATGAAATTTTACCAATATACCATTCAAACCTTAGGTATATAAACTTATTAGTTGTTGTAGTTTATTTTCTTTGACATATTGTGATTGATTATTTATAATATTGAGATATGCTTTAGTTTTGAATGATTATTTGTGATACATTTACTCAGTAGTTCTGAATTTTATATTTTAAATATTTATTTGCTTGTTTTTTCATAATGTTTTTCTTCATTTTGATAAAATCAGATAAATAGGTTGACACGACTGACCCATTTAATAAATGAGTTGTGTTAGGGTTGAGGAATCTTGACCCGTTTAATAAACATGTCGGGTTAGTGTTGACCCATATAGTTGGATACGTAAGAGTTGACACGACACGAACCCGACACACGAACACGAATTGCCACCCCTATTTAACACACATGCCAATTATATCTGATCTGGATCTCTCTTTCTTTATCTTTTTCCCTTTCTTTCTTCTTCTGCATTTTTTCTTCTTCAGCATCTTCTTCTTTCTAATTCTTCCACTAATGCTAAAACAAGAAGTTAAAGAGAGAAAACTCTTGGTGGGTAAGCTTTTTTTTTTTTCTTTTGAGAAGATGGTGGGTAAGCTTAAAAAGAAAAGAAAAATTAATGTTTTGGCCTAGGTACATTGAAGAGGCTGTGATGAAGTACTCAGAGGCTTTGAGTTGCTACTGAGGAACACTGGAGCCGCCATTAGTGACACTTGTTCTTCTACTATTTTTGCATTTTCTTCTTGTTCTTTTGCAATTTGGGTTTGATTATTTATATGGGTTTGATGATTTCTTTTTTTTTTTTTCTCTTTTTTTTGAGGAGAGGGTTTGATGAATTTGGGATCTTGATTTAGATTAAGTTTGAAGAATTTTATGATTTTTTGTTGGATTTAAGAGAAGATAAAAGGATAAAGAGGGCAGAGGAAGAGAGATAATCAGATGAGAGATGAAAGAGAAAAAATTATAAAATAATAAAATAAAAAGCTACAATAACTGTGCAAATATGCACGGTTACTGTAGAAATTTTGGATATTTAGACAACTTTGGCTTGACTGATGTGGAAGATTTTTGAGGCAAAATGTGTAAAATTTGTTGTTTTTTGTATTTTGCAAACATCCACTGATGTTGATGCTCTTGTGATGATGACTTTGTTAAAATTGTTCACCTTCTTAACTTTTTATTTCCCGTGCCCCACAAATAGATATGGTTGCATGTATTTTGAGACTTACGCCCATATTCTCATGAGAGAAGTTGCACGGTCATTCTGGTACTTTTTGGCAAGTCAAGCTATAGTTATGAGAATTTAAGAGGCTGTTTGGTAGACATGTTTAAACACATGTTTTCAATTTTCAAACAACTTTATACGCATTTCCACACACTTTTTCACTTATACGTATTTCCACATATGTTTTCAAATAAAAAAACACATATTTTCAAACACATATACCAAACACCCCTAATCACTCAGACACGTTGCTTTGTGACTTCAGGAAGGGAGGGATGAGGGATGATTGGTTAGATCGCAAATCAATCAACACCATGATTTTTAGCATTTTTAGATTCACACATATTTTCAAACAACAAAACACATTTTTTCAAACACATATACCAAACATCCCGTAATCACTCAGACACGTTGCTCTGTGATTTCAGGAAGGGAGGGATGAGGGATGATTGGTTAGATTGCAGATCGATCAACACCATGATTATTAGCATTTTTAGATTCAAAGCCGGCTGTAGCTGAGGCGGCAAATGGGTGATGACGAATTTCTAGCGGCTATAAGTTTGGCTCCAGCTTTCCAATAATGAAAACTGAGGAAACAAACACGCAAAGGAAAAACAAAAAAGAAAAAAGAGTGGGGTGGAGGAACAGAAAATATTGTCCTTGCATATACATCTCATCAAAACTTGGTAAGAAAAAAAATTATGGGTATGTATATATTACAATTAATATGAGAAAGAAAACACACATGCACTCTCTGAACTAAAAAAACATATTTCAAACCGGAGAAAGGCCTATATAGTATTAGTAGGAAAAACAAGCAACCAAAATATAAAGGCCAAAAGAAACAGGACTTCATGATTGAGCATCATTTTGGCTCGCATCTGGTCCACAATACTCTTCACCGCCTCCTTCTCGCTCTTGTTCAGCAGAAACAAAACAGCAATCCTCATTAAGTTGTCCCTCATTCTCGTTGGAGGCTTGTGGCAGAATTTGTGATGCTGAACTTGCTTGTTGCTCAGTGATCAAGTTTGTAAGAGTAAGACCATTCTGCTTCAAATACGTCTCCAATGGAAGGCTTGCTTCTTGAAGAAGACTCATCATGCTCATACGTTTTGATCCTGCTTGCAATTCTTCTTCTCGGTCAGGATGGCAATTCAAGTCTAAGTGACCCTTTCCAGTGTCGACCAATTTGCTTTGGCTCTTGGATTCTAACTCATTGGCCGACCTAGCTTCATTCTCTGAAGGATCAAGGTGAGATGATGCATGCCTAGAAGTGCTGTCTACTTCTGCTTCATCCCTAGAGCCCCACGTCTGCTGATTTCTCTGGGCAATCTCTGCTTCCCGCTCTGATTGACGCTTTTTCTTGCGCATCATTAAGGTTTTAAAGCGACGTTTAACTGTCATGCACACATTGCATGTGCATGTAGGCTTGTGCTTGCCCTTCCCACTAGGGGGCTGGATGCACACAATGCAAGAGCAGCCAGGCCGGTGCCTGGGGTGTTTTGTTGTGGTAGCTACTGATGTGGTGCCTGGGTCGCCCACACTATCTCCAAGAATTGCAGCATTAGCCAAAGCATCCAGTCCTGACGATTCATGCCCTTGGTTTGGCCTATTGCTTGTCATTGTTCTCCTTTTCTTGAATTCTATGAAACAGCAACGTATAATAGAATCAAAAGATATTCAAAAGTTACAGCAGTAAAATATGCACTAAAATTCATTTTGGGGAAAGTCATAAAAAAAAAATGGGACGGGGTTTAATTTGTCATGAGGCTAAATCTATAGGGTTTTTCTTTGGACTTTCCCCAATTATTTTTGTTATATCCATAAATATACAACTTCTTCTGAGCACTGAGCACCCAATCGAGATGTACTATGCATGTATGTACTAACCTACATGCATCATTAAATTAAATGAAGCTAATCAAAAAGGCACGTGCAAATGTTGGTTGTATAGGTCCCTTCAAATTCAGGATCCTACTCATGCAGAAGCATGGGTTCAAATTACACACAAGGCTCCAATAGTTAGATGGTGGAAGTTAATTTGATTTTCAAAGTCAATCCCTAGGCATGCCTTCATATGTTGGTTGGCAATAACAAATAAACTAACACCCAAGGAGAGTTTAGCAAAATGGGGATTTGGGGTTGGCTTGGTGAGTGTGCTGTGTAGATTGAAAATTGAGAGCAAAAACCACCCCTTTTTCAAATGATCATTTGCTAAGAGAGTGGGGGAAGAGATCAAAGAATTTTCCCTTCAGAAAATCTAGATGATAACTGGGTAAGCTTTACTGCTTGGGGTGAGGAAGCTTAGTTGCAGATTGTTTTAGATTGGGTCTAGGAGCTGGTGTATATCACATTTGGAAACTTAGAAATTCAACACTTCACCATGAGACAATAAATATAGAGGAGCATCTTTTACAAGTCATAAGGAGACAAGTGGAACCAAGGCTTGAGAGCAACGGTTGTAATCCTTGTACCAGAGTGAATGAAAAGCTCTGCAAAAGATGGGGGGGTGTCTGTGTTAATCCTGAACCAGAGATGCTGACACCGGTTTTATTTGTAGGAATTTGTATTTGTTTCTTGGCACTGCTAGTTCAGTGCTTGTTTGCCGTTAAACTTGGCTTCTGCTAGTTTGAGCAAATGCCCCTGGATACAAACACCCAATTATGGTAAATATTCATATCTTCCAAATTCCAAGCACTAACATGGGGATGCATGTGTGCATCTATTCCCAGATCAAGGCTTAAAAGTTTCCCTGATTGAAGCCCAATCAATTGAAACTTAAAGCTTGACCTGTATATACTGGCACAAGCATAAATTAATACCAAACGTGTAAGAAAGATACTTTCACGGTTGTACAAATTTCAAGATAAATGAAGTAAATGAGCATTATCATGCTATTTTTCTTCTCTATAGACCATAGATGTGACAGCAGTGTAATGAATTGTTCCTTAATTTGCAGGGAGAACTGATCAGTGCTAAAATTATGTGACACTGAACCTGACAGGGACGAATACCTCTAGACAAAGTAAAACATAAATATATGGAAAGACAACAGTGATTATCTTATTTTCACAAAGATATTAAGGACACAGAATCTAGCATCATACCCTTATTCAGTCTGAGAAGATTTTCCAGTTCCCTAGGGTTCAATTCATCTGGTGCAGAACATGAGCACCTGAGGATACAAATTGCAGAATCATTTGACAACTAGTTGTCATAAAAATAAATAAACTAATTAATAAACCTAGCTTGGAAAATTCTTATATTTACCTGTTTTGATCCCAAGCATTATCTGCACATGTCCACTTAGGAGGAATAAGTACATCAACTGGCAACCTTCGCCATTTGGAGCAACTATCACACTGAGCCCATTGCTCTTGTCCCCTGAAGATCAAGCTTATTAATTCAAGATTAGATGGATTTATCCAACCACGCCCTGAGGAGGAAATATAAATACTTTCAAGCACAAAGAGTGGAATACAATTACATCAGGACGAGATAAGTTGCATGAGGAAAAGGGAAAAGGCTCCCCTTTCTACTTTCTCAGTGAATGTGGCACCACCAAAATCTGGTGTAATTGGTGCCAGAACATTTAGTGTCAGTGAGATTTCTAATTTCATTATTACACTGTCTCTAACATAATATTTAAATGATGACATGAACACTTACCCAGTTGAACGAGCAACAAAAATACTTCTCTTTCCAAAAACTGGAGGTTCCTGTATGACAGAAAAATATAAAATATTAGATGGCAACCATAATTTCACTATTCATGCACAAGGTAATAATTAGAATTTCTTCAAGTGTAGATTGCTTGTCAGTACTAAGGTAGACACTGAGGATTTTTAATTTTTCATTGCTTTTTGCTCTGTGCTAGAGGCATTGGCAAAACTTTAAATTTTTCTAACATTATGGTTATCATTTTCTTTTATGTTTTATAATCTATTCTCCTGCTAGCAGACAGACGCTCAAACATAGACAAGTATAAATGTTTCAAATCTATAAGTTCACAGAATCATACACAGGGGTACTCCTGTGTCTCAGAGTCACAACCCTTATCCATGAACACAAATCAAATATTGAAGATGATGGGTTTCGTTATAAAATTACTAGAGAATAAAATCCTAATCCTGTATACTATAGAATAGAAGCTGTGTATTACGCGTATGTATTACGTCGTATAATAGGATTTTGTCATGTGACTCCTTAATTATTCAGAGTTTTTACTAAGATGAAACTTTGGCTTATAATTCTTGAGATAGTTTATTCTAAATAAAACTCTATAACATGTTTCAAGAAATTTAAATTACTACTCCAACTAAAATTCTATTACCAAAAGTTTTAACAAATTTAATATAAAATTTATAATTTACTTTAATTATTCTGATCTTTTATCACAATTTTGTGGTTTAACATTAGAAGTAACATCCTATAATGTACTTATACTAAGTGGCTCAATATAGGTGTTACACATAGTAAAATTAAGGTGTTTTTGTCATGTGACTCAAAATTATTAAGATAGTTAATTAGATTTATCTAAAACAATTAAAATTTCAAGTGATTCACTAATTATGGAGATAGTTTCAAATTTCAATAATATCAGTAAAATGTTTTATTTAGTTTACATATAATTTTAATTAATCCGTGCATTGAACGGGCATACTACAAATAAAATTAGAAAAGGAAAAGACACCAATAGATTTAAAAAAACAAAAACTAAAACAAAACTAATAACAATCATTAATTAAAATCTTCAATAAAATTACTCACTTCATATTCTTCAAATTCGTGGTCTTCAATCATGACTATGCTTGGCTTAAAAGTTGGAGGTGGGTAGAGCAAATCCTGTGCCTCTTCCCACGTAAGTTTCAGCTCCAGAACATCTTGGCTATCAATGAGCAACCTCTTACTTTTGGAACCAATATTTCGTGCCTTTTTCCTCTCTGGAGGCAGCAGCAAGCCCTCCCTTGTCCTGTCTTCAAGCTTCTCAGACTTATGCCAGCTAATATCACCAGTAGCTGAACTCAAGTGTTTGGAAAGTGCATTTAAATTTGGATCCGCGCTTCCCTTAAGTGACTGAAGAAGGCCAGAGTAACCACTTATTATAGGTAGGTTCTCAAAAATACCCGAAAACAAAGTTTCACTTGAATGAGCGCCATTTGGAATGGCAGATGGATAGGTGTCCTGTTTATTAGTAATTTTTATATTAATATTATGTAATTGAGTTTGCTAACTGGAAACTGAGATTGGCTTGTTACCTGCATTGCAACAGAATTCGAAGCTTTCCGGAATCCCATGATAAGTTTTCCTTCAGGATCCATACGGCTAAAAGTTACTGCAGCAAATAGAAGTAACCGCATTATAAAAAAATAAAAAATAAAAAGCAATATGACTTCACATCCAAATAATAATAAAAACTAAAATTAAGATCATACTACAGTAACGAGATAGCAAAAAGGCAGGCATAAATCAATCACTTATCATTTAAGAGCAAATGATTGAAAATATTCTGAAGCATTGGGAATCAAATTGATGTTACACGGGTTGTTCTATTGCACTTAATGCCAACTCAAGCATTAACATGGGAGGGGGGGGGGGGGGAGGACCAGCTTAAGAAGTTAGCTTTACTTGTGATTAAGCAAACCAGAATAAAGAGGTTAAGTGGTAGCTCACTTAGCTGGCATAGTTTTTGGTCATCATACCAATTATGAGGGAGGATGGATAAGGGATATCCCGTTAGTGCCATTGGCCCAACTGGCCTCCCAAATGGACTCCCCAAGAAAAAAGAAGCATACAGGTTACAGGAACGAGTTAAATACTAAAGAAATGCCAAGAGTTCAATCAAGCAGTAGGTCGTGCAAGAATTTACGCAAGTTGCAAGTAAGAAAGGCACAATAATCAATGAATGAAAAAAATTTGTAGGGCTCTCAATTTACAAAATAATAATATAAATCCTGATTTAAGTCATGAGGCTTTGAGGATACCTGTATCTCCAGCTTGCAACTGCATTGACTGTATGCAGGGTGTTACACCCTCCAAAACATACATTCTGCTGTTATTATTAGGCCAAAATCTAAACTGAAACACCCATTCTTTTCCCTTCACGTCTTGAATCCTTAAAGGAAGGCCCTCTGGTTGAGAAATAGCAGGAAAATATGCCTGCATCAGGATTAAAAGTAAAAATTAAGTAATGACAATGACAGTAACAAGGACTATTATCAGCCAAAAGGCTAGGACAATTTCACCAAAAAGCTTACTTCAGCACATGCTTTAGGGAGAACCAAACGACCAATTCGACCCGCATCACTGGCACTCAGCATCTTTTCAAACAGTGGCACAATTGTGGAATTAGAACTTTAATATATCATGGTTAAGGAAATCACTATCTGACTTTGTGAATAATCAAAATATATATAACATTCAATGTATGTTTCTGCAGAAATAAAATAAATATTTTTTTAATAACAACATGAAATAAAATGGATACTCTCCAGATATTTGCTGTAACTCTTGGTCTGTGATCCTTGGCCAATAACGAGGAAGCAACTGATTCCGTCCCCGTCCTTCGGCAGGTGGCCTTGCAACACGTATCTGAGAAACCATGCCAGCATTTGCCTCCAAACCTCCTGCAAGGGCTGACCTTGGGGGTTTAGGCAAAAGATGGCGAGACCTGGGCCCCTGTAGGAATGGAGAGGATGTCTTTCTATTTTCCCTTTCATCAACAACAGCACTAGGAAGGGGACTCGAATTTCCTGAGGGAGCACCCAGAGTCATACTCAAGTTTGTCTGTGGCAGTGACTCGTATATATCTTTTGTCCCCATGTTTGCTTTATATATGTCTGGTTTGGTAGCGTTGGACGATCCATTGCATGCCTGATTAAAATTTGAGAAACATGCAGTTCCAATTTCTCCCACAGAAGGAAAAACTTCCTCCTCTTTCAATTTCCCAAAAGACCCAATTGTGTCAGCATTATGAGATTGAAGCAAGTGCCTAAGCCCATTACCCTCAATATTATTGCCCAATTGCATAAGCTTCAATTTTTCAATGCTATTTCCATCCAGTTGGGTGTCCATAGAACTGGGATGCAATTCATTGACATTATCAACTTTGGAAGTGCCAAATCCATCAGGCTTTTCATTGCTTGAAATCTGTGTGAATGTGTTTTATAAGCATATCGCTAATACCAGAATTACAAAAGTTTATTGATGATTTCAAACATTGCTTTGCAATAAATTAATACACGCAAGTAACAAACAACCCTATGATGTTTATAAAAGCAATGCAAATTCATTCAGGAAAAGTGGCAGGAAGTTGACCAGAAAGCATTTACTTTCCTTTATAATTGCTTAAATATCTCTTCCATGACCTATTTGTCAACACCATTACCGAAAGATGCATATAGAACACATACGTACTAATTCATAAGCAGAAATTGGAAAAATGGTTAGTGGGAATGGCCCTGGACCACTGGTGTGATTTCTATAACTTACCAATAAATTACGCATTTTCATGTTGATATGATAATAACTACAAAGACCTGATCATCGTATCAAACAATAATTTAAAGTTGTTTCTAATAGCAGAGATTAATTGATCTGTGTATAAGTGTGTCTTACAGGGACAAGTCCTGTATTCTTCGCACAGTTTATACAGCTTACACCACCACAATCAAGCAGCTCAACCAGAGAAATGGAAGTGATGCACCCACAGTGAAGGCGCTGCAGATACCAAAACTTATTTAGATTGCAACTAAACCATACCAAAGCATTAATATGGGCAAAGTACAAATTCTTAAAAACTGTTGGGTTCTGGCTTACCTTGCCACATGAAGTGCACTCCCTCCAACCAGAGTCCTTGGAGTGATACACATCACAGAAAATTGATTGCTCATATACAGACCTAAAAACCCATAACTTTAATTAAAGGAAGTGGGCACTATTTGTTCAACTGTATCCAAATCAATGAGCATATATGGACACAATTTTTTTCACTGATATAGCCTATTGTGATCGGTGTTACCGTGTTAGTAGTGTATAT
This sequence comes from Quercus tomentella, assembly GCA_028535165.1. Taxonomy (NCBI): domain Eukaryota; kingdom Viridiplantae; phylum Streptophyta; class Magnoliopsida; order Fagales; family Fagaceae; genus Quercus; species Quercus tomentella. The sequence continues at coordinate 17,794,425 of JAPQVY010000012.1, forward strand.
GGGTGAAAGTGAGGTTACTTCAGTCACAACAGACCATATCAGCAGTTGTTAAGAAAGTCATGTCCCTAGCATTACCGTTATCCAATTGATTTTTTTATTTTTTTATTTTTTTATATCCTCCAAACCATTACACGGCGATTCAATAACCATCCACGTGGATTTTAGTTACATCTCATTAACTCAGTTAAACAAGTCACATGACTACTAAGGGTCCATTTAGTTAGGCATGTTGGGAGCTTAAAAGAGCATTTTTAAAATCCGAAAGGAGCATTTTTAAAATCCGAAAGGACCAAAACTCCTCGTAGCTTTTTTACAAAGGCTCATTTTAAACTTAAAACACCGTTTTCTAACAGCTTATACAAACGCACCCTAAATACATCATGTGATTATCTATATATAGTGTATAGTCATTTGAATTATCATATAGCAAGATAAAATTTTGTTAAAAAAAAAAAAAAAAAAAAAAATTCATATTGCAGAAAATACTAAAAATAGAAATGAAACTTAACACCGAAATAGTAGAGAATATACGTATACAATTTTTTTTTTAAATTTTTTTTTTTTTTTGGCAGTCTAGAATTTTTGAATCTCAAACAATTTACAACTTATAAGGCAGTGACCGTACAATTCTAAATTAGCATAAATCAAATTGAAACAAAGAAAAAGAAAGATAGATCAAATTACTTAACAAAAATTACCCGCACTTATCACAGAGCTTAGCGAAATCGCCGGATCGCAGAGCCCAACCTTTTTTCGAATCCACCGACGTGGACTCACCGCACAGTACATTCATGCAAGTCTTCTTCGAGTTCGACGACGCCATTTTCGAATTCAAATTCAAATTCTGCCAAATTCAATTCCGCGATATCCAAATCAAAATCGAAGAGTTAGTAAAATCAAAAAAAGGAAAAATCAAAAATCCCTAAATACTCGCAGGTAGTAAAAATCGCAAAAGAATTAGTCAACAAGAGCAGCAATATCACGAAGCAAAGAAGAGCATAGACCTTAATTTACTCACTCCGTAACCAACAGTCACCGGAACTAGTTTCATTCAAATTTTGCGGTTGTTGACGAAGAAGAGCTGAGCGGAGCTTCGCTTTGGATTGGAGTTGGAGTTTTTTTTTTTTTTTTTTTTTTGATTCGGTAATGGAGCAGTGATCGGAGAGGCGGTTGGATCAGAGGATTGGGCTGAGATTCCGGTGAACGGAGAGGTGAAACGGCGGTGAGGTGATTTTGGGTTTTGGGGGAGAGAGAAGAGGAAGCGTGTGCATGCAGAGCAAAAACAGAGAGAGACAGAGAGAGACAGAGACAGAGAGAGAAATGCGCACAAAAATGCATGCACGATGATACTTCAAGACACGGCGAACTCTTTCCCCACTTCCCTTTCCTTCACTTACCCCCTTTTTTTTATTTATTTTTTTATTTTCAAGGGAATGTTTGGCCAACTAAATAATTTATTAAATTTTTATATAAGCTTAATAAAAAAAGAATCATTCTACTTTGGCATAATTCTTATTTATTTTAAAACCGAGTAAGGGCGACCAGCCACCACTTTACGAAATATTTTACTTCTTATTTTTGATATAGGAGAGAAGAGGATTTGAACTTTTAACATTTCCGATTCAACGAAAACACTAACAAATATCAATTAAATTATAAGATTCTTAACGTGAAATATTCTACTTAAACATAACAATCACAATAGTACTTACACATTTGCTAGTAAGGTGATGAAGAGGGGAATGAGAAATTTTAGGCTCCCTTTGAATGATTTTTATTTTATTTGTTTATGGTGTATAATTCATCTTGGGTGAGATAAAAATAAGTTGCATTTGGAAAATAAAAGGTTAAAAAAAATGTACCTAAGAAATTTAAGAGGCACATATAGATGTGGGTAAAGGAAACCTCAAAATGCAATGGTTGAGCTTTGGGTCAAATGACATCCAGTGAATTAGTGGCTAATTGGGCTTTTTATGAATCAAAGGAGATCAACTCGCCTACTATTTTATTATTCAAAGGACAGTTGAATTTGACAAGTTCTTGCATTGAAAGTTCAAATGAAATAAGTGGTCGAGTTCTCTTTCTACAATTTAATTTATAGATTAAGAGCTATACCAAATGCATTCTAAGTTCAATCTAGCTTACTCAAGTGAGGTTAGAATTGATTTTTTTTTTTTTTTTTTTTGTGAAAAATGTGTACATTAAAACATCAAACTTAAAACTAAAAATTGATTTGTATTGGTAGGTTTGTAAAATGCCAAACGCTCCCTAAAGTTTAAGTTTTTCAAATCATAACTAAGTAGAAAGAAAATAAAAGGGAAAAAAAAACTAACTGAATTTATAAGCTCAGATAGTCTCTGTCGTGGATTTAATTAAAACAATCGCTATCTATTGGTAGTTGATTGCCAGGAATGTCGAGATTGCCCCTTGCATTGAGCATGAAGAGCGAGTATTCATGTGTCTATGTACGATGGGAGTAGGGAGCTTGACATCATATATGATGTATATATTCCAAAAGGAAAGTGTGAAAATTTGGGCGGCTAAACAACATCGTTACTTGCGCCACTTGGATTTTTTTTTCCCTTTGATTTTTTAATCAATTGGATAATTCGCATGCAACAAGAATCAGAACCGTAAATTACGAAAATATCCCTTTGTTATTATTATTATGATTATTTTCAATAATATGGTAGAATTTATAAGTTATAACTCTAGGGTCTATTCCATAATAATTCATCTCAAATTAATAGTGGGTTTTTGGGTTTCACTTCATTTAATTGGTAAAATGTCTTGTAATCAAATCGAGAATCTTAGATTGAACGGAACTCATTAGTGTCTTAAGCTGATAGTAAAGAATTAAAATTCAGTATCAAGTCAATTATTTGATCACAAAAAGACTAAAATTTAAGTGGTTATACTTTAGGTTCTTTAATTGAATTCAACCACACTATTGCATTAATGAATGAACCAAGTGGTTACATTTAATTGTTATAGCAAGATAATATATATTATTTTTGGAAAATGTTAGAGATACAAATTTTTTACTAACGGCTGATGAAGTGAATGGTTATTAGTAAATAAAAAAGTAATATTAGTGGCGGGTCCAGATGAAAACCATTAAAAGTGGGCAACAATAGTAATAGTAGTTTGTAAAAATGTTAAAATAGTTTATAGTTGTATCATTAATTTATATTTTTTGGAGTAATCTATAACCACAAACTATTTTACAACATTTTTACAAACTGTTAATGTAGTAAATTCTTACTAGTTCTTATATAAGCACACTACTAACATCATATTTTCACTTATCAATAACCACTCACCACATCAATAGTCTGTAAAAAATATTGTAAATAATTTGTATCTGTTTCTCTCTTTTTTTTTTTTTTTGGTTACACTTATAAATACAAAAATGCAATTAAATTCAATTCAAGAACTTTAATTTAAATTAACCCCTTAAAAAAAATAGCTTTTATTTTTTTATTAGTAGTAAAAAAAAAAAAAAAAAAAAAAAAAAAAAAAGCCCTTTACCAACAAGCAATAGAAGCCTCAATTATAGCATAAAGATGTAAAAATAGACATGATGGAGGTCTTCCTCTTTCCAAGTCTACTCGTTGTCCTTGGAGCATCCAACTCCAACGTAATTCTACGCATCAACTTGTGTCTGTCTGCTACTCATGTTGGCGTTGATTACGTTTTTTTTTTTCACCCTTTTCTTTGTTTAGTATTTTATGATGTCATGTCAGTAGGTGATGATGATATGTGAACTCACAGTACGGTGTAACTACCCCGCTGAAAGCACACACTCTAAACCACGCGCCCTAAGTGTATGAGCAAATCGGTCTGTTAAGTAGGCACACGCGTTTCATTTGCGGCTTGAGTCGTAGCTCATCGACGTGTACATTGCAATGAACCACAATTCATTGGAAAATTCTTCTTTTAGCATGATTTTTTATACTTTACATTATCATAAGGTTTTGGAAAATTATAAAATTGACAAAATTGACGTTTCAACATTCGATTGCTCTTCTTTCTCCAAAAAAAAAAAAAAACATTCGTTTGCTCTTCAAAGTTAAACTCAATTTACTTTGTTTCAGTCAACTCAACTCAACGTGTAATATATTTTGTTGTTGAATAAAAGATTTGATATTTGAATTTCTTGCTTACACTAAAAGGAATTATTAGGGATGGCAATTTAGATCCGACCCGTGGATACCCGGTCCGGCCCGATCCTAATGGGCCGGATTTTACCCGGCCCGATAAAGAATAGGGTCGGGTATGGGTTTAAAAAAAAAAACCCGAAGCGGATCCGGGTCGGGTCCGAGTTTTATTAAAAAAATACGAAACTCGACCTGGATAAGACCCGGTTAAGACCCGGTTGCCATAAAATTACTAAAAAACCCCCTATATATATATAGCTAAACAGAACAAAAACCTTAACTCCCTCATTTCTCAGCTCACGCCTCCAGCCTCCTCACCCTCACTCTCTCATTTCTGCTCAAACCTTTTCAGTCCTCACCCTCGTCCCTCACTGCCTTACACAGCACACGGCCTCACACCTCACGCTCCGTCTCACGCTCCGTCTCACGCATGGTTGTCGCCCCCCTCACGGCCTCACTCTCACTCTCCAGGCACAGCCGATCGCACCAGATCCTTCAAAGCCCAGCGGATGTCTTCCTCCGACGATCTATGCAACCTAGCCTCAGCTGCGCTCGCCGCCGTGGTGCGTATGTCGCTCGGCGACATCGACGAGACGACGACGGTATCAGATACGAAAGAATCAAAATAGGGTTTTTTTTTTTTTTTTTTTTTTTTTCTGGTTTGTGATTTGTGTTTTTTTTCTTTTAGTAAAAATTATGTATTAACAGAGAAGAGCAAAAAATCAAGCTGATTTGTGTTTCTGTTCATTGCGATTTGTATATATATATTTTTTTTATGGTGAAAAATTTGTATTAACAAAGAAGAGAAAAAAACGAAAAAAGAAAAAAAAAAAGAACTGATTTGTTTCCTCTTTTTTTTACAAAAAAAAAAAAAGAAAGGAAAAAAAATAATGCATATGCTTATACTCAAGATCTTTACACAAGCTGATTTGGTGTGAGATTTTTTTTTTTCCCTTCACATTTTAAGCTGGTTGGGCCTATTTTTGGCATCTGGGCGTTAAAAAAAAATTGATTGTGATTGGGCCATGATTTGGTCCGAGAATTAGGCCCAAATTTGGCCTAGCTGGATGGGGCCCGCGGGGCCCGTGGAGCCCGGTGGGGCGGGTCCGGGCCCTAGAAAAAAAACCCGTTTAGTAAACGGGTCGGGTTCGGGCCGTGGGTTTTGGCCCGCGGGTCGGGTCCGGGTATAGAAAAACCCGGCCCGAACCCGACCCGTTGCCATTCCTAGGAATTATTAGTGTCTTAACTTGATAATTATAATAAGTAATCATCCAATAAAGTATTTTATTATTGAATAAAAGATTTGAGGTTCGAACAATTTTGTTTATACTAAAAAAATGATTAAGACTTTAAGAGATTTGTGATTTAACTTATGTCTACACTAAAAAGTGATTAGTGTCTAAGAGCAATCATTTGATAAAATCTTATGTCGTTGAATAAGATATCTGGTATTCGAACTTCAACTACACAAAAAAATTATTAGTGTCTGAGTCTGATAATAAGAGCAATTATCATGAAGAGACGTTATACGTTAAAATTATATTGTATCTAAAAAAAGAGTTAGGGTTTGTTTGGATACTACTTATTGCTAAAAACTGAAAACACTGTAGCAAAATAATTTTTAAATATGTGAATAGTACCGTGTGACCTGATTTTAAAGTTTTTTTGCTGAATAAAGTACTTGTAGGTCCTGTAAATAGTGCACGGAACCCACTGAAAAACGCACAAACGCAAACGTAGACGCCAAACGCTGTATCCAAACTAACACAAAGCTCAATTTATTGGAATCTTTTGAGCAAATCTTGATAATGAATAATAGTGAGTTTAAATTAGTTTTTTTTTTTTTTTTTTTATAAATGTTTTTATAGTAGTTTTGTTTATTAAAAAAAAATTTGTATGAACGCCCACTTTTTAAGATACATGGTATTTTTATCCACTTTCAACGTGTCTTTTTCGAATCCAAAGCCATCATAAGTTGATATCTTTTTGGGTAAGTATAAGTGGATCTCAACGTACCATAAAAATTTGTAGTGCTTTGAAGCATATCTTTCTCGATGGTTTGGTCACATCTACTATCTATACCTCCACTTACTTGCACATGCATAGACTAAAATCTTCTTTGATTGAGATAAGCTTCCATTTCGTTGCAATCATTTTGTACTAACAAACGAGGATCAACTATTAGCTTTTAAGTGATGAATATTCCAAGCTTAAGTGCAAAGAATTGTCAACCAAAGAATAATTGTATTGGTATGCACTCCAGACATTAGTCTCTAAGTACAGCTCAACCCAACTCAACATATATATATATATATATATAATTTATTGTTCATTTTTTACTATTCACCGCAATAATTTATAAAGTATTAGAAGAATCCAAGTCACAAAATATAAACTGGGGGTAAATACAAACACAATCAGCTTATTTGGGTCAGCTAATCATTCGTGCCATATGATCACCTGGTAGGGCTATGTAGTATATGAAAAGATTGGCCCATGGTTAGTAACGTGGAGGTCAGTTGGTGCAATTTAAAACTAGAGCCAGAGAAGCACATCACTTTAAAAATAAAATTCAGGTTTATAATCAACTGAATTTCAAAGACAATGGCCAACCTTCAATGAATTGAAAAAACAATTCATAGAATCTATTAAGAATAGAAAATGGAAACTATTAGTTGTTCGTTTTGCATGCAGCTATAGACTAGTTTGGACATTTTAATGGTCGAATTCCATTATTCGAAATAACTTGGGACATATGGTTTTTATAATTAATTAAGTTTATAACAAGTTATGGCAGACCGCGAGGTGCTGTCTGGTCCCTATTTTGTGTAATCTCTTGCTCCTCCTCGTGCAATAAAATTATCTTTATTTAATATATAGAATGTTTTTAAGTAATGATGGATTTTGGATCACCATTCATGTGAGACAATGTGATACCACATCATTATATTTTGAAAGTATCAAATAGCTGAATGAGTATTCTCAAATGATAATATCACCTTTCATAAGCTTTAAGGTATTAGATGAGGCTGTATGTTTTAATTTATGTGGAATATTGTAAGAATACGAATGTCAATGAACTAAGCCGAAGCTAGATTATGAGTGCCTTGTTCCCACCCAATTCCCTATTTATGGGGGAGATGTGAACACATGTGGGACAGATTGGGTTCAAGACGAGTTTGAGGTATTTTGTTATCTCCTAAAGAGGTGATTTCAACATTAATGAGACTAAGATAAAAAATATTTAAAAAAATAAAAGAAGGAAGAGGAACAGTCGTGGGTGTGTTAAGAGAGAGAGAGAGAGAGAGATAAAGTATTTTGGGGATAGTAATATAAAATATAAATTATAAATAGGATGTGTGTAAATAATTTAAATTTATATTAAATAAAATATATATATATACACACACATTCAAGGCGAGGCGAGGCGAGGCAAGCGGGTGAGGAAATGTGAGTCAAGTGCAATGGGAAATTTTTGTCATCTCCCTATGTATGAAGGATTTAGGATTCTTCTTTGACCAACTAAACAACTTTCATTTTTTTAGAATAAAAAATATATTAAAACCCAAAACTAAATTAATAAGTGAAAAATAAAACTAGTAAATATCTAGTATTAGAAAAATATAAAATAAAAGCAAAAAATACAAACTAATTATTTCTTAATACATTTCAACTCAATCATTAATCAAAATGAAATTTGATGTTCTTTTAAATCATGAAAGTAATTTATAATTTATTTTATACTATATTTCCTAACACGTTTTTTTTTTTCATTGTATAAAATTAAAGTCATTCAGAAATTATTTTCCATTATCTTATTATATGTTGATATATATTCTTTCAACCAAAAAACTAGTTAGTGTCGTCAAGTTAAAACACACACACAAATAAAATAAATAATAATAATAATAAGTGGAGTTATACAACACAATATCTAAATTATAAATTTTCAAACTTTTGACATTTGATTTCAAATATCAAACAATCAAAGTCGTGTATTTGTGTTAAACGAAGGCTAAAATCCGAATTACTCCCATCTTAAGTTTGTGTGGATTGTCATTGTGGTCCTTACAATTTATTTATGTCGTTTTAGTCCTTAAACCTTAACATTTTTGTTAATTTGATCATTTTGTCCATTGATGTTTACATAACTATCATTAAATGTATTAAAACAACGTCGTATCACATATGTAAAGAATAATAGTTTCATAAATAACAATGAACAAAATGACTAATTTGACTGAAATGTTAAGATTCAAAGTCTAGCTGGGGAAAAAAAGCTTTATAAAATGACAATTCATCCAAACTTTATGTGATTTTATATGATGTCATAACTTTCAAGTTTCATCATCATCTTTAACAATAAGCTCGTTAGCTTAGGATGTCATAAATAAACTCAACCGTGTATGAACAACTTGTGCTTAACTCTAGAAAAAAGTTCGTTTAGCCAGTAGACAAAGCAAGTTCAAAGGACAAGTTTAGATTTGACTATTAAATAAATAAAGATCAGACATAATAATGTGTTTGTAAACAACTTCACTTGTGAAGATTGATTAAAGTATATATATAAATATTTGATATTCATATGTATAATGTATAACATATTTATATAAACTTGAGTCTAGATTGAGTAAGTCTATAGATCATGGCATACGATATAAAATTATTATTTATAATTGTAAGGATAAGGGCCCAAAATCATATATTGGGCTTTGAGATTTGTCCGAGAACGTTGAATGGTCCGAGGAGGGACAAATAGTTATGAAGGGTTCCAATTTAAAGTCTCATGAGTAAGAAATGAATGGAAGGTGGTCCGAGAAGGAACTCCTCCTCGGATATGATGAATGCAGCTCAAATATGTATTCCAACAATTAGAGTGACTCTCCGAGAAGCTCCAGTGATAGGGACGTGCCTCATGAACATACGAGAAGGAAGGAAACTCAAAAATATCTAAGGGAAAGCTGCTACCACCGCATTAAATGCACTACAGCTACTTTTCTGGCCACATTTATGTGGAGAAGACCCTTGAACAGTGTTGTCTTGTTTACCACCACTCACAAGAAGCCAAAGAGGGTGTCTGATGGGACAAGCACTCAAGTAAGGGCTCAAATGATCAACAAGTGTAGGATAAAGATGATCTCAAGTGAGCTATATAATGTGAGAGACCCTCTATGAGAGGGGGATCGGAAAATTCATCAGAGAGAACATTGTAGTAATCTAAATTGCACTTGTATCCAATTGTGATCAATTTATAAAAGTGAGACCTCCTCGAACTGTAAGTCCATTGATATCAGAATCTCTTATTTGTGTTTGATTGTCATTTAATTCAGTACTAGTCGTTGTCCAACTCACTAAGGCCTAGTTCTTTGACCTACTCTCTACAAATTCATTGTATTGAGCTCACTGGACCAAGATAATACAACTTGGTCTTGGGCTGCGAAACGGGTCCTTACAATAATTTATTAACAATAACATATATAGTCAATTCCATAGCAAAAATCATATATAAATTTTAACAATACAAAATTGATTAATCTAATTTTTATAAGTTTATAAATAGAAATCATTTTATCTAAGTAATTAAAATAATATAATTTATTTATTAGCAGTTATTAACATAGATTTATTAATTTGTAAAAAAAAAAAATTAGAAAAAACTTTACCTTACCTTTTTTGATAAGAAAATAAACCACAACATCTTCTATACAAATTTTGAAATAACATACCCTTTAGTTTAATTTTTTTTTCTTACAAAAAAAAAATGTTAAACGGTAATACTATCTCACATACAAAAGGAAAAGAAAACTGTTATTCTCATCACCTATTTGTATTCAACTATTTGATTTCTATTTGTATTTGTTATCTATTTGAATTCAAATACTTCAATTATCTTTATAAATAAAATAAAATTACTTCTTCTAAGAAAAAAAAAAAAAAAAAAAAACCCACTATCTTACGCAAAAATTACTCATTCTTATCCCAAATTTTCTATGGGTTTTTTTTTTTTTTTTTTTTTTAATCTTTAAAACATTCCAAAATTTTGTTATCCAAATTCTATACAATTATCACAAATCTTCATTCATCCACACTAATGTTGTACAGTACAACTAACCAAGGCATGGGAGAATGTCGATATGGCTGAATCTGGACCTTACACATAGAGTGGCAGTGAGCAAAGGAAGAGTAAATGTTGGCTACAAAGTTCTATCCTCAGCTCATGCCAAAAGTGTGACTGCCTTGAGAAGGAAATAAGATATGCATCTGACATGGTACTCAAACACTCACAAAAGGGAGATAGTGATCTTCTAAGGTCAGCAACTATAGAAACACCCCTTATTGGCTGAGTTCATGTTATACCACTTCAAAGACACATGTATCACCTACAATGCTTCTGATGTCCCTCTCGATGCCCAAAAGTTGTTCCCCATGCAGTGGTAAAGTCACCTACCTACATGCCGCAATGTTGATGTTGGCGTACTCTCTCTCCTTTAGTCACCAAGTAATACCCCAGTTGTAGTAAAGTCCAAAATAATAAAATGATGACTTGACACCTATCTTTGTACTCAATCATATTCCTCAGATTATAAGAGGATCATGCAACTGGACTTTTAGGGTAAGAACCCAAGTAAATCTTTTGAGAAGAGAGTAGAAAGTTAATAAGATAGTGAGGTAGAAAACATGGTCTCTCTTTTTTAGGAAGAACATCCTTATTGTACAAGAGTTACCTCTTTTTCCATATAATACAAAGCTAAATAAAACAAGAATGATTCTTTCTTGCTCAAACTATGGTTTTTCACCCACTTTTTAGGGTTTTACACGTACATTTTTAGTTCCTTTTATATTCTTGCTATCACTTTCTTCTTCTCTAGGCATTATGATGTCAAAACTTGCATTTTTGTCATTCATGAGCTTTCTCATCGAGATGTACTGTTAGATAACTTATTCACTCTCCCGTATAAGCTCAAATCTAACTTGCACGTACAAACGTATATCATTTTTCTTTTGTTCAAATCTCAAATTTTTTTATTTATCACAATTCTTATCCCAATCAATAAATTCAAATGTCTCATTGGGTTTCAACTTCTTACGGTTCTCTATCTCATTTTTAAACATTATTCCATGTTACCTTACCTCCTTCTTTGGGAAAAAAATAAAAAATACACACAGTTATTAATATGTTATATTGTTGTTCTCTCAGTTAAACCCTAATGAAAACTTATGATTCTTAAAATATTTATTGTGTAATGTCTAAAATACTTCCACTCAATTTTAATATCCCAAAAATTTTCTTCACATATTTTGAGTTTTAGACGGTAGTAATTCTTGGAAAATTGAAATGATGATATAAAGTTTTTTATTTGTTATCTAAAAAACATTGATTTTCGAGATTTAAATTTTTGAAACTTATAATTTATCAAATGGAAAATTTGATGACACATGCCATTTTTTTATTATCTTTTTATAATTTTCTTAGCAAAATTCAGTTGTTTATTATTGGAATATGATGATATTTGTTATTATTCTTAGTAATTTTTAGTAAGTGAATATATTGCCTTTAGCAAATAGGAACTAGAAAGCTATTATAGTAAAATATATATTTATATGTTAAATAGCTACCCTAACTTTGTGGTTGATCAAAATTCTTATACGAATGAGATTAACTTTTTATGACCTAATTATCAAAATTCTTAAAATTAATGTCTCTTTTAATTACTGTTATGTATTTTAAAAATCAAATAATTTATATCTTTGTTTTGTGATACAAATAAAATCTATAATTAACCTTAATCACTACTCTTTTTTCACAGTAAGCACGTTCCTTGCACGTGCTACCCAACTAGTCTATATATTAAAAGCGCGAATGCGCTAATGAACAGTAGCTTCAGTGCCTTTTGGTTTATTCAATTGGCATTGTAGCTACAGTGCTCTTTTTTTTTTTCTTTTTTTCTAGTAATTGGTTTGTACTTTTTTTTTTTTTTCCTTTTAAATATTTATGTAAGCTGGCATATATATTGTTATATTGACACAATAAATATCACAATATTTTCACAATTATTGAGGCGTCAATTTTCTATAGGTCGAAATGAAATAATAAAATATGAAACTGTGACCAACCACAACTGAAAATAAATGTTTTGTGAAAATGTTGTAACACTTGTTGTGTAAGTGTGTAAAAGCTACGGTGCTTTTTGGTTTGTTTAATATGTACTGTTCATCACTTCATTGGTGTTTTTTATTTTTTTTTTAGTCATCAGTTTGCGCTCTTTTCTTTTTAAATATTTATATGAGCTAGCATATATATTGCTATATTGACACAATTTTTTTTTCCAGTCATTGATTTGTACTTTTAAAAAAAAAAATTTATATGAGCTGGCATATATATTGTTATACATACATAACAAATTTCATAATATTTTCACAATTATTGAGGTGTCAATTTCTTATAAGTCCAAATAAAATAATAAAATATGAAACTGTGACCAACCACAACTGAAAATAAATGTTTTGTGAAAATGTTGTAACACTTGTTGTGTAAATGTTTAAAATCTACCGTACTTTTTGGTTTGTTCAGTATGTACTATTCATCACTTTTTTTTTTAGTCATTAGTTTGTGCTCTTTTAAAAAAAATATATATTTATATGAGCTGGCATATATATATTGTTATACTGACACAACAAATTTCATCATATTTTTACAATTATTAAGGTGTCAATTTCATATAGGTCAAAATAAAATAATAAAATAATAAAATATGAGATTGTGACCAACCACGACTGAAAATAAATGTTTTGTGAAAATGTTATAATACTTGTTGTGTGAATGTGTAAAATCTACGATACTTTTTGGTTTCTTCAATATATATTGTTCATCACTTCATTGGTGTTTTTTTTTTTTTTTTCTTTTTTTCTTTTTCTAGTCATCTGTTTGTGCTCTTTTTATTATTATTATTATTTATATGAGCTGACATATATATTGTTATACTGACAAAACAAATTTCACAATTATTGAGGTGTCAATTTCTTATAGGTCAAAATAAAATAATAAAATTTGAAACTGTGACCAACTATAATTGAAAATAAATGTTTTATAAAAATGTTGTAACACTTGTTGTTATCACAATATTTTCACAATTGTTGAGATCTCAGTTTCTTATAAATCAAATAAAAAAAATGATAAGTTCACAACATTTTCATACTAATTTTACAACAAATCATAGGTAAGTTACTATTGATGGATAAAAAAGTGATATCAGGCGTGTGTCTATTTTAAATCAGTAACAACTTGTCATCTATAATTTTTTATGAAAGTATTATGGAGATAACATTTTTATAAAATAAATAATAATATATCAGACCAAAACTTACCACAACTGAAAATAAAAGTACTGTGAAAATATTATGATATTTTATTGTATTCCTAGACTTCTTTTTTGGTTTAGTCAAATTTGGTGAACAAAAATTCACTGTTACACGCACAATTTTCTTCTGTTGGTTTTTTGTTTGTTGTTTTTTTTAATGCATAGTTTAAAGTGGTTGTCCCAAATAAAACCCAATAACAATTTACCACTAAGAATTTGTTGTGAAAATGTTGTGGATATAACATTATTCTAAAAGAAAATTATAAAATATCATACTAGGGCCCACCATAGCTAAAATAAAGGTATTGAGAAAATATCGTGGCATTTATTGTGTTCCTAACTTTTTTTTTTAGCCAATTTGTTGAGCCAAAATTCATAGTTTTACGAACAGTTTTCTTGGGCTGACTTTTTTTTTTTTTTTTTTTAACACACTATTTAAAGTAAAAAAAAAAAAAAAAAACACATAGTTTTACCAACAAAAAAAAATTATGGAAAAAAATATTTTCCCCCTTTATGTTTGGGTTAGTTTCATCCCCCAACTTTAAAGTTGAATAATTTCCACCTTTATATTTTGTAGACAAGTATATAGTCCTTGTTGTTACTCTCTTAGTTAAACTCTAACAAAATCTTATGGTTCCTAGAAAATTTCATTGTGCAATATTTAAAATGCCTCACTAAATTTTAATGTTCCAAAAATTTTCTTCGTTTATTTTGAGTTTTATGTGTTAGTCATACTTAGAAAGTAAAAATGGTGATGTATGGTATTCTATTTGTTACCTAGAGAACACTAATTTATTAGTGGTTTAAATCTTCTAAATTTATAATTTTATCTAATAGAAATTTCAATGACATATGTCTTTTGTTATTTTTTTTTATTTGTTTTCTTTCTTAAAAATGTGTAAATTAAAAATTAAGTTAAGCATTGTAGTTATGCTATTAAAATAAAATGACAAAGAATGAATAACAAAATATTCATTGCAAATGATTGTAGGTGTGGGTGCCCGAGGACCGAGGAGAAAGCTGAGGAGTCGCACCAGTGACCCGAGGACCGAGGATGAAGTCGAAAGATCGCAGCATTGACTTGGTGATACTGCAGGCCACGGGCCTAAGGGAGGAAGCCACCCGAGGAGAAGAAGAAATGAGTCTTGGTACTCTATAGTACTTTAGGTGGAAGCTAGAATCTGAAGAGAGTGGAAGTCAGTAGGCAGTAGGGAAGCTGTTGGCCTGATGTAGCCTATTGCATCCGCATTAAATGGTAGACAACAGTTTTATTAGCCGCATTAATGGAGAAGTGACCTAAACAGTGTAAGTCACAGTTAAGTAGGTCTCTTCCACCACCTGCTTCAGATATGAAAGGTAACAAGTGTCACCAAAGGATGGAGGTGAAGGAGAAATGAAGGGTGAAGATGCAATGAAGGTAAAGGTATATAAGGAAGGGAGTGAGAGCATTGTAAGGGGCATCGGAAAAGGAAGGAGAGAGAAAAAGAAACAGAAGAAAAGACACTAGGAAGAAGAAAGAGAACAGGATCAATCTTGTACAATCTAGTCTCCTCGGGAGCACCTGAAGAGAACCCTGTATTTATTTGCTTCTAAACAAAAAAACGAGATTCCTCCTAGTACATGTCCTCGGGCAGAGCCCATTGTTGTTGTTCCTTCTCACCTCTTACAAATTTCATTGACTTGGGCCAGGTTTGAGAAGCATAACCCATTACTCCTAGTGGGCTCGGGCTCCAAATCCTCAGGCTCCTACAGTAGGTATTTATTTTAATGAAGAGTTTCAATTGTAGTGTAAGGACATGGTTTGAATCCTAAGCCCAAATGATAAAAGGATTTAGGCCCAAAGAGCTCAGTACAATGAATTTGTAGATAGTGAGTTGGAAAACTAGGTTCTAATGAGTTGGGTTACGGTTACAATGGATCCAGTAGACAATAAAGCGAAAATAGACTGGATTTATCTAAGGAAAATCGTCCTCGGCACAGTTCGAAAAGATCAGTTCTTGTATATATTACTTGAAGTTGATTACAAATACAATTTTGATTGTTACAGTGTTTCTTTCTCAATTTCCCGATCCCCTTCTCTTAGGGTCTCTTTTCTATTTTATACTATTTTTCCCTTTCATCTTTACCCTCCACTTGCAGATCAGATCATTGGTGTTGATCCTTGTCCTATCAGCACCTTCTTGAAATCTTTGAGTAGTAGCCGTAAGGCTAAAAACTACTGTTCAGGTATCACTTCCTCATTAATGTGGCTAGAGAGTTAGCTACGCAGCATTCAATGAGGTGGCAACAGCCTTTCCTTAGATATTTCGTAGCTTTCCTCTGTCTTGCTCCTTCCTGATACTTATCCTCATCCTTGGAATGATTCAGAACATTACTCTTGATGGCAGACCACACCCTTTGACCTCGGCTTTTCTCAACCGAGGAGGCATTCCTCCTCGGACCATTGTCTTGGATGGTTTTGATCGGACTTCACTTCTTCACTTACTAATATGGATCCTTATGAAAGTGTTTACCCGTTCTCGGATTACCTAACGTTCTTGGATTGGGCCCCTGACCCAGTATGTACATAGATATGGGCTCTTGAGCCTATTACCCCTACATGTAGCATATGTCATTATTTATTGCGAAAATTTAAATATTGTGATAATGTTTTATAAAAATTTAGTTGTTTATTGTTGGAAGATGATGACATTTGTTATCATTCTTAGTATAATTTTTTTGTGAGCAGATACTGTCTTTAGTAAATAAGTTCTAAGAAATGAAAAAGTATTTTGTATCAAATGATACCATGTGATTCGTATCAAAATTTAATAAACAAGAGACATGTGTGCAAAAATAATTACCCACTAACACATGTCTTTCAATTATTAGTGGGTTAGTTATTTTTTGCTAACATATCTTATACTTATTGGATTTTGATACTGCTGATATGATATCATTTTATACCAAATACCTTCTTCTAAGAAATTATCATACTAAATAGATAGTCATATGTTAAATAATTATTCTAACCGTTAGGAGCAGGGCCGGTCCATAAAACGCCCCTTATCTAAGTTAGACTCCTGGCCCTCTAAATTTCAGAGAAAGAAAACATTTCCGACAATTTCATAGTACACTTTGTTTTCAATTTTCTTCTCACAGTTCATTCGGTTACTCCAAATTCTATAGTCTATACAACCAAAACTAGCATGGCGGGAATGGCGACCTTCAATCTCTCTTCTGCTTCATCTTCCATCTACAGCCGTCCATCACTACCATCATCAAAAGTTTCATCACTTTTGTTCTCATCAAGGCCGTCCATTCTCCCAATGCAGCGAACTCCGTTCCGTTCCAGAATACTTCCAAGTAAAAATGCCCCTCCGTTTATTACTTTCCTCAATTTTGTTAGAGCTTGAGAGTTCAATTTCAAAAGGCTATATTAATGACTTGTTTGTGTGCATTTTTTTTTTTTTTTGCATTGCAGAGATTTATGCATTTTCTAGTAACGATATCAAAGTGGGTTCCAACATTGAAGTCGATGGCGCTCCTTGGAGAGTTTTGGGTATTGTTTCCAGAAGATATTCTGTAACTCTTATTAGCTTTTAACTGGGTTTTGATTTCTAAGTCCTGCATTGTGTGTGTGTGTGTGTGTGAATTATGTGTTTTTTGAGGGTTTAAGCCTTATGAAAGGAAGAAAATAAAATTGAATTTGGGAATATACTTTTTACTAATTTTGAAGGGAGTAATTTATTTGGTACTGTGGATCCCGTTAGCTTAACTGGTAAATTTTTCTTGTCATTGAATAAAGAACATGAGTTGGAATCCCACCAAATAGAAATTCATTGGTGTCTTTGTTTGATAGCAGTCATTATGAAGCAGATGCAATAATTGTGCGCCACACTATTCCTCAGTAAAGAACAATGCTACCATTCATGTGAGAGGCGAGAGCATTGTCCTTGGAGTACTGAATAATTTTACTTCTTAAGAATGGTTGGTTTACATCCTTTTTTTCTTGACCAGTGAATAGTAAAATCAAGGGAGAACGAGTTGTAATTTGTATTTTTGACACCCTGTACACTCTCTGTGTACTAGGGTGTCCCTTTTTTGATGTCAATAAAACTTATTACTTATCAAAAATGAGTTGTAATTTGTAAACCAGAATTTAAAATTGAAGTAGACTGAATCCATTTTTTGTGAGTGGGACCTAACTTTGTTTTGCTAATTATATTCATGAACTAATTTATCTTTTGGGTAATATGCATGTGAATTATATTTTGTGCATAGCATTAGTGCAGTTGTCAATACACAGTGCCGAAAAGAATAAAGTTCTTTGTAATCATTTGTGTCGTTGCGTGTTCCCGTTCAATGAGTAGTTAAGAGACAAGAAATTGGGTTTGGTATCGTCCAATGGTTTGATTTGGTAGTTTTCAAAATTTACTTAGTTCCATATATTTGCCTTATATCCGTGGTGTCTAATTTATAAACCACTCTGTTTTTCTAGGAGGAATCTTCTTATTCTTTAGGGACACCCTTCTGTTTTTTGCACATGTAATTTTGAATCTTATAGCTTGAATGCCCATTGGCCTTCGCCCTTCTGCAGAGTTTCTTCATGTGAAACCTGGAAAAGGTGCAGCATTTGTGAGGACCAAGATGCGTAATTATATAACAGGAAACACAGTTGAGAAGACTTTTAGAGCTGGAGTTACGGTAATGTATTTCATATTGCATACAGTTATATCATTAAGTTATGTGTCCTGGTACCTTGTAAGTTCAATATAGTTTGCAATGGCTAACATATGAACAACTTAACTATGTCTGCGGCATTTTCTTAATGATTTATAGGTATGTCATGTTGCTGGAACTTAATTGAATCACTTAATTTAGTACATTATTTAAACTTTGGCTAAGTGAAAGATGTGTCATTTTTCATTGGGATTCTGTTGTATTTTTTACTTGCTGCTTACATTTGCTGCTTCATCATTTAAGATAGACTATGGAAAGGATTAGATGCTCCAACTTATGGTACCTCGCAGGCTTGCACTAAAGTTTTAGTTAACTTTAAAGTGTAATATTTTCTTCAGCTAATCTTATTTTAGATGTGAATTTACTTCGCATCTATTGTACAGAAACCTTGTAAAGGTGCATCATTTTATTTTTAGGAAAACTTTCAAACTAGGGATTGTTACAAAGTAATCTATTTGCTACGTCTTAAGTTGTGTAATTTTGCCTTCAGTTGTATAGCTCAGCTTTTAACTTGGGATCCATCAGTGTAAAAGGGTTAAACCATTCATCTCAGCTGTTGTTTAATTTCCCTTTGCCTTCAGTTGTATAGCTCAGCTTTCAACTTGGGATCCACCAGTGTGAAAGGGTTAAACCCTCATCTCAGCTGGAAGTGACATAAGCTATGATATGGTTATCGAGGTCCTTTTTCTGGGTAGCTCTGTCTGTGCTTTTCTAAACAATCACATATTATGGCCAAAAAAACATCAGTAAGACCAGAAAACTTAAATTCTCATACGACATTTGTGAAATGAGGATTCTCTAATGTATTCTAGAGCCTTTGTACTTTGTTCTTGTTATGACATATGGTTACTTCGTTGAATTTCACAGTGTTGGTAGTTGCTTCTTTTATTTATTTATTTATTGGATGTCGCTGTTTAGGAGCTCAGCCATAAGACCATTATTCATTGCATATTATGCAATGTGAAATATCTTAAATAGTAAGAAGCATGGACATGGACACGGAAATTGAGACGGACACAAGAAGACACGATGACCTAAAAATTCTTGAAAAATCAAGACACAACACAGTGGGAATACGACAATTAGTCAATATTTATAGGAAAGTTTTATGTTTATTTTAAAATTTCAAAATAAATAACTATCAAAAATACAAAATCTTTTAAAATATATCTAAAACCAAAGGAATTAAAAAATTAAAAAAAAAAAATCCCTCCCAACACATTGAGGTTTGTGATTATAAAGTCAATTGGAACATATGGCACCCATGATAATGCTCATATATCTATGTTATACTGTGCCTCTTCAGTTCATTCTCTCTCTCTCTCTCTTGTCCTTATGTGTAATTGTTTGTCCAGATTGATGAGGCAGATATATTCAAGGAAACAAAGCAGTTCACATATAAAGATGGCTCTCAATTTGTCTTTATGGATCTGGTATTTTTCAGTATCCTAATCCTCTGATATGTTTGTTAGCATAGTGTTTTTGAGAAAGAAAGAAATTGCCATAAAAATTAATTTTTCTCTTTTACAACTGATTATAAGAATTTTATTTTGACAATTCAATAGTTATAACTTGGGATGGGAGATTTGAACCTTGGATGTATCCAATGGAAACATAAGGAGGTGTCAATCAATTGAGCTACAAGCTCTTGGCTGATTATAAGAATTAAAAATTCTTTTGTGTGATGACTAGTTAGACATCTACTTCAGGACTCTTGGGATCAGTTCCTTTTTTGGTGCTTATATGTTTGTCTTAAGGTAACAGGCACTGCATTGAAAGACTTATTCTATAGTTATTTTCTTAGTTTTTAATGTTGTATTTTCACAGAGTACGTATGAAGAAATCCGCCTTAATGCTGCTGATGTTGGGGTTAAGACAAAATTTCTGAAAGAGGGAATGGACTGCACTGTTCTTTTTTGGAATGGAAAAGTATTTACTAAATCCATTACCCTCTCATTCTTTATTTTCTATTGTTTTGTTTGCAAAAGAGCGTGCTTTTCTAGAGCTGTGTTTAAGAGGGTGCTCTTTAAACTTTAGGAAGGAAGAGGGTGAATTTCCGCATTTATGCATCATCAGTTGAAAACTGAGCAATGTTCTTATTCATTGGTGTCATATTTTAGTGCCCTTATTTTCACAATTTAGATGCATATGCTTGCATATATACAGATGGCATCACTAGATGTTTATTATTGTTGTTAATATTATCATTTAACAATCTTCTTGTTTGTATTCTTGCAGATTATTGATTTTGACCTGCCCATCACAGTTAAGTTGAAAGTGGTTGATGTAGATCCTGGACTTAAAGGTGACACTGCTCAAGGTAATGTCATTTGCTTTCTCTTGCAATTTCCAAGGACCAAATTTATTCTGTAGTGGATCTAAATTCTGATCAATTCATGAAATGTGGGGACAAAGGGCTGTGCAGGCAGGTCCATCCTGTTACTGTGTGTTAAGATTTCCCTCGACAGATCGAAATGTACTCAAAAGTTGGGCACAGTAGATAATCAAAATGATCCTGCAAGAATAAGTATAAACCATGCAGAATGTGCATCTAAATGATTATGTAGGTTTCAAATGTGCAAGTTTAAGTAAATGATTGTTTGCTAATGAGACATTTGGAATCTCCTTCTCTGCATTTTCATTAATGGAATACAAAAATTGAATAAGAAGTGTAATTTTTCTGATTTGTCCATTGTGTTTGCAACTATAAAGCTATGAGGTAATGTCTGGATACCAAATGGGACAGGGCTTATTTGTCTTTTTAATAAGTTTCAATCATGGGGACCCTCTTTTCTTCCCCCTCCCCCTTCTTCCACCTTCTTCTTCTTCATATTTCATTTAATTCTTTAGCTGACTATTCGAGAATGAAATCTTGTGGCAGGTGGAACAAAGCCAGCAACTGTTGACACTGGTGCTGTGGTTAATGTTCCATTGTTTGTAAATATAGGCGATGAAATATTGGTGGATTCAAGAACAGGGCAATACATGAGCCGTGCATAAGTATTATCCGAGAGTCTTGTGCCTTCATTTGGGGCAAGAAATGTACATCAAGCTTTAGCGTAGCAAATGGTTGTGTTAAATTGTACTCTCAATTGTCGATTCGTTTGAGAATTTTTATAGGTTGTAATTTCTTTTTGTAAGAGAAGAGAGAGAAAAATTATTAGCTATTCAAACGGATTAGTACATCTAAATAGCGAAGTTAATAATGGGAATAATTCGTAACAAACTCAGTCACTGGTGCAGAGTATTATAATGAAACAGTTTGCAGTTTATCAATAATTGAGAATTACATCGAGCAATGAGTCAAACTATACACTCTACTATCACTACAACAACAACAATCACTACTGCTACTAAATTCTTTTTTGCAATTCTATTATATTCGAAGTCATACTCTCAATTACTTAACTCTCCTTATCTTGGCTTGCTATTGGGAATCACACCTCGCTTCAATGCTGTGCCATATACACTACAAGCGGCCAAGAGCCATCTCTGTTTATTGTACCCCTCAATTAAGAGGTTATAAGATATTCTGCTGGGGATCATAATTCTTTCATCCATGAGGACCAGAACAAACAAAGCCTCATCTATCCTGCCTCCGGCACAGAGTGCTCGAATTACATTGTTAAAGGTGATTGCTCCTGGAGAAATCCCCATTCTTATCATATCATGCAGGTTGTCCAATGACTTCTCAATCTTCCCTCCCTTGCATAAAGCTTGGATCATTAGGCAATAGGTACTGGGGTCTATGTCATAAAACCCAGTTTTCATTTTCTCAAACACTTCGTGTGCATCTTCTAGCAGGTCTTTTTCTTTCCAGGATCTCCTGCATAACCCTCTCAAAAGAAGATTCATAATCCTTTTGTCTACTTCAATACCATCCTCCACCATTTCCTTATAAGTTCGTAGCGCTGACCGGATTTTACTCCATTTCAGCAATCCATGCAACAAGGTGCTATAACTTATACAATCAGGCTTGCAATTTCTCTGCTTCATTTGCTTTAAAACAACTATACCCTTCAATGGCCTGCCCTCCTTACAATACCCTTGAAACAGTGTATTGTAAGTGACCACACTTGGTGTCAATCCCATCTCCACAGCTTCATCGAGCAATTCCATTGCCTCATCTGACCTACCCACTTTACAAAAACCATCCATAACAGCTGTGTATGTATAAACGTCTGGCTTCATTGAATCTTTCTTGATTTTTAACAACAATTCAAATGCTTCCTCCACCCTCCCCACATAACACAACCCCTTTAACAAGCAATTGTATGTCTGAACTGTGGGCTTGCAACCTATTGTGCCCATGAAATCAAAAACCTCAAAAGCTCTCTGCATTCTACCTCTTTTGCACAATGCATTTATGAGAATAGTGATAGTTACAACATCTGGGTGAAAACCCTCTTCTATCATATGGTCCAAGACTTGTTTAGCCTCATCCAGCTGATTTTTCTTGCAGTGGCACCTGAGGACAATGGAAAATGTCCAAGAATCTGGTTCTAGCTCATAAGATGATAAATCAGAAAACAGTTTCAAGGCAAAGTCTGGATCTTCTGCTATAAACAAAGCCATAAGCACATCATTGGCTCCAGATATGGTACTAAAGCCACCATCTTTGACATAAGAACTGAGAAATTCAGTTCTTTCTTTAGAGGGTAACTCTCTAATTCTATCTGCCAATTCTTGTACGTGAAATCTACTAGTTCTCTTATCAATACCCAGGTTCTTTTCTGCTTGTTTGATAGGTAAAACCTCAACTTTATCAACCAGGTAATTCCCATGTACAGGTGGGTTAGGATTTGTGGAAGAGAGTGACAGTGTTGTGAGGACAACTAGCTTACCATGTTGTGTTTTCCTATAGTGGCTTCTGTAGATGTTGCTGAAGAAGAAAGGGGTCTTGAGCAAAGTGGATTGAACGGGAACAGGAGATTGAAGAAGTGTGAAGGGTGCAGGATACGGAGAAGACATCAAATCAAAGAGAGAGAGAAAGAGAGAGAGTGGTGGATAGGTAAAATACGAACTTACGATATATATAAAAAGTGTATGCTTTCATGGACGTTTTGAAAGTGAAGTTACAAAAGGGCGGTGCTGCTATTGGAACATTGAGGCGAATGGGAAGGAGTAATGAGTAATCTGTGGATTCTGTGCCTCTTCAGATAAGAAATTCAACACAGGCACAATTGCCTTAAAAATGTGATTTTAAAAAGGATAGATATTGTTGCACAACCCACACCTTAATGCACACACTTTACACACGTGTAAAAAAGCATTCGTCTTTTTTAAAAATGAGTTTTATGGATAAGTCATTTTGAGAATTCTTAGGTGGTAGTTGAATTGATTTAAACGATGTGCTATAAATTTGGAGATCTTAAATTTCATTCACCACACTATCGGTTTATGAAATTTCTAAGATATCTTATAGGTCAGGAGTGGAATGATAGACCCAAAGACGAGAACATTACTTCCTTTATGAATAAACAATTACATGAAACAAATAAATAATTTGGTTTACCAAGTCTTTTTTTTCATATAGAGTTCATGCCCAACTCACAAAACTCTCATTTTTGTAAGGTTTGAGAGAGATGATTGATAAACCATCTTATCTCCAAACTTTTTTAAAAGTTGATTCCTAAACTCAAACCGTCAAACCTGCGAGGCTTCAACCTATTGCGTTGGGTGAAAGATTCTTACCATCACATTAAGCTTGACCTCCCAAGTCCCA
Source organism: Quercus tomentella (assembly GCA_028535165.1). Taxonomy (NCBI): domain Eukaryota; kingdom Viridiplantae; phylum Streptophyta; class Magnoliopsida; order Fagales; family Fagaceae; genus Quercus; species Quercus tomentella. Next base: position 17,818,391 of record JAPQVY010000012.1, read on the forward strand.
ACTTTCAGATTACATTCGTAATTTCCACATTCTCCGGGTCCGGGCATTGTAAATCTATTCACAAGTGCAGAAGTGGAACCTTAAATAGATTAGAAAAGTAATGCCAAACGCCATATTTTGTACAATTTTAGATCATGTAAATGTCAGCTAGGCCAAGAGGGTTGAATCTAAAAAGCCCTGAACTTTCTGAAGACATTATCAGGAAGGAAAAAAAAAAACAATTTCATTATTGTATTGTATTAAACCATCCAAGTTCTACTGTCAAAAAAAAAAAACCATCCAAGTTCTAACATTCTAACTCATAATATTGCGCACAATAAGACAACAATACTCACTTTTCATTCCTTTTCATAATCGTTACATGTTATCTGTGTATACTTATAGCATCTTTAAACTTTACTTGCCAAAAAAAAGAAGAAAAATATGTAGAAGTAGAAGGGAAATGTGAATAAGAATATATAAAAACCCATTAAAAATCTTCAAGCATTTTAATCTGGGCTTGCTTCTTTCCACCACGATTACCCTTTGTACCAAGAATGGGCTTGAGCAATATCTTCAGGGCCTTGACGAAGTCCGCACCACGACGCCCTCGTTTAACTTGCTTTACCAAAGGTGGTGGAGATGAACCTGCTGGTCCAATCGATGGTGCAACAAGTCCAAATCCACCTGCACTTGATGTAAGGCTTCGGCCCAGAACTTGGTTAAGTTGCACCTCAAAGGAGCTTCTTTCAAACCCATCCAACAGTGTGCTTTGTTCATCTCCAAATATCCTAAGGACTACTTCTATTTCATCCATTGCACCCAATTGCTGAGGAAATGTTAAATGTTTATGCTTTATACACGAGAATATATGATTTGGAAGCTATGTTATGGCTTGGATTGATGTTTTAAGGTAAAGTTTAGAAAGCCAAAACTATTAAGAATATATGATAAGTTGTGATTGATGGAGTATAAAGTGGAATACAAAAAAATGGGAAGATGATTTGTATTCGTGTGAGAACACAATCTTTGAGGATTTTTTCATTTTAGTCTTCCACCTCATCTTTTAATTAGTGTAGTGTGTCACTCTTCTTTGAAAAGAAAATAATTACTATTCATTTAGCATTTCACCTAAACAATGGTATTAATTGATTCATGAAATCTTCCACCTAAGAAATGTTTTAAAGACTTATTTAATTTTTATTATTTATTTATATTCAACAATAAAAAATTTTCAATATATAGAGTGTCATGTGTCACTCTTCCTTGAAAAGAAAATAGTCACTATTCATTTAACATTTCACCTATGCAATGGTTTTAATTAATTGATTTATTTGAAGCAAAAAAAAAATTAATTGATTTATTGAGCCTTTTACCTAATAAAGATTTTAATGAATTATTTAAATTTTATCATTTATTTATATTCAGCAATTAAAAAAAAAATTATTTGCTAAGTATTTAAATTTAATAAAAATTCTGTGCAACCATTAGTAGGATATTTATATACCTTTTGTAGCCCAAAAATAATAACCAAATCATGTTGATCTTTGGGGTGGAGTATTATATCTACCTAATGCTCCACATGAATGTTACAGCCGGAGCCATGAAAGAAGTGCCAAAGGTTATAAGCCGTTGATCATGAATGGTACTCATATATTTCTTCTCTAAATTGGATGTAGAAAATCCTTAGTAGTTTCCCCTTCCCAAACACACATATACATATTTTGACTGTGGCACCATCTATATGACACAAGAACTGAGAAATTCAGTTCTTTCTTTAGAGGGTAACTCTCTAAATTTTATCTACCGATTCTTGTACCTGAAATCTACTAATTCTCTTATCAATACTACCCGAATTCTTTTCTTCTTGTTTGATAAGAAAACACTCAATTTTATGAACCAAGTAATTCCCACTTGGTAGAAGAGAGTGACAGTGTTGTACGGACAACTAGCTTACCATGTTGTGTTTTCCTAAAGTGACTTCTGTAGCTGTTGCTGAAGAAGAAAGGGCTATTAAGCAAAGTGGATTGAACCGGAGATTGAAGAAGTGTGGAGGGTGACTGATAAAGAGAAGACATCAAATCAGAGAGAGGTGGATAGGCAAACTAGAAATTCAATTTGTATAAAGCATATACTTTCATGGACGCTTTGAATAGGGGTTGCTGCAATAGGAACATTGAGTCAAAAGCAAGATGCGGCATTGTTTGTTTGTTTTCAAGGACTAACCTATGCCTCTTCGGATAAGAATTTCAACATAAATACGGTACATACACACACAATTGCCTCAAATATGATTTTAAAATGCAGTAATTTCTGTTGCACACAATGAGTACATACACACAGCGAAAACAATTGAAGTTGATTTCACGATTTTAGTTATTTGCACGTAGTGTGTGTACGTACACAGTGTGTGCAACATTCATTAAATGAGCTTAAAATTAACTACCCAACCACTGCGTAGCCAGTGCAAACAATTGAAGTCGATTTCACTATTTCAGTTGTTTGCACGAAGTGTGAATTTTTACACAACCATCACTACTCTTTAAAGCAAGCTTAGAAGCCAACCAGTCAACCATTGCGTAACCCAATACAGAGACTAATTTTTAAACTCAAATCCGCTAATGCTACTTTATCGCAATAAGGAGTAAGGTGTTAAGGCCCACCCTCTAGTAACCAATGATTACAATGGAGACAAATAGAATCTGGGTTTTCCCAAGTCCCCCAACTTTCAGATACCATTCTTGTGGCTCTGGAAATCTATTTACAAGTGCAGAAGTGGAACCTAGAGCAGAATAGAAAAGTAATTCCAAACTCCATAGACTGTACAAGTTCATAGATCATGTCAATGTCAGCAAGGCCAAGAGGGTAAAAACAAAAAAGCCCTTTGCTTTCAGAAGACACTATGAAATTATTACAGGTAATCAGTATGTCCTGTCATAATGATTGAAAATTTTTGCAAATTAGATTTCTTCACACCCAATTCCATATTATATAAAACCACCCATCATTCTAAGTTCTAACTCAAAATATTGCTCATATAAGACAAAAAAAAATTCACTTTTCATCCCTTTTCTTAATCGTTACATATTATTTGAGTGTACTTTTATATCATCTCTAAACTTTACTTACAAAAAAGAAGAAGAAAAATATGTAGAAGGAAAATGTGAATGAGAATTACATAGCTCCTTAAAAATCTTGAAGCATTCAATTCAAACCCGTACTGATCTGCTAAAAGCTTTCCAAGACATGGGATTTCTTGGATCTGGGACTGGGACTGGGACTTCCTTCTTTCCAGCACCACCATTACCCTTTCTACCAAAAATGGGCTTGAGCAACTTCTTCAAGGCCTTTTGAAAGCCCGAACCACGACGCCCTCGTTTCACTTGTGTTTCCAAAGGTGGAGGTGCTGAAGCTGGAGCTAGACCAGTTGATCCAACAAATGGTGCTCCAAATCGACCTCCACTTGGTGATGAAAAGCTTCGGCCCAGAATGGCTCGATTGAGTTGCACCTCAAAGGACAGCCTCTCAAACCTGTCCAACAATGTGCTTTGCTCATCTCCAAACTTCCTAAGAACTACTTCTATTTCATCCATTGCACCCACTTGCTGAGGCAATGTGTTTTTTTCCATTGCTTTATACATGAGAATATATAATTTGGAAGCTAAAGCCTAAAAAGGGTTGCACTATTAGCGTTTTTTAGTTATGGGTTGGGAAAGATGTTTTAAGTAAGAGTTTAGAAAAACCAAGCTGATAATTAAGCAATGACATAAAGTGAGTCCTCAATTCATTCAAGGCTTAAGCAAAGTATCGTAGGGTCAGTGAGGTCAGCCCAACCTGCATGGAAGCTGAAAAGACTGTCAAAACCAATACCCAATTGCCCCAAACGAATTGGTAGTACTTTGTACTCTGCACTACTAATAAATAAGGAAACAGGTTTCACGAGATGGAGTGATGGACCATTGTTCTCGGGAAATAGTCAATCGTTCTTTGTAATCTTGCACTCCCTATATTCTTCTTCTTTTTTGCTGAATTGCACTCACTATATTCAATTACTAGCACATTGTTACACTCGAATCATTTTTGTTAAAACTATGGGCTTTTTGCAAGTGTCATTTTTTGTTCTTTGTATGACTGTGAATTTGTTTTTTTAAACGTTTGATTTGAAAGCTTGCAATAAATTAAATGCTCCGTTAGTATTTTTATTGAAAATTAACGGATTTAATCTCATAACATGTTTCTATGGCATCATAAAAAAAATTCAAAATGTCATTATTACTTTGTGTACATCACATGACCAAATTAATTAAAAAACGGAAAATACTTGTCTCAAACTTAAAATCCAAGGGATTAAATAGTTTAAATTAGAAGTTCAAAAACTAAATTGACAGTTACATCAACATTTGAACAAGTATATATTATAATTACACATGAAAAAAAAAAAGAAAAAAAGAAGCTATAACATGGCAAAGTGCCAGCGGGAAGGGAATATCTTTCTCAACCTTTACTAGTGAGTTGATATGGTTTATGGATATGTTGGGTTCACTTTGAGTAAAAATAATAATAAGAAGCAATCCCCATTAAAAAAAAATGAACCAATTCATGTTATTTTTCGAAATATCAAATTGCACATCAGAAGTAGCAAATTTTAATATGATCTACCTACTGCTCCACATGAATTTCACAGCCGGAGACAAGAAAGAACTGCTAAAGGCTAGAAGCTATTGCACTTTATTCTCTATTGCACGAAAAAAATTATGTTGTACTCCTTAGTGTTGTTGCTCTTGAGATCTTTTAGGAGGCTTATTTTGGACAAAAGTTGCAAAAGAAATAGTCCTATAAACTTTTGTTTGGATATTCTATTCCATGCTTGTTCCATGTGCTACTATAAGCTTGCTTCTCTAAATTATATGTAGAAAATCCTAAGTAGTTTTCCCTTCTCAAACACACACATAAATGCAAACAAATTTTAATGTGCCATACAATATTGTTTTTAATTCAGCCATAAATAATAATTGTATCATGTTTTACCAAACCATAAATAAAATTATGTCACACGTTATAAAGGACTAAAAAAAATATAATATATATGTAATATCCTTTTTCACATCTATATAAAACTTACACAAGTGGGGAATTCACATACATATAAAAGTGATGTAATATATATATCTCGCACAAGATATCATCAACATGAGAGTTCCAATTAGTTTAACCAGTGAAAATTCTATCAACAAACAAGAGACTTATATTAAATCATACCTACATATTCGACTTAAGTTTGAATCTTGCATACATCAAAATATAAACCCATTGGCACTTTGACCTGATGATATATAACAAGCAAACTCTATAGGTTTCAAATCCTTTCATATTTATTATTTTTCCTTACTCTAAATGTTGAGATAGAGTTGAGGTGGGGATTGACATACATTAGGGCCTAAGGGCCCTGACCCATCTTGACTTGCAAAGAAAGCTTATTGTTATTATTTTTTTAAATATGTTAGACCTTAATTTAGATTGGGTTCAAGGAAAATAAAACTTAACCCCCTTTTTCCCTCCAAAATCTTTGCCTTCCTACAAATCAATCCAAACAACCACAGTCCACAAATCATCAACCTCCTCTAACTTGAACTCCTGACTTCGTCCCTAAGTTGAAGTACTCAAAAGATGGCAAAAGGTCACTGCATGGACCCATAGTGGACCTCACTTTTGTTAAACTTCTAAGCAGGCAACTAGCCAATGTCTCTACACCAATGCCTTCAAAATAAGGGCCCAATTTCCAGGTGCTCTCGCTCCAATCAAATCAATTGCCACCAAAAATAACAACCCAATATCAAACATCAGCCCGGCCCATGTTCAGCAATAAACGTGTTTTCTCCGACATCACATGACACACGATCACACACCAAAAAAAAACAAAAATAAAAGACTCGGGAGACTCCTCCGACTCTCTCTCTGTCTCTGGCTGAAGCGAAGACTTTGACAATCCAAATCTCTCTCTGCAAAAATTCTCAACTCTCGTAAACATCAAAACTCCAAATCTCCCAAACCCTTTTGTTTTTTCACTTTTATTGTCAAATTCTCGTTTACTCTATTGCTTGTTTTCTAAGCTTTTTAGATTCGTGTGTATTATTATATCTTATCAATTTTCAAAATCCACCAACAACAAAAATTCATTTCATTTCGCCCTTTTCTTTTTTCTATTATGATTCTCATGGAAACAAAACCCTAGAATAATTCTGTGTCCTTTGTTTCCAAACAAGGACAGTTTGTGAATCTGTGATGGGTAAAAATCCGTTACTGGCAACGTTTTTATTGTTGTTGTTTCTGATTGCTGCCGATGTCTCCGATGCTTCCTTGCTCTTCAAGTTTCGAAAGCTAATCGGTTCTGCTCCTAACAATTCCGCTCCTGTAATCTCTCTCTCTCTCTCTATTTGATTTTTGTTTTTTTGGTTTACAAATCAGAGAATAGTTGAAGAAAAAGTGTTTTTGTTTTTTTTGAAATATAGGTTTCGCCGTCGCCGAGTCCGGTTCCTGTGGACAGGAAAGTGGATCCGAATCCAGCTGCTGGTGGATCCCATAACAAGAAGTCGGAGCCTCCGCCACCCGTGGTGCCAGCGCCTTTGGTGGATCCGAATAAGGGTTCGGGTAAGAAAGATAGCGATACGGGTCCTCCCTCCGACCCAAATGTTGAAACGGGTCATGAGGAGAAGAAGGATTTGCAAGAGAAATGTAGTGCGTTGGATAGACCATGCGAGGCCGAACCGAACATGACTGCTTGCATCAAAGATTTTCAGCCTGGTATGGTGTTATTTTTCCCACATTATTGCTGTGTCTCATAATTCATGTAATGTCTTTATTCAAAAAATATAATTCGTATGTTTTTTACAGCTTAGTATGATTGTGGAACAAATTTATATCTTGCAATCTTATAATTTTGTACTAGAATGTTTTGTGTTATTTTAGGCTTTGATTCGAGAGGGAATTAAAAAAAATTGGTAGAGGAAGAACCAAAATAACATTAGTAGAAGTAGGAAAAGAATACATGTGGGCAATGCTTACTAATCTGTTAAGGATCCATAGTTGAACCCAAAAACTTGGGATTAAGGTTTGTTGTTGTTGTGGTTGGGTCGTATCATGCAGAAGATACTAGTGTTGTATGGGAGAGTGATTTATTTGAATGTTATGCGTTGTTGGGATTATTGGCATTGGGTGTTTCATGTTGTTGCACAATATACTAATATAGTAGAAGAGGGTCTCATTCTTTTGTTGGATGGTGTTGCATGGGCTGGTGTAGTGGAGAGACTGTAAATCATTTTTTGAACTATTGTGATGAAGGTATAGCATGTGTTTTATGGTGTCTAGTATTTGGAGCTTTTGGGATTCAGTGGGTGGTGGGTCTCTTGTTTGGGTTTGAAAATTGGTTCGGGAAGAACTCTTCAGAGTTTTGGAACTTTTGTTTGACTATGTTTGATGTGGCTATTGTGGAAAGAGCCAAATGATCATATTTTTGAAGATAAAGAAAGATCAAAGGCTCAGTTGGAACCATTATTGATTCAAATTCTATTTCACTGGTCTCAAGAATGAGGTCTTAGGAATAGCAATTCCCTTCTAGATTTCACAGAATCACTCAACTTTTGTGCATAATTCTTTTGTAATTCTTTTATGTTACAATGCACCCATCATCATGAGCATGAAATAATCTAATCTTTAAAAAAAAAAATACAATTACATGTCAAAAAAAGAAAGAAAGGTAGGATTTGCTTATTGATTTTATGTAATTGAGATTATAGGAAAATGTTTTATTTGTAGGGGAGTGTCGGATTCGAATGTTACGTGTTATTGGGATTATAGGCATTGGTAGCCATCCCGTTATGCAAGGTTATGGTGTAGGATTTATTTTTGGATGATAAGTGTTATTGAGATTATAGGCAAGTGTTTTGTTCATAGGAGAGTGCCTTATTCAAAATTTATTTATTTTTTATTTTTTATCAATAAATAACTTTATTAAAAGAAGAAAGCAATCCCAATACACTAGTTGTGTACAGAAGAAAGCGATAGAAAAGCAAAGGGAAAGAAGATACAGAAAGAAAATACCAAAAAACAGCTAAGTAACGTGCAAGGATTCCATGAAGTCTAATAATCCTTGCATGGAAAAAGAAACAAGTGGTGAAATCTGCTCATATATTGACATCCAGGTTCAAATAACACCCCCCCCCCACCCCTCTCCTCCCATTGACCCTCAAAGCAGTGAGCGTTACATTCTCTCCAAATACACCATAAAAGGCATAAAGGAAAAGCCTGCCACACCTCCCTTCTGCCTCCTCCCACCAAATTGCCAACACTCTAACAACTCCATCACCGAAGAAGGCATCATACAATAATGCCAATAATCTAGCCGCGACACAATGAAGAAACAAGTGGTTATTATCCTTCCCACTATGTTTACACATGTAGCACCACTCAGCAATAAATGACCCCTTCCTCTGTAGGTTTCAGCGGTCAAAATCCTCCCTAATGCTGCACACCAAGAGAAGAAGGCTACTCTAGAAGGGACACAAGATTTCCATATTTTCTTTTAATGGAAATCCACTCCACCTCCTCTAAGAGTGTTGTAGTAGCTCTTCACTTGGAAACCCAGTCTAGGCGAAGGAATCCACACCATAGTGTCTTCCTCTCCTGGCCTAAATTTTATGCCGTACAATTCCTCCAACAACCGAACCACATCATTTCTCAGCCTTATTCAAATGTTACTTGTTGGTCAAATCATGCAGTTGTACAAGATATTAAACTAGGATTTGATTATGAATGTTTTTATGGTCAAGAAACCTTTCTTGAGGTTAACATTAGTCATACATTAGAATGACATTTTTTACTGATTAGGAAAAATAAAAGTTAGTCATACATTATTTTTGATATTGTAGAGGTAGTCATCAATAGGGGTAGTCCCAATTGATGAAAAAATGAGGGAGAGTCGCTTGAGATGGTTTGGTCATGTTCAGAGAAGAGTGATTAATGTATTGGTAAGAAAGAGTGAGTTGATCCAAATGGAGGGAACCAAAGAAGGTAGAGGAAGACCAAAGATAATATTAATAGAAGTGATAAAAAAAGGACTTATCAAAAAAAATTTAAAAAGGACACTTCAATTAAGGAAGTAACATTCCTTTTGATTTGTTTGTATTTGCTTCAAGTGCAGTGGCTTTACTATTGTAAACACATTGTGCTTTTCTTATCAATGAAACTTTTATTACCTGTCAAAAAAGAATTAAGGAAGTAACATAGACTATGACTTAAATAGAATAAAATTGAGGAAAAGAATACATGTGGCTGACCTTAACTAATCTATTGAGGAAATTTTGGGACAAAAACTTTTTGTTGTTGTAAAGGGGAGACTAGCGCCCACATGGACTCAAACCTAGACTCACCCACATTTGTTTTTTGGGGGGGGGGGGGGGGGGGAGGGGGTGGGGGAACGTTGGAGGTTCCATATTTTTATTGCCTTATTTTGTTTTTAAAAATTCTGTAAAAGCACAACTGTACCTCGAAAAGGTGAGACTTTAAAAGTTGTACAAACTAAAACCAAAAGATTTTAAGCCAAAACCTAAATATTATATATATATATATATATATATATATATATCTATATGTTGTGGACAGCTACTCACGATCAAATTCTCACGTTGGATAATCTCATGCTTAGGAGTCACCTTTTGGTAATTCGTGTTGTATGTGTTGTTGTGATGGGGAGTCGGTAGACCATCTTCTGCTTCATTGTCCTGTTTCACATACCTTATGGACCTTCATGCTTCAAGCTTTTGGCATTCATTGGATCGGCGGGATTGTTATCTTGTTGGCATCAATGGCTTGGGAAGCATAACTCGAATATTTGGAATTTGATTCCAAGGTGCTTAATGTGGATTGTTTGGTTGGAACGAAATCGTCGCTCCTTTGAGAACATGGAGAAGATGTTGGATAAGTTAAAGGTTTTATGCCAGCGTAGTCTTTTTGAGTGGTCTCGTTGTTGAGGCTTTACTGATTCTTCATCTCTTTCAGAATTTATGTTTTCCCTTAGATTATCTTTCTGATTTCCCTCTCTTTTGTTTTGCTGTTTGTTTTTTCTGTTTCTTGTTGTTCATCATCATGAACAACTTGTACTTTTCATTTTTTCTCATTAATAATAGTTCTTTGATTACCTATAAAAAAAAAATATATATATATATATCTATAAGTATATATTTCATTAATAAAATTAGAAAACGAAGCTAGTGCAAAGCTAGCACAAAAAAAAAAAAAAGTGTACATAGCGTAGAGTTGCAAACAAAAAAATTAAAAAAGAAACAAAAAGCACTATAGAGGATTTAGTGAAGACTCATAGAATCCAAATACTCCAGGAACCTTTGCTATAGAAGACATGAGAGACAATGAAGTCCATTCGTATAAAAACTTGAACATTAAATATTCCAACTTTGCCAAGTTCAACTCCTGCTGTTCAAATCAACAAGCATTCCTTTTTCCCATAAACACCACATGAGACACAAGGGGATGAATTCTCAAGTCCCCCATTACTTCTCCCACCAAACCTCCCCATCCAAGAAGACAACAACTCCGGCATAGAGTGAGGCATGACCTAGGATACACCAAATAAGCAAAAGATCATAGACCACAACTCCCTAGCCACAACATGTTAGAAATTAATGATTCACACTCTCTCCATGAATTTTACTCACAAAACATCACTCCAACATAATTATACCATGCTTAGAATCACCTACATCATACCGTAGTAGAGTGAAGTTTTGGAACCATGTGTGGTGTGGGGATTGTACCCTTAAAGAGGCTTTTCCAGATCTTTACTGCCTTAGTAGGGCAAGGGATTCTTCTGTGGCGGAGGTTATGTGTTGGACTAGTGGGAGGGTTCATTGAAACTTTCAATTTCGTCGTTCATCGCAGGATTGGGAGGAAGACTCTTTTGATCGGTTTCTAGCAATTGTTTACTCTTCGAAAGTGCGGGGGGTTGACCCTAACAAGGTTTGTTGGAAGCCCGCAAAGAGAAGAGGTTTTGAGGTTAGAGGTTTCTATCTTTCTTTCTACACTTCTACTATTTCCTTCCCTTGGAGGTTGGTGTGGCAATCGAAGGTCCCTCCAAGGGTGGTTTTCTTTTCATGGTCAGCCGCTCTAAGTAAGATTCTTACTACTGATAACCTACGCAAAAGGAGTATTATTGTCCTTGATTGGTGCTATATGTGTAAGAGGTGTGGGGAGTCGGTGAATCATCTTTTGCTTCATTGCCCCATAGCTTCTGAGTTGTGGTCCTTGGTGTTCTGTTTGTTTGGAATTCATTGGGTTGTGTCATTAAAGGTGTTTGAGTGTTGGCAAGGTAAATTCAAGCAACATTGCAATATAGATTTTTGGAGATTGGTGCCGCATTGCTTGATGTGGTGTATTTGGAGGGAAATGAATGCTAGATGCTTTGAGGGATGTGAGAGGTCTTTGCTAGAGTTCAAGTCTTTTTTCTTGCATACTCTCCTTGTTTGGAGTGTGGTTTCGTCGCGTTTTTCTTGTTTTTCCCTTCCTGCTTTACTTGATCATTGTAATTTTGGTTCTTGGTTTTAGCCCCCATAGTACATCCCCAATGTACTCGGGTTGGCTACTTTTTTCTATTTAATAAAATTGTTTCGTTAACTATTAAAAATAAAATAAAAATTTGTCCTAGTGCTGCACGTCACGAAAAGAAAGCCACCTTTGGCGACACATGCAACCCCCCCCCCCCACCCCCAAACACGTTGTAGTAATAACTCTTCTGTTGATAGCCCTGGTTCTGACATCTGCAAAGGGATCAATGTCACTCTGTTTTCCTCCCCATGCCGAATGTTTATCTCATACAAATGCTCCAATAACTGGGCAATAGACTCCACTTGTCAATCATGTGCAGCACAGATGAACAATGGATTCCAAAAAAAAAAACAGTTATTTCAGAACTCTACATAATCGGCCACCATGGCTTCAACACTCCACACTATGAGAAATAAATCGGGATATCTTTCCTTATGAGTAGCCTCACCCTGCAACAAGTCATGCCAAAATTGGACTCTAGTACCATCACCAACATCATATTGGATGAACCGTGCAAAACCAGCCCACCTTCTTCTAATATACTTCCACTTCTAAAGAAATATATCACAAACTGAAAGAGAAATTGCCTTAAATTGCACAACTCAACTGAGCAATGTCCTAATCTGAACCACATGAGGCGAAAGCCTATTATATAGTTGTGCTTCTTTTGTATTTGTTTATATGGCTCTTTTAAATAAACACACAAGCTGATGTAGACTACAAAAGGCTCATGAAAAGCAAGTTTAACTGCTGAATATGTTTTTAAACAGGGTTTAATTTTTATTTTGGCCTGATTTTTGAATCATTCATAGGATACAGTGGTTGTGAAGAGTTTACTCTTTTTTTTCTTTTGTGTGTGTTTGTATCATAAGTAGCTATTTTAATTTTATATATGTGGAATACCCATAAACCATAGCACGCATATCTTTTCAAACCTTTTAGCAGTCAATGAATCAAAACCTTTAACTCTACTTTTGTTAGCTGCCCATGAAACCATTTGCTATATTTTTCAATCCCTTCAGCCTTCATCTTTGAGGTCATGAGTTATTGCAGCTAAAATGCCGTAAAATTGAGCCTATGAGAAACCCTATTTTATTCTTCGACCTTTCAAAACTTTATAAACCATCCTCTTATACTGAACTTTTGCTTTAGGATCCGTTTGGTTGGGGGATGGTAAGAGGATAGAAAATGGGGAGATGATAGAAAAGTGAGAGAATAGAAGAGATTTTAGTTTTCTCTCATGGTGTTTGGTTGGGTGCATGAAAAAGTGGAAAGATGGAAAACTCATTTGTTTGGTTTAGAAGAAAAGTTGGATGATAGAAAATGCCATTTGTATAAATTTACTCTCATGCCCCTATCACATAATATAAGAAATAATTTTTTTGTAATCACTAAAAAAAATATATATATATATATATAAATTTTTTCCATTATATTATATAAATATATATATTTTGTATTCGAAGTGAAAGCCACCATTTAATTTAGGCAAAAATTCAAAACTGACCCTTAACTTTCAGTCCTCTAACTTTCAGTTTTGTTATTTCAGTCTTCTGACTTTCAATTGTTGTCAATTTGGTACTCCGTTAGATCTCAGTTATCTGCTGTCGTTAATTGAGCCAAAACGATGTCATTTTGGCTCTTTTTTTTTTTTCTTTTTTTTTTTTTTTTAATAAATTTTGGAATTAAAAGAAAAAAAAACATTTAGGGGAACTAAGGGGAGGCGTCTTCACACCCACGACTTGACTCACTCCCAACTCCACCTCAACCCTCTCATTCTCAATTCTCTCATCAGTTTGTACTCAAAAAGTGGGGATTGGGCTAAAGCAAAATCCATTTTTGATGATATGGGGGATTTGAGAGACTTGGTTTCATGGACTGCTATGGTTTCTTGTTTTGCAAATAATGATATGGGAACTGAAGCCATTGTCACGTTTCTTCAAATGGGCTCTGCCCAAATGAGTATTGCTTTTCCGCAGTGATTCGGGCGTGTTTGAATGTGGAAAATGTTCCTATTGGGAAAATTATTTTTGGGTTTGCTATAAAAAGTGGATATTTTGAGTCTGATGTGTGTGTTGGGTGTGTGTTGATTGATATGTTTGTGAAGGGTGGTGGTGATGTGGATTTAGCATATAAGGTGTTTGAGGAAATGCCTGAGAAGAATGCGGTTACTTGGACTTTGATGATAACTTGGTTTATGCAATTTGGGTTCCCAATGAAATCAAAACCAAGGAAATACACCACGTAAGCCTTGACGAGAAACCTGGCCTTGCCGGTCCGCATGTACTGGCCAAAGTAGAGCCGACCAATCCGGCTGGCGATCTCGCCGATTTCCCAGCGGTGGAGACCAGAATTGACGAGCTCCGACCGGTGATCCTGCTGGTACTTCCAGAGCTTGGTGTACGCCTTGAAGACCTTGTGGAAGTACTGCTGGCTCGTCACGTGACCGTATGCCGAAACGTCTCGAACCCCTAAATTTTTTTTTTATGTTATTTTTAATTATTTTTAAATAACAGTTTTTTTGTTTTCTTTTAATTCTGAAATTTATTATAAAAAAGAAAAAGAGCCAAAATGACGTCGTTTTAGCTCAATTAACGGCAGCAGATAACTGAGGTCTAACGAAGTACCGAATTGACAGCAATTGAAAGTTAGAGGACTGAAATGATAAAACTGAAAGTTAGAAGACTGAAATGAAAAACATGTTGACAGATTTAAAAAAACCACTGCTTGTTTGATTTAAAAAACACATTGACAGACAAAAATAAAAAATAAAAACCACTGCTTGATTCAACCCAAAATAATAAATAACAAAAAAAGCGGCAGCATTTATGCACAGTAGGTGGGAGGGTTAGTTTTGATGTTTCTCAAAAACCGCTCTCCCCTATTTTCACTCCTCAATTCTCTCCAAATTGGAGAGATAGGATTTTTGTTGGCAAAAAAAAAAACAGCAGCGTTAGCGCACAGTAGGTGAGAGGGTTAGTTTCGATGTTTTCTCAAAAACCCCTCCCCTCCCCTATTTTCGCACCTCAGATCTCTCCAAATTGGAGAGATAGGATTTTGGTGGGCTTTTCTCTCCTATTTTCCTTTTCCCCTTTTCCATCCCTTTAAAAATCACCCCAACCAAACAGTGCCTTAGTGCTCTTCCTGTCTGTTTTTAGCATGCACAAGAATGAGTGGTCATACATGAAGTTATTTTAAAAGTCTGCATATCTATAGGTTTAATTGATGACAGTGTTGATGGCTCATTTGAAGTTTTTTCCCCTTATTTATTTACTTATTTAATTGATGGGTTCATTTGGAGTGCTTAAGATGTGTAATTTATTCTTTCAAAAAAAAAAATGTGTCATTATTACATATCTTCTATAAAGCCATATAATCTGATAGATTTTCAAAAAGAAAAATCTGGTACATATATTCCCTGCAGTTTTACATAGGACATAATATACGTTATCTTTTGTAAGAGAGACTTTTTTTCAAATTTATTGACTTGCATCTTTTCTGTGAATTTTGTTCTCTCAGTATATCTCGTGTACTGAGACTTTCTTGTTTTAATAAATTTTATAATTTATATATAAAAAAAAATGGTCATTTACTTGCATGGCTTGCACCTAACAACAAATAAATCTTAGGAGGGAAATGAAAAAAAAAGGCCAAGCAAGTTTTAAAAGTAACTTCATCTACTGTTTCTTTTTATATATTTATTCAGTTACAGTGTCAATGAGCTCTAACTTAAATGGCATCTCCTTCCCTTGTAAGAGCAAGGTGAAAGGTAAGGTCTTGAGTTCAAGTCCATGGGATGCCATGTAACTTACCATTAAAAAATGGTATATATTCAGTTATAGCTCAAAAGCATTAAAGGTTAAGCTAAGAAAAAACAAGGTTTTTATATGCTGTTTATCGATGCTGGATTTAGAGCTTGATTTTATTGATACATTTCTATCCCTTATTTTCTTGAAGAGATGAAAAGTTCTTCATTTAATTTCTCCATCACATAGCAGGGTCCAAAGTACTGGTTGTTCTAGTCCAAAATGGTGGAGGGAACATTTTGAAAGTGAATTTTACCGTGGAAAGTGCTATTAAGGAGCTGCAAAAACCCAAAATCCCAAGTGTGGAAATACCCAAAAACCAAAGTAAATGGGTATGACTCTTATTTCTCTTATTTATGCTGTTATTTTCTATGATCTTGCTAATGTAATGACACTTGTATATTTGTGAATGAGATTTCAATTGAAAGGTTATATTGGGGTGTAAGCTGTAGCCATCAGGAATATCTTCTTCTCTTTCTTTTTCTTGAACAATTTGAAATAAAGATTTGCTTCATGACATACTTATTTGAGTAATAATGACTCTGGAAAAGCGTGATTACCAGAAATACTGCCTATCTTTTGATTCTTTTACCTTAACTTATTGCTAAGATATGCAGGATGGAGGTGGAAAAATTAGGATTAATAGATAAATAGTTCTTTTCTGGCACTTTTTAGCTGAGATCTGCAAGTATGGATCCTGCTTGTTTGGCCAGCTCAGTTAAATAATTTTAAAAACCTCAATTTAGTCTTGTTGTTGGACCTAGATCTTCCCTCCATATGCTAATTGTTTCTAATTAATTCAATTTATTTAAAACTACACTGGACTTTTGTAAACAGAGTTGCCTTGTTTGTTGTGCTTGTTTTTCAGATAAATGTCTCGCTAACTTATGACAAAAGCTACAAAATCATATTACGTACTGGAACTGGTGAATGTGTGCTTCCTGTGACCCCTCCTGGAGAAGGGAACTCTGTTGTGCTTCCTGTGACCCCTCCTGGAGAAGGGAACTCTATTTTTATTCTCCCTTCTTATGACAAGCTGTTGACCCCAGTCAATGGTGCCTACTTCTTGATTCTTACAGTGCTAGTCTTTGGAGGGACATGGGCTTGCTGCAAGTTTCGGAAGAAGAGTTCCCATGGCGGAGTCCCATATCAAGAACTTGAAATGGGTTTGCCAGAAGAATCTGTCTCAGCTATCAATGTGGAAACGGCAGAAGGTTGGGATGAGGGTTGGGATGACGATTGGGATGGAGATAATGCAGTGAAGTCACCAGGAGGCCGGCATGTAGGAAGCATTTCTGCAAATGGCCTTACTTCCAGATCTTCAAACAAAGATGGGTGGGAAAATGACTGGAATGATTAGTTATTTGACAGCCAAAAAGGGTCAGAGAATAGAATTTTTGCTCAAAGGTAGGTGAGGTAGCAGAGGGTGGACCAAAAGATTAAAACAAAAACACAAACTCAATGTACAACAAATAGGATAACTGAGAAATTGAATATAAAATTTTCTCACTTGTTTTTTTCTGGATCAAAAAGCTTGCTTTTGTTGATAGTTGTCTACTGTCACGTGATAGTTAGATCCCAAAATGAGGTCTGTAAAATTTGTTTTTATTTTATTTTTTTATTGAAGCACAGGATTTACATATTTCTTACCCTTTTTTGCACTTAAAGCTGTACTTTTTGTCTTTATTGTTTTGGGGGTGTAGAATTGAATGGACATAAATGCCTACAAAATGCCAAGATGGTTTTTAGGCTCTGCAATTCTGTAGTAATGATACTTTGCCTTTTATTATGCTTCCTATGCTCATTCTTGTAAAATCTGAGCATGCATTTACCAATACATGAAGAATTCTCTTATATTTTACGTTTTTATTGGCATTTGGCAGCTTCTATTATTTGGTGCTGCATAATAAAGCTTTAATAACTAATTCTTACATGTAGTGCACCGATTGGTTTAAAGATTTCAGTCACATTGGACGAATTCACCTATGATATAAATATACATCCAGTCTGATTTGTATAAAGAGTTGAAGACTCTTCACCTTGTTGTGACTATTTACTAATATATTTTACAGAAAAAAAAAAAGGTACAAGTATGCGACTATTCAGGCAATGGGGGCATAGGATTATTGTCCAATACCCTAGGATTGAAGAACCTGAACAAAAGGTCTATATGGTCGTGCGACTCATGCTATGACGGGGAAGATCCGTGAAGGTTTTTCTGATGAGAAGTTAACTTTGCTTTTCTTTCCCCTCTCAAAATTATAATGATTTTTCTTGAGGTTTGAGGAAATAATACTTGTTTACCCTACCCTTTGTTTCACTTTAAACAAAGAGTACAACTTAGGTTCAGCGTCCAATTGTACTAGTTCCAAGCCAACTTTTAAACATAAACATTCCGTAAAATTGAAAATATATAACTCTTGAAATCAAAAATATATTATACCATATACCAGTAACTCTTGAACACTATTTAACATCGTTTGTTTAAGTAAACAACATGAATGAAAAAAAAAAAAACTGGAGAATAACATATTATCCTTTTATTTTTGTGAAAAATAAAATCCAATTACTTAACGAGATATTTGGTTTTGGTAGAGAAATTTTGCAATTAGGGTAGGGAGTTGAATTTTACAAAGAGATATACTAACGAATGCTTTTAGGGCAATGGTTAATAATTCATTTAAAGAAGGTTTTTATAAGAAAAGAAAAAAAATTAATGTTTTGACAACTTTTTCTATTTCTTATAAAAGTAGTATCAAAACTTTCTTAAAATGGATTGTTAACCATTGCTCTAAGGGCACCCGTTAGCATGACCGTAATAATAATAATAACAACAATAACAACAACAACAACAATAACAATATATCTATATTTAATGTCTAAAAGGTAAAAGCTAAAACTTAACATTTATTTTTTCTACGCTCCTGTTGAGCCACATCAGCATAGCATTTCAGTCTAATTCAATCCATTCGTTTCGTTTCGGTCTACATCGGTCCATTTGGTCCATTTTGTATTTCGGTCTACTTCGGTCAACACCTTTGATACTGCTACACTGCAGTCTATTCGGTCCACTTCAGTCCAAAACCAAAATTAACTTTCTTAAAAAAGAGAAGGAATAGTGCTTTAAGTTCAACAATTTTACAACAAAATTTAGGTGACAAACTATTAAGGCCTACCACTGACATCACTTTTTTTGTTCACCTAAATTAGGTTGTGAAATTGTAAGAGAAGAAAATCTTCTGAAAATTCAAAGCCATTAGATAACACGATTTTGATTGATAGGAAAGATAAACCGATTTTGATTGATAGAAAAAGAAAGGTTTTAGAATCAGCATAATAGCATATCATGAATATCACTGTTCTGGATTATTTTGTACATCCAATTGGTAGGCCATCCAGCGGCAAAAACAGAAAAATAGTTGCCCATGAGATGATTTACTCCTCTAAACTGCAAATTATTAGATGTCATTTTTATTTTTGCTTCTTTTTTTTGTCATTCTTCCTTAACGGCAAATCTTATATGTCGTTTTCTTTGGGTTAAATTACAATTACATCATTCAACCTTGATTTTTTTTTTTTTTTCTCATTCCAGTTCTTCAACTTTGATATGTTTTCAATTTAACAATTTCGTCCAATCCTGTCATTAATTATTCACTTTCTCAAACGGCATCTTTTTTTAGACTTAATAGTGTGGATTGAACAAAGGAGAACAAAATGACTACATTGCAAATTGGATGGAAGTGGACGGAAGGACCACATTGGAAAGGAATGGAAGTAAAGGATTGAAAGAAAAAAGAAAAAAAGAAGCTTAATGGATTAAATTGAAAACATGTTAAAATTAAATGGTTTAATCTGTAATTTAACCTTTTCTTTATCGTCACAACAACAGCCTTCATATTATTTTTTGCTTCTTCTCAAAAACAAAATTATTATTATTTGCTGTTATTTTAACCATGGTAGATATCAAATGAATTATATGTTTTTTTGGAGTAATTATACTTGTCTGTTACATCTCACATTGCTTAGACATGGCTCTCTGTAATCTTAAGCATGAATTATGCTTTAAAAATACTTTTAACAAAAGTAGTCTTAAAGAACTTTCCACTTTCTTGATACTAATAAATCCTTCAGTTCAGAATTTTATACGACGTGATTATGAATCAACTACCACCAAACACTAATTCTGAGTTACTGTTTTTTTTTTTGTTTTTTCATTCTCCACCAGACATAACTCATGAGCAATCAATAGCATGAAAAGAAACCTAGCTATTGTTGGACATGGTATGATTGATTTGTCGAGCACTAGATAAATTAGCATTCAAAAAGTTTATAAGTAGTGCTTTTGAGGACCCCCATGTGATGTGCTTTCATGATGTTGAAAGCCATTTTCATTAGGTTCCCTTGGGTTCCAACTTCCAACACAGTTTATATAAACTAGCATACTTCAAATGTAAGCCTTAATTATTAAACATAACTGAGTATTTAAGATTTATGATTACAAAGAGACAACACCGTATGATCCAACTTTGAGGGAGTGCTTTGGCTTACATATAATTAGCATCAGTGGGCTTGTACAACATGCGCATGATAGATATCATTTTAAATTGCAAGAAATCCTCCACCATGTTTGGCCAGAGGGTGCAGGACATACGTATAAAGCAAAGGGAAAATGGGGGTTCACAATTAAAGTGCAGATAAAAAAGCAAGACACTGCTTTAGTTTCAACAGCATGCATATGTTTGCATCATACTCTTTTTTAATTCTTGTCCTTGCTTTATCTTTTTACCCTCACTCTTGAGCCATTCACTCCATTATGTTCTCATCTCTTTTGATTATAAATTACCAAAAAAAAAAAAACTATCTCTTTTGATAATTTTAAGAATCAAAATTGCTTTTTGCATACTCCCCCCAAATAAAAAATGGTTCTACATTGGATGGCAGACGACATTTTTTCCCTTTTTCCTTATTTTCATTTTTGATATAAGTAATTATAGTATTAAATTTCTATACTCATTAATTTGACTTCAAATTTTCAAATCATATGCATATATCTAAACTTAGATACTGGATCCTTCAAACATACCCCTCACCAATAAGAATGTATCTCATACAATGTATATATGCCTCCTCCTTCTATGACTGTGAGACACAATGTGAAAAGGAAAATGCAAACATCCAATGCATGAAATCAATATTGCTCCCCAACAGAGGCCAGGTGTGGGTAATTGGCAACAAGGGTTATTTGGACTTGGATTAAAGAAGATGTGAAGTTCCTCCAACTGCATAAAACAAACATGAGATAACAAAGGACAGATTCAGTCCATGTGATCTATAGACTATACTCAAGATCATCTTAACAAATATATAATGGTGCCTCATTTCCATATCAAACCGGTGAAAAGGAATCCGACATTACAACTGAATAAAATTAATAAAAGAACACAAACAAAATTACAATAACAAACAAAGATTGTGAAGAACAGGACCTTCAACAATCTTTTTCCCTTTTTTTTTCTATTGCTTAAAACAAACAAACAAACATACCGGATTTATTTTCACCGGAAAATACATTATATGTTGCTTTTTCTCAATCTCTATAACTTAGATTCACTCTAATTCTTCCTGGCCTTCTGAAGGGCACTGGATGAGCTCCAGAATATTAACCACCTCACTCATGTCCGGTCTGTTTGATGGAACCTGAGAAGCACAAATTAAACCAAGCTTTATCACTGGAATTGCCTCCTCTGCAGGAAAATTATGCCGGAGCCTCCCATCAACACAATCCTCCACCTTCCCTTCCTCCAATGCCTCTCTCACCATGTCACAAAGCACCACCACATCATCCTCCATATACTCCACAGGTCTTTTCCCTGTCACCACCTCCAAAACCAATACCCCAAACCCATACACATCACATTTCTCAGTAATTTTCACAGTTCGACAAGCAAACTCAGGAGCCATGTACCCAAGAGCACTCTGGATTTTGCTGCTCAAAACACAACGGTCTAACATTGGCAATAGCCTTGCAAGGCCAAAATCTCCTACTTTTGGCTCACCAGAGCTGTCTATCAGAACATTTGTTGATTTTAGATTGTAATGAATAATATTCATTTGGTGCAAATGGGCCAACCCTTTTGCCATCCCAAGAACAATGTGGAATCTCTGTCGCCAAGAGAGGCAGTTTCCGTTGTGCCCATCATGGAGATGCTTATACAAACTCCCACTGGAGATGTATTCATAAATAAGTAGTTGCAATGATGGAGTCCAGTAATACCCTTCAAGGGCCACAAGATTATAGTGCCTGATCTTCCCAAGTGTCTTCACTTCCCTATCAAATTCTTCTTGGGACTTGATTAAACCTGAGATGGTTAGTTTCTTGATTGCAACTGAACGCCCATCACGAAGGACTGTTCTGTAAACAACTCCAAATCCACCACGACCAAGTTCACAGTCCTTGTTGAGCAGTGCATGAGCCCCAGCGACAAAGTCAGCGTCACCCGAAAACATGACAAGCTTGCCATAGTTTGGATCATTAATGGGGGAACAACTGTAATCTTCCCCTCCAGATAATGCAAGTGGAGCAGCAGAATGTGACATTGAAGACCTCACACGGATATTGAGAACAGTAACAGCTACTACACCGAGGGCTATGAATACAGCTGCACCAATGGCAATGAGAGCAGAGATACTGAGTAATATTTTGTGATGATTCTGAGAGGAAGAACCGCCAGGAGAGGAATCGGAAGAATTAGGGTTAAGGACAAGAGGTTTAGGATGGACAGAAGGGCAGGAGCGATTAACAACAGAACCACATAGGGATGGATTACCAAAAACAGATGAGGGAGAGATAGTGTTGAAGAAGCCCCCCACTGGTAGCTCACCTTGAAGGTGGTTGTGGGAAACATTAAAAGAGACCAGTTGGGTAAGATTTGTCAGCTCTTTCGGTAAGCTTCCAGAGAGTTGATTCAAAGATAAATCTACATATTCAAGATTGGTGAGGTTTGCAATGGCTGAAGGGATTGGGCCAGTGAGGTTGTTCTGAAATAGGATCCTGCATAAGTTGACCAATTAGAACAAAAGGGAAAGCTATTAGAACAATGTAGTTTCTTTAGCTTATTTTGAAAGTACAGAATGATCTTAATGTGACCACAGCAAAAAGGTAAACATTAGATTACTAGACCAAAGACAATTAAGCTCAAGAACACAAAGACCATATTTTCATTTATGGTTAAAACGATACAGAGAGATTATTATTATTTTTTCTTTATATGGTAAGATTGTAGTGTAAAAGTAAAGAACCCTATTTAAATAATTAAAACAAAATTCCATGAGTCAAAAAACATGTTCTCTATCAAGTACTACTGCTCAGACTTTATGCTTAATAGTTACTACTTACTGAGAGATCTAATTAGGACTACTAAAAATAATTAAACTTTGTCCACAGTGCATAAGTAGAAGTGTAGAACGCCAATTCACACTAACTTGGACAAAGGCATCCAAAAGAGAGAGAAAGCCGAGAAAGCAAAAACAAAAAAATGACATTCAAAAACCATTCTCAGTTTTACTACCTCATCAAGTCAGAAAATCCCCACTGGAGAGCCTTAAAAAGCATCAGATGGAAGACAGAAAAATACTTATCCAATTATTTCTAATCTTTCCTCCAGTCAGATATGCCAGCCAATCAATGCTTAAGAGGAAATTAAGGACAGGTTAAACTGTTTTTGACCACAAATTAGTAGTGTATTGGCTTGTTATCAAGGATATTGAGGGAATCAAAGCTGAAGTACTCCATAACCTTAAATTATACATTATTCACATAGCTCCAAAGATTCTCAATAAATTAAAGAAACAGCAAAGCAAACCAAAAACAAAGAGGCAGAAAGAGAGCTTACAAAGATGTTAGAGATGAGCAATTCTCAATTTCGGTAGGAACTTTCCCTGTTAAAAGGTTCTTCTGCAGCCTCAGTTCCTTGAGGGAAACTGCCCCTCCAATTGCAGAAGGAATGCTTCCATTAAGCCGATTGTCGCTCAAATCAAGAACATATGTAGACTTCAATTCACCTATGCCGGCAGGAATAGAACCAAAAAGACGATTCCTGGACATATTCAAGAACTGCAAGGTACTAAGTACACCAATGTTAACTGGAATTTCACCAGAGAATGCGTTTGAAGATATATCCAAGACCTGAAGACCTTGATAAGATGCTGCTATTGATGTGAGTGAAGAATATTCTGGACTTTCACCAACTCTCTTTCCAGAAAGTGAAACACTTTGTACACTCGGCTTAAAGAACCATGAAGGAATACTGCCTGCCAACAGATTATGGCTAACATCAACAGCCAAGAGGTTAACACAATTTGTCATTGACTCTGGCAAGTTCCCTGTAAACTGGTTCATAGATAAATTTAGATTCTTTAATAATGGAAGATTTCCCATTGAATTTGGAATCTGACCCGAAAAGTTATTCGCTGAAAGATCCAAAATCTCAAGGTCTCTCAATTCTCCAATCCAGTTCGGAATTTCTCCCGTGAATGAATTTCCACGCAAACTCAGAGAAGTACATGAACTAAGTCTCTGCATTGACTCTGGAAGACTCTCAGAAAGGAAATTGTCACTAAAATCAACCAATTTCAGAAGAAAACAACCTCCAATATCCCAGGGAAGCTTTCCAGAGAACCGGTTTGAGCTCAAATTTATAGCTCTCAAATCATACAAGCCTTCAATTCCTTCAGGAACTACTCCCTCTAACAAATTATCTGACAAATCAAGAGCCTGAAGCCCCCTCAAATACCATAATCCAGAGGGCAATTTCCCCAAAATCCTATTAGATGAAAAGTTAACCGAAACCAATGTGGAGCATGAACTCAAAGAATCAGGAATATTTCCTGTGAGATTGTTCCTAGCAAATGAAACCGCTTTCAATGATCCGCATTGTTGAAAAAAGCCATCTGGGATATCCCCAGAAAGCTTATTCTCACTGAAATTAACAACTTGTAAGCTTCCAAGGTGAGGAAGATCAGGGTTTATAGTCCCTGTGAAGTTGTTACTGGAAAGTGACAGAATTTGAAGGAATTGCAGCCTCAGGAGGCCACGGCCAATGTGCCCGGATAGCGAAAACCCGTCGAGTACGAGTTCAGTGACCCGGTTAGTCTTAGGATCACATTTGACTCCGACCCAATTGCAAGGACTACTAGCATCTTCGTTCCATGATGTTAGTTTGTCCTTTGGGTCTTGAATTCCAGCCTTGAACATAATCAAGCCCAAAACGTCATCGTTGAAAACTGGGTCTAAACAATGAACTATAGCTGGAGCTAAAACAACAAAAAGGACTAGTAGCTTGTATAGCATTTTCAAATACCAAAAGGCTCACACAGAAGAATTCAAATAAAACTAACAAGAAATGTCATTTTGGGCAAGTTTAAAAACGAAGCTTCAAAATGCAAATAAGAGTGAAATTTTTTGTTTCGCACAGAGAGAGAGGAAAGTTCCTAAGACACAAAATGAAGCTCAATATGGACAAACAAACAGAGTGTGAAAGAGTTACAGATCATCTATGAATCTCCAAATCTTATTAGAAGCTCAAAAAAGAACAAAACAGAGAAAGCAAGCACTTTGCAAATTGCATTAAGGCAACGTTGTACTAAAAAACAAAGCAAAGGAATCCTCAACAAACAACAACAACAAGACCCACTTTCCTCTTTCACTTCGTATAGTTCAAAATTCACTTGCTTTTTTTTTTCTTCTTTTTATAAAGCAAAGTAAAAAAAAAAAAAAACAGAAATACTATAATAACAGTGTATAATACAAGTAATTCACACTGTATATTAATAATATTATACAACCATAACAAAAGCTCAAATCAATTAAAAAAAAGACAAACCCAACAAATAAAAAATAGAACTTTGATTAAGAATCGAAGATTTGAGGACTGAAAAGGTTTGTGTTTGGAGTTACAGAGGTTGCGCCGGAAATGGTGCCGGAAGCTGACACGTGTCAGTGAATGGACCCGAAAAGTTCGCCGTAAAAGCGCTTTCAGAGAGAGTGAGAGGATTTTGGGAACCCTAGTGAGAGAGAGAGAGAGAGAGAGAGAGCGAGAGTAATAAAAGTCTTGTTCTTCGGAGAGCAAAGCAGAAGCATTTAAAGCTGGTTTTAACGCCGAAAACAGAGAGAGCTAGAGAGAGAAAGAAAGAGAAAGAAGGGTGTAACAGTCTTTTTAGGTTGTCTTTTTTAGGTGGCCTCCTGGAACTCTTTTTCTTGGTCAAACCAGTATCCGACGTGTCATCCATGCTGGTTTTTTTCCCATTACTTTACCATCTCACGTGTTTTTTTTTTTTAATTAAGAAAATTCCAAACTTGCAAATTTGAAATTACAAGTTTATAACAATGGGAATAAATGCATGTTATCTTTTGAAACGTTAGAAGATGAAGATGTCAATTGAGTTATAAGTATGGTTTTAAAAATCAAATCAAGGGTAAAATTATATTTGCCTTTGATTCTCAGTTTTGACCTTTTTTTCTTTCTTTTTTTTTCAATTTTTCATTGCTTTTAGGCATTTTTCGAGACTAAACTAGTCTCTAGTTCTCGGTTCAACCAGTTAGACCAGCCGGTTCGGTCTGTTTTTTAAAATCTTGGTTATAAGACTCTTGGTATTTGAGTAATGCTATAAACAACAATTTTTACAACATCTTTCATAACTTTTTTTTATTTTATATATAAAATAATAATATATTAACATTTAGCTAGACTATTCTACTCTTTATTTATGAGTCAGGAGACACCTTGAAAATTCCATGAATTAATAATGTGATGAATGGAATTTGCGGCTCATGGGTCTATGGTATGGTCTTCAAATCTACCACTCTAATTTACCTAAAGAAACCACAACAATTGAATTGACAATATTTTATTGTTTTTTATTTGGGCTTGTTACTTAATCATTTTATCATCTATTATTAACAACTTGCCAACTTGATAATTGTGAACATTTTTGTGGCTCAAAAGTTATTGATTCAATTTTTCCCAATTAACATAGTTTATCTTGATTAATATATAATACAAATAGTATTATTTATATAAAATGGACATTTGAACTTTTAATTTTAACTTATTAATTTAGCAAATTATGAAAAATGTTATGGAATTTTGTTCTCTCACCTTATTTATTAAACTTGTTCTATTCGTGAATTTTGAACATAATTGTTAGTAACATATGAAATTTTCATTTTAGAATTGATATCATCCAAGCTCTTCTTAGTCATATATTCTTTTTCTTTCCAAATTTTGTGGAATAGTTCAAGATTATAAATTGAAAGTAATCCTATGAACAAAGTTTTTTTTTTTTTTTTTTTTTTTTCAATGTTAAGAAAGTCGTATTCTTAGGATTATGAGGACCTATAAGGACCAAATAAGTGGGGCATACTTTGCGTATGCATATTTTAATAAAGTAATATAGTGAAAATTTAATAATTTACCTTGTAAGGCATGCTAATACTGCAATCATTTCCACAAATTAAGCAAGATCTTTTGTACTACGGCATGGGAATAAGGGAACATAAAATATAATAAATTTATTTTGAATAAAATTTAAGACAATGATATTTGACCCCAAAAAAATGATTTTCTATTGACAAATAAACTCACATAACTGTTTTGTAGTACGAATTTTGTGAAAGATTAATCGGTCAATTACGCAAACGTAGAAAAATAAACTCCATAAAAGTATGTGATTTTCACATGGCCCCAGGTGAAAACTTGAACGTTAAACTTACGGTGAATACCCAAAAAACAGTAAAAAGACAAGGCCACTGCGTCCTTTTCACTCCAAATTGTAACGTTGTTCGAGAACATAAGCACCTTAGGATCAAGGGAATTTCATCACCAATCTAGAGATATTCTTTTGGTCTGAAATGAAATGAAAGTAAAGTCTTAAAGCCAAAATGCTATTATAGACTTTATAGTATTTTATTACTTAACTTTGTTGTTATAATTTTCAACTACTTTCTTATTACGATATCTCAGTGTATCAGTCATAATGGGTTTAGAATTTTTTTTGTTGTGGGCTTTAATAAATTGACAGAATATGGACTCTACAACCAATCTGTTTTGGCTGTAGCTCTGTTAGTTTCACTTTGTTTGACTTTGAGATCCTGTGTGTTGTGGTGTCTAATTAATTGACTTTCCCAGTGAACAAACAAAATCGAATTGTTACGCTTTCCAGCGTACACACCTAAGCCTTAGCGATCTTATCGATGTTACTATTTAAGTATAAATTAATGTCTCTATCTTTAATTTTGTTTCTTGGGGTTGTCATTACACAGACAGACTTATTATGAGTGGCGTAAATGGCGCTTCATCAAACACTCAACAAATCTAGCTTAAGAATTGTGGGAATTCCTTGGTCCAATTTATATGATAAACAATAAAGTGATGCAAATCTGCCATGGATTTTTGGAAGAATATGAGCACGTGATCAAGGAGCCTCATTCTCAAGCACCTCAACCTAGATAAACAATGGAGAGAATTGGGCTTCTCTTTCAATTTGGGCTTTTACTTGGTGCTCATAATTGATGCTGGAATGGCATCCCAACTAGCCATTAGTCAACCTATTTCATACCGTAGATCCACTCGTATAGTAGATTCACATTTTATAACAAAATCTTTTAGCTTGCACCTTACTCTGATGATAAATGACTATCATTAGAAGCAAATAACATAAGTTGAGACTCTTTATAAAAAAAAAAAATTATGACACGATACATATATTTAATGTATAAAATAAGGAAAATGTTAACGGATAATTTAAGAATATTGGTTTATGAACTATTTTAAGAAACTTTTGATAAAAAAAAAAAAAAAAAAAAGCAATTTGTGATCGTTTTAACCGTTTTTTATATTTCCTATAAAAACAATATCAAAATTTTCTTTAAATGCTTTATTAACAGTTGTCCTAAGGACATCTGTTAAGAGGACTCATAAAATAATTATTGTTGACACACTCTCAGCAATATCTCCCTCGGAATTTGGTATGGGTTGGCATCCATGGTTTTGAGATGATAGGTCTTGACTCTTGGCTTAATTTCTCAAATGTTTATGGGTTGAAGTTGGATATGGATTTTAATTCTTTAATTATGATCTTCTTCTTTTTTCGGTATTAAATTCAGATCAAGTTGTGCCCACTTAATTTGGTGTTCACCAACCTAATTAATCCAAGGTTGTACCTTGTAAATGAAGTGGCATCTGTACCTACCGGGATGAAGTCACCGAGCTAACGACCTATGCATGTTAAAGAACTTTACACTTTAGTACTTGGCCCATTTATCCTAACCAATGTCCATCGCTTTCATTATGAATCAAGACTAGTAATGATTTCATAGCAACCTTGGTTTCATTTTGACTCCTACAGCACAAGGAAGGAATTGAAAAAATGGGTGAAGATCGAACAAGGGCCCAAAGTTAAAACAAATTTGGTGCCCCCTACTAAGTACTAACCGAGAAGATGCTAATTACTGACATATTTGTAATATAGATCAAACTGCCTCTTTTAATTTTTACTAATGGCCAACTTTGGAAGCATTTAATCGCAGCTATAGCTTGGGAAGTCCAGGAAGGATGGTATTGAATTTTTAATCAAGTAACCGCTTTTATAGAATTTTTTAGGATACAACCATCAATTCTTTGGGGTGGAGGCACATTAAAGTCATTCACTTTTCACTACGCAACTCTCATAATGAAGCACGACAAACAATAAGCCTATGTTTGGTTAAAAGGAAAGAGAGAGAAAGGGAAGAAAAAGGGGTCAAAGGACTTTATATAATCCTTTGTTTGGTTTGACGGAAAAAGATGAGAGAAAGGAAATATGGAAAATAGGATGTATATACTAGTATACAGCTTGTTCTGTTAGATACCTTAGCTAGACCCTTTGTTATAATTTTCTACATGTGTATAATCCAAATGAAATTGAGAAGATTACATTGAATATCATGTTTCACCTGATAGTTTATGGGGTTATTATCTTTCTTAAGTCGCATCAATAGTTGGAAAAAAAAAATCTATGTTTGCGGCAATCTTGTGAACATAACTCTGATTTTTTTTTTTTTTTGTTACCAAAAAGAAAAAAAACTTTGATTTTTAATGAATCGCATAAATTTATGCATTTATGTGTGTTGATCTTTCTTATTGTTTACATTAGAATATTCCATAAATCTAGTATAAGCTTCCTAGTTGCTAATTGTAGGGATAAAAGCCCAAAATTATATATTGGACCTTGAGCCTTGGCCGAGGACGTTGATTGATCCAAGGACAAATAAACAGTAGTGAGAGTGTTAAGTTCAGAGTCCCATGAGTGGATTGTGAATGGAAAGGTTGGGGAAGGCAGGCCGAGGAGGAATGTTTCCTCGGATAAACAAAGCATAAATCAAATGTGTATCCCACCATTCAAGGTGACCTTTCAGGAAATTCCATTAATAAGGACTTGCTTTGTAAACGTACAAGAGATATGGGAGTTCAGAAATATCTAAAAGAAAAGCTGCTGCCATCACATTGAATGCTCTGTAGCCAACTCTCTGGCCGCATTAATAAGGAAGTGATCTTTGAACAGTGTTTTTCAGCCTTACCGCTACTCCCAAAAACTTTAGGAGGGTGCTGATGGGACAAGGATCAATATAAGCAATCTACTGTCCACGTGTAGGGTAAAGATGAGAAAGAAGAGATAGTATAAATTAGAGTGAAGACCCTAAGAGAGAGGGAGAAAAAAATAAGGAGAGAAAGCACTGTAGTAATCAAAATTGCATCTGTAACCTTTTTCAGTTGATTTATAGAAGAATTAACCTCCTTGGACTGTGCTGAGGATGAATTTACTTAAACAAATCCTTCCTACTTTTGCTTGATTGTTTTTTAAATCCATTCTAATTGCTATCCAACTTGTTAGGGCATAGTTTTCCAACTCACTCTCTACAAATTCATTGTATTGGACTTGTTAGGCCTAGATCCATTTACATTTTGAACTTGGGTTTCAAAGCACGTCCTTACAATAACAATCTAGTGTTTTTTTTTTTCCTTCCTTTTTTTGTTAATAAATTACAACAATGGAGGAGAGGAATTTGAATTTGAGATGCCCTCATTAGAAACACTAAAATCTAAAAGTTTAATTAATTAATAACTAATGAAAAATGCTACGGCCTACGGGTACAATAATTTTACAACAAAGTTTTGATGATAAGATGTTACTAGTTCTCATTTTGACCCACTAATGACATAGCTTTTTATCTAACTATTCTCACCTAAGCTTTAATGTGGAAATCTTTTTAAAATATTGTAGAGATATTCTTTTGGTTTGAAATGAAATAAAGTAAAGCCTAAAGCCAAAATGCTACTTTAAATCCAAAACACAAAGAAAGAAAACCAAAATGCTACTAGATTTTATTTATTTTTTGATCTTGAATGTGTTTCTTGGGGTTGTCATACACAGACAGGCTTATTAGTGAAAAAAATGAGAGAGGCGTAAATGGTGTTTCATCAACACTCAACGAATCTAGCACAAGAATTGTGGGAATTTTTCAGCCTAATTTTTATGATAAACAAAAAAGGGATGCCATGGATTTCTGGAAGAATTTAAGCACGTGAACAAGGAGCCTGATTCTTAAGTCCCTGAACCTAGAAAATTTTGTTTGCTCCTATAGGTTGGAATTGGACCGGTGGTGCCCAATATTTGGGCTTTTTATGTGGAAACAACGGAGAGAGTTGGGCTTCTCTTGCAATTTGGGCTTTTACATGGTGCTCAGAGTTGATCTACTTTGCACTATTTTTCTTTGAGATCATGCAGTTCGATCTAGTTCACTTTAAATAGGCTTAGTAATTTGGGCAAATAAACTTAGTCAAATTAGGAAATTAGTTACTTGAGATTTCTCATTCTCTTTGTTAACTTATGCATTTCTCAAAAGTCCTATTAAATTGGGTGTTTTTGAACTCCAAACTCTCATTTTCGTAAGTCCAATATTCAATTCGAGCTAGTAATAAAATTTTGAGATTCATCTTGAGTCACTTGAAAACATAATTTAGGAATTAAGGTTAATATAAAAATTGGTTTGTACTCAAACAATGTTAATGATCTCTATAACTCTTATTGTAGTTGTTATAATAAAATTGCAGTGTGCACATTGATCTTCTTCTTCTTTTCTTTTATTTTTTATTTTTTATTTTTTTAATTGTTTGCAATCAAACATTCCATAAATCTGGTTTAAGTTTCCTATTTCCTCACAATAAGATGCTGATGCATAATTACACGGAATAAAAAATTCCCTTATATGAATATATACAACAGCTTTAAGAGTTGGGTGGCACTACTAATACGTTTAATCTGAGCAAATACAACAGATTAGGCAAACAAACGTGATTGGTATGCTTCTTGTGTGTGAGGGAAAAGCTGCTTAGGTGCCTTGCTTGGCTATTGATTCAGGAATTGAAACGTGAAAGCACTGCTGCTTGTTACTCAATTCAGATTATTGTTGCATCTATCCCTTTCTTGCCTCTTTTGCTAAACCTAGTAACCCCATGAAAGAGAATCGAATGTTTTGAAAATTTAAACCGACACATCTCAAATTGGCTCACATGCACTATGACCTGACTTGGTTCATTCTGGAAATACAAACTGACCTATAATTTTATTCATGCAAGTCTTCTCCATTTCAAGTCCAGTTTATTTTACGGTTTAGATTTTTTGATCTAATAGTGTATAAGATATCATGTCATTTAAAATTTTAAATAACATAATAGTTTGTACACTTTAGATTTGTAAAAATTTAATGTGAATCATGAAATAGACGAAATGGATCAGAATTGAAATAGAAAGGGTCATCTTCCTTCAACTAAGGGCAATGTTAAAGGGTTATTAAAGGGTCTAGTCAACAATATAATGAAAATGGTAGAATAGTTCAAGTATACACTTTTAGACTTTAGGTGTTATATCTTGGATTTCCCAATTAAATTCAATCATGTGACTACATTAACCAATGAAGTACAAAAGAAAATATGCTATATTCTTCTAAGAATAATTAAATTCAACTACGTAATTCATTAGTCAATGCAACTGTATGATTAAATTTAATTGAAAAACCAAATGTATAACATCTCAGAAATTGTAGTATTCTAATTTAGGAGCTGTGGGTATTGAAGTGAGAAATAAAATATAAGAAAAGGAACCATTTCCTACCAAAATGTTGAAAACTAGGACGAAGAAAGGCTGATAGTTTGGACCTTTTTTTGAGGAACCACCCCTGGAAAGAAGGGGGGATAGTTTGGACTTTGGTGTGGATCTTCAAATATTAATAGTTATTTTAATCATTTATAAGACTACAAAGATACATGTTATTTGTATATGTATGTATTTCGTATAACATATAAAATTTAATATAACAGTCACCACCATGTGCCACTATTTATTATCTTATGTTGAAGCGAATTGCAAAGGTTTCAGTTTATTTCTACTTGTTTTTGAAAAGCTCTCACTCTCACCCAAAACCAAAAGCATATTCCTTCCCCATGACAGGATCTAAAGGCCAAAGGCCCAAACAAGACTGGCCCACAGAGAAGCAATGGACAGTATCAGACCCACCACTTTACAAGATTCAGTGGGGCTCACGCAAAATAAAATTGTATATTTGATTACGTGTCACCAAAGCATGATACGGTTCTCCCATCCTATTCCTAGGCATTTCAAAATTCATAATTTTCGTTGAGTGTATTATGACAATAGCTAAAATAGTTGTTATCAATAATTGAGAGGAAATGTTGGTCAATTTTGAAGTGCAAGAGACATTGCAATTGCATCATAATTTAGAGGAAAAATATGCAATTACCATAAGTTTTAAAAAATTATTTTTGAAAATATCAACAATTAAAGTGTCATTTTGGTTTTTGAACCTTTCATTTGAATGATCAATCAATGTGACAAATCAAACCTTATTTTTAATTTTATTAGGCAAATTTAATCATATGATCTAAAGCACTTAATCACATGATATGCAAACAATTTTTGTCATATCAACAACTTACAATTTTAATCCATAATTGTGGGTGCATTTTTAGCTTCAAGCCAAGGGTATTCCTTGTAGCCTTTGGCTTTTTTGCTGTCCCACATTGAAAGAATCTTCCCCACTTTCTGCTTTATAAGCGTGAAGCCGAAGGAGTAGTGGAGGAAGATTCTTTCGATGTGGGACAAAAAAAAAAAGCCAAAGGCTACAAGAGACACCCTTGGCCTGGAGCTAAAAATGAACCCACAATAATAATAATTGCATTTTATATTGAACAACAATTAAAAATAAATTACACACATCTCCATTTTAAAAAGAAGTAAACACACATAATAAACAAAAAAAAAATGTTTGTTTTATGTCTTAAAAAGTTGACTAAAGTATACTAATTTGGGATTGTTTTTATTTTAGTCATCTACATTTCAAAATGTTTCATTTTTGGCAATTTATTTTTTATTTCATTTTCATAATAACATCGTCATTCATTTTTGTTAATAATTTGATTATTCATAATATATATATATATATTTTTTTTTACAATGATGAAAATTTCAATATTTTATAATATTTTTAAAGATATATTTTCATGAAATAGTTAACCATAAATAACACTTAAAGATCAGATTAGATTACAAATAAAAATGAATGCCATAACCAAAATAAATATGCAATCAAATATAAAAAGTCAAAATAAAATTTTTTAAATGTAAATGTACAAATAAAAAACAACACGTAATGTATTTTTTTTTAGTATAAGATCATGAGTAAAAAATAATTTATGACCTTATATAACCTTAAGGGGACAAAAATATATTTCAACTTAATGATAATTTTTTTTCATCTAATAAAATATCTAGAATTTCAATCCCACCAACACCTAAAATCGATAAATTTATAAATTTATAACAAGAGAAAGACATGCTGTCATGATTCATGACTCTAGTTGAAATTGAAATTCATAAACAAATATAAAATGAAAAAAAAAAAAAAAAAAAAAAAAAAAATTTTCCCTCAGCTAACTATCTCTGGTACTAAACTAAACTAAACCCCTTGTCAGCTTCGCCTCTCTTTCAAAAACTCTCTCTTTCTCTCTAGACTGTGTTTGTGTATTGGTCCGAGAATAGAAGAGAAGAGAAGAGAAAGGAAAAATGAGTGGTACAATGGAGTCGATTTCGTTCTTAAACCCTAACCCTAGCTACAGGTCGACGAAGTCTTCGTTGGTACAGTCTTCACGCTTCGATTCACTCCTCAGGACTCGCACTCGCACCTACAATTACAATTACAAGCTCTCTCTTTTGCCCAAACCTGTTTCCGTTTCTTCCAATGGGGTTTCCTCTCGTTTTCTTTCTCGGAACCCACCTCGCAGATTCACTGTAGCTTCCTCTGCTTCACACGAGGATTCGGTAAAGCCAAATTTTTCAATTTTTTTTTTTTTTTTTTTCGAAATGTGTTTCTTTTTGTTTTTTGGGTATAGAAAATATGTTAATTTCAGTTTTTTTTTTTTTTTTTTTTGCTTTTGATTTTGGTGTTGGGTTTTGAATTGGGTGATTGAATTCGGGCTTTGTTATTCAGTTCAAGTTTTTTGTTTTATTCAGAGAAATCAAATGGGGATGCTATCTATTATTGAACATGGCAAAGCTAGAGTTTTTTTTTTGGTGTGTTACTTCTTAGGTGAAAATACTTAATGGGGTGCTAGTTCTTTGGCTTTGTTATGGGAATTATGTTAGTTTTAGTTCAGTTTTGTTTTCTTGTGATTTTGGTGTTGGGTTTTGAAATGGGTGATTGAATTCGAGCTTTGTTATTCAGTTCATGCTAAAGTTTTTTGTTTTATTCATAGAAATCAAATGGGGATGCCTATTATTGAACATGGCAAAGCTAGAGTTTTTTTTTGGTTTTTGGTTTTGGTTTTTTTGTGTTACTTCTTTGGTGAAAATACTTAGTGGGGTGCTTTTTCTTTGGCTTTGTTACAGGAATTATGTTTGATTAAGGCCTGATGTACCTGTTGGTTCTTATGTTGAAGCTATGTTTTATAGTTTGTAATTTAATTAGAGGTGTTGGTGTTTAGGTTCGTCCGAGCCCCTGAAAAAAAAAAGGATTCTATTATTGCTATTGGTGATATACAAATGATTGTGATGAATTCGACAATGGGATGTGTCATCTCAGTTTTGCTTGTTGAGCTTGTAAGAAAGCTTCATTGTTACATAGTAATGGAATTTTTATTTGTTGCCGAAACATAGTATTATTAATGACCTCATCCATCTTTGATTAAAAGGAAAAAAAAAAAGTATGATGTTGTGAAGAAAGGCGATATCTTATGGCTTATGTAAGGTGTGGCATCAATTAGGGCTTATGTATTATTATTTTTTTTGTTGTCACATGCATGCTCTTTAGTGAGTATATTCAAGATTTTCTTCTTGCTTGATCTATTTTAAGAGTATCCTAATTTTTTTTTTTTTTGAAAAATAATTTCTATAGAAGAGTCAAGAAATTGAAGTGGAGAAGGGAAAAGATGATCATAATTTGGGAGCTGAAGATTCACAAGAAGTTTGGAAAGAGCTTCTAGAATCTTTCAAAGAACAAGCCTTGAAGATGCAAAGCGTTTCACAAGAAGCATACGAGTTATACTCTAAGAAAGCAGTAGTCATCCTAAAAGAAACTTCTGAACAGTTGAAAATACAGGCAGACAAGGCAAGAGATGATTTGATTGAGATAGCAAACGAAATTAGTGAAGAAGGCAAAGTGTATATCTCCACAGCTGCTGAGAACTCCCCTGAACCAGTCAAGGATATAGTGGAGACATTTAATATGCCAACTGAAGATCTGAAAGAAATTTCTAGAGTTCATGACTTCCGCGTTGGGATTCCCTATGGTACGTGTAATGTATGAGAGCGTTGTTTGCAAAAACTTGCTATTTGATGCTTTATTGTTGCACTTCATTTGGGGACTCGGTTGCGTCAGTTTGGGTCTAGATGCAATAGTGTGAGGAGAAATGGCACTAAACGTGCATACTCTGATGCACATTTTTATGTTGCTATATGGCTTTGTTGGAACTATGCTATGTTTTAATATACTTTTAGGCTTGTATAAGAATTAAGCAGACGATAATGTCAAATGATATCAAGTGCTTTTATTATGCTTCAGTTCAATCTTGTCATGATGCTGCTAATGCTTTGCAGGTCTGCTCCTTTCTGTTGGTGGCTTTCTTTCCTTCATGCTAACGGGAAACATTGCTGCCATTAGATTTGGTGTTATCCTTGGTGGCACTCTTTTGGCCTTGAGCGTTTCAAGTTTAAAATCATATAAAAGAGGAGAATCATTTCCTCTAGCCTTGAAAGGACAGGCAGGTTAGTTTATTTAAATTTAGCGTCTGCACCGCTTGCTCTTATGTCATAATTGGCTTTATGATCATCTTGCTTGTTTTAGTGATCAGAATATATCCCACATGTTTTGGAATACATTGTTCACTTGGCTCTTAACTGTTTATGTCTGGTATATGCCTGTTATATGTTATGTGATAAATAATGCTTTCCTTTCTTTTCATTTAATCAATGTGAAAAGCATGGCCAGGAAAATTTGGGGGGCAATGATTTTTTTTTTAGGATAACCTGCCTTGGTGGCTTTATTCTCTGTTGTTGGGCTTGGGAGTTTGGACCTTTACAAGTTGTATATGCCATAACCCAAGTCATCCCACCTCCATTTGACTAAGTGAACATATGCAACAAAAAATCAATAAATATTGTTGGAGTTGCATTCCAATCTTAAGAGTTGATTGGTATTATGTTGCAAGGAGAAGGCAGAGCTAAAGGATAAATCTGCTTAAAATTTCACGTTTTACAGTGAATTTCTTTTTTGTGATAGATTTGTAGAATGGGTGGAGTTCTAAAATGGACTCATAGCCTGATTTAACGGTCAAGATAAGCCCATCTCCCATGCATAATCCCTGACCTTAATGATTTAATTACATATAGGTTTTGGCCTTTTGGGTGTAAATCTGGCAATCTGGTTCGGTCTGTTATGTTCTGGTTCTTATTAATAAGTAAGTTTTTTTTTTTTGGATAGCTAATAAATAAGTGTATTATTGGCCAAATTTGAAGATCAATAGAGGATTTTTTACTTTAGATTATTATAATGACCAAAAGAACTAAAAAAGGATAAAAGGTCTGTTGGCACCGTTATATTATAATGTGATATAGATGCAGTATGTTATTCATTTTGATTTCAGATGTTAAAGTCTATTTGTAGTTTGATTTCAGATGTTCAATGCGTCCGTTTTGTTTTGAAGTTTGAACTGGCATTTGAAGCTGGAATTTCGGCTTATTTGTTGTTTATTGTTTTAGTTTGAACTTTATATATTATGCCTCTTATGAAATTATTCTAAATGGAATGTTGGGCCTGCAGCAATTGCAAGTATAATATTTTTGCGGGAGTTAAGCCAGCTGTCTCAGGTAATAGATTCTTCTTTTAGCTATTATTTTCAATTAATTTTTCCAGCCTCTGATTACTATTGTTCCTGGTTTTTCTGCTTGCAGGCTCCATCATTTCTGAGCTTCGTTTCAACAGTCATCAGGTTCTTATTATTCTTATGACTTTTATGTTTTTTGTCTCCTTCTTTCTTTGGATGAAAAAGCACCCTGGTCTTTGGTGGATGGCGTTATATCTTGATCTTCATCAGTTTCTTAATTATTTGGGAAAAGAAGAAGAAGAGAAGTTTCTTATTCTGTTTTACCAATAGTTTATTGTCAGTTTCTTCAGTGCTGGAACTGGACTTTATTGATGCTGTTTGACTCGTTATTCTGCATAATAGTGATGTAGTTGAATGACACAATGGGAATCCTTGTCTGTCTAAAACATGTCACCAGTCAGGCAAAAACTATATATAGCTTGGCTTGCTTGCCAACCATTTCCAACTAATCTTTGCATTACAACTCATGGTTAGGCAAGCCTGAAGATAAGAGTCTTGGATTATAGTATGGCCCAAGATGTTCTGTCTTTTAGTAGGAATAATGGTGCAAGATAAGATGAGAATGGTGGAGATGAGTTGTGTGGCTAACCCCAAGTAAAAACGAAAAAGCTTTTGATTAGTTTAATTGAGTTGATAAATCATACGAGGTGGATGCTTTTGGCAATGTATGGTTTCCTATGGTTCCTATTGGGCTAGTTGAGGTCCCTCTGTTGAGCTGCAGATTATGCTTCAACTATCTTGTTTCAACTATACAGTGCACTTATCAAAAGAAAAGATCTTGTTCAACTATACAGTGCTTCATTTGGTCGTTCTATTGGTTTACTTATTTAATTAATC
The DNA here is from genome assembly GCA_028535165.1 of Quercus tomentella. NCBI lineage: Eukaryota > Viridiplantae > Streptophyta > Magnoliopsida > Fagales > Fagaceae > Quercus > Quercus tomentella. The sequence continues at coordinate 17,857,116 of JAPQVY010000012.1, forward strand.
CAAGTTCCTTTCTGAGAACTCCTAATCTTCCTCCTCAAGCTGCTGTGTGTTGGTTGATGGCTGTAATCTGGTCACTTGAGCTCCCACTAGAGGAGCTTTATATTGTCTACTTTCTTCTGCCTCCTGCTTCCTTTTAGTCTCTCTCTGTCTCTGGCTTGCACAGACACACATACACACACACAAAGAGGAAAACTTGTACCAGCAGATGCACCTTTTTTATGTGAGAGAGCTTAAAGGAATTATGCATCCTGCGATAAATTTTAGATACTCTTGCATGATTTTCACTTATGCGCAACCTTCCTTTTCCCATGCAGCGGTGCAGTGGTAGCATTCTTTATCTATAGGATCATACTGGATCGTAAAAAGCACAGAGGCTCAAATTTGGAAAACCAGACAGAAAATTAGTTCATTTGTGTAAGGTTGGTTGATTTGTTCAATGTTTAGTCTTTCTGTTTCATCTATGCTTTAGTGAGTGATGGATTTTTTTTCTCCCTAGAGGAGCACAAACTGTGTGTTTGGTCTCATTCAAATAAATAACTACCTTTTTTAATCAATTTTTTATTTGCCACTAATAGTAGCAGGAATTTCCAAGCTGGATCAAGATTTACAGTTTAAATTCTGACTTTAAGCCTTTTTACCCAGACATATGGCTCCTGTTTGAAGAAAAAAGCAAATTAACATTTCCATATGCTACAGGATACAAGTTTTACTGAACTACAACAGCTTCAGGAGGACACACCAATTAAGATCTGAGGCGTTATTGTTCATTGAGGTTGAAGAATGCTTGCCTGAGGCAAAAGAGAATCTGGGCTCTCGTTGGATTCAGTTTTAGTTTTGTATTTTATCTATTTATTAGGAAATAATATAGATGTTACTATAATGTGGTGTACGTGCTCTGTTCAGTTTGGGAGATGCTACAAAGTGATTTGATTTTCTTCATCTTTTACCTTATCTTTTTGACAACCTATGTTCATTATGGTCATGCAGAATTCTTTGTTGGTGGCCCTTATCAGATTGTTGATCCCTTTTTTTATTCCATGATAATTTACACATTTAAGTGTATTTGTTTCTATAAATTAACGCATAGTTCTACTTCTTAGTTCCTTACACTTTATTACATCATCAATTATTCCATGAAAACAAAATAAGACTAATAGGATTGCCTAATGCCTGCACCACATCGATGTGTATTCATCATTTTGAAGATCTCCAATTCATGATTTTTTTCGACACAGGGTGATACAATATTTTATCTAACAGTGTAGGTAATGCCACGTTATTTGAATAACATCTAGTTAAATGACACTGGAGGCCCCATAAATCTCCGGACCTCCACCTACAACAAGATTTCTGTTTACTTCTTACGAGTTACTGTTCTTGCAATATCGGTTATCAAGCAAAAAAATAAAGGGAAGTCATCAACCCAGGTGGGAACCAGTAAATTGAAGTTTGAACCTACAGTGAGAATAGAACTACAACAAATACTTAAAACTGTTATACTTGCTTCCAGCCTGAGCAAAATTGCACCCTTGATAAGCTGGGAAATATATGCATCAATTAGGCTACAGATTTACATTGATAAGAACAGAATGAAAGGACAAACTTCCAACTCTCAAAATAAACACAGAAATTCTGACTATCAAAGCTGTTGCTAGATTTATAAAAAAGAAGAAAAAAGCTGTTGCTAGCCACAGGTTGAAAACAGTACAATCCCCTACTAGTCAATAAAATGTGGTTGGTGTGCAAATGCAACTTAGAATTTGGTGATTTGTAATCCTCTAATCATCCGAGTTGCACCTATCAACATCTCTCCACCTTTCATACATTCCCATGGGAAACGTGATTAGGTATCTCTCCTTGATTATCCAATGGCATGTACTGCGCCATGATTGCCCGTATCTCAGAATCCATGTATCTCTGTATAAAGTAATTTACAAAAACAGAATTTGTATTAGTAAACAAGTCAAGTCCATCAATAAGTTAAATCTTATGATGCAAATTAGATCTATCAGGACTGATGCTGACAAATTTACATTCACACACTTCAAGCTTTTGCATATTTACACTTTGCTAAGTTTTTCTTTGGATTTTTCAACTCACTAATCCGTATAGCCCAAAATTACAACAATTGTAAACTAGAGTCTACATTAAGTTCCCCTTTCAAATCTCTCTCTCTTGATTTCCCTTGTTCTAATTCTTCTTTTTCCCTTTTGCTATGTTCCTTCTGGTCACTCTTGTTGGTTTCAAGGACGTTGACTGACCTAACAGTGTCCCAAATCACTCCTAGCATCTTACAGTAATCTCTTTTTACTATTTTCTTATTAGATCATACAACTTCAGGTTCTTCTTCACATGCAGACATGAGAAAATATGCTAATAGATTTGAGTTTATTATATATATATATATATATATATATATATCTTAATAATGTATCTACAATTTTATGCAACAGCAAACATACCCGGATTCTGTACTTGTAAATTGCATATCCCCCAACCCCAGCAGCAGCCAAGCCGAGAATAATAATCCAAATAAAGCTCCAACTCACCTCTGTCTTGCCATCTTTACCTAAAATTTTCCAACAGAAAACTTAGCAGATGAAAATTGAAAACAAATGGCAAATTGCATTAAATAGAAATTAGTAATCAAGTGTTCTATAACATAGGATGATCAAACTCAGACTGGCAAAGAAATAACAGAATCAATCTCAAATCCCAACAGCCATGGAGTTATGACAACCAAATCAAATAAATGATTATTTTAAAAAGGATGTTTACCTAGCATTTTCTACAAGTTCGTACTTGTAAATTCAGAATTGGTGTCTAGATGCAAATTTTGTTATTTGGTAATACAGCAAAAAAATAGATTTGCATCAGTGGATAGTGAAAATATAAAGAACTTGCCCCCTATGTGTATCGCATCAAAATATAACCAAAACAAGCACTTTCAGGTTACTTACTTATACATGTGTCATGTTCTTGCATGTACAATAAACCACCACTACAACTGCACTCATAACTGCCCCATGTATTCTTGCATTTGCATTCTGGGCACTGGCAGGCTATTTTCTCTTTGCATTCATCAACATCTGGAGCAATGACACAGCAAAGAAACATGTATGGTGAATCAACATAAAGTCCTCGTTGGTACATGAAATAAAATGAAAGCACGTGTAAGCCTACGACTTAGTTGTAGCTACTACCCCATTCCTCCTGGCCTACAAAAGGCCTTTGACTGTGGGCTTAGAACCCATATATAAAGTACAAAAATATCAGGAGATGAAATACTAAATATCAGGAGATAAGAACCAAAATTGACATAAATTGTCTTTCTATGTAACGTCTATCATTAATAAGCTCTATAAAGTAGTATATTCTGCAATAAATGTTTAGTTTTGTAACTATGTATGATGCTGTCTTGCCCTTAAGGTTCAGATGGAAATTTTATGATAATGGGCTGGAGGAGCCTCTAAATAATGTGACATTTTAATAAGCCCACTTCATCCACTTTATAATGGATATGATGTCTGATTCTATTAATTGAAGAGATCAAGGGTAACAATACCGTCACAGGTGTTGATTCCGTCACCCTTGAATCCTAGCGGACACTTGCAATCTTTTGAGTCATCCTGCTCAATCATCAGAAATCCAGGTTGATCACAAACAATAAGATAAAGCAAGATATAAAAATATGTATCACTAACTGATTTAAAGTTCAACAACATACAGCACAAGCTGAGTAAGTCGCGCCATCATGAGTTTTCTTCCAACAACCTCCATTATTGATTTCACAACGTAAAGCCCCTGTAGCTGTTAAACAAAGCAGAATCATGGCATAAATAAAACTGAAACAGGTAAGTAAAAATATTAAATAGCAGGTTTTTTCATTAATGAACATTGCCATATTGATCTCTATATACTTCTACTTCCTATATGTAAGAGGAATCTAAATAAGATTTACAACCCTCCTGGCCCCACTCTGGCCATGAAAAGAATGAAATACCATAATGCCCCATTTTCCAAGTAGGTAATTGCGTCTTGTTAAGGGCTCTATTATTATCAGCACAGTCCAAAACATTTTCATCGGCCATGCAACAAAAAAGTTACTCTAAAAATTAAAACCATCCAAGATCATGGCAAAAAAAAGTTGTTTTTCAGAAGCATCATGTTAGAGATGTTCACAGACAAGTTTGTTTAAGGTACCCAATGTGTGTGCTTTGAGTGTAATCCTTGAGTACACGTACCACATAGAAAGGGTCATATTTGCATTCACAGTATCACTTAAGGAAGACACTGGTATCAAGCAAGTTAGTAGGCCCACCTATGAGAAACTCCTAGTTCGTTGGTCCCTTTCCATGGTGACAGAATTGTAGTTACTGGAACCTACATTACTCATTAACTACCGAATAGCTTTCAATGTGGGTTATATAATTTTGTTTTATCAGCTTTATCTCGAAACTAAACTAGCACCCTATGAAGAGAAAATTTTTACCTTCACAATGAGTATAACCGTCACCAACAAACTTTACACCTTGCACAACAGGGCATTCACATACTCTTCCCCGGAAAGTATCCTACAAAATAGCAAGCCTCACATAAGAAGCAAGGAAACAGTGAAACAAATGAAGTAAAAAGTTTTTAATTTTTTTCTCATAATAACATACAAACAAAATGTTAAGCCAATGGACATACCTTGCATGCAGTTACGTTAGCAGCCTTGTCTTGCCAGCAGCCACCATTGTTGTGCAAACACTCATTTGTTTCTATATCTGCAAGGAACAAACCATAGGAGGACAATAAATATCAGATGGACAAGAGTAATTGAGATCATAGAATAAATATCACATGGACAATGGTTCCTTAGAATTCACTTGTCTTGATTTTTGTAGTATAAAGAGATGCCACAGCAATTGCTCTTTCTTTAAAAGGCCACACACACATGCACACAAACAAACATAACAAGGATAGTTAAAGACCTTCGCTCAAACAAATGGCAGGCTCTGTGGTCTCCTCAAATCCTGCACAGATGGCCTTGAGAACTGCTACCTTGTCCAGCTTACCTGAAACCATTATCATAATAAAAATAAAGATTACAGAGCAGATTCATGCACTTGAACAGATAATAAGATTTGCAATGAGCTTCCTCAAACCTCTATACTGTCTGTTATTTATTACAAGAGTTGGCAATATAGTAACATCTCCACGGGTGCCTTTGCCAATCTGAAATTAGAATTTTAAAAGAGCAAGATGAGAAAAAACATAACACACAATGAGAAATTGAAGAGACAGGCTGTATAAGCACCATGAACTGTTAGTCTTCTAGGAGTTTACCTGTGCATCCTGTTCAGCTTTAAGAACTGGGTTGTCCACATCTGCCGAAGGGTCTCCAACACAATTTTCTATTTTCTTGAGGTCAATATCTGTCAAAGTACATAGCAAGAAACATAAAGAACCTCAGTTTACTATCCTTCGGTCTATAAGATAAGGTTGCTCTCATCTGCTACTACCTAGTAAATTAAAAAAAGCATAAAAAACCAATGACTCAATAACTAAGTAATTGTGTTTACAGGCACCCTACAGAATTAAATAACTTAAATGACATTCTGAGGCATTTCATTCAAGCAGAAATATCCAAAATCATGGTGTTTCCAGTCATGGACAAAAGCTTAAAAGATGATATAAGAAAAATAACGTTGTAGCTAAAACAAAGACCAACAGGTTGATATCAATAAGTTATTGGCTGATTTAAAAATTAAATAGAATAAAAGAAATAAAATAATAAGAATTGGCACTAGAATGATTGCAACATTGTGGATGACAGCAAATTCACAGAATATCATATAAATCATCCATTCAAAATATGTCACTGGAAAGCGTTCCAGCCCAATTAGAATTGAAACATAGAGGCAATAAACCCTGAATAAAATTTTGGTAAAATTACAAAAATTCCAGAGACAAATCAGAACTTTTAAAAAGTGTGTTTAAGGTGACGTGACAATATACAATGCAAAAGGGGCACATCTAAGGATCTCATTAAATATCTGAAAATTTTTGTCACAATCTTTTATGCAGAGAATACAAAGGAAATATGCATCAGTATGTCAAAATGCAAACATTCACATGGAGTCTTCAACCTACCAAGGGATTTAATAACTTGATTTGAGCAGTATTCATTATACTTCTTCTCTTTCATTGGGCAACGGATTGCAAAATCTGTCACATAATCCCACCAAAGCCATGGCTTTCCACTTTCATTGGCCACCTTAAAAAAGCACGCTTGGCGTAGATTTTGAACCACAACATCCTTCCCATCATATCCTCTATTAAAATCTTGCTCGGGATCTGGGGCACAGTACCTCCCATGATTGATGCACTGAGACTTGCACTGTTTGCTAAAAATAAAAGCTTCTGGGCAATACCAAGTTATATAATGTGGGGTGAACTGACTGTACCCTTTCTTCTCCAGTATCTGAGCTGCTCCTTTAAAATTTTTGACAAAGTCAATCTGGCTTTCACACTTTGGTCCACATTCATCATTGCTGTTTGTCCAAAACTCATACTCAACCCGCTCATCGGGATGTGGAAGAGCCTCAGTCCAATCAAGATTTATGTTAACCATCTCTCCACTGGATAGAGCTTTTCTAATGCTATCCCCCAAGGATTTGCTTATAAGGGCTGAAGGAATGGTAATGTTCTGTAGATACTCAGCTTTAGCATTTTCTTCTTCAGGAGTGTCCATGGTAATTAATGGCTCCACCTTGTCATCCGCAACAAGAATAGCTGCTGCTCCAGCTTTCTGTGCATTCCATGCCTTCAAGGTGAAGTAACAATCTGGCAGCACATCAAAGTCATAGATGAAAACTTACATTCAAAAGAAGACAGGAAACAAAATACAAAAATTATGTAAGTTGCCATTCGATTTAGCCACAGCCCTTGGAGAGAGTTCATGTCATCACAATTCACTGAAGGACGAATAAGTATTTATTTGCATGGATACACAATGAAGCAAAACTCAATAATAAAAATTCAAAACTTGGTACCCAGTACTTCAATTCAAATAAAAGATAACTCCTACAATCTATTAGAAACTTCCTTAAATAGAATCCAGTCAAAGGACAATAAAATATTGATGAAGAAAGAATAAGCCCTGATAGGCAACTAAAACATATTTACATTATAATCGTGATAGTGACAAAAATTATTCAATACATACATACACGATAGATAGACACAATCTCCTTTGTCATCATGCCATTAAATAACATAATCACAACCATAAACTATCACAAAAAACAGAAATTCTTCAAAGCTTATAAAAAAATAAGGGTAACCAAGAATTAAACTGAAAATAAAAATTGAAACTTTAAAGTACATGATCAATTAAAAGACACTTTTTTAATATTAAAAAAAAAAAAAAAAAAAAAAAAAAAAAAAAAAAAACTGACCTCCTCGATCGGCTAGGAGAAAGGTGGGTAGGCCTCCAGGCTTGGACTTGAAGGAGATATCGAAGTCATTGCATGCCTTATGATTGGCTTTGGGGTAAACCACAGTGCCAACCATGGTTCCTCCATACTGAGGAACCCCAAAATTCCCAATTGCACATTCATAGACACCGTTCAGAGAGCTTGGTGAAGTCACTTTCAAGCTGTTCTTCTCTACCACAAACCTTCCCACACAAAACCCACATAGCATAAACCAAACCCACGCCAAAATCCCAAGCTTTTTCCCCATCTCCCTCATCCAAAAACTCAAAATAAGAACAACCCAGATCGAGAAAAACTATTTATTGCGTTTTTCCTCAAAAACCCAACAAATCTATAATTCAGATTGCAATAAATACAGTTTTTTTTTAAAAAAAAAAAATTAAAAAAAACCCTCAATTTTGATAACTTAAAGCTCTTATTTATATGTAAATTTTCGATTTTTTTTGAGAACCCAGATCGGAATTAAACTTTTTTTTGTTTTTGTTTTGCACTGTAAAAAGTTATCTGGGTCTAATAAGCTGAAACTGAGGAGAAGCAACGGAAGGGACTGTTTGGAACTTATTTGGTGCTTGCTATAGAGAAAAAGAAAAGTATCCAAATAGGTATAAATCAAAAAGAAGATTGGAAGACTTGGAATAGAGAGACGTGTCAGTTACGCTCTTAACTGTAATTCTATTCCTTCCCTGGTAAGTAATTTACCGGAAAATCAAATTCAAATTCCACGTGTTGATTTATAGGAAGAGAAGTAATAAATGAACCGTCTTCAGAAAGTGCATTAAACCGCCTTTCTTAAAGATATTTTATTGTTTTTAGAAGATATTGGATAGTTAGATAGGATTTATGTTACCACCGGCGGGTGTGGTACAACTGGTAGGTGACTACTGAGGTTTTCACCACATCTCAGGTTTGAGTTTTAACGAGGACTGCAATTGTAATTTTTGAAAGTCCCAGAAACCAATAGAACATGGGTTGTGTGTGGGTTCGGAGTTTCCGAGCTCCAGTTCGAGCTGGTGGTACCCATGGGCTTACCCAACTGTACCATGGGACGTGGGACAATGACTGCCACACGCGAGTCCCTTTTTTTTTTTCTCAAAAAAAGAAAAGAAAAAAGATAGGATTTATGTTGGCTTTTTAAAGCTACTTTTCGTAATTACATTCATTTTTCTTGAAATTTAGAAGAATGATATCTCACTCCAAATTTTTGAAAGGTAAAAAATATTTGTTTCCTTTAAAATTTGAAAAAAAATAACATTTTTTTAAAATATTTGTAATGAATTATTCTAAATTTTTATAAGAATCTCTTTACAAAATTTAACTATAATCAGTAAAAAAATAAATTTAGAATAAAAATGTAAAATAATCAAAATGCTAAAACACTTACAACGGTAAATCCCTTTGTAACTAGTTGAAAAAAAAATAATAATAATAAATAAAATTCACACTTAATATTTTAAAATTCACTTTAATTAAAATTCAAAACAATAAATATTAATTATAAAATAAGATAATTTTGGAAAGCTACCCTTAAGTAAATGGTAAGTTAATACACAACATTTTTAATATTAATTTAACAAATTTTGGTAAATTAGATGTTAAGGGGGACAATTTTTTTTCTTTGTGTTTTATCTCATCGGGTGTGGGTTAGGCAATCTAATCCCTAATCCCATCCTCCTCGGGCCTCGGACCCCTCACAATAATAATAATGCTATGGGTATAACTAATAATAATGCTATGGGTATAATTATTTTAAAATTAAAAGTAATTTTAGAAACAATCAATTATGCACCCAATTTTATAACTTGTTGATATGTGCAATTTTTAGTAACCAATGTAAAACTATGGCTCACAAAAGATAGAAAATGTCAATTACTCATAATTGCACAAGTTAGCAAGTAGTGAAATTGAGTATGTGATTTTTTTTTTTTTTTTTTTTTGATAAGATTGAGTATGTGATTAGTTATGTTTGTAGGTGGACTTTGAAACTAATGAAAGTGATAAATTATTACTCCCTCATACCAAAATTTTGTTAGTGTTTTGAAAATTCAACTTCATTTTTTTAGGAAATATCATTTAATACATTTATTTTCAAATAAAAAATATAAAAAATTTCAAAACTAATCTCATTAATTTGAAATCTAATAAAAAAGATGTATTGACTTTTGAATAAAGTAAAAGATTAAGTTAGGATATTTATCAATTTTATATATATTAACTTTTCAAAGAAAATTTTTGGGACATCCAAAATAAATTAGAGAACTAAAAAATTTATTATAGGTGAAATATTAATTTTTGAATTTTGTTGACGAATGCCTTAACAACAATATTTAAGATGCATTTATTATTTTATTAAATAATTGTACATGCGTTATGCTATGGTCCTGGTTGCATGCCCATACATTATACTATGGTCTGGGCCATGTGCCAACACAAGGTTACCATTATCTATTTTTATACATTTTGCAAAAAATAAAGTCAAACCTACACACATATATATCCAAAAACAAGTATATACAACCACAATAAATTTATGTGTGCAAGCAATAAATCATTAATATATATATATATTTTATTTTAAAAAAATATATACATTATAGTTCATAAACATGTATTACCATAATGTTTAATTTTTATACGAAGTTATCATTTATTAAAAAAAAAAGTGCATATATGTATTATATAACGCGGAAAATACGTGTTACTAAACGATGATGATGTGATTGGAGAATATATTTGGCGGGGCCCACGTTTGAGAGAACATCGATATGTGCTTGCAATTGCATGCATGCAACCCAACAAGTGTCCTTTCTTGCTTTTAACTTGTTCTGCATCTTCCATCCACCTGTTCCACGTTTCCACCAGGTCAACTATTTGCACAAAGTTTTCTGTGACCATTAATTTCCTGCACAATTTTTATTTTAATTAATTAATTAATTAATTTTTTTTATGAATATTTCCTGCACAAATTTGGGTAAAGCTTACCATTCATACCCTACAAAATTTCCTGCACAAATTATTTTTTTAATGTGACAAGTTAAACCGTGCACTAGATGTCTTTGCCAATTCACGGAGCTCTGCGGTGAGCACAGAGCGAACTATTCTTTTGCATTTTACTAATGCGTGATGCGTCTTGCACGAGTCGAATCCAAACACTAAGGCAAGGCGGGTGAGACACTCAACCGCTAGACTTACACTCCGTAGTCATATTACATACCATGATAATTACACAAGGATGAGCAATCTCTATCTCTGCCCCAGCTCAACCTATCTAATGGTACGAATGGCTGTAAACTGAGAGAAAGTTGATGAGACAGATCTCCCAGTTCGCTGAAAAAAAAGGGGGGAACATTGAGTATATTCTTTTATTCGATTTACTTGGTCTCCTTTCCTCTCTTAGCCAAAAGATATGCATATTTGTTTGCTTCACGGTATATGTGTTACACCTAAATCTCCCATTGTTTCTCCATGAGCCTCCTGTAATCAAAGACAACAAGCACATACATATATATCAACAGAGGAATATATTGAGTTGTTATAAATTATTAACCAAAGTAAAATCAGTTTCAAGAGTGATATAAATGTAAACCCCATGTCCCATGCCATTTGAATAAGTTTTCTGGTAATCTTTTATTCATGCATAATGTTGGTCATAAATGTAAAGACGAAATATTCTTAATTGTCGGATAATTACACGCAATGCATGAGACTCGTTTATGTAAAGCTCCTTAGCTAGACCAATAATTAACTTGAAAGTTTTGCGCGCACCACAACTCTACAACACCCACGAATATTTTAAGAAATGAAAAGTCTAGGTACAGTTCTCTAGATTTTTCATCTTAAATACTCTAATTAAATTCAATTATACACTACAAAAGGTGTTATCTTCCACTAAGGACAACTAAATCCAACTAATTATCTTGTCTAAATTGCTGATTAGCTAATGCAAATATGCAATCATGCATATGACTAAAAATTGAATTAAGGAATTCATATAAGGTACTACGGGAAACTCTACCTAAATTTTTTTCTTCCAAGAAAATTATCCTATCATTGTTTAAGGCTTTATGAAATTATTTTTGTCTTAAATTTTACTATTTTAGTGATATTTCTTACATCAGTGTTAATTTGATCTTTAAACTTTTGGTTCGAACAAGTAGCCCTTAAATATCAAATTTAAAAATAAATCAAACATTACATTAATATTTTACACTTAAATTTTAATGAATTTAATCATGTGATGCACACACGGTTTCTATTACCATCAATGTAACTAAATATGCTAGCCTTTAATAAAGAATACCACAAGAAATTTTGATGCCTCATAAACTTGTTATCCAATGGGTTAATTTTTAAAATTGTAGGTTTAAGACTTTTACAACAAAGTTTGTTAAATTACCAATTGTTCCAAAAATTTAAACTATTGAGATATAATAAATTTAATCATTTAATCACATATTTCTAACAAAGCTCAAGGCAATATTTGTGAAAATAAGTATTACACATGCTAGTTGCTCTTAAAGTAATGATATCCATTAAATGAGCCAAGGGTCTATTTTTGGGAAAATTATTGAATATTCTGGAAGTACCATAAATGCGTACTCTCTCTTCTCACATGAATTGTAGGTCCTATTATGAATTTAATTAGTAGGACCCACAATTATGTGAGAGGTGGGAGTATGTATTTATAATACTTCAAAAGTATTCTATAATTACCCTGTTTTTGTTATAAATAAGTTTTTTTTTTTTTTTTTGAGGGTGACGTTATCAAATAAGTTAAGTTATCCTAAATCCATACTAAGAAAATATTCTACTATTCTAAAAATATTCATTAGAAATTTGTTCAAAATTGTAAAATATGAGCTTTGCCTTTAAAAGAGCATTAACTATTGAATTTATATTTATAAACATCTCTTAAATTGTAATTCTTGATTTGATAAAAAAAATAAATCTTACATATAGAGTTTTTATTCTTTCATTCTTACTATTTCTTTTATTAATTAATTTCAAATATATAATTAAAAAAATCTCTTAATTTACATATAAATTTTAATTAATCCGTGCATCGGGCATTATTTTACAAATAGTTGGAGCCTTGGAAGTTAAAATATTTTAAAGGTGCTTGTTTTCAAGTAGTTGGAGTCTCTCTCTCAATATGGAATCTTTCGGTTCTCTCTCAATATAATAAGTTTTGAGTTTTTGTTTTTGTTAAAATAAAACTCAAGCTTTTCAAATCATTTCACTTTTTTGTGAGGGAAAATACCATTTTAGGTATTATGACAAAAATATTTCGAAATATATAAATCAAGGTATGATAAACATTTTTTATAATTCTTTTCTTAAAGATGTTTTTTTTTTTCCAATTTAAAGAAAATTAAAATTTGTTTCAAACAAGGAGTATTGTAATGAAAATTTATGTTCTATAAAAAATATGTAATGAAATTTTATGGGGCTTGAAACGAGGTCAATGTAAATTATTTAATGTTTCCATATTCTTAACATGTAACATTAATTAAACATTTCTAGGACAGTTGCCCATCAACAAATTTGAGAAATTTAAATTAAGTGTAAATCCAATATTAAGTTTCTAATTATTATTTTCAAAAATATAAAGAATGATAATTTAGCTAGCTAGCTAGCTAGTTGATTCTTTTACCTTTAAAATAAAAAAGTGTGTAATATATATAGTAAGTAATAATTAATCTACAATCACGTGGTACGATTTGATATCCAACAAAACTTAGGAACTAATTAATAAATCCAATCTGGACTATGTTACCAACTAGATTCCATGAAGATGTAATTAAATTGATTATCACATCAAGGTACTTGTGCTAGCCTGATAAGGGCAACTTTAATTTATATGTGTAGGATAAAAAAACGTGAATCGCGTGGACGGCGGCACGTTGCCTAATGCTTGTGGTCACGACTGGAGACAAAAAGGACAGGCACATTCAAGCTCGTGGTTGTGGCCTCTTGCAATTTAGAGCAATTCATGCCATACCCATAAATGACCTTGCGTTGTGAACTTGTGACATATTTCAAACTTGGGTGAAAGAAATTGCCACCAAGAACTCTTGATTTGTCAAGCAAATGCTTCATTTGTAGAATTTTTGTTGTAGTATAAAAAATTTAAGGTTCAATTTTTACCTACATCACAAAATTAATTAATATCTTGATTTGATAATAAATAGTAATTTCTAAGAGCGGATAGCATAAATTAAAACTCTCTCAAGTCAAGAAAAACTTGCATGCAAATGATGTTTTCTCCTCTTTTATTGAACAAAACTTCTAAATATCTATCAATTTCTATCCAATAATTTGATAGATACAAAATTTTTACAATCTTTTTTTACAGCTGCTTAGATAATATATTGTGATTGATGTTAATGAAAATAATGTTCACTAATGAACTCATGTATATTACACAATGGTTGCTTATGATGCTCGAGATCGTCAGTCAGAATGCTCGTCCAGAATGGAGTCGTCCTATTCCAACTTGACCCCTGAAGAAATAGAGGGTGAAAGGAAGAAGTGTGGGTCACCAGTGTGGTGTCTGCCATAGAACCTCCAATGCTAAAGTTAGAATGGCTAGAATAAGAATAACAATATTAGAATATCAATCACTGTGAACTAGAGTTTTTTTTCTTGTCCCTTTGTAGGTGTGAGATGTCTGTATATATACTTGCTTTCTTTTCCTAGTTGTTGGGGAGTGTTGTTAATGGAGGCTTGAATGGGCTATTTGTAACGCTTCCTGAGATGTTAATGAGAGAGTCGTCGATGCTCCAACGGTAAAGAGATTTATGGCGATCCTGTAACGTATGCCTGTCATGTATGAATTGGCAGGCCCTCCTCCTCGTCCAGTGGGTTCAAGTGATGACGGAGTGGAGGTTTCTACGTCCATTAGTCCCTTGTTTGGACGAGGAGGTTGCCTGAGGGGATTATGGTCATCCATCAGTTGCCATTAAACTTCCAAATCATTTTTGTCATCAGCTTAATTTTATGGTAGGAAGCTGAAAAAAAAATGTTTAGCTGATAATAGAAGGCAATCATTACTGAATGAAACCAATGACAAAGATTTTGAACTCTATTGTATCTATTATTAAAATAAATAAAAAAGACCACATAAGTATTCATAGAAAATGTGTTATTCAATTACAAAATGAGCATACTTTTTCAATGATGTAAGGGTCATGATTCTACGACAGAATCATCTAAACCATCCAAACGCTACTTGGTCTCTCCTGGTGGGAACTTGGGCTTTCATGGACTCCTAGCGATCTTTATAAACCAATTGTGGGCCAATATATGCAATTATAACCTGGACCCATAATAGCTGAAGTCAATGGCATAATAAAAGGTATAGAGTCCAATAGAGGGGGTGGTATTACGTGCATGGACAAAATTTATATACAATATTTTTTAGGTGTTATTTCTTAAGTTTTCATTTTAAGATTCAACTATGTGGCTACTTAACTAAAAACTATACTTCTATCCCATGAGAAAAAATCTACATGGTAGAATCTTAAAAAGAGAACTTAAGAAACAGCACCTAAGTACTGTATCTAAGTCTTACCTTACATATATTCACCGTTTCACATGCAGTGGACTCTACATCTGTGGAACCCACCCCAATATATAATAGATTTTCTCTCCAATGAGGGGATTTGCATTTATGCATAGGCTTGAAATCAAAGTAACTATGCATAGAGTCTGACATGGAGGAGTGGGGATACGACAATTAATTAATTAATTAATTAATATATATATATATATATAGATATATTTTATTTATTAATAAACATATTTTTATGTTTATTTTAAGGTTTTTAAAAAATAACAACAATCAAAATTCTTTAAAAACATAACTAAAATAAGAATATTTTTAAATACCGTTCTCACCAAACACAATGAGGCACAAATGGGGAAGTACATTGTTTTTGGTATGTTTGACACAAAAACATTGGGGGTTTTGAAGTGTCCATACTTCTTTAGTTGATGGCAATAGTTATGGAAACATGATACTCTAATTTTTATGAGGATCAAGTATAATTTCATGTCCAAATTGAATAATATTATTCTATACTATGTAAAAGATTGAGTAAGAAAAAAATACATGTGACAAACTCTTACTAATTTGTTAAGGATACATATATTCCATAGTTGATTTAAAAAAATTTGAAACTCTTTTTTTTTTAAGAATGAAAAAATAAAAATGGAACTAAGATTTGGTTGTTTGGTTGTTATTGTTGTTTGTTTTTCATACAATTAAGAAGATTCCCATAAACGCTATTTATATGACGCTAGAGCATGTAATTTTCGGACCCCTAAAAGCATATATGAACGTTGATCCATGATCTTACCAATCATCCTTGCCTCAATAAAAGCAAAGAGCAGTGAGTAATTAAATAATCTTTTAAATGTAACATAACTGGTCAAAAAACAAGAATTATGATAAGTAAGAGACAACGCAACTTTTCTCTATTGAAAATATGGCTGTCATGTCTAAGAATTAATACAATAATACACATTCCGAAATATTATAAGATTGTAAAAACTATGACAAAAGCAACCATGTACTTTGTCATGGGAAATAAAAAGAGGTGAACAATTTTAAGTTTTTAACAATTCATCACCACGTACAATCATATACTTTGTCCCAAAAGAAAATTGATAACACATAAAATAATCAAATTAACTGTAGGGTTCTCTTAAACTATTTGTTTCTAGTAATGGAAAAATATATATAGAAAACAAAATTAAAAAGAATAAGGGAAAGACTCATAGAGAGAGAGAGAGAGAGAGAGAGAGAGAGAGAGAGAGAGAGAGATAAATGAGTTTATAAATTAGCACTTCGAACCAGGTCCTAAAGAGATCAATGAAGTAAAGGAATTCACCCTTATAACAGGCTTATGTGCAAGTTGTGGTTCACTTGACAATTGGTTTACGGTGATATTGTCTTGTGTCTGAGTGTTGTTTCCAGGGTTCTGTTCCTTTTCCAAATCCAACAAGTTAGTGAGTGACTTTATCCTCGTAAGATACTCATTTTGATCAATGATTTGATCTTCTTCATCACTAAGCAATTGTCTCTGAAGGTTATTCAAACTTTGATCATAATCTGAAAGAGGACTCCCAAGAGCTGAAACATGTCTGGATCTACTTGGGTTATTGTATTAATAGAATGTGACCCTTTAATTTGATCTCTCATTGGAGCAAATGGATAATTGATCATTTCTGTTGTTGTTGTTTTAGGAATAGAATGTGGCCCTTGAATTTGATCTCTCATTGGAGCATATGGATAATTGATCATTCCTGGTGTTGTTGTAGGAATAGAATGTGGCCCTTGAATTTGATCTCTCATTGGAGCATATGGATAATTGACAATTTCTTGATTATGTATTGCCATCATTGGATATTCAGATCCTTGGTTGTTGATGATATGATTTGAATGCACAGAGAAATTGGTAACTGATGGTGAAGTACTTGAATCCTCAACAGCAAGGCATGGTCGTTTTGCTTGTTGATGTGCTTGAACTTGTTGCCAATCTGATATTGGTGAAGCCAAATCATTAACACGAAGGTATGGTCGCTTAGCTTGTTGATATGCTTGAACTTGTTCAATATCAACCAATGGTGTACTGTGAACTAAGACTTGGGAAATTAATTTGCTCAACTCACACAAGGTGTCGGATTCTAGGAGCTTCTTGTAGTTTTTTCTTTTTTCAAGGACTCCTGGATTAAATTCAAGATAATGAAACCTGAGATAGTATATGAATAACAAAATTCATTAGTTTAATTAGCAATAAGATTCTTTACTAGCACTATAATTAATAGAACATAATAAAATATTTGTGACAATAATGTGTAAATAAATGTGACAAGAGTAACAAGTGCAGTAATGAATTAGTTACCACATTTTGTTGAGGGCACCAAATATATGAGATATCTAATGTCAATAGAGGAATTTTAAAATTAAAAAATACCTATGTTTTAGTTCTTGACTATCAGTGAAGTCTGAACTGATATTTCACATAGTTTTCTTTTGTGGTTTTAGACTGCTTTCTTTAAAGAATGAAGGTGGATTGCTAAGCTGAAAAAAAATTTCACCACATCAAATTAATCAGACTCAAAAAAGTTTACTAACGCTTAATTTCATTAAAAAAAATTATGAAATTAAGATTGAGAAACTAATTACCTCAATTTCAAGAATTCCAACTGCATTTTTCCCAGTTCTAGCTTTAATTGCTGAAATACTAGACCACTTTATTTCCATCTTTTTCTTCAAAGCTGATTGCTCTTGACGAATTTCCCATCCTAGCTCTTTGGTTGCAAAATAACACTTTACCACCAAATATTTAGCAACTCCCTACACATTTTAAAATTTATTGTGAATTTTTTTTTCTCATCTCCAATCTTTATTATGGCCTATATAAATTATGAGTATTGCGTACCTTCCATGTGCCAATTTTGAGTTTGTTGGCATTGAAGTTCAAAGGCTTCAAGTACTTCTTGGCATGCTCACTATCTTTGGCTTGAAACTGACCATGATGTAAACAATGATTATTAGTCTCATCAACATATGTAGTCTTTTCTTCATCAGTGTTTAAAATCTTGTCTATCAAGTTTACGAACGAGTCACTCTTTGTTAGCTTTAAACCCAAAGGACCCTCGTTGATAACAATTCTACTATCTGAGTCATCCTACAAATTATGAAGATATTGAAGAAGAAAGAAAAAGAAAAAGAAAAAGTCAAAATCTAAGATATATATGAAAAATAGAACAGCAATTCAACGTTAAACCAATGCATGCACCATCATAAACCATAGAAGATCATACACGTACATAGTCAAACAAATACACCAAAAGGCTAAATAAATGAATTGACTATACTCTTAAAAGTAATAACACACACATATGAAACTAAAATTCATTCAATGACATCTAGCACTCTATAATATAGACAAAAAGGGATGACATGATCAAACAGTATACAGAGAGAGAGAAGCAATGTTTTACAATCACACCCGAAAAAGGAGAACCAAGAATGAATAATATTAAACCCTATGGCTATGAGTTATATACTTAAACCCCATGACAAACATCAAAAATCAAGAATGCAAGCAGTGTTATGTTATATTAGAAAGACATATTTAAAATAGTTGACACAGTACATACCTCCAAATCAATAATCTCTACCAGTTGTGGCATCTGTTTATCACTACATACCTCCAAATCAATCATCTCTACCAGTTGTGGCATCTGTTTATCACTGTAATTGACAACTTCTGAGATTTGAAGCCCATGATTATAGGCATAGGCATAGCCTCCCTAAAACTGCAGCTGAGAATTAGAGAAACCACTACCACTACCACCATCACTGAAAAACTGTTTCTTCTCCATGTTGCAATTGTTTCTGTTTTCTATTTTCTGTTTAGTTTGTCTGATGTTTACAAATCCTTAACACTTGGGTCAAGTTATATATTAATACAGCACCGACTTAATTATTGAAAGCTTAGATTTGTGCCAAAACACAAGAGCTTGTTCAAACCCTCAATTAAAAAATTACGGTTAGATTGTTTTTACTCTAACTTAAACAAAGTGCAGAACAAGAGTAAATATGCGCAATAAACCGATAACACTACTCTAAGCCATATTCATCCACAATCAACAATAAAATGAAAGCTTAAAGAGTAGGAAAGATAGATGTGAATACATGATAACACTAAGATGTGGTATCGAAGAGGAAACCAAAGAACTCGACGAAAAACCTTTCTGCAACCCTCCAAGTCGAAATTGATCCACCAGAAAATAAAGTTGGAGAATACGAATAACAAAAGACCCTCCAAGCCTAGTTTACCCTATGTACTTGAGCCCTCCAAACTCCTGCTACCAATGGACTTCTCGGAGTCTTGTCTTCTCTAACTTTCTGGATCCTACAATTCAGTCCGATTGCATCCGCAACTAAATGACTCCTTCCAATACTTCCTAGTAGCACCAAAATCCCACTTAACACTCAGAATGGATGTGGTAAGTGTTTGGGCTAACAACCTCTCAAGGATCTAGAGATGGAGAGGTAGGAGTTGAGGAAAACCACAAGGAAATATGTAGCTGATTGTGGGTATGACAATCTCTAACTCTCAAATGTATTTGCTAGGGTTTTCTCTCTGAAAAGCACTCCTTACAATTCGTGAGTAATGAGGGTATATATAATGTGGGTAAAGAATTTGGTAAAACAACTTAACTTTTTGCCAAACACAATGTTTTGCGGGTACTTCGTGAAATGGCCCTTCTCGCGAACTTGACAACCCGACATGACTCTTCAGTTTCCAGTCATGTGCTTCACATGTGGCCTTTTTGCGGGTTGCTTCTCGCGAGCTAGTCGCAAATTGCACTAATTCATCTTTTGAAGCTTGATTCTTCACTGATCTCTCACACTCATCCCTTACGAATAAGCCCACATACATACAGGGAAAATGATTGAAGAAATTACAATCAAATTTGGCATGGAATTGAAGCCAACACAAGCTAGTTGGAAATCATAACTTTACAATCTCCCCCTTTGGCTATTCCGTGACAAAACCCCTAAACAAACTCTAGACTTAAATGTGAATTTGGGAACAAAGGCAAAACTCACTTACACCTAAATCTAAAAGCTGTGAAGCACTTGAACCATATACACCTGTATCCTGAAACACTTGCACATAACAAATAGAATTCATTAAGCACTAGATATGTAGAACACAAGGCATGTATAAAGAATAAGTAAAATGCAATCAAGATACCAAAAGAGATATAAGATATAAAGCATAACTTGATCAAACATGAACAGTCATTAGGAAATGACCACAATGAGCATTTAACTAGTAAATGATCACCCGGGCACGCAATGCAATTAAGAGCAATGCTAAAATCAATTGCATGTCCAACATACCACATGATGCATTAAAGAAACTAAGGCAAGCAGCAATAGAAAACTATAAGCATCAAGAAATGGCTATAAGAACCAAGATACATAAAAGTACTAAAGAAAACTATGTTGCTAGAGAATATGGGTAATCGAGGGGTATCATCACATGTTGCTGGACATCGATCATCATTTTGCTTAGGTCGATTAAATATTGTTTCGATCCCAATTAGATACTGTGAGCAAAATGTTAGACATTCATCTGCCACATACCCTTCTGCAATTGACCCTTCTGGGTGTGCCTTGTTACAAACATAACCCTTGAGCTTACACAAATACCTATTGATGCATCAAATTAATATGAGTAATTAAAAAAAAAATTATATTATAAATAATATCTCATTTTACCTTTCACTTATCAAAAAAAAAAAAAAACTCATTTTACCTTTCTATCGGATACATCCATCGATATTGCATTGGATCGGCAACTTTAGCTTCCCAAGGTAGATGAATTGGCAAGTGTACCATGACATCAAAGAAAGTAGGTGGAAAAATTCTTTCTAACTTACAAAGAATTATAGGAATTGTGTGCTCCATATGCTCCAAGTCCTCCAATCGTAACTTTAGAGCATAATTCTTTTAAAAAATTGCTAAGCTTGATCAAAGCATTAGATACCTTTTTAGGTGATAATTCACGCATTACAAGAGGGATTATCTCTCCAAGAAGACATGATAGTCATGAGTTTTCATACCAAAATCTTCTGTTCCCCTACATTCACACATTGAGACAAATTTGCGGAGTAACCATCCGAAACCTTTACATTTTGCAACTACTGAAACACAGCCTTTTTCTCATCTTTTGAGAGTGTATAACAAGCACAAGGAAAAGTAGTCTTCCCATCTTCAGGATGAAGTTCCTTCCATATACCCATCATTTTTAGATCGAGCCTAGCATTTAAGGAATCTTTACGTTTCTTATCAATATCTAATACCGTCCCCATCACACTATCACATATATTTTTCTCAATGTGCATCACATCTAAATTATGATGCAACAATGTTCTCCAATACGGCAAATCAAAGAAAATACTACGCTTCTTCCAATTGTGGCTCTTTCCACGCCCAGGTAACCTTTTCCTTTTAATGGCCTTGCCTAAAGTTACCGGTGGCAGAGTACCAAGTTGATTCAGCACATCATCACCAGATAATCGTTTTGGTGCCCCTTTTGTCTCTCTCTTACCATCAAATTGTGCTTTTTGTGATTGCCATATATGGTTAGGAGGAAGAAATCGACAATGACCCATATAACACATTTTGCTACCATGCTTTAACCTACGATGAGAAGTTTCACTACCACAATAACGGCATGCAAGATTCCCTTGTGTACTTCAACCCGAGGTATAAGCGTACGCAGGAAAGTCATTGATAGTCCTCATTAATGCAATTCTCATTTGAAAGTTTTCTTGCGTTGAAGCATCATAGGTTTCAGCACCATTTTCCCATAATTCTTTTAACTCATCAATTAATGGCCTTAAAAATACATAGATATCATTGCCAGGACCCTTTTGGCCCGGAATAAGTAGAGACATGAATAGGTAAGGCTCTTTCATACACATCCACGGGGAAATGTTGTAAAGGAATACGACAATAGGCCAACAACTATAGCTAACACTTATGTTTTCAAAAGGATTAAAGCCATTGGTAGCTAACCCAGCCTTACATTGCGAGGATTTGAGGAAAAGGACTCATGAGTTCAATCAAATGATTTCCAAGCCTCAGCGTTTGTGCGATGCCTTAGTACTTCATCATTAGAATAATTCTTATGATGCCATCTCATGTCTGGAGCTGTTTTTGATGACATAAATAATCTTTGTAACCTTGGCTTAAGAGGAAAATATCGCAATACCTTCCATGGGACTTTTTTAGCATCCCTTTTACAACCTTTGCTATTCAACTTCCATCTTAAGATCTGACAAACTGAGCACTTATCTGCTTCTGAATACTCCTTGTAATATAGCATACAATAATTTTTGCATGCATCGATCTTTTCATAGTTTAGACTAAGATCACTCACAATCTTCTTTGCCCTATAATGGGATATGGGCAATTTTTCGCACATTGGAAATGCATCCTTTAGTAGCTCCAGCAAAATTGAGAATGAGTTGTTGCTCCATGAATTCTTGCACTTTATGTGCATTAATTTGACAATAAATGACAAATTGGAATAATTTTTACATCCCAAATAAAGCGGTTGGTCTACCTCTTTAACCAATCTATAAAACTCCTTTGCTTCTTCATTTGGATCTTGCGATTCACTCCCACTTGTTTCCTCAACATCTCTCATATGAGGATAAGCATCCTGTATCATATTACGGATATCATCAATATTTTGTTCATCATCACTACTATTATCCTTATCACTACCTTCCTCGTCCTCATCACTATTTCCCTCTCCATGGAGATGCCATCTAGTATAATCATGCCTCATCCCTTTCCATAAGAGGTCTCTTGTAACCTCAACTCGTGTTCTTCTATATCTATTGTTACAATCATTACAAGGACATTTTATCTTCATATCTTCATCTTTGATACATTGAAATGCATAATCAACAAACTCTATTACTCCATTTATATATTCCTCACATGACCTACTAGAAAGACTGATCCAAGATTTATTAACCGACATTATATCTACACCTTTCAAAAATGATATAAATATTAACAATTATTCCTGTCTAAATTGTGATAGATAAACTTATTATAAAAGTTAAAAACAAAAGCACTAAATTAACAACACCACCTCTGAATATATTGTAAACTAACTAACATGAAAAACTTAATTAAATTTTAGAGGTCCACTAATTTAATTAAATAATTATATACAAATAACATGCACAGGTTCAACTAGGGGTGTACAGAAAATCCACCAACCCGCCAAACCCGAACCGCCGGGTTGGGTCGGTTTTTAGGGCTTGGTGGGTTGGGTTGGGTTACAAAAAGTTTTTTATAGTAGGTCGGGTTGGGTTTAGGTCATAAAATTACAAACCTGCCAAACCTGACCCACCCATATTTAATATATATATAAAATATATTATATATTTAATAATTTAAAAAAAAAAAAAACCAGTTGTAGAGCACTTCGGTTCCACCTATCATATATTTTATATATATATATATATATATTATTTAATAATTTTTTTAAAAAAACCAGCTAGAGAGCACTTGCACTTCCTTGGTTCCTCCTACTAATACTATCATATATATTATATAATATAAAATCCTATGGCTATTAGTTATTTTAATATATATTTAAATATATTATATAATTAATAAAAAAAATTTAAAAACCAGCTGTCTAGCACTTCCTTGGTTTCCTCCTATCATATATAACATCCTATTAGTTCACAATCACACAAATGACAAACCTAATGTGCCGCCTTCCTCTTCCCCTCCCCTCTCAGTTTCTCACACAGTCACACTTTACTCCCATTTGAACTCTAACACTCTCTCCCTCTGCTGAGCCACTGCCGTCCATCAGCTATCATCACCGCCTCGGCAGTGGTTCTATCTTTCCGGTGGTAGCTATCTCTTCCGGTGTTAGGTAAAGTTTCTCAATGTTTTCTCTCTCACTCACTCTATTTGTTTATCTCTCTTGCTGTGGTGGATCAATGTTTAGCTTTTGCTTTGTTGATTTCTTAGTTTTCTTTGGCTGATTTTTAAATGTTTTTGCTTTGTCTCAACCTACAGGTGTATTTCTTACTCTACAATATTTTCTCTAGTCGACTTGCTGTGTCCCTTTCTCTCTATCTTACTTTGCAAGTTTGTCTCTGTCTGGCCCTCTCCCTATTGTTTTTACTATTGTTGTTTAGCCATTAGTGTTGTTTGCCTTTAAAGAGTTACATTATACTAATCTTTGGGTTTTGGTTTTTTTTTTTTTTTTTTTTTTTTTTTTTTTTTAAATATATTTATATTTATAGATGGCATCTGAAACTCAATGCGGCACAAATGACGTTCCTGTGGCACCCACTCCCACAAATAAGGCTCCTCAAATGGCGGCAATGGACACTAGTGCTGCTGCCTCAAATCTCCCTCCCATAGAAGCAAAAGGTATAAAAAAACCTAACCAAACATCATATGTGGGTCACTTCATCTTATTAGAAGGTGAGAGAGCTGAATGTAAGTATTGTGGAAAAACTTATGCTGCTGGGTCAAAAACTTATGGCACTACTAACTTAAGAACTCATTTGGAAGCTCAGTGTAAAAAATATCCTTATGGTAAGAATAAGAAGGAGGATAAGACTCAAATGACTTTAGCCTTCAGACCTAAAAAGAGTGATGATGCGGAGGGTGCTAATAGTAATAGTCTTATTGCTGTAAGCTACAATGAGAGCATGTGTAGGGAAGCACTCGCTATGATGATTATTGTGGATGAATTGCCATTTAAATTTGTTGAGCATGAAAGGTTTAGGTACTATAGTAATGTGTTGCAGCCTAGGTTCACTGTCCCAACTCGCACTACTGTTGTGAGAGATTGCATAAGAATTTATTCAATAGAGAGGGATAGGTTGAAAATATTTTTGGAAAAATCTACTCAAAGGATTTCCCTCACCACTGACACTTGGACTTCAATCCAAAATGATGATTGGTAATATCACAAAAGGATTTTAAATTTTCGTCAAGTCCCTAATCATAAAGGTGAAAACCATTGGAAAGGTGGTGGAGTCATTGTTGCTTAGTTGGAGCATTGATAAAATTTTCACCCTTACAGTTGACAATGCAGCCTTTAACAGTGGGACCGTAACCTACTTGGATAGGATAACTAAAGAGTGGGGTGCTTCTAGCTTGGGTGGTGAGTTTATGCACATGAGATGTTGTGCACACATTGTGAACCTTATTATGATGGAAGGTTTGAAAAGCTTTCATGAGTCAATTGTCAAAGTCTGTAATGCGGTAAGGTATGTGAGGTCCTCTCAATCTAGGTATGATAAGTTTAAAGCATGTGTGGAAAAAGTAAAGATTGCTAGCAAGGGTTGTGTATGTCTTGATGTTCCAACTAGATGGAACTCAACCTACATGATGCTAGAGAATGCAGAAAAATTTCAAAGGGCATTTGAAAGATTACATGTTAATGATGCACAATATATTCGTTACTTCTTGGATGATGGAAGTGGGAAAAAAATATTAGGACCACCTGATTTTGAGGATTGGGATAATGTGAAGGTGTTTGTGAAATTTTTGAAGTTGTTTTATGAAGTTACATTACGATTTTCTGGTTCTCTATATGTCACATCTAATGTATTTTTTCATGAACTTTGTGTGATGAAGACTGAATTGACAAACTTGTATGAAAGTGAAGATCCTCTTTTGAGTATGATGGCAAGGGACATGCATGAGAAATTTGATAAGTATTGGGGGGACATTGAGAAGCTTAATTTGATGATGTTTGTTGCTATTGTACTAGACCCAAGGTACAAGTTGAGGTTTGTAAATTTTTGGTTTACCAAATGGAATCCAGGAGCAGTGGCAGAGAACATGACAAAAAAGGTTAAAAAGGCTCTTGTTCGTATGTATGAGCACTATTGTGACTCTGATGGGTATTCAAATGGGCAAGGTCAAGATGGCTCTTCTTTAAACAATGTTGAGACTAGACCTGTGCAAGATCCCCATGCATTGGTGAAATCTATTCATAAGATGCATTTGGTAGCGGATAGTTTGGAAAGCAAATCAGAGGTGGAAAGATATTTGGCTGATTGTGTGGAAGAAGATTCTCCAAATTTTTGTATTTTGAATTGGTGGAAGGTGAATTCCTCAAAATATCGACTTCTCTCAAAAGTAGCTCGTGATGTGTTAGCCATTCCTCTCTCTACAATTGCCTTTGAGTCTGCATTTAGTACTGGGGGTCATGTGTTGGATCCATTTCGAAGCTTTTTGTTGCCTAACATAGTTGAAATGCTGATTTGTGCTCAAAATTGGTTAAGAGCTATTGATATAATTGATCTTCAAGAATCAATGGAAGAAGTTGAATCCTTTGAGGGTCTTGAGTCAGGTAATTTTTCAACAAAATAATTTTTTATGATTGTAATTTTTTAATTGTTATATAAGCCTTTTGGGTTTTGAAATTCCACTGTATAATTTATTGTCTTTTTTTTTTTTTTTTTTTTTTTTGATTTGTCTCAGAGTTTGCATCTCAAAGCACCATAACAGTGGAAGAGGAAGATTAGTTGGAAATTGAAATGCTGGATAGCTTGGATATTTTGGTTCTTAGTGAGACTAGTATAAAACTCTTTTGAAATCCCCTCATAGAACTAGTTCTGTATATTTTGTTTATAAACTCAGTTTGATATATTTTGTTTATAACTGAGTTAGGAACTTAGGATACTAGTTCTGTATATTTTGTTTACCGACTCAGTTACATGTATTTTGTTTATAACTGAGTCAAGAACTTAGGACACTAGTTCAATAGTTCATATATATTTTGTTTATCAACTCAGTTAGAAATATTTTGTTTATAACTGAGTTAGGAACTCATGTATATTTTGTTTATAAGTGAATTAGGATACTAGTTCATTTATATTTTGTTTATAAACTTAGTTAGATACTTAGACATATTTTGTTTACAACTGAATTGGAATATTAGTTTATATATTAATGTATATTTTGTTTATCAACTCAGGTGGCAAGTATGATATATTTTTTTTTGCTCAATTTAATAATAATAGTAATAAAAAAAAAATTGTCCAACCCGTGGATTCAACCTGACCTAACCCGACCCATACACACCTTTAGCTTCAACAAATTGCTAAAGTTTAGCACCAAAAAAAAAAAAAAATGTTATTAAAGTTACTTTTATCAGTACACATATATTATTATATATTCACAATACAAATACTATTATTATACTATTATTACAACTTCAACAAATACTTATATTATTGAAAAGTGGTCAATAGTACTATTTTAGTCTCCCCTTGTAGTTTCACAGACAAAAACTTATTCAAATGGTACACTAATCAATATTATATTATTATATATCCACAACACAAGTACACAAACACCAACTATTCATTCAAATATATTTTTTTAATAAAAAAAAAATTCAGTCATTCATTCATTATCTTTTTGGCTCAGCACCCAACCATCCACTGTCACTTTATCTCTATTTAGTGGATTCATTTAACCAGAATGTGCAATATAACTTAAAATTGTACAAAAAAATAAAGTGCAGACAAAGAGAGTGAGAGAGAGCAAGTGATACCAATGGCTCGGCAAGGCAATTGGATTCTGGCAAATAAGGAGAACGATGGTGTAGAGATAAGCAAAGATAAGGGCGGCGCAAGAGAGAAACTGTAAGACAACGTTGCGTTTTTTATTTTTCTGTTTTTTGGTTTTTATACTGGGAATTAGGGATTTGTTGAGGAAGACAGATTTGGGCTTTTTTTTGTTTTGTGTTGTAATTAGGGATATGTTTACCTGAAAGGAATTTCGTATATTTTTGGGTTTTTTAACCTTTTTTTTTTGAGAAGATGGGTTTGTTCACATTGTTGTACCAATTTTATTTTATTTTTTGAATTTTTTTTGACAAATTGTAAGGGTCAATTATAAAATTTTAAAGTATAAATTAATTTTTTTTTGGATGATCTGAATTTTAAATTCTTTGCTGCCAAATTCTAAATTTTGAGAGGGGTGGGGGTAGGAGGGAGGGGGTAGTGGTAAAGAAAAAAAAAATTGAGCTGCCAAATTTTAAAGTATACATTTTTTCTTTTAAAGCAAATTAACTATTTACGATAGTTAGCATGTTCGAATGTTCGATGTAAATACAAACTCAATTAGAAAAAAAAATTAATTGTGATGGATAAATGTTGTCACAAATGTGAAAAGTAGGGGGGGAATTTTCCCTCCAAAATATTTTACCATTTTCAATGGCTTCATGTCTGTCGCTAATACCTTCTTCTTCTTCTTCTTCTTCTTCTTCTTCTTCTTCTTCTTCTTTTTTTTTTTTCGATGGAATCATGTTTGTCGCAAATAATAACACCATAAAAAATATATATTTTGTATTTTCGATGCACAGAGGCCGTCACAAGTGTTAATAGTGCCGACGGTGTTTCTTTTGTCGTTGTAAATAATACCCTCTTTTATATTTATAATGGAAGATTGCTTGTCGCAAATACTAACACCATAAAAAATATAAATTTTGTATTTTCGATGTACCAAAGTCGTCACAAGTGTTAATAGTTCTGACGGTTTTTCTTTAGTCGTCATAAATAATACTTTACTAGCGATGAACATTTTTATGCCGTCGTAAAAAGTAAGGCAGGAACATTTCCCTCCAAAAAAAAATCACATTTTTGACAAAATAATAGGCATTTTCGACAGACTCATTTTGCCATCACAAATGTGTTGATATTTGACGAGTCATTGTCAACGGAAGAGACTTGCCGTTGAAAAAGCTAGTTTTTACGACAGCTTTTTGTAATCATTGAAAAAGTTTCGTCACAAATAGAAATCTTTTTTGTAGTGTGAAGAAATTACAATAAAATTTGGTATGGAATTGAAGTCAACACAAGCTAGTTGGAAATCACAACTTTGGAATTATTAAGGAGGGAAAGGCAGTAAAGTTTAGTAATTCCGATTAGAAAAGGGAAGCCAAAACAAATAGAGGCAAAGCCGAGTATATCCGAGAGTGTAAAGGAAAACATTGACAACTTAGAGATTGGAACGACTACATTACAATTTACACACACCAATGATGTCACCAACATTAATTGGAATAGGTAGGATAAAATATGTGATTTTTTTTTAAAATATATTTTTGGAAAAGAAAGATAGAAGTAGGTGATCGTTAATGTATAGCTTGTAGTTATTATTGAAGAAAAAATTTCCTTATATTGGAATAACATGTTTAATTACAATCGGTTGCTGCCTAGGTTTTCATGCCCTACATTCAAACCTATAAAAGGCACCTTATAAGCACAACATTAGCCGATTGTAAGAAAACATGTTAGATTGAACTTTCATGATTTCAATTGATCGATCAAAAGGCTGTTGAAACCTTAATTATGTTCTATCAATCGAATGACAATTGAAATCTTGAATAAAGGTTGCTTTGAGCTACATTTTGGACCTTTTGAACTTGGATATTTGAAAATGCATTTCAAACTCAATATTTATTACGGTATCATGGAATTGTCAATCTAAAACCTAACACACCTTAAGACTCAAACTGTATTGAGTTGGCCTCTTAATGAAGTAATGTGGTCCAGTGAGGTGTTCAACAAGCATACATGTCATGTGATAAAGAATTCTCATTTTTATTATTATAGTTTCAACATAGATTTTACTCTTATAGAAGATCTTTTATTCAGAAGATTTACAGAATTGGGTAAACAACCAAAGCTGCTGGTCTTTTATTTGCATTATATACATGGGACAGATAAGTATTATCCTCCTTACGAATATGTGAGCATAGATAGTTGTTGTTCATGTATCTGCAAAAGAACAAAAGAAAACTAAGATAAATACCATAGAGATAAGATCGTCTTTTTTGAATGGATTTGTGGACAATTGAGATCTTATATTAATTAAGTTGAAGATCTACAAAGAACCCAAAATGCCCATAGATCTAGCTAGCTTCTTCTTTTTTTTTTTTTTTTTTTTCTCCTAGTCACATAAATGCCACTTCAAGTTGCTTTAGATTTTGGATAATTATAGCAAACATCAGTTAAACCGAGAGAGTTTTCAGATTTTGATGTCTAAAGTAATTCATATGTTTTGTAGGGTGCAATGATGTCAGAAATCACTCTTATATTTTGGAAGGAGAAGACAGTAGCTAAGCAGTGAAATTAAGACCTTCAGTTGAAGACTTATTCTTTTTGGTGCCTTGGAAACCTGTGTAGATGGCCTTAAGAATTGCTTCTTAATCCAACTATCCAAGTCACCCTGAACCATTAAAACACATACATGTACACGCAGGTGCATTGATATTAGAAAGTTTTTTTTATATCCATAATTCACGCAAATAGATAGTTAGCAAAGAGTAAAAATTCTCTATCTTACTTTTTAATGTTTCACTTTATGCTTCTTTAATTATGGTAAACAGTGGCAAAGCTAAAAAAATATCTTTGGTGGCCACCCTAAGTTACTAACCTTAATCTTATAGGTATGTGTTTGTGTGTATCCCTTATAAATTGTATGTAATTACTCCTACTCTAAAAAATATACAACTGCAATCTTAAGAAAAAAAAACTTACATCATTAGAATAATTTGAAGACTTATTTTTACAATTTTATGTTTTTATTACAAAGTTTTTAGATGTATTATAATACACACATATATATATTCTCAAATCACATGATTTTGCACTTTGTGATTTATAAACCACATGAATATTATATGACAATTTGCTTACAATATATATTGGACCAAAATTGTGAGTAGATCTATTACAACTTGTAGACACATGGTCAAAAAACAATTAAAAACTAAATGGCTTATTAAGAAATTGATCATAGTTAGAGGGATATTATTACATTTTATACAAACAAAAACAACACTTATGCTAATTTTATAAACTGTTTATATTTGGGAGAATGATAACTTACACTAGAGTTTAAAGTAGAAAAAAATAATAATTGAGGGGGCCAAGTAGTATTTTTTGTTAAGGTATACATGTAAAAGTGTAAAACTATTATACCAATATGGGGAGAGGGATTTTAAAAAGTTTGGGAATGTATCATATTATTGCTATTTTAAGCTTGGATTATCTTTACTAAAGAAAAAAAATACATGTGACATGTTGCGATTAGTAAAAAATAAAGTGAAACATTTAGAATAAGATAGAAGGTTTTATTTGCAAAAATAGTTGTAAAAGAGCTTCCCAAACCAGTGTACTGTTTGTTATTTACTACAAATTACAACTTACAAGAGTTTGTAATATAGTCATAAATAATTCCAAAACAGTCGTTGCCTATCTAAAACCAGAAAGTCTAAGCAAGATGAGTAAAAACATATATACAGTGCAGAGGCAATGAGAAATTTAAGAGACAAGGCCAAAACAGTTCCATGGAAAATTGGTAGTAGCACCTGTGCATCCTGATCCGGTACAATGAGTTCATCTTCGAGAACGTTTGGGTTGTCGAAATCTGAACTAGTGTCTCTCACACATTTTTCTATCTTCTTGAGTTGAACACCTTCCCAAGTACATCACAGGAAATACATTGATAACGTTAATTTAGAGTCTTTTGATTTGGAAGATATTTTTGCTTTAAACTACATGTAAATATTGAGTACTTTTTAGAGATTAATCAAAAACTAAATCCTCAATAACAAACAAATTGCGGTTTTAAGTTCCGTACAACATCAAATAACTTCTTTGGCCTTTTTAGGAATGGACAAAATCAAAATTTAGGCATGTATCTTAGGTTTCTCACATAAACAATGTTATCTTTCCTAAAACACAATTAAATTTAAAATCGCCATGTGTATAAGCATTTTATTGGAGAACTTAAGTTGTAACATCCAAAGAATTGTATCTTTTTATGCTTGAGGAATTTTACTCAATCATAAACCATCCAAATTCATATAATACACAGCCAAGGAGACAAAGGATCAAAAAGTTATGAATAAGAGAAATAATATTAAATTTAAATATAAAGCATAAACAATTAATATTATCTTTTTCAAAAACATTAATTAACTATACCAAATAGCTTTCAAGTATAGTTTTCAATGTAGATTAAGTGATTTTGTTTAATCAGTTTTATCTCAAAACTAAACTAACACTCTTAAGAAGGGAAAAAATTTACCTTCACAATGAGTATAACTGTCACCAACATACTTTTCACCTTGCACAACAGGGCATTCACATACTCCTCCCCGGAAAGTATCCTATGAAAAAGCAGAAAGCCTCATAAGAAGCAAGGAAAAAGTGAAACAAATAAAATAAAAAGTTTTTCAAAAATTTCTCACAAAACACACCCACAAAACGTTAAGACAAAGAACATACCAGCAGCTACCATTGTTGTGCAAACACTCATTTGTTTTTATATCTGCAAGGAACAATCCATAGGAGGACAATATACAAATCAGATAAACAAGTTTAATTTAGATCATAAAATAAAGATCATATGGACTAGAGTCCCTTTACAATTCACATGTCCTGCTTAGGGTAAAGTGATGCCAGAACAAATTGTTCTTTCGTTATTGGGTAACACACACACAAAAAACACAACAAGGCTAGTTGAAGACCTTTCCTAGAACAAATGGCTGGCTTCATGGTCTCTTGGAATCCTGCACAGATGGCCTTGAGAACTAATGCCTTGTCCAACTTACCTGAAACCATTCATATAATCTGTTAGGCCCATAGTTATAGCTTGGCAAACTATGAATAAAAGTTAAGTCTAGAATGTGTTTTGAGGCATGTTTTGAAGTTCAAGACTAATGCGTAGAACAATTCGAGAAGAAACATGTTTCTAGAATCTCGATACATGTCAATCAATTGAGAAAAGTTTGATACATATCTAGATACTTGTTGATTGATCGAGAATTGCTGATCCGGAATTCAATTAAGGCCCATTAAGTTGTCCAATATCTAGAATTTCGTGACCTAATTGCTAAAGTATATAAGGATGACCATACTGAGTTTTTGAGAGTTGCTTATTGTGCGCTTAGGATTTCTATAGTTGAGTTCTTACTCATCATCAATGGAAGAAGATTTCAAGATCAGTAATCAAGGTGAAGTTGTTGCACACAAATCATAGAGAGTTGTTGCTATGAGAATCTTCAAGAAAGTTCATGAAGTCACGAAACTGGTGTTCGTGTTGAACATAATCCGCTATAGAAGAGTCTGAGGATATTTGGAGTTGGGTGTAGTTACGTTGGTAAATAATACTTGGCTTAGCTGTAGAATTAGGGTTAATTCTACTATAAAACTTCAATTCGATATGGTAAATTTACTTCATTGATGGTTAGTGGTAAATAACAGTGAGAGAATTTTTCCCATCTACGGTTTTCTCTTCATAACCATATTGTATTACTGAGTTATTTATTTTCTTCGTAACCATATCCTTGAGTTATGTAGTTATTTATTTTCTGCACTTGTTTAATTTAGCGATATTGGTGTGTGTTTTGATTAACCACAAACTGATCTTGTTGCAAACATGATTGGTTAAGTTAATCAACTTGGCTTAAAATTGGTTAATTGATATAAAGTCTAAATTTCCCAACATAATCAAACAAAGATTAAAGAAGATTCATGCACTAAAATAGATAATAAGATCTGTAAAGAGCTTCCTCATACCTTCATACGGTCTGTCGTTTATAACCAGAGTTGGCAATATAGTAATATCTCCACCGGTGCCCCTGTCAAGCTGAAATTAGAGTTGTAAAAGAGCAAGATGAGCAAAACATTAGCACAGAATCAGTTAGAAATTGAAGAGACAGGCTATAAGAGCACTATGAACAGTTAGACTTCTAGGAGTATATATTTACTTGTGCATTCCGTTCGGCTTTAAGAACTGGGTTGTCAATATCCGTATTAGGGTCTCCAACACAATTTTCTATTTTCTTGAGATCACTACCTGTTAAAGTACATCACAAGTACATAAAAACATTAGTTGAAAATCCTTAGGCCTACAAGAAAGGTTGCCCTCATCTGGTAATACCTAGTAAATGATATAATCGAAAACCAATGACTGAGTTACAAAGCAATTCTGTTTCCAAGTACCCTACAAAATTAAATAACTTAGATGACATTCTGTGGCATTGCTTCAAGCAGACATATCCAAAATCATGGTTTTCCAATCATGGACAAAAACTTAAAAGATCAGATAAGACAAATGACGTTGTAGCTAAAACATAGACCAACAAACCGATATCGATAACTTGTTGGCTAATTTAAAATTAAAATAGAGGGAAAGAAATAAAATAATAAGTAATGCTATAATAGGCACTAGAATGATGGCAATATTGCGAATGACACCAATTCATAAAAGATATGTCACTTTAAAAGAATTCCAACTCTGATTAAAAATGACACATTGAGGCAATAAGCCCTGAAAAAAATAGGTAAAAATTGACAAATTTCATAGATAAATCAGCACATGTACAGAGTGTGTTACACATACTGTAAAGGGGCCGAGCACATATAATTAAGGATCTTCTTCATATGACACAATGTCATAGCAATTATGCATAGAAAACCAAGGAAATATGCGTCCCTATATTGAAATGCAAACATTCATGAGTCTTCAACCTACCAATTAGGGATTTAACAACTTGATTTAAGCAGTGTAGATTGTACTTCTCTTCCATTGGGCAACGGATTGCCAAATCTGTCATATAGTCCCACCAAAGCCAAGGCCTTCCACTTTCATTGGCCACCTTAAAAAAGCAAGCATCGTGTAGAATTTGCAACACAACATCCCTCCTTTCATACCGTCTCATAAAATCCGGATCGCAGTTTGGAGCACAGTACCTCCCATGATTGATGCACTGGGACCTGCACTGTATGCTCGAAGCAAAATTTCTTGGGCAATACTGAGTCATATAATGTGGGGTGAACTGAGTGTACCCTTTCTGCTCCAGTATCTGGGCTGCTCCTTTAAAATTTTTGAAAAAATCAATCAGGCTGTCACATTGTGGTCCACATTCGTCATTGATATTTGTCCAAAACTCATACTCAACCTTCTCAGCGGGATGTGGAAGAGTTTCAGGCCAATAAAGATTTATGTTAACCATCTCTCCATTAGATAGAGCTTTCTTAATGATATCGCCCAAAGATTTGCTAATAAGGACTCTAGGAGTAATAATGTTATTCAATGGCTCAATCAAGTCGCTGGCAATAAGAAGAATAGCTGTTGGTCCACCATTCTGTGTGTTCCATGGCTCCAAGGCAAAGTAAAAATCTGCCAGAACATTATTACTTATGGATGACAACTTAACAACTTAATTACATTAATTGAAAGAACACAAAAACAAAACATACACTCACACACACACATATATATATAACTATGTTAGTTTTCATCATAAGATCTAGGGTGACATGTTACACTAGATATATGGGAGGGATCAATATGGTCTTAAATTTGCAGGATTGTAAGGTATCAATTTAGTTACAACTCTTATAACAATAAACTTGGGGGAAAAAAACAAAAGAAAAGAAAAAAGAAGTTGTGATCAATCTTTGTTTTGGGGTTACTTACAACTGGTACATAACATTTTTCATGATTGTTAACATGGCTTGCTGTGACTAGCACATAAGATAAAAATGATATTCTTCAATCACAATAAATCATGTTTATCAATATAAAAATAAAATAAAAATAAACGAAATTATGAGAAATAATGTATCATTATGAATTATATATATATACTACCTCCTTGATCGGCAAGGAGAAAGATGCGTTGCCCTCTGGGCATAGACTTGAAGAAGACGCCTGCTACTTCATCTAAATTCCTACATGCTTTTTGATTGGCTCCTACATAAACCACAGTGCCAACCATGCTTCCTCTTCCTCCGTTTCCAAACACTCTAAAATCCTTGAGTGCACATTCGTACACACCTTTCAACCAGTCCGGGGAAGTCACTTTAAGCTGTTCTTCTTTCCCACAACAAGATTTCCCATGCAAGACCCACATACCATAAACCAAACGCACACCAAAAATCCTAGCTTTTCTCTCATTGTTAAACCACGCTATTCTCTCAAACAGAACAAACTCTTCTTTTCTGATTAAGTTTCGAGCTTTTTTTTTTTTTTTAGGAACCCAGATCGGAAGTTTATTGTTAGATGCATTTAACTTCCTACGTCGATCAAACCAAGAGACTGAGAGAGAAGTCTTGTTTGTCAATGCTGGATGAAAATGAATGCAAGGCGAATTAAAACATAGTGAAGACCGCTATATTATCAAATTCAATAAATAAATCTTACAAACAAACATAGAGCACCGAAAATACATATGCATTTTCTCTTTTCACTAAACAATTGTTGAGATTTTAAGATGTCCATGCCATATAGTGCGTATTTTTGTCCGCAGTGCACATATACTAAGGTAAAGTCCGTAGTCCATAGTCATAGTAGTAACCGATATATATATAATGGTCGGCCTAGCTGAATGGATTATATATATATATATATATATATATATAAAATTTTAAGAAAGCTTCTATGGGAAAAATAAAAAACAGTTGATAAATACAAAATTTTTACAGTCTAGAGAGAGAGAGAGACATAAATGAGTTTATAAATTAGCACTTGGAACTAGGTCCCCAAGAGATCAATGAACTAAAGGAATTCACCCTTATAATATGCTTATGTGCAAGTTGTCGTTCACTTGACAATTGGTTTATGGTGATATTGCCTTGTATCTGAGTATTGTTTCCAGGGTTCTGTTCCTTTTCCAAATCCAACAAGTTAGTGAGTGACTCTATCCTCGCAAGATACTCGTTTTGATCAACGATTTGATCTTCATCATCATCACTAAGCAATTGTCTGTGAAGGTTATTCAAACTTTGATCATAATCTGAAAGAGGACTCCCAAGAGCTGATAAATTATAGTTTTGATTAAACATGTCGGGATTTACTTGGGTTATTGTATTAATAGAATGTGACCCTCGAATTTGATCTCTCATTGGAGCATATGGATAATTGATCATTTCTGGTGTTGTTGTAGGAATAGAATGTGGCCCTTGAATTTGATCTCTCATAGGAACATATGGGTAATTGATCATTCCTCGTGTTGTTGTAGGAATAGAATGTGGCCCTTGAATTTGATCTCTCATTGGAGCATATGGATAATTGACAATTTCTAGATTATGTATTGCCATCATTAGATATTCAGATCCTTGGTTGTTGATGATATGATTTGAATGCAAAGAGAAATTCGTAACTGATGGTGAAGTACTTGAATCCTTAACAGCAATGCATGGTCGTTTTGCTTGTTGATATGCTTGAACTTGTTGCCAATCTGATATTGGTGAAGCCAAATCATTAACACCAAGGCATGGTCGCTTAGCTTGTTGATATGCTTGAACTTGTTCAATATCAACCAATGGTGTGGTGGCACCTGAGAAATTGTAGTTAAAGTACTGTGAACTAAGACTTGGGAAAGGTCGTTTGCTCAACTCACACAAGGTGTCGGATTCTAGGAGCTTCTTGTAGTTTTTTTCAAGTACTCCTGGACTAAATTCAAGATAATGAATCCTGAGATAGTAAATGAACAACAAAATTCATTAGTTTACTTAGCAATAATATTCTTTACTCGCACTGTAATTATTAGAACATGATGAAATTAATATTTGTGATAATAATATGTGTAAATGAATGTGACAAGAGTAACAAGTGCAGTAATGAATTAGTTACCACATTTTGTTAAGAGCCATATATATGAGATATCTAATGTCAATAGAGGAATTTAAAAAATTAAAAAATGATTAAAAAAATACCTATGTTTTAGTGCTTGACTATTAGTGAAGTCTGAACTGATATTCCACATAGTTTTCTTTCGTGTTTCTGGACTGCTTTCTTCAAAGAATGAAGGTGGATTGTTAAGCTGAAAAAAATTTCACCACATCAAATTAATGAGACTCAGAAATTTTCTAACTCTCAATTTCATTAAAAAAAATTATGAAATTAAGATTGAGAAACTAACCTCAATTTCAAGAATTCCAGCTGCATTTTTCCCAATTCTAGATCTTATTGCCGAAATACTAGACCACTTTATTTCCATTTTTTTCTTCAAAGCTGATTGCTCTTGACGAAATTCCAATGCTAGCTTTTTGGTTGCAAAATAACACTTTACCACCAAATATTTAGCAACTCCCTACACATTTTAAAATTTATTGTGAATTTTTTTTTTCTCATCTCCAATATTTATTATGGTCTATTTAAATTATGAGTATTGCGTACCTTCCATGTGCCAATTTTGAGTTTCTTTGCATTGAAGTTCAAAGGCTTCAAGTACTTCTCGGCATGTTCACTATCTTTGGCTTGAAACTGACCATGATGTGAACTATGATTAGTCGTCTCATCAACATATTCAGTCTTTTCTTCATTAGTGTTTAAAATCCTGTTTATCAAGTTTACGAAAGAGTAACTCTTTGTAAGCTTTAAACCCAAAGGACCCTTGCTGATAACAATTTCATTGTCCAAGTCATCCTACAAATTATGAAGATATTGGCGAAGAAAGAAAAAGAAAAAGTGAAAATCTAAGATAGATATATATATATATATATATATATATATATATATAAAATAGAAGAAAAATTCAACGTAGACCAATGCATGCACCATCATAAACCATAGGAGATCATACACGTACATAGTCCAACAGATGCACCAAAAGGCTAAATCAATGTATTAACTATACTCTTAAAAGTTAACTTTTAAGAGTATAGTTATAACACACACATGTGAAACAAAAATTCATTCAATGACATCTAGCACTCTATAATATAAGACAAAAAAGGGTTGCCATAATCAAACATTAGTATATAGAGAGAGAAGCATTGTTCAACAATCACACCCGAAAAAGGAGAACCAAGAATGAATAATATTAAACTCTATGGCTATGAGTTATATACTTAAACCCCATGACAAAAATCAAAAATCGACAATGCAAGCAGTGTTATGTTACATTAGAAAGACATATATAAAATAGTTGACACAGTACATACCTCCAAATCAATAATCTCTACCAGTTGTGGCATCTGTTTATCACTGTAATTGACAGCTTCTGAGATTTGAAGCCCATGATTATAGGCATAGGCATAGCCACCCTGAAACTGCTGCTGATAATTAGAGAAACCACCACCACCACCACTGAAAAACTGCTTCTTCTCCATGTTGCAATTGTTTCTGTATTCTATTTTCTGTTTAGTTTGTCTGATGTTTACAAATCATTAACACTTGGGTCAAGTTATATATTAAATCAGCGCCGACTTAATTATTAAGGAGGGAAAGGCGGTAAAGTTTAGTAATTCCGAGTAGAAAAGGGAAAAGCCAAAACAAATAGAGGCAAAGCATCACAATTTACACATACCAATGATGTCACCAACATTAATTGGAATAGATAGGATAAAATATGTGATTTTTTTTTTTTTTGGAAAAGAAAGATAGAAGTAGGTGATCGTTAATGTATAGCTTGTAGTTATTATTGAAGAAAAAATTTCCTTATATTGGAATAAAAAGTAAAATAACCCCTAAACATGCAACATGGATTTTTCTTTTTAAAAAATCACAAATTGGGGGTCCTTACATTACCTTTCGATCGATAAATACCTTATAGCTAGATACAAACACCTTATTCAATTGCTTGCAAGAATAATCCACACAGAAAATCCTTTAGAGCCATCTTTTCTTGGTTTAAAAGAAAAAACAAAAAAAAATCTAAAAGGCTTAAGCAAACTAGTTAAGAAACTAATGGAAT
This sequence comes from Quercus tomentella, assembly GCA_028535165.1. Taxonomy (NCBI): domain Eukaryota; kingdom Viridiplantae; phylum Streptophyta; class Magnoliopsida; order Fagales; family Fagaceae; genus Quercus; species Quercus tomentella. The sequence goes on from JAPQVY010000012.1 coordinate 17,896,921, forward strand.
ATGAAGCTTCATGTGGTCTTTTAAATATATGCAGGGCAGGAAAAGTGGAAAAAAACAACACTAAATTCACAACATAATTTATAACAAATCTCATAGTGTTTGAGGCGACAAATTGTTAATTGTAGGTAATAAAATAGTGTTAGTAGTGAGTGCATATTGTGAATTTACTAACTCAGCAGTTGTGAATTTTTTTTAATGAAAATTGTTGTTTTTGTAGCATTGCTCATATGAAAAATATCTTCTTTCTTCTATCCTCCATAGAAAAACATTAGCGCACAAGCTATAGTTCCAACTCAACCATCATGATTTGGAATTTGATGGTTCTGAGGCTTCAACTCTTCATCACCAAAGTAGCACCATCATTGTGAATATTTGTTTCTAAACTCATGGCTTGATCAAACTTTAAATTTAGGTTTTCTGTTTAGATCAAAGTTGATTTTTGATAGTGGCTTATATATTGAAAATCATAAAAGTTCAATCTAACATGTTCAATCGGTTGCTGCCTAGGTTTTCATGCCCTACATTCAAACCTATAAAAGGCATCTTATAAGCACGATTCATGATTTCAATTGATTAAGCCACAGTCAAAAATCAATATTCAATTGATTGATCAAAAGGCTGTTGAAACCTTATGTTTGATCAATCGAATGACAATTGAAATCTTGAATAAATGTCTTTTTTGAACTACATTTTGGACCTTTTGAACTTGGACCTTTGACAATGCATGACAAACTCAATATATTTTACAGTATCATGGAGTTTGTCAATCTAAATCCTAACCCACCTTAAGACTCAAATTGTATTGAGTCGGCCTCGTAATGAAGTAATCTGGTCTAGTGAGGTGTTCAGTAAGCAAACATGTAACGTGATAGAGAATTCTCATTTGCTTTGATGTCTAAATTGAAGGTGTTCAACATGGATTTTACTCTTACTAAAAGATCTTTTATTTAGAAGTTCTAAATAATACAATGATTTACAAAGATCTCAATACGGATCAGTTTATATGGTTTTCAGAGAGAGTTCAATCCAGCTATGCTAAAAGTGGTATCAGCCGCTTAAGGCCTGCAGGCTTGTTCAACTAGTTTGGAACTTCCGCATTATATCAATCCCAATGGTTGCAATGGTATTCTATACACGTACAAACAAAAAGGTCTTACCGTTAAGGCTTCAAATATTTATTACCAATTATCTTCAAACTTTTAAGAACACTAAGTTGTAACTATTTGATGATGTTTATTCTTCATTATTAATGCCATATTAATTTCACATTCCCAACAAAATTGTTGTACAATTTCCATTTCTTTGAGTAGCAGCATGGTTTAATCAAAACATTAATTAAATTGGATGAAGTACGTTATTATTAATACATACATAAACTCATTTTAGTATGTAGTTATTACAGTAAAACATTAGTCCTTATTTGATGAGAAAACAAACAAATCCATAATTATAATATTATACAACACATATTTTTAGTTTGTTTTATAAATCACAAATTTTCTCCTTAATCTAAGTGTCTGCACATTACCTCCCTATAAATACAAAACCAGCATGGTTCAAATGGTTGCACGAAGAATCCACAACATATAATGCTGTTGGACCCAAATCTTTTGGTTTGATAGGTAAACCAATAAATATAAAATATCATAAAATATCTTAATAATAAAATAATTAAGAAACCATAGCTTCATTTTTTTTTTTTTTTTTATGAGAAGAAACTGTAGTTACTAGATAAAAGTAATTGTGCATCATACCTTCGAAATGAAGGTAAAATCCAAAGGAGTGGCGCTTTTATGGACCAAGTAATGGCCTGTTGTCCCTTCTCCTGAGCTTTACTAAAATTCTCTTTTTGTTTCGTTCCACAAGTTAATGTTGGTCAGACCCTTACAGTTTCGACTATTAGATTTTACCAGTATTGCAATTTTTTGGTCTTTTTTACAAGCCCTTTCTACGGACAGATTGTATATTGAGATTTACAGGGATTCCTAGATAGCAAACGAAGAGCTCCATTGTACAGGGGCAGGGAAACATCTATTCTCGCTTATCTTCCTCAAGATCTTCTCCAAGCCCAGCACTCAGGCCCTTCCTTTCCAGCTTACCAGCCACATCCCCGCTCACCATTGCACCACTTGTCAATGAGATACCCTCCTCATCAAAGTCATCTCCTGTCTCCTCTAAATATGCATATCTACAAGTCCACCAAATTAAGAATAGTATATTAATGTGATTGTTTTCAAAAATATAAGAAAAGCAAAGATACTAATATGGGTGACTACCATTTATATTCTCAAACCATCCACCAAAAGAACTAAAGAAGAGAAAGGAAAAACGAACACTTTGGAAAGTTAGGTCCATAAAATGACACTTGACCTAGAGAACTCCCATCTTTCTTGGTATTGTAGCACAATTGACAGTTGCTTGAAACCAGATTTGTCTTAATTCTCCAAAGTGAAGTTAAAATTCCTAGCATTACCTATTTAATTAGGTGAATTCACACTTCAGATGATATTTACAAAAGGAAGTCATTCCATTACCTTTTATACAACTATAATTTATCCATAGAAATCATGAAACTTAAACAAGGAAATATCAGGAGAATGTTAGTTACTGTTTTGGTCAATTTAATTTTTTCTTTTACTATTCTCTCTTAATCACTGAATCCTGCACACATATGATCCTGTATAAACCATTAGAGGCAAAACAAACCATCACTGCCCAGGAAGCATGTGCAGCAAGTAAAAAAACATAAAAGAAGAATCAAGTGGTATGTCAGAGCAAGTACCTAGTTGGGTTACGTGAAGGAGCCCAGAGGATACATATTACCACCAAGAGAAAGTACGCAAGTAGAATCCAGAACGCTGGAATGATCCAGGCAATTTGCCACAGCTCACTCAAAGGGTCAGTTGCATTGAAGTATAGCTGAGTCAACACAAGTCAAAAGGAACCTAGTTATCAGTATTCTTCAAGATCAATATGTAAATGAGAATACGAAACAATCCACCAAATTTCATCTATTGATGTAACTTGTGGAATTGCATATTATTTGGCCAACACAAGAATTACCTCAAAGCCAATCCAAGCAATAGAGAGCAGCACAGACGCTGCAAGAGAATTAGTAAATTTGCGATAGAGTTCCAGTTTAGCCGTGTTTCTCCTTACCTGCATCCACAATAACCAGAGTAGAGCACGCAAAGATTTCATATCAAATATTGCACCAAGATAGACAGAATGTTCAGGATTTAAGCTGATAAAATTATATATTGCTTAAGATTACAAAAATGTTATATAACTAACCACTTGCATATTCTTAAAGATACTGGGATATTTGTTAGGGACAAGCCACATCCATAGACATGTAAATACATCCACACACATCATTATACACAGATATTTTCATCATAACATTTTATTGTTGGTGTGCTCCTAAGATCTAAGCAAAAAAAAAAAAAAAAAATTTGGGAGACAAATAATTCAAATTGTGGCAAGAGGATGGGCCAGTTAGCCAGGTTTGCATCCAGAGAGCTAGCCTCAAATAAACTTTAATGGGATTTATCTAGAATACAACCATGAAACAATGTCGCAACTTTTGTACTACGATATAATAATTTTTTTATACCAAGATATGCTCTACTCAATAAAAACTAGCATTCTTCACAAATTCATATCAATGCACAGAATTATTTTAATTTTGAGCTAAAAGGTTTACAGCTAGAGTTAACAATATGGATAATATATCCAATCAATTCCTTGTTGATTGAAAGGAATTCCTGAGGCCCAATAAACAAATAAATGTGCCTAAAACAAGCTTAGGAAATAGGCATAAGGAAAGAGCAATAGACTGGACCAACCAACAAAAATGATACACCAAAGCTATGCTGCTATGGAACTTCATATGGGTCTTTTATCAAAATGCAATCGCTTACCAAATCTACGAAACTTTGGCATGAGTGTTTTGTTGAAATGTAATGGCCTAAATTTTTTTCTTTTTTTCCCAATAATTTAATGGTGGATAAATCAAATAAAGTACGTCTACCCAACATCAAGAACCATTGCCCATGGATAAAGATTAACCATTACAACAACAACAACTAAATTTTAGCCATGCGTCATCCATTGGTTCCTTTTAAGATTTATACTGAAGCATTGGTAGCGTGGAAATAGGAACAGATGAAATAGAAAGTTACCTGAAGTTTTTCTAGAGTTCTTGATAATGATGAGAAAATCCATAGAATAAAGCAGGAATCCAGGAAAGCAACAGGTAGGACCCAAAATAACTTTGTCTTTCCAGAAAAATCATTAATGTTCCCCAAGTGTTCAACTAGCTCAAGTGCCTCCGTTGCAAAAAAATATACTGCACCAAGAAGAAGTACTCTAGAGGTTAAACCACCGAGAGTTGGCTTCACCACACCATAGCCCATTGATACGACCAAAAGAAGAAGGCGAGACAAAGTCTTCTTTACAGAGCTAAAAGTTACAGCCCACAAAGTAATGCCCATAGGTCGACGTCCAGTTGAATTGAAATTGACATATTCAAAGTACCAGACGGCCATTTCACACATTCCTAGAGCAATTACAGCTGTAATGTGGTAGTGCAATTGTGTAATATCCCTCCAGAATTGAACAAACCTTAGAAACCAGAGCAGACCAAGTACAAGGTAAGCTAAAGACATGAAACCATAGAATGTCATCAAAGGAGCCATCTTCCCAGGTAAATAACCATCTGGGTTCCTCCACACAGTCCTTCCTTTGATTAATGTGCCCTTAAGATTCGGATCACAAAACATAAAATAAAGGTAGTACATTCCAGTACTATTTATTTCAACATCTGGGGTATCTACTTTAGTTTCTCTATTATTTCCCGCAAAGAAGGTTTTAATGCGTTTAGGCCACTCGGGATTATCCTTATTTTTTTGTATAATAACCTCTCCTAATTTGCAGGATCCAGCATCTGCAAGCCTCGGGTTGCAGCATATCAAATTGGAGTTCAGGAAAGAACCTCCAATCCTTTTCCTGTCTTTTACCTCAAGTATGATAGCTTCCACCAACCCCGTGTTCTGTTGCATCTCAGGCTGCTTACTAGCAGACTCTTCCGTCCTCACAAAAGTAACAGTTTCAAACCTGAAATTTGACAACAACAGTTCCATCCCCAACAAATAAAACTCCCAACATTGCAAGTTTCAGCACATAAGATAAAACATGGATGTCAAAACCGAATTTTTTAAGTCTATTTATATGTATAGCTTAATAAAAATACATTTTATATAGACTTGATATCAAATCATAATTTGTAATTTATAGATAACATAAATAGTCCATTTTTGTAGCAATAACTATATATAATATTTAACAACACAACATTGTTTAATCAAATTTTATAAGTTCATAAGAGAGAATCATTCTATCTAATTAACTCCAATAAAATCATTTCACCTATTAATAGATTATTAATCATTAGAATAAATTTGTGAAGTGGCATAAATTCTAGCCATAGTTCAATCAAGTAGCTTGTGATCAAGCATGAACATCTGGGCTTGTGTTTTAATACTTGGCTCGGATCGTTTACTGCCCTAGACAGATCAAATTCTTTAAAAAATCTAAGATCATATAGGATCTATTTGGTTAAGCATTTCGGGAGCGTTTTTAAAACCCAAAACTCTGCTTTGCTTTTGCAACAACAATTTCTCATAGTTTTTTTACAAACGCTCATTTTAGACTCAAAACACCGTTTTCGAACTGCTTATACAAACGCACTTATGCACCCTATAATTTCATAAGCACAATCTGATACACAAAATTACTTTCAGTTCACAAGCTAAGCTGGATTACTAAAGTAGAGCATGAAATTAAGCCTGTACACAGAAAATTAAGTGATAATCTAGTTTGATTATGAAGCAATTAAGTAAAAAATTAAAGAGAGAGAGAGAGAGAGTAACCTGATGAAGGACTTGCCCTTGAGGCTAGGGTTATTGTTGTTGCCAGTATCTTGGGAAATTGAGGAGGAGTGGAGGAGCTTAGAAGCGTAAAGGCCTTCACTGCCGCCATGGAAGAAGAAAGCATTGGAGTCATTTGACTGTGGAATAAACCCTTCGTTTCTGTACTCGTGGATCGAACCCCTCACTCCATTTACGCACATCAACAACGCTACAATCAAAAACCCTAAATCCATGCCTCTCCCTAAATTCTCTCTCTCTCTCTCTCTCTAGAGAGCGACCTTTGAAGAAGAAGAAGGAACCAACTGTGAATTTGGGACGACGACTGTGACGTGGCTGTTTGGTATAATAGTAAGACTCTGTTTTCTCAGATATTTAAAACGATGCCGTTTTTCCTTTTAGTGTGTGGGTGTGCCGGCCAGACCTGGGTCCAATGGGCCTGGGCTTGGGGGTGGTGGTGTGATCAATATGATTGGGCTGTCAAAATTTTAAGGTTTTATTAGATAAATTGTTTTTTATCTAGTAAGGATGAAATTTTCTGTAAATTTGAATGTGATTGTTATCTAGTAAAGTTTTATACTTAATGGATTAGTTGTATAAGGAATGTTGGGAGAGAATTTGATCAGGCTGGATTAGAAGATGTGTGTTCAACTAGTTTGGGACATCTTGCATTATCAATCCCAATTGTTGCTTCTATCAAAAAATAAAATTAATATAAAAAAAAAAAAAAAAAAATCATTTGAGGTTACCATAAAATTTTCAAATATTTGTTACTAATTAACTTCAAAGTTTCTTCTAAAAAAACAGTTCAAAGTATTAAGAACACTAAGTTGTGACTATTTGATGATTTTATGCTTCATCAATAATGCCATAATAACTTGGTCAAAGCCTAAACAGAGAAAGGCAAAGCTTTCCTTGTCGGATTTGAGCACCATTTTCATTTATAAGTCATCTATATTGTTTGTTTATTTTTTTCCCTTTCTTTTTAGGTTCAAGATAGATCGGTTTATATAATTTTGAGAGAGAATTCGATTCAGTTGGGTTAAAAGTGGCATAAGCCTACTTAAGGCCTTCATGTTTGTTCAACTAGTTTGGGACTTTGAAAAAAATTATTAGGTCTACCAAAAAGATTGCTAAAGTGATCCTCCCAACCAATGAAACAATATCACATATGCAAATGTGTAAATCAATTTCCTAATCAGCACAATAAATAAAAAATAAAATAAATAAATAAAATTACCAATGCCACATTTGCATAAATTGCAGAGTTTTATTAATTGGGACCGATCAACCTAATTATTACTCAAACTTGGTAACTTTTGCATTATATCAATGATCAATCCCAATAGTTGCACTCTAAAAAAAAATCCTAATAGTTGCAATCTATACACATACAAACAAAAAGGTCGTACCATAATACTTTCAAACATTTATGAACAATTAACAAAAAAGAATCTGGTTCATCGAATTGTTATTTGAAAATCCCATGTGTGATTGTTGTAAATCAGCGCCTGAAGACCAATTGCATGCCCTTTGGTCATGTCTGGAGCTTGATGTCATTTGGTCTGATGCTTCTGCCTGGAATTTTTGTGTGACCTCCTCTTTTGATTTTTTTAAAGAATTGGTTCGGTGTATTTTCCAAAATCAGAAGCAACCGGAGCTTTTTGCAGTTATGGTTTGGTCGATTTGGTCCCAACAAAATCAAATTCGGCTTCATCAACCTAGTTGCAACTCTAATCTTTTAGACCAGAATTCCAAAGATTGCCTTGAGGAGTTTCAAGCTCTGAAGCACCGACGCAGCAATGCAGCGTCCGACGCGGGGTGCGGCATCCGACGCAGCTGTCCACGTGTCGATGTGGAGTCCGAGCTTTTTTTTTTTTTTTTCTCTGATTCACTCCGGCTCGGCTCGATTCGCGCCAACTCGGCTTCGATTCGCGCCGAACCGGGTTGATTCGGCTAGAATCAGGCCAAATCGGGTTGTATCGACCGGCGACCAAAACGGTCGAAATCAGCCTTGAATCATGCCGGAACAACCGAAATCGGCTTTGAATGAGGCCCAAACATCCTAAATCTGTCCTTCCTCAATTTTATTTTGAATATTTGTTGCTTCTTTTATGTTTTCTTTTTTGTTTTGTGTTTTGTTTTGTGTTTCTTGCCTTCTTCTTTCTTTGTTTTGTGAATCAAGGCCATCGTAATGTGTTTTTTAAGAATATTTTAATAGTAAAAATATATAGAAAATATAAATAAAAATATTTTTAATAATTTTTTAATCGCCGCACCCGCACCTTACTTTTTCAAAAATTGCCGAGTCCCGCACCCGCACCCGAATCCGGAAACCCACCCGTGCTTTATAGGTTTCAAGTGGTTCAGCCTAGGTTGAAGCCACGTAATCAGCCCCCTGTGTTCAATGGGATCCCCCACCTATTAAGTTGTTGAAAATTAATTTCGACGATGCTATTTTCTCTGAGTCCAATTGCTCCGGTATTGGAGTGGTGATTCGTAACCATCAATGTCTTGTTATTGCCTCTCTTTCGCAAAAAATTTCCCAAGCCTTTGCCCCCTGGAGGTCGAGGCCTTTGCTGCTACACAAGCTTTGGAGTTTGCTGCTAAGTTAGGAATTACACATGCTGTTTTGGAAGGTGATTCCCTAATGTTGATTCAAGCTCTGAAAGATGGTTGTGTTGATCTGTCTCCTTATGGTTTGCTTTTGGATGATGTTCGATATAGGTCTAAATTTTTTTACTCAATTGCATTCTCTCATATTAAGAGAGAAGGTAATAAGGTAGCTCATTGTCTGGCTTGATTCGCTGTTAATGTGCCAAGTTTTTTAGTTTGGATGGAGGATATTCCACCACAATCTTTTTCTATACTCAAGGCTGATTCAGCCGATGTTTCTTAATTTTTTAATACACTATCTTTTTCCTAAAAATAATAATAATAATAAAAATAAAAATTCAAACTTCAACAAGCAAATTTCCTCCTTAATCAGCGCGTCTTCACATTACCTTCATATAAATATAAGTATCCTATAGATATTATAAAGGGTAAATTACAAGTTTGGTCCCTAACTTTTACATTTTTTTTTTCAATTTAGTCCTTAACGTTTCAAATGTTTCAATTTAGTCCCAACTTTTTTTTATATTATGTCAAAATAGTCCATGTCGTTAAGTAGTGGATGGAAAAACTGATGTGACTATTAGTGAGATTAAAATATTATTTTTATGCCACATAAGATGCCACATGTCCTTAATTTAAAAATAAAATATTTAGAATTAATTTATTTTCATATTTGAAAGTTTTCTCTTCTTTTCCTTTGCTTTCTTGGTAACCAAACAGGTTAAAAACCCAGAATTCAAAACCCAATTTCCTTTCTTTTCCCACATTTTCCCAAGGTTTTCATAATTTCTCTGGCCATAAAAAACCTCCGGTAGAGGAACACTAAACAATAAATGCATTTCTCTAATTGTTTTTCTCTCACCTCTTCTTCCTCTCACATGGATTTGGTGATGCCAAAGCTAAAGTGTGTAATGGGAATGGGAAGACATGCCTAGTGGAAAGCTACAGTGAAGTACGCAGATGACATGATTGGTTTGGTTTTCGTGCAATTTAGCTCTAAGAAGAAGTGTAAGGAAAGTATTGGTGGCAGTGAGGGTGTGAATTTGGGAGAGATTGCTTGGAATATGAGGGGTGTTGAGGGCAAATGGGTCATTGTCAAAGTTCATGAAGGAGGAGATTCAGGAGGTTACGTTGCTGATGGTGTATGTGGTGATGATGTTTAGTTGATTTGCTTGGCATTTGGAGGATCATGATTTGCATCATTAGGCAACTTGAATTACTTGCATATTATGGGGAGATCAATCCTCTTGGTGAGTTTTTGATGAGTGAGTGTGGGTCCTGCTTAATTGGGCTTCCTCTATTTTTTTTTTCTAAGTTTATAATGTGTGTTTGTGTTTGGTTACCATGAAATCAAAGGAAAAGAAAAGAAAATTTTCCAAATCTGAAAATAAACTATTTCTATGTGGAATTGTGGCATCCTATGTGGCAGCTTATATGCCATAAAAAATAATCTATATATATAATCAAAACTTTTGAAACTCTCACAATTTTCCACGTCAGCACAATATTTAAAAAATTAAAAATAAAATTAAAAACTCTATTTCACTCAAAAACAAAACTGGATACTTATCTTTAAAAAAACAAAAAACAAAACCGAGCTTAAGAGAGACTCACGTTTAGGACTCTACAATAACACTTTCCCACCGTCTCTACTCTCTCCTATTTAAGAACTACTCTCCCTCTTTTCTCAGTCTCTTCAAACGTAGCATATCATCGCTCCAGAATGATCCTGCCATCATTTACAAAAATAGGGAGACCAAAGGCAAGTTGTTGCGAGCCAAGCTAACTATTGAAGATCAAGCTCTTGCTGTAGCATATCATGATAACGTGACAGACTCTCTAAAACCAACCATTCTCTCTACCTCTCTAAGATCTTCTTCTTTTTATATCCCCGATAGTTTCTGAAAATAAATTCCAAACGCAAAAGTCTACTCAAAGGCACAGAGAGAGGACAGACACCCATGATGGAGCCATAGTTGCCGTTACCCATCAAAGCCATCACAAGATCTCCATTGTCATAACAAGCAGGCCCAGTTACCAATGCTTCAAACTCTAGCCCCAGTTTGCACAGGTGAGATGCTCTGTATCCAATTTCTTTCAGTTCTTTTATTGGTGTTGTTGGCATATAATTGGTATTGGTAGTGCTACTATTTTTTTTTTTTTTTTTTTTTTTCCGTTTGTTTTGGCTTTAATTTTGTGGACTTTTATCTGGATTCATGAGGCTACCTCTTATAAACTTGATTTTTTGGCCTATTAGGAAGTTTTTTATTGGAAATTTGGGATTTATAGGTAGTGCTACTGTTGTTAGTGTTTTTGAATGTATATTGAAAAGAATTGTGGATACGTGAAAATGGGGTCATATGTCAAGCAAGGTACCACAAAATTATGGTGGAGTGACTCAACATCTAAGAGACTATTAATAAAATAAAACCAACCAAATTTGGGCTGGTAGTGGTGAAGGAGATGATTTGTACTCTTGTTTACTTTCAAAGAATAGTTGGTTGAATCAAAATCCAAATAATTGGTGTTAGCTAAATTACCAACCCATGAGTTGTATTGAAATTATATATAAACAAACAAAAGAAAACAATTAGATTATTAGATAGAAGCTAGGGATAAAACATAATGATGAGACATTTGAATTTAAATAAAATACAATAGTTGGAACCAAATCCAGTGCAAGTTTATCTGAAAGTTGTAGAAGCATTTGAATTGGAATTTTGATTTGCAACATGATTCTGTAGAAGCAACGTGAGCTGTAGATCAAAGGCATTTATCTTAACAGGGTCTAGAGCTTACTAGTAAATAAGTAATCAAATTCAAATAGCACTTTATGCATTTCTGTATAAATAGAAAAATTGTATCCATGAACCATGTACCTATGTAAAAATTAGTACACTGATCACACTCCACACAAATTGAGTAATGAATTTTGCTTTTGATTTTGGTTAGTGAGTGATTCTATTCTAGGTTCTGATTTTAGTTTTCTGAAATTTAGCCGCTGTTAATTATTAAACAAAGATTAGAGATGGAATTTGAGAAGTTGCTTAATTAATGCTTTGTTAGTGCTCTTTGATTCATCTTTTCTTTTTCTGCTCACAATTTGTACATGGTTTTTTTCCTTAATGAATTTGTATAGCTATTTAATTCATTGGTTTAGAATTGTTATGGTTTCAATGATGTCCATTGGTTATTTGACTTATTTCTAACTATGATGTTGCTAACTAATTGTCATGTAAGCCAAATCTAAGTTTAATGTTATAATTGTCCTCTACCATTCAAAGATGTTGCATAATAAATATATTCAAGCGGGCCTAATTCGTAGACTGTCCAATCATCTAACATAATCTCAACATGTTCTATTGACAAGCTTATATTGATGGTAATTGAGATGTTATGGATTGGAATCCTATTTTAATTTAAATTTAATTTGATTGATATTTTCCATTCACTAATTTAATGTTTCCTATGAAGGATAAGAATTTCTGAGATTGAAATTCTAATGTACAATTAAAGAGGAAGAAACAAAGAATTGTTTAAATCTTCATACACTAGTTTTTCCGTGCATCGCACGGGTTTCCGACTAGTATTTTAATATTACGTTTAGCCATGTTAGCTTTTTCTATCCACTACTCAATGGTATTGACAGTTTTGACACTATATCAAAATGTTAGAAATTAAATTGACACATTTGAAATAATAGGGACCAAATTGAAAAACAATGTAAAGGCTAGGGACCAAACTTATACTTTACCCTATTATAAAACTAATTGGTTCAAATGGCTGTTGGACTCAAATCTTTTGGTAATAAAATAATTAAGAAACTACCGTTACTAGAACAAAAAAAAAATTGTGTTTCAAAGGTTAGATATGAAGGTAAAATTGTATAAAGGGAGGGGCATTTTATGGACTAACTAATGGCTTATGTCCCTTCTCTTGAGAAGTGCTAGAATTTGTATGACACCCCATCAAAGCATGGATCATCATTAAAATTATGAATGTTTCTATTGATAGATCGGTGATAAGAAAAATCTCTGACACGATTACTTTCATGGTCTACTCAAATTATTAAGTATGTCACAAATCGCATAGATACGTTGCTATTGAGCCTCATGTGCATCCCATATGGCTTGCCTCTTGCTCTCCAATGCCGTGATTATTACTCAGCCTAGTTTCCATGCCATATCACTGAAAAGATTTTACATGTGAATAAAAAATCTGATATATGGCTAGATCTCTTTCTAGCACAATAAAATTCTTAAATCCATAAGGGTTTCTTGAATCAACAAAGAAGACACCTTAATTTTATTGAATGTTGTTCTAAATTTGTAATATATATCTGTTTAAAGTGATCTAGAAATTTTTTTTTACAAGTAATAATATTCTTAAATGGATACTAAAGGCACGTTTGGTACACTGAATGTGGATTACAACAAAAATGGTAATCTTTATTACAGGGAATAAAATGTGTTGTAATGGAATAACTAAACATATTCATTAGTTTGGTTGTGAGTTATAACATTAGAATAAAACTTATGATTTATTTTAGGAAATATCTCATTCATACAATTATATTTCTTAGAAAATAATATATTTTAAATTTTAGAGAGATGAGTTATTTTTTGATGATTTTTTATTTCCATAATTGTTAGGTGGATATAGAAAGTTTATTTATTTGGAAATATATTAATGTTAGAAGTTATTACATCTACTAAGGAATAGCTATTACAACCCTTTTAGAGAGGAATAGTTATTCCTTATTTTAAAAAATAGCTATTCATAAGGAATGACTATTCCCTGTAATAAAAATATAACCAAACTATTGAATAGCTAAACCATAGGAATAGTGTTGAGGGCCATTTGTGGAAGCCCAAGCAAACAGAAAAGCCCAACAATGAGGGCCACAAAGAATTAACAAGATAAATAGCAAAAAACCCATTAGGCCCAAGCGGCAGGAATAATGGATCACAGGCCCAACAAATAAATAAATGGGTCTTGAAGAAGCAAGCGGGCTCAAAGAAGTCAGGAAAGAAAGAAGTAGCATCCCATGGGCAGAGTATGAGGTAGAAAAGTGAGAAAGGGCCGCCGCAGGCCCAAGGCAATGCAAACTAAGAGAGTAAAGGGTTTTATGGCAGGCCTATGAACCCCAAAGATAAGGATAAGGTTATTGGGCCGGGGAAGCCCAATGAAGTTAGTAAAAGGCCCATGGGAGTGTGGAATTAGTAAACGGGCCGAGGAAGCCCAAAAAAAGCAATCGGGCCATGGATGCCCAAAGGAAAGCCCAAGGGACATAGGAGCCCATGAGTAAAAGCAAAACAGTGTCCATGACAGGCCACTGAGAAAAGGGATAAACGGCTAGCCCAAAAAGAGGTCCAGCAGGATTAAGTTATTACGGCAGGAATAACAGTTTAACGTAGCAGGCAAAAAAGAAAATCAAAAGTGGGCCAAAGAAACGTAAGGCCCATCATCATACGAAGCCCAGCTCCTGAATGGAGCGGGAAACCAAAGAAAAGCCCACATGAAGGGCCAGGAAACGCAGACGGAGAGTCTCCAGGTCACGGCAGACACATGAGCGGCAGGCAGACTCTTGGACGAATCTGAAAGGGAAGCACGCGCAAGGCCCAGGCACCACCAGCCTATACCCAGCCAATATAGGACATGGTGGGGCCATGGGCTAGAGGTAAGAGGTAAAGGGGGTATGGTTTGGTGGTGGGGAGAGGGGAAAAGATCTATTTCACGGCTCCTGCCCAAGCCCTTTTGGGAGGTACGTCCTGCTGGGATGACAGACCACCTAAAAGAGGCAAGTTTGGGGGAAAACCGTTGGGTGCATGCCTTGAGAGTAGAGAGAGAAAGCATTTATACCGTGGCAGGAAGAGGTGTTACAGTATACAGAGGAACAAAACAAACCTGCCTCTATCTGGCAAAGGCAGATGTCGCACAGACCTGGTGGTCGGCAAGTACGCCCAGACCAGACAAAGGCGGTTAAAAGGCAAAACGGTAAAACATTGGTCACGGCAGGCACTATAAAAAGGCCCTTGCTGTGCCCTGAAAGAGGGACCGAAAAACAGAGCATGTTTCACGAAGTGAAAAGAAAAACAGAGAAAGAAGAAAAGAAAAAAGATAAGAAAGAAAAACAGAGAGGAAAAGAAAGGAAACTAAGGAAAAAGGAGAGTTAGCTCAATGGGCATGCACCAATAGATCGGTTTCCTTCCTCTCCCCCTTTAAATCTTACTTTCTTCCAAAACGTAAATAACGACTCTTTCTTTCTTGGGCAACAACCATTCAGGTCCGACTCCCTCAAAGCCATTAATCCCCACAGCAGGATCTTTTTCCTGGGAGATTATTTGCGTTGAGAAGAGGCGCTCTCTCCTCTTTGGCTTTGCTGCGGCAGACTAAGCTTAAAACTTGATTTATGCCCATTTGATTAGCTAGTATTATTTTCTTCATTTTCTCTGCGATTGACATCAATATGACCGTAATCATGCTTTATTAGTAAGGAGTACATAGCCACTTATTTAAATAGTCAGAATATTCTGTTTTAGTTATTATTATATCTGCCTGCCGTAACTCGTCTGAAGCAGTCCTGCTTGCCGTAAGTTTGCTCCTGGCAGACAAGGCATAAGTTTGTGCACAAACCGGCCCAAGTTGAGTTACAATTGGACCGGCCCCAGCTCCCTTACTTAGAAACACTAGGGCCCATCACCGCAGGAGGCAGCCCAGCCCATTACCGCAGGAGGCAGCCCAATACACCATATACAAAAAAAAAAAGGCCCCACATCAAATAGCTATTACATTACAATGTCTATTACAGTCTACCAAATGTGCCCTAATTGATACCAGTTCTAATTTGATTAGGAAAGCTTAAAAATATATCTTATCACCTAAAATAATGAAAAATACAAATAATATCAAAAATCAACAAACAATAAAAATAACCCCATACTTTGTTCTAAGATTGGGCTTGCAATTGTTCCATCAATTCTATAATGTATCTACCTAGACTACCTTGGTTCTTGTTGAATACTTCTTTGTAAAGCCATCAATTTGATATTTGTGTATTTTTAACAATTTTAACACCAATTGAATTGATTTCTTTGTACTAATACCATGATGATCATGTCAAAATCACGAAACATGTTAAATGTCTTTCATGCAAAATATGGCAACATTGCTATGAGGATTTTTCATATGGATAGAGTATTTTAAATATAAAATAATTTTTTTTAAATAAAAAAAAACTTTTAAATTCTAAATTGCATCATTTTTGTCAAATACCTCAATTCAACTTTAAATAAATTCATTTCAAACTTTGCTCAAATTCATATTCCACAATAATAGGGCCCAGTTTAGAATCAGCTCAACACATTTTGGAGTCTGTTAAGGGCCATTTGTGGAAGCCCAGGCAGGCAAAAAGAAAGCCCAATAATGAGGGCAGCAAAGAATTGACAAAATAGATAGCAAAAACCCATTAAGCCCAAGCGGCAGGAATAATGGATCGCAGGCCCAACAAATAAATAAATGGGTCTTGAAGAGGCAAGCGGGCTCAAAGGAGCCAGGAAAGAAAGAAATAGCATCCCATGGGCAGTGTATGAGGTAGAAAAGTGAGAAAGGGCCGCCGCAGGCCCAAGGCAATGCAAACTAAGAGAGTAAGGGGTTTATGGCAGGCCCATGAACCCCAAAGATAAGAATAAGGTTATTGGGCCGAGGAAGCCCAATGAAGTTAGTAAAAAGCCCATGGGAGTATGGAATTAGCAAACGGGCCGAGGAAACCCAAAGAAAGCAATCGGGCCGTGGATGCCCAAAGGAAAGCCCAAAGGGACATAGGAGCCCATGAGTAAAAGCAAAACAGTGCCCATAACAGGCCACTGAGGAAAGGGATAAACGGCTGGCCCAAAAAAAGAGGTACAGCAGGATTAAGTTATTACGACAGGAATAATAGTTCAACGTTGCAGGAAATAAAGAAAATCAAGAATGGGCCAAAGAAATGCAAGGCCCATCATCACACGAAGCCTAGCTCCTGAATGGAGCGGGAAACCAAAGAAAAGCCCACATGAAGGGTCAGGAAACACGGATGGAGAGTCTTCAGATCACAGCAGACTCATGAGCCGCAGGCAGACTCTTGGACATATCTGAAAGGAAAGCACGCGCAAGGCCCAGGCGCCACCAGCCTGTACCCAACCAATATAGGACATGGTGGGGCCATGGGCCAGAGGTAAGAGGTAAAGGGGGTATGGTTTGGTGGTGGGGAGAGGGGAAAAGATCTATTTCACGGCTCCTGCCCAAGCCCTTTTGGGAGGTACGTCCTGCTGGGATGACAGACCACCCAAAAGAGGCAAGTTTAGGGGGGAACCGTTGGGTGCATGCCTTGAGAGTAGAGAAAGAAAGCATTTATACCGTGGCAGGAAGAAGTGTTACGGTATACAGAGGAACAAAACAAACCTGCCTCTGTCTGGCAAGGGTGGATGTCGCACAGACCTGGTGGTCGGCAAGTACGCCCAGACCAGACAAAGGCAGTTAAGGGGCAAAACGGTAAAACATTGGTCACGGCAGGCACTATAAAAGGGCCCTTGCCGTGCCCTGAAAAGGGATCGAAAAAACAAAGCATTTTTACGGATTAGAAAGAAAAACAGAGTAAAAAGAAGAGAAAAAAGATAAGAAAGAAAACAGAAAAGAAAAGAGAGAAAATTAAGGAAGGAGGGGTAATACAGTAGGCATGCACCAGTAGATCGGTTTCCCTCTCTCCCCCTTCAAATCTTACTTTCTTCCAAAACGCAAAACAAGGACTTTTTTTTTTTTTTTTGAGCAATAACCATTCAGGTCCGACTCCCTCAAAACCATTAATCCCCACGACAGGATCTTTTTCCTGGGAGATTATTTGCATTGAGAAGAGGCGTTCTCCCTTCTTTGGCTTTGCTTCGGCAGACTAAGCTTAAAAACTTGATTTATGCCCATTTGATTAGTTCGTATTATTTTCTTTACTTTCTCTATGATTGACATTATCATGACCGTAATCATGCTTTATTATATCTGCCTGCCGTAACTCGTCTGCAACAGTTCTGCTTGCCGTAAGCTCACCCCTGGCAGACAAGGCATAAGTTTGTGCACAAACCGGCCCAAGTTGAGTTACAATTGGACCGGCCCCAACTCCCTTACTCAGAAATATTCGGGCCCATTACCGTAGGAGGCAGCCCAGCCCATCACCGCAGGAGGCAGCCCAATACACCATACACAAAAAAGGCCCCCACAGAGTCTAAGATGACAATTTTTAGTGTGACTTCTCTTATTTTAAATATTAATTGAATTATATTTATGTTTTAATATTTTTCCTTTAAAAATCTATTTTTCTTGCTTTTTGCTGCAAGATAGCTACTAATCATGTGTTTGTGTTCAACTTCCGCTAAACTTTTCTTTCCAATTGGTAATATCCTTAATTCGCTCAATTTTTTTGTGATATATTTTATCTAAATAGGATTTTAACATTTTTAATGTTGGATAACTTGTTTCTTCATACGAAAAAGTGAGATGTATTGTTAGTTATTATTTTATAATTAAGCTATACATGCATTAGAAAAATAATATAGCATTTTTACATAACTTAATATGTTAATTGAACTATTTTCATCTATTTATAAAACATATTTTAAAATTTTTAATTCTAAAAATTGTGGGGGCTAGGGCCTAAAATAATATATTGGGCCTTGGGCCTTGTCCGAGAACACTAACAAGTCCGAGAAGAGAAACACGACTTAGATGATCTACATTACAAGCCTCACCAGTGGGAGACAAAGGGGAGAAGGTCTGAGGAGGAACTCCTCCTCGGACACGACAAACGCAGACCAAGTATATACTCAAGCAGTTGAAGTATGCCCCCTGAACACGTGAGAGGGAAGAAAACTCTAAATATCTAAAGAAAAGCTGCCACCACTACATTAAATGCACTGCAGCTACTTTTCTAGCAGCATTAATGTGTAGAAAATCCCTGAACAGTGTTGCCTTGGCTGCCGCAACTCACAAAGGACTGAAAGGGGTGTCTGATGGGATGGGTACTCAAGTGGGGATCCAGGTGATCAACAAGTGTAAAGTCCAGATGATCAGGAAGAGCCTATATAATGTGAGAAAGCCCCCATGAAGCAAGGGCAGAAAAAAGGGGAGAGAATACTGTAGCGTGTTAAAAAACCCTAATATGGTGATCTGTGTTTATAAGTTAAATTCTAGTCTCCTCGGACAGAAGGTCCTTTGATCATAATAGCTTTTATTCGTATCTGATTGCTTCTTAACCCCATGCAAGCCGTTGCTCAACTCATCTAAACCTAGTTCTTTGACTCATACTCTACAAAATTTATTGTATTAGGCTTTTTGGACCAGGATTCCATACAGTTCGAGCTTGTGCTCCAAATTTTGTCCCTACAATTGGCGTCGTCTGTGGGAATCGAACACGGTGATCTATACATGCGAAATTCTGGTCTCCTCGAACCGAATGTCCTTTGTCAATAATGGTTTTTATTCATGTTTGATTGATCTTTAACTTCATGCTAGCCGTTGCCTAACTTATCTAGATCTAGTTCTTTGACCCATATTCTATAAAAATTCATTGTATTGGGCTTATTTGGCCAGGATTCCATACATTTGGACTGGGCCCAAAATCTTGTCCCTACAAAAATAAATCTAAATAATTAGTATCATAATAAATATCATGTTTAAGATGGTCATTGTGTATTGAACAATGAATTTCAATAATGGATTTGTTCGAAAAACTATTAATTATAATTTTTAATTTTGATAGAGAGAAATGTAGAGTAAAATTTTTGAAAGATTAAAAAATTTAACTCTCTTAAATTTCCATAGACATAGTAAAATATATTAATAAAATGCACAGCATTAAAAAATAATTTAAATTTTAAAAAAATAATTTTTATTCATTACATTTTTGGGCCATAATTAAGATTTTTTACATTAAAAATTTGATAGATAAGACATTCTATTGGCCAATAGAAGAATTTTTATTTTTTTTTGCTCAGAGAGAGAGAGAGTCCCATTTTAGAAGTGAAAAAATGAAGAAGAAAAAGTTATAGCTATCATTTTTAAAGGATAGCTAGCTAAGCGAGTTTCATGCTAACTTTCTATTTGAGTTTCACTTGAGCAAATTGTCTTGCCACCGAGCAAAGTTCCAGTTATATCACCACTTAAGCAACTCTGGGAGAAGGTCGATCAAACTTTCTATTTGAGGCATTGTAAAGTTTGATCAATGGTTCGGTCAAGCAAAGTTGTTCAAATTTTTAGAACTCTGCAATATTATGCAGACAGGTTTTCCTAATAAGACTAGCTAGAGTAGGATATTACTTATTACTAACGGGCCTCTAACAATTTTAACTATATTTTGAAAGTTTGTGACGTTCAGTGGTTTCTCTTCATTGACTGTGTGTATTGGTGTTTCATAATAAGATTTAAAGAAATTATGAAATTCTCCAGAATTTTCGGTATACTTTAGACTTTACTGTATCCTAGAGGCAATTTGTTAGGAGCCGTTCAGCATTTTTTTTTTTTTTTTTGGTTCTTAAAGACAACAATTCAACATGCGTCAAAACCAATATTTCTATAGCTCTTCTTGTTTTCACCTCATTTACTAACATTTTCCATATATTACAATATTTCAGCCATTGAAAAGTTCGAATTACATCAAGAATCCCACTTATCATACTGGTGCTTTAGATTTTCCTCGTTTTTGCAAAGAGATTTTGGCCTTGTTTTTGTGGCATTCAAGGCATTGTCATCAATATACTATATACACAAGTACAGATTCTCTTATTATTGAAACTTTTGAGAAGCTATGGGCCTATGGCCTTAACTCATAATGAGGAACTACTCCATTGCTGATGGTTGATACTTGATTGGGACTCTAGTGGAATGATTAACTGTCCACTGCTGGGCTGTGCTTCAGTTTGAAGCAATCTTCATCCTTTATTAATGTAATAAACTTTCCATAGTTGACAATCACTCAAAGCACTTATTTGAAGGATTTATAAATGGGAACTGTCCAATTTACATCTTTTAATAAATAATAATGATCAAACAATGTCCTGCATTATATGAAACAAATAGATTACTCATGAGTGCGCATCTTCTTTTTTTTCTTAGAGATATCTTTTTAAATTTTTAGTACAGGCATTATAACATCTTTTCATTAACAACTCCCATCTACGTATGCCACCATTATTGCATTGCATGGCAGCTCATTCTAAATCAAAGAGAAAATACTAAAACTCTTTCTAATTTAATTATAAAAAGATTACTTAGAGCACAGTATTTTAAATGATAAATTTTTAGCATTTAACACACCAAATATTAAAAATATCCCAACATCAAATCTCTCAAAGGCCAACAAAATTTAGCATTTGGTAAAATACATACACTTTTACTAATAGAAGTATACCATGTGTACCATATGTTATTATTTTTTTTTGTTCTTTCTTTTCTTATTCTCTCTCCTCTCACGTGTCAGGTCTCTCATTCTGTGGTTGAAATTTTTTTTCTTTTTTAACTGTTAGGCGTTTGTGGCTAAGTTTTTTTTCTTTTTAATGAAAGGTTGATCTTATTTTAGATTATTTTAATGGTAATGTATTAAAAGTAAAAGATGCAATTTGGTGTGTATTGTCAAATACTATGTTAATATAGATAAAATAATTTTATAATATGTTAAAATATAATTTTTTAGAACGCCTAATATTATTGCTCTAATAATTTGAAAATAAAAATATTACAAACTAACTTAACAATGAATATAACTAGTATATTAATTTAACAAAATAATAAATAAATGTTTAAATTATGTTTATTTTAATTGGTAATGTATTGTAAAGCTTATGTAGTAAAATATATAGTATCTTTGCTCAATCAAAGGCAACTTTTATTAAATAACAATTTCCTTTGGGATGTTCTCGAATTTAGAAGTAATATCTAGTCCACCAATTAAACACACGCATAAGTTCAGAAGATAAAAGAATTTTTCTTGTTTAATTGTATCAACCTGACTTAATTAAGTATTAGCCAATCCAAACTATGATAGACTTTTAATTTGATGATTCATCCAATTCCGTAGGGGAAACAATTTTACTATGGTTGCGTAAGGGTAAGGCAATAGGGGCACGGCATCATTGAATAATTCCATTATAAATTTAGTGGGTAGGACACTTGAATCTACTTTTTGAGTAATAGGCATTTTGTATATGTAGTGCAATGCTCACACGTCCCAGCATCATATTTTAATGTCCACTCTACGATTTCCACAAATGAACCCACCCCATCATAAAACAAAGAAAATGCATTACCTTGTCAGCTAGACTTTACTATCATGACCTGCCAAATGAAGAATATCATATCACTTGGCTACACCTTCATAAATAGGTTCCTTTGGCTACCAAACCATGCACGCCTTCAATATTGATCAAAGATGGGAGGACTGGTTGTTTATTTGGACACCATATTGGTTCCCTTCAGTCTCTTCCTTACAGCAGGTTACCATGTCTATCTATGGCTTAACTTCAAGAAGAAGCCCTTTAGTACCAACATTGGAATCAATGAAATAAAGAGGAGAGCATGGTTTCGTGACATACAGGTAAACTCAACTAGCGTTGCTCCAATCACAACAAATCATGTTGATAGTTGTAAAAATTATTGTGTCCTTAGCATTACTTTTTTGCAAATACGTGTTTTGCTATGCAGGGTGATGATAAGAAGGGTATGCTGGCTGTGCAAAGCTTGAGAAACACTCTAATGGCTACCTCATTCACTGCTTCAATAACAATTCTTCTTAGCGTGGCACTGGCAGCTCTAATCAACAATTCCTACAAAGCAAGCGAAACAGGCCACCTCTTTGACAACCCTATTTTTGGCTTGCAATCTGGTGGGATGTTTGCTGTAAAGTTTGGCTCAGCATCACTTCTTTTGTTGCTAAGCTTCTTGTGTAGCTCTATGTCCATTGGGTACCTAATCGATGCCAATTTCATGATAAATGCTGCTCCTGAATTCTCATCACCTGAACACACACAAATCGTGTTCGAGCGAGGGTTCATGTTGGCTTTTATCGGTAGCCGACTTCTATGCATTACCTTCCCTATGTTGTTATGGCTGCTTGGTCCAGCGCTAGTTGCTTTGTCCACAATGGCACTAGTTTGGTTGATGTATGAATTTGATTTTTTGGGGAAATTCAAATTAACAAGGTGACAAGCAAATTGGAGGTGAACAGAACATGTACGCATGATTTCAAATATGATATAAAGATGAAAAACTGAACTTGATTGGAAGAGAAAGAGAAAAAGGGCCAAGTTCATGATGGCAAAAAAATTCTCAAGCTTGAGTCAAAAAACTTTATAATGATGTTCAAGCCTCGGTAGGCAAGATAAAACTTGAGCTTGACTTTGTATTAGAATTGAAGAGTTGAAGTTACAAGGATTTTCTTCTTTTATAGGAGGAATTGATATCATTGAAGTCATTTTAAGGTGAAGATTTATTATGTCACCTTAACATTAGTATATTAAGTAGAATAATAAGATTCTAAACTACCTTGTACCATGATTGAATAACTTTAGATCTATATATATATATATATATATAAAAAAGCTTAAGCGTAGTATTTATTGTTGTTATACTTCTGTTGAACCACCTCATCCGCCATATCATTAGTCTTTTTCATATTTATTTTTTAAATTTAATTTTTTACAATATTAACTATATAAATATATTGACTTCACAAATTCATTTAAGGCAGTTTTAGCTTTACAAATTCATTTTAAGTGGTTTAAACTTTACATATTCATCTACTAAATAATAAATCAATGGAAAATCAACACAAAAGTGTTGTCTAATATATTCTTCTTGGGCGGTTTTAAATTTAAATATTATTGTGCCCTTTTATCTTCCTTTGGCTCTTCTTATTCTCTTCCTCTAACTATAAATTTGTCACTCTCTTCTATTCTATGCATATTTTTCCTATACAAAAAAGGTTCTCTCTCTCTCTCTCTCTCTCAATTTTTTTCTATTTTTTGTTGGATTTATTATTATTATTTTTATTGCATTTCTACCTTAGATTGATGAATATTTGTGTTTTTTAGAATTTTACTTTTGATTGTTTATAACTGAAAAATGAAATCAATAAAGAATAAAAATATTCACAAGTCTTACTTAATATACAACCTGATAGCTGCCTACAGGAGGATCTCCAACTATAGGTTTGTACCCTCATTGTCCTATTATTGACTAATCCATATGTGTTCCTTGATGCAAATATTTTTTTATCATTTTATTTACAACACTAAATACTTTTAATGAATGGTGTTTGTTGTTGATCTGATTTGGAAAAAAAAAATCATACTATAATACGTTATATTTTGTGTTGTCGTCATGTTTTAGCTTATTTGGAAAACTATAAGATGGTTTGAACAAGCTAATGAAGAACAGTTAGTTCAATTGAAGATGATGGTCTTTGTGCAATTTCCTTTCACTATTTAAAAATATTTTGTTGAACAAATCAGTAGTAAATTGTTATGTATTTTTTATATGATGTTCTTAGATGCTTGAATAATTGTTTTAAGAGTTTACGAATATTTTATGTTATTCTTCATCTTCCGTATCTTTTCAGTGTATTCTTTGAGATTTTTAAGAAACCAAATTCAATTTTGTGTTTAAAATTATTTATTTATCTATTTATTTTTCACATATTAGATTAGAAGTTAGATAAAATTATGACAACATTAACACAATACTTATTCTTTTCTCAAAAAAAATTATCTACTTTTTCCCCCTTTGGAATTGTACTCTTTGTTTGTTTTTTTTTTTTTTTTTTTTTTTTAGTTACTTTAAAGTTTGTTTAGAACTAAAAGAATAATTTTCAAATTTTATATACTTTTTGATGACACACAAAATATTATAAATAACTTTTATTAAAAATTAATATTTTTAATATTCTTGAGAAAAATTGTATTGTTTTGATCTTGGTACGACAGAAATTATATATATATTACATTTGTGGTTGTTGCTATAATAAATGAAAATATGATTATGTATTACATTACTATTTATTAAATTAGTCTAAATTGAAAATATATATATATTAATGACAGTACTTGAAGATATTATCACGCGCAATGCATGGGGTACACGACTAGTTATTAAAAGGGAAATGCTAATAAGTGCACTTAGGGCATTGGTTAACAATCAATTTTAAAAAAGTTTTGACATCACTTTTATGGAAAATGAAAAAAAGCTGTTAAAATATTACTTTTTTTCTTTTCTCATAAAAAATTTCTTTAATTGGATTGTTAACCAATTATAAAATTACATTTTAGTATGAAATGGTCATTGTTTATTTCAAAACACAATATTTTGATTAAATGCTTCCGTCCCTATCTTATGTCTTTCTTTCTTTTATTGTGTGTGTGTTTTTTAGTTGTGTCTTTTAAGCAAAATGACGAATCATTTTAATAAGGTATTAAGATCCTGCTTATTTATAATTTTATTATTGAAAGTGAGAGGTACCATTTCACAAATGAAAATTTAGTTTTTCACAAATTACTATATCATTTAAAATAAGTCATTTCTTGGTTGTTTTTTCCTTAGCATTCCAAATTATACAAAGTATAGAGGAATAAAAAAATGAAGAGTTGTTCAAGGCTTCAAGCTGTTAGTTATCTTAGACATGGATGCCATCAATGGCCCAACGAAATAGAGAAAAACAAAGATTAATACGAAAAATTATTCAATATAACGGATGGACATTAAAATGATTCTCTCAACCAATAAAAAGAATGTATTTCTATAAAATGTTAATTTTAAAAAATTTACATAGTCATTGAAATGATTACTTGTATTGATCAAGAGGATCACATGTAGGATCCAATGGCCATGGGAGGGTACAATAATTTCTTCATTAATACACACAGTCATTTCCATGCTTATTGGTGTCAAGAATGGATAAAGATTGACTATGTTCACTTCTTTCTCTAATTCTCTCCAGGTTATGTGATAATCATCACCTTGGTAACAACTAACAAGTCTAGGGTTCAAGGGCTGGTGAGGGAGTTGGGTCATTTTGTGGGCCTCTCATTTCTTAGTCCACAATACGCACGCTTGGGATTCTTTCCAATAAGGCCGAGTTTGCTCATTATAGTTGGGCCACAAACCCCGGCCCATAGGTACTTCGGGCATTATAAGAGGAAGATTCATCCAGGAGCTGAAGCAGCCTATTGTAGTTGGATCAAGCCCAACGTGGTTTTTTTTTTTTTTTTTTTTAATCGGATGATAAGCTTATTTTTATTAGTTATTTAAAAAAAAAAAATACATTGCATAATAAAAGTACAATTATGTTTAAAAAAACTGCGTGAGTTAGAGGGTTATATACTTAACTAAATAAAGTTAATAAACTAAAACGAACGGACCAGATGACCCAAACTTTTCATGGGTTCCCTATTGCTTTTTTTTTTATGAATAATATAAAATTATTCAAACTGAAACAAAAGATCACATCTAAATCAAATCAGATTATGAGACAAATGAGATAAGAATTCTTCCCACAAGTTACAAGAAGAAGCCGAGCGAACGACTAGTAAGTGAGCAAAGGAATTCTCTATGTTAGAGACATTATGGCCTAAGTGGTTTGAATCAATTGTAGGTCTATATACTTACAGACAAAACAAATTAATCTTGGGTTAGTTTATAGGGTTAGTCTAGTGCATAAATTCTACATTTGATTCATTTATAATATGAAGTTCTTGATAGGCAATATGTGAGAGTTAGAAGGCTTTTAAGTTTTAACCCCTTTTATCTTATTTCATGCAAAGTTTTGCAAAAAGAAATAGAACGTAAGACTAAGAGGGACCCAATGTCTTCCATAATAGGAAGAAGCTTTAAAGAATCGTCCGGCATCCCCATGAAGCATAATCAAAGAGTATATCCCTCTTCCCTCATCATTTGGACAGCAAATTAACAAGGCTTGCAGCCTGGGCTTCAGCCCATAAAGAATATACCTTATTCACATGGATTCCACATAGTGTGCCCCTCCTTTATTGCTCAAAATAATGTGTTTCTTTTCAAGAACGACATATAGAAGCCCACACTACCTGAAAGCCACAGTTTTTAGCTTTTGTGGAATTAGCACTCCTTGTTGCTTTGTGTGTTTTTTTTTTTTTTTTTAACTTTTTTTGTGGGTCTCGATATCTTGACGATGACGTGCAAGAAAATCCGAGACCAAGAGTTCAAGTTCAAGGGGTCCCAACCTTTTTTTTTGAAAATCCAAGGGGTCCCTACCTAGTACTCTAGTAGTAGAAAAAACAAATGTGGAAAAAGAAAATGTTGGATCTTGTCAGTCTCGTGCACCTGGTGTGTTGGGGTGAGCTAACTGTATATGGCATTCTATTATTGTTAATCTTTAATTAAAAGCATAAAAATTAAAAAGGTTTAGCAAACTGTACTATCCATAATCTTTTCTTTTGATTTTGATTCGGACAACTTTTGCTGTACAAAGTCTTCTTTTTAATAATACCAACTCACCTAATCAAAGGTCCACCCAGTCAATTTTCATTACAAATTTACAAGCTGCCTTAATTATGAAAAATTATTAGATTTTCAGGTGGGAAAAAAATAAAGAGCTAAGGAAACAAAAGTTGGGGAAATAATATCAAGAATAGCTTCGAAATAATAAGAACAATATCAAAATAGAAAATGAAAAAAGGTAGAATAATTGTGTATTGTATAATTTGTGTATTTTTGTACAATCAAAATTCAAGGGTAAATTCTTATCAAAAAAAAAAAAAAATTCAAGGGTAAATGATAATTATACAGGCCTCAAAGCCGACTAATTACAGAAATAAATATTTCTAATTGATGCTAAAATCAATGATACATTATTGATCATTAGCTTAATCAGAGACAAATTGATATGGAGAACATATGCATAGTTAACTATATACACTAACAAATTTGTTATATGCATTATTCTTCGCACAGGATAAGGATATGAGGTATACACTGTTGTAAGACCTATATAATATAAAAATGGAAGATACATATAGTCAAATACATAAAATAATTCTTATTTAGGGATGTTAATGTTCGACCCAACCCACGAACCCGACACGAACTCGACACGGATTTTTGCGGGTTAGGGTTGGGCCTTAATGAGTTTGGATCATAAACGGGTCGACCCGAAAGCGACACGATAAGAAACGTGTCATAAACGGGTCAATCCGCGTAACTCGCAATAGACACATTTGACACGTCAATTTATTTGTGTCAACCCAAAATGATGCACTTAACACAATCTACTTAACTCGTTTAACAAATAAATATTCATTTTATTTTGGATTTGTCAAATACCTTTTATATCCAATATATATTTTAAATTTAAAAAGAAAAGTGAATAATTACAAAAACTTACAAGGGATAAATTGAAAATTGAAACTTTACAAACTCTAGATCTCTAAACCTTACAAACCCTAGATCTCTAAACCTTACAAACCCTAAATCTCTAAGCCTTCTTATAAATATCTAATATCTAATTTTTTATTTTTTTTATTTTAGCTGTACTACTCACTTTACTATCTTATAGTCTCACGCCTAATCCTCAAACTCAAAGTCTCAAATCAGTTATTGCTCTCTCTCTCTCTCTCTCTCTCTCTCTCTCTCTCTCTCTCTCTCTCTCTCTCTCTCTCTCTCTCTCTCTCTCTCATGTGTTTAGTGAGTTTTAGTATTAAAGAAAACCATTTTCTTGGTGTTTTAAAATGCTGCAATAATTTTTTCTGCATAATGATTTTGTTTTATAAACTTTGAACACATGTGCTGTTATTAATATATGAGATATATTAATTGTTGATTAAGGCCACGGTTGTAGCTTTTGTATTGTGCCTTTTTTTTTTTTTTTTTTTGGTGTTTGTATTAGTGTTGGACACTGTCTACATATCTTGCAAGTGGATTTATTGAGATAGTTTATAAACTAGAATCTATGGATGATAATCGTAGTCATAGTTAGGATTAGTCTACTGTTTGCTTCAATTGTTTCAATATTGATACTTAGCATTTGGCGAGTTTCAAAGATATTATATTTTTGTTGAACTATGTTATTTTATTTTTGTTAAACTATGTTATTTTGAATTTAGGTTGAAGTGTATGCACTTCTTTTGGAGTGTGAAGAATTTATTTCTAGATAAATGTTATATTTTTGTTGAACTATATTATTTTGAATTTCAATTGAAGACTTGAAGTGTATGCACTGCTTTTGGAGTGTAAAAAAAATTATTTTTAGATGGATGTTATATTTAATATTATGTAGGTTGAAATGAGTTGTGTTACATTTGTGTCAACCCAACACGACTCATTTATTAAGCAGGTCAAATGAGTTGAGTCAGGTCAACCCGTCTTATTAACAGGTCGGGTTAGGGTTGAAGGATCATGACACGATTATTAAATGGGTTGGGTTAGGGTTGATTCATTTAGTCAAATACCCCTACCTCGACATGACACAAACCCGACACGCTAAACCGAATTGACACCCCTATTCTTATTACTTAACAAGATTTTCATTCCTTTCAGAAAAAAAAAAAAAAAAAAAAAAAGCCTACTAGATTTTCATTCCAGACGTCACAATTATATAAGAATCATTGAATTAAATTCCCACCCTTAAGATATAGTAATTGAAGTTTTGATATACACATCATTCCTCACACAAGATAAAGATATGAGTCATACATAACTACGAGACCTATACAATATAAAAATAGGAGATACATATAATCAGATGCATAAAATAATTCTTATTACTTAACAAGATTTTCATTTTAAACTTCACAATTATATAAGAATCATTGAATTAAAAACCCACTCTCAAAATATAGTAATTGAAGTTAATATTTGATATATGCATCGTTTCTCACTTGGGATAAAGATACGAGTCATACACAGCTGTAAGACCTATACAATATAAAATTAGGAGATACATAAATCAAATGCATAAAACAATTCTTATTACTTAACAAGATTTTCATTTCAAACTTCACAATTATATAAGAATCATTGAATTAAATTCTCACCCTCAAAATATAGTAATTGAAGTTTGATACATGCATCATTCCTTACATATGATAAAGATATGAGTCAAACATAGCCGTGGGACCTATACAATATAAAAATGGAAGATACATATAATCAGATGCATAAAATAATTCTTATCACGTGATAAGATTTTTGTTTCTCAGCTCACAATTATATAAGAATCATTGAATCAAATCCCCACCATCAAAATCTAGAAATTGTAGTTAATATTCAAGAAAAAAAAAATTATTTGTTGGGTAACTTCAAAAATACAAGTACATGAAATTAAACCGTGAGAGAGCTTAGTTCCAATTCATTACTGATTCAATAGAAAAGTTCTATCACTTCACTTTGAAATTGAAAAACCAACAAATCTAGAGCAAGAAATACGGTACTATGTATGTTAATTATTTTATAAAAAAAAAAAAAAAAAGTGTTTTACCTTTATTATTGAGTGATTAAAAAAGTTGATAGAACATAAATGATTATCAAATTAGTGAATACTTTCACATGATGATACACTCAAATAAAAATGGCATAAAGTTTAGTGGAGTGCATATACCTTAAAGTGAGTAGATTTGGAATGTCACTAATCTGTACTTCTTAATTAATTAATTGGAGCCTTGAAGGGGAAAAGTGAAAACTCCAATTATTTGTACAACAGGGCCTAATCGTTTAAACAAACAGCTTTTTCCACGTGGAAAATATCACAAAAAATCTTTTAGCAAAGGAAGGCAGGTCCTATCTTTGCGTGGTGCCCAGGATATATAGGACTAATCTTTATCTCTATTCCTTTGTCGTCTTCGTTTCTATTCAACTTTGCTATTATTCTATTTTGTTTTCATTTACTTGCCTGGAAAGGAAGCAAGAGGGTGCCACCATTCTTGTCTCTTTAGCTTAAAGAATTCCCACTTTCAGAACCACGAGGGTCGAAAAGCCAATGTGGATATGTCATTTGTGAATGTGAATGCCTCATGCCCTATTCACACACACCAGTCACACATGGGATAGGTACATTTTTTTTCAAGCCGCCACCAATAGAAATGTTTTGAATCTTTTGATGTTGAAAGGGGCTTGGTTGTTCAATTCTTGATTCAGTTGATTGACTCATCTTTACCCTCTTTTTCCAAGGCAATGTCCAGGAAACTATACTTTCTTTCTTCCTTACACTCTTACTTTTTTGAAAGGGGTAGGTCAAGAAATGACCTATATTATATTGTGTGTATGATGCGTAATCTGCTAAATATTGTTCTTTCACTTTCAAAGATAGGGTAGTCCTTCCAACTTGCTTCCACTTAATGTTTAGTTTTTAAGTTTTAATTTCAAACCTTCCCTTTATTATTCAATTAAAAAACTTACCAACCAGCTTATTTTAAATATCACATTTGGAATCACAGATAGTCTACTATAGGCTTATGCATGAATCTCCCTATGTTAATTACAAGAGTCTTTTTTTTTTTTTTTATAATAAATATGATAGAATTTTAATGACGTTGGTCTTGAAAATTATGAGGGCTACATATGGACATCATTCTCAATTATTTATTTTATACATCTGTTAATAAGAATTTGTTACCCTTTTGTATTGATTACATGAAAATGATGCCAAAAAAAATATACCTACTCTATCTCTCTTTAAACCGATTACTTCTCCCTCTAAAATAAGTAATTTTTCAATCATCTTAAAATTCACAATTTCGAAAAATTACTTGAAGGAGCTTAGGCCTAGGAGGCCTAGAGGAGTACATCAATCCACCCAATAAGTCAGTATGATAGAATATCTCAACGTGAAGTGAGGTTCAAACCGAGCTCCATAAAAGATCTCAAGTTCACACAACAAATGCTTGACTATTAAATCTTTCTCAATCATTGACCCAAAAGAACCTTAATTGTTAATGTGCCTCAGGATAACATAATTGCACTCTCGAGGGCATCTTCCACTTGCGTAGTTAGACGATTTGATCCTCCTCAAAAAAAAGGTCACTATATGTCACTAAATCCCCTCTATCAACGTTTAATACATCCCACCAATCATCAATTAGATTTAACGCAATTGAACTTTTATTTCATTCGTCTCTAGTTTTGGGGACACTAGAGGTAAGTAATATTTTAACTACTATTACCCTACCACTTTTACATAGTAAGATCTTCCATAGACTTAACTATCAAAACCTTCTTTGTCAACTTTCGTGGATCGGTCTTGGTTGCTAAAAGTATTCTTTCTTGGGATTGAGCTGGTTCTTCTATAGGAGTATCCCACTAGAAGTGCTTATTGCAATTCCATGATTCTAGAGTCACAAAACATACAATATATTATGAAGTGGTTGTATATAATTGTTGCCCCACATGACTGAGATTTCCTCTCCCTCTCCACAACTTCACACTTACCCTATAAACTCTCTCTAATTGTTGTTTCTGATTACTTTAGTCCAACACATGACAACCAATGTACAAATTTCTTGACTAATGTTGATTGTTTGGTTTAGTACAAAATTAGATCTTTATGGTGACTTTTTGGATGAGATTAGGATTGATAATGAAAGATAGATGATGGGAGAGCTAATTTTTCTTCGACATTGAACCCCAAACCCACGGCTTATAATTATAGTGGGCCTCCTCTCCTCTAAACCTACAAATTTCCTCTTTAGCGTGCATTTGGCTAAAGATCCTCTTTAGCGTGCATTAGATCTTTTTTTAATGGGTCTCATAGGTACTATTTACGAATCCACAAAAGTCAAGAAAACACAGATTTTTAGGTAAATTTAAATCCCACAACACTATTCACACCTTTAAAAATTATTTTACTGTTTTCAGCAATAAATTTTCAATTTTCAGCAAATAATCAGTATCCAAACATACCCTTAATCTTGGAGATTCTTTGTCTAAAATTTAAAAAATTAAAATTAAAAAAATTAAAAACAAAATAAAAACAAAACAAAAAACAAAAACAAGCCTTGGAGATTAAAAATATTAGTTAGCGTTTGTTTATTCAAACAAACCTTCTCAATTCCCAATGGACAGTCTTGTGTGATGCCTCGGTCTGGCAACTTCTTTTTTCTTTAACGCAAAATTAAATTAGTGTTTGTTTATTTTAAGTGGGGAGAGCTTGCTGTCAAATTCTTTTTTTTTTTTTTTTTTGGTAAACCATGAGATAACATTAAAACTAAGAATTCACAAGTCTGTTACAATGCATATTAGCCTCATCAAAAGCCAAAATAGCCTCCACCACAGGTGGTGGGTTACAAAAAACAGCAAAACTATACAAAGACTGCGATCCTAGTATAGCCAATGCATTAGCACATTGGTTTGCTTCACGAAAGGCATGGATCACGCACTTGTTTGGGTACTCCTTCAAAAGGTTCCTGCAATCAATTAGGAGTGGTTCCATTAATAAATTTTCAGATTCATTGTTCATTAGGATAACAACACTCAAAGCATCAAGTTCAATTATTAGTTGTTGAATTCTCATTTCCTTGGCTAGCAACAACCTATCTCTAAGTGCCCACAGTTCAACCAAGGTGCTATTAGTGTACCCAATCCCTCTTGCAAAACCTTTCAGCCAAACCCCATCATGGTCTCTAATCAAACCCCCTCCACCTGCTCTTTCTGGATTCCTCATAGCTGAACCATCAGTATTGAGCTTCACCCAACCCCTCGGTGGCTTCTCCAATCCCACAGGAACAATGGTTTTCGGTTGTTTGGTCTTAGTTACAAGCCTAATTGAGAAGAACTCAACACTACCCTGAATGCATTTTCACCAAACCTGTGGATCCAAAGTACCTGCCTTGAACAGAAAGTTGGTTCTGTAAGTCCACAAAAACCGCAGACCCATAGGAAACAGCACCTTCCAAGGAATACCTTTAACAGTGGCATTCATCCCATCATTACAATTGACTTCCATCCAAGCTTTAAAAGGAAGAGTAAAAGAATTTCTGGTGCAATGGGGAGCTTGCAGCTGCAACCAGAATTGGTGAGCAACCTCACAGCCTCTGAACAAGTGTTCTATGGTTTCATAATGCTTATTACACAACTTGCACAAAGGATCAAGGATTAAACCTCTTGAACCCAGCACATGAGCCATGGGTAAACTATCATGGAGACAAAGCCATATAAGGAATTGAATCTTTGGGAGTGTTTTAGATTTCCAAACCCATTTAAATGACAAAGTATCCAGGTTCAGGGGGCTTAATCCCTTTGCAATGAGGTAGGTAGTTTGAATGGAGAATGAGCCATTTTTGAAATAGGCCCACACGAGACTATCACTAGCTTGAGGTACATAAGAGAAAGGTGTGGCCTTAATGGTGTTAAGTACACTTGCTGGGAGCTCAAAGGAGATGCTTGAAGGCTTCCAATCATGGTTATCATCATAACATTGTCTAACAGTCAACTCTTCTTCTCCTCGGTTCAGGGGGCCTACAATAAGCTCCCTTAATCTCCCATTAGGTAACCAAAAATACATCCACATATTCACAGAATCACCATTCCTCACTGTCCATCTCAAGCCTTTTACATAAATCGGCCCTCCCTTTTTGCAAGCTGCCCAAACCTGAGAGCAAGGCAATTTTCTTCCTTCTTCAGTCACTCTGTTGGGACAAAGGTATTTTGCTAAAAGCATATTTGCCCAAGGCTTCCCTTCCTCATGAGCAAGCCTCCAACAAAGTTTGGCTAAAATGGCTTCATTCCTATGCTTCATTGAATAAATCCCCAAACCTCTCAAATCTTTGGGCAGTGTAACAGTACTCCACCTGACCATATGCATTCTTCTTCTTTCCTCAGTTGACCCCCAAATGAAATCCCTCATCATTTTATCAATGGAATCACACACTTTAGTTGGGAGGTTGTGGCACTGCATGTAATACTCTGCAATGAGGGCAGCAGCAGATTTGGCAAGCACTAATCTTCCTGCTCTTGACAACAATCTAGATTTCCACCCAGCTAGCTTGCTTTAGACCTTGTCAAGAACAAAGTTGAAAGCATTACCAACTCTGCCTTTGTGGATGATAGGGAACCCCAGATATCTACCAAGGTTATTGGTAGTAAGGATCTCCAGTCTTCTGCACATAGTCCTTTTCCTCCTAGCAGTGACATTGGGAGAAAAGAAGATTCTAGACTTACAATAATTTATCTTCTGCCCAGCCAGGTTACAAAAGTTGTTGAGAACTTCCATGATGGCATTGCAATTCTTGGTATTAGCTTTGGCAAAGAGCATAATGTCATCAGCAAAGAAAACATGAGAGAAGCTAGGCCCACTTCTGGAAGCTCTGACCATATCCCACTTATTTTCTTCACACATTTTGGTTATTTGAGCTCCAAGAAATTCCATGCATAAAAGGAATAGATAGGGTGAAATGGGATCACCTTGTTTGATTCCTCTTGAGGGACAAAAGGGTTGGAGCTTGCTTCCATTGAAGAGAAGAGAAGTTGATGTTGTAGACACAAAGCTTAGGATTAGCTTAATAATGTTCTTAGGAAACCCAAAGTGAATGAGCACCATTCTAATGAAACTCCATTCTAAACAATCATAGGCTTTCTCCAAGTCTATCTTCACCACCATATACCCCTCTTTACCTCTCCTTTTCCCAAGCGAGTAAATAAGTTCCTAAGCAATAATAACATTATCTGCTCCTCTTCTCCCTTCCAGAAAAGTAGCTTGTGTAGGAGAAATGAGTCTAGGCAGCAGGGGTCTAATTCTTTGAACAAGGATTTTAGAAACAATTTTATAGACAGTGTTACATAAGCTAATAGGTATGTATTGGCTAACTATCTCAGGTCCCAATTGTTTAGGGATCAAAGCAATAAGAGTTTGGTTAAGGTAATCAGGGATTTTTTGGTTTGCAAAAATTTGCTTCACTTCACTTCTCATTGATTCTCCAACCACAAGCCAGAACCTCTGGTAGAAACTAGCATGCATCCCATCACTTCTCGGGGCTTTGTATGGCTTCATGGATCTGAGGGCATCCCAAATCTCTTTATCAGAAGGCATCAGACCCACAGAATTGGCTTCATCTGCCTCTTGCTTCATGCACCACTCAGAATCCCATCTCTGGACCATAGGGCAGGCAGTTTGGTCAGTCTGGTATAGCTTTACAAAAATTTTGGTAAATACCTCTTGGACTTGCTTCACATTATGAATCCAAACCCCCTCATCATTCAAAATGTTGGTAATTCTGTTCTTACTCCTTCTAGCCAAGGTAGTCATATGAAAATAGGAAGTGTTTCTCTCCCCAAAAATGGTCCAATTGACTCTAGATTTCATTGCCCACAGATCCTCTTCAAGCTGTAAAATCTCATTATAGTCTTCAGATAACTGCTTTTGAAGATTGATTAGGAAGCTATTAGGATTATTGGCAAGCGCTCTCTGAGCTCCCAGCAACCTTGCCATGATCTGTCTCTTCCTCACAAATATGTTCCCAAATACTTCTTTATTCCAGGTTTGGGCCTTAAGAGTGAATCTAGTGACAGCTCCAGCTAGATTATCTTCCATGCCAGCCTAAGATTCCCTGACAATGGCTAGAAAGTCATTGTAGCTCAACCACATAGGTTGGAATCAAAAGGGACGATTGGAGGTATTAGTCAAATTAGGGCACAGATTAAGCAAGAGAGGGCAGTGATCAGAGTTAACTCTAGCCAGATGAGTTACATTTGCTTCAGGGAAAGAAGATTTCCAGTCAGGGTTAACCCAAACTCTATCAAGTCTACATTGGATGAGACCCCCCAATTCTCTCTTGTTAGTCCAAGTAAATTTAGGCCCTGAGAACCCCAAATCCATCATTTGACACTCATTCATACAATCAAGAATAGCCCTCACTCTTCTTTGACAGATAGGGTTACCCCCAGCCTTTTCTCCCTCAGTAATAACCTCATTAAAGTCTCTCATAAGAGCCCAAGGCAGATCATGCAAAGTGGCTATCAATTTAAGATTATCCCATAACATGTATCTTTCAACAAACCTAGGACTAGCATAAATGGCACTAATAATCCAGCTAAGGGATTAAAACCTTACTCGGATGATGGCATGGATCTCCTGTTCAGTTGCAGCCAGGACTTCCACATGCACCAAGTCAGTCCTCCAGAGCAGCCAAATGCCCCCAGCAAAGCCAATAGTATCTGCTACCACCGAGCTATCAAAAGGTAGGGACTCAATTATCTCCACAGCCCTAGCACCACTCATTCTAGTCTCTGTGATCACCATTAGCATTGGAGTATGCCACTCCACCAAGTCCATCACTGTCTTCCTGAATTGGGGTTTCATAGCACCCTTACAATTCCAAATCAGGATATTCATTATTTTAAATGGGGTTTTTGTAGAATCAAAAGGCACTAAGGAAGAAGAATCCTCAGTGTCTCTCAACCTCCATGCACCCATCACTTCTGCCTTCCTCACCAAACTCTCTCGGAACAGAGTGATCGAGTGGTGAACAACTCCCATCTCCCCTATAGTTGTCTTGGTGAGAATGGTACCTTTGATCTTGGCTTCTGCAAGTTAGATCATCTTCATCCTGTGCAAACTCCCCTTCATAGAGCATTCCACAGGCTTGTCTTGAAGAATCTTCCTCACTATAATCACAGGTTCCATCCATTCCTTTTCTGCTTCGGTCAGCGATTTTTCTGAGATTTGCACACTTGAACTTATCACTGACGAGCTTGAGTTTGTTGGTGGAAGGGCTTGAGCCGCTGGTCTGTCCGTGACAAACCTCCACCACGGATTCGGGGTCAACTCCCATGCCTTGTTCATCAAAGGAAGGTAACCCAACTCTCTGCTCTCCTCCATCAATGGAAACATATTTTTCCAAGCCAGCATCAACTCCAAATTGAACCACCCCCAGATCTCCGTTGGGTCCTGCCTTATCCCTTTGATCGTCTCGTCTCCGATTGGAATGATTTTGCTCCTGTAAAACAACGCCCACTTCTCTGCTCTCTCCATAGTTGTTGGAACTCAGGGTGATAGACTCCCCTTTTTTACCCGTTATATCTGGTCTTGCTTTAGACCTAGCTGCTTTTGAAAAAGAAAAAGGGCTTTGGTCCAGCCCAACATCCTTCGATGGGCCTGCACTAGCCCCAAACACAAACATACCCTTATCCTTACCTAGACCCATAACACTTTTTTGATTTCCAACTGTAGCTTTGTCCTTTTGTCTGGGGTTGGCACGAGCTCCATTCCTATTTGTACCTTTTCCATCAGCTGTCTTATTATGATAAAACGGGGTGCTCTTAGACTCTTCCCTATGTGACCTGTCAATCTGAAAATGTGGCGCCTTTCTTTTCCCCGCCGCCCTATCTACTTCCCCTGCTCTAGGCAAGGTCTTTTCATAAGGCATTTAGGAAGACTTATCAATTTGGCTCCCACTTAAGCCATTTAGCTTGTCACGGGCCCTGTTCATTGGCTTACGCCGGGTCACTATCATCCAATTCCCATATTCGTCCTGTTGGCTGGCAGGAGCTTTCTCTACCTCAGGTGTTGCTGCTACACCTCTCTGTACCTCCTGGCTTCCATTACCATGCTCCTCCTGAACACCCTTACAATTCCCATGGACTAAGAATGGACAAACTTCCCTATTATGCCCAATTCTTCCACACTCAAAGCAGAGAGTACCAATACCTTCATACTGGATGCTCTGTTTGAGCCTCCCTAGGTAAATGGATTTAACAAGAGGCTTGTCAAGGTTAACCTGTACACATAAACGGGCAAAACGAGATCTAGCCCCGTTAGCAGTGTTAGCATCAATACGCAAAACAGGGCCAATAGCTCTACCTATCTTTAACAGTGCATTATGCTCATAGAACTCAATAGGTAATTCTGGCAACCTAATCCACATTGCAACTGAAGAAAGAGTTGCTGAAGATGCTTGGAATTCAGGCTCCCACTGCCTAATGGCAAGGAAGTGTTGCCCTATAAACCAAGGGCCTCCCTTTAGAATGTTATCAACATCCTCACTAAGTTCAAATTTGATTAGAAAAAAATCAAATCCCAAATCAATGCAATCCAAACCTCCCCTTGGATTCCACATACTCCGAATCTTAGAGACAAGAAAAGAGTAACCCACCTTCCTCCCAAAAGGTTTGATGATGAGAGCTTGATACCAAGGTGCTCTCATACGGGTTTTATCATCCCTGGAGAAGCACACTCTGAGACTGCCATCCTGTGTCTGCTCATCCTCATTATCAGATTCAACATCTTCTTGCATGGCACTAGCAAAGCCAAAGGCTTTCTCAAATGCCCCAGGAATTGATCCCACCAACTTATCTCTGTAACTTCCTACCTTAGCCTGTAGATTTTCTTCCTTATCCTCTACTACCTGATGACTATCCTTGAATTTCTTGGTACTACGGGCCAGAGTATCTGCTTCCTCATCAGAACGTTTCAAGTTTTCTCTCTCCATCACATAGAGTACAATTGCAGTCCTTGCTGGCAAATTCTACTAGGTAGATTCTTTTTTTTTTCTTTTCTTTTTTAATTGTTGTTGAGATTAAATTTTTTGTATAATACTAGGTATATGCAAATCATTTCTATGCATCGGGTAAAAAAAAAAAAAAAGACGTTACTTTCAGGTGTATGTGGGTTCACTGTGTGAGTCCCAAGAGTCACAACTCCTACGTATTTCTTAAAAGAATGTTACATATATTAATTTCGTTGCATTAATATACTATTTGATTTCTAAATATTCTCCTACTCTCTCTTTTTTTTCACTAAAAAAAAAATATATTCTCCTGATCACTAAATCTTCTCTTATAAAAACAATCTCTAAAGGGTGAAAACACTACTCTATATAAATAATAATAATAATAATAAAATACATATATTTCTTTGCATATAAATCTCTCTCTATATATCATCTCCTTACCTACCTTAAAAGAAGAATGATTTTTGTTTTTTAAATGTTAAACAAAAAAGTGACATAAAAGATATTACAAAATTAATATATAAGTCTTCCAAAATAATGTGTCATTTAAAATTTTATATATATATATAAAAAAAAATTGAATATTTATCTAAAATATTGTTAAAATAAAACAATTCTATTTTTTCACCGTTTTTATTTATAATAAATTTTTGTAGTATTTTTCAAAGCAAAAAAGAAGTTTAGAAGCAATTAAGGGTATGTTTGGGATCCACTTATTTTGCTGAAACTGAAAACTTTTTGCTGAAAGTACTGTAGATAAAAGTAAAAGTTAACTAAAATAGTATAGTGGGACCTATAAATAGTACCAAAAAGTGCAGTGGAGGCCATAAATAGTAGCAAAAATAAGCTGAATAACAAAATAAGCTGATTTTTTAATTTGGAGCAAGTGTGCGTTTGACTCCAAATTAATATTTTGAAAATCCAACCATTGAATTATATGTTCTACATGTTCTTAACATGCATGCCAATTTTCATATCAATCGGATGTTATTTATTATTTGATTCATAAACTCATCTATTATGCATTATTTTAAACTACAAAAACTTGAATTTTAGCAATTGATTGATGACATGGCTATTAATCTTTGGTCACCTTAAAATTTTGCAAGCATATAGAATATATGAAGATAATGTAATTTAACGGTGGATTTGTCAATATTCGAATCCAATTAAAAAATATTGAGTGGTGTAACATTGATTAAAGTTACACAAGTGTAACTTGAACCCAACCCTATATATATATATATATATATATATATAAACTTATTTTAATTTACTTCTTTAAGTAAAATAAGTTTATTTAAACACGCACGCTTGGTATGTCCACTCCTACCAGCATTATTAAATATATTATTATTACACTTATAAATTTGTTCGTGGGTATTCTAAGGACCCATATTAAAAAAAAAAAAAAAAATGTTTATACATATTTTTTAAAATGAAGTATATATAAATTAATAGCTCACTGATTTCACGTATATATTCTTGATAATTTAATATTTTTTTACTTTATTTTAAAAAAAATTGTAATAACATTTGATTCAATGACTAGACCAAATGATAGATACACTTGATCAAGATTCTCAAGAGTTTTTAGGGAACGAGTTTTCTAAAGAGGTAAAGAAGAAAGAACACGAAAGAAGTTATTGCAATCTCTCTCTCTCTCTCTCTCTCTCTCTCTCTCTCTCTCTCTCTCTCTCTCTCTCTCTCTCTCTCTCTCTCTCTCTCTCTCTCTCTCTCTCTCTCTCCAAAATTAGTGATAAGGTCTTCATTTTATTTGAGAAGGAAAGGTAGAACTAATAGGCAGGGACGGCGTTACTAATGCTTCGAGGGTTCAAATGAACCCCATGACTTGATAAAAAATAATTATATATATAATATTATTTTATTAATTTAATTTACCTTTAAAAATATTTTTAAACACCTTGACTTAAATCTTGCACATTCTGACATAGATCAATTTAGCCTAAAACTAAATAACACAAATCATCCCAAAACCAACCAATAACATACATCAAAAATATCTCTCTAGCGAATTTCTATTCTCTATTTGACTATTGACATCTTCTACTTTATATTATAGTATAAATATAATAATATAATATAACTTTACATAATTTAATAATTAGAAAATATAGAGTGTTTGTTACATGTGTATGTATTGTTATCATGTTATAATATCATTTTGTTGTAAATTTAGTGATTAAAAACTAGTAAAATTAGTGATTCTTCAAACATTTAATTGGTTAAGTAGACACGATGTGTTATTTATATATGTACGGATAGGTGTGGCTCTTTGGGTCAATAATTAAAATAATGCACATGAGTTGAGTTTTTCCATTTAGTTTAAAATATTTTTATAAAAATAACGACAATTGCATAAAAATACAAAATGTTATACAAACTTTACAAAATAAAATAGTTACACCTACACACATTGACAATAGATAATGAAAACTTATAATAATGTCAAAATATAAAAACTTGTAAAAGAAAATTAGTAAAATGTCATGTGTGATTCTTTTTGTCAATAACTCGATATATTCAATTCTTTTTTTTTTATTAAATTTGTTTAATTTAAGTTTTATAATAACCTCCTGAAAAGAAATTCTAGAGCTGCCATTGCTTATAGGTCAATTTTAAAATAAAAAAAAATTATTTGTTACATCTTTCATGGGCTACAAGTTGATTCTCCCAAAACCAAAACAAACACTGCACATGCGTGCTTAGTCACCATGATTGTCACCAAAACTACTATGAGAGCCCTTCAACCCAAGGTTTTCAAACCCAAACCGGACCAGGAGGTCGGACCGTGAAAATCGAGAACCAGGATGAAAACCGGTTTTTTAAGCATAAAAAACCGGATTTTTTGTTAATTCTATGAACCCCTAAAACCGGAGTTGGACCGCACAAACCGGTGGCAAGAACCATGAACCCCTTAGCAATTTTTTTTTTTTTTTTTATAAAAACAACTTAACACAATTTTATTCTACTTAATTAAATTATCCATCTCTTACAAGGAATAAAAAAAAAATTATAATTAAAATCCTTCAAAGATATTCAACTTTACTTCAAAAATTAATCATAAATTTTAATGTTTTCATGGTTATTATTTTATTTTTTTAACTTTCTTATTTAATTATTAAATATATGCTTGAAAATCATTAAATTTCCCTCACATATATAAATATATTGTCAATTTTGCTACTTTTATAAATTTAATATCTATATTTAGGCTTTAATTAATTATTAAATTAATTATGACATCATCAAGGTTCGACCCCGGTTCGACCTCAGTTCGACCTCAAAAACCTTGAACCTCTCCCTTTTACGGTTCAATGAACGGTCCGGGTCTGAAAACCTTGCTTCAACCTATACCTTCATTGGCTACATCAGTTATAACCACCATGATGTTCCACTACCCCGACAGCCCTCAACTCTTTCTTTTCTTTTTTTTTGGTAAAAAGGGAAATGCATTTAAACTAGAAATTAACAATAGTTTCAGGGCAGCGCCTGTTTAAGTACAAACCAGAACAGTCAAAGTCTAACAAAGATTGCAAGCCCTTAGGGGGACTATTATACAAAATAAAACTGGAAGATTGTTGAGCTCCCATCCTTGCTAGCATATTAGCACTCTTATTAGCTTCTCTATAGCAGTGATCAAAATGAATTTGGGGAACTCGGGAAGCCTGCTGCCTGCAGTCATCCACAATGGAGGAAATGATTAGATTAGTATTGTTAGGGTTATTTAGGACTTCAATAATTGCCTTGGCATCCATTTCAATAACAACTGCAGTGAAATTCCTTTCAACACACAACATTAAGCCATCCTTCAAAGCCCATAGCTCAGCCATAAAACTTGAGGTAATACCGATCTGCCTTAAGAATCTCAAAACTCAATTTCCCTCTTCATCACAAATAAGCCCTCCCCCTCCAGCTCTGCCTGGGTTTCCAAGTGAGGACCCATCGGTATTAAGTTTTCTCCACCCTTCTACTGGTTTTTCCCACCTGACAGGCTTCGAAACATGGCGGATTGCCTCTCTTGCATTTAAGGCACAATGGATAAACTCCATTTCTTTGTGGAGGATCTCCGATTGAATGTTTGGGGTGAAAGGCTTATTTTGGAAGACCACCAGGTTCCTCTTCTACCATATTGTCCAAATAGCGAAGAGAAAAACGAATTTCCAAGGCATCTGATGCTAGCTATATATGGTGGAAGATTTGGCATTCTCCGACAGCCATAGATTAAGGGAGGGCTCGAAAAAAACCCAAATTTGTTGCTTGAATTCCCAACGCAGCCCAAACCTTATTGATAAAGTCACAATCTCGAAGACTATGAATGATAATTTCGGGTTCTTTATGACAGAGAGGGCAGAGAGGGTCCCTCTAGCATTAAGGCAAGATTTAACCCCTAGACTGTGATGAAGACATTTCCATACAAAAAATTGAATTCTCGGAAGAATTTTGACTTGCCAAATCCAATCTCCATCAAAGGTAGTAGTCTCATTACCAGTTGCAGTCGATAAGCGCTTTTGAGATCAAAGCTCCCTCTAGGATTTTCAGACCAGCTCATTTTATCCACACTACCAGTTGAGAACAGTTTGAGAACAATTTATCTAGTTTTTTGCTGAAAACTTTTTTATAAAAGTGTGCTAAAATATACTTGTTCCTTGAAAAATTTTGGAAAAGTAAAAAAAAAAAGGGAAAAAGTGAGATTTTTAAAAAGCTGTACATAAAAGTTAAAAGCTAAAAGTTAAAAATGACACCAAACTCACCCCTAAATAATCGGTACCCTTCACACACAAAGATAGCTTGGGGTATATGATTTTTACACTTTTCAAGTGCCTGTATAGATTTTTATTTCTCAAATTTCTTTGATCCCTATAATATCCTCTTTCTTTTTCTTTTTCAGTGGAATGCCCAATTGTGTTGTTTATTAAATTTTGATTGAGAAGGATTAGGAATCTTCTTGGATAATTCTAGAG
This sequence comes from Quercus tomentella, assembly GCA_028535165.1. NCBI lineage: Eukaryota > Viridiplantae > Streptophyta > Magnoliopsida > Fagales > Fagaceae > Quercus > Quercus tomentella. The sequence goes on from JAPQVY010000012.1 coordinate 17,940,928, forward strand.
AAGAAGTTTGGTGGAAATGGCTTTTGGGTTATTTGCCTTTCTTTGAAAATTATGCTAACCTAAGATTGTTTGTAAGTGCTTTTTAACTTATGTGGTAGAATTTCAAGATGATCTTGATGATTCAATCTACCCAACTCATCATTGATCATTGATTATTGCATTTATTGGTTTCTCTACTCAACAAATTCCATCACTAATAGTTAAATCTTTAACTATCATTATAAGACTTGAATATCACAAACTAAAACATCAATAGATTTCACTGAAAGAAATACCAATAAATTTCTTTTATGTATAAATTAGTAATCAATAAAAATTATTGTTAATGTGCCTTTCAAGGATATGAACTAAAAGATATTAAAACTTTAATTATCACAATAAAATTTAAATATTATATATGTTAAAATATCAATCGGTTTCTTCTAGATGTACGACAATATTCGATTTCAAGTCCATATCTTAAACAGTTGAGAACACAATTAAATAAACAAAAGTATTTAGATCTAGTCCTAAAAATTTTGAATACCGATGATTCAAAAACTCATTCCCACAGGCTTAAAATTTTCAACAAAGAAAAATTCAACTACTGGAAAAACACAGAGCCTTTCACATTCACTTTCACTTTCGAACGACACAAGGGTATCATTGTGCTACCATTTTCCACTGGCCATCGCAATCATCTTTCGTTTAACGTTAAACAGTTGCTTGCTACGGCTACGTAGTAGTCCTTTCAATGGCCCACCGGGTTGTCATGTATCATAAATCATAATATCCAGTGAACCTAGCTAGATTTTTACTCTTCCTTTCTTTTATTTTCTTCTTTAACCTACTTTTGTCATAGATGACAAAACCCTATATTCCTTTGAATTCAATCATTTCATTGGATATATGCACGGCCAAACAAATGAATAGAGGACAGAAAGAAATATAAGCAAGAAGAAAAGCCATAGCCTTTTAAGCATGTTCATCACTTTCACTTTTTCACATACACTACTTTTTTTCCATCTCTCTTTTGGACTATCAGGATACAGATACAAGCGAATCAAAGGCCCTGTACATAACAGTAGTTGCAACTTTGCAATATTAAGTTCACTAGTTTTATATTTCTAGTGAAACGAGTATGAGTACGATGAAGACCAAAATGTGGCACATAATAAAAAGAGTTACTGCATGTGTATTGAACAATGGTTTATGTTTTGGAGAGCTTGTGGGATAGGAAAATACTTTAAAGTTTAAACAAATAAAACTATAATTTATTTGTTTAAAGTTACATTTGGACGCATCTTTGAACAAATAAGCTACCAAAACATAGGTTAATTTAAATACACACATGTTAGAGCTAGTAGCTAGGCTGCTAGCTACAAGCTACTAGCTCTAAATATTCCAAGAAACTAAGCTCACATTTTTGTTTTTCTACATCAAACTTCCAAAGATTCGTCTCCCAACTGTTTTGTTACATCAAACTTCCAAAGCTCACATTTTTGTTATTCTACTAGCTCAATTGACTTCTATCTTTGTTCTCGTGCTGGAATTGTTCATCAAACTTGCTAAGGAAAATCATCTATCAAAAAATCATCGTTAAATTCAACCGAACCCATTATATCCCCAGAAATCACATCCCCATTGTCAGAGTCCAATGTTGATGATAAGACAGACATGTGGCCGAGTGATTCAAATGCCACAGTTCGATCTGGGGAAACGAGATAATCAGACGATGATGATTGGATGTGAGCAATATCATTATGATCACTAAGAATCTCTTCCTTGTCTTCCTGCTTTATGGAGGATTGGAAGGATGTGAAAAAGGGGCTGTCTTGATTGTTGGTGATAGTGGAGTTGTCAAAACTTAGTAGCACGGAAGAGTCATTAGGTGGAGAAGAATCCAAGAACAATTCAGGAACTTTTAGGAAGTTTCTGTTTCTGCATGTGTGATGGCCTATGTATGTGCTCCTATACTTTGGTGGATCATCATGGATTTTTTGCACATGTTTGGTTGCTAGGCACCCTTGATCATGTTTATGAGTGCACCTATAGTAATGCCTGCATCATACCCCACAAAATAGAATCAATTTTATGCTATGATTAGACAATTATAAAAGGAAATCAAGGGTTTGATTTCTTTGTTTTTCTTTTTGGAATGAGTATAGAAAGTAAAGCATTTCCCAATACTTTCTATACATGTTTAAGAAAACTTCAATAGGTTAATGGACTATGATGCATTCCAACATGATTTTAGTCACTAACAAATTCTAGCTTTACTCTTATCAAAAAAAAAATATATATATATATTTCTAGCTTTACCTTTTTCTCCAAAAGATAAATACATAAGGAACAGTTCTTTTTCTCAATTATTTTTGGAAAATTAATAGAGTTTTTTTTATAATGTTTAATAATGTCAAAATACTGATTGGTTTCTTTTACTGGGCAATATTTAAACCAGAAACAAAATTTTTCTTTTTTGTAGAGTTAAAAAAAGAAAAAGAAAAAAGTTTTTGCCTGATTTTGCTGATTACTGAACTTGGGATTTGAGAAAATTAAATAGAATGTATCAAAAATGAAACAATAAATACCTTGGGAATTTGGCATTAAGGATTACTTTTTGTCCATATTTTCTCCATGCATAGCCGTCATCTGTCAGACTAGGGGTTTCTTTTGTCCACGACTGAGCTGTCTTCCTACAAGTAAGGAATCATATAACTTTGTTAGAAAAATTTGACTTACAAGATTTCAATATAAAAACCCAAGTATTCCATAAAAAAGTCCAGAAATGGTTAATCCGGTTAATGAAATAAGGGGCATACTAGTCTTTCAAAAGCTTATACTTCCTCTTTGTCTTATAATTTAAGAGTATTAGTACAGTTTAACACATGATCTTAGCTGTATAGTAGCATATTAAAAAGGCAAACCTATCTCTACTCCTACTTGTTAACTATTTATAGATAAGATCACTATTGATACTAAAGTTTTATATCTGTTTTTTACCTTTGGTAAACTAGAGGATTCATATAGTAGTACAGTACTTCCAAGCCAATTAGACAAAAACAAATAATAAAAACTTACAGTCGTGATAAAGTAAAAGAAATTTTCTTACCTTCTCTTATAACAGCCTCTCCGATCTTTGTGTGTTGTACTCCTGGAAGTTTCTTCTGAAGATTCTGATGACTTGGGGCCACCATTCCAATTGGTGACATGGGTATTGGCCTGAATTTGAGACACCTCTTCAGACTCAGCGCTGTTCAATATCGAGAGGCTATTAGTAAAGGACTTCAAGATTTTCAGAACAAGATCTTCAGCTGGGGCTGCCTTGTTGTTGTTGTTGTCGTCGTCTCCAGCTGACTTATTAAGCAAAGAACGTAGCTGATTTGCAATATCACGGCCTTGAGCAAGCTCTTCTATTGCCTTTTTCTTGCTAGAAGGTAAGCTCTCAGGCCAAGTACACTCCATTGTTGTGTGTGTGAGTTTCAGTGTGTTTTGAGACTTTTTGTGTCTTGTGTATATGTAATGTGACTGTCTTTTGAGCTTTGAGTCCCTTGTGTTTGAGCTCCTTTTTTTACAAGCCAAAGTGAAGCAAAGCAAGAGGGTTTTTATGTGAGTTAAGAAAAGCACCTTAGATTAGAGAGCATGTGCAAGGAAAATCAAAGGAAGCTAGAAAGGAAAATTCCTCACGTTAATCAGCTTGTAAAGCCCACGCGCATTTCAATCACAATGATTCCTGACTTAATCCTAACCGTACACGTGTTCTCCACCTAGGGTCGGATTTGGCGAAAGTACAAAATCCTGCTTTGGGAGCGAGTGGGGTACGGTGGTTGTTGATTACGAGTGTGAACATGACGTCAGGAGACGACGTCAGGGGTACAACGTCACGCATCACCAGTTGTTTGCCACGTGGTACCGATGTTTATTTAATTCCCAAGTGGTACCCCCATTTTCCTTGTCTTTATAAGTTAATACTAAACTTAGTAAATGACGATTGTAACCTTGAATGGTATGAGTGCGAGGCAGATGGGTTCGGTGAGTAAGGGCAAGTAGGGGGGCTAATATGGGGTTTTTAGCAATACGACAATAACTAGGTGGTTGGATCTTCCCAGTCCTTGGTGGCTGGGTCTTCTGTTTTTGGATAAGCATTCAATAGGTAGAGATAGTGTGTAGTAAAGGCTCATAGTACTCCGTGTAACCCATGGGTAGGGCACATCTTCTACGGCAGCTATATGAACAACGTAAGCACGTTTAGGACCGTTTGATAATGTTATTTTAATAATATTTTTTGTATTTTTTAAAAATATGTGTAGATAAAAAAGTGTGTGAAAATACATGTGATATACATTTTTTTTTTTTGAGAAGGAAAAATACATGTAATATTATTTTAAAACTGAAAATATGTTTTTAACATATGCACCAAACAAGCCCTTAAATTTTAGAGATATTTTTGTGTCAATATTTTTGTCGCAGATATATGAACCACATAAGCCCATTTAGATTTTAGAGAAATATTTTTGTGTCACAATTTTTGTCGTGACATTGGCATGATCAAGAAAAAAGCGGTTGGTTAGTATGAAAGTACTTATTTATAGCTACAATCGATCATTTCATTAAATTAGGGCAAATTGTGTTGTTGTAGGCATATTGTTTAAAGAAGAGATTGTATTTGTGTGTGTGTGTGTTTTATAGAGTGGAGGAGGAGGTGTGAGATTGTATTTTGCTTTACCTATAATAATTTTGATTAGAGATTAAATATTATAAATTTACTATGGTATATGTGTTATCTTATTGAAAATTATAAATTATGTGATAATAATACTATATGCACCTTGTCATGAGAAAGTAAAATTTTCAATGTGAAATAGTCTCTTAAATAGAGAGAATCATATCCCATTATGGAATATGAGTTCCATGCATATCTTCTCATGGTATGTAGTAGATCTCACAATCATATGAAACGATGTAAGGGGTAATGCATATATGTAGTGCATAGGATACCTTCCTATGAATTAGACTTTCAAATGGAGAAGATTGTATTTCCTCCCAAAATGTGAGTTCTATACATATCTTCTTGTAGTGTGTGAGTCTGACAATCATACGAGATCAATAAAATACTTTCTTGTGAAATAAACTTCCAACTAGAGAGCATCATATTCCCTCCCAAAATCTGAGTTTCATACATATTTAGGCACACATTTTGTGATAAGAGCACATTATACAGCTGTTATAGGCTACACGAGATAATTATGGTATTTAGGCCTTTGGTTTGAAATTTTTTTTCTCTTTAGCCACTCTACATACGATAATGAAATAAACTTGTCAGTATGTGGGTAATACATTCTATGAGAAGAGCACTTTATACAGCTCTCGTAAACTACACGAGATAATTTTGGCATGAAGAGGCCTTTGGCTTGGAAAACTTATCTCTTGCATGCGCTTTACACATGATTATGATAAAAATCTTATAGTATGTGGGGCACACATTCTATAAGAAGGGCACTCGACACAGTTGTTACAGCTTATACAAGAGATAATTATGTGGTATGAAGAGACCTTTGATTTAGAAAAATTATCTGTTGCATCTGCTTTAAGTCAGATAATAAATACACATATATCTTATAGCATATAGGTCTCACGAGTGTGTAAGATCTATAGATAGTGAGACATCTATTTTATACTGTTGTATGAGATATGAATTAAATCGGGTCCTTACTTTTTTTTTTATAAATAATAATAAGACAAAAGAAAGACATATGAGAGAGAGCGCCGTACGAGGAATGAAAAATCAGACTGATTTTGAATGAATTTGGAAGAACGTGGGGTTGGTTTTTATTGGAGAAGACATTATTAATATTAACAGATTTTGGAGATTTTAATAAGTGTTTGAAAAATGTTGGGTGAAAAAAGTTATTAGGTGTGGGTTTGGATCCACGTTTTCAAACCTACGTTTGCGTTTTCTGCTGATTTTTTTTCTTTTTTCAATGCGTGAACAGTAACATCACATGTGAGCATTGTGCAGGGGACAAAGGCACTGTTCACGCACTATCATGTACTGTTTACAGATCTCACGGCACTATTCACACGTTTAAAAATTATTTTACTATAGTGTTTTCAGTTTTCAGTTTCAGTAAAAATAAATTATATCTAAACGGACCCTAAGAAAGCCAGTGTAAAGTGCATGCGCCTTAATGTGGCTGGCTCAATAGAGTCTTCTTCAATATTTGTCCCTCAAGGATCTACCAAACTAAGAGGATATTTTATTTTTCTTCCTTTAAAAAAAAGTAGAGGATATTCTATTTTTTATAAGGTGTGTGGGTTTTCTTTTCTTTTTCTCTTTTTCTTTTTTTAAAGAAAAACGATATTTGTGTCTTTTGTACTACGTTGTTTAGTATAGTTTTTTTTTTTTTTTTTTTTTTTTTGGGGCTAAATCGAACTACGTTGTTTAGTTGTCCTTACAAGTTAAAGTAATAAGCGCAAGATTCACCTTGAGGGAGGGAGAGCATATTAGCTTAGACCATAGTGCGATAAAATCAGAGGCAGAGCTACACACACATAGGTGAGGGAGCATGGCCTCCCAAATTTTTTTTAAAAAAAATCTTTATTATATATAAATTATTTTTAAATTTGAAAATTTAACTTACAAAAATAAGAGTTGGGTCTCCAAATACTTAAGGGGGTGTTTAGTAGAGGAGTTTGAGTAATGTTGTTTGAGTGTTTTTGATATAGTGAGTGAAAAAGTGTGTGAAAATATGTATAAGTATATTTAAAATGCTCAAAAAGTTGCTTGAAATGTCCTACCAAATGGGTCCTAAGTTAGTCCGATAATACTCTTAAAAAAGTAATTGGTCTAATTGTTATAGAGCCAATATTTTATTTTTCTCAATTTTATTTTTTATTATAAAATATGCTCTTATATCTGTTAAATTTTTTTATAAAATTTTGTATTAAACATATTTTTCAATTCATTATGTGCGGATTAAACAAATCATTCAGTCATAAATATATATAAATATATATATATATATATTGTAACTAAAAGTATACATAAAATGTGTTTTTTTTTTTTTTTTTTTTTGAAACAATAAAATGTGTTTTTAATTGCCATGATGGTGATACCAGGGGAAGAGGGACCCCCTCAAAAATTCACATAGTACTGTGGTCCAGCAGACCTTGACGCTAATAAGGAAAGACATTATCCTATCAAAAAAATAAAATAAAATAAGGAAAGACATTATATGTACTCCACACAAAATGACAAAAGAGCTCCATTTTCAATCTTTTTCCAGACAAAGGTAATAAGTAATGACTATTGAGTGGGTCCCATTTAAAACCCAATTTTTTATTATGCTTTCAATGGTTTCTCACGGCAATTCAACGAATTCAATTAAGGAGAATGGAAGGGTCCCACAAAACAATAATTAAAAAAAAAAAAATTAAGAAGCCATTTAAACTCTAAGTTTTTTCCATTTTTGTATAAATCCAAAATTTAAGTATATACTAAGGTTAGATTCTACGTAATTTTATAAAAGTTTCAAGGTTGTGAGATACACATACAACTTTGTAGGTATGTTACTCTATTCTTAATGCTTGTTACATTGACTTATTTTCTAAATTTAAGGAATTAAATTTTATGTTTAAACTTTGTGTTTAGATCGATATCTTAATTTGATTGTTATGAGTTTCAATTAGTTCAACTGGTAAAATATTTGATGATTGTATAAGAGATCTGGAGTTCAATCCCCGCCTACACCAAAAACTGATTGATGTTTTAGTCTGATGATAAAGAGCTATCATCAAGAGCGGACGCCATAAATTGAAAATTTCTATAAAAAAAAAATTGATTGTTATACTCAAAAAAAATTTGATTGTTATTAATTATGATTTTTTTTGAATCGTTATTCACTATGAATTTTTTTTTTTTTTTGGAGAAAGTTATTCACTATGAATTGATTATTAATGTCCAGAGTGATTGAATAAATTAAACTAGGTATGAAAAATAAATTAAGTTTACATTTATATTAGATTTTGTATGACAATGTCATTAGTATATAAATATATTTATTTATTTATTTATTTTTACTTTTTCTCTTGTCCATTAATTATTATTGTCCCCCCTAAATTGAAATCTTTGCTCCACAACTAGGTTAGAGGAAGAGAGTTTCAAACATATTTGGAACCAAACTTGTTCCTCCTAGTTTTGAATCATTCATATTTTTAAAAATTTCATTAGTTCAACTGAAATATTTGTACACACTTTGGTATACAATTTGATATAAACATCATTTTGATAGAAAATACTAAGCTTCTTTTTTGTATATATATAACTTATTAAATAAAAAAAGTGTATACATATATGGTTAGTCTTGACTAATATATTAATGTCACAACTCGGCTCAAGCAAAAATTTATGGCTCCGCCCCCAGATAAAATCATCTTCTTCTGTTTTTAGTATATAAAATGATCATTAAAACATAGAATTTTTACTATGTTTTAAAGAGATTTTTGGCATGTTTTAACTTTCAAACCAAATATGACCCGTAAAGATATTCTAGTATGGTCACAAGTACATTTTCAATTAAATTGCATTGAGCATGAAAGCACCAGAATGTTGTGTCGCAAGATAATTTTTACAAAAAAGAGGATACAATTAACTTGAATTATCGAAATATATCCTGTAATTGGATTTCTACTGTACTGGGAAATAAATTCATCCAAATAAATGAAAAAAGTGAAAATAACATGGCTGGTTGTCATAAAATAAGGAGAAATTAATGATATCGAATAGACTCATCAATACATATTTATAGCTATAACCAGCCCAGCATTAAAAAATGGGGTCTACCATGTCCATCTATCTATCTACTATAGATTATCAAAAAAAAATCTATCTACTATAGCTTCTTAACACGTTTAACATATTTCTTATTTCATGAAAACAGTTAAAGGAATTGCAGGGACTTTTCTCATCTCGAGAAGCATCGTACTAGATAATTGTCAATGGTAGTTTAACATAATTTACATTCATCCAATTATTATGGGAAGCCACTTTCTGGTGGAGTTATTATCCTAACTAATACGATCAATAAGTTAATAGGAAGAATGCTGAGGTGGCCAGGTTTGAACACAGGATACCATTCACACACTGGTGATGTGGAATAATATTTGGAAAATTACAAAATTTTTATAACTTCTTGTTACAAACTGTGATGTAACAGAATGTGATTAGTGAGAAAAAAAATATAATAGATTCATGTGAAAATAATAACTAGCCACATCAAAATTATGGTAAAAAATTGTGAAATAATTTGTAGTATTAAAAATCTAGAACTACTCAACACATTTTAGCACGTTTTGACATGTACAGACTAGATTCTTTTTTTTTTTGAGAATGGTACAGACTAGATTCTAGTCAACGGATTCTTATGTAGAATTTCATTTGGGTAATTGAGATTATGGAGAACAGAAATGTTATGTTTATACTTTCACAATAAATTTTAAGTGTTAAGTTGTTATTGGTAAGTAAAATAGTAATTTTAGTGGTGGTTTCAAATTAGAACCAGTAATAACTTACCGACTAGAATTTGATGTGAAAACATTACTACTTACAAAATTTTCATAATCTATAAAGTTGTCATTAATTTTCATATGAGTCTATCATTTTATTATCTATTATTTACAATTTGTCACTTGTATAGTTATATATTTAAAAAATTATGTATCTAGATTTATTAAAAAGAAAAGTAATCAAATAGACAGTTAGATTGAATTGAAATTTGAAAGGTGTAAGGAAACTCTCTTTTTTTGTTGTGTTTTTGTAGTTCTTTTCTTTTCGTTATTGGTTAAGGTATATATGGTTTTTAGATCCAACCCAACTCTAATAATTAAGAAATTGGGATTAAAAAAAAATTTTAAGTTCAAAATTTTAAATTCATTAGGGTTTGGGAAATGTTAGGTTTATACATTAGATAATCAACAAACCATGCTTATTAAAATATTTTTATTGGTTTTACTAGCATTATGCCCGGGCGATGCACGGCTTAATCAAAATTCATAAGTAAATAATTTTTTTATTAATTTACTTAAAATTAAATAATAAAATAGATAATAAAAATAGATAAATATTTTACTTTTAAGTTAACTAGGGTATTATGAAATGCATATATATATATATATATATATATATATATATATATGCAATAAATATGTTTGTTTTTAGAATGCATAAGATAATTTTTTTTTTTTTTGTATGTTATTTTTTGTCAATATCATGAAACAAAATTTGTATGCTTTTCTTCAAACTTACGTGGATTTGAATTTGTTATTTATTTTTTTGCAAAATTTTTCATTATTTAATATATATATTAGTTTTTTTTGGGGTTACTTTATCCTAATTTTTTTGTTTTGACCAAATTATATTTTTTTAAATTTAGTTTACGTTAATGTTAATACATATTAGCTATCATTTGATACTTTATCCACACACAAAATAACAATTAACGTTTAAATTAGGCTAAAAGTAAAATTGTTACTTTGTAAAAAAATTGATACAATACTTATTGTTACTTTATCCAAATAAGTCGATAAGAATAAATAGAATTAGAATCTTACTTAAACTTAAACTGATAATTGAATGATAATTGATCACTCAATTATAATTGAATTAGAGTCTTACTTCCCTTTGGGAATGGTGAAACCACAATTGAATATTATCTTCTTTAACTTTCTGTTCAAATTACCAAATACTGTTTATCAAGTACTCTTTTGTGTTATTATATATCAACAATAGATTGAATTCATAAGCTTATATATCAACAATGCATAAGCTTATCTCTCCCACACAAGCTGCATTTATTCTGGGAAGGTGGATTGCCGAAAACCAAATTATTGTTCAAGAAATGCTGCATAGTTTTAAGACAAGAAAAGTAAAATCTGAGTTAATGGCTGTCAAAATTGATCTTCAAAAGGCTTATGATAGAGTGAATTGGAACTTCCTCCAAGTAGTACTCAAGAACTTTGGATTTGATGAAAAATTTGTGAAATGGATCCTTGAATGTGTATCAATAGTGTCCTTTGAGTTACTAATAAATGGGGGAAAGATAAGGCAATTTAGACCTAAAAGAGGGTTAAGGCAAGGGGACCCTCTATCCCTTTACCTATTTATACTATGCCAAGAAGTTCTTTCAAGAATCTTAGAGAATGAATTTATGGAGAAGAATATTAGTGGGGTTAAGGCTAGTATTGGCAGCACTCCCATCACACATGTAATGTACACGGATGATATTGTTCTATTCTCAAAAGCATGTAGGAGGGAAGCTAATGCCATCAATGAATGCTTGGAAAAATATTGTAGGTGGTATGGACAGTTGCTTAACAGAGCAAAATCAAGGATTATATTCTCCAAACTCACCCACCAGCAAATTCGCAGGGGCATAAAGCATATTCTACAGATGAAAAGTCTTAAAACAGACTCTGTTGACTTGGGGGCTCCTTTATTCTTTACCAAGGCTCCAGCAAAGGACTTTAAGCTCTTACAAGAGAGGTTGGAAGCCAAACTGAAAGGGTGGAGAAGTAAGACTTTATCATGGGCGAGAAGATCCACTCTAATTAAAACGGTGGCTCAAGCTTTACCTACATACACAATGTCTACTTTTGACATCCCTACTAAGGTGTGTGATAAGTTAGATGCTTTGACTAGAATATTTTGGTGGAATCCAAAAAACCCAAATGGAAGGTATTTGGCTTGGTTGGCTTGGGAAAAACTATGTCTACCTAAAGGAACTGGAGGGATGGGATTCAGAAAGAGCAAGGATTTTAATAAAGCTCTATTGGCTATACTTACTTGGATGATTGCCTCAAAAATGGACAGCTTGTGTATGAACTTACTAAGAAGCAAATACAAGGTCAAAGAGAATTGGATTCAAAGTGAACCTTCCAAAAATGCTTCCCCAATTTGGAAAGCAATTGAGAAAACCAAACCCCTTATTGCTAAGGGAGCTTGTTACCTTGTTGGAAATGATGCTTCCATTAACGTATGGGTGGACCCTTGGATTCCTTGGCCAGATGGGTTTAAACCAAATCCAAAGGATGACTCAATTCAACGAAACCCTTTGATGGTGTCTAACTTGATATTTGCCGAGGATCATTGCTGGATTCTACCTCTGCTAAATGAGCTATTTAATTCTGAGTCAGTTGAAGCCATCCAAAAAATACATATTCCTTTGAGGGGCAAATCTGATAAGCTAATCTGGGTTCCGGACAGCAAAGGGGCATTTTCTGTGAAATCTGCATATAAGGCTAACCAAGACCCTCCTTGTGGAAGTTCCATAGTGCAATGGCAAAAAATATGGAAGATCAAAGCTCATGACAGAATCAAAATGTTGCTATGGAGAATTGAGTCCAATGTGTTACCAACCAAAAACAACTTGGCAATAAGAATAGGGACATCTAATCCAAACTGTGTTTTTTGTGGCAGAGAACCTGAAACAGCAACTCATCTATTCTTTCATTGCCAAGTGGCAAGGGTCATCTGGTTTGGCTACAATTGGGGCATAAGAACTGATAAAATGAATATTGCATCAAACGAGTACATCCTCAAAGTGGTCTTGAACTTGGATGAGCTAAGTACACTTCAAATGGCAATCACTATGGAGGCTATATGGCATCTCAGGAATCAGGTTTGGCATAATGGCAATGAGGTGAACATCATTTCTACCATATACAATGCAGAAAATAGAGTAAAGGAATATCTTAATGCTTTGGACCATGAGCAGGACAATGATAGGAGAGAGGAATTGACTTCATGGATTTCCCCTCCTAAAAACTATATAAAACTAAATGTGGATGCGACTATCTCACAGGCTTTTACCTCCTTAGCTGTGGTAGCAAGAAATGAGTTTGGAGAGGTGTTAAAGGTATGGGCTAAAATTCATGATTTATGCACTTCTACTCAAGCTGAAGCAGCTGCAATTCTGTGGGCTCTAAGCTTGGCTACCGCTGAAAATTGGTGCAACATCATTGTGGATGGGGATTCAAAAATATGTTTTGATGCCCTGTCCAAAGCAGAAGAACCAGTTGATTGGTCCATCTCCTCCATCATTCATGATGCTGCTGACATGAGTATATCTTTTGATAATTGTGAGTTTTGCTGGGTTAAGAGATCCCTAAACTCAGCAACCCATTTAGCTGCTAAATATGCTATTGCTCTTAAATTAGGTTTCTTGTGTAATAACTGTAATTTGCCTCCCCCTACCTTGAAAGCTTGTAGGCAAGATGTTTGTACCTCCTGTTGTTCTAATTAATCTAATGAAATGGCAGATTATCAAAAATAAAAAATAAAAATTCATAATAGCATGACAAACCTTATTTGATATATGATCTAGAAGTGCTCGAATTAGCCAAGGCAATGATCTAGATCCCAGTAGTCTTATAATGGATTAGATAAAGAATTTGGATTGTAATCAAATTAAAATTAAATAAGAATTATATGGATTTGATGAAGAATTTAGATTGTAATCAAATTAAAATTTTTATCAACTTAGAAATTATAGGAGAAGAAAAATTTTATATATTTTTGTAAAATCTAAAAAAAATTCTTAAATTAAAGATGCATTAGAACGTGCCGTGTAGTAATTAATTAAAAAAAATTGTAAAAATCTAAAAATCTAAAAAAAAAAATTACAATTTGGTAAAGCCACTTGACGCAACCATAGCATCTAAACCCAACTTTTATTATATAGTATATGATGTATTAAAAAAATAATAATACAAGCAAGCGTGACCCTATTTCTCTCTTGAAATAATTTAAGGTAAAACTGTAAAAGTGCTTATTAATACACAAATTTAAATAAATAATTTTTTAGAATCTTAGATATTAAGTTAACCTCGATTTATTTGGCCAATTTCGATGGGCTCATCATGATTAGCTAAATGAATGAACTAGGGATGAGATTTGGATTCTTAAAATATAAATAATACTATGAATATATATTTTTTAATACGTTGATAATTAGAAATAAAGAGATTTGAACTCTAAATATGATGTCAACTGAACTACAAAACTATTGACATAATACTATGAACTAAACGTAGAGTTTTTAACATTTGATTATGACTAGAATATAAAATATTTAAGGGTCATATTAGCGGGTACACTTAAGACAATTATTAATAAACTATTTTTAAAAAGTTTTTATAACACTTTTATGAGAAATTGAAAAAACTGTCAAAATATTAATTACTTTTTTTCTTTTCCCATAAAAAATTTCTTTAAATGGTTTACTAACAAATGTCTTTAGGGCATTCGTTAACATTTTCCAATATTTTTAATTGGGTTTAAAATGGTTTATCTCATCCCAAACTCAACCCGTTTGTACTTTCCTATTTGCACTTGCTTGTTTTTAGTTGGCACTCTTTATATAATAATAATCACGAACACCAAATTTTCATAGTCTTTGACTCTTTATAAGTGATTATATTAGAACTTAGATAACCTCAGCTTGAAATTTATGTTGAGTCATATAAAAGGAAACGTTTACAGTTTACTCTTTACTGTTTTCTGCCTTCGTCCAACGTCAACGTGAAGTAGTGGTTGACGCATAAAAGATTGCCTAGTGATATGTAAAAAAGGAAAAAATAAATGGTATTTTGATTGGATCATAAGTAATGTGGGATTCACCCAACTCGAACTCTGCGCATATGTATAAATAAATTCACAAGAATAAATTTCACTAGCTATCTATGAAGACGTTAGAAATACAAAAATATATAATTTTAATAAAGAGGAAGAAGGTGATAGGATTAATTTAAAGCTCAACCTATAAGAAAACGATGGCAGCCCCAATAGTTTAGTAAGGTCTGACTCTCTTGTCTACCTTGCTCTCTTTTTTAAGAATAAGATGAATATGGCATGGAGTCATGGACCGTTGATGTGAACAGGGATTGGAGTAGTTGCAATAAAGAACGCCAGCTATGTCTTTGTAGGTTCGGGGTACAATATGGTACACCATGTTGGCCACACATAAAGAAAATAAATGCAGTCAAAGAAGCACATGGGAAGATATTTTCTTCTTTGGATAAGTTGCGAGAATAGGAGATTACGCGTTTGGATAAGTAAGTTGTTGCAAACCGGTAATTTGGGTTTAAAATGAACATTTGTAAAAAAATCTATGAAGAGTTGTTGCAAAATGGAGTTTTGAATAGGCTCTCAAAACGCCTAACCAAACGGATCATATGCGATATGAAAATATTTACCGTGGGCTGTAGAAAATGGTGGAGCTCGAAGGGTTGATGTTGCTTGGTATAATTTGATCAACTGTCACCAACAAAGGTCATCACAAAAATTGGAAGAACTCGACAGGAAATGAAAGAAATCCAAAACGAAAGTGGTTAATAATACAAGACAAAAATATGACTCCCCAAGTTGAAAGATTTCATGGATCCCTTTTGAATAACAAACTGAGAACCTAGCCCTACTGCCAACAGTCTTGATGATGACCCTTAAAATTGATGGTCAAAATGCATTTGGCATATACCAAAACAAGTCCTGGGGCTCGAAAGCAACTCTCAACTTTTAAAATGTCATGATATTTCATTATAAATGATTAATAACAACATATCAACATATAAGAGTACTAGTATAAAACACATGAAACCTTTTAAATCAGTGATCACAATCATTTGATTATTTGATCCCAATTGGTGAATTTAAAAAGCAAACGAAGTGCATGAGTCGTTTTCCTTCCAGATATTCAGCCTAGTTGCTAGATCACAGAGCAAGAGGACTTTTCTTCTTTATCATATCCTGCTACCCAACTATTTAAATTCAGACAATATCAACATCAACTTTGCACAGAGAACTCGCAAAGGAAAAAGGAAGGAAAAGGAATTAAAATGCAGTTACTCGTTTCCCATATTTTTCTAGTGCAAGAAACACATATTTTCTTTTAAAGGTACAAGAAAACATATATGTAAAGCCGAGTAATGAAAAGTATTTAACATTAATCTTCCTCAAGTGCTAAAACCACAATACATGCTCACTGTGGGGCAGCACATTCTTCATAATGATATGGTCTAAGCCGAAAGGGAAGCTGGGTGGAAGTTGGATTTGTTATTCGAATTTTCATATTAGTAATTAGTAATATTCCCTTAAGAAGTTCAAAACATCAATGAGTGAGAGGGATCAAACCATGGACGTCTCGGTTGAAAACACTAGAAAATGCCAATTGACCTAAAAGTATAATCTATGGCCTTAGCCACAGATTAAAGACTTGAAGCTCTTTAGCCAATTAGATTTGCCCTGGTCTCGATAAGGGTGTAATCTAGGGCTAAGGCCTTTAAAAAAGTTAATATATTCTTCAAAGGTGCAAAAATGACCTAAGTTAATTGAGGAAGACTAACCTATACTTTTGACATCTTTTCATTCATTTTAAACTGTAAAAGAGGTCAAGCCTGTACTTTACACAACTATTATATACTCTATTTTTTCCCCTCTTTTTTCACCTTTCAAACTCTGTGTCAGGCCTCTAGAGGACCTTTAACATATGATACACTTCTGACCGCCACCCTGTTATTTCACTTCCTACAACACCAATTCCTGTGAAAACAAACCATATTGGTAAAGATCCATCTTGATGGGGCCCCTCCGCCTATTTTTACATCATTTTTCCTTCCCTGACCTGCATCATCTAAATTCTGTATCCACCATAAGACTCGCCTTGGCTTAAACTATCCTCTAACTGGTTACTCCGCTCCGCTCCGGTCCAATGCTGATAACTTGTTTCACATGCTGGTGGTTAGCTTCTGCAACCATCTGAAGAATGACAAGCAGAAAACATCAAAAGAAAGTCTAGTGATTATAAAAGAACTTGAAGTCATTATCAACAAAGAATTATGCATCTCTACATTATAAAAACAGGCATATTTAAATTGATGCTACAGTATCAAACCCAATCCTGTAACATCAACTTAAACTTACGGACCCATGACAAATATGAACACATCCATTGTCTTTCACATTTGTAACAATGGAGGATCTGAAGAACACTGATTTCACGACCCCAGGCACGGTTTCTGGTAGTTGATCACAATATTGAGTTTTCCACAATAGATATATATGTATATATATATATATATACATATATAAAATTAAATATAGAAAACATAGATTATGGTTATATTACTTGACCTGTACAATCACTCCTTACCATTAAAACTAGTTATACTCCAAGCATGTAGTACTAAAGGGATTTGACAACCATAGGTAATGTTATGATGGAGTGAATGAGAAAAATAAAACACATGCTTACCATTAAACTTTACAACCAAACTCCACAAGAAAGCCACACAAAGGAAAAATCATGGGAAGCCATCCAAAATGAAGCTTGTCTATAACCGGGTGTCATGCATGTCAACTGGAACCTTGATCTCTCTTTGACTCCAAATTGCCATGTTTTCTCAGTATCTCAAGTTCTCTGGCTATCTGGATATCAGATGGCCAAAAAGTCTGCCGTACAACTTTGAAGAGAAAGCGAGGGAGCAATGCTACAACAGTAATAAGCAAAATAGTAAGCCAATAGGTAGGTGACTTTGCCAGGTGGTAAATTGTCCTGCCAAAGATAAAGAGGAATATTAGCTCTGCTCTATGAAACCTTCACAAGTTAGATTGCAGAACATGCAATTGCAGATACCAAGACTAACCAGTAATTGGGAAAGACTGGTATAGAATCCAATACCACCATACAGGCATATGTAATGATAATCGATCCCCATACTGCGAAATGAGTAAACACTTCCCAGCGCCGAACATCCATGGCCAAGTGAATATTCACAAGAACAACAACTGCAATTGTCCACAAACTTCCCATGCTCCATATATCAATTGAGCTATCTTTATAGGTGTACAAGGGTATATAGAAGAGTACAAGACTCTGCCATAGTGTGTCAACCATCATGATCCAAAAGAGATGCAAATTGTAAGCTTCGTGTCTATACCCAGAACCATAGAGTTTTGGATATAGCAAAAGTGTCTTATGGCTTAAGTCTTTGTCCAGAATTCCAACAACAATAGTAGGAATAGAAGTATAAATAACAGAATAAAATACACTGCTCCAATCTGTCAGTGCAGAAGTCGTTGAAAAAGCTGTACATAATATGTACCTACAAATACAAAAAGAAAATCAGATTAATAACTTCAAGAGAATATGCATCTAGTGTAATTTAAAGAGGAGAACTTTGTGCTTCAAAGAATTCAATCTACAATATTGAATTTCTACCCTTCAGACCTATTACATTCATGATGTTCACCTCAAAAAGGAAATATCTATTCCAGATTACTAATGGCAATAACAATAAAATTGAGCAAAAATAAATGAAGCTAGTATCATCCAACTCTAAGAATTTAATACAGGGACTTTAATTCATTTGTTATAACAACATAATGAAAAAGAATTTGCATATATTCTACTTGCTAGATTCAATATTTGCTAAGTACATACTTTCTAAATTCAACTTTACTACCATGCAAAATGGCCAAGAGCTTTGTAGCTCAACCAGCACCTCCTGGTGATTCAATGGAGACGTTCAAGGTTCAACTCCCCCCTTCCCCATTGTAACTATCAAAAAATTTACTAGTATCCAAAATAAAAATGACCATATCTGCCTGAACAACTTTGTCCCCTTCTAAAATCCAAAATAGCTAAATCTTTCAACTATCACAAGCTGAGGGAGTCAGTCTCCACATACCAAAAGCACATATGGCATTGCTCAGGCCTTCCTTTTTTCTTTCCTTTTTTTTTTTTTTCTCCCTTTTGTCAATCCAAAATACTTTTATTTTGTGATTCTTCAATCAGATATGGGAAAATAGTAGAACAGGGAAAAAGGATGTGACCTAGTTGTGCCCAGATCACTTGGATCTTGGAAATTCTTTTTGCAAATTTCTATTTTTTATTTAGTGCCATGCACGGTGAGAGGGGGGGGGGGGGGGGGAGGGATGGAATAGACAAATAATCATAACATGTGGGTCTTCAAAATTCTTTTTGCATATTTTTATTTTTATTTAATGCTGTATATGTTAAGTGTGCATGAGTGAAACGCGTGAGAGAGAGAGAGAGAGAGAGAGAGAGAGATGGAAACAACAAACAACCCTATTTATGAGGCAGTGCATCAGGTTCTTTCTAGTATCTAATAGGCAATCCAGTAATAACAAAAGGAAACTGTGCATACCAGAATAACATCAACACAAAGACAGCATTACGGTAAAAGTTGTACAGAATCAAGTAACCAACACGCTGATAATTCCAGTGTCCATGCACCAAAAGTAATCTTTTCAAAAACTGAAACTGTCCCATGGCAAAATCCGATGCCATCACTGCTTGACGCCCTTCCTGACCACATATTCCAACACCAACATCCGCCATTTGGATCATTGAAACATCATTGGCCCCTACCAAATGTCATTAATCAGACATGAGAAGAATAACACAGAAATAACAAAATCTTGTTTTACATGCACCATGTAGCAACTACTAAAACACAAGTTGAAGAGAGAAGAGTATAATCAAAGGTATTACTTCCATGTACAGAACTTAACACAAGTTGCCAGACCACTCCAACCTAAAACTCAACTGCCTGTGTCTATGTATTAAAAAAATTATAAGAGTGACAACTTACCATCACCTATGGCCAGGGTCATATCATCAGTGCGGCTCTTAATCAGATCAACTATTCCAGCCTTTTGCAAGGGTGCAACGCGACAGCATAGCACAACCCTACAAGAAGTTGCAAGGTCGAAAAGCTGTAGAAAGATGGAAGGAGAAGTAATTCTTTAGCAAAATTCATATACATATAAAACACAAACCTAACAGAATTGTGTGTGAACTTAGAGAAATTTAGAATTGAAACTAAGTGGTATCCCAGAGATAAGAAGTAGAAAAGCTTTCAAATACACATCACATTGAAACATTATCCTTCACGGGGGGTGGAGAATGGTTATTACCTCTGACTCCAGATCTTTTTCCAAAATATACACCAAACTGTTCCCATCAATTATGAGTGCTAGTGGCAAACCCAGGATTCCATCCTCCGTCCCTGCATGCCACCGTGGCAGATTAGACAATTTCGTATCAACAGGTAACTCAAGATAGTCTTTTTCAGCATCCTTCTTACATTTCAGACTTGAATTTCTTCCTCTCCATGATTTCACACCATATTTGGATTTAGCATCAGCCAAAAGACTTCTGCACTCATCCTCGGAATTGCCATTAATAATAATTTGGTGCATATCTGAGGTCAGCAGTTTGCAGGAGAGACCAATTGAAATCGCAGTTTCTTGCTTATCTCCTGTCAGAACCCAGACCTTAATGCCAGCTTGCCGAAGAGACTCAATGGCTTCTGGAACACCTTCTTGTAGCTTGTCCTCAATTCCAGTTGCCCCAAGAAGCTTTAAGTTGCATTCTATAAGAGATGCTGTTTGCCGGAGTTTTACCACTCTGTCAGTCAATGAAGTACTAGCATCCTCATACCTGCATTGCCACACCTCAAGTTCTTCATCTGTAAGATCCCTGGCAGCTAATACAAGTGTGCGTAAGCCTTGTGATGAATATCCACTAAGATGGCTTTGAGTGGAATTCCTTATATGATCATCCATCTCAGTGCCATTTGCTAAAATGCTGAACATTGAAGTATCAGCCCCTTTGACCAACACCTTTACTGCACCAGTAGGAAATCTGATGACAACAGACATTCTTTTGCGTACACTGTCAAATTCATGCAGTCCCAGTACATCAAACCTAAATTGCACAAAAATTGGATGAAGTTACTTTAAGAAGTATCAAAACTATGTGTAAAAGAATCTTTGGTGATATCACATACAAGTATGTCATCAGTGAGAGACTTTCTACCTTAGTTTCTCACCATTGACATCAATCACAATATGCCCAGATGTGCGCTCAAAAAGAGTATATCCATAAGCAGAGGCTGCAGCAACCAGTGCTTGCTCATCAGGAGATTCTCCTTGATAATCAATAGCTTCTACGCTGTCTTTTTGCAATTCACTCTTTATGCAACTAGAAGATGTACCATGAGTAAGAATAGGAATCACGGTATTACATGCAGCAAGTGTAAGGAAAAACTCATGCGCCGCAATCCTTTCATCTCCAGTTAAAGCTTTGTGCAACAATTCAATGAGTTCAGAGTCAACAGCAATTTCAGATTTAAGCTTCCACCTCCTACCTGCTGCTGCTGCAAAATCATAAAGGATGAAGGTTCATACAAGTGAAAATGGGGAATGTTCTATGCAGGAATTCTTGCATTCAACAAAGAAACCATCTACAGCACTATGAAAAAAGATCATCTGTCAAACTAGTATGACCTAGCTTATCAGATTATAAAATATGATAGTGCAAAATGCCAACGAGTCATATAAACAATGTCTATGCCAATCAAATCCCCGAATCATTTTCAATCAAAAAATATTCAATAGAATGAATGTTCATATTCACGTATTTATAAGATTTAAAACGCCACACGCCATAAACTTGATTTGCAGACTGATCAACAATTACTGCAAAAACTATCAAAACCTTTTTTCCTTGGTGGAACATTGGGACTCTTTTTATAATAATTACATAAAATCCATTCCTGATCTCAAAAAAATAAACTAACGTCTCCCAATCTTGTAAACTAAGAATATAAATCTCCATGCACAAGAAAATAAGACCTCAACAACTGAAATAAAAAATAATATTGTCATCTAACCATTCTAGCAAGTAGAATTCCACGTCAATTAAATATTCACAAGGATTCCCAACTTCATTGTTGAAGAAATGTTACAAATTGGGCACACCATATATTGCAGGCTTTCTTAAGGGCAAGACACATGGACAACAATTTGAACAACCTAAACCTATCCATACCAATCAACTTCCAGATAGTAGAAAGTCAATTGCCACCTCAACAATGTGAGATGCGGAATAAGTTACAAGAGGCCAGGTCGCGTAAAAGTCTTTCATCTAAATTAGGAAGAGATCATTTAGGTTAAGTAACTGCCTGGAAAAGGGTAAGACTGGACAATTGCCAAAAAATAAATTGTTGTGACTTGTGAAGACAAACATAATGCAAATAATCTAACACAAATTATTGCCCAACATAGTAAATTTGTCACAAACACTTTGTACACCAAACATTTATTGGTTGGATACATAGCCATTGAAGTTGAAGTAAATCATTGAGTCAACAAGAATAACAAACTTATCAAAAAAAAAACAAGAATAACAAGCTTGAAGGAATAACATAAAGAACCTCAGGTTCACAAGGAAATAAAAATCCCAAATCCAGTATACCTATGGTATAGAAACAGATAAAACTTTAATAGAAAAGGGAAGGGGGGGCAGAAACCACAGGCATGATTAATTTCACAAAGTTAAAGAAGATCATAAAAGCTAAGTACTTTGTCATACCAACAATGTTCTGTTCTTGCAGTAAATCCACCATAGGCAAGGAGCTCCCATAGCTTTTCCCATACACACTTGCTCTTTGGAATTCCATTTTGTTTTCAGTAAGAGTCCCAGTTTTGTCAGAAAAAACATAACGTATTTGACCCAAATCCTCATTTATATTCAACGATCTGCACTGGAACCTTGAGTCAGAACTACTGTCATACATGTGATTGTCTTCGATCATGAAATATGACTGACCCAAACGAACCAACTCCATCGTTATATAAAGAGATATCGGAATCATAATCTGGAACACTATAATTGAACTCAGAAAGGAAAAAAAAGTCTCCATAGGGAGACCATAATATTTGTATCTTCTCAGATTATCCCTCCCAGTTGTAAAGTATCTCTTTCTGTAATAAGGCAAGGTATCTAGCTGATCCTTGTGGCGTAGGAGCCATAGGCCCATTCCAAAGGCCACAACCAGGCACATAATAAAGAGAAAGATAGATAACCAAAGGGTTTCTCTATTCATGTATCCTTCCAGTCTGCTTCTCTTGGAAGGGGAGGCTGCACTGTTCAACATTGCTTTCGTCTCCTGCCCTGCATACACCACAACACCAATTATCCAGTCTGTGTTCTTCAGCTGACAACCACGCAAAACTATATTGGATTGGCTGAGGGGAAACCTATGCTCATTGAACTCCATGTTGGCAGTGAACTCATATATATTCCTATTAGGCTGTTCACACCTGATAAGCCCCGAAATCATGCCCCCATCAGAATCGGATACAGCTAAAGCCGTTTCCTGCCTGGCATACCTGGTCTTCAAATTAGACTCACCATCCAAATTCATAGTCTGGATGTAGGCAAGTCCACTAGGATCACTAGACCCTAACAAAACCATGTCACAAGGAATCGACTCATTAGCAAAAATCTTCACAACCTCGCCGGCCTGTATCTTCTTCCAAATCTTCATCCGGAATTCACCAGACTGACACACCAGAGTCTCCCGGTTGTTCTCTTTCCTATCAGACCTATGTCTTCTCCAATCCTCATACCCATCTTTGATAGCCGTGACACAAAGCACAAACAGGAGCGGGAAAAGTGACACTGTTCTGCCAAACACTGCCAAAGGGGGAAGCTGGTTGAGAGCAGCAATGGCTAGGAAATACAAATAAGCAACACGGTGGAACTGAATGAAGAGATTCTTGGGCAAGAAGGTTATGATTGTGTACTTGCTCGTTCGGATTTCATTCCCTGTAAACTCATACTTGTCATTAGTCCTCCTTGGGTCATTGATATAGATCAACCTCGGATTATCTTCATGTGACAGATTATCCTCATCAAACTGCAAACTTTTATGCTGGCTATGGCGAAATCGATGCTTGCTACGCGGCTTCTCTATTTCCAAAGCAGCCACATTGCCATTGCCATTGCCATTGCTGTGAATGTTGTTGTGATTATTACCATTGCTATGCCTCTCCATTGAACCCATAGATAAAATTTGCCGAATCCTCTCTTCTCTGGGGCATTCCAATGGAAACTGCTCAAAGAAAACCCTGGACTGAGACAACACACCCAATTGTGGATCCTTAAAAGGAGAACCACTATGATCTAGCTCAAGGGGTTTGATTTCGTCTCCACCTTCGCCTTCCTCAATCTCAATCTGATCAAACTCGTCCTCGTTAACCTTATCCTGGTGTTGCTGTTCACCTAAGAGATTCCACTGAGCATCGTCGAAAACCGAAGAAGAAAATGAAGCATTGGGGCAGAGACAGCTTAGGGAGCCGATTTGTCGAGGCGAATTTGTTGTATCAGTAGTCATAAAAGATCACTAATAATAATAATCAAATTCTCCAAAACTCGTCTCGCCCCAATTCCCATCTCCGTCTCAAAAACTCAACCCCAAATTTCCATTTTTTTTTTGGTTACCTCACTACACCTTTTCCACTCAGCTCTATAAACAAAAACAAAAAAACAAAGATACTTTCTTTTCAAAATTCTATAACAAAACTTGAACACAATGAATATGAATATGAATAACAATTAACAATGATAATGATAGCACACTTACAAGATCAATTTTTGGATCTCGTGTACGGAGGAAATCCTTAACCAAATGCCAAAACTGCAAAAACAAAATTTATGAATCACTGCCATATTTTATTTCCGTAACGCATATCTGGCATCACAATTTCTTTTCTCTTTTTTTCTTTTTTTTGCAAATCTCAAATCGCAATCGTAAAAAACGTACCTGAAAAGAATGAAAGGTTTCAGATTGGAGGCTCAGAATTAGAGATCGAACGAATCAGACCAGAGACTTTCTCTGTGTATGTGTTTTTTTTCCAAATCAATGCAGCACTGAATACAAAAAAAAAAAAAGCGAAAATCGATCTGAGAGCGACCACAGATCGGGGATCTAGCCCCTGATTTCTCAATGAACCAGGAAAAAACCTAGGGCTCGATATATAATAAAATTAAAATAAATTAAATAAAAATGAGGCTGTAATTACAAATTCCTTGTTTTTTTTTTTTTGGGGGGGTTTGAAACGAAGGAGATCTAACACGAAAGGGATGGGAGGAGAGAGAGAAAGAGAGCACGAAAAGCGAGAAAATAAGAGAGAGAAAGAGAGAGAGAGAGATGAGAGGTAAAGCACGAATGTTGGTGGTGGCTTAGGCTGGTCTCACTCACTGACCTCCTCTTCTCTCTCGTCTCGTCTCGTCCTTTTTTTCCTTTTCTGCCACAACCCTCTCTTACTGTTTTTCTATTTGCGTGGGTATGGCTGTGGCTGAGGCTGAGTCCATTTCTCTTTCTTTTCTTTTTTTAATTATTATTTACTTTGCTTGTTTAAAATTAAAGAAAGAGTTTAAAAGTTAAAACCACGCAAACTTTCGTCGCATATTATTTGACATGTCGAAATTGTGGCAAAAAAAAATTGTGAACTAATTTGTAATACTGTTTATTAATATATTTGCAAAAAAAAGGCTATATTATAGGTTTTGGTAAATTTTAATGCAAGGATTTTGTGGGATTGCACTGTAATTATTCGTATTTAAATTTTTTTTTTTTTTTTACTTCCTAGATTTTCTCAATGAAACTTAAAAGGGCGATAATATTAAGATCTATGATGCTCGGACATGGTATTAGATTCTATTCTGTTCTAGAAATATTCACCTCTATGAACTGTTTTATTTCCAATTTTTCTACTATATGATAAACTTTGTTCAATAGAACAAGTAAATCCGCTGCATATTCTGGTGCCCCTTGTCTAATTGTGGGGGCATTGAAGAGTTGATTTTTTTTTTTTCATATTCTATCCTATTTTTTATATATATACACAATCATGCCTCATTGCTCAACAATATATGCAGTCATCATCGTGTGAATTGATTTGAATAGTACCTCTCATGCCTCATTGCTCAACAATATATGTGGTCATCATCGTGCAGTTGAGTTGAATAGTACGTCTCATGCCTTAAGTGCATGGAAACACAACGGCCTTGAGTCAAGTCCAGAGGGAATGGATAGGACGCAACAACCTCAAGCTGAGTCTAGAGGGGAGGGATAGGATATTTATGTAAGGATATTTTTAACTAATTTAAATTTAAAAAAAATACATAATACATATGGTCAGCCAATAATGAAGAATCTTGTAATTTAATTAGTATTTTTTGTTGTCTCTAAAAAAAACATTTAAGATTTAAATTTTTTCACCCTATTTATATAATTAAAAATAATAATAATACATATGTGAACTTGTTATGAAATTTTAAATGTAAGACCTCAATCGATTGGTCGGGGAAGAAGGGAAAAAAATCAATTATAACAAGAAAATAGTTTTTTTTAATAAAAAAAAAGTATGACCAATTGATCATACCATTCTTCTTAATATTGACTTATTTTAATAGTTTTGTAGGATTTGAAGCATGCGTGTATTTATCATTTTTTGATGAACATGGGTGTATTTATATTTATTATTAGTCAAGTTTAAGAGCTATCATCAATAACGAACGCCATAAGTTGAAACTCTCTAAAAAATATATATTAGTCAAGCTTGTTTTTATATTTTTCCCTCGAAATTATTTATTTATTTATTTTGTATTATACAGCTAACTGATGCTTATATGGTGTTTTTGTCTTGTATTTCAATAGAATGATGATTAGTCATGAAAAATAAGAAGGAATAACGACTTATATTAACAATTATATATCACCATAGAAACAAAATTATCAACAAAAATTACTTGTAAGATTTGTTTAGTGGGTACAACTAATCTTAAAGGAACCCCAATCGATAGGCCGGGGAAGAAGGGAAAAAAATTAATTATAACAAGAAAATAGTTTTTTTAATAAAAAAAAAAAGTATGACAGATTCATCATACCATTCTTCTTAAGATTGACTTATTTTAATAGTTTTGTAAGATTTGAAGCATGCGTGTATTTATATTTATTATTAGTCAAGCTTAAGAGTCATCATCAAGAATAGACGTTATAGATTGAAACTCTCTAAAAAAAACAAAAATATATTAATCAAGTTTGTTTTTATATTTTTGCCTCAAATTTTTTTTTTAATATTTATTTTGTATTGTACAGCTAACTGATGCTTATATGGTGTTTTTGTCTTGTATTTCAATAAAATGATGATTAGTCATGAAAAATAAGAAGGACTAACGACTTATATTAACAATTATATATCACCATAGAAATAAAATTATCAACAAAATTTACTTGTAAGATTTGTTTAGTGGGTACAACTAATCTTAAAGGAAAATCGTGACATAAAAATAAATGATAGAGTTTGAACCAAATCATCTTAGAAAACCATTTTATAAAGGATTCTATTAAAAAAAAGTCATTTTATAAAACTAATCTATATTTAGTAAAATAGAGAATGTCTGGGTACATAAAATACAAACTAATATTCTTTCTCAAAAATAAATAAATAAATAAATACAAACTAATATTTTGCCAAATATTTCTGCACCCTTTTTCGGTGTTAATTAGAAGCTTCCTGCTTAATCCTCATAAATACCTTATACCTGATATGTGAAATTTAAGGCTCTTTTTTTAATTAAAAAAAAAAGAATTTAAGTTATTATTTACTACAATTGACATTTATTAAGTGTATTGTAGACACAATATTTGTTTAGATTTTTTTTTTCACAATTGTTGATATGACCTCTTGTGATTGGAGTTTAAGTTATAAACAAATCAAGCCAAGTAGATTCAAGCCAAATATTAAACAATATCCCACATAATAATTTGTCAACATTAGCCACTTAATCTCTTGTATGGTATTGGTCGCATACACACACACCAAACAATCACAATTTCTTTTTTAACACCAAAATTAAAATTGAAAATTAGATTATAACTTAATTTACATAACCATGCACCGGCTTATCCAAACTAAAGTAATTCTTATTTTTAAGACAATAATAAATTTTCATATCATTTAGTTAGATTTTATACTTGAACCATAATATTTGATTTTCTACGTGTTTGGCATCGAATTATAAATTGACTTTTTTATTTATTTCATATACTATTTGTGGATCTTACATTTACATTGTTTTTTGTCTCAAATTTATTTCAAATAATATAACTTTCAACTTTTTGAAATAAACCTGCTTTTAATATTTTGCCTCACGCTATACAAGTAAACACATTGTATAAGAAATTAACCTTAGAATGATTAGTGATAATTCAGCAAATTATGTGTTTAATTCATTACATCAATCTTAATCCAATCCAATTTGAGTAAATTTATTTAATTCATATTTAAATATAAGAAAACTATCAGCCAAGATGGTTCAAGTGCAAATCCCAAGAAAACAGAGACCTGTACTTAAAAAAATAAAATAATTTAAAAAAATCCTCATACATTTTTTTTTTTTCCTTAATGAAAATCCTCATACATATTAGTGTTGCAGTAGGTTCAGAAAAATTTAGTGCAACTTTGGAGTGCTATTCCCAAAACTGACCTATAGAGTACGAAAGGTACGAAAGAGCAAGCGGCTAATGTAGCTTTCATCTTCATCGTAAGGGCCACTGTTTTCCCTTACCCGTGCGTTGCGTTTCGTGACGATTAATCAAACTCACTATCATGTAGTAGTCACTGGTCAGACAACCAGACCAGTTGATCATACGGATCAATGTATATGTTGTCACTTTCCTTTTACGCTGTATTCACAACATTGTTCATTTCCCAAAACACCCTCTAAACGTAGCACAGTAACATGTTACTACTTTTTATTTACTGTTGCAGTTGAAAAAGTCTCTGTTGTGTTGTGTTGTGTTTGTGTCTTTGTGTTCTAAAATGCTTACTGATCCGGATACTCTTCTTATAGCCGTCGATCTTTTTTGCATGAAAAGATCGGATGGAGCCAGATCGTGCCGTTGAGAATTTCAAGAAACTGAGGACCTAGCCTATTTTGGAGTCTTTCTGGCTTTATTTACATGTGACCAATGGTAGTAATATGACATTTTACACCACTTTTGCAACAATTTTCTATGTTGCGAGTTTTAAGCGGTGGAGAGGAGGAAGTATATGAAGGGTTTGTTTGAGAATTGCTTATTTTGTTAAAATTAAAAAAATTTTGTTGAAAGTATTGTAAATAAAATTAAAAGTTAGTTAAAATAGTACTGTAAGACTAATGAATAATAACAAAAAAAGTAGTGGAACCTATAAATACTAAATAATAAAAAAAATAAACTGAATAGTAAAATAAACTGACAAAAATAATATTTGCCAAATGCAACTATACTCAACTTTTTTTTTCCATCGTTCACAACTTAATACTTGACGAAATATAACACGTGTTTTGAGAGTGTTTAACAATTTTTCATTTGTGGAATAATTTTTGAGTACTCTCAGGCACAGAGAATGATGTATTTTTCTCTCACATTTATGATAGGGTTTACTCCTAAAATTTACAATGGAGTGTACAAAAAATGTGAGAGTACAATCAGTACCTAACCATTTTCCCTATTTTCATGTACCATTCTTTACCCTTCAAAAAAACATATACTATCCTTTACATATACTAAAGAAGAAAATTTGCAGCTTTTTGCGGTTGCAGATTTTGCTGGGCTGTTCACTCAAACTCAAACAGAGAGAATCCTCTACTCTCTCTCGTGAAAAAGTACGTGTTCTGCATGATTTTTCAAGTCTCAAGTTCTTGTCGTTTTAATTGGACCACAAATTGTTGCCTTGCCCGACATGGCGACATGTCCTTATGGCCTTATCTTATATAACGTTCGTGGATTGGAAAAAAAATAGTAAAATAGTTTTTTTTTTTCAATTCCCAAAAAATGAAAAAAGTTTTTTTTTTTTTTTTTCCATGTGATTTCTTCTATTATCTCTCTCTTCAACCTCATATTTTTTCATGACCGTTAAATAGTCTTGGTTCACATCGTGAGCAGGAGATTAACTTCTTTTCATTTTGTTCCTCCCAATTGTTTCATGTGATTTATTACATTTCTTTTTGCTCAACTAAAAAAAAAAAATTTATTATTATAATATAAAAGTGTCTCACAACCCACTAAAAAGTCTTTCAAGGAGTCCTTGGAGCATTTCTAGCAAATTCTCTAAATTTTTATATTGTTTGGTAAGTGAATAGTTGCATTTATCTTTTACTTATTTACTTTTTCAAATACATTTTTTAACAAATTCTCTATTCTTTTTCTATCTTATTTAAATATTAGTTGATATAATAGTATGAGAGAAAAAAGAAATCAAGAAGAAAGAGAAAGAATTGATATAATAGTAATTGCTGTAATTTTTTAATAAAAAAATCCAATTGCTAATGTACAATAGCTCATCAAATTTGATGAGCTACTATTCATGAGCAAAAAATAATTTGTGATTTAGAGAAACCATTGGAGACCATTTTTTTGGTTTCATTCTCTATTTTAGAGATTATTTTGTTTTTACATGCGTTGTTGAAGATGCTCTTGACACTTAAAACAACTTTAAAGCAAAACTTGAAATTTAAAACTTTTAGGAAAAATAAAACTACAATTCATTGTTCATACTTCCTAAATCAAGAACTTTAAAGCAATTTGCCAAACACTCAAACCACTTAGAAAGCTCTTTAGATAGAACTCTATATTGCAAAGACTCTACTACTAAGAACATGTTTGGTAGTGTTAAGATTCTTAGAGCTCTTTGTAAAAATTGTAAAACATTTGGCAAATTCAATAAGAGCTTTAAGGGGACCCTTTAGAGCTTTAAGGTAATTAAAGTTGAATTATAGAGCTTTTAGGGGGAAAAAAACTCTATTCAATGTAATTCGTTATATATAAATTCAGAATTTTAAGCTCTAAAGTTATTAGGAAATTTGCAACTTTAACTTTTTAAGTTTTATGTTTTACCATCCAAAATTTAAAGCACTATCCAATGTAATTCGTTATATATATATATATACGAACGGGTTATGTCAATGAATACTCTTAAAGTATTTGTTAATAAACTTTTTAAGAATTTTTTTTTTTTTTTGTTAATACAAAATAGAAATTCTACTCTAACATAATTTAAATGCATATGTAAGCTCCCTCCTGGATACTTGAACCTTGACCCTTGTCCTCCACATCTCACAAGTACTTATACTTCTTGTGAAGTGACCATCGCACCAAGAAAAATTTTAATACCACTTTCATGATAAATATAAAAGCTGTCACAAAAGTCAATTACTTTTTTATTTTCCAAATAAAAATTTCTAAAAATTATTAATTAACAAATACTCTTAGAACATTAGTTAACATTTATTTATATATATATATATATAAACAATAATGCATTAAGTAAGAGAAAGGGCTGTAGCCCATGTACATACTGGATCTAAACAAATTAACCAATAGGTACTTTGTTAAACACTAGGAGCATTATAAAACATTAAAACTTTCCCGTTAATGCTTTACTTCTAAAGTTCTACTTTATACGGGCACTAAAACTTTATAGTTAAATTATACTTCTTATAACAACGCCAGAAAAATTAAAAGTGACAAATTTGTTGTTGCAAGTACTTTAAATCTTATTCTAAAATTTTAATTTACAGACTTTTGTAAATTCAATGAACCACCCCTCAATTATCAAGGTAAATCCAACACCATATATGTCATATATATATATATATATATCTAGGAAGATGAACAAATAAAGTATATCGAATCATGGCTGATTTGAACCAGATTATTATAATTCTAATTATGGAAATCTCATACGTATACACAAAACCCTCGTGAAACTAGCGTGGAATTAATTTAAGCCTGATGGCTATAATGGGTCCAAAGAGTAGTGATTTGAGCTTCATGGACCAGTATCACCATAGGCTATAGCTTGCCTATCACAATGTATGATGTATCATAGGAAAATTAGAAAGATGAATGATTGAAGCAAAGCTTAAGCTTATGTGATACTAAAGGTATATCTCAACTAAGACTATTTGTTGTAGAATTTAGTTAGTTCAACTGATAAAGTTTATTATTGTCAAATAAAACATATAAGTTTTGAACCTTAATTATATAAAAAAATTAATTAGTGTTTTGAACTTTTGGTATGATGACAAAAAGCCGTGGTTATCGAGAGTAGACTTTGTATACTGCAATTCTATGGTATGCGTCCAAAAACAAAAACAAAAACAAAAACAAAAAAACCAGAAAAACAAAAAACAAAAAAGACAAAAACGAAGACTCTTTCTTGGCCACGCGTTCATCATTTCAAACGGCCTACTCTTATCATCATTGTATGCAATGCAACAGTCCTTGCGACTTTGTAGCACCACTTTTTGAAAAGCAGGGTTGAAATTTAGCCAAGAGGAGCGCCCAATGGTCTCAAAATTGGAGCTCAATCTATTACAAAATAGTGACAATACAAGCTGATAAACAATGAAATATTATATTCTTACCTTTTTTTTTTTTTCCTTTCTAAAGTTTCTTCAAATTCTACAACGAGGGAAATGATCATTTTCCAAGTAAAAGTGAAGCGTAAAAGAAATCATTAAAAAAAAAAAAAAAAAAAAACAGAACCAAAAATTAAAACTCTAATTTTATAGAGAAACTTTCATTTCTCTATTATAATTGCTGACGAAGCTGAACCTGGACTCTGTATTATGCTTTCATCACCAAATTCTGATTCCTCTCTATCCTCCACAGTCATTTCCTGAACAATTTATTAAATTTTACAAAAAATATCAATAAGTTTAAACTTTATACAATAACAAATCTTCAAGATTAAAATTCAATCTAAATTAGTTCTTAAGGTTTGATTATTATCAATTTAATCCCCCACTTTGTCAAAACGAGTAAATGTGGTATTATGTTCAAATCAATTAACAAATGAAGCCATTTAAACATTTAAAAAAAAAAAGTTTTATTAAATAAATAATATTTTTCAATGAAGCCATTTAAACATCAAATTTTGACAAATTTACCGATGGATTATATTTTATTCTTATATTCTCTATACTACAAAATTGTCAGAAAATAAAAAAGAATAATAATTATGTCATCAATCAATTATTAAAATTGTAAGCTAAAATTATGCAAAAAAATAAGTTTATAAATTATATAGTAAATACAATCCCACTGACACAGAATTTGATATAATGTTAAGAGTGTAAAAAACATGAAATCCAACCATTAAAATTTTAAAATATGTAGCAATATTAATTTATTTTAAAGGTAGGCTAGTACACATTTCATTAATGTTTTGAGTTAAAATTTTAATATAACAAATAAAAAAATAGTCAATTTTAAAATTGAATTTGGCATGAAAAACCAAAAAAACATACCGAATTTGGAGGTGATTGCCTTTCACTACTCTTCTTTACTTGTTCCTTCTCTCTTAGAGATCGAATCGTAGAAACTCTCTGAAAACAAAATATCTCCAAAATTAAACGAATTCAAAAAAAAAAAAAAAAAAACAAAGAAATCAAAATTTGAATACTGAGTGGTTACCACAGATTGAGATTGGAGTTGCTTCAATCTGTACAATCTATCGAGCTCGATTTCGAGGCTCTTCTGAATCTCTCCTCTCTCTTCGACCTCCTTCATCTTCATCTCCAACATCAAGTCCCTCTCTCTCAGCATCTTCTCCGTTCTCTCTCTGTCCGACCTCAGCCTCTCCATCTTCTTCCTGATCGCGCTCAGCTCCTCCGCGAGCGACGCGTCCAGAGATTCGATCTGAGTCGGACGGTGGAGGGTGTTCTCTTTGTTTGACTGGTCGGCGATGCAGATCTCGATCTGAGTTTGCTTTGCTGGCTTGGTGTGTGAAGAGGAGTCGGTGACATGGTTCGCCGGAGAGTTCAGCTGCTGGAGAGGTGTTCTGCCGGACTTTGGCCGGAGCTTATGGTCTCCGGCGACTGGGCACCGAGGCGTTGGCATTGGTGAACGGTGAATGAATGTGTGAGGTTTGTTTGTGGTTTGTGTGTTTCTTTTGGTAGATGTGAGTGTGAATGTGAGATTATTAAAAGAGGGGATAAGATTTGAATTTGAAAGTAGGAGGCGCTAATCAAACGGCTAGTTAATCATTTTCAAATGGTTGAGATTTGGATGGACAGAGACCAGAGTTAAATAAATAAATACTTCCCTTAACAACTACCAGTCTCTACGCTCCGGATCTATGATTAATTGATGATTAGTTTGTTGATTAACACTGTGAAGCCACCCTTTTAGAGAAGTCTTGTGGATCCCACTTTAGATTTATACTAATAGATTTTCAACACAATGGATTAAAGTTGTCTGGTTTTCCAGGCCGGTTCCTCAAAAAAAAAAAAAAAAAGTTCATTTTTCCTCAAAAAAAAGAGAAAAAAAAATCAATTTTATTATCAAACTAAATTATTGGTTTAATTTTTTTTTTTTTTATTGAGCATGTTTAAACATATTCACAAATTACTTAAAAAAAAAAAATTCTACTAAACTTAATAACATAAACTTATAACCAAGTTGGGACATTAAAGTAGTTGAATGTATGTTGAAATTAGCTATATAAAATGTGATTAGTACGTTAATTTGTCCACCATGGAATCAATATTTAGCATGCCCCATGCCCTTGGGTTTTTTTTTTTTTTTTAAATCCTTATTCTATTTAATTTGTTACATTTTTCTTTAATTTTTTTCTATGAAACATTTTTTTAATTAATCATTGATGCAAAGCTATAATAATCATAGAAAACTCACTTATAATGTCTTCATTTGTTTTCATACTAGTTATCGATTTAATATGCCTAAGAGGAATTCCTCTATATATTCTAATACTTAACCATTGTTTTCTAAAAGCAACAACATAACTTATATGGGGACCATATCGTATGTTGTCTTTGTGTCAATAAAAACTACATGGAAAAAAAAATTAAACATTGTTGTAGAACGCCCAATAACAATAATTACACGAGCTCAATCACTAGGGCTTATTAGGTTATTTGACTTGAATATCAATTCCATATTCGAGTGGGTTAAAATTTTCATTTAATTAGAAGGCAAGCTGAAGCTATAAAGATAATAAGTGAAAATTCTCACCTTATTCACAGTAGTCTACCATGACACAATATGGACGTCAAGGAATAGTGTTTTGAAATAGCAACTAAAAGAATTGTCTTTTAAGATCCTATGCTTTTAATTTTACATGTTAAAAATGTATGCAGTGGGGTGTTTAATACATGTTTTCAAACAACAATTTTTAGTTTTTAAACAATATTACCGGTATTTTTACACACTCTTTCATCCACACGTATTTCCATACATGTTTTCAAACAACAATTTTCAGTTTTTAAATGCATATACTAAATACTATCATCTTGGGAATTCACACATGGAGATAATCCAAGAAAGAGCTAATGAGGTCCTCCACCCCTCTATGTGAAGGTTGACTTTGGTGTTGGTGTAAAACAGTAAAAGAGAAGAAAGCATGCATAGTAGCTGTGGGAAGAAACTACACAAAAGCGATGATTTTTGTGTAAACAAAGCTAATAAAAAAGAACAACATCCCATTGAGAATTGAAGACTAGTAGCCGTGTCAAAATCAGTAAAGATAATACAAAATTTTGATGTGGGAAGGAATTGCATTAAACAAACGTGATTCTCACATTACAAAACCCCTCAACCCCGTGACATTGGACCATTGAGCAACCAATTGGTATCCTAAAATCCTTTTTAAGATGACTTGATAATTACATTAAGAAAAAAAAAAAAAAAAGGTTTTGTAGTACATGATATTGCAAATTAAGCCGGCGAAAAACACATTTTGGTCCCTATATTTTGGGTCGATTTCCGTTTTAGTCCCTAAGTTTTTTTTTTACCGCTTTTAGTCCCTCTCCTGAAAAACGGTTCCATTTTAGTCCCTACCGTTACATCATAAACGGATATTGCTGATGTGGCAAACGACATGCACTGTTGGCCTGACGTGGTCATTAAAATAATAATAAAAAATGCCACGTCAGCATTTAAATTAAAAAAATTAATTTATTAATTTTAACTAAATAAAAAAAATTAAAAACAGAATTAAAAACTAAAAATCATATGAACTAAGATCTAAGTGTGTCTTGAACAAGAACACCAAAAACACAAACTCAAATCCAAGAACACAAACCCAGAAATTAAAAAAAAAAAAAATTATCATGCTTTGATGTTTTATGCGTTTTATAAAACGCAGCTCTGGGTTTGTTATTAAAAAAAAAAAAGCCCTCAATAGGACACAACAACGGAAAAAACTCTCAGCTCACTCAGCCCCATCCCTTCCTTTCTCCCATGCCTGAGACCGAACCCAACCTTGAAACTTTTTGACCAGCGAGGGCATCAGCTTGGGCATTAGAGTTGAGGTGATATCAGTGTGGAGATCGGCGTGGGTCATTAGCATGGAGATCTGTACTCCAGTTGTGCTTCGATTCGTGCGACCGTGCTCCGATCTGTGCTTCGATTCGTGGGATCATGGGTGTCGCCGTCGGTCTGGCCGTGGGTCGTGGTTGTGGTGCTTGTTTTGCTGTGGTGCTGGGTTTCTATTTTTGTCATGGGTTGCTGTGGGTTTCTATTTGGTTTCTATTTTTGTCTTTTGGGTTGCTGAATTTTTGATTTGTAAGGTGCTCGATTGTGGGTATTGGTTGTGGCGGTATAGGTGCTTGATTCGTGGGTTTGGGTTGCCGGTGTTAGTGGGTTTTGGTTGTGTTTTCTGGGTCTGAGTTGCTGTGTTTTTTGGGTTTGGGTTTGGGTTTGCTATGTTTTTCTTAGTTTAGTGCTAGTGTATCAGAGATGGAGAAATGAATTGTTCTGGGTTTGGGTCTTGCTTGCTCTGTTTCAGAGATGAGAGAACGAAGAGGAAGAGAGGGACAACAGTTTTCTGACATTCCATACCATTCTCCACTGCTCTGATTTGGTCAGGTTTGAAAATATTTAAGAGATTTGAAAAAAACTTTGTTTTTATCAACTGGATGCGTTTTTTCTTATTATCTCGATAGTTGAACAAAATCTTTTGTACTAACATTTCAGATCAAATACTTTTAATTCTACTTAAATGTACAGAACTTAATTTGTGAGGAAATTCAAGGCTATGTTTGTTCTTTTAGCACAGATCACATTATCATGCTTTGATGGTTTTTTTTTTTTTTTTTTTTTTTTTTTTTTTTTTTTAATTTCTGGGTTTGTGTTCTTGAATTTGAGTTTGTGTTCTTGGTGTTCTTGTTCAAGACACACTTAGATCTTAGTTCATATGATTTTTAGTTTTTAATTCTGTTTTTAATTTTTTTTTATTTAGTTAAAATTAATAAATTAATTTTTTTAATTTAAATGCTGACGTGGCATTTTTTATTATTATTTTAATGACCACGTCAGGCCAACAGTGCATGTCGTTTGCCACATCAGCAATATCCGTTTATGATGTAACGGTAGGGACTAAAATGGAACCGTTTTTCAGGAGAGGGACTAAAAGCGGTAAAAAAAAAACTTAGGGACTAAAACGGAAATCGACCCAAAATATAGGGACCAAAATGTGTTTTTCGCCAATTAAACCCTTTCGTGTACTCTTATACGAATGATCTCAATCTCTTTTATTGTAAAACCTTTATTTTTGTTTTCATTAATCATTGTAGTGCCCCTCATAAAGCTGAGAAGCTAAGAATTACCATGGTCTCTCTGCATTCCAATAAAACCCCGAACCCAACGAATAAGATAATCACACTCAAATAAAATCTAATTGGCCACCTTTTTTTTTTCTTCTTTTTGATGGGTATTGGCCACCCTTTCAATATTGGTATGTATTGCTTGTAATGAGTGTTCTTGAGACTTGAGAGAATTCAGAAAAATATATAAGTATTTATTCATTTATTTCCTGCACAAACTATGAATATGATTTGACATGGCAATAAATATTGAGTGGTAAAAAGGTATTGTCTTTTACTCTTTAGTGTTGAGAGTTTACTAGCTCACAGTGACAGCATGCATGCTAAGTAAGGAGTAAATGCGAGACAATCATTTCGTGCACGTATGATTATACTGCTGCTCGGTTCTGATAACATTTACATTTACTTGCATACATACAGATAGCGCAGATCTAGAGGTTGTGGAACTTCTATTTGCCTGGTCAATTGGTCTATCGGGTATTTAGTGGTGTCTAATAAAATAACAATAAATTTATAAATATGAAATTCCGTATCCAACAATTGGCCTATTAGCTCAGCTGGTTAGAGCGTCGTGCTAATAACGCGAAGGTCGCAGGTTCGAGACCTGCGTGGGCCATTTTTTTGGGTTTTTTTTGAAAATTTTTCTCTACGGCCTATGTGCTTTGCTTGCTCTCTTTTCCTTCTATTGGGCTTTTTTTTCCCTGCGGCCCATGTTCGAATTGTTGGACTTGGAGTATTCTACGGTTCGTTTGATCTCAGAGTTTTCTCA
The DNA here is from genome assembly GCA_028535165.1 of Quercus tomentella. Lineage (NCBI taxonomy): Eukaryota > Viridiplantae > Streptophyta > Magnoliopsida > Fagales > Fagaceae > Quercus > Quercus tomentella. The sequence continues at coordinate 17,979,220 of JAPQVY010000012.1, forward strand.
ATCTCAACAATGTTATTATTATTTATCCTTCAAGAATAATAACAGTTCACATCAAAATTAGGATTCCACTTGGGGCATAATGGAAAAATAACCAAAACTTTCTCTGGTTTCCCTTTTAAACAAATTAATGATTCATTCATAAAACAATACCATAGAAGGGTGTGTGGTACTCAAAACCTTGAGGGAGTTCTATGTTTTACAAGGAAACCACAGAGGGTTTTGTGCATTTTTCCCAAGATAAACAGTTCATTATTTTCTATGTTTTGAAGAAAATATTGTCATAGAGCATAATGCAGAGAGTAAACTATCAATACATATACAAGCAGCCAAAAAACCCAATGGTCTCGTTTATTACATACCTATTAACTAAACCAAATGAATCCAGCAAAACATCGTTAACTCAGGACCCTCGTATGTCCAACAGCTTCCATCTTATAAATGTGAAAGCAATTTAAGATATCCAACCACAAGGATGAAAATGAATGGCATGACTATTGAGGAAAGACAGCAATGAGAATGTACATATGTATCTACATGGGAGTCAGCGGGTAAACCCTAAAGATCACAAGTAATCCTTCGGAAGCTCCCAATCATCCTCAGTTTCCCCATTCCTTGGTTGGAATCTCTGGCTACCGTAACTTCTTACACCCTGACCATATTCAGACCTGGCAGGTCTTTCAAAGTCTGGATATTCTCCAAGCTCATCTACTGAAGCCCCCACATTTTGGGTGCCCAAAAAACCCTGCTAAGAGTAAATAGAGGGCTTAGTACTTGGATTTTAAACTTAAGGGAAAATGTGATAATTGACTAGGAGTGATCAAATATTTGTCAAAGTCAGCTTCTTTCACTTGGGAGAGCTCCATGGGAGAGCTTAAATCCCATTTAGCTCACAATGTCTGATCAGGTTAGTGTCATAATATGAGGCTGGAAAGGTTCACTTCATGGATCTCCCAACCAGCTCACAGAAACAAGACATTATTCTCACTGAACTACCAAATGACAAAAGACAAAACACATTTATAAAAAAAATTAAGAGACAACTGCATGCATCTATTATATGCATGCCATAAAAGTGCTTATAATCATATTTATATAGAAGCACAGGCAAGGAGGTCAATTTGTGTGCCTTATGCATGCCTCTTTACCTGTGCATATATATGCACCATGTATATACAAACATCAATAAGATGGCATAAATTTAGAAGGAAGAATTTTATCAGCATCCAAATATCTGATTACAAATAAAGCATACCACAGAGCAAAAGCAAGATGGGCGGTTTCATTATGCATGGAAAAATACCTTTGTTAGTCTCTGTATGCGTGAGGCTGCAGCTTCATGCACGACAACTGCGTCAGGTATAACTTCCAGCACATCCTCCACAAAGAGAGCATAGGTGCTAACCTGAAATTACTAGCAAATTGCATTTACATTTCACAAAGAACACCTTTTCAAACAAAAGGTATATTGTCAATATATCACACATCGAACCATATAATTGACTACAAAACATGCAATCACAGAATCTTTCAAGAAGGTGAAAAGTAATTTGCATGCAGTCTGCACTCAAATCTTTGACATTTGCCTTTTTAGTGCACCTACCAAACTTGATGGAATAATGGAGATTCCGAAAGAGTCAAGCTCCAGTGATTCAATGGCCCCTGAATTAATGTTAAAACTATACCCCCGCACCTAGAAATGTAGCATGTAAATTATTAGGTGATTGTAGAATAGCTAATAATAATACAAAGGTAGGTGCAAACAAAATTGACTCACCTTCCCGATATTCCGACGAGCTGGTGTTACGACTTTGTATCCTACCTAACAAACATCACAAGTTAAAATCTAAAAAAATGAGATGTTTCTATAAAATATTCTGAAGAAGGTAACACCAATCCACTACCTACTGCTAATCCCACAAATTGGGGTTTTACAAGAGGCCATATGGGTGTATAGTCCTAACCTTCAGCATTATGAAAACAACTCAAGATCCAAATCCAATGAACATAATAAAAATACAAAAGTGAGGGGAGGGGGTTTGACATCCAAGAGCATGTCTTTCTTCCAATCAACTTCCCATGACACTTGATTGCCCAAATTCATTCTTCAGATAAAATTAAGCATAAATTAAATAGACTCATTTCCACAAGGATGGAAAACTAAATTAGTTGATGAACTAATTACCATAAGACAAACAGAATGAGTCTATTGCACCACAATATCTAAAAGGAGAGCTCCATGTTTAAGCCATGTCTGATACCTTAAATTACGAAATTCCTGTAGAGGCTCCACCTGCTATTATAACTTCTGATTTGACTTAGGCACTAGCCAGTATTGAGTTTTTCCAAGCCATTTGGGTGCAGCTTATAAATTTCCTTGTATTAATACAAATATTGCTTGCAGTCTAAGGACGATGGCATTCTTTACTTCTTTAATTTTATTTATCTACTTATTTATTTTGGCTAGGATTACAATTGACCATGTGTTTGTTGGACAAAGTCCTCTACTGCTTAGCCATAATGATTAATGCCCTGATTATTTCTTATGCACAGCCTACCAGATGATGAATCCCCCCTGTCCACCCAGCCACCAAAGAAAAGGAAAAACAAAGAGTGTACAATCATAAATAATGATAGGTTCATTTTAATAAGTGTCAAGTAAGAGAAGAAACAATGGAACATACCAAGGTTTCCAGTCCAACCATTTTAAACTCATTCTCCATAACACTCTCATCCTGGATGAGAACAACATCACCAACCTGCAAAGAATAACAGATTGAATAACCTACAGAGTGACCAAAAATGTCTATAATAACAATCAAGACAGATACATGAAATGATGGTTTGCAGATCTAAAAGGCATTAAGTTCCTTCAAATTAAAGTCAAATAGATCCATCAATTTCCTGGAAACTACATAACTTAAGCGTGGTAAAAAAAATGCTTCACATGTTCACATTAGAATGCTGGCATAAGAACTAACAGGATGGCAAACATATGCCAAGGGTAACATGCAGAAACTGAATGTGAAATGGGTTACAGAAAATGACCAAGGACAGGACAAGATCTTTAACAAAATGAAGGTCCAAAAGCAACCCACATATGTTCATCATCATCCTCTCCAAATCAGCATGTTCTTCCATATAACAAGAAAATGACACCTATGCCATCAAAATGAAGATTATCTGTTACAAACAGACACAACTTGCATGCATATTAGACTAACACCTAGAAGATACCCAAAATGATAAATCCCAACCTTTGATCCTAACCTCCTAGAATAGTTGGAACATTTCCAAATTACACTGTATCTTTCTAAAGGTTTGTGAACTACACTTCTACTTGTGATGTAATCCTCATATGTGTATAGCTATGAAGAGAGAGATAGAGTGCACAAAACAATCCCAATAAATATATTAACAATTTATTTATTTTAAAAACTACCTGGCTGACATCCTCAAGAAGAAACCTTTCTGATTCCCCTGAAAGCAAGTTTGGCCTCACTTCTACAAACAAAACCACCCACTGGAAAAACAAAATATTCAATCTAAAAATAAATAAATAATAGTTCCAGTAACAATTAGCAGAGAACTTCCATAAACATAACTAACATGTGAAGCACAAAGAAATTTTATTTTATTGTCGAAAGTCAATTATATTTTTATTGGTCAATTAGATTTTTACCTTAGGTCTTATTAATTAATTAGGTTATTTTATAAATTTTCTAGAGTCAAATTATTTTTGTAATTCAATAATTGAGATTTCCCAAGTCAATTAGAATTAAAATTAGGATTTCTCAAGTCAACTAAAATCAGGGTTAAGCCATTGACTATACAAGCACAGTATTGTATCCTCTAGAGACAGTTAAACAGTTTGATTGATTGGTAAAAGTTCTCTTGGGATTTTTGCAATGGTCAAGTACTAACTCCAGCAAACCCTTGTAGCTGTCTCCTAGGTTTACCTTCTTTTACTTGGTGTTCACTCCAAGCAAGTCAAGGTGCCAACACCGAAGTTCTCTATCTTTTATTTTATGTTCTTTCAATTTTGTTGTTGGATACGTTTTGGTTTTATCTCACTTTTTTGTTTTGATAATTCGATAGTTACAATGGGGAGGGGTATTTGAACCATGACGTCTCTGTTGGAAATATTAGAGGTTTTATTTTGCAATTAATAACACACTAGTATGCAAATATGTGTTAGAATTACAATTAAATGAACAAATGTTCTTAATAGCTTAAACTTTTGCGACAATTGATAATTTTAGCATAGTATCAGAGCAGGAGATCCTGAGTTTGACTGTTGTCTCCACTCTACTTCCAATTTAAAATGTTAAAAATCCCACCTGTTGCGGTCCTATTTATTATTAATGAGGAGTTTAGGCCACATGTGAGGAGGGGAGTGTTAAAATTATGGTTAAATGAGCTTTTGGTACAATCGCTAATTTATCAACATGCACTCACAAAACTTGAACAATGAAAAGTTTCTAGCAATTCATAGCAACTAAATGAAAAGCTGGCAATGGCATTAAGCTATAAGGTTGTTGACCACTCACAAAATTTCTAGCAATTCATAGATTTATGAATATAAGTTGGTCATGACTCATGACGAAGAAGTTGAAGTTGAACAGTATAAGAACTTACATATGTGGTGTCCACCCAAAGCTGAGAGACAAAGCCCAAGCAAAGAGCACTTTGAATGCTAATCACTTGCTTCGCCAGAAAACTCGACCTCCGCACCACTTGTTTCCTTTTCCTCAATCCCACTCTTTCTTCAGTCCCTCCAACTTCAACCAAATCCCTCTCTTCTAACCTTTCTTCGCTCCTCTTATCTCTCTTCGATTCACCAAAATCTAAACCGGACGATGCCGTTTCATCACGCTTTGTACCAATTCCGTTTCCCTCTTTCTCTTTGAGCTCGAACTCATTCTCTTCCTTAAAAGCTAATTCGTCTTGAGCTCCACCTGGGTTGAGAGGAACTCTGGAATTCCAAACACGAGTGGAGTTTCGGGTGTGAATGAATGGAACTGGTTTGTTTTGGGGTGTCCAAGTGGGTTTGGGCTTGGGTTTGGTTAGAATGAAATTGCAGCGATGTTTGGTGAGAGAGACAAATAGAGGGGCTGAGGGAAGAAGACAGTCACACATGGTGGAGGTCGAAGCCTAGGATTTTACTTACGACGAGTGACTCATTCGTTTAAACCATGAAGATTGAGCTCAGCTGTTAAGAAATTACAGTTATCGGAGCTCACACGTCTATGATCTATGAACTAGAACGATGATTTGCTCTAACATCCAACCATTGGGCCATGGACAATGCCCATTGGGCCTTTAGCGGCTATTTAATAGGCTTTTTAAAAATTAAAAAAAAAAAAGGGTAAATGGGCGTTTAAATGGGCTGTCATGGACTTTTAATAGAACTTTAACAAAAAAAAAAACTTTTATGGACCTTTGTTGGGTTTTTTTATGAGCCTTAAATGGGCTTATAAATTTTTTTTTTTTTTAGTAAACAGTAATACTTATTATAATACACATGAAAATAGTAATAATAATGTTTTAAATTTGATTTTTTATGAGTCCTAATAAAGGACTTATAAAAATTATAACTATATTATATGTCACAAAACACAAATTATCAAATATTAAAGATACTTAAAAAAAAAAAAAGGTTGATTAACTTTCATTGGTTGGAATAAATAAGCATATTGGCATATTATTCATTATTCATAGTAGGATGCGAATAGTTGTATGACTGCATGCATTACCAAAAAAAGCATACATCTCTACTAGGTTGGCACCTATACAAATGTCTATTGTTTGCAATTCTCAATCCATTTGTATTTGAATATTAATTTTTTTTTTCTTTAAAAAAATGGAATACAACTTGTTAAACACTAATAGAATAGGTTGGGGCAGGGATGAGTTTAAGCTTTTTAACCCCGCCCCGCTCTATTAGTGTTAAATACTTAGTTCCCATTACTAAATATTCAAATGCATAATTATTAAGAATTTTTGTTTTATTGTGATTTTTTTTTGTTAAACACTTTAGATAATATTATTAAGTTTTTACTAAAAATTGGTTTGATTTGATATAATAAATTTAATTGTAATTTCAAATATATTTATATTAATGAAACAAGTTTTCTAAAAAAAAAAAAAAATTGTAATAGGTGTGGGGCGGGTGTGACAGATTAACACAAAATAAAGTTTTGTGAGGCGAGGCGGGGCAGGGATGAGGTAAGACAAAATTATGCAGGGTGGGGGTGAAATCTCCATCCCTCGGCCTCACCCCACCCCATTGCCATCCCTAATATAGATTACTATCTCCACACAAGTCTAAGTCAATGTTGTCCTCAATTTTGTTGACATCTTTATTACACGTAATAGTTATTATATAGGAATAACCATTCTTTAAATTGTATCCCTCTTTAAAATGATTGTAATAAGCTACAATTTGATACAAAATGTCCTCATGGATCATCATTTACAAGGTTTTCATATGTAAATAGAATAGCAAACATATGAATAGAGTTATTCTATTACAAATTGTAATATTTCCAATAATAAAAGATTATTATTCTTAATATAATTTCTATTTAATATACCAAATGTGCTCTAAGTTGTGATTGTTTGATGATGTTTATTCTTAATTAATAATGCCATAATAATTTCACGTTCCCATTAAAATTATGGTACAAATACAAATTTTTTGAGTGGCAGCATGGTTTAATCATAGCATTATTTAATTTGGATGAAGTATGTTATTATTAATATATGGCTAGATTTTTTTTTGTTTGTTTGAGAAACATAGCTAGAGTTAACAATGTGGATAATATATCAAAATCAATTCCTTCTTGGTTGTAAAGGAATTCATAAGTCTCAATAAACATAGTAAATGTGCTTAAAACAAGCTTAAGAAATAGGCATAAGGAAAGAGCAATAGGCTGGACCAACTTACACAAATTATACAACAAAGTTATGGAACTGTGAGTTTCAGTTAGCTCATCTGGTAAAGTCTCTGATGGTTGAATAAAAAATCTGGAGTTCAATTCTCGCCTATACCAAATACTGATTGGTGTCTTGATCTGATGATTGTGGTAGGCCTTTTTCGCAACTGCAGGCTTGGCTACCTCCTGCCATGCTATGGCCCAATGGTTTTGGGTAGGAGAGTCAGGACTGGCTTGACTGCAACACACCCCAAGTCAGCTTGTGCACAAACTAAAACCCCCTTTGCTAAAACCTTGGTCACATGCCCATGACAGAGGAAACTGTTAAAAAAGAGTCATTGCAGGCAGGTGCAATATGACAACAATAAAAAGAATATGCTTACTGTCAGTCAGAACACAAAAAAATACTAAATGACGATCTTAATAAAGGAAGAAGCAATGCAGTAATATAAATGCAACATAAATAAGACGATAACAATAAAGAAAGGAAATCACACTAATGCTTAATCAACAAAATAAAGGAAGAATGGTCAGTTTGCCATGCTTGATTTCTCTACGGAGTTAAGTCCACAAAGGGAACCACTCTTTAATGTGGGCAATCTCACAGGGAAATCTTGCCATGGAAATTACCCACTTTGAGATAATGGGCCTAAATGGCTTATCTTCAGATTCCTTAATCCTTACTAGAGGATATGCTTTTAGAGGGAGAGAAGAGAATAGCCTATTGGTGCATGTCTACTATCACACTCTTGCTTACTCTCTGTTTTTCTTTTCTTTCTAATTCTTTTTTTCCCTTTCTAAGTTTTCTACTCTATCTTTCACTCTCTTGTTCCGTTGTTCTCCCCCTTCCCTGTGCACGGCTGAGGCCCTTTTTATACTGCCTACCGTGTTGAGTTTTTACTATTTTACCCCTTAACCGCTTTTGTCCTGGTGTGGGTGTCCTTCCCAGACCACTCATTGGTCTGTCAGCTGCCTAGCCATCACCACTTACCTGTGCTGTCCATGCTATATCCCATTCCCAGACAAAGAGTCTTATTTTGTTTTCTTATTCACCGTGGCATTCCCATTCGAATGAGGGTGGGTATTCTCTCTCACTATCCCTCATGGCATGCACCTAGTGATTCCAACTCATCTTTCCCTATTTTGGGTGGCATGTTATTCCAGTAGGACATTTCTCCCAAAAAAGCTTGAGCAGGAACCCCAGAATAGGCTCTTCCCTTCTCCCCACCGCTAGACCATACCTTCTCTTACCTCTGACCCATGGCCCACCACTCCTATATTGGCTGGGTACAAGTTAGTGGTGCCTGAGCCTTATGCGTGCTCCACTTCCTTGTATGTCCATGGCTTGTCTGCTATTCATGTGTTTGCCATGACCTGAGGGCTCGTCTGCACATTCTACTACTCATTCTTGACCTCTTGTGGTGTGAATGAGTCTCTAAACTTTCATTCTTTATGTCTTACTTCTTTCCTAGGCTGGGCCTTGCTTGATTGTGGGCTTTTCCTTCTCTAATCCATTCCTTACCCTCTTTGCGAGTCGTTTAATACTTCTACCATGTCATCATGTTATTCATGCCATGCTATTATTTAACTTGTGCTTGCTGGGCCTCTTTTGGGCCTGTTGTATGCTTTCCTTTTGCTCAATTCCAGTAGCCCAGCATTATCATTGAGCTAGTACTCATGTTGTTTTGAACTTCCTTGGCCCATTTCATCGCTTCCAGGCTTCCTTGGCCCATTTCATTCTTTTGGGCATCCTCGGCCCGTTTCATCTCCTTGGGCATCCTCAGCCCATTCCAATTCTTCATTCCCATGGGTTTTTGCTAAGTCTTTTGGGCTTCTCTACCCCAAATTACCATATCCTCTACTTTCGGGGTTTATGGGCTTTTCCACCAACCCCTTATTTACTTATTTCTTTACTTTAGGCTTCTTTGGCCCGTTCTTGCCTGCTTTCTATTTCTCATAATGTTTATGGGTTACCACTTCTCTCTCTGGGCTCCTTTGGGCCCGCTTGCTTTCTTTGAGACCTTTTTGCAATTTTTTAGGCCTATGGTCTATTATTCCTGCCATTTAGATTTAATGGTTTTTTTTTTCTCAATTTACTAACTATTTTCCTTTCATATTGTTGGGTTTCTTCCTGTTATGGGGCCTCCTTGCCAAAGTGGACATCAACAATGATAGAGAGCTATCATTAGGAGTGGACGGTATAGGTTGAAACTCTCTCACAAAAAAAAAAAAATATCATCATAAGTAGGCGCCATAGAGTGAAATTCTCTCACAATATAAAAAAAAAAAAGTTATGGAACTTGGTATGGGTCTTTTATCTTAATGTAATCATTGTAATGGCCTACCAATTCTACGAAACTTTGGCATGCGTCTTATGTTGAAATGTAATATTCTACTTATTTAGAAAACTTAAGGAGACAAATTTGACTTTGAAAGCTTGAACCAGTTAGAATTTTCTTTTTGAAAACGAACCAGCTAGAATTTAATTATACTCACAATTATTTTTAGAATTATTCTAAGGTACCACTTGCTTAAACGCACAAACATGCATATCCGAATTTTTTGGGTTAAGACTAAGACACATATAATGGATGGATTCGATGGAAGTAGGTATAATTTATATAAAGAATTGTTATTTTTAAAAATAATGGAGTACTTTATTATAAGAGAAACCAACTCATGTTGTGACCGTAAATTTGTGATTTACTAAATTGGTCAAGAAGTGGGGTATGAGAGAGATATATATGAGTTTGAACTTTGGAAGGTAACGTCTACAGAATCTCATTCACTAAAAAGGAAATCGATATAATAGACTAGTGCTAGCTAAGCCAAAATTCTATCTAAATTAAACCAAGAAGGCATATTCCAAAGTTTCAAAAGTATTGTGCCAAGCCATCAATATTTAGCGTTGTTTATAACTTGTTAGATCAACCACTCCAACGACGCCACGTATTCGGTCTTTTAATCCGTGGTGAATTCTAAAAGAACCCCCACACGTTACCTTAGCTTTCTCGTAAAATAAGTGGCGACGCGAAGCATTCTCGTTTTGTTTTTAAGAATATTTTTGTTTAAATCAAGCTTTAAGAAAACTCTCTCTCTTTCGTTCCTTTTCCTCAGCAATCTGCAAACCCTCCAAGGTAGTTTTTTAATCTCCATTCTCTTTCCTTAAATTCCTCAACTTTCCAACCTATAATTCATTGTTGTTTTCTTCAACCATAGGATTCAATGTTGTTAGTAAGATTTAGAATAAACAACGAAACTTCTGTGGATTTGTTCGAGAGATCTGATTATTTATGTGTTGGATGTGTCTGTTATTCTGTTTTTATTCTGTTAAGGTTTTTTTTTTTGTTATTTTTGGATGCTTGTTCTATGATTAGCGTCTTACGTTTGAAATGTTTTTTTTTTTTTTGGTGGTTGTAACTCGTGAATGTCGTTAGGGATTTGAATCTCCAATTTCGGTTTTTTAAGGTTGTTATAAGGTTGTTTTGTTGGTTTAATTGTACTTGGAAACTTTTTAGGTAAAGAAAAAAATTCATATGTTATATTCTGTGCGTACTAGAAAAGCTTGATTTTTTATTTTTACTTTTTATGTTTGGTTTAATATTATATCTGCTTATGCAATTTCAAATCTGGTTCTAAGATCCGAAATTTACATAGAGGTTTTGTTTTTAGGGACTGCCTTAATGTATTAGAGCTGTGTGAAGACTGAGTTTTGGGTTTCTTTTTTTATTTTTTATTTATGTGTGTGATTTATTTGGTTTGTTGTGAAATTCCAAACTTGATTTTGCATCTGTTGGGTTCAACTTTTCTTTTTACAGACTTTGTTCATGATTTTTTTTTCCTTAAAATAAAATTTTGGAATTGTTGACCTAGTAAAATTAGTGATGTTTGCATAATTAGTAAGTAATTTACATTCCTAGTGTGCTTGACTCCAGATTATCATGCTCCATCCATTCTTATGGAAGAAGGAAGTGCCATAGACAATTAAGGAGCTTGAAAATTAAATTCTAATATATAAATATAGCTGTTTACTAATTATAAAAGCAGATAAATATGTCACCTTTAATCCCTAGCTTTGTCTTCACCAACCCAGATCTTTTTTTTTTTTGTTTGGTTAATATCTTTTGGTTTTCAGGGGGTGGACTTCTATTAGAGAAGCTTTGCTCCATGTTAAAAAGATTTTTTTTTTGGTTTCAATTTGGGATTACTTGCTTATATTGTCCTTTGTTTTGACCTTAAACTGCAGATTTGACAACTTGATCTTCATGAATTCAAGACTTACAGAGACATCCGTGGTTTCCTGTAAATCGGGAAACAACAACAACAACCTCTTCTTCTGGATTCTTTTTTGCTTACTGCCAAAATTCTTGGGTACTCCTTTTGCATACGGAAACTTCTTGTTACTTAAGGCTATTGACAGGAGTCCTTCTGCAGTGAGGGTCTTGTAGACTTTTGGGGATAACGACCTGTAGTAGGCTAGTAGCGATCAATTTGGTTATCTGCAGGTCACATTACTTCTTCACATCTGGTAAAATGGTTTCATCACAGTTACCTGGTTTGGCCAACAACCGCATTTGCAAACCATTACTTATACCTGTGAACCCCATGGATGCTGCCGTTACAGATCATGTTGAGCTGGATTTCGCTGATGTGTTTGGTCCTTTACCTGTTCAGGCCCCAATAGAAGTGAATTATGGTGATTTTGTTAACCCTATTTCTGTAGAAGATGTGAGTGAGCTAATTTATGATGATCCAGCTGTCATTTACAGCCGATCACACTCTCTGGTTGGTCCTTCCTCATGTGTAGGTCAATCACTGAAGCTCAGCATGCTCACTATACATGAGACAGAGGATTTGGTGGAACTAGTTGACTCTGTGAATGGGGACACTATCAAAGAACTTCAGGAACCTTCCACCAATGACACCGTAATCGAGACACCTCTTAAAGATCTTGATGGAAATTGTATGAAGGTTGAGAGTGTAGGCATCGAAGATTTTGAGATTTTGAAGTTTGTTGGGCAGGGTGCATTTGCAAAAGTATATCAGGTGAGGAAAAAGGGTACAACAGAAATATATGCAATGAAGGTCATGCGTAAGGACAAGATTATGGAGAATAATCATGCAGAATACATGAAAGCTGAGAGGGATATTTTGACAAATGTAGATCACCCCTTCATTGTCCAGCTCAGATATTCCTTCCAAGTAATGTCTACCTTACCTTAAATTTCTGAAGTTTTATATTTCCATATGCCTAGATTTTTCTTCTATTGTAGCTTTTTATCTGAGCATTCCATTGTATCTTTAACATGAATTGTGTCTACACAAACATGTACTAGAGAAATTTGAACCTAAATCTACTTAGCTGGTCAATTCTTCAAGATATGAGTATTTACTCAAGTTATATTTCCATGCAGACCAAATATAGACTATATCTTGTGCTTGATTTTGTGAATGGGGGTCACCTTTTCTTTCAGCTCTACCACCATGGCCTTTTCAGGTACCGTTGATTTCAGTACTATAGACAATTCCAGAGTGTTTAATTGGGGTTAATTTGTATTGAAGATTATCTTATTTTATTTTTCAGGGAGGATCTTGCTCGTATATATGCTGCTGAGATTGTATCTGCAGTTGCTCACCTTCATACAAATGGCATAATGCATAGGGATCTTAAACCTGAAAATATCCTACTGGATGAAGATGGCCATGTACTAATCTCTCTCTCTCTCTCTCTCTCTCTCTCTCTCTCTACTGTTGCATGCTTGTGCGTTCACATGTGTGCTTTTGTGTGTTTGAGCATGCTGTCCATGCTTCAATGAAGAAGAATATCTGACAGTTACCCTTTCATCCATTAGGCTATGTTGACTGATTTTGGCATGGCAAAGAAATTTGACGAAAATACAAGATCTAATTCCATGTGTGGAACTTTAGAATACATGTCGCCTGAAATTATTCTTGGAAAGGGACACGATAAGGCTGCAGACTGGTGGAGTGTGGGAATCTTATTATTTGAGATGCTAACTGGCAAGGTTAGTGTTTCACTAGTGTTTATTTGTTGTGGTTGTGATTTTTATTTTGCTTTGTTTATTGTTCATTAGATGATGGATCCTTTTATTTTTTGATAAATATTTAGATGATGGATCCTTTTAGATAGTCTTTATTAGTAGAGATGTCCAATAGTACTTTTCACTCTTGAGAGTTTTGTGTGTTGAAATTGAAGATTAGCGTGTGTGCAATTCAAATTCCAGGAATAATTATTTCTAGTAAAGCTTGTTACAAAGTTACATGGATGTTTTGTAAAATCAACATTTCATAGTTATTCTTTTTTCTCATTGGGCTTATGAAAGATATTTGGCTCTTTGTGACTAAAAAGGATACAATAGTTAAAGGTCTCATATAGTTGGGCGGTATTTTTTGCCCCTCCCTGCATGCACCCACGGTTGTTGTGGGGAAGGGGTTCTTAGTGTTATGCTAATATGCTGGAACACTTCCACCATGTTCTTGTGGGAACTTTCCTATTTTAGATAATCTTTTCATGTTGTTTTCTTTCATGTAGTACACTAATACTATCTATCTTGTCTATTTCATAGGCTATACTGTTCCATGAGAATGCTTATCATTTTTGGTATCTTCTTCCAATACTCTCTTTACACATTAGTATATTATATGTGCATCAGATTGTATAGATGTATGGGATTATGATCCAACATGTCTCAGTACAGTGAAGACTGCAACTTAAATATGGATTTTATAACATGGACAATAATGGTGGTTGGTTGTACAAAACTGTTAATAATTTCTTTTTTGGTTATGCTTTCTGCTTGTACAGCCTCCTTTTACTGGGAACAGAGAGAAAATCCAGCAAAAGATAGTGAAGGAAAAGATCAAGTTGCCAGCATTTTTGTCTAGTGAAGCACATTCTCTGTTGAGAGGGGTAATTATTCTTGCCCTTGATATAAGCTCTCTTATCTAATCAGCACAGTTTCTTAATTGAGAATTTCTATGTTTCCCTTAACCTTTTTTCTTTGTTTTCTCCTTATCATGGCCAAAGAGTGGGTGGACGGTGAATTCCTGGGTTAAATACCCCCTTGGTGTGTGTGCAACTTAGCACTATACCTTCCCCGCCCGCCCCCCCTATCCATGCTAATTAATGAATATTTGCAAGTGTACATCCCAATGTTGTCTTTGTCAGCCTTGTTACTTAATACATAGAGAAGTAAAGAAAACTTGTCTATTATTTCAACCAGTATCAAGAATACAACTAAGTTCTCTTAGTTCTGAACAAGGTTGATCTTCTTGTAAATGTGTGCCTCATTGCATAATATAATTTTATATTTAAAGTTGTTTGTTAATTTTTTCTCTTGCAGCTTCTACAAAAAGAAGCAAGCAAGCGCCTAGGGAGTGGACCTACAGGCAGTGAGGAAATTACGCGCCACAAGTGGTTCAAGCCAATTAATTGGAAGAAATTGGAGGCCCGACAAATCCAGCCGAGTTTTAGGCCTGAAGTTGCCGGGAAACAGTGTGTAGCTAACTTTGAGAAGCGCTGGACTGACATGCCGGTTGTGGTTTCTCCAGCTGCCAGTCCGAATGCTAGTGGAAACGTCTTCATGGGCTTTAGTTATGTGAAACCTGCAGCCTCTTTTCTTCAGAAGGAGAGCCCCAGATACCCCTAGATAGCAAGTTCTATGGGAAATACTTCCTTTTGCTTTTCAAAAGATGTTTGTTCTGCGAGGAATCCGTACCATTTGCTCTTTTGTATTGTGAACATGTAACTTTATGTTTATCGTCTTTCAGCTGACATTTTACAAAATACATTAATGCTAAATAATTAGTTTTATTTTCTTTGGTTCATTACTACCATGGCAACGGCAGTGGTTTTAACTGCATGACATGACATGCTAAGATTAACCCACTTATGTTAACTACAAATAGTAAGTTTTTTTTCCAAGTTACTCCTCGTTCTTCATTTCCTCGTTATTTACTATGTATGAGACGCATGTTATCTCAACCTCCAGTCGAGTCCTATCCTTAAACTGAGACCAGAGAAGAGAAATAATTGTAATAAATATTCCTGGATAACATTAAAATGGCTACGTGGCTAAACACAAGCCTGTGCTGACGCTACTATTGGATCTCTCAAGAAACGCATTGGTAAGGTCCTTTCTGGCACACAAACATGGCTTCTCTACTTTGTCCTACTCCATGTACACTTAAAAATAATTCTAGGACTGCCTCTGCTTGCTTCTCACCTTTGAAGCTGGCTTCTAGAACTAATCTTTGTATCTTCACTAGCCGTTTCAAAAGGAACGCAACAAGGTGTAGTGCATTTTTTGGGAACGTCCAAGAAGTTCTGGTAGAGAACAACCTTCATCTAGACCAATTTCCTGTTTTCCAATATGGGTTTTTGCAATATCAGAGAGCTACTGAGGAATTATCAGAGATGCAGAAGTGGGGGTTCCTGGTATTTGCTGGGGTGACGTGGGTTTATTTAACTGCAAGGCCTGGTGTTCTTGTGGGTGCCATTGATGCTTATCTTCTGGCCCCTCTGCAACTGGGTTTGGATAGTTTGAGTGGAAAGAGGAACTTGAAGGCTTCAGATTTTGTGATAGGAAAAAAACTGGGAGAAGGGAGTTTTGGTGTTGTTTATTCTGGTGCTGTTGTTCCAAAAAACGTAGCTGCAGAAAGGAAGGTGCAGAAGAGAGGAAGAAAAAATGACTTGGAGTTGGATGAGAGGGTCAAGGAGAAGGTCATTCTCAAAAAGGTATGTATGTTATGGCTCATGGTTTTATATTTGGGTCGATTGCTTTTAAATGTGTTCTATTTGTCTTCAGTCCTTTCCAGATTCTCTGAGGTGGGCAGTGTGGATTAAGTTTTGCTTAGTAAAATCTAGGATGCACGGATACTTCATTTGGGGTGTCGTATCTATGTCCTATACTCCTATTTGCCATATCATGTTATAATTTTTCAAAAATTGCTCGTGTTGTTATATCATAAGCGTACTTGTGTTCGTGTCCATGCATCCTAGAGTAAACTGAAGGTCATTTGGATTTTTTAGGTGTAATATCATGAATTAAAAGCATCGAACTTTTTGCATTTCAGTTGATAGTGTGGTTCTGTGAAGTTGTGTTCTGATTGGTAAGGCAAATATCTTCAAAGTCTAAAATTTGTATCAGCTTCTTAGAAATAGAATTTTCTTACTGTTTTCTTGTCCAAGTTAATGATTTTTCATAATCCATATTTTATAATCTTTGCCTGATATATAAATGATAAACTTTTGGTTTTTTTTTTATTGATGGCAATGTGCAGATAAAGGTTGGAATCCAAGGGGCTGAAGAATGTGGTGATTTTGAGGTGTGGTTTAACTACAGACTGTCCAGAGCAGCTCCTGAAACATGCGCTGAGTTCCTTGGAAGTTTCGTTGCCGACGAAACAAATTCACAATTCACGAAGGGTGGAAAATGGCTTGTTTGGAAATTTGAGGTGCGGTTTTATAGCACAGATGCATTACCTGACAATTGGGACACACTGAATACTTTAAGTTTGTGATACTGAATGCATGCATGATAAATATAATTGAGATATCTTCTTTATTTTTGCTTGTTGGTTTATTTATTTTGGCCTTTGTAGGATTACTTGATCAAATATTTCTTTGTATCACATGCATGCAGATTTGTCTACAGTTCTAAATTCTTCTAAGGATGCACAGCTATCCCCCGTACTAATTGTAGGGATATCCATGTGACAGGGAGATCGAGATCTTGCTGATTACATGAGGGATCGCAGCTTCCCTTTAAACTTAGAGTCTGTCATGTTTGGACGTGTCTTGCAAGGAGTGAATTCTGTTGAACGTGATGCATTGATCATCAAGCAGATAATGCGCCAAATTGTTACCTCACTGAAGAAAATCCACGATACTGGCATTGTTCATCGCGATGTAAAGCCTGCCAACTTAGTGGTGACAAAAAGGGGACAAATCAAGCTCATAGATTTTGGGGCGGCCACAGACCTTCGTATTGGCAAGAACTATGTACCCAATCGTAGCCTGCTGGATCCTGATTATTGTCCCCCTGAACTATATGTACTCCCAGAGGAAACACCAAGTCCTCCTCCGGAGCCAATTGCTGCACTTCTTTCTCCAATTCTTTGGCAGGTTACATATTTTCCGCCTTTTCTTTTTGGTGTGTGTATCTGTAGAGGAACGTGTCAAATTTTTTGTTGCTTTCAAGGAGGTATATGGAAATAGAGCTTACAAAAAATCAAGAGAAAAAAGGGTAAATGGAAATAGCAAAATAAGTAATGACAACTGGACCTGCTATTGAGTTACATATGTTTTTTTTATCTAATTCATGGGATTTATTTGTACTTGCTGGGAGTCAGAAAATAATTTGATTTGTCAATAGGCCTTATGAACTTGCTTTGACACCGCAGAGCATGTGAATGCCTGGATTTCCTTCTGCCAAATATGTTACAGTAATATTTTCCTTGAAGTGCTAAGTGGTGTTTCCAAATATTGTTGCAGCTGAACAGTCCTGATCTGTTTGATATGTATTCTGCTGGAATTGTACTCTTGCAAATGTCAATACCTGCCTTAAGGTCTACATCGGGCTTAAAGAATTTCAATTCAGAAATAAAAACAAATGGATATGACTTGAATAAATGGAGGGACTACACGCGGTTGAGGGCTGACTTTACAATTCTTGATCTTGACTCGGGTAGAGGGTGGGATCTGGCCACAAGGCTTATATCAGAGAGAGGTTTTCTCAGAAGAGGGCGTATGTCTGCTGCTGCTGCTCTAAGGCATCCTTATTTTTTGTTGGGTGGTGACCAGGCAGCTGCTGTTCTTTCAAAATTAAGCTTTACAAGGAAGTGAGCTACTTGGAGATGTGATTAAATTTTTTTCCCTCATATTCTTTCATCTTCTGCAATTTCTGGTTGAATATTTTTAAATATGATAGGACAATGCATGGACTCCCCTTATTTGATTGCAAGAAAAACTTTGGGGGACCTCCCGAAACCTATGACTTTTATGAGTAAGGGCTACTACTTGAGCTGAATATTTGCCACGTAGGCCACTTGTGCACTAAAAAAATTGTGCAAACCTGTGTACAACACTCATTTGCAAGTGCAGAACCCTAAGTGTTATTCATAGTTTCCAAGAGACATATCAAATGTAGTTGTATCTGTATAGTTGTGTGCCTGTGTCTAGATTTCTGGGAGTCTTTGTGTCTGATACCTTTGTCTCAAAACACAACTTGTATCTGTATCCACAAACTGTGGTAAAAAAGATAAAATCATGACCAGAAAAATGAGTTCAAATTGTATTTTGATTAATACTCCTTTTGTTTGATGGAGGGTGAATGATTCCTAATTGATTTAGGAATCCTGTTTTCATTAAGTATCCTATAACTCTCAATTGATTTATTGTTTACTTTTCCTGCCATACCTTTCTAGCTGTTCCAAACATAATTTTCTTGTTTCAGTTCATGACAGGAGCTGTAAGAAGATTTTTCCTAAATATTTGAAATATGGAATAAAAATATTGCATTCTATTTAATGCAGTGGCAGAAGTATCGAAGAGGCTCTATGAATGCTTCCCGGCCAATTTACGAACTTGCCATTTTTGCATATGGTGACTGAGGTACTTGAATATGCATTGCATGCTAAAGGCATCCTTATATTTTATTTGGCCCTTTGGTGTGATTGCAAGTTTGCAACTAGTCACAGTAATTCAGATTTTTTTTGTGAAGTCCACAAAATTTCTCTCTGTTTTTTTTTTCCTCCAGAGATCAAAATGTTCATTCTCAATTGTCAAATAGCTCGCTCTACAAATTTCATTAGCTCCATCAATGCTGAGGATATTTCTGACTGAAGGAGGATTCAAATGGTGTGCTGAGGCCATGACCATATCATTTGACCAGATTCGGCAATAAGATTTATACCAATATCATCTTTGTATTTCTGGGAATTTCTGTAGCATACATGTAGTAGCTGAACAAACATCAGCTCTTTGTTTGGTGATATTTCGTTTTTTTTCTTAAAACATTAATTGCCACTGTTGTTAAATCTGGTCTTGAGTTAAAGATATATTTTTCTTCAAAAACACTCTTGTTAACTCCTTATTTAGTAGTAACAATTGTAGACAAGAAGGCTTCGGTTCCTTGATTTCACATGATTATGAAGTGCTTACATTATGTTGATCTACAAATGGAAAGTCAGCTGAGTCTATGACAACTTAGAAATTATATGACAGATCAAAATTTAATATAAACTTCAGTTATAGATCATATTTAATGAATTAGGGGCCACTAATAATCGACTATCTATTTCCCTTTTCCTTAAACTGAAATTACTCATTAAACGAAATATAAGTCCGATATATTACTTGTGTGGCAAATAAGTGTATCCAGTGGCCAAACTCCAAAGCAATTTTGTAGAGCTTCGCTGTATTGTGAGCCACCAATACGAAAATCCAAAAATTGATGTATGTTGCTGAGAGTTGAGAAGATGGCTCTCATGACCACATCAGCTAATAAATAATTCCGAAGACAGGTTCATAGCCTTATAATAATCTTGATGTATAGGATCTTTGGTAGTTAAGGCAAGAAAGCAAATCTATTCAGACCCATTTCGAACTCTTAGCCAGCATCTTGAGGCCACCTGCCACCCTCAAGGAAGTCCTTTGAGATTATTTGGTGTGTATGAGATGGGATGACTACACATCTCTGGGAGTTATTCGGGTGCTCAAAGAACTCTAGACACCCATGTTAGCCAAAAAAGAAGAAGAAAACATACTTTGTTAACAACTCAATTTGGATAGCTAACAATCTTCACTAGTGCGCACAAGAGAGAGGTTCCCATCAAGGAATTTTGATGGTTAAATATTTAAAACTAATGACATAATTGGAATGAACTTCACAATACATAACTTTTATGATGCTAAGAATATGGTATACAATTTCATATTATGAAGCCATGTTCAGTCATTCAGATTATCTAGTATGAATACTTAAGGGAGAAAGGATAGTAATTCTGATAGCTTGTAGTCTGAGATGGCACGACTGGTTGCAGAGCCATAGTAATGCGATAACTATGCTGCAGACAATGCCATTTTTTTTTTTTTTTTTTTTTTTTTTTTTGAGAAACTCAGACAATGCCATTGATTTAACAGAAAATGAAGAATGACGCAAGCAATTCTTATTCTTATATATTTTTTCTCCCTATTTGTACAATGTTTTCAAAATTCAAGTCCATATTCATGTCGTTGCGTTTACATACTGATTGATATCACTGTAATCAATCTGTTTTCTTTTCCCACCATATTTGGGCCTTTTCTTTTTCATGTTTAAATTTACAGATCATCATGGTAGAGGGATGTCTCCAATGCATGCTTCTTCTTGCAACCCCAACGACATTTCCAAGAACACAATGAGTTGAACTTCGAAAGTCTTACAGACTGAAGGGATATGATCTTTGATGTTGAAGGATATTTTGATAGGACAATTGCATACCCATCATCCATGTAGTCTGTCCCTTCAGGGAAAAGCTGCCACAAAAGACTCCCACCCCCACTCCCTCCATTCTTTGTAGAGTTCAAGATGGTCTGATACACTGTGCTGAGAAGGGTGTTCCGAAATGACACATTGTAGCCAGGGTCCTTTGTAGATACACCAAATTCAGCAAACACAACAGGCATCCCGAGATATTTCTCAGCATCTTCTATGTGGGCTTCCATCCATGACTTTGTGAATTGCAGATGGGCATCAGTTATTGTTTGTGACATCCTTCATCAATAATGTATTACTCAATCAGAAGTTATCATAAACATGTCTATAATAAGGGGGAAAGGTTGATCAATGAATGTAAATTAGGTGCAAAGCAAATGATGATGTATAGGGACACACATCAGGTATCTTCATTAAATTTCATGTCCACATGACTATGCATGTACCTGATGACAGACTGTGTATAGGCATATAACGGGAGAATCAAATGTTTATCAATCATGGTTGCAAGTCTTTATTTTTGAAGGGAAAATTTTTGATGGGTGAGTACTCACCATGAGTCTGCATAAATGTGAACAGAAGCGAAATCAACACCAAGAACCTGATGGTTCCTGACAAAGTCAGTTCCGACTTGTTGAGCATATGTATTTGGGTTGAACTGAACTCTGTTAGGTGTTGAAGGACCATAAAATCCTTCCAATCCAATCTCCACCAAGTGTTTTGGATCAATGCTTTTCACATAGACCGCCATTTCTCCTATCCATTCCTAGAAAACAATGAAATTCAATCACTTTAAGAGGGAATGAAGAGAATCATACTTTAAAGGGTGCCAAGAATACAATACCAAGTTGTAAAACAAACCTGAAGTTTGTTACCAGAGGGATCTGAGGTGCATCGAGGCTCATTCATCAGTTCCCAAGCAAAAATTGTGGGGTCGTCCTTGTAAGTTATACTTGTGAGTGTATTGACTCTATTAAGTACTGTCTGCATTGTCAAATCATTAATAAAGGGGAAAAAAATTGAATTTGAAATGTGAAAGAGATTAATGTGTAATCCCCAAGGACGAAGACTTCATGTGGCAGATTTTATTGGCAACACATTTATCTCATGCTCATTTTTCAAGTTTGATATACAAGTTCAACAAAGATGAGAAGGTTATAATAGTAGAAGAACTAGCCTTAACATGTGCCTTGTAGTAGCCCCTGAGTGTTGGATCAGAAAAGAAGTCATCGTCCGATGTTAAATTCAAGCCAGCAGCTTTTCCCCATTTTACATATTGTGCTTTGCCACCATATGCATCCCAGTTGTTAGTTAGTGACAATATGAGCCTGATCTTGTATTTCTTTGCTTCACTCACCACAAAATCCAAGGCCTGTAACTCAAGACAGGGAATCACAGTACATGTCACTTCGACGCTAATATCACGTAATCAATGAAGCAAGAAGGCCTAAATTAGTTCGGCACCAACTTTAAGGAAATAAAATTTTTGTTTAATTTCTCAAAGGACAAGCAGACACAGCTGCTTGTTGCTTCACCTTCACATGCTCTATTTTTTTACAATAAAAGGACCATTAGGAGCCACTTTCCACTGAGGCTGCTGCAGAATAAGACCAAAACCATCTAAACACAAATGTTACTCAATGCTAATGGAGATTCTAAAAAGTTGATGTTGTTATGCAAAAAGAACTAAACTTCAAAAGCATGAGATCAAAGAAACAATTGAGACTTTAAAGTACCTTGAAAACTTCTTCGTCGTAAACTGATGGAGATTTCTGAAGAGCTCGCCATTGTCCATCATTAAATGCCCAAGTCCTGCAAACTGTTAGACCCGCTGAAGATGCTTGCTTGAACAGGTCTGAGACCTTTCCTCTTGTGGATTGATCCGCCGCAAATACCATCAACCAGTAAGTGTTAAATCCATTTACATAGAAAGGTTGGTCATTAACAACAAATTGGTTCCCTTTCTTCTGCACCATTAGCCATGGATCATCTTCCATGGCTCCCAGCTCATCAGTCCTCCTAAACAAATTAGTTAAAACATTCGATGAACTCCTTTTCATCAATAATTAATTAATAAATAAAATATTAAATTTAAAATCCATTATCAAACATAAATACACATGCATGCAAAAAAGATGTGTATAATTAATGCACCAACATGTTTCATGTGTCCTTGTTATCACACGCAAGTTAACTAAAAAAAAAAGGATTCATGGGTTTAAATCTCCTAGTCAGCATCTTGAGCACCCCCATGTAATTTCATGGTGTGTGTGAAAAAGAACATCTAGAGGAATAATTAGGTGCTTGATGAACCTAGACACTCACTATAGCAAAAAAAAAAAGTTGTGTTGGGTATATACCCATGAGTTCTGCTAGAGTACGCTAATTCATTTTCATCTTCCTCCACCATGGTTTCCAATTGCTCATCTCCGCTGGAATCAGCCACCGTGGAACTTGAATTCTGAATAAGAATCATAAAAATGGTCACCAAAGAAAAAAATTTTAGCCCAAAATTTCTCATCTGGGTATCCATGGTTTTGATTAAAAAAGCCACATTATGCACATTTCATGGACCACACATTTATAAGTATCAATGTCTAAGGTGTCTTCTTTGTAAGCCACTTTATTACAAAAGTGAAGTAGTCAAGAAGGGATAAAGTTCCTAGCTTTGAAGCCAAGAAAATTTGCTTCCTTTGATCTAACCATTATCTTCTCTTCACTTTCAGCAATGGCCTACGGACATACAAATTGAAGGGTAGGAGTAAAGTTGCAAATACATCACTCCTAACTCCTAAGGTACGTTCCAGTGGGTCCTAGGAAAAAACCAGAATCCGTAAGAACATGACATTGGAATAGACATGCCTGAGGATTTTAGCAAACAAAACAAAACAAACATTGCCAATGCTAGCAATTTTCATATCCTGGGTGTGTGTGTTTTTTGGGACTATCTGTTACTATCTATTTTAGTTCACATTTCTCATCATAGCATAGGACTCTCGTGGTTTAACTGTAGTATCTTTTGTAATGGTTGTATATAAACCAATGTCTCACAACATGTGAGATCTATAGGTGTGTGTGGTGGCCACCTATGAGAGTGAGACATCGGTTACATGCAGATATTGCAGATGTATAAGATAAGTCTGTATATACAGGGAAAGAAAGATAGAGATTGTTTACCTGAGAGAGCCGAATAAAGCGAAGGAACTAAAGAAATGTCGGTGGTCACTCTGCGCAGGTGACCAGTGTGCTTTAAGTTTTATGTATGGAAGGGTATTTTATAGATCAATTTTGCATTTTGTTTCAAAACTAGTACGAGGATTCAATCCATTTATGCATAAGGGATTTGTGAGAAATGAGAATAGAAGATTTTTCTATCTATCATTGACAAGTAATATTATTTATTGATATATATATATATATATACACACACACACACACACACACTAGGTTGGGTTTTTGAGACTTGCAATTGGTGGGTTTGTGGGTTGTTGGAGGTGGTAGAGGCCGAAAATGGGAGGAGAAAGGTTTCAATGTTTCAGGCTACATGAAAGAGGAGATGAAAAAAAAAATGAAAGAGATGGAGGAGAGAGACGTGTTACCGTTCTGATCTGCACAGTACATGGGCTCCATCGCTTTGTCAAAATTTTGAGATAAGCTCATCCAGATTTGAAACCAAACAAAAATAAGATAGAGTTAAGGAAAAAGTAGAGATAGAGATAATAGTTATGAAAACTGAGTTTGAATGATGAGAAATGAGAATAGGGATGATAATTTTTCCCGTTCCGCTTAACTCGCCCCTTCCTGCTTCGTTTTGCGCGAGTTTTCCCTACCCTGCAAAGGTGGTGGGGCGGGGATGAGGTAAGATTTTAGTCCCGCACCACGAGACGGGGCAGGGATGGGTTTAGACTTTTTAGACCCACCCCACCCTGCCCCTTCCCGTCCCCGCCCTGTCCCGTGTTGCTAAAGGTTATAATTGTAAATTTTTCATACCCTAAAACCTTACTATTTAAACAAACATATTAATATTAGTTTATTTTATTCTACCCAATGTGGTTCTCTACCTTTATTTTGTTATGTGTTATACTATGAGTTTTTTTTTATTTTTTATTTTTTTATTTTATGATTATCTTGTTAAACACTTGGATATATAATTCAATTTTTTCTAAAAATTGATTTGATTTGATGGGATAAATTTAGTTATAATTTCAAGTATAATTTTTATTAATGAAATAGATTTCATTAAAAAAATTATAATAATTGTAGGGCAAATTAATAAAAAAAATAGAGTTTTACGGGGTGGGGCGGGGCTTCGCAGGGCCCCAAGGGGCGGGGATGGAGCAAGAAAATTTTTCCCGTCAAGCGGGACGGGACATGGATAGGGCAAGACAAAATCTTGCAGGGTGAGGGAGAAGACCCCACCCTTTGGACCCGCCCCGCCCTGCTCCATTGCCATCCCTAAATGAGAATTGAGTTTTGAGTTAAGAGTAAACCAAACAGCCCGTCATTGAAGGTGATTCTACACTGGTAATCCAAGCAGTCCAAGGTGGGAAACCATGCCAATCCTTCTATGGCCATATTGTGGATGACATACTCCACTTATCTAGTCAACTACAGAGTTTTACTTTCTGCCATGTGAAATGAAACAGTAATAGAGTGGCCAGTGCTTTGGCTAAAAAATCTTGGGTTGGGTTAGACTTTCAGGTGTGGGTTGAAGACTTACCAGGAGATATCCTCCCTCTTGCTGTGTCGGATGTTCATTAAGTTTTTAATTGTGTTCAATAAAAGTCCAGTCTGGTGTTCCAGTCTGGTTTCTCAAAAAAAAAAAAAAAAAAAAAAACATGATTGTGAATTGTAATATTAAAATAAAACTTAAGATCTATTTTAGGAAATATCTTACTTATACAATTATATTTCCTCAAAAAAATATTTTTTAAATTTGAGTGAGAGATAAGTTATTTTTGGATGATTTTTTATTTTCATAATTGTTATGTATATGAAAAGTTTATTTATTTCGGAATATATTAATTTTAAAAATTATTACATCTACTAAAGAATAATTATTACAATCCTTTTGAAAAGGTATTAATTATTCCTCATTTTAATTTTTTTAGAAAGAATTATTCCTCATTTTAAAGAATAATTATTTATAAGAAATGATTATTCTCTATAATAAAAATATAACTAAACTATTTTTTTTTTTGAGAATTATAATTAAACTATTGAATAGCTAAATCATAAAAATAACTATTACATATAGTGTTTATTACATATAGTGTTTATAGTGTTTATTACAGTCTACCAAAAATGCCCTTAATCATTTACCAAGTATGGCAAATACCCAGCAGAAGAGGTTTTCAAGAGAACTACGCCTTTTGTAGTTTGTTTTTTTTTGGGCTGCTTTTGTTTCTATCATTTGGGCAGGGCTACAGTTTGAGATCAAACTCGGCAGAAAATTAATTGGTTTACTGGTCAAGTAAGCATGCATATTTTGGTAATTTGGATCAATGCCCTGTGCAATTTATATTTTTAATTAGCATTTCTCTTCCTTACCCATTTTAAATAATTTCCATTATGTCGGACTCTGAAACCTTGAATTTGTACAAGTATTTGTCTTTTTATTTTGTTTTAATGGGGTTTGGAACATGAATCTTCGTTAGAACCCCAACAAAGATTTCATCTTTTTTTTTTTTTTGGTGAACCATAAATTATATTGAGAGAAAGAAACAAACTACAAGACCTTACTGGACTCCTCCAAATTAAATGGTTGTGCACTGTAGTAAGAAGCTAAAAAAAAAAAAAAAAAAAATTAAACTTCTCTCTCTTCTCTCATTAAAATATTTTCTCTTTTCTTTCTTTCTCTCTCTCTCCAGCTTCTCTTCTCTTCTTTCTTCTTTTTTCCTTCTCATTTTTTTTTTTTTTTCCTCTCTAGCCATCTAGCGCCTCCCTCATCTCCTCTCTGCTTCGTTGGCCAGCTCGCCTACCGCCGAGATCCCATCTCCCCAAGCCCCATCGCCGATCTGTTCTATTGGATCTTGATCTGACGGACTAAAGAAGAACAAAGAACCCACGGTAGCTTGATTTTTGGGTTTGTCTTCGGTTTGTGCTGGGTTTGTCTCTAGTTTGTGTTGGGTTTCCGCTGACCCAACTCGTCGACCCACGTCGAGACCATCCTCCTCACCAGAGCCTAGCTCTGTGATTGGTGATTTTTGAATTTGTTTGTGATTAGTGATTTTTTATTTTGTTTGTGATTGATGATTTTGTTTGGACTGAGTTGAGGAAAAAGATTGGGGAATTGGGTTGGTGTTTTTTTTTTGAGTTTTTTTTTTGTGTTTTGTATTTTTTTATTTATTTTTTTATTTTTTTCTGCTATGGACAGGTGGTGGTGGTGGTGGTTGTGACTGATGGTGGAGGTGGTTGTGGTTGTGGTTGGTTTTTGCTGTGGATGTTTTTATTATTATTATTCTAATGAGTTATTTGTATTATTTTAATCAAATAACTAAAAATATAGATGTTGGATGTGAAGATTTAAAATAGATAAAATAACTTTTGTAAGTGTCAAATAACTAAATTTTGCTAAAGAGTAAGCTGTTGCATTGCACAGCCTAGGCGCCCACTTTACAAAACACTAACCAGAAACAGTGAACATATTCCACAAATCAGAGCTCAAGGACCTGAGTCTGACTCCAATGCACTCATTGACAGGAGCGAAAGAAAGGGCCCTTTCGAAGAAAACGGCTTGAAGAATTTGATTTTGTTTTTTATGCGGATGCTTTTTATCCTTCATTTAGTGGATGCCACGTACTTGTAGCCGTACTTATGCAAATTGTCTTGTTTTAGTTAAAATAAAATGGCTAGGGTCTTTTTTCTTCTTCGTCACGATCTAGAGTCTAGACATGCGTCTTGCTATTACTGGACAGCTTCTGGTAGGCTTTTGTTGGAATACTTTCATAAAAATTATATTTTGATTAATCTTTTAAGTTAAGAAAAAAACATGACTTCTCATCGAAGGCATAAGCATAACAGTTTGATGCTATTAAATTCAAAGTTAAATTTAGTGAAAATATGTTTTTAATTAATATCATAACCTGCCTATCAAGAGTTGGCTCAAGTCAATAAGTGCAGTGCATTAGTGACTTTAAAAGCCATATGTGATGCATCAATTTTAAATTTAAACTTTTCTTCTTTTTTTTCTTTTTTTTTCTTTTTTTTTGAGAACCAAAAACTTCTCAAATTTATAGATTTATTAGTTTCATAAATTTATGTAATTTCAAAATAATAGTTAAAGCATTATGAATTAGTAAAGTGGGATATTTTTATTTCATGATGTATTTGTCTTTGTTATTTTGTTCAATTTGTGGGACATTTGATATTTTTATTTTATGATGCATTTGTGGGACATTTGACCTTGTTATTTTAGGCATTCACATCCGATTTCTACAAAAAAAATTTATTTTACTATTTTAAAAGCTATTTTATTATTTATACCATACCATTTTACAACACATTCAATATTTTAATTTTTATTTTCTCATACAATACATTAAAATAATATATATATATGCAATAAAATATATAACCCAAAAGTGATTGAGAGAGAGAAAAATGATTCAAGGAGAGAGAGAGGAAAAATTAATAAAATATAAAGTTCAAGTTTTATAAGTTGTTATAATACCGTCTTATATGTAAGACGGTACTGTAGTATTGTTGTAAATTTTTTTACAATTAACAGTACAGATAAAATATGTCTTTTACACTTTAATGATAAAATATCTCAACATATGAATGTTTATGATGCATTTGTCTTTGTTTTTTGTGATTTGTCTTTTAATCTTTTTAACTAAAAAATAGTATCTAGAAAATAGTTAAATATAGTGCATTAAATATTTAACCCGTACACACGGTTGGTCCATTGTGGGGGCTATCCAATTTTTTATTAACTACCAACGCTCGTTACGCACATCCTTTTCGTAACTTTTCTTTTCTTTACTTTTCTTTTTCTGACTCCTTGTTCACCAAGCTCAATTTACAATCGTTTGTTGCCCCCACCATTAACAATTAACAAGTAGTCAAACACTATAGTAACACCCTTGTTATTTATTTATTTTTTTTTAGAAGAAACACCCTTGTTATTTATTCCCTACTCTCGGACTCTTTTTATATAACTAGTTAAGACATCACGTGCACCTGCTAGTCATGGAAAAAAAAGTAGTGATTATGATCCATTCTAAATTTTATTTGTATTACAAAATAAAGATATAAATCATTTGATTTTTAAAATATATAGAAATTTACATTAATCAAAAAAGACATTAATTTTAAGAATTTTGATAATTATGTCATAAAAAGTTAATCTCATTCATATAAGACCGTGACGGATCCCAGTTCAATATTTTATTATTTTATTTTGACCTATAATTTACACCTCATTAGTTGTGAATATATTGTAATAACAACAATATGTTACGACATTTTTAGTTGTGCTAGATCTCGGTATGATATTTTATTATTTTATTATAATTTATTTTGACCCATAAGGAATTGACACATGCATCACAACATTTTCACAATATCTCTATGTATACATTGTACTTAATACAATGTAATTTTATATTGTAGACACAAAAAAAATTGTCAAATTTTGTACACATTTACAAAATTTGTACAATATTTACCATTTTTTGTGCAAATGTGTATAATATTAACCACTTTTGTGTATTTACAATGTAAACTTGCATTGCAAGTACAAAGTAAACATATAAAGATCTTAAAAAAACAAAAAACAAAAACAAAAACAAAGTTCAAACCAACTGGCATACTTGAAGAAAAAAGAAAAAAGAAAAAAAAAGAAAACAAAAAGTGCACCTCACTAATTGAATAAACCAATAAAACACTATTCATGAGCCTTTGGCTCCTTTTATATAGTTAATAGATATGTCAGTTTACATAAATATTTAAAAGGAAAAAAAAAAAAAAAAACACAAACCGATAACTGGAAAAAAAAAACTTTAGGCACTGTAGAAATTAATGTTAAAATGTTGTAGACTTAGCATTTTTTTATTTGATCTATAAAAAACTGAGATCTCAACAATTGTGAAAATATTGTGATAATAATAAGTGTTGTAACATTTTCTCGAAACATTTATTTTTAGTTGTGGTTGGTCATAGTCTCATATTTTATTTTTTTATTTCGACTTGTAAGAAATTGACACGTCAATAATTGTGAAAATATTGTGAAATTTGTTGTGTCAATATAACAATATATATACTAGCTTACATAAATATTTAAAAAAAAAAAAAACACAAGCCGATTACTGGAAAAAAAAAAAAAAACTCTAGGCACTATATCTATCATGTCAGTTGAATAAACCAAAAGCACTGCACAATAAGTGTTGTAACATATTCTCAAAACATTTATTTTTAGTTGTGGTTGGTCACAGTCTCATATTTTATTATTTTATTTCGACTTGTAAGAAATTGACACGTCAATAATTGTGAAATTTGTTGTGTTAGTATAACAATATATATATCAGCTTACATAAATATTTAAAAGGAAAAAAAAAACATAAACCAATTACTAAAAAAAAAAAAAAAAAACTACAGTGCTAGTTAACTAAACCAAAAGCACTGTAGCTACCGTACATATGCGCATTCGCGATAAAGCAAAAGCACTACACAATAAGTGTTGTAACATTTTCTCAAAACATTTATTTTTAATTGTGGTTGGTTATTGTCTCATATTTTATTTCGATTTGTAAGAAATTGACATGTCAATAATTGTGAAAATATTGTGAAATTTGTTATGTTAGTATAACAATATATATACCAGCTTAAATAAATATTTAAAAGAAAAAAAAACCGATTATTGAAAAAAAAAAAAAAAAAACTTTAGGCACTGTAGCTATAGTGTCGGTCAATAATTGTGAAAATATTGTGGCGTCAGTATAACAATATATATACCAGCTTACATAAATATTTAAAAAAAAAAAAAACTTTAGGGACTGTAGCTCCAGTGTCGGTTAACTAAACCAAAAGCATAGTATATAAAGAAGAAAGAAAAGAAAAAAAAAACAAAAAAGCAAAAAAAAAAAGGGACTCACAAAACCAAAGCACTGTTGCCGCTACAGTGTTTGTACAGTGCAAACACATTGAGTGCACAGTGCCGAAGCACTGTAGCGGCATAGCCGCTTTTTATATAAAGATATATACACACACATGAAAAACGTAATTTAATATTTAAATTACATAATTTAAATATTTTTTTTATATATAAGTGAATAAGATGTTATTTAAAAAAAAATTGTATACCTCCATTCTATGGAGCCTGTGTAATATGTTACATTAAGTTTAAATTATATATATATATATATATATAATTTTAAAATTGCAGCATTTTTTTTTCTTTCCAAATATAAATATTTTGTTAGGGAGATAATTACAATATGCTGCTAACCCATAGCTTGAACCTTTTTCTCCCAATCCCCCAAGCACTTTGTGTATGGGAAAGTGCTAATTTAGTTACA
Organism: Quercus tomentella; assembly: GCA_028535165.1. Taxonomy (NCBI): domain Eukaryota; kingdom Viridiplantae; phylum Streptophyta; class Magnoliopsida; order Fagales; family Fagaceae; genus Quercus; species Quercus tomentella. The sequence continues at coordinate 18,010,174 of JAPQVY010000012.1, forward strand.
AGGCCTTTGGCTTCAAATCTAAATATAATGCCTAAATTGTTGAAACTTTAATTTTAAGGTAATATTTTGAATATCTATAATTTTTATTGCTTTTTTAGGGTACATATCTTTACTTTTTAATGGTTATTTTTTTTGTATTTTTTAGCCGACCAAAATAGAATAAAATTTCATACTTTTCAACCCAAAAATTAAGAAAAAGAAATGAAAATTAAAATAAAAGACAATCTACAAAAAGAATCAATTTAAGGTCCAATTACTTTAAAATAGACCAAATTAAACCAAAGTGGATCGAGAAGGACAGAATGGACCGAATATGACCAAAGTGGATTAAAAAGGACTGAAATGAACCGAATGGATTGAATAGGACTAAGAAGGACCAAATGGACCAAAGTGGATAAAAAAAGACCTAAATGAACCGAAACAAACCTTATGGACCAAAATGCTACGTTGATGTGGCTCGAAAGAAGCGTAACACCAATAAATATTACGTTTTAGTGTTTAAATATTATATACATGGTGTTGCACTGTTGCCCTGATTACATTCACTTCGTCTTAACAAGTTAATGGTATCTATTGCATTTGTCTACATGATCACAGTAGAACTTGTGGCCTTAATAAGCATAAGTGTACGTTCATTTTAAACCAACAACATTTGGAAAAGGTACTTCAATTCTTTAGGTGGCCAGAAGTGAAACCCAGAACATCACCACTTCAAACCATGGTGATTTGTCCTATGCTGCTTAGTCTCTAACCTAACAACATGCAAAGATAGATGAACTAGCATGATCCTTTCACTATTTACCACACTTTTATGATCAAGCACAACATAGTATGATACAGCCTCACTCATTCTTTCCATTCCCTTAATTGCAAGAGGACAGCACTGCTTTCTTATTAATTCTTTACGCACAGTAAGTATTCATAATTTGATTGATCACAATACATATGATGATATGACTACACCTTACATGTCACCATTTGGACCTAAAGCATACTAATTGAAGGAATAGGAAACCTAGAAACTGGATAACTGCTTAAATTTTCATTTTAATGATTTCTACAGTGCTAGTAAATTGCTAGCATTGGAAATATCAATTTCAAAATTTTGTAAATGAAATAACAGGAGAAGAAAGGGAAAAAAATAAATAAATAAAGGAAAAGGAAATTCAAAAGTCAAAATAAGGAATTAAGGATTGCAATACAAAATTCAAGATAGAATCTGAACTTCATAATTGACATTAGGCTGCTTCAGAAGGACAAAATATGATATACTGAATCATGTCCCAGCCTTCCGACGCTCCACCCTAGCAATAAAACCAGCCTTGATGAGGGCCACGGACCGGCTAGAACCACACTACAAAAGAGGAAAAACATTGAATCAAAAAAACAAAGGCGAATCAATTCCTATAATCCTTTCTGCTACATTTATTGTTTTGTTTTTTTTTTTGTTGTTACTCCTTTTATTTATTTATAATTTGATAAGTATTCATTGTTTAATCCCTTAAATAATTCCCTTAATCTTAAAGCTGAAACGTTAGCAAGTACTAAAGTTCTGCTCCAAACCCACCTAGTGATAAAATTCCCTGTTTTTGCATGCCAATCTACAAAAGATTAGTACCAAGGAGAGCATTTGGTGATGGGGAAGCTTCCAGATGAGTTTGTCATATGATTCCAAGGTTTTCTTATCATTTATTAGCATTGTAATGAGAAAACCAATTAGTTGTGTAGTATAAATGGAATGAATGAGCTACCTTTAGATCTTTTTGTCTCTTGGTCAGAATTTTTACCCTCCCTTCCCCCCCCCCCCCCCCCCCCAAACACCCCCAACCAAAAGATAGGAGACGTCCAAGATTGGCCTTTGAAAATCAAACAGCCATTAAAAGGTTTTTCTTCCTCAAATTTGGCTCTCGATATGTCCTAATGTGCATGTGAGAACAGACCAGAAAAGGAAGTTGACATTAAAATTCCAGAATCAATTGGTTAATGACTATCAATCAGGAGTCAAGACAATCCAGTAAGTTTCAAAACCATGCACCATATCTGTGCTTCCCAAAGCATTTGCATACTTGCACATAAATAAACAAGATTACGTTTGCATATTTAGGACAAAGATTTTGGTACCTGCTCACATCTGAGAAAGAAGAGACGATTCTCCTTGGTAAGAATTGTGTCTGGACTTTTGCAGCAATTACACATGACATACTCATCTGCAACCATGAAACATGGTCCAAACAATTTAGTACTTACAGTTGATATTATGCTACAAATTCAAGCACCAACCAATATGTGCAATTTATTTGAGACCCTTACTTTAAGATATGCATGGAAGACATATACTTATGGTGGATTGGTGTTGTATGTGCAAGAGGAGTGGGGAAATAGTGGATCATTTACTTCTTCATTGTTCTACTGCCAGGGGGTTAGGTCTATTGTTTTCAGCAGGTTTGGGGTTCATTATGCCTAAAGGAGTCATGGAGTTGTTACTTTTCTTGTTGGCAAGGTGATTTTGGTTGATATGAATGCATAGAAATTTGGAAGGCGATTCCTCATTGTTTAATGTGGTTCATTTGGTGGGAGAGGAATGCTAGAAGTTTTGAGGGCTGTGAAAGAGCTATGCTGGATCTGAAGTGGATGTTCCTCCTATCCTTGTTTGAAGGATGGTTGCATCAGGTTTGTTTTCTTTTACTAACCTTTTAGATTAGAGTGATCATTGCAATTTTAGAATTTAATTTTGGGTGTATCTAGTGTATACTTCCTGTGTACTTAGCTATACCATTCGTTTGATTCAATAAATAAATTCACTACTTATCCAAAAAAAAAAATATATACACGGAAGAAGCTAATTAATGGAAATAGAGAACTTTAGTATCATGTCTACTTATGACGTGTTATCTGGTAGGCTATGAGATTAGAGATGGACTAAAGTAAGAAGTAGGTGTATCACAAACTAGAATAAATGTACTTACTTATGTATCTTCGCAGGATCCCTTCAAAGTTTTTTGGAGCAAATCTACCCTTAACGACCAACCGCTGTTTCCCATCCAAAGATCCACTTGTCCCCATTTCAGCCAGTAAGAATGTCATGACATGCTCTGGCTGCCTATGCATCCTGAAATGTTACAACGACACTCAATATGGAATAATAGGTAACAATTTATTCTGATTTAACAGCCTAAGCAAGACATAAATTAACCAAAAAAAAAAAAAAATGTAACAAGTATTTGATTCCTCAGAAAATTTGAAGCAAACATTTCCTAATGTATATTTCCATAGACAAGAAAAAAGGCAGCATATCACAGTTGTCTTAAACTGGTTGTCTACAATACTACATATTAAGGAAAGGTTATAAAAGTTCAAACCAACAAAAATTAAGCGTACGTTTTGCAGAGATCCATAAAATTTACAAACACTGTCTTCTTTGTGCCTTCTCGTAGAACTTGTGGAGGCCTTATAACTGTCCTACGTCTATCTCCTGCTAGCTCAGGATTATTTTCGCGGAGGATATTGAACATCCTACTAAGAAGCTGCAGAGTCATAAGAAGCATGGACATTGTAATCCATTACAACAAGATTAAGAATATCCACCTCCCTCATCTCTCCCCCACCCAAAAAAAGAAAGAAAGAAAAATATATAGAGATATATGACCCATAAAAGTTTAGTCGAGAAGAAATAAAGGGAACACAGCCAAAAAGACACCCGAAATGATGAAAGGAACATTTAATCCACCGAAATCATATAAGGTATTGGTGTCTTATTTAATTGATAATAGGCACATGAGACAAGAGAAGGGTACTCAACTACAGAAACAAGCCAAAAGTGTGAAAATGAAAAAGACACAATGGCAGTCCCATTAATCATCTTTTGTCAATGCAAAGACACAATGGCAGTCCCATTAATCATCTTTTGTCACATGTCAATACACTAAAAGCAATGAAAATGAGAGTTGTCTTGGAACATATAGCCCAAAATAAGAAATTCCAAAAGAATTTGCCACAATAGAAGTCATACTAACAGCTCATTATGCTAGATTTTTAAGCAGTCATAAAACCAAATGCCCAAAAGATTATAAAAAGAGAAGTTATGCTTTGTAACTTATACCACGAGACCTTCACCTACATATACTAAAAGACACCCACCCAATTTCCTAAAGACATCTTAGAAGGTTGTTTGTGCATGAAGGCAGTTTTCTGCTCCAAGTGTCAAGACATTTTCAAGTGAGGACATGACTAAGACCCTGATATCTATAGTGTCCTAGATTACAAGGAATGAGAGGTTAGAGGCTTCTCCACCACTGGTAATCTGTAATAAAAGAATCAATAATATTTCATTTTCCATTTTAATGCCTATTTGGATGCACAGCATCCCTAACAATCATAAAATTTGAATGAGCAGTAGTACACACCTCTTCATATTCATAATCTCGATCAGTTCTTTCCCAGGAATTCTGCATTAAGACAATCCCTTTCCCTTCTTCATCCATGACTACATGGTTTGATATATGATGACATGAGTATAACTAGATGTAAGTATACTTATCTCATTGCAATATAAGTAACTACCCTTTTTTACCAATGGAAAAACACAAGAATGGAAAATATTACCATCAATATCCTCCCAAGAGTCGACATTTTCATCATTAAGAACTTCCTCTTCATCAGATACTGCGGTGAACAAGCCAAAAAAGTCTCCAAATGAAAGCAACACAAGTAGCAAGTATTTGCACAGCTTATAGGCTTAAAATAAGAGGAAAAGGTACATACCAATTGTTTTGCCGAGTTCATGTCTACCTCCCACATTTCCAGTTTTCTCAGTCAACTTATCCACAGAACCATCAGCAAAACCCAGACCTTTTTTCTTTTTCTTCTTCTTTTTAGTAGGATCAAAAGTAGCAATCTGCAAAACTAAATCATTTAAGATATTTTTACAAACATGAAGCGATTTGCAAAATCCAACCACACCCAACTATTCTCATTCACCATTCCAACCATTTTGCTTTCTATGTGTCAATTAAAACTTTCGTATTGTTAGGAGGGTTGTATATGAACAAAGTTGTTTATAAATAGCTCAGGCTCGACTCAAGGAAAAACTTATTTATGTTCGTTTATTTAGTAAATGAACTGAGTTCAAGCCCAAGTTTAGGCTCAACTATTAAACAAGCCAATCCCAAACATAATAATGTGATTATGAACAAGCTTGTGAGTATAAGATTCAATTTGTATATATTTAATATTATTTGTTTTTATGTATACATGTATAAAAATTTATTAATATAGACTTGACGTTGGATGGTGTAAGTTTGTAAATAAGTTCATAAGATATCAAATTATTATTTGTAATTTATTGATAATATTAGTAGTCCATTTCATAGTAGAATAACTTTTAACAATATAAAGTTGGTGAATTTGATTTCTATAAGCTCATAAACAAAAATCATTCTATCTAAGATGTATGATTTTTGTCGTAGTGTAATAGTGTTTATCATATATAAGAAAAAAATAAGTTAATTAAGTAGTTAGCAAACAAATGCGAGCTTGTTCATCAAGAATCTGAACCGAGTTTGGATAAGTAATATAGTTTATTGATAAGTTTGATCTTGGTTTGTGTTTGAAATAAAATTAAACGAACAATTTTAAAAATTTTAAATTTTGGTAACCCTGTAATACTACGAAACCATGGTCCACGGTATCAACTGTATTTATACAGCATTCTAACATGTATGATTTCATGTTCACATCAAGATGAACATATATATCAAGAATTAGCAAAAGAAAAAAAACTTTAAGCAGCAGTAGTAATCTATTACCACCCAGAAGTAGCTGAAGCTGAAAGTACTTCTGGGTTAATAAGGAACTCAAAGGACAAAGGATATGAGTAATAATAAATTAATAATATCTAAAAATAAAGAAAAAGAAGCTTACATCTGAGATATCATCCTTCAATTCCATGTGGGTTTTGATTGATTGTGATTTCAGAGCTTCTGTATTGGCCGCTAAACTGTCTCAGACTCTATGGGGTTTGAAGTTTGATATGGTAAAGTTGGTTAACAATTCGGTGTATTTGAGGTAAAACTTGCATAAACGGCGAATCTTGACGGTTGATCAGCAACGACAAGTCGTTTATTTTCTTGTCTGGTTTCGTCGGATGTTTCTACCGTGACACTGTCTCTTTGGAGTTTGATACACCGAAACTGAAATGAAGGATACGAGTAGAGCTCCCAACGGCGGCGTTTGTTTCTGTTAAGGTTGGGCTGCATAGATGGTGTAGGCCCAATTGGTTAATATTTAGTCAATTTTTTTTTTGTGCGAGACCCATTAGGCAAAGATGATGTAAGCCCAAAGTTAACACTTGTATGTCTCTCTCACCCACCGTACACGTCTAAAAACCCACACAAAATGTTTAGTATCAAACATATTTTAGATTTTTCTCCCAAAAAAAAAAAAAAAAAACATATTTTAGATTTGTCTTCCTCTCACCCTCTCATGAGACAATTGAAAACACATGCGCTCAAAGTCATATCACATATGACTTTTTTAATAAGTCATGTGGTTTATTTAAATAATGTACATGAATAGTCTTATAATTTGTCATGTAATGAGTTGGAAAAGATAGTTCTAAATATATCTGGAGCCAAACTTTGTCTAAATCCACTCTTATAATTTGATGAATTGTAATTGAAAGGCTAATATTTTCATTTTTATTAATAAAACATTTTAAAAACCAGGAAAATAAAGTGAACTTGGGTCAGATACATGAGTAAAGTGTAAACAAATTATACATCATGGATTTGCTTTTTATTTGGCCAAAACATGCATGGAAATTCCATTTTTTCTTTTTCAGAAGGAGGAAGTTGTTTGCATTAAGCTCCTAATTATTCTGCAAAAAATGAAAAGAAAAAAAAAAGTTCCTAGTGTTTTTTTTAGGAACTTTTTTTTTGACAAGAGTTCTTGATGGGTTAATAAAGGGGAAATTCCTAAATAATTATCATATCCAAGGCTTGCCGACTTAGAAAAAAAATCATGTCTAACAAAGGGTAGGTAAGCTGTAAGCATAAGCCGGTCAAAAAAACTTAATTTTTAAAATCTTGCTTAGACAAATTTTTGTGCCACAACTATTGTTACAAGCTTGACATGTATTATTAAGTAGTGAGTCCATGTCAAAGTGATGATTCACCAATCGCAATAGCACATATTATCAAGTGATAGTAAAAATGGTTGAAAATAGTGTTCTCTTAGAAAAACTGAAATAAGGCGATTTTGATTTCAATGTTAATTGGGAAGAGTAAAGCTACGTAAACAGAGGCATTTGGAAGGATTGGACAGACAATTATGACATTCAGGAAAGGAAAGGAAAGTGCACTAAAAAAACTTAAGGGATTTAGGGATGAAGTTTGGACTTTCAACTTTTAAGGTGTTGTTTAACTTAAGAGTCTTTCAATGTTGGAATTCCAACTAAGTCAAAAAAATAAAATAAAAAAACCCAGACACGTTTGCGATCTTGAAATTGTGAATGTATCCCAGAAAATGGAGAAAGTATATCATGTTTCGGTAATACCAATTTAGTATCTGTTTTGGTATTTCATATCCAATAAATGATTGACAACTGTTTCAAAAAAACTACATTAGACTACTCCAATAAATGATTAATTTATCTTATCGATAATATAGAAGATTGTGATTAATTTATTAGAGTAGTCTAATGTGATTTTTTGAAACAGGTGTTAATCATTTATTGGATAGGAAATACCAAAACAGATGCTGAATTGGTATTATCGAAACATGGTATACTTTCTCTGGAAAATGTGGTAGTGTGTTTGAAACTTTGCACAGTTGCCATTTGTAAGGAGCTGGTAGTGGAAGACCGTTCCACTATGGACTTCATTTTCCGCGTTTGAATTTTTTTTTTCCATGGTCAATATCTATTCAGAGTTCATATAATTGGCTAACTCAGCCAAAAAGAGTACATATAATTGGCTATTAGAGCATTCACATCAGTTCTTCTAAATTTTCTGTCTATTTTACACGAAAAAACCTACTTTTTCTATTTTACACATCCACTTTTACAAATCACCTACATCAGTTTATCTATTCTACACATTTATTTATTAAAATATTCATTATTTTACTAATTTTTATTATTCACTCCCTCACTGCCCCTCTTTCTCACAAACTCACAGCCACCATCACCACCACCATCACTACCCAGCCACCATCACCACCATCATCAGAAACCAAACAAAAATCAGATCAAGCCACACATATTGATCAAGCCACACATATCGATCAAGCCACACGAAAAATCATCAGAAACCAATCGGATTTTACCGATCAACCCACACGAAAAATCAGATTCAACATCAGATCAACCAACACCGATCAACCCACACAAAGAAAAATCAACGCCGATCAAAACGCCATCGTCTCCATGCCTCCACGCCTCCACGCCTCCATGCCTCCACACATACCCAGATCAACCCACAACCCAAATCAACTCAGACCAAGCAAACCCACACAAACCAAGACCAACCCACACCATAAACTCAGATTAAACCACCATCGAGACCTCCCCACGTTGCCGCCATCGATCATCGATCCAAACCCACACCGCCACCATCGAGACCACGCCACACGCCACGCGCCGATCTCGCCACGTTGTGAACTCCGGTGGCATGCTTTGAACGAGAGAGATGTGAGAGAGCGAGAGAACTGAGGATGAAAGGATTGGGTGGGTTTTTTGTGAGAGAAAGAAAGAGCGTAGAGAGGGAGGTGAGAGATAGTGGAGAGGAGAGAGAAAAAACTTTAAAAAACTAAATGCACGGGCTACAGTGCCCGTGTAAATTTACACGGTACTGTAGCTCGTTGAAAAATTTAGACGATTTTACACATTTTTGAACAGATTGATGTGGGGTGTTTTTTGGTTCAAAATGTGTAAAAGTAGCCAAAATGTGTATTTTACACATTTATACACAATTATCCAAGAGCTGATGTGAATGCTCAAAGCCAATGCAAGGTGATATCTTGCAAGCCATTACAGATGCCACCCGAAACATCTAAGAAACTAATTGTCATCTATGGGTCATTCTATCGTACCCACCTATTTTTTTAGTGGGTATGGTACCCACCCAAATCTTAGCCGTATATTTGTATGGTTTCAATCCTGATTGTTCATTTAAGTTTAGTAGTGGACCTATTACTGGTAGAATAGGTAGCGTATAAAAACAAAAGAAAACCAAAAGAAAAAGAAAGAAATGAAGAACGAAAGATTGGTAAAAAGAAAAAAGAGAACGAAAGACAAAAAGGGCTATGAAGCCGAACAAGAGACCTGGCAAGCCATCGCCACCATCGCCGCCATCGCTCACCATCCACCGCCATTAGATCGTCCGCCACTGCTACTGTGAGAATTTTTTTTAGTATTTGAGAAGCTGTTTTTCTTTAGGCGAAAATGCACTTTTGGTCCCTACATTTTGGGCCTTGTTACAATTTGGTCCCTAAATTGATTTAGGTCCTAGGTCAGTCCCTGATTTTCAAAAATTGTTTTTAAAATAGTCCCTACCGTCAACCCAGTGACAGAAAATGCTGATGTGGCAAACAGCGTGTCCTACTTGCTGACATGGATATTAAAATATTATTAAAAATACCAAGTCAGCATCCATGTCAGCGTTTTAATGACAAGTCAGCATTTTAATTAATAAAAAAATAAAAATAATTTTAAAAAAATTAAACTGAAAAAATTCAAAATCAAAAACAAAAAAAGAAAAAACTTTTTCAGATTCTCTATTTCTCTGTATCTTTCTTCTTTCCGTTTCCTTTCTTTCTTTTTTTTTCAGATCCTCTCTTTCTCTGTCTCTTCCATTTTCTCGTTGCCACGCGGATGATGTGAGAACGAACTCTGGCGAGACCATGACGGACTCGGTGGTCCCCAACGGGACCTCCAGCCGGATCGAGCAGCGGATCGTGACGATCACGCGCTTGTTGCTCGCATTGGTTATGCTGGAATCTCTGAACCCGGCCGACCTCGCTGTGGAGACCAGTGACTGAGCCGAGGCGAGGTCTTTGTACTCCACGGCGTCGATGAGCGGTTCGAAGCGGAGGACGAGTTCGGACTCGGGTTCGGAGCGAGTTGGTGAGTCGGGGAAGAGGAGGGAGATGACTGAGTTGGGATCGGCCGGGTCGTGGGAGACGAAGAGCCAGGAGCCGCCTTTGGATTTTTTGTTGGGTTGGGTTTGGTGTATGGGTTGGGAGAGGATGGAGATACTGCCGGAGCATTTGGATTTTTTGTTGGGTTGGGTTTGCTGTATGGGTTGGGAGAGGATGGAGATACGGCCGGAGCAGAAGCTGGTGGTGAAGTAGCAAGGGTGGTTGTTGAGTCGGAGATACAGCTGCTTTTTTCTGGGTTTCTGTAGGGGTGGGTGGTCGGTAGTGGAGGTGGAGATTGGTGTGGCTGTGGAGATCGGTGTGGCCATGTTTGTGTTTCGGAGATGGAGTTGTCTCGGTGAGTTTGGTTTCGTGCTTGTGGTTTTTTTTTTTTTTTTTTTTTTCTGATGTGGATTTGTATATTTATTTCTTGGACTTATTGGGTTTGATTTACTAGAGGTTTATGGGTTTGATTTCTTGGATTTATTGGGTTTGATTTACTGGATGTTTATGGGTTTGATTTCTTAGATTTATTGGGTGGTTTATGAGTTTGATTTCTTGGATTTATTAGGTTTGATTTACCGGATGTTTATGGGTGTGATTTTTTGGATTTATTGGGTTTGATTTGGGGAAGAACATGAAGCATGAAGTTCATGTCCTGGGGAAGAAGAAGAACAATGTTCTTCCGAAAAATAATGAAAAACAAACCCATTTTTTAAACTCAAATTTTTAAACTGAAAAAACTTTTTTTTTTCTTAATTTAACTAAATTAATGTTTATTTATTTATTTATTTTAAAAATTCTAACCTGGATTTTTGTTTTAATTTTTTATTAATTTAAATTTGACGTGGCATTTTAAAAATGCTAAATAAGTTTTTTTAATAATATTTTATTATCCACGTCAGCGCCATGTCAGCAAGTAGGGCACGCCATTTGCCACCTCAGTATTTTCTGTCACTGGGTTGACGGTAGGGACTATTTTAAAAACGATTTTTGAAAATCAGGGACTGACCTAGGACCTAAATCAATTTAGGGACCAAATTGTAAATAGGCCCAAAATGTAGGGGCCAAAAGTGCATTTTCGCCTTTTCTTTATTTATTTATTTGTTATTTGTTATTTATTTATTTATTTTTTAGGTTAGATTTGATTATTTTAGTATTGAGAAGTTAGGTCTTGTGTAAGAATTTTTTCTTTTCTTTATTTGAGGTTAATTTGTTTGGGTATTTCAGCTTGATTTGGTTTGAGTATTTTGGGTTATATGTTTGCTAGTTACCTGTGATGATTTGGGAACAAGGATCCACGCACTGAAAATTAAATCAGCCAAAACGGGTTGTCCCCCAAAATCTTCTCAAATTAAGTGAGTAAAATTAACATTATATATGAATAATCATGCATGATGACAGGGTTCTGCAGAACAATCTTCATATGGTCACATTATTGATGATATCCTCCATGATTCGTCCCAGCTAAGTTTTAGAGTGATTGATACACCCATTGATGGGAGGGAATTGTTGGAGGCATTGAAGGATGTTGAAGACCATTTTATCAGAGCTTATGATTCTGGTTTGGAAGTTTCTAGGATGCTAGAGGCCAATAGAGTTCCAATGTTGTCTGGTTTGGAGGAAATAAAAGGTTGGTTCTTTTCTTTCTCTATTTATTGATTTTTATTTATTTCCTCTCAATGTTATAATTTATAATTTCTTGTGATTTGTACATGCTTGCCGTAGTTCTATGTGTATATATATGGTTAAATTAGAGGAGATTAGTTATGTTTGTTCCCATGGAATGCAAATTGAGGAATAAAATGTCTTGGTGCCTGATTTTGATGCACAGGGTTATGTGTCATTGGTGGTTGTAAAATGTGACATTGTAGGCTATTTTATTTTTTATTGAAGAAATTGTGTAATGTGGGAAGTAGATTAGGTATATTCTGCCAATTTCAGAGAATCATCCCAAAGGAGTAGGAACTCACTTTCCATCTTGTAGGAATGCATATTTTAACAAAGAATGTATGCCCTTGTGCTGACAGATATAATTGAAGTCATCAAATTCCATTTCATTAAATTTAATTTCCAAACCATTCTTGGACCTAAAAATTTGAACAATCTTCACTTCGTCACATTATTGCTGTTATTTTTCAATAAATTTCCCTCCTGGACTTCCAGGTTGGCTTCTCAAAAAAAAAAGAAAAAAAAGTTTGCAACATTTTAGTTCTGTCAACTTTAGGATCCCAATTATGACCTGCCTTCCCATAGATATATATATTCTCAAGCTTTGTGTCTAAGTTTTCCCAACTCTTGGCAAGTAGTTTGGCAGTAAATTGTGCATTACTTGTTGAAGTTTTAATTCAAAGTTTAATAACTTGGGTTTTCCTTTTTGAAGGATCTTCTTTGTCATCATATTCCTGATGATAACCAATTGATTTTCTTGATGTGAAAATTGATTTGTTAATATGTTCCTTGGTTTTTTCAATAATGAAATTGTTCTATTTACAAACATGGTTTATTTTTCTGCAGGCGTTTGCAACCATGCCTTCCAGTTCCACTGCATCAGTCGAGGATTGAAAACTCTCCAAGTTTGCCCATTGGTGATGTACTATGTTTTATGGCAATCTGGTGTGTCTTTATTGTTATTGTTTAGAGTATTATAAATAAATAACAATTATAATTATGCAAGTTCCCATTTGAAAGTTTTGGATAATTTATAATTATGTTAATCTCGCTGTTCCTTGAGTTATTTGGATGTGAAAATGTGCATGCTTGGAAGTCACCAACTTCAAAATGTGGCAAATGCCCACTCATGCAACACTTTGCCTTCGTAATCGAGGTTTCTTTGATTGTGTTCTCCACCAAAGGGAAGCTTTTTTTAGTATTCTATCGATTTCAGGTTTATAATTCTATTACAACATTTTTTGTTTTGTCATTTTATTACTAGTAATAAGAGCAGCGTGCATAAAATTGTCAGTTTGTAAGAAATTTGGCACAAGTTAAGCCTGGAAAAAGAGCTTAGATTCCATTACATGTTCATTTCCTTATAATTTATGGGTGTCACCCTTTGTTTCTCAATCGTTTTAGGTAGTTATGAAGAATCTGATTTATAGTTTTAAATTTTGATGAGAGAGTTTTAACAATGATATCATGTATATTTTATGCCAAAGTCTCCAACCCCAATGAAGATGGAAAATTATAGATTTATGGGCTAGTATCAATTATCTTTGTAATTAATAAAGAGATGATGAACTCCACTTAGTTTTTTATTTTAGTAAGCATTAGTTGGTGCAGCTTTGCAATTTCTGTAACAATACTATTAATTGCTTGATTATGTCATTGAGCCATTCATGTAACAATACTATTAATTTTGCTAACTTGCAAGTGGGCATGTTGATAATTAGCTTTGCACATTCTTTTTATTTAAATTTGTATTGTTGAGTTTTCAAACATTGTTATGTAAAAGCAAAGTAACATTATTCTGTAGAATCTTGTGCACTTGTTGTGAAGCTCTGAATTTCCTGATTTTGGTTTAATCTTGGACTGTGTATACTCTTAACATTGATCTATACATATTAGATTTTTAAATATATTTTATTTTAGTTTTGATTTTGGAAATGTATAGGAGATATTTGTGAAATTATCTGTTAGAAACTTTGAAGTGATGTTAAGCTATTTTATATGCATGCTATGCAGTCTTGAAGGTGATTCTTCAGATTGAGAAATGCACCAGATTGCGGGAATGATCATCTACTAACACTTTCGAAAGGGTCACTGAATGATCACTGGGTATCAGTGACTTCTGGAAGTGAGGAGTATTGTCTTAAACATATGCATAGAAATCAGTATGAAGAAAGTCTATTCAGATGAGAAGATGATAGGTAAAAGACTTGATAGAAGCCTTCATCAGTTGTGAATTTTCTTGCTATTTGTTAATATTTAATTTAATAAGGTTTTTTTTTGTATGTTTCTTTATATCTTCATTTGACTTTTATGGCGCTTACATGTTATTCTAGTTGATTAGGAGTTTAAAGATAAGGTTTTGAGATCTGATGTTGTTCTTTTATGGCGCATACTGATTATTCCATTTTCTTTGTAATACATTATCAGCTATTGACAATTATGAGATTGATTTTTACCTCTCTAGAGTGGAGCTTGATAATTCTTTTTTTTTTTGGTTCCAACTTTGGCATGTAACAATTTTACAGCTAGAATACAAACACAAACAAAGATTGTTCATGAAAAGAGCTTCCTGGACACAAACATAAGTCCAGACTTCATTATGATTGGTACGTAAGAACCTTTAGACAACGGTAGCTTTGACATGGAGAAGCTTCATTGTTTCTTTAGGACAAAACTCTTGCATATAATATTCAAGCTTTACAACTGAGGCTTTATATATATGCTTATATTGCGGTATAAATATTAAGTATAATAATTCCTCTAGTGTTATATACAAAATGGATTAAATTTAATAATGTGATTATATTTGCTTAATAATGTGATTATACAAAGTTTCACCATTGATTGACTAATACAATTTTACTGTCTTGAGTAACACAATTTCAAGGGAACAAATGAAATGCGACTACCATCATACATTGCAGAGTACAAGGTATTAACCATGCTATGGACTGAACTCAGTAAACCAACCAACTCTAGGGAATCACAATGTTGGTAAAAGCGCAAAGCGCCACAGCTCCAGCACTTGTAGCCTCTAAAGCTAGGTGTATTCGATTCTAAAAAAAAGAAGAAGAAAAGCTAGGTGTATTTAAAGAAGCACACTTTAGGCATGCTTTTTTTGTACTTCTTTATTTTTCAAAAAAATAAACCAAAACTTAATTGTAGCTATAGTATCTTAACACTATTGATATAAATCATTAATTTGGTATATAAAATTCAATGTTAAGGTGTGCTACTATATAAGACCAATTTGGGACCACAATCACTCCAGTCCACCATTCATCTTATATTAGCTAATTCTTATAGATTTATAATTATTAAGTGATTAAATATATAACTAAGATATGTAATTAGTCATTGCTCATTATAGTTACCTAAGATTTAAGAAAGGATATTGCCAAAAGTACTCATTTAGCTTATCCAAAAAATAAAACTGACTTAACTTGCATTATTTGTGGTAAAATTGCAAAATGATGGGCTTCTATAACTTTCATATGAATTAATAAAATTATTTTATATCCATTTACATTATTATTTGATCTCTTAATTGTTGTGTTTTCCATTAATAATTATTTTCAAATTTATCAAACTATTTTTTTTTAAACGTGTGCTTCACATCAATCTGGTGCACACTTGTACTGTGCCTAGGCTCTAACAGGCGTTTTCACTTAATTGTGCCTGCACTTTACCAACACGAAGGAGTTAATAATAGATTTCAAGTTGTATGAGTTCAAGCCATTGAATTATACTTAAATATCAATTACATTTTTGCATTCACCCAAAAACAGTATGGAGCATAAAAAATTAGCACTTGTCTATCAATACAATAAACAAACAAATAGAAGGGAGCACATGTTAGCTTGTCTAAGTAGATTGCCCTATGTTACCACAGTTAATATCTTCAACTCATCGTGTCTCAATCCCA
This sequence comes from Quercus tomentella, assembly GCA_028535165.1. Classification (NCBI taxonomy): domain Eukaryota; kingdom Viridiplantae; phylum Streptophyta; class Magnoliopsida; order Fagales; family Fagaceae; genus Quercus; species Quercus tomentella. Next base: position 18,025,901 of record JAPQVY010000012.1, read on the forward strand.
ACATAAAACAAGGCTATTACTAAAATGTCAGCAATTCATCCATTTCATAACATATTAGACCAAAATCTTGACCCGCCCATCATGTTTAACTCTTCTCTCTCAATTTATCTCTAAAAACTTGAGCACAAATGCAAGTAGGCTTTATACTCGTATATACAGAACCAAAGTTGCATTTATAATTCAGCATCCGTACAAAGTAGAAGAAGTTAAGTCATCTGGTGGGTCCAAAGTGTAATCACATGTGATGTTGGTACTCCATAATATGAGAATAATACCATCAAATGTGAGAAATAAATAAGAGAACTACCAAATGTGACAAAAATTCAGTTACATGTGATGTTGGTACTGCGCAATGTGAGGATGTTACCATAAAATGTGAGAAAAAAAAATCACCGAATGTGACAACAGTACAGTCATATGTGATGTTGGTACTGCACAATAGGAGGATGATACCATTAAATGTGAGAAAAAAAATAAATGAATCACCGAATGTGACAAAAGTACAGTCATATGTGGTGTTGGTATTGTGCAATATGTGGATAGTACCATCAAATGTGAGAAAAAAATAAGAGAACCACAGAATGTGACAAAAGTATAGTCATATGTGATGTTGGTACTGTGCAATGTGAGTATGGTATCATCAAATATGAGAAAAAAATAAGGGAACCACCGAATATGACAAAAGTATAGTCACATGTGATATTGGTACTGCGTAATGTGAGGCTGGTACCATAAAATGTGAGGAAAAAAAATAAGGGAACCACCGAATGTGACAAAAGTATAGTCACATGTGATATTGGTACTGCGCAATGTGAGGCTGGTACCATAAAATGTGAGGAAAAAAAATAAGGAAACCACCAAATGTGACAAAAGTACAGTCACATGTGATGTTGGTACTGCACAATGTGTGGCTGGTACCATAAAATGTGAGAAAAAAAATAAGGGAACCACCGAATGTGACAAAAGTACAGTCATATGTGATGTTAGTACTACGTTTTGTGTGATTGGTACCATAAAATGTGAGGAAAAAAAATAAGGGAACCACCGAATGTGACAAAAGTACAGTTACATGTGATGTTGGTACTGCGCAGTGTAAGGATAGTACCATAAAATGTGAAAAAATAAGAGAACCATCGAATGTGACAAAAGTACAGTCACATGTGATGTTAATACTGCGCTTTGTGAGATCGGTACCATAAAATGTAAAGAAAAAAAAAAAGGGAACCACCGAATGTGACAAAAGTACAGTCACATGTAATGTTGGTACTGCGCAATGTAAGGATAGTACTATAAAATGTGAGAAAAAATAAGAGAACTACCGAATGTGATAAAAATACAGTCACATATGATGTTGGTACTGTGTAATGTGAGGATGGTACCATCAAATGTGAGGAAAAAAATGAATGAACCACTAAATGTGGCAAAATACAGTCACATATGATGTTGGTACTGCACAATGTGAGGATGGTATCATCAAATGTGAGGAAAAAAAAGAAGGAACCACCGAATATGACAAAAGTATAGTCACATGTGATGTTTGTACTATACAATGTGAGGATGGTACCATCAAATGTGAAAAAAAATAAGGGAACCACCAAATGTGACAAAAGTACAATCATATGTGATATTAGTACTACACAATGTAAGGATGGTACCATCAAATGTGAGAAAAAAAATAAAGGAATCATTGAATGTGACAAAAGTACAGTCACATGTGATGTTGGTATTGCACAATGTGAGGATGGAACCATCAAATGTGAGAAAAAAAATAAGAGAACCACCGAATGTGACAAAGTACAATCACATGTGATATTAGTACTACACAATGCGAGGATGGTATCATCAAATGTGATGTTTTGGTAACCTAATATAGCAGGTTGCTTACTAGTGGGTATCGTACCCCCAAAAAAAAAGAGGGGGTACTGTAGAATTACCCGTCATCTATATATATATATATATATATATATATATAAAATCGAAGTTTTTGAAGCTTCCACATTTTTCCACGTCAGCATAGTATTAAAAAAATAAAAAATAAAAAACCAAAAAGCACAGTATTAAAATTTTTTTAAAAAAGAATAAAACAAAAAAAAAAAAGTCCTTTCCCATTCCCTTTTAGGATGGTTTTCACGATGCTCTCCTTTTCCCAAATTCTTTGCCTTTCCCACCATCGACCATCGATCATCTACCTTCTTCAGACCATCGATCTCTTCATCAGACCACCGACGACGGCATCACAACGTCCTTTCCCATTCCCTTTCCCATCGCATCCGATATCTCCTTCCTCAGACCACTGATTTGCCTAAGACCATCGATCTCCTTCATCAGACCACCGACGACGGCATCGCATCCACCATACCCACCATCGCATCCGATATCTCCTTCCTTAGACCACCGATTTGCCTAACACCATCGATCCACTCTTCCTCAGAACATAAATGGAGCCCTATTTGCCGTGGGTCTAATCCAGCCCATAGCCCAGCAACTATGTCGGTTGGCAATACAACCGACCCAGCCCGTCGAGACCGGCCCAAAGGTATTATCTTATAAACCTATAATATATATATATATATATATATATATATATTTTTTTTTCTGAATCCGAACTCTATAACTATTAGGACTCTATAACTATATATATAAACCTTTCACGATGCTTTTTTTTTTCACGGCTGTTCAATTTCTAGGTATATTGCTATTGCCTTTCTCTTCATTCTTTTCCTCCATTCGAATCAGAGTTAAAGGTATGGTATTTGTTTGCCTCTGTGATAACCCCAGCCTATTTTTAGTGTGGATTTCTTAACTTTTTTTTTGAATTTTAGTTTCAATTGTTTTTGTGTGGAAACTGAGCTATGATTTATTTTTTTACCCCAGCCTATTTTGTATTCTAGAGTTGATTGAATTGTAGTTTTTGTGCACACACTTAGATAATCAATTTGAATATATGTTTTTGTGTAGAAACTGAGGTATTGGTCCATTTGAATTGTTTTTGTGTGGAAACTGAGCTATGGGTTTGAATTTGTTTAGTGGAATTGTAGTTTTTGTGCACACACTTAGATAATCAATTTGAATATATGTTTTTGTGTGGAAACTGAGCTATTGGTCAATTTGAATTGTTTTTGTGTGGAAACTGAGCTATGGGTTTGAATTTGTTTAGTGGAAACTGAGCGAGGTGGAGTTATTAACGAAATTGGTGTGGATTACGTTGATAATCTTAACGAAATTGGTGTGGAGTACGTTGAGGATAGTTATTCATTACATTGTTCATACTGAATTATGTCTTCTTTTTTTTTTTTTTTTTTTTTTTCTTTTCTTTACAGATATGGAGCAGGTTTTTAATAGTTACAGCAAATATTTGGTTGCTGTTTTAAATCTACTTTTATGCTTGGATATATATGTTTCTTTTCATAGATATAAATTAATTTTCTGGAACATTTTCTTCTTTGGTATATTTTGTTGTTAGAAGTATGGCTTTGATTATGTGTGGTTTATATGTAAAATTTGTATATTGACGTCTTGAATTGAGGTTGATTTTGGGTATAGTTGACATCAGACAGTTGAGTTCCAATTGACAAATGATTTTTTTTTTTTTGGTTCTAGAAGTTTAGTGCTCCACATCTCCAAGCCTTTCTACAACGCCACCCTTAGATGCCCTGTTTTTTATTTCTAAGTTTTTTGATATTTTTATTTATGATTTCTACAATTGGGTGGATTAGGATTGGTTAAATTGGTTGTGTCGATGATTAATTGATTTGTTCTAAATGGTGTTATGTTGATTATGTTTGCTTTATGGATCTTGCGCTTACAATCTATTTACCAAGTTGTGAAATTTGGCAATTTTGAGGTTTTTGTGGTGTCTTATGAAACTTTCTGACATTTTTTTTGTATGATTTCAATAAAACCTTGGTATTATCAATTATGATATGAAAAACGAAAAGTTCTTTGTTTTCTTGATGATGACTATAAAAAAGCATTTGGCCAGGATTTGGAATTGGGCAAACTGACCTATTAGTGCTTTGCAAAAAATTCTCATACCACACTTAATATAGACATGTAGGAAAAATTAAAACAATCACCAGAATGGAATTGACAACTTTGAATGGTTGGTGTTGCAATCAATGAGGCAACTGTTGACTTGATCTTTCTAGCTGATGTTTAATGTTGTGCACCAGTTGTTGAACTTTGTTTTGTCCTTTCAATATTTGAACAATTGATGAAAGTTATATTCCACAAAAGCTTGTAGAACTATATTTTTAGGCAGAGCTTTATGGGAAGAAATTCTAACATTTGGATTTAATTTACGTTTCTGGGTTATGGTCAACGTATACCATGGTGGGTTTTAAAGATTGGATAACAATGCTTTGGTTGGTACTTTTTATTTTATTATATATTTTTATTGATAATGCTTTTACTGCTGAGTTCAAATTTTTACATGTGTCTTCAGATTTCCTTCGTAAAACAGGTTTAATATATTTTACTTTTTCATTATATGAGATGGTTTTTATTATTCTGTGCAACTATGGTTTGGAAAACAAAATATCAAACACTGGCAAAGAACAGAGCACATGTCACATGCACACTTCTTAATTAATATACCTTCCTTTAATAAGTCATTCTAATGGCTGACTGATGTTATTCACTATCACTGCTTCTGTTCTGCCATAAGAGAAAGGGAACAAAAAAAAAAAAAAACTAATTTTTATGACCAGGTTTAATGTTGTGCACCAGTTGTTGAACTTTGTTTTGTCCTTTCAATATTTGAACAATTGATGAAAGTTATATTCCACAAAAGCTTGCAGAACTATGGTGTGACTTTAAATTTTAAGATATTTCATACTTAATTCCATCTGCCTTGATACTATAAATAAATTACCACTTATCTAAAAATCGTAAATTGTTAGAAACTAATAAATTTAATCATTCAATCAAAATTCTTAATTGCTCTTTCGGAAATCCTATTGCAAGGAGGGGGGAGAATATTGTCCAAAGAATGATGGAAAACTACCAGTTTATTCACGTGATTTCAAATCAATATCTAATCTAATACTATATATGTTAAAGCAGAAGCTAAGAGAAAGTAAGGCCCTACAATCAAGGATGTTGGGAAAGGTAGAGATAGAGTTATTTTCTGTTTTTTGCTCCCATGTCTTGCTGCTTGCTTTGTTGTATATGTTCTTCCTGTTGGTTGTGCAGGGTGAATGGGAAAAGGAGCTACCTTTGTTGGGTTTCTTGGTTCAATAAGAAAAAGGAGGGAAGCTTTATACGTTTTTGGTCGTGCTTTCCTTGGGTTTCTTTGAGAGGTTGGTCTGACTGCTGTGGAGAGTTGTTGGTGGTCTTTTTGGGTTAGGAAAGGGTTCTGTTTATGGAGTAATGGAGGGCTGGAACAGTGGTACTTTTTGTATTTGTTATGTTACTTTTTTTCTTTTCTATCTCATTTGTCTATATTGAATTGTGCTTAAGAACTGCCCATTGTACCTAGATATATAAATTACTTTGTTATATACTGCAGAATATGAGTAGCAAGATAGAGTTACAAAAAATTGCCCCCTTTTGAAAAATATGTTGCTATCTAATTTTATAAAGAACATTTTTCTACCATTGAGTTGGCTTATCAGACTTGGAATATATGTAGTTTGTTTTAAATCTAACCTACATATGTAAAGGGTTTGTGATGTTTCCTTCCTTAGAGATATAGAGTATGGGTATGTACACTTTACATGAAACTGTAATTTGTCTTTACACAAATTTTACTATTAATAGAAAATTTCCTGCTACGATTGTTTAAATAAGAGCTATGAAAACAAGTTTGAGTAAAAAGTGAAGAAGAGGGTTAATTTTTTTTTTAATAATTTGATAATTCCAGAAGAGGGTGTTTGAACCCAACAAATATAACTATAATGTATATAGATTTTGTAGATATTTTTTGTGCTTTCCCGTGCATCGCATGGGTTAGCGACTAGTTTAATTTAAGTAGAAGATTGTCATAGTGTTTGGTTACTTTTGGTATGCAATAAAGTACAGAGAAAACTTGGAGAGAATTCCTGAGATCTTGGGAGTATGGAAAAGCAAGCTTAGCTTTTATTTCAGCTTCTGGGTTTTATGCAAGCTGTCTTCGCCATCCATGAAATTCAAGGCTCTAGAACCGCAATTTCAACTCACTGTAAGTCTCAGCTTCTGGTCTAGAAGGTAAACTCTCATTTTCCCCCAATCAGTCTTTGTTTTCAGTTTAAATGGCTTGAAATCTGTTCACTTCAATCCTTTGGTGCTTAAGTTTGTAATCTATTTCCTGAATTTTCTTCAGTCTTAGAATAGAATTTTGTTCAATCTATGCCAGGTCTTCCGCTCATAAAGTGTAGCTATCCTGGTATGAGTATCTGAAACTTCAATGGGGTTTTGTTGAAAATTCTTCTTGTCATATTTTACGTCTTTGTTTCGAGGTTCTTCACCCAAAAGCCAAAGATCTCATGCTCGTATATCTCTGTTCTTTAGTCATATGCATTTTCTTGGCTCTGACTGATTTGGGGAGTGATTCAAGATCTTTCTAAATCAGGAAAAAACTGTAACCAAGTTGAACATTTGAGTCAATGAGGAACACTTATAAACTCGGTTTTGTGTCTGTACCTATACCCATTATTCTTTACTTGGCCTTTACAATTCATGCAACTCTGGCCGCCAATTATGTACCAACTGAGAAAATCTTCTTAAGTTGTGGGGGTCCTCCTACAAGTACCGATACTGATGGTCGCCAATGGAACACGGATATTGGGCCTAAGTGTCTGCAAATGTGAAATCCATCGCATCCCAAGCTGCTACTCAAGACCTTTCAGTCCCTTACATGAATGCTCGGTTTTTCCCTCGAATTTCACCTATAGTATCCCGGTTGTGAATGGGATTGAGTGATAAAAACAAAAATTACTAAAGGACGTTTTTTACACGATAACAGTAGGAAGCAGAGGATATAGAGAAAAGCAGAGGATAAACTTTTTCTGCATTTTATTGATAAATCAACAGCATATAAATAGGCTAATACATAACTGAAAGCAACATGAAAATAGGCACTATCCAACGTTCAACAACAAACTCCTATTGACAGACTCCTATAGACTAGGTAAACAGACTCCTATAGACTAGGTAAACAGAAACAAACTTACTGACACTCCTAAAGACTAGGACAACCCAAATGTGGAAATTACTACTAATTTCCTCAACAATCCCTCTCTTAAACTGATGTTCCAATCATAACATTCAGTTTAATAAGAGTCAAACTTGAAGCACCATCCCTCAAATTGAATCTTTTAAAGTGCAAACGCCAAGTAGCTTCCTGAGCTTCTGAAATGCAGGAAACTTAAGAGGCTTGGTTAGAATTTCAGCGATCTGGTCTTCACTTCTGCAGTAAATAAGATTAACGAGATTGATAAATCAACAGCCTATAAATAGGCTAATACATAATTGAAAGCAACATGAAAATAGGCACTATCCAATGTTCAACAACAAACTCCTATTGACTAGGTAAACAAACTCCTATTGACTAGGTAAACCAACTCCTATAGACTAGGTAAACAGAAACAAACTTACTGACACTCCTAAAGACTAGGACAACCCAAACGTGGAAATTACTACTAATTTCCTCAACAATCCCTCCCTTAAACTGATGTTCCAAACATAACATTCAGTTTAATAAGAGTCAAACTTGAAGCACCATCCCTCAAATTGAATCATTTAAAGTGCAAACGCCAAGTAGCTTCCTGAGCTTCTGAAATGCAGGAAACTTGAGAGGCTTGGTTAGAATATTAGCGATCTGGTCTTCACTTTTGTGGTAAATAAGATTAACGAGATTGATAAATCAACAGCCTATAAATAGGCTAATACATAATTGAAAGCAACATGAAAATAGGCACTATCCAACGTTCAACAACAAACTCCTATTGACTAGGTAAACCAACTCCTATTAACTAGGTAAACAGACTCCTATAAACTAGGTAAACAGAAACAAACTTACTGACACTCCTAAAGACTAGGACAACCCAAACGTGGAAATTACTAATTTCCTCAACAATCCCTCCCTTAAACTGATGTTCCAAACATAACATTCAGTTTAATAAGAGTCAAACTTGAAGCGCCATCCCTTAAATTGAATCATTTAAAGTGCAAATGCCAAGTAGCTTCCTGAGCTTCTGAAATGCAGGAAACTTGAGAGGCTTGGTTAGAGTATCAGCGATCTGCTCTTCACTTCTGCAGTAAATAAGATTAATGACTCCATCATTCATGAGATCCCTCAAGAAATGATACTTCACATCTATATGTTTGCTTCGACCATGTAAAACTAGATTTTTTGAAAGCTTTATTGCTGAACTGTTGTCACAAGAAATCTAAGTAGGTCCATCCTCCTTAAAATGCAGCTCTTTAAGGATTTTCTTTAGCCAAATAGCTTGACAAGCACAAGCTGTTGCAGCAACAAATTCAGCTTCAGTGGATGATAATGTGACAATACCATAGTGCCTATTTTCATGTTGCTTTCAGTTATGTATTAGCCTATTTATAGGCTATTGATTTATCAATAAAATGCATAAAAAGTTTATCCTCTGCTTTTCTCTATATCCTTTGCTTCCTACTGTTATTGTGTAAAAAACGTCCTTTAGTAATTTTTGTTTTTATCAGTAGTATCAGAGCCTGGTTAGAGTTCCACAATGGCTTTTGAAACTTTTGTGCAGCCAGTCATTCCACACTTTGATGTTCACTATGACCATTGGAGCATGCTCATGGAGAACTTCTTGAGGTCCAAAGAATATTGGACGGTTGTTGTTTCTGGAGTAGCAGAACCAGCAGCAGGTGTTGCACTGTCAGATGCGCAAAAGACGGAGCTTGAAGGGCTGAAGTTAAAGGATCTTAAAGCAAAGAATTATCTCTTCCAAGCTATTGATCACTCAATCTTGGAAACCATTCTTTGCAAAGACACAGCCAAGCATATTTAGGATTCCATGAAGAAGAAGTACCAAGGTACAACAAGGGCTAAGAGGCAGCAGCTTCAAGCACTTCGTTCGAAGTTCGAAATACTTTGAATGAAGTCAGGAGAATTAGTTACAAACTATTTTTCAAGAATGATGGCAATCGTTAACAAGATGCGGATCCATGGCGACAAGACAGAGGATGTTCTCATTGTTGAGAAGATTCTTCGATCCTTGACACCAAAATTTAATTTTGTTGTCTGTGCTATAGAAGAAGCTAATGATGTTGGTTTACTGTCAATTGATGAATTACAAAGTTCTTTGTTGGTTCATGCGAAAAAAATTAACCAGCAAGAAGAAGAAGAAGAAGGATTGAAGGTCGTATTAGAAAATCACTTTACACCAAGTAGAGCTGATAGAGGACGAGGAAGAAGCAAAGGATATAGAGAAAAGTAGAGGATAAAAATTTTCTGCATTTTATTGATAAATCAACAGCCTATAAATAGGCTAATACATAACTGAAAGCAACATGAAAATAGGCACTATCCAACGTTCAACAACAAACTCCTATTGACTAGGTAAACCAACTCCTATTAACTAGGTAAATAGACTCCTATAGAATGCTCCCTTCTACATTGATAACAGCATTGCACTTGAGAATGTTTATCGGTTGAATGTGGGTGGAAATGATATTTCACCCTCCCATGATATGAGTCTTTATCGGAGCTGGGGGGATGACTTGCCATACATCTATGGGGCTGCCTTTGGGGTTGCGTATTCTGCCGACAACATGACTATCCAGTATCCAACAAGCATTCCTAGTTTTGTTGCACCACTGGATGTTTACGCCACTGCTATATCAATGGGGCCGAATCCCAATATCAATCTTGCTTACAATTTGACTTGGATTTTCACAGTTGACTCTGGATTCTCTTACCTAGTTAGGCTTCATTTCTGTGAGATTGAGGCAAATATAACCAAGATTAATCAAAGAGTGTTTGATGTCTTCCTTTATAATCAAACTGCGAAGCTAAGGGTGGATGTTATTTTCAAGCCAGGCTTGGTTGGGGTTCTCGTGTATAAGGATTACTTGGTTCTTGTTCCAAATGGAAGTCCACAGCAGGATTTGTCACTTGCACTGCATCCTTACACATCTTCCAACCCCATATATTACGATGCAATATTGAATCGAGTAGAAATATTTAAAGTTAATGATACAAATGGTAATCTGGCTGGGCCGAATCCTATTCTTGCTCCTAAATAAGATTTAATTGACCCAACAAGAACTAGACCATCATTTGGTCATGGTAAAAGAAAGAATCAGAAAGCAATCATTATCGGAGTTGTTACTAGCGGAATTGTCTTAGCCTTTGTTATTGGTTTCTTTGTTGTTGTTTCTTACCGTTGCCAGCATGGAAAAGACTCGAGTGCAAGGGAAGTTCCTTCTAGGTGGCACCAAGAACACGGACATGGAAAAGATTCAAGTGCAAGGGGAGTTCCTTCTAGGTGGCACCAAGAACATGGACAAGGATTTACCAAGAACCTTTGTCAACGCTTCTCATTTGCTGAGATCAAGGTTGCCACCAAGGACTTCGATGAGGCTCTACTCCTTGGGTTTGGAGGTTTTGGTAAAGTTTACAAGGGAGAAATTAACGATGGAGCAACCAAAGTAGCAATCAAGCGTGGAAACCCGCTCTCTGATCAAGGAGTACACGAGTTTCAAACTGAGATTGAAATGCTTTCAAAAGTTCGTCAGCACCACCTTGTTTCATTGATCGGCTATTGTGAAGACAGTTGCAAAATGATTCTTGTTTATGACTACATGTCTCACGGAACACTACGTGAGCATCTATACAATACCCAAAAACCACCATTGCCCTGGAAGCAAAGGCTTGAGATATGCATTGGAGCTGCTCACCGTTTACACTATCTCCACACAGGTGCCAAGCACACTATTATCCACCGAGATGTTAAGACAACAAACATTCTCTTGGATGAGAAGTGGGTTGCCAAGGTTTCTGATTTTGGCTTGTCAAAAATAGGTCCTACTTTGGATAAAACACATGTAACAACTGTTGTTAGGGGTAGTTATGGGTATTTGGATCCAGAGTATATACTGTTACAACAACTGATTGAAAAATCTGATGTTTACTCATTTGGGGTTGTCCTTTTTGAGATCTTATGTGCTCAGCCAGTAATGGACACATCACTTCCAGAGGAGCAAGTGAGCTAGGTAGAGTGGGTTGCACATTGCCATGAGAAACTTATTCTTGATCAAATAATTGATCCTTATCTAAAGCGGAAGATTGCACCTAAATGCTTTAAGCAGTTTACTGAGATTGCAATGAAGTGTGTGGCTGATCATAGCATTGATAGGCCATCTATGGATGAAGTGATGTGGAACCTTGAGTTTTCTTTGCAGCTACAAAGGAATGCAAAGGAAAGCAATAAGGGCATTGGCGGAATACACATCAAGGAGGAGCCATTTGTACCCCATAAATGGAAGAAAAATCTTGATGCACCTCCAAGTTTTGATGGTTGTGGACATCTATTTTCTCAAGAAGTCACGCGTCAGAAGCTTAATGCTGGCCATCTTTGGATTGGGTTTTTTTAGCAAGCAAGTTTGAAGCCCCAGGGGAATAGTGGTTGTTGGTAGATATTGTTGCACTTTAGGACTACTAGTTAGGACAGAACGTGCAAGACACGTGCTTGTCGTGGAAAAAAAGTATTGTAGTAATTAAGGTTAATTCTAGATTTTATTTGTATTACAAAACAAAGATATGAATCATTTGATTTTTAAAGTATATAGAGATTTATATTAATCAAAAGAGACATTAATTTTAAGAATTTCGATAATTATGTCGTAAAAAGTTAATCTCATTCGTTTAAGAATTTTGATCAACTACAAAGTTAGGGTAGCTATTTAACATATAAATATTTATTTAACTATAATAGTTTTTTAGTACCTACTTGCCAAAGACAATATATCTATTCTCTAAAAACTTCTAAGAATGATAACGAATATCATCATCTTTCAACAATAAATAACTGAGTTTTGCTAAGAAATTTAAAATAAAAAATAAAAAAAAGATAACAAAAGGCATGTGTCATCGAATATCATCATTCTAACTTCCTAAGAATTTTTATCATTTAAAACTCAAAATACGTAAAGAAAATTAATAGGATGTTAAAATTTAGTAGGAGTAATTTAGACATTACACAATAAAATATTTTAAGAATCATAAGTTTTCATTAGGGTTTAACTGAGAGAATAACAATATGACGTATTTGCTCTTTTCCAAAATATTAAGGGAAAAACTGCTTGATTTTAAAGTTTAAGGAAAAATTGTAAACTACCCCAAACATAAAGGATGAAAAAAGTTTTTTTCCTAAGTTTTTGTTTTTGTTTTTGTGTGCAAAACTATGTGTTTTTACTTAAAATAGTGTGTAAAGAAAAAAATATACAAAAAGTCAACCCAAGAAAATTGTATGTGGAATAGTGAATTTTGGCTCAACAAAGTTGACTAAACCAACAATAAATTTCTAAAAACACAACAGAATGACTCAACATTTTCATAATACCTTTATAATTTTATTATATTTTATTTTAACTTGTAAAGAATAGACAGTTCAACAATTTTGAAAATATTGTGACAACATCAAGATGTCTTAACATTTTTCACACAAAAAAAATGTTATGTCCATGACATTTTTACAAAAAATCATAAGTAGTAGGTTACTACAAGTTGTTATTGGTGGGCAAAAAAATAGTTTCATTGGTGAGTTTAAATTAGAATCAATAACAATTTACCATATTTGATTTGTTATGAAAGTGTTGTGAAAATTATTGTGGACAAACCAAAAATAATATAGCAAATATACTACTACTTTATGCATTCACAAAAAAAAAAAAAAAAAAATTCACTCTTTTTATAATATATATATAGAAATATACATTGCACTTACAATGTAAATTTATATTGTAAATATATAAAAATTGGTAAATGTTGTACACATTTGCAAAATTTGTACAATTTTTTTTGCAAATGTATATAATATTTGCTACTTTTTGTGTGTATACAATGTATGCTTACATTACAAGTAGAAAGTAAACATATAAAGATCATTTAAAAGAAAAAAACAAGCTCAAACCAAGTTGGTGAACTTGAAGGAAAAAAAGGGGGAAAAAGGCAAGTCACTAAACCAAAAATACTATTTATAACATTATTCATGAGTCTATTTGCTCTTTTTATATATAGAAAAAAAGAGCACAAATCGATGATTGAAAAAAAAATAAAAAATAAAAAAAAATAAAAAAGCGATGAACAATACATATTAAACAAACCAAAAGTATTGTAGCTTTTACACATTCACCCAACAAGTGTCACAAAATTTTCACAAAACATTTATTTTCAGTTGTGGTTTATCACAGTTTCATATTTTATTATTTTATTTTGACTTATAAGAAATTGACATCTCAATAATTGTGAAAACATTGTGAAATTTATTGTGTCAGTATAATAATATATATAAAAGGAAAAAAAAGTACAAACGGAAGATTGAAAAAAAAAAAGCCGTAGCTACAGTGCTGCTTGGTACTGTAGCTACTGTTCAAAACTTGGGAAAAAAAAAAAAAAAAAAAGACAAAGTGACTAACTAAACCAAAATGACACTGCAGAGGCATTGCCTACCAAAAGTACCATAACTTTTACACATTCACCTAACAAGCAAGGTTTTGAAACCCGGATCGTTCATTGAACTGTAAAAGGGAAAGGTTTAAGGTTTTTGAGGTTGAACCGAGGTCGAACCGAGGTCGAACCGAGATCGAACCGTGATGACGTCATAATTAATTTAATAATTATTTTTTATATATAAAAATATTAAATTAACTAAAATAATCCAATTAAATATAAATATCTATATTTCAAATATATATTCTCATATCATAACTTTTACAAGACAAATAAGAAATATCAAATCCTAAGCAAATTTAAATATAATATCTATTTATTTATTTATATATTGATTAGTTAAACTTGTAATAATAATAATAATTATTATTATATAAGAATTAGAAAGACACTCAAATCAAATAAAATAAATTATTTAATAATTTTAAATTGAAATAATTATTATATACTTAAGTGTAAATATTAATTAAAATTAGAGCAATAATAGTACCATAACATTTTATACAAATTTTGCCACAATTTGCCACGTGACAAGATGTGAGTGGTAGAGATGTAAACCCATAATTTTTTTTTTCATTACTCACACTTTGCCATGTGTCAAATTATAGAAAAAAATTGTGTAAAAAATTGTGATACTACATTACTATCAGAGAAATGATATGTTCACAATATTTTCACAACAAATCCTAAGTGGCAGGTTGTTACTGGTTGTTATTATTAGGGTAAAAAAGTAATCTTAGTGTTAGGTTCAAATTTGAACCAATAACAACTAACCACTTATGATTTGTTGTAAAATTATTATAAAATTGTTGTGGACCTAGCACCTCTCATACTCTCAAAAATACTTAAAATATTTAATGCACCTATCAATGCATGTTACATCACGTTGGGCAGCTGAAAAAAATATCTAAATCTAATGGTTGAAAATTATATGCTTTTATTAAAAGGGTCCGGTTAATGTGTGCCTTTAGGGCACACATTAAGCTTTCTATTTTTGGAAACATTTTCTCAAGAATTGAAAAAGCTGTCATTACTTTTTCAATTTTTGAGAAATTTATTTCCAAAAATGGAAATTAGGGCACACATTAGTAAAATCCTTATTAAAAAATTAAAACCTTTCATTATTTCCAAGTTAGCCACGTGAGGTATAGGGACTTAGGAATTCAAAAGGAGTAAAAAAGTAACAAAAGTCTAAAGAAAGAAAGAAAGAGAAACACATACCTCAGCGGAAAAGAGGAAATTACAGAGCTCCATCAACGGAAAAAAGAAAGAGAAGAAGAAAAAAAAAAAGAAAGAAGAAGAAGAAGCAGCAGCAGAAGACGAAGATATGTGTTACTGTAATTTGTGTTTTTGTTTTTTTGATCTGATGTAGTTTGTGTTTATTGTTTATTTGCTGAGCAATTATGGAGTTTGTTTTGGCGCAGACCCTGCTTCGTTGTGTTCTTCTCTCTCTCTCTCTTTTTTTTTTTTTTTTTTTGAGGAATTCTTCTTCTTCTTCTTCTCTGGTTCTTTTTTTTTCCTTACAAATCCCTTTGTTCAAGATCTGAAATTATCAGATTTCCTTCCGATCTTTGTTCTTCTTCGTGTTCTTTCATTTCTTCTAGATCTGATCATAACTTCATACCGGTGTATTGGCCAAAATTCACCGGAAAAGCTGAAACAAAAAGAAACTGTCGGAACCTCAAAAACCGGTCACGGTTCTCAAAACCGTACGGTCCAACCACGGTTCGCACGGGTCCCTACTTTTTTCCCATAGAGCGGTTCTTGAAACTAAAAAAACCGCAAAACTGAGAGGTTCGCGGTTTTTCCGGTCAGACCGTACGGTCTGGTCCGGGTTTCAAAACCTTGCTAACAAGTGTCACAACATTTTCACAAAACATTTATTTTCAGTTGTGATTGATCACAGTTTCATATTTTATTATTTTATTTTGACTTATAAGAAATTGACATCTCAATAATTGTGAAAATATTGTGAAATTTGTTGTGTCAGTATAACAATATTTATAAAAGGAAAAAAAAGTACAAACGGAAGACTGATGAAACAAAAAAAAAAAAAAAAAAAAAGCTGTAGCTATTGTAGCTACAGTGTCACTTGGTACTGTAGCTACTGTTCAAAACTTGGGGAAAAAAAAAAAAAAAAGACAAAGTGACTAACTAAACCAAAATGGCACTGTAGAGGCATTGCATCTTTATTGTGAAATTTGTTGTGTTAGTATAATAATATATATAAAAAAAAAAAAAGTTAATCAGAAGACTGGAAAAAAAGAAAAGAAAAGCTGTTGCTATTGTAGCTATAGTGCCTCTTGGTACTATAGCTACTGTTCAAAACTTGGGGAAAAAAAGAAAGAAAAAAGAAAGATAAAGTGACTAACTAAACCAAAATGGCACTGTAGAGGCATTGCCTCTTTTTATATAGTTAATAGATTAAAAAAACCATAAAAAATAAATATAAGGATTAGATTTTACTTAAAAGGGTTGTTTTAGCAAGCAAGTTTACAATGACTCAAGCTTCGATGTATTCTGCTTGTGATCAATTTTAGTGTAATCATGAATAACTTAGCTTCTGAGAGTTCATTGGCAGTAGATTTCACTTAAAGATTAATCTTAAGAGATAATGACAAAGATAGAACATAGATTACGGATATGAAAAGTCCAAATTGCTTGCTATTGCCAAAATTGCTCAAAATTGCTAGTATAAACTAGTATCTGAAATCATATGAAACCTAGAATTTCTCTGTACAGATTTTAATATTCATAAACATCCATTTTGTCTCAATTAATAAACTCAAGTGCCCAGCCTTAATGATAATAACCAAACAAGTAACCCAATGGAAATAGTATATCACTATTATGTACTTATGCATCTTTGCAGAATCCCTTCAAAGATTTTAGGAGAAAAAAATATTTGAAGAAAAAACTTTATATTGTGATTTTTAAGTAGAATAAAAAAAATGGAGCACATAACCATTATCTTAAACTGGTTTTCAGCAGTACTACATGTGAAAGAAAGAATATAAAAGTTTAAAACAAAAAATAAGCATATGTTTTTCATAGATCATAGAATTTACAAACCCTGTCTTCTTTGCGACCCTCAAAGAACTTGTGGGGGTCTCATAACTGTCCTACGTTTATCTCCTACGAGCTCAAGATTATTCATGCAGAAGATATTGAACACTCTACTAAGAAGCTGCAGAGTCATAAGAACCATGGACATTGTAATCTTTTACAAAAAGGATTAAGAATATCCAACCCCCACCCCCCCTCCCTCCCCTATGCCCTCTCTCTGAAAGGAACATAGCTAGTAAGACACCCAAATGACCAAAGAAACATGTAATCTACCAAAATAATAAAATGCTCTGTATCTTATTTAAATGATATTATTTTTTTATGATAGGTAAAAATTAAATTAAAATATTTAAATTAAATGATATTACGCACATGAGAAAATGGCATCAAGCATAGAAACCTAGCAAAAAGTGTGAAAACATGCAGAGAAACAATGCCAGTCCCATTGATCATCTTTCATCACAAGTGAACTTACCAAAAAGAGAAATCTAGGCTGTAGTAGAACATATAGAGCTCATTCTGAAAAGCCCCGAAATAATTTAGTATGTATAGAAGTCTTACTAACACCTTGTTATGCTGAATTTTCAAGAATTGATAAAACCGAGTCCCCAAAATATTACAAAAGGAGAAGTCATGCTTTGTATCTTATACCATGAGACCTTCATCTGCATATAATGAAAGGGACCCAATTTCATAATAACAACTCATAAGGTTGTTTGTATTGGGGAGATAACACCTTGGGAAGCCTCCAATTGAGTAGTTAATATAACATATAATTACTTAAATTACTTTGCTTGTTGGCAAGGTGATTTTGGTCAACACGGATGCATAGAAATTTGGAAGGTGATTCCTCATTATTAAATGTGGTTCATTCAGCGGGAGAGGATTTCTAGAAATTTTGAAGGCTGTGAAAGAGCTATGCTGGATCTGAAGTGGATGTTCCTCTGATCCTTGTTTGAATGTATGGTTGCATCAGGTTTGTTATCTTTTACTAACCTTTTATATTTGAGTGATCATTGTAATTTTAAAGGGAAATGCTAACAAGTGCCCTTAGGACACTGGTTAATAATCCATTTAAAGAAAGTTTTTATGGGAAATGAAAAAAAAGCTTTTTTCATTTCCTATAAAAGTGGTATCAAAACTTTCCTAAAATGGATTATTAATGAATGTCCTAAGGGCACTCGTTAGCATGACCCAATTTTAAAATTTAACTGTGGGTGTATCTATTGTATACTTCCTGCGTACTTTAGCTATACCGTTCTTTTGATTCAATAAATAAGTTAACTACTTATCTGAATAAAAAGAATATACATGGAAGAAGCAAATTAATGACATGTTATCTGGTAGACTATGAGATTAGAGATAGACTACAGTAAGATGTAGGTGTATCACAAAACTATAATAAATGTACTTACTTATGTATCTTTGCAGGATCCGTTCAAAGTTTTTAGGAGCAAATCTACCCAAAACGACCAACCGCTATTGTCCATCCAAAGATCCACTTGTCCCCATTTCAGCCAATAAGAATGTCATGAAATTCTCCGGCTGCCTATGCATCCTGAAATGTTACAACTACACTTCAATATGGCATAATAGGTTACAATATAGTCTGATTTAACAGCTTAAGCAAGGAAAAATAAACAAAAAAATAAAAAATAATAATAAGTACTTGATTCCTCAGAAAACTTGAACTAAACATTTCATGGATAAAAATTTATTAATATAGATTTGATAATGGATGGTGTAAGTTTGTAAATAAGTTCATAAAATATATTTGTAATTTATTGATAATATTAGTAATCCATTTCATAGTAAAATCACTTTTAACAATTCAAAGTTGGTGAATTTGATTTATATAAGTTCATAGTAAAATTGATGAGCAATTTTTATATAAGTTCATAGTATAATCCATTTCATAGTAAAATTGATGAGTTTGAGCTTGGTTTGTGTTTGAAATAAAATTAAATGAACAATTTTAAACTTTTTAATATTTGGCACGGCTTCTTTAGGGAAAATATGGTAGCCGTGTGATACTTCTAATACGTATGATTTCATGGTCCACATTATCTATTTACATACTATGAAAACATGGTCCACATTATCAACTATATTTATACAGTATTCTAATATGTATGAATTCATGGTCACATCAAGATAAGCATATATCTTTGTTGAAATAAAAGATTAGCACAAGACAACAACTTTAAGCAACACGAGTAATCTATTACCACCCAGAAGTAGCTAAAGCTGAAAGTACTTCTGGGTTCTTGAGTAACTCAAAGGATATGAGTAATAATAAATTAATAATATCTAGAAATCAAGAAAAAGAAACTTACATCTGAGATATCATATATCCTTCAATTCCATGGGGGTTTTGATTGATTGTAATTTCAGGGCTTCTATATTGGCCGCTAAACTGTCTCAGTCTCTCTGGGGTTTGAACTTTGAAGTTTGATATTGTAAAGTCGGTTAACTTTTCGGTGTGTGTGTGTCAGAGGTAAAACTTGCATAAACGGCGAGTCTTTGACTGTTGATCAACAATGACAAGTCGTTTTGTTCTAGCTTCTTGTTATGTCTGGTTGCAGTGGTCGAGCTTTGTCTACTGTGTCTGTTGAGGGATAAGAGTGGAGCTCAAAAAACGGCGGCGTTTGTTTCTCATAAGGTTGGGCTGCATAGATGATGTTATGCCCAATTGGTTAATACTTGGTCATTTTCTTGGTGAGAGATCCATTAGGCATAAACAAGGATCAGAGGACCATCCACTTCAGATCCAGCATGGCTCTTTCATAGCCCTCAAAACTTCTAGAAATCCTCTCTTGCTGAATGAACCACATTTAATAATGAGGAATCCCCTTCCAAATTTCTATGCATCCGTGTTGACCAAAGTCGCCTTGCCAACAAGCAAAGTAACTATAAGTTATATTAACTACTCAATTGGAGGCTTCCCAAGGTGTTATCTCCCCAACACAAACAACCTTATGAGTTTTCATTATGAAATTGGGTCCCTTTCATTATATGCAGATGAAGGTCTCATGGTATAAGATACAAAGCATGACTTCTTCTTTTGTAATATTTTGGGGACTCGGTTTTATCAATTCTTGAAAATTCAGCATAACAAAGTGTTAGTAAGACTTCTATACATACTAAATTATTTCGGGGCTTTTTAGAATGAGCTCTATATGTTCTACTACAGCCTAGATTTCTCTTTTTGGTGTATTCACTTGTGATGAAAGATGATCAATGGGACTGGCATTGTTTCTCTGCATGTTTTCACACTTTTTGCTAGGTTTCTATGCTTGATGCCGTTTTCTCATGTGCATAATATCATTTAATTTAAATATTTTAATTTAATTTTTACCTATCATAAAAAATAATATCATTTAAATAAGATACAGAGCATTTTATTATTTTGGTAGATTACATGTTTCTTTGGTCATTTGGGTGTCGTACTAGCTATGTTCCTTTCAGAGATTAACTTAGGACAGTTATGAGACCCCCACAAGTTCTTTAAGGGCCTCAAAGAAGACGGGTTTTGTAAATTCTATGATCTATGACAAACATATGCTTATTTTTTGTTTTAAACTTTTATATTCTTTCTTTCACATGTAGTACTGCTGAAAACCAGTTTAAGATAATGGTTATGTGCTCCATTGTTTTTATTCTACTTAAAAATCACAATATAAATTATTTTCTTCAAATATTTTAGAGGATTCGGATACTTATGACTTTTTTTTTTTGGGTTTATTGTAACTTAAGTTGTTATCTCATAGAATATATTGTTACTTTTTATGCCATTTTGAGTGTTTCTATCGTTTCAGGTTGCATAGTTAGCCAGAGCATGTCATGACATTCTTACAATCTGAAATGAGAACAAGTGGATCTTTAGGTGGACAACCGCAGTTAGTAGTTAGGGGTAGATTTGCTCCTAAAATCTTTGAAGGGATTCTGCAAAGATGCATAGGTAAGTACATAATAGTGATTTACTATTTCCATTGGGTTACTTGTTTGGTTACTATCATTAAGGCTGGGCACTTGAGTTTATTAATTGAGACAAAATGAATGTTTATGAATATTAAAATCTGTACAGAGAAATTCTAGGTTTCATATGATTTCAGATACTGGTTTATACTAGCAATTTTGAGCAATTTTGGCAATAGCAAGCAGTTTGGACTTTTCAGATCCGTAATCTATGTTCTATCTTTGTCATTATCTCTTAAGATTAATCTTTAAGTGAAATCTATTGCCAATGAACTCTCAGAAGCTAAGTTATTCATGATTACACTAAAATTTATCGCAAGCAGAATACATCGAAGCTTGAGTCATTGTAAACTTGCTTGCTAAAACAACCCTTTTAAGTAAAATCTAATCCTTATATTTATTTTTTATTGTTTTTTTAATAGTCCTAAAGTGCAACAATAGCTACCAACAGCCACTATTCCCCTGGGGTTTCAAACTTGCTTGCTAAAAAGACCCAGTCCAAAGATGGCCAGCATTAAGCTTCTAACGCGACTTCTTGAGAAAATAGATGTCCACAACCATCAAAACTTGGAGATGCATCAAGATTTTTCTTCCATTTATGGGGTCAAATGGCTCCTCCTCGATGTGTATTCCACCAATGCCCTCATTGCTTTCCTCTGCATTCCTTTGTAGCTGCAAAGAAAACTCAAGGTTCCACATCACTTCATCCATAGATGGCCTGTCAATGCTTTGATCAGCCACACACTTCATTGCAATCTCAGTAAACTGCTTAAAGCATTCAGGTGTGAAAGTTCAAATAGTATCAAAACACCCTTGAACGTTTAGACCCCCAATTTTACAAATTAACCAATTCAAGCTTTATATCAAACAACTAGTGTGCGGAAAATGAACAAAAGCTATAAACCAGAATTGGAAAAACTATCTAAGCCAAATTAAAATCACAACCCACAGCAGATAATAAAAGGCAAAAATAAAAGGGAAGGAAGATGCAAACACAAAGACAACATGCGATGTGTTATCGAAGAGGAAACCGAAGCCCTCGGCGTAAAACCTCTCCACCGCCCTCCAAGCGGTAAACAATCCACTAGAAAATGTAGTTGGGATACATGGACAGCAATAGACCCTCCAAGCCTAATCTACCCAGTGCACCTAAGCCCTCCAAGCTTCTTGCTCCAACGAGGTTGCACTGAACCTTTTTCTTTTCTAGCTTCCCGAATTCCGCTACTTGACAATAGCATCAACCAATGAAGATTGGTTCCTTCCTAATTGCTTCCCAGAACACCAAACAGCCCTCTCACAGTAATGGATATGGTGAGAACAAGGTTTTGGTAAAATGCCTCTCAAGGGTTTGACAATGGAGAGGAAGAGAGTTGAGGAATTTAAAGCGACTCTTATGTAAAGATTGTAGATGAATCAATCTTATTTTACTCTAGGGTTTCTTTCTCAAAATTCTCTTAGGAAGCTCTTTTTCTTCTGTGGGTATAAGGGGTATATATACTAGGGTGAGAGAGGAATGTGAAACGTCAGGTTTTTCAAAACAGGGCTGGCTCGTGGCTTGGCCTCGCGACTTGACTGAGTCGCGAGATCCAGTCGCGAGATAACCGAATGGCCAGTTGTCCTATTTTGTCCTGTAGTGCTCCAGCTAGCATGACTGTTCATCTTCTGGCATGCTTGGCACGTGTGCTGCATCTGTCGGCTTGCAGCCGCGAGTCACCCGTGAGATCCAGCCGTGAGACTCTGTCTTCTTGCACACTCTTGAGCATTCAACACTCTATCTCACTCACTACCCTTACAACAAACCCACCTAAATACAGGGTTACTAATTGCTGAATTACAAGCAAATTTGGCACGGAATAAAGCCAATTAGATGGTTGATTAAATTCAACCTTACAAGGTGCAATCTTCCCCTTTAGATAATGATCAATTATTAGATCAAGAATAAGTTTCTCATGGCAATAGGCAACCCACTCTACCAAGCTCACTTGCTTCTTTGGAAGTGTTCAGTTCAATATTGGCTGAGCACATATGATCTCAAAAAGAACAACCCCAAATGAGTAAACATCAGACTTTTCAGTCAGTTGTTGTAGCAATAGTATTATGGATCCAAATACCTATAAATACCCTTAACAACAGTGGTTACATGTGTTTTATCCATGGTAGGACCTATTTTTGACAACCTAAAATCACAAACCTTGGCAACCCACTTCTCATGCAAGAGAATGTTTGTTGTCTTAACATCTCGGTGGATAATAGTTTGCTTAACACCAGTGTGGAGATAGTATAAACCTCGAGCAACTCCAATGTATATCTCAAGCCTTTGCTTCCTAGGCAATGGTGATTTTTGGGTCTTGTATAAATGCTCACGCAGTGTTCCATAAGCCATGTAGTCATAAACAAGAATCATTTCACAACTATCTTCACAATAGCCAATCAATGAAACAAGGTGGTGATAACGAACTTTTGAAATTATTTCAATCTCAGTTTGAAACTCATGCACTCCTTGATCAGAGAGTATGTTTCCACGCTTGATTGCTACTTGGGTTGCTCCACCATCAATTTCTCCCCTGTAAACTTTACCAAAACCTCTAACCCTAAGGAGTAAAGCCTTATCAAAGTTCTCAGTGGCAACCATGATCTCAGCAAATGAGCAGCGACGACAAAGGTTCT
This sequence comes from Quercus tomentella, assembly GCA_028535165.1. NCBI lineage: Eukaryota > Viridiplantae > Streptophyta > Magnoliopsida > Fagales > Fagaceae > Quercus > Quercus tomentella. Next base: position 18,049,248 of record JAPQVY010000012.1, read on the forward strand.
TGGTAAATCCTTGTTCAAGATCTTGGTGGCACTTAGAAGGAACTTCCCTTACACTGGAGTTTTTTCCATGTTGGCAACGAGAAGCAGCAATAAGGAAGAAACCAATAACAATGGCTAAGATGATTCTACCACAAACACCTCCAATGATAATTGCTTTGTGAATCTTTGTTTTATAATCACCTGATGATGGTATATAACTTATTGGGCTAATTGCATCCTGCTTAGGGGCAAGAATAGGATTGGGCCCCGTAATTTTACCATTTGTACCATTAATTTTGAATATCTTTACTCCATTCAAGATTGCATCGTAATAGTTTGGTCGGGTATGTAGGTTTGGATGCAGTTCAAGCCACAAATCTTGTTGTGGGCTTCCATTTGGAATAAGAACCACATAATCCATGTACATTGGAACCCCAATTTGCTTATTTTCTCCAATTCCACGATGTGCCAAAGCAATAACACCCACCCCTTGCTCAGCAATTTGATTATAAAGGAAGATATCAAACACTCTTTGATTAACCATGGTCATATATACCTGAATCTCACAGAAATGAAGCCTAACTAGGTAAGTGAATCCGGAGTCGACTAAAAAAATCCAAGTCATGTTGTAATTGAGATTGACTTGAGAATTAGGCCTATTGATCTAGTTGTGGCGTAGACATTAGTTGGTGCAACATAAGAAGGAATGCTTGAAGGATATTGGATCGTCATGTTTGTATCAAGATCAACATAATATGAAACACCAAAGGCAAACCCATAGATGTATGGAATGTCAGCATACCAAGACCTATCAAGACCTATATCTCGGGAGGGTGGAATATGATTTTCACCCACATAAGGCCACATTCAACTGATAAACATTCTTGAGTGCAATGTTGTTACCAATGTAGAAAGTAGAATTTTGACCCACAATCATTAGAGTTCCATTAATGGAACTATAAATATCAGGCATTGACACAATCTCAATCCCATTCACAAATGCATACGTCTTTAGAGTTTTGGTAGATGGAATTGTGGACACAAGAGGGGGAGTCGCCACCTAGTTTTTGCAATGGTCTAGGAACCATATATATAGCGTCTTTTCGAGGAAGGACCATTTGATCTTACTACTAGAGATATGGGTTCGGAATTTAGGTACACTCTTGGGAAGGTGTTAGGCACCCAAGATTGCCCAACCCTAAGGTTGGCCTCCCATCGTTGTGTCTTATACCTTAACCCTATTAAAAACTAAATCAACACTTATATCCTAGACTCACACACACACACTAACATGCATCTAGCATACAACATGACATCTTTCATCCCAAACAAACATACTTATCTATCCACCAAATAAAAGAGAGCCAAACATACAAAAGAAATCCTAGCATTCATCTAAAGCAAGGCAGCAAGCATATCATCAAAAGCAAGCAAATCATTTTATGAACAAAGCATTAACTTCATATCTTAAAGGAGGATTAAAAAAACAACATGCATGTTCATGTGAATGCATGACTTACCTTACTTACCTTGTAGCATCTTAGCACCTATGGCATCATGAATGAGCATGTGAATGCATGTTCATGGCATCAAAATAAAAGACGAACATAAAGCCTTAATCTAGGCATGTGATAGCAAACAAGCATGTGAAAGAGGTAAACAAGAGCCTATAGGACCTAAAACATATGAAAAAAGGGGCTAAACAGAACAAACATGTGAAGGTAGAGACAAAACAAACAAACAGAGCAGAACTTTAGAACGAAAATCTAACAACCTAACGTGCACACAACATGAAACGAACTAAGAAACTAAACTACGCAAAAAAAAAAGATTAAAATGTAGAAAGAAGAGCAGAAAAGAAAAAGAAATAAAGAGAAAGGGTTAGACCAAATACCTTAAAAAAAAGCTTTCCAAGCTTAATTTTGATAGTTGCCCTCAGTTAAGTCTATTCACAAACCAATACGAAAGTGATTAGCAACGTTAAACTAAAAGGATTGGGGCCAGAAAAGGTCCCAATCAAACAAAATTGACTTGAGGGTGTTTTGTGAAAAACTCTGTTTGTTCGTTTAGACCCCTTAAATCAAATTGTTTAACCTAATATATTAACCAAGTGATTACTTAGATTAATTATTTAGATCTAGGTTAAACAACAATATATCATATCATGCAAAATAGCAAAAAACAAATAACACCACGATATGATGATTTAGGAAAACCGATGAAACAAACCGTTTCAAGGTAAAAACATGGAGAGAATTTGACCTAGCTATCCTCAAGGTAAAGAAAATCCACTATAAGAGAATTGAAGTTTTTACAATCAAATTTAACCCTAAATCTATTGCTACCTCATGTAGTAACTTACTGACACAACCACGTGCAAGCTCTGAATTCACGGACTTCTTCTCTTCTTGGACTTACTTCAACACAAGCACCCATACTTGTGACTTTGAGATCCCACTCAAAGGTTTAGCAACACAAACTCTCCAATTTGTGACTCCAATACCACCCTTGAAGGTTTAGATCATTAGCAGTTGTTGATCTTGTTGCAGCAACTTCAGATCTACCAGATCTAATGATATGAGAACGATTTCTAGTAGTGACTTTGATAGAGGAAGGCACAATATCTTTTAGATCTCACAAGAGCACCTCCAAAGTCTCTTCAAAACGTGCCTTAGGGTTTCCTTTATATACCATGTGAAATAGAACTGAAACCCTAATCACATAATGGGCCAATGGGCTGTTAGGCTTAATTAAAATTTTGCAGAATCTAATTTTTTACGATTTTCGATCGGTTAGATCTAATTTTCGATCGGTCGGATTTCACAGAATTTGAATTCTTCTTTCTACAGCTTGTATGTTCTTGTGTTCTGACTTGTAACACCGAGCATTGTCTAATCAAAACTATATGAAAGTTCAAAAACGTGTAAAAACACCTTTGAACGTTTAGACCCCCAAATTACAACTTATCCAATTCAAGCAATATGTCAAACAACTAGTGTGCGGAAACTTAACATATGCTATAATATGGAATTGGTAAAAACTATCTAAGCCAAAACAAAATATAATCCACAGCAGATAATAAAAAGGCAAATATAGAGAGGAAGGAAGATGCAAACACAAAGACAACACGCGATGTGTTATCGAAGAGGAAACCGAAGCCCTCGGCGTAAAACCTCTCCGCCGCCCTCCAAGCGGTCAAAAATCCACTAGAAAATGTAGTTGGGATACATGAACAGCAAAAGACCCTCCAAGCCTAATCTACCCGATGTACCTAAGCCCTCCAAGCTTCTTGCTCCAACGAGGTTGCGCCAAACCTATTTCTTTTCTAGCTTCCCGAATTCCGCTACTAGACCATAGCATCAACCAATGAATATTGGTTCCTTCCTAACTGCTTCCCAGAACACCAAACAACCCTCTCACAGTAATGGATATGGTGAAAACAAGGTTTTGGTAAAAAAAGGCCTCTCAAGGATTTGGCAATGGAGAGGAAGAGAGATGAGGAATTTGAAGAGACTCTAATGTAAAGATTGTAGATGGTTCAATCTTGTTTTGCTCTAGGGTTTCTCTCTCAAAATTCTCTCTGGAAGCTCTCTCACAATCGTGGGCAAAAGGGGTATTTATACTGGAGTGGGAGAGGAATGTGAAACGTCAGGTTTTACAAAACAGGGGTGGCTCGCGGCTTGACCTCGCGGCTTGACTAAGTCGCGAGATCCAGTCGCGAGATAACCGTATGGCCAGTTGTCCTGTTTTGTCCTGTAGTGCTCCAGCTTGCATGACTGTTCACTTTCCAGCATGCTTGGCACGTGTGCTGCGTCTGGCGGCTTGCAGCCGCGAGTCACCCGCGAGTCCCAGCCGCGAGTCTCTGTTTTCTTGCACACTCTTGAGCAATCTTCACTCTATCTCACTCACTACCCTTACATCAAACCCACCTAAATACAGGGTTACTAAATGCTGAATTACAAGCAAATTTGGCACGGAATAAAGCCAATTAGATGGTTGAATAAATTTCAACCTTACAATCTCCCCCTTTGGCTATTCCGTGACAAAACCCTAAAACAGACTCTAGACTTAACATGTGAGTTGGGAACAGTTGATCAAAACTCACTCACACCTAACTCTAGAAGCTGTGAAGCACTTGAATCATATGAACATAATATTCCTGAAACACAACAATACACCATGATCATTGTAAGCAGAAAATCATAAAATGCATATGAAACAGGCAATATGTGATCAAGCAAAGATGGAGTTAAGAAACAAACCATGGCTTGATCAACCAAGTGAACACCACAAGGTAGTGATCACAGTGCTCATTCACACTTGGAATGAACACAAGGACATACAAGTTAACAAGCACAAGGCAAGACACTTGTATGTTCAACACTCAACCAATGCATAGTACACAAGGTATATGCATCTAGGAACAATCCTACAAGGGCACAAGAGTGACAGTATATAAATCAAAATGCAAGACATTTAGATTAAAGTACTGATTTCAACATAGCATAAAGACTGCAATTAAGCAAGGTACATACCATAAAGCCTACAAACTATGCATAAAACAAAAACCCTAAAAGCTTACAAAAGCACATGGGTACAGACTACAATATAATCCTGAAGAACAATCAACAGTAATATATATATAAAAGATTAAACCAAGATTATAAGTTATGAGTTAGAAACACAAAAGTACACCAAAACCTCAGTGTATAAAACCCATACAAACACTATAAGTTTAGAGGATAAGACTAAAAACAAAAGTATGCCAAAAGTATGTGTGTACTCCCCCTATCACTATGCACACTTCCCTTTGAATTTTCTCCCCCTTACTGCATGCTCTCCCCCTTTTTGGCATGAATAGCTAAAGGCTGTTGTCCAACTTTCGTTGAATATCGTCTAGCTGATTCTCCATAGTCTCGAGACGCATTTGAACCTGATTGTTTGTGGAGTAGAGAAGTGCCACAATCTCATCAATGCGTTTCTGAATATGATCAAGTAAACTCCCCATTTTATTAGTATGAGAATCAGTCTGTGCTTGCGGAGTACTAGCTTGTGGAACTTCAGGAATAGCATGCGAAGTAGATGTGGTATATGCAGGTGTCTCTGACTCAGGGGCAGATGGAGTAACTGGAGAGATATGTGCACTCTTTGGAGTTCTAGAGGAGTGACTTCTGCTGGCTTGAAGAGAGAGCAAGGAAATAGGACGCGGACGGGTCAACATTTTGCCATCTGTAGGAGGAACAATGCCTTCACGAAGAATGAACTTCATGATGAGACTGCAAAATGGGATAATTCCTCGAGCTGCAGGTCGAACCGCGGTCTTTCTCAAGGTATAAAAGATGTGAGCACTGATATCAATGGGGGCTCCAGAAATAAGATCACAGAGGAATTGAGCTCTCCCAAGATTGATGAATGTAGTGTTGGACAGTGGGTAGAGATTAGTGAACATGATCAACTTCAGTGTGGTCAGCTCTGGTGCAAACTTTGCGGTGCTGATGGATGTGCCGGTATTGGATACTTCATGATCAGAACCTAGGATATGTAGAATATCTTGAATCTCTGGAGTTCGATCATCATATGGAGTTAGATCCACATTCTGAGGCCTGGTGATGCGGAGAGTATCGGCTATGGAGTTCGGAGTGACGATAAACTCCTTTCCTCTGACCCAGAAAATTAGTTCAGCTCCAAGATCAGTTGCATTGGAGAAAGCTTCCTTAACCAGTTCAGCCATTGGATCGTCAAAGTTCCCAAACAAGTTTGCCCAGTCTCGTGCCTCAAAGATTCGAGGAATGAATGTGGTCCCTAAGGTGTTAAACTCCACCACCCGTTCCACTATAGCAGTTGATTTCTCAAATATGTTGGAGTAGATGTGTGAAGTAAGCGGGGTTCTAAACCTCTCCTCATTGGAGTCTTGAGAGGCCTGTGATGAGAGGCGAGTCCTTTTAGCAACTGGGGTTGCTGGATTGTCAGCAACAATGTCTTTACCCTTAGAAGATCGACGAGACATCTGCAAGAAAATAGGCCCACAGCAAAGAACCAAAACAGCACGGCACGAGATAAATATCAACATGATGTGATGCAAATAACTACAGACTTGAGATAGGACAGACCCAAATAACTACCATCAATACTAATGTGCATAATACGACAGGTGCAGCAAAATGGTGATAGTGCAAAAGAGCATAGATAACCACATATTCAAAGATAACTGTCAATGAGACAGTCGACCATGACCATGAAATGCACACAGAACAACTCATACAACTACAATAGAGCAAAAGACAGATCAAAGTCATACGTACTCACAAATGGAGTAAAACCCAGAAGACATTATCAAACCCATATCCCAAATGAGTGAGAGGACCCATCAAACGACAAAGCACAATGTAACCAACAATAGAATAAATCAGAATCAAACACAACCCACAAAAAACCAGTACATTCAACAAAAAAAATCGAGCACATTAAGATTCTAACAGCAATAGCAACTCATAGACAAAGCAACAAAATGAAACTCAAAACATAAATATGTAGTGAGGAATTTGAAGAGACTCTAATGTAAAGATTGTAGATGGTTCAATCTTGTTTTGCTCTAGGGTTTCTCTCTCAAAATTCTCTCTGGAAGCTCTCTCACAATCGTGGGCAAAAGGGGTATTTATACTGGAGTGGGAGAGGAATGTGAAACGTCAGGTTTTACAAAACAGGGGTGGCTCGCGGCTTGACCTCGCGGCTTGACTAAGTCGCGAGATCCAGTCGCGAGATAACTGTATGGCCAGTTGTCTTGTTTTGTCCTGTAGTGCTCCAGCTTGCATGACTGTTCACCTTCCAGCATGCTTGGCACGTGTGCTGCATCTGTCGGCTTGCAGCCGCGAGTCACCCGCGAGTCCCAGCCGCGAGTCTCTGTTTTCTTGCACACTCTTGAGCAATCTTCACTCTATCTCACTCACTACCCTTACATCAAACCCACCTAAATACAGGGTTACTAAATGCTGAATTACAAGCAAATTTGGCACGGAATAAAGCCAATTAGATGGTTGAATAAATTTCAACCTTACACTATAGATCTAGGAATCTATATCTAGAAAAGTTTGTACTCACGGTTTGCCAATTGTTCTAAACTTTTAGAACCTAACAAACTCCCTTTTGATTCACTATTTTCTAGTGAATCTTAGGTTTTTTCTATGGGATTTCTGTCTATTTGAAAATGTACCATGTAAGACTTTTTATAGTTGAAAAAATGGGGTTTGGAACGGTTCCCAGGCGATGTGGGATTCATTCCAAACCTCAGCCATTATTGTAGAAGCTTGCATTTCTTATACTTCTGAAACCCTAGGTGCGTACATAGGAATGTGCCTGTGTACGCAGGCCGAGGGCCATTTTGGTCATTTTATTTCCAAAAATAGATTTTTGCTCCTTTAAAAGGTTATATTTTCCATTTTAACACTCCTCAGGTCAATTTAATATCTGATTGGGCTCTAAACTAGCCTTGGGCCTTAAAGTTCGAGCATCATTGGGGAATGGGGGCCTGAGTTGTAAGTGGTACAAAATACGGTGTCTACAGGAATGAAACTTATATACAATGTTTGACCATCAACATTGATTGAATACTTCTTGCAAAATTCAGTGCTTCTGCAGTTTGTGTAACACTAAAGTTGTTAAGGAGAGTATATGACCCAACTGTGACAGAGAAAATGCCATTGAATACATTTAAGCTTGCATAGGAAACAAGATAAAAGTAAAAATGAACAAATTTATGACCAGGAACAACGAGAATTTTATAGGTGAAATTTGTGTAGAAAACCCGAGCAGTCATGCAAGGGACTTGAGGGACCGAAGGTTCTTGAGTATCAGCTTGAGATGCGATGGTTTTCCCACTAGCTAACAGATACTTGGACCCAATATCTGTGGTCCACTTCCGACCATCGGTATCACTGTCATTTGAAGCTCTCCCACAATTTAGGAGGATTTTTTCGGTTGGCACATAATTGTTGGCCAAAGTTACATGAATTGTAAAGGCCAAGTAAAGAATAATGGGCATAGGTATAGTCATACGATCAAATTTATGAGTGTCCTCATTAACTCAAAAGGTCCACTTGGTTACAGTTTTCTCCTAATTGGGAAAGATCATGAATCAGTAACCAAATCAATAGAGCCAAGAAAATTCATATGACTAAAGAAATTGAGCTCCAAAGCTCGAGGTTTTACAACGATTAATACAAAGAATTGAGCTTCTTAACACCTGAATCAAGACTAGAACAAAGATATACAACCAGGGAATCTTAGGCTCTTGGATGAAGAATCTAGAATCAAAGACCAAAAATAAGACAATAAGATTTTGCACCAAAGTCCCCACTAAAGTTTCAGATCCAATTATTGAGTTACCGGAGTAGCTAGAAAGGAAGACATAATACAAACTTAAGCACTAAGATTAAACTGAACCGATTTCAAGCCATTTAAGCTGAAAAAAAGACAGATTGGGAGAATGAAAGTTAAACTTGTTGGAATATACAGTTTTGCATCTCATACAAAACAAGTAGTGGAAATTAAATGATCTACTTCATTCATGTGAGATAACATAGAATATCTAAAATTTTAGAAAGAATAGGAAGGCGTACCTTGATGTAGTGAAATTCAAAATAAAAGAAGATCGAACTTGGGAAGACCTTCAATCTTCACCCCAATTCCACATATGCCCAAGATGTGTGGTCTCTCAATCGGTATGTATGCACTTGTTCAAGAGAGAATGTGTTAAGAGAAAATCGTATTTTTCTCTTTTAATTGTACATACGTTTTAACTGTCAAGACAGTTACTTTATTTAATAACTCTTATTAAATAAACAACTGATTATCTAATTGGGCTTGCCCAAAAGGCTAGCCCAATTGGACTTTAGTTTGTGGCTTGGGATTGGACGAAAGGGACACATAAAGATCTAGCTCCAATGGGCTTCGGGCTTATTTGTCAACTCCTGACAAGCCCAAAGTTACCATTAATTATATTTAATACCACTATATAAATATAATTGCACTCTAGGCTCTATTAATGAAATTAAATCCCAAGACTTTATTATCTAAACAATTAATCCCTTCATGAAAATATTCATAGTAATACAAAGTCATAATATATAACTGCTACTTTGAAAATTACTACCTCTTGCTTCAGTACCCGGTTTAATTCTTTAAGTTATTCATATATATATTTATGAAATCAAATTTCATAAAATATAAATTTTAGTAATTCTCTACTAAAGTGGTTAGGCCTAACACTCTGAATAACCAAATCCATTAAATTTATCTCAAGAAAATATTTTATATATCTATAAAGAGACTATGAGTTCCATCTTGAAAATATGTGTTCTTTTAGCACTATGTGTGGCTGCCCAACATACTGAGGTTTTGACCATTGAATTAGATCTCACTCCTAATATATCAAAGTAACCTACATTTCATGATCGAGTTCATTATCCTCTCAGGATTGAGAGTTTGTGTAAATGAAAGTTGTGAGATTTATTATTCAGTTGAAAATCATTAATAGAATAATTAATCTCACAGCTGTCCAATTCAATATGTCTTATACACTTAACACACATCAAAATATCAACTAGAAGTCTCCACTTCTATGATCAAGACAAACCATCTTAGTTGACATGTTATAGTCTTCACAGATGAAATGCCCAATTTCATCACTGATTATGAACTAAGGTTTTGAGTTTACAAAGAACTTGTGATTTATATCTTTTATGACTATATCACATAAATAACATACTATGCATCTTAAGGACTATATGATAATGTCCAAATATTCATATTACCATTATTTTAGATGATAAAACAATTTCATTATTTATAACATAATGTCATACATAATGTCATACATAATGTCATACACAGCATCATACAATAGGATTTTAGGGCACTAATCCTAACAATCTCCCACTTGCCTTTAAAGACTATTGCGCACCAATCTAACTACCATTCCCTCTAGGTGTGACTCAAAAGTCCTCTAGGGTAAGGCTTTGGTAAAGGCATCTGCTAGATTATTTGCACCATCAATCTTTACTACTACCACATCTCCTCAAGTCACAATGTCTTGAATAATATGATACTTTCTTTCTATGCGCTTTCCATTCTTGTGATTCCTTGGATCCTTGGATTGTGCAACTGCTCCACTATTGTCACAAAACAATGTGATTGGAACTTGTTCCATTCTCATAACACCAAGATCAGAAAGGAATTTCTTGAGCCAAACAGCTTCCTTTGCTGCTTCACAAGTAGCAATATATTCAGCTTTCATGGTGGAGTCAATAATACAAGATTGTTTAACACTCCTCCAACTAATGGTTCTACCTCCCAAGGTGAACACACAACCTGAAGTGGACTTTCTAAAATCAAGATCTGACTGAAAATCAGAATTTGTGTAACCAATAGATATCAAATCCTCACAATGGTAAGCAAGCATATAGTCCTTCGTTCTCCTTAGATACTTGAGAATATGCTTTACAGCCTCTCAATGTTTTGGTCCTAGATTTGATTGATATTGGTTGACCATGCCAACTGAATAACAGATACCTGGCCTAGTACATAGCATGGCATACATGAGACTTCCCACTTCTGAAGTATAGGGAATTTGTCTCATCATCTTTTCCTTTTCAGAAGTTTTAGGCCTTTCGTCATCAGACAAAGGAATTCCATGCCTGAAAGGAAGTAATCCTTTCTTGGAGATTTGCATGCTAAACCTTGCTAGAATCTTATCTATATATCCAGCTTAAGATAAGTCTAACATTCTATTCTTTCGATCTCGCCAAAGCTTGATCCCTAGGATATAGCTTGCTTCACCCAAGTCCTTCATATCAAATTGGCTTGACAACCAAATCTTGACTGATGACATTACCCCTACATCATTCCCAATGAGTAGGATGTCATCAGCATAAAGCACTAGGAAAATTACTACTTTATCTTAATGTCTCTTGTACACACATAGTTCATCAAGATTTTGTTCAAAACCAAATGATTTGATTGCTTGATCAAACTTGATGTTCCATGACCTAGATGCTTGCTTAAGTCCATAATTGGACATTTTCAACTTGCATACCATATGCTCTTGGTTCTTTACCATGAATCCTTTTGGTTGCTTCATATAAATTTCTTCTTCGAGATTGCCATTTAGAAAAACAGTCTTGACATCCATTTGCCAAATCTCATAATCAAATTGAGCAGCAATGGATAAGAGAATTATGATAGATTTAAGCATGGCTACTGGCGGAAAAGTTTCCTCATAATCAATACCTTCTTTTTTGTGTATACCCTTTCGCCACTAGTCTTACTTTAAAGGTTTTAACCTTTCCATCTACCCCTCTCTTCCTCTTGTAGACCCATTTGCAACCAACAGGTTTAATGCCATTAGGTGCCTTTATAAGATCCCAAACTTGATTGGAATACATAGAATCCAATTCAAATTTCATAACTTTGACACAATGATGTGCGTCTATATCTTTCATTACCTCTTTATAAGTGTAAGGATCAGATTCATGCCCTTCTGAGATAGATTCAAAAGTTTCTCCCATAAGTGTAAATCTTATAGGTGGCCTAATACTCCTCCCACTATGATGAGGCTCCAGTGTACTAGTCACCTCATGAATAGTGTCTTGTGGTGTGTCTGATACAACCACATCATTCCTAGTTTCATCCATTGATTGTTCAATTATAGGTTCAGTCATTTCAGCTAAGACAACTCTACTTCTAGGAGTATAATTATTCATATAATCATTCTCCAAAAATTTGGCATTTTTGCTAACAAACACTTTGTTATCAATATGACTATAGAATAAATAACCCCTAGTTTCTTTTGGATAGCCTACAAACAAACATACTTCTGACTTTGGTTCCAACTTATCAGGCTTCCCTTTTAGCACGTGTGTTGGACAACCCCAAATGTAGAGGTATCTCATACTAGGCTTACGCCTGCTCCACAATTCCATAGGTGTTTTGGAAACAGATTTTGATGGAACTAAGTTTAGAAGGTGCATTGTTGTACCTAAGGCATACCCCTAAAAAGAAATAGGCAAAGTTGAATAACTTATCATGGACCTTACCATTTCTAAAAGAGTCCTATTCCTTCTTTCTACTACACCATTTTGTCGAGGAGTTCCAGGTGCAGTCAATTCGGATACAATCCCATTTTCAGTTAAGTAATCCTTGAAATCACCAAGGAGGTATTTGCCACCACGATCAAATCGAAGGGCCTTTATGTGTTTACCCAATTGATTTTCCACTTCATCCCTAAACTCTTTGAACTTTTCAAAGGTTTCGGACTTCCGTTTCATTAGGTACACATAACCAAATCTAGAGTAATCATTAGTGAATGTAATGAAATACTCATAGCCTCCTTTAGCTTGAGTTGACATAGGACCACGTACATCTGAATGCACTAGTTCTAGCAAATCATTAGCTCTATTTGATTTTGCATTAAAATGTCTCTGTCATTTTACCTTCCAAGCAGGATTCGCAGATTGGGAATTCATTAAAATCTAATGGTTCTAAAAGCCCATCTTTCACTAGTCTTTATATCCTGTTTGAATTAATATGACCCAAATGCAAATGCCAAAGATATGCATCACCAGTAGAAGGAAACTTTCTCTTTAATGATTTTACATGTGAATTATTATCTAATTCAAAATTGTACAATTCATGCTTATCAAGAGTTATAATATAAAGACCATCAACAATATTGCCAGAACAGAAAAACACTTTATCCTTCTTAATTACAACATTGTCTTTCAAGGTAACACAATATCCATGTCTATCTAAATAAGTTGCAAAAATCAAATTCCTACGAACATTAGGTACATATAAATAGTCTTCCAATATTAAAACCTTAGAACCAAAACATAAATTAAACACTCCAAATGTTACAACTGGAATTTTGCTCTCATCAGCCAAAGTAAGGAACATTTCCCCTTCATTCAGCCTTCTGGTCTCCTGGAACCCCTGCAAAACATTGCAGATATGATTGGTATATCCTGAATCCACACACCAGGAATTTGTGGGATTTTGTACTAAACAAATTTTAAGAAGGAATGATCTTATCATACCTTTGTTCTTGGCAGCTAAGAATTTTGGACAATTCCTCTTCCAATGACCTTTCTCACCACAATGGAAACATTTTCCTTTGGTGTAGTCCTTTGCTTTCTTCTTTCCCTTATTGGCAACTCCTAAGGCAACTTGCTTACCTTCTTGTTTGGTGAAATTCTTCTTCTTCCAACACCCTTGCCTTTTGACTTAGGCTTAGAAGAAGATGTTTCAGCAATATTAGTATCAACACCGGCTTTCACAAGGATGCCTTCCGCTGCCACCAATTTATTCATCATTTCAAACAAAGTATAAATCTTTTTGTTCATATTATAATTAAGTTTGAATTCTTTGAATGACTCTGGCAGGGATTGGAGCATCATATCCACTTAGGATTTTTGATCAATGTCGGTACCTAAAACCTCCGATGTATTTAGATAAGAGATCATTTTAAGGTAATGTTCTCTAACTGGAGTCCCTTGGGCCATCTTGATATTCAGAATAAGCCTTATAGTATCTTGCCTAGCAGAACGGCCTTGCTCACCAAACATCTTCTTCAAACTAAACATTATGTCTGAAGCTAGTTCCACATCCTGCATTGGATGCTGTAGAACATTTGAAACAGATGCTAGGATATAGCACTTAGCCATCTCATTAGATTTCCGCCAACGATCATATCGCTGCCTCTCCTCAGAAGGAGCATCTAATGCAGGAAAGTCTGGACATGGTTCACTAAGCACAAATTTGTGCTCTTCAGCAATAAGAACAATGTCTAAATTCCTTTTCTAGTCAACATAATTAGGTCCAGTCAGCTTGTTTTGGTTAAGAATAGCAACAAGTGGGCTAAAATATGCATTGATTAAATCTGAAAATAATAAACATGAATACAATAAGTAAACATGACATTATCAATTTAGCATATAAGCACAAAGTATGGAACCTTTACAAAACCATAATATAAAAATATGCAATGACAACCCAATCCCATATTTAAAATTCCTTGGTAGCAAGTAAATAATAAATATTATGATTGATTGAGAACTATTCTCATTACTAGTGTTATCTTGATAACTCTTACCAAACACTAATAATATGCCATTTTCCCTTTGGCCTCTAAGTAATAATGGCATAGCTCCGTAGGGAGGTTAACATTAAACTTAGTCTAGTATACACCATTGCCTAGACTCTATGTGAGTCACCAAGTAACTCCACGGTAGCGTGGTCGTTCTCAATATAAAAACACATATCATCCATCATTAAGAAGTTTAATTTGTAGTACCATGAATTAAACACCTCTGTAGGGAGCAAAGCATATATGCCAAGGCGAGATGCCTAATCACACTACTATAAACCGAAAATGGAGGCTGTGAGATTCAACCCTTGAATCTCTCGTCCACTAGAAATCATATGTGTAATCTCATCACACATAGCCTTGCACTTTATCAATGTTTTAACACTTGATCAACACTAATCAAATTAGTTTTACATGATCAAAAACACAATCCCTAAAATAAAAATTAAATGGGATTGAGTTCAAAACTGAATTTCACAGATGCTATAGCCATAAAGTTCAATTCGGCATGCTTAATGTTAAACTAAAATAACATCACAACATCCATATCAGTTATACTTGTCAATGCCGAAAAACATTAACTGATATACCTTCAAGGTAATAGTTGAATAGCTAATGTAATTCGTATGTGTATGAATCCATATATATATATATATATATATATATGTATGTGTATATATATATATATATATACATTTATATATATTAAAGGATTCCAAGAATACAGAAAGCACGACAAATCAAATTCTAATATTAGCAATATACGTTTATATGTTCATCACTAATACAAAGACTATCAAAGCACGGCACCATAACTAAGAAACATAATCATGGGCCACTTCGAATAACACAAACCAATATATATCTCATATATAAAACAGGGCATATAGATTCAAAAAATAAAAGATGAGATTATGCAGAACAATCATGGCAGAATACTAGAACACCAAGAAAACAATTTTCTTTGATTCTAAAACTCACTCAACATGTTATACAAACATAAAATTGAAGTTTACTCTGATACCAATTGTTGGAAAATATAGTTTTGCATCTCATACAAAACAAGCAACAAAAATTAAAGGATCTACTTCATTTATGTGAGATAACATGGAATATCTAAAATTTTAGAAAGAATAGGAAGGCGTACCTTGATGCAGTGAAATTCAAAACAAAAGAAGATTGAACTTGAAAGACCTTCAATCTTCACCCCAATTCCAAATATGCCCAAGATGTGTGGTCTCTCAATCAGTTATGTATGCACTTGTTCAAGAGAGAATGTGTCGAGAGAAAACTGTATTTTTCTCTTTTAATTGTACGTACGTTTTAACTGTTAAGGCAGTTACTTTATTTAATAACTCTTATTAAATAAACAACTGATTTTCTAATTGGGCTAGCCTTTTGGGCCAGCCCAATTGGGCTTTAGTGTGTGAATTGGGATGGGACCAAAGGGACAAATAAAGCTCTAACTCCAATAGGCTTCGGGCTTATTTGTCAACTCTTGACAAGCCCAAAGTTACCATTAATTACATTTAATACTACTATATAAATATAACTGCACTCTAGGCTTTATTAATAAAATTAAATCCCAAGATTTTATTATCTAAACAATTAACCCCTTCATGAATATATTCGTAGTAATACAAAGTCATAATATATAACTGTCACTTTGAAAATTACTACCTCTTGATCCTTGAGTGCCCAGTTTAATTCTTTAATTTAATCATATATATTTATGAAATCAAATTTCAAAAAATATAAACTTTAGTAACTCTCTACTAAAGTGGTTAGGTCTAACACTCTGAATAACCAAACTCATTAAACTTATCTCAAGAGAATATATTATATCTCTACAAAGAGACTATGAATTCTATCTTGAGAATATGTATTCCTTTAGCACTACATGTGGCTACCCAACATACTGAGGTTTTGACCGTTGAATTAGACCTCACTCCTGATATATCAAAGTAACCTACATTTCATGATCGGGTTCACTATCCTCTCAGGATTGAGAGTTTATGTAAATGAAAGCCGTGAGATTTATTATTCAGTTGACAGTCATTAATAGAATAATTAATCTCACAGCGGTCTAGTTCAATATGTCTTATACACTTAAGAAACATCAACATATCAACTAGAAGTCTCCACTTCCATGATCAAGACAAACCATCTTAGTTGACATGTTATAGTCTTCACAGCTGAAATTCTCAATTTTATTATCGACTACGAACTAAGGTTTTGAGTTTACAACAAAACAAGCCGAGTGATAAAGATCGTTAAAACTCTACCTCCTACAACAATCCTAATACCTTAATCCAATAGCGAACAATTAAACATCCTTTGCCGAAGTTGTAGATGCATGACAATTATAGTGATTATAGTCTAAATAAAATCCTATGTTCTACTTTCAGGTGGCGTTTGGTATGGGGAATCCACATTACTCTTGACATCCAGATTCTTGAGAATGTGATTCCTTGCAATCTGGATGCCTAGGAATGTAACTATTCCTATATTTGGTTTAATTGGGAATCTAATAAGATTTTTAGGAATGTGAGATTATAATGTTTGGTTTATTCCTAGGAATCTTAACTGAATTATTTATTTTTCTCATTCTATCCTTAGATTTGTAAATCCAATATGTCTTTTTAAATAAATAAATAATAATAATCTTCGTCTAAAAAAATTATGAAAAACAAAATATAAACTATAAATTATGACAAATTCATTAAAATTATAGTCTAAAAGAAGAAAAGATGAATATATCAACAGAGTTGTCTATCCTGTTTATGTTGTTTTGGCGGGAAGAGATAATGTTGTTTTGGTGAGAAGAGATAAAGACAAAAGAAAAGATATTGATGATTTGTTTTATATGTTATCTCAATTGCTTAAATGTTAAGGAAAAATTGTTAAAATTGTCAACTTATAAAAAATACAATTTCTTTTAAGATTAGGAATCTGGATACTTGACTGTTTTAAAGGGAATCCACATTCCTGCTGAAAGGGGGTTAAAGGGGGAATCCAGATTCCCCTAGCATCTGATTCCCTAGTATGATTTGCAACCAAACATGAGAATCTTTAAATATTCTTGGGAATTCTAAAACATTACCCTGTACCAAACGCCACATCAGTATTCTATTTAATGTTCCACCAATAACAACTTGTTACACTTTTTATATATATACATACATAATACTAGACTCATCATACCGCTTTGTGTGCGCAATAAGACTCTTTTTTATTTTTTATTTTGGATTTAGTAGGTTTAGTGAAATAATGTTTAAAAGTAAGATAGAGATAGTGTCCCAAGTTTTAGGCTTTCAAACTTTTATCAAGATCCTAAAAATTAGGACAATATCTCTATCTTACTTTTAAACATTATTTCACTAATTTTTAGAGGTAGTGTTCTAATTTTTTGGATCTTGATAAAAGTTTGAAAGCCTAAAACCTAGAGACTCTTTTAAAAATAGTAAATTATACTTTTAACTAGTTTTTGTTTTTAAATTTAAAATTATTCAACTAAAAGATAGAGATATTTTAGAGAGTTTAAGAATTTGTGTGATTATATTTTAGTAGCAAAATAATGAAACTCAAGTAAAGAATCCTATTATTAATAGTATAGATAATAAAATCATATACTATATAATAAAAGTTGGGTTTAGAAGCCGTGGTTGTGCCAAGTTGGGTTTAGAATCCTATTATCTTCTTCTCCTATAATTTCTAAGTTGATAAAAATATTAATTTAATTACAATCCAAACTCTTCATTTAATCCTTTTTTTTTATTTAAATTATATTATCATGTGTAACAAAAAACAACATAGTACACGTAAATATTTTTTTTTAAAAATCTGCAACAATTTTTATCTAATCCTTTGTTTTTATTTGAATTATATTACTATGTGTAAAAAAAAAAAATAGTACACAATTAAAAAAAAAAAAAAAAAAAAAAACGTATTCAACCTATATGACATTTTTGCCTTTTTTTTTTGAGATAATTACTTCTAATTTTTTTCATTCAATCTATATGACTTTTTTTTTTGTGTGGATAAACATACATCCTAAGTTAATTCTTCTTCTCTTATAATTCCTAGAATGATTAGAAATCTAATTTCCTCACAATTCAAAACTCTCTCTCTCCACCAAATTGTGGAAATTTTGTTAGATTTTTTTTTTTTTTAAAAAAAATAGGCATCATTTTTTTGTTCTTATCTTCTTCTCCTATAATTTCTAAGTTGATAATTTAATTACAATCCAAAATCTTCAACTAATCCTTATTTTTTTAAATTTGAATTATATTACTACATGTATAAAAAAAAAAATAAAAAAAAAGCTACGTTGTACACTTTAAAAAAACAGCAAGGTAGTACATGTAAAAAAAACAGCAACTACTCTCAGTATTTAAAATAAAACACTAAATTCTTTGAATTTCCTCTTGCCACTTTTTTTTAAGATTTAGACTTTAGCTTTACACTTCCACCAATTAGACTAACATTAGACTGTTTGTTCATATCAATTTTTTTAATGTGGAGTGTATATATACTAAATAATTCATAATGAATATGTGCCATATGGTTCTTTTTCTTTGTTCTTCTCTTCTTTTACCTACAACCTTTCAGTTATGTATTTGTTTACTCTAATTTTTTTTCATTAAATTGAATAGGTTTTGTGTATTTTTTTTGTTTTTTGTTTAACCTAATTTGCTTATGTTTTATACAATTTATATGATTATGGTTTGAGAATTAACAATTAAATATGCTTAGGCATGATTTTTTAAATTATTTTTTGTTTTATGACATGGGTTATGATGGTGATATGTTGCTTTCATCCTCTCAATTTTGATTTAGAGAAAAATCTTTTTAGCTTACTATTAAGCATGTCTTGATATAAATTTGATTATAAATTGTTCATAACAATTTGTTTTTATTTATTTATTTATTTTTATTGATTGAAATAGCTTTGGCTAACTATTAGAGTGGCACACTTTGATCTATAAAAGAAGTCAATCTATCCATTTATTTTTTTATCAATCATTAAATATGGTTTGACATGATTTTTTATCAATATTAAAATTTTATAATAAAGAATAATGACAAACAA
The DNA here is from genome assembly GCA_028535165.1 of Quercus tomentella. Classification (NCBI taxonomy): domain Eukaryota; kingdom Viridiplantae; phylum Streptophyta; class Magnoliopsida; order Fagales; family Fagaceae; genus Quercus; species Quercus tomentella. The sequence continues at coordinate 18,068,456 of JAPQVY010000012.1, forward strand.
GAACAGGGATACACTAAAAATATAGTGTACAAAGTGGTTTTCAACAATCTCCCAAAAATACAAAATTCCCATTAGAGCACAATTGGTAGGTTACAATATAATAATTTTTTATTAGGAGTTATCATTTTATATTTGATAATTATTATATCAAAACAATATTGTCCTTTTGTTATTATAATAATTATTTGAGAGATTATTGTTTATCAAATAAAATGTATATTCTATAAGTTTATGATAAAACCGTGCAACGCACGGGCCTTTAACTAGCAAAATAAAAAAACTAACACAACATATTTCAATTTGTGAAGTATAAAATAAAATTTTTTCTAATCAGTTAACAATATTTGTTCTGACTTAGTCCTCCCAATAGTGAGCAATTGAACACCTTTCTTTTCTGGATGTCATAATTGTCTATCCAGTTCTTCCTTTGAAAAAAAAAGTCCAACATTTTTAAACGACCCTGTCATGTCTTCCCACCGACATTGAAATCAAAATTGCCTTATTTTGTATGCATCCTGATGATGCCGTAAAAATCACCAGTGAGCTTACAAGATCCTCGCACGCTTGAAATAGCGACCTGCAAGAAGAAGGAAGTGACCTAAGAAAGAGCACCGGTGTGGTGCCGGTCGAATGCCCTCTGAAGGTCAAGTTAGAATTATTCTCACAACTCTAGAGTGCTAGAGAGGGGTTGATTGTACGTACCTTGATTTGTGAGGGTATTGGGGCTTTTATAGTAGTAGAAGGTTGACCTCTTTTCCTTGGTGTAGAAGTCTTTTCCTTATAGGAATCCCCTTGAATAGTCCCAAACGTGATGGACAAGTCTTTTCCTTGTAGAGAAGGTTTTCATTAGCGTGCGTAAATTCCGGAATCCTCTTTGTACTAGGACTCCTATTTTCTTTGGGATTCTATGATGATTCAGGCGTGTGTAGCAAGTATTTCAAGTCAGGGTTTCTGCTGCGCCTTGGGCTTACCCACTATCGGCCCATGGGCTAGGATCCGTCAGGCCCAACATAATGAAGGTCCGTCATGCCAATTTTTACCCCTTCAGTTGCCCCCTTCACCCTATGGTCCGTCATGCTTGAATGGACGGACCAATAGGGTGACGGTTCAATATTCTTGGGGTTGATGGTTTAAGGTTCCTAGGGTCGACGATTCTCAAAGAGGACGACGCGAACTGCGATCATTGTTGATAGATTGTCAAGCAATTATGAGGTACGACCCGTGTCGTTTTTTGATTGGATTTTCCCTCGGATCGAAGCGTCGCTTCGTCTTCCGTGCATTTCATGTATATATATCACACTTCTCCTCTTTCATTTCTCCACTTTTCAACTAAAACATATTGTCAGAACGCCATCGTCAACCTTGTCAGAGAGCGATCCGTCAAATAGCTGTACCCGTCATCGATACAATTGTCGATCTTCACTTTATTCAGACTTGGTGAGTATTTTCTTAAGTACTGCAAATGCATATTTTATTTTCTTAGACCCCCTTTTTTTTACACACCCGTCATTACTTCTAGATCCGTCAGTCTTAGGTTTTGTCGTCACGTGTAGGCAATGTCTAGTGCGTTAAGTAATCAGTCAATCGTTCGTGACGGGGCGGATTACGAGGAAGTATACCCGTCTGGTCATAAAGACCAAGAGAGTCCAGGCCAAGAGAGGAGTCTGTCCGCCTCTTCCTTGTCCTCAACAAATGAGGATATGGAGATGGTTGAACAAGAAGATATTTCTGATGATGGCGAGGATCAACCATTAGGATCCGTCATTGGTATTGATGGACTTAGGGAGTTCATTATGCTACCAGAGTGGATGGTGCATAACTTCACATCCGTCATCAAGGAGAAACACTTCAACACATTTAGGGCTAATTTTCAAATTCTAGATAACATTCCAATCCGTCTACCCTATGTATCAAAGAAGTGTTACTACGAGGGGGTAGAAGGTGTCGGAGTGTATGAACAGATGTTGAAGGCGAGACTTAGGTTTCCACTAAGTACCCTGCATAGAGAGCTCCTAAAGTATTTGGGCCTGTCCGTCACCCAGATATCTCTGAATGCCTGGAGGGTCTTCATAGCAATGGAGATTCTTTATGGTGCTATGACAGACGGCGCTAGGAGGTTGGCGGCACGTGAATTCCTTCATTGCTACTGTCTAGATGAAATAGACAGGTCAAGGGGGATGTATAGTTTTGCTTGTAGGAGTCCGTTGTTAAAGGTCATATTTGAAACACCCGACTCAAATAGAGATTGGAAGAGTCGTTACTTCTTCTTAGAGGGTAACGAGTGGATGGGTCGTCTAGGGGAGACGGAATATATGCCCGTAGACACAACCTGGGGAGTATTAAATCCGTCCAGTACGCATCCGTCCCAATTTGTAGATTCTTTTTATATTCGTTCAGTTATAATTTCTCCTTTTCTTTTAACCGTCCATTTCTTTTTGCAGTTAGACGGCGTCCACAAGTTAGTATAAAGAAGTTTAGTTTTCTTGAGAAGATTTTTTCAAAGACCAAGCCGGAGGAAAGGACTTGGGCGAAGTTAGTAAATCCAGACACAATCCACTGGTATTGTGACGGTCCTGAACCCACGCCGGAAGCCGTCAGTTATAATGCCAAGATTCACACACGTAAGTCCGTCAACCTGTACTTTGCATAAATGGCTTTAACTTTTAGTTAATAACTGCATCCGTCCTTCTTTACAGAGATGGACGATGCTAAGAGGAGGGTGTTGATCAAAACACAGGCTGCCAAAAGAAAGGAGTCCGGCGAGGTGGTTCCCAAGGGGACGGCTCCGTCGATAAAAAGGAAGCAACAGTCCAAAGGGGACCGTCCCTATAAACAACAAAAGGTCCCTCTGGAATCCGTCGTAGGGTTGATGGCTGAGGGTGTGAAGACCGTCACCCCAGCAAAGCATGGGATATGCAAGGGCTTAATGAAGGCCCCGTCCACCAGTCAAGAGAAGCCACCTCCCCTCCTTTGTGACGACTCAAAATATGCCCTGGAGAAACTTTCATCTATCATCACGTCGGAGGACTACGAGGATTTAAGCAATCACTCGGCGGAGGCCATGGGGGAAACGGGTCTCTTTGTTATTGCACAGGTAATCCTTGTCCGTCGCCAAACGTCCGTCCACTTCACTTAGTTTTTGTCTAACCCTTATAACTTTTTTGTTTCAGTCCTTGATCATGATGAAGGGCCTGATGGATCAGTGCCTTAACCGTGAGACAGCTCTGGAACGTGTGCGAGCAAAGGCAGAGCAAACAGAGGATGAGTTGGGTCAGCTTAACAAGTGGAAGTCCACCATGGAGAAGAAGTTTGACCTTTCAGAACAGGTGAGGAAAGAGCTTGAGCAAAAGATGGATGAGGCGAAAAAAGCCTTGGAGATCAAAGATAAAGAGATCCAAGACCTGAAGGAAAAGCTCCATCAAGCTAAGGAGGTAGCGGTTCGAGAATATCGTGACTTCGACGCCTTATTGGCAGAGCTGGAAGACTCATTCTTGCAAGGTTTTGATGACGCGCTCTGTCAAGTTAAGAAAGCCTACCCTGCCCTAGATGTGTCTATGGTAAATGTTGACGATTAAGCCCAGACGTCTGCTATGCCCGTCGCCTCAAAGAACACAGATGACCTTTTCGCTGAGGAAGCAGCTCAAGGCGACGGAGAGTCACCTCTAGCAAAGAATGTTCAAGATGCCGACCCTAAAGAGTAGATAGCTTTTTTTTTTTTTTTTTTTTTGAGAACAATCCGTCAGTAATTTTGTGTACTGAACAATTGCCCTTTGAGGGTTTTATCCGTCAATGGTAGTTGTTTTATTTCACAACTTTATGCCTGCCTGATCTATTTTTATCATTTGGATGAGATGTATAAATCTCTGTCTTCTCCAGTTGTTTACTTTATGGAGAACTGTTCATCTTTGCACATTTATTTAGGTAATTGGTGGGCTTGTATCCGTCCATTTATGTGAATCTTAAAGAACTTGTTGTTATCTGTCCATTTAAGTAGTTTCATCCGTCTGGGATGATTCGTCCTTCTGATGGACTTTATCTGTTATTAGTTCAGTTTTTGTGGACTTCGAATATCACCCATCTAGGATGATCCGTCCAGTTTGTAGATTTTAATGATAGTTCACCCTGTTGGTGGTCCGTCCACTTTGTGGACTTGATAATAAATTATCCCTATAGGTGATCCATCCACTTTGTGGCCTTGATAATGAATTCACCCTATAGATGATCCGTCCATTTTGTGGACTCGATTTATTATCCGTCCACTTTCATGGACTTTGAACTTTCATCCGTCTAGGATGATCCGTCCAGCCTTTGGACTTTATCCGTCCATTTACATGGATTTTGAATTTTCACCCGTCTTAGGACGATCCGTCCAGCTTGTGGACTTTGTTTGTGTTCGTCCATGTTTATGGACTTCAAAAGATTTCACCCGTCTAGGGTGATGCGTCCAGCTTGTGGACATCATTTATTGTCCGTCCCTTTTTATGGACTTTGAACATCACCCGTCTAGGATGGTCCGTTCAATTTTGTGGACTCTATTTATTATCCGTCAATTACTATGGAATTAAGAGATTTCACCCATCTTGGATGATCCGTCTAGCTGGTAGACTTAAATAGTAGTTTCCACCCTATGAGTGGTCTGTCCACTTTGTGGACTTGATAATGTTGTTTCACCCTATAGGTGGTCCGTCCACTTTGTGGACTTGATAATGTTGTTTCACCTTATAGGTGATCTGTCCACTTTGTGGACTTGATAATTGTTTTCACTGCATGTGTGATCCGTCCAGTTTGTGGACCTTATTTTCTCCCGTCCACTTTTAGGACTTTGTAAGGATTCAAGTAGAAAAACATGGTTGTGTCTGAATATTCCTCTTAAAAATAAAAAATGCGTTTTGTAGAAAAAAGTGCCTGCCCCCTTGGGCTTAAAAAGGCACAAAGTATTGTAGCGAAAATTGTCAAAGAAAAGCTAGTAATTGTATCTAAGATTAAATAAACTGGGAAATTAGGGATCGTCGCTGTTCTTCATATTATCTCTACTGGTAGTATTTTCGTAGGTGCTCCGCGTTCCATGGGTGCTGCAGCCTTTGTTCGTCCAGCGTCTCGAGGTGGTAGGTGCCCTTCCTCTGCCATGATGTGATCCTGTAGGGTCCTTCCCAGTTGGGGCCGAGCTTCCCTTGCGAAGGATCTCTAGTGGCGCCCATTGCCTTCCGTAGTACAAGATCGTCGATCTTAAAGTCTCTATGCCTGACGTTGGTATTGTAGTGTTTCGCCATGAGATTCTGGTAACGTGCCAACCTTTGCTCTGCTATCATTCGTACCTCGTCCACTAGGTCGAGCTGAAGTCGCATGGACTTTTCGTTCTTATTCTCGTTGTAGCCCTCCACTCGAAAGCTTGTGAGCCCTACTTCTGCTAGAATGACTGCTTCACTTCCGTATGCCAGTCGATAGGGCGTTTCTCCAGTGGGTGTTCTTGCTGTAGTTCTGTATGCCCACAAAACGCTTGGCAGCTCGTCTGGCCAAATACCCTTTGCCCCCTTGAGTCGGGTCTTGATGATCTTGAGCAAGGACCGGTTCATGACTTCAACTTGTCCGTTGGCCTGTGGGTGTGCGGGCGACGAGTAGTGATTCTTGATACCTAGCTCTGAGCAGAATTCCCTAAATGCGCCGTTGTTGAATTGCTTTCCGTTGTCAGAGACAAGCACTCTGGGTATCCCGTACCTGCATATGATATTCCTCCAAACAAAGCCCCGAATATTCCTCTCCGTAATAGTAGCTAGGGCTTCTGCTTCTACCCACTTAGTGAAGTAGTCGATACTGACCACTAGGAATTTCAATTGCCTCACTGCTACTGGGAAGGGGCCCATGATGTCTAGTCCTCATTGAGCGAAGGGCCAAGGGGCCGTCATGGGTGTTAATTCCTCGGATGGTTGCTTGATGAGATTACTGAACCTCTGACATTTGTCGCAGGCCTTGACATATGCTTGTGCGTCCTTCATCATCGTACGCCAATAGTATCCTGTTCGGATCAACTTGTGCACTAATGACCGTGCCCTCGAGTGGTTTCCGCAGATACCCTCGTGGACTTCTCGCATCACGTAATCTGCTTCCTCGTGGCATAGACACCTCCGGTACGGCCGGGAGAAACCTCTTTTGTATAAAACATCTTTTATCAGCACAAATCGTGATGCTTGGACCTTTAGCTTTCTACCTGCGTCACTCCCGTCAGGTAAAATGCCAGTCTTCAGGTATGATATTAATGGTGTAGTCCAATTGCTTTCAGAAGTTACTTCCTGCACATTTATTCCGTCATCAATAAGCGAGGAGATTTGGACGAACGATAATACCTGTTCGGGGACAAGCATAAATTCTGCCGAGGCTGCTTTGGCTAGTCGGTCGGCGCATTCATTCTCTCCTCTTGGGATTTGAACGAATCTGACTTCGAGACTGCCGATCCGATTCTTCACTTCTTCCAGATATCTCTTCATTCTTTCATTCTTACATTCGTAGCCGCCATTGATCTGACTCGTCACTACCTGTGAGTCGCAGTGCATGACCACGTGTTTCACACCTGCAGCCTTTGCGAGGTCTAGCCTTGCCACCAAAGCTTCATATTCTGCTTCGTTGTTGGTTGTGGGGAAATCTAGTCGGATCATGCATTCGATCTTATCCCCTTCCGGGGTTTGGATTACCACGCCGGCCCCTCCTGCTCGTTTATTTAAAGATCCGTCCGTATAAATACTCCACTGTCGTGTCTCCTCTACCCCCTGGCCGTCTCCGAGGGTGAACTCGGTGATGAAGTCAGCCACTACTTACCCTTTTACAGCTGTTCGTGGACGGTACTGTATGTCAAACTCGCTGAGCTCGATTGCCCACGAAGCCATTCTTCCTATAGCCTCGGGGCTACTCATGGCTCTTCTCAAGGGCTTGTCTGTCAAGACAACAATAGTATGTGCTTGGAAGTATGGTTTCAGTTTTCGTGCTGCAGTTATTAACGCGAAGGCCAACTTCTCCATCTGAGGATATCTCTCTTCTGCTCCTCGGAGTGCTCGGCTTGTAAAGTAGACTGGTCTTTGAGATCCGTTTTCTTCTCTTACCAGAGCTGCGCTAACAGCGGCCTGTGAAACAGCTAAATATAGGTAAAGCTCTTCCCCTAGCTTGGATAGACTGAGCAACGGGGGAGATGAAAGATATGTCTTTAGGTTGTCAAACGCTATTTGGCATTCGTCCGTCCATTCAAACGATTTCTTCAGAGTTCGGAAGAAAGGTAGACATTTGTCTGTCGCTTTCGAGACGAACCTGTTCAGGACCGCGATCTTACCATTCAAACTTTGCACCTCCTTGACCGTTCTTGGCGGTTCTAACTCTATTATGACTCGTATCTTCTCCGAGTTAACCTCGATACCTCTTTGGGAAACCATGAAGCCTAAGAATTTTCCTGCCGTCACTCCGAACGCACACTTTCCTGGATTTAGCTTCATGTTATATGATCGGAGGGTGTCAAATCTCTCACGGAGGTCGCCTAGGTGATCCCCTTCGCATAGGCTCTTCACTAGCATGTCATCAACATAAACTTGTATGTTCCTTCCAATTTGGTGTGCGAACATCTTATTCATCAATCTTTGGTATGTTGCTCCTGCATTTTTAACTCCGAATGGCATCACCTTGAAGCAGAACAGTCCCTGGCTGGTGACGAAAGAGGTCTTCTCTTGATCGGCTTCTTCCATCTTGATCTGGTTATAGCTCGAGAAAGCGTCCATGAAGCTCAAAAGCTGGTGTCTTGCGGTTGAGTCTACCAAAGTATCTATCTGAGGGAGTGGATAGCTGTCTTTAGGGCAGGCTTATTGAGGTCCGTGAAGTCTACGCACATCCTCCACTTTCCATTGGCCTTCTTGACCATAACGACGTTTGCCAACCAGTCGGGGTAGTACACTTCTCGGATGAAATCTGCCTCTAGCAACTTTCGTACTTCCTCGGCAATGGCTTTATCCCGCTCCTGGGCGAACACTCGTTTCTTCTGCCGGATTGGGGAGAATGTGGGTGATACATTCAGTCTATGTACCATGATTGAGGGGTCGATCCCTGGCATGTCCTCGTGACTCCAGGCGAAAACGTCTTGATTGTCTCGTAAGAATGACGTGAGCTCTTGGCGTACCGGCCAGCTTGCCAATGTACCCATTCTAGTCATCCGTTCTGGCCTCGAGTCATCAGGGATTACTTCTTCTAATTCTTCAACTGGCTCGGCTACTGTCCGTCGTTCTTCTATGCACATTGTTTGCTGTTGATCGTCCATCTCCAGCATAGCAACATAGCATTCTTGTGCTGCCACCTGATTTCCGCGCAGTTCTCCTACTCCATAATTCGTTGGGAACTTTATCATTAAATGGTAGGTCGAAGTTACAGCCTTCCATGAGTTGAGGGTGGGTCGTCCGAGAATGGCATTGTAAGCGGACGAGCAGTCAACCACTAGGAATGTTACTTCCTTAGTGATCTGCTGGGAGTAATCTCCCACCATTACCGTCAAAGTGATGGCTCCGATGGGGAACACTCTCATCCCTCCGAAACCAACTAGAGGGGCGTTAACCGGGAGCAACTGTTCCCTATCAATTCTCATTTACTGAAAAGCTGGGTAATATAAGATGTCCGCCGAACTGCCGTTGTCGACCAGAACCCAGTGCATGTTGTAGTCTCCTATCCTTAGGCTGACAACAAGTGTGTCGTCATGTGGGTGAAGCAGCCTTCAAGCGTCTTCTTCTGAAAATCCGATGATGGGGTTGTCGATCCGTGCCATCTTGGGTACAGTGCCCGTGAGCTGAACGTTCTGGACCATTCTTAGGTAGGTTTTTTTGGCCTTTTTGGATGACCCAGAAGTTGCCGTGCCCCCTACAATCATTCTTATGTCTCTAATAGGCGGCCTTGGGTGCTCATTCTCCCGTCGTGGGGTTTGCTCTTGAGGCTGATCTGTTTTCTCCCTTCTCACGAACTTCTGTAGTTTTCCCTGTCTTATGAGGGCCTCTATCTGCTGTTTTAGATCGTAGCAGTTAGCTGTGTCGTGCCCGTGGTCTCGATGGAAGTGACAGTACTTATCCCTTGGTCTCTTGCTGGGATCTCCCTTCAACTTGTCTGGGAATGTCAGAGTTCCTTCGTCTTTGATCTGCATCAAGACTTGATCTATTGGGGCAGTTAGTGGAGTGAAGTTCGTAAATCTCCCAGTGGGGGGTTTGGAGCGTCTATCATCCCGTTGCTCTACGGTCCTAGCCGCTTTCCGCCCTCTATCCTGTCTTGTGTCCTTCTGTCTTTCCCTTTTTCTGGGTTTATCCTCGCGGGCCAGCAGTGCGTCTTCTGCGTTCATATACTTGGTAGCCCTGTAAAGCACTTCCGACATGGTCTTTGGATCGTTCTTATATAGAGAAAACAGGAACTTACCCTTTCGCAACCCATTAGTAAATGCTGCCACGAGTATCTTGTCGTCCGCCTCGTCAATCGAGAGGGCCTTTTTGTTGAAACGAGTTATGTAGGATCTCAGTGTCTCGTCTTCCCGCTGCTTAATGTTCATCAGGCATGCGGTTGACTTCTTGTATCTGTGTCCTCCGATGAAGTGCGAAGTGAATTGATAGCTCAGCTCCTTGAAAGTACTGATAGAGCCAGGTGTTAACCGACTGAACCAAATTCTCGCAGCACCCTTCAGCGTTGTAGGGAAGGCCCTACACATGATCTCGTCTACAACTCCTTGAAGGTGCATCAAGGTCTTGAAGGTCTCCAGGTGATCTAGAGGATCCTTGACTCCGTCGTAACTGTCTATATGTGGCATGCAGAATTTATGCGGTAGAGGGAAACAATTGACGGAGGCAGTGAACGGTGAATCGGTTCGGTTGACTAGGTCGTCAAGGTCGCTGGATACTCGTCCCTTGAGGGCGTTCATCATAACTTTCATTTGTTCCTTCATTGCCTGCATCTCCGCGACAATAGGCGGAGTCGCATCCATGAGGGTTGGGAGACTTATATTTTGTCGCTCTGGTCTGCTTGGGGCGTTATTACCCTCTAGTCTCTCTTGGTTCTTGCGATCAGCACTGGCATCTTCTTGATCTTCTTTTTGATTTCCCACCACTGCGTTCTTCTGTCGCAGCTGTTCCTCTAGGGTTTGGTTTTGTTTGGTGAGGCGCTCCACTGCTGCTGTGAGGGTTAGGACCTGTCTCTCCAGGGCAGTAGGTTGTGGCTCGTTTTCCTGAATGTTGTTGGTGGTCGCCATCGAGCGTGTAAGTACCATGCAGCTCTTTGTCCGGATAGCGTTTGCTGTGACTTACAAACTCGTTCCCACAAACGGCGCTAACTGATGATGCCGTAAAAATCACCAGTGAGCTTACACGATCCCCGCACACTTGAAATAGCGACCTGCAAGAAGAAGGAAGTGACCTAACAAAGAGCACCGGTGTGGTGTCGGCCGAATGCCCTCCGAAGGTCAACTTAGAATTATTCTCACAACTCTAAAGTGCTAGAGAGGGGTTGATTGTAGGTACCTTGATTTGTGAGGGTATTGGGGCTTTTATAGAAGTAGAAGGTTGACCTCTCTTCCTTGGTGTAGAAGTCTTTTCCTTATAGGAATCCCCTTGAATAGTCCCAAACGTGATGGACAAGTCTTTTCCTTGTAGAGAAGGTTTTCATTAGCGTGCGTAAATTCCGGAATGCTCTTTGTACTAGGACTCCTATTTTCTTTGGGATTCTATGATGATTCAGGCGTGTGTAGCAAGTATTTCAAGTCAGGGTTTCTGCTGTGCCTTGGGCCTACCCACTATCGGCCCATGGGCTAGGATTCGTCAGGCCCAACATAATGAAGGTCCGTCATGCCAATTTTTACCCCTTCACATCCCAAAAACAAATCATTGATAATGTCTTTCACACTAGAGTCATCCCTCCTTAGTCCCTACCCTGTTTTTTAACAAGTATTTTGGGACTGTCTAAGTCTTACCTAACACTTTTTTTTTTTGTGTGTGTGTGTGTGGTAAGATCTTACATTCCCTTAACATGATTTCTTAAACTCGGCAAGCCTTGGATATAGTAATTGTCTAGGAAGTTCTCCATTTATTAACCCATTCTATAGGAACTTCTTTCTGAATAATTAGAAGCTTGTCTTAAAAAAATAATAATAATAATAATTAGAAGCTTAATGCAAACAGCTTCCTTCTTTTGATAATAAAAATAAAAAATGAATTTCCTCGTATGTTTTGCCTAAATAAAAAGCAAATCCATGATATGTAATTTGTTTCATTCAAAAAATAAAAAGAAAAAAGAAAAGAGGAAAATACAATTTACTGATGCACTTGAACGTTCACTTTATTTACCTGATTTTTTTTTTTTAATGTTTTATTAATAAAGTGCAAATATTAGCCTTTCCATGCATTAGAACTCATCGAATTATATTCGTGGGTTTATACACGTGTACGTTGGGTGCGACATAATTTGGGAATCCTATTAGATCTTTCAGATGGCGTGTGGCTTGGGTTGCAAAATATCACCTTAGACTTGGAGTGGCTGATAGCCAATGATATGACCTTGGAATAGTCAAATAGATAGCGATCATGCCAAAAAAAAAAAAAAAAAATCAAACACAAATAAACTAGTGTAAAAACTCTACATCTAAAGCTCTATAGTTAGAATACTACTTACATGAAACCTGGTACCTTATACCTTAATCCAATAGTGAACAATGAACATCCTTTACCGAATGTTGCAGACAGTTTTTACTTTTTATATATATAAAGTAATTAAATTTAAAATATACTACAATATATCTTAGTTGTGAACAATTCAACACCAATTTCTTTCCTAGATGTCATCATTGTCCAATCCTTCCCATAAAAAAAAAATATAAAAAAAACAAAAATTTCCAATCCTTCCAAAGTCCAAACGCCTCTCTTACGTCTTTCCACCACATTGAAATCAAACTAGCATGTTGTTGGTTGGACTCTCAACCCATTCATAATGGCTTTCACACTTGACTAGAGTCATCCCTCCTTGTCCATTTGTATCAAGTCTTTTTGGACGACAGGCAAAGATTTATTTCAAGTCGGCAAGCCTTGTATCATATCACATCATGATTATCTAGCTAATTTTTTTATTAATCCATTAGGATCTTAATACAAATAGCTTCCTCCTTTTTTGTGAGGGGGAGAAGAACTCATGTTTTGACCAATATAAAAGCAAATCCATGATATGTAATTTGTTTCAAAAAAAAGGGGGAAAAAAAACACTTAAATCGTGTACTTGACTTTAATTAGTTCACTACTTCACTTTACCTTCTTAAATTATTTTTAATTTAATAGGTACCGTTAAAACATTTGTTAATAAACCATTTTAGAAAATTTTCAAAACCAATTTTATGGAAAATATAAAAAAGCTGTCCGAAAAATCAGTTTTTTTTTTTTTTTTTCATTTCCTATACAAACTTTTTAAAATAATTCATAAACTAATATCTTTAGGGTTAGATTAATGGGTACCCTTAGGACATTTGTTAATTAATCATTTTAAAAAAGTTTTGATATCAATTTTATGAAAAATATTTTTAAAAAAAAATTTCATTTCCTATAAAAAATTTCTAAAAATAATTCTTAAACTAATGTCTTTAAAGAATACGTTAAATTTTCCCTTTTTAATGTTTTACCATAATAAAGTTGAAAATATTAACCTTTCCATTATTATTAATGGAATTAGAATTATAAACGTGGGCTTTAAACTAGCAAAAGTGAAAGAGTGGATTGAACAACTATAATTGCTACCTTTGGGCTCACTAAGAAAATGACTAAATATTAACCAATTGGGCCTAACAAATATTAAGAAAACTAATGGGTTAATAAATGGAGAATTAGCTAGATAATCATGATGTGAAATGACACAAGGCTTGCCAACTTGAAATAAATCATGCCTGTAGTCCAGAAAGACTTGATACAAAACGATAAGGAGCAATGACTCTAGTCAAGCGAGAAAGACATTGTGAATGGAGTAGTGCGCTAGGAAAATTTTTGGATCCGTGTCATGTGTTTTATTTTTTTTGGTGTGGTTGCTATCTATGCTGAGTTCATATCATTGGCTGTCAACCACTTCGAGTGAAAATATTAACCTTTCCATTATTATTAATGGAATTAAAATTATAAACGTGGGCTTTAAACCAACAAAAGTGAAAGAGTGGATTGAACAGCTAAAATTGCTACCTTTGGGCTCACTAAGAAAATGACTAAATATTAACCAATTGGGCCTAACAAATATTAAGAAACTAATGGTTTAATAAATGGAGAATTAGCTAGATAATCATGATGTGAAATGACACAAGGCTTGCTGACTTGGAATAAATCATGCCTGTAGTCCAGAAAGATTTGATACAAAACGATAAGAAGCAATGACTCTAGTCAAGCGAGAGAGACATTGTGAATGGGGTAGTGCGCCAGGAAAATTTTTGGATCTGTGTCAATCAGGCCAATAAACAGTAAATCCATTAATGAACCGTAACAAAAATATAGCCCAAGCCAGACGCAATCCAAAACATCTAAGAGACTAATCATCACATTAAAAGTAGTATATATAAGAAAGCTAAGTCTTGGGAGTATGGAAACCAAGCCCCTCTTTTATTTCTGTTTCTGCCTTTCCGGGTTTTATGTAAGCTATTTATTTTTCACCATCCCTGAAATCCAAGGCTCTAGAACCCAGTTTCAACTCAGTGAGTCTGAGCTTCTGGTCAAGAAGGTCAACTTTCTTTTTCTTAAACAATCTTTGTTTTCAGCGTTAATGGCTTGAAATCTACTCAGTACAATCTTGGTACTTAAGTTAATTTGTATTCTATTTCCTGCATTTTCTGCAGTCTTACATCTTCCGTCCAAAAAACATCTTCCATTCTAGCGATTTTATATCTTGATCTTAAGCTTTTGGGGTTTTGGTAGCAAAATCTTATTGTCTCATTTTTGTTCTTTGATTCGAGATTCTTCATACAACAACCGAAAATTTCTTGCTTGTATATCTTTGTTCTGGACCTTCTGGTCTTGATTCTGGTGTTAAGAAGCTCAACTCTTTATATTAATCGTTGTAAAAAACCGTAACCAAGTTGAACTTTCAACTAATGAGGAACACTTATAAATTCGGTCTTATGTCCATACCTATATCCGTTATTCTTTACTTGGCCTTTACCATTAATGTAAATCTGGCAGCCAATTATGTGCCGATCGAGAAAATCCTTCTAAATTGTGGGGGTCCTTTGGAAGCTACTGATTACGATGGTCGGAAGTGGACCACAGATGTTGGGTCCAAGTATTTGTCCGCTAGTGGCAAGTCCACCATATCTCAAGCTGCTACTCATGAACTATCGGTCTCTGAAGTCCCTTACATGACTGCTCGAATTTTCTACTCAAATTTCACCTATCGTATTCCTGTTGTTGCTGGTAGAAAATTTGTTCGTCTTTACTTTTATCCTACTTCATATGCTAGCCTAGATGCGTCCAATGCTGTTTTCTCTGCCACTGCTGGGTCTTATACTCTTCTTAACAACTTCAGTGCTGCACAAACTACAGAAGCATTGAATTTTACATTTCTTGTCAAGGAGTATTCAATCAATGTTGAGGATGCAACATTGGATATAAGTTTCGTCCCGTCTGCCAAGGCTCCAAAGGCGTACGCATTTGTGAATGGGATTGAGATTGTATCAATGCCTGATATTTATAGTTCCACAGATGGAACTCTGATGATTTTGGGTCAGAATTCTCCTTTCTACATTGATAACTCCACTGCACTTGAGAATGTTTATCGGTTGAATGTGGGTGGAAATCATATTTCACCCTCCCATGATACGGGTCTTTATAGGTCCTGGGCCGATGACTTGCCATACCTCTATGGGGCTGCCTTTGGGGTTTCATATTCTGCTGATAACATGACAATCCAGTATCCTACGGGCATGCCTACTTTTGTTGCACCAGTTGATGTCTACGGCACTGCTAGATCAATGGGGCCGAATTCTGAAATCAATCTCAATTACAATTTGACTTGGATTTTCTCAATCGATTCCGGTTTCTTTTACCTTGTTAGGCTTCATTTCTGCGAAATTCAGGAAAATATAACCAAGCTTAATCAAAGAGTGTTTGATATCTTCCTTTATAATCAAACGGCTGATCTTGTTGTAGATGTTATTTCCAAGGCAGACTTGGCCGGGGTTCCAATGTATAGTGATTATTTGGTTCTTGTTCCAAATGGAAGTCCACAACAGGATTTGTGGCTTGCACTGCATCCCGACACATCTTCCAAGCCCATGTATTACGATGCGATCTTGAATGGAATAGAGATATTCAAAATTAATGGTACAAATGGTAATCTTGCGGGGCCCAATCCTATTCCTACTCCTAAGCAGGATGTAATTAGCCCAATAAGTTATATACCATCATCAAGTGATTGTAAAACAAAGATTCGCAAAGCAATTGTCATTGGAGGTGTTTGTGGCGGAACCATCTTAGCCATTGTTATTGGTTTCTTTCTTATTGCTGCTTGTCGTTGCCAACATGGAAAAAAGTCCAGTGTAAGGGAAGTTCCTTCTAAGTGCCACCAAGATCTTGAACAAGGATTTACCAAGAACCTTTGTCGCCGCTTCTCATTTGCTGAGATCATGGTTGCCACAAAGAACTTTGATGAGGCTTTACTCCTTGGGGTTGGAGGTTTTGGTAAAGTTTATAAGGGAGAAATTGATGGTGGAGCAACCCAAGTAGCAATCAAGCGTGGAAACCTACTCTCTGATCAAGGAGTGCATGAGTTTCAAACTGAGATTGAAATGCTTTCAAAAGTTTGTCATCACCACCTTGTTTCATTGATCGGCTATTGTGAAGACAGTTGCGAAATGATTCTTGTTTATGACTACATGGCTCATGGAACACTACGTGAGCATCTATACAAGACCCAAAAATCACCATTGCCTTGGAAGCAAAGGCTTGAGATATGCATTGGAGTTGCTCGCGGTTTATACTATCTCCACACTGGTGCTAAGCAAACTATTATCCATCGAGATGTTAAGACAACAAACATTCTCTTGGATGAGAAGTGGGTTGCCAAGGTTTCTGATTTTGGGTTGTCAAAAATAGGTCCTACAATGGATAAAACACATGTAACCACTATTGTTAAGGGTAGTTATGGGTATTTGGATCCAGAATACTTATTGTTGCAGCAACTGACTGAAAAGTCTGATGTTTACTCATTTGGGGTTGTTCTTTTTGAGATCATATGTGCTCGGCCAGTATTGAATCGAACACTTCCAGAGGAGCAAGTGAGCTTGGTAGAGTGGGTTGCACATTGCCATGAGAAATGTATTCTTGATCAGATAATTGATCCTTATCTAAAGGGGAAGATTGCACCTGAATGCTTTAAGCAGTTTACTGAAATTGCAATGAAGTGTGTGGCTAATCAGAGCATTGACAGGCCATCTATGGATGAAGTGACGTGGAACCTTGAGTTTTCTTTGCAACTACAAAGGAATGCAGAGGAAAGCAATGAGGGCATTAGCGAAATACACATCGAGGAGGAGCCATTTGTACCCCATAAATGAAAGAAAAATCTTGATGCATCTCCAAGTTTTGATGGTTGTGGACATCTGTTTTCCCAAGAAGTCATGTCTCAAAAGCTTAATGGTGGTCATCTTTGGACCGGGTTTTTTTAAGCAAGTAGGTTCGAAACTTTAGGCAAATAGTGGCTGTTGGTGGATGAGCAATAGCGATTAAGGGTTGAGACTTGAGATTGAGATTTGAAAAAAAAAAAAAAATTTTTCAATCTCAATCATTGAATAAAAAAAGTTAAAAGAGTAAAAATGGTAAAAAAATTTGTGTGTGGTGAGGGTGAATTGCATCGGGTGTAATATCCAAATTTATTGTTGGTAGCTACCATTGCACTTATATATATTGTTTAAAAAATAATGTATATTTAGAAGGAGTGCTGTTTCGGTCAATTCTCCATTGTTCTTCAAAGTTTTGAGAGAGACAAGATTTTGAACTTGAAATATGTAGAATGGGCTGTGGGGTAGGTAGGGTAATAAATGGGAGAAGATATTTAAACAGTTTTATTACTTTTTTATTCAACCATTACTTCAAATGCTTTTATCTATTTTTTTTAATAATTATATTATTGGGATATGTATGGCAGACGTGGTAGGTAGCTTAAGTTTCACACCATCTCAATGATGAATGTAGCACTAGTGGGTTATTCAGGGGGGAAAAAAAGTAAATCTGAAAAAAGAGAGAAGAATAAGAAAAGAAAAACTAATAAGATGATTTTGAACAGTTAATTAAGCATTTTTTTAATATTTATTTCATTAACTTGTATTATTATTTAACTAAATAAAAATAAAAATATGTAATACATTTTTTTGATGTTAAAACTTAAGACTAAATAATTTGTATTATTTGATATTTAGTTATTTACTTCTTTGAATTGCCAATTTTATATTGTATAAGAATATATATATATATATATATATATATATATATATATATATATATATATATATATATATATATTTATTTATTTTTGGCAACCCGAAACACTTTGAAACGGTATGCCGAAATAGACCGGTACCGAAATATTTCATTCCACTGGACAAACCGAAACGGGGTCCGAAACTATATTCATAACAATGATGTCTATAATGTAAATTTAAGTTGTAATTACAATAAACATATAAAAGTCATTTCTAAATAGGGACAGACTCCTCTCCAGTTTTAATATCTCTTGTTGTCTCCCGTTTTTATACGGATGACTGACACTTGGCAAGTAAAAGATCCAAGGGTTAAAAAGACCATATCTCTTTCTTCCTCCAGCATTTGTTTCCAGTTTCCACAAAAATTTTAGATTTTCTCTCCATTTGTCTTTTTTTTTTTTTTTTCCCCCTCTCTCCAACATCGTTACAACCACCTAATCAACAAAGGCATCAAGACCATGGCTTTCCGGAGAAGAATGGAAAAAAGGAAGATCTGATCTTGAGAAAAAAAATCAAGAAAATGCTTTCCTTCAAATCTTTTCACTAGAGACTGTTCTATGTTTGGCCGGTTTTCTTCAACTTATTTTCTTGTGTGCCCAGTGATTTCTTTACAAAAGAGGGGCTGTACAAGAAAATATATATATATATATATATATATATATATATATATATATATATATATATATATATATATATGGATTAAAAAGTTGTAGAACCCAAATTTTGATAAAACCCATCAACTGCCATTAACATGATGAGCACCCAAAACCAAATCTTTTCCGTCATGAGAATCAAAGCAACATCAAAATCCTTGAAATCCTTGAAGACCCATCATGAATGAGGCTTGCCCAAACCACACTCTCATCTCCATTAGAACCAAAATCCCTCAAAACCCAGCCCATCCACAAAAACAAAAGCAAAAAGTAATGATAGATCTGAAGAGATAGGGACTGTAATTTTGTAGAGAAAAAGGGAACTGAGAGAAGGGCTCAAGCAATAATTTTAATGATAGAGAGAGAAGGGTGAGGGACAACGAAGAGAAGAATGAGATGTGAGAGCAAGACAAATGGATAGAAAATCTGAAATTGCCGTGGAAAGAGATGTTGGAGGAAGAAAGAGATATGAGTTTTTTTAGCCCTTGGATCTTTTACTTGCCAAGTGTCAGTCATCCGTGTAAAAACAGGAGACAACAGGAGATATTAAAACTGGAGAGGAGCCTGTCCCCCTTATGCTCGTTGCTTCTGTCTTGTTGCCGAATGCAGTTAAGCATGTATTAAACTTGTTTTCCCCTTTTGTTTTCTCTCTATCTCACACAAAGCACTCTCTCACATCACACCTATACCTCAAAACCTCTCTCTTTCTCTCTCTATATTCAGACCCATAACTTCAACTCATGCCGGCCAAATCTTGTATTTCGGCCGAAATTTACCGAAACAGCCCAGAACACCCGAAACTCATCGAAACAGGCTGAAATTTGATCCGAGGTGGAACGGGGGGACTATTGTTCCGGTTTATATGCCGGTATGAAATTTTCCGATCATTCCGCCGGAATGGAACGGAATTAATAACAATGATAGACATACAAAAAGTAGTAAATGTTATACACATTTGCCAAAAATGGTAAATATTGTACACTTTTTGTAAATGTGTACAACATTTACCACTTTTTGTATGTTTAAAATGTAAGATTACATTACAAGTACAATATTAACTAAGAATTTTTCATTTATAAATACAAAACAATTATAAATATCTTAGTCTTTGTATTAATTCATAGTCCAATTATCTTCATGCTTAGAATTACCTTAAGAATTCCTATTCAAATATCGAATTGTTTAATTGGTCCTGCAATAGAATTCTTTTAGGAAAAAAGAAAAAGAAAAGAAACTGTATGGCAATTTCAAAATCAAATGGCTAACAATGAAAAAAAAACTAAACTAAACAGTAGCAACTAAGTTAAATATGTAAATAAATAAACAAATCTACCTTTGAGTTTATTAATGACTATACTTATGATCCTTACTTTCGTATAACTTGAGAGGGGAATTCACCTTGTGGTTTTCCAATTTTCTATTTTAATTATAAATCAGAATTATCGAAATGTTGAGTTAACGATTCCAGTTTTCCTTACTCGCTCAAGAAGCATGTTAACTCAATTAGTAAAATCTCTTATTATTGAATAAAGAATCCGAGTTCAAGCCTTGCGTACACCAAATATCAATTGAAAATTTTGCCTGATGATAAAAAGTAATCATCTTAGAGTGCACTTCATTGGTTTGAAATATTATTTCATCATTAAAAAAAAAAAAGCCAAGGTCAATTCCAACTTAGCGACAGCCTTGGATCCCTTGGCATCCTTGCTTATCAAACTCAATCTTGGTCTGGAACAGCTGCGTTTGTTTGTTTCTCTTAGGGTTGGGCTGCAAAAATAAGGAGGCCCAATTCATTTCTTTTGGTACTAGGCCCATTAGAGATGTAAGCCCAAAGTTAGCACCTGTTTAATTCACTCTCTCTATTTATTTTGTTTCTTTAAGGCCTTAGGATTCCCAAATTATATCAAACCCGTTGTACACTTGTATAACCCAAATATATAATTCAATGAATTGTAACGGAAAGGCTAATATTTGCACTGGACACAAGCAATGGACATTAAAAAATATTCAGGAAAATAAAGCGAACTAACCTCAAGTACATCAGTAAAATTTGCTTTTTATTTGGTCAAAACATACTAGGAAATTCCTTTTTTATTCTTATTTTCAAAAGAAGGAAGCTGTTCTGCATTAAGCATCTAATTATTCAGAAAAAAGAAGTACCTAATGGGTTAATAAATGGAGAACTTCCTAGATAATTACTATATCCTAGGCTTGCCAACTTTAAAAAATCATGTCAAGGGTAGGTAAAGATCTCATCCCAAAAAAAAGGTAGGCAACTAGGCAAGACTTAGACAGTCCCAAAAGACTTTTTTTTTTTTTTTTTTTTTTTTGAGAATCAGATCAACAAACTAAAAGAGAAAAGCAAGCAGTTACACAAAATCATTCCGGATTACAACAGACACACAAGGAGGAATTTCTTCAAGCCAAACCATTTCTGTGTCAAACTGAATAGCTTTGCGGGCTAGAGTGTGGGCAACCTGGTTTGCCTCCCTCTTTGTGTGATGGAATTCACAACTTTTCATGTCCATTGACAAATGCTTCACATCCTCTATGATGTGTCCAAAATCACAGGAAGATTCAGCATTGTCTTGGATAGCTTTAATCATCGAAAGGGAGTCACTCTCAATTATGACACAACTAAAACTAGTCTCAATTGCAAACCTGATAGCCCGCCGGATAGCCAAAGCCTCGATGACCTCAGCATCTTGCACACCTTTCACTTTCTCCGACAAAGCAGCCAGCACCCATCCTTGACTATCACACACCACCACACCTATGCCTGCTTCGTTTGTCTCTTTGAATATAGCTCCATGAACGTTAACTTTGAACCAGCCTTGGGGAGGGGGAACCCATTTCAAATTTTCCTTTGGTCTAGCAGCTTTCAAACCTTCCTTCGTGGATTGAAATTCAAATCTGAAATTGTTGGCCCAGGAAACCACATCATGAGGGACTTTATCAAGCTCCTTCACTCTTATTTTGTTTCGGCAAAACTAAAGAGCCCAAGCTAGGATTGTGAATAGTTCCTGTACCTCTGGCTGATCTAATTGGAAAATAAAGTTTGTCACCTCCTCAAAATTCTGGTGCTGTAATTTGCCAACCAAGCTCCAAATTGGGCTGCTTTCCCACACAATCCTTGCTGAAGGACAAAGCCATAGGATATGGTTTGTGTCCTCTTTGTCTGCACCACATCTTTAGCAAACTTCCCAAACTTGGACTTTTTTTTCTTTTTTCTTTTTTGTTGAAAAAGATGGATTGGACAGACAATTATGACATCCAGAAAAGAAAGGGTGTTCAATTGTTCATCATTGGGACTAAGACGAACAAGCATTGTTTATCCATTAGAATTTAGAAGAATTTTATCTTATACTTCACTAATTGTAACATGTTATGTCCCATAATAAAAATTGTAATATGTTACGTGTCAATTTTTGTTTATATTATTACTAGTAGAGAGAGAGAGAGAGAGAGAGAGAGTGTGATGGAACATTAAATAGAATACTAAAATTATAACATATGATTTTATTCAGATTATAATCACCATAATTGTCATGCATCTACAACAGCGGTAAAGGAAGTTCATTGTTCACTATTTGGATTAAGGTATTAGGAATTTAGGATTGTTGTAGGAGGTAGAGTTCTAACTATCGAGCTTTAGTTGTAAAGTAGTTGCAA
This sequence comes from Quercus tomentella, assembly GCA_028535165.1. NCBI lineage: Eukaryota > Viridiplantae > Streptophyta > Magnoliopsida > Fagales > Fagaceae > Quercus > Quercus tomentella. The sequence continues at coordinate 18,090,263 of JAPQVY010000012.1, forward strand.
TAAAGAGAATTAATTGAATAAAGCTAGAGTTCTAGCGTTTGATGATGATGATAAGAGTTTTAGCGTTTGATGATGATGTATAAAAAGAATATACATGGGAGAAGCTAATTAATGAAAATAGATAACTTTAGTCTCATGACTACTTATGACGTGTCATCTGCTATGATATTAGAGATAGACTAAAGTAAGAAATAGGTATATCACAAAACTAAAATAAATGTACGTACTTATTTATCTTTGCAGGATCCCTTCAAAGTTTTTAGGAGCAAATCTACCCTTAACGACCAACCGCTGTTGTCCATCCAAAGATCCACTTGTCCCCATTTCAGCCAGTAAGAACGTCATGACATGCTCTTTCTGCCTATGCATCCTGAAATGTTACAACTACACTCAATATGGCATAATAGGTAACAATATATTCTGATTTAACAGCTTAAGCAAGACAAAAATAACAAAATTGTAATAAGTATTTGATTCCTCTGGAAACTTGAAGCAAACATTTCCTAATTCATATTGCCATAGACAAAAAAAGAAAAGAAAAAGGCAGCATATCACGTCTTAAACTGGTTGTCTACAATACTACCTGTTAAGGAAAGGTTATAAAAGTTTAAACCCACAAAAATTAAGCTTACGTTTTGCAGTGATCAATAAAATTTACAAACAGTCTTCTTTGTGCATTCTCGGAGAACTTGTAGAGGCCTCGTAACTGTCCTACGTCTATCTCCTGCAAGCTCAGGATTATTCTCGTAGAGGATATTGAACATTCTACTAAGAAGCTGCAGAGTCATAAGAAGCATAGACATTGTAATCCACCCCTCTCCCCCACCCAAAAAAAAGAAAGAAAAAGATCCATAAAAGCTTACTTGAGAAGACATAAAGGGAACACAGCCAACAAGACTCCCAAAATGACAAAAGGAACATATAATCCACCAAAATCATAAAAGGTATTGGTTTCTTATTTAGTTGATAATACGCACATGAGACAAGAGAGGGTACTCAGCCACGGAAACAAAACAGAAGTGTGAAAATATGCAAAGACCCAATGGCAGTTCCATTAATCATCTTTTGTCACATGTCAATACACTAAAAGCAATGAAAATGAGAGTTGTGTTGGAACATATAGCTCAATATAAATAATTCCAAAAGAATTTGCTACATATAGAAGTCATACTAACAGCTCATTATGCTAGATTTTCAAGCACTTATAAAACCTAATGCCCAAAAGATTATAAAAAGAGAAGGTATGCTTTGTAACTTATACCACAAGAGCTTCACCTGCATATACTAGAAGACACCCACCCAATTTCCTAAAGGCATCTTAGAAGGTTGTTTGTGCATCAAGGCAGTTTTCTGCTCCAACTGTCAAAACATTTTCAAGTGACGGAAATGACTAAGGCCCTGATATCTATAGTGTCCTAGATACAAGGAATGAGTGATTAGAGGCTTCTCCACCACTGATAATCTGTAATAAAATAATCAATAATACTTCATTTTCCATTTTAATGTCTATTTCAATGCACAGCATCCCTATCAATCATAAAAATTGAATGAGCAGTAGTACATACCTCTTCATATTCATAATCTCGATCAGTTCTTTCCCAGGAATACCGCATTAAGACAATCCCTTCCCCTTCTTCATCCATGCCTATGTGGTCTGAAATATGATGATATAAGTATAACTAGATGCAAGTATACTCAGTGGCGACTCCAGGAATTTTATCCAGGGTGTTCCTATTCCACTTTGAAAAAATTTCAGGTAATTTTAGTCTGTTTTGGGACGTTTCGGTAAATACCAGTCGAAATTCAAAATTTGGCTAGCATGAAGTTTGTGCTTAAAAAAAAAAAAATGTTCTTAAAACCAAAACAAATTTGCATTCTGTACACCGAAAAATCTCAAAAGGAAAAAAAAATGAAAAGAAAAGAAATGAACAAAGGTACCTGTACAATAAACTATAAGTTCATTTGAAATATTAATAAAATTATTAATTATTGTTGTTTAATTGTTTCATAAATTTGTTTTTCTTTTATAAACTATAATTTGTTGTATTGTTGTTTCATTAATTATTAAATTATTAATTGTTGTTTAGCCTAACATAATTTAATTTGTTTGTCTTTTATAATGTATTAGTTAATTAAATTATTAATTATTGATGTTTAGTTGCTTCTTTAATTTTTTTTACTAACTACTAGCAGTCTAGCACACACCCCACTGTGCATTAGCACACACTAGCACACACCTCATGTGTGCACACACCCTTGCCTCTCCGATACCATTCTGGAGGCCATTTTGGTTTAGTTAGAGAAATGAAATATTTTGGTATTGGTTAATACCGATATACCGTTTTGAAATTACCGCTAAATATATATATTTTCTTAAAAATTTTATATAATCTCTTAAAAATATATAAAATGATTTTAAAGTCTGATATGATAATTCCTTTAAATATTAGTAATAAGTATGGTTGTAGTAGAATTTTTTTTTTTAGAAGAGTTGTAGTTTAATAATAGTACCAAGTACATGTACTTACTAAATGCAGTAATGAAAAAACAAAAGAAATAAAAATCAATGTGCAAAAGTTACAGCTAGGCACGTGGGTGGTTGGAGATAAGCTTGAAAATTCTGAAAGCTATTGACTCATTCAATGACTTCACTATTCACGTGGGGAGTGGGACTCTAGCGTACAAAACAACATACGGCAATTGGCATTCAAAACTAGAAATACCAAAGAGCAGAGAAGCGGAAAAGTCGAAGAAAAACAGAGAACGGAGAAGAAAAGGCAAGGAAGAAAAAGCTGAAGCAGGTGGGGAGACTGCAGTTGACCAAATGGAAGTGGCCGGGGACATGGAAGTGACCGGCGATGTGGTGGTGAGTGGTTGTGACGACAAAAACTGATGATTTTGGCCTTTTTTTTTTTTAATTTTTTTTATAGATTTTAGTTCAAAATTTGTTTGGCATAAAAATTATGAGGGTGTTCCTGATATTGCTTGAGAGTGTTCCTATTTTTTTTTAAGGGTAAACAAATACATTTTTTTTATTTATTATATATAATTTTTTTTTTTTTTCAAGTCAGGGTGTTCCTGGGAACACCCTGACCTCTGAGTGGCGTCGCCACTAAGTATACTTATCTCAATGCAATATAAGTAATTACCATTTTTTACCAATGGAAAAACACAAGAAAGGAAAATATTACCATCGATATCCTCCCGAGAGTCATTTTCACCATTGAGAACTTCTTCATCAGATACTGCAAGTGAACAAGCCAAAAAAGTCTCCAAATGACAGCAACACAGCTACACAAGTAATGTCATGCCCCAAACCCCAAAGGGTCCAAAATATGAGAAAGACATCTCAAAGCACCTGTAGATTTTTTTTTTGACTATCCAATCCACATAAATCATATCCAGTACCAACATAAAGAATTATCATAATAATTCTATTGAATATACTCTCAGAGTAAGTTAGAGCTCTAAGTAATAGTTACAAGGACCGATGGTCACAAAAGAATAGAGGTCTGAATAAATAATTACATATCATCAGCTTGTCCCATCAGTGGGAAAAACGTCACAACCATTATAATATACAAAAGAATGAGTCAAACCTATTCTAAGATGTACAACATCTAATATCTCCATTACAAAGTTCAGTCTCCATCAGTAGTTAGTCTAACTACTGTTAGCCACCAAAAGACTGTCTCAAAAGATTGTTGCCTACTCTGAAAAGTTTATAAAGTAATGGGATGAGACTAAGCCCAGTAAGTAGCATATTTAATAGGGGTGGGGGAAATGCAAGTTTTATCTTCAAAAATAATAATATGACAAGAATGATTAAATAATGAAACACAAAGTTTCTCAAAGTAAATACCTTGAAACTATATACTATAATTTGTGAGTATCAACAATATAATTTCCAAAACCATAATATCTAACATAAGATAAATTATCACAAACATACCACATAGACCGGTTAGGGGATCCACCCATTCACAACTGGCATGATATTGTCCTCTCTGGTATGTAGACTCTTGGCCCCATGGATAGCAGCCTTACCCATACCCTCAAGTTTTTTCTTTCCCCCCCATGGGTAGCAGAGAGAGCACGTCAAATAGGACTTCTCTTGCATGTGGTCTCTTGGCCCCATGGGCAGCAGCCTCACCCACACACAATCAAGGAACCTCTTCCCCTTATGGGCAGCAGGAAAGAACGCGTCATATAAAGTGAAAGGGCATTGACCTAGATTTGATTCTGTTGTCACAAAGATTACGAAAACCAAATTAGGTGATCACCGAGAAATCACATATGGCATGGTGTTAAAACCACATAAAGCTCGAAGGTTACATATACTTTGAAACACATAATTTATGTCTAGGTAATTTCAGAAAAACCTTAAATAATCCAACTTCCACAAAGTTTGTAAGGTTTCAACTTCATTCTTGTCAAGAGATTTTTCTATCAATTTCCCACATAACAAGACAAGATAAGCATCTTCAAATTTTATAATATACCATAAAATCCATGATTTCCTTATTAAAGATTAAATAAAAGATGCTCATTTTTTCATATCAACAATTCATGCATTTCCCCAAATATAATACCAAATATGATGCATTTCCATAGATAATCATACATATATTAAGGTTATGACACAATAGTTTTAGGAAAATATAATTTCCATAGGTAGTTTCCAAAAGTGTGTCTAACCCAAAAACATCATTTATGCAACATGTTTATTTTTCAAAAATCCCATTAAAAAGCTACTTGCCTCGCAACCGCAAAAGCCTAATTCTCCAAGCTCCAAGGAGATTAGCTAGAATCTAAACAATATCAAGTAAACCTATCACAATAAGAATAGAGCTTGAAATTATATCTAACTACAATTTAGGAATTGACAAATGAGCACTTAATTAGGCAAGCCTAGTATTTAACCTCATCAATAATAATATATTCCACTTCCAAAGTTTCTTAACAAATTGATTCACAAGGCATAAACTCCAATTTATAAAGTTAACCCATTTAATATCATCTCCAACATCATGACTAGCTTCCATAAAATTTACACTACATCAATAAGAGACCCATGAAAGTAAAATCAAAATATCCTCCAAGACAAGAAATTTAGAATTTCAACTAACTCCAAATAAACTCAATGGCAATGGAAAAATTAGATTTACCAACCATCACATGTTATAACTCAAAACCCCTAAATTTTCCACTATACATAAATCTTAGGTAGTCATCATTAGCACAAACCAAATATCCACTCATCAAATAATTCCACCAATACAAAACCTATTGGGAAATTTAGACCCCGGTTGATAGAATTAACAATTTTTAAATCCAAGTTATTAATTAAATTTATTATCAATAAAACTTGATAAAATAAACAAACATCAATATCATGTCAAAATCATGTAGCGGAAAAATAAATAAGACAAGATATGATGACCCAGAAAAACCAATGAAACAAACTAGTTTCACAGTAAAAAACCTGGGGGGAAACCTTCCCGAAAAGCAATTTACTATATAAAAGAGAAGTTTTAGATCTAGTACAAAACCTTTGTCCCTAGACTCTACAATCCCTATAGATGAACTCACAGCAGAAACCTTCTACCGCTTCAGAACCTCTGAACTCTTCAATATATGAACGCCACCCTTTGATACACGAATCCCAGTACGTGACTAACTAATTGCGTGGATCCCAGTATGCGACTTAATCACCAACTAAAAGAAGATTGTTGGCTGCAAAGTTTTTCACTTCATCAACAATGAAGATCAAGAAGCACTTGGTTACAAAACCCTAAGGCGCAAAGACGTAGTAGCTTCTTTTAGAGAGAATAAGGCTTCGATCACCTTTTGCATATGTTCTCCTTGTATTCTCTTATGTGACAACCTCTAAAATAAGCTTTATATAGGTCTAGGGTTGTGAGAAAAGAAACCCTACACAAATACAAAAGCCTGGCCCAAAAATCAAATCTGAAAATTCTGATTTCCGTAACCTCGATAGATAGCAGGTGTCGAGCTTTAAACCTCGATAGATACAGCTATTGGGAAGCTATTGAGTAGCTGTCGAGGAGACAGGAGCTTTCTCGATCGATCCACCAGGTATCGAGAGGTGTCGAGCTATTTGTCCACAGCTGTCGAGAGGTGTCGAGAAGCTGTCGAGCTATCTGTCCAGCTTTAATGAACAGCTTTTTTTCACTTGTTTCTTGGTCCAATCTTCATGGCTTTAATACTAGACTTGAACAACATGTTTTTTGAAGTATTAAACACATCCTAGATCTACCCAAAAACAAGTAAAGTGCGTTTTGTCAAAGGATTAGCCAATTACATAAAAGAATGACATATGTTCTTAACAAGTGAAACCCATATGTCCTAACAAAACCCATACATACAAACACATAAATATCATTTCTAATGCTCATAAATCACATAGGTATCATTAATAAAGTTTAGATAAAAATAACATCAAGCAAAAGTGTAAAACCCTTCAAAAAGATTAGAAATTTTTACCTCAAAAAAAAGGATGATGATGCTTAGGGGTTCCTAAGGATTTTTCCGGTGGTCTTGCTGGAAAATGATGGTGGAAAAATAGTGATATGGAGGTATCGGCGGGAGAGTTTGAAGGAGTGAAGAGGAGTGTTCTACCGAAAATGAAAAAGAAGAAAAAGAAAGAAAAGAAATGAAGTAAGTGAGCTGGCCAAAGAGGAGATAAGATGAGTGAAATGAGTGGTGGGGAAGGGGGTTAGGTGGGGTAGTTGGGAGGCACGTGGGAACTAAAAAAATCTGCCCTTTTTTTTGGGGTCAGACTGAGATGTTACAAGTAACAAGTATTTGCACAGCTTTAAGGCTAAACGTAAGAGGAAAAGGTAAATACCAATTGTTTTGCTGAGTTCATGTGTACCTCCCAAGTTTTCAGTTTTCTCAGTCAACTTATCCACAGAATCATCAGCAAAACCCAAACCTTTTTTCTTTTTCTTCTTCTTTGCTGAAATCAAGGGTTAGCACAAGACAATAACTTTAAGTAGTAGTAGTAATCTATGTTAGGACATATGTGATTTGATGTTAGGAACATATGTCAATATTTTTATGTAATTGGCTAATCCTTTGACAAAACGCACTTTACTTGTAATTGGGTAGATCTAGGATGTGTTTAATACTTCATGGCACAAAGTTTCAAGATTAAGTGTTAAAGCCATGCAAGTCTGTCCAAGAAACAAGTGAAGAAGTATTGGTTTTTAAAGCTGGAAAGCTAGCTCGATAGATGGCTATCTATCGAGGTTTATGAAATTCAGTTTTTCAGAGCTGATTTCACTCCAATCTGTGAGTATGTGTTTAGGCTTTCTTTTCTCACAACCCTAAATATATATAAGGATTATTTTAAGGGCCGTCAAAGGTTGCACAGTTGCACAAGTGTAGAGCAAAGTCTTGTTCATGCAAATTGTGACCGGAGACAGAATTTACCCTAGTTCATCTTTCTTTTGAAGAAGCTGCTGTGTTTGTACACCTTAGAGTTTTGTGACCAATGAGCTTCATGATCTTCATCGTGTGATGAATTGAAGAACTTTGCAGCTAACATCTTTCTCAAGTTGGTGATCAAGTCGCATACTAGGATTCGCGCATCTATTGGTAAGTCATGTATTGGGAGCCGTGCATTGAAAATGAGAGATTGTCACTACAAAACAAGTTCAATTGGGTATTGGGGTAAGGGTTCAACTGTAGGTTGGTATAAGGTACTGGGATTCCTTTACTTGTAACCGCTTGTTTTGATAATAATGGATTCTCAGGAGTGGTGACCTTAAAATCACCCGATGAGGTTTTTGCCATGTAGGTTTTCCCCATTCGTAAATAAATCACCGTGTCAATTTATTTTCCACTGCATTTAGTTATTTGGTGATTTGTTTGTGCTGCCACATATATTGCATGTAAATTGAATTAACTAATTAGCTTGGCTAAATCAATTGGTTAATTTATCACAAGGGGTCAATAAATTCTTGGCCTATCAATCTATTACCACCCAGAAGTATCTGAAGCTGAAAGTACTTCTGGGTTCATAAGTAACACAAAGGTCAAAGGATATGAGTATTAATAAATTAATAATATCTAGAAATCAAGAAAAAGAAACTTAAATTTGATATATCATCCTTCAATTTCTTGTGGGTTTTGATTAACTGTAATTTCAGAGCTTCTGTATTGGCCGCTAACTATGAACTGTCTCACTCTGGGGTTCGAAGTTTGAAGTTTGATATGGTAAAGTTGGTTAACAATTCGGTGTGTTTAAGGTAAAACTTGCATAAATGGCAAGTCTTTGACGGTTGATCAGCAACGACAAGTCGTTTTGTTCTATCTTCTTGTCTTGTCTGGTTGTCGTGGTCGAGTTTCTGTTAAGGTTGGGCTGCATAGATGATGTAGGCCCAATTGGTTAATATTTAGTCATTTTATTTTGGTGCGAGACCCATTAGGGAAAGATGATGTAAGCCCATAGTTAGCTATTATTGGTGGTGCTAAAAAGCCGTATTGCTATTTTAGCATCACCAAATACAAAACTATGTCTACATTGGTGGAACCAAAGTCAAATAATTTGTAGCTGTGCACTGTAGCTCATATGTAAAAAAAAAAAAAATATATATATATATATATATATATATTTTTTATTCATGTGTTCACATTGCTTTATATCATTATTTGTGTGTTCACAATACTGCTTTGTATTATTATTCACATGTTCGCATTGCACTGTAGCTCATTCACGTGTTCACACTATAGCTCATATGTAATAAAAAAAATATTATTTTATTGTGTTAAAAGCTAAAATAAAACCATTGATATTGGATGTTTTGTAAAATGAGAAGGTAAAATAGATAAAGTAACTTTTTGTGGAGCCATAACTTGAGTCATATTGCTAAAGTTATGGCTTTACCAATGTGGATGCTCTAAGTTTTTCAATCCACTCTTTCCCTATTCATTTTGTTGGTTTAAAGCCCACATTTATAATTCTATGAATAATAATGGAAAAGTTAATATTTTTACTTAACGGATGTGTAAAGTTGTTATTTACAACTATTTTGTGTTGGCTTTAATTCCGTGCCAAATTTGATTGTAATTTTGTTCAATCTTATGTACCCTGTATTTTATGTGGGATTTCATTATATGGGGTGTGTGTGAGAGAGAGTGTGAAGACTCAAGACAATATCGAAGATCAAAGGAGTTTTCGCGGGTAGCTCGCTAGAAGACTTTGCGGGTAAGGCCTTCCCGCGAGATACCCGCGAAACAGTCTGTTTTGCTATTTTGGCATATCTGCTCCATTATGTCTTCACTCACACTATATATACCATTATTACCCATATATTGAGAGAAGTGCTTTTTAGAGAGAAAACCCTAGCCATAACCCTTGAGAGTTAGAGATTGTCATACCCACAATCCTCTACACAGTCTTTTGTGGTTGACCATCAACATGGTAAATCAAAGACTCAGAAAGAAATCATCATCGGAGTTGTTACTGGTGGAATTGTCTTAGCCTTTGTTATTGGTTTCTTTGTTATTGCTTCTTACCATTGCCAGCATTTTAAAGACTCAAGTGCAAGGGAAGTTCCTTCTAGGTGGCACCAAGAACATGGACATGGAAAAGATTCGAGTGCAAGGGGAGTTCCTTCTAGGTGGCACCAAGAACATGGACGAGGATTTACCAAGAACTTTTGTCGATGCTTCTCATTTGCTGAGATCAAGGTTGCCACCAAGGACTTCAATGAGGCTCTACTCCTTAGGTTTGGAGGTTTTTGTAAAGTTTACAAGGGAGAAATTAACAATGGAGCAACCAAAGTAGCAATCAAGTGTGGAAACCTGCTCTCTGATCAATGAGTACACGAGTTTCAAACTGAGATTGAAATGCTTTCAAAAGTTCTTCATCACTACCTTGTTTCATTGATCGGCTATTGTGAAGACAGCTGCGAAATGATTCTTGTTTATGACTACATGTCTCACGGAACACAACGTGAGCATCTATACAATACCCAAAAACCACCATTGCCCAGGAAGCAAAGGCTTGAGATATGCATTGGAGCTACTCGCGGTTTACACTATCTCCACACAGGTGCCAAGCACACTATTATCCACCGAGATGTTAAGACAACAAACATTCTCTTGGATGAGAAGTGGGTTGCCAAGGTTTCTGATTTTGGCTTGTCAAAAACAGGTCCTACGCTGGATAAAACACATGTAACCACTATTGTTAGGGGTAGTTATGGGTATTTGGATCCGGAGTATATACTATTATAGCAACTGACTAAAAAATCTGATGTTTACTCATTTGGGGTTGTTCTTTTTGAGATCTTACGTGCTTGGCCAGTAATGGACACATCACTTCCAGAGGAGCAAGTAAACTTGGTGGAGTGGGTTGTACATTGCCAAAAGATAAATATTCTTGATCAGATGACTGATCCTTATCTAAAGGAGAAGATTCAACCTGAATGCTTCAAGCAGTATGCTGTGACAGTAATGAAATGTGTGGCTAATCAGGGTAGAGACAGGCCATCTATGGCTAAAGTATTGTGGAACCTTGAGTTATCTTTGCACCTACAAGCCAGTGCAGAGGAGATAAATGAGGGAATTGCCAAAATGCACATCGAGGAGGAGACATTCGCACCCCATGCATGGAAGAAAGATTCTGATGTATCCCCAAGTTATGATGAGTGTGGAGGCTCATTTTCTTGAGCAGTCACATGTCAGAAGCTTAACGCTGGCCATCTTTGGACTGGGTTTTTTTAGCAAGCAAGTTTGAAACCCTAGGGGAATAGTGGTTGTTGGTAGCTATTGTTGAACTTCAGGGCTATTCATTCTCAAAAAAAAAAAAAACTTCAGGGCTATTAAAAAAACCATAAAAAATAAATAGAAGGATTAGATTTTACTTAAAGGGTTGTTTTAGCAAGCAAGTTTACAATGACTCAAGCTTTGATGTATTCTGCTTATGATCAATTTTAGTGTAATCATGAATAACTTAGCTTCTGAGAGTTCATTGTCAATAGATTTCACTTAAAGATTAATCTTAAGAAATAATGAGAAAGAGAGAACATAGCGGATCTGAAAAGTCAAAATTGCTTGCTATTGCCAAAATTGCTCGGAATGGCTGGCATAGAATGGTATTTTAAATCGTATGAAACCTAGAATTTCCCAGTACAAATTTTAATATTCATAAACATCCATTTTGTCTCAATTAATAAACTCAAGTGCCAAGCCTCAATGATAATAACCAAACAAGTAACCCAATGGAAATAGTATATCACTATTATGTACTTATGCATCTTTGCAGAATCCCTTCAAAGCTTTTAGGAGCAAATCCACCCCTAACTACTAACTGTGGTTGTCCACCCGAGGACTCACTTGTCCCCATTTCAACTGGTAAGAATGTCATGACATGCTCTGGCTGCCTATGCAACCTGAAATGATAGAAACACTCAAAATGGCATAAAAAGTAACAATATATTCTATGAGATAACAACTTAAGTTACAATAAACCCAAAAAAATTCATAAGTATCCGAATCCTCTAAAATAATTGAAGAAAAAATTTATATTGTGATTTTTAAGTAGCTTAAAAACAATGGAGCACATAACCATTATCTTAAATTGATTTTTAGCTGTAAGGACACGATTTGGAACGACCCAAAACGATACTGGGTTCACACGTAAAAAGGCCCAAACAATATCATTTATAGAGCGTGGGTTTGAAAGGCTAGGCCTTGATCACAAGTCGGTGGTATTCCGGGGTGTTCATACATAAATAAATCGTGTTCATACGTAAATAAATCGTGTACGCTCTGGGAGTCTTTCTCCTAGAGGTGGGCTGGGAGGCTCTGGTTTTGGCCATTTTTCCCAGCCTCTTCTATGGATTGCTTACTTTTCCTTTTATACTAGCCTGTGTTCCTTATCCTTCGTCCACGTGTAGGGTCGACTTTTCCCAGACTGATACTTGTCCCATCAGCCCATATCCAGAGTGGTTGGGGGTGGTTGTAAAAGCTGGGGAGTATGGCTCTGTCAGGTGCAGAGTATTGAATGGCAGTAAGGGCAGCTTTCCCTGGTCGTTGCACTTTCCAGCGTATCCTTTTCTATTGACTTAGATATTTTAGATTTTTTCCAAACTGCTCTTATACCATTTTTACCCTTTCTTTCGGTGAGACCTTGGACATGCCGAGGACTGAATCGTCCTCGGCTGTGTCCCAAGACTACTTCGTACTTATATTACCGAGCCTGGGCTACAACCTTCCTCGGCTCGGGCCTTGGACCCCAACGAATAAATGGGTCAGGGCCACAAATTACTGGGCCCCACAATAGCTATACTACATGTGAAGGAAAGAATATAATTTTTTTTTTTTTTTTTGAGAAACAAAGAATATGAAAGTTTAAAACAAAAAATAAGCATATGTTTTTCATAGATCATAAAATTTACAAACCCTGTCTTCTTTGCACCCCTTAAAAACCTTGTGGAGGTCTCATAACTGTCCTACGTTTATCTCCTGCGAGCTCAAGATTATTCTTGCAGAAGATATTGAACACTCTACTAAGAAGCTGTAGAGTCATAAGAATCATGGACATTGTAATCTTTTACAAAAAGGATTAAGAATATCCAACCACCCCACCACCCCCCCCCCCCTCTCCTACGCCCTCTTTCTGAAAGCAACATAGCTAGTAAGACACCCAAATGACCAAAGAAACGTGTAATCTACCAAAATCATGAAAAGCTCTGTATCTTATATAAATGATATTATGCACGATTATCAAAAAAAGATATTATGCACATGAGAAAAAGGCATCAAGCATAGAAACCTAGCAAAAAGTGTGAAAAACGCGCAGAGAAACAATGTCAGTCCCATTGATCATCTTTCATCACAAGTGAATACACCAAAAAGAGAAATCTGGGCTGTAGTAGAACATATAGAGCTCATTCTGAAAAACCCCAAAAGAATTTGCTATGTATAGAAATCTTACTAATAGCTTGTTTTGCTAAATTTTCAAGAATTGATAAAACCAGGTCCCCAAAAAATTACAAAAAGAGAAGTCATGCTTTGTATCTTATTCTTTTACTAACCTTTTAGATTTGAGTGATCATTGCAATTTTAAAATTTAACTGTGGGTGTATCTATTGTATATTTCTGTGTACTTTAGCGATACCATTCTTTTGACTCAATAAATAAATTCACTAATTATCCAAATAAAAAGAATATACAGGGAAGAAGTTAATTATTGAAAATAGATAAGTTTAGTGTCATGTCTACTTATGACATGTAATCTGGTAGACTATGAGATCAGAGATAGACTAAAGTAAGAAGTAGGTGTATCACAGAACTATAATAAATGTACCTACTTATGTATCTTTGCAGGATCCCTTCAAAGTTTTTAGGAGCAAATCTACCCTTAACGACCAACCGCTGTCGTCCATCCAAAGATCCACTTGTCCCCATTTCAGCCAGTAAGAATGTCATGACATGCACTGGCTGCCTATGCATCCTGAAATGTTACAACTACACTCAATATGGCATAATAGGTAACAATATATTCTTATTTAACAGCTTAAGCAAGACAAGATTAACAAAAAAAAAAAAAAATGTAATAAGTATTTGATTCCTCTGTGTTAAAAGAAATCCTAAGTCAAATGTATGCCTTTTACAGCAACAAGCTTCCAAGCAAGATGTTAGCATACAATCACAGGGGAAGCAGCAAGTCTGTGCATCTCATCGTCTATTGAAGCATCAGGGTGCATCCTGTGCTGCACCACCGAAGCATGAAACATTGCATTTGGATGCAGGGCACAATGCATCAGAGGATCAGAGGAAAAACAGAGATGCAATCCTAAAGAATGAAGACTTAGAGGATTTAATAGAGTCAATTCCACATCATGACCAGATTATACATTTAATACAAGAAATGTACCCAACGCAAGAGGGATGAATTACATGTGTCATAGCTAGGTAGTTTTACTAGTAACCGTTTTTTCCTTGAAATCAGGGGAGTTAGTTAGGGAGTTAGTTTCCTCGCAAGGACGGAACTAGGATCAAAATTTAGGGGGGCGAAAACCTTAATAAAAAAAAATCTTTAAAATACAAATTAGCATATATTTAATGTTAAGAAAATATCAACAAAAGAGAGGAGAAACAAAATAACCGTTTATTAATACATTTTAAATTAATAATTTAAAAATAGAATTCAACATTCTTTTAAATAACAAAAATCATCTATAGTTGATTTTGTACTAAACTTTGCAACAATCTCCCTTTCAATCCTAATTTCTTTTGATTAATGATACATGAATTTATATAATAAAATTTGTAATACTAATGACTGTACACTACACATTAGCACCAATTTATTAACGCAACTATTCAATTCTATAATACCCCACAAAAAATTAAACTAATTTACTAATAAACAACCAACATAGTAAGAAACAGCCAACATAGTAACACAGATGTTGTAGTATAGTTGTTTGCCAGTTGGGTTTTATCATTTTCATGGGCCAATTTGTAACTTATTGGGAGGAGGGGGGCCAAAAATAATTATTTTGGGCTCAATTGTTAAACTATTCATTAAATGAAGGCCCTTTTGAATATACACCACTATAAGTTTCTTTAAAAAAACATTAAATGTGTATACTATTACTATTTAAAAAAAAATTTGGGAGGGGGGGGGGGGGGGCAATGGCCCCCCTCTGCCCCTTACTAGTTCCGTCTCTGGTTCCTCGTGTACGTGATTGTATATAAGTTCATTAGAGTCCATTGTATAGTCATTCTTTTTCAATCAATGAAATTCAGATTCTATTTAGAGAGAGTGTTTCCTTTTTACACTATGAAAACTTGATGCAAACATTTCCTAATGCATATTTCCATAGACAAGAAAAAAGGCAGCATGAGGCTCAATTTATATTATATTAAATATTTTTTTTAAGTATGTAAACATGTATAAAATTTATTAATATAGACTTGATATTGGATGGTGAAATTTGTAAATAAGTTCATAAGATATATTTGTAATTTATTGATAATATTAGTAATCCATTTCATAGTAAAATAACTTTTAACAATACAAAGTTGGTGAATTTGATTTTTATAAGTTCATAAACAAAAATCATTATATCTAATTAACTCAAAAATAATATAATGTCAACTATGATATAGCCATTAATTATTAGTATAGATATGTGAAGGGGTAAATATTTTTTGTCGTAGTGTTTATCATATATTAGAAAAGAATAAGTTGATTAAGTAGCTCGTGAAAAAATGCGAGATTGTTTGTTAAGAATCTAAACCGAATTTGAATAAGTAATATAGTTTATTGATGTGTTTGAGCTCGGTTTGTGTTTGAAATAAAATTAATGAACAATTTCAAACTTTTTAATATTTGGCACGGCTCTTTTCGGGAAAATATGGTAACCCTGTGATACTACAAAACCAACTGTATTTATACAGTATTCTAATATGTATGAATTCATGGTCACATCAAGATGAGCATATATCTTTGCTGAAATAAAGGATTGGCACAAGACAATAACTTTAAGCAGCAGTGGTAATATATTACCACCCAGAAGTAGCTGAAGCTGAAAGTACTTCTGGGTTCATAAGTAACTCAAAGGGCAAAGGATATGAGTAATAATAAATTAATAATATCTAGAAATAAAGAAAATGAAACTTACATCTGAGATGTCATCCTTTAATTCCATGTGGGTTTTGATTGATTGTAATTTTAGAGCTTCTGTGTTGGCCACTAAACTGTCTCAGACTCTCTGGGGTTTGTAGTCTGAACTTTGATATGCTAAGTTGGTTAACAATTCGGTGTGCTGGAGGTAAAACTTGCATGAACGGTGAGTCTTTGACGGTTGATCAACAACGACAAGTCGTTTTGTCCTATCTTTCTTGTCTTGTCTGGTTGTCGTGGTCGAGTTTTGTCAGATGTGTCTACTGTGACATTGTCTCCGTGGAGTTTGTTGTACCGAAACTGAAATGAGGGATACGAGTGGAGCTCAAAACGGCGGCGTTTGTTTCTTTTAAGGTTGGGCTGCATAGATGATGTTAGGCCCAATTGGTTAATATTTAGTCATTTTCTTGGTGAGCCCAAAGGTAGCAATTATAGTTCAATCCACTCTTTCACTTTTGCTAGTTTAAAGCCCACGTTTATAATTCTAATTCCATTAATAATAATGGAAAGGTTAATATTTTCAACTTTATTATAGTAAAACATTAAAGGGAAAATTTAACATATTCTTTAAAGAGATTAGTTTAAGAATGATTTTTTTAAAATTTTTTATAGGAAATGAAAAAAAAAAAGATTTTTATATTTTTCATAAAATTGTTATCAAAACTTTCTTAAAATGATTAATTAACAAATGTCCTATGGGTAACCATTAATCCAATCATAAAGATATTAGTTTATGAATTATTTTAAAAAGTTTTTATAGGAAATGAAAAAAAAAAAATTGATTTTTCGGAGATCTTTTTATATTTTCCATAAAATTGGTTTCGAAAATTTTCTAAAATGATTCATTAACAAATGTTTTAAGGATACCTATTAAATTAAAAATAATTTAAGAATGTAAAGTGAAGTAGTGAACTAATTAAAGTCAAGTACACGATTTAAGTGTTTTTTTTTCCTTTTTTATGAAACAAATTACACATCATGGATTTGCCTTTTATTTTGGTCAAAACATGAGTTCTTCTCCCCCTCACAAAAAAGGGGGAAGCTGTTTGTATTACGATCCTAATGGGTTAATAAATGGAGAATTAGCTAGATAATCATGATGTGATATGATACAAGGCTTGCCGACTTGAAATAAATCCTTGCCTGTGGTCCAGAAAGACTTAATACAAATGGAGAAGGAGGGATGACTCTGGTCAAGTGTGAAAGCCATTATGAATGGGTTCAGAGTCCAACCAACAACATGCTAGTTTGATTTCAATGTGGTGGAAAGACGTAAGAGAGGCGTTTCGACTTTGGAAGGAATAGAAAATTTTGTTTTTGTTTTTGTTTTTATGGGAAGAATTGGACAATTATGACATCTAGGAAAGAAATGGGTGTTGAATTGTTCACAACTTATACTACAATGAATATAAAAATAGTTTGTCCCACTCACATTTTTTTTTTACTTTATTCTCTACCAATATATTGTAGTATATTTTAAATTTAATTACTTTATATATATATATATATATATATATATATATATATATATATATATATATATATAAAGTAAAAACTGTCTGCAACTTTCGGTAAAGGATGTTCATTGTTCACTATTGGATAAAAAAAAAGGTATTAGGATTGTTGTAAGTAGTATTCTAACTATAGAGCTTTAGTTGTAGAGTTTTTAGTTTTACACAAGTTTATTTGTGTTTGATATTTTTTTGAGCATGGTCGCTATCTATTCGATTATTCCGAGGTCATATCATTGGCTATCAGTCACTCTGGATTGAGATTAGGTGCAATATCTATTGTATCTGATGCAATTCTTATGAATGGTTGAATTGATAGTTGCAAAAAGTAACTTTCAACTTCAACCATTGATTCAAAAAAGTTAAGAACAAAATTTTAAAAAGTAAAAAGTAAAAAGTAAAAGTTAAAAATGTGAAAAGTGTAGAAAATTTGTGAAGAATTTGGGTGAATTGCACCTAGTGAGGTATTGCAGTGGATCCTAATCTGAGCCACTCCAAGTCCAATGTGATATTTTGCAGCCCAAGCCACATGCTATCTGAAACATCTGGTAAGATTCTCAAATTATGTCACACTCGTTGTACACGTGTATAAACCCACAAATATAATTCGATGAGTTGTAATGCATGGAAAGGCTAATATTTGCACTTTATTAATAAAACATTAAAAAAAATAGGTAAATAGAGTGAACGTTCAAGTGCATCAGTAAATTGTATTTTCCTCTCTTCTTCTTCTTCTTCTTTTTTTTTTTTTTTTGAATGAAACAAATTACATATCATGGATTTGCTTTTTATTTGGTCAAAACATATGAGGAAATTCATTTTATATTTTTATTATCAAAAGAAGGAAGCTGTTTGCATTAAGCATCTAATTATTTAGAAAGAAGAAGTTCCCATATAATGGGTTAATAAATGGAGAACTTCCTAGATAATTACTATATCCAAGGCTTGCCGACTTTAAGAAATCATGTTAAGGGTATGTGAGATCTCATAACAGAAAAAAAAAAAAAGGTAGGCAAGACTTAGACAGTCCCAAAATACTTATTAAAAACAGTGTAAGGACTATAAGGAGGGATTACTCTAGTGTGAAAGACATTATCAATGGTTTGTTTTTGGGATGCATACAAAATAAGGCAATTTTGATTTCAATGTCGGTGGGAAGACATGACAGGGTCGTTTTAAAATATTGGACTTTTTTTTTTCAAAGGAAGCACGTGATAGACAATTATGACATCCATAAAACAAAGGTGTTCAATTGCTCACTATTGGGAGGACTAAGTCAGAACAAACATTGTTTATCGATTAGAAAAAAAATTATTATATACTTCACACATTGAAATATGTTGTGTTAGTTTTTTTATTCTATTTTAATTATCTATACTATTAATAATAGGATTCTTTACTTGAGTTTCATCATTTTGCTATTAAAATATAATCACGCAAATTCTTAAACTCTCTAAAATACCCCTATCTTTTAGTTGAATAATTTTAAATTTAAAAACAAAAACTAGTTAAAAGAAAATTTTAATATTTTTAAAAGAGTCTCTAGGTTTTAGGCTTTCAAATTTTTATCAAGATCCAAAAAATTAGAACACTACCTCTAAAAATTAGTGAAATAATGTTTAAAAGTAAGATAGAGATAATGTCCTAATTTTTAAGATCTTGATAAAAGTTTGAAAGCCTAAAACCTAGAGACTCTTTTAAAAAGGGACCCAGTTTCATTATGTCAACTCATAAGGTTGTTTGTGTTGGGGAAATAACACCTTGGGAAGCCTCCAATTAAGTAGTTAATATAAAATATAGTTACTTTGCTTGTTAGCAAGGTGATTTTGGTCAACACAGATGCATAGAAATTTGGAAGGTGATTCCTCATTATTAAATGTGGTTCATTCAACGGGAGAGGATTTTTGGAAGTTTTAAGGGTTGTCAAAGAGCTATGCTAGATCTGAAGTGGATGTTCCTCTGATCCTTGTTTGAACGTATGGTTGCATCAGGTTTGTTATCTTTTACTAACCTTTTAGATTTGAGTGATCATTGCAATTTTAAAATTTAACTGTGGGTGTATCTGTTGTATACTTCCTGTGTACTTTAGCTATACCATTCTTTTGATATAATAAATAAATTCACTACTTATCCGAATAAAAAGAATATACATGGAAGAAGCTAATTAATGATAATAGACAACTTTAGTATCATGTCTACTCATGAAATGTCATCTAGTAGACTATGAGATTAGAGATAGACTACAGTAAGAAGTAGGTGTATCACAAAACTATAATAAATGTACTTATTTATGTATCTTTGCAGGATCCGTTCAAAGTTTTTAGGAGCAAATTTACCCGAAACGACCAACCGCTGTTGTCCATCCAAAGATCCATTTTGTCCTCATTTCAGCCAGTAAGAATGTCATGACATGCTCTGGCTGCCTATGCATCCTAAAATGTTACAACTATACTTCAATATGGCATAATAGGTAACAATATATTCTGATTTAACAGCTGAAGTGTCCATTTGGCATAGATTATTTTTGCCAACTTATTTTACTATTCAACTTATTTTTGTTACTATTTATGGGTCCATTGCACTTTTTGATACTATTCATAGGTCTTACTGTACTATTTTAGCTAACTTTTACCTTTATCTACAGTACTTTCAGCAAAAAAATTTCAGTTTCAGCAAAATAAGCGGATTCTAAACAGATCCTAAGCAAGGAAAAATTAAGGAAAAAAAAATTGTAATAAGTACTTGATTCCTCAAAAAACTTGAACCAAACATTTCCTAACGCATATTTTCATAGAAAAGAAAAAAGGCAGCATGAGGCTCAATTTATATTATATTTAATATTATTTGTTTATATGTATGCATGTATACAAATTTATTAATATAGACTTGATAATGGATGGTGTAAGTTTGTAAATAAGTTCATAAAATATATCTGTGATTTATTGATAATATTAGTAATCCATTTCATAGTAAAATCACTTTTAACAATTCAAAGTTGGTGAATTTGATTATTATAAGTTCATAGTAAAATTGATGAGCAATTTTTATATAAGTTCATAGTATAATCCATTTCATAGTAAAATTGATGAGTTTGAGCTCGGTTTGTGTTTGAAATAAAATTAAATGAACAATTTTAAACTTTTTAATATTTGGCACGGCTTCTTTAGGGAAAATATGGTAGCCCTGTGATACTACAAAACCAACTGTATTTATACAATATTCTAGTACGTATGATTTCATGGTCCACATTATCTATTTACATACTATGAAAACATTGTCCACATTATCAACTGTATCTATACAGTATTCTAATATGTATGAATTCTTGGTCACATCAAGATGAGCATATATCTTTGC
This sequence comes from Quercus tomentella, assembly GCA_028535165.1. Taxonomy (NCBI): domain Eukaryota; kingdom Viridiplantae; phylum Streptophyta; class Magnoliopsida; order Fagales; family Fagaceae; genus Quercus; species Quercus tomentella. The sequence goes on from JAPQVY010000012.1 coordinate 18,110,804, forward strand.
TGAAATAAAGGATTAGCACAAGACAATAACTTTAAGCAGCACGAGTAATCTATTACCACCCAAAAGTATCTGAAGCAGAAAGTACTTCTGGGTTCATAAGTAACTCAAAGGATATGAGAAATAATAAATTAGTAATATCTATGTTAGGACATATGTGAATTATGTTAGGAACATATGTCAATATAGAATTGACTAATCATTTGACAAAACGCACTTTATTTGTAATTTGGTAAATCTAAGATGTGTTTAATGCTTCAAGGAACAAGGTTTCAAGTTCAAGTGTTAAAGCCATGCAAGTCTGTCTAAGAATCAAGTGAAGAAGTTCAGAATTTTAAAGCTCAACAGCTAGTATCTATCGAGATTTAAAATGCTATTTAAGCCCGATGCTCGATAGCTGTTCGATAGATAGAGTATCTATCGAGGTTTAAGAAAATTAGATTTTCAGTTCAGATTTTCATCCAATCCGTGTATAGATGTTTGAGCTTTCTTTTTTCACAACCCTAAATATATATAAGGATTGTTTTAAGGGCCATCACAGCTGATGCACCTTAATGCAAAAGTCTTTCACAAGCATATTGTGACCCGAAAAAATATGCCCTAGTTCATCTTTCTATTCAAGAAGCTGCTGTGTTTGTACTCCATAGGGTTTTGTAACCAAGGAGGTTCGTGATCTTCATTGTGTGGATGAACTGAAGAACTTTGCAGCCAACATCTTTCTCAAGTTGGTGTGTAAGCCGCGTACTGGGATCCGCGCATCGAATTGGTTAGTCACGTACTAGGAGCCGTGCATTGAAAGGAGAGATTTGTCACTACAGAACAAGTCCAAGTGGGTATTGGGGTAAGGGTTCAACTGTAAGTTGGTATAAGTTACTGGGATTCTTTTACTTGTAACAGCTTGTTGTGATAATAGTGAATTCTCGGGAGTGGTGACCTTAAAATCACCCGATGGGATTTTTGCTGTGTAAGTTTTTCCCATTCGTAAACTAATCACCGTGTCAATTTATTTTCTGCTGCATTTTAACTTAGTTGCTGATTTGTTTGTGCTACCACGCTTATTGCATGCTAATTGAATTAATTAATTAACTTGACTAATTAATTGGTTAATACACCACAGGGGGTCAATACATTCTTGGCCTATCAATCTAGAAATCAAGAAAAAGAAGCTTACATTTGAAATATCATCCTTCAATTCCATGTGGGTTTTGATTGATTGTGATTTCAGAGCTTCTGTATTGGCCACTAAAACTGTCTAAAACTCTCTGGGGTTTGAACTTTGAAATTTGATATTGTGAAGTTGGTTAACTTTTCGGTGTGTGTGTTAGAAGTAAAACTTGCATAAATGGCGAGTCTTTGACGGTTGATCAACAATGACAAGTCGTTTTGTTCTAGCTTCTTGTTATGTCTGGTTGTAGTGGTCGAGCTTTGTCTACTGTGTTTGTTGAGGGATACGAGTAGAGCTCAAAAAATGGCGGCGTTTGTTTCTTTTAAGGTTGGGCTGCAAAGATGATGTTAGGCCCAATTGATTAATACTTAGTCATTTTCTTGGTGAGAGACCCATCAGGCAAAGATGATGTAAGCCCAAAGTTAGGAATTATAGTTGCTCAATCTATTCTTTCTCTGTTCATTTTGCTGCTTTAAAGCCCACGTTTATAATTCTAATTCTATGAATAATAATGGAAAGGTTAATATATATTTTTACCTTTATTATAGTATAAAACATTAAAGGAAAAGTTAATGGATACCCTAAATTAAAGACATTAGTTCAGAAATTATTTTTAAAAAACATTCATTAGAAATGAAAAAAAAAATAACTAATTTTTTTATAGTTTTTTTTTTAAATTTATATTTCTCATAAAATGCATCAAAACTTTTATAAAATAATTCATTAACAAACGTCCTAAAGGGTTAACCGACCCATAATTAAAATAGTTAAGAAGGTAAATTGGAGTAGTGAACTAACGTCAAGTACACAAATTAAGTGTATTTTCTTTATGGGCAAGACTTAGGTACAGTATTTATGTGCTGTTCTTTAGATTTTCTTTTCAAAGATTCAGCCATGTGGATTTTTTCTCATGGGATGGAAGTGCATTTTTTTAGTTAAGTAGCCATATGGTAGAAACATAAAAGGGGAACCTAAGGAACAGCACCTAAGGTACTGTACCTAGGTTTTGTCCTTTCTTTATATATATTGTTTTTCCATTTTTATGAAACAAATTACACATTATGGATTTACCTTTTATTTTGGTGCCCCTCTCAAAAGGAGGAAGCTGTTTATTTTAAGAAACTAATGGGTTAATAAATGGAGAATCAGCTAGATAATCATGATGTGAATCATATGATATGACACAAGGCTTGCTGACTTCAATAAATCATGCTTGCGGTCCCAAAAGACTTGATACAAAAGGATAAGGAGATGGCTCAAGTCAAGTGTGAAAGACACTATGAGTGGGGTAGTGCGCCAGGAAAATTTTTGGTGAGAGACCCATCAGGCAAAGATGATGTAAGCCCAAAGTTAGGAATTAGTGCCCTAGGAAAAATTTTTGGTGAGAGACCGATCAGGCAAAGGTGATGTAAGCCCAAAGTTAGGAATTAGTGCGCCAGGAAATTTTTTGGTGAGAGACTTATCAGGCAAAGGTAATGTAAGCCAAAGTTAGGAATTATAGTTGCTCAATCTATTCTTTCTCTGTTTATTTTGCTGCTTTAAAGCCCATGTTTATAATTCTAATTCTATGAATAATAATGGAAAGGTTCATATATATTTTCACCATTATTATAGTATAAAAAATTACAAGAAAAGTTAATGGATACCCTAAATTAAAGACATTAGTTTAGAAATTATTTTTAAAAAACTTTCAAAAGAAATGAAAAAAATAACTAATTTTTTTATAGTTTTTTTAAAAAAATTATATTTCTTCTAAGATGCATTAAAACTTTTATAAAATAGTTCATTAACAAACGTCCTAAAGGGTTAACTGACCCATAATTAAAATAGTTAAGAAGGTAAATTGGAGTAGAGAACTAACGTCAAGTACACAAATTAAGTGTATTTTCTTTATGGGCAAGACTTAGGTACAATATTTAGGTGCTGTTCCTTAGGTTCTCATTTTAAGATTCAACCATATGGATTTTTTCTCATGGGATATAAATGTATTTTTTAGTTAAGTAGCCACATGGCTAAATCTTAAAATGGGAACCTAAGGTACTGTACCTAAGTTTTGTCATTTCTTTATATATATTGTTTTTCTTTTCTTATGAAACAAATTACACATTATGGATTTACCTTTTATTTTGGTCCCTCACCCAAAAGGAGGAAGCTGTTTATTTTAAGAAACTAATGGGTTAATAAATGGAGAATTAGCTAGATAATCTTGATGTGAATCATATGATATGACACAAGGCTTGCCGACTTGAAATAAATCATGCTTGTGGTCCCGAAAGACTTGATACAAAAGGATAAGGAGATGACTCAAGTCAAGTGTGAAAGACACTATGAGTGGGGTAGTGCGCGAAGGAAATTTTTGGTGAGAGACCCATCAAGCAAAGGTGATGTAAGCCCAAAGTTAGGAATTAGTCCGCTAGGAAAATTTTTGGTGAGAGACCTATCAGGCAAAGGTGATGTAAGCCCAAAGTAAGGAATTATAGTTGCTCAATCTATTCTTTCTCTATTCATTTTGCTGCTTTAAAGCCCACGTTTATAATTCTAATTCTATGAATAATAATGGAAAGGTTAATATATATTTTTACCCATATTATAGTATAAAACATTAAAGGAAAAGTTAATGGATACCGTAAATTAAATACATTAGTTTAGAAATTATTTTTAAAAAACTTTCATAAGAAATGAAAGAAATAACTAATTTTTTTATTGTTTTTTTTTTAATTTATATTTCTTATAAGATGCATCAAAATTTTTATAAAATAGTTCATTAACAAACGTCCTAAAGGGTTAACCGACCCATAATTAAAATAGTTAAGAAGGTAAAGTGGAGTAGTGAACTAACGTCAAGTACACAAATTAAGTATATTTTATTTATGGGCAAGACTTAGGTACAGTATTTAGGTGCTGTTCCTTAGGTTCTCATTTTAAGATTTAGCCATGTGGATTTTTTCTCAAGGGATGTAAGTGTATTTTTTAGTTAAGTAGCCACATGGCTGAATCTTAAAAGGGGAACCTACGGAACAACACCTAAGGTACAACACCTAAGTTTTGTCATTTCTTTATATATATAGTTTTTCCTTTCTTATGAAACAAATTACACATTATGGATTTACCTTTTATTTTGGTCCCTCTCTCAAAAGGAGGAAGCTATTTATTTTATGAAACTAATGGGTTAATAAATGGAGAATTAGCTAGATAATCATGATGTGAATCATATGATATGACACAAGGCTTATCAACTTGAAATAAATCATGCCTGTGGTCTAGAAAAAGACTTGATATAAAAGGATAAGGAGATGACTCAAGTCAAGTGTGAAAGACACTATGAGTGGGGTAGTTCACCAGGGAAATTTTTCGTGAGAGACCCATCAGGCAAAGATGATGTAAGCCCAAAGTTAGGAATTAGTGCGCTAGGAAAATTTTTGGTGAGAGACCCATCATGCAAAGATGATGTATGCCCAAAGTTAGGAATTATAGTTGCTCAATCTATTCTTTCTCTATTCATTTTGTTGATTTAAAGCCCACGTTTATAATTCTAATTTTATGAATAATAATGGAAAGGTTAATATATATTTTTACCTTTATTATAGTATAAAACATTAAAGGAAAAGTTAATGGACACCCTAAATTAAAGACATTAGAATTATTTTTTAAAAACTTTCAAAAGAAATGAAAAAAATAACTAAATTTTTTATAGTTTTTTTTTTAAAAAAAAAATTATATTTCTTACAAAATCCATCAAAACTTTTATAAAATAGTTCTTTAACAAACGTCCTAAAGGGTTAACCAACCCATAATTAAAATAGTTAAGAAGGTAAATTGGAGTAGTGAACTAACGTTAAGTACACAAATTAAGTGTATTTTCTTTATGGGCAAGACTTAGATACAACATTTAGGTACTGTTCCTTAGGTTCTCCTTTTAAGATTCAGCTAATATGGATTTTTTCTTATGAGATGAAAGTGTATTTTTTAGTTAAGTAACCACATGACTGAATCTTAAAAATGGAACCTAAGGAGCAGCACCTAAGATACTGTACATAAGTTTTGTCCTTTCTTTATATTTATTGTTTTTCCTTTTTTATGAAACAAATTACACATTATGGATTTACCTTTTATTTTGGTCCCTTTCTCAAAAGGAGGAAGCTGTTTATTTTAAGAAACTAATGGCTTAATAAATGGAGAATTAGCTAAATAATCATTATGTGAATCATATGATATGACACTAGGCTTGCCGACTTGAAATAAATCATGCATGTGGTCCATAAAGACTTGATACAAAAGGATAAGGAGATAACTCAAGTCAAGTGTGAAAGACACTATGAGTGGGGTAGTGCGCCAAGAAAATTTTTGGTGAGAGACTCATCAGGCAAAGATGATGTAAGCCCAAAGTTAGGAATTAGTGCGCCAGGAAAATTTTTGGTGAGAGACCCATCAGGCAAAGGTGATGTAAGCCCAAAGTTAGGAATTATAGTTGCTCAATCTATTCTTTCTCTATTCATTTTGTTGCTTTAAAGCCCATGTTTATAATTCTAATTCTATGAATAATAATGGAAAGGTTAATATATATTTTTACGTTTATTATAGTATAAAACATTAAAGGAAATGGTAATGGATACCCTAAATTAAAGACATTAGTTTAGAAATTATTTTTAAAAAACTTTCATAAGAAATGAAAAAAATAACTAATTTTTTTATAGTTTTTTTTAAAAAAAATTTATATTTCTTATAAAATGCATCAAAACTTTTATAAAATAGTTCATTAACAAATGTCCTAAAGGGTTAACTGACCCATAACTAAAATAGTTAAGAAGGTAAATTGGAGTAGTGAACTAACGTCAAGTACACAAATTAAGTGTATTTTCTTTATGGGCAAGACTTAAGTACAGTATTTAGGTACTGTTTCTTAGGTTCTCCTTTAAAGATTCAGTCATGTGGATTTTTTCTCATGGGATGGAAGTGTATTTTTTAGTTAAGTAGCCACATGGCTGAATCTTAAAAGGAGAAGCTAAGGAACAGCATATAAGGTACTATACCTAAGTTTTGTCATTTCTTTATATATATTGTTTTTTCTTTTTTATGAAACAAATTACACATTATGGATTTACCTTTTATTTTGGTCCCTCTCTCAAAAGGAGGAAGCTATTTATTTTAAGAAACTAATGGGTTAATAAATGGAGAATTAGCAAGATAATCATGATGTGAATCATATGATATGACACAAGGCTTGCCGACTTGAAATAAATCATCCATGTGGTCCAAAAAGACTTGATACAAAAGGATAAGGAGATGACTCAAGTCAAGTGTGAAAGACACTATGAGTGGGGTAGTGCGCGAAGGAAATTTTTGGTGAGAGACCCATCAAGCAAAGGTGATGTAAGCCCAAAGTTAGGAATTAGTGTGCCAGGAAAATTTTTGGTGAGAGACCCATCAGGCAAAGATGATGTAAGCCCAAAGTTAGAAATTATAGTTGCTCAATCTATTCTTTCTCTGTTCATTTTGCTACTTTAAAGCCCACGTTTATAATTCTAATTCTATGAATAATAATGGAAAGGTTAATATATATTTTTACCTTTATTATAGTATAAAACATTAAAGGAAAAGTTAATGGATATCCTAAATTAAAGACATTAGTTTAGAAATTATTTTTAAAAAACTTTCATAATAAATGAAAAAAATAACTAATTTATATTGTAAGGACACGATTTGGAACGACCCAAAACGATACTGGGTTCGCACGTAAAAAGGCCCAAACAATATCATTTATAGAGCGTGGGTTTGAAATGTTAGGCCTTGATCACAAGTCGGTGGTATTCCGTGGTGTTCATACATAAATAAAACGTGTACGCTCTGGGAGTTTTTCTCCTAGAAGTGGGCTAGGAGGCTCTGGTTTTGGCCATTTTTCCCAGCCTCTGCTATGGATTGCTTACTTTTCCTTTTATACTAGCCTGTGTTCCTTATCCTTCGTCCACGTGTAGGGTCGATTTTTCCAAGACTGATACTTGTCCCATCAGCCCATATCCAGAGTGGTTGGGGGTGGTTGTAAAAGCTGGGGAGTATGACTCTGTCAGGTGCAGAGTATTGAATGGCAGTAAGGGCAGCTTTCCCTAGTCGTTATACTTTCCAGCGTACCCTTCTCTGTTGACTTAGATATTTTAGATTTTTATTCCAAACTGTTCCTAGACCGCTTTTGCCCCTCCTTCCAGGGGGACCTCGGATATGCCGAGGACAGAATCATCCTCGGCTATGTCTTACGATTACTTGGACCTTTATTACTTATCCTCGGCTACCCACTTCCTCGGCTAGGGCCTTGGACCCCAATGTAAAAAGAATGGGCCAGGGCCACGATTTATTGGACCCCACATATATATATATATATATATATATATATATATATATATATATATATATATATTTTTTTTTTTTTTTTAATTTATATTTCTTATAAGATGCATCAAAACTTTTATAAAATAGTTCATTAACAAACGTCCTAAAGCATTAACCGACCCATAATTAAAATAGTTAAGAAGGTAAATTGGAGTAGTGAACTAACGTCAAGTACACAAATTAAGTGTATTTTTTTTATGGGCAAGACTTAGGTACATTATTTAGGTGCTATTTCTTAAGTTCGCATTTTAAGATTCAGCCATGTGGTTTTTTCTCATGAGATGGAAGTGTACTTTTTAGTTAAATAGCCACATGGTTGAATCTTAAAAGGGGAATCTAAGGAACAGCACCTAAGGTATTGTACCTAAGTTTTGTTATTTCTTTATATATATATATATATATATATATATATATATATATACATTGTTTTTCCTTTTTTATGAAACAAATTACACATTAAGGATTTACCTTTTATTTTCGTCCCTCTCTCAATAGGAGGAAGCTGTTTATTTTAAGAAACTAATGAGTTAATAATTGGAGAATTAGCTAGATAATCATGATGTTAATCATATGATATGACACAAGACTTGCTGACTTGAAATAAATCATGCCTGTGGTCAGAAAGACTTGATACAAAAGGATATGGAGATGATTCAAGTCAAGTGTGAAAGATATATAGTATGAGTGAAAGACTTGATACAAAAGGATATGGAGATGACTCAAGTCAAGTGTGAAAGATATATAGTATGAGTGGTGTAGTGCGCTAGGAAATTTTTTGGATCCGTGTCACGTGTTTGAATTTTTTTTTTTTTTTTTTGGCATGCATGGTTGCTATCTATTCTGAGTTCATATCATTGTCTGTCAACCACTCCAACTCCAAGGTGATATTTTGTAGCTCAACCAGACGCAATCCGAAACATCTCAGAAACTAATCATCACTTTAAAAGTATTGTATAGGAAAGCTAAGTCCTGGAGTATAGAAACCAAGCCCCTCCTTTATTTCTGTTTCTGCCTTTCCAGGTTTTATGTAAGCTATTTACTTTTCACCATCCCTGAAATCCAAAGCTCTAGAACCCAGTTTCAACTTAGTGATTCTGAGCTTCTGGTCAAGAAGCTCAACTTTCTTTCCCTTAAACAATCTTTGTTTTCAGCATAATTGGCTTGAAATTTGCTCAGTACAATCTTGGTGCTTAAGTTAATTTGTATTCTATTTCCTGCATTTTCTGCAGTCTTAGAATTTCGTTCAATCTATGCTAGATCTTCCGCCCAAAAAACATCTTCCTTTCTAGCTATTTTAGTATCTTGATCTTAAGCTGTTGGGGTTTTGGTAACAAAATCTTATTTTCTCATTTTTGTTCTTTGATTCGAGATTCTTCATATAAAAGCCGAAAATTTCTTGCTTGTATATCTTGGTTCTGGTTTTGATTATGGTGTTAAGAAGCTCAATTCTTTATATTAATCGTTGTAAAAAACCGTAACCAAGTTGAACTTTCAATCAATGAGGAACACTAATAAATTCGGTCTTATGTCCATACCTATATTCGTTATCCTTTACTTGGCCTTTACCATCCATGTAAATATGGCAGCCAATTATGTGCCAATTGAGAAAATCCTACTAAATTGTGGGGGTCCTTTGGATGCTACTGATTACGATGGTCGGAAGTGGACCACAGATGTTGGGTCCAAGTATCTGTCGGCTAGTGGCAAATCCACCATATCCCAAGCTGCTACTCAAGAACCTTCAATCCCCCTAGTCCCTTATATGATTGCTCGAGTTTTCTACTCAAATTTCACCTATCGTATTCCTGTTGCTGTTGGTAGAAAATTTGTTCGTCTTCACTTTTATCCAGCTTCATATGTGAGCCTAGATGCGTCCAATGCTGTTTTCTCTGCCACTGTTGGGTCTTATACTCTTCTTAACAACTTCAGTGTTGTACAAACTACGGAAGCATTAAATTTGACATTTCTTGTCAAGGAGTATTCAATCAATGTTGAGGGTGCAACATTGGATATAAGTTTCGTCCCATCTGCCAAAGCTCCAAAGGCGTACGCATTTGTGAATGGGATTGAGATTGTGTCAATGCCTGATATTTATAGTTCCACAGATGGAACTCTGATGATAGTGGGTCAGAATACTCCTTTCTACATTGATAACTCCACTGCACTTGAGAATGTTTATCGGTTGAATGTGGGTGGAAATCATATTTCACCCTCCCATGATACGGGTCTTTACAGGTCCTGGGTTGATGACTTTCCATACCTCTATGGGGCTAGCTTTGGGGTTTCATATTCTGCTGATAACATGACAATCCATTATCCTACAGGCATGCCTACTTTTGTTGCACCAGTTGATGTCTACGGCACTGCTAGATCAATGGGGCCGAATCCTGAAATCAATCTCAATTACAATTTGACTTGGATTTTCTCAGTTGATTCCGGATTCTCTTACCTTGTTAGGCTTCATTTCTGTGAGATTCAGGCAAATGTAACTAAGATTAATCAAAGAGTGTTTGATATCTTCCTTCATAATCAAACTGCTAAGCAAGAGATGGATGTTATTGCTTTGGCACATCATGAAAATGGAGCAGATAAGCAAACTAGGGTTCCAGTGTACATGGATTATGTGGTTTTAGTTCCATATGGAAGCTCACAACAGGATTTGTGGCTCGAACTGCATCCAGACCTAAATACCCATCCAAGCTATTACGATGCAATCCTGAATGGAGTAGAGATATTCAAAATTAATGGTTCTAATGGAAATCTTGCAGGGCCCAATCCTATTCCTACTCCTAAGCAGGATGTAATTAACCCAAAAAGTTATATACCATCATCAGGTGATTATAAAACAAAGATTCGCAAAGCAATTATCATTGGAGGTGTTTGTGGTGGAATCATCTTAGCCATTGTTACTGGTTTCTTTCTTATTGCTGCTTCTCGTTGCCGACATGGAAAAAAATCCAGTGTAAGGGAAGTTCCTTCTAAGTGCCACCAAGATCTTGGACAAGGATTTACCAAGAACCTTTGTCGCCGCTTCTCATTTGCTGAGATCACGGTTGCCACCAAGAACTTTGATGAGGCTTTACTCCTTGGGGTTGGAGGTTTTGGTAAAGTTTATAAGGGAGAAATTGATGGTGGAGCAACCCAAGTAGCAATCAAGCGTGGAAACCTACTCTCTGATCAAGGAGTGCATGAGTTTCAAACTGAGATTGAAATACTTTCAAAAGTTCGTCATCACCACCTTGTTTCATTGATCGGCTATTGTGAAGATAGTTGCGAAATGATTCTTGTTTATGACTACATGGCTCATGGAACACTGCGTGAGCATCTATACAAGACCCAAAAATCTCCATTGCCTTGGAAGCAAAGGCTTGAGATATGCATTGGAGCTGCTCGCGGTTTATACTATCTTCACACTGGTGCTAAGCAAACTATTATCCACCGAGATGTTAAGACAACAAACATTCTCTTGGATGAGAAGAAGGTTGCCAAGGTTTCTGATTTTGGGTTGTCAAAAATAGGTCCTACCATGGATAAAACACATGTAACCACTGTTGTTAAGGGTAGTTATGGGTATTTGGATCCAGAATACTTATTGTTGCAGCAACTAACTGAAAAGTCTGATGTTTACTCATTTGGGGTTGTTCTTTTTGAGATCTTATGTGCTCGGCCAGTATTGAACCGAACACTTCCAGAGGAGCAAGTGAGCTTGGTAGAGTGGGTTGCACATTGCCATGAGAAACGTATTCTTGATCAGATAATTGATCCCTATTTGAAGGGGAAGATTGCACCTGAATGCTTTAAGCAGTTTACTGAGATTGCAATGAAGTGTGTGGCTGATCAGAGCATTGACAGGCCATCTATGGATGAAGTGACGTGGAACCTTGAGTTTTCTTTGCAGCTACAAAGGAGTGCAGAAGAAAGCAATGGGGGCATTGGCGGAATACACATCGAGGAGGAGCCATTTGTACCCCATAAATGGAAGAAAAAATATTGATGCATCTCCATGTTTTGATGGTTGTGGAGATCTATTTTCTCAAGAAGTCATGTCTCAAAAGCTTGATGGTGGTTGTCTTTGGACCGGGTTTTTTTAAGCAAGCAAATTCGAAACTCTAGGAAAATAATGGTTGTTAGTGGATGAGCAATAGCTATTAATGGTTGAGACTTGAGATTGAGATTTGGAAAAAAAAAGTAATTTTCAATTTCAATAATTGAATAAAAAAGTTAAAAGAGTAAAAAAGTAAAATTTGTAAAAAAAAAAAAATTGTGTGTGGTGAGGGGTGAATTGCACCGGGTGTAATATCCAAATCCGTTGTTGGTAGCTACCATTGCACTTAAATATATTGTTTCAAAAATAATGTATATTTATAAATGACTTTTATATGTTTATTGTATTTACAACTTAAATTTATATTGTAGACACACAAAAAGTAGTAAATGTTATACACATTTGCCAAAAATGGTAAATATTGTACACTTTTTGCAAATGTGTACACCATTGACCACTTTTTGTGTGTTTAAAATGTAAGATTGCATTACAAGTACAATATTAACTAAGAACTTTCCATTTAAAAATACAAAAAAAATTATAAATATCTTAGTCTTTGTATTAATTCATAGTCCAATTATCTTCATGCTTAGAATTACCTTAAGAATTCCTATTCAAATATCGAATTGTTTAATTGGTCCTGCAATTGAATTCTTTTAGGAAAAAAAGAAAAAGAAAAGAAACTGTATGGTAATTTCAAAATCAAATGGCTAACAATGAAAAAAGAAAAACTAGACTAAACAGTAGCAACTAAGTTAAATATGTAAATAAATAAACAAATCTACCTTTGAGTTTATTAATGACTATGCTTAGGATCCTTACTTTCGTATAACTTGAGAGAGGAATTCACCTTGTGGTTTTCCAATTTCCTATTTTAATTTTAAATCAGAATTTTTCAAAATGTTGAGTTTATGATTCTAGTTTTCTTTACTCGCTCAAGAAGCATGTTAACTCAATTAATAAAGTCTTTTATTGACTATTGTCGAATAAAAAATCTGAGTTCAATCCCCACGTACACCAAAAATCAATTGGAGTTTTTGCCTAATGATAAAAAGTAATCGTCTTAGAGTGGACTTCATTGGTTTGAAATATTATTTCATCTTAAAAAAAAAAAAAACAAAAAAAACCCAGTGTTAATTCCAACTTGGCAACAGCCTTGAATTTCTTGGCATCCTTGCTTATCAAACTCAATCTTGGTCTGGAACGGCGGCGTTTGTTTCTCTTAGGGTTGGGCTGCAAAAATAAGGAGGCCCAATTCATTTCTTTTGGTACTAGGCCCATTAGAGATGTAAGCCCAAAGTTAGCACTTGTTTAATTCACTCTTTCTCTATTTATTTTGTTGCTTTAAGGCCTTAGGATTCCCAAATTATGTCACTGGTACACATGTATAAACCCAAATATATAATTCGATGAATTGTAATGGAAAGGCTAATATTTGCACTGGACACAATCCATGTACATTAAAAAATATTCGGAAAAATAAAGTGAACAAGTACATCAGTAGAGTGCATTTTCCCTCTGTTTTTTTTTTTAATGAAACAAATTATGCATCATGAATTTGCTTTTTATTTGGTCAAAACATACTAGGAAAATCCTTTATTATTCTTATTTTCAAAAGAAGGAAGCTGTTTTGCATTAAGCATCTAATTATTCAGAAAAAAGAAGTACCTAATGGGTTAATAAATGGAGAACTTCCTAGATAATTACTATATCCAAGGCTTGCCAACTTAAAAAAATCATGACAAGGGTAGGTAAAGATCTCATCCCAAAAAAAAAAAGAAGGTAGGCAACTAGGCAAGACTTAGACGGTCCCAAAAGACTTATTTAAAAAAAGGGTAAGGAGGGATGACTAATGTGAAAGACATTATCAATGGTTTGTTTTTGGGATGCATACAAAATAAGGCAATTTTGATTTCAATGTCGGTGGGAAGAATGGGCGTTTGGAAGTATTGGACTTTCTTTTTTTTTGTTTTTAAAAAAAGAAGAATTGGACAGACAATTATGACATCCAGGAAAGAAAGGGTGTTCAACTGTTCACTATTGGGACTAAGACGAACAAACATTGTTTATCCATTAGAAGAAGTTTATATTATACTTCACCAATTGTAACATGTTCTGTCCCATAATAAAAATTGTAATATGGGTTAATAAATTGTTATGTCTCATTAAAATGTTATCAAAACTTTTCTAAAATAGTTTATCAACAAATGCTCTAAGGGTGCCTATTAATTGAAAATTACACGTCATGCATTTGCTTTTTATTTTCGTACCTCTCACAGGAGGAGGAAGCTGTTTGTATGAAGAAACTAATGGGTTAATAAATGGAGAATTAGTTAAATAATCATGATATGATATGATACGATATTGTAGGCTTGGTGACTTGAAATAAATCTTGTTTGACCACCGGGCCTTGTGGCCTAGTGGTACCCGGTTCCACTTATAACCGTTAGCGCGGGGGTTCTATCCCCCGCAATAAACAATTACCCAGCAAAAAAAAAAAAAAAAAAAAGAAAAGAAAAAAATCTTGTCTGTGGTCCAGAAAGACTTAATACAAAAGGATAAGGAGGATGATTCCAGGCTAGTGCTCCAAGTTTGTTTTTGGGATGCATACAAAATTAGGTGAGTTTGATTTCCACGTGGTGGAAATTAAGAGGTAAGAGAGGCATTTGGAAGGATATGACTTTTCTTTTGTTTTTTCGGGTGTTGAATTGTTCACAATTAAGCAAGGAAGTCAATATCGCACCGGAAGCTGTATCGGTTTGGCCAGCGGTATGATATATTTCGGATATCGGTGTACCGTTTTAAATTTACCGTTATTTTATATATTTAATATATATATATATATATATACACACACACACAGAGAAAATCTCTATTTACCATAAAATATTACCTCAAAAATCCCTGTTTACCATAAAACATTATTTCAATTAAGAACAAATTGTTCATAGTTTTAAACTTTAGCATCAACTAAAGTTTAAAATGAAACACAGTAACCCAACAACAAAATAATATGGCTGAAACAACAGTAATCAATTTGTTATTTATCACATCATCTGAGAGTGAGAGTGAAAAAAAAAAAAAATCTGACTTTTTACCATACTTTAGACTAAATTACAGTTTTAGCCTAAAATATCATAGAACGCAGTAATAGAAATGAATTGCAAGGCCCAATATTGACTTAACCACTTTTAGGGTACGTTTGGTAGACTATAATAGACACTGTGATGTAATAGATATTCCTATGGCATAACTATTCAGTTGTTTGGTTATGTTTTTACTACAATAAATAGTTATTCCTTATGAATAACTATTCTTCAAAATAAGGAATAACTATTTCTTATCAAAAGTACTGAATATCTATTCATTCACATTATGTAATAACTTTTTAAAAAAATTTCCTTAAAAGCTATCAGTTGCCACATCTTCAAAAGGAAAAAAAAATAAATTTTCCTTCTTGTTAATTATTAGCTCTATTTTGAACACCCTAAAATACACTTATTTTAGGAAATTTGACTTAAAAATGATTTAATTACACCTTCTTTTTATACTTTACTAAATTGTGGATGCATATTTAGGATTCAATTCCTAAATGGTCACCAAACTAATGAATAGTAATACTTATTACATTCCAACTTAATGTATTCTTTGTAATACTTATTCCTATTTCTATGTAATAATCATTACAGTGTACCAAACGTGCCCTTAAGTTTTAACTTTGCACCAATCACAACCCAAAGCCAAATCCCAATTCTAGCAACTTCCTTCTTCGCGTTGGACTCTTTTGTTCAAACCTACACAATACACGCGTCCTGACCCTCCGACCTCCTCTACTGCACCCACCACCACTACCTCAATACTCACTCACTCACTCACTCACTCACTAATATTAATTACTAATTACACAACACACACAGACAAGTGCTCATAGTTAGAGCATTAGCATTGGAGAATGCTAATGCCATATCTAAGGGAAATTTGGCATTTGCAACCTTAAAATCATCTACATCAGAAAATTGTAAAGGCAAGTATTGTAAATTTTTTGCAATACTTGCTACAGTGCAATTCTAAAGATAGAATTGCACTGTAGCAGTATTGTAAAAAAAAAATTAATATTTTATCTCTACTCTCTCTCCTCTGTCTCTCATCTTTCTCATTTTTTCTGTGCTCTTCTCTCTCTCTCGTCTCTGCTCTCCATCTTCTCTCTCATCTCTCTCATTTTTTTTGAATGGATTTGCTCCAATGGCTCCAGTGATGTTTTTTTTGAATGGGTTTGCTCTGGTGGCTCCAGTAATGATGTTTTTTGAATGGGTTTGCTCTCTCGTCTCTGCTCTCCATCTGCTCTCTCATCTTTCTCATTTTTTTGAATGGGTTTGCTCCGGTAGCTTCGGTGATGATGTTTTTTGAATGGGTTTGAATGGGTTTGCTCCGGTGATGATTTTTTTTGAATGGGTTTGAATGGGTTTGCTCCAGTGATGATTTTTTTTGAATGGGTTTGCTCCGGTGATGATGTTTTTTGAATGGGTTTGAATAGGTTTGCTCCGGTGATGATTTTTTTTGAATGGGTTTGCTCTGGTTTTTGATCGATGGCCTGGGTTTCAAATCGGCGGCGTGGATCGATGGTCTGGCCTGGGTTTTTGATCGGTGGCCCAGTTTTTGAATGGGTTTGTGTTTGTGTGTGTGGCTTGGCTTTGTTGCTGGTTTGTGTTTGTGTGTGTGGCTTTGTTGTTGGTTTGATGTTTGTGTTTGTGTGTGTGGGTGTGGTGATGGGTTTGGATAGGTTTATCGGTGTATCATGGGTGTGTGTTGTGTGTTATGTGTTAAACCGGTGCTAGAGGTAGGGTTGTCCACGGGTCGGTCCGGGTCGGGTTTGTGCCCAACCCGGATCCGATCCGTCGGAATCGGGTGACAAAGAAATGCACCCGCCGCCGACTGCCGGAGTAATCGGATCGGACGGATCAGACCATCAACGGGCGGCGGGCGGGTCGGTCGGGGTCGAAAATCCAGAAAACGACAAAACCGGCGTGAAAACGGTGAAAATAAACACATGAAAATGGCCAAAATCTTTGAGGTTTCTCCAGATCCGGCCTAATCTAGGCCATTTTCGGCTAGATCTTGACTAGATCCAGCGAAATCTCGCCGAGATCTTGACGAAAATGGTCTAGATCTCACCGAATCTACCAATTAACGCCGGAAATCTTGAGGGTCAGTCGGGTCAGTTTGATCGGATTCTGGAGAAGGAAAACCGACCTCCGACCTGCCAAACTCAGGTTTTGGAGAAACAAACCCGTCGCCGACCGCCGGAGAAGTCAGATCGGTCAGCAGCGGATCGAGTTCGGTTGGCGGCGGCGGGTGGGTCGGGTTGGCCGGGTCTCTGGACAGCCCTAGCTAGAGGAGAGAGGAATAAAAATGGCTGTTGGAAAGCCCAGGAAAATGAGACTGAACGGTTGGAGAGAAATAATAAAGAATGGGTTAAAAAATAATATTTTAATAAAAATAGAGTTTTGGGATGTGGAGGTATTGTAAAATAGTATGGTATATTGATAAAGTGGTGTTTTAGAATGGTAAAATAGAATAGCATTGGAATTTTCCAATGCTAATGCTCAGATATCTTCAGGTTCTAATTTCACATGAAATATAATTCCACACAGCAAAAATTAAGGCAAAATTTTACCTGAGAGTGAGAGACAGTAGCTGAGACCCGAGAGACAGAGAGCAGAGAATGAGAAGCTGAGAGAGTGAGTGAGAGACATAGCAGCTAGAGACACTGAGACAGAGAAGCCAAGAGAGTGAGAGAGACACTGAGCAGCTGAAGGAGAGCGTGAGAGAAAGAAACAGGCCTGTGCGACTGGGGCCTTAGGGCTAGAATTAGGATTTAGCACAATTACCATATTGCCCGTGAAAACTTGTCAAATTTACAAAAAAAAAAAAAAAAAAAAAAAATGGATGTGTTTCGGCCCGATATAAGTCACTCTACAAAAACTTGTCAAATTTGTCAAGTGTATAAGTCACTTTACAAAACACTTATACTTGTAGAGTGACTATCGCACCAAGGGTGTGCAGTGGTGTATGTGACAAATTTTAATACTAGGATATGGGAGTAATTTTCTGTTAAAATAAGTCAATGGTTTACGAGCTACATACTTGTGAAAGATGTGACAAATGAATGGAGTTGAGGCCAAGCTTTCATGGCTTGCATGGTTTCCCTAGTTTATTTGACTTTTTGCACATGTTTGATTGTTTTTTTTTTAATTTTTTTTTTATTTTTTGGCGTGGTTGCTATCCATTCCGAGTTCATAACTTCATATCATTGGCTGTCAGCCACTCCAAGTCCAAGGTCATATTTTGCAGCCCAAGCCCCAGGCGCAATCTGAAACATCTAAGAAACTTAATCGTCACTTTAAGTAGTATATATAAGAAAGCCAAGTCTTGGAGTATAGAAACCAAGCCCCTCTTTTATTTCTGTTTCTGCCTTTCCGGGTTTTATGTAAGCTATTTATTTTTCACCAGCCCTGAAATCCAAAGCTCCAGAACCTAGTTTCAACTCTGTGAGTCTGAGCTTCTGGTCGAGAAGGTCAACTTTCTTTCCCTTAAACAATCTTTGTTTTCAGCATAAATGGCTTGAAATCTGCTCAACACGATCTTGGTGCTTAAGTTAATTAGTATTCTATTTCCTGCATTTTCTGCAGTCTTAGAATTTCGTTCAATCTATGCTAGATCTTCCGCTCAAAAAACATCTTCCTTTCTAGCTATTTTAGTATCTTGATCTTAAGCTTTTGAGGTTTTGGTAACAAAATCTTATTGTCTCATTTTTGGTCTTTGATTCGAGATTTTTCATCCAAAAGCCAAAAATTTCTTGCGTCAATATCTTTGTTCTGGTCTTGATTCAGGTGTTAAGAAGCTCGATTCTTTGTATTAATAGTTGTAAAACCCTGAGTTTTGGAGCTCAATTTCTTTACTCATATGCGTTTTCTTGGCTCTACTGGTTTGGTGAGTGATTCAAGATCTTTTCAAATTAGGAGATAACCAAGTGGACCTTTTGAGTCGATGAGGAACACTCATAAATTTGGTTGTATGACTATACATATACCCATTATTCTTTACTTGGCCTTTACAATTCATGTAAACTTGGCCAACAATTATGACCCAACCGAGAAAATCCTCCTAAATTGTGGGGGAGCATCAAATGGCAGTGATGCCGATGTTCGGAAGTGGACCACAGATGTTGGGTCCAAGTATCTGTCAACTAGTGGGAAATCCACCGCATCTCAAGCTGCTACTCAAGAACCTTCAGTCCCTCAAGTCCCTTGCATGACTGCTCGGGTTTTCTACACAAATTTCACCTATAAAATTCCCGTGGTCCCTGGTCGAAAATTCATTCGTCTTTACTTTTATCCTGTTTCCTATGCAGGCTTAAATGTATTCGACGGCATTTCTCTGTCACGGTAGGGTCATATACTCTCCTTAACAACTTTAGTGCTGCACAAACCGCAGAAGCACTGAATTTCGCATTTCTTGTTAAGGAGTATTCAATCAATGTTGATGGTCAAACATTGGATATAAGTTTCATTCCATCTGCCAAAGCTCCAAAGGCGTATGCATTTGTGAATGGGATTGAGATTGTGTCAATGCCTGATATTTATAGTTCCATAGATGGAACTCTGATGATTGTGGGTCAGAATGCTCCTTTCTACATTGATAACTCCACTGCACTTGAGGATGTTTATCGGTTGAATGTGGGTGGAAATCATATTCCGCCCTCCCAAGATACAGGTCTTGATAGGACTTGGTATGATGACGCTCCATATGTCTATGGGTTTGCCTTTGGTGTTGCATATTCTGTTCATCTTGATACAAACATGACGATCCAATATCCTCCGAGTATTCCTTCTTATGTTGCACCAATTGATGTCTACGCCACAGCTAGATCAATGGGGCCTAGTTCTCAAGTCAATCTCAATTTCAACTTGACTTGGATTTTTTCAGTCGACTCCGGATTCACTTACCTAGTTAGGCTTCATTTTTGTGAGATTCAGGTATATATGACCATGGTTAATCAAAGAGTGTTTGATATCTTCCTTTATAATCAAACTGCTGAGCAAGGGATGGATGTTATTGCTTTGGCACGTAGTGAAAGTGGAGCAGATAAGCAAATTGGGGTTCCAGTGTACAGGGATTATGTGGTTCTTGTCCCAAATGGAAGCCCACAACAGGATTTGTGGCTTGGACTGCATCCAAACATACATACCCAACCAAACTATTACGATGCAATCCTGAATGGAGTAGAGATATTCAAAATTAATGGTACAAATGGTAATCTTGCAGGGCCCAATCCTATTTCTGCTCCCAAGCAGGATGTATTTAGCCCGCCAATAAGTTATATACCATCACCAGGTGATTATAAAACAAAGATTCGCAAAGCAATTATCATTGGAGGTATTTGTGGTGGAATCATCTTAGCCATTGTTATTGGTTTCTTTCTTATTGCTGCTTCTCGTTGCCAACATGGAAAAAACTCCAGTGTAAGGGAAGTTCCTTCTAAATGCCACCAAGATCTTGAACAAAGATTTACCAAGAACCTTTGTCGTCACTTCTCTTTTGCTGAGATCAACAATGCTACCAAGAACTTCGACGAGGCTCTACTCCTGGGGTTTGGAGGTTTTGGTAAAGTTTACAAGGGGGAAATTGACAATGGAGCAACCAAAGTAGCAATCAAACGTGGAAACCTGCTCTCTGGGCAAGGAGTACATGAGTTTCAAACTGAGATTGAAATGCTTTCAAAACTTCGTCATCTCCACCTTGTTTCCTTGATTGGCTATTGTGAAGAAAACTGTGAAATGATTCTTGTTTATGACTACATGGCTCATGGAACACTACGTGAGCATCTATACAAGACCCAAAAACCTCCATTGTCTTGGAAGCAAAGGCTTGAGATATGTATTGGAGCTGCTCGCGGTTTACACTATCTCCACACTGGTGCCAAGCACACTATTATCCACCGCGATGTTAAGACAACTAACATTCTCTTGAATGAGAAGTGGGTTGCCAAGGTTTTCCGATTTTGGGTTGTCAAAAATGTATCCTACTTTGGACAAGACACATGTAACCACAGTTGTTAAAGGTAGTTTTGGATATTTGGATCCGGAGTACTTCCTGCTACAACAACTAACTGAAAAATCTGATGTTTACTCATTTGGGGTCGTTCTTTTTGAGATCTTGTGTGCTCGGCCGGTATTGGACACAACACTTCCAGAGGAGCAAGTGAGTTTAGCAGAGTGGGCTGCACAGTGCCATGAGAAAGGTATTCTAGATCAGATAATTGATCCTTATCTAAAGGGAAAGATTGCACTTGAAAGCTTTAAGCAGTTTACTGGGATTGCAATTAAGTGCATGGCTGATCAGGGCATTGACAGGCCATATATGGATGAAGTTTTGTGGAACCTTGAGTTTTCTTTGCAGCTACAAAGGAGTGCAGAGGAAAGCAACGAAGGTATTGGTGGAAACCACATCGAGGAGGAGCCATACGTACCCTGTAAATGGAAGAAAGATTTTGATGCATCTCCAAGTTTTAATGAGGGTGGAGGTCCGTCATCTGAAGAAGACAGGTCTTTGAAGTTTAATGGTGGCCGTCTTTGGACTGGGTTTTTTTAAGTGAGGAAGTTTGAAATTCTAGGCAAATTGTTGTTGTTTGTAGTTATCATTGCACTTTAGACCTATAAGTGAGCAAGTTCGAAATTCTAAGAAAATCGTTGTTGTTTATAGTTATCATTGTACTTTAAACCTATAGAAATAGAAAAAGGCAATTAACCTCTTACATCCATTTTCATGTTTTAATGTGGACATTTTTTTATCTATTTTTAAATAGCACATTTTAGCATTAATTGGAAATATTTGTGTAAAATAATGGATGTAAAAGTGTGTAAGAAAATAGCTACACAACATGATCCTGTGCTCACTTATGGCCTGTTTGGAAGTAAAAAAAAGAAGGTGGAGTAGAGTAGAGGGAGGAAGAGTGATTCAATTACCTTGTTTGGAAGTTTTTTAAGGAAGGAGAGGGAGGGTTTGGAGGGGTTTCAACTACCTCTAACCCCTCATTTTAAATTCCCCAAAATTGAAGAGATTTGGAGGGCAAGTAGAGTAGATAAATTATTGACAAAAAGAATTCCCCAATTTACCCTTTTTAAATTAACAAAATTACAAACCGATTATATAAATAATCTTTGTTTGTTTCCTGAGAAAATTTAAGGTGAATGAAAAAAAAAATTTGAATCTCACCATTTCACTGACTAATGTTGTGAAAATACGTACGTTTACAACAACAAAAAATAAATAAATAAATAAATAAAAATAAAAATAATACTGCTGCTCTCTGCAAGTTCATCAAAATTGCCGCAACACTGATTCGTCAATGGAGGCCACTGTAGTTCCTTGATAGATCTGTGAAGTTCCTAATGAGCTTCGTGTTTTCAAGCTTGAGCTTTCGAGCATAGTGCGTGTATGCCAAAGCCAGAGATCGATGATCTTCAGCTTGCTTTCAAATCTGATCTAATTGAGGCTTGAGAGGACCCGATTTCAACGCTAATACTGCTCTTCTTTTTTTTTCTTTTTTTTGGTTAACTAATACTGCTCTTCTTGTAGTTCCAAATCTACGTGAACTAGACTTGAATTCCTAATGTACTTATATTATGAAAACCAATTTTCTTCTATTACACAAATCCAAAAAAAAAAAAAAAAAAAACTAATTTTCTTCTATTAGACCATAAAAGGATAACAAGTTCAACATCAAACTAAAAACATAAAAGGATAACAAGTTTTAAACTTTCAAGATTATCACAGAACAACAACATCATCGTCATCAACATAGTCATTATTCTCAACAATACTTGTCTTCATCTCTGGCTCATCTAGTGTGAGATAAGCAATCTCAAACAACCCAGGTCCTCCAAATGGTTCATCCCAATTATCTCCACCAATGTCCCACTTCTTAGATTCTCCTATAGTGTATTCGAGTCTCCTCCTTGAAAGAAGTCGTAGATTAAAATGAACAAACACTAAATCTTCAGCACGTTTAGGAGTAATTCTATTCCTCCTCATACAATGGATAAAGCCATATGTACTCCAATTCCTCTCAGCACATGATGATGAGCAAGGCTGTTCAAGAAGCTTTAGAGCTAAAGTTTGAAGCAGTGGTAAACTAGACCCATAAGTTGACCACCAAAGCATTGGATCGAATTTCCACCTATCCTCCATGTTATCCTCATCATAAGTCTTAAATGTTGAAAACAAACCAAACTCCATAATAGCATTCTGCCAATCATCAAGATCAGGAAAGATCCTTTTAAGGCACTTGTTTCTCTCCATTGAAATTTCAGCATCCTTATATGGCGCAACACGACCTCTGACTTCCTCAATCCATTGACTAGTATAATACCTAGTTAAAAGCAAATAAATAAGTACAACTAATGAGTTTAGTTTATTTATTTGGAAATGCCTAAAGAATATAAACAAAAAGATTAAAGAGATAGAAAAATTACTTCGGATTCAAGGAGTGGGCTAGGCAATGAAGTGGTGTGCAATTTTTAGTCCACCGTTCAATGAGTATATTGTATACCACATCATAGAATGGAGACTCCTCATAGTCTTCCTTGCCTTCATGCCGGTATATTTCTTTCTTCACATTTTCTATCATGAAATCCCACGTTTCATACACCTTATGGAGAATAGGTGCATCCGTGTCAGCCACTCGAAACATCTCATAAATAGGTTCTGTGAATCTCAGAATATATGCAACCTTGTCCCACCACAAATCATTCAAAACATAATCCCTCACAGTTTCAGCTTTTCCTACATCATCTTCTCTATATGACATCCATTCCTCACTAACGACCATATTTCAAAGATTTTGTTTTACTTGAAACAATCTTTTAAGCATGATGATTATTGAAGCAAATCGTGTTTCAGCAACAGCAAGTAACTTCAAAGGGGAATATGAATTAAAAATTGCTAATCTCATAGAACGATTTGTGATGAAAATACGAATGAAAGTTGCCTCATCTGAAACTTGTGCAATCCAGTTACATTCATTATATGCAACCTCATTCTACAAAGAGTACTTAGGTGCACATATATTCTTCAAAGCCAAATTGAGGGTATGCACAACACAAGGTGACCAAAATATATGAGGATATTCAGCTTCAACAATAGATCCTGCAGCCTTCATAACAGACGCATTATCAGTAATAATTTGGACAACATGTTGATGCCCAACCTCACCAATGACCTTTAGAAGCAAGTCAGCAATGAAGTGCTTGTCTTTGTACTCTTTGGTACCATCAATGGATTTGATAAAAAGTGGCCCTTTCTGTGATGTAGTCATAAAATTGATAAGTGGCATTTTTTGTACATCTGTCCACCCATCACTTACAATGCTTAAACTCTTTTCTTTCCAAGTGTCTTTAATTGACCTCAACAACTTCTCAATATGTGCCCTCTCTTTTTGCAACAAAGTTGTTCTTAATTTATTGTAACTCGGAGGAATATAGCCCACTAAATTATTATTAGCTGCAAACTTGATCATCTCAATCCAATACGGGTTCTTAGCAAAGTGAAAGGGTAAACCAGCAGAATAAAATGTCCTAGCAATAAGAGAATCTAATTGCTCTTGACATTGATTGTTAAAAGCCCTCTCCAAAGGAGAATTCACAACCCCTTTTTTTTTTGGAAAAATGGGATGACTTGTAGCTGTACTACTCTCCCTACTGCCCAAATTAAGACTAGTAGGAGAATCAGTTGGTAAAGACACTAGCTTAGGCTTCTTCAATCTACGCGAAGATTCCTCAAACGCATCTTCTAATTTCTGCATTTCATCATGATACTCATCTCCAACCTTGGCACATACTTGTATTCCAAACTTAGGTAGTTTTAACAAGTGTGCCTTCACCCTTGAATAAGACCCCTTGAAAGTTTTTTCACAATAATTACATTTGAAAGAAACATTCCCACCACCAACACTTGCTTTTTCTAACCTAGTAACATATTTCCATAGAAGAGCAGCAGCTATCTCAGCTGATGATTTCTCACTTTCATGTTCAGTATTTATTTTGGTAAAATCACCTACAATATTTAACTTCAATAAATAAATAAAACTATAGTAGGACACACAAAAACAAATTTATAAATTATAAGTTATAACTAATTAAAAAAAAAAAAAAAAAAGGATAGAGGACACCCACAGGCCACAATAGCAGTTAAAAAAAAAAAAAAACAAACAAACAAACAAAATGCGTTATAAATAAGTAAGTAACAGTACACCCACCCATTCACCAAAATTAACATCTGAAAGAAAGAAACAGAGAGAGAAGAAAGAAGAGAATCGGACCCGTTGTCTGCACCGAGAGAGATAGAGATCGGAAGGAACAGAGGGCACGACATCGACGTCGGAGCTTGCCGATCAGCCCGATCTAACTCCGGCGAGGGATAGAAGGCAACGGCAGCGACAGAGGGAAGGTGGGTTGATTGTTGAGAAGAACTTAAGAGTTGAGATGTGTGGTTTCAACTTTCAATTTTTAGACTCTAAACATGCTTTATTGTTTTAGGGTTATCACAGAATCAACGGTATTGGTAAGTCCACTTGTCAAAATCTGTGATTTTTTTTTTTTTTTTTTTTTTACTGTTGGTGTGTTGGTCGCGTCAGAACACGCTCGGCGCCGTGTCGGAAAAACGAAAAAAAAAAATAAAAAATAAAAAAGGGACACCACCGAACACCAGAATCTGGCGCGTCATCCCCGTTCCGGTGTCCGACACGTGTCGGACATCGACATGACGCCAAAAATGGCATGTCGGTGCAACCTAGAAAAAGACAAAGAGACCTACACATACACATACATAAGCACGCATAAATACATACACATACATACATAAACATACACATACAAATACACATAAACATACATACACATACACATAAATATACATATACATAAACATAAACACACATACACATAAACACGTATAAACTCACATAAACATAAACATACACACACATAAACTTAAATATAAACATAAACACACATAAATGCTCGATTTAGCACACCAAAATAACTAACGAAATTGTTTAAAGATTGGTGTTAGTTTGCAATTTTTTCCAGTCTATATGAGGGTTTAATTTTTCTCAGTCTGTATCTGTGTTTATGTCTATGTATGTTTATGTTTATGCGTGTGTGTTTATATTTGTTTGTTTTTATTTATTTTTGTTTATGCATGTTTATGTGTATGTGTGTTTATGTTTGTTTGTTTTTGTGTATATTTATGTATGTTTATGTGTATGTGTGTTTATGTTTATATTTATGTTTATAAATATAAACATACACACATACATAAAACATGCATAAACATAAATGAACATAAACATAAACACACATGCACATACACATAAATATAAACATACACCTACACACACATAAACATACACATACACATACACACTCATACACATACACATACATAAACATACACACATACATAAACATAATGAACATAAACATAAACACACATGCATATGCACATGCACATACACATAAACATAAACATACACATACACACACATAAACATACACATACACATACACACTCATAGACACACATACATAGACACACATACACATACACATGCATTTTTAGTTCTCGCCTTAGGCCCCAAAATGTCTAGGGCCGCCCTTGGCTGAACCCAATTGTTTTTAAGCTCAAATGGGTCGTTGAGTACGTGAACATGCTACAAATCTGTACTTTTGTTCTTATTATTATTTATTTTTTTGCAGTAATGAAATAACAAGTACATAAATTTAATTTCTTAAAAAAAAAAAAAGGGAACTCAACCCAATTGAGATTAAGAAATTTTAACCGGAACCCATTTGATTTAAAGCTCAGATGGATTAAGTTTCGTCTTCCTAGTTCCCACTTTTTGATAAAAATATGTGCTTTTTATGTTTGTGTGTGTGTGCTTAGAGAGAGAGAGAGAGAGAGAGAGAGTACCTGATAACAGATCGGACATAGTTGGAGTGCCAAGCGAAGCCGAATTTTGTGAGCGGTGTTGGTTGTTGTGGTTATAGATTGAGGGTTTGAGAATTGAGATATTGGTGGTGGTGCCAAATGTGAGAGGCGGCGAGTCAACGAGAGATCTGGTGTTATGTTGAGCAAACAGAAAAAATCACAACCCTAGAAAGCATACTGCTTTGCTTGGGCTTTGTGGGCTTTTCTTCCGGGCCTTTTGCTTTCGGACTCCAAACTTAGAATTAAGGGTTTTTTTTCTTTTTTTTGGGGGTGGGGGAACTAACAAACTTTTCCTTTTTTTTTTTTTTTTTTTTTCTTGAGTAAAAAAAACAAATGTACCATTAACCCCACGTCATGTAACGGTAAAAATAATGTCTCGTATACCACTAAAGCTTTAATGGAGGTTTACACGTAAGTCATGAAAAAATATATATAATTTATATAAATGATTATGTGTGTGGAATTAGTCTAATTTAAGAATGTTATAAATTATTGTATCAAAAAAAGAATGTTATAAATTGTCACTGTATCCCTAACTTTATTTGTTGGTTTATTATACATTAATAGTAGAAGTGGAGGATTTTGAATTTTTCTTTTTCCATTGAAGATACCATTAAGCTACAAGCTCTTAGGGTCCGTTTGGGAGTTTATAAAGGAATGGAATGAAATTTAAAAATCCTGTTTGGATGTTATAAAATAATGGAATGGAAAGTAAGTAACACCACTTGGAAGTGACATTGGAAGGAATGGAATTGAATCATTTTATAATAACATTACTATTATACCCCTTATTTTAAAGAACATAAAAAATAATCAATGAGAACTTATAATTGCTTTGAAATGTTTAGTATTTAGTGGATGATGTGAAACTAGTTAGCCACAATTGGGTCTGTGTTAGATTATTGAATTACAATATAGTTTTGTCAAGGTGAATAGATTGCATCACGCTAATTAATAATTTAACAGGTAAAGATAATGGCATGAAAAATTGACAATAGCACAATTTCTTTATTTCAATTTGCAAATTTTTTTTAGGGGCTGCTAGTTTTAGATTGGATCTTTTTTGGTTGGTGTGCTTTACAATGGATTTGATAATTTAATACATCTCAATCTCCCAATTTCTTTAAGGAAAAAAGAAAATTTTATTGTAGTTAAAAAACAAGTTATGTATATTTCTATGTTATAAAGCAATTCACGCATCACATATTTATTCTCAACAAAATAAATATTGTCTAACAATGCAAACAAATATCTTTAAAAAAAAAACTCCAGTAATGAGTCTTGCCAAAACAAAACAAAATAACATAATCCATTCCAAAACTAAAGTTGGCCAAAAAATCCCACACTTTTTTAATTTTTAGGCCTAGACATCAGTGTCAATAAGACACATTTGCGCTCATGATCTGGGTAACCAGAGAACATCTTCTTATATGTTGGATTTTCCATCAAAAATATGTAGGTCTCAGTCTTTGATATTGGATCTAAGTCCAATACGCCCAAAGCTGCGTGAACTTCTGCTCCATATGACTTTGAAAAGCACTTTGTCATAACTTCAGTCGCCCTATCAATTGCCTTTGATACATTATCAAATGATTGGGAAATTACATTCCCGAGTTCATCATCTTCTACCAGTCGTCTTTTCTTTCTTTTAGAAGACATTGCATCTTGTGATGACACTCGAAAACGTACAACATTAATTTCTGGTGACCTCTGATCATCTTCCACTTCAAAGTTCTCCAATGAAACTTCATTTTGAGATATCAAATTATCAATCTCATCAATAGTGGTCGATGCAGCATACCTAACACGTTTCTCCTTTGCAATTTCAGCATGATTACCTTTTGCTCTATCTTTAGCCCAAAGTTATGCCATCTTAGAGTAGTTGGGTATAGGTGTTGTCATCCACTTTTTGGCTACAGGTTTAGACTGTTACAAACCAAGACAAATGGCTAAACAACAGATATAATTATGTAATACAAAATTAAACTCACAAAAAATTATAATTTACCGCTATGAGTAGCTCTCAAACTTCTGGTTTAGCTGTCCACATATTTAAATAATCATTCCATCAAAAACCACTCAATCCATCTTTAAATATGTCATAGCATTCATAAAAATTCTTCTTCAGTGTCTTTTGTCGTTTTTTCACCTTATCCTTGTTAATCTCCATGTCAAATTTTTCAACCAACTATTTCACTATGTCATCATATGCCTTAGAAGTAAAAGTTCCATTAACTCTACCACCTATGATCACCTGATGTAAAAAAATATCCACTAAAGCATCATCCATAACACTACTCCATTGAACTTCTTTGCTTGAATCTCTACCATTGTACTATTTCATTATGTCATCATATGCCTTAGAGGTAAAAGTTCAATTAACTCTACCACCTATGATCACCTAATGTAAAAAAGCATCCACTAAAGCATCATCCATAACACTACTCCACTGTACTTTTTTGCTTAGATCTCCACCATTCTTCTTTGATATATTACCCATGCTATAATTAATAGGACAAAAAACACATATAAAATATTGTGTATATATTAATATTAATTATCAAAAGATAGAGAGCAATATCAAAATGAAAAGAGAAATTTGCATAATATTTAGGTCTAAATAATTGAAACATAGCATAGTCTTAAACGATATGACAACAATAAACCCAAAAGCTATCACGTTTGGACATAATTTTGCCACATGGCTAATGCTATAGAATCTCTTATAATATCTCCTTACCTAGCATCCTCATTGTCTTCTATTTGTGCTAGTTGCTACTGACAGTAGGACAAGCCACACTATCTTGGTCCACTAGGACAATCCTGCCTGATCCTCCTTTCAGCGAGACATTCATCACAATCCCCCACAAGGGGTGTGGTGCTTTCTTCCAAAGTCTTGCTGAGGACTTCTCGACCTAGGGCAAGCTGTTGCTCTTCTTTGCACAAATAGCACTTCTTATTGGTAAGCAACACGCTTCTTATCAATAAGCAACAAGCGTCTTAAACCCACAACCTCACTCTCCATCTATTATTATTATTATTATTATTATTATTATTATTATTTTGACGTAGAATAACTTTGCTCACATTAGTTGCAAATCGCAAAGCAGACTAAACAATTGACCTCATTGTTACTTAATCAAACTTCTACGGGCAACTAACCCTCATCCAAACTAAGCATATTATCCTCGTCTATTATGAGAGTGCGCTATAGCTCATTGTCAATCTTCACATGCATGCCAAAGGAAACATCTATTTAATGAAAACCAAAAACCATGATACTAATAGCAGCAAATCCACCTGCATTGGTTCTTTCTTAGCTCTGTACTTTCCCAGCAGAGCAACTAAGGAAAAGGAAAAAGAAAAACACATCTTCAAATTTTCTTTGCTGGGCCATCTGCAATTGTGTATTGTTATGGGCTCCATTAATTTTCCAGCCTCAGATAAGCTACACAATTTTTTATTGAGTCCTTTCATAGTCTTGCAAATAATTCTCTTTGTTAAAACACTTTCAAAGGAGCAGAAACTTCTTCCCCCCAAAAGAAAAAAAGAAAAGAAAAAGAACAAGGTATGTTGATGGAACCGAATGCTACATTTATATTTCATTAACTAGGGTAATACACTGATAAGGGAACCCATAAAGAATAAAATTAATTCTAACAATTGAGGAACAGACCCAGATTGTAAATGGCTGCTAATAACCTATATATACATATCATCCTTCTAAAGACCCAAACTTCTATATATTTAAAGTGGGAGACCCCGTTCATATTGTGTGAAACTATAGGCTATGATTTACAGCTCGTTGCCTCTGTGAGTGCAACCAACCAAGGTAGTCAGACTCTTCGTCTGATTGACTTGGTGGAGTTGGTGGAGTAATCCTCTTCCGGATCAGCATTTCTACGGTTGGGCACTTTCTCTTCCGGCCACCCCTAATCCTGGATTGAAATTGCTCGTCTGACTCTTCAAAATCACCCTGAACCCAAAGCAGTATGATCACAGTCAAGAATTTCATTTTCTAACTTTGTCATTAAAGGATGCCTACCCAGATTAATAATAAAGATAGTGTCAAATAATCCAAGCATAAAATACTTACGGTTGTATGAACATGGCACCCAGTCTTCTCATGCTTGTCTCTCACATGCTTGTGTGCAAATCTCATGCCACAACCAGAAAAGCTACAGGCAAAAGGTTTAATATCAAGGTGCACAGCCTTGATATGCTGATGGAGATTTGATTTCTGAAAACATATAACCAAGTGAGCAAACATCACCCAAAAAGGCAAATAAATTTGTTTCGACATGAGTAATATACTAATCTAAACATTTAGCAAAGCAAGTGAAAAAAAGGAAACTCTTAAAAAAAGTGCAGTATCTTACAGTTGAAAATGTGTGAAGACAACCGTCGTAGTGGCACTTGACTCTCTCCAGTGAAACTGTGTCTTCATGTATTTGAAGATGCCGCTTAATGTTCCTTCTTAGTTGCTTGGTCCCACATATCTCACAAGTAATATGTTGGTGGCAGGACTGGATGTGGGCCTTAAGGCATTCTTCGTTTGAAAAATATTTCATGCAGCCAGGTTCACAGCAGAGTGCCTCCACTGAGTCTAATTTAACTGCATCAGTAATTGCATTTGTCAGAGCTTGCAACAGATAAAATTTAAAAAATTTACTAAGAATACATTTTTTTCTCATTTAAAGAACAATGTTACTAGATCATCTAGAACACCAACTAAAGAACTATGTTACTGGATCATCTACAATATAAACTAAAGAAGACAAAGAACCATCCAAAAACGAAATTAAAAGTAGTTGAAAAGCAGAGAAACTTGCCATGGGATTCCTCATGCTTTCGCAATTTTGATGCAAATTTGAAAACCTTTCCACACCCTATTTCCTGGCAGACAAATTGCTTCTGGGGTTCAGCATTAATCGGAGGGCAATCTTTGCTATGGAATTCTTTCACATGCCGTGTCATGTTGCCTTGGTAAGAAAATTCATGGCCACAGTTCTCAATTGGACACTTAAAGAGTTTTCCTTGGTGCTGAAGCAGATGCCGAGTCAAGTGGTCCTTTCTTCTATAGCTGGAGTGGCAATCATCAACTGGACAAGTGTACAGCCTCTGCAACAAAGTCAAAAGTATCAAATATGTGTACACTGGAAAATATTATTAAGAACTATATCTACATATACACGAACAAGAAGCCTTCAAACCTCAACTTGGAACATCGCGTGATTGAGGCTCGCTTGATGGAGCTTCTCAGGAGGTCTCCCCACC
The DNA here is from genome assembly GCA_028535165.1 of Quercus tomentella. Lineage (NCBI taxonomy): Eukaryota > Viridiplantae > Streptophyta > Magnoliopsida > Fagales > Fagaceae > Quercus > Quercus tomentella. Next base: position 18,142,717 of record JAPQVY010000012.1, read on the forward strand.
TGATACTAGTCCATTCAAGTCAGAAGATGCAGCCTCATGCATTTTGGAGTTCTTTTGTATGGGATCCAATGCTTCACACTTTCAAATTTCAACATCCATGAGATTTTTTTTTTTCTCAAATAATTAGCAATCCCTGCAAAATAATTCACCTTCAATTGACACCAAAACTAAATAAATGTCAAGGACCCAAACGGCCATAGACACAATTAGCAATTAGGAAATAAAGCAGAAACATTTGAGCAATGTCTTCAAACATGCACACCCACCACTTGTAAACCCCACATTTGCTAGGAGGTAACTGGCAGCTTACAATTCAAATGTACCACTCATGAATTTCAACCATGTATGTTCTACAAAAATTTAAATTCTCAGCTAAAAGTGCAAATAAGTTTCCAGAACAAAATCCACCACATAAGGTTATACTTTAAAACAGAACAACCACTTATATATATCAGCTAAATTTTGTACACAAAGCAACTCACAGTCTATTAAGACATTTGAACTTGTGGACCAACATAGTTACACAGAAATCTTGTGCCCAAATCAAAATAGCTCATAAGCATCAAACCCCAACACATAATCATGTCAAATAAGCCACGTAAAAGAAAGATACCTCAACCGAATGACTTTGCATGTGTTGCTTCAAATACGCAGGTTTTGTGAATGTCACACCACATTCTTGACACGTATTGGACTTTTTTCCTTCTTTTTCCTCTTCCCCATTAACCTGATTCTTTTCCATCTCTTCCTGAACAAAAGGAAAACACTAAAAACTAAGTAAGAAATTCAATAAAACAGATTTACAATCACATATCTTCCTCTAAAGGTTGTCACATAAGAAAATCCCACATTTTACATGTCATTGTACTAAGATTTTTTTTTTTTTTTTTTTTTTTAATTTGGTTTTTAGAGTTACAAACAGTGCTATGATAAAACTATCCAACACCAACAAATTTGTGATTAATTAAAATTGGGTTTAATCTTCTCTAAACAAATTCTAATTCAATTAAGGCTTGTTCTTTTCTATAATTCTCTAATTTGACATGTTATTTATTAATACGCATTGATCATATAAGTACCTTATAAAACAATTAATCAAAATTCACTACTATAAAGAGAGATGCAGACCTTGTGGTGAGTGAGCATATGAGAAGTAATAAGAGACTTCTTGGACCTGCAAATGCCACAGTACTCACAGTAATAACGCCTTATGTCTCTGAATATTGGCTTCTCAATCTCATCCATCTCTGCCATTCAAACGTGAACATATTAAATATATTAACTTTATCCCTTTTTTACCTTTTGCAATAAAGTAAAAAAAAAAAAAAAAAAAAAACCCTCAACCCAGCTGAGCTTGTAAATTTTAAGCTGAACCCAGGGCCGGCCCTTCCTTTAGGCGAGTTAGGCAACTGCCTAAGGCCCCCAAGCCCCAAAATTTTAGAAAAGAACCGGGTAGTAGAGGATTTAGTTTCAAATGAATTACAAAAATAATCTGGCACATCCTTTTAACCAAAAAAACAAAAATTTTGGTAAATCCTATTAAACATTGGTTCTAAACAAAATCATTGACCAAAAATCAACCACAAATCCGGTCTAAGAGATTAACCACAAATCAAAACAAATAAATCCACTCAAAACCCTAAAAATTTTACCTTTCTCTCTAGTCTCTGCTCTCCGCCTCTCTCTAGTCTCCAGTCTCCACTGTTCAGTCCGTCCTCAGCCTCTCTCAAGTCTCAACTGCTCACCTCACGGTATCAGGTTCTGAGGTTCAGGAATCAGGTATAAAATTATAAATATTTGGGCCATTTTTTTTGTTAAGAACTTAAGATAACTTTGTTTATTTGGGCCCTCCCAGGATGGTTTTGTAACTTTGTTTATCACTTATCAGTTTATCATTATGGCTGCCTAGACCCTCCCTGGACTGGGCGTTAAGTTTGGGCCTTCAAGTTTTTTCTCTTTTTTTTAAAAGCCTGCATTTTTTTTTTTTTTTTGGTTATAGATAGGATTTGTTTTGTGTTTTTTTTTTTGTGGGTGGGTCTTATTAATAAATCTTGTGTCAGTGTTATGGCTGTGCTTAAATTTTTGTTATGCTTGTACTTAATTTTTTTTTAATTTATGCAGGTTGAGATTGCTAAAAACTTGTTATTATTTAGTAAAACTACAACAACACTTTTTATATAAATCAGGTTCTATTTCTCATTTGCTCTACACTTGAAAGTTATTTTTTATTTTAGTCTTTATAAATATATTGTTTGATTAAAAATGTATACTAGAGAATATACATCTGGATATGAAAAACTTAAAAAAAAAAAATTAATTAATTAATTGAGTTTCAAAAAGGACCAGTGCATAAATTTGTTATTAGTAATAAACAAAATATAACATAAAATTTAGATGAAAATATCACAAATGAGCAAGAAATTCACCAAAATAATTTAGAAGAAAATGATGTTCAATTTTGCAATACAACAAATCTTGATAATGAACTTCAAAATAATTTAGAAGAAAATGAAAATAATGATGAAAAATATAATATAAAAATATTAAATAAACATTAAGTTAATTAATATATAAGTATAAAAAATACCCCATTTTTAGTTCTCGCCTTAAGCCCCAAAATGTCTAGGGCCGCCCATGTTTCCCTCTCATCCTCTCTCTGCCTCAACCCACGTCACATCGTGCTCCATGGCTGACCACCAAGCTCTCCTTCTAAACCTCTATGGCCAGAGCTTTTCAAGCTCATCACCTCCAACCACACACCACTGCCGAAACCCAGCCAAAATCAAATCACGACCACCACCACGGCCAAAACCCAGCCAAAATCAAATCGCAACAAAAACCCAGAAGCCCACCAAATCACAAATCAAATCACACCCACCGAAATCAAAGCACAAAACCCACAAAACAACCAAAATTACAAAATGAAAACACTAAAAGTGAACCCACCGTTAAAAAAACATATATTGGTTTTGTTATTATATTTTAGAAGAAGAATCATCTTGTTAAACTAATTTTATATCCAAATTAATCAAACACATACCACAAGCAAGAATAATAGACTGAAAGCAAAGCAAAAAAAAATGGTATTTTCCAGAAAAGTGTTTTCAGAAAATAGAAAGGGTAAGCAAAATATAAAAATTATTTGCTTCATAATCTCAAATAAATAAATAAATAACCAAAAATCACACACCATAATCCAGTGAAGCCTCGTGAGCAACAATTTCACCTAAGAGGATCGTCTAAGTTGAGAGGAAGAAATTTTCATAGTCTTTGGCTTGACAGCACAATCTTCAATTTCCTTTCTTGACGTGGTTTTCGCTCGCTCCTCTCCTGTTAGCCTAGGTGACGTATAAAGAGAAATAAAAGGAAGAAGAACAAAGCACCGCGTAAAAAAGAAGAAAAGAAAAATGGTGAGAGAAGAAAGACGGACTAAGATCAAGTGTACTGTCGTAGGTATTTTTTTACATTTCTTACTCTTTTTTTTTTAACTTTTTAACTCTCCCTTAATATATTTTATTTAATGGTTGAGATTGAAAGTTGTTTTTTCAACTTTTAATCTCAGCCATTAATTACAATTGCATCAAGGTATTGCACCTGAATTTGAAAATGACTTATGTTACACAGACACGAACACGAGAATACGGAAATTTTTGAAAAATAAGGACACGACACAGCGGCGACACGACGGTTAAATAATTAATTAAATTTTATATTTAGGCACATTTTTTAATATTTTTAGACATAAAATACATTTATGTCTAGAATTCAAATTATGTAAGAACTACAAATAAGTAAACTAACACCCAAAGTAGTACAATAATACACATAAAATGTTTAGAGTACAAACCATAAAAGGATAACAAGTTTAACATCAAACTAAAAACATAAAAGGATAACAAGTTTTAAACTTTCAAGATTATCACAGAACAACAACATCATCGTCATCAACATAGTCATTATTCTCAACAATACTTGTCTTCATCTCTGGCTCATCTAGTGTGAGATAAGCAATCTCAAACAACCCAGGTCCTCCAAATGGTTCATCCCAATTATCTCCACCAATGTCCCACTTCTTAGATTCTCCTATAGTGTACTCGAGTCTCCTCCTTGAAAGAAGTCGAAGATTAAAATGAACAAACACTAAATCTTCAGCACGTTTAGGAGTAATTCTATTCCTCCTCATACAATGGATGAAGCCATATGTACTCCAATTCCTCTCAGCACATGATGATGAGCAAGGCTGTTCAAGAAGCTTTAGAGCTAAAGTTTGAAGCAGTGGTAAACTAGACCCATAAGTTGACCACCAAAGCATTGGATCGAATTTCCACCTATCCTTCATGTTATCCTCATCATAAGTCTTAAATGTTGAAAACAAACCAAACTCCATAATAGCATTCTGCCAATCATCAAGATCAGGAAAGATCCTTTTAAGGCACTTGTTTCTCTCCATTGAAATTTCAGCATCCTTATATGGCGCAACACGACCTCTGACTTCCTCAATCTATTGACTAGTATAATACCTAGTTAAAAGCAAATAAATAAGTACAACTAATGAGTTTAGTTTATTTATTTGGAAATGCCTAAAGAATATAAACGAAAAGATTAAAGAGATAGAAAAATTACTTCAGATTCAAGGAGTGGGCTAGGCAATGAAGTGGTGTGCAATTTTTAGTCCACCGTTCAATGAGTATATTGTATACCACATCATAGAATGGAGACTCCTCATAGTCTTCCTTGCCTTCATGCCGGTATATTTCTTTCTTCACATTTTCTATCATGAAATCCCACGTTTCATACACCTTATGGAGAATAGGTGCATCCATGTCAGCCACTCGAAGCATCTCATAAATAGGTTCTGTGAATCTCAGAATATATGCAACCTTGTCCCACCACAAATCATTCAAAACATAATCCCTCACAGTTTGAGCTTTTCCTACATCATCTTCTCTATATGACATCCATTCCTCACTAACGACCATATTTCAAAGATTTTGTTTTACTTGAAACAATCTTTTAAGCATGATGATTATTGAAGCAAATCGTGTTTCAGCAACAGCAAGTAACTTCAAAGGGGAATATGAATTAAAAATTGCTAATCTCATAGAACGATTTGTGATGAAAATACGAATGAAAGTTGCCTCATCTGAAACTTGTGCAATCCAGTTACATTCATTATATGCAACCTCATTCTACAAAGAGTACTTAGGTGCACATATATTCTTCAAAGCCAAATTGAGGGTATGCACAACACAAGGTGACCAAAATATATGAGGATATTCAGCTTCAACAATAGATCCTACAGCCTTCATAACAGACGCATTATCAGTAATAATTTGGACAACATGTTGATGCCCAACCTCACCAATGACCTTTAGAAGCAAGTCAGCAATGAAGTGCTTGTCTTTGTACTCTTTGGTACCATCAATGGATTTGATAAAAAGTGGCCCTTTCTGTGATGTAGTCATAAAATTGATAAGTGGCATTTTTTGTACATCTGTCCACCCATCACTTACAATGCTTAAACTCTTTTCTTTCCAAGTGTCTTTAATTGACCTCAACAACTTCTCAATATGTGCCCTCTCTTTTTGCAACAAAGTTGTTCTTAATTTATTGTAACTCGGAGGAATACAGCCCACTAAATTATTATTAGCTGCAAACTTGATCATCTCAATCCAATACGGGTTCTTAGCAAAGTGAAAGGGTAAACCAGCAGAATAAAATGTCCTAGCAATAAGAGAATCTAATTGCTCTTGACATTGATTGTTAAAAGCCCTCTCCAAAGGAGAATTCACAACCCCTTTTTTTTTGGAAAAATGGGATGACTTGTAGCTGTACTACTCTCCCTACTGCCCAAATTAAGACTAGTAGGAGAATCAGTTGGTAAAGACACTAACTTAGGCTTCTTCAATCTACGCGAAGATTCCTCAAACGCATCTTCTAATTTCTGCATTTCATCATGATACTCATCTCCAACCTTGGCACATACTTGTATTCCAAACTTAGGCAGTTTTAACAAGTGTGCCTTCACCCTTGAATAAGACCCCTTGAAAGTTTTTTCACAATAATTACATTTGAAAGAAACATTCCCACCACCAACACTTGCTTTTTCTAACCTAGTAACATATTTCCATAGAAGAGCAGCAGCTATCTCAGCTGATGATTTCTCACTTTCATGTTCAGTATTTATTTTGGTAAAATCACCTACAATATTTAACTTCAATAAATAAATAAAACTATAGTAGGACACACAAAAACAAATTTATAAATTATAAGTTATAACTAATTAAAAAAAAAAAAAAAAAGGATAGAGGACACCCACAGGCCACAATAGCAGTTAAAAAAAAAAAAAAACAAACAAACAAACAAAATGCGTTATAAATAAGTAAGTAACAGTACACCCACCCATTCACCAAAATTAACATCTGAAAGAAAGAAACAGAGAGAGAAGAAAGAAGAGAATCGGACCTGTTGTCCGCGCCGAGATAGATAGAGATTGGAAGGAACAGAGGGCACGACATCGACGTCGGAGCTTGCCGATCAGCCTGATCTAACTCCGGCGAGGGATAGAAGGCAACGGCAGCGACAGAGGGAAGGTGGGTTGACTGTTGAGAAGAACTTGAGAGTTGAAATGTGTGGTTTCAACTTTCAATTTTTAGACTCTAAACATGCTTTATTGTTTTAGGGTTATCACAGAATCAACGGTATTGGTAAGTCCACCTGTCAAAAAAAAAAGGGACACCATCGAACACCAGAATCTGGCGCGCCATCCCCATTCCGGTGTCCGACACGTGTCGGACATCGACCTGACGCCAAAAATTGCATGTCGGTGCAAACTAGAAAAAGACAAAGAGACCTACACATACACATACATAAGCACGCATAAATACATACACATACATACATAAACATACACATACAAATACACATAAACATACATACACATACACATAAATATACATATACATAAACATAAACACACATACACATAAACACGTATAAACTCACATAAACGTAAACATACACACACATAAACTTAAATATAAACATAAACACACATAAAGGCTCGGTTTAGCACACCAAAGTAACTAACAAAATTATTTGAGAATTGGTGTTAGTTTGCAATTTTTTCCAGTCTATATGAGGGTTTAATTTTTCTCAGTCTGTATCTATATTTATGTCTATGTATGTTTATATTTATGCGTGTGTGTTTATATTTGTTTGTTTTTATTTATTTTTGTTTATGCATATTTATGTGTATGTATGTTTATGTTTGTTTGTTTTTGTATATATTTATGTATGTTTATGTGTATGTGTGTTTATGTTTATATTTATGTTTATAAATATAAACATACACACATACATAAAACATGCATAAACACAAATTAACATAAACATAAACACACATGCACATACACATAAATATAAACATACACCTACACATACACATACACACTCATACACATACACATACATAAACATACACACATACATAAACATAATGAACATAAACATAAACACACATGCACATGCACATGCACATACACATAAACATAAACATACACATATACACACATAAACATACACATACACATACACATACACACTCATAGACACACATACACATACACATACATTTTTAGTTCTCGCCTTAGGCCCCAAAATGTCTAGGGCCGCCCCTGGCTGAACCCAATTGTTTTTAAGCTCAAATGGGTCGTTGAGTACGTGAACATGCTACAAATTTGTACTTTTGTTCTTATTATTATTTATTTTTTTGCAGTAATGAAATAACAAGTACATAAATTTAATTTCTTAAAAAAAAAAAAAAGGAACTCAACCCAATTGAGATTAAGAAATTTTAAGCGGAACCCATTTGATTTAAAGCTCAGATGGATAAAGTTTCGTCTTCCTAGTTCCCACTTTTTGATAAAAATATGTGCTTTTTATGTTTGTGTGTGTGTGTTTAGAGAGAGAGAGAGAGAGAGAGAGAGAGTACCTGATAACAGATCGGACATAGTTGGAGTGCCAAGCGAAGCCGAATTTTGTGAGCGGTGTTGGTTGTTGTGGTTATAGATTGAGGGTTTGAGAATTGAGATATTGGTGGTGGTGCCAAATGTGAGAGGCGGCGAGTCAACGAGAGATCTGGTGTTATGTTGAGCAAACAGAAAAAATCACAACCCTAGAAAGCATACTGCTTTGCTTGGGCTTTGTGGGCTTTTCTTCCGGGCCTTTTGCTTTCGGACTCCAAACTTAGAATTAAGGGTTTTTTTTCTTTTTTTTGGGAGTGGGGGAACTAACAAACTTTTCCTTTTTTTTTTTTTTTTTTTTTTTTTCTTGAGTAAAAAAAACAAATGTACCATTAACCCCACGTCATGTAACGGTAAAAATAATGTCTCGTATACCACTAAAGCTTTAATGGAGGTTTACACGTAAGTCATGAAAAAGTATATATAATTTATATAAATGATTATGTGTGTGGAATTAGTCTAATTTAAGAATGTTATAAATTATTGTATCAAAAAAAGAATGTTATAAATTGTCACTGTATCCCTAACTTTATTTGTTGGTTTATTATACATTAATAGTAGAAGTGGAGGATTTTGAATTTTTCTTTTTCCATTGAAGATACCATTAAGCTACAAGCTCTTAGGGTCCGTTTGGGAGTTTATAAAGGAATGGAATGAAATTTAAAAATCCTGTTTGGATGTTATAAAATAATGGAATGGAAATTAAGTAACACCACCTGAAAGTGACATTGGAAGGAATGGAATTGAATCATTTTATAATAACATTACTATTATACCCCTTATTTTAAAGAACATAAAAAATAATCAATGAGAACTTATAATTGCTTTGAAATGTTTAGTATTTAGTGGATGATGTGAAACTAGTTAGCCACAATTGGGTCTATGTTAGATTATTGAATTACAATATAGTTTTGTCAAGGTGAATAGATTGCATCACGCTAATTAATAATTTAACAGGTAAAGATAATGGCATGAAAAATTGACAATAGCACAATTTCTTTATTTCAATTTGCAAATTTTTTTTAGGGGCTGCTAGTTTTAGATTGGATCTTTTTTGGATGGTGTGCTTTACAATGGATTTGATAATTTAATACATCTCAATCTCCCAATTTCTTTAAGGAAAAAAGAAAATTTTATTGTAGTTAAAAAACAAGTTATGTATATTTCTATGTTATAAAGCAATTCATGCATCACATATTTATTCTCAACAAAATAAATATTGTCTAACAATGCAAACAAATATCTTTAAAAAAAAAAACTCCAGTAATGAGTCTTGCCAAAACAAAACAAAATAACATAATCCATTCCAAAACTAAGGTTGGCCAAAAAATCCCACACTTTTTTAATTTTTAGGCCTAGACATCAGTGTCAATAAGACACATTTGCGCTCATGATCTGGGTAACCAGAGAACATCTTCTTATATGTTGGATTTTCCATCAAAAATATGTAGGTCTCAGTCTTTGATATTGGATCTAAGTCCAATACGCCCAAAGCTACGTGAACTTCTGCTCCATATAACTTTGAAAAGCACTTTGTCATAACTTCAGTCGCCCTATCAATTGCCTTTGATACATTATCAAATGATTGGGAAATTACATTCCCGAGTTCATCATCTTCTACCAGTCGTCTTTTCTTTCTTTTAGAAGACATTGCATCTTGTGATGACACTAAAAAACGTACAACATTAATTTCTAGTGACCTCTGATCGTCTTCCACTTCAAATTTCTCCAAAGAAACTTCATTTTGAGATATCAAATTATCAATCTCATCAATAGTGGTCGATGCAGCATACCTAACACGTTTCTCCTTTGCAATTTCAGCGTGATTACCTTTTGCTCTATCTTTAGCCCAAAGTTATGCCATCTTAGAGTAGTTGGGTATAGGTGTTGTCATCCACTTTTTGGCTACAGGTTTAGACTGTTACAAACCAAGACAAATGGCTAAACAACAGATATAATTATGTAATACAAAATTAAACTCACAAAAAATTATAATTTACCGCTATGAGTAGCTCTCAAACTTCTAGTTCAGCTGTCCACATATTTAAATAATCATTCCATCAAAAACCACTCAATCCATCTTTAAATATGTCATAGCATTCATAAAAATTCTTCTTCAGTGTCTTTTGTCGTTTTTTCACCTTATCCTTGTTAATCTCCATGTCAAATTTTTCAACCAACTATTTCACTATGTCATCATATGCCTTAGAAGTAAAAGTTCCATTAACTCTACCACCTATGATCACCCGATGTAAAAAAGTATCTACTAAAGCATCATCCATAACACTACTCCATTGAACTTCTTTGCTTGAATCTCTACCATTGTACTATTTCATTATGTCATCATATGCCTTAGAGGTAAAAGTTCAATTAACTCTACCACCTATGATCACCTAATGTAAAAAAGCATCCACTAAAGCATCATCCATAACACTACTCCACTGTACTTTTTTGCTTAGATCTCCACCATTCTTCTTTGATATATTACCCATGCTATAATTAATAGGACAAAAAACACATATAAAATATTGTGTATATATTAATATTAATTATCAAAAGATAGAGAGCAATATCAAAATGAAAAGAGAAATTTGCATAATATTTAGGTCTAAATAATTGAATCATAGCATAGTCTTAAATGATATGATAACAATAAACCCAAAAGCTATCACGTTTGGACATAATTTTGCCACATGGCTAATGCTATAAAATCTCTTATAATATCTCCTTACCTAGCATCCTCATTGTCTTCTCTTGGAGTAGGGGCCACACGTTCAAGATGAGAATGCAAAACCTCTTCATCAACTTCTGCAATAAAACTTTCATCAGGATCGACACCCATTAAATAATTATGAAGTATACAACATGCTAAAATGATTTCATTTTGGGTGTCAACACAATAATTAGTCTCTATAGTTACTTGCTATGATAGGAAACCTCTTTTTAAGTACACCAAATACTCTTTCAATAGCAATGCGCAATGACGTATGTCGCAAATTAAACAATTCTTTAGGATTTCAAGGGGATGAACAGAGTACTCTTTTAAATGATAACGCACTCCCCTATATGGTGCAATCAGACGACTTCTATTCATGTATCTCGCATCAACAAGATAATATTTACCTAATAAACAATAACAGCCATTAATTATATACTACAAATTTTTTAATTATAAAGAATACACTCTAATACGTATTTGAATTAAATTTACCTTGTGGGATTTTCAAGTTATCGTTTCTAGTTAAAGCACTCTTTATTATTCTTGAATCTGAAGCAGTTCCTTCCTAATCTAGTAATACGTATGTGAATTTTAAATCAAATGAGCATGCCGCTAACACATTTTGTGTTGTGTAACCCTTCCTACCTCGATATCTTGGTGCATCCTCATTAGAAACTTTGACACGAAAATGTGTTCCATCAAGTGCCCCAATACAAACCTGATATTAACATTATCTCTCAAAAACATTTACCTTAAAATATATTTGTACTAAACTACTATCAAATATAAATTATATGCATGATATATTTTCCTTAAAATATGCGTTGAACCTACTACTTTGTAGTATTTCAAGTGGCACTTGGGTTCCATCAGGTTGTCGAAGGAATTGATCCTCTAACATAATTATTGATCTTAACACGTTATGAAAATGACTACTAATGGTTTCACCAGAACGACAAAAAAATAAGGAAATTGTACGAGTCATCTAATTATGTGCTAGCATGTGAAGAAACTTACCAACTTGCTCTTCAACTGTGGTACGCTGTGTGTGTTGAAGATCACCATCTTTCCGCAAAATGTCACACAAACCTTGAAAAGCTTGTGGACCCATGCGTATTACATCATAACATTTTACACTATTCCTAAGTCGAGACATTAGTTCATCACGAACTTTTTGTCTTTCTATGGTTGATTGTGTAGGAATGTGGGGAACACGTCTTCTTTTTAATCGTTGCCTTTGATAGATAATGTAACACAAATAACAGCATGCAGCATAAACCAAGGCTAGTTTCCGCATAAAGTCCGAAAAAATTATGGTCTTAAGTACCTCATCATTCAAATCCATCTAAGTAAAAAAATAGTTATGTTATTAGTCCAACTTAGAAAATTATGGGCACATGTTCTAAAAAAATAGTTACGGTATTAGTCAAACTAATTATGAATGTGTTACAACTAATCTAAAACTAAAACTGTTAAACTATAAACATTAATTTTGTTTGGGATTCAAAGTGTTAAATTATAACATTATCTCTCTAAGTACACGTACATTAATGTCTTTGAGAGATAAACTTTAACACTATCTCACAATAATTTCATGTTATGCATTACCATGATAAAAATAAGCACAGGTACTAATCCCAAGCACTGTAGCCCTATTGTAGAAAAGACGTAAATATTATAGGAAAAATTGGCCCAACAATTCATCCATACTCTAGTACCGTTTAATGTTTATAACCTTTCACCTTCATGCGTCTCAATCATTATTAGTAGCATTGGGTACTTTATGCTCATGCCATCAAAGTACCCAATGCAACTAATAATGATTCTTTCACCACTGTTGTCTTGTAGACATCCCACAATCAGTGGCGAAACTAGGAATTTATATTTGGGAGGCCAAATAAGAAAATAGGTAATTATATACTTTATCTATAATATGTATAATAGTCTAAACAGTACTACTACAAACATATATTTTTGAGATTTTCAATGGTTAAGTGATTTATGACTCAATAGTTTTTAATTTGTCAGTAGACCTAGATTATCAAATTAAATTACAATCTATTAAGTATTATAACTAAAATAAAAATTTACTAATTGGTTAAAAATTGCTAAAAAAATAGACAAATAATAGTCATTTAATGATAAAAAATATAATCAAATAAACCAATCAAGTCTTCTAAGCAATTAAGAAGTGAAGAAAATTGAGAAGTGGGTTGGGAAGACAAAGTAAAGGACTAGAAAGAGGAGTTTATCAGATTGCTTGAAAATTGTGACTTTAGTAGGGAATGAATTAGGTTTTTTTTACATTGCTAAGTGTATGGTTTTCAATCATACACGTGGACAATACCCTTCCTGAAATTGAAGCAAAGACTTAAAGGCACTACAGTAGTCCAGAAACTAGTTTAAACAACTTGAAGTGAGCAGAAAAAGAGTTTTACCCAAAAAAAAAAGAAAAAGAAAAAGTGAGAGACAGAGAAGGGAAATCAAACAAAGAAAGATGGAGATAAACTAAGAAAATATGGAATGCAAAAAGAGAAGAGAGGAAGGACTGAAATTGAGAAAAGAGTCAAAGACTCATCTGTGGGCTCAAGGTGGGTTGCATATCAGTTCAGTTGTAGATTTACTGGTGTTGTTGTGTGTTGTGGTTTTGAGGGAAAATGGAGGAATGAGCATTCCCTCTTAACCATTCCATCCTTCCACTTAAACTCCCAAACAAGAGAATAGACCTTCCATTCCCTCTGTTAAAACTCCCAAATAAGGGGAGGGAAGAATATTCTAAAAATATTCTTTTTATTCCATTCCATTCTCTCCTCCCAAATGGAGCCTTAGGCTTCGTTTGAGAGTTCATAAGGGAATGGAATGGAATAGAATAGAATGATCATAAGGGAATGGAAAGGAATGGAATGTATTTAAGTAAGGGAAATGAATGAAATGTAATTAAGTAACCTTGATTGGATGTTTTAAAATAAAGGAATGGAAAGAAATGAAAATTGATAATTCCTTGGATATCAGTAGGTTGACGAGACTCGAACGATGATCTTTGGGCTATATCCTGTAACACAAAGAACACTGAATCAGAGGGGGCCGGCCAAAAGTCCTCCGATGATGAAGTTAGTTACTTTTGAACTCTCTGTAAGGAATGAGTATTTTCTTAAAATAAAATTGTCTGGATCCCCATTACCTTTCATCGAAGAATCCTTATATAGTATGTGTGGAACGGTTATCTGTTTGGTAATCGTTCCCAATGTCGAGGAATCCGGAGAATTGGGGGTAACTTCCATAACCGCTGTGGAAGTTACCTAGGTTGGACGGGCCGTCCCAAGGTGAACTCATCCATCTTTTATTAAAGACGGACGAGACCATCTTGGACGGCTTGCCCTTGCCTAAATGATGACGAGTAAGATTCCCATAAGGTCTCGTCCGTCCAAAGACGGACGAGGTTAGCCAGGACGCTTGGAACAATCACTTCGCCTGTTTGATTTGTCGTAGCTTGTCTTTCGTTGGACGAGACATACAGACGAGTTATGCAATAAAGGTATTCTAGTTTTGTTTGTGACCCATCATGTATGCTTATCCCTTAATTCTTTTTTTTTTTTTTTTTTTTTTTTTTAATGTAGATAGCTAAAGGGTATTTATTTATTTTTATATATGTAAAAAGTGGGGGATGAGACGAGGGTTGAAACCATATACACAAAACATCATAAAAGATATCAATACTATGGACTATCGCTTTAATCTCATAAAATGTCATCAACAAAATCAAATGATTAAAAATTGTCCTCAATTAGAGTTTATTCATCCATTCTCTTTTCTGACTAGGAAGAGGAAAAAGTTAGCAATTATAAACAAATGAGGTCTCCCATTAAGGATTTAAAAAAAAAAAAAAAAAGAGTTAGTTTTTGTTTTTTGACCATGTCATATTTGTTCACTTAAAACTTACGTGCTAAACATTTTAAGTATTGCATAGGAAAAAAGAAAAGACGAGCAAAAAAAAAAAAGTGAGTTATAATTAGTTTAACTAATAAAATTTTTTGTCACAGTACAACTAACACATTCAAATTCTACCTACACTAATTAGATTGAATAGAGCAATTATTATGAAGAAAATCGTGTATATTTCAAACCCTATTATATCTATAAAAAAAATATGAAAGTGTAAATAAAAAGAATCCCAGGACCTCGCTAAAAAGAACACTATTATTTGACAAAAGCCAGATTAAAGAAACGTAGGGGGAAAAAAGTAAGTTAAAGTTAAAAGACAAGCATTGTAGTTTTTACAGTTGAAAGGAACCTAATGTTTATCTGATGAAGATTTTCTTGATATCCCACTTGCATATATTGCTTTGCCAATTTGCACCTCACCGACTCTCAGTGAAGCCACAAATGGCCATTTCTCCCAGCCTGGTCTCTCTGTCCAAAACTCAAAGGAGTGGTAAGTATTGGACATAAGAAGTACACAACAACACAATCTCTCTTATATTCTCTCTCTCTCTCTTTCTATCTGTCTTTCTCAATCAATCTAAAACCATGAGTTCAGTCAATGGGTCCAGCTTTGACATTAAAATCATAGCTGGTTCTAGATCATTTGTGATGTCTCACAACATTGGATGAAAAAGTTTTGTCGGTTGTGTGTTTGCAATATTATTATATATAGATAATAGATTTTATAAACTCTGTTATCAAATTATTTTAATAATTTGGAATGACTCTAATAAGTTAACATTAGAATTTAGATTGAGAAGTTCTATTATATTCATATTTCATACTTCATATGCCACCACCTTCAATAATTAATTAACAAGAGTTTTGTGTGGGGGAGTGGATTCAATTTTGGGCCAAGGCCCAAAAAGCTTGAAAGCTCATATTAGAAAAGACGGATTAGGCCCATCTCTATGAATTATAAAAGGAAGTGTCTCTCCCCCCCCCAAATAATTCTCGAGGAGTTCTAGATATGCCACCAACATTGAAACTTTCATCCTAGACAATAAACACTGGTGATCTTGGAGAATACAAATGAGTGATCTCAGAAAACCAATTTCATTTTCTTAAACCAAGGTGTCATTCTCACTATATATACCTTAGGAAATTCCCTGGGGGATAAGGATCATAGAGACTGCCACCTCCGCATTAATGAGAGATTCTCCACCTAATTTTTGCCACATTAAATATATATAGGACAACCTGAACATTACAAATACCCCCCAAAAGTCCCGTTTCAAGATAAGAATGGAGGGGAAACCAATAGAAGAGGGAAAAATATCCCAAAAAGATCTAGCTAGAGGTAAGCCAACTGGAGGGATAAGGAAAGGAGAATGCCTATAAGAAAGGGGGGATGGCAACAAAGAGGGGGCATGAGAAAAAAGAGACTAAGGAAGAGAACAAAAATAGGAGATAAGATATTCCTTTATCTTTGAGTCCCAAGACCACGGGAAAAGTGTGTAATGGTTATTGCTAGTAATATATAATACAATCTTGCTTTCTTAAATTAGTTGTTTAAGCTTCCCATTGTAGAATTTTCATCTTGTTCATTAGATAAATAAATTGTGCTAATCGGTCACCTAGGTAGGAATTTCTCTTAAAGGTTTGTAGAATCTTTTTGAGAATTACTGACCCCCACAAGTTTAATATTTAATCTTTATCTAATTATTATTTTTAATTTAAATAGACACATTCTTTTTTTTTTTTTTTTGCAATCTTTTCTTCCTCATCCCTTATGTTTTATTTTATTTTATTTAAACAGACACTTTTTTTTTCTTGCTTCTTTTACGTTCTTTTTTCTTTTTAAATAGGAAAATCTCTGGGCAAAAAAACTAAAAAGCTTCATCGCACATGCTAGTATATTATAAGTGTCTTTTTGGTGTGATTTAAATTTTGTGACATATTTAGTTTATTTTAAATTGTGGGATTTTTTATAAATTGGTGAAAATTTGAACAATATAATCCACTTTAAAATGTTATAATTAATAACCACCACACACTCTTGGTGGATGGTTACTCCATAAGTAGCTTGTGAGATGTGGGAGGCAAGAGCTGGGATTTAAGTCTCTAGGAGGAAGTTTCACACACATATACACTTAAATTAGGATAGAGTTAAATTTCTGCCTTGTATAAAAAATGTTATAATTAATAAATTAAATAAACCAACTTTTTTTTAAAAAGGATCATTAAATAAACCAGCTTTAGATGTAATCAAGTGAACACTATTATTAAATAAAGAAAAAAAAATCCCCAGCCCCCACCTAAATCTAAAAGTCTCAATTATTTTTTTGAAAAAGCCAAAGCCGCTAATCACTGCACAGAACCAAACGTTGGGGTGTAAAATCCAATCACCCCCAAACGTTAGGGGTGTACTTTGCAATTTAGCCTATATACAATAACACGTTGAAGTTTTTCTAGTTGGTGCCATGGGATATTCCACTACAGTTTGTCTTTGCGCGTGCAACATGAGAACTCCAAATCATTCTTGAATATGAAGGCACTATGAAGTTTCAAAATACAAGTAATGAATTTGTTAGTGATTGAGAAGAGTTGATAAAGTCATGATTTATCATACGGCTACAGTTCTTGGCAAGCAGGTTGATAATAATGATATGATTGGATGATCATTGGAGACTATCCTCACATAATGATAAAATTTATTGCCAAATGATAAATTTGTGCGCTTAGCCCTTGTACTTTCTGCGTTTATTTTGGCTACTATGATGGTCTCAAGACTTTATAAATCCAGTGACAAAAAACTTAGCAAGTATTACGTGACGTATAGCTAGCACTCACAAATATCTTTGCTAGGATGTTGTCGTCACTAGAGCATGCAAACAATAGGGATAATTGTCATGGAAACATAACTTACGGGCAACCTATTGATAAGCAAATTTCATATAGGCCTTATAAGAAAATTGCAAGTTTTAATGGTTATTTTTTAAAAGAAGATTTTCATGATTGGTTACTTGATCTAGAAGATTTATTTGACTATGAGAATATTTGTTATGAGAGAAAAGTTGGACTTGCTTTGTATAAACTTAGTAAGTATCTCTTGCGTTGGTGAGAACGAGTACAATCTAATAGAATCCGACAAAGTAAAGATAAGATTCGTTCATGGCCAAGGATGAAAAAGATGCTTGCTATCAAATTTTATCCTTTGGATTGTGAAGAAATCTTGTCATATACAATACAAGATTATTATTGGCCAAGAAGTTCATATTTAAATTATTTTGAAGAGCCATATATTCCACCATTAAAGGAAGAATTACATGTTGAAGAAAATACTTTTCTTTAAGAATATGTAGAAGTCAAAGAAGAAAATATAGAAATTTTTGAGGAAATTAATGAAGGCCTTGTTATAGAAGAAGAACATGGTGTTTCTCCAGTAGGGGCTCTTACTGTAGTCCGGTAAGCCCACAGAACGCTTGGTAACTCGTCTGGCCAGATACCCTTTGCCCCCTTAAGCCGGGTTTTGATTATCTTAAGCAAGGACCGATTCATGACTTTGACCTGCCCATTAGCTTATAGGTGCGCGGGTGACGAGTAGTGGTTGTTGATTCCTAGTTCTGAACAGAAATCTCTGAACGCGCTGTTGTCGAATTGCTTGCCGTTGTCAGAGACTAGTACTCTGGGTATCCCGTACCTGCATATGATATTTCTCCAGACAAAGCTTCGGATGTTTTTCTCCGTGATTGTGGCTAAGGCTTCTGCTTCTACCCATTTAGTGAAATAGTCTATGCCAACTACTAGAAAGTTTAACTACCTAACCGCTGTTGGGAATGGGCCCATGATGTCCAGTCCCCATTGAGTGAATGGCCAAGGTGCCGTTAATGGGATCAATTCTTCGAACGGTTGCTTGATGAAGTTGCCGAACCTTTGACATTTGTCGCAAGTCTTGACATAAGCCTCCGTGTCCTTCTGCATGGTGGGCCAATAATACCTTGCTCGCACAAGCTTGTGTACCAATGATCTTAACCTAGAATGGTTCCCGCAAATCCCCTCGTGTACCTCCCTCATGACGTAGTCCGCCTCTTCTGCACCCAAGCATCTCAGGTATGGACGGGAGAAACCTCTTTTGTACAGGATATCTTTTATCAAGACGAATCTAGCTACCTGGACCTTTAGCTTTCTTGCCGCCTCCTTCCCGTTTGGTAAGACCCCGTTTTTTAAGTATGAAACTAACGGCGTGGTCCAATTACTTCCAGAGCCTATCTCCTGTATGTCACCGGAATCTATTAGGGGAGAAAACTGAACGAAAGAGAGTACATTACCGGGTATGATCATATGCTCTGCCGAAGCGACTTTGGCAAGACGGTCGGCTTGCTCATTTTCTCTTCTGGGGATTTGGATGATTTTGGCTTCTAGGTCATCTACTCTTGCCCTTGCTTGATCAAGGTACCTCTTCATCCTTTCGCCCTTGCACTCGTAGTCTCCATTTATTTGGTTAGTAATGACCTAAGAGTCGCAGTAAATGACTACCCTCGTGGCTCCTGCTTCTTTGGCGAGGTCGAGTCCTGCTATTAATGCTTCATATTCTGATTCGTTGTTTGTAGCGGGGAAGTCTAGACGGACCATACATTCAACTGTATCTCCTTCGGGCAATAGTAGCACGATGCCGGCCCCTCCGGCTTGTCTGTTTGATGACCCGTCCGTATATATGCTCCAATGAGGGGACTCTTCTGCCCCCTTGTCTTCGTCATGAGTGAATTTTGCTATGAAGTCTGCGACGATCTGCCCTTTGATGGCAATTCGTGGGCAGTATTGAATATCAAATTCGCTCAACTCTATAGCCCATAAGGCCAGTCGACCCGCAGCCTCAGGATTGCTCATTGCCTATTGCAAAGGCTTGTCGGTTAAGACGTTCACCGTATGGGCTTGGAAGTACGTTTTGAGCTTGCGAGCCGCAAGTTTCTCCATAGGCGAGTATCTTTCTTCGGCACCGCGAAGCGCTCGGCTCGCGTAGTATACGGGCTTTTGTACTTTCTCTTCTTCTCTGACTAAGGCAGTGCTGATGGCTGCGAGGGAGACGGCTAGATAGAGAAAAAGCTCTTCTCCTGGCTGTGATGGGCTCAACAGTGGCGGGGAGGAAAGATAAGCCTTCAACTCCTCGAATGCCTGCTGACATTCGGCAATCCATTCGAATGATCTCTTCAGCGTGCGGAAGAACGGCAAACATTTATCCGTCGCCCTTGACACGAACCTATTTAGTGCTGCTATTTTTCCGTTGAGGCTTTGTACCTCCTTTACATTTCTTGGTGGCGCCATCTCCATAATGGCCCGGATTTTGTCCGAGTTAGCCTCGATCCCCCTTTGGGACACCATAAATCCTAGGAATTTTCCCGCCGTCACTCCGAAGGCGCATTTTCTTAGATTAAGCTTCATGTTGTAAGAACGAAGGGTGTTGAATGTTTCTTTGCGATCTTCCAAATGATCTTCCTCCCTTCGGCTTTTTACTAACATGTCGTCAACGTAGACCTGGACATTCCTCCCAATTTGCTGCGCAAACATTTTGTTCATAAGTCTTTGGTACGTCGCACCCGCATTCTTCAGGCCGAAGGGCATTACTTTGTAACAGAAGAGGCCTTGACTGGTTACGAACGAAGTTTTCTCCTGATCGTCTTCGTGCATTCGGATTTGGTTGTACCCCGAGAAAGCGTCTATGAAACTTAGCAACTGGTGTCGGGCCGTTGAGTCTACTAGGACGTCGACCCTTAGGAGGGGATAGCTATCTTTGGGGCAGGCTTTGTTAAGGTCAGTGAAGTCTACACACATCCGCCACTTTCCGCTAGCTTTCTTAACCATTACTACGTTCGCCAGCCAATCGGGGTAGTATACTTCCCTAATGAAACTCGCCTCCTATAGCTTGCAGACTTCTTCTGCTATGGCCCGATCTCGTTCGGGGGCGAACACTCTCTTCTTCTATCGGACGGGTGGAAAAGAGGGTGATACATTCAACCTGTACACCATGATTGAAGGGTCTATTCCTGACATATCTTCATGGCTCCGGGCGAATACATCTCGATTGCCCCTAAGAAAGGTTATGAGCTCTTGACGGATTGCGGGGTTAGCGAGTGTTCCAATTTTGGTCGTTCGGCCAGGATTGGAACTGTTAAAGGCTATCTCCTTTAGTTTCTTTACTGGCTCCGTCACCGTCCGGTGTTCTTCTATATTCAAGGCCTGGACCTGATCCTCCACTTCCATCATGGCCACGTAGCATTCGCAAACGGCCATCTGATTTCTACGCAGCTCCCCTACACCGTAGTCGGTAGGGAACTTAATCATCAGGTGGTAAGTTGAAGTTACCGCCTTCCATGAATTGAGCGTGGGTCATCCGAGGATAGCGTTGTAGACAGACGAGCAATCGACTACTAGGAATTTTACGTCCTTGATGATCTGCTGGGGATAATCGCCTACCACAACGGACAATGTGACCACGCCCAAGGGGAACACCCGGCTCCCTCCAAAACCGACTAGCAGGGCATTTGTTGGAATCAATCGTTCCTTGTCGATCCTCATTTGCTGGAACGCCGGGTAATATAGTATGTCTGCTGAACTGCCATTGTCGACCAACACTCGGTAAATGTTGTAGTCTCCTACCCGTAAGTTGACGACTAGTGCGTCGTCATGTGGGTGGTGAAGGCGCCGCGCATCTTCTTCTGAGAACCCGATAATGGAGTCTTCTCTTCGAGCTATCTTTGGCATGACCCCCGTCAGCTGAACATTTTGTACCATCCTAAGATAGGTTTTGCGGGCCTTTTTGGACGATCTAGCGGCAGCCGTTCCTCCTATGATCATCCTTATGTCCCCTATGGGGGGTCTTTGTCGCTCATTATCTCGTCGGGGGTGTTGTTCTTACGATGGTGGATCTGTTTTCTCCTTGCTAACGAACTTCTACAGTTTTCCTTGTCTGATAAGGGTTTCGATTTGTTGCTTTAGGTCATAGCAATCGGCCGTGTCGTGACCATGGTCGCGGTGGAAGCGGCAATATTTGTCCCTAAACCGTCTGCTGGGATCATTCTTTAGCTTTCCAAGGAACGTCAGAGCCCCTTCGTCCTTGATTTGCATTAGGACTTGATCTATCGGGGCGGTTAATGGAGTGAAGGTCGTGAATCTTCCCCCCAGGGGCTTAGGGCGTCTTTCATCCCTTCGGTCTCCTGTCCTTGCTTTCTTCCGGCTTTGGTCCTGCTGGTTGTCTTCTTGTCTTTCTCTTTTCTTGGGCCTTTCTTCTCGGGCCGACAACGCGTCTTCCGCGTTCATATACTTGGTGGCCCTATAAAGCACTTCTGACATGGTTTTTGGGTCATTTTTGTACAGGGAGAACAAAAACTTACCCTTCTTCAGCCCATTCGTGAACGCTGCCACAAGTATCTTGTCATCGGCTTCGTCGATCGAGAGCGCCTCCTTATTGAAGCGGGATATGTAGGCCCTCAACGTTTCATCCTCCCGCTGCTTGATGCTCATCAAGCAAGCCGTAGACTTCTTGTACCGATGTCCTTCGATGAAGTGTGCAGTGAATTGAGCGCTTAGCTCCTTGAAGGTGCTGATCAAGTTGGATGTCAGCCGGCTGAACCAAATCCTTGTTGCACCCTTCAGCGTTGTAAGGAATGCCTTACACATGATTGCGTCCGCTACTCCTTGAAGGTGCATTAGGGTCTTAAAGGTCTTTAGGTGGTCTAGAGGGTCCTTGACCCCGTCATAGCTATCTATCTGTGGCATGCGGAACTTGCTCGGCAGTGGGAAGGAGTTGACGGAGGCGGTGAACGGTGAGTCAGTTCGGTTAACAAGGTCGTCAAGATCGCTGGACACTCGTCCCATGAGAGCGTTCATCATAACTTCCATCTGTTCCTTCATCGCCTGCATCTCTGCGATAATAGGTGGTGGAGCCGTATCTGCGAGGGAAGGGATGCTTATGTTTTGTCGCTCCGGTCTACTCAGGGCGTTACTGGCCTGAGGTCTCTCTTGGTTCCTTCTGTCAGCGTTGGTTCCTTCTTGGTCTGCTCCTTGGTTGTCTGGTGCTGCGTTTTTCTGGCGCAGCTGCTCTTCCAAGTCGTGATTTTGTTTGGTGAGACGTTCCACGGCAGCGGCGAGAGTTTTAACTTATCTCTTGAGTGCGGTCGTGGGTGGGTCTTCTTCTTGAACGTGGTTAGTGGTTGCCATTGAGCGAGTGAGCACCATGCAACTTTTTGTCCGGGAAGCGGTAATATGACGTCGTTTCCCACAGACGACGCCAACTGATGTTGCTGAATAAATCACCAGTAAGCCACACGGTCCTCACACGCTCGAAACAGCACCTGCACAAAAAAAGAAGACCTAGTAGAGAGCGTCGATGTGGTGCCGGCCAAATACCCTCCGAAGGTTAAGTTAGAACTATTCTCACAACTCTAGAGTGCTAGAAAGGGTAAATTATGCCTACCTCGATTTGTGAGGGTATTGGGGCTTTTATAGTAGTAGAAGGGTGGACTCCCTTCCTTGATGTAGAAGTCTTTTCCTTATAGGAATCCTCTTGAGCAATCCCAAACGTGATGGACAAGTTATTTCCTTGTAGAGAGGGTCCTTTACTATCACGCGTATCTTCCGGAATTCTCCATGCACTAGGACTCCGATTTCCTTTGGGATTCTCCTTGATTTCTGGCGTGTGTGACAAGTATTTTAAGTTAGGTTCCTGCTATTCCTTGGGCTTACCCATTGTCGGCCCATGGGCTAAGATCCGTCAAGCCCATCAAGGCGAATATCCATCATACCAACTTTTACACCTTCATTTAAAATGAAATTGTGATGAATCTTTGGCTATGTGCTTGTTAGAGATTTCTTGTTTTTCGCGTTCTTCATGTTCTTTGTGGGTTCTTCGAATGTTCTTGATCTTCGAAGATTTATGGTGAAAGTTCTTCAGGGCTTTAGAGCTTGAATCTGATGAAGTTTCGATGGATCAAAGTCTTTGAAGTTTCTGGAGGCTTTGAAGCTTGATTCCAGTAGAACTTTGAGACTTGTAAGAATGATTTGGATGAATGTTCTTCGTGTTCTTTGAATATTCTTTGTCTTCGAAGATTGTAGTGGAAGTTCTTCACGGCTTTGGAGACTTGAATCCGTAGACCTTCACTAACTTGCAATCTTTTGAAGTTTCTGAACACTTTTGGACTTGATTCCAATGCACTTTGAGATCTAGGAAGATGACTTGAATGATTTTCTACTTGAATGATTTTCTCTTCGAATGTTGTTAAGATTCAAAGGTTGAAGTTCTTGGAGGCTTTGGAGCTTGGTTCCAATAGAGCTTCGAGACTTCTGAATGTGTTCAAATCCCTCATAAGACTGAGAATGGTCTCTATTTATAGGAGTCTTGGAGAGGTGTGATGACACGTAATTGGCTATCACATGTGTCATAATTTAAATGGAGGGACTTTATGTCTTGTCCTCCAAGGGACACATGGCATTATTTGATTAGCTGTAGTGCTTTAATTTAAAATAGCACATGGCAGGTTTTAATTAGACCGCTTATGTTATTTAAATTAACACGTGCTAACCTTTGATTGGTTCTCAAGTCTTCTTTGTAATTTTTATTCTTTGGCACTTGGAATATTGTCATTGGTCTCTGAATAATGATAGCAACACCCACTAAATAATACTTGGCTTCTTGTAATTAGCTGCTTTAAATGTACTACATGAATTTAGTAGTTTAACATGGCAATTTGTGATTGGTAGAAAATTTCACTCTCTACAAGATCCATTCAAATTCGTGTTGAAAATGTTGACAATAACCTCTTTGTAAATTTTTTTTTTTTTTTTTTTTTTTTTTTTTTTTTTTTTTTTTTTTAAATTTCATCTTGATCATTAGGATAATGAGATAGATATTTTCTCATAAGTAATAACCCATGATCCGAAAGAATATTTTTCCAAGTCAACATGAGTTCTCTTAAAAGATAAATTTTAGGTATCTTAGAAATCCCTACTATAATAAAGTTATTAATTATTGTTGTTAAGTAAAATTTAATTATTATTAATTAGAATAATTTTATTTATTATTTATTAGTTTTTATGTTTATTCTTTTCAATTCATTTATTTAACAATTCAAATCAACTTTGAAAACTTATTGGTCTTTCTAATTCATTAGGAAGAATTTTGTTGTGTCTTTTACATTACTCTATTAAAAATTCAACACAACAATACAATCATTAAAAATAAAAAAATAAAAAAAAAATGTCTTCACTCTCCACTATCCCACACCTCACTTCCACTACCTCACACTTAATTGTCTTTTAGTGTTTACACTTTACTGCTCACTTAATTTTTTTAAGATTTAAGATCAATAAATTACTAATTTTTGTGGTTGGATTTTTTTCCTTCAAATTTTAGATCAAATTAGTTTGTTATTGAGTTTTTTCTTTTTGTTTAAAAATGTTAAGATAAAGGTTGGTGTTTAATTGGTTTTGGGGGGAAGTGGCTTGTAAGGCCCTAATATGCATTGGGCCAAAGGTTAAAACAGGCCCAGAACATACCTTTCCAAGACAAAAAATCTCTCCATAGGGTACATACCTCGAAATACGAACCAAAGGAAACCAGGGGGTCAACGGAAACCTCTCCAAACTACCTAAGCCTCGGACACCAATCCAACTAAATCCCCTATCTTGGATCCGTTCTTGAATAACCACGGAAACCATATGAGATGAAACACTTCGACCATATTGCCCCATGTCAACACATATTCCAAGCTTCCAGGGAGTAGTTTCGACATGTACGCGGACATCCGAGGATGCTTTCTAGATCTTCCTGATAGATCTACAACAATCCACCTGACATACTTGCATTTAATGCTATAGATAACTTATCAGAAAAAGACAAGAAGCCCTAAAAGTCTTTGTTCATCACAACCTTGAGAAAAAAAGAGTTTGATGAGACACAAGGCTACCCAACTAAATAAGGACAGCACATGCCAAAGCTCATGTTAGAGAAGGAAATGAGGCAAATAAAGTAATGGATAAGGATGAAAACGGGGGAAGGGGAGTATAAAAATGAAAGGATGGATAGAAGAAGGGGGATGGCATTTTTCAAGATTGTAGGAGAGAAGAGAGATAACTTCTAAGGAATGTAATAAAAAAGTGAGACAAATAAAACCTTAAATACTATTTCATCAAGAAAATGTTGTTTGGTTCTTATTCAAATCTCCCATTACGGATTATAGCAAACCCTTAATATAAATTAAGACGTAAATGCACTTTTGGTCCCTACATTTTGGAGTCATTTCTATTTTGGTCCATACATTTCTATTTTACCACTTTTAGTCCCTAAACCAGTTAACGCGTGACATTTAAGTCCTTACCATCACTCAACTAACAGAAAAGGCTGATATGGCTAACGGCACATTAAAATAATAATTAAAAAAAATCTATTTTGACATTAAAAAAGGCCACATCAGCATCTAAATTAAAAAAAAAAAAAATTAACTAAATAAAAAAATTACAAACAGAATTAAAAACAAAAAAATCATATGAATGGAGATCTCAGATCCTTGAACAAGAACAATAAGATTAGAAACCCATAAACTCATAAACCCCATAAACTCATAAATTTCACATTCAAATTACCAAATTCATCTTGATCATGAACACACAAGAACAACAAACCCAGAATATTCAATCCCAAGAACAAAAGAATAGAAACCCAAAATATTCCAAAATTTGTACACAAATTCTTCCCCAAAAATCAATTGTACACAAACACCAACCCAGATCTTAATGGTTTTTTTTTTTTCTTTCCTTTTTTATGTTCTTATCAGGAGCAGATCTAGGTTTGGAGCAGATCCAATGGCGCCATTTTTGGGTTTGGAGCAGATCTGGGTTTGGGTTAAAAAACTCCCAATACTTTTCTTTGTCGCTTCTTTCATTTCATTTGAGCCAAAACTAAAAATGGCTGCTATTGCTGCTTCCATTTCTTCAACGAGCTTATTCTCTCCCTACGCTCTCGCTTGCCCCAAAACTCACAACCCTCAGCCTCACAAGCCCCTCCAATTCCAATTCCAAGAGAAAGCAACCGCTACAAAACCCTTCAGCTCCACCCCCACGCGCCGATGACAAAGAGACGCAGCTCCACCCCACACTCCGTCGAAGGTCTGACGTCCACCCACACTCCGACGCAACTCCACCCCACACTCTGACGCCAGTCTAGTGAGTTTTCTCCCTTTTCTTCTCTTCTCTCACCTCCACCCACTGTGAGCTCTGCATGTACCCGATCCACCAAGGCAAAAATCTCCTTCACGCCAGCGAAGCCATACCCAGCTCCAACATCTTCAATTTGTCGCCGGTGAAGCCAATCTATGGGTTTGGGTTTTGATTTGTGGATGAGGAACAAGATTGATTTGGGCCTGGGTTTTGAGGAGCGTGATGTGTAGGTTGCGATTTGGGTTTTAGTAGTGGTCAATCTGAGATTTTGGTTGTCACGATGGACATCAGCGTAGGGTCGTGGTGCTGTGGGTGGACATAGGTTCGTGGGGCCATTAGTAGCAGCTCGCCGTGGGTCTTGGAATTGAGATCTGTGGAGTGGTTGATTTGAGTTTAATTTTTCTGGGTTTAAGAAGTCCTGGGATTGAGTTTAATTTTTCTAGGTCTTGGGATTGAGTTTAAATTTATTTTCTTTTTTGGTTTAAATTGTCTGACATGGCTTTTTATAAGAATTAAAATGCTGACGTGGCATATAAAAATGACAAATAATATTTTTTTAATAATATTTTAATCGTCACGTCAGCTAATAAGGTGTTCTGTCTGCCACCTCAGCTTTTCCCGTTAGTTGGCTGACG
Organism: Quercus tomentella; assembly: GCA_028535165.1. Lineage (NCBI taxonomy): Eukaryota > Viridiplantae > Streptophyta > Magnoliopsida > Fagales > Fagaceae > Quercus > Quercus tomentella. Next base: position 18,170,226 of record JAPQVY010000012.1, read on the forward strand.
GTAAGGATTTAAATGTTATGCGTTAATTTGTTTAAGGACTAAAAGTAGTAAAATAGAAATGTAGAGGCCAAAATAGAAATAATTCCAAAATATAGAGGCCAAAAGTACATTTACATCATAAATTAATTGTGATTATGAGCACCAAATCGAACCTCCTTTGATTTGGTGTCCTATTCGATGAGAATCAGGTCGTGAGCCCGATCTGACATCTCAAATGGGGCTTGGGCCCAAACTAGTGAGGTCCCAAAGTCTAAAGATAGCTTTCCTAGCTCGATCCCTTCCTACCACCTCAACAATTTTTGTAGTTAGTGACAATTTTTGTATTAACTTTTTTTGTTAACCTTTTTTTGTATTAACACGCCATCATACATGTGATGAATGTCCCGTTCAACTGTTCACCACTAGCGCTTAGACCACTTGGCTGTAGTTGTCATGCACACATGTCATTACTCCGGTGGTCCCGACAAAGACGGCAACCACCTTAATTCATGGCACAACTACGCTTAAACTATATATATATATTGGAGTTGTGATGTATCCATCTGAGCATCTCTACTCTCTAGCAATAGGACCCACCTTAACCTTCTCAAATTGACGGCCCAGATACAGCTAGCCCCACCATATAATCATCTAAAAAGGAAAAAGAAACAATTAAAAGGCCAAAACAACTCACGTCTCGATTCTCAAAAGAAAAAAAACTCACTTCTCAGAAGTCAGACCAAACTACAATAATAAATAAAAAAACAAAGGGCACTTAAGGCAGCTGTCCGAAACACGTAAAACTACGTTAACCCATTGTCCTCTTTAACGCGTTTCCCTTCTGTGATCACTTTCCTCAGTGATCTGTCATCAACTACCAGATGGCAATTTAGTAATTACAGTATCTTCTTCAGGGTCACATCAGTCATTTCATAACCTCACTGCACATCAACACAAATGGCCTCAATCTTAAATTTTTAAGAACTAATAACTAATAAACAGTAAGAATTAAGTTTGACTATATAAAAACGCAAACTTTGCTTTTATTTAAGCTTCTGCTTTTGCTTCGAAGCTATTTTTACCATCCTTGAAACACAAAGCTCTAGAACCCCAAGACGTCCGGTTCAATTCACTGAGTCTCTCAGCTTCTGGTCCAGAAGGTAAACTCTCTCAAGTTTCAACCCCCACATAGTCTTTCTTCTCGGCTTAAATGGCTTGAAAGTTGAAATCTTTCAGTTCAATCTTGGTGCTCAAGTTTGTATTCTGTGTCTTGCATTTTCTTCAATCCTAGTAGAATTTCGTTTAATCTATGCTGTGCCTTCAAGCTTGTTAAAGTTTCTTCCTTTTTAGCTAATTGGGTATGTGGATCTGAAACTTTAGTGGGGTTTTGTTGCAAAATCGTGTTGTCTTATTGTTAGCTCAGCTCTGATCTTGATTTGGGTGTTAAAAAACTCGGATCTTTGTGTTACAGTGTTAGTAGTTGTTATGCCCCGAGCTTTGGTACTCAATTTCTTTAGTCGTATGCGTTTTGTTTGCTCTGAGTGATTCAAGATCTTTCTAAATCAGGAAAAATGCTTTTGAACTTTGTGTCAATGAGGAGCACTTATAAACTTGGTTTTGTGTCTATATCTATACCCATTATTCTTTTCTTGGTCTTTACAATTCATGTTACTCTAGCTGTCGATTATGTACCAGCTGAGAAAATCCTCCTAAGTTGTGGGGGTACTGATAATACCGATGGCGATGGTCGGAAATGGACCACGGATATTGGGTCTAAGTATCTGTCAGCAAATGCGAAATCCACCACATCCTCAGCTGCTACTCAGGACCCTTCAGTCCCGGCAGTCCCTTATATGACTGCTCGGGTTTTTTCCTCGAATTTCACATATAGTATTCCGGTTGTTGCTGGTCGTAAATTTGTCCGTCTTCACTTTTATGCGGCTTCCTATGCGGGCTTAAATGCATCTGATGGTGTTTTCTCTGTCACTGCCGGGCCTTATACTCTCCTTAACAACTTCAGTGCTGCACAAACTACGGAAGCATTGAATTTTGAAGCATTTCTTGTGAAGGAGTATTCAATCAATGTTGAGGGTGCAACATTAAATATAAGTTTCATCCCATCTACCAAAGCTCCAAGGGCGTATGCATTTGTGAATGGCATTGAGATTGTGTCAATGCCTGATATTTATAGTTCCACAGATGGAACTCTGCCGATTGTGGGTACGGGTACTTTTTTCTACATTGATAACACCACTGCACTTGAGAATGTTTATCGGTTGAATGTGGGTGGAAATGATATTTCACCCTCCCATGATACGGGTCTTTATAGGTCCTGGGCCGATGACTTGCCATACCTCTATGGGGCTGCCTTTGGGGTTTCATATTCTGCTGATAACAACATGACAATCCAGTATCTTCCGGGCGTGCCTACTTATGTTGCACCAGATGATGTCTACAGCACTGCTAGATCAATGGGGCCAAATCCTGAAACCAATCTCAATTACAATTTGACTTGGATTTTCTCAGTTGATTCCGGATTCTCTTACCTTGTTAGGCTTCATTTTTGCGAAATTCAGGGAAATATAACCAAGATTAATCAAAGAGTGTTTGATATCTTCCTTTATAATCAAACTGCTATGCCAGGGGCAGATGTTATTGCCTGGGCAAATGAGCAAGATGGGGTTGCGGTTTATAAGGATTATGTGGTTCTTGTTCCAAATGGAAGCCCGCAGCAGGATATGTGGCTTGCACTGCATCCAGACCCATCTTCCAAGCCCAATTATTACGATGCAATCTTGAATGGAGTAGAGATATTCAAAGTTAATGGTACAAATGGTAATCTTGCTGGGCCAAATCCTATCCCTGCTCCTAAACAGGATGTAATTGACCCAACAAGGGCTAGACCATCATCTGGTGGTGGTGGTAAAACAAAGAATCAGAAAGCAATTATCATTGGATGTGTTAGTGGTGGAATTTTCTTAGCCCTTGTTCTTGGTTTCTTTCTTATTGTTGCTTCCCGTCACCGGCGTGGGAAAGACTCAAGTGCAAGTGATGGTCCTTCTGGGTGGCTTCCACTTTCTCTGTATGGAAATTCACATTCTGCTGGTTCTGCCAAAACAAATACTACAGGAAGTTATGCGTCCTCACTTCCTTCAAACCTTTGCCGCCACTTCTCATTTTCTGAGATCAAGGCTGCTACCAAGAACTTTGACGAGGCTCTACTTCTTGGGGTTGGAGGTTTTGGTAAAGTTTACAAGGGAGAAATTGATGGTGGAGCAACCCAAGTAGCAATCAAGCGTGGGAACCCACTCTCTGAGCAAGGAGTACATGAGTTCCAAACTGAGATTGAAATGCTGTCAAAACTTCGTCACCGCCACCTTGTTTCATTGATTGGCTATTGTGAAGAAAACTGTGAAATGATTCTTGTTTATGACTACATGGCTCATGGAACGATGCGGGAGCATCTTTACAAGACCCAAAAACCTCCTCTGCCTTGGAAGCAAAGGCTTGAGATATGCATTGGAGCTGCACGCGGTTTACACTATCTCCATACTGGTGCCAAGCACACTATCATCCACCGAGATGTTAAGACAACTAACATTCTCTTGGATGAGAAGTGGGTTGCAAAGGTTTCTGATTTTGGGTTGTCAAAAACAGGTCCTACTTTGGATAACACGCATGTAAGCACTGTTGTTAAGGGTAGTTTTGGGTATCTAGATCCAGAGTACTTCAGGCGGCAGCAACTGACTGACAAATCCGATGTTTACTCATTTGGGGTTGTTCTTTTTGAGACCTTGTGTGCTCGGCCAGCTTTGAACCCAACACTTCCAAAGGAGCAAGTGAGCTTGGCGGAGTGGGCTGCACACTGCCACAAGAAAGGTATTCTTGATCAGATACTTGATCCTTATCTGAAGGGAAAGATTGCGCCGGAATGCTTCAAGAAGTTTGCTGAGACTGCAATGAAGTGTGTGGCTGATCAGAGCATTGAGAGGCCATCTATGGGTGATGTGCTGTGGAACCTTGAGTTTGCTTTACAGCTACAAGAGAGTGCAGAGGAAAGTGGTGAAGGTATTGGAGGAATGGGCATTGAGGAGGAGCCATTCGTACCCTATAAAGGGAAGAAAGATCCTGATGCATCACTGGGTTTTGATGGCAATGTCACGGACTCAAGGAGCAGTGGAATGAGTATGAGCATTGGTGGCCGGAGTCTAGCAAGTGAAGACTCTGATGGGTTGACACCTAGTGCTGTATTCTCACAGATTATGAACCCAAAAGGACGTTAAAAATCACTAGTGATTGCATTTGCCACCGGCTGCTGGATTCCGGTAAGGCAATATGCTTTCTGGTGTTTGATCAAGCAGGTAGACATATTTGGATTTTCTTTCTTACCTTATTCATTTTACTTAATGTTGATTTTTTTTTTAGCATGGATGCGTTTTGATCAGGTTGATTCTAATCTGTATGTACCTCTAAGAGTGTAAAAATAATGTTATGTACTACTTTTTATTGCTTTGGATGATAATATTAATTTCATGCTACCAATTTGTTTCCTCTTTCGCATTTGGATGGGGAATTTCACTTGTATTATGGCAACATTTTTCAGTAATATCATCACTTTTCCTGAATCCATGACATAATTTTTATATGCATAAATCACAACGGAGTAGTTGTGGAAATTGTCACTGATATTATGATTGAGGTAGTTGGTGCAAATTAGTGCTATGTTTGAACAAGTTTATTGGATAGAACAACCGTCCATTTCTCATAAAATAACAGAAATCATTTTTAATACGATAACGCCTTGCCATCAATTCTGGTATGTGAGTATCTGACACATGGGTGTGTGGTCTACCTGTAATTGGCCTAAACAAATGAATGCATTACAGCAGACATTGAATTGTTCTTCCATATTTTTTATATGGTTTTTAGATTGATTATAAGAATATCTTTAGGTAAGAAAAGATAGAAAAAGACGTGGGAAACGCTATAAGAAAGCTAGCTGTTTCTGACTTTTTGCCTATATTCTCTGCCCATATTTTTGAGCAATTGATGCATTGGAGGGGCTGGTTAGGGGGGTCAAAGATGATAAGTATATCGATAAAGTGGAAAATATCATAAGGTTCTACGTTATTGCTTGTTGTTAGTTTGTTACCCCACTAGGCTTTAGTGCTTCACATATCATATTTGCTGTCATACAAGTCTTATGTTATAAAGAACACGAAACCTTGAATCTCCTTTGTAATTGTATTGTCCAAGTTTAAATGAATAAGTTTTTATGATTGATAGGGTAAAATATCAATTATGATTTATATGATGGGACTTTGGGAAATCCAAGTTTAAATTTTTGAAGGAATTAACCTCTGCTTTTCAAACGTTTATATCTATATATAAAAAGCGCTAATGCGCGAAAGCAACCGTGTGTTTTCTACAGTAATTTGGTTTATTCAATACTTAAGCGCTGTTTCGCTGCGTCTTTTTTTTCTTTTCTTTTTTTTCCTTCGGGTAGTCTGGTCCACTTTTTTTTTTTAATATATAAGTTAACATAATAAATTGTCACAATATTTTCACAATTGTTGAGGTGTTAATTTCTTATAGGTCAAAATAAAATATCATGCTAGAACTAACTACAACTAAAAATAAAGGTATTGTGAAAAAAGAAGTGCTACATTTACAATATTTTTCACAACACTTTCATAATAAAAGTGTGAATGCGCAAAGCTATAGTAGCAGCTACAATTTTTATTTTGTCTAATTTGCACTGTTCAATGGCCATTTTTTTTTTTTTGTTAATATCATATATATATATAGCTGTTAGTTAACATAATAAATTGTCACAATATTTTCACAATTGTTGAGATGTTAATTTTTTATAGGTCAAAATAAAATATCAAACTGGAACTAATCACAACTAAAAATAAATGTATTTTTATACTAACACAATAAATTTCATAATATTTTCATAATTATTGAGACGTCAATTTCTTACAAGTCAAAATAAAATAATAAATATAAGACTGTAACCAATCATAATGAAAAATAAATATTTTATAAAAATATTGTAACACTTGTTGTGTAAAAATGACTGTAATAGCTAGTATATAATACAAAATGAGCAAACTTGAACAAAGCCAGTCTGGACTGAGTTTGTCCTGTCCTGCACGTGTGTGCCACTTGTGTTTAAAAGCGTTGTCAAACAAAGATTTAGTTAAAATAAAGACAAATATCAAATGGCCAGTCAATTTTTAATTCTAGTGTCAATTCTTGCTTTAGAAAAGAAATTTTTTAATTTCATTATTTATTCTCATTTTCTTTCATACCAATCACAGGGTCCCACACTTTGAGTACTTACTTTTTCTTTTGTTTATTTATTGTTTTTATAATTCAAATAATGATAACTTAAAAGATAAAGGTTGACGATCTTTACATTTCTGTTAAAAATGTCAATTTAGTTTACAAGATTATTGGCTTAGTAATAGCCACCTTAATAATGAATAACCTATAAGACATAAATTATTCCTCGTGTAAGGTGGGGATGGAGATAGCCCGAGCAAACATTTTCATACTCATCTACTTATATTGTGAGATATCACAGCATAGGTTTATGTAGGAACACATTATTAGGCATGTCATAGGGTCTTAATATCTCATATTGGAAGTAACTTCCTTGGGCGAGTTTAAACTCTTTCAAGCATTTTGATTCTGCATTTTCTAGCCTGTTCAATTTGGAAATGGAATCTATCAAATGACATCACAAGGAACACAATATATGTAAGGATTAAATCATTCCTATTTATTTTACTTCAAAGTAAATTGAGATAGTATTTCATGATGGAGATCCAATATTTCATATATATTAAAAGTAAATAAACCATCACATCAATTAATTATCATTCATTATTTGATAGACGAGATTTTAAATAATGTGACATTATGTGCATCATTAGGTACATGAGAAAATATCTCTCTTATATAAAATAAAGTCTCTCCAAATTTTTTAAAATAAATAGAGAGAACCATTTTCCTCAGTTTATACATGTCACGAAAGTTGTTCCTTTTACATGCAAAGCCTAACAACATGGTCTATTGATCCCTTGTGGTCTTTTTCAGTGTTTTTCTTAAACCCTTCCCAAAAAAAAAAAAAAAAAAATCGATTACTAGTACAGTAGTACTACCTAATATTGCAAAGGAGCATATTGCCAGCCAATATGAAACTGGCGCCTGCGAAGGAAATTAAGTTCTGGGTCCACACGGATTCACAGAGGTTCGAATAATTGAAAATATATATATATATATCTATTGGTCACTAAAGGTAGTCGAAAAGGTGGACAACACAACGTTGTTGTTTATTAGACAACTAGTCAGGCCCCAAACAAATGAATATGAGTGTCAAAAAGCTGTTTGTTGCGTATACTGTCCATTCAGATTTGTTTTACAGCCCCAATCCAACAACTATTGAAATCTAGAGAAATTTTTTTTTGAAAGTAAAATCTAGAGAAATTGAAATGGCAATATTATTTTCTTGGCTAAAATGCACTTTAAACCCTTTTTAACTTGGGATAATTTCTTAATCAGTCCCTCCACATACACACACCCATGGCCTTGCAATATCAACTCCAAAAATAATGAGTTGGTTTCGTCTCATAAATGTTACTTGGAAGCTGATTTTGCAGTTTTGTGGGGGGGGGGGGGGGGGGGGGGGGGTGTGGGGGTGTGTGTTGGGTTGTGTATAAACAGAACAATCAATTAATTAATTGTAATTGGTCAATTAAACATTTCATCCTTGGTTATGGAAGAACTCTTTTAACACTAGGCATAATACAAGTAACATCAACCACTACAACTGTCTCAGGAAAAACAAGAGTTAAACTGATTCTCATGTTTAGAAACAATAATTTCAGCCCAAAAAATAACTAGAAAACTGAACAATACTCCTATAATAGTGATATTTACATGCCAAAGGGGGAAAAAAACAAGCAAACAAACAGCGAAGCATCCAGAATACTCAAGTGCATCCAGAACATTCTGCAGCCTCTCTCGCTACGTAGAAGCAAGCATATAGGTCATTTTGGATATTGGGAAGTTGAATCTATAATTGCAGTAATCTTCTTCTGAAGCTCTGGCTTGTTGGCTCCTACAAGCTTGTCAATTTGCTGTCCATCTCTAAGAAAGAAGAAAGTAGGAGTGGCTTTGATATCCCATGAAGTGCTGAACTCCTGCATCACATAAAAGCATTTTATGATTTTGCCATCAATAGATTTAGCACAATCTTGGATGATAAAAAAAACTAAGAATATCTCTCCGCTAGACAGGTCAAATTTTCATTTTACACTAATTCTCATGTAATTTGTTTTTCCTATTCTTGTTTTGTTTTTTTATTGACACTTTTGTTTGGCATGTTTGTCATGCCGATGGAGTTTCTTGGCCACAGGCAAGATCGTGGCCTTTTATGTCCAAAATAGGTCCTTGTACCAAAAGCAAGCTCTATCTTAGGTAGCACTCGATATCTTTCCTAAGTAACAACAAAATTACACTACTTACAGTGAGTTCTTCAACATCAATCACTATGAATATGAGAGAAGGGTATTTCTCAGATAATTCAATGTAAAATGGCGCAATCATCTTACAAGGACCACACCATGTTGCACTGAAATTTGCAATTACCTGTTAAACATACAGCTTCAATTAAAATTGGGAAAAAAAAAGGGTAAAAGAATGACCACAAAATAAATCAATATGAAGAATCCTGTCAAAAAAAAAATTCAAAACAAAACAAATCAAGGGAACCTTTATATTATATAACAATAGATGGGGCATGATTCAGCATCAGAGAGAAAGAAAGAGAGGAACTTGCAGATGCAAGATTTGGCATTGGACTGGCAAAAAGTGTTTGAATAACAGGAAGATGCAGAGAGAAAATATGGGCCTACAAGTTCATGGTAAATCCACAATGACTTGTTACAATTTACAAGTAAGACCACAGACTAAATTGGCCAGAGTGTAGGCAAGGCAATTTACACCAAGAACAGACCTCATATTAGGAAACAGCATTTCATACAAAAATGCAGGTTTGAATGGTTCTTCTTTAATGATGCAAACAAACTTTGGAAATGGGTTCCCTACATGCTAATTGGTTGTCTTGATTGTATTTCTATTATCCAGATAAAGAGGGGGGGAAAGTGTGTCTGCAAAACTCTCATCAGACCATGTGTTGCAAATCATTGGCAGGGTATCCTGAACTAAAATCATTAAGAGATTCTAGATAATCAACTGTTTGAAGGGTAATCTACCATTATGTGGACAGATATTCTATAAAATCTTTAAAGCGTAGCATGAGGATCAAACTGGTAGGCCCCTCCACTAAACACCATAAGTTGTTTCCTGGATTTTCTGCACTTGATAGTCAATATCCAATATTCATTTGTCATTGAGCTCAAAAGCAACAGACTGAACAATGTAGAGATGATGCCAGGGTCTCACTGCTTGATTCTTGTGATGAAAATATTCTAGACTAAAGTAGAACCTCAGTACGCAGTCATGTAATCATTACCACATTCACAAATATAATAATGTACATCTCATGGGAAAATATTAGTAGTAGTTCAGTGAAGAGACATGACAAAAAGACAATTAAGCTCCATATACATTCAACATGATTCACTATCCCAGCCAGGCCCCGCACGCAGGGGGGTGGGGAGGAGGGGGGAGAAGGTGAAGGAATACTTACAATCTTGCCATCCCTACTTGCTTCTGCCATCTTTTGATCCCAAGACTCCTTGGTAGTGATAAGGTGCACATTCCCGCCAGAAAACTCGACATTCTTATCAGAATCATATCCATCAGTTTCAGGCTGCAAGTATCATGAAAATCATATCATCATTATGAAATGACTTGAGATAAGAGTGAAAAACTAAAATACAATTCACTCATTAAGGCTTTGAGGTATTTCAATAATTGATAGAACTAGATAGGTAAACAATATTTTGAAGGCAGTAAGCAAATAAAACTGGCATGCTATCTAAGAGATTTTCAAGTGGCTATCAACCATCTTTTAGTACTTCATGTAGAATTCTAAGTTGTCAAAAATTTATCCGTCAATCAACATGATACCCGTTGTTCCATGAGATCCTTTTTTTCTTCTTTATTTTTTAGTACATCTACTACTTTAGAAAGAGATTTTATTCACATGCTAAACCAAACACAGATTTTCATGATTCTAAGTGTGTCACATCATCACAAATCATATACTGTCTGGATAGCAAGAATATCCCTTCTTCAACAGTTTGCTCCATCTAAAACTCCAGCAACAGCATCTTTCCTCACAAGTCACAACATTGCTTGAAATTCTTAATGACATCAATAACTTCACTATTTCTTTTTATGGCTTTCCCATTCTAAATTTATCATGAAAAAGAAATAACAAGAGATCCATATAAATAACTCCAGTCAAGCAGTATAATAATAGTAACTAAAAGAGAAACCAATAAATCTAACCACAATATAAGTCATGTCATAAGCAGAAGCTGGAGTAGATAAAATAACGGAAAAAATAAAAGTAACAGAAAACAACCACCAAACTAGAGAAAAGTAAAAAAGCATATAACACATTGAACAAGACTATCCTTTTCACTTTCTACTTTTTCTTTTCATAAAAGAACTTTATTTAAGAATTTGACAGAAGAGTCTCAGAAACAATTACCTTAGTCACGCAATTTCCCATTTTGATGTTTAAAATCTAAATTGCTAAACTTAAATGGTAGAACTCCAGAAGTACCCTGAAAGTTGAACAATACAATCTATCAAATTAACAAGACAATATACATACCCAAAAAGTCCATTAATTTACAGAATAATTTATGTAACAGAATGACAAGTAAATTTACTCAAACTAGGAAGAGAAAATAATATTATACTGTTGAACAAGACAACGGTATAACTATCAATCCGTCTCCCATACATTTAAAACTACTAAGGGGTAGTTTTCTTACAAGCCAATTTATATATTTGTGTTAGTAACATAAATGTGTGATTAATATCTTCTAAAGTTCCTAGGCTAACTCCACTATGAAGCTCTTACATCCTAATTTATGGTCAGATTTTGTCAATCAGATTTTTTCCTTTCATCCACACCTAATATGGAAACCAAAATAATGCTGAACTCAATGGTGAGTTACCCTAAAAACTCTTGAGAATTTCAATTTTAAATGCATAAAGATGTAGTTTTTTTTTTTTTTTTTTCAAGAGTTTAATGTGTGAATTTAAAATTCTCAAGAGTTACCAAACTTTACAGTATTCCCTGTCTATGATTCGAATTGTAACAAATCATGTCTAAAACTAAACAAAAATAGTTTATCAGGTCTTACCAACCATAATAACCACCTGGGTAAGTTGTTTCCTCCCTATTAAACTTATATTAAATTCCTAGGATTTCTAAAACTAGTTTCTTGGAACTCAAACACCAGAATCTAATTTCTCAAGATTACAAATAGCCCAGAGTTTAAATTCTCAGGAATCTTAAATTCTCAAGAATAGCCCTCTATCTTTTAAACGCTCGGAATTTACTACAAAACTTATAATTGAGAAACAGAAGTTAGTTTCTTCCATCAATGTCCCGTCAATTACTCATACTTTACAATATTTTCCTTAATTATAATTATCGAAAAGGAAACATTAGAATACATAAACTATAAAACCAATATCTCTCCCAACAAAGAAAAAGGAAAAAAAAAAAAAAAAAAACTGCCGTAACCGAAAATCTAACGTTAATATTTCACAAGCAACATTGTACTTAACCTCTGATTGGTTTGCCAATAAAGCAAAGCAAAAGAAAACTGAGAGAAAATTAAACTCCATAAGAAGAATTGAAATGAGGAATGCGAATCAAACAATAATAAACACGTAACCAAACAAAACAACAACCTAAATTTCGGAATGTAAAAGTTAAAAGCAACAAAAATAAAAATAAAATAAAATAATTGAACAAGCTGAATTTAATTACCTCTAGCTTATGACCGATATGAAGCCCTAGTTAATCCAATATAACAATCTGGGCGATTTGAACGAAATTTAAAATTCGAAATTCGAAATTCGAAATGGAAACGATAGAATCAGAGTTTGACCATGAGTTGTGAACGATAACGTTGAAGCTGGACCGTTTCTTCGATTTGCTTTATTTGTTGTTTTTGAGAAGATTATAAAATAGGAATTTTCAGGCACAAAAATCAGGTACTTTAAAAATTTCTAGGACCGAAACTACCTTTATTTATACCGCTGTCGTGAGAAAGCCAGATTACCTTAATACCCTTATTTTGGCGTTTCTGTGTAATTGAGTATATTGGGGGCATTTTCGTCAAATGGAAAAGGTTTGGTGGTTTTTTAACTGATAACGGTAATAACAACGAACAAGGAATAAATGAATATAACAGTAAAAACTAATTAACGAACGAATGCCACTCGGAGACCTTAGAATAACAAGAAGGCTCAAGGTTAAAAAACAAAAACAAAAAGGCTCAAGGTTAAAGACAAAAACAAAAAAAAACAAAATTCAATGATACTTGGTTTAGGAAATATTTTTTAGAAATTTTTTATATAAAAAAATTAATTGATTTTTTTTTACTATTTTGAAACTATTTCTAAAATGAGTAATTACACTCCTCTCGTTTGAGGTTTAGAAGAACGACACTTCATCACAAACTTGAAGAAAAAACACACACCTCTCTTGAGGTTTGAAGAAATTAACACCACCCTTTTTGTTTATATTAGTAATGAAATATTCTAAATTTCTATAAGAAATTCTTTACAAAAGTTTAAAAATGGTTAGTATAAAAAAAAGTAAAATTTAGAATAAAAATGCAAAATTTATTAAGCACTAAAACACTTGCAACAGCAAATCTCTCTATAATCCAATAATAAATTTTTTTTTTTTAAAAAAAGGAAAATTTATACTTAATATTTTAAAATATACTTTAATTATAAATTTTAAACAATGAATTTTAATCATGAGATTGGATAATTTTGGAAACTCGCCCTTAAGCAAAGGGCAAGTTAGAACAAAAAAATTTTAAATTAATTTAATAAAGTTTTGTTAATTAGATGTCAAAGAAGGAAAATGTTTTTTCCCTTCAAATTTGGGGTAGAATGTCATTCGCTTAAATCTCAAAAGAGGAATAATTATCAATTTCTAAAATTGACCGTTAACAAATTCTCTAAAGACACCGGTTAATCGGACTTTAACAAGAATACATTTTTTTTTTACTTTTCTACCTTGCTATTTATTTTCATCATTCACATGAAATGTACTAAAAGTAAATGTGAGTTTTAAATAAGGATATATTTTTGAGAGTACAGTTGTACAAACTACAAACTTAGTATGAATGTCACACGGATACTCTATAATAAACTTTTGTGCCTTTTAACTTTTTTTGGAAGAGAAAAAAAAAAAAAAAAAAAACTAAATAATGATTGATATACATTTACATCCTCCACATGAAAATGTATTAAATGAAGGTGTGAGCTCTAGTTAACTCAACTAGTAATGTTAATAGTTTTTCAAAAAAAGATTGAAAAAAAAAAACTAGTAATGTTAATATCTCTTATAGTTGAATAAAATATCTGGATTTGGCACAAATTAATAGTACTTATAGTACACCTGTAGGAGGCAAAATTTTAAGCCAATTATAAAATGCCATATCAAAATTTAGTGGCAAATTCTAAATTAATGTCATTAAATTAATCAAATTAGATGATGACATGTGTCATCCAAATTGGCATCACATTGGCATATCAAAATTTGCCACGTGTCATTTGGTCCACAAAATAAAGATAAATTTCATATTTAAAATTTATGGATAATTATCTTTATTAAAGTAAATAAATAAATAAGATAAAGATAAATTTTTTATTCAAAATTTGATAGATAATTATCTTTATTAAAATAAATAAATTAAATAGAGATAATTATTTATCTTGGTTGACTTTTATCTTTATCAAAATATGATCTTTATCAAAATAAATAAATAGAGATAATTATCTCTAAGAAGAATTTGGACCAATAAAAAGTCTATTACATACTTTCAAGCATATCAATTCAAAGTGGAGTTTATCCTCTGAAATCACTATAAATAAAGGACATTCCCTCTCATTTTGACCACCAAGTTTCAAGAGACCTAAACCCTGGAGAAATTCCGTCTCAAGAAACTTTGAAGAACTTGAAGAACATTCAAAGAACTTGAAAAACATTCGAAGGGCTTGAAGAACTTGAAGGACAATAAATCTCTAATAAGCTCGAAGCTAGAAATTTATTGTGAAGACCGATCAATCCATCTTCCAATTAAAGTCAAGAAGATTATTGTTCAAGTCAAGTTCAAAGAAGATAGAATCAGAAGGCATTCTTTTGTAAAAGAATTGAAATAGAGATTGCACTCATTATTTATCAGTACAAATTTATATTTGCAAATCATATTTCTTTTCAATTGCCTGATTTTCTGCGATTGAAAAAAATTTGTGTTTACAACACCTTCAAACAAAATTAATGGAACTTACAGTGCGCCTTCTTTTTCCGTTTGTATTATTATGATTTTTTTATTTTGTATAAATTTTTTTTTATCTTTTTAATACATTCTTTCAAATCAATAATAAAAGACTATTTAACTTTTAAAAACTCTTTTATCAAAAAAGAAATGACTCCTCTTTATCAATTTTTGAACTTTTAAAGACTATCAATTTACGAAATAGGTTATAACATAGTCAAAACAATTTATATTTGTAGTTTACTAATTCCTAGTAACTGTTTTGTAATAAATTTTTCATTGCAAAAACTCTAAACCTAAACCTCTAAAACTAGGATCATGATCATTTCTAGTTTTAATTTTAAGGGTAAGTCCACTATGAATATTGTAAAATCCTATCCATTTAGCATATAATCATTTCGCATACAATCAATATGACGTAGATGATACCAGCTTAATAATATTCCAAAAGCACATTGTCAAACCAATTACCCAGCATGCATATTTCAATTATTTAATAAAGAAACCAGTGGTGAGAGTCTGAAAACAACACTGATTTCCTTCATTTTCTTGAAACTTGAAACTTCAAAACAGTTTGCAATACTGACTATTCTACATTGCCAGAACAAACAGCTTCAGACAAAGAGTGCATAACCTGTTTACACTTTTGGTTATACAATTTCACAACATTGTTCTGACCAACATGCTTAAATTCCACCCTCTTTCTAGCTTTCCCAACATCCCCAAGATACATAACAAACAACAAGGTGAGACAAGAAAATATGACTAAACACGTTCTTCAAACCAAAATCCAAATTTGTTGTCTTAATAACCATCATCCCATTGCATACTTCTGTGTCCAGCTGCGTGCAGTGGCTTCATACTTGGCCCGGTCAGTCTTATACATGTGGGCAATCTCCGGTACAAGAGGATCATCAGGATTTGGGTCAGTCAGCAATGAGCAGATAGAGAGCAATACCTGATTTGCACCCAAGTTTTATTAGGTACCCAAAAAAATGTCAAATTCCTATCATGATATGAATGGCAATGTCAAAAAATTCTGAAATAGAAACTATCAAGCCATAAATTTCCATGTTAAAACATTACATAAAAATATAGTCACTTTTTGGAGTGACATTCAGCGCTTGAAAAATGAATACTTGCAACCAAAGATAAATAAATAAAAGCGGGTAGGAAAACAAAGGGGTTTAAATCAATAACTAAATAAAACCAATGTTATCTAGCACAAAGCGTTCTGGAAAGCTATTAGAATCATTCTCTTTATCATTTCTCTATTATACCTTCTGCTGTTTTTGTGTATGCCTGTGAGCATGCCATTTCCAGGTTAAAGAATAAGGATATTAACTGTAACCTAGATTATTAACATAGGTTTAGCACAAAGTCAAACCTTAGAAATTGTAAGAGCTGGGCTCCACTGTTCTTTAAGGATATCAAGGCAAATGCTTCCATTGCTATTGATGTTTGGGTGGAAGACCTTGGTCCTAAATGCAACCTGAAGAACAGAAGACCATTATCCTTACCATACGCACAACATTACAAAACAAGCCTTTCACACAACAGACAAGCAAACAAACAAACACATGATCACACAAGATGATATTTGCACAATCAAAAAGTTCACCTTAGGGGGCTTGAAAGGATAATCAGGGGGGAAATGAATAGTAACTAGAAAAACACCTCCCGCATATGGGCTATCAGTGGGTCCCATAATGGTTGCTTGCCAATGGAACATGTCTTCAGCTACAGGACCTGTTAAATATAGACAAACAATCCCAAGTTTATTGCAACAAAAGTTTGGATAAATAACATAGTTAGTATCATTGAACACATGCCTAGCAGGGAGCTTACATCATAAACATAATAGTAAAACCAATGGTATTGGAGAATCAACTTTATTTTATGCTAGGAGAATCACAACGAAAACTACTTTATTAGTTTATTACTCATGCGATTAATGTTCAAAAACGCGAGGAGCGGAGACCTATTTATCGTTTTTATTGGCCTAAGAAGAATTATATGACAAGAGTCTCTGGGCAAGTAAAATCAAAGGTTTGAAAAATAAAGAAATTCCAATGAAGTGAATTAATGTCACCAAACATATGCATTATGGAGCATTGATTAGCTAAAACACTAATTGCATGAACCAGAAATAAGTCTCTAAATGCGATTAATTTACATCAAGGCTTGCTAATTATGTATCAATCTAGTGTCCCTTGCCCCATGTTGTTTGCAGACAATAATAGCTTCATTGAGTCAGTGTCAATAAAACCAAACAAGGAGTTAAATCTAACCTGAAACCATAAAGACGGACATACTACACACAGAGTCAACAAGTTTGGTTAAATAAATCTAAGAACTTGAGTTTTACCTATCTTTATCAATTTACTGCAATCAGATTAGACATAATCATTACACAGAAATAACATCAAAGGCCACGGTAGCCACAGAAATAATAGAGAAGATGACCATATATAGATAAAGACTGAATGGCAAAAGAACGTATTCTTTAGCTGACCCAAAAGAATTGGGATTGACATTTAGTTGAGTCATGAGGCGTGGTGCCCAGTTGATCTATTAATTATTTTCATCATTATTAATTTCTTCAATGACCAAGTTTAACCCCCCCCACCCCCCCCCCCCCCCCAAAAAAAAAAAAAAAAACTTTCTTTCTTTCAGTTCAGGAAGTACACATAACCTATGCATAGACTCTGAACCCATAAAATCTATCATATGACTATTACGGTTGGCATATAACATAGGCGGAGCCAAGGGGAGGAGCCCCCCCCCGCACCACCTCCCCCAAAACTCCATGCTAGTAGGATATTTATGCTATTTTTCCTCCCTTTGACTAGTAAAAAATATTCCCTTCAACAATCTTACGAACACACCCAATTTCACACCCTCATTAGTTATCAACTTACGATGAGAACAATATCACTTTCACATGAGTTCACCGATGATACTATTTTTATTATGTATCAATCACAACTTGACACATTAGTTGGTTGTGAAATTGGGTTTGTCCCTAGAACTTATTGTATTCCCTTAGTATTAAAACTAACAACACTTGATGATATAGCCTTTCACTTCAATTGAAACTCAATGTCCCATATCCCATATCATGACACTTTTTAGTCCAAAGCAAATTGGTCTTCTAACATTAGTTGAAACTCAAAGTATAGCAGGTCCTACATTTAAACTCAAAATAAATAAATCACAAGTTAGGTCTTATTTTCTCATTATCATTTAATCCCTAACGCCTCCAACCCATCATTATCCTTTTTCTCCTCATACTCTTATAATTTCTAACTCTGGATTTTTGATATAAACCCAAATTTTAAATAACTAGAAAACTTCAATTAGATAATTTATTAAAAGCAATCAAGGCTGCGTACACAACTTTACTCATGGGAATTTAAATGGGATGTAGAGCGGAAGAGACAAAGATCGAACTCAGATCTCATGCTCTAATACCATGTTAAATTACCGATTATCCCAAAAGCTTAAGCTATTAGGATATGGTAAATTTAATCATTTAACCATATACTTCTAACAAAATCCATACTACTGGCAGCATATGAGTAATGAGTCATGCCCAAGTTGTTTCTATTATCTTTTTTTATTTCAATATTCAAAAAGTTCCAATCTTGAATGCAAAAACCATTAGTAAGATACAAATACAAGAAATCCCAGATAATCTATCAAAATCTGTAAAATAAAAAATGAGAGCAATGATGAAATATACCTGCGCTGCAAGAAGTTGGAGGATCCTTCTGCAAATCCTTAAGCTCCTTCGAGATACGCTTCGACGCCATGATGGTTCACCGGGTAAATCGCTTGAAGATATATTTACCAGGCCAAAGACCTACAAAATGAACAGTACACAACACACACTTGACAACAATAATCCTTATTACACAAAATCGGTATTGATTTCATGGTACAACATTGGAGATCTAGAGTTAAAATAACAATATCTTTCAATATCTAACAAGATTTGATTTGGTTTGGTTTGGTTTTTTTTTTGAGGTGTGTCCAACCTAGAAAATGGTAGAAACCTGTGTAAAAAAGCATGGAAAAGAAACAGTAGGATGTACCTGCGAGGTGGGAAATGGCGATCCACAAGAAAAGCGGTAAGATTAGTGGATTCCTCAACCCCACCCTTTTCGATCGGTGTCGGAATGAGGAATCAGGGAGAGAAGTGAAGCTGTTTCTTTTGGATAGCTTTATATATCGGTTCCCAAAAATAAATAAATAAATAAAAATACACACCCGTTTTCTCGTTGTCCTTCTTATCCGTTCCAATTATTGTTGATAATTTATTACTTGTATTTAATTTCTTTTAACCCCTTTGTTTAACTTTATCCCCTTTGTTTACCATGATACCTTTTTGTCAGTGAGAGTTTAATAGTAATAACTTAATAAATAAATCACTTATTAACAAAACAAATTTTATAAATAGGGCTTATTGATTTTTTTTTTTTGAGACAAATTCCATTGAAGTAATATTAAGAAGCTGGTAAATTAGGATTAACAAAATTATCAATGATTAGAAGAATAGGCTATATCTAAACTAAAAGCAGAGAAAACAACTTAGTTCTTCTAGTTAAGGCATCCGCTACATTACCTTGTCTAAAAGTATGAGAGAAAAACCAATTTTTAAGAAAACTTACAATCGTCAAAGTATCCTTAAGTAAGTGACCTAAACCAGAATTAAGTATATCATCACAGACTTGCGTATAGCCATACACAATCCAATTATAGGCAATCACACAATTATGAGCATTACATTTGCCATTATTATTTATTAGGTTGTTTTGAAAAGAGAGAATTATTGGTTTACATCGGTAAAAATTTCATCAATTTAATAGCCGTGTCAAAACTCAAAATAAAATAAAAACCAACCTATATGAGGGGGCTACAAGTGTAGTATGAACTAGGGGTAAATAAATTCCCGATTCTTTACATGATCTCTCTATGTGTGATCAATATTTTTATGGCTAGTTGAAGAGGATCAATGTTGTTGTTTTAGTATATTAATTGGTTTTTGGTATTCCATTATCTTATATACTCCTTTCACTCTTATTTGTTGTTACGATGTTCTACTATTGCCTTGCGTACCATTGTAGGCCTGTAGCTATTAATTCATTTGGATGAGCTTATTTCCATCTTAAAATAGAATGGAACTTTTCAAGACATTATCTTTTTAACAAGGCTATAGTTGTGCTTCTCCACAATAAACAAAATAAGTTCATCCAAACACACACTTATAAACATGATGGTATTAGAACTCTTGATGGGTTTGATTATCATTGATATGCTTAATAAACAATATAAGTTAGTTGATGAGAATTGGCCAATTTCGTAGTTAGGGTCTTAAGGGTGGACAAACACCAAATGAACAGACCTTCAGCACAACTCAACAAACCCGATCATATAAGGTCCAACTTTAGGTTTCCCACATTGAAATCCAAGAAATTTGACTCGTCTGAAAGGGCTTTGCCCAATCACTTGTTCCCCATTCATTCCCTTTGCATGTTGTTGTTCCACTTTTTTCATGTTGTTGCCACTCCCTTTCAACCAACAACCCATGGGTTTAACCAATTGAATTATTAATTTGAAGCTCATCATATTGGTCGACAACAGTTTCAACTTTCTTAAATTCAACGTGATTGAGTCGGTTGATGGATTGACACTAACTAATGCTATGTTTGGAAGTTTGGAGGCAGAGGAGAGTAGAGGGGAATGATTATCCTCTACCTTATTTAGATATTTTTAAAATTAAGTAAGGAGGAGGAGAATAATTAGCATTTTCATAGTTTGTAATTTTGATAATATGGTAAGGGTAAATTTGGTAATCATTTGATCAATCATTTTTATGCTCCACTCTCCCTCCAAATTTCTCTAATTTGGGGAAATTAAAAATGAGGGGTTAGAAGTAGTTAAAACTCCTTCAAACCCCTTCAAAGTCCTCCCCCTCCTCTCTTTAAAAACATCCAAATAAGGTAATTTAATTTACTCTCCCTCACTCTACTCTACTGTCTCTCTACTCCCCCTCCATCCAAACAAACTATAAAGCTTTACCAACCAATTGACACCCCTATTCATATTCATAAATATATTAGAGAAATACACTAATTTTTTTTTAAAATTTTTATGAATAAAAAAAATATGGAGGGAAGCATCCAAATAAACAAGATAACATTAAAAATGTAATTAGGAAAATTCAAAGATTAAAACCTGTCCATAAAACCTCGTTGAATTATGAAGGGAAAGGAAAAAAAAAAGGTAATATATTATTTTGGTCCCTAAATTTTACCAAATTTTTTTTTTTGCCCCTAAACTTTAAAAAATTATTTTTTTATGCCTAAACTTTGAAAAAATATTTTTCAATAGTTTAGAGACAAAAATAGGGATGAAAAATAACTTTTTTTTAAAAATAGTTTAGGGATGAAAAACAAACTTTTGGTAAAGTTTAATAACATAAATAAAACATTTTTAATAGTTTAGGAATGAAAGATAAACTTTTCAATAGTTTAGGGGAAAAAAAATTAAACTTCTTAAAATTTAAAGATGAAAAATAAATTTTTAATAAAATTTTGGGACTAAAATAATATTTTACTAAAAAAAAAAAACTATGAACACATAATTTTTATTTATTTATTTATTTTTGATAGACTATGGTCCATGGACACTTATTAATTTGATGGTTCATTTTTTTTATTTTTGAGAAATACACACACATATGGGGAAAGGGAATAAGATAAGGGAATAGACTCCCAGACCAATACCAAAACTGTATGCATTAATTTGATGGTTCATGAACCATAATTTGGTGGGTAGGCTCGGTGGTGTAGCCCAAAGAGTAAAGATTGGCCCCAAAAAAAAAAGAAAAAGAAAGACAGAAGATTGATGTCCTGCTTCGACGGAGCTGTGTCGGTGATCACGTGGCTCCCACATGCAGATGCACCTCTTTCACATTCTTGAAAGTTGTAGCGTATTTCTTCCGCAACAGGTATCGATCGAAACACGCTCGTGACTCGAACGCCCAATCACCGTTAAACAAGTCATCATCCTCAAAATGAAGCAATCCCCTACTTTGCGGACCACTAAACAAAAATACAACAAACCAATCACAGCGGTCCGATCTGCATAATCACAAATTTTGCAATAAACGCAAAAAACGTGCGAGCACACTGAAAAGCTCTGAAGAAGACAATCAGAAATTTCCAAAGTAATAAAAATCTCACTGCAATTTGCAAATAGATCGTTACCAAATCCAAATTTATAACAGTTACTTTTTTGTTTTTTGAAGGTTGTTCATATCAGCTCAAAACGCACCGGATTGAATCTGCGCAGTACGTTTCTGAATCGTTTCGCTTTGATTTCGATTTATAGGGCTAGGGTTTGACGGAGCTATACATTGCGTTATTCTCGCACAGATTTTTTGAGTTTTGAGAATTTGAGAGAAAATGGAGGACGATAAGAAGAAGAAGAGGAACAAGAAGAAGAAGAACAAGCAGAGCAAAGCTACGGAAGGTGCGGGAGGAGCTGGCGATCTCGATTCTAGAGAACCAGCTTCGTGTTTGGATGATAATCGTGTGAGCAATGGGCAAGATGATCATGTTGATGGTCAAGTTCAAGTTTCTGATGCTCACGATGGCAGTGATGTGCAAAATTTGAATGTGGATCTCAATGTACATTTGCTCAATGGCACAGTAAGTTTGGAATTTTTTTCATTAGGTTTTCTTGTTCTTGTATCGTATATGCATATGTGTATATATGTATGTGAATGATTGCAATCAGGTTTTTATGCTATGCACTTTTGGTTGATTGAAAGAAACTTTATCAATCTCAGAAATTTAAGCAAGTTTCTCAAATTGAATGATATGTTTTCGGCGATTTTAGATTCGTAGTATATGATTTTATCACTTGTTTACAAACAACAAATATAGCACCGAACTGGACGCCCTGTCAAATGGCGTTAGTGTAGTAAAAAGTAAGAACTAAGAAGCAAGTGAATGAGAATGAAGAATTTAGTTATGAGGAATGTAAAGCGGAATTGGTATTTTAGGAGCAAAGAAGGCGCGGTTGAAATTTTTATCGTTGGTATTGGTACTGAAAATTCATGTAAATTGTCAAAGTGAAATATCATGTTAGCCCGTCAGGGGTAATGCTCCTGGATTACCTGAAAGGGTTTTTTTTTTGGAAAATTTTCTTATGTTATAATAAATAAATAAATCATGAAGTTGTTTATTGCGACAATTATGTAACTTACCACAGAGTATAGCATAATCGAGGTTAATTCAATTATTCATCATCCAAATTAATATGCCTCTTATAATTTGGTTTGTAATATGCACCTTCTGTTACGTACGCTGACTGATATCAAAGAAGGCAGAGACAATGTGTATTACTCTTTTTGCGATTATCCATGTATTCACAATCCTTCGTGTTTTCTTGCTTTGCTTCTACTATCTTTTCATGGCTTACGGCTTAGCATTTTTTCTTAAATGTTGGTATGCAGTCCATTTCAGTGGAAGCTGAGAAACAACAGAGGCTCCAAAGGGAGGTGAGGGCAGATACGCCAAATTATGTTATGTAATTTCCTGGAATTTGATTTGATATTATATTGTGACATGCAAGTTGATTGTCTTTGCTACAGGCTACTTTGGAAGAGACAATTAAGCAATTACAAAGTGAAAATGATTTGCATATAAAGAAAGAGGTATTGCAATTTAAATTTTTAATCAAGAAAGACCGGTGAAGAATGCTTCTTTTTCTTGCATTTCATTATCATAATTGTATTTCTTTTTACAGGTTTCCTTGCAAGAGACTGTCAAAGAATTACAAAATGAAAACAAATTGCTCATAAAAAAAGAGGTAATATCATTTAAATTTACTCAAGAAATTGGAATATTAAATATTTTGGGAAGTTTATGTAGATGTGCTTCTAAATTTCTATTGAAATTCCACATTCTTTCACAGGCTAGCTTAGAAGAGACAATCAAACAGTTACAATATGATAATAATTCATACATGCAGAAAGAGGTATTATAGTTTTAAGTCTTTTTACTTATCAAAAATATTTTTTAAGTCTTTTACTTATCAAAAATTTTAAGTCTTTATTTCACCTTTCACCTTGTGACTGTATATTTATTCTATACTTGTTTACAAGCTGGTTTATCTAACTTGATAATTTACAGGCTGGTCAAGAAATGATAATTGTACAACTACAGAATGAAAAAAATTCTTTGCTTAATAAAGAGGTGAGTTGAATGATAGAGTTAGTGTGAAGTTTGTCAATTATTGACTTAAGAGCACATATGTCTGCCTCCAATCCACTCCCCATCAGCATTGCATTTATACTTGCTTTTATTTTTATTTAAAACAAATTGTTTCTGATCAACTTTCCAATTCAAAGTAATCAAATGTTATGCTGCATGCAGGCAGGGTGGGAGGAGAAAATCAACCAGTTACTAGACGAGAAAGCAAATTTGAGTTCAGAAGGGGTACTTCTATCATACTTCATGACTTTTTTCTGGTCTAATAAATTTTTTCTGATCAACATTCAAATTCAAAGTAATCGAATGTTATGCTACATGCAGGCAGGGTTGGAGGAGAAAATCAACCAGTTACTAAATGAGAAAGAAAATTTGAGTTCGAAAGGGGTACTTATTTTATACTTTATGACTTTGTTCTGGTATAATGATTTGTTTCTGATCAACTATCCAATTCAAAGTAATTGAATGCTATGCTACATGCAGGCAGGATTGGAGGAGAAAATCAGTCAGTTACTAGATGAGAGAGCAAGTTTGAGCTCGAAAGGGGTACTTATTTTACACTTATGACTTTGTTCTGGCCTAATAATATCTTTTCCTCCTTATTGGTTGACTGTATACCACTTCTTTGGGCTTTTGTTTATGTATGCATGTGTCTGTTTGTAATGTATGTCCAAGAGCATTGGGGTTCAATGATGAATTTACTTGTACAATGTTCCACAGGCAAGTTTAGAGGAAAAAGTCAAACACTTGGAGAGAGAAAAAGAGTTTTGGATTTCAAACGAGGTAATCACTTTTTTAATTTTTATTCAAGTTTCAGGTATGGATATCAATTCTTTCAATAACTAATGCCTATTATTGTTTGACAGATAGTTCGACTAATTAATGAGTTTAAATGTTTTAGGGTAAACTATTTGGTTGTAAAAAAGAATTGAGGAAAAACAGAGAATTTTTTTCTCGTGTTTTTATTTCTTAATATGTTTCTTTCTATATTTCTTCTTATCTTTATTATGTCTTGTGCAAATTATGTTTGAAGGTTATATCAAAAATATGTTTTCCAATGCCTTATCTTTGTGCATATTTGGTTTGTTTGCAACTTTCTAAAGGCAGTGATGCGTTTCCTTTTCAGAATTCAAGCAAAGAAATGATTGCAAATCTGAATGGTGATGTCGCTAAACTACAGGCACAGGTACATAGCTTCGTTGTTCTAATTTATCTTCATGAATTTCTCAATTTAATTGGCTTATTGAATCTGAGGGCATGTGTGAATAGGTCACCTGTTTTTCTTGAGTGGGTAGGAGAACTTGTATAAGTTAATTGTCTGCTGATTTGCTTATATCTTAAGAGCCTAGTAAAGTCAAATTTTGACCGAGTCAGGCAGACCACCCAAAAAGAAGAGAACCAAGTCAGCCTGTTTCTGTTGTTTTGGGTTCCAAACTTCCAATCAGCATAAAGGTAGTGACATTAAACAGAAAGGCTTCTCATATTTTGTCGTGAAATTGCCTTAATTTATCCACAGAATTTGTTTAATTGTGGTGTCCACATCGATAATTTTTTAACTTATTCCACTGGTGAGAGGGAAATTAAAAACAAAGCATTTGTTTCTTTATTCCATGTGCATTCTATCCTATGGTCATGACCATTCCACAGCATAGCTCTGCATTTGTTCTGATAGGGAAATTAAAAACAAAGCTTGACAGGTAATGGAGGTAGAAGAATTCAGGAACAATCTCCTGCAAGAAAATCAAAGACTGATGGAAATCATATCTGGTCTGCAATCACAAATCCAAAATCTTGAGAGCAGTATGTCCTCATCAGATGAACTCAAAAAGGTTTGGTTCTTGTACTCATTAGGTTGTCATATTTGGGAAAGGATCCTCTCTCAATATAATTTTCCAATCTCCTCCCATTTTAATTCAGATGTAAGACTCATGATATTTAAAAAATCCAATGGCCTTAAATAAATAAAAAAACACATGTAAATCACACAAAAACTAATAAATGCCAGGTTTGTGGAGGTTTTTGCCACATTGCATAGTGGTGTATTTGGAGGGAATGGAATGCTAGAAGCTTTGAGGGATGCGAATGTTTTATTCTCGAGATTAAATCGTTCTTCTTTCATACTTTTACTCAGAGTGGAGTTTAGCTTAACAAACATTTTCATGTTCTTCAATTTCTGACTTGCTGGATCTTTGTAATTTGGGCTTGATTGTTTTGTTCCCTTATTACATTTCTAGTGTACTTGGGTCTGTTTTGTTTTCAATAAATTTTTCATTACTTATAAAATAAAATAATAGGTCTTCCGTCTTTGTTTTTTATTTTTAGCCTTCCAACATTTTTGCAAAGTACTCCTTACAAAAAAGGAAGAATAACTGCTTTCTGCGTTGTTTTAGATCGCTTCTGAAAACGAGGACTTGAACTCTCAGATGGAAGCAGCATGTGCACTGGTTGATAAACTTAGCACAGAAAATGCAGAACTTGTTGAGAAGGTAATAAACAAGCCCATTTGTGGTTGCTGTGGTGTACTGCTTTTCATAAAATATATTATATGGTCTTAACGTGTAACGCTAATTTAATTGATTGGTGATTTTGGTTTGGATATAGTTATGCTATGCAGCTACCCCATTATTTATTGTTGGATAGAATTAGATTGATTGACATCGGGTTAAAGCTTTATTTTGGTGAAAACATTTTTACTCTTTTAACATTCTACGAGTGATTGTTATACTCCATTGTGATTTGGTATAATTTTATTTCTTTTTCTTCTTTTCAGGTGAATGAGTTGTATGTTGAGCTTGATCGACGAAGTCCAACAGCTGGTCTTCCTTCAGCCACTGTGTCTGATCAGATGGTTGAAATTGCTGAAACTGCCAGATTCGATGATTTCTTGTTGGAGTCCAATGAGAATTTGTCTGTAACAGGCAAAAAGTTTGAGTCAGGTGAAATTGTTCCAATTCAGGTTGAGACTATTGGTGGTTATACTGATAATGTGGATGTTGAGCAAGCTCCAGTAATTCTCAGCTCCTTTGCATCTGAAGAGCCTGGAGAAATTGTGCAAATTTCATTGGATGAGAATGAAATTCGGGATTTAGGGATACAGGCTGCTAATAATGATGAAAACACTGTCGTAGAGTTTTCAGATGCTCCCCTGATTGGCGCTCCATTTCGGTTAATATCATTTGTTGCGAAATATGTTAGTGGTGCTGACTTGATCGACAAAAACTCTAGTCATTAGCTATCTATCTTAACATTAGCTTAGATTTGACCATATTGTTCTTTTATACAAGAAAGAAACAGTTTTCATTTATATATCAAAGATGGGCCGAATTTGGCCAATTCTTTAATACCTGCATAGGTATCATTTTGTTTTATTCTTGAGGATGTAAATTTCAGTGGAATGGCCAAGTGAGTTATTATTTTACTTGTTTAAAAGCAGAAACAATGTAGCTCAACCCTTAATCTAGACGGTCGATAGCTTGTCCTTGGGCGTGCAAATGAAGATGTTATAGAATAGTTTGAGCGTGATGACTGATGACCCATTTATATCTATATATATCTAAAAGTTGAGATGTAGTATTTAATGTTGCTATGCTCCTGTTACGCCACATCATACTATTTTTCTTTTTCTTTTTAAATCATTTTTCCCTTTATGATTTTTTTATATAAAATAATTAAATATAGATCATGGACAAACATTACTATTCATTAGATACAAATATTTGACTATTCAGCTACCCAAATTGATTTCAACTTCTCATTTTCTTCTTTCTAATTTCAAGGAATTGTTAAAATTGAATAATTCAATTATTTTTTAATGTCTCCTCGTTTATCTACAGTTATAGTGTTTCCTCTTCCAAAATTTTAGTTTTTCACAACCTTATCTCTCTTTCACTCATACAGTGATTATTTATTTAAGTTTTACAATGCTATACATACCAATGCACATTCTAGATACAATCACCCGTCATCTACGGCAAAAAATTAAGCGCAAAACTAATTGTTCTCCATATATATATATATGTATATATTTCAATCAAGTTTTAGTTTTCATCATTTTGAGAAGACATCAATAGTTTTTGTCAGAAACTTTCAAAGTTAAGGCGACAATAGAAAGACCATTGAGGTGAACAAAACGCACAATCAAAAATGAATTTTTTTTTTTTTTTTTTCATTTTCCTTTCTTTTTAGTATTCTTGCATTTTTTGAAGTGAGTTTGTTGTTTTTCTTTCCAAATTTTCAATGATATTGACTTTTGTCATTGTTAATTGACTTAAAATTGTTAATGCAGTATTATTTGGCCTATCATTGTTGTGGAAATTCCTGATGTTGATATGAAACATATTGATAATGAACATTTTTTGTGCTTATTTGTAGAGTGTCAAAAAGTATTTAGTGTAGTAATTTTGTTATTGTTGCATCCTATGTGTTTGGTAAAATTTCTTTTAGAAATCTTATGTGTCTTTCTTAAATCTGTTTATTATTTTTATTTTGGTCATTCTATTACAAATAATAGGCATCTCCACCATTAAATTTTTAGCTAATTTGAGCTTTCTTGGTAAACTTTTACTTTGCTTAGTTGATCATCTTTAAGAAAAAAAGACAAAAAGAGAATAAGACAAAATATAATTTATTCTAGAGCATCATTATGCTATTAATGTTTTATGTATAGATACTTAAGGAACTTGATTAATTCTTTGTTGGAATTTCTATTATCCTTACGTCTAGCCTCTTAGATTAATTTTTAGGGTTCAAACCCCACCATCCCCCTCCACCACCATTTACATATGTTTCTCTCTCTCTCTCTCTCCATATATATATATATAATTGGCTGTTCAAATTAAAAATTCTAATGTGTTACTCTTTAAAGATTTTTTTTTTTTGATAACCTTTAAAGATTTTATTAGATGTATAGATGGTACTTTTGGTTTATAAAACAAGATCAACAAAATGTGATTTTTATATAATTATTTCTAGACTATATTGCAATGTCATGATGGATGGATTGGTCTTATTTTACTATAAAATCTAAGTAATCATGTGGTTTATAAATTTGAAGAGTTATATATTGTGGGATTTGTTCATATGTTCATATGATGAAATAAAGTTTGCTTTTTGCATTTTATTTTATTTTTTTACTTTATGATATATGATTCATTGATTATGATCTATTGCATAGTTATCTTTATATACTTTTTTCACTTAGTTTCAATTGTGAAAAGAAAGAGATGTGAACCTATGTTTTGGAGAAAAAATATGCCTATAAATGTTGAATCGCATACATTTGTATAGTAATAAACAAAGTATACATGGTTACAACTTGGTCTAATAGTTCTCACACTGTAAATTAAAAAAAAAAATTATTGCATTGTGTTTTCATACATATTTCACTATATATAATACCCAACTACAAAATATATTTAATTTGTTAGTTGTTACACTAAAAAAAACTTCTAATTTCAAATAACACATATTGACTTTTAAAAATATAAAATCTAATATATTAATTCAATAATTATCCAATAAAAAATAATCATATCAAATTTTACCTTGCATTGCACGAGTCTGTGACTAATCTATATAATATTTAAAACTTAAAGCACAGTATTTACCGGTGCTATGCTTCTATTGAGCCACTTAGCTATGCCAACATAGCATTTTGGTTCACATCAGTATATTCTGTCCACTTCGGTCAACACATTTCATATTGTACATATGGACATGCGTGAAAATATATATATGCTCCAAAGAAATGTTTTATCCTTGATAATTTTACAATAAATATTAGGTGGTAAGCTATCATTAATTATAATTTAGGCACAATATTGTCATTACTTTTTTTCCCATCAATAGTAACTTGACTTCTAAGATTTTTTGTGATACTTTTTTGCCTCTTTTGTTAAAATTTCAAGTCTTAGAGGCCATTATGTGATCGATTTTCTTGGCAAAACAATTTAGGACAACCTATCATGTGAATGGCAGAGGATCAGCACATATATATAGAACAATTTTATGAACATTCATATATAGTCAACTAGTTATTATCTTTATGAAGCAATATTATTACAATAATCACAAAAGAGGAGGGAGGGGGGTGATGCTAGACAATTTTTTTTTTTTGAGAAACGGATGCTAGACAATTAAATTGTTAAACTAATGGCCTAAAAAGAATCACGCAGTTGGACATATTATAGAGTTAGAAAAGGTTTTTATATGGGAGTTTATGCAGCTAAAGCCTATGGAGTCCTAGGGTAGAAACTTGAAATTATTGATGGGGCAAAGGGAGGGCGATCATGGGGTCTCAGTATTTGAGCCCTTGGGCTTGTCCTCTGATGGTGATGGCCTATTCTCTGAATCAGATGGCCTGATATCCTCAATCATCCTTATAACTTCTCCTATTGTGGGTCTCATGTCTGGCACCTTTGCAACACAGGCCATTGCCATTTGAAGCATTTGCACCAACTCTTCTTCAATATCTTGGTACCTCATTAGCTCTACATCAAATACCTCAGAAGTCCATTCCTCTCGTACAACGGATTGCACCCACCTCGGAAGATCAACCACGTCATCTTGTCCCCATGATTGGACTGGTGATTTGCCTGTCAGCATCTCAAGGAGGAGGACACCAAAACTGTATATATCAGATTTTTGAGTACATCTTCGACTTTCGATCACCTCAGGAGCTCTGTAGCCTGCACTCCTAGTTGGGACGGTAGGCAAAACCGTCAGAGAACTCAAACCAAAATCTGATACGCAGCCATTGAGGTCTTGTGTGAGGAAGACGTTGGAGGCCTTGATGTTGCCATGGATAAATTTCCCACCACCTGCATAATGGATGTGGGCAATGCCCCTTGCAGTTCCAAGGCAAATCTTTACTCTGGTTTCCCAGTCTAGTGGAGTTCTTCCGCTTTCTCTGTTTCCTGTAATCATATCATGAACGAATGTGACAAGTGACAACTGAGAATAATCATATCTTATATCTGCTTCTTATTCTAGCAAAAAAAGTGAATAACAACAGTGTTTAATATTTAACCCTGTGATTGTATGATGCTCAAAACATCAAATAATCACTAATTGGGAAGGAAAAAAAAAATCCAGCACGTGAAAATTCCAATGTTCAAGTTAAATGAGATTAACAGTATGATTTCTGTTTGAAGTTACAACTATTGGTGCCAAATAGCATTAAATAAAAGGAAGCAATTTACTTTTAGTATGCTTCTAACATTCAAGAGTCTAAAAATGTTACATGGTAAAGAAGGTTAGGCAATCATAGGATTATCATTCGTTAAATATATAATTCAGGAAAGCAGAATGAAATTGGAGAATATAATTGGAAAGTACATACCATGCAATAATGCGGAAAAGCTGCCTGATGCCATGTAGTCATAAACCAGGAGTCTTTCATCCTTGGAATAGTAATAAGCACGAAAAGGAACAACATTTGGGTGCGGACCGACCCTCCCCACATTTTCCATTTGTTGTTCAAACTCTCTTTTCCCCACTGCCACTTCTCTCAATCTCTTCACTACCACTGTTATTCCCTCCTCCAAAATGGCCTTATAAGATGTCCCATAACTCCCCTTTCCTAGAACTTCAGCCGACGCTCTCAATAAATCCTCAAGATCAAAATGATAAGAACAGCCTTCAAAGAAAACTAACTTATTCTTCTCAGCCTCTTGCACCCCACTCCCAAATTCCTCCTTGGGCTTCTCACTTCTTCCACCCTTTCCCTTTGTTCCACTGCTGTTTTCACCATCTTTTTTCTTTAAACAGCATATCACTATCACCAGAACTAAAAGAATCAGAACTGCAGAACCCCCTATTGCAATTGCAATGATAGCTCCTGTACTTAACTTCTTTTGGGAACCACCTCTA
This sequence comes from Quercus tomentella, assembly GCA_028535165.1. NCBI lineage: Eukaryota > Viridiplantae > Streptophyta > Magnoliopsida > Fagales > Fagaceae > Quercus > Quercus tomentella. Next base: position 18,201,883 of record JAPQVY010000012.1, read on the forward strand.
GGGGCAGATGAGACAGTGGAGGAAGGGGAAGGTGCGGGTGAAATTGAAAGACACTGGTTAAGAGGTAGCCCACATAACATAAGGTTCCCTTCAAATGAGGATGGGGGGAACTTCTGCAGGGCTGAGGGTATTGAACCATTTAGGTGGTTGTAGCTCAAATTTAATTTCTTAAGCCTTGGGAGCCTGAGATAAGAGATTGAGCCAGTGAGAGAGTTGTTCTGGAGATACAGGCTAGTGAGATTTGTTAAATTGTTAACTGTGGCTGGAATGTTTCCTATGAAGGAGTTGAAGGAGAGATCAAGGAAGATAAGCTGGGAAGGGAAAGAAGAAGGAATACTACCTGAAAAGAAATTATGTTGAAGGTATAAGTAACGGAGGGAAGGAAGGGAAAGTAGGTCAGTTGGAATGTTCCCATTGAGGAGGTTGGATCGAAGACTTAGGATTGTGAGTGCATCCAACTTTCCAAGGGTGTTGGCTGGAATTGGACCTGTAAGTCCAACACCGGGGAGCCGAACAGCTAGCACATGGGAGCCATTCAGGGTGCAATTTATGCCAACCCAAGTGCAGACAGGGGTAGCAGGATTCCAGTTGACTTTCCGACCATGAGGAACTTTAGAAGCAAAGCTAAGTAGAGCTTGTTTGTCTGAATTAAGGTCAGCTAAATGTTGAGGAAGGAGAGAAAGGAGCAATAGGAAAGGTAATGCAGCAAAAACGATTTGCAGCTTCATAAGTGGTGTTTGTTTGGAGGTCTAGTGAGGTGATTAGTTATGACTCTGAAATCTCAGCAATTATTCTTTATCCCCTGCCATAGTAAGAAAGCTTTCAGAATATAGCTCTTGAATCATTTTATCCTCTTAACACTAGGGAACAATAATGCTAAGCAGTTAGTGATAATTAAAAAATACAGTGAATGACTATGAAAATCCTTTTTTAGCAAGCAATATCCATAAAACCAAAGATTCAAAAGATTGGGCCAATAAATAATAAGAAAAGCTAAATTTTGTGTAGATAAGAAAATTGTTTGAACAAAAAAGGACAAAAGAGAGAGAGAGAGAGAGAGAGTTAAAATAAGGGCTACAAGTTGAAAATATATATAAGGTTGAAAAAGATCATAATTAGCTAATAAATATTCTACCGGAGAATATATAACCATTATTATTTGTTTATTTTTGAAGAAGAAGAAGAACATTGGAAATATTTGGTGTATATTTCAATCGAAAATTCCAACTTATCTTCATCTCAGCTCTAAAGCCGAAAGGAATCCATTAAAAAACAAAAAAGAAGCCACTTGGAGTAGCTGCATTAAAAAATTAAAAACTTCAGGACAGATAATATTCAGTGCTAGGATGGAAGGTATGTTAAGGCCATCTGAGTTTTATGAGAGAAAACGATTAGATGTTCAGCACTAAGTAATTTAAACACAAACAAATAGTGAGAATAATTATTTCATCAGAAGAGTATTCTTTCCAAATGCTTGCAAAGTTTTCAATTTCTTTTTCCATGACTTCTCATAAATTGATTGAGCCCAAAGGAAAAGGACTAGGTAAGGTTTCCCTTTTATGCATATTTGACAATGAAAGATCCAAGTTTGGCTTGTGACTAAGTGACGCGAACACCACATGTGTCCTAAAATGACCATATGTGACTCTTATTTCTTGTCCAGTGCACTGAAGCATTGGATGAAAGCTTTGCTACAAAGGACCACATTGTTGCCTCGGGTACCAATACCATGCCTTTATCTTGGATTAAAAGTCAAAGACTTAAAAGTACAGAAAAACATTAATCAATATTATCTAAACCTACAATCATCAAAAAAAGTAAAAGCACAAGCATAATTCTTTTTCAACAAAGAGAAAACAAAAGCAATAAAGAATCCAAAGCAAAATGCTGAAAGAATTCCTTTTTCAGCTTTATTATTATTATTTTTTTTCCTTTCAAAGCGTAAAGAAGTTTCATGCAATGGAATCTGGACAAAAGAAATAATGTGCTCGAAATATAGACCTTTGACAAAAAAGTTAAAAATAATATTGAAATGTAAGACAGTTTTTCAATTGTCAATTAGACAAAAACAGAACAGGAAGTGGAGACTATTTTTGGTCCCAAAAGCAAGTTCACCCCAGTTTTTAGAATTGAGTTGACAAGGATGTTCTTGAAATCAATAGCTTATTATTCGGTGGATAAATAGACCACATTTTTTTTTTTTTGGTCTTGAATGAATCTATTAATTGGCATATTGGAAAGAAAAAAAAAAGGAGAATAAGAGGATTATCTTCTACTTTTAGAGCACATGGTTTTTGCCTAGGAGTAAAAACAAAAACTGTATAGAAGGTAAGCAATTTAAGTGTTCCTTTGTCCTTTTCCGTTGACTAAAATTGAGAAAATTCAGGTAAGAAAAATGAACACCAGCTGGAGCCAGCAATGGAAGACTAACCAAAAAAAGAAAAAATCTAAAATTAAAATTAAAATTAAAAAAGAAGAAGATGAAGATGAAGATGGAGATGAACACAACCATGCCTATCAAAACCAAGCTCAACCAAACATTCACTCTGTGATCTAACAGATCTGTTCAAAAGACTACGTTTCTCTCAGCAATTAGCTTCAAATTCACATGCACTTAATTTGCTTAAAAAGCTCATTGTCCGAGACTCCTTATGAAATGTAAAACAAAGTATATAATCGAAACAGCTTGTTTTCATGGAAAACTAAGAATTTTAGTTGAAACATTTTGATTCTGGAACATAATGGAAAGAGTATTATCTAATTCTAAGCCAACCGACAATCGAAAACATGTAAAGCAAAACTGAATTTCTAAACAACCTGAATGCATAATGGAACTCAAACATACAATTAGATCTAACTACTTCAAAAAGAACCTCATTCTAGATTTTCATCTATCTAATAAATCCAAAGCTTCCAATTACTAAATCAACAAAAACAGAGAGAGAGAGAGAGAGAGCTCAAACCTCGAATTCACAAGAATGCCAGACCGAACCGTCCATGAGAAGAACTAGTTTAATCCGAATCCTAGGCTCAAGAGAGAGAGAAAAAACTCGGAGCTGAAAGATCACATGGAAGTGAGTGAAAGAGAGAGAGAGAGAGAGAGAGAGAGAGAGTACTATATTAAAATGGTTCTGATAGTACAAGCTTTAACGACATTTCTTCAGGAACACGCTGTGGACTAAAAAGAATTCGTAGTAGTTAACATTAGTAGTCGTTTGTTGTTGTTGGTTTCAGATTCAGATTCGCCAGCAAGCACAGATTCACAAAAAGCTTTTGCTATGCTAACCTTAATATTGAACCTTCTTCGTCAAGCTAACGCAGTGAGCTACTAACTACACGGATCTCGATGTTGTAATAACTAATAACGTTATTCCTCAGCTTCTAAACCACTTGTCCATTTCTTTTTTCTTTTTTTTCTTCTCTCTTCCAACGTTTGTGAATCGTGAGAGAGCTGAGAGAGACTAACCCAATGCCACACAATTATGAACACACCTCCACCATTTTGTTTTGTTTTTCTCTTTCTTTGATTTATAATTAATGCAGCTTATAAAGTATTAATTATTACTATTTTTTATTTTAGGTAAAGAAGCGGTATCCGAGTCTTTTTTTATTAGACTTTTTTTTTTTTAAGGATAATTTTTCAACCTATTCTATGTTAATAAATCCTTATCATTATGTTAATACAACACTAAGTTTCTGGTGTGGGTCAAGTTCGAACCTTGATATCTCATTTGAGTTATTTGAAAACCACAATTTTTTTTTTTGTACACGAGACATTCAAAAATATCATACATGGATGTGATAGGTTAAACTTGGAATCCCCTAAATTTTTTCGGGTCCCAAACTATTGAATACAACTGTTGGGGTTATATAATTAGTTAATTACTAGTAACAACTGCTAAATAATTGATTAATAAATTATTTTGGTTGGATTCCCGCCCGGTCAATATGGGATTTATTTTTTTTATTTTTTTTAAAAAGAAAAAAAAATTGACTCTAATTTATTCGCTTGTATTGTGGAATGTGAAATGCGGTTGACCTGCAGTGACCAACAAATGGTTATCCGCCACATCATCGCAAAGCTCATGAAAACTATGATGTGGCGGTTTTTTACGGCTGGTTTTACATTATTGTACATTGTGATGTTGTTTTTATCTAAATACACTTGGAGCTGTGGATGGGTGTTTAAGTTTCAATTTTATATAAATGACGATAGTTTGTGCTGTCTTATTATATTGTCTTTTTCTGGCTGAATCGATAAAAAAAGCTTACTTTGGTTCTTATTTTAGTGCTAGAAACTGAAAACAATGAAAGAGAAAGGTGATTTTTTTTAAAAAAAATGGCTGAGATAGATGAGACAACATGGCGTCTGTCTGGCATAAAAAAAATTATGTGGAAAACAAAATAAAAATAGCATTGTTTGAGAACTCTTTTTTTATTTTTATTTCCTTTTGTTTTTTAGCATTTATTTTAAAAAGAAACTCCATTGTCTTTTGGCCAATTTTTTTGTTTAGTGTTTATTTATTTTTGTTTGTTTGTTGCACTTGTTTTTTGCATTTTGCTAAAAGTAATTAATGTCTACTCTTAGAGATAAAAGGTGTAATAAACATTTGCACCAATGATTAAAATGCAATTGCCAATTGTAATCATCAATTACTGAAATTATGTACACTATCTTATATATAGATCACATCAACAGCCACTTAAATTGGTATGTACAAAAAAAATGGTTTCAAAAGAGTAACAAAAGGCCAAAATAAAATTGCTTATTTTTGTGCCATAATATCATGAAAAGACAATGACTTGATAAAAAGAAGTACTAAAACAAATTTAATCTGGGTTTGGATGCAATTTTCACCGATTGTTCATTTGTTAACAATTTGTTAAATAATAGCTATTCGGGAATAAAATATTTTAAAAAATTATACTGCATAAATAAATTTAAAAAATGAAAGGGAAAACTAATAAGTGATAACCAATATTACCATGAAATGAAACATTGCCAAAGTAAAATAGTAAGATCATTCATATTAGTGGTGCTAAAAAATTTAGTTTTTAAAAACTCAAAAAACTATTTTATTTATTTTAACACCACACTTTACAATGCACCGTATATCTTATCCTCTACTTTAGCATATCACCCATTAAAAAAACATAAAACACACTCACAAAAATCCATAGCAACCACTGACTACAACAACTAGCCAACACAACCCAAAAACCACCACTATACAGCCTATTAAAATAACTACTAAAATAACAACTAGCCACCACAACCCAAATCCACAACCGTACCACCACCACCGGGCTAAAAAAACCAAAACAAAACACCAGCCACTGTCGAAAATCAGATGAGACCAACAAAGAACCACTAAAAATCATACTAGACCACCAAAACCCACCCGAAAATTAGATTGGACCCATGAACCGCGGTGAGAGAGACAGAGGGAAGAGAGAGAATTTGAAAAAATATTTTATTTGGGGAGAGAGAGAGAGAGTTAATAAAAAAATGAATTTAATTTTAAGTAGTTGCTACCGTAGTAGCAGTTTATTGTAGCATGTTGTTAAAAAAATTTATATATAATAACTTTGATAAAACTTAGATTTTGAGATTATAAGAGCTAAAATAATTTTTTTTTTTTTTTTTACTATGATAAAACTCCAATGTGAATGCTTTAATTTCATTTCGTTGACAAAGCCAGGTTGGTGTTAGTTAGTGAGGTGGTTGGGTTTTTTTTTTTTTTCCTTAATAGGGAAAGGAACAGCAAAAGTACCAACCATTAATTATTAGGACCCACAGCAGAGAAATATGAGAAAGAAGTGGTGATGATATGATTGAAAATTACTATAATCTTTGGTTTATTAGCATTATTTTGGTATGGGAAATCAAATCATCATGAAGTTCTTCCAAAAGGCAATGAAAGCAGCTCAGATTTTGGCATAGGATCGGACGCATCTATTTGTTGCTTACGTTTAATTTCAAATCCATTTTTTCGTGGTCCCTTCTCTAGGACCATGAACTTTGTGACAAAGATCTTTTTTTTTTTTTATTATAATCTTTGGGTCAGTATGTCATCAATAATCTTAAAGAACTCAGAGTCCAACTTTTCGAGAACCATGATTAATATTAGCATTATTAACTCTGTTATTTCAGCTTCGGATGCCATGTTTTGGAACAAAAGGTTAGTTTATATTTGCTCTGCATGTGTTTGGATTTTTTCCCCAAGTTTAAAACTTACTTAAAGGTAACTAAATAGTATATTTTAAGAGGGTACGATGAACATATGCTCATAGGTATATATTAATCATCTATTTTTAGAAATTTTTTATAAATTTTTTTTAAAAAAATTGTCAAAAAAAACTAGTCATTTTGTTTTTCATATAAAAATTTTTCTAAAATAATTTACTTAACATATGTCCTAAAGACATTAGTAAAACTCATTTTAAAACTATGTATAAATAAATAAGTTAATAAAAACAAGAAAAAAAAAAGTTAATTGAAACACAATCAATATATGACATGGTAGTGATTAAAATAGCCTGATGAAGTGCCCTTGTCAATAGGTCTTAAAACTGTGTATAAATAAATAAGTTAGTAGATAATAATAAAAAGAAAAAAAAAAGTTAATTGAGACGTAGTCAATATATAGCATAAAGATTAGGATCTGATGCAATATTTAGGATTACACGGGTGTAATTTACCCACTCTTCTCTCACAATATTTTTTTACTCTTCACTTTTTTAACTTTTACTTTTTACTTTTCTAAATTTTTTTAAAACATTTTTTAATCGATAATTAAGATTAAAAATTAATTTTTTACGGCTACCCATCTCAACCAATTCTGGTGCAATTCCTTTCAATCCATAGCATGGTAGTGATTAAAAAAGCTTGATGAAGTGGCTTTGTCAGTAGGTCAGACATGGTGCCCACTTCATTAACTAATACGCCGTTCTCCCACGGCATCCAATCTACTAAATTGTAGTTTGGGGTGCCAACAAAAAGAAAGATACAAAGCCTAAAAGGCTATTTTATGTTTACATGTTTTTCAGCACCATTAGTCAACGGCTATATGAGGGAGAATCTTAATTATTCGATGCTGAGAAAGTAGAAACTGAGAAGTGAGAACAGTCCCACTCTCAAATTCACACTTGATTTAACACATTAACGTAAGTTTGTTTTTCAGCGTCATTAGTCAACGGCTATATGAGGGAGAATCTTAATTATTCGATGCTCGTGAGAAAGTAGAAACTGAGAAGTGAGAAGTGGGAACAGTCCCACTCTCAAATTCACACTTGATTTAACACACTAACGTAAGTTTAAGTATCTGTTTGTCAAAGATTATTTTTATCAATTTATTTTAATATTTAACTTATTTTTACTATTATGAGTTTCATTACACTTTTTGATATTATTCCTGGATTTCATTGTACTATTTCAGTTAACTTTCACCTTTATCTACAATACTATCAGCAAAAAGTTTTCAGTTTCAACAAAATAAGCGAATCTTAGTGTGTGTTTGGCATAATTAATTTTGCCAATTTATTTTACTATTTAGCTTATTTTTACTACTATTTATGGGTCTCATTGTATTTTTTGGTACTATTCATGGGTCTCACTATACTATTTCAGCTAACTTTTACCTTTATCTATAGTGTTTTCAGCAAAAAAAAAATTTCGGTTTCAACAAAATAAGCGAATCCTAAACAAACCCTTAAACAGACCCTGAGTGTGAAAAATGGTGTCCCTAACTTATTCAAGTGCGAATCACAATTTCAAAGACTCTAGGGTTTGGCTCAAGTTCCAAAGGTTTCATAAAGTTAATTTAAACTAATATGATAAACCAATGGCGAAGTCAGAATTTTTATTTAGGGGGCAAAATTAAAAGACAGTATTAAAAATAATGAACTTAAAAAATGTTAATCGATATTAATAACAAAAAAAATAAAAAGTTGCAAACAAATGTAATTGTCATACAAATTTTAATATAAACGAAAACTATAATTTATTTTTTTATACCTAGTGCAATTTACTTAACAATCATCGTTGTTTTTTCATATTTTAAAATCGCTACATGATTTTTTTCATTCTAAATATTCTAACAATTAAAGTAAGGGATTAATCTAAATACCTAAGGTTTATACATGTAATTTGATTTATTAAAATAAATGAAAAAAACCCAATCTAAAAGTGTAAAAAATATAGCAATATACCTACAAAGTTGTATACACAACTCACTAGTTTGTTCTTAAAAAATATGTAGAATTCAATAATTCTTTCTCTCTTCTTTTAGGTCTTTAAAATTTGGGTATAGCAAATTTAGAATTTGATACTATGAAGAGTCAAGAGAGTGGAGAATGGAGATAAAAAAAGAAACTGGATTGGGCTTTATGGTTTTAGATTTTTCTTTCTAAAAAAAAATAGTAGGCATTTAAATAGTTTTCAATTTGTTTTTTTATTGTATAACTAGTTAAAAATCTGTGTGTTGTACGGATTTATCATAATATACAGAAAAAGAGATAAATAGAGAAAAAGAATTGTATGGTAGGTTTGCTTTTTTATGTTTTTTAGGTGTAGTAATAGAGTTTAAATAAATAAAAATAAGAATGAGATGGATCTCACCCCCCCCCCCCCCCCCACCCCCCACCGGCGGCCCCCTTTTTTTTTCACGTGTATTATGTTTGACTTTTTTTTTTTTTAGGTATAGTAATATAGTTTAAATAAATAAATAAAAAGGATTAGATGGACTTTTTCTTTTTCTACAGGTATTACGTTTGCTTTTTTTTTAAGGTGTAGTAATATAGTTTAAATAAAAAAAAAGGATTAGATGAAAAATTTGGATTGTAATCAAATTAAGATTATTATCAACTTAGAAATTATAGGAGAAGAAGAGAAGAACAAAAAAAAAAATTATATCTATTTTTTTTTTAAAATCTAAAAACATTTCTACAATTATATCTAGTGAATAGTTTATAAAATGCATAATTATGTATATTTGTCCCTATATATAATATATCTAATTACAATGATTAGTAAAATATTTTCTAATTTTTTTAATAATTCCTTATTTATTTATGAAGAGGGGGATTTGAACTCTAGTAGTTAATTGTTTCTAATACTTGCATGAATACGGTTATCCTAAAAGAATTAATTCCAAATTTAAGTTAAATAAATCAATTGTACTTGTACACCTAAAAGAAATTCAATTTTTATGACTTATTTTGATATTTAAATAATCTACTTTAGTGTTGATTTTATTGAAATGGTTATATCACCCACTTAGCTGTAAAACTGACATATGTAGTAGTATCCACATGTAACATTCTAACTTACTAATAAATAAATATAGGCGAAACTATACTATTGGTCCCTAAAGTTTGCCTGTTGAGCGCTTTTAGTCCCTAAAGTTTTACCCACTTAGCTGTAAAACTGACATATGTAGTAGTATCCACATGTAACATTCTAACTTACTAATAAATAAATATAGGCGAAACTATACTATTGGTCCCTAAAGTTTGCCTGTTGAGCGCTTTTAGTCCCTAAAGTTTTAGTGGAGTGCTATTAGTCCCTAAAGTTTTAAAACTAAACACAATTGCTCACTTCACTAACTTCAGTTTCTTTGCTTACTTTTCTAATGGAAGAATGAGTAGGCTTATTTTTAATGATGCGGCAACCCTATCATATCAGCTACAATGTCTGAAAGTAAAATTGTTGCAAAGTAACTTAAGTGGCCGAATCAAAATTTGACACTTCATTTAAAAATACAACCCAGAACCAAGTCACCAAAATTCTAATGGAACCTTAAAATCTATTTTCCTCTTTGGTACTCCTTTCTCTCTCTGTAAATTTTAGCCAAACATGAAACATCAGATAGATACAGCGAGACAAGGAGGACTCAAGACAACAGCCACTTGATTTGGATCAAAGTCTCCAAAGACCTTCAGATCTTCAAAGAGAGGCAGCACACCTGAAGTCTTATAAGATCCTAAACTAAAACATTCACGAAGCCCAATTTTTAGCATATAAATCTCAGGAAAGCAACGCTCAAAGAATTTATCTAAATTGTCATAGTTTTCTTGTTCAACTCAAGCTGAATTTATGCGCAGAGATTAGGCCAATGGTCAAGTCAAATACCAAGACAAATTATATAATATTAAAAAAAGAGAGAAATAGATAGAGAAAATGAAAGGGTCCTATCGGATTACTGAGAAATTTAATTTTAAATGTTCACAGCAAGAGATCTGCTCCAGGTATTACATATATGTAAGACTATGTTGGCTGTGCACTGATGTATGGAACTCTCGCTTGCGAATCTCCTTGTCTTGCTGTCTCTGGAGATTTTTGACATGGATTTCATCGAAGTTACATAGAGAGAGAATGAGAGGTAATAGAGAGAGAGAGAGAGGGGTAAACGGAAAGGAGAGATTTTTGGGATTTTTTTAAATAAAAAATGTTTCCATGTCATTAAAAGTATGCTTACTCATTTTTCCATTAGACACATAAGCACAAAACTAACAGTAGTTAATGGAGAGACCAATTATATTTAGTTTTGAAACTTTATGGACTAATAGCGTTCAGTTGAAATTTTAAGGACTAAATGCGCTCAGCAGGTAAACTTCAAGGACTAATAATGTAGTTTTGCCATAAATATAACACCCTAACTTATAGTAATGTCTTTAATTGTATTGTGTTTTAGCTTTTTTTTTTTTTTTTTTGGTTTCCCACAATATATCCTCAAACCTTTCAACCAGAGACTAATCACTGTTCGCAACGGGTGGGCCCAAGTGGGGTAAATTGCTAGCGCAAGGGGTTTTTTCAAAGTACAGGTACCCGAACTCGAACTGGGGAACACACCCAGTCGAACCTGGGACAAGCACTTTGAGACCATGTTCAACCACTTGGCCAACCCACCTGGGTTCTGTTGTGTTGTGTTTTAACCTTTAAGAACACATATATTAATCTTACACATGAAAAAATAATGAATTTAATAATTAAAATATTTGAAAACAAAATTAAGCCAAAATTCCAATTCATTAATGAAAAACAATCCAAATTTTTGAACTTAAAAAAAAAAGGGAGTTAAGTAAAGATAGACTTACATAGGAATTTGAACCGATGGATCTAATTTAGCCTAGCCCACACATAAGAACATTTTTAGATCCTTCTTATTCTCTTATATCCAATTTCATGTTGGCAGCAAATTTTGTTTTTAAAGAAGATATACTACATGGAACAAAGCACCAAACAAAAGTCACAACAAAATAAATCCACAATAAAATATTGACGTCAACAATAAATATTCATGTGATGAGAAAATAAATTATACAAATATATTGCATGTTATATAATCTACTGAAAGGGAAAACATTCCACACTATTACATTATAGTAGAATTCCTTTGGATAACTCATATTGAAACTTTACATGCTGCCATTAAAAATGTGTGACGTCTACAAGAACAACAACAATGAAAACTATAAGATGCAATGAATATGATATTAAGAGAGACAGAAGTTTATATTTTTAGCATAATCTGTAAACACAAACATAGAATTTCAACCTAACTATAAAACTTGTTGATAAAAATCATATAGTATATAATAAAAAGGCAACAAATACACAAAATCTATTCAATTTGATAAAAAAAATACCTGCAAGGCTTTAGGTAAGGAAGAGAGAAGAAGGGAAGAATATAGAAAACAATTGTAAGGTAGGTTGTAGAAAAAAGAATATGCCAAAAAATTGTGTGTGTATATATAGAGAGAATTTTAAGTTGTGAAGAAGTTGATATGAACAACAAGAAGGAGTTTAGGTGAAAATCAAATACTTTCTTTTGTTAATTTATTATTAGGAAAAAGATGACATATGATGCATATTTATCCAAAAAAGAAGAAGAAGAAATGTAGTGAAAAAATAACAAAAACGTAGGTTGATCACAATAGTCAATAGTATTCAATTTGATCTTATTTCTTTTATTTATTTTTTAATTCTATCTTATTTACTTTTAGGTATAATTTTAATCTCTTTTATATATATATATATATATATATATATATATATATATATATATATATATATATATATATTTATATTTATATATTTAACTTCTATCTTTTTCTTTTCTTTTCTTTTTTTTAGGTAATTCTATCCTAAGACTTTGTTGATAATATTTTAGATAGATACAATTGTAGGTTGTAGTTGTATGGCACCACCCAACTAAATTTAATCTCTTTTTGAAATTTTTAGAAAACACTTATTGTAGGTTACATGTTTTGTTAAAACTTTAAACGCTTATTATTATTTTATCCAAAGAAATTGATAAGAACAAATAATAAAAAAAATGTTGTTTTTATATAAAAATTACTGCAATTTGGTGCAGCCACTTGACGCAACCACGATTTCCAAGCTCAACTTTTATTATTTAGTATATAATATAAAATGGGAACCATTAATTGAAAAAAATGCCATGAGGAGAGAAAAAATTGGGATATTAAATGAAAAAAATGCCTTGAAGAAAGAAAAAAAATGGGGATAAGATCATAAGAAAAAACAATGCCGTGAATCTTGCAATTTTGTTTAGAAAAAAAGGTATAAACTAAAAGGAAAAAAATTGGGAAAAGAAAAATAAATTGGTGAATCTTGCCATTTGAGTGAAAACAAGATAACAACTAAAGAGTAAAAACCATGATTTTTAAATTTGTAATCGAACATATCTCTCTAAATTTTAACCTTGATGTTGAACATCAATGCAGTGGTTGAGTTAGGATTTAGATTCAGGAGGATAAAATTTATTACTAATTGAACATGTCTCTATGTACCCACAAATATACATAGATTTATATGAATTATGGACAAGCATAACACACTTTACATAAGACCAATCTTTGCAACAAAATGTCTTTATATACTCACAAATATACATAACACACTTTACAACGTTTACATATATTCTATCTAAGGACCAGATTTGGGTCCCAGCCCAAATGATAGATGGACTTAAACCCAAAAAGCCCAAAACAATGAATTTGTAGAGAGTGGGTTGGAAAACTGGGCTTAAACGAGTTGGATGACCAATAGAGTGGGTTTCAATGACAAGAACAAAAAGACAGATTGATTCAACTAAAGAAAATCGTCCTCGGCACAGTCCGAGAAGATCAGTTCTTATATATTTCTCTTAAGTTTGATTACAAGTTGTTTCTTGATTGCTACAGTATTTTTCTCTTGATTTCCCGATCCCCCTCTCTCATTTCTCCTTCTCCTTATATACTATCTTCCCCTTTCATCTCTACCTTCCACGTGCAGGTCAGATGGTTGGTGTTGATACTTGTCCCATCAGCCCCTTCCTGAAGTCTTTGGGAGTAGCTGTAAGGCTGAAAAACACTGTTCAGAGATCACTTCCTCATTAATGCGGCAAAAGAGTTAGTTACAGAGCATTCAATGCGGTGGTAGCAGCTTTCTCTTAGATATTTCTGAGCTTCCATCCCTCCTGTATGTTCATAATTCACGTCCTATCAGTGGAATTTCCTGGAAGGTCACTTTGAGCGATAGGATACACCTCTGGTCTACGCTACGTTTATTCGAGGAGATACTACTCCTCAGACCACCTTCTCCAACCTTTCCAGTTACAACATACTCATGGGGCTGTAAGCTTAATACCCTCACTACTGTTTATTAGTCCTCGGACCAACCAATGTCCTCGGCCAAGGTCTAAGGCCCAAAATATAGTTTTAGGCCTTTATCCCTACAATAGCCCCCCAAAACTCCGGTTTTTCTCTCTTATCCGAGGAGAAAAAGTGGGGTTTTGATTTTTAAGAGTTAAAACCATTTGTTTTTCTGGTTTACACAAGTGGGAGTACTGTTTTGCACGCCTTATAACTGTTACTGACGTTTCGAAGCCCGCGATGCGTCATTAATTGCTCCAGGCGGTGCTTTGTTCCCCGCATCCAACGATGAGACGCAAATCCTACGGTTGACATTTCTCCTTAAATTTTGAGCGGGATAACTCCCACTCAATTCCTCTACCTATATAAGGCTCCCGGGGAAATCATTTTTCCTTATTTCACAAGTCTTCAAGCACTCTAGAGATCTCAAACACTCAGACCCTCAAGACTTTCTAATTTCCCAAATTTCCCAATCCCTTTTCTTAAAAAATCTTTGAATCTTCTAAAGGTTCAAGGATCAATACATGTACTTATTCTTGTAAGTTTTTTCCTCTTTAAGCTTTTTTCTCCTCAGCCAATCTCCTCAACCTTCTATTCTTTATTTTCTTTCTCTGAAAACTTCTTTCGTGTCCCTTTAGTTCGCCTAGATGGGTAGGTTCAAACACCTCGTAGATTCTCCGGCCGGTATGGAGGGCTTCAGGGCTAGGTACCACATACCGTAGGGAGTAGCCCTGTGGTATTGTGCCCCAGACCTAATACTTACAGACAGAAAAGAAGGTAAAGTTGTCATTCCTATTATCGTCTTCATAGAAGGAGGAATGACACTTCCCATGGGTAGGGTGACTCGAGACTACCTAATCAACCACAGATTGTGCCCTCACCAGTGCGCTCCCAACCTGTTTAGAGTCTTAGGGAGTGTAGATGCTCTTAATGAGCAGATGAACTTAAGGCTCAAATGGCATGACGTCGTTCACACGTACGAGTGTCATTCCCTTACTGATGCAGGATTTTACCTCAAGTCTCGGTCCAACACCATAAAAATGGTATCATGTCTTCCTAAGTCCAAAAAGGGCATGAAGGATGATTACCTGATCACATCCGGAGAGTGGTACGACGGTCTTCACTACCCAACTCGGGAGGGAGAACCAGGTGGGGTACCCTAGGATTAGGTCCCTCGGCATGGGATTTAGCCCTTTTAGTTTTTCTACCTTTCCCCCTTAACATTTTGTCTTCCTTTGATGGCGAGTTTTGTTGGTCTAACCATAATTTCCTCCTCGGATGTTTTTGCAGATAAAGGGCATACTGCTCCAAGACTCAGCTTGGTCAACGTTCCGAGTCTCAACAAGTTGCTGAGGTCGGAGATATTTATAAGTGAAGACTGGCAGGTACGAGCCGTGCACTTAATACTCGACTTCGAGCCTCTGTCAAATGCATTCCAGGACACGGGCCAAGCAATAAGAGCCGGTGACCCCAGATTAGCTCGTATAGACGTTTCTGTGCCTGGCTTCTTGGCCCAAAGAAACCTTCCACTAGTTGAACTGCCTCTTCAGCGTTTTCCTCGAGAAGTAGCTGTTCTGAAGGAGGAAACTACCTCCTTGCGTTTCTTCCTTGGGGCCAAGATTAACCAATTTCGCTTCGAAGAAGAAGAAAGGGTGCCAGAGAGGCCTGTGGAGCTCTCAGATTTTGAAGCTGAACTTCACAGACTTTCTACAGCCCATTCTCCGAGACTTATAGTTGCCTAGGTTGATACTAGCTTTGAAGAAGAGGAAGAAATGGCCTTGAACTCGAGGAGAGGCCTTAAAGATCTAGTAGCTGGGAGAAACAAGGGGTCATCATCCAAGGAGGCCCCATAGACTTAGCTTCCTCCCAATCTTCCTCTTCCCCCTCTTCCCTCTCCTCTCGGCCTGCTCTCTGATCCGAATTTGCAAAAGAAGAAGAGGAAGGAGAAGGACATTGAGGAGGGGGAGATTGTCCTCCCGAAGGGCCCAAAGCAACAGAATACTACTAAGGATAAATGGGCCTCCTCTGTGGATAGCAAGGAGGACCTTCTTGGGGCTGAGGTGCGTCGATAGCAGCGCATTTGGGCTCCTCAGCTGGAGTTGGAGGGCACTGCCATCCCCTGGGACACTTTAGTTCGGGAGTTCTAGAGAGGGCATTCAGCCTACATTGCTGAAGCCCTAGAGCAGCCTCTCCTCCTCCCCAAGGACATGGAGGCTTTTAGGCGAATGAGGCAGTCGAACTTCTTCATGTCCCTGAATAAGGTCCTTGCCATGGTGAGTTAACTAACACATCTTTGAATTAAATACTAAGTTGTGCTTTCATTTTTTTTTTTTTTTTTTTTTATGGGATTCCTTCGTTATTTTTATGCAGGTTACCCAGCAAGTTTTTATGGCCGAGGAATGGGTCCGGGACGCCCGTAATAAGGCCATGGCTGAGGCCCACTCCCGCGCTGAGACTGAGAAGTCTTTAGGAGCCTTCAAGCAGGAGTAGACGGAGTTGGCCAACAAGCTGACCGTTGCGAAGAGGGCACGCCTAAGTGTCGAGGCTGGCTTGAAAAGCTTGGAGACCCAGGCCAAGGACCAGCGCAAGCAGCTTCATATGACCGAGATAGAACTGGCCACCCAGAGACAGCTGGTCCTGGATCTTAAGGTTGAACTGCAGAAAGCTAAGGATGCAACTCGGGTGGCCAGGGAAGCTTCTAAAGCCGTGGAGACTGCATCCTATGAACGTGGGGTGCTGGACACGGAGACGCGGTTGGTTGAAGAGGTGGTAGGAGTGTGCAGGGACTACTGCACCGAGGTATGGGCAGAAGCACTCAACCGGGCAGGAGTCCCTGCTGACTCCGAGCTGAGGAAAGCTGAGAACACTTTCTTCTTGGAGGACATTCGAGAGGTTCCATCAACGCTCCCTCCTCTTGCTATGGACCTTCTTCCTCCTCTTAAGCAGCCCTCCACCATTCAAGCCCTTTCTCCCGATATTGAAGTCTTAGCAGGGGCTGACAGGGGTAAGGAGGTCCAGCCACCGATGAAGACCAATCGCTCCGAGGATGCTCTCATGATCAGGGATGTGGTTTCCAAGGCTAAGGATGCAAAGTCTAAGTCCAAGGCTGGGGATACCAAACTTCAAGCAGCTGATTCTAAGGACTTCCTCAAAACAAAGGCATAGTTATAGGACTTTTCTGTATTTCTCTTTTTTTTTTTTTTTTGTTGTTGTTGTGGTGTTTCATCAGTTTGTAACATACTCTCCTTTTGATCAATGAAAAGACTTTACCTTTTGTTTCTTGAATCTTTCCTTTTCCTTGCAACGTTTATTCTCTTATTAGTGTTGTTACCGTTTTGCCGCTTGATGAGACTTGGGATTGATAAGATTGCTAACAATAGTGTATTTTTATTACTCATAATTTAACAAAAACTAATAGTAATGTATTACGGCTAATTCAAATAAATTGAACAAGTGCCAGCAATAAAAAGAGTTATCACATACTTGTACTGAGAATTGGGCCTTATGTAAGGAAGACTGAATCTTATGGAGATAAATAATATATCTTGTAAAAAATAAATAGGGCAGACAACCCTTATTCTGCTCAACACTTATATAAATATCCAAGAACATTAACTTACTCAAAGCCACTGATCTAAGAAGTTGGGTATAACCTGGGATCTATTTTGACACTTGGAAAAATAAGTAGAAAGTGTTAATTTACCCAAAGTACGTGGTCCGAGAGACTAGGCATGACTGATGTTCTGCTTAATACTTAGTGAAATAAAACTAAAGTATTAATTTACCCAAAGTACATGGTCCGAGAGACTAGGCATGACTGAGATTCTGTTTAATACTTAGTGAAATGAAACTGAAGTATTAATTTACTCCAATGTATGTGGTCCAAGGATCCAAGCATAGCTAAGGTTTTATTTAATACTTAGAACAATGATTAAAAGATATCAATTTACCCAAGGTACGTGGTCCAAGGAGCCAGGCATAACCAAGGTTCCGTTTGATACTTAGATAGATGTCAAGGAGTATTAATTTACCCAAAGCATGTGATTTGAAGAGCCAGCATAGCTAAGCATCTGTTTAATACTTAGAACAATGATTAAAAGATACCAATTTACCCAAAGTATGTGGTCTGAGGAGCCAGGCATGACCAAAATTATGTTTGATACTTAGATAGATGTTAGAGAGTATTAATTTACCCAAAGCATGTGGTCCAAGGATCCAGGCATAGCTAAGGTTCTGTTTAATACTTAGAACAATGATTAAAAGATATCAATTTACCCAAGATACGTGGTCCGTGGAGCCAGGCATAACTAAGGTTCTGTTTGATACTTAGATAGATGTTAGGGAGTATTAATTTACCCAAAGCATGTGGTCCGAGGAGCCAGGCATAGTTAAGGTTTTGTTTAATACTTAGAACAATGATTAAAAAATACCAATTTACCCAAGGTATGTGGTTCGAGGAGCCAAGCATGACCAAGGTTCTGTTTGATACTTTAGATAGATGTCATGACACGCAATATAACAAACCCAAATATGGTGAAGAAAGCTTTCATTAATAATAATATCTTCTCAGATTATTTATATTCCAGGGGCGTGGTACAGTCTTTTCCTCTAGATCTTCAAGATAATACACACTTATTCCCGCCGCTGATGTGATACGATATAGTCCTTCCCAGTTTGACCCTAACTTTCCCTAGGCTGGGTTCTTTGCAGTATCCAAAACTCTTCTTAACACCAAGTCACTAGGTGCCAGTGGTCTCAGCTTCACGTTGGCATCATACCCTTACTTGAGCTTATGCTGGTAATAGGCCAATTGGACCATGGCATTTTCTTTTCGTTCTTCAATTAAGTCTAAAATTTTCTCCAGTAGCCCATCATTACTACCCGGAGTGAAGGAACTTGTTCTCAGCGTGGGGAATCCAGTCTCTAGAGGAATAACAGCCTTAGCCCCATAAGTCATTGAAAAGGGCGTCTCCCCAGTAGACCTATGGGGCGTAGTTCGGCATGTCCAAAGGACGTGTGGCAGTTCTTCTACTCATTTTCCCTTTACATCATCCAGCCTCTTTTTAAGCCCACTCACTATGACCTTGTTAACAGCTTCAGCCTGTCCATTCCTCTGTGGATATGCGGGGGTAAAATATCTATTTGTTATGCCCAGGTCACAGCAATACCTCTTGAAGGCCTTGCTATCAAACTGCAGTCTGTTGTCCGAGATGAGTGTATGGGGGATTACAAACCAAGTGACAATATTCTTCCAAACAAATTTCTTGGCATCCGCATCCCTAATATTTGCCAATGGTTCAGCTTCAACCCACTTGGTGAAGTAATCCGTGCCGACCAACAGATATCTTTTGTTCTCTGTTGCTTTAGAGAAAGGACCTACGATATCCAATCCCCATTGAGCAAAAGGCCAAAGGCTGGACAGTGGATTAAAGACTCCTCCGAGTTGATGAATGTTTGGTGCAAATCTTTGACATTGGTCACACTTCTTTACATATTCTTGTGCTTGCTTCTGCATATTTGGCCACCAATAGACTTGTGTGAGGGCCCTGTGAGACAAAGATCTACCCCCGGTGTGGCTTCCACAAATCCCTTCATGTAATTCTTCTAGGAGTAGCTCAACTGCTTCAAGGTGTATGCATAACAGATATGGGCCAGAAAAGGATCTTTTATACAACTTTTGGCCCTCGGATAGCCAAAATCAAGGAGCTTTCCTTCGTACCTTGTCGGCTTCGGACTTACTCTCGGGCAAGACATCTTCCTTAAGGAATAGGACAATAGAATCCATCCAACTGAACCCCATCTCCCCTACTTTAGTGGGTTTACACAAGTCTTCCACAAGGATCACCCGAGGTAAGCTTTGTGCCGAGGATGTTGCCAATGTGGGAAGAGAGTCAGATGTGTATTCCTACTTCTAGGGATTTATGACAAATTAAAAGACTTAAATCCAGACTGTAAATGTCTAACCTGATTCAAATATTCTTGCATTCTGAGATCTTTGGCTTCTAACTCTCTTTGAACTTGGCCCACAACCAGCTTTGAGTCAGAGAACATTTCCACTGCTTTTCCACCCATCTTCTAAACCATGGTCATCCCTACCAGCAGAGCTTCATACTTAGCTTCATTGTTTGTGGCCGAGAAGCCCAATCTCAAGGATTTCTCAATTGTAATCCTCTCAAGAGATATCAGAACTAGCCCTACTCCAGATCCTCTGTGGTTAGCCGCACCATTAACGTAGACCTTCCAGGACAAAGGTTCTTGTAAAGTGATTACACCAATCGATTTTCCATCCATGTTTTGCTCCTCTAATTTATCTTCTAATGGGGTTTTGGCAAACTCAGCCACTAGGTCAGCGAGGACCTGACCCTTGATAAAGGTGCGAGACATGTACTTGATGTCAAAAGCCCCTAGGATCGTACCCCATTTGGCAATCCTCCCAGTGTAATCAGCACTTCGAAGTAGAGATCTAAGTGGGAGCTGGGTTAGGACAACAACCGTGTGTGATTGGAAGTAGTGGGGGAGTTTACGTGTGGCATGCACCATTGCCAAAATGGCTTTCTCTAGTGGTAGGTAACGGACCTCGGTCTTGTGTAGTGACTTGCTTACATAATAAACTGGCCTCTACACACCACTATCAACCTGCACCAGCACCAAGCTTACCACATGGGAAGCCACTACGATGTAGGCAAACAAGATCTCGTCCACCTCGGGTAGGCATGGACATAATGGGTGGCCGAGATAGATACTTCTTCAGCTGCTGAAAGGTAAAAACACATTCCTTGGTCCATTCAAATCCCTTCCACTTGTTCAACAATTGGAAGAAGGGTCTACACTTGTCTGTTGACCGAGAGATGAATCGGTTTAGAGTAGCAGTTATCCCTGTCAGCCTCTGGACCTTTTTAGGATTTCGAGGTGGCTGTAGATTGTTGATTGCTTTAATCTGGTCAAGGTTAACTTCAATTCCGTGGTGCGTAACCATGTACCCCAAAAACTTCCCTGATCTGACCCTAAAAGAACACTTAGAGGCATTGAGTCGTAGCTTATGCCTTCTTAAGATCTCAAAGATATTCCTGAGGTCATTAACGTGCTCAGATTCCACCTTACTCTTGACCACCATATCGTCTATATATACTTCAATATTCTTGACCAGTTGGGGTTTAAACATCCTAGTCATCATCCTCTGATAGGTAGATCCTGCATTTTTCAATCCAAAAGGCATCACCTTCTAATGGTAGTTTCCAATAGGGGTGACAAAAGCTTTTTTTCCTGATCTTCTAAGGCTAAAGGTATCTGGTGGTAGCCTTGAAAGACGTCCAAAAAGCTCATCCGAGGATGACCCACGGTGGCATCCACTAGCTGGTCTATCCAAGGCATGAGGAAAGGATCTTTTGGGCAGGCCTTGTTCAGATCAGTGAAGTCCACGCATACCCGCCACTCTCCATTTTTCTTCTTCACAACTATAGTGTTGGCCAACCATTTTGGGTAGAACACTTCTTTGATAGCCCAAGCCTATTTAAGCTTCATCACCTCATCTTTGACAGCGTCAGAATGATCCTTAGATAAGCATCGAGGTGGTTGCTTTCTGGGGGTGACAGATGGATTAACATTCAAATGATGACAAATGAAGCTCGGATCTACCCTCGGAGCCTCGTAGGCATTCCACGCGAACACATCAATGTTCCTCTTGAGAAACTCTACCAGCTCTTCTTTCTCTTGAGGAGGTAGTTGAGCCCCAACCTGAAAAAGCTTCTCCTAGTCATTACCTACAACAATCTTCTCTAAATCCTCACACTTCGCCTCCTCGACTGGTCCATCGGCAGGTAACACCGGAGACTTTGACTGCTATAAGCCCCCCTCAGCAGAGGCTGATGCATAATTGCGGCCACGAGACACTGCTTGGCCATGGAATGACTCCTTACAAGCTCCTCAATCCGGTCCCCTAATGGATACTTCACTTTCAAATGCAGAATGGAAGAGACAGCCCCCAGGGCATGAAGCCAAGGTCTGGCCATAATGGCCGTGTAGGGGGAGTATGCATCCACTACAATGAAGTCCACTTTAACAACCTCTGACCTTGCCTGTACGGGTAGCCTAATCTGACCCTTTGGGATAACAACTTTCTCATCAAAGCTCACCAAAGGTGAATCATAAACTATCAGGTCCTCAGACTTCAAGTTTAGCCCTCTGTACAAATTATGGTACATAATCTCTACACCACTGCCCTAGTCTACCATCCCCCTCTTCATATCATACCCTTCTATTTTGAGGGTGACCATCAAAGCATCATCGTGTGGTTGGATGGTTCCCATCTTGTCTTCATCCGAAAAACTCAGTGCCAGTCGGATCTCCACTCTAGCCCTCTTCAGTTCAGAATTAGACTCCTCAGCTGAAAGCTGAGCTACGGACATCACCCTAGAAGGATGAGAACCGGTCCTCCCAGGTGCAGTGAAAATGACATTAATTGTACCTAACGGGGGCCTTGAAGAAGCGTTCCCTTGAGCCCCTGACCTTGATTGGTCTCCTTGTCCGTTGGGCTGATACAAAAATTACTGTAACCTTCTCTCTCTGACCAGTTGCTCCAGGTGGTTCCATAGAGTTTTGCAGTCCTCGGTGGTAAGTCCCCTCTCCTGGTGGTATTGGCAATGGAGGCTCTGGTTGCGCCTTAAGGGATCCCCTCCCATTTTGTTGGGCTATTTAAAGTATGGCTCGTTCTTGATCTTTTCCAAGACCTGGTGTATTGGTTCTCGGAACACGGTGTTAACCACCTGAGGGGCCGTAGACCCAGACTGTCCCGTAAAATCCCTTCGGGGTCTGTTGTTATTGTACCTGTCCAACCTAAAATCCCTCCTCTCTTGAAGGATAACCTTACCCTTTCCCTTGTCTTGCTGTTGGTCTTCCTCAACCTGCTTGTACTCGTCAATGCGATCCATGAGCCGACGAACACTCCTTACCGGCTTTTTAGTCAAGGATTTTCTCAAATCATGCCCAGTGGGCAATCCGACCTTGAAGGTCCTCATAGCCACGTCATCAAAATCCCCATCAATCTCATTAAACATCTCCCTGTACCTGTCCAAGTATGTTTTCAGGGTCTCACCTTTTCTCATGGACATGGATAATAGAGAATCTAAGGGCCGAGGAACTTTACTACACGTAATAAAACGAGATCCAAACGCTCGGGTGAGTTCCTTGAAGGAGTCAATAGAGCTTGCACCCAGACCATCAAACCACCTCATAGCCACAGGCCCCAAGCTATATGGAAATACCTTGCACATTAAGGTCTCATTCTTGGAGTGTACAGCCATTCTCTGGTTGAAGTGGCTTACGTGCTCCACAAGGTCTGTACGACCGTTGTACATGGTGAACGTTGGCTGGGTGAACCGCCGAGGAAGTCTTCCTTGCTCAATCTTGCGTGTGAAAGGTGATCTGGAAATTTGTTTGAGCGTTCTGTTCATCGCATCGTTCCCCAGGCCTTTGGAAGATGAGCTTTTGTTCTTATGCTCCTGGTGGTAGTCCTCATCATACGAGAAAGACTCACTGGGAGGAGTCCTTGATCTACGCCTATAACCACCATCCTCCTTATTGCCATAAGAGAAATTAGAAATGGAAGGAGTTTGCTTTCTTCATTTATGGCACAACTTCCTCTTTAAACGATCAATCTCCTACTGCATAGCCCTGGTATTTTTCTCCTGAAAGAGGTGGCTACCACTCCTAGAATGACTCCTACTAGTATGGGTAGTATGCACACTCCCCTCCCGGTCCTTTCTTCGCTCGAGGTTGACAAAATGATCTTCACGTTGGGACCCCTAGATTCTGCCTAGTGTGGACCTGAACCTACCATAGTTGGAAATCAAACTCACTATACACCAGAATTTTCCACAGACGGCGCCAATTGTAAGGACCAGATTTAGGTCTCAGCCCAAATGATAGATAGACTTAAGCCCAAAACAATGAATTTGTAGAGTGTGTTGGAAAACTGGGCTTAAACGAGTTGGTTAACCAATAGAGTGGGTTTCAATGACAAGAACAAAAAGACAGATTGATTCAACTAAAGAAAATCGTCCTCGGCACAATCCGAGAAGATCAATTCTTATATATTTTTCTTAAGTTTGATTACAAGTTGTTTCTTATTTGCTACAGTGTTTTTCTCTTGATTTCTCAATTCCCCTCTCTCATTGTCTCCTTCTCCTTATATACTATCTTCCCCTTTCATCTCTACCCCCCACGTGTAGGCCAGATGCTTGGTGTTAATACTTGTCCCATCAGTCCCTTCCTGAAGTCTTTGGGGGTAGCTGTAAGGCTGAAAAACATTGTTCAGAGATCAATTCCTCATTAATGTGGCCAGAGAGTTAGCTACAGAGCATTCAATGTGGTGGTAGCAGTTTTCTCTTAGATATTTCTGAGCTTCCATCCCCCCTGTACGTTCATAATTCACGTCCCTATCAGTGGAATTTCCTGGAAGGTCACTTTCAGCGATAGGATACACCTCTGGTCTACGCTACGTTTATCTGAGGAGATACTACTCCTCGGACCACCTCCCCCAACCTTTCCATTTACAACATACTCATGAGACTCTAAACTTAACACACTCACTACTGTTTATTAGTCCTCGGACCAACCAACGTCCTTGGACAAGGTCCAAGGCCCAAAATATAGTTTTGGGCCCTTATCCCTACATTCTATTTAAGTGATATTTTAATAATAGAAAATCCATAAAAAGATATTGTATCTATTATATTGTATTTATTCATTATGTTTTTTATATCTAAATAAATTGCATTGTAACTTTTTCATAGTTAAAATTCAATTATAATTCTCAAATTTGATTTTTTTTTTTTGGTTGAGAAGTTGACAAAGGGAGATGGAACGAGATTCTAACACAAAGTTACACCCTCCCTTAAAAGTTATCATAAATTTTGAGTGGAGTTTGTGGTATATCTTTTTCAAAATTAAAATTAGATAATCCACAAATACAGTTTATATTAGTTTTTGTTAAACTGATTATAGCAAGGGTTCGACCTACGTCGCTCTGAGTTTAAGCTTGCAAACTGGTAACGTGAGTTTTTTTCTATTAGGCCTGAATGGGATATGGACCTTGGATCCCATAAAACCATAATTTGGTATTAGATAGCTTAACCTTTTCTAGCGCAAATGAGGGGGATATTGGGCTTTTGCCCTTATTTTGCAAAAATAACAATAATATGTCTTTGTTTTGAAATTACTTAGGTCCGTGTCCCTGTTTTTGAAACTCGATTTTAACAAAATCAAGTTCGGTATAAAACTCGATATCCTTAAAATCGAGTTATATGTAAATTTTTAATTGAAACTCGACTTTAGCAAAGTCGAGTTTCACTTAAATTTTTTTAAAAATTAAGTGGCAAAATATGCATAAAACTCGACATTGCTAATGTCGAGTTTTACTTGTAACTTGATTTTTTTTAAATCGAGTACTAAAACAGGAACACAAACCTAAATAGTTTCAAAACAGGGACATTGTGCTAGATATTTTACAAAATAAGGGTAAAAGCCCAATATCCCCAGCAAATGAGTAGTATTTTTTATGTTCTAGATTTTGTTACCTCTGGATGGGATAGGGTTTTATGTTCAACATTCTTATTGCTTGATTCATCCGCCAACGTTAACCAAAGAATTATATTAAGTTTCGCCCAATGGTTTGGTACATCATTCCATTGTACTATTGTAGTGCCTACTACCATGCTAGTTTGGGTTGCTGGGTCACCCGGCCTTTGATGCTGTTCTTTTTTTATTTCCCCTCTCTCTCTCTCTCTCTCTCTCTCTCACACACAAGGACATCACAAATGGTTTTTTTTTTTTTTTTTTTTGCTGAATAAATACTTTATTTCTAACAAAACAAAGAGATACAATCCAGATTGGCCCTGTGACCATCTTGATCCATAGCTTGACTAATCAATGGTGACAGATTAGAGATGGGTACTAGCCCATTCCAATTCAAAAGGGCAGCCCATCCAGCTAACAGATGAGCTGCTTCATTACCTCCCCTACAAACAAAAGAAAAATTTACATTATCAAAGCCTTTAGCTAAATACAAAATATCCTCCACCACAGTCTTAATGCTCCAATGAGGTGCTGCCACTTGATTTCTCAGAGGTTCAATAACATTCCAAGCATCACCTTCTATCATAACATTTTTAAAACCTGCATCAGCTGCTTTTTGAATAGCCAACAAGGTTGCATTAGCCTCACCAAATAACGGACTGCCTGGAATTCTTTACTCTACCCATGCAGCAACACAGAAACCTTCCTGATCTCTACCCACGACTGCCACTGAGGTTTTTCCTTCTCTAATTGCAGCATCAAAATTCAATTTTATCCAACTAGGTGGAGGCGATGACCAAGTATAATCCTTAGAGGAATTTTTATACTCCAACTTCCAAGCTTGCTTGTGATCCTGAAAGGAATTACATACCTGCCTTGCAAGCTCAATAGGGGCCATTTTGATTCCTTCCACCCGAGCTTTATTCCTGCACATCCAAACATGATCACACATAATTGCTGCAAATAATTGGAACTCTTTAGAAGCTTCATCATCTAGAGCCAGAAAAGATTTTGGGATAATAATCAACTTCACCCAATCTACTATGGATATAGAATCCAAAGTATTTAGCCTCAACGGCCATGGGCTTAGGAGCCAAACTTGAGCTGCCCAGTCACAATGCAAAAATAAATGTTCCAAAGATTTTGGAGACTTTCCACACAAGTGGCACTCTGTTGATGGGGAGGGTAAACCTTCTATTAAGAATTGAAGCTGTAGGGAGGATTTCCCAAGCCAATTTCCACAACAAGTTTTTAAGCCTAGCATGAATTTTCATCTTCCACAATACCTTCCAGTCCATACCTTGCATCACAGGGTGAGAGATAGAAGATGGAGTTCTAATAGCATTATAAGCCGATTTCACAGAAAATTCACCTGAGGGATTCAAGCACCAAAAAACTTGATCATTGACTGATTGTTGAGAGAGGTGAATGCTGAGGATTCTATTGACTGTTGCTGGCTCAAAAAGATCTGAAAGTAAACCCCTATCCCATTGTCTTGAGTCCTGATCAATCAAGTCAGCCACTAAATAAGCTTCCCGGGTAACTCCACTTCGAACTTGAGGGATTAAGCTAGGCTCATTTGGAATCCATGGGTCTTCCCATATCCAAGTATTCAAACCATTACCTATCCTGTGGCATAATCCTTTTTTAATCACTTCTCTACCACTAAAAATACTTTGACAATAACCATGACGCTGCTTTTGGCACAGACATTCTCATAAACTTTTTACTTCTTACATATTTCTTATTGAACACTCTGACCCACATCTTATCAGCATTGCTTGCAACCTCCCAAGTCATTTTAGCTACTAAGGCTTTGTTCATATCTTCTGTTTTCTTGATGCCAAGCCCACCAACACATTTTGGGGTACAAATCGAATCCCAACTCTTGAGGCAGCAACCCTTTTTATTTTCCTTTTTATAACCCCACCAGAAATTTCTATTCATGGCATCCAATTTCTTACAAGCTTGTTTTGGAAGGAGTAGTGATGAAGCTTGATAGGATGGAATAGAGGAAGCCACAGAAGAAATTAGAGTAGTTCTACCTGCCTGAGATAGAGTCTTCATCTTCCAACCCTGCAACCTTTGCCTCACTTTATCAATAATCTCCTCAAAAGCAGCTTTCTTATCTCTACCTAAAGCCATAGGAATGCCCAAGTATTTTTCTTTTCTGTTGGACCACTGTATTCCAATATAATTTGCCAACTGAGTTCTTACTCCTTGGTTCACATTTTTGTTGAAAATTATCACTGACTTCCAGAAATTCACCTTTTGACCAGACCAATCAGAATAAGTGTCTACACATGCTTTGATACTCCCCATGTTCTCCACATCTACTTGAGCAAAGATAAACAAATCATTTGCAAATTGGAGATGGGTAATTGGCATCAGATCAGGAGCTAATTTATATCCAATAATTTTGTTATTTAGTGCTTCTCTCTCAATAAGTCTAGCAAGGACTTTAGCTGCAAGGATAAATAAAAAGGGAGAGAGAGGATCACCTTGTCTCAACCCTCTCTTGGGCTTGAAGAAGCTAAATGGGCTGCCATTAAGAAGAATTGAAAATGATGTTGTAGTAACACACTGCATCACCCACTGAATCCATATAATTGGAAACCCAAAACCATGAAGAACTTTCTCGAGGAAACACCACTCCAATCGATCGTACGCTTTCTCCATATCAATTTTTAATCCCATCCAACCTTTTTTCCCACTTTTCTTCTTCATGTCATGGATAATTTCTTGAGCCAAAAAGGTATTCTCTTGAATTTTCCTTCCTGGAATAAAGGCTGTTTGCCATAGAGAAATTAGCTTAGGAAGAACCAACTTTAATCTGTTGGCCAACAACTTGGATATGATCTTGTACAAAACATTACATAAACTTATTGGCCTGAATTGGGAAACCATCGCAGCATTATTCCCTTTAGGAATGAGAACAATGAAGGAATGGTTTATTTCTCTCAACATGTACCCCCTTTGAAAAAAGATAGAAATAGCTTCAATAACATCTCCTCCTATTATATTCAAGTAAAACTTGTAGAAGTGGGCTGACATTCCATCAGGGCCTGGTGCCTTATTAGAATTCATGCTGAAAACAACATCTTTAATCTCCTCTGGAGTTGGGATTTTTGTAAGCATCTGGATATCCTCCTCAGACAAGCTTGGACGTAGCAAATTTTCCATGTTATCAGGGATTGAGGGGTTAGACGTTTCAAACAGATTTCTAAAAAAACTTTCAAAGCATCTGCCAATCTCCTCTCTCCCCGAGACCCAAGAACCTTGCTGGTTTTTGATAAAATCAATTGCATTCTTGCGCCTTCTGATTATGGTGGTGAGATGGAAGAATTTGGTATTCAGATCAGCTGCTGACAGCCACTTTATTCTAGCCTTTTGTCTCCACAAAGTTTCCTCCCTTTGGAGCCATTCTTGAAGCTCCATATTAATGCCCGCTTCTTTACTTAAATTTTCTTGAGTTGGATCTTCACCTTGAATACATCTCAAATTCTCCCAACATTTCTTTATGTTTTGATGGATATTCCCAAACCACTCCCTATTCCATATTCTGAATTCTTTTTTCGCCTCTTTGAGCTTTTGGCAAACTTTGAACAATGGGGAACCTTGAAAAATAACATTCCAAGCTTTCTCAACTACAAACCAACTAGACTCATCCCTAGTCCACACCTCTTCAAATTTAAAAGGCCGTTTAACCAATCGTTGCTCTCCTTCTGTAAATAAGACTATGGGGGAATGATCAGAGCTTGAAGAAGGTAAATTAAGTACAACAGCTCTATAAATCAACCTCCATCTATCATTCACAAATGCTCTATCCAACCTTTCTTTAATATTTGCTAATCCCTCTCTCCCATTAGACCAGGTATAAGGATTGCCCGAGAAATTGATATCAATGAGCCCATTCTTTTCAATTACCTCATTCGGGCCACCACTAGATGAGCTAGCCACCGGTTTACCCCCTTTTTTATCAGCCTGGGAGAAAACATGATTGAAATCTCCAATACATAACCAACCTCCACCAAAAGCTTCACCAACCTTTTCTACTGCTTCCCAAAAGGGACCTCTATTATTCCTATTTGGAGGGCCATACACAAAAGAAATAAGCCATGGCTCATTCAAAGGGTCTGAGAAAACCAAACCATTAATCATATTACAGCATTTGAAAGTAATTTCTATATCAACACCATTTTTCCAACCCACCACAAGCCCACCTTTCTTTCCTCTAGGATCAACAGAATCTATATTATAGAAACCCAAAGACATCAAAAAACTACTGCATTTACTAATGAGAATTTTTGTTTCAGATAGGAAAATCACATCAGGCCCAATATCCCTTATTAAGGCTTGGAGAGTCCTTTTTGCCATGACCTGAGCCAAGCCACAACAATTCCAGGATAGAGTAATCATGGCTGCATTGGGGGCATGTGTAGGACACCACAAATGGTTGTGTAGGCCAAATTTAGCGAGTTCATCCGTATTACCCATAAACAGCCCAACAATCCAGAGTTCATGTTACTTCCAATTCGTACAGTTTATTTTGTTTTTTATACTGAATTTCTGATCCTTGACATAAAATTAGCGGGTCTGCTAATTAAGGAACCCAGCTTGATATTTTATCACATCGTGCTGCTACATGGGAATGTAGATGACCACATATATTGGCAATAGAGTTTGGCTAAGACAATACAAACTGTGATGCTTCAAATAGCTTTGATATCTGTATGTCCATATAGTTTGACTTGGATAAAATCTTCTACTCTCTATTCACAAAATTCTATCCTTGGCTTTCTTCCAAAAAAAAAGACCAAGAAAGTTATAAGATTTTTTTCCCTTCAATTTTTATGATCCATGAGATACATTGAAGTGATTATACACAAGTATTTGGATTTGGACCACTTTACTTATGCTTACATGATTGGGTAAAAACCTGAGGGATATTGCTCTTATATCCCGCAAGACAGGTCAATGTAATGTAACAATCTCAGTTTTGCAGTACAGTTTACCAGTAACATAAAACCAACAATGATCGCATTGGTTTCTCATCAGAAAACACATATTACCTCTCCATTCTTCCTGTTTTCAGTGATCAATCTTGACAGATTCCATTCTTTAAAAGAACCAAATATTAAGAAAACAAAAATTAAAAAATAAATAACAAATCGAAATCCCACTTAAAAGATGCTATAATAGGCCAAACGGTTCTGGTAGGGACTCAAATCCATTATCAAAGATTGGTCCTTGGTCGAACTTATCATCAATACTGTGCAGCCAGTTTGTATTCTTCAAGTCTTCCTTGAGCAATATTGCATCATATCGGGAACTCTCATAGATATCTACTTCACCCAATCTTGAAGAATATCGTCCTCCATCATCCACTTCATTTCCATTATTCACAGGCCTATTAATATTGTTGTTTCCATTCTCTGAGTATACTCCATGCTTGCTGTTTTGCAGGCTTCCATTGTTGATGATGGATGGTGGAGCACTCAGAGCACGAATGGATTGGATTTTTTGTGTGGCAGATCGTATGCTTTGAGGGAAGAGAGTGGTGCCTGAAAGTGGACGATTGTTCCCCGTGCCATTTCTTATATCCTACATTAGAGAAAGTACATAAATTGTTAGGCTTTATTTAAAACGATTGAACTAACTTGCTCTGACAAATTTCTACTTGTGGGTTTGAATTCCTACTTTGATACCATAATAGATTACCACTCATCCTACAGACTTGAGCTGCTAGAAAATTATGAATTTAATCATTTAACTATTATTCTAACACTTCCAAACAAAATCTTTTAGTCACCCAACATGATGAAATTATCAGTCCTGTACTGGAAGTAATTAGTGCATACCATATGCCTGATAGCCATATCCAGTGATTTCTTTGAGATAGTCCTTCCAAATCCAGTGCTCTCTGTGGCAGTTGTTGAACTCTTCACAGGTTTCCTCATGGCTAACTCTGGGAGATGTGAGGGCTTCCGAGGCTCATGAACATCAGCATGGTGTCCATTGGCATGTACACGGCCTCTTCCAGTAGGCTCAGTAAGTCTTCCCCTTGAGACAATAGGCGATGATTGTCTTCTTGATATATTGGTGGGAGCGGGAGCTTCTGAGTTCCCTTTCACGGTGGCAGCAGCACCTGGACGAGACCTACCAGCAGAAACTGGTCTGTCTGCAGGTAAAGTTGTTCTGAGATTTGGTGGTGTTTCAAGGGGAAAATCAGGGGGGACAATTGGCTGTGGTGGGGGACGAACTCGCGGAACTGGTGAGCTTGGTCTAGATGATGGTGCTGAAGCGCGCCCATTTGATAGAATGCGCCCAGCTGAAGTTGAAGGACCAACAGTTTGAGAAACAGCAGGTAATGAATTTCGACGAGTGGGGGTAGATGGACGAGTGGGGGTAGATGGACGAGAAATTGATCGAGTAGTAGGGGAATTCAAATTTGCAGGAATTTGGGGCCTAGAACTAGGAGTTGAGGGTCTTGAGCTTAGTGATGGCCGAGGTTTGTCAATGGAAGAGCTAGTTGGGGTTGGACGTGCTCTTGAAGGAGTTGAGGAGCGCGATGGTGTCTGGCGGGAGGATGGAGTAGAAGGTCTTGCTGTAGATGGAGAGCGGGTGATGGGGGACGATGGTCTGGTATAAGATGAGACTGAAGCTGAGCTTGTGTTAAGGATTGAGGAGGATCTGTTTGAGGAGTAGGTACTATATTGTGAAGTGGAGAGGGAAGAACGTGTAACGGAACTGCTTCTACTTGGTCTTGATGTATGGTTACTCTCTGATTGTGATACAGAAAGCTGAAACAGAGAGATGATTTGAGATATTAGTCGTTCATATATAATTCTAACTTCAAAAGGCGTATTCCATTAAATATCATTATCAGCAACTGAGTTGTCTAAAATAGATATCTTTGCTTAAAAAAAACTCTGGCATCATGAGAGAGGCAACATTTCTGTTTATCCGGAAGAGAGTAACTCAGTATGCTTGAAATGCAGATAAAACATTTAGCAAAGGCACTTGGAATTATCTAATTTCTGAACCAAAATTCTCAGGGAACAAGTAAATAGAAATAAAAAGGGGGTGGGGGAGTTCGTGATGCATACCCTTGAAGACTTTACGGCAGAAGTTGATCTAGCTAAAGAACTACTTCTCGGAGCTGCTGAAATTGGTTGAGACTCTTTTCCCTCCGACGAAAGAAAATCAGGAGTTCCAGGAGGAGTGAGAAGCCTAATAACATAAATCCACAACAACACTTACAAATCAAACAAGCTGATGATATCTCCAAAATTAACCACTAGCACTCAACAAATTTTATACAGCAATCCATACTTCACCCAAATATAAAGAAACAAAGAACGCTCGTTTTGGCACAAGTTTAAGCATGCATTAAGGACAACCAAAGGAATGAACTTTGATAGATACAATAAAATTTGAAACCTTTGGCATCAGCTCCATAATGATTGCTCATTATCATCAAGTCAAAACAACCATTAGTTTTTATTTTTAGTGTTGGACAGGATTTGAACTTAGGTCCCATATTCGACGATAACAGAGTTTCCAATTAAGCTAACTAAAACCCACCAATAAAAACTTAAATGTGAAGAAGATGAGTGATTAAAAATTAACACCCGTCTTATTAGGAATTCAAAGGCCAAGAATGGAAACTCAACTAATATGGACTAATTTAAACCTGAAACTATAAAACACATTGTGCTAATATCTAGTTTGACATAATCAATGTCAAAACATAGATCTGAATTTGATGAACCAATGAAAATGAAAACTTAAAATTAAACTGTTGAAATTTTTTACCAATCGTAATCATGCTTTCCTCCATCTGTAGATGACAAAAGATCATCAATCCCACTTCGAGACACTTTTGCTGATCCAATTGAAAGTCTCCCCAACTTCACTGAAACTGTGTATTGTGGGATCCCAATATATAAGACAACAATAATAGCACCAATTAAATATGCCAAAAAAAAACAAAAAAGAAGAATATTCCCCAATTGAAAACTGAAAAATAAATAACAGTTCAAACTCCAAAGCACAATTACTAAAACGACGTAGTTTAACGCAACTGATCGAGCTTCAATTTTCGTTTCACAACTCAACTACTCTCAAAAATGATTGAAACGACGTGGTTTTGTGCGAGTGCGACGTACCGTCGGAAGATTCCTCGGAGGACGTGACGGAGAGAGTGCGGCGATTTTTGGAGAAGAGATCCAAATTCTCGTCGGCGACGGCGGCGGAGCTGTCGACCTTGGAATTGGAGTTGGAGATCGAGGTCAGACTATGACCTCGCCGGTGCTGCGAAACCGCCGGAATATTCCTCCCTCCGAACAGAGATTCCCTCACACTCCGATAACTCATCTTCTCTACCAACGAACACGATCACAACGATAACGATTATAATAACAACAATGCCGCCACCATGTCTAAGCTAAAGCACACCAAAAATGCTAGCAGAGAAGAAAAAATGCGATCTACTCAGAGAGCGAGCGCTAGAGAGAGAGAGAGAGAGCAAGTAGTAGTAGATGCAAAGCGAAGCTTTCTTTTAAGTTTTACGTCACAATTCACGAGAGAGAGAGAGAGAGGTTTAGATCTGTGATCCAGTGTGGGCGCTACTATTATTACCAACCTGATAATCATTGATCGTGAACTGACACCTGGCACTTTTGGTAACTCTTTAGGCTCCCCACGTGTTTATAGCTAAAAAACGAAAACGCATCAATCAACCAATTGTGCTGCTAATAGGCGCATGATTTTCTTTCTTTTGTGAGTGTGTTGTGATCATCGTTTATTATTTTGTTTATTTTTATTTTTTAATCCCTCAACTCAACTGTATTCGTTGAAAATCATTGGCTGTGATGTTAAATCAGTTACCTGAAATTTATACCCCTCCTTTTTTTTTGCTGATGATTGTAAGAGATACATTTCCCAAGAACTCTGAAATTTTTTTGGTTATACATATAAATGCTGTCATTACGGTATCAGATTTGTCAGTTTGGGATTGGATTATAAGCTGGATTTTGCTTATTTTATGTACTATTTATATAGATGTCACACTACTTTTTTGTTTCAAATTATATAAATCAGTTATCAAAAATAAGAAATTTTTAAACAGACATGATTACGTAACCTTACAAATTATACTATAGCTACTAGTTTATGGGATTATTGCATCTCGTAGTACTAGTAACGCAATAATTTTTGTAAATTTTTTAAATAATTATTGACGTTAATTTTTGTTTTGAATATCCTATTTTTAGGTTATGGATAAAGTATTTATATAAATTTGATTAGAATCAATCTTAATATTTAATCTCAATAATTATGAAAAATTGATAAGAAAATGGACAAAAATGACTGCCCATCCACTAAAGGTCATTGATTTTTGAAACCCCCACCCCCCTAAAAAATTGGATAAGTTTGACAATTAAGTAACATGGTGTAACAAGAAAGCCATATATCTAAACGACTCTGCAACCACTATTAGAAAAGTGGTCTCCATTTAAAAAAAAAAAAGAAAAAAAAGAAAAGGGGAAATAGAAATTTTGGTCATAAATCATAACAACTTCCTGTGTCTATAGACCGACGAACTTGGTGTTTGTCTTAATTAACTACTTCATGTTCAAGTTAAACAAATAAATGCTTGTGCAATTATTAAAGAGAATGAAAATGGACTTTATAATAGAATAAGTTTCCGCGTCAATCACTAGATTAATTATATTTGTTTCTTTCCAAAGATTAGGATGATGATGTGAGCTGCTACCTTTGCAAGGTTTTGTGAAAGGAAGGTACGTAGTTTAGGCCAACTAATTTCTATAGTTTTAAGGGAGACATAATTACTTAACTGTTCTCTTAAATACTGATTACTCACTTTTCATAACTTTACATTTTGTCAACTCTGGATATGTATTTCTTGCACTTCTTTTTATTGTTCTTTAAACTAAGACCATAAAGAGTCTCAAATAATAATTTAATTAATATCAAGAAAATGTTAAAATATTATCAATTTTACTATAAAATGTTCATGAACTAAGATTTAAATAATTGATTAGCATCATATCAACAACTTAATAAATAAATTTCTTAACTATTACTTTTTTTTAACATGTTTAAAAATCGAGATATCAGTATGTGAAGTTAATATGACAAAATTTATATTATCTTGGCATCACTCTATTTGTTATATTTGATTAAAATTAATCCATTTTTTTCAACTATTACGTCCACAAGCATGCTTTGAAGTCCTTTAATACCCTCTTAATAAGAACGATAGGGGAGGCGACACCTATTGTCCTATTAGGTTTTTTTTTTTGGTCTTCATATAATTCATTGTACTATAAGGACACGTATAGTCGTACTAGTCTTCTCATTCTTTTTTATATTTTGTCTAATTGCATCTCTCTCTCTTTGATTGGTGTACATTTATACTTGTGTTGTTCAAGTATTGGAACTAAATATATACGAAAAAATGTAGAGAGACTATTAGTTACGAAGATCCCTCGCCCCTAGTCATATCATATCTCCTACTCTAAAAAGTGTACTATAGTGGTTCAAAAGGGTTCTTGCATTTCATGGAATCCTACATCGCCTAGAGAAACACATGGAGATGTGCTTATAAAGAATGACTTCCCTTTAATGTGTAGAGGCATTTTCCTCCATTGTCATGTGCTTTGGGAGAGAACAAAACCGTGAGAAATATGGGTCCCAAACGGCCAATATCTAAACAGTTGAGAGGTTGTTACATGTACTCTATAATATAAGTGAGCCAATAGTGGCTTTTGTTGTAATAACTTAATTAGTATTATTGTATGAGACATTAATACATTTATTCACCATTGACGTAGGAACACAAACAGAAGCAATTCTTCGACATTAATACATACTGTATTAAAAAAAAAAAAAAAAACATAAATAAAATAGCGTAGGTACGAGAGGACCAACCAATCCATATCGTATATTAATACGCACTGTATCCTAATGGCCAGGGCACGAAAATCCTCCAATTGAATTAGAGGTAGAGTGAAGACATCACATAGCTGGACCAAAACGAGAAAACGATGCGTGGAACGTGGATGGGCCAACATGCTTAGCCCAACAGGATAGCCATGTGATATGCATCCTCGAATAAAACACGTTCACAGTTGCAAAGAAACAATCCGACAACACCATCCGCATAATAATAAAGAGTCCTATATATGGCAGAGCCGTTATTCTTGACTTCCATGATTACTGTTTTGGACTTCTGGTTAATTTAGGACTCTCTTTTTCTTTTCTTTTTTTTCTTTTTTTAAACAGCGAAGTTTAATTTTGGACTTGGGAGTTGGGACTGTTTGATGTATCAGTCATTTGTGAGAGCTCGCTCTATTATTGAACCTTTCTATTCATAGTACAATAAACTTATCAAGTTACCACCGGGGTGGTGTGGTCTAACGGTTCTGGGAGAGCGTGCATTAAGTGTGTGGTCCAGGTTTGAGTCTGAATCTGGACATGCTTAGGGGCTGTTTGGATTCATTTTTTTGTCACTCAATTTTCATCACTCATCACTCATCACTCATCACTTAAAATACCATGTTTGTTTGGCACCATCACTCACTTCCCATCACTCAATATTTTTCACACTATTTGTGGGTCCCATACCTATCATAGCTTCTTTTCTTTTTTCTTTTTTTTTTTCTTTTTTTTTTTTTCAGTACCCAAACTCACTGAATCCAGTGAAAAAAAAAAAAACGAACAGCCAACCCAGAAAAAGAAAAAAAAAAGAAAAAGAAAAAAAAGAACGAATAGCCAACGCCAACCCAGAAAAAAAAAAAAAAAAGAACGAACAGCCAACGCCAACCCAAAAAAAAAAAAAAAAAAGTCAAAAGGTGGTCAAAAGTTGCGGCTGTGGGTCCCCTTTGTGTGTTTAATTACAATATTGTCATTGAGTTATGAGTTATGGAAACTGAAAACAGCCAAAAGTTGTTTTCAGTTTCCATAATTCATAACTCAAAAATCGGAGAATTAAGTGATGGAAACAGAGTTATGGAAACAGAGTTATTGTTTGCCAAACAAACTTTTTGCTATAGATCCCACCATTTTTGAGTTATGAGTTATGGAAACAGAGAATTGAGTTATCAAAACTAGCAATCCAAACGGGCTCTTAGTAACCTCCCTCAGCAGCTCAAGGTTTGCTAGCGTCCCTCATGGTGTTAGGAAACTATGGTTCACCGTGGTTCTCCTACATACTAGCAGGGCCTCGGATCTAGCGGGTAAAATGCTACTATGGTCATGCTAGGTACGATTATCATGTTGGTCGCCCCTTACCCATTTTTTTGTTCAAAAAAAATATATATATATATATTATTAAATTTATTCGATTTCACTAATTTGCACATTTATCACCATTGCGCATTCTTGATATGATTATCACTTTACAGATACAAAGTTCTTGTAAGGTGATATTATCACAATTGCTTGTTAATACTTGGTGCGCCATTAACTTGTATATATACATATACATTTGGGTGAATATAGTTAATAACAAATGCGACAATTAGCTAAGAAATAACGTATGAACACAATACTTTTTACAATTAGTACACGAATCTACTCCTAGCATTGTTTCCGTGTTTTCATTGACATGGATAAAAGAGTTATGATAGCGATAATAGCATTGAACCACACAATGATGGATTTTTTTTTTCTTTCTTTTTAATTTTTAGGACGAGACACAAAAGGATAGATGATGGACTTAGTTCATGTGATAGTGCTTTATTCCCCTAAGGAAACTTGGATTTTATGCATTAGCATTACACAATTAATGAACAATGTCTACGTCCGACAGAGAGAGCATACAGTGGCCTGGGAAAGCCACCACTCACCATATCCTTATCCCGGGAAAAGAGCGACCCATAGGTGATAGGTAGCCCATGTATCTTTGGAATTTACACAGCCCCACAGTGTCACACAGATCCTCGAGAGAGAGATAGAGGAAAAAGCTATCTTTTTATCCTCCAAATATTTGGATTTACTAATCTTATAATAAATAAATAAAGAGTAGTGTTAACGAGCCACCGCAAGATGCCCTTTAAAAAATAACTTTATGTCAATAAAATTAACATTTTGTCAAAATTTTGACTAATTTTATAAGGTATAGAACTAATAAAGTTAACTTTTTGAATATTACTTATCACTTCAATACTATTTTTAGTCATTTCATCAATTAATATCAATTTTTTATTAGATAAATCTCATAATATATCATTATTAACGTACACTTTACGGTGTCATTTAACCTTTCTTAAATAAAAATGAATTTACCAAATACAATACCACTTTAATGTTTTTAGCATTTTATTTTCATGTCTTGGATGTATATATAAAGAGGTACGTGTCAGTGGACAAAAATATACCTGTGGTAGGAGAAAAGTGGGAGAGGAAGTGCAGATTAGGATCCGGTGCATTACGCCTGGTGCAATTCACCTTATTTGCCTCACAAAATTTTTTCACTTTTTACTTTTTTAACTTCTATTTTTTATTTATCATAAAGTTTTTTTTTTTTTACTTTTTTTAATCAATGATTAAAATTAAAAATTGTTTTTTATAACTATCAATTTCAACCATTAAAAATAATTGCATTAGGTGAAATTTCTAAAATAGTGCACCTTATCTCAATCCAGGAAGTACACAGATAAGACATGTTCTCTTTACAGAGGCGCAGTTAACTAATTAATGCAAATATTGTTTTAAACTATTACTTTAATTATTCATTGTTAGTATAAGTTTTAATTGTTTAAGCCTTAAAATATCTCTGGCATTTAAGCTAATAGCTATAAAGAAAACATATTTGTTTATCCAAAAAGAAAAAAGAAAAAAACATATATTTCAAGTTGGTTTGTATATTATGTTATATCTGTTAATCTTATGAATAATGTTAGAGATACAAACTACTTTACAAAATTTTTTACGAACTGCTGATGTGGTAAGTGATTATTAGTAAATGAAAAAGTGATATTAATGGTGGGCCTAGATGAAAACCAATAAGAGGTTGATTGCATTAACATTTTATAAAAATATTGTAAAATAATTTATAGTTGTAGTATTATGCTAATCTTATTGGCATATTTTAGATGCAGAGTGCCTATGCCTGACCTAGAAATTGATTACGATTTGTGAACTATCCTTCCTTTATGGGTCCCAATTAATTGTTAAAAGATTTTATTCTTGCTCTCTTCTTTGTCTTTTAGTCTTGTCGAAACCATATTTTTTCACACATGTAGAGTCTGTTTGGGATCCACTTATTTTGTTAAAATTGAAATTTTTTTGCTGAAAGTACTGTAGATAAAGGTAAAAGCTAACTGAAATAGTATAGTGGGACCTATAAATAATACCAAAAAGTACCGTGGGGCCATGAATAGTAGCAAAAATAAGCCGAATAGTAAAATAAGCTAGCAAATAATAAGCTATCCAAACGGACTAATATACAAAATTTATGGTAATTTTCCCTCATTTTGTGCACTTTAATTTCTTCTCAAAAAAATTTTGTACACTTTAATTATTGTTGTAGGGACAAAGTTTAGAGCCCAAATCCAACCTGTATGGAATCCTGGTCCAAAAAACCCAATATAATAAATTTTGTAGAGTATGGGTCAAAGAACTAGGTTTAGATGAGTCGAGCAACGGCTTGCATGGAGTTAAGAAACAGTCAGACACGAGTAAAAGTTATTATGATCAAAGGACCTTTCGTCCGAGGAGACTTGAATTTAACGTATAAATACAGGTCACCACATTAGAGTTATTTAGCATGTTACAGTATTCTCTCTCGCTCCCTCTTTTCTGCCCTCTCTTCACGGGGGCTTTTCCACATTATATAGGCTCTTCCTGATCATCTGGACCTTACACTTGTTGATCACCTGGATTCCCACTTGAGTACCCATCCCATTAGACACCCCTTTCAGTCCTCTATGAGTTGCGGCAGTCAAGACAGCACTGTTCAGGGGTCTTCTCCACATTAATGCGGCCAGAAAAGTAGCTGCAGTGCATTTAATGTGGTGGTGGCAGCTTTTCCTTAGATATTTTAAGTTTTCTTTCCTCTCACGTGTTCAGGGGGCGTACTTCAACTGCTTGAGTATACACTTGGTCTGCGTTTGCCGTGTCTGAGGAGGAGTTCCTCTTCGGACCTTCTTCCCTTTGTCTCCCATTGATGAGGTTTGTAACGTAGATCATTCAAGTCGTGTTTCTCTCCTCGGACTTGTTAGTGTCCTCAAACAAGGTCCAAGGCCCAATACGTTATTTTGGGCCCTAGCCCCCACAATAGCCCCTCAAAACTCCGGTTTTTCTCTTCCATCTGAGGAGAAAAGCGGGGTTTTGATTTTTTAAGAGATAAGACCAATTAACTTTTGGTTCACACGTGCAGGAGTGGTTGCTTCTGACGCGTTGTAGATTACAAGGCACTATTAAGTGCTCTAGGCGGCTTTATGTTCCCCACATCCAACGGCGAAGCGCAAATCCAACAGCTGGCATTCCTCCTGGTATTTTGAGCGGGAGCAGTCTTTTCCATCCTCTCCTGCTATATAAAGCCTTGAAGAAGCTCTTTTTTCCTTCCTTTTTTACGGACACCCAAGAACTTCAGAGAATTTGAGCGCCTAGTCTTCATAAAATGCACCAGACCTTTGAGTTTCCGTAGCCATTCATGTGAGAAGTTTTTCTTTGAAAAGATCTCTGAAAGCTTCAAAGATTATTGTACAGATACCCGTAAGTTCTCATTCCTTTACATTACCCTATTTTCATCTCGGCCTTCCTTCTCGGCCCTTCAGTTCATCTAGATTGGTAGATTCAAGCATTTAGTAGATACACCAGCCGCTATGGAGGCTTTTAGAGCTAGGTAACGCATTCCGCAGGAGGTGGTTTTAGAATATTGCCCATCGGACGGAGTACTGACCGATAGAGAGGTGGGTCAAGTTGTTATTCCCATGATCACTTTTACAGAGGGAGGAATGACGCTTCCCATGCGTAGGATTACCCGAGATTACTTGCGTAACTATAGATTGACACCTTATCAGTGCGCCCCCAACCTATTTAGGGTCTTGGGCTACGTAGATGCCCTGAACGAGCAGATGGGCTTAGGTTTCACATGGCACGATGTGGTTCACATGTACGAATGCCACAAACTTGCCAGTGCGGGGTACTATCTTAAATCTCGGTCCTAGGTCGTTAGGCTAATATCCTATCTTCCCAAGTCTAATAAGGGTATGAAGGATGACTACCTGATTGCCTCGGGGGAGTGGAGCGACGGTCTTCATTGTCCAACTCGGGTAGGAGATCCAGGTGTGGTACCTTTAGGATCAATCCCTTGGGAAGGGGATTTAACCTTTTAGCTTTATTCCTTTTGATTGGAATTTCAAACCTTTTTTTTTTGTAGAAAATATCTTTTTAGCGATCTGACCATAATTCCCTTCTCGGCTGTTTTGTAGATAAAGCCCACGTTGCTCCTCGGCTTAGCCATATCAACGCTCAAGCTCTTAACTACCTCCTGAGGTCGGAGATCTTTGTTCACGAGGACGGACAATTGCGTGCCGCTCACCTGATCTTAGGTTACGAGCCCTTGTCCCGCGCTTTCCTGGATGTCGGCCAATCAATAAGAGCTGGTAGTTCGAGGTTATCCCGGATTGACGTGTCGAAGCCGGGATTCTTGGCTCGAAGGGACCTTCTGCCAGTTACCTTGCCCATTCTTCAGAATCCTCCACCAGCTGCACAGCCACCTCTACAAGACCATCCTGGAGCCGCAATATCTGTTGAAGAGGAGACTGAGTCATCTCGCCTTTCACTAGAGGAGGAGATAGATGAGTTCTATTTCGAGGAAGATAAGCCAAAG
Source organism: Quercus tomentella (assembly GCA_028535165.1). Taxonomy (NCBI): domain Eukaryota; kingdom Viridiplantae; phylum Streptophyta; class Magnoliopsida; order Fagales; family Fagaceae; genus Quercus; species Quercus tomentella. The sequence goes on from JAPQVY010000012.1 coordinate 18,243,983, forward strand.
GCTTCTTTAATGGAACTCTCGGACGCCGAGGGCGAGCCGGATAGAAACTCCGCAATTCGCGTTCCTCCTCTCGTTATTGCCTGCCTGAACGATTCTTCCGACGAAAAGGTGGACAACATGGCCTTAAACAAAGGCAATAAAAGTTTCCGGGAGCTTATGGCTGCTCGGGGAAAAAGGCAAACCTCGAAGGTGCCTACTAAGTCCCAGACTCCCTCCAACCTTCCTCCTACTCCTCCACAGGTCCCCGCCGACCTCGGCCTGAAAGTCAATCCCAACTTGAAGAAGAAGAGGCCGGTCGAGTCCCTTGAGGAAGGCGAGGTGGGTCCTCGCTAGGGCGCGAAGCAACAAAAAGTGACCTGAGAGCCTCGGGACAAAAGGGCTCCATCGGTGGAGAGCCGAGATGAACTGGAAAGGGTTGAAGTGCGGGTGCCACCGCTTACTTGAAGCCCTTGGCTCGAGGTGGACGGGGCACCAATTCCCTATAACGCCTCGATCTAGGAATACAACAGGGGCCAAGCAGGATACATTGCTGAAGCCCTGGAGCAGCCCATGCTCCTTCCTAGGGACATGGAAGCCTACAGGCGCTTTTCGCAGAATGAACTCTTCCTGTCTCTGAAGAGGGATCTTATGATGGTAAGGTAACTTATCCTCTTACAGGCGTAATTATTGATCCATACTATATTCTAACCCATGTTATTTTGTGATTTTTGGGCAGATCACTTAGCAGGTCTTTGTGGCCGAGGAGTGGTGTCGCGACGCTCGCAAGATGGCTGACGCTGAAGCCATCTCTCGTGCCGAGGTAGAGAAGGCACTAGGGGCCCTCAAGCAGGAGCAGCACGAACTGGTTGAGAAGTTCAAGGAGGCGGAGTCAGGCTATAAGAGCGCTGAGGCTGGCCTGAAGAGCGCTGAGAAACAAGCTGAAGACCAACGCCAGCTGCTGCACGTGACTGAGATCAACCTTGCCACCGAAAAGCAAGCCGTTCTGGATCTCAAAGCCGTGTTGCAGAAAGCTAAGGAAGAGGTCCAGCTAGCCAAGGAAGCAGCCGAGGCCAAGAAGAGGGCTGCTTACCAGCTCGGAGTGGAGGAGACGGAAACAAGGCTTACCGAGGAATTGTCAGAAGTATGCAGGGACTACTGCAGCATTACGTGGGATCAGGCTCTTAATGCTGCAGGTGTCCCTACAGATTCTGCTTGGAGGTTGCCTAAAAACATCTTCTATCCTCCAGAGATCCGGGAGGTCCCTGCCGATGCCCTTGAAGCTTCTGAGCAGCCTATGGGTATCCCTGATGCCATCCCTATAGCTGAAATTACTAAGGGCTCTAGCCAGGTCATCGTTCGAAGTGAGGATGCTAAGGGGGAAAAGGGCAAAGGCAAGGGCAAAGGGAAGAAACCCTCCTCCAAATCCAAGGATCCCTTTAAGGAGACAGTTACTGAGGCCGAGGGTCATGGGGTCAACCCAAAAGCCAAGGATGTTTCTCCTCCTCAGCCAGAGCAAAAGGAAGATCCCGCTGCTGAGGCTTAGTACCTAGGGTTTTTCTCTTTCTTTTTTTTTTTGTATCATTTTTTTGTTTTCAAAGACTTCTCCTCCAATAGTATTGTATTACCTCCGTTTCTTAATATAAATGTTCTTTTTCTCATTCTTTATTCTTCTGCTTGATGTTGATGGGATTTTATTGCATTGTTCCGAGTCAATGCGATTGTGCCTTTAGTTGAAGTTTACAACAACATTTTGCCAATATAATCAAGCGTTAAGAGTAGGACTGTGCAATGAACTTTAGGCAGTGAAGGCTGCCGTGCAAGACTTTGGTTATGTTTAAAACTGGATAAATGCCATAAGTTATTGATTTCCCCTAAGCCTGTGGTCTGAGAAGCCATGCAGGACTTAGGTTCTGCTTAAAACTTGGTAGATGCCATAAGTTATTAATTTCCCCTAAGCCTGTGGTTCGAGGAGCCATGTAGGACTTAGGTTCTGTTTAAAACTTGGTAGATGCCATAAGTTATTAATTTCCCCTAAGCCTGTGGTCCGAGAAGCCATGCAGGACTTAGGTTCTGTTTAAAACTTGGATAGATGCCATAAGTTGTTAATTTCCCCTAAGCCTGTGGTCCGAAGAGCCATGCAAGACTTAGGTTCTGTTTAAAACTTGGAAATGTGGTCCGAGGAGTCATGCAGGACTTAGGTTCTGTTTAAAACTTGGATAGTGGTGGACCGGATGACGCGCAATTACCATGAAATACAGTGTAGGTAAAACCGCTTTTATTAATAATAATACCTTCTTAGGTTATTTACATTCCATGGGCGGGGTACAGCTTTCTCATCTAAGTCTTCCAAATAATATGCACATATTCCTGCTACTGAAGTGATGCGATACGGGTCTTCCTAGTTGGGTCCCAGCTTTCCCCAGGATGGGTTCTTGGCGTTACCCAAAATTTTTCTCAGCACTAAGTCCCCTGGCACCAGTGGCCGTAGTTTTACATTGGCATCATATCCCTGCTTGAGTTTCTGGTGGTAATAGGCCAGTTGGATCATTGTCTTTTCTCTTTTTTCCTCGATTAAATCCAAACTTCTTCCTAGCAGTTTGTCGTTGTTGCTTGGGGTGAAGGTGCCCGTTTTCAACATTGGGAAGCTAGTCTCTATGGGGAGTACAGCTTCAGCCCCGTAAGTCATAGAAAAAGGAGTCTCTCCCGTTGACCGTCGTGGCGTGGTTCAATAGGTCCATAGGACGTGTGGCAGTTCTTCCACCCATCTTCCCTTTGCATCATCCAATCTCTTCTTTAACCTATTAACTATGACCTTATTTACAATCTCGGCTTGCCCGTTTCCTTGAGGGTAGGCCGGAGTGGAATATCGGTTCGTAATTCCCAGGTCGCAGCAGTATTTCCTAAAGGTCTTACTATCAAATTGAAGGCCATTGTCCGAGATGAGGGCATGAGGAGTTTCGAATCATGTAATGATGTTCCTCCAGATGAATTTCTTTGCGTCCACGTCCCTGATGTTGGCCATGGGCTTAACTTCAACCCATTTGGTGAAGTAGTCTGTGCCGACCATCAAGTATCTCTTATTTCCTGCTACTTTTGGGAAAGGGCCTACAATATCCAGGCCCCATTGAGCGAACGGCCAAGGACTGGAGAGGGGATTAAGGACCCCTCCCGGTTGGTGGATATTTGGGGCAAACCTCTAGCGTTGGTCACACTTCTTGACATATTCTTGGGCTTCTTTCTGCATACCCGGCCACCAGTACCCTTGAGTGAGGGCTCTGTGTGCCAGCGATCTTCCTCTTGTATGACTCCCGCAAATTCCCTCATGCAACTCTTCGAGCAGCAGCTCTGATGCTTTGGGGTGTACGCATAATAGGTATGGCCCAGAATAGGAGCACTTGTACAGCTTGTGATCCTATGATAGCCAGAACCGAGGGGCTTTTCTTCGTATTTTTTGGGCTTCCGATTTCTCTTCAGGCAGTACATCATCCTTGAGAAAATTCACTATGGGATCCATCCAGCTCGGACTCACTTTGACTTAATGGATTCGAACCAAGTCCTTTTTGATTACGTCTTCCCTGTACAAATCCTCGACAAGGATGATCCGAGGTAAACTCTGCTCCGAGGACATGGCAAGAGTGGCTAATAAATCCACACGTGTGTTCTTGCTTCTAGAGACGTGCATCAAGTTGAAGAATTCAAAGTCCGACTGCAAGCACTTGACCTGACTAAGGTATTCCTATATTCTTACATCTCTGGCCTTCAACTCACCCTTCACCTAGCCTACAACCAGTCTGGAATCCAAGAATACTTCTAATGCCTTTCCTCCCATTTTCTACACCATGGCCATTCCTTGCAATAAAGCTTCATACTCGGCTTCGTTGTTCGTAGCCGAGAATCCTAGTCTCAATGACTTTTCTATAGTTATCTTCTCAGGGGATATCAGAACCAGCCCTACCCCGGATCCCCTTTGGTTGGCCGCGCCATCAACATATACTCTCCAACGTGAGGATCCTTATGCAAAGATTGTGCTAACCGATTTTCCATTAATGTTTTCCTCATTCGTTATTGCTTCTATTGGGGGTTTAGCAAATTCAACTATTAAATCAGTAAGGACTTAGCCCTTGATGGAGGTTCGAGGCATGTATTTAATATCGAAAGCCCCTAGAAGCGTGCTCCACATGGCAATTCTTCCTGTGTAATCGGTACTCCGGAGTACCGACTTGAAAGGAAGCTGAGTTAGAACAACGACCATGTATGCCTGGAAGTAGTGAGGGAGCTTCCGTGTAGCATGCACTACTGCCAGAATCGCCTTCTCCAATGGTAAGTAACGCACCTTGGCCTCATGTAACGATTTACTCATATAGTAAATTGGCCGTTATATGCCGTCGTCAATCCGTATTAACACCAAGCTCACAGCGTGAGGGGCCACCGCGATGTAGGCGAACAAAACTTCGTCGGCCTCAGGGCTAGACATGATGGGTAGCCGTGACAGGTACTCTTTAAGTTGCTGGAAGGCTAAGGCACAGTCCTCGGACCACTCAAATCCTTTCCATTTGTTCATTAGGAGGTAGAAAGGATGACATCAGTCCGCAGATCGGGAAATAAACCGATTCAAAGCCGCGATCATTCCAGTGAGTTTCTGGATTTCTTTTGGGTTCCGAGGAGCTTGTAAATTGTGAATCGCTTTGATCTAATTTGGGCTCACCTCAATTCCCTTGTGAGTTACCATATAGCCCAAAATTTTGCCGGACCCGACACCGAATGAGCACTTAGAGGCATTGAGACGCAGTTTGTATTTTCTTAAAATGCCAAAGATGACTCCGAGATCTCTCACATGCTCGGATACCACTTTACTCTTTACTACCATATCGTCTATGTAGACTTCAATACTCTTACCCAGCTGTGGTTCAAACATTCTAGTCATCATCCTTTGGTAGGTAGACCCTGCATTCTTCAAACCGAAAGGCATCACTTTGTAGTGGTAGTTTCCGATAGGAGTCATGAATGCTGTTTTTTCTTGATCCTCCGGGGCTAGTGGTATTTGATGATAACCCTGAAAGGCATCCAAGAAGCTCATTCGAGGGTGACCTACAGTTGCATCTACCAACTGGTCTATCCGAGACATTGGGAACGGGTCTTTTAGGCACGCCCTGTTCAAGTCTGTGAAATCTACACAAACTCGCCATTTCCCACTCTTCTTTTTTACCACCACTGTATTCGCCAACCATTCGGGGTAAAAGACTTCTTTGATAGCCCCTGCCTTTTTTAGCTTTGTTACTTCGTCCTTAACAGCGTTGGCATGCTCCTTTGACGGGCGTCGAGGTGGTTGCTTTCTGGGAATGGAGGATGGGTTAACGTTTATGTAGTGGCAAATGAAACTCGGATCAACCCTTGGGGCATCGTAGGCGTCCCATGCAAACACGTCAACATTTTCTCTCAGAAACCCAATCAATTCTTCTTTCTCTCGGAGGGGTAGTTCTGAGCCAACTTGAAAGAATTTCTATGGATCGTCGTCAACAATAACCCTTTCTAGACTTTCGCATTTCACCTCCTTGGCTGGCTCATCTACGGGTGTTGTCAAGGTGGTTGATTGCTATGAGTCCTTTCTTAGAGAGGCCGAGGACTCTGCATTGGATTGGCGTGAGATGGCAGCCACCATGCATTGTCTAGCCATGGCCTGATTTCCTACAATCTGCTCTACTCGGCCCTCTAACGGGTATTTTACCTTCTGGTGAAGTGTAGAAGAAATGGCTCATAGGGCGTGGAGCCATGGTCTGGCCACTATGGCTGTGTATGGTGAATAGGTGTCAACCACAATGAAATCCACCTCCACCACGTTTGAACTGGTCTGTATGGGCAGTCTAATATGTCCCCTTGGTGTAACAGTCTTCCCTTTGAAACTCATCAACAGGGAATCATATGCCGTTAGGTCTTCAGGCTTTAGGTTCAGCCCCTTGTACAGATCAGGGTACATTACTTCCACAACACTGCCCTGATCTACCAGTACTCTCTTCACGTCAAACCCCCCAATCCTAAGTGTAACTACCAGAACATCGTCATAGGGTTGTATGGTTCCGATCTTATCCTCGTCCGAGAATCCCAGCACAGGCGAGGCTCATTTCTTAGACCTTCTGGATTCCCGATCGTTGTCCTCGGTGGAGAGCCGAGCCACAGACATTACCCGAGAGGGAAAAGAGTCGGTTCTTCCCGAAGCAGCAAGGATGACATTTATCGTGCCCATGGGAGGTCTTAAAGATATGTCTCTCCGGGGTTCTTGGTTTGCGTGACCCAGATGACCACTGGAAGGATGTAAAAGGTGCCGCAATTTTCCTTCTCGGACCAACTGATCCAGGTGGTTCCATAGGTTCCTGCAGTCTTCGGTGGTATGTCCGTGGTCTTGGTGGTACTGACAATACAGACTCTGGTTGCGCTTGGAGGAGTCTCCGACCATCTTATTTGGCCACTTGAAGAATGGCTCATTCTTGACTTTTTCCAAAACCTGTTGTACTGGTTCTCTGAATACGGTGATAACCGTTTGCGTGTTGGCTAATCCAAATTGCCCCGCAAAATCTCTCCTCGGATGGTTATTGTTGTATCGTTCCGACCTGAAATCATTCCTCTTGTGAGGGATGATCTTCTCATTTCCTTTCCCTTGCAGTTGGTCTTCTTCCACCCTTTTGTACTTGTCAATCCGGTCCATCAGTTGACGAACGCTGGTAACTGGTAAGCTAGTAACAAGCTTACCAGTTAGGGATTTCCTCAAAAAATGCTCAGTGGGGAGACCACTTTTAAACGTGCTGATGGTGACGTCGTCGTGGTTACCGTCCATCTCATTATAGATTTTCCAATACCTGTCCGAGTATGCTTTTAAAGTTTCCCCTTCGTGCATAAACAATGACAACAATGAACTTAGAGGTAGAGGAACCCTACTGTTCGTAATGAAGCAAGAGCCAAAGGCTTAGGTGAGCTGCTTGTAGGAATCTATGGAGTCCGCTTTCAAGCTGTTGAACCACCTCATCGCCACAGGTCCTAGACTGGACGAACGCTAGTAACTGGTAAGCTAGTAACAAGCTTACCAGTTAGGGATTTCCTCAAAAAATGCTCAGTGGGGAGACCACTTTTAAACGTGCTGATGGTGACGTCGTCGTGGTTACCGTCCATCTCATTATAGATTTTCCAATACCTGTCCGAGTATGCTTTTAAAGTTTCCCCTTCGTGCATAGACAATGACAACAATGAACTTAGAGGCAGAGGAACCCTACTGTTCGTAATGAAGCAAGAGCCAAAGGCTTAGGTGAGCTGCTTGTAGGAATCTATGGAGTCCGCTTTCAAGCTGTTGAACCACCTCATCGCCACAGGTCCTACACTGGACGGGAAAACCTTGCACATCAAAGCCTTGTTTCGAGAATGGATAGCCATTCTTTGGTTAAACTGGCTCACATGCTCCACAGGATCCATTCGGCCATTATAAATGGCGAACGTAGGTTGGTGGAAACGCCGAGGTAGTCTAGCCCCTTCTATCTTGTGCGTGAAGGGTGACTTAGAGATTTGATCCAGAGCTTTATTCATGGCATCATTACCCATGCCCTTACCAGATGTGCTCTTGTGTCTCCGTCCATGGCGCTGCTTTTCTTCATAAGAGAAGGTTTCGCTTGGGGGAGTTCTTGATCTCCGCCTGTAACTGACGTCCTTCTCCTCATTAGAGGATATGTCGGAGCTGGAAGGAGACTGCCTTTGTTGTGCATAGCGCAGTCTCTTTTTCAGGTCGTCTATCTCTCACTACATGGCCTGACGGTTGTTTTGCCTTTAGGATATGCGACTGCCTACTTGGGAATGGCTTTGGCTCGTATGGGTAGTATGCACACTCCCCTCTCGATTCCTTTCATTGCCCTGATTTTGCTCAGGGTCAGGAAGATTACTCTTCCGCTGAGGCCCTATGGGTTCTGTTCGCTGGGGATCGGTTTGGCGTGGGTTTTCTTGGTGTGGACCTGACCCTGCCATGTTTAACCGTCGCACTCACTAACACACAAGTTCTTTCCCATAAACGGCGCCAATTGTAGGGACAAAGTTTAGAGCCCAGATCCAACTTGTATGGAATCCTGGTCCAAAAAGCCCAATACAATGAATTTTGTAGAGTATGGGTCAAAGAACTAGATTTAGATGAGTCGAGCAACGGCTTGCATGGAGTTAAGAAGCAATTAGACATGAGTAAAAGCTATTTTGATCAAAGGACCTTTCGTCCGAGGAGACTTGAATTTAACGTATAAATACATGTCACCACATTAGAGTTATTTAGCATGCTACAATATTCTCTCTCGCTCCCTCTTTTCTGCCCTCTCTTCACGGGGGCTTTTCCACATTATATAGGCTCTTCCTGATCATCTAGACCTTACACTTGTTGATCACCTGGATTCTCACTTGAGTACCCATCCCATCAGACACCCCTTTCAGTCCTTTCTGAGTTGCGGCAGCCAAGGCAGCACTGTTCAGGGGTCTTCTCCACATTAATGCGGCCAGAAAAGTAGCTGCAGTGCATTTAATGTGGTGGTGGCAGCTTTTCCTTAGATATTTTGAGTTTTCTTTCCTCTCACGTGTTCAGGGGGCGTACTTCAACTGCTTGAGTATACACTTGGTCTGCGTTTGTCCTGTTCGAGGAGGAGTTCCTCTTCGAACCTTCTTCCTTTTGTCTCCCATTGATGAGGTTTGTAACGTAGATCATTCAAGTCGTGTTTCTCTCCTCAGACTTGTTAGTGTCCTCGGACAAGGTCCAAGGCCCAATACGTTATTTTGGGCCCTAGCCCCCACAATTGTCATTTACAAAGAGAATAAAAGCAATATAATATCTAAACTAAAAAAAAAAAATTTGCAAAATTTATGGTTTATAATTGGGTTACAAGATCAAACTTATAGAGAGGATTTTTAACAATAAAACACATCTAAATACAAACAAACACATCAGATGATTGAATAGTCAATCATTTTTTTTTTAAAAAAAAAACTAATACAAACAACAAATTGTAAATGGAAAGGCTTCACTAGTGGGAAGTACCTACTCCAATATTAGGAAAAAAAAGTGTTTTAATAATAGGACAAAGCTTAGGTTCAATGCGCTACTGCACTTGACCAAAGCCAGTCTCTAGTAATGGAAGTTTGATCGAATTTTATCTTTACATATTGCTGCATATATTTTCAATAATAGTTTCTTTCATTTTTCTCCAATATGTTTGAAATTAGGAAAAGAAAATGCTATTGACGTAACCAATGCTTGGTCCATATCATCTATTTAGTTCGATCAAACCCTATCACTACGCCACTTACTTAATTTAATTACCACTAATTCACTTGGACAATTTAGCTAAAAAATAGCTTTGTTGACTAGGTAAGCATCCTATATATAATAAGATGAGTAATTATGAACCTTGTAGACCATTTCCATGGAGGTGGTGAGTCTAGTGACTACCTGATTATTGAATACTTCGAGAGTATTATAAATGCGTACTCTTCTTTCTCACATGAATTATGAGTCTCACCATAAATTTCATTAATGAGACCTACAGTTATGTGAGATGAGGGAGTGCGCATTTATGATACTCCAGAAGTACTCAATAATTACCCAATGAGTCAACCTACACATTATTCATGTTCTTAGAATCACCCTAGTTAATTACAATTATCATCTCACATTAAACATAACAAAGATTCAGGAAAATGACTACACATTCGAATCACTAGAAAATAATCTAATTCTTTTTTTCTGAAAAGAGAAGAGTTACGAATTTAAGTATGAGAGAGTTAATGACTTGTACCTCAACCATTTTCTCCTTAGAGCATTAGCATTGGTGGTGCAAAAAATTTAGCAATTTAGCACCACAAAAAGTTACTTTTATCTATTTTACCATACTACTTTACAAAATATCTAACATCAATGATTTTATTTTAGCATTCAACACAATAAGATGGTTGTGAACTGTAGCTCAACCGCCAAATTTTTTGGCTTTCCTTCCACTATTGCAGCATGTTTTTTAGTATTGGTGATACTAAAAATAACAATATGACTTTTTAATTGGCACCACTAATACTAATGCTCTTATTATCATTGTTTTTGCAGATTTCCAAATCATAAAACAATATTAGATTCTCCTACGAGTCCGTACAAAGAATGGGGTTCTCTCACAGGCTGATGGGAGCCAGTGAACCACTATATATATATTCCTTGGAAGCAAAGTTTAAAAGCTATATCTCTTTCCAAATTAAAAGCTGCTCGTACATGATTTGTGGAAGCTAGAAATGAGGAGTGACTACTTGTGATGACTGATGACTCACTACTCAGTGGGTGCCAAAGGGAAACCGATATAAATCGTGGGATTTGGAAAAAAACCCATCGAATCGCATCTTTCTTAAAAAGACACCTGCCTCCACATGCTTTCTCTGCCTCATCACAGAGATTATAGATGCAGATCCGCTACATAAAGGTTGTGAGTAATTATTTTTTGTGGGTTTACCCTTCTTTTATTGAGCACTCTTGAATATACACCCTGTGAAATCATGATTTAAAAAATACAATTCCATAATTTTAATTGAAATCATGTTGACATGATATTGTTTCTAATTATTAGTATTACCACTCTTAAACTTATGAATTAATTTAATCTAACAAAAATAATTGTTGTACATTGAACCCGAAGCAAGTATCTCTTTCAGGATATGTAGATCTACATCTTAAGCTTAATTAATCAAGCAAAAATAAAATTAGAATATTAATCAATTTGTCCAGGGCCCCAAACCAACACTGAAAGCCAAGTTGCAATGGCAATATTCTAATTCCACTTCATAACTGACAACTATTTGACACACCAACTCACCAAAGTCTTGACGTTTGGTAAGAAGCTCTCCAAAATGAGTTTTCGGATGAGGCTTGGGGGGAAAAATTTATAGTAATATACCATGTATCTGATACATATAGATACATATATAACTACTCACATGATATCGAAGACACCATATACCACCTCAGCTTCTAATGCGTTTGACTATTGATGAAATAATTAATTATATAAAACTTAAAACTTAAAAGACTTATCAATCGAAAACTTGATAAAAATAAAAGAGCTCGGTGTAATATTGGCCTAATAATTTTGATACTTAAAAGTCTGAAAAGTAGATTTATGATAATGCTACTCAGATATTGGCCTAATAATTTTATTGGGTTAACAATAATACTATTGACACAACTTTTTTTCATCACATATTTAACAATTATTAAAGTAATCGATTGTGAATGGTGGAGAAAAATTGAGTTTATGAGTGTTAGTTATCATTTTAACAAATGTGAAAATTGTTGTGAAAAAAGTTGTATTACTAGCATTAATTATTGATCGAGTTAGATGATCACAAGGCGTCTTACTTATTTTTTAATTATGGTAAGACTTTATTCTCCTTATCAATCGTAATTCCCATCCAAGTTTATTGCTCGGTATTTTTTCTCAAAAAAAAAAAAAAGTTTATTAATGTACGGTGGAGCATCAAAGATAATCACTAATGGGCCTGGGCAAAATATATTGCTCCTATGGCCTTGACATCACCGAACCAGTCATTTCAAATTACTAGGACCTAACTGTTCACTACTTTGCTCCTCCGGCCCATTTGTGCAATAACTCATGTATGGCCTCAGCCACAAATGACAGCATTTGAAAGCATTCACCATGTTTCGAATTTTCTTTTAAATGTACAAGATCGAAGAATTCATTTGAAAATTATTAATATGCTCATAACGGCAAAATTCCATTGTTGATAGTAGTTTTTCATGATCTGCAAAGTCTTGCGGATAAACTTTTTTACGAACAAACAAATATTATCAATTATTAAAAGTTCATGTGCCTCTTGAAGATCTAGAGTTGACTAAGAATAAACAATTTCATTGCATTCCAACTAAATCTATGATTAAATTCTTTTAATTGAGAACAAATTGTAGCACAGAAAAATATCTATCTTAATATATAATGATGCTTAATTGTAGACTAGTAATATAATTGATGCAAGCTCAACCTCGTTTCTCAACATGATTCACAATGTTAAGTAAAGCCTCTCATCCATCTTCTCTAAAAGTCTGGAAAAAATTGGCCTTTGCCCTTTTTAAAAAAACAATTCAGCATTTTGCCCTCTTTCCCAAACTAATTAGGAAAATGTTCCTCTTTTGAAACTCAATTTTCTCAAAATCGAGTTAAGCCCTATAGTGACGTTTTAAGGACCTATAGTGACGTTTTGTAACTCGATCTCCATGAAGTTGAATTATAGGTAAAAAAAAGAAAAAAAAAATTGCATGTAACTCGACTTTATGGAGATCAGGTTAAAAAACGTCACTATAGGTCCTTAAAACATCACTATAGGCTCCTTAAAACGCCACTATAGGGCTCCAGAATTTTTTTTTTTTTTTTATAACTTGATTTTGAGAAAATCGAGTTTCAAAAGAGGGGCATTTCCCTAATTAGTTTGGGAAAGAAGGCAAAATGCTGGATTTTTTTTTTGAAAGGGGCATTTGCCCATTTTCTCCCTAAAAGTTTAGATAAACACTTCAGTGTATAAAACAAGAAGTATGGCATCAAGTTCTAACATGATCTTTATACAACTATATGACATCCATCTTCTCTAAAAGTTTAGATAAACACTTTGGCATATAAAACAAGAAACATGGCATCAAGTTCTAGCTAACATGATCGATCTTTAGACAACTATATGAATAGACGTAGAATCATTCCTTATAAGATTTAGAAAAGCACAACTTAATTTAATCATTCCTTAAAACATCACTATAGGCTCCTTAAAACGCCACTATAGGGCTTCAGAATTTTTTTTTTTTTTTTTTTTATAACTCGATTTTGAGAAAATCGAGTTTCAAAAGAGGGGTATTTCCCTAATTAGTTTGGAAAATGAGACAAAATGCTGAATTTTTTTTTTGAAAGGGGCATTTGCCCATTTTCTCCCTAAAAGTTTAGATAAACACTTCAGTGTATAAAACAAGAAGTATGGCATCAAGTTCTAACATGATCTTTATACAACTATATGACATCCATCTTCTCTAAAAGTTTAGATAAACACTTTGGCATATAAAACAAGAAACATGGCATCAAGTTCTAGCTAACATGATCGATCTCTAGACAACTATATGAATAGACGTAGAATCATTCCTTATAAGATTTAGAAAAGCACAACTTAATTTTTCCATTTCTTAATTTTCTACCAATTCTCATCAATCAACAGTGAATGCATATTATGCCTAAGAATTCTCAACATATTTTGAGAAGATAAGAATTCTAAATAGGTTATTAAAAAGAAAGCTTAGTAGAAAGAAAGAAAAAAATGTATCTTATTAGGTGAATATTCAAGTCATGAAGGACATATTATTGTTTACCACAAAGGTTTATTAGTCATATTTTTTAATTTACTATGTGTCCAATAATCTTCTAACTAAAAAACTAATTAATGTTATCATGTAAAAAAAAAAAAAATTAAACGCAAGGACAGGGAAAAAAATGTTCTAGCATATTATCTTTATAAATAAATCCCCTCTTTACACACAATATCAAAGATGTATCCCTCAAAAGTTTTATCTTATCAAATTGAAATACGTAACCCCTAGTGTTTTATATCTCTTTCTATTCTCACTCGCTTTTTCGCTTTTACAATATTTTTCATTTCATTTTAACTGTAACATTTCCAATCATATATACTTATATATAATTTTTTTTTTTTTTTAAATAAAAATCTGGAGGAAGGGGGGCCTGGGTGGCGGCCCCCTTTCTCCTTAGTGTTATAGATAATGTGGCTCTAAGAATCATTAGACATACAATTTCTCTTCTCCCACTCATGTTTGTGGATATATCATGTTATTGTTGGAAAAACATGGTTTGTATCGCATACAAAACACATGCGATGGAAAATTAATGGATTTACTTCATTCGCAATTGATAACATGTACTATATAAATTTCAGAATTTAAGAACAAAAGAGTGTATCTTGATGCGATGAAATTCAAAACCAAATATTAGAAGTATTTGGGAACACTTTTAATTTTCACTCAAATTCCACTTTTGCCCAAGAAGTGTGGTCTACTGGTCTCTCAATCAGTTTACACGTATGTGTTCAAGGGAGAATAAGAGAGTGGTTTATACTCACATACACACCATTTCCATACTTCTAAAAATTCTGTATGTTTCTCTCTTTATATATAATTGATTATCTAATTGGACTAATCTTTTGGGCCATTCCAATTGGGCTTTAGTATGCGGCTTGGAGTGGGAGTAAAAGGGACAAATAAGACACTAGTTTCAATAGGTAAGGCTTTTCTATCAATTCTTGACAAGCCCAAAATTACCATTAATTATATTTAATATCACTATATAAATATAATTGCACTCTAAGCTTTATTAATAAATTATATCCCAAGACTTAATTATACATTCAACTCCTTCATTAAAATATTCGTAGTAATACAAAGTCATAAATGTTGACTGCCACTTTAAAGATTACTACATCTTAATCATTAAGTACCCGGTTTAATCCTTTAAGTTATTTATCATATATTTATGAAATCCAATTTTATAAATATATATTTTAGTAACTTCTTACTAAAATAGTTGGCCTAACATTCTAAATAACCAAACTCATTAAACTTATCTCAGGGAATATTTTATATCTCCATTAATAGATTATGAATTCCATCTTGAGAATATATGTTCCTTCAACGTTAAATGTGGTTGCCCAATATACTGAGATTTTGATCGTGACTTTAGATCTCACTTTTAATATATCAAAGCAACCTACACTTTATGATCAAGTTCATTATTCTCTCAGGATTAAGAGTTGATGTAAATAGAAGTCGTGAGATTTATTATTCATTTGACAGTCGTTAGTAGAATAATAAATCTCACAGCGGCTCAGTTCAATATGTTTTAACACTTAAAACATATCAACTAGAAGTTTCCACTTTCATGATCAAGACAAATCATTTTAGTTGATATGTTATAGTCTTCAAAGATGAAATGCCCAATTTCATCACCGATTACGAACTAAAATTCTGAGTTTACAAAGAACTTGTGATTTATATCTTTTGTGACTAAATCACATAAATCAAATGCTATGCATCTCATGGACTATATAATAATGTCCAAATATTCATGTTACCATTATTTTAGATAATAATAAACAACTTTATTAATCAAAACATAATGTCATATATAGCATCATATAATAGGATTTAAAGGGCACATATCCTTACAGTTATAACTTTCTTGATCACGTATGTTTCTATATGCTATTGCAAATTGCAACAACGGATAATTTCCTTATAATAACGTGTGTTCCACATCATGATCAACATGAATCATTAGGTCTTACTCACTGGTTTCTTAAAGAAACAGGTCTTTTCTCACTATAATCCAATCCAATCCAATGGCATTGGCATATGTCATGGAGAAGAAGAATATAGATCAATTAGTTTAATAATCTTGTCCTAGTATATGAACAAGGCAAAAGTTAATGGATATCCTAAGGGTATTGATTTAGGATATATTTTAGAAACTTTTTATGAGAAAAGAAAAATGTAATAAATATTTTAGACAGCTGTTTATATATCTCATAAAAGTGGTATCAATATTTTTTTTAAATAATTTATTAACAATTGTCCTAAGTGAGATCACCCTATAAACAAATTTGAGAATCTAATCGCGATCAGATTCCGAAATGGTCTGTGGAAAACAAACAAAAACACAAAAAGGTTTCTAACTCATTGACCTCAATGGTCAATGCCCACCAATCACCTTCTTTCTTTTTCTTAATTTCTACACCGACCTAAATTGGTCTGCATATAACTGGATGTGGCACACTCGATTTTCCAAAATGACTCTCTGATCCAATTTCTTTGCAAAGGTTTCCAACTTATAAATTCCAACAATGTCACGAATGTAAATGGTATGACGGCTGTTCCCACTTCCCTCCACTATTGTTTTTGTTAAGATGTGGGCTCTGACTCTATTCCCACTTTTGGACTACTAAACATTTACCAATTGGTATGAAATATATGCTTTTCACATTATGGATATGATTGATTGTAATGGTATATAAATGAAAATAATGAAAATAATAAATTCATATAAAAATAATGTTATTGTACTTAAAAATTAAGGTGTTTAAAGAATCAAGTTGAGCTGAGTATTAAAAATTCAGACTGATTTATTTATTTGTATTTCGAACATAAGTGGAGCTTGAGCTTATTATCAAACAAGATTACATATTCGAGTTTGGTTTATTTTCTTGTAGAACAACGTCGAGCTTCTCCACGAGTTACTTGATTGATTAACTTACTCTTTTCCATTATATAGTAAAATCATGACTAATTTTTTTATTTTTTTTTATATAAGATAGAAATTCTACTCTAGTCTAATCTAAGTGTATATGTGTGTGAAGCTCCCTCTTAGAGACTTGAACCCCGGCCCTTACCCCCCACACCTCACAAAGTATTTATACTTGTGAAGTGACCATCGCACCAAGGATGCGCAGTGGTATGACTAAATTTTTTTGACCATTCACAAATCTATGATTTTCTTACAACGAATTGATTGTTTATATTATCAATAAGCTACAATTAATAATATGATATTATATGGACCTATTATAAACTTACACAATTTCAAGTCTATATAAATAAATATTTAGAAAAAAAAAAAACGTATGAAAATATAATATTATATATAATTAAATCGAACCTTATATTTACAAGTTTATTTATGAACACATTATTATATATGAGTTTAACTTGTTTAATAGTCGAGCCTAAACTTGAACTTGAGTTTAATTGATTTGCTAAACAAACGAATATAAACAAGTTTTTTTTTTCCAGAGTTGAGCTCGAGTTGTTCATAAATAGCTTATTTCATTTACAACACTACTTAAAATATATTATCTTATAGAGAAATGATATGTCTACAATATTTTTACAACAAATCTTAAGTGGCAGGTTGTTACTGGTTGTTATTGTTAGGGCAAAAAAGTAATCTTAGTGTTAGTTTCAAATTTGAACCAATAACAACTAACCACCTGTGATTTGTTGTAAAAATGTTGTAGACGTAGCATCTCTCTATCTTATATGTTGTAAGGACTAAGGAGGGTTATAAAAAATATTATGAAATGCTCAATGTCTAAACCTCCCCAATAGACCGCGGCGGTGATCTCTTATTTTCTGAATCCATATATCCTCCGTGGTGGACGGTGGACCACATAGCTCTCCTCTGACGTCTGGCTATCCACCATAATAGATCACATTCATTTTGCTCTCTGACGCCATTCCCACTAAAAACAAAATTGAGACTTTGACAAACTAGTAGTTTCTTCATGAATATTTTAATTTTGTGGAATGCTTTTTCGCTCTTTAAATACCTACTTGGTAGTTGCTCCTAAGATGCACAAGATACAGAATCACAGATTACTTTGATCAGCAAATTTGGGTCAAATATTGCAACTTATTGTGCAACATTTTTTTCTTTTTTTTTGGGTTTTGGGTAAATGTTGTAGGCATCTCGTTTGCCACTTTTATAGGTAACTCTTTCTCTGGTAAGCATTCTTCTATGGATCAGCTCTTTCAATCTCTTATATAGATTAATTTCCTAGTATTCTCTTGCATACTGTTGTTAGGTGGTTTAGCATAGCACGTATTCTTCACCTTTTCTTGTTTTTATTTTCCAAACCCCCTCCAAAAAGAAAAAGAAAAAAGGAAACATGATGTCCCATTCTTTGTTGTATCTCATGGAGTCCTCAATTTGTATCACGTCTCACAACAATCTTAAACCATGTAATACTAGATGAGGGTGGCAAAATTGGCACGATCCGCAAACCCGATACGACATGGCACAAAATTAGTAGGTTATGAGTTGAGACTTAAAAGGTTCGTGTCATATTCGGGTTGACACAACTGATCCATTTAATAAATGGGTTGGGTTAGTGTCCATCACATGGAACCCGTTTGACCTATCTGACCCGTTTAATTAAATGACACTTTACTAATATACCCTTCAAATCCTAGGTATATAAAGTTATTAGTTGTTGTGGTTTATTTTCTTTGACATATTATGATTGATTATTTGTGATATTAAGATATGCTTTAGTTTTGAATGAATATTTGTGATGCAATTACTCATTAATTCTGAATTTTATATTAAAAATATTTTATTTATTTGGTTTTTCATAATTCATATCAATTTGGTTAATACTTAAATTAGTTAGTTTTTTTTTTTTTTTTTTTGATAAAATCTAATAAACATGTCAATACGACTGACCCGTTTAATAAATAGGTTGTGTTAGGGTTAAAAAATTCTGACCCGTTTAATAAACATGTCGGATTAGGGTTGACCCATATAGTCGAATACATGAGTGAACACAACACAAACTCGACACGCAAACACGAATTGCCACCCCTAGTACGAGGGTTGAACTACTTTTTGAAAATCACTTATATATGGTAAAATTACACTTTACCACCATAACCTATACTTCAAATTACACTTAGAAATCTTAATTTTTCGAATACATGTTTTACATCATAAACTATGGCACTTGTTATACTTTGTACACTGATATCAAGTTTTCTGTTAACTTAGAATGAAAATCCAAAGTTTAAGGTATAAAGTGTAATTGAGAGTATAGTTTAGGGTGATAAAATATAATTTCTCATTTGTTTTTAAGGGATTGAGAAGAGGGGCAATTGAGTGTTTTTACATGATGCAATACTTTTTCATCCAAATTAACAATAAATTTGATGTTGGAGTGTAAAGTATAACAAAACTCTTTTTTTTAAGGGACAGAAAAGTGAGGCAATTGAATCTTTTCACATGATACCATGTTTTTCCATCAAAGTTAATAGCAAACTAGACGTTGGGTACAAAGTATATTCAAAAGTCATAATTTATAATGCAAAACATTGCATTTAAAAAGTTTAGGGTAATAAAATGTTTTTTTTTCTATAAATAAATGATCATAGCACTGTATATTGACTTGTACATTTGGAAAAACAAAACACGAGCTTATATTATTTAAAGTCAAAAGAGGATCTTCCATATTGATCATATTTTAAAATTTTAAGTGATGGATGGTGGCCGAAAAGAGTTTGGATCAGAAAAGTGGCAATAGATTACCTTAATTAATAATTTGAAAGTATCAATTGTAAGTTTCTCCAATCTGAATCATGCAATAGATTTTGGGTATCTGAGCTAGAAATTAACCCACCCACCCACCCCCCCCTATTTTTTTAATCTTTTCTCTGCTTTTCAATTAGTAAATTTTTGTATGGAGCGAGAATACCTTTCTTTTAAATGGCATGACATTCAATTGTGGGCTGATACATATTCTCTGTTCTTCCACTTTCTTTTAGAACGCTATAGATCATCCAAAAGTCATCTTTAAAGCTCAATAGGTGCATCTCAAGATGCTTCTTGTGGCTTTCCTTCATCCCAAGAAAATTAGATTTTCTTGATATTTTTTTAAAGAAAATTCAAAGAATAACTTTTGTTGAACACGCTAGCTTTTTCGGTGACTTTGGCATCTATATATTCTTATCTTCAGGTACACAAAGATAATCAAAACTTGGTTATAGAAATTTGGTTGCATTATTTAAATTTTGATTTATTACTCACCAACTGAAAATAATACCCTTTTTTTTGGGGAGAACTTGATTTGATGGTAGGGAATTCCAAACCTATATATTGAGATTATCTACCAATAAAAATAAAAATAAAAACTTTTTGGGGAGTTAATTTATCCTGGTAACATAGTTTGCCAAAATACAGACGAGAAATAGGAAAAAAATTTCTAATCGTGCAAACCTTACTCTATTTGTCATCAGCCTTTTCTTTTAGATTTTTTTTAGCTTGTTTGTTTATGTATAACTTTTCAAAACCTTTTTTTTTTCTAAGCATAATCATATTTTTTTAACCAACTTTCAGCAAATAAGCAATCAACAAAAAACTACATTCAAACAGATATATCAGGAGCACGCCTTGGTGAAAACTGAAAATCTCATTTGCAAGTGCATTTTCTAGTGTAAACGTGAAGTCTTGGCCAAAGGAAGCAAAAGTAAGCTCAGTCACACTTATGATTTTAACTTTTATAAGTCTCATTCGCAATTTTGACACAGAATAAAGTAAAACTAATCCCACCCCACGTTATCCTTTGGCATCAGCAGTGAGCAAGCTCTCACTGCTTATGGCTTTATCATGCTCTTATTATATGTGCTACCGCTCGTGTTTCCAATCTTGATACTAACTATTTGTGCCTGCTTGCATTAGCTTTCTCTCATTATTAAGCTGGCTCAGCTCATCGGGCACACATGATCAGGGCCATGGTACATCGGGTGCGAGAGGTTTTCATTTATTTGTTTTTAGCGGTAATCTACAAGGCAACTGGTACTGTAAAGCCTTATTGGAGACCAGGAAGCAGCTTGTGTCCTGATAATGATCGTGCCTATTGCTTAAGCTGGAGGTTGGGTGTAGAGACCAACAATGTGCGTGCATGGCGTACCGTCCCATCTGAGTGCAAGGAGTACATTGAAAATTACATGACTCGTGGACAATATTACCACGACCTCAACTTCATTACCAACCAAATTTCAAGTTATGCAGATGAGATTGCTCTTTCTAACGATGGCATGGACGCCTGGATTTTGGACATTGATGATACATGCATATCCAACATCATTTATTACCGAGGAAAGAGATATGGGTACGTTATATTATGTGAATAATTACTGTAGTTAGTGTAGATTTGTATCTCCTTATTAATGGAAAAACTTATCAAAAATCATTTTTGAACTTCGAAAATTGTACTACCCTAAATAATAGATTGTTAAATTTCATTCACTTTGTCACAATCATGAAAATACTTTAAAATCCCCCTAAAAAAAAAGAAAATACATTAAAATGTTTCTCATTAATCTTTAAACTTTAAAAATTATTTTTAGAAAGTTCTTATTATTATATAATGGATGAAAAATGTTGAAATGATAAATGAAATTTATGTTGTATTATAGGCTAGCTCCTTGTTATTAAAATGACCTTATTAATTTCATGAATTCCATTTAGTACGTTAGTATTTTCCATCCATCTAATAACTGTAACATTATTGAAACATTTAAAATATAACAATGATTTTGAAACAGAAGTTAAATGTTGAGGACCAATTGTACCATCTGTCTTGAAATATATTTGGTTTCCATTTTGTAAAATGCACAGGTGCGACCCATATGACCCACTAGGGTTTAAGGCGTGGGCAATGAAAGGAGAGTGTTCAGCCATTCCTTTCATGCTTGGGTTGTTTGACAGATTGGTTCAAAGTGGATTCAAGGTGATCTTGCTCACGGGAAGAGATGAAGAGACCCTCGGCCAAGCCACAACTGATAACTTGCTTAGCCAAGGATTTATTGGTTATGAACGTATCATTTTCAGGTAAGATGATAACAACTCCTATGTTTTTTTTCACTCGTTAAATATATTAGATTATAATACTCACCATCATTGAAATGATTACTGAACAACAAAGTAATAATACTGAAAAATCTTGTGGAGTACTGGTAAAAACTAAAAATAATATATTCTACAGCTGCTTGGCTAGGAATGCCCAGTGTTCCATATATATGTTATGAAAAAAAATAAAGGGAAACCGAGTGTGTATATGCCAAATTACCACATCATCAAAAGTCAATTTCATATTTGGATATTGTCATAGTCAACATCCATGCAATATAAATGTAAAAAATCCCCGTTCCTTTGACCAACCAAGAGCCGTCCATATCCAATAATATTCTCTCTCTTTTTTTTCTTTTTTTTTCTCTCTTATTTATATTTATTTATTTATTGATAAGAAAGAATTTTATTGCACACAAATCCAATAATATTCTTGCTGATGACGTTTTGTACAAGCTTTTGATTTGTTTGATATTTGATACTTACGGTATATTTAGGGTCCCCTTAGTTAGTATACAAGCATATAATTATAATTTGTAATTATATATACTTTATATTTATCAATAATTCATCAGGTTTTTTTTTTTTGGGCTAAATATTTGTGTACAATTTAATTTAATTTTTTTCGAAAATATATAAGAAATTTATTATTATTATTATTATAGTAAATACCTATTAATTAGTGTCTTTGGGAAACTTTTTTTTTTTTTTTTTTTTTAAAGATAGCTCTTTCCCTCCCTAGACCCCCAAGCACTTTTTGCATGAGAATGTATCAATTTAGCAACAAAGTCCTTGGTAGTGTCTTTAGGACACTTGCTAAAACTTAATCAAGATTAAAACTAATGGGTTGTAGAATGGGTGCATTGCATATGGGCTTAAGCCTTTTGCTAATTTCAAGTTTAAACTTTGATGGGTGGGTAAAGAAATCAGTGTTAATTACTAATTAGTGTATATTTTTCTTTTCTTTATTTGAAGAATCAAGTTTAAATCTTACCCGTCTCATTGTTGTTATTGAATTAAAAAAAAAAAAAACATTTTTATACTTGTGATTCTTTACCACACAGGACCACGGCTTATAAAGGGCAAAAGGCAGTGACTTTCAAGTCTGAAATTCGGAAGCAGCTTGTAGAAGAAGGTTACAGAATATGGGGAAATGTTGGAGATCAGTGGAGCGATCTTCAAGGAGAATTTACGGGCAATCGGACCTTTAAGCTTCCTAATCCTATGTATTTTGTTCCTTGAAATTGTAAAACCTTTGTATTTGGAATATTGTATATCCAATTACAATCACCGGTGTTCCTTTTAAGTTTTATCAATAACTAGTCACAAACTCACATGATGTGTGAAAATAAATAATTATTTCATATGTCCAATTAAGTCTACTTCGGTCCAATTTGGCCCACTTGGTCAATTTCGGTTCCCTTCAGTCCATTTTAGACTAATTGAACCTTAAATTGATTCTTTTTTATAGGTTACCTTTTCAAGTTTAGCTCAAAATTTCTTTTTTCTTTTTCTTTTTTTTTTCTTTTAATTTTTGGGCTTAAAAGTATGAAAGTTTATTTTTTTGGGTAAACTCTTTAGTTTTGAGTTAAGAAATACAAAGAAAATAGACATTAGAAATATAAGCCCTAAAAATGCAATAAAAATGATAAATATTCAAAAGTCTTATTCGGTCCACATTGGTTCTATCTAGTCCATTGTGTCCTCTTCGGTCCAATTTGGTCCCATTAGGTCCATATGGTCCTAATCAGTCTATGCGGTCCTATTTAGTCCATTCTGTCCATTAAAGCTCTATTCGATCCATTTGGTCTTATTCAGTCTACTTCAGTCTTATTCAGTCCATATTAGTCGTATTCGGTCCATTCTGTCCACTTTGGTTTTATTCGGTCCTCTTCGGTCCACATTGGTCCTATTCAGTCTATTCTGTCCACTTTGGTCTCATTCGGTCCATTTTGTCCACTTTACTTTTATTCGGTCCACTCTGTCCAATTCATTCCACTTTGGTCCCGTTCGGTCCATTAGTTCTTATTCGGTCCATTGGTCCCCATCAGTCCTATTCGGGTCACCTTGTTTCTATTCGACCTATTCTGTCTATTTGGTCCACTTTGTTCCATTTAGTCCAATTCGGTCCATTTGGACCACTTCAGTGCATTTTGATCCACTTCGATCTATTTTTATGCACGAGAAAGACATGTTTGGGTTAAAAACACCTAATCAAAATTCAAATTTATTAAAAAAATATAAATCTCAAACTCATAAAATCTAAAATATTAAGCACAATGTAGGGTCACAATTTGAGGCCCAAGCCCAAAATGTATGGAGTCTTGGTCCAATGAGCCCAACACAATGAATTTGTAGAGAATGGGTTAAAGAACTAGGTCCTCATGAGTTGGACAACGATTCGTATTGGACTAAATGGCAATCAAACACAAATAAGAGATGTTGATATCAGTGGAGTTTTAGTCCGAGAGGACTACCACTCTTGTATATTGATCACAGTTGGGTATTAAGACAGTTTAGATTACTACAGTATTTTCTCTCTCCTTTCTTCCGTTCCCTTCTCATGGGGGTTCTTCTACATTATATAGCTCATTTCTGGTCATCTTGACCCTACACTTGTTGATCATCTGAATCTCCACTTGAGTGTCCGTCCCATCAGACACCCCTTTCAGCCTCTTGTGAGTTGTGGTAGCCAAGGCAGCACTGTTCAAAGGTCCTCTCCACATTAATGAGGCTAGGAAAGTAGCTGCAGTGCATTTAATGCGGTGGTAGCAGTTTTTTCTTAAATATTTTGAGTCTCCTTCTCTCTCACGTGGTCATGGAGCACGCTTCAATTGCTAGAGTGTATACTTGGATTATATTCGCCGTGTCCGAGGAGTAATTCCTCCTCGGATCTCATTCCCTTCATCTCCCGCTTATCAGATTTTTACTGGGAATCATTTGATAGTTATTTTCTCCTTCTCGGACTTGTTAGTGTCCTCGCACATGGCCCAAGGTCCAATACATTATTTTGGGCCTTAGCCCCTACATACAACATTTATTGTCGTTATGCTTTTATTGTTGAGCCACATTAATGTAGCATTCTAATCCACTTCGATACGACTAAATTTAAGTGAAAATTCTTTTTTTTTTTTTTTGAGGAACAAGTGAAAATTCTTTTAAACATAAAGTGTATGAATGTACAAATGTAATCTTTATGGTAGCTATTCATTTGTTTCAATATCGTTACTTTTAAATGAATTGCATGAAGTTGATTATTTATTGTTAAAAATTTAGTGGTGTGAATAATTGAGGAGAAATTACTAAAACAGGAGTCCCAAGATTCGTGAAATACGGGAATTATTAGTAATTATAAGGACTTGTTCAAACTTTATTTATTTATTTATTTATTTATTATAATTAGGATTTGTTCAAACTTGGAACGTCCAAAGTTGGAAAGTTCGGAAGAAACTTCGCCCTTGAAAGGACCGTATGTATGTATATGTGGTCTTCTCTTATCATTTTTACGTGGAACTTATCATATGCGTTAGAGCACGTTTTGTTTCATTTTTTTTTCTGTGCCATTTTTTAAGGTCTCTGATAAAGGGTCATCTGAAAAGCCTGGGAATAGAGTTAGTGTTCGTACGTAGTAAGAATGGAGGACGCAGATGTGTCTAAGCAGATTCAGCAGATGGTGATGTTCATCCGTCAAGAGGCCGAGGAGAAAGCTAACGAGATCTCTGTCTCTGCCGAGGAGGTCTGTTCTAAACAATGATCGTTTAGAAACATTGTGACTTGTATCTTTTAGCAAATACATTAGTTTTGCTTGTTGAAAGAAAAAGTTACACATATGACTGACTTTGTACTAATTTGTTGAGGATTCACAGCTGACCCAAAAAATTTGAAACTCAAGGACTTTTGTTATTATTGTTGTTGTATCTAATAGTGTTCTGTCATTTAACATTACATGCACCTTTAAATTTTTTATATTTAATCTGAATCACGAAATGAAATGAAGAAATTGAGAGGATTCTAATTCATTTGAATGAATCTTCGCTTCTTTCTAATAAACAACAGATCGTTTAATGGCAGTATGTTTAAGAGTATGTGTGTCCCTTATAATAGTTTTAGATTAGAGGGAGCCCTTACCTTATAATAACAACGGTTCCAATACACATGCAGCAAAAACCTGCCCTGTCATTCTGTTAATGTAACAAAGTAAGACACAATGGACTCGTAAATATTTATTATTTAATCGTTGTCTATACTCCAAACAACCTCAATTTACTCTTAACAGAAATATGGCTTTGGTTTTGGTATGGTATGGTATGAGGCAGACGATATTGGGTTCATTTAAATGTGTATTTCTAAGCTATATATAATACAGTTATTGATATATGTTCTTCTTCTGTTCAGGAGTTTAACATTGAGAAATTACAACTGGTTGAAGCTGAAAAGAAAAAGATTAGACAAGAGTATGAGCGGAAGTCGAAGCAGGTTGAGATACGTAAGAAAATGTGAGTTTTCATTTCATACATCTCTTCCCAAGCTTTATCAGCAATGCAGCATCGGTTTTGTTGTTTTGTGGATGTGGCTCTCAATTCTATTTTAGTTTTTGTTATCTGAAAGGTTTGTGCCTTAGCATATTAACTGCTTTAATACTTAGTGCTTGGCATTGGACAAAACTTCTGCTCATGATCTTATTATCCAACTGCACATTTGAACACAGATGATACTCTTCTTCTCTTGCTTGTATATGTTATATTTTCTGAGTAATGATCCTTTAGTTTTTGAAAAGAACAGATATTGTACACCCAAGTATAACAGATAAAAACCATATAAATTATAATTCTTAACGGTTTTCTTTCCTATATTTCTCTGTATTTTCCCTTTGAAATTCATACAAAAAATAATTTCTGTGCAGTGAATACTCAATGCAGCTGAATGCATCACGAATAAAATTTCTTCAAGCACAAGATGATGTGGTGAATTCCATGAAAGAATCTGCTAGCAAGGAAATTCTGAGTGTTTCCCAGGACAAGAGCACATACAAGAAGCTTCTTAAAGACTTGATTGTTCAGGTAATCACTATACATTGAGTTATCTGAATCTCTTTCCAATTTGCTCATTTAGGCCACAATTGCATTGGTGAAACATAATTCTGGCATTTGTTCAATTCCTGATGACATATGTATCAGAAAGACCATTGCATCTGTTTCTTTTCAAATCTCTTTGTTTGCCTCAAATTTGGAGCTATGTGCATTCCAGCTGTTAGCTTATGCCTTGTGCAAAACATAGGTGATGATTAACTTGCATGGTCTAACTTTCATATGATTAAGTTTTCTTGGTCTAATGTATAAATCAGAATTGGCTTTCTCAGATGTATCATCTTAGACTCTTCGTTATTGTAATAAGATAAACTTAGATTTCAAGAGCATGATTTGCATCATATCTCTTGTTTTTAAGTTTGAATTTCAACTACAGATTCAATTTGGAATTAACATGATAAATATCATTCTTCTTCTTATATGTAATATATCACATTTACTTGTTTTACAAGCTGGCTGTCCTCTTTGAAAATTCACAGTTTAATTGATTTCTTAATAATGGTTTTTTGCCTATATACAGTGCATTGACTGGAAACTTCTTCTTGTGATTTCTAGAGCTTACTAAGGCTGCAGGAGCCAACAGTATTGCTGCGATGCAGAGAGGTTGACCGTAAGCTTGTTGAGTCTGTTTTGGATGAAGCAAAACGAGAGTATGCCGACAAAGCCAAAGTACATACCCCTAAAGTTACCGTTGACAAAGTGTTCCTCCCACCACCTCCAAGTACAGCTGATTCCCATGAAACCTCTTGGTAATGTTTTAGTCTTTAACTGCAGAACATATCCAAGCAGACAATTTTATTGCTATTTGTTCAAAAAGACAATCTTATTGCTTGAGACCATGCTTTTACTGATACAACTGCTGACCCTTATTTTGGTTAATTGCTGAATAGCTCGGGTGGAGTGGTCTTGGCTTCACAAGATGGGAAGATAGTCTGTGAGAACACCCTTGATGCACGGTTGGATGTTATTTTCAAACAGAAACTGCCTGAGGTGTGTATTTAGAGATCAACTTGAATAATCTTTGTCCTTTGTCCTAAGCACTAGTAGCCTAATTTTTAGAGTAATGCTAGAAAGGCAATTTTTCACAATTTTTTTCATAATTTGCTAAGATGGCAACTTGTGATTAGAGCATTTCATATAGACCCAATATTGACACTACTTTATTATGCTAGCTTAAAAATTTGTTAAAATTTTTTGTCACTGGACTTATTGTAAGTTTTTATGCCATTGTCCAATGACTTCTCTCATGATATCAACCCAAACACTTTTAGCTCATTCTTCCAAATCCATTTTGTATGTATCAATTTTTTTATATTAAAAATAAAGTAATGAAAAGAATATCCTATATTTATGGCGAGAAAACATTTTTAGTTGAAATATTAAGAATCTTATACAATGGCTGACTTGGATCAGATAAATTTCTGAGCATTATTATGTATCAAAAAGATATACAAAGCATTTATTTAATTTCTTCTCTTAATTTATCTTTCCTGAAGTTTGATGTTGTGTTACTTAAAATCTCCAACGTGTATGTTTATTTGCAATAACTCGAGTGACTGAATTTGAATTTCAATAACAAATATGGTTTATGCCTAACTGTATGAGTTTGGACAAGGAATTGTAACTGAGATGATGAAATCATGGTACTAACAAAAGTTTTGATAACCTTTTTTTGTTCAGTTGATAGGACTTGTAAGTAACACTAAAAAACTAATTTATTTATCATACTTGCAGATCCGAAAGCGCCTTCTAGGATAAGTATCAGATACTTATCCTTCCCGTTGCACCAGTTTTTGCTAAGGACGGGCATGCATGTTTCGAAGTGGGTGCCTAGTCTCCTGCAGAGTCAATTGTTCACCTCTGGAAATAAGTAATGTTTACTGTGGTTTGTTCTCTATTAAATTGAAAAGAGTAATAGTTTTCATCTTCATTTAAAATTCTTACTTTCTTTTACATGTACATGCTGTTGGCATTTAACAAGAATGATGTTCTAGGAATTAAAATATTCCTGTTGGCGTACAAAAACAACCAAGAGTTTAAACCCTTAAGCATTCTGCAAATGCTTAACATTATGGAAACTCTTCCAATAAAATAGCATTACTGTGAAGGGATATCTCTCTAAATCAAATGTGAGAATACTTTTCCCAACAATTACAAGCAATTTTACAGTGTTGAAGAAATGCTAATAATATATCACTATACATATGGGAATTTGATGCATATAAGTGTAATGTGTGCATGTAAGCCTTGAGAAGGTAACAGAGTATGATTTTGAATATAATAGAACCACGAAAAAGAATATGTGGCTAAGTCTGATTAGTATGTTGAGTATCCATAGTCAACCATGCTCATGAGAGAGAAACCTATTTTGGGTTAAATTATTTGTTATAGAGCCTTGGGAAGGGTTAGTTGACTATTGCAATTAAGGAAATTTTGGTTGGCATTCTAAATAAATTCTGAGGAGTTGGCAGCTGATATCAGGTTGTTGGACACAAGCACCTTTGGTCTTTTGAGCGTGGCCAACTAGGGCAGTCCCATTGTTCCTCTATCAGTGCTGCATGATCCTATTAAACTGAATGCCATATCATAAAGAAACATGAATTTGTATACACTCAAAGCCTTTGGTTCTCTTTAGAAAACAAAATCAAATATAAACGCCAAAGCTAGGAAACAGAATGCCTCCTACTCCTACCAGTTTTCCCGTCTGCTCCACGAGACTTCCGACCATTTTTGTGCCTCTTTCCTCCCGCTGGACCGCTAAAGATTCCAATCCTTCCAATCCCTTTAGAGAGTGAGGTCAAGAAAGTTTTTCCATTCCCTGCTTTATCAATCATCCCTTGTTTCATAAACGTCTGCTCCTTCTCTAACTCGCTAAGCCTCACTCGCATTCTTGATACCTCAAGCTTTAGTTCTCGGTTTTCTCTCCTAAGTGAAGAATAATTATCTCGAGGGGACATTGCAGCACTGGGGACACCACTGCTAATTCTCTGCGACAGAAATCCATCTCCAGAACTTCCTGACAAAGCATCCTTCAGACGAAGCTGCTCAAAATAAAGGACTCGCACTGCCATCTGTACTGGGAGTCTATCATTCTGTGCAGCATGATTGCATGCTTCCTGAGAGAGCTTTTGGCAGTCTATGAACTTGCAGAGCTTCTTGCATTCGTTATCAGTTAGCGTTGAATGAGCCTTAAAGAGAAAACAAATTATAAAATGTTAGCGATTAGCAGGGGAAAACTGAAGAGAAAAAAAGTGTTCTACACAGTTTCATAGCATTTTACAAGTCCGTAATGAGAATTAAAGTTCAATATGTACACTTATTTGTTGAAAATTGGCAAAAGAACAATTGTACCTTAAAAAGATTGACTTAAAAAAGTTGTACATAAGCAAATTAGCTCATAAGTTGGTGGTTAGAAACTACTGATATTAGATGCAAGAAGATCATCTTTTGAAACATAAACAATCGTCACTTCCAATGAATGAAAAATGAAATCAAGCATAATAGAAGACACAAAAGTAAGTTTGATAGTAGTAGCAACTAAGTAGTGTATGGCGTGGGTGGCTGTGATCTGCAAGATCTATCTTTGGTTGCAATAATAATGGAAATGATCTGCCAAAGGTTACTTATAATTTTAAACCATTGATATTGCAATATTTACCTTCAAATAAATATCAATCGCTCTATAAAGCCCATCATCAATGACACGAGCATAATCAGGCAGTATCTCAATCATAGCAATAAATTTCTGTAGACTCAGATAAGGATCAGGGGCAATTTCTGCAAGATATGCATCAATAAGCTGCCCTACTTTCAACATAGAACCATGGCTTGGAGAACCAAGGCATTCTGATTCATAGCCACAATCTTCATTTTCCTCCTCTTCAATTCGCTGCAGGAAATTCACCAATATCCGATGGACAGTATCAACATCAAATAATGAATCCCCAGTTTGGACAGATGGTATAAGCAGATCATCAAGTAAAACCACTTCCAACCTAAGAGCTATCCTCCTTTCGAGCTCAAGCTTGCATGAAATGGTAGCATCCACCATGATAGCCATCCTCAACATCCCAAAAAGAAAATTCATGGGAATGGAAGAACTTTTCTCTGTTGGCATTAGACTAACAAGAGTTTCCACAATTGCCTTCTGGTCATTTTCTACCAAGCCAGAAGTTGGTCTGGTCCTTGCTGGATTCCATATTTGACACTTTCCAATTCCTTTTAATGATGCTTGAGCATAATGAACTAAAGATCCGACAATGCTATCAGGTCGAACACCCATTCTCCCCATGGCACAAATAACTCTCTGATAGAAATCAATCCTGAGCACTGAGAGATCTTCAACCCACCACTCAAGACAACCACTCCTAAGCTCCGTAGATTCACTGTCACATTCCAACCTAGACAAACCTGATACTAATTGTTCCTTGCAAGCATTCATAGCAATAGCCTCCACACATCTACTTGGAATTCCAACCTCCTCTGCTATTGGAGGTAGCATCTCACAGGTGGATAAGACTTCCACTGATTTTTCAAGACTTTGAACCACAACCTCATTCAGGTAAATCTCTGTTCGTTCAGTGAGATTTTCTTCCCGGTAGTTTTCAGTCATCTCCAGGTATTCTGCAGCACAGCGTAGACGCGCAACATTTGCACATGTGATTTCAAAGTTCATGCCATAACAGAATTTCATAGCTAGTTCAAATGTCTGGGGGCCACCTGGTAAGTCGAGGAGCTCCAATTTAGAAATATTTGAATCCTTAGCATCAGCAACCATCTTCCGAATCTTTCCACTCCGTGACACCAGGGGAAACTTCAGTGAAACAGACCAAAAAGAACAATTTGATTAGTTCTGAAGAAACTTAAAACATTTTTTTTTTTTTTTTTAAAAGAAAAAAAAAAAAGAGTGTTTGAGTTCAAATTATTTGCTTTAAAATTTGAAACTTCATGTACATTGTCTGCAATTGCAGAACCTTAGGTGCTAAATTTACCCAATAGGATGTGTAAATTGTCATAGGTTTAACATTAGTTCTCACATTAACTCATTGAGGCTAACTCAAGCCCTTGTAAACTCGAGAACATACAAAAGATTTTAGCTCACAGATGTATTTATTGAAATGAATAGATTAGAATTAGTTCACAGATGGTCTAAATAGATATCAATAGCAGTATAACCAGACTGATTTAAATTTACCTTGTGCAGCAGAAATGACTCTCCATCTACCACAATTGTAACGTCCCCAGCAACATCTGAAAAGATACTGCATGCAAATAGAACATCTAATGTAAGCAACTTTCACATGAACAATAAGCATATACAAAAAAATCAAGAACATTGCTACTATCTAAGGGAAAGTAAAACAATATCAGAAGAAAATAATGAGATTATCCCAATTCCTTTTTATTATCAACTTTGGGATTTAAATCTCTAGAACAACCCTGGAAACAATTCATGAAAGTTTGATAATGGATTAGCAGCAGCTCTATGGACAGTTACTTGACATTTATTCGACATGTCCGGAAAAACTATTCACACTGTATAATCTGACCAGCCAAACTTTATGCCAGGACCAATGAAGGTTACAAGTCTCAATAGACTAGTCTAGGCAGCTATATGTATTCTTTTCTGCAATTCAGGACTAAGAATTAACATTTCAGTTAAATGAATAGTTGTTAAAGAGTAAAGACCAGACAAAATCTCATATAAACAGATCCTGCTGTGAGATATTTCCACCGTTACAAAGGAATCAAATTTTATTTTAAAAACTTTGACATTTTAGATTCAAAAATAGCCACTGTCTTTCCCAATTGATTGGCAGACAATGACATGGAAAAATGACGTCGGTATAGAAAGTTAAAAACACCATGAGAATAGTTTAGCTGAGTATGCATAGAGTCCTTTCAAGAACAGTAGTTAGTACTCTCAAACATGCGTCTCGAACTCACTTTTAAGCTCAACTGTCTGATATATTTGAGATCTTAAGTCTTACCCTTTGTTCTTACTTTGAAAAACCACAGAGCCTGAGATGATCAACCTAATGGAACCTCTAGCAAACTTAACATTATTAGAATATATAAATTTATACACAACAAGTCTTAGTCCTTAAATATTGGGGTCAGTTAAGGATCCTCAACAAACTAGTCATGTCCGGTCACATGTATTCTTTAATTTCTGGCATTTCATACTCTTTTACTTGGTAATAGTTGATTTGTTGAATCAGTGAAGCTCAGGATCATTATAATATCTATGAATTTATAAAGAATCACGCAAATCAAATCTACAAGCAGGACAAAGAGGCCTTTTAAAAAAATTAAAATAAAAACTTTTTTTTTTTGGAAAGAATCTTAAGGCTTAGAATAAAGAACATTGTGAGTTAAATGACAAACTGCAATTTCAACAAATAGAAAGGCGTGCGAAAGGCAAAGAATTTAAATAAAGTAGTATGAAAAATCTATGAATGCTTTAAGCCCTTCAACAAATAAAAATCAAAACTTGATGAAACAGACCAAATAATAAGTTAAAAATTAAGGGAAACAATCAAACAATTGCTTCATGCCAAGTGAAGAGATGAGTGGAGTACCAACCGAGTAGTGAAGGAGTTGCAGAACTTGGGTGTGGGAGAACGATTATAGGAAGAGAAAGAGGTCTCGGAGACCATGTTTTAGTCTCAGTTTTTAGAGTGTTCACTTGCTCACTTCTTAACTAACTAGCCCCAGAAGAAAAAGCAAAGCAAAGCAAAGCAAATAGCCTAGCTACACCATGTGATGTGAACAAGTCTCGTGGAAGAAAGATGGAGGGAACATGAGGGAATCAATGGGGATTCCCCTAACTAGCCTCCTCATCATTAGTAATTTACAAAACCAAAACCCAATCTTTTTTCTTTTTCTGACACATGCCCTTCCTCACCTTAAAGCTAGCTAGCTAGCCAACTTTTGCTTTTGCTTTGCTTTGTCTTTCATTGCATTGTATTGTATTGTATTGTATTTTGCGCAGTAGTATATTCTTTTGTTATCACTACAAGCTTTACTTTTTCTTTGTTTTTCTGATAGGAATCGATTACATATAGTTTTTTGTGCAGAGTCGAAAAAATGAGTTTTTTTTAGTAGGTGGTGGACGTTACGGAACGGAAGCACCACTACGTTAAAAATCTCGAATTTACCAATTGTGTTCAGTGTTCATCCGTTTCTAGTTCAACTTCCATGAAAGTTGGAAACGTTTATATTAACGGATACTTTTTTTTATTGAATTTTATTCACCATCAAATTGAATGGTATAAATAGCTTTATCATTATCGATAAAATTGAATAGCATAAAGAGTGGACTTTTGTTGGAAGTAATAGTAACATGATCCTCTAAATTTGCTTTGAAACGGAGAAACTCCATCTCTTTTTGTAAAAAATTGGTAGTTGATAATTCTAAAGGTTTAAAATTAGTTATTACTTATAGTTTAATGCAATGAAATTTTAAATGTGTGATGGTTCAAGGTTCAAACTTGTCTAGCTTGAACCTCTTATAAAACCTCAATATAAAAGAAGTAGAGAATTTCGCTACATTTAAAAGCAATATTTGATGTTTTAGATACATTTTCATACACGATATAGATGTGTACACGAAAAAAGATCTAATTAATTTTGAGGCAAAATTTCTTAAAAAGAGATCGAGACAAGAATGGTATTGCAAGAACGATCCAAGATGAAATGTGCAAATGAGGATATTCTCACTTGTTTTTTTATTTTCAGCCATCTAGACCAATTTGTGGTGCAAGTTATTAGCAACATAATTCATAATCATAAATAGATATGATAATTTTGTTTTTCTCTAATCATTCAATAATTATAATGGAAGTGAGAAATCTGAATTCAAAATATTCTTCTTAAAAACACGAAAGAATGTTCTTGACACATAAATATGATAATTTTAAAAATCATTGTGATATTATAAAAGTACAAAAATTTATGCCATAAACTATACTAGTTATCTGCGGTATTCTCGTATTGTTGTACTAAAATTCGAACAGGAGCCACAAAGACAAAGGGGCGGCGAAGCAGGTAGTATTGTTAATGTAATGAAATCCAAGGGTAGGCTTGACGAGAAAAAGAGAAGACTGTGGGTAAAGGCAGAGAAGAAGGTGGTGTGGGGGCGTGAAGTTGAACTGACTCTGACACGACACAACTGGTAGTGGCACGGAACTCAATAAAGATGTAATTATTAGCAACAAGTACGCTACTCCATTAATCTTACTTTTTTTATTTTTTATTTTTTATTTTTTTTTGTGTGGGTATAGAAATTAAGAATCCCAAAATATTCCTATCTTTCTCATGGAGTCCTAGATCTCTGTTGACCACTAAAACCCATATCTTTCCGAAAGAAGCAAATTTTAATTCCTGTTCTATCCTCTCCCCTACCTGCCTATTAATTTGTAATTCAGGTTGTGTCTACCTGCACAGTACAGTGCCTTGGTCGGCTCTTGATGGATTCATTTTGCCAATATGAAAATAACCTTACCTACCAAAAAGCAAAGAATCTGAAATTACTTAGCAATGCCTGACATGAAAATTGATAGAAAATTTATCAGACATCACCAGGGTTTCCTGCACTAAAACAAGAATTTCATCATGTGTGGGAGCAGCAACAAGTATATCATGTATTAGTTCTATATGTGCATCATTTGTGTAACTCATAGGATGCCTATATCAAATCATGAAATGATTAGATATATTGTCATGTGATAGGACGCCAAAAAATACAATTGGAACAAAAAATCCAAGTGAAACGATGTGTCGTTTTCTAAAAAGATTCAAGGTCAATCAAAATCTATGGAGTTGTATGGAACCTTTGCTTTCTTTTTCTTTTTTGGTTAAACATCGCATAATATTAACTAGGGAACAATAAGTCTGTTACAAACGTGGCCAGCTTTGTCCATTACTAGCAAATCAATCACCACAGGCGGTGGGTTATACAAAAAGAGATGGTCAGTATAGAGGTCAGCCCCCATCTTTGCTAGTCTATTAGCGCAGTTGTTGGCTTCTCTATAAACATGTTTCACCAGGCAATTAAGGAACGACTTCGTCAAGTTCCTGCAATCGGATAACAATAAATCCAAGTCAAGAATGACAACAGTTGGGTTAGTGATAAGATATACAAGAAAGCAGCATCTAAGCCAACACATAAGTTATTAATGCCCAACTGTTTGGCCATCAAGAGACCTTCCTTAAGTGCCCAAAGCTCCGTGGTGTTACTGGAAACATTCCCAAACTTCTTCACAAACCCAGCAACCCAGTCCCCCTCGTTGTTCCGAATAATTCCTCCACCACCAGCCTTCTTTAGGTCCCTAAACACTGAGCCATCCGTATTCAACTTCACCCACCCGAGTTAGGGCTTACTCCACTTCACTTGAACTTGGATTCTACTCGACTTGCTGGGATTGTTTGGCACTATAGCATAGAATTCAGCACTTTTCTTGATACAAAGAGCACTCAACCCTCTCTCAACATTTCTATCCTGGAATGTGGCCTTGTTCTGTTGAAGCCAAATATTCCAGAGGGTTTGGGGAAACAGAATTTTCCAAGGAATGCGGGGTCTAGGGAAAAACTCTGTTAAGCCACAATATTTCTCTAATCAATTAGCTAAGGGAAGATTAAAAAACTCCATGATTGATTCAGCTAAGGGAACCTTTGCTTTCTCTTGGAACTAATACCATCTTTGCCACTCTTCACATCACCTAAAAGTACCCTTATTTGCATTTTGTTATTTTCCTTAATTTTTATTTAATTTGCACACATTACAAGTTATGAATTTCACTAAAAATGACAATATATGTAGGGTACCATCTTCTTTCACATCCAACATTCATTAAGCCTAACCAAACCACATCAATAATTAATAGTTAATTCTATTTGAAAGGGATTTTTTCCCTACAACCATGTGAGTCATCGACAAGGTCCCCTCCAACATCTTGAACGTAGGGTGTGTTGTCAATATCACTTGCTAATGGCATAAGGAAGCCACCTCTCACTAACCACCATTGGGAGATCAACCTCACTAGTTGGTCTTTAGTCAAGTAAGCAAGTTTTTGTCTCTTGCAAACTTCAAATTGGTGAATTCTTTCAAGTCCAATCCTCGTGCCTATGGAAATCTTGACTATGATTCCATTTTTCATTCTACCTAGGCAAGGTCAAATTGAAGGATTTTTCAATCCAACCTAAATTTGGTTTGGTTGGAAAATTCTCAACCCAACCCAAGGTTGGATCAATGAGTTATGTATTTGTGCTTACATATTTTATGTCTTATAAGAATTGTGTTCATAAACTATTTAAGAAAAAAAAATCCATCATAATATGCCTAAAATTTACAAATTCATAAAAACTAATTTTCAAAATACAAAAATAAATCGAATTAAAATAAAGATAATATATATGTGTTAGTGTGTGTTGGGGGGGGGGGGGGGTGGGGTGAGAGAGAGTGTGCGGTGAGCCAAATTGGGTCAAACAGGCTGGAAAAATTATTAACTCGAGCCCGGTCCAACCTTGGTCCATTTTATTTTTTAAAACCTCCTCTTCAGATGTTTAATTCCAGGCTCTTTTTTGTGGTAACTGTTGTTTCCTAATGTGCCCACTGTATTCTCATTAAAAAAAAAAATGAAAAGCCTACTTTATCAAAAAAACACACTCCACACCTTTCCAAAACAACCAACCCAATATTCTTAAGTTCCGATCCTAAAACTGTTGCCCAGGCCCTAAGAATGTCGGGCTGGTTGGAAGGCCTGAAGGCCCACGACTCATATATATTTTTGCTTGATTAAGTGCCCAAACGAACACTAGATTAAGCTTACTAGCTAACTTGGTGCTTGGTGGTGTGTGCCCATTTATCCACCAGATCCATATTTCCGTCCAAGTTCATCATGCCCACTATTTATTTTTTGAAAAAGTCGGCATTTTTTTTCTATTTCTTTGTATCAAAATTGGGTCCTATTAATTATAAATGTTATATTGTGATTAGTAGAGATAAATTAGAAATAAGTGGAACAAAGACAAAAAGATTTATATCGACAGAAGCGTGTGGTACATTGGTACAGTGAGACATGACATTTGGTTCCGTATTTCCAAAGGGTTTTAGTTTTAGGCATTTGTCGCTGTTTGAGTTGGGTTGTTGAGTTTAATATCAAGTGTACCACCTCTTCTATATTAATACCTTAACCTACCACCTCTTCACCAAATCTCGTTCATTGAAGCCTGCTTTCCCAGAAATCGATTGCTCGAGGTCGAGGCTGAAGCAGGACACTCGAACGAAACCTCGATTCATAAATCGCTACGATCTGTACTTTTCTCTCTAACACCCGCATTTCGAAGATGGGAAGCATGGCGGCTCAGCTTCAGCTTCGTTGCTCTAATAATCCTAGACAATATCGCTGCAACAACAACAACGTTAGCGATAATCGATTCAACACTGCCCCACCTGCTTCAATTTCGTTTCCATGTTCTTCTTCATCACCATCATCATCGCTCAACAACAATCAAAAGCGCTCTCTAAAATTAATCCCCAACAAGTTATTGCCTTTTGCCGGCGGAGGCAGCGACGGCGGAGCTGGGATCGGACGTGGTGGCGGTAATGGAGGCTGGAGTGGGGGAGCAGGAGGAGATGGGAATGATTTTGGTAATGATTCTTCTAAGTCTTCTGGGAAAGGATTTGGGCTTTTGGGTTTGTTTTTGAATGGATGGAGATCGAGGGTTGCTGCAGATCCACAATTTGCTTTCAAGGTTCTAATGGAAGAGTTGGTGGGTGTCACTGCTTGTGTTCTTGGAGACATGGCTTCTCGACCCAATTTTGGTCTCAACGAGCTCGACTTTGTGTTCTCAACTCTTGTTGTTGGATCCATTCTTAACTTCACTCTTATGTATCTATTGGCACCAACGTTGTCTGCTTCATCGGCTTCTCTGCCTGCAATCTTTGCTAGCTGTCCCGCCAGTCATATGTTCGAACCCGGTGCTTATTCCCTTCTCAATCGATGTGGGACTTTTGTGTACAAAGGAGCTGTCTTTGCTGCTGTTGGTTTTGCTGCTGGGGTTGTAGGGACTGCACTTTCAAATGGGTTGATCAGTTTGAGGAAGAAGATGGATCCCAATTTTGAGACCCCCAATAAGGCTCCTCCAACACTGTTGAATGCGCTCACTTGGGCTCTTCATATGGGGATTAGTAGTAATTTCAGGTACCAGACTTTGAATGGGATTGAGTTCATGTTGGCTAAGGGGTTGCCTCCGTTTGCGTTTAAGTCCTCGGTGGTGGTTCTGAGATGCTTGAACAATGTTCTTGGTGGGATGTCCTTTGTGATATTGGCTAGGATGACGGGGTCTCAGAGTGTTGGGGAAGCTAAACCAGTTGCGGTGGAGGTGGGTTCGGTTGCAGAGAAGGAGAAGTTGATTGATGGGAGTGAGGATTTGCAGAGCAATCAGTCGACTTACAAGTGAAGTGTTAGTTTGGTTTGGAGGTTCATCCTTCATGTTTTTGGCTTTATTTGTTAGCGATGTTTCTGCAATTTTCTCATCTGTTTTCATATGTCCATAACTTGGTTGGGTTGTGGCCGTTCATTATGATCATGGTCATAGTTTTGCTCTAATAAAAATCAAACTCCTACTTAGTTCTAGGTTTTTTCATGGAGATGGTACCTGGTAGCCCCAAGTCAATGTGTTGCCTCGCTCTAATCAAATCGAAATGTTTTATGTTTTAAATTTCTTTTTAATTTGGGATTGTAAGTTTAATATCTTAAATTGACAAGTTTTATAATAATAATAATTTTCGATAATTCGATAGTTATGATAGTTACAGTGGGGTAGGGTGATTTGAACCTTGGAGTTTTCCATGGAAACATAAAGAGGTAGTTGAACTATAAGCTCTTGGCTGCCAGTTTTATTATAGATAGGTACATTTGTTGTCTTCTTTTTTCGTTTTTCTTTGTTGGTTCCCGCCCCCCCGCCCCCCCCCCCCCCCCCAAAAAAAACAACGTACAGTTCTTGTCTTCCGATGTTCAAAAAATAGCACAGAAACATTCATTATATCACATAATAGCTGTGAGAACTATGAATTTATCATGCGTATGTATTGGATGTATAATAAGATAATTATTGCTCTCTCTTCGACATTACCTATAACTATTAAGTGGTTTACAACAGAAACAGTAGGGGTCTGTCATTCTCCAACAATCTCATCTCTTAAGTTGTGATCTATGATAGTTTCCAACAAGTTTGAATCCAACAGTACCATCTAATTCCATGAAGAACAAGTATTTTGTTCTGGGAGGAATAACCTCTCATCATTGTGTCCAATCCAGCAATATCGATACTGTTTTATTTGCCACTTTTGTTGTTGCTCGAGCTATGTGATAAGGTTCTGCAACTATCCTGATTCAATTATTTGGTCCTGCTTGTTATCACTCAATCATAGCACTTCCAGCAAGAAACACATCTGAAGAGTTGGCGCTTTCAACTCTGATACGAACATAAATCTTTCAAGGGTTGGCATGCCACCAGACAGAGCCACCACGTCAGACAATAGCTTGACAATTATAGAAAATCGACAGTCTCTAATAACTATGAGAAAATCAACAATTTTCATTGCCGTACATTCGTCAATTAGTAACAACAGAATGGTTTTTTTTTTTTCCCCTTGAGTTTGAAATGTGTTTGAATCAAAGTATGCCAGAGTAAAATCGCAACCAAAGGAAAAATTCAAATATTATTTGTTCTGTCTTTAAGAGGAAGAACATTAATGATCTTATCTCCGAGGACTATAGGAAACCTCTCATCTCCTTGCATGCTTAATTTACGAATCTCTTATAAAATGGCCTAGCACAAGTGACAAGCTCAGACGTTGGAAGATAACTGTGCCACAACTACATCAACATATGCTAAGTGCACCTAATGATTAAACATCAATATGAGCTGCAGCAATATGAACTCATCTGACAGCCTCTGGTGTAGAATTGCAGTGAGGTGAGTGCAAGCATACCAACTTTGTAAATGCTAAACGCATAGCATCAAACACCACTCCC
The DNA here is from genome assembly GCA_028535165.1 of Quercus tomentella. Classification (NCBI taxonomy): domain Eukaryota; kingdom Viridiplantae; phylum Streptophyta; class Magnoliopsida; order Fagales; family Fagaceae; genus Quercus; species Quercus tomentella. The sequence continues at coordinate 18,284,597 of JAPQVY010000012.1, forward strand.
ACTGCAATTATTTCATCGGAGGATATTGTTATCTTAATTTTTGGCCTGTTTTATTTTCCAGTTTAGAAAAGTTGAGACAGATACAGAAAGAGCAAGAACACATACCTGCTGCTGTAAAAAAAAGAGTCTTGAGAGACGAGAGCTTTTTCTTCAGACCTCCGCGCGAAATCTCATTACTCACCCACTCCTATTACGATTTAGGACTCTTGCTTTGCTTTCAATCAACATATCTTAACCGACTTCTTCTTTAAAAACCCTTTTTTTTTTTTTTTTTTTTTTTTTTGTTCTTTGTTCTTTGGGGTTTTTTTTTTTTTTTTTAATATTTAAATTTTGGTTGCCCTATGTAGCCTTCAAAATGACTTGACACTCCTATAAAACAGTTTTGTTATTATTATTTATTTAATTTATGCGTTGACACTTTCCTCTTATAATTTATCCATCTCCCTAACCGTTAAAATTAGTCCATTTTTATCTTTAAAAACAGAAACTATTCAAGTTTACATCACTACCAAACTTTTTGAGGAGTCATTCCTAATATTTTAGCACAGGACTGAGAGAAGCAGGTAATCAAAGACATGTGCAGATATTTTATTGGCAAAATGGTTGTTGGTAGGAAAATTGATGGATAGATTGGAATTGTTTTGAAGTCACAGGCTAGGTGGATTTTCTTTTCTTCAGAATTGGTGTTGAGTCTTGGGAGTAGTGTTTTTCAATGGGGTTGTATCAACTTATTGTATAGCCCATATGCTGTAGTGTTTACTTAAGATTGTATCAGGCTAGACCTGGTTTCATAGTAGCTGTTGGGTGTGTTTTCTTTCCCCTGTGCCAGGGGCAGGCATAGACCTGATTTGTAATGGTCTAAATTCCATCTGAATTATACGGAAAACAAATAAAAACAAACCACTCTGCTAAGGGCTGGCATTCAACTAGACACAGCCACCACCTTAGAAAGCTGTTTGACAATCATAGAAAGTCATCATGAGAAAATAAAGTCTAATAAATCAGCAATTTTTAATTTTTTATAGCCTTACATTCACCATTTGGTAAGAGCATCCACAGCCGGAAATCTCATCTCATCCTATTTTACCATCTCAAAAAGCTACTTTATCAATTATACCATACCATTTTTCAATACACCCAACATCCCAAAACTCTATTTTTTTTCCTAGTTTATTTAAATATTCTTTTTTATTCTTTTTTTACTATTTCTCTCTCTCTCTCTCTCTTTTCCTTTTCGTCTCTGTCCCTCAACCTCTAGCACAAGAACAGATTAGAAAAAGAAAAAAAACAACCAGCACTCAACCTCTAGCACAAGAACAGATTAGAAAAAGAAAAAAAACAACCAGCAAGGTCTCCCATGGGCTTAACGCCACCACCGTTCAACCACCGTCAAACCAAAACCAAATTAAACCACCATCACACAGCACAACCACCCTAAAGCAACGCCACCACCATCAAACCAAAACCAAAACTACATTAAAAAAAAAAAAAAAAAAAAAAAAAAAAAACCCATCAAACCCAACGATCAACCCATTAAAAAAAACAATATCAAAGCCATCGGAGCTCCGATTCAAACCCATCGGAGCGATCACTAGCAAACCCATTCAAAAAAAATCACCAGCAAACCCAGCCCTCACGCCGATCCAAACTCAGCCCTCACGCCGATCCAAACCCAACCCACCGATCCACGCCGATCATCAACTGCTTCCAGCCCACCACCATGCCCAGATCAACCCATAACCCTCACGCCCAGATCAACACAGAAACCCACAAATCCATAGCAACCTCGTCGAAATCCATAACAAACCCATCGGAATCCTAGCAAACTGATCTGAGATAGAGAGGACGGAAGTGTTGAGATTGTATGGGTTTCGGGTTTGATGAGGAGAGAGCAGAACGAAGTAGAGAGAAATTGGAGAGAGAAAGTGAAATGAAATGAGAGAGAGAGAGGAGAGAGAAGAATCATTAGACAAATAAAAAACTAAAAGTGAAATGAAATGAGAGAGAGAGAGGAGAGAGAAGAATCATTAGACAAATAAAAAACTAATTTTTATTATACAATACTGCTACAGTACCATCTTACATATAAGATGGTACTGTAGCAGTATTGTAAATTTTTTTGCAATAAGATGCTTTTGCAAGTCCAGCTGTTGGGGGCTTTTAAGGCTTAGATGCCAAATACTAGTGGCATATGACATTTGCAAGTCCCACAGTTGATGCTCTAACAACAATGGGGTTCTTAATTTTCCACCAATATCATTTTCATCTCATAACCTGCTCAATAAGCCTGGCAGCTGATATGGGGAAAACGTTTTTCACCGAATTCCATTATTTTTTTTCCCCTCTAAAAGTGAAATATGTTTAAATCAGAACTATGCCCAAGTAAAATGACATCAAAGGAAAAATTCAAATCTTTATTTGTTCTTTCTATAAGAGGAATAAAACAATGACATTATCTATGAGCACTATAGGAAACCTCTCATCTCCGGGCATACTTCTGAGGAACATTTCTTCTATAACATCCCTTTGCACTGAACCTCTTCTACAATTTTTTTAGTGGTATCCTTTGCCTAGCACAGGTGCCAAGCTCACGTGTTGGAAGATGATTGTACTAACCACATTAGTGTATGCAAGTGCACCTAATAATTACACATCAGCATGAGCTGCAGCATTATCAACTCATCTGACAGCCTCTGGTGCAGAATTGCAATAAGGTGTGTGCAAGCAAACCAACTTAGTGAATGTTAAACACGTAGCAGCAAACACCACTCCCACTACAAGCCCGCAACTTCCTTTCCGTGTCTCCAACCTTACTGCTCTCTTGATTATTCTTCCAAAGCTTGGGAGTAATCCCCCACAAGCAAACACCATCACATGGTCTAGACCTGTGTAGTCAATTCCTGCAAGAATAGCTCCAATTGCAGATATTGGACCTGTAACTCCAATTAGGGCAGCAGCTGCAAGGGACCCATGCCAGCTGTCAGTAGCCCCAAATATGCAGCTAGCCACAGCTGCACCCCGAGGGAATCCATGTAGAGAGACAGGAAGGACCATGTGCCGACCAAGTCCAGGAGCTTTTGGTGCAGCCACTCCTAGTGCAAGCCCCTCAGCTAAAGCATGAAAGGCAACTGCTCCACATGACATGAATGACTGAAGGGTGTGAACACTCAACGGGGGACCGGATACTGTAGGCAAGTTATTCACCGACGTTCTTTTGCGACTTGCAAGCTTCAAGACACTGGAACTTGTAACATGGACAAATGCAGCTCCCATTGCAAGCAGTAATACAAGAGGCATAAATCCCATTTTTGATGAGAAAAGTAGCTGTGATGGTCGCCAGGCACCAAGGACAAAGGCAATGCCAGAAGCTGTGCCCATTAGAAAAGCATGCTGAAGATGGAAAGCAAGGGCAAATGCAACAAGAACAACTCCACCGAGCAATGGCCCAAGACCAAAAAGTAAGGAAACAAAGAAGCCAGAAGCATCCTCTGAGCTGAAATGCAGAGAAATTTAAATTAGTCAAGAAGGAAAAAAAGGAAATGCAACCAAAGTTGGTTTAAAGGATGTTTTCCTTCTTATATGGCATTATCTTTTTTTTGGGGGGGTTAGAAATCCTAATGCTACTACAAGAACCCTCCCCTCCCTCTACCCCAAGCACTTTATGTGGGTGGGAGGTACCAATCATTCTTATATGGCATTATCAATATAACATTTCTATTGTGTCAACCAAGAATTAGTGTCAGTCATATTTAAAACATTGTACAACCTCATCTGAGCCACAAGAATCCACTTTTAGAGGGATAAAATGCAATTAAAAGATGTTCACTGCAAAGCTTGAACAATGTCATATCAAAGTGATCTATCTGTGAATCAAAACTAACATGTAGCCAACTGAACTTTTGGTGAGGGCTCATGGTCAAAAAACTGAACTAGAAGAAATAATTTATAAACAGTTAGGAAGACTAAGCCCCAAAAATTAGGCTCAGATCAAGAAATTGCAAATCATCTTTAAACAACTGAATGAAATAATATATAGGAGGGCAAAGCACAACAATAGTGGGCAAGAAATAAGTAACATGATAATTTCATCATACAAATAACAAAGACATAGTAGAGGCTTGGAGAACAAGCGGTTGACAACTAATTTGGAAGCTTCAAGAAGCAATAGAGACTCGTATTTATTAGTTATTTTCTTGTGCATGTACTAGCTTGTAGTAGTTCTATGATTACTATGATGTTGTATATGATAAATTGTTGATCAGTTTTTTACAGAGAGATGAATTGTGACCTGGTTGGAGTCTAGAGATGGTGTAAGTTCCCATGAACCATAAACTTATAACTATGTAAATTTTGGTCTTTAGTTCTTTTCAACAACCAAAAATTCCAGAATGAACTCACTTGTAGCCATGGCTGAAACTCTGAAAAAAAGTGCTAAGAGCTTCCATAAATGCCACAGAAAGTGTAGCTGCTGATGCAACCTGGGAGGAAGAGGCGTCCTGTAACCAAAAATAAATAAAAGGCATGAGAAACTAGCATTATCTTTCTGGAAATGAGAAACTTCAAGCCAACAAAATGCAATAAATAAATAAGAAAATAGTTCCAATAATATTTAGAGACTCTTTGACCTTCTCTCTCTTCCTAGGGTTTCTCTTTCCTTTTTCTTTTTCCTTTTTTTGGTATGTGTGTGTGTGTGTTTTTTTTTGGTGGGGGGGGGGGGTTGAGATTAATCTAAAATGACTGTAAACTCCGAAGAGTTGAGACACTCAACTAAGTTTCGTAACCAACCTTCAAGTGATACACAAGCACAGGAGAATTGAAAATATGTTTTCTTGCTTAGTTTACAAAGAATGGATTGGCTAACATAAAAACTAAACCAAAACATTCAGAAAGCCTACTTCAGAAAATGAGCCATGGATCCAACCAAATATATGAGTTCAAGGAGGCACATACCTTAAATGCATCAGGGAGTACCTCTGCAACTACCATCCAGATCATACATCCAGCAGCAAATCCCGTACAGAAAGGCAAAAACTTGTTAAACGCATCAGCACATATAAATGAAGGCACTGCTACGAGAGGCTGCAATACAAAATATGCTAAAAGCCATTGAGTTAAAGATATTCTAATTCATATAGAGATATTTAGAATGTTCAGATTCTACTCTTGTTCACCACTCAAAATAAACTTTAATTTCCTTTTGCTTTCACCTCTAAACGAGTATATGCACTTGAAAGTCCAACTTGGACTAGGTTCATTTAGTATGGCATCGACCGAAAGTAAAACAAACCCATTAAGGATTCCTTTATTTTTTTTAACTAAAATGAAGATCATATTAGCGAGCAAAACTTTAATTTCCTTTTGCTTTAACCTCTGGATGAGTATATGCACTTGAAAGTGCAACTTGGACTAGCTTCGTTTAGTATAGCATCAACTGAAAGTAAAACAAACCCATTAAAGGTTCCTAAATTTTTTTTAACTGAACTGAAGATCATATTTTCTTGCAAAGCCCTACACATGTTTGAATGGGTTGTTTGGATTTTGAAATTCTATGATTGATACAAGAATAGGTCATCATTCTTCATAGTCTATTTTAAAGGTTCTTTTTTTAAATAAAAAAAAAAAGGCTTATGGGCTTAGGCATACAGCTCATCACAATGATTCATGGCTTCATACAGGGGCAAGAAATCTTGTTCCCTTTTATTAAGGAAGTGAGAGTAAAAGGTAGCACAACGGGCCAACATAAGATATAATTCAGTTCGCACAAATATCTTAGCAGATCTTCGTATCTGTTCTGCTTCCCCTGACTCTTCATGCACGGTGAGGTCTCCACTCACACATTAATATTATAAATTTATAAGTGAATTGCTCCTCAGGTTCAATATGGTTCCTACCTATCAATCCAGTACCCAAGCAGACACAGATCTTTTGATACAAAAGACAAATGATCTGACACAAAGAAACCAACAAATCACCCATAGGGATTGGGTTGGACTCACAGAGTTTCCATTTGCATCCCTCCATGAGAAACATGGAGGTTCAAAGCAAGTGTCCAGAGAACTTTGGACACTAGCTTTTTCTTCATTTGGAGTACATTGGGTTATGCCTAAGAGGGTGGTGGATTTATTGGCTTGTTAGAAGAGGCAGCTTGCTAGACATCTTGATGGAGACATTTGGAATGCAATCCCTCTTTGTGTAATGTGGATCATTTGGAGGGAAAGAAATGGACGGACCTTTGAAGACACTGAACAACCTATGCTAGTGGTGAAGTTGGTTGTGCACTTTATATGAGTGAATGGCAACTATAAGTGGTCATTCCTTCTCTAGATTGTTAGAATTTTTTAGACTCCTGTAATTTTTTTAATTCCAATATACTGCTAGTACACCTCCTGTGTACTGTTGTTATCTCTTTTTCCCTTCAGGATTAATAAAATTTACTTATTTATCAAAAAAAAACCATACTAAGATCATTTAACAAAACATAAAGGGCATTGCAAAAGTCACTATATAAAGCTAGAATGGAAGAAAAAATTTACAAACTGAGATAAAGTTGATCTTCCCAGACCTTCCATTTATCCCTAATTTATTTTCTTAATGTGGAGAGACCCAGTTGATCTTAGAATACTTTTTGCCTTTAACAATGTGAGAGATAAATATACTCAAAAGTACAACGGATTAGAAAGCATAACATATTACCTGAGGTAATGAAGTAATTACACTCCATAACATGGCTTTCTGTGGAGAAACACCCCTTGATGCAAGCACCATACTCACAGCTAATCCCTCGGGGATATTGTGCACAGCAATAGCCAAAGTCACTAAAAGACCTTGAGAGAACCCCTTTGAGCCAGCAAATGAAACACCAACACCAGAGCCCTCCCCGAATGAATGAAGTGTCATTATGCCAATAACAAGAATGACTTTAGCTGCATCTGCACCTTTTATGTCCAACATGCTTACTTCCCCATATTGTTCAAGAAGCTGAAACCCAAAAGGTGAGTAAGAAATAGTTAGATCTTATACACCTTACCTTATGTAATATGTATTAGGCATATATTGGCACGACTTAGGTCTATTTCTGTTCAAGTTTCTTCACATGCCAAATTGACACCTACCAAGCTGATATTGTAGTTACTTACACTGCCTTATCCTTCTTCTTTTTTTAGTAAGTTACAGTCACCCCATGGGTTTTGAATCCACAACCTTTACCAATATTCAGAAAAGCAATCAAGCATGTTTACAAGTATTCATAATAAGAAAGATGAGGCCAAGAGCCTCGTACATCAACTAGCACTTCCCTTTGTTGATTTAAATCCCCCCTTCCCCATTGTAACTATTGAATTATCAAAAATAGAATGATGAGAAACAGAAAATTCTAAATTCCCAATAAAAGTGGAAACCAGAAAATGATGTGAAAAATGGAAGACCAAAGTCGTCACCTTTTTACAGAGCCAAATGAATATTCCACCAGCTAAAAGCCCAATCACAACCCAATTTCCACCATCATGCCCCCGCTGCCCTTCCTCTATGAGATCAAAACTCGCAGCCAACATCACACCAGCAGCCATTCCATTGCATATTCCAGCCCACTGCGGATCAAGCTCCACAAAGAAGAATGGGACTGCACCTAAACCAGTAGCAGCAGCCATTGCCAGTGTAAATAACGCAACTGTTGACCATGAAACTTTGCTGCTTCCACTCTTAGTCTCTCCCAACACCTTATCAGTATCCTGAAAACTGAAAGAACTCTCTGTAACAGTGCCATCTATAACATTATTTCCTACATCCTTATGTGGAGCGGTTCTCAGCTTTCTAGAAATTTCATGTTCAACCTCTGCAGTAGCAAAAACTAAGAACAATATAGAGGAGAGCAGCAAGAATAACAGGGGTCCCTTAAATCTCAACTGCATTTTCATTTGTAAAGATGCAACAAAATAATCATCCAAAATCTCAAGCAACTCAAAATATATCCTTCCAATGAGTAATCAAAAACACTGGTCTCTCTACTCTCCCCGACTGCAAATCATACAGCGAACAACGTTTCCTCGTATTAGCAGCTTCCAGAACCCCTAATTCAGAGAGCACCCAGAAGCCAATTTAGGTGCAGGCACCAGTCCTTGTTGGAAACCAGCTTTAGCTACAATTCAAGATCAGATTTTCAGAAAAAAGGGTATAATGCTTGATAGAATTATATTACCAAAACATAAACATTATAAGAATCACCAATAACTTAAGGCACAAACAAGAGAAAAAATTTGAAGGAATTCAATGGAATTAATCACAGAATCTCATCTAAAGATGATAACTTTTTTCTAAATCAAAGAATACCCAATTCCACAATCAACAGCCTCTCCAACATTCCACTTTAAACCCAACAAAATTAACAACTAGAACATAGAAATTAAAAGGCTAAACTTTATAATCTTGATCAATGCCCCCATCAAAAAAATCAAAATTCAAGTCCAAAGAGAGAGACAATTCTACCATTTTTCGTTTCCTCAAAGAAAAAAAAAATTGAAATTGCAGATACTAGTCAACACATGAGAGAATCAGAGAGAATCCGATCTTGAAAATTAAGAGATAATCCGACCATGAAAAAGAAAATAATGGAACTTACCAATACAAACAAAAAGAGGTAAAGCGCGTAGGTTCCGAAAGAAAGGAAAGGAATAGAATAAAACCGCCGAGTTAATGAGTCACGGGGTGTGTCAAAAACCCGGCGATTTTAAAGAATCGGTGAAGGTAGGTTCCAAAGGAATAAACCTTCAACAAAACCAATCCTGCTAATTATGTTTTACTAATTTAGAAGATAGATATACAAGTATAGTAAAATATATAACTTTACTGTACATGGTTTAACGTAAATGTAAATGTAATTGTGAAAGAGAAACATACGAAGTTTTAGTTTATAGGAGTCTTTTTAAGTATAGATTTATTATCTTGCGCCCGCACGTTGTTTTCTTTTCAACCTTGACCACAAACAAATACTACCAAAATTGAAAGTCCAAAAACAGCGACTCATATAAAGTCTACTTTGCTCACGCGGCACCCACCGAATTAGGAGAGTAATTTTCTTTTCAATTTCTTTTTTTTCTTTTTTTTATTGATAATTCTATAGGTAAAATAGGGAGGGGAATTTGAAATTTGAATCTTTGGAACGATACTATTGGATAATTTAAAATTAGTTAATTGAGTTACAAGGCTCTTGGTGAAATAACTGGTTAAGAATGAAGTTACATCACTTCTACTTGATTCTATTGCTAACCCCGCTTTTATTATACACTAATTACAACAAATTTTATTTTCCAACTTTTTATCAAACAAATTTACAATAAATCTTATAAGTAGTTATGAAAAAAGTTGTAAACCTTAACGTGGAGAGTTAACGATTTCCATGTTGCCAATATCCATGGAAACTATAAGAAAACTATTCAAACCGAGTAAATATCTTGAACAGAGGTAATATGTCAACCGAGGAAGCTTAGTTTTAATGGAGAAATGGGAATCCAAGGAAAAAGATTAGGACTGTGGAGAGATGTCTCGAGAAACACAAGCATGTGTCCTAGAAATGAAGGGAGGAGAGAAGAGGGAAAACTAATAAAAATGATAATATCCTTGATTCGAGATAGAGAGGCGTTCTTCAGAACTGTTGTATCAACATTAATGATAGCCACATACTAACGATTGAAATTAATTAGCATCAAGTGTTAAGTGACTCAACTATTCACAGGAGTTAATGAGAGCATTAAATGTACATTAACTCAACTGTTCATGAAAGTTAATAAAAGCCTATATGCAATCATATTTTAGCCTAATTTACAGATAAAGAAAAGAAAGACTGGATGTCCATCATCATCACTCCTCTTTTTCCTTAATATGAAGGCAAAAATATCAGCTATAAATACCAACCCCCTTCCTTCAGAAGAGGTCACGAAGAATAGAGTGGAGAGAAAACCCAAGCAATAGTTAGAAATTTAAGAGGAGAGTCATTCATGAGGGAAAATTGTAATTCTTGAGTTTTGGTTGTGGTTCTTATGTTTATAAAAAGAAATCTTATTGTATTGGTTTAAATGGATGGGAGAAAAATACCAAGATAAAAATTAGTATTTGCATTGAATAAATCCGTTATGATAAAAAAAAAGTGAGGCAATTACACTTTACCTTTTCTAAACTATTCAAATGCACACTTAACCCCCTAAATTATTACCTTGCCCCCTTAAACTATGAGAATGCACAGTTACCCCCCTAAGCTATTACCTGTGTAACTCTTTGCATCACATCCTATGAGCAATTGTTTAGAGAAATAAGTATGTATTCTCATAGTTTAGATGGATAAATGTAAAAGATTTATAGTTTAATAGGGTGGAGTGAGTATAAAATAGAGTATAGTTTAAGGAGGTAAGTGCAAAAGATAGTATAGTTTAGGGGTAAAGTATAATTGTCCTCAAACGTGAATATTTTCCTTTTTAAATGTCACGATTTAAATTTTTTTTTTAAATAAAAAGAAATTGACGAGAGAAAAAAAAAAAAAAAAAAAAGGCTGTCCGGAGAAACTCCCCAAAATAAAAAAAGGTTGACTGGATTCTTTAAAAAAAAGACTTGAGAAGAGAGTATGCAGGAGTATAATGGAATACACTACTAATCATAGAGCTGGCACTTGATTTTCTTTTTCTTTTCCCGATCAGGTAGAACCGGATTATTATTAAAAAATCGAATAATTAAAATTAAAATGCAGTTAATTTTGAAAACAGGTATTTTATCCGTATCTCAGACTCTCAGTTTGAAATGAGGTGTTCAGTTTTGGTTGGGTAAATCACTCTTATTTCCCTTAATATGACCCTTTAAATTTTTTTTTTATTATAATTATGCTAATTTTAATTTATGGTGCATAATTTATATGGTGTTCCGACTTCCAATGTTATCCAAAGATGGTATTCGATCATTTCTATATACAAGACAATTTTTTGAATATTCTGTTTTTGGTATCAGAATAATAATGCGGATGCCCTGCCCTGTTCGGGTGCAAATTTTGGTTATCCTATCAAACACTCAAAATCCTTGAGAGCGAAAGCTACATAGGTGGAATTAATTCTCAGCAGTTTGTCAAACCAATCCAAGTTTAAAGCATATTCTGACAAAATTAAATAAATAAGAAAATCCAAGTATAAAGCATAGAGAGTATCACTTACCCTATGTTTGGTTTGAATGAAGAGAATGGAAGAGAAGAGAAAATAAATCAGAGAGAAGGGAAAAATATGGACCCAAGTGATAGATTTCTTAACAAATTTAGATCATTTCCTTATAATGCTATCCAAACTCAGTTTTAACTCTAAATTTGATTAAAAACCCTATTCTCTCTCCCTTACGTGTAAGTGTTTGTTTCTAAATAAAATAAAATAACTTCAAATTTTGATTATAGAGAAAATATATAGATGATGCCAAATAATTTATATATTTTCTCTCTAATCAAATTTAACACAAATAATCTCTCAGCTGTTAGTTGTTTACAATTACATCATCACCATTGCTTTGGCCACTTCGATCTTGAAATCCTGACTCGTATTTTCTACTAGACTCAAGTGGGAGTACTTACTATGGGAGTACGATCCTTATCTAACAAAAAATAAATAAAAGTGGGAGTAACTTGTGTCTTTTTAGTTTTTATGGCTGTTGAAAGTTGAAACACAGAGTTGTTATAAATTCAGCACCAACATTGATTATTTTCAATTGCACAGAGAACTTAGAAAGCGGTGCTTAATTATTGTCACTCCCTTATAAGAATTGCTTTGGACTCCCAGGAAAACATAACTCAGTGCAAATCGAGCTCGCATATTTGCATTTCTTTGTTTGTTCAAACACGTTATAATCAAGTGCTAATGAGCACATTGAATCATCTATGTGAATTTACCCTCACAATCCTGACACAATAGGGTAATTATAAAGGGTGGTAGCTTTCAAATTATTGTCAAAGAGTATATATGGCAATCACCATTTTTTTTAATGCAGTGCTAGTCTTCCTTTATTTATGGTACATTTTTTATATGCTGATTTTACCGGGCAATCCAAACAGTAAGAGTGTTGTGTAAGCATGCTTTACTTTCATGATTGTAGTATGCAATTTCCCCTCTTTTAACCTTAAGGAAAATTACACTTTACCACCTTAAATTATACCTCATATTAAACTTTACACATTAAACTATGTGAATACACAGTTTACACCCTAAACTATAACTCTCGTTATACTTTGCACCCTGCCATTAATTTTATTGTTAAGTTAGATGGAAATATAAAGCACATGACTTGCATATGCGTTGCTTAAGTGGCACAAAATTAAAAGACCAAACCCCCCCCCCCCCCCCACCTCTTCCCAATCAATTAAAAATATTTTTTTTCCCATATCTCTCTCGTGCGTATCAGTATCAGCCCCTCTCTACCAAATCAAAATCATCTCTATCACTGCTCCACCACTTGTACTTAATACTCTTAAACAAAAGAAAAGATCTAAGGATAGATCACTTGAGTGATATTACAGGATAGTTTTTTTATTATGGTTTTTGGGTTAGAAAATTAAGTTAGAATAGTCAAGGTGTTAGATCGTTACAAGGTTTATCAAGGCAACAGAAACTTAAGGGAAAAGTTTGAGAAATTTACTCATCAGATGAAAGATGGTTGGGGTTTGGCAACTGATGAAAATGTCTTGTTTGGAAGTGATGGGACTTCAACATTGTATCTGATTAACCGTCAAAATTTCAAAGTCATAGGAAAACATATTGTCACATATAATGGTAATGAAGTACACAACCTTAATGAACTGGAGTATATAAATGGAGAAGTTTGGGCAAATGTTTGGCAGACTGACTGCATTGCTAGAATCTCACCTAAGGATGGTACTTTGCTTGGATGGATTCTTCTTCAAAATTTAAGGGAAAATTTGGTACCAGCTGGGAATAATGGTAGTGATGTTTTAAATGGCATAGCCTAGGACAGTGCTAAAAAGCGCATCTTTGTGACGGGAAAACATTGGCCAAAGTTTTATGAGATCAAGTTGCATCGAGTAAAGAAAAAAAGGGAATACAAAAAGACTCAAAGTGGGAGATAAGTCAAAGTTTAAGTAGTTGAAACCTGAGCAAGATTTTATGATTACATTGAGTTCTACTGGCTCTGATGTGCAATTATTTCATTATGATTGTAGAGCAATTCTTTCCATTCAGAGTCTACCAAGAATCGCTCTTAGGAGGTGTTGCAGTGGTGGAGCAATGATGATGCCAAAGATGATTTTGATTTGGGGATTTAGGGTGGCAGGGATTTTGGAGAGGGGTTGATACCTAATACACACGAGAGAGAACTAAAAAAAAAAAAAAAAAAAAAGAAGAAGAAGAAGTTTTGTTTTTAATTGATTGGGAAGAGGGGGGGTTTGGTCTTTTAAGTTTGTGCAACTTAGCAATGCATGTGCAGGTCATGTGTTTCATATTTTCATCCAACTTAACAATTAAACTAACAGCGGAATGCAAGTGTAATGAATGTCATGGTTTAGGGTGCAAGCTGTGCATTCGAATAGTTTAGGGTGCAAAGTGTAATATGGAACATAGTTTATGACGGTAATGTGTAATTTCCCCTTAACCTTAATATATTTATTTGATGATGAGCATCCACTGCCTAAACATACACGTGCTATTTGGTACAAAAAAAATCAATTCTTTGGAAAACTTTAGAATAAGGAATCAGAGTGATCTTCCTTGTAGAAGGAAGCCTCTTTGAGCAGTCACGTATCCAAAGTCTTCTAACACAACAGAACAAATTGGGTGCAATTGAATTCAACTTAATTCAATTATGTCCTTCATACCAATTAAATTGGGATTGGTTATGGAACCTCATCAAATCGGAGTCAACCTCATATTCTTCTTCATCTTTCTATTCTATCTTAAATCATTCTTTCCACCTTCCTATTCAATATATCCTCCATTATTGTCTACCCTTGTGATTTTTGATCTCCCCTGCCTCTTTTCACTACATTAACTCCACCCGTATCAATGCTTAGAGTCCTAAACTTGGATGAAAGAGGAGATTGTAGTAAGTTGGTGACCAACATAAAACTTCGTTTTTTAATAAAAAGAGATCCTTTACAGATATGAGTAAGCCTCCCGGCATTAAAATAAATGGAAAAATTCAGTGTCTGTTATTCCCTTAGTCCAGAGGGGAGATAATTCACATAAAACCATTAAGCATTAATGTCATATCTACAAACTACAAATGGGGAAATTATCAGCCTTGTCCCAATTCCCATCCAAACCCACCACATAAATCAATGTCAAAGGAAAAACAAGCTTGACTTTGCTGCGGCTTGCGGTGAGAATTAGAACTTTGGGTACCAAAACATACCTTTAATACCTTCTGGGTCAGGTTCAAAACCTAAATTCCGATAGAACTCTACAACTGCAATGACAATTGAAGAGAAGTGAGGCTTTGAATCCCACATACATAGAAAAGAACTATCTAGTAGAGAGTTTAAGTTAAAAACAATGGGCTGATAAATGGGCTTTCTACCATAATGAACATAAAATCAATCATTCTCTATTTATACCTTGACTATCCGCGAAGAGTGTTATATTTCCAATGTCCCTTTGCAGAAGAGCCCTTATAATATTTTCAACAAGGGTCTTTCCAAGGCCTTGTCCCTGAATGATCAAAACATCATAAGTAAGATACTGCATTTGCATATAATGAAAATCATCTATTAAGTCTTGTTGTTACACAAAGATGTACTTAGGTCCATGAACACATGGTTGCCAGCTTCAAGAGTGCCTTTAATTTTTACCAGTGAATCAAAAGCAAAAGATCTGACATCTAAAACCAGACCCGAATTGAAACACCTGAAACAGTAGTGTGGTGGGAAGTCAAACACCAACACTCATTTTTAAGTCGAATTGCAGTATTTCCTTGAGCCCAAACTTGCAGCTTTATCAAAAAAAGACACATTTTTTACAAAATTAATGCTATAGTTATTTGTTAGGTCCACTTTTGACCCCATTCAGCCACCCCATTATCCTATGTCATAAATAAATGTAAAATGCATTCAACTAGATATCCAGAAACAGAAGCTGCCTGTATAAAACTTCAAATTGTGCTGTTGTATTTCTTTAGCATGACTGCAATTTCAGATTTATAGACATGCTTCAATAAGCTTGTATTGTTAGGCTTCTCTTTTTGATGAGCAATAATGATTAAAATCCTCAGTAACGATATGGTTGCCCATCCATGCTCAAGTAACACAAAATGTACCTGATATGAAGGATCAACAAGGACATCCCATATTGTAGCATTGAAAGCATGATCTGATGTAGCACGAGCCATGCCAATTAGCTTCTTTTGGTCACCCCCTTCTGTCAAATAACTTCTCCAAGTACACTAAGATGTTCAACAAATAGTTTTAGATGTAGTAATAAGCATGAATAGAGCTTATCATGACCAATCATATGAAATTGGAGGATAGTGCAACAACATCAAACTTAATAGTTACCTGGTTCAGGTAATTTCCTAATAGAGTGCAGGGTGGCTACCATGTAGCTATTTTTCAAAGCAGCAGCTAGTTTTGACAGTGGCCTCCGAGGCCAGCCCACCTATTAACAGCATGATATTATGCAATTTATGGATTTGATCATCACCCGAAGATTTTACATAACTAATGACTACCTATTCTTCAAAGAGGAGAGTGCTTTTGCATTTCTCATGCATGTGTGTGTATTTCTTTCGATCAATATAAATCAATTGTGGGATGAAGGAACCTCAATAGGCATAATCAGCGTCAAAAAGGTTTTATAATTCAAAGCAATCGTGGTTGGTGTCTAGCCAACATATATTATAAAATACAGCTAACAGATTAACCTTCAGTAGAAGATCAATCAGCCACTAAAAATTTAAAACAAAAATAAAATAAAACCAAGTCTCAGTCAATTTACAAAATGCTTCTTGATACAAGGACTTGATCTATGAAAAGTGTCACAAAATCACTTGTACAGTTGTACCCCATCAACGCATACATGATCCATGTACACATAATGCAGTACACATGAACTTCAAATCCAACCAGCATATAACTTCAGTAATTCTTTATGCATATACAAAAGAGATACCAACAAAGAAATGCTGAATGCATGTACAAAAAAGTTACCAACAAAATATAATTACCTTATCACATAGCGCTTGAAGATCATACACATCAACATCTCCACCTGAAGAGAATATTATTTGTTCAATTGCTCCATCTGGTTGAGTCTTCTCAATGAGAACAAACTCTTCAGGGAGAGGTTCCTCTACCTGGGGTTCAGGGGATGTTTCTATGACTTGTGTGGTATCGTCCTTTAGAAGCCTGCAATAAGAAGAAAGTTAAGGACCTTTTAAATAAAGTTAAAGCAAGAAGCAGTTGGAACTTCTTGGTAGAATTGCACCATTGGTTTATGGTTTACCAGAGAGGAGTAAATATATACACTAAAGAATGAGATCTATATTAGATAATGACAGAATATTGGTTTTGTACCAATAAAGCTTAAAGGTTAATAATCTTATAATCATGTAGTGTACACTGGTGCATAAGAGATATTATCTTACTCTTTTACACCCCAACTAATAGTAGCAAATGCATATCATATAGTGGTTAAAGTTGCAGCTCTTAATAATGAAACCTTTATTCCGAGCTAAGAAGTCAACATGGTATTTAGCTACCAACGTATGGGAAATTGTGGCTTATTCACCTTCTGCCATTTTCTAAGCAAGTCTAGGACTTAAGACCGTCTACAAGAGCACAATTCTACTGCCTGTTCATCTTGGGAAAATATAGTCAATTCATACAAACACCACCACAATTCATACAAGCACAATAACCAATATAAACAGAAAAATTCAGCAACAATCCACATTCAAGACACCAAATTTTTTTGTGGAAAACATCTTCCCTTCTTGGAACATACAAAAACATTTGTGCATACCAAAACCAGGCAATTCAGCCGACTAATTGACCACTGAAACACAAAGTGAGTTCCCTAAAATACCATTTGTATATAATACACAACATGACAAACACCCATCCAGCAATAGAGTGATAGAAGTATTCTTAAAATTACCCAGAAGAGCATGTGTTTCTTAATCATATACTAAGTGTGAGGATGTGTTTCGTTTGCATGTAATTATTTTCACCTCAGAAGAGAATAAAAAGCTTTTTAAAGTGCTACATTTTCCAAGCTACAGTTATAAACTAAATAAACTGATGAAAATAAACTCATCCAAACGCACACGAATTCTTCATCAAATAACAGCAAATATCTTAAAATTACCCAGATTTAATGGACTCCCAAAAGCCAGCCCTGAGTCTTAGACTCTTATGCTTCCTTCTCCCTGCAAACATATATAGATTGTATTTGTAATTCAATCAATCAAATCTTTTACTAAAAGAACATACCAAAAACACCCATGTAGATATATGTACCTCCTCGGTCAAGCCCATAGTTAAGGTTGTGAGCAAACAATAACTTATCATAAACTTGCTGCCCTTGGAAATCAAATGAAACAATTGGGCATCTGAAACATATTTATAAAAAGAAAGTTCGTTATTTTCTCAGAAACCTTAAATCCATACATAACAAGAAACCCACAAAGCATTATTTTAAATAAAAGCCAAGTGAAGTGAAGCTCACTACCCAAGTACACAAATTTTGCAAAAGATTTTTCATTTTTCTTTTTAAATGGACCCCAAAAAAAAATTAAATAAAATTAAAATTTGTTATAGCGTTGGTGATTGTAACTTACAGTGAGAAAGGAGCTACAACGTTGTGGGTTAGCATTTTTTTTTTTTTTTTTTTGGGGTTTCTGGGTGGCGTATGCTATTACAATGTATATAAGAGGAGCCGTGTTTTTTGTTACAGTGGATTAGATAATGCTAGGATATCGTTTTCACAGCCCCAAACGCCCACACAAAAACGATAAAGTCGACGGTTGGTCAACGACCCGTCGTTGAGGAACGACTTGCCGCTCTATCCCAAGGGCCAAAAACGACTTGCTGTTGATGTTAATGTTGGTTTTAATTTTTTGGCATTGCAATTTGCACACAATGACCCAGTTTTCTTCTCTATTCTCACTTGGGCCAGCCCAATAAGTATGGCCCAAAAGTGCAATCCTATTTGACGATCTTCGTTTGCCCAAAACAATTTGTTGTCTTTATCTATACTACTATTTAAAGGGCTTCCCATGTTTGGATTCCATATTTTTCATGCCTAAGATACCCTCATCATCTATATACTACTATTTAAAGGGCTTCCCATGTTTGGATTCCATATTTTTCATGCTTAAGATACCCTCATTATACCCACTTACAAGTTTTCAACTACCGGGGATAGATATGTAAATTAAAACTCCTACACTTTAAAACCACAAACTCACATACGCTTTGCAGTTTCTATCTCACTTTCTCTCTCTCATTCTTCTTCAGATTGAAGACATTTAGTTTAGCTCTACATCCTCCTTTCTTTTTCTTCAGATTAAAGACATTTACTGTCAGAGGCTTCAACAAATTTTCAGGTTCTATCTTTTGCAAGTTCCTCTTTGTTTTCTTTTCTTTTGTTTATGATTGACTTTCTTTAAGTTCTACTCTTTTTTTTCTTATGTGTATCACGTTAACTCCTTTTTTTTTTTTTCCTTCTTCTTTTTTTTAAATGTAATTTTGAAATAAATGGTTCCTTCATGTTGTAGGTATTGTGATCCAAAGATAGGGCTGCCTTATGCTACAAAAGAAGCATTCAAAATCATTCATAAACAGTTAAACAGTATGCCTTCCCTTACCTCCTTT
This sequence comes from Quercus tomentella, assembly GCA_028535165.1. Taxonomy (NCBI): domain Eukaryota; kingdom Viridiplantae; phylum Streptophyta; class Magnoliopsida; order Fagales; family Fagaceae; genus Quercus; species Quercus tomentella. The sequence continues at coordinate 18,303,429 of JAPQVY010000012.1, forward strand.
AATAGCCTTTGTTTACATTTTATTTAAAAAATTTGAAATGAAATAAAAATAGTTACATATAAATGATCAATTACTATTTCCTTCTCCTTCCTCACTTCACTTTTTTTATTTTTTTCCTTCTTCATATTTTTTTTTCTTTACAAGAAAGTTTTTTTTTTTTTTTTACCATCATTGTATATGTTTTTGGCGTTAAATTTTTTTTAATTTTTTATATAAGTATGTAGCAACCTTGAGTTCTACATTTTTTTTTTTAATGTATCACGTTAACTATCCTTTTTTTTTTTAAATGTAATTTTGAAATGTTGGTGGTCATTGAATGTATATGTTTTTGGCGTTAAATTTTTTTATTTTTTTATTTAGGTATGTAGCAACCTTGAGTTCTACTTTTTTTTTTTATATGTATCACGTTAACTCTCTCTTCTTCTTTTTTTTTCTTTTCTTTTTAAAAAAAATTAATTTTGAAATGTTGGTGGTGACTGAATAATTTTAAACGTGAGTAAGGAAAGTGAAGTTTAAAAAAATAAAAAAATAAATCTTGATAAAAGAAAAAAGGAAAAAAGAAAAGAGAGAGAGAGAGAACGTGAGGTGAGTTGATTTGAAAACTAACAAAAAGTTGTCCTATTTTGTAGGGAGTTAGATATGTATCTTTATTCTGAACAATTTTAATAGGATTTTCAAGAAAAATGATCTCATCAAAATTTAAATCAAACACAAACTCTAACAAACTTAAACTATTATCTTTAATAACATGCACGCTAACGTTGGTTTGTTAATTAAAGTTTTTTTTTTAAAAAAAAAAAAATACTTGGTTTACCCCTAATTCTTTTATCTCTCTCAGGTTCACGTACGCACAAATTTTTTGGATTGCATTGAGGAGTCATTGGAATGGAATATTAGATAAGTTTGGGTGAGAGACTTTACAAGAATTATTATACTTTATTAAACCTCACATAAAGTGGTTGCTATCTAAGAAATTATTGTAAAAAAAATTTCTTTTGTAATAGAAACTATATTTCTTTTATACAATTAACGTGTATCTCTTGCCATAAAATTTTCAATTTAAGTTTTTATTTACTTATGTTATGGATGTGTAGTAAATGACTAAATTTTAGGATTAAAAAAAACTACATTTTAGGAATAGACAAAAAATGATAACTGTCATACATAAAATTTGAAAAAAAATAAAATAAAATAAAAACAACATCAACAACACCAAAAAGGTAAAAAAAAAAAAAGAAAAAAAAAAGGGAAAACTTGAGATGTTTAACGTGGGATAGAAAGTAAGATTTTTTTAAATAGTACATAGATAGAACGTGGGATATTTTTAAACATGTAGTTTTTCTTTTTTTGATAAAATTTTAAATAAATAAGGATAGGGTCACACCAATTCCTCACCTTAATCTTTTAAATTTCCCTAAAATTTAGCATTTTATTTTCTTTCAAAATCAGATATGTTAGTGCCTAAATATAAGGATATGGATGGAGAAATTATAGTAGTAGTTTTATTGTAGGAGTCTTTTTTTTCCAAAATATGGATCCGGAAGAGATTTTTTTTTAAAAAAAGAAAAAAAAAAAAAAAAGAAGAAGAGGAAAACGTGAGATACACATGAGCCTATGTTTAGTACCAACATAACCAAAAACACAAATTTGCCATCAGAATTCAATACCCCACTGCCTAAAAAACCAATTAAGCTTTATAAATCAATAAATAAATGATCTCAGCCAATTATGGAATATAACAAATTCTCAATATTGTAAACCTTACCAAAAGATAGTAATGCCATTTCATGAACCGATAGTATATCCACCGAAGAGGAACAAAAATTACATAGAACTAGCCTCTGACCACGCGCTCACGCGCGTGTTCAGAGGCTCTTCTATTTTTTGGGTAAGGGTTAATTTAGAGCATTTATTATAATTTGGGATTACTACATTTTCCAATCACAAAAAAAACCTAGGGGTGTGATGAGTATCATGTGTGGAGAAATAATTTTCCAATCACACCCCTAGATTTTTTTGTGATGAAAAATTATTGTGATTGAAAAATTATTTCTCCACACATGATACTCATCACACCCCTAGGTTTTTTTTTGTGATTGGAAAATGTAGTAATCCCAAATTATAATAAATGCTCTAAATTAACCCTTACCCAAAAAATAGAAGAGCCTCTGAGCACGCACGTGAGCGCGTGGTCAAAGGCTAGTGTTTATTATGAGTGTATGTGTAACCTCTGATTCCAATGTTGTTTGAGCAATTTTTTTAAGGGTGTTTTTTTTTACCCTTTACATGTTACATGATGCATTAGCTCTCTCAACTCTGGTACTTGATGCATGTCACATTGTCAGATTATTCGTTAAAGGGTCTGTTGTTGTGAGATAGTATTTGGACAAACTTCTGATTGATGTTTTAAATGAAGCAATACTTAATACAATTAGTATCTGTAATTGAAAGAGCTTGTGATTTTTCTCATAGACATGCAGCCCAACTATGTGGGATCCCAGTCTGATCAGTTGAGAGGCCTCAAGCTAGTTTAACTACCAAGGTGGTTCTAAAAGCTTCAACGAATGAAGCCTGTCTTTCTCTGCTGAATCTTATGAGCACCAAGTTAGATGAGTTCCTGATGCTAACAGAAAAAATCAATTGGACTTCAGAGGAGATATATCTTAGAATGGGATGAGTGTATTAATGAAGTGATCATTTATATTGACACTCTTATATCCATATCACAGCATATTATACCCTTGGATGCTCTGTACAAGGTTGGGAGTGGAGCTCTTGATCATATATCTAACTCAATAATGGCAGCTTTTATTAGTGATAGTGTCAAGACTCAATAGGTTCAATGCTAATGCTGTTATTGGTATCAACAATGATCTAAAGATGCTGGAGTCTTTTGCAGATGAGAGATTCCATAGCACTGGCTTGAGTGAAAATGAAATATACAAGGAAGGTAGTTTTAGAGGCTGTTTAATAGAAGCATGGCAATTGATAAACCTTTTGTTAAGCAGTCAGCCGGAGAACTTCAGGAATCCAGTGATAAGGGATAAAAACTATCAACATACTGGATTATAAGAAGGTGGCTGGAGACTATCTGCAAGAAATTCAAGGATTCTCCTGATGGGATCTTTGGAAGCCTTTCAAGCAGAAATGTGTGTTGGGTATATTTTAAAATTAATTGGTATGTTCAAAGCTTAAGCCCATAATATTTTGTTGTAAAGGCCCAAGCCCATGCTCTAGAATTTTCCTTAGCTGGCGTGAGAATTTTTAGCAGCAAACAAAAAACTCAATCATCTCATATTTCCTTATAAATAGACATGGCAAAATGGGTCAGAATTTTCTGACCCGACCCGACCTGACCTGAACCCGATTTTTTTCACCCCAAGCAAAAACGGGTTGACCTGTGACCCGACCCGTGTTTTTTGCGGGTCAACCCGACCCGAACCCGAACCATTTTTTAAAACTTTGTTTTTTGGTAAAAAAAAAAAATTTAAATTAAGATAATATTGGTTTAATTGTTTGTTGTGAGTTTTAAGGAAACAATTGAGACATTTGCATAATTGTATGCAAATTAATTGAAAGATAAATGATTGAGCATTCTGTAATGAGTCAAAATTTTTAGATATCAAATAGCAAAGTACATGTCAAGATAATCTGGTTACAGTACAGTTAAAAACATAGATTTAAAATTGTAGACATGTGTGAGAAACATTCACAAGTGTGAAAATAGTGAAGCCAAAGTATCAAATTAATATAAATTATGAATGCTTAGACCTATTTTTTAACAATTTATGTCCAAAATAAATGACTTTTCAAAATAAATTATAATATTTCCTAGAATGTGTATTGCTTAACAATGATATGATATTCATAAAAGAGACCGTGTATAAATAAGTAAACAATCAAACTTTAATATATATTTCAAATTGAAATAGAGTACCAACCATAATTGACAATAGATTATAAAATTAATTTTCTAGATTATAAATTTCTTATATGTTTTTATTCTTTGTCAAATGAATTATCTAATAAGTCATTTGTAATTTTGTTTTATATTTTGGGATGTTGATATTGTGTAGAAATAAAACTTGTGCATTTGTTTTACTTATCTTTGTGTTATTTTGTTTTAGATAGCAATGTTAGGATTTGTATAATTTTAAAATTATTGAATAAGTATTAATAACTGTAATTCATTCTTGATATAAGTGGTGAATTCAAAATAATGCATTTTACATAAAGTAATTTGTTGCATGACTTTTTAAATGGCAAATACATGTTTTCTTAAAATAAAATAAAAAAAAATCATGTGAAAAATACATGTCAACCCGACCCGACCCAACCCGAACCCGTTTTTAACTCGCTTAAAATGACTCGTTTTTGACCCGCAACCCGTTTGACACGCAACCCAATTGACCCAACCCGCCCGTTTTGCCATGTCTACTTATAAACATTGTCAACCACACCTTCCCTTATTTTGCAAAAAATACATGGCAGCAGCATCAATGGGAAAGGAAATTTCCTTTGTTTTTGCCTTTCCCTTTTCACTCTAATCATCTTTAGCTACTTCCTTTTTTTTTAGAGCGCTAAGACTATCAAAATTCTGCATATATGATATGAGTTGAAAACAATAAAAAAAAATATTACTTTGATAATTTAGCTACTCTGTTTTTGCTGAAAAATTTTCTCTTGGGCATTTGTGAGGAGTTCGAAACTCTATTTGTGAGTGCACATTAACAGAGTTGCCATTGTATCCTGGAAAGCGACCGCCTGAGCCATTTGCACCGACAGATTCATTCCAGTGGGGGCGAAATCGCTTCTTAAGGACAGCGGATTTAGTTCCGTGCCTCGGCGATAAATTTTATTTAATCTTTAATTTTATATGCTTTTGCACTTGTCTATTTTGCTTATAAGTTAATTTGAGCATATCTTGTTTTATTGATATATTATTGATATTACTTTGTAACTTTGTTAATCAATTTGGACAATTTTCCGAACTATACTTCCAACAATGTGAAGCAAAGTGCTCAAAAGAAGTCAATGGACATGCTGGAGACAAGACTGAAGGACTTCAAATGATAAGGCTTGCAATATATATCTTCCTCAGAATTATGAGTGTATTTTTTTTTTTCTTTCAGTAGTTCAGTAATCAGTAATTAGGAGTGTATATATCTCTGCTGAATATATAATTTTGTATTATCCTTGTTGATATTAAGAAAGGGTAGGATTCTTTAGTTTTCCTTATAATTTATATTCAAAATAAAATTTTCTCACATTTCTTTGGCTAATCAATTTTAAGTCATGTTAGGTCCTTGCTGCTTCAATCTTTTTATCTTTGCTCTTTCCTGGAAAGTTAGCCCGTTATCATTGAGAAAGAACTTGCGAGTGCTTTGCTTTTTGTACTTCTTTTGCTTTCAATCTATAACTTATTTCATCTATGAGGAAATGGCCATGTACTCTTTATCAATGGATCTAAGATGGATTTATTACAGCTCCATGTAGATACTTCCAGTTATGCATTTGGTACTTTGTTTCTATTCACACTTTATAACTAGACTTCGTCAAAGAATTGATGAATTTGGCCAGCGAGTTCAAGACTCATTGGATGTATTAGATTAATTAGTGAATTCGGTTTTGGGATCCTTATCAATTTAGGCTAATGAAATGGGTTTGTATGCTGGAGGCAGCTGCTCAACAATCTGCTGCAGGAGACCACCTTTGGGAGGGAAATGAAGGAGAGAGTGTTGTTGGCATCATATAAGTCGATGGTCTTTACTCCTTTGGACTTAGAAATGATGTGAGCACAGGAGGGGAAAGGTCAAAGGTGTACGTGTACCTAGAAGTCTTAGACTTGTTAATTCTTTGAGTAGTGTTTGTAATCTTGGGCAAAGTTCATTGGAATGAACTGGACACGTGACCAATTTTGGGCTTGCGTCTGAATAGCGTTGGGTCTTGTGCACTAGAGCATTAGACCCAAGCCAAACCCTGTAATCTTACTTTTTCAGCTGGCCTGGCAATGCTGTCAAGTATGCCAGCAACTAATAAGTCAGTAATTCAGAATTTGGTTGTTAACTATTAAGGAAAAAGAAAAAAGAAATATAAGCACATGCCTACCTGAAGAACCAAATAAATTGGTGTTTGCATCAAGTTGTTTGGGAGGCATATAGGCTGGCAACTTCTCTCATCTATATATAGGCCTGCTGCTTGCCTTTATCAAACCATAAGTTTGCTGGCCAGTTATCCTCTCTGGTATAATAATTTATTGCTTCAATGAGGAGTCATTATTAATTTATGTTGGAAAATTGTAAAAAGAATAATTGATCAACTAGTATAGTATTGAATTAATATATAAATCTGTAAGTATATTAAACAGTGAAATTAATACAATGCAATACGTTAAAAAACAGTTTAGTAAAATGCAAAGTTTGTTTTGTTTTTGTTTTTTAAAATGACAAAAAAATAGTCGTAGAAATGACAACTTGGTTATTCCTTTCAAGGGAAAAAAAAAGGACATGATTTGTACTGTTATTCTGGTACAAAAACCGTTATTCTGGTAAAAATGATATTTTTCCCTTTTAATAATATCTCATGTACAAAAGGGAAAAAAAAAACTGCTATTCTCATTTGTATTCAAATGTTTGATATCTATCTGTATTTGTTATCTATTTCAATTCAAATACGTTTATAAAAAAAAAAATACAAAATTACTTCTTCCAAAACAAACCCACTACCTCACGTAATACTACCCATTTTTATCTTGTACTCAAATGTTTGATTCTTATTTGTATTTGTTATCTATTTGAATTCAAATACTTCAATTATGTTTTAGGCTTTTTTTCTTTATCTTCTTCATTCTGCCTAAAATTTAGAACACTATCTCCATCTCATTTTTAAACATTATTCTATGTTACCTTACCTTTATTTTATTTTTAAAAAAAAAAAATACAATATATCACTTTTAAACATTATAACACTAAACCAAAAAAAAAAAAAAACATCATTACACGCGCAAAGCACACGTGATGAGTCTAATAGCTTTGATAAAAGAATTAAAATGACTTTTCTTTTTTTTCTTTGGAGATGGATGGATAGTGGGGGAGGAGAAGGTGGGTGCTCAAACTTTAAACCATAAACATGGAGCACTATAAAGAATGTCAACCACTAGATTATCACTTGAAGTTGAACCTCTTTTTTTGGCAAATTGGGTACAGTTTGGTTATGATAATTATGTGAAGAACATGATATTATTATAATAAATGTCTGATTCTTATCTTGTATTCAAATGTCTGATTCTTATCTATATTTGTTATTTATTTGAATTCAAATACTCCAATTATGTTTTAGGCTTTTTTTCTTTATCTTCTTCATTCTACCTAAAACTTAGGACATTATCTCAATCTCATTTTTAAATATTATTCTATGTTACCTTACCTTTCTTTAAAAAAAAATACAATATATAACTTTTAAACATTATAACACTAAATTAAAAAAAATAAATAAATAAAATGGCTTCTTTTTTTTTTTTTTGGAGATAGATAGATAGTGGGAGAGGAGAAGGTGGAGGCTCAAACTTCAAACCATAAACATGGAGCACCATAAAGAATGTCATCACCACTAGACTATCACTTGAAGTTGAACCTCTTTTTTTTGGCAAATTGAGAACAGTTTGGTTATGATAATTATGTGAAGAACATGATATTATTATAATAAATTTTGCTCTTACAAACTACGTTTAAATGGATGAAGGTCCTTGTTTTAGGGAATGTTACTTACCACATAAAGATCTTTTAATCTTGATATTTCTTTTATAATAAATAGTCTAAATTATGTCATATCATTATTTCATTGACAAAACCTCCTAAAATAATGGAGTAAAAAAGAAAAAGACAAAAAAACTGAGACCCGAGTAACATTATGTTTGCAAAGAAAAAGATTATTTCCTCCGCCTCCCCTTCCATAAACCTCCAAAATTACACTCAAACCATTTTCTTGAAGTTCTTCCAATTATTTAGAGTTCCTCCAGGTTGTCGGCTACAAAATCATACAAAAACCAAAGATGTCATGATTAGAGGAGAAATATCTTTATTGGAAACACCAATAAGTATAGACTAGCCGAGAAATTATTGTGTACTCCCAGAGTACCATTAATACGTACTCCCTCCTCTCACATGAATGGTGGGTCCCACTAATTAAATTCATGGTAATACCCACCATTCATGTGAGAGGAGGGAGTACGCATTTATGATACTCCGAGAATACCTAATAATTTTCCAGACTAGCCTCATCACACGCGCTTCGCGCATGTGATGAGGTTTTTTTTTTTCTTTTTTTTCTTTCTTTTTTCTTTTTAGTGTCATAATTTTTCATTCATTCCAATTTGACGTTTACACGTTTTCTCATTAATATTACGCATTTAAAACTATTAAGACATCCAAAGTGTCATGAGGCTAGTTTCAAAAAATGAACAAATATTACATGTTTATTTTGTAGAAAAAAATAACTGTGTTTTTATTTTATATATATAATTTTTATTTTAATAATCTAATTTGTAACTAGATAAAGTAATTTGAAAATCAACAGGAGACTGGCCCTATTTTTTAGACAATGTTTTAGTGGGAGTTAGAATTGCATTTTTACCAGATTGTCCTTTAGTTATGTCTCTACTTAAAAATAGGGGCGTAGAAGCATTCTTGAACCAAAAAAATGAAAATCTCAAACGGGGAAACAAGTCTTTTGACCGTTTATATGCATTTGAATACATTATTATAGGGGAATCCATACAATTTCTCAACCTAATCTCAGCATGCTTTTTGATAAAATGCAAGTAACAATAAATCCATAATATTATCATAATAAACATGTATATTCTTATGCACTTTATTTATAGTGGGTTTAACCCCTAAATTTGAGAAACTAAACTTTGTCCTCCCAACCAATAAGAAGTTGTATAGTATCAACTTCTAAATCTATGGAGTTCATATAATCACTGAAATCCTTATTAATGATTTATTTGTATTGATTAAGTGTTCGTTTAGGATTCGCTTATTTTACTGAAACTGAAAACTTTTTATTGAAAGTACTGTAGATAAAGGTAAAAGTTAACTGAAATAGTATAGTGAGACCTATGAATAGTACTAAAAAGTGTAGTAGGACCCATAAATAATAGCAAAAATAGCTTAATAGTAAAATAAGTTAGCAAAAATAATCTTTGTCAAACGAACAAAAGAATCGCGTGTATGGTCCAATACAAATACTAAATAATTTCTCCTGCACTTCATTTCATTGAAAGAAAATTAAGAAGAGAAGCAATTTTATAGTAAGTCTCCCTTTATTAACTCCGTTTCTTTTCTTTTTTTTGATACCAAAATTGTTGTATTTCCAGAGTTCAAATCTTCTGTCTCATTCTCTCTGCACCACTTTATACTCCACCAATAGAAATATACCACATCTCCATCTATTTAATTACCTCCTACCATTGTGCCTTTGCTAATTTCAATTACCTAAAATAAATAAAAGTAAATAAAATCCCAACTCACCCCCACCACCACAACTACCAACGCCGGCACCATCAACCAAACAACCAAACAACTATTCCTCCACCTCTACCACCATCCTTCTCTGGCACTAGCCGCTGGCACTATCAACGTTTTCGGTCATGGCAAGCCACCATCACCTGGTCTGCACCACCACCTCACTGATTTTCAAAATTAAAGTCAACCACCGCCTCACTGTTCTTTAAATCCAAACCAATCTCACCATCCCTCTCAAACCCACCAACCACCATCACACTACATGAACTACTAATTTAACCCACATAGCAGTTTCTTCAGCCAGAGACAATACTTGAACAAAGGCCTTCACGTTATTGTGTAACTAAAGGAAAACTAAGCTCAACGTAAAAATTAATTAAAACGAAAGTTACTGTAGGTCCATTGCTTTATTGATGAGAAAAAGGGATTTGTGGGTGTTGCGCAAAATGGAGCCTCCACTTCCTCTTGTTGTTTCTGACTTGTGGGTTTGGTTTCTTTGATTTGGACTATTCTTTCGCACCTGCACTATTGTTGTGTTCTTGGATTTTATTTTTGGGTGGTAATGTGACAGTGGTCTGGATTTGAAGATAGTGAGGCAGTGGTGCAGACTAGGTGATGGTGGAGGCCATGACCAGGGACGTTGATGGCGCCGGTGGTGGTAGTGGTGGGGATGGGCTGGGGTTTTTATTTCTTTATATTTATTTTAGGTAATTGAAGTTAGGAAAAGCATAATGGTAGGAGTTAATTTAATAGATAGACATGTGACATGTTTTTATTGGTGAAGTATAAAGTGAGACAAAGAGAATGAGACAGATAATTTGGACTCGTATTTCCGTTTGTCATATATAATTAGTTATTTCATTCTTTCTTCTTCTTCTTCTTCTTCTTCTTCTTCTTCTTCTTTTTTTTTTTTTTTCTTTTTTTTTTTTGTATTTCTTAAAATACTGGTTCTTATTCTAATGTAATCACCATCTCAATGTACTAAATTTGCCTTTAGTTTTATGTAGCATTACTACCAAGGAGTTCAAATCTACTTTATAAATTCAAAATTTTCAATTTAATTATATTATTGATATGTTTTATCTAATTTGCATATAATTATTGATTAAGTCTGCATTGTACGGGCACAATACTAGATAGTAATACAATTGGCCATTATCAATCTGCCTCCTTTACCACGTCCTTTTATGTAAATAAAAAATGGATCAATTAGAATGAAAACGATTGCCTGGACCATCCATCATGCTTATCTACACAATCACTCCATTTTTCCATTCATTTATATGAGAGAAAAAGTCTTTGATGCGAGGCTAGCAACAATGACGGTTAGCTAGAGAGTTAGAGAGAGATGTTAAAGAGGAGTATCTCATATATCAGATATATACTTTCTTCCTCTCACAGCGTGAGTCAAAATGCGTTGTGAGAGTAAACAATAATAATAACAAGGGCAAACATGCACCAGGTGAGAACTTGGATCGCTTTTGATAAGCCCACATTACCTACCAAAGTGCCAATACTTATAATTTTACAAGTTCAACTGTTCAAGACTTCAAGCCATCAAAACCTGGTTGAAACATTCAGCTTACACACTGACCATTTAAAGCCACCAAAAGGTAGAAAACATTATGCTTGTACAGGCACTCTATTATGCATCATTCTGAATATATTAAATATCTCCAAAGAAAAAATAAAAAAATGCTTGAGATAGTCAAGAGAATCCAGATATGACCAACACAGCTAATTTTTAAAAAATATGGAACATGAGGTACCTAAAGAAAATGTGGTCCATTGTCTTTAGGCCTAATACTTGCACCATTAATATATTATATATATATTCCACACTTCTCAAAAGTCACTAACACAAGAATAAATCCAATGAATGTATTAAGTTTACAGGAAAAACTGACCTCAACAAACCTAAACTCAACTATATAGCTTTTTTTTTTTCCTTTTTCTTTTTGGTTTATTTTTTTTTTCCTTTTTGTCTTTCTGTTCCAAAAAAAGAAAACAAAAAACAAAACAAAAAATAGGAAAAACCCACCCGAAAGCTCACCACCAAGAACTGTTAGCCTATTATCTCTTGTAGCTGTGCTGAATTGAGACGGATGGCAAGGTATTTTCAGCCAGAATTTCTGGAGCAGAGCACAAAACACTTCAGACTGGGAATAATGAGAGAGCTCAGCGTCCTGTTTTCGCACGTTTCATGCCACTTGAATTGAAAGGAGAGATACTACCGCTTGGCCCAGGACTCTCTTCTCTGAAATTTGAATTTAGCATAGCTAATTCACGCAACTGCTGCCTCTTAATAAAATCCTGAGACTCGTCCTGTATATTGATGAGAGACAAAGATGGAAAGCTTATGTCAAAACTAAGGACAACAATGCTACTAGTTGATATATTTATGGAGAATTGAGTAGAAACTACTGCACATAACTTCTGTAAGTAAGAATTTTATGTGGGGAAAGAGGGATGTGCATGACTCAACCGAGCAGACTTTGAAATTCTTCTGATTGTTTAACTTGTTTCTTAACTGAGATTGTAAGGCTGTGAGTGGGAGCAACTTACACAAGAATTAATTCTACTTGCTAAGTCAATTTCTAGTGAAAAGTTTCTAAGAGATATGGTGAGCAGAAAGTGTCCTCAACTGAATGCTTGCCTCTTGAGTCTTGACCACCAAAATGGCCCTAATTCTTATAAAAAAACAGATGCTAAGAAAAGAAAAACTGCTTCAAGTTAACCTCAAGCTTGAGCAGAAGGCTATACCAAGGAAAACCATAGAGATTTACTATAGAGTCAGTGTGACTATTTGCTCCCATTGCTCCCTAAAATAATTCTCATCAAATGGAAGAGCAGACTCCTCTGCAGCTTAATTATACAAATGCCTCAATTTTGATCAAATTTTCCATCTATGTGCTGTCTTAAAGAACAAGTAAACATATCTAATGAACAATAGAGGTTCAGGACATGTTACAAATAGTGGAAATAATCATCTGCGATAAAACTATGTCCAATTTCAAAATATAAAACAATAAGAAGAACTAGGTTAGAGGTACATACCACAGGTTTGAGCAATTCTTCAATAATTTCCTGTGCCTGCCTCAGCCTTATATCAACAACATTGGCAGGTAAATCAGCCTCAATTAAAATGTGGAGTGGTTCATTCAGGTGCTCGTAGCCCGGCCTTCCCCTTAGCTTTTCTTCCTTGAGATTGAAAAGAACAGAAAACAATTTAACATGCAAATTAAAACCAATCTTGAACATGAACAATATCACATCAAATGGCCCATTAAGAAAAGCATTATATTTCCATGCCAGTTTTGCCTGAATCATCATTGAAAAAAAATGCACTTCTAATAGCAGCAGAACTGGAAAGAGTGGTGTGGGTGTGTATTACCTTGTCTGGATCCTTTATTGACCCTTTCCCTCTAATATATACACGGCAGCCTGTTGTTGCTTCCACTCGTTTCAGGGAATTGCCTCTTGGGCCCAGAAGCCGCCCAACAAAATTGAACTAAACATCCATAAATAAACAAGTACTTCAGGTGTTACTAGTTAAAAAGTTCTGTTTCTAAATTGGTGGAACAAGTGAATAAAGGCAATCACATTTAACTTCATACACTAGCATTCTGTTTAAAGCTTACATTTGGGTAAGTATCAACTGGAATTTCCAAACGCAAAATTCTCTTGACAGTGTAGGAACTAGGACTTGCTGGTGCACCTTGCCAGTCCATTGTCATTCCAGGGGGTCCACTTAATCTCTGTTATGTAATGAAAGATGCTTAAAATTTTATATAAAGATGCTCAAAAGGAAAGAATTAATGAAAAAAATAGGGAGAGGAAAACAATAGCATGTGGTTTTCCAGATGCAGAACATTCAATAAATATTCTTATGTATAGAGCAGAATATAAGCAGAAAGGATCAATGCAGACAGCAAAAATAATCTTACTTATAAAAAAAAAAAAATCCAAGTTTTAAGCGAAGACTATATTAAGGCAGCCAACAACAGCGTGGACCGGAGATGTACATGCAGACAAAGCATATCAAAACATATCATGAACTGCAACAACCCTCACATAACTCCAAAAGACAAAAATATTAGTATGGTCAGACAGATAACTCATTCTTTTTTTTCTTTGCACTAGCCCAGCGCCAGCCTAGATCAAAATTGGATACACCTAATGAATCTTGTGACATACAGATAAAGTATATCATCATGAAAAAATAAGACAGTCCTCTGGTGAGCTTAAATTACATGTGAAAATCAGGTTGCTCATTAAGTCGAGCATACTTTTTACTTGTCTAACTTTCCCACCTTCACAACACTTGTGAGCTTGAACTGACATTGGCAATCATATACCTTGTAGACCATGTATTTCCAGAATGATAGGAGGTGAACATTAAAATAATATCAGTTTATTCAAGTGTGTGAATATTAAAAAATAATGGATTGAAGGGAGAAAAAAAAAAGTACTCTCACTGTCTCACAGATCAATGGCTGAGGTAAAAAGGACATATATATGTTCATCATTTTTCTGTTTTATTTATAAACAAAAAATAGTTCATTATAAAGAAACCTTATATACATGGGATGTATACATCAGATTCAACAGCAACTGTGTAATTTCATCAATTTAAAGCTCCTCTCTCAAATCAAGTCCTCATTATGCTATCAAGTGGACCAGCACATATCTTGCCACAATAAAGGGAATCAGGGGAAAGTTGTAAACCAGCAAGAGTCACAGAAGTCATATATTTTAGACTGGATGTTTGTGAACTACTTTTCTTTTTTTCTATTGACCACCCTTCCTTCCAAAGTATCAGTTTTATGAAGTAAAAAGTGGGTCAACAAGTCAATAATTTTCTTGGATTCATTCGCTTCAGCACTGTAATGTATGGGACCAGAGTTTTTTTTTTACCTTTAATGACAGAAGTCGTTTGTATAAACTTTAAATGTCCATCCACTATAATGATCCTTGACCTACACACAGCAACCATGGACCTCGTCTAAATTTTGACCCCATTCTCAATGAACTGGTTTTTCTTAGCGGATTCCACTACTTTATACAATTCAATTGGTGTATAAAACGGAATAGGCTTGATCTGTCATTGCTGCAGTCTCAACCATTATCTTAGTGCCTTCCAATTATACAAATTGGATGTATGAATAATCTACCCAAATTCAATTATGAAGTAAACATTGGATAGAGGAGGAAACACCCGACTCAACACAGATCACACATTTGCAAGCTTATTTGTCAGCAGTAGTCAACACTAGATAGAAAAAAAATAAAACAATTACCTCCTGAGGAAGGCCATTCCAGCCACCTAATCCTGTCCCAGTGACACTTGATATGAGGTTTGAAGAAGCCATGGGACTGGGGCTTCTATGCCGAAGCCTATCAAAGTCACTAAAACCTTGGTTGGACATCATTCCAGAAACCCGTAAAATTTCTGCACATTAAAGAGCATTTCATATGAGAAACTAACCCCTGTTATTAACAAATATAACACTAAAGAAGGAGGCATTGCCAAAAAGGGAGGAATTTGAAGAACATTGCAGGTTGACAAGCCCCAATGAATAAAAGACTATGATAGAATTTACCTATAATCTAACTTCTGTCTAAGGAGAAATGACACTTTACATGTTGGTATCAATAGTAGAAAGATTGGGAAGTAGATAAAGCTAAATGCATTAGTTCCAATCAGTGAGTAGGCCTACTGAGGACAACTACTCAAATGATCTAGACTGCAGCAGTTCATTTTTGTCTTAAAATCATGTTCTTAAACATAATAGGATTAGAACACTAGCAAACTCCAAAATAACAAAACTAGTGAGTGTTTTATCATCTCCATAGACTGTAACCCACTAGTGAAAGTTTGCCAGATTCTTACCCGGCATTCTCATTACCAACTCTATGATAAAAAAATAATAATAATAAAAAATAAAAAAAAACACTGAAACCCCAAAACATTACAGTCAACATGTGTGATGTTATATTGTCTACCATATCGTTATATTTATCTTTCATAATTTCAACATACAAGTTATTACCGCAGACCACCTATGTCTAGTTCAAACCAACCCCAATATAAGACCATTTGCCTGCAATCAAATTCATATTCAGTTAAAATATTGTCTCCAGACCATGTATAACATCATTAGGCCTTTCAATGGTATAGAAATTGTTACCAATTACCTGTTTTATACAGATACACCAATTTTCTATGCAAAACGGTTGCAATGTATCACGCTACACCATACATTGCAACTAAATTTTCATAATTTGCTAAAAATTCGAATACTAAGGTATATTTGGGAAATCAAATGAAACTAAACTGATTATTGAGTTGACTCCATTCTACACACACCAACTTGAGAATTCAGTAACTATCAAAAACTCGATAATTCAGATTATATTTTCATGAGACTCCCAACTTCCCCATTGCAAAACATAAATATAACATTATCTAAGATATCATCAAGCCAGGAGTGCAGGGAATTCCACACTCAAAAGATGGATGCACGATGAAATATAACAATCGTTGTGAAGTGCTGTGCAAGCCAGTGGCTAAGTTTCATGCAATTAAAAGTTAAGAACAATCTAACCGATCTAAACCCACATACAAACAGGCACATTTCTTATCCCACTAACAGTGTTGTAAAGACAGAAAAAGAACAGGAAGAAAAGGTAAACCCCATGAAAAACCCAGATCCAAAATTCAAAGATTTAGGAAGTGACCTTGATTTAACAGCCGGCTACATATCGGAAGGACTTGCATGAAAGGTCCAAGCTTTTGATGCTCTGCTAACAGCTCTGACAAGTACTGACTGCAAAACAACAACCCCACTTAGATCAAAACACTCAAAGATTTACAAACACACAAAATTAAATTCAACAACCTGACCAAAAGACTATATTTTTGTCCCTCCTAGTCTGTCTGCTCTTTTTTTTTCTTCTAAATTTTATGAATTATTATAATACTAGTTCTTGAGAGGCATACCTGTCAACATCTGGGTTGCTTCTAATCTGTGGAGAAGCAGCTCTTGCAGGTGAGAAGTTGGGGTTATACAGACCTGACATGGCTTTTCAGCTTTTCTTAGAGAATTTGAACAAACAAAAGAATGGAATGGGAAAAAGGGGTTTTGTTGTTCTTGTTGTTGCAGAAGAAAAAGCAGAAATACAACACCATCAATAAAGGGAGGTTTGTATTTTGTAATAAGAGAATTAAAAATATAGTAAAAGAAAATAAAAGAAAAGAAAGAGAGAAAGTTCGACAGCTCTCTCTGTCAAATATGCAGAGAGGAAAGGAAAGGCAAATCTTAATTATTTTTCTTCTTCTTTATAATTTCCCTTATATAATCTACCTTTGTTTAAAGGCTTTAGCTTTGAACCCAAAAAATAAAAATAAAAAATAAAAATAGAAATTAGTGAGTTGGGGCAGTGAGAGAGCGATGAGTGGAAACAAGTGGATCTTTTTGGTAGCTAAAATTAAGGTAAGAGGGTAAAGATTCTGTCTGGCGCAGCAAAAATTTTCACAATGGCCGAGGAAGTAGTAGAGCTGTAGACAGAGAAATAGAGTGAAAAAACATGTTTTTATTTTTATTTTTTAGTGTTTGTGTTTGTTTTTTACTGTAAAATGGCTCAAATGTGGGATTATTATTTTTTATATATTATTTTTTGTAAATAATAGCTGACTGTGAATGTAGTCATATATATGTAGCAGTGAGGACACGTGTCAAGCATGCAGAGAATCAAAGTGTGGGTTTTTACAGTTACAGTGAGTTAGAAGGGTCCTTGAGACTAGACAGCCCCATTGCCAAAATGATTATTGATGTTTGCCAACGCAGTCTTAGCTGGACACTCTCAGACACTACTGCTACCATTGCTCTTTCCTCATTGCTCAGCTCTCAACATTTCTTACTACTACGTCGTCGTTTTCTTGCTTTGCTCTTTTCTTTTTCTTTTTCTTTTTCACTTTCTGCTTCTTTCGCACCCCTTTTGCCTCACTAATATTTCGGCCTCTTTTTTTCCTTGTTTTCTCTCTCTCTCTCTCTCTCTCTCTCTCTCTCTGATTTGGACTCCGCTCATCACCACCATAACCTATCATCTTTACCCCACCTTTATGTTTAGAGTCACAACATTTTTCATTATTATTATTAATATAATAATCCAAAATAATTAATGTATAATAACAAAAATAGTATAAACGGTGAAAATAATATTACTCTAATCAGGGGCGGCTTTATGCATTTGAGAGCTTAAGGCGAAAATTTGTTATCTTGTTTCATATATAAAATTACTATTAGTCAACATGAACCACGTAGAATTTTTTTTAAAAAAAAAAGTTTATAAACACAAAAAAATTTGACAAAACTTTTTACATTTTTTTATGTGGTAGATTGATAATAGTGAGTAAAAGAGTAATGTCAGTGGTGAATCTAGTTGAAAACTAGTAAAAGTTTGCTAATTTGACTATTGTAAAAAATGTTGTGAATTGCTTTTTTTCTTTTTCTTTTTTTAGAAGTGCCACATTCATAATATTTTTCATGACAAATCTTAGGTGTTAAGTTGCTTCTTGTTTTCTAGTTGAACCTACCACTAAAATTATTTTTTTTATTGTCAATAACAACATTTAACAATCTGCTATTAAAATTTTTTGTAAAAATATTGTGGACATAACATTTCTTTCTCTTTTTTATTTGTTTTTCATTTGATAAGAAAATATTATTTTATTTATTGGTTAATATTTTGGCTTAATTAATACTATTGGTTAAAATTTAGGGGCCCTTTTTTCACTTGGAGGCCTTAGGCGGCCGCATCAATGGTTTATACCATTGAGCCGGCCCTGACTCTAATTAGAATAAACTATATTACCACTGAGGGGTGTGGTTTAGTGGTCTTGGATGATGCACAAAATACGCTAAGTGTGAGATCCAAGGTTCAAGTCCGAATATGGACTCACTTGGATTACCTCTCTTAGCAGCTCAAGGTTCACTAGTGTCCCTCGTAAGGCTGGAAAGTTATGGCTCATTGTGGTCCTCCTGCACCCTAACAGGGTTTCGGACCTAGCTGGTAAAGTGCTACTAAAGTCAAGTCCAGGTAAGATTGCTATATTAGTCGCCCCCTATCCATTTTTTTTTTTCATAAAAAAAAAAAGAATAAACTATATTAACAATCATAAAAATATTGTCTTAAATATCACTCTTTGTTGACTAATACTGTTTATGAATTCAATATGTATTCAATACTTAAGTATGTTGGACTTGACATGAATACGATACGATTTCAAAAATAATCATGTATTGCTTTGATGTTCTATCTAATATTTCAAAAGGACCAAAACTTTTTTATTTTTAAACTATACTATGCTAAAACTTAAAAACATGCTTGCAAATGACTAATCAATGGTTGTCGGATCTTAACGTGGTGACAATTATAAAAGGCACCTTTCTACGCTTAAAGCTTTTTCTTTATCTTTTTTATTTTTCATATGGTTGTGTAACTTGTGTTTAATAAATATAAGATTGCAATATGGAGATGAATACGTGTATCTACCAAAATTCAAAGTGTTTTTTGTTATATGGATTGCGCAAACAATTTGTGTGGTATATAACTTTTGGTTCGGGGGACCTTAAAGTCAAGCTTGTCCTTTTTTTCTCTCCTAAAAGGTGGAAAACATAAAAGAATGGTCCTAGGAGAGGCATTTTATTATTTTACTTTTCAGACACAAAGACCAACCTTTTCCATAATCAGTGGGGGGAGCGGGATGATGGGGCGGTGTTTAAAGAAGTACCGGTACCTGCCCTCCCTATTCTTTCTTGCTATGGCCCCCATACTACATTAGACTGTCTTCAACAATTTCTGACTTTTCTTGTTTCTTTCTTTTTAACTATTAGCCACGTTAACATTATCTTCATTTCATACCCAATTAAGAAACTATTATCTATATTATCTTCATATTTCATATCCAATTAAGAAATTATTATTATGCACAAATTTTCAAATCTGTGATATGTAAAAATGAAGATAAATATGCGCCAAAGAAAACAATTACAAAAGATAATATTTACGTGGTTCGGTAATTTACCTACGTCCACACAGAGTTATAAAAATTTCATTATCCTCAAGAAAAAAAAATAAAAATGCGGCAATACAATTCTCTCTCTAAAAAACAACATAAAATCCTAATCTCCCATTAAAAACCGTAACAATATTATTTCGGATCAAGTCATATTCCAGATCAAATACAACTAGACTCCACACAGCCCAACATCTTTAACCTTCAAATCAATAATATTATTTTTAAATTTTAAGTGGTTAGGGAGGATTCCAATTTCCGACCTTTTTTTTTTTTTTTTAAGAAGAAATTCATATCATAATATTAAGGAATGCTTTTTAAGTCAGCTTAAAATACAGCATTAATGTTCGGTGAAATATCCAACCTTAATTAAGGTCTTTGATAAAAATATAATCATTATTCATAAAGATTATTAGTGGTGTTTCTCCTTTAAAAGTTTTTTTTTTTTCCTCTTTCTCGCAAAGATTAAATTGTTTAATAGCAAATAATTGTTTTCAAATATCTAGCTTTTTTGTTTTATGATATTATTTGCATTATATTTGTACAAATTTTAACCAATACTGTGTTTTAACACTAAAAAAACGAAAGGAAAAACTCAGGAAAATGTCATGAAGGAAATTGATTTTTGTTCAGTCATTTGCAACTATTACTCTTTACCTTGTTTGAGATTGACTGAAGACTTATTCCATTTCCTAGAACTTAAGACCCTTTAAACAAGAGGGAGGTAAAAAAAACACTGGAATAAAAATATTCCTTCATCAACCCAAAAAGATAAAAAGGTTTCTGTCGAATCCAAAACAAAATAAAAACTAATAATTCAATGCTGGAGTCAAATTCAGTGGGGTCTAATTGAACAATAGGTTGTGACTTCTGAATCTCAGGACAGAGAGCAATAGTGTCGTGATGCAGAGCCATAGGTCCACCAGCTAAAGTCCTCAATTGAATACACCAAAAAAAAAAATCATCTCAACTAACATTAGGATTAGGCATTTATTAGCAGAATAATACAATAAGTCAATAACCTAACAGCACTGCTAAACAAAAGATTCGACAGTGAAAAACATACACACACACAAGATTTGACTGGTCCAGTCCATTGTAAGATTGGTCACAGCTTCTCAATCATTGGATTCAATCTCTGATTAGACCTTTCCTTACATCAATTTTTTTTTTCTTCTAAATGGGGTCTAATTGAGTGATTCGAATGATTTTTTGCAAACACACAGAATAGTTGTGCTTAAAATACATGGAAAAAAATATGCTGCAATTTAATAGACGATGCTATCAGCTATGAATGATTCTAAGAAATCCAAGGATGTGGTACTAAAGTTCAGGGCTTGTAAGTTTGAGGAGATGATGCTAGTGGCTAGTGGTATGTAATTAAAGAGATTATTAGACGTACTTTATAGTTTATATAATATTCTTTCATTTCAAGTATAATGATTTGTACTAATACTAAATAATTATATTATAATTTTTTTAATTAAGATGTGTGAAGGTGGAAACTGGTGATTGATTCAAACTGTGAGCGGCGCCTAGACAGGAATTCAGCTCCTGAACATTCCGTAACAACCAAACAAAAACTAATGGCAGGTGGTGGAATAAAAGATTTCTAGAGTATCCCTCTAGGCCATCGAAAGATCTCCACGCGTTAATTTCTATAGCGGCCAAATAATTGAAATGGGCTGAAACATACAAATATATCATTTTCTTTGAGTCGATATTTTCTTCCCCTCGATTTAGTTAATTAACGCGTTTTAGCTAATTAGTCAGTATTCTACAAATAACAATTTTAGAGAAGTGTGAACAACCATGAGAACGGTTTAAAGTGTTTACTCCAAGCCTCCAGCACAAGCAACTTTTCAAATTTGTCATTTCATAGGATTCTTCAAGATTGCTACTTGTAGAATCCACTTTATTTGTATTCTAGAACGATTTGAATAGAACCTACTAGCAAACTCAATTGAGTGGGGAAAAATATCATCTTAAAGAAAACCGATTTTTATATGTCTCTATGCCTACTTCAAATCTTTCATTTTCTATTGTTTCCCCTAAATTTTCCAATAATTAAATGTGATATGTGCTGATGCATAAACTTTCACTCATTTTTCTTTTAACCGAACCTCTAATCACAAGCATGTTGTGAAAACTAGTTCTTCCTCTTCCTAAAGATGATAAATGATCTCAACTTTTAAATAATATTTTGCAAAGACTATGGGTGCGGTATGCCACAATCAGGGGTGGAGCCAGGGGGTCGAGGGGAGGCAATCGCCTCCCCTGGCCCACTCAAAAAATACCTTTAGTTATTAAATACCCTCGCCTATTTTTTGTTTTTGGGTTTTTTAAATGCCACTTTGTTTTTTTTTTTAATCTTGAAACATAACATAACTTCTAAATGAACTATTGAGGAATCTTAAGCCCTCCACTAGCACGCCTTGCACTGAAATTTTTTTAGTTTGTCCCTACCATATTATAATTTGAACATTTCATGGGAACACATTAACTAAAATAATAGAAATTCACATATTTTGCACTCAGTATCTATCTAACTACTAATAGTTTCATTCATAACTTGAGTTTTGGCTCTAAAAAAAATTTTAAAAAAAAAAGAAAAGAAAAAAAGGTCACTCATGTTAGAAATATCTTAATAGATAAATACAATATTATGAATAAGCTTTTTTTGTTTGTAGAGTTTTT
The DNA here is from genome assembly GCA_028535165.1 of Quercus tomentella. NCBI lineage: Eukaryota > Viridiplantae > Streptophyta > Magnoliopsida > Fagales > Fagaceae > Quercus > Quercus tomentella. The sequence goes on from JAPQVY010000012.1 coordinate 18,325,731, forward strand.
TTTTTTTTTTTTTTTGTATAATTACATTAAATATCACTTAGTATTTAAATGAGTAGCTTTTAATTTTTTAAATTGGTCTCAAATATTATATATTCACATAAATTTGTGTAAGTGCGTATATCATATATAAATTCCCCCCCCCCCCAACTCAAATCCTAGTGCCACTAGCCACAATCCATCTATCCATTTATGGCTTATAGAATTATTATTTTTAATTAAAACAATTTTGATTAATTGTTAAGATCAAATCATCGTACAAAAGTTCCTAAAAAAAAAAAAAAATTCATCGTACAAAGAGTGACTAATAGCTAGTTTGCTCCACGCGAGTTATCAACACTATAATTCTATTTCACAATGCATGACTAGAGGTATTTCACGACACTAAAACAACATGTTCTTAAAGCTTGGAATGTCTTTCCATTCTGAAGGGTCATGTTATGCACAAATGGAAACTTTGAAGGGAATCTTGTGACTTGCGAAGTAGGAGGCCTTTCTTGTGATCATCTAGGTCGCTATTTGAGTGGTTTTAGTGTTGGGATAGGTATTTTCAATGATCTTATACATAATTATGGATCGCAAGGGAGGGATAAGAGCTAATATGGGATAGAGGTTTACGACACTTTATCCATGAAGTAGAATTTAAAAAAAAAAAAAAAAAAAAAAAAAAAAAAAAAAAAAAATCCCATAAATGTATATTGATGATTTCCACTGTACAGCACCTAACGCCCAAGTTCATATTGGGCCTTGTACCATGAATCAATGATATGGGCCAAAGATCCAATCTTCACATCAACAAAAACCCCGACCCAAATCCACGAATAGCTACCAATGTAAACTAAGTGTTGTCCGGACACTTAGAAGGCGGATTGCGTACACCCTGCACACAGGATGCTCGGGGAACCAGTTCTGGGCACTATGCACATGCTCGGTCACATTACCCGGACACATTGCCGTGTAAGTGCCCGATGGAACCTTAGGAAACTCCGCTTCCAAACACACTAACTAAAGTGGGAACCATTTCCAAAGCCACTCGTACCTAAAAATCCACTTAAGCCCCTTGAGATTGGACCTTTCTTTGCATTAAGGGAGAAAATGATGATGATCACCCCATTAACAAAGGCTATAAATAGGAGAAATGAATGGATAGTTATGGAATGCAATTCTGAGAAAAGAAAAGAGCAAGTAAGATAGCTGTAGAGGGAGAAATACAGAGAGAAGAGAGAAAACTGATCTCATTGGGTCCTTTAGCATAGAGCAACCCAAGGTAGGATACCCAGACCCACCAAATAAATAAATTGTGAGCCCAAATATTGGTTTGGCCCAGCAAGTCAGTCTTTGGAGCGTATAATTGGTGCCCACCGTGGGGCTCTCCTACGACGCCATAGTTCTAGAGGGACTCGAGCCCGAGAAAAATGTCTGAGAGGCGTTCGGGGGATCACGCGGAAAGTGGGTCCGTAGGGTCTTCTCGGGGGTCTAGCTGGCAAGAGCGCAGACAGAAGGAACGAGAGGATAGGGAGCACGACCAACGAGAAGAAATGTCCAACACGGGAGGAGGATCGTACCAAACCCAACGAATAGTCTCTGGTGCTACGGGACGCAAACAGGGGGAGGAACGAGATGAAGAGTTTGAACGGTTGCGCAGACTAGTCAGGGATTTGGAGATAGACGCAAGGGGTGGACGCCAGATAAGAGACAGAGATGATCAACAACCGGGGGGCGGCATCGGGAGAAATAGATATGGGGAGGGATCCAATCAATCCGGATCTCGACTACGACGAAGTCATTCACACTCCTGAGAAACTCATCAGCATCGAGACCGTTCACATTCGCGGGAATCTCGACGATACAGGGACCGGTCTCCATTTCGGGAGTCAAGGCAACACCGAAACTGCTCAAGTTCTCGGGAAAATTGTGATAGGAACTCAGCCTCCCCGGAGGAGAGGCGGCCTCGAAATGCTGCAATGGATGCTATGAGTCGCGCTTTGCGAAAAGCAGCTCGGTCCCCATTCTCGGATGAAATCGAGCGGGCCGAGATGCCAAACAGGTTTATCTGCCTACCGTTCAATTGCTATGGCAGAAAAACCGATCCAGTAGAACACGTCAGCCATTATATTCAGATGATGTCTTTACATACTCGCAACGACGCGTTGATGTGCAAGGTGTTTCCTTCGAGTCTGGGACCAACCGCCTTGAGGTGGTTTAACGGGCTCCGGAAAGGGTCCATACGTAGTTTTTCTGAGCTAATTCAGGAGTTCGGCGTCCGGTTTGTGACCTGCAGTCGAGTACCTCAACCGGTAGATACGCTTCTGTCCATGAAAATGAAGGCGGGAGAGACCCTCCGTAGTTACGTCAGCCGGTATTGGGAGCTCTACAACGAAATAGGTGGGGACAACGAAAAAGTCGTGGCAAGCACTTTTAGGATGGGGTTGCCCGAGGATTCCGGGCTACGAGAGTCATTGATCAAAAAGCCACCTGAAGGCATGAGGCAACTGATGAGACGCATTGAGGAATATAAACGACTGGGGGATGATCAGCTACAGAGTAAAGGTAAAGCACCAATGGCGAATCATCCCCGGCAGACTGGTTTTCCTTTCAGAGCTTGGGGGGGTCTGACGATTCAAGAGCCGGCTGCACAGATGGGAGAAGTGAATGTGACGTTTAAGGAGCTGGTACACCGAATTCATGACCAGATCAAACACGAGCCATTTTTTCGGTGGCCGAATAAGATGGGAGGAGACCCATCCAGGAGGAATCAGAATATGTACTGCACTTATCACCGAGACAAGGGTCACACCACCAAACAGTACCGGGTATTAAAGGACCACCTCAGGCAGCTAGTCAAGGCCGGGCACTTAAAGGATTTCGTGCTAGACTCGGGGAACAGAGTCGTAGGGCAAGATACCCGGCAAAGGGGAAACCCTCTCCCACCCCCTGTGGGGGTAATTGAAGTAATCCATGTTGCGCCAGAGAAGCTCATTGAAGGAAGGAGGAAAGGAGTGTTGACAGTAGTACCGGTAGAAGGTAATCCGGGTTTACTGTCGTCGGGTAAGAAGATGAAGTTTACACGGGAGCCAGTCTCATTTGATGATAACGATTTAGAAGGGACGATTCAGCCACATGATGACGCGTTAGTAGTCACGGCCCGGATAAACGGCTTCTTAGTCAAAAGGGTGATGATAGACCAGGGAAGCGGGGTCGACGTAATGTACCCTGATTTGTACAAGGGACTCGGCCTAAGGAAGGAGGACCTGATGAAGCACACTTCACCTTTGGTTGGGTTCGATGGCAAAGTGGTGATTCCTGAGGGGAGTGATCATTGGAGGGAAAGAGGTGGCTGTGACATTCACAATAGTAAGTTCATTCTCCCCGTATACTGCCATCCTAGGAAGACCGTGGATCCATTCAATGAGGGCCGTTCCATCAACACTTCATGTAAAGATTAAGTTCCCAACCGAGCAAGGAGTCACCGTGATAAGAGGAGGCCAGCAAATCGCCAGACAGTGTCTTACCGCCGTAGTGAATTGGAAGCGGGGGAATTAGGTTAGTCAGGGAGAAATCACCGGACAACTTGTGGAAGACGAGGGGACTAGGCGGTTCGCACAAGAGAATGTTGAACAGGATGAGGCATCCCGGAAAGACACTTTATAGCAATCAAAGATGCCCCGAGAAGGAATGGGGGCTGGCTGGGCTGAGGAGTTAGTAAAGGTAAAAATTCTGCTGGACACTAATAAATATTTTCAGGTTGGAGCAAGCATGAGTAGTGAGGAAAGAGTCCAAGTATTGCTGTTTCTGGTTCAAAACATAGATGCTTTCGCTTGGAACCCTTATGAAGTTCCCAGGGTTGATCCTGGGTTTATCGTCCACAAACTTAATGTAGACACCTCGTATCCCCCGAAGAAGCAAAAGCCGAGAAGGTCGGCCAAACACCATGTTGAGGTAGTGAGACAGGAGATAGAGAAGCTGAAGGAGGTAGGAGCAATAAAGGAGTCCTTTTTCCCGGAATGGCTGGCTAATACCGTGGTTGTCCCGAAGAAGAACGGCAAATGGAGAGTTTGTGTGGATTTCACGGATTTGAACCGGGCATGCCCTAAAGACCCATTCCCCATGCCAAAGATTGATCAATTAGTGGACGCCACTTACGGGCACCCGAGGATGAGCTTCCTGGATGCTTTTCAAGGGTATCATCAGATTGCCCTGGCCGGTGAAGACCAGGAGAAAACGGCATTCATATCCCTCGATGCTAATTATCATTACACCGTGATGCCTTTTAGACTAAAAAATGCCGGGGCGACGTACCAGCGGATGATGACGAGGATGTTTCGAGACAAAATTGGGCATACTCTCGAAGTGTATATCGACGACATGGTGGTAAAAAGCAAGCAAGAGGCCCGGCATGTAGAGGATCTCCGGGGGGTGTTCGAGGTATTGCGGAAGCACAGATTGCATCTTAATGCAGAAAAATGCGTCTTTGGAGTGGGGGCTGGCAAATTTTTGGGTTACTTAATCATCAACAGGGGGATAGAGGTCAATCCCGACCAAATAGAAGCCGTGAAGCGTCTCCGGTCGCCGAGCAACCCGAAAGAAGTACAGGTATTGACCGGGATGCTGGCCACTCTCAACCGGTTCATTTCAAAATTTTCAAATCGCTGCTGTCTTTTTTATCAGCTTTTGAAGAAGTGGAAGGGGTTTCGGTGGGATGATGAATGTGAAAAGGCTTTCCAGGACCTCAAGGAGTACTTAGTGCGAGCACCGATGTTGAGTGCACTAGAGCCCGGAAAGGAATTGTTCATGTACCTCTCGGTATCCGAACATGCTGTAAGTGCTGTGCTTCTAAGGGACCGGGGAGTACAACAGCCCGTGTATTATATTAGCAAGACTCTGATCGACGCCGAGACCAGGTATTTGCCCTTGGAAAAATTGGTGCTGGCCCTAGTGCATGCCACCAGGAAATTGCCTTAGTACTTTCAGGCTCATACCATATATGTGCTAACTGAACATCCCCAACAGTCATTGTTAAAGAGATCCGATCTCACGGGGTGAATAACTAAATGGGGGACACGGCTCGGGGCACTCGATGTGAGGTATAAGCTGAGAAGCGCAGTAAAGGGGTAGGTATTAGCTGATTTTGTAGCAGAGTTCTCTCCCAGATAGGAGATGGTCTATCAGTTGGAACACCACCCATGGAAGATACATGTGGATGGGGCTTCCAGCGCCAAAGGGGCCGGAGCCAGGATAGTCATAATTACCCCGGAAGGAATTCTCTTGGAGCATTCATTTAGGTTGGGATTTAACGCCTCCAACAACGAGGCAGAGTATGAAGCTTTGCTTGCCGGATTGAGGGCAGTTTCAAGGTTAGAGGCCCGGGATGTAGAAGTCTATTCGGATTCGAGGCTCATAGTCAACCAGGTGCAAGAGAGTTTTGAGGCTCGAGATTCTCGGATGAAAGCATACTTAGACTTGGTGAAGCAGGTCATAGATGGCTTTTGTACGGTAAAGGTGATTCAAGTGTCCCGGGCACAAAACAGGTATGCCGACTCTCTCGTCGCTCTGGCATCATCAATTGCCAGTGATATTCCCCGACTTATTAGAGTGGAACTCGTCCCTGAGCCCAGCATTGAGGTGGCAGGAAGTGAGGGGGCTGCGAGAGTCGAGGTCACGGCAGTCACAACACTCAGACCAAGCTGGATGGATCCCATCATAGATTTCTTAGCCGATGACCGAGTTCTAGACGATGAGAAGGAGGCCAAAAAGATCCGCATGGTGGCTGCCTGGTATTGGTTGTCCGGAGAGCGGAAACTCTATCGTAGGTCATTCGGAGGACCATATCTCTCATGCTTGCACCCAGGGAAAGTAGGCCAACTCCTTGCTGAATTGCATGAAGGGATATGCGGCAGCCACGTGGGGGGACGATCGCTGGCACACCGAGCAATGACTTAGGGATTCTGGTGGCCCTAGATGCAGAAGGACGCTGCGGAATACGTTAGAAAGTGTGAGCAATGTCAGAAGCACGCCCCTCTGATACACCAGCCTACCGGACATTTGAACCCGATTAGCAGTCCTTGGCCTTTCGCATAATGGGGGTTGGACATACTCGGGCCTTTTCCCCGAGCAACTAGCAATCGAAGATTCGTGGTGGTGGCCTTTAATTACTTCACCAAATGGGCAGAGGCAGAGGCTTTGGCCAATATCCGGGACGTAGATGTGAAGAAGTTTGTATGGAAGAATATAATCACCAAGTTCGGGGTCCCAAACTCCCTCATATCGGATAAGGGGCTGCAGTTTGACAGCCGGGGTTTTCGTGAATTTTGCAGCAACCTCGGTATCAGGAACAGGTATTCTACTCCGGCGTATCCCCAGGGCAATGGCCAGGCTGAGGCCGTCAACATGGTGATCGTGAACGGCTTAAAACGAAGGCTGGAAAGAGCGAAAGGCAACTGGGCCGAGGAACTACCCAACGTTTTGTGGGCATACCGGACAACTCCTAGGAGGTCCACGGGTGAAACCCCATTCTCCCTTACGTACGGGGTTGAAGCCGTAATACCAGCCGAGATCAACTTATGCAACGCACGAGTTTCAGAATTCAATGCGAGACAAAACGAAGGTCAGTTGATGGAGAGCCTAGATTTACTTGAAGAATATCGAGAAGCAACGACTATAAGACTAGCGGGGTATCAACAAAAGCTTGCCCGACGCTTCAACCGTGGTGTAAGGGTAAGAGAATTCAGCGCCGGAGACCTGGTATTGAGAAGGGCTGTAGGAAGCATGCGAGATACAAATGTCGGGAAGCTAGCCCAAATATGGGAAGGACCGTACAGAATTACAGCCATTGTTGATGTGGGGGCATATTATCTGGAAGACATGAACGAAGTACCATTGCCCCGACTTTGGAATGCTTATAATCTTAAGAGGTTTTATCATTGACCTCCCATGCATGAAAGAAATGTACCTTGTACTAGCCCATATGATGATAACGAAGCAACTAGTTCGTACTTGCCAGGCAAATTCTTTTTATACACTATGTCCGGATGATTGACACGGGAAGCTGCGAAAATTCGAGCAGCTAAAAAACTTTCTGAGAAGAGAAGCCTGCTTCTCGGTTCGATTCCTATCACCGAGCAGGTGAAAACCTTACTAAAATATTTTTAAGGACAGAAGCCTGCCTCTCGGTTCGATTCCTATCACCGAGCAGGTGGAAACCTTACTAAAATATTTTTAAGGACAGAAGCCTGCCTCTCGATTCGATTCCTATCACCGAGCAGGTGGAAACCTTACTAAAATATTTCTAAGGACAGAAGCCTGCTTCTCGGTTCGATTCCTATCACCGGGCAGGTGGAAACCTTACTAAAATATTCCTAAGGACAGAATCCTGCTTTTCGGTTCGATTCCTATCACCGAGCAGGTGGAAACCTTACTAAAATATTGTTAAGGACAGTAGTCTGCTTCTCAGTTCGATTCCTATCACCGAGCAGGTGGAAAGCCACGCATATATTTGCAGAAACTTTGAAACAAACACAAGAAGGGGAAAATATACGTGCATCATCACAATTGATCGGCAAATAACACAAATTTGAAATCAAGCATGATAAATCAATTTTGTCATCACCAAAACCCGGTGAAATTGAGATTCAAAGACCGAGCAAACTGTTTAAAACCAGGAAATAATTATCTAGTCGCCACAGCCCGGCGACTTGGGCAAACCAACTTGAAAATAAATAAAATCTAGAGGAATAAAAGCGAATAAAAGAAATGTAAAGCAGGTTCGGCAATTAGAAAGAAAGTTCCACGGGCTGCGTCTCGGAGGTCATTTCGACGGAGTGGTGCTCGGGCACGGGGGGCCAGGAATGGTCATCTTCACCTTGAGGCCTTTCAGTGGGAGGGTTGCTGGTTACTTCTGCCCCGATCATCTCCATGTGGGCATCAATCTACTCCACCAGCTCCCTCAAGCTATCCGTCTCTTCCTCTCCGTTTGGACTGGCTGGATTTTGAGCGACAGGGACAAAGACTGGAACAGGGATCTGATCAGGGTCCCTAAGAGGGGAGTCCTCGGGCACCCCTAGGGCCTGTAGAGCAGCCATTCAGCCCTCCTGGAAAGATAGCTGCCGAGCTTGCATAACTACCGACTCCACGCTATTCTCGACGTCGGCGAACCCTTCATTGTACCACTTACTCTCACAAGCTTCAAGGGCCACCCGCAGATCAGTAACCTCGTCAGATAGAGTGGAGTTCAAGCTTGCTGTTTCGGCCAACTTCACTTTTGTTTCATTCTGCCGCGTCTCCAGCTCCACCGATTTCTTCTCTACCGAAGCCCGGGATTTCTCCGCCGCGGCAACCCTCTTCTCGGCAGAATCGGCAATTTTTGTTCTCCTTAGCTGCTTTCACGGCCTCTTCCTTACCAGCTTTCTCTCGATCAACCTCTTCGGTAAGATCCCTCACCTTCTCATTTAGTATATTGGCTAGCTGGGCGGCCTGTTAAAGACAATGTTATTCACGCACGGCAAAAAATATAAGGACATGCATAGAAGGAAAATGATAATAATAAGAGTGCAAGGGAAGAGGACTTACCGCGATGGTGTGCCATTGGAGTCTTCTCCCCATGGAATCGTCGGTCCCATCAGCAAATGCGCTCACATCCTCGGGCAGGAGGAGACCGTGGACCAAGCTTTGGGCAACATAGCTCCCTTCACCCTTACCCCATGCCCGAACGCTTGGGCTAGCCGGGAGGGGCGTGCCGTCCAGCTCGTATGTTGGTTGCCATGGCTGCACCGGTCTGGAGGATGAGGCCACATATGTTCCAACCTGGGCCAGCGGCTCCCGAATTGTGATACCCCGAGAAGGTTGAAGAGGAGTTTGGACTTGACCCTCTCCTGGGCCGGTGGAGGATTGATCGGTAAGCCTTTGCCTCTTTCGTTGCCGACCGGGAGCAGAGGGAGGCGGCGGATGAGCAGGAGGAGCCAGAACGCGCCCTTGGGGTGGAGTCTGTTGTTGAATGGCCTGGCTTGCCCCAAGGATGAAACGGCGGATAGTCACAGTCCTTTTGGCCACCATGTCTTCAGGAGCGGAATGGGTCCTAGAAGAGTCACTAGACTCCGCGGCTTCCTCCGCGGCTACTTGAACTGGATTCGCGAGTTCGGCGTGTACGGCTTCACACTAAATGGCCTCGTGAGCGCGTTCCCGGAGATGCCTGGATGCTACTTCGACCGATTCATCCCTTATAGGCGCGAGTTCGTCCGAACAGGTATACCGCGGGCCGAGGTCACGGGCTTCTCCTACAGTAATGCTCGGGGGAAGGAAGTTCGCGTGCCGAACATCTATGTATGAAAGAAGTAGGCTATCTACAATGAGGGCTTGGCTAAAGGGTTACCAAGTGGAGTATACCGGGTCTACACCAAGGATGAGGTGAGAAGCACGAAGTTGCCCGCCCCGGTGAACGAAGACCTTGGACCTTAGCACAAAATTTAGGTCCCGGACTTGAATTGTTCTGATATCCTGAGTGAACACTAAATCGTCTACAGCAGAAAGAAAACGAATCAAGGTTAGAGTAAATAAAGTATTTACAAATTTCGGAAACATGAGTAATTGAAGGTTAGTACGAACCAACTTCGCGCCGTGACAAAGGGGGAGGGACGTCACCAGCAAACCAATTGCTGCGCACCCGGACAAATTCCCCGGCGAAATTCCTATTGGAGTCCGGCAGACAAGAAATTAGCCGTACCCTGTTATCTCTAGTCTTTAAGTAATAGTTAGATTTCTTCTTTCCACAAAGGCTGTACATGTGGTTTATATTATGGTGGTCTAATTGCAAGCCGAACGTTTGGTTCAGCTTACTCACATAACTCACTACCCGGTAAAAGTTGGGGGGAAGTTGGTCAGCACTCAACCTGTAGTATCTAAGGGTGTTAAGTAGAAACGGGTCTATGGGAAACCTAACCCCACCTTCTAAGACGGATATCAGCGGGAAAAAGGCTGTGCCTGCCCTTCTGTGGAGGGCGATTTCACTTTCGTGACAATAAGCCAACTCTACATCATCAGGGACGCTAAAGGCTTGCCTAAAGGCGGCTAAGAAGCAAAACCCATCCTATGACTAGAAATTAATAAGGGGCTCTGGGGAAGAAAATGAAAATAAAGGAAAGGGGAAGAAAACTTACTTCTGGCTCTAAGGGAGAGGAGGATTCTGGGTGAGTGGACTGGTGCGCAGGAGAATGCTTGGCAGAGAAAAGTTTCGAAGTGACAGAGAGGGAAAAGTGAGAAAATGGATTAAGATGGGTTATTTATAGGACCCAAGAAAAGCATCAGTTGGTGTGCAATGAGCAACATTAATTAGCAATGATGAAGTAAAAAGGGAATGACCTTAGAGATGCCCAGAGCAATCCACACGCGCGCCTCGGTTTGCGAACCGCCAGGTAATAATGACGGCAAAGCCGCAGGATCTGAAGCGACACGTCTTTTGAGAAGCACATTTATGGACTGCTGTAACTCCCCAAGAACGTCCGTTGGACTTCTCGGGCAAAACACTGCCTCTCCGACTCCTTGATTCGTCCCCGGGGACTGAGGACGAATCAAGGGGGGGCTATTGTACGACACCTAATGCCTAAGTTCATATTGGGCCTTGTACCATGAATCAATGATATGGGCCAAAGATCCAACCTTCACATCAACAAGAGCCCCGGCCCAAATCCATGAATAGCTACCAATGTGAACTGAGTGTTGTCAGGACACTTAGAAGGCGGATTGCGTACACCCTGCACACAGGATGCTTAGGGAACTAGTTCCGGGCACTATGCACATGCTAGGTCACATTACCCGGACACATTGCGGTGTAAGTGCCCGATGGAGCCTTAGGAAACTCCGCTGCCGAACACACTAACTGAAGTGGGAACCATTTCCAAAGCCATTCGTACCTAAAAATCCACTTAAGCCCCTTGACATTGGACCTTTCTTTGCACTAAGGGAGAAAATAATGATGATCACCCCATTAGCAAAGGCTATAAATAGGAGAAATGAATGGATAGTTATGGGATGCAATCCTGAGAAAAGAAAAGAGCAAGTAAGATAGCTAGAGATGGAGAAACACAAAGAGAAGAGAGAAAAGTAATCTCATTGGGTCCCTTAGCATAGAACAACCCAAGGTAGGATACCCAGACCCACCAGATAAATAAATTGTGAGCCCAAATATTGGTTTGGCCCAGCAAGTCAGTCTTTGGAGCGTACATCCACCATAGCTTATGATTGTATGAACCTCTTGCATACTAAGGTGTGCAATTTGTACCAAGAAACGAGTATTTGTACAAATTTACTAGTTACATATAAAGCTCATCTAATATTGAGATTGTAGCTATATTTTGTTATCCCCACATCTTTGGGTAACATATTTTTGACCGGAATATTATATTGGAAACTCAAAGTGTGATAGGATATGGACTTATTTGTTGAATTTACTCAAATCCTAAAAGAAGGAATGTGATTTATTAAAATTTTCTAGGAGTGTGTCATTTTGGTGACCATATATGAAAGTCAACCCTTGTGCATATAGATGCATATCGGCTTGCTTTAGTAGATGGCAATATCTTATGACTAATGTATACTAGCCTCATCACACACATTCCTCATGTGCGATGAGGCTTTTTTTTTTTTTTTTTTGAGTTTAATGTAGTTTTTCAATTTGAATTTATCTATTGTTAGTGAGGTTACATAAGAAGGAATTTTTAAGAAACTAAAATTTAAGATTTGAAATTGAGTAAATTGATGGATTCAGTGTGCACTAGTTTTTAGGAAAAAATGTATCAAACCTCTTTCATACTAAGGTGTGCAATTTGTACCAAGAAATGAGTATTTGAACAAATTTACTAGTTACATATAAAGCTCATCTAATATTGAAAATGTAGCTATGTTTTGTTATCCTCACATTTTTGGGTAACATATTTTTGACCGGAATATTATATTGGAAACTAATAGTGTGATAGGATATTGACTTATTTGTTGAAATTAGTCAAATCCTAAAAGAAGGAATGTGATTTATTAAAATTTTCTAGGAGTGTGTCATTTTGGTGAGTATATAGGAAAGCCCACCCACCATATATCAAAGTCAACCCTTGTGCATATAGATGCATATCGGCTTGCTTTAGTAGATGGCAATATCTTATGACTAATGTATACTAGTCTTATCACAAGCACTTATCATGTGCAATGAGGTTCTTTTTTATTTATTTTGAGTTTAATGTAATTTTTCAATTTGAATTTATCTATTGTTAGTGAGGTTACATAGGAAGGAATTTTTAAGAAATTAAAATTTAGGATTCAAAATAGAGTAAATTGATGGGTTTAGTGTATGCTAGTTTTTAGGAAAAAAATGTATCAAATGTGCGATGAGATATATTTAAATAGAGAGTATACTAATTTTTAGGGAAAAAGTTTCTTTGGTAGTTTTTTTTTTTTTTGTTGGTTTTTGAATTTTGTTGAATTACAATTTTAACCCCATTTTGACATTTTTACTGTATAGTTATCTTTTATTGTATAATATTTTACATGTTTTTTTTTTTTTGAGAGAGTTTCAACCTATGGCGTCTGCTCCTGATGAGCGCTCTTTATCATCAGACCAAGACACCAATCAGTTTTTGGTGTAGGCGGGGATTGAACCCCAGATCTCTTATACAACCATCAGAGACTTTACCAGTTGAGCTAACTGGAACCCACATTAATATTTTACATGTTTTAATCTTGTTTGTTTAATATATCATATTTACTCCTTAATTAAAAAAAGTAAAAAAGAGCGCGTAGATTACATGTTAAATCTTACAATTTAGAGGTGTTTTCAAATTTAACACCTCAATTTTGAAAATTTTAAAATTAAACTTTATACTTTTTAAAAACGTTCAATTCAAATCATGAATTTCTTTTATTAAAAAAAAAAAATCATGAATTTCTTGTGCATGAAGCTGTTAACAAACAATATTCAAACGAAATGATGGCATGCGGCTTGGATTGAACACATTTTTGAAATAATCATACAACGAAAACCCTTTTCTTTAAGTAAATTATTTTATGTTAATGACATCTCCATAAATTTAGGAAAAAAAAATCATAAAATATAGTTTCTCAGCCAAAAAAAAAAAAGTTCAGACTATAGAGGTAATTGGGCTAAATAGGGAAAGAGGACAAGGAGGGTAAATGAGGGCCCATCTTGTTGGGCTATTGATGGGTCTAAATAAAATAGCAATAAAAAAGGGATTGAGATTCTGTGGATTGCAATAGTACTAGTCTCAGCCTTTGATTTAATCCAACGGCTATAAGACCTTAAGACTCAATTTCCATAAAAGAGTGAAGACGAAGGAGTGAACAAAGTGAAGAAGAAGAAGAAGAAGAAGAAAGAGGAAGGATCTGACTGAAGAAGAAGAAGAATCTGACCAATGTACTTGAGCAAAGTTGATCTTCCTCTTTGATCATGCGTTGTTGGGTTTTTCTTTGCTTGTTGGGTTTCTTTCTTTGCTTTCTAGGTTTTTCTTTGCTCTCTCTCCGTATCCAAGTTTTTATGGGTTTTATGTTTTTATAGAACTCGAGTTCCACGTGGATAATTTTTCCCCTTCAGTTGTGCTAGCACATGGAACCCTAGTCTCTAAAACTCGATTTGCAAAATAATTTGAAAACTTTTTCTAAATAGTTTGAAAATGTTGCTAACTAATGAAATTATTAGCAAAATAAATAATGTTATTTTGCAAAAAAATCTGTGTCCCACGCACAGCCAGGTTTGGTTGAAGAGACAAATTTTGAAATTTGGTGAATCTGAGTGTCCATTTGGAAACAACTTATTTATCTGAAACTGAAAATTTTTTATTAAAAGTATTGTAAATAAAAATAAAAATTAATTAAATAATGCAATAGAACTTATAAATAATACCCAAAAAAAAGGAAATAAGCTAAAAAATTCAGCTCAATGCATACTGAGAAGGGAAACTAAAGGGAAGAAAGTAGAGTAAAAACTTAGTGAGACATGGATTGATGACGTGGAAATTCCTTACAGCCGTTGGATTAAATCAAAGGCTAAGATTAGAACTATGGCACTCGGGCAATACCCTAAGTATACGGGATCTCAATCCGTAAAACAGAACAGCATTCAGACATTATATATATTTATCTAGGAGACGAGGTAGCAGACAGAGAGAGCACACGAAGCTAAAAGAACAATCTATCAGAGAGAGAGAGAGAGAGAGATCTGAGGATGTCGTGGGTGTGGGTGCAAGCAACACTGCCTCTTGGAATCATAGGCGGAATGCTCTGTGCTATGGGACACATTCAGTATAACATTCACAAATTCACTTATGGCCGCGTATGTTTTTTATTTTAGCTGCTTCTTTCATTCGTTATAGATCTATGAATTGTTAGATAATAATTCAAATCTCGGACTACTACTAATGTTAATAATAAATCGATGGGAATTTAATTTGAGACAGCCAAAGCACGTCTGCGGCGACTTGTGGGATACGGCTATGGAACGGAGGGACAAGAAGGTCATCGAGAAATTCACTGCTGCTTCTCATAATTAGCCTAACAAACCCCACTAATTCAAGCTTTCCCTCCCTTTCTGGTAATTTTTTTGTTTGTTTGTGTTGTTCTGATTTCGGTTTTTGTTTTCATTTCTTAAAGTTTAATCTAATTGGCTCCTCTAGCTAGTGTTAAGGTAATTAGATGTTATTGAGGTTGTATTAAGTGGGATAATAAGAATTAAGTGGGTTGTTGTTACGAGCTTACATAGATTGAGTATGTTGGATTGGTTTACAAGTGGGGATTAATTTTGGTTAAGAGATATAAGAAGAGTAAAGTTTGCTTCGAGGAAAACTAGTGCATAAACTTTCACTCCCTTTTCTTTTAGCCGAACCTCAAATCTCAAGCATGTTGAAAACTCATAAAGATGATAAATGATCTCAACTCTTAAAGAGTGTTTTGCAAAGGCTATGGGTGGGGAATGCCACGATCCATCTATCCATTTATGGCTTAGAGGAGTTTAAAAAAAGAAAGATTAATTGTTAAGGTTAAATCATCGTACAAAGAGTCTAGTTTTCTCCACACGAGTTATCAACACACACTATAATTCTTTTTTCACAATGCATGACTAGAGGCATTCCACGACACTGAAACAACATGTTCTTAAGGCGTGGATTATCTTCCCATTTTGAAGGGTTAAGTTACACACAAATGGCAACTTTGAAGGGAACAATGGGCCTTTTGAGTTAGGAGACCTTTCTCGTGATTATCTAGGTCACTATTTGAGTGGTTTTAGTGTCTGAATAGGTATTTCCAATGATCATATAACATAACTAGCCCTCATCACACGCTTTGTGCTTCTTCTTTTTTGGGTCTAATGTCATCATTTTCCTTTTTTATTTTTAAATTTTGGATAAGTTTTTTTTGAAAACATGGATTAGTAGGAGAGTGTCCAATTTTGTAGGCATTTTAAGTGGAGTCAGTTTTTTTTTTGTCTAATATCATCATTTTCCTTTTTTATTTTTAAATTTTGGATACGTTTGTTTTGAAAATATGGATTAGTAGGAGAGTGTCCTAATTTGTAGGCATTTTAAGTGGAGTTGGAGGTATATTTTTACCGGGTTGTCCTTAAGTTTTTTTCATGTTAAACGTAAGGTTTAGGGGTATTTTTGAATCACATAAAAATTCAGTCCAAGGAGGGGAATCCTCTTATAGATAGTATAGATTATGCAAGGGTGGGATTAGAGCTAATATGGGATAGAGGTTTCCACCGCTTTATCCATGAAGTAGAATTTCAACTTTTTTTTTTTTTCCTTCATAATTGAATACTAATGTTTTCCACCCTTGTTTATGATTGTATGAACCTTTTACATTTTAAGGTGTGCCATTTGTACTAGGAAACGAGTATTTGTACAAGTGTACTAGTTACATATAAAGCTCATCTAGTTGAGACCATATAGCTATGTTTTGTGATCCCCACATCTTTGGGTATATATTTTTAATGAAATATTCTATTAGGAAACTCACAGTGTGATAAGATATGAACTTATCTATTGAATTCACTCAAATCTTAAAAAGAGGGAATGTGATCTATTAAAACTTTCTAGGAGTGTGTCATTTCTAGAAGATTGGTGAGTGTACACCCACCATATAGGGAAGCTAACCCTTGTACATATTGACTTGCTTTAGTAGATGTCAATATCTTATGACTAATGTATATAATTCAAACAACACCCTTACTATATTTTTGACCACACACGCTCTGCACGTGTGATGAGGCTTTTTTTTTTTTTTTTTTTTTTTTTTGAGTTTAATGTAAATTTTCAATAGTTAGTGAGGTTACATAGGAAAAAAATTTTAAGAAACTAAAATTTAGGATTTGAAATGGAGTAAACTGCGAGGTTTAGTGTGTGCTAGTTTTTAGGGAAAAAAAAAAGTATCAAACGTGAGTGAGATATATTTAAATAGAAAATGAGCTAATTTTTAGGGAAAAAGTTTCTCTGGTAGTTTTTTTTGTTTTTGTTTTTGAATTTTGTTGAATTACAATTTTAACCTTATTTTTTATTTTTAAGAATAAAGATTATCTAATTAGATTAGAGGTATTTTTGACATTTTTTGAAATCATAACTAACTTTCTGAATCCTTTTAATATATAGAGAAGAGATATTTACTCTTTGATTAAAAAAGAAAAGAAAAAGAGAGCATAAATTATATTTTAAATCTTCTAATTTAGAGGTGTTTTCATATTTATCACCTCAATTTTGAAAATTTTAAAATTAAACTAAAAACGTTTCAATTCAAATCATGAATTTCTTATGCACGAAGCTGTTAACAAACAATATTCAAATGAAATGATGGCATGCGGCTTGGGCTGAGCACATTTTTGAAACAATCATATAACGAAAACCCTTTTCTTTAAGTAAATTATTTAATGTTAATGATATCTCCATAAATTTAATTTGAAAAAAAAAAAAAAAATCAGACTTTAGGGGTAATTGGGCTAAATAGGGAAAGAGAACAAGGAGGGTAAATGGGGGCCCGTCTTGTTGGGCTGTTGATGGGTCTGAATAAAATGGCAATTCGGGCATTATTATCTAGGAGATGAGGTAGCAGAGAGAGCATACGAAGCTAAAAAAACAATCTATCAGAGAGAGAGAGAGATCTGAGGATGTCGTGGCGATGGTTGGAAGCAGCACTGCCTCTTGGAATCATAGCAGGATTGCTCTGTACTATAGGACAGCTTGAGTATCGCATTCACAAAGCCTATCATGGCCGCGTATGTATTTTTTTTTTTACTTATTAGCTTCTTTCATTCATTATAGATCTATGCATTGTTAGATAATTCAAATCTCGGACCACTACTAATGTTAATAAATCGATGGGAATTTAATTTGAGACAGCCAAAGCACGTCGGCGGCGACGACTTGTGGGATAAGGCTATGGTACAGAGGGACAAGAAGGTCATCGAGAAGTTCACTGCTGCTTCTCATAATTAGCCTAACAAATCCCACTAAATCAAGCTTTCCCTCCCTTTCTGGTATTTTTTGTTTTGTTTTGTTTATGTTCTTTTGATTTCGGTTTTGTTTTTTAGGGTTTTGTTTTCATTTCTTTAATCTAATTGGCTCCTCTAGCTAGTGTTAAGGTAATTAGATGTTATTGAGGTTGTACTCGATAGTGGAATAATAACTATTAAGTGGGTTGTTGTTACGAGCTTACTTTACGTAATAGATTGAGTATATTGGATTGGTTTACAAGTGGGGATTAATTTTGGTTAAGAGATATAAGAAGAGTAAAATTTGCTTCGAGGAAAAATGACACCTCTAAGTTAGACTAGTTAACAATTTGTAAATTAGGATAATAAGTTGGACTATGTGGAAGGGATTTGACAGCTTATGATTTGATTGAAGCTGGTAATTAAGGATAAATCATTTTTTTGCAACTTTCACATGCTCGGGATATGGCATTCGTGAATGATAATTTACACTTGTTATTATGGTTAATAAGTCACATTAATCACCAATGAGTTCTAGCACAAAATACCCCCCCCAATAAAAAAAACACTCACACACACACATAGGCACACCAGGGGAAGAGAAAGAGCAAACTGTTTGTTCCTTGGTTTTTGTGAGTGTGTGTGTGTGTGTGCATGATTCTTTTTTTTTTTTTTTGGGGGGGGGGGGGGGGGGGGGGCAGAGGGTGTGGTGGTGGAGGGGGTTGGGTTCCATGTTTTACAGTAGCATTCTCAAGTACATGTAGACCAGAAAGCCATTATGCATTTGTTTACAGCCAAGGTCTCAAACTTTTACAAAAATTGATTTGTATTTCCTTTTCAAACTGATATCAAATTTGTAACACTAAAATTGATTCAGAAGTTTTATCTTTAGAACCTTTTATCAAATATTAATTGTAGGTTACTTGAAGGCCCGTTTGGATTGAGGGAGGGGGAGTGAAGGGGAGTAGAGTAGAGTTGAGTGAAAATAGGTCAATTTAAGGCCAATTCTGCTCTACTCCCTCTCCCTCCCCCTCAATCCAAACGGACCATAAGTTTAATCACTGTGATGTTATGACAAGTTTTGGAAGAACTTTACTGCTGCTTTGCAGCATTTCTTAAAAAGATCGTATTTCTAATAGGTTAATGCCCTTCTGGTTAATGTGCTTCTGATGCTTTGATCATTCCATCTAAACCTTTAATGCCTTGAGTGGCTGGTAATTATTCTTATTTAACGTACATTTCCTTTTTTTTTTTTTTTTTTTTTTTTTTCTTCTTTCGTATTTTGCATACAATTTTATTTTTTTGTATTTTTATTAGGAAGGTTGTAACATTAGTAGGTTTGAGATAGACTTATGTAGGACAAAGGGAATAGAAGCCAAATCAGATCTAGAATTCTTGGACAGCTTGGATTTTGAGGAACTAGGGTTAAGGCTTGGTGGGGAAAAGGCTGGAATATAGGGGTTTTAATGATCAAAAGGAATAGTGGGCTGTTTGTGGGTTATTTGGGCTATTTGATGGATGAGCAGTATGAGCAGTTTAGGGTTTTTAACGTTTTGGATTTTAGGGTTTTAAAAGTGACAAATCATTGTGTGGTTAATTGAATTCAAGTTCTTGGAGATTTAAAAATATTGAAGAAAAAAATATGATAAACTTCTAGGCATCACACCTAGTATTGCCTTAGCGTCACATTTGGGAGAAGGTTCTATCACATAAATTACAAAACTTAAATAACACTTCTTAACTTATGAAAATTTAGAAAACTTATATAGAAAGCGTTACATCCATATAAATAGATTCCTAACACCTTTTCCCAGTGGAACTTTCTTGAAATCCTAATAAGAGTTAACCAGAACTTTCTTTGGGGATCTACTGCTGAAAAAAGAAAGCTCCATTTAGTAAATTGGGACACGTTAATTCTTCCAAGGGATATTGGTGGACTTGGCCTCTATGCCTCTGGAACCAGAAATCTGCCCCTCCTAGCTAAATTGAACAGGAGAATTCTTACTGAAGCTGATTCTCTTTGGGCCTGTGTGCTAAAGCCAAATACCTTAACACCCGTCACACCTCTTAACCCTGGTCAGCTAAGAGAACTGTTTGAGAACTTAGGCTGCCTGTAAAGCGGGTAAATCGCTCCTAGACTATGGCCTCAGGAAAGTTGTAAACTCTGTAAGCAGCACCCTTTTTTGGCATGATAACTGGTCTTCTCTCAGCACTCTTCGATCCTGTATATCGGGACCTCTTAACCTCAATGAGGAAAAAACTTTTATCAATCAAGTGCTGGATGAAAGTAAACAATGGGATTGATGCTCCCTCTCTTTTATCTTACCAAGATCCATTACAGATATTCTGTAGGCTATTCCCTTTAACCTTACCTCCTCAAGAAGTAGTGATACCTTAGCCTGGGGTCTCACTAAGGATGACAATTTCTCCCTCAAGTCTGCCTACTTCTCGACAAAAGCTTTAAATCCTTTGAACCCCCCCCCCCCCTTTCCTTCTCTGGTAGTTGGGTTTTGAAAGAAAAGGCATCCCAAAGAATACAATTTTTTCTTTGGGCATGCTCTTACAACAGCATCCCTGTGCTAGAAGTTCTGGGGTCAAGAGGTTTCAATCTTGACCATACTTGTCCCATTTGTAATTGTCATGCTGAATCTATTATCCATCTCTTACGGGATTACCAATTCTCAACCACCTTCTGGAATGACCTTGGCATCCCCTCTAGACTAAAGCCGTCCTTCTCTTTGCCTCGTTCTGACTGGCTGCATCTGAATGGCACTTCCAATTCCCCCTCTATTCACCACTGCATTACTTGGTGCACCTTATCTCTCTTTGGCCCTTGGAATCTGGTTGCTTTCCAAGCAAAAACACCCAATTCCACTCTGGCCAAGGAGTGTGTTTTGAAGGCAGTTGAGTTTCACTACTTAATCTCCAACAAAGCCCCCTCTCAACCCAGATCCACCTCTTATATTTGTTGGGTCAAGCCTCCCTTGGGTTGGAGTAAGCTGAACACTGATGCTTCAGTTTCCTCCAATCCCCACTTTGCTGGTGGTGGTGGCCTTCTTCGTAACTCCAATGGGGATTGGATTCGTGGCGTCTTTCATTCTATTGGGTCAACTTCCATCCTCCTTGCTGAACTTTGGGCACTAAGAGATGGATTAATTATGGCTAGATCTCTTGGGATTCAGAAGATCATTGCTAATGTGGATGCCTCTGATATTAATTCCCTTGTTTCTAGCTCTAACTCTGTTAATAGACTAACCCAGCCTCCTGTGGCTGACTGCTGACTGCAGGGCCATTCTCCAAGTTTTCCAACATGTGAAACTTGAACGCTGCTACAGAGAGGCTAACAGAGCAGTTGACACTCTTGCAAAAATTAGTTGTAGTGAACCTTTTATTTATTATATTCAGCCTCCTCCTGTTGTTTTAGAGGCTTTATCTTCAGACTGTATTTCTGTACCTATTCCCTGACCCGTTTGGGCTATCTTTTAATGATTAATAGACTCCTTCATTACCACCAAAAAAAAAAAAAAAAAAAAAAAAAAACCTAATAAGAGTTGGACTCCTCGGGCTTTTACTACTAAGCCCAAACTAAGTAACTAAACTCAAACAAAACCAAAATAAGACCAAATAGACTATTAGTACAACCCATCCCTAGAAACAAGAAAATTATAAAATTGCCCAACACTTAAAATTAAATATAAGTACAAGAAATCTGATCAGAACTATTAACTCCCAACAATATAATTAAAATAAAACTCTTGAAAGCCAAAAGCCTTGTTGTTCAATTGGCACCTCTTGGTGTCTCTAACGGAGATGTCTTGGGTTCAAATTCTTCCTCCCCATCGTTTTAGCTATAAAAAATAAAAATCCTAATCTACTAACAAGCCTCCATTAAAAACTCCCATGTGTGGTGTAGGGATCGTCCTCTTAAGGAGGAGTTTCCAGATTTGTATAATATTAGCAGGACAAGGGAGGCTTCGGTCTCTGAGGTTATGTGCTATGCAAATGGGAGAGTTTCTTGGGACATTCAGTTTTGTCGCTTAGTGAACGATCAAGAGTCACTTTCTTTGGATTCGTTTTTGGTCTTGATCTATTCCAAAAAGGTCCGAGGTGTTGGTGCTGACAAACTTTGTTGGAAGCCAACCTGCAGTCGAGGTTTCAAGGTGAGTGGGTTTTATCATTCTCTTTCCACATCTACTGTCATTCCCTTCCCTTGGAAAATGGTGTGGCAATCGAAGGTTCCTCCTCGGGTTGCTTTTTTCTCTTGGACTGCGGCTCTAGGCAAGATTTTAACTATAGACAATCTTCGAAAGAGGCACTTTGTTGTTCTTGAGTGGTGTTTTATGTGCAAAAGGTGTGGGGAATCTGTTGATCATCTCCTCCTTCACTATCCTATTGCATCTGAGATGTGGAGTATGATCTTCTGCTTGTTTGGTATTTGTTGGGTGATGCCGCAAAGGGTAGTGGACTTGTTGGATTGCTGGTCTTGCAATTTCAGGCGTCATCGTAATATAGTTATTTGGAGGATTGTGCCGCACTGTTTGATGTGGTGTATCTGGCGGGAATGGAATTCTAGAAGCTTTGAGGATCGCGAACGGTCCATTCTTGAGTTTAATTCTTTTTTCTTTTCTACTCTTCTCGAATGGTGTTTGGTTTTACCTTCTTTTTCTTGTTTTTCCATTTCTGGGTTGCTTGATCATTGTACTTTGATTTCTTGATGTTTTTGCCTCTTTAGTACATTTCCTATGTACGGGGCTGTGTTTTTTCAATAAACTTTTATGTTACTTATCAAAAAAAAAAAAAACTCCCATGTACCCTGGGCATCAATTTCTCATGTGCCAAATCAATGCTTGGTATTAGAATTAGTTTTGGTATGGCTTTTATATGTCTTTAACAATTACTGCCACGATCCCCCATCGCTAAATGCTGCCCTGTTACTTAAAGAGGGAGAGTCACTGTGTGTTTACGGTATAGCAAGCATAATTAAATATTAGCAAGTGCAATGTACAATTGGGACCATGTGTGCCCTTCATAGCCTCTCTTTTTTGGATTCTTGAATATACATACTATTCCATTGGAGGGTCAGATCAATCATTCAAGAACTTATATGAGTCTTAGTGAGTACAGGTTCCGGCTTAAATATTTAAAAGTATAAGACTCAACGTTTAGTGTCTTCCCCCTCCTCTTTTTTGGCTTGTTTTGTCAACCTAGAGGAGCTCAAATGTTATTCTACAGTCCCACCCTCACCCTTGCTTCAATTGTTTGATTGCCTGAATGCATGTGCTTCAGTTATGTGTTTTAGGCTTTTAGCAGAGTCAAAAGCTGATTCTTGTTTGACTTTTATTTTCACCCAAAAATTCTCTCTCCCAAAGAAATTTATCTAAAAGGATTGTTTAAGTTGAGTTCCCCCTTGTGTGTTTGTTTGTGTAAACTGCCAGCTAATTTTCTCTCATAACCATTTAACTTGTGATATTTTTATACCCCAAAGTGCAGGAAGATTTGCCCGGGAACGGTTGAAGAAGGAATAAACTGCCAGCAATGCTCGAGAGCAAGTTTGATGTTATTTCCGTTGTCTTTGTATATGAACTTGCATAAAATGTTAACTGTCCTGGGAAAAATACAATCTGTTTCTCCAGTGAATTTACTTATTATGTGGACTATAAATTTGGTTTATTAGCTTTGTTGTATTTTGAGGTGCATGTAACCTAACTAGTCTTTTTGTTTGCCAATAAATATTGAGGGTGCTTGAATAAATCTTAACAACTGAATAATAGGTAGATGGGGGAGTTGGAACATTGAAGAAACAGGAGGGTGAGTGGTAGAGAGTGAGAAAATTAGTTACATATGTGTTGAACCTTAAATTCCCCCAATTAAATTTAAACACACTACTTCATTGACCTATACAGTACAAACAGTATTATCTTTTTCATGGACAATTAAATATAACGAAGTCATGTATGTATTTGAATTTAATTGAAAAATCTGAGATGTAGTACCTAAGAAATTGTATTTAAGTTTTTGCCCATTAAAATATATTATACAAGAGTTAAGAACGGTGAGTTTATTCTCCACATCTACTATACAACATTTTTGCCCATACCGTATTCTTGACAAAAGATCAGACATTCCCGCTGGCATCGTATGGAATTTAAGAAAATACTACCTATGTGACAAATCTAATAATTGCATGATTGTCCCAACTGTTCTTGCTAAATAAGTTTTCATCAACCAAACTCAATTATTCCATATTGTGGAGTTCCAGTTGTAGATACGGCTGAACTAGGTGCATTAATTAATTGTATAATATAAGCCAGAGCTTGTACTTGTCTGGCTCTAGTTTATTCATAGGCAAAGGCCATATTGTATACCACTTTCAGACAACGACAAATAGAGCCTCTGGTTATGCTGTCACGTGAGAGTTGTACTGTTGTCAATTACACTGATGAAGGCCCAGAGTCTATTCAGAATGTATAATTTAAATCTTAGTGACTAAGGAAGATATATGTTTGAAGTATTAAAAATATTTTATATGCACATGTTACAGCTATGTAACCTTTCTTTTGGGTATTTTTTTTTTTAACTTTTTACACAAAGCCCTATTTCGAATTCCATGGAGTTGACTAGGAAAAATTATATTAAAAAGTTCCCAAGAAACTATGTTGCAAAACCCAAATTAAATCTGGAGCCTAGCAATGTCACTTGGGTTTTGTTTTAGCTTATTATCTAATTGAAGTCGTTTAACTCAAGCTAAACATACTCATAGAAGCAATGAATTCAGACTTTTGACTCTTTGAGTCACACTCACACACACAGGGCATGTATGCATTCCTGGTCCTGGGCAACAACCAAAAACCATGCTATACGGCCATTATTAATTGCCAGAACACATTTGTAGACGTACACTTTGACCAAAAGAGGAAGCAAAGTGAGTTGTATGGTTGGAATTATTGAGTTGTGGTAGCATTGAATTGATTAGTGATGGTGAATTTTCATCAACGCGGAGCATTTACAGAGTGTGTCCATTAATATTTATTTATTTAGATGAATGAGTCAGAAAAAACTTTATTGATGAATGAAAAAGAGAGACAGTCCATTGTCCAAATTATATCTATTTGTTTACCTAAGCCTAGGTCCCCAAAGCAACTTGACGGGGTCGCTTACTTGTCTTACGCTGCAAGCCGTAATAATAAAACCTCTTTTCATTGTCTTTGTCCCATAATTTGGAAAGCTCTAGCCTTTAAGCAAAGCATGAAAAAAAGTACTTCTTCTCTTTTTCTTTGTTTTTTTTTGTTTTTTTGCTATGATCTGTCGGTGGTTCACTGTAAAATAAGGAGATTACTAGCTGTTCACAACAGTTTGATTAGCAAAATATAGGATAAATTTCTAGCATTATAGTCTCAATAATAATCAAGAAATCTAATTCAATAGTTAAGATAGTTTATTCGGTGGAAGATGCCTACTCAGATTATCCCTTACCCATTTTTTACTTAGCAAAAAAAAAATTATAGTTTGTTCGGTGTTGTCAATTTGTTATTATCAACGCAACGTTCATTATTATTTTAATTGAATTCTTACTTTGTGCTTGATAGGTGAAGACTTTTCTTTTTTTATAATTCGATAATTACAATAGAGGAAGGAAATTTGAATCTTGGATATCTCTATTAAAAGTAAAAAAAAGGTACCAATTGAGTTACAAAGTTCATGACGTTAGACGACAACTTGAATCATCAAACTATATTCTCTAAATTGGAGCTATATATTTTTAGAAAATATTTGCCAACTTCTCAATATGCATGCGCAGCTAGAGTCCCAACTTTTTTTTTTATTTTTTTTTTATTGTGAGTCATGCTTTACAAATGACTTAGAAATAGAATTCATGCCTTACAAATGACTTAGAATTCATGCCATGGAATAAAATAACCAAAATATCAATCAAGTATTTATTGAGAGTGTCAAAAATCTAACGTTAGTTACGAAATTCTCAATAATCACTCAAATCAATCATTTTTTGTTGGTTATTCTGTTCTATTTTGAAGTTACAGTTTCTCCTTCTTTCTTAATATTGAATGGAGTGGAGTTGAAGATAGGTGCGGTTAATAACTTCCATTGGTTCCATCAAATGATATTTTTGATTGTGCTAATATGATTCGGCTTTGGGGCCATTTAGTCAGTGAATGCTCATTCTTTGTAAATTGACTAGTGACTACTTTATTATGTTAAAGTGAAAAGAATAGAGAAGAAAATTCGCTTAATCATTTTGGATTTGGCCATGTGGAAGTGGAACCTTCATCTTTGATTTTTATTTTTTTATTTTTTTTAAAAATGGTCTGCAAGAGCCTAGACTGCAAGAAAATCAGGCGCTCCGCTACAACCAACAAATAAAATAAATTGATTTTGAACTGCTCATGCTTTAATTAGGAAAAATGGGATTTCGAACTAAAATTTAAAAATCACATAAGAACTGAATAATATAGAAAAATAATGATAATAATAATAACTAAAACTCAATGGTAATCAAGCTGAAAAGGACTGACTGTGTTTTCTGGCTATAGTTATAGTTTTTAAAGTTGTGGTTTGACCGTCATTCCATTAGAATAGGCGATAGCTATGTATAGGTGCAGTCAAATCACATGGTGTTAGTAAAAACTAAAAACTAAATACCATACCTGGGGGTCCCTTTCATGGTTCTTTTGCAGAAAATTTTAGTCCCTTTCAAGGGTAGGTGACCACCAGTAGAAGCAGCATGTGTACTGTGTAGGGGCTAGATCTATATTTTATGTGTACAATTATGCCCCGCCAATCAAGCCTGTTCCTTAAGAAAAGTTGTGGTACTAATGACTTTTTATTTTTTATAATAGGATTGGCACTAATGACTTGTATTTATGTAGGAAGTTAAATGTTATTTTTAATCACAATTATTATCAAGGAAGGAATATATCTGGTATGAGTATGACTTTGCTTTTTCTTTTGTCATTCTCTTGTGTTTAATGTATATACACTATATACAATATTATTGAACTTCACCATACTCATGATTTGAAGAACACACTAAATTGTACTTTTGACTTGACTTTTAAAGCTTGAGTTTGTTTTCATTTTGATCCTCTAAATCTGAGATTTTTCATTTTGATTTATCAATTTGCATCCGTTTTTAAAATGGACATTCTCCATCGCTAATTTGGCTAGTGCCAACAAAATCATGCCCCTCTCTCTCCCCTGCTTAGTCACGGAAATAGTAAGGAATGACCAAGTTTTAAAACGGAATCAAAATTGAGAGACCAAAATAAAATAATCCCAAACTTTGCCACTCATAGTCATAGCTGTCTAAATCAATTTAGACTTGAGAAGGCTACGCTATATTTGCCAGGAAGCAAAAGTAGGAATTGGTTAAAAAAATAAAGACAAGAAACAGCTTAGAAATCAAAATGCTCTCCATGTACCTAACCTCGGCCTTGTTTTTATCTGGTTCAGAAAGAATCCCCTCACTAAGAAAGATCTTCAAACCAATAATTTCAGCAGCTCAGCTCAGGTGCCTACAGGTTAAGAAAGCTTAAAGAAGGTATTAGAGATCAGGCAAAATGTGTCTTAAGGCTCGCTTCAAAATAACTTGATATGAATTCACTTAAAGCCAGGGCCTGTTAAAGAAATAGATAAGTGAATAGGAAGTGAAGGATGAACGAAACCAATGACTAAAGGCAGAGGAGTTGAGAACACTGACTTGCCCAGATCATCATCACTGTTAGAATTGATTTTGGTAGTGCATTCCTTAGACATCAATAGCAACAAAGCCAGAAAGAAAGAAATCTAAATTTTTTTTATTCCTTGTCAATGGGACAACTAAATTCATCACATATAAAATCACTTTGGGGCTACACACCACAATGAATCATAAAACTATGGACGACTTTGTGAGTAAAACTGATTACACAAAAATCCTATATTACCACACTAAAACAAACAGCCTACAAAGAAACAAAGAGGCGAAAAGAGACCACCAAAAAAAGAAGAGAAAAAAAGGTGTGACTGGAAGAATTTCTGAATACAGGAATTGAACTTGAATATGAATGGTAGTTGGATGACGGTGGAAGCTTGTACAAACTGTGGGAGTCAGGGCGCATATTCACTTTCCAGGACTGGTTGTGTTCTTGTCACCGTTGCAGCGGGAGCTTTTGTATTCCCAACCATGGTCATATGCAGGGCTTCTCCTACATCTGCAGCCCTCTCCATCTGCTGCATTTTCTTCCTGTTCTTGTACTTCTGTGCCCACAGAACCAGGAATGCCAATAACGCCAACAACGCTAGTCCACCCAGCACAGATCCCACAATTATCCCAACTTTTGAACTCTTCTTCTTTCCTTCAACAACTGGTGGTCCACTTGGTGTAGGAGAAATTGGCGCTGGAGAAGGAGCAATAGACTCAACCACAATAGAGAAATGCCCTTGTTGAAACGTTGAACACGTATTAACTGATGCCGGATTACCGATATTGACCATACCTTTTAAGTCAAACCAAGCACACTTAGCAACAGCCCCATTGGGGGCTGATTGCATGTCTGGAAATTTAATCGATATGGGATCACCGGTTGCCGTAATATTCAATTCTGATAAATTTGTAGCTAACAGATTTGATGCATCATAAGCAAGAAGACCCAACACTGGAGTTAAGTGTGTGTAACCAGGCACTGGGTAATACCTCATAGACCAATTGCCCAAGTTCTGGTAGACCAAAACAAGTCTCTTCACATACTGCTGCTCACCAACTCCCATGGGAATCACAAACTCTTTGTACATTTGAACACCTTTTCTGTATAAGCTACCACTCCTGAGCCTCATTGCTGAAATCTCGATCCCAGTCAAATTTGGGGGAACCTTCCCATCAAAGGCAATGCCGGTCTTTGGATGACGACCAAAAGCTCTGTAAGCATAGTCTTGGAGCAGCACATCCAGAGCATGGGCGGAAGTTGCTGAAGGGGCAGCAATAGATTGAGCCCTAAGAACCGGCAGCCGGAAGAACCACACCAGAATAATAAGCATCGAGAGACTTCGAAGAAGAAGCCCCATCGATGCTGCTTTGGAATATTTAACAAAATTCAACTCAATGCCACTGAAAATTTGACCAGGTAAAATCCCCCAGAGTGTATCCAGATAGTCAACACCAAAATATATATTTACTTTTAATAGTTCAGATCCAAAGAATAATAACTGAAATATGGAGATCTTTGGAAATAAGCTTGAAAATCATTGGTCTCAGCTCAGCCTTGTAAAACTCATATACTTGGAGTCCCGTCTGTATATAATAAATGAAAAACAACGGGTAGTGGAAGAGTATAAAGACAAAATATATTCTCAGTTGGGGTGGCTGAGATTGTTTTAAAGCGGCTTTGAAGGTTTCAACCGTTGCAAACCCCTCAGTAGCCTCAGCCTCAGAATACCTTTATCTCCCTTTTGGAATTTGGAATCCTTGTAAAAGAAGCTCTCAAAGACTTGGGAAGAATCTTTTCTTAAATATTTCATTTCTCCAAGGAGTTGAAAACCTGATTCCTCGCCATTTCCCCATTAACAGCAGATTAAACCAAACAATAATTGAGATTAAAGGCAAAGCTAAAAATATATTCACTTAACAGAGAAATCTACTTCTTCAAGGCTCAAACGGTCACACCCAAAAAACAAAAAACCAAAACCAATACCAAGACCCCCAACAAGTAACAATAAATTTTCTATATTTGGACCACGAAGAATCAAATGAAATTAAATACCTGATCTTTGTAAGAATTAGGATGCTGGGGTTTCAGTAGAAAACCCTAAATCTTCGCCAGGGTGTCAGGGACCGACCCAACAACAATGTCCAAACCAAAGTACCTCTTCTTTTTTTTTCCTCTCTCACTAAGCAAAACATGCAAAACCCAAATCCTCTTTCACATAAAAACCGCCAATGGTAACGATTTCTGAAGACCCCAAAATCAATTACCCACCAGAAAACGCGTAAATCAGCAGAATCTCCATTCACTATTTGGGGCAAAAGATCACAGAAAACTAACACCAACCCATTTCAACAGAGCTCTCAAACAGCCTGCATTTTGACAAAATCTGAAAGACAACTCAGAGACAGACGTAGTTGGTGCTGATTATCAAAGAGTAGACAAGGGATCCAAAGCTTTTCCACAAAAAACACTGTTGGTGCTTGTCTTTACCTGCCGTGCCCAAAAAAACTCGTGATGTAATGGAAATGGGTGGAGAGAGAAGTGAGTCAGTTTTGAAAACAGAGTCAAATAAAAGACCAGAAGAGAAATGGGTTTCCAACTTTCAACTAAGGAAGTTAAAAAGACAGAATTTTTGGTGAGAAAATTAAGAATCTGATAGAGGAAAAAGATAAGCCTCTGGGGTATGCAGATGGCCAGGCCAGCAGAGATGGACCGGTGTGGAAGTGAATATAAAAAATTAATGACACACTCACACATAAAGGAAAGTAAAGAAACACAGATTAGCAAATTTTCTACTAATTTATTAAATTCGTTTACTAGCTTTTGATTTTTTTTTTTTTTTTTTTTTTCTCATTCTCATTTTTGACATCTAGCTACAACTGTAGCACAACAAAACAATGTCTTTGGACCGAGCTAACCTTTTTCGTTTACTCTTCATTCGCTCAATTATTAATTCATTTCATACCTATAGAAAAAAAAAAAAAAAAAAAAAAAATTCCTATAGTGGTAATAAAACAAGTATTTTTAACATAGTCTTATTACTTTGCCAAAAATCTTATAATTTTTTTTTTTTTTTGGAGTATTAGAATCTTATAACTAAGTTGACAGTTAAACACCTTTTCAAAAATAAAATAAAATAAAAAGTTGACAGTTTAATACCTTTTAATAATTTCAAATGAGTCAATTAAGATTCAAATCTCTTTACTTCCATTAAAACTATCGAATAATTTAACCCAAAAAAGAAAAAGAAAATTACTTTTGAGATTTAAGTACTCCTTTTGAAATGGATTTGCTATTTTCTTTGCTTTTCGTCAAAAGGGATAGGGTTATATGACAGCTCATTTTACATTATAAGTATGTTATGTAAGCAATACTTATCTTATGCATATGTAGGGTATATGTAGATTTTATAGTTGTGTAAAATAAAAAATTACCTTCTAAGATAGTTTTATTAGATTACTTTCTATGACTCTATGTATATGGGATCCATATATGTTGTAAGACGCTGTAACGAGATACCACATTATGTGAAACCTATATATTTTTTATTTTTATTTTTATTTTATTTTATTAGGGAACCTATATGTTGTGAAAGGTAAAATGCATATGTATGAGGTTTGAGATATATTTTTGTTATATAAGGGTATCTAAAGTTACCTAATTAAATTCAAATACACGATTGTATTAATTTATTTTAGAGGATAACTAAACTATTGTTTTATTGTATTAAATTTAATTTTCCTTTGGAAAATATAACAATGTTTGTGCTATACATCAATGTGTTTTAATTTAATTGCAAAATGCAAGGCACAACATATAAGAAAGTAAGAAATTATACCTAAATTTTATTCCTTATGTAAATAAAAAATGTTAAAATTATTACTACAAAATGTTTACAAACTGATGTGGTAATGAATGAGATTGATATCACTTTAACAACACAATAAATAACTGTTGAATTAACTCTTTGTGATTAGTAACGCATAAATTTGTAACTTGTAAGGTCAATAATCCATAAACAGTAACATTGTAACATGATATCCATGGCGTCATCATATAGTAACGTTGTAATGTGAATGTGGGTTCAAAAATCTTTGCCATGCCAAAATTCAATTAATATATTTTACTTAATGGCAAAGGCAAACAATAATCAATTCAATCATCATATACATTGAAATTTGCAGCTTTTAGCATTCCGTGCCTGTGCTTTTATATGTACCGACGTCTTCCACTTCCGTGTGTTGAGCTGAAATAAGCAACTATTTGTGTAGTAGAGAGAAGAGTAGCCTTTGTTTTGTTTCCACTTGCCAGTATGAACTGTGAGCCAACAGTTTTATTACTCTATCCACCAACAAGATATTGTTCTGTGCAACTAGTCCACAAAATACTGCCATTTCCCATTTCATTTTCTCTTTCTTTTTTCTCATCTGAAACACACAATTCACAAGTCACAACACATGTTGCCAAGCATCAGATTTATGTACACTTATTTTCAATTATAGGAACAAAGTCTAATATTTTCAATTTTTTTATTTTATTTTTAAGAAGTATTGGATTTTTGTGGATCTTATAAATCTTATGCTTTCATATAACATTATCCATAGCATAGGTATAAGATCAATTTTTTTTTTTTTTTTCCCTTCAAAATTATAGAATTATTTCCGGA
This sequence comes from Quercus tomentella, assembly GCA_028535165.1. Classification (NCBI taxonomy): domain Eukaryota; kingdom Viridiplantae; phylum Streptophyta; class Magnoliopsida; order Fagales; family Fagaceae; genus Quercus; species Quercus tomentella. The sequence goes on from JAPQVY010000012.1 coordinate 18,357,562, forward strand.
CATGAATAAATACTACTATGATTTAGTCTCCTAAAACATTCCTTATTCTATGTGACAGGTTAGCAATATTTTAGTAGAACTTTTTGGAAAAAAAAGAAAAGGTAAGAGCAACAAAATTGTACATTTTATGATTTGATAACTTTTTATAATTTTGTAAGTAATGAAAAAAGGAAAAAGAAACAATAAGAAATTCAATTTTAGGACCTGCGTGTGTAATCTATATAACATAGAAATTTATTCTCAATTGACATCTAATTAAGGAGCATCAAGGTCAGAAATAGAGGTAGAATATTATTAGGTGGTGTTACAATTTCTATTATACTCCTTTTGTTGTTGAATAAGTTTGTTGAAAAAGAAAAAAAAATGTACAAGTCCTATTAGATATTATCCTCAGTTCACCTCAAAATGATACCAAATTTCAATATGATTGATGTCATACAAGTTTACTATATAAAACATACAAAATTATGTGTTAAATTTTTTTAAAATATAAATAATTAATCCAATCATTTATTTATATTTATCATGTTGTTGAAGTAGTATCATCACATTCATTTTCATATTAATTTGTTTTATAGTAAAATTGGTAGTAATTTTAATTTTTTTGGTAAACAATATTTTCTTTCTATTCTTACATAAGTTATTTCAACCAAAAAAAAAAAAAAAAATTGTTACATACTTATGTGCTATATTTAAACATTTATTTATTACACTGTAGTTATTTATGAGTATTTATTTAGTATGTTATTAAACTGACATAATAAATTATAATAGCTCTGTTAGGTCTTGGTTATTTATTTATTTTTCCTATGTTTGTGCTTGCATTCTTTTTTTTCTTTGGTGTGGAAAAAATATAAGAGTAAAAGAGGAAAAGAGAATCAACATCTGAAGCTCCATGTCCACACAAGAAGAAGGATTCTCATTCTCTGGAAACTAAACCTATTTTAGAGGAAAGGAATTGTGTTTTTTATAAGAGAGTTTATAACTATTGTGAATCATTCTCAAAGAATTATGTGTTAAATTTTTTTAAAATATAAATAATTAATCCAACCATTTATTTATATTTATTATGTTGTTGAAGTAGTATCATCACATTCATTTTCATATTAATTTGTTTTATAGTAAAGTTGGTTGTAATTTTAATTTTTTTGGTAAACAACATTTTCTTTCTATTCTTACATAAGTTCTTTCCAAAAAAAAATTTGTTACATACTTATGTGCTATATTTAAACATTTATTTATTACACTGTAGTTATTTATGAGTATTTATTTAGTATGTTATTAAACTGACATAATAAATTATAATAGCTCTGTTAGGTCTTGGTTATTTATTTATTTTTCCTATGTTTGTGCTTGCATTCTTTTTTTTCTTTGGTGTGGAAAAAATATAAGAGTAAGAGAGGAAAAGAGAATCAACATCTGAAGCTCCATGTAAACACAAGAAGAAGGATTCTCATTCTCTGGAAACTAAACCTATTTTAGAGGGAAGGAATTGTGTTTTTTATAAGAGAGTTTACTGTAATGATCCCTATAACTATTGTGAATCATTCTCAAAGATCTATCGGGCCTTACTTTTGAGACTAGCCCAAAAAACTAAAGTCGATGACTTTTTGTAAAAATACCAAAGCCCATGAATTTGTACCAATAATAAAGGTGAGAGAGAGGGAGAGAGAGACAACAATGTTAAACCAATGAACCGCCAGGATTATATATTTTGAGAGCAAAAGTGGCAAACATACCCAATTTTCTGACTCATTCAAGGGCTTTTGGATCTGAACACAAAGAATTTTTATGGTTTTGGATTTTAATAAACGATGCCAGCTCATAGGATTCTGACTCATTCATGTAATAATATGGAATAGGTGATAGGTCCACAGTTGCTAAGGTACGCCGTATGCACGTGCCTGCGCATTTGTGGAGTCATTGACATTTTTTGGCCCTGCCGTCTCTCTGCCCAAACGGCTATTATGGAAAACTTTTTCCTTGAAAAATCTCTGCCTGCACTGCCATTTCCCAAAGCAAAAGTATAGATCATACAAGGTCCGTGGCATGGTGTGAAAACTGAAATGTGAATGAGTGGTAATGGAATCGTGGGATGTAAAGTTGTTATGCGCCGTGATGGAATAGACAATGACCATTTGGACCCCCTTATTCTATCAAACTATCAATTTTCAATTAATTTATTTGCTAGTGTACACGGTTTTCTCTATGGACGTTCACACCTTGAGGTGACAATTGGTGAGTGATAAACATGAATCCACCATGTTTAGCAAAAAAAAAAACATGAATCCACCATGCTACTAAAATTTGTTACATAAGCCTTTTTTAATTTGTTAATTGGCTCTACAATTTGTTTCATAAATCAATAAAAGCAGACATAGAAAATGGGTTCAGACTAATCAGGTTTGGGTTAAAAACAGATCATCTTAAATGGGTTGAGTCAATCTGTATTTTTTCACATGCAAAAATAAACAAATGAAGAAATGAACAAAAAAATACAATAAATCTTGGGTCATGGCTTCACGTGTCAACTCGTTTTTACTTCGAATAAAAAATTTCAAATTCAAGTTGAGTATTTTTCTTTAAGTTTAGGTCACGTTATTGGATAAGGGTCCAGGTATAATTTTGCCATATCTAAATATAAGTGTTATCAGTAATAAAGTAAGATAACGACAATGTTGTTTCACAACAAGTTATATCAACAATTGTGAAAAATGTTATCTCTCTGCGTTAAAATCATTTCCTCAAGCCCACATTAAAAATGTAAAGGACCACTTGTTATTTGTTAATGGTTCATACTTCCTATACCAACCAGGAATTGGTAAGCTCGTAATGCCTTAAAGTGGCTTGCTAATTGTGTGTGTATGTTGTGAAAGGCCATTTTGTTTTTTGCTGTCTTCTTGGGCCCATGTCTCCATAGTGCAATTAGATCAGTTGCTTCCAGCTTAATTCCACAAGTACCTAATCTTTCCTCCTATCTAATTTATTTTTTCATGGTTATACACGTTGTATAAGATGCTCAATGGGTTTGTAAGGGCATTAAACTCGGTCTTATTGAATTCAAGTTGTTGACATTGATAGAAGACTAATAATGGATTATAAATAGTATGTTTAGCTGGCTAAAATCTCCAATAATCTATTATTCGTTTGCTCATATAGTCATATGGTAATGTTTTTATCTACTCCAAAAGGGAGGAAACAATTAAAAAGGAAACAAAAAAAAGTGCAAAACAATCTGATGGGGTAGCTGTCCTTCACACGATATTTAACGGGTCTACAACTACAAAAGTGGGAAAGGCCAAACTAATAAAGAAAAACTCTAAAAGGATGCATGGTTGTCAATATCATTTATCCATAGGATAAATTACAATTTACACCCCTAAAGTTTGGAGTAATTGGATTTTACCTCCTGAAATTTGGGGTGTTTGGATTTTACACCCCTAACGTTTCAGAATTTAGATTTTACTTCCTAAAGTTTAAGTTGTATGGATTTTACACATTCAAATTCTGAAACTTTAGGGTGTAAAATCTAAACACTCCAAAACTTTAGGAAGTAAAATCCAAAAACTTTTAAAATATAGAGGGTAAAATCCAAATTCTAAAACGTTAGGGTGTAAAATCTAAACATCACCAAACTTCAGGGGGTAAAATCCAAATTTTGAAACTTCAGGGTGTAAAATCCAGTCACCTCCAAACTTTAGGGGTGTAATTTGCAGTTTACCCTTATCTATACTACTATTTAAGGAGTTTTTCCTGTTTGGACTAGACATTTTTTTGGTTCCAAAATCCCCCTATAGCCTACGTTTAAGTAGGGACAAAACTGAAGGATAACCTGGTAAAAATATATTTTTAACTTTCACATACAATATTGCCTATAAAATATGAACACTTTTTTGTCGGTTTTTTCAAAATTCAATCTAAACTACAAATTTATAAATTTTGTTGGGTTTTTTTTTTAAAAAAAACAAATTTTGTAGTAGACCCATAACTCCTAAACTGAAGTTGTCATTCACTGTTTTATTTTTTATTTTATTATTATTTGTGGTTATTGGGTTTGACTAATTATTTTATAGGTTTTTTTTTATGATTGGAAAATATAGTAATTCTAAATTATAATGAATGTAAATTATTAACTTTTACCTAAAAAATAGAAGAGCCTTTGACAGGCTAATGGGATTAAAATGGTATAGTATACATGAACGTGACTAGTGTATGGTCTCATCTATAATTTCGGGTTGTCCACTAACTAATATTGGCTGCATGGTAAAGTAATATATCATTTGGTTATGATATCAACCTCAGATCCATCTCTCATTATTGTAGGGAGTGAAAATATATATATATATATATATATATATATATATATATATATATATATATTTATATATATGATAAATAAGGATATTTAGACCTCTTCGAATATTTGACTAACTTCTTTGAGTATTTGACTATGATTAATAAGGATATTTAGAAACCTTTTCAAGTAATTGACTATTCTCTTGAGCGTGTGTAGTCCCCCCATCCCACACACATTAGGCTATTATAGGGAGGAATCCCATAAAGGTAGCTCCAAAATACTGGTAAAGATTGAAAAATATATTTTCTTATAATTTGATTCTTATTTTTTTATAAAACACACACACACACACACACACACATATATATATATATATATATGTTTTTGTAAAATATGGTTTTTGATCATGAGTGGAGAATTACGAATTACCAAGTGTAAAAATCAATGAAGAAATCAAGAATGACACATTTATATGGTGCATGCAGTGGCATTGAATGCATAATCTTATAGTTGTTTTAGCAATCAGTCCTCTTAATTTCAATGCTAAATAATTTATGCTATGTTTGAAAGTTTAGAGGGAGATGAGAGTAGAAGGGAGTAAAGGGGAGGAGAGTAGTGGGGAGGAGAGTAGAGGGGAATGGTTATCCTCCATCTTGTTTGGATGTTTTTAAAAATAAGTAAGGGGGAGGAGAATAATTAGCCTTTTCATAGTTTGTAATTTTGTTAATATGGTACGGGTAAATTTAGTAATTCATTTGGTTAAGTATTTCTATACTCTATTCTCCCTCCAAACCTCTCCAATTTGGGAAATTAAAAATGAGGGGTTAGAAGTAGTTAGAACCCCTCCAAATTCCTCCCCCTTCTCTCTTAAAAAACATTCAAACAAGATAATTTAACTTACTCTCCCTCCCTCTACTCTACTTCCCCTCCATCCAAACAAGATATAAGGGCCCAGTTAACTTTCTCCTCCCAATTGATTAATGTCTTTTTTTGTTGCTTGTGGTTTTTAAGTTTTGAACTGTAGCTTTGGAATAATTTCATTAGTTTCTTTTACAGGTAAAAATAAGTGGAATAGGGTGAAATTGGATTTAGAAAGGTCTTAAAAAGATGTACATAAATCAAATAAACTAAAATAAGTTATACCAAACAATTTCAACTTCTTTGATTATATTAAAAAATGGAAACATGAAATATCAAGATTTGGATTATATATACAGTTTTGAGAATGAATGCTAGTTTTAATTATTTCTAACTTTTGAAAATATAATTTTTTAAAATATGGTACCTAACAATGTTTTTAAAAAGCTCTAATTTGAAGAAAAAAATTTGTTGTTTTTTAAATATGGTACCTAACAACATTTAAAGAAATTTTGTTTGATAGGAACATTTAAAGAATTGTATCTACATTTTGTGAAGCAGTTTTATAAACAACTTTTATAGAATTAAATAGATTGTGGTTTGTATCAAATTTTAATTACTTTAGTACGATAATTAATGTATAGCTCATTTGGTACAATGGATTGGTTGAATTGTTGTCAATGCATACGTGCTACAGTATTAAAAGAGCACCAATGGGGCGCGCGATGACATAGTATTAATTATAATTAGCCTTTGGGAGGCTTAAACTGAACACGGATGGGTCAGTGGTGGGTGACAATGGTGTTGCCGGGTGTGGAGGTTTGATAAGGGACAGCAATGGTCTTTGGATCACGGGTTTTGCCAAACCAACTTCTGCCTTTTCTAGTTTAGCTGCTGAGTTGTTTGCTCTTAGGGAAGGGCTAGCTCTTTGTGTTGAATTGCAGGCTCAGGCTGTTGAAGTAGAGCTTGATGCTTCCGCAGCAATCTCTTTAATTTCTTGCAATATCACCTCTAATGGGGATCTTTCGGTTCTTGTTGATGATTGCAGGGAGCTTCTTCTGCAGCTGCCTCAAGCTAGGATGACTCACTGCTATAGAGAGGCAAATTGCTGTGCTGATGCCTTAGCCAAGTTAGGAGCTAATTTATCCTCTGCTTGTAATCGTTCTAATTCCCCTCCCCCTGTTGTAATCCCCTTTTTGTTAGCTGATTCACTGGGGACAGCTCGGACCAGGATGGTCCCTTTTGGTTCTTGTAATAGCACTTCTTAATTAATATTACTTTCCCGGTTTACCAAAAAAAAAAAAAAAAAAATTATAATTGCTGGCAGACATATTATATTAATATATCATGTGCCTGATTAATAATAAATGTTTTTTTAATGAATTTTATGAATGAACATGTAAATTTTTGAGATTTTGTTAGAGTAGTTTAATAACATGTTTTCAATTTTTAAATAACATTATACATATTTTCATACACTTTTTTACCTATATATATTTAAAAAAAATACAAATAACGTTACTACAACAACGTTACCAAATGACCCATGAAATTTTCTAATTCTTAACTTTTTTATTTTTCTTTCCTCCTTATAAGTTATAACAAGAGCAAGGAGGGAGACTTCATCCAAATTCTCCATATTGAAACAAATAGATAATATCAATAAACCATAACATTTATTTAACTTTTAAAAAAAAATTGAGAATCAAGAGTTATTATAAGATGACACAATATATATATATATATATATATATATATATATTAATGATAATTTAATAGTTGGAGAGAGAGTTTAAATGTTTAAAATATTTGTTAGAAATACTAGAATGTGCTAATTATAATATGAGACTCTTGACTTAAGTGCCTTAACACATGCATGTTGTCTTTGTTCAAGTGATAAAAAGAGAATTAATTAAGAGTTAACTTGAGTTGTATTAAAAACAAATAAAGTCTGACTTTGAACTCCAATTATGCACAAATTTGCGAGATTGATGATGCTTGGGGTTCAAAGTATAGAGCTGAGTCTTGGATCAAGTGACCTATAAAGTAGATAATTGTATCATGTTACAAAGTCGCACTGTTCACTCGTTGGAATTTAAGCGGTTCTTAAAAAATTTAAAAAATAAATAAATAATAAAAAACGATAGTTTGTATTATTAAATCAATTCAAATCTTTTTGTACAGATGCCTAAAGGAATGATTGTAAAAAAAAAAAAAAAAAAAAAAAAAAAGATGCCTAAAGGAATGGAGGACATTTCTCCACCCAAATTCCTACAGACTCTCTCAATAGAGCTGCTTTAGCCAAAGCATGAGATGCAAGCTTACAACCAGAATTAATAACATTGAAATTTGAAAACAACATTTCTAAATCAAGAAGCAATCCATGTCCCCAACCAGCACCTTGAAACTAGTTGGTTAGATTACATGAATAAATTCATCGTCTCTTAATAGCTTAAGTTTTTTTAAAAATCGGTAATTTAACATAATATCAGAATAAGAAGTCTTAAGTTTAATCTCTTGTCACTACCTTACGGCCCTTTGACAAAAACTTTTATGTGTTGAGTCCCACTTAATAAAAGCAACTTAGGTAGCCCACACGTAAAGGAATACAAATTCTCTGTATCATTTTTTGTGTTCCACTTTAAGTTTCATCAATCACAATATGCCATGTGTTTGTTTAACTTTCCTTATAAAATAGTCAAAGTTTAAAATAGAAAAAAAAATAAACACATGGTAAGTTGTAATTAGTAGAACATAAAGTAGTATAGAGGATTTGTATTCCACGTAAAGGGGAAAAGTTAGTTTAAATGAATAAATTTACAATTTCCTAATAGTTTCAACTTTTAAATGAATAAATAATAATTAGGGATGAAAAACAAACTTTTGGTAAAATTTAAGGACCAAAATAGTATTTTACCTAATAATTTAACACTATCGAACATGGCTGAGACTGATTTAAAGCCGAAAACAGTGCAACATCCACAAGAAGTTTCTGCAAACCTAGATCAATGGCAATTTGCAAAGCAAACAACACCATCAATTGATTCACATCACCATCAATTGAGTACGATGTGCATAATCTGAGTCTGTTCCAAATATCAACGTTATCTGTGGTGTATACTATTGCGCGCCTTAGTGATAAATCTCTATCGGTGTGGAATTCTTTGATCCCATTCTCGTTCATTGCGTGCACTCCAAATTATCCATGTCGTGATAAATAGCTATTGAATCTTCGATGACCCCAAATTACTTAGACAAGTTTTAAATTTGAGCTATCAGAGTAAGCTGCCAAATAGAGTGAGCAACATCGCATACATGAATACAGGACATGAATAAACGTCAGTTGAAAGGGGTATTATAAAAATGGCTAACTTGATAGTTTTCCGCACATAACTATTTCTTACCATAAAATATAATCTATGTTTTTTTTTTTTTGGTCTGAAAAATTAAAAGAAGTGGACTGATGGACGGAATGTACGTATAATATTTTCAATTTCTGAAATAAAATTTTTAAAATTTTAAAGACAAAAATAATACTTGGTTTATATTTTAAGGACAAAAATAATCTTTTAGCCATAAATTTACTATTAAAATAACGGTGAAGAGTTTACAAAATACATGAAGTGCTAGTTCTTTTGACAACAAGCTTTGTGCCAAATAGATTTTAGTTAGAGGTTCACATCGCTATAGGACAATACTCTCTCTCTCTCTCAAAAAAAAAAAAAAAAAAAAATCGCTAGGACAACACGTGCTTTGACACGCTCTTGCATTATATTTCATCATATGATCGTGTTAGAAAATAATTCAATAATTGAGTTCCCCCACCCCCCAAAAAAAATCTTGGGATTATAGCGTGCATACATAATTTTTATTTACTTATTCCATTTAAAAAAATACTTATGTAGAAGTACATTTGCACATAAAAAAAGAAGAAGAAATTTTAAAAAGATGTACATAAATTGATGATGAAAAATGAAAATACTGATAATTTAAATTAAAACAAGTAGACCATTAATCGTTTATGTGATGCATTTAATGTAGGATTTATTTCAGCATAATTTTTTTTTTCCAACGGAAATTGAAAATACTTTTAGGAAAAACAATTATTTATTTATTTTTAGAATTTGATTGCGTTCATAATAATATCCTAGAAAACATTTTTGGACATTTGACTTGGATGGAAAATAAACACAAAATCCACAATACCAATATTTAATATAGTATAATCTCAGAAAATCTAAGATAATGAACATCAATTCAAAGTACCAACATCTAATATAATTGTGAATTTTACAAAATCTAATATTAACACAAAAATCCAACCAACACCACATTAATATACATTATTATATCAATATTGTGTTATAATAAAAACTACTAGAGTTGCAAATCTACACATTGGGGATTAATTTGCTCGAAATTGAAAAAATAAGGACCATACTTGGACGGAGGATCTTTATTTGACATATGGAGTGATCTTAGAGGGTTGTGAGTTGGTCGTTGCTCTCGATTAGACTGTGGGTTTGTCATTAAAAAATGTGTTGTCTTAGGTGGAAGGGACAATGGCTTATTGGTATTTGAGAGAGAAAGAGATAGAGGTGAGTAGTGGAGTCAGTTAGGTTGGATGCATTGTGAGAAATTCTTTATTATTTTTGAGAGGATTGTTTTGATGGAATTGTTATGACCGACGATGCTTATTATGCTGGTCAAATTGAAAGCAATTTTCTCTTTGATACTAATATTTTTAGCCAAACCAAACACCAAAAAAAGAAAAAAAGAAGCAAAAAAGAAGAAGGTTTTATATTGAATCAAACTTAGCCTAAAACCTTTTATTTTGGAGTTGGGATGGGTCATGGGCCAAGTTCAAACAAGTCTGAGTGGGCTTGTGTGTGGAAAATTACATATTAGCCCATGAACACTATTAGTAGTTGTGGGAAATAATTTTTTTGGGGGACAATTATGGCAAAATTGCAATTTTTTTTTTTTTTTTGTGGAAAATAAATAAAGAAAAGAGAGTGAGAGTTTGAATATTAATGGTTGATTGGTTCCGGATTTTATGTAATATTTGGTCTTATTATTTATTTATTTCCCAATTTATATACATTTTTTTTCTCATCTCATGAGAGAAACCGTTTCCCTGATTAATGGCTTTATAGGAAAAAACGCGGTGCAAATGTAAAAAACCTACGAATAGAATAACATTAACATACCATAATATACAATACAAAAAGAAGAGTCGTTCGGAAAGAGAGCTCCTTTCTCGTCCTTTAGCTCTCTTCTCTTCTCGCGCTCTAAACCTTCTTATTGAGCGAGAGAAAAGAAAGAGAAAAAAAAAACAACATTTAATCATTTATTACAACAAACAATATACACACACTACAGAGGAAAGTAAAGAAACAGAAGACAAAGAAAAAGAAACCCCCAAAACCAAAACCCAATACCCTCCATCCATCAAACTCTCGAATCCACATTTCTCCGATCGACCAAAACCCTAATTCTACGCGGCCATCGGAGCCACCACTAATCTTCTGATCGATTCGATTTCACGGACTCTGTAATATAAAAGAGAATCGTTGTTTTTTGTGCTTAGTCAAAGCTCGAAGTCTTCTTTATTCGATGGTTTTATTACAGTCAGGCTTGGAGTTCTCACAATGATTTGAAATTTCAAGGTCCTCAACGGAGTTTCGCTTTCCAAGGTATAGAAAAAAAAACCTTGACTTTTTCTTTTTTTTTTTTCAATCGGCTTTTATTTCAACCATTTCTTGCTTGACACGGTTATGTTTTTATAGACTATAGGCTATTATAGCTAGCTCTATTGTACATATATAAATATTTGAATAACGATATATGGATTGTTGGATTGATTTTTGATGATTATAGGTTTGGTGTATGATAATTTTTATTTGTTATACATATATAAAAAAAGATTGTGATTTTGTGATGGATGATTAGGGCTAGGTTTAGGGCTAGGGGATTGACGCGAATGGAAGCGTCTGGAAGCAGTCCTGAGGGGTTTCGGAGTAATTCTTCAGGTTCGGGGAGTGGTGGGATTGGGAATTCGAGAAGATACGGATTGTTATCGGCTTCGAATATCATTCAGGCGCCACTCTCTGCGTTGTTGGAGTATTCGGGGATTCTTCGTACCAATGCTAGTAGGTCTAATCATCAGGAGACTGATTCTTTGATTCACGGAGGACGGCTATCTTCTTCGGGCTCTGGGTTTCACCTTGCTCAGCTTGATCAATCTGCCACTGCTGCTGCTGCCAATGACGGCGAGGTTTCTATTAGGATAATTGGTGCGGCGGAACAAGAACATGATAGGGAACCTGCTGCTGGATTGGTAGTTGGGCACCAGCTTGGGAGTGAGGTAGCTGCTGCTGCTCGTACTGATGTTTCTCCACATGCGACTGAGGCTCAGGGAGGGGATTCGAGGATTGAGCGTGGTGGTGTAGCGGAGGGAATTTCGCAATCTGCAAATGGGAATACGGAGGGAGAAGCCGTGGATGGAGGTGGGGCAAATGGGAGGGATTCTTCTTACCAGAGATATGATATTCAGCAGGCTGCTAGGTGGATTGAGCAGGTCCTGCCCTTCTCTTTGCTCCTCTTGGTGGTATTCATTCGCCAGCATTTACAAGGTATTGTTTTTCTATATATGGTTTACGGTTTATACTTTGCAAATTCTATACTTTTAGTTCTTGTTCACTATTAAAAATCATTAGCTTGATCCTATGGGAATTTGTTATGAAAGTTTACTGTTTCTTTATTCTACATGCCTGTGTTGGGAGAGTTATCAAACCCTTGTATGAATGATATTTACACATTTGGAGCATTTCTTGCAACTCTGTTTTGGTGATGTTTGTGGTGGGGAACACACCTTCTTTAGTGGAGAGGGGTAGGTGATATTGAATTTTTCTGGCAAGTTTTGTTGGATGATACATTCATCTGATTTCTTTAAGTAGTTGTTGATGATAATTAGTTGGCTTGAAGGAAGTTCCTGTAGGGTTAATGCTGATTATTCCAATAGTGCTTAGGAGGCTGTTGCTGTTGCTTATTACCTAGTGACTCTTTCTGCCTCATCGATAAATTTTCTTGATGCGTTTTAAAAGCCTTGTATTGATATGCTATTTTCCCCCTTTTCTAGGAATCGAAAGACTATATTATCTTGTGGACATTTTCTATAATTTGATAACTGGTTTTATATAGAGTTCTGAGTCTTTCTTTTTTGTTGGTGCTATCTTTTGGTATTTCAATTTTCAAACTTCAGAGTAGTTAATTAGATTGATAAGAGAATTTGTTTTACCTGGTTCTTTCTTTTCCCTTACACCTTTCTCTCTCTCTTTCTCTCTCTCTCCCTTCCCACCCCCCCCCCCCCCCCCCCCCCCCCAACATTCAAATTACATATGGCTCAAGTGTTACTGCTTCCAATCAACTTCTCTAAGCATATGATTCCTCTAGTTTTTCCCCCCTTGTCTTCAACTAATGGGGGTGGGGGGATTTGATCCCAGTTCCTTCCCATAGAGAGAACCAGACAAGGCCACTGAGACACTAGCTCTAGGCATATGATTCCCTTAGGGCTCATTTGATACATTGTAATGATGATTACTTGGAAATTTACGAGAGTACAAGAAGCTATAATGGAATAACTATTCCTATGCAGTTGTTTGGTGCTGACAGAGGAATAGAGCCCATAATTTGTATTTCACAGTCGGATATAGCATGATTTGATGATATAATCGTCATATTCCAATCCGATTTCCTAAAATACCCATATATATTTCATTTTTATGCTCTCCATGGGTCTTGCTTAATATATTATGTATAAATTAAAAACTTATAAAAAAACCATAACTGTATAATTAATACCATTGTCCTCATTTCAGAATTTTTTATCTCCATAAATGTTTTAAGAAAAAAGAAGAAAAAATTGACCACATCTCCCATAAGTTTTAAATTCTAATAAATGACATATTCACCTGCTAGATCTTGAATAAAATAGTGATATATAAAACTAGTTTTTTTTTTTTTTTAAATAAAAAAATAAATAATGCATGTTTTATAAAAAGGTTAATACATATTTGAAATTTAAATTTATACGTTAGAAAAAAGAAGAGTTTGTAATTTCATAATTTGTTTGTTTTTCTATTAAGTTTCATACCATAATATAAATTGTTTAGGCTTATACTTTTCAATGAATAAAAAATAAATAATTGCAATCATAATTATAGATTTTAAATTTTATTAAAAAAAGGCTAGTACGAACTTAAGGAATAACTATTCCTCATTTCAAAGAATAGCTGTTCTTATTTTATTCCTTGTAATGAAAATACAACTAAACAATTGAATGATGATTATAAGGGAATAGCTATTCCATTCCTAGATCTATTCCTACGTACCAAACGTGCCCTTAGTTTTCTTGTTGATTGATTCCTATCCCTTTTTAGCCAGTTGGCTTTGGTCCTCTATATGCTAAGTAGATGGTTTCCCTTTTTACCTTGTTCGTTACTTGTAGGCACTCCTCTTCTGCACATTGCTTTTCCTGACCTTTCAGGCTGTTATATGTCTAATAATCATAGAAGAATTGAGGAATCATTAGCCTTTATTGCTTTACGCATCAAATATTTTCCCCTGGACTTAAATTGGCTTTATTGAATATATACACCTTAGGTTTTCTGATTATGGTCATTTCCCCACTACATTTTTGTGGCCACTTTTCCTTCACGTTAGTGACATTGGCCTTTCTGCTACTACGTACAGGTTTCTTTGTTACTATTTGGATTGCTGCTGTCATGTTCAAGTCAAATGATATTCTGCGGAAACAGACAGCTCTTAAGGTGCAGCAATTTGTAGATCTGTATTTTTAATTTTTTTTGGCAGGATTTTCTTTTTTGGGATGAGAAAGTTCCCTTTATTAAGCATGGTAAATTGCTGGTGGCTGCAGGGAGAGAGGAAAATGTCTATTCTGATTGGCATTACTCTTGCATTCACAATTCATGTGGTTGGCGTATACTGGTGGTATCAGAATGATGATCTTTTGTATCCGTTGGTGATGCTTCCTCCAAAAGCTATACCACCTTTCTGGCATGCTATTTTCATTATTATGGTGAATGGTATGTTTTTCTTTGGCTATTTGTTTATGAATTAATGAAATTAATATTGTAGCTGGGAAATAAGTTGTAGTGAAACTAGTGCTACTATCTATGTCATCTCATCCAACATGTTTTTTGTGGATCCTTCATTGGATGTTAGTCAGAAAGTGCTAAGAACATGGCAGTAGTACAAAAGTTGTTAAATTTCTTCTTATTTTTACAATTATTTAAGCATGTCAAATTACCACTATTGAGTTATTTTCTGAACTCACCAAATTCTTTGTGATGCCACATATCTCAGGAAGTGCATGTTTGTATATATAGGCAGAACTCTCTCTCTCTCTCTCTCTCTCTAAAGTAGGGAACCATTCTATAGAAGAGTCCTTTGGACTCGCCTCTAGCTAATAAAACCTATGGGCAACTGACCCATCCTCTCTCTCTCTTTTAAATCTTTATAGTTAATATTTTGCAATTATGGCAAGGAGCCATTTTGTTATCAGCGCCGGTTTAGATCTCAGTCTCTTCCTCAAGGGACAGATATACTACTTAAGCACTTAATATTATTGTGCACAAATGCTCGTTATGAATTCTCATTTTACGAAAATTTTGTGTGGTTATTTATTTATTTTTTGAAATGTAATATGTATGCTAGTTTGTTCTGGGGCATTGCAATAGTTTCTTAGTTTGCTTTCCTTTCAGATACATTGGTTCGGCAGGCAGCAATGATATGCAAGTGTTTTCTGTTGATGTATTACAAGAACAGCAGAGGCCGAAATTATCGTAGGCAGGTGAGTTGATATAAATTTTAGCGTTTAGAATATTAATTGTTTTTCCTAGTTATAAAAATAAAAATAAAAAAGGGAAAAAAATTGCTGTGTAGTCCTTGAAAAGAATGATAGAAACAAGAGGAGATTGCCGAAATTGTGGGTTCTAGTGAGCTCAATCGGTAAAGTCTCACATTGTCAAAGAAGGGACCTTGGTTTGGATACTGGCTACTTCAAAAAGAAGCCAATTGGCGTTTTTGCAAGTGCTAGGTTCAAAATCCACTGAGTGCGTGTGTAACATTACCCCATCAAAAAAACAAAAAGAGGACACTGCTGAAAGTGTCTTTTTTTCCCCTTGTCCCCTTTTTTATTTTTTCTGGCCTTGTTCTTTTCATGGACTAAACGGTGCATTAGATTAAGATGATTCACATATGTATGCCTTTTATTTACCATTAATTTCTGATTATGAAAGTTCAAATTTTCCAGGGTCAAATGCTTACTTTGGTTGAGTATTTGCTGCTGCTGTACCGTGCCTTACTGCCAACCCCAGTTTGGTATCGTTTCTTCTTGAACAAAGAATATGGAAGCCTCTTTTCATCCTTAATGACAGGGTTGTATCTAACTTTCAAGCTCACATCCGTTGTTGAGAAGGTATTATAATTTTCAATATTCATTTTGTATATTCCTTGTCTGTTCCAATGTTTCTCTCGGCAGAAAGGATTGACTTTCTGGCAAGAGTTCTAATTTCCACATGGCTGTTATCTTCTACTCCAACCCTTTTCTTCCCCTTCTTTGTAATCATGGTCAGGTGCAATCCTTCTTTTCGGCATTGAAGGCGTTATCACGTAAAGAGGTGCATTATGGGGCGTATGCAACATCAGAGCAGGTAATGTGGACTTTCTTTGTCCAACACACAAACCCACAGACACATGCCTTGGTTTGGCATGGGATCCTTGCACATTTGTGCCACCACTTGAGCACTCATTTTTTTCTTAAGTTAATTTTCTTGTCTTAAAGATAATTAGAGAATTATATGCCTTAGAAAAGGCTTAGTTATGCTACCACACTTTAATTTCAATACGCTTCCATGGTGAGTGCCCTGTTTAAGCTATAAGATTTTGAAGTTTTTATAGAGTTGCAGTTTGTGGTTGTGAAACTTTACTGCTCATCTGGGATTTTAAGTTGTAGGCATCTGATGCAGGTTAGCGCAGCAGGCGACATGTGTGCTATTTGCCAGGAGAAAATGCATGCCCCTATCCTACTTCGTTGTAAACACATATTTTGTGAAGACTGTGTATCAGAGTGGTTAGTTTGTTTCTGCCATTTATGTTCTCTACACTGTTAATCTGTTTTTGCCAATTAATTTTTCAATACCCTTGTGGCCTAGCATTCATCATTCTTTTGTCACATCTCAATAAGATTTTACACTAGGCTGCCAATTGTAATCCTGACTCTAGTGCTACATGACTTGAAATGTATTGGTCTCAAGTTTAGAGCTGGTGTGTCTTAGCACATTCAATTTTCTGTGTTGTGCACATTAGAGATTTAGAGTTAATAGTTTGTTTCTGCCATTTAGGTACTTTGCACTGTTAAAGGATGTTTCTTGTCGTATTAATTTTATCTGGGAATAGTGAAAGCTACGTTGTGTAGTGGAATCTTAACTTTGGTGTTACACAACTTGAAATGTACGTGGGAGCCAGATGTATGGTCTAGACTTGTCTCAAATTTAGATTTGGTGTGCCTTAGCACTTTCAATTTGCCTGTGTTGTTCACGTTAGAGTTAATAGTTGGCCAAACACCCATATGTATAGGGTCTTGCATGCTATTTGTATTATTGTATACTTGTCTTTTCTGCTTGTAAGTTGAATGTGTTAACTGAAAGTTGAGGGGATTCGACCCTGAAACTAAAGCCCATAGAAGATAACCATTGGCATTTTTTCTTCTGAATTTGGGTTAACATTTATCATCCTCCCCCCTTCTCAAAAATAAAACTTGAGTCTGTTAAGACTTAATTGTTAGAAGGTTTATGCTTGTGTCATAAAGTTCTATTGTGACTGTAACTGTTCTGTACTCTACCCTGGGGGGTGCTCTGTTGATTTTTGTTTTGGTCCTTTGGATTGCTGATGGGTTTTTTTTTTTTTTTTTTTTTTTTTTTTTTTTTTTTTTTTTTTTCAGGTTTGAGAGGGAGCGAACGTGCCCATTATGCAGGGCTTTGGTCAAACCTGCGGATCTTAGATCATTTGGCGATGGATCAACTAGTTTGTTTTTCCAGTTGTTCTAAAATCTTTTGCTGTAAAAGGGAGTTTTTCTGCTTTGAAGACCTCAATCCTTATTCAAAGCAGCCTTCTCCTGATATTTTCATCTACACAGGAAATTTAACCATAATTTGCTTTGCCTTGTTCACGGGTAGCACTGGAAAGTTACTTGAAGTGCCTAGAATTGAATTGAACTGGCAATATGTTCATATTTGTATTGAGAAAAGGTTAAAATGTATGTAATGGGCCCAAAGCTACAGAGGAATTCCTGTAAGGAGTAAGGACTTACCATACTGTTCATTTTCCGTAAATGGAAGTTCTTCAACCCCTCTTCCCCTCTCGCTTTTCTCTGTAATTTCTCTCATTATATTATTATTCTCCTCAAGGCATATAATGTATTGTTTCCCACAATTGCACGATTTTTCATTTTGCCCTTAAGTTATGCAAACTCCCTAGACTGCTATCTTATTGTTAAATAAGGCCTGCTAGATGATGTCAAAGCAGAAACTTTTTGAAGAGGAATTTTTAAAGCATTACATCATGCTTATGAATTGATTAGATATGTGTGGAACGCAAACCACCTTTTTTTTTTTTGATGGGTTAAAAAGCAAGTACAGTGTATAAGTATAACGCTAGCAAAGCCGGACTAGGCACAAATGGTTCCAAGCATGCATCATCAATAAGATCAACATTAAAGTGTGGGTGAGCTTGGTGAGAGTGTAATTAAAATGTTTGTGTGTTTAGCAATTAGTTTATTTCTAAGAAAGAAAAAAGAAAAAAAAGATCAGCATTATAAAACGGTTCAATAAATAACAAAATCTTGAATCGGCATCAGCACAACGGTTAAGGAAATGTCAACCACACTTTGCTTGGTATATAAGAGTGATTTGTTTTGTCTGTTATGGCTTTAATCACCATATATTTCGGATTTTAGGATACGCAATCCCTCTGCGTCCCATATGGGCAAAACAATAATCAGGTATAAAAGATTGTACTTTCAATTGTATTTTCTTAAGACTTCTTCACTAAGTGTCTGATAAATCCATAGTTTTTTCAAGAAAAGAAAGAAAAAAAATCCAGTGCTTTGTCGTAAATGCTCAAGCACCACATAACCAGTACAATTAAGATCTGTATAGACTCGTCACTTCTTACAGCTCACAAGAAATGAAGCAAATATAGCTTATACAGTTTTTGCAACAAAAAACTTCCATCACACTTTGCAATAGCTCCAAAAAGCTGACAAACCTGAGAGCTACTATCCAATTCCTTCAGTAATTTGACAAAAGAAAGCAAGCGCTACAGATCATCCATGATTAATTCTGCTGCGCTTGCTCTGAAAATGCTACCACACACTTTATGTGCAATGGCAATCGTTGGCTTGGAGTACAAGAATGATATGGAAAATATTTGAACCTGTACTATGTTACAGAAGACGAATTACAACAACTCACTCTTGATGAGAAAACTACATACACCAATTAATCGGTGGAAAAATAACACAACCCACTGGCCCCTCTTCCTCCCACAGAAGAAAAAAAAAAAAAGGAAGAAAAGTAATAAAAAATGAATGAATACTAAATCTTTGATGAAGAACAGGAAACTCTATTTAGGAAGAAGCTATAGAGGGTCTTTGTGTATCTTCTTTCTCATCAACTGAGGTACTCATACTCTGCAGGACCTCACTTTCTAGAACATCCTTATTTTCTTGTGACGGTGCCATGGGCACAGGAAAGATTTCCTTTGTCACGGTAGGGCTTACAGATGGGGGAATCTCAATCTCAGAAGGTGAGGGCGGGGATGTAGGAGAGGGTGGAGAAACAGAGAGCATTTTTGAGACTCCTGGGGTGGATATGGGGTAAACTTCTGTAACTTCTTCAATCCCTTCATCTAAATAAACAACATCCTGCATGGTGAGTTGGTGATATTCAACAACTTCCCTTAGGAAGCGGTTCTCACGTGCATATATTGTGTTCTCATTGGCCAAACGTGCCTTCTCAGCCAAAAGTGTCTCCAGTTGAAGGCGGATCTGAGATCATATGCACATAACAGACATTAATCCCAGCAAAAATAAGAAAAGAAAAGGGGTTAATCTTGAATAATATAATTCCCTCCAATCTCCAACAAACAGACAAGTATGCATATGTGTATGTACAAGTACCCCACAGACTAAATGTATAAATAATGTAATAGCTTAAGGATATACAAGCATAGCTGTGATCAACTTGAATTATAAACATCAGAGTAACGGATAAAGTCAATGCAGAAGTATTACATAGAGATTTGGCCAAATAATAAAAAAGAGAGTAAAAATACCAAGTCATCGTCTGCACGGTGGTCTCCCTTCTCACGATTCTCTCGAAGAAGTTTATTTTCATCTTCTAGTTGAGCACATCGTTCCTTTGCAAAAGCTAAATCTGCTTTAACTGTTTTCAGCTCCCGAAGAAGTAGTTTTGCTTTGGCAGCTGTTGCCATTGCAACCTGTGACACAAACGAAGGCCAATTATTCATTTCAATGCTACAAGTAGGTTCATAAAACTGAAAACTGCAAATACCTTAAACATGAAAAATTCAAAATGAATACTCAAAATGAGCTGCATGCCCCAAAATCAACTTTTTGATGTTCTAATCCCGCATGCTAGTTTATAAAGCAAATGATAGTTTCAAAAACTGAAAGCTTACACTTAAAATTAGTGAAGGTTATCTAATGTCAAGTGAATCACACAAGGATTTTACAAAAAACATCCGTGTTTCTTTCTTGGTGTTGGTTTTATCAGTGAAGGTTATCTAATGCCAGCATTGAGGACTTGGTACTGTTTGGATCACTGAATGATGCATATACCAAGGTATTCCTCCCCTGCTGAGTAACTTGACATGAATTTTTCACTTAGATAAGATAAGTTGAATCTAATAATTAAAACATTCTCTACATTCACAACATGAATCAGTCATGCAAAATTACAAGGTTGGCACCTTACGTCGCGAGATGCCTTGAGTTGAGTTTCATGGTTGGTTTGAAGCTGCGGTTGTGTTGGTTGAACTGGTGATTGCTGCCACGAATTATTTACATTAGAATCCTGATTTGGTGACTCATAATTGTTTCCTCTACGCTTATTTTGCAGTTTGCGAGTTTCTTGGATAATGTCTGCTGTCTTATTTTCCACGATTGTGCGACCTTCCTGGAAAAACGAAAGGAAATTTTTAAGCAAGGTGATTCCATTCTATACTTGAAAGAAAAAATAAACTATGCAAGAAAAATATCTGAGGTTCCTTTTCACATTATAAGGTCAGTGCCTCTCTCTATCTCTCTCATTGTGTTTTTGCTTTCTTAATTTGGTATGGCAATTTTGTTAACCAAACAAAGAAGTACTAATAATAGCTGTCCATAGGAAAACAATAATATATTTTTGTACCACAGCCTCACAGAGTCACAGGTCATAAGGAAGAAACTAACAGGGTGAACTGGGAATATATTTGATTCTATAAACTATTGGACAGCTTTTCGGAACTAAAATAAATAGGTGGTCATCAATCTCATGGGAGAAAAAGATAATCAAGCACAAGGATAAAGTTCAATGGATTCACAACCAGGGTAGTTTCAGTGATTGAAAATGAACTTTTTTTTTTTCTTTTAATAATTTATTGAAAATAACTAATTCTTTTCCTTCAAATACAAAATAGACTTCTATTGCCAAGTACATAGCTGAAGTTACTTGATCATTCTCACCAATTTTCATTGCAAACAATAACTAACACAGTTAAGTTAGACAATAATCAAATGGAAGAGTAGGAAAAAATCTAAGGTGATAGATGATAGTAAAGGCAACCATCGGCAATTAATAAATAATAATCCTATCAGCCAAAAGATACAAGATTTAAAGCATGTAAAAACAAAACGTGAATTAGATTATCAAGTAGAACCAAACTAAAATAATAAGATTTAGAGACCTAAAGCTGACTTGACAAGGCAAGCCAACAACTAACATCTAAAATTCAAGAGGAAAAAAAAAAAAAATCCATTAACAAGAAATCATCTAACACAATTTACCTCAAAAGCCTTTTCAAAGGTGTCACCAATGTGATTAAGGGAAGATGTGATTACATTCAATCCCTTTCGTAATTTAGGACTTTCCATTTTTCTGAAGTTCTCAGACGATTGGTATGATTGCTGTAATTAATATTGCAAAGGGAAGTATTAGAAAAAAGCAAAAAAAAGAAAAAGAAAAACCAGAAAGTCGAATTCAGCTGGTAAACATGATATATGGACATTATGTATCTAGATGCTAGATTAGTACAAGCAATAGTTTCGAGCTTCAAAACCAAGGCATCACTAGGATCATTTTAAATTTGATATTCATGCTTGCCTGATTCAAAAGAAAGATGTTAACTTTGTATTACCTGGCCAGCTGCTGAGTTGTTGAAGGGCTGCGATCTCATTCTCTCAGGCATATCATATTGCTGGGACATGTTGTCATCATCAAGGATTGCTTTTGCTTTTCGAGCCAGAACACCCCAAAACCCAGATTTTGATTCACCTTTTGCTGAATCATCTCCGTAGGCAGCGAAGCTCTGCATTTTCCGGCATGATAACACATACTCAAAAAATGCAAAACTACAACATTCTAATATAAATAACAATATATTTTGAGCAAAATAAATATAAATAACACAAATTTGATGAGATGTTAGTATGATGATTATATGATTAAATTCATAATTTCCTTATAAATTAAGCTTTTAGGAAAATTGGTAATTTATCAAAAATTAGCACGTAGAGCTAGTAACAAAAACTTACAAACTCCATCAACCTTCCTATCCTAATTCATGGTAACACAGAAAGAAAAGGAAAAAACTGAAAAAGTCTCTAACTTTCCCAAATTTAACAAAAGAAATGTAATTTATCGAGCTTCTAATCTAGGATTCTCAGAAAGGAAAAATTGTCCTCTGAATTTCCCAAATTTAACAAAGGAAAGATGTAAATCACGTAATCAATCGATCAAGCTACTAATCTAGGATTCTCGGAAAGCAAAGAATTCCACAATAATAACTCAGAAAACAGGGGCAGGTGTCCAACACAACAATCTAGGAAAAAGAATGAATAAACTACCTTCTCTTCTCCAAATAAGACATTAGATCCAAAACAAAACACATACAGACAGATCTGTTAATAAAAACCCAGAACCCATTTGAAGAATAAGATTGAATTTTGAAAGCTAAAAGAGAAAAAAGAAAAAAAAGAAAAAAAAAGGGGGACCTTGGAAGGACGAGAGGCGAAAGCAGAGTCAGCGTAGGCAGAGGAAAGCGAAGATTCACGATGAACAGCGGAGGCGCGAATGGCTTGAGCAGCAAGAGACGTGTATGATGTAGAATTTGGAAGTGTTCCTCCTCCTACTCCTCCTGATGAAGATGAAGAAGAAGAAGAAGATGAAGATCGTTTGAAGTCATTATTATTATTATTATTATAATCAGGAGGCGGTGGGTGATGAATTTCTTCTGTGAAAGTTGATGTCTTCGTAATTCCTTGCCTTCTTCTGTACGCCATTTTTGTTTTGGTTAAGGTTGCCGTAACAACAACCAGAATCAGAACCAGAAGCACAACCACCACCACCACCGTGATGACAATAAAACCAACGAACGAGGAGGATCTTTTTCGATCCCACTCTCGTTTTTTGGCTTGCTGTTTTTTTTTTTGTGTGTTCCCTTTCCCACGTTCCTTGTTTTAACTAACTCTCTCCGTTTTTTAATCAAAGCACAAACCAAATATGTGAGAGAGAGAGAGAGAAAAAAAAAGCGCGCTCTAAAACATTAATCTAATGGCTAATACCTGTTTGCGAACTCAGAAGCCACTACTTTACCGTTGGATTCTCAATTCTGCCAGTTCATGTTTTTTGGCCCCACAAATTGCTTGTTCATCCTCATTTTCCTCATTTCATGCTACAACTAAAGTTACTAAACTAATGCTACCATATAAAAAAAAAAATATTAGATTTTAAATCAAAAAAAAAAAAAAAAACTAATGCTACCATATATTATTATTATTATTTATATATATTTTTATGATTTTCCATATGATTGGATTGGATTGGATTGCCACCCTTTCTCCATTGGGATATCTATAATTCAATTCATTCTTTGGTTATATAAAATATGAAAGAAACATCCATATAAGAAACCGTAATATCCTTATCTAGTTTACCAAAAAAAAAGTAATATCCTTATCTAAACTTGAAAATGTTGGAATATTTTACTTTTCTTTATTTTTTCTCATCCATGGGATTGAATAATCGAAATTATTGTGTTTTTTGGTGCAAGATAACAGTTTTTTTTTTCTTGATACTAAAGAGAGAGTGTGACCCACTACACCTTTTTATTTGACATTCTTATTAATGTTTTGATTTGAATGATAACCCACAAATATTGGTTCCGGCCCCAGTGAAAAAGCACTCTCAAAGCAAGATTTTTATATTAATTAATATAGGTCATTTTCTTACTAAAATAATTGGGAGTAGTAGATACGAAACAATGTCTAAACTGCATATAATGTAGCTCCATTTTGAAACAGTCCAATCAAATTACTAAACATAATATCAATCATTCTACCCCACCCAACAACACTTGTATGTGACTTCAATTAGGTTTATAAACAAAATGTCACGTATTATCCTCATCACTTATACGTGGCTTCTTGCATATAAATATTGAGAAAAAATAACGAGTGATGGAATAAAGTCAGATCATGAATTTAAGTCAAATCCCCTGAAATGATTGCATTGACAAACAAAGGGAAGGGGGAGCTGTTGAAGTGGATCAAATTCTGTTGTTCAACACCTCCCAATTATGATGGCCCCCACCCCATCACAACAACAACCATTAACCATTCACGCCTTCTATCTAGCCAAAGAATCAGTTGTAAACAGAAGTACCTTCGGATATCACAATGCAACGTCGCAGATTATTATAGTACCAACCTCCCTCTGGTTCTTTAGTTGACCAAAGTGTAAGCCTAAGTTGCCTGGTCCAGTTATATCCCATTACATAAAACGGTATAAATGCTGAAAATTGTTTTCACTAGCTTCTTCTTTTGGTTTCTTGACAAACATTGGAATTTTGAAATCCTGTTCTACGTTTAGTTGATTTACTTGGCAAGCTATATCTGGTTCAACACAAGCAAAGCTAATCATAGAACAAGAAAATGATGAAAGAACACTACTTTGGAAATCAATATTCACTTTTATCGCTGTATGTTTCCATAAACTAGAGTCCTACATATTTCTTACAGCTGAAGAGCTAAATCAGTATGATGACTACCTATTGAAGATGGTTGTTGATTATCACTATGAGGCTGATTGCTCAGCTCTACTTGACGAGTACAGGTTGAAGAAGTTTGGTAAGTCATTTTGGCACAAGAGGTCCCCTCACTACATGCACTCATCTGGTCAAGACGTGTTTTCAAATATGGCAGATCAAAAATAAATTGGGAAGCCTGTGGCACGGGTTGGTCTGATTTCAAAATTTGACCTGACTTGGATGAGCTCCAAACTCCATCACCAGAGCCTTGTGCAGCTATGGCTTGGTCATGACCTGCCAGATACTCCAAACTTGAGTTGTGCATGGAGTCCTTAGTTTGACTAAAACTTGACAGTCCATTCCTGCCCAAGGTTCGTAGAGGCCATGAAGACAGAGAAGCGTAACTGTTTTTCGATAAAGATTCCGACTCAGTTGACTTAATAAACTCAGAAGCTGAATCCAATAATTGTGCTTGATGATCAAAATTGCCCTTGTTCATTTCCCATGTTGTTGACTTGTTGCCCGTGTTTGGAAATTCAGCACCCAAGCAATTCAAATCTCCGGTTCCAGCTGTGAAGGAATATGAACCAAATGGAAAATCCCAACTCCGATCCTCATAAATTTTGTTCTTGCCAAGAACATTGAGAAATTTCTTCTCATCACTGGCATGAACTTCCCCAACGTTGGCCTCTTTTCCTTTGCCAGCATCCCCCAAATTCATTGTGTCACAGGAGTTTTTTAAGAGAGATGGTTTCCCATAGTGGTGGTCCAGGAAATTCTGAGATGTTGGGGTTTTGCTTATGGTATTAAGAGTACTAGGCCCCCATTGGGCAGGGTTAGATGCCATGTCAGCATGACATTTTTGAGCTTGGAACCAATAATTGGAAGTCTGGTAATTGGATGCATCAGCTGACAGTCCAAGCAACTTTCGCTCAGCAATCATTTTGGCTGTTGGTCCCAAACCTTCAACAAATAGCATCAAGCTTTCTCTATAACCAATATCCTGCTGACTCACCTACAACATAATAAAAATTTGTCAGCCTTCATGGTTGATTTGTGAACCACACAAAAATGAAAACTTAGTTGTTTTTTTTAGGGGGGCAAACGCCTAGAAGCTGGATGCATTTTTTCATGTCAGAATGCACCTTCTGCCCTCTTTGTCTAGACTCTTAGATAGTTGGGCTAAAGTTCTTGGCAGAACCCTCTTGGCATAAATGCATGAATTATGTGTTGTCCCACCAAAAGGTTAAAAATATAAATAAAGGTATGAATAAAGAAAGGGGAATCATGTAAAGCTAGTAGATTTGGACATCACTGGTATTTGGTAAAGGGGGCAGCCACCACATAAAGTAGGTTTCGTTAATACATGCATGACACATATTATTGGGCAACATGGGCTATCTATATCATTGGTCTCACGTATTTTCTAATGCACATGAGGGCATATTTTCTGTATCAAATAAAATCAACAAGTATGGATTTGCAAGAGCTTACATGCTCAAGTGGTTTCAAAGAACTATAAATTGTTGAAAAATTTGATTCATTCTCATTGAGGAAAGACATCCAAGGTCTATATGTACAACGGCGGTCTACTTCAAAAGAGCTAAATCTTCTACCATCTTTTGCGCCTGTCAGAAAAGAAAAGGCTATTAGGTTTTGACTTCAACTTCATTCAAGTTGTGCATGGACGTACAAATAACCGTTGAAGTATACAGAAGTGAAAATAAAAGGAAATCACAGCCAGAACTAAATTTTTAAGAAGTATTCCATTATATATTTTAAAAAGCTTAAACCAATACAGTAAGAATTATTCAGTGCAAACAAAAACAAAAACAAAAAAATAGAAGAAGTTGGATTCTATGAAAAACCAGAACTGATGACAAATGTTGAAAATTTTAGTTGCAAAGTTGGTAAACAGCTAGGTGAACCAGTGATTATTCTGGAAGAACCATCAAGAATATTTCCTGAATGTCACCATAACAAAATAATCTACCCATACTAATAAGACAGCATTCTTAATACAAAGTTCTATCTAGTATCACTTAAAATGGAAGGACAAAAGAGTTGCTGATTAGAGTAATTTTAGGATTGTATATAATGCAAAAGATGACCCTTCAATTGCTTCCTGAAGTTCAGGGGCATGCTGACTAAAGTGAGGATAGAGATGTCTCAAAAAAAGGGATGTGCAATCACACTGGAAAAATTTGACACATTTGTTTGGGCAACAGCCAGCTACCATGTATTAGTGAATTTAACAACTTATAAAATTCAGTGAGTTAGGATGATTTCCATATATTCCAGATAAGAAAATCCTATATTTGGTCTCCTTTTCCTATTACCTATGACTCAGATATATAAACAAAGTCGGGAGGATCTTCATACCAAGCACCCATATATTTAATATTCTCACAAGAAATAATCACTTGCATCTACACAGATGTATATGAAATTTTAAGGTTAGAACGTAGGAACAGATTTGCTCTCTTACCAGAAAGAAGTTCAGGATCTATTGCATCAATACAAGTAGCAATACCAGAGCACTGAGAATTTAGTTGGAAACTTCTCCCCAGATTTGATGAATTGCGAAATGATGGTATTGTATTTGAGGATATATCAATCGTCATGCTACTGGATTTTACATTTGTGGGAAGCATAGAAAGAGAGGTCTTAATTGAACCCCTAGCTTCACTTTGGGGCCTCCTACCACTTCTTCTTCGTCTTCTTTTTGTATCTGAGAACTCCAATTCAAAATTCTCAGGATCAGTTTTCAGAACATGGAAAATCTTCGTAGCTAGTTCATGTATTGCGCGAGCCTGTAAAAATGAAGGGTTGTTGTTCAGCAGATGAAGAGAATCTAGATTTTATCATTGAAAAACTACTGCTACAGTTTTTTTGCAGAGATTAAATGATTATACCTGTCTGAAATAAATGGTAGCTGAAGAATTAAAATGCATCGCATTTTTAGGTATTAAAAATACATCATTCTGCAGAGAAGTCCAAACAATAACCAGTTAGATAATCAGATTTTCGTGCTGTTCTAATAATGCAACAGATGCACATCTTTAACAGCCAAATAAATTGATTTCTTCATACTTAATAAACTTGATCTTTATATTTTATCCTTCATGTCCAGGATTAAGTCCTGGATCATTAGAAAGGAATCCAAAGAAAAATAGAGAAACAAAGAATATCAATATTGTGTAAACAAATAGTTCACACAACCTCCAAGATCATATATAACAACCGTTGTAAATTTGAGCCCAAATTATCACCATATGATCATATGTAACAACTATTGTAAATTTGAGCCAGATTAGAAAGAATTATCACCATGTGATCATATAAAATTGTAATAAATTTGTGCAGAAACCAAAAAAGTGGAGTGAGAAACAAGAAAGTTGCAGTTCAATGTTTTGTGACACTGAATGTTAGAAATCCTAAGATTATCTGACCTATGACTTTTTAAATTGAAACAGATAAGTTGACCCTGAATGAAGAAACAGATTAGTCTGAGCATTCTACTAAAGAGGAAATGTCATGCATACTATTAGTAACTGTTCCCCAGTTGTATATGTCATGCATACTTGGGTGACTCTTTTTTACTGTTTGAATAAGATTTTTATTACTTTTCAAAAAAAAATTAGTAACTTTTTTTGAAACAGAGTAATGTATTTATGTTCTAAGGTTTGTAGATATCTTTGGTACAACAAGAGAAGGGCAATCTAGCAAGATCTGACACATTACAGAATACATACTTTCAGGAATATGATATCAAATAGCTGAATTTTCAAGTTTACAAACCCACAATTAGAGATGTTACCAGTTGATGTATGGTGAAAAAAGAAGAATGCCTTCCTATTCAATTCAGAGATGTAATTTTGAAGAAGCAAGCAAACCTCAAATTGTTCAAGACTTCTATACATTCCCTCATGAAGTTTAGCCCTCATAGTGCCAAAATCCATAGGCTCTTCAATGATTTCATAGTAATCTTCAGCCTTATAAGAACACAAATCTCCATCAATATATTGAACAAGAAGGGGAAATAGCAGTGTCCGTGATATAAGATGAGAGGAACTGATAAGCAAATACATACCTCATTTGGGTCAACTGGTTCAGCAAATATTTCATGTGTGTCTCTCCTAAATGTAAAAAGAATGCATTTCAATATAAGAAATGAATCAGGAGTTTATAATAGAAACATTCTCATTTACCATAATTTATGATACTTCCTTGCTATATTTAATCAATTCAAAGACCTTTTCCCACCACTTTTAAGAATGCTCTAAAATATGAACACAAAGAAAGTAATAAAACAATAAGCACCTTTGTAAGACATCAAGAACAAGCTCAAGAATACGTTTTCCTGGCATCCATGGTGCAGATGGCATGCGGGATGGTTTATCTGATGCAAGAAGTGTCTATGTTATATATGAAGTTTCCATTGTCACAAACAATGAATTAAGTTAATGGTTCTGCAATTCGCAATATCAATAAAGAAAAGGAGCTAACTGGTGTAGGTAGCGTGATCTTCATGTCTTGGGCTATCTTCACTCCGTGCAACAACTGGTTGATCTGACATAAAAACAAATGAATCACATAATTATAACACCATTGTGATAGAAACCCAAAAGTGCATAATTTACAATTCTAACTCCGGTGGAGCAAAAGGACTCACCACTATCAGTATGATGATCTTTGTAAATGGGTTTTGTGCCACCCTGCATGTCAGTTCAAATGGGATGATGAGAACAAAACTTGCAGAACATGGTGGGGGATAATATTATCTTACACAACCAACTTTGAAGACCAAAAACAAGCACAGCATCATGGGAACCATGAACAACTAGTTACTTGGAACACAATTTCATTTTGTTTAGTCAGTTCATTGCATTAGTGTTAATGCTTTGTGAGTGATTGAAAATTTATGTCAGAAAATAAGGAGGTGCTGAAATTAAAGTGGGATGTGTCAGTGCCTTTGAAATTGTAACTGGGTGAAAACTAATGCTCATATTATGATACACAGAAGAATGGGCATCAATTCTTATTGCAAATTAAGTATTTTTATTTTTATTTTTATAGAGACGATAGGATTTGAACCTATGATGTCCACTCCACTCCATGATTATAACATCAGGCCAAGAAACCAAATGATCTTGGTGTAGGGAGGATTTGAATCAGGTCTCTCATTCAACCACAAAAAACTTTATAGTTGAGCCAAGTATTAGTAAATTTATGTTAACAGTAGCCGTGAAAGAAGAGACAATTATGGCATTGTGCAGATCGAAGTCATTAGTAACGGTTAACAGAAACGGGTACCACGTTTCGTTTAGACCCTTGTTTGTACTTTCACTTTCTCCTAAAAAAAAAA
The DNA here is from genome assembly GCA_028535165.1 of Quercus tomentella. NCBI lineage: Eukaryota > Viridiplantae > Streptophyta > Magnoliopsida > Fagales > Fagaceae > Quercus > Quercus tomentella. Next base: position 18,387,474 of record JAPQVY010000012.1, read on the forward strand.
AGGCGCACCCCAACAACAAAGTTGACATTTTGTGAACAGGAAAAGATATAGTAATAACAATAATAAATAAGACCCACATGGAAATGCAACCAACATGAAAAATTTGTTACACCATTGTTATTAATAATAAAATAAAATGTAAATAATGGGGGGGACAATACAAAAATAGGACCTTTTGTTGTTGTTGTTGTTGTTGTAGTGGTCGGGGTGAAAGAGAAGTAGAAGTTGAAGCAACATCTTGAAGTGGTTTGAGTCTTCTCTTCTTTGTGGCCCTTGTCCTTGTCGCTGGTCCCTGAGTCTGAGTCTGAGCCTGAGCCTGAGCATCACTTCCACTAAGTTTTGAGCTTTTGGAGTGAGAGTGTGAGACCCCAAAATTAGGGTGAGTCTCATTCACATTCACATTCACATTCTGGGCCTTGGACGCTGATATCCGCGGGCTCCTCCTGTGGCCCTCCCTCCATATTGGCTTTCTTAATTTTTTCCTACATTTGTATATTTTACACAAATATTAGTAACCCATTTTCAGATTTTGAAGAATAAAATGAAGAATGGCTTCTGAGAAGTAAACTCACCTGGACATTGGTAGGGATTGAAGAGAAGGACGAGACAGCAGTGATCGTTTTAGCTAATCAGTTATATAGAAAATAGAGGAAATAAGGAATGTGATTTGTGAGAGAGAGAGAGAGAAAACATGATTCAGGTACAGCTAAGCAAATGGAAATGGAAATGGAAATGGATGTGGCTTGGTTTGGTTTCTGTTTAAGGAGATATGAAAAATCCCAGACTAGGAAATAACATTAAAAGTAAAACCTCAAAATAATAAAAAATAAAGTTTGGTTTTTTATTATTATTTTTTTTATTTGGCTTCCAATTATAACAATGTGAGAGTATAATGGAGGAAGGGGAGGTGTGGTTACTGGTTACTGGTTAGATTAGAAGGAGGAAGAGTTATGACTTAAGAGAGAGAGAGAGAGAGTAGCATCATTCATCACCTTTACTTGCCCCAGAATCCCATGGGGGTTCACATGAGAATTTCAGAATTAATATTGACTCACAATTACTTTTTTTTTTTTTTTTTTTTAATTAAGAAAAGAGCAACAATGGGCTTCTTATACTACTTCAGTGGTGTGGATTAGACTGAAGATGGGCTGGACTCATGAAGGCCCAAATGAATTCTGCATCAAACATTGTTAAGTTAAAGAGGATGGCCCATTTCAATCCGACAAATTAGTAATAATTAGAGTAACGGTGTAACAAACAACTTTTGTCAGTTTACCGATTCTTATGGACGACAACTCTTTTGTATCTATCTTTTTGCCAAAATTTTGATTATCTACTTGTTTACTTTTTCATAAATTTCTTAGTAATTTTTTTTAATACTATTCACTATGCCATATAAGGATTGTGACCAAAAAAAAAAAAAAATTGTAACGCAAATTGTGTCCACGTATTTTTTCCTGGCAAGACCTATCTTTTTACCTAACCTCAATTGGAACTTAGAAGGTAAAGTAAGCAAAGGAAGAAAGAAAGAAAAGGGTGAACTGCGTTGTCTATGCTATGCAGTGACTTTAAGTCCTGAAAGTCTCCATTAAATTCCAAACTAAAAAAAAGTAGTAATCGTCGTAGTATATTAGGAGTATTTTTTTAAGGTTCAATTAGTAAAGTTTTTAATAGTTAAATAGTTCAATCTCTACTATGCCAAAAATCAATTAACGTATTGATCTGATGATAAAAAACTAAAAAGACCCTACATGCTGAAACTTTCTTTTAAAAAAAAAATTAGAAGTAATTTTTTTTGTTTTGTTTTGTAAAGTAGTGAGAATTGTGAAATTGAAGAGGTCCACTTTTTTGGTTTGAGCGAGAAACAGGAATAGCATCCAAAGTCTTTTTAAAAAGTCTTTTCTTTGTTCAAATCAATCTGATAACCCTATTATGTCATTTGCTTGGTAATTTCATTCCTGGCTTTTTCCCTGTGTTGAAGCTGAAGGGTGAAGACTGAAAGACCCATCCTCATCGATAAAGATTAAGACCCTTTTGGCGTCTAATTCAGAGGAGAACCCACCCACCCACCCACATGTGCTAATTTCTCTAAGATCTCACTCCTCTTTCTCGTTTTCCTGGTAATCATTTACTACCGCTTCATTCTTGGTTTTTTATGCAATTGTATATTCATCAATCATGATTTTGCATCTGGGTTTTTTTAAATTTTCATTTCTCTTTCGAATTTTAACTTATAGATTGATTTTATCTATTTTTTAAAAGCACATCCTCAATTGGCAATTTAAAAGTTTCACCTTTTCTCTTTGCGTGTTTAGTTGGTATCAAAATTGTTGTGAATTTGGTCTCAATTAGTTTGGTTTTGCCGCAGACAAATTAGGAAGTAGTATAGAAACACAGCCAATTGGGTTTCATAATACTTCACAGCTTTAGGTGAATGAACTTGTAATTGTAAAAGACAGGTTTTCATAGTGTGATTCTTTTCTTATACTACTTGGAAATGCCTTTGGTGGAGAGTCGCTTGAGATTGCTTAGTCATGTTCATAGGAATGCGAGAGAAAAAGTGAGTTTAATTCAAGTTGAGGGAACCAAAAAAGGTAGATGAAGATAGAATTAGTAAAATAGGATGTGTCAATTAAGGAAGTAACAAAGAGTTTGACTTCGTATAGAATGGAGTGGTGGATAAGAATACAGTAGCCAACCCTAACTAGTCTGTTAAGGATTCATAGCTGACCCACAATTTTTGGTACTAATGCTTGGTTGTTGTATGGAGTATAGAGTCCACCATGAAAGGGTTAATGAAAGAGAGTGGAAGCATGGAATTGGGAAGTTCAGTGTCTCTAGAGGGAAAGAGGAAGATGGTTAATGGAAAGGGTGGACAAAAATTTCCAATTTTTTAAAAATATTTATATGATAATGAAAACATTATGTTTCAGGAATTGCCCTTCACAGTAATTTTTATTACTCATTTGTTTCCGCTCATAGTTATACTTATGTTGCCTGTCATTTACACAGCACTATTAGTCTTCATTGCACTTCGATTATTTGTCACCATTTTTTTAAAAGAAAAAACTTATGGTCTTTGGTCCAGTTTCAAATGGATGCAGACACACCAAGAATCCCAGAACAGTTGTCTCAGTCCAATGCCCATGGCCGCATTAATAGTGGTTTGATTGTTGACCATTCTGTCCAACCAGCAGCATGTGGTTTATGCCAAAGAATTCTTTCTCCTGAAAATGAGGCAAGTGGTGACCTCCAGACCATTGGTGTATGTGGGGACTGTAAATTCTTAATTTTTGAAGATCATTGGACCCCCAGGCAAGACTCATATCAGCGTAGGGCATCTAGAGGAAGAAGAACCAGGTACAGCAGTTCTGAGTCTGTTGAATATCACTTCTCACAAGAACTTTCACATGTAATTAACCAGGCTAGGCAAAATCAATCAAGTGTCTCTGGGTATGAGGATCAACCTTCAGATGGTGATGCTTCGGTTAGGTTATTGCAGCACTCAAGTTCCCACTCTACCCCAAGTGGATCTAGAATATGGCGGCGAGTACTCTCTGATACTGAAAGTGATGGTTTTGATCATCCGGACTCCCTTTATGGGGAGAGTGAATCGAATGTCAGTTTTGGTCAGTACAGGGTTTTTCATGGTGAGAGTGATGCCATTTCTTTTAGTGCCTATGGAGGGGATTCTGATGCTTCTGTAGATGGACATAGTTTCCTGGACCGTGAAATGTCTGTTCAACCAGATGATGGCAGCGTTTTTGAAAGTGATACTGATATTGATCCTATGCATGCTGGCCTTGACCAATGGGACTCTGAAGAAGACGAAGATGATGATGATGAAGAAGAAGAAGAAGAAGAAGGAGAGGGAGAAGGAGAAGGAGAAGAAGAAGAAGGTGAGTGGGAAGAAGCTGATGCTGAAGATGATGCAGAAGCATTAACTGAATATGAATATCAAACTTTTTTCACTTCTGAGGCTCCGACTTGGAGAGGCAGGCAAGGTTCACAAACATTTATTCATACCATCTTTGCTAACTCAGAGGAAGAAGAGTTGCCGCCTTATGTCAGGAATTCTGGGGATTATCTTGATGCAAGAGGCTTTGAAGAACTGCTTGTACATCTTGCTGAGACTGAAAGCTCCAGACGAGGAGCACCTCCTGCAGCCGTGTCTTTTGTAAATAGTCTGCCTCGTGTAGTCATTAATGAGGAGCATCAGAAGCATGAAGGCTTAGCATGTGCAATATGCAAGGAAGTTCTACCCACTGGCACCGAAGTAAATCAGCTTCCCTGCTTTCACCTCTATCACCCTTCATGTATCTTGCCGTGGTTGAGCACACGAAATTCATGTCCACTTTGTCGGTATGAGCTTCCTACTGATGACAAAGATTATGAAGAGGGGAAGCAGAACAATAGTGGTGGAGTGGAAATCCAGCAGGAAAATGTCAGTGACAGTTCCTCTGTTGTCTTTGATGAAGCTGAATCAGATGAAGAGCGTGAACTTAATCAAGGCAGAACAGAGCAGAGAGAACTGCTAGATGTGGATCCTGCTACTAATAGCTCTGGTCGGGAGGGTGGTAGGGGGAGATGGTTTTTTCTTGCTGCTGCTCCTATTGTCGGTCTCATGGGCATTGTGCTTGTGTTGTGGTTAGGCAATCCTCTGATTCAAAGAAGAGAGCCAACAAACCAATGCAGCTTTGTTGATCCTGGCCATCATCAAATTCACATTTCTGCCTCCTCACCCACCCAAAGGGAGAATAGGAGTAGGAGATGGTGGTCATTTTTCTAGGAAGCTCTTTGCTACTGGTAAATATATCAATTGTTTTTGCATTATGCATTGCAGTTTGTGCTATTGACCTGAAGGACACATATTCAGGCTGTTGTGCTTTAACTTTTCAATTAGTAGATGTACATCGTGGTTTGACAAATCTTTGTGTGTTACTTTGGAGCCTGTTTGGCATCCTTTACCCCCGCATGCCTCCTTGTACAAAAAAGAGAGGTGAATTCCCTTAACTTTTAAATGGTGTACTGTGTGCATGGCACCTGGATATTTCTTCTACGATACCTAGTAGCCAACTATTGAGATGTGAAGTTGATTTGAGTCTCTAAAAGAATACAATGGTTGCCCAAACTTGCACGCTGTTTACACAGCCAACATTATTAGTGTCTTATCTTCCTCAACTTCAGCCCCTGCTTGCTCCTATCAATTCACCAACTGCTTCTTGTAAGAGCGTTTACATCAGCTCATCTAAAAGATTCCGTCTATTTTACACCAAAAACCTACTTTTTCTATTTTACACCATCACTTTTACAAAACACCCACATCAGTTCATCTATTCTATCACCTCTCTTATTTAAATAATCAATTTTCTTAATTATTTTATTATTTCTCTCACCTAAACCCGTTTTTATACGCACTCTCTCTCTCCCTCTCTCATATTTTCTGATTTTTTTCTCTCTCTTCTATCTCTCCATACCCAGTCTCTCCCTCTCGGTCTATCTCTCTATCTCATCTCTCTCCCTCTCGGTCACAAACCAATCCACATCATCACAGCTCCGATCACCGATCCACAGCTCCGATCACAAGTATCTGTCCACAGCAGCACCGATCCACAGCTCCGATCCACAGCTGCACCGATCCATAGCTCCGATCACAAGCACCGATCCACAGCTTAGTTCTCCCTAGCACCGATCCACAAGCACTAATCTCCCTAGCTCTGATCAGGCAAGACCCATACCCACGAGCTCCGATCAAGAGAGACCCACGAGCTCCGATCGTTCCGATAAGCACTGATCTGTCTCTTTTTTGTTTTTCCGTTTGGGTTTGTTTGTGTGTGGGTGTGTTTGTGTATCTCTCCTTTTTTTTATTTTTTATTTTTAGCAAGTATATCTCTGTGTTGATTTTTCTGTGAGGATGTGTTTGTGTGCATCTGAGGAAAAGATTTTTTTTTTAGCAAGTATATCTCTGTTGAGTTTTCTGTGAGGATGTGTTCGTGTGCATCTGAGGAAAAGAAGATGAGGAGTTGAGGTCGTTGTGCACGGAGAAGAGAGAGAAAAATTGGTGTGAATGGAAATTAATAAAAAACTAAATACACATGCTACAGTGCCGGTGTAAATTTACACGGGTACTGTAGCTCGTTGAAAATTTTAGATGATTATACATGATTTTAAATGGACTGATGTAGTTTGTTTTTTGCTTCAAAATGTGTAAAAATGGTCAAAATGTGTATTTTACACATTTATACACAATTATCCAAGAGCTGATGTGAATGCTCTAACTTGAACACTACAAGCTAGTTCCTTTAATAATGTTTGAATTATTATAAAATAATAATAATAATGTTTGAATTATTATAAAATAATAATAATAATGTTTGAATTTGCTGACCATCTTTCATAGCATCTCTTTTCTCAACTTTGTGGTCTTTCACTGATAGTCTTGGAAAAAGCAACTCTAACACTGTTTGGATGGAGGAGGAAAGGGGAGTAGAGAGAAGAAGATGAGGAGGGTTTAGGGGGTGTTTGGTTTGTGTTTTCAAACAACCATTTTCAGTTTTTAAACAGTATTTCACGCATTTCGACACACTTTTTCACTCACACGTATTTCCACAAATGTTTTCAAACAACAATTTTCAGTTTTTAAACACATGTACCAAACGGACCAATGACTTTGTTTAGATGTTCTTTTAAATGGGGTTTGAGGGGATTTGGAAGGATATATTCTCTCTTCAATCCAAACCCCGCATTTGTAACTCATCCAATTTATATCTATTTCTGCAATATTAGTAAAAAAGGGTCATAATTATCAATTATGTGCTCATTCGGTCATTCCCATCCCAGCTTTTCTTCCTATTTAATTTCTAAAACATTCAAAGAAAGAGGATTGGAAAATTTCCTTCCCCTTAATTTTTATAACATCCAAAAAAGTGTAAGAGAGATAACCATTTCCCTCTCCTCTCTTCTCCTTCTCTCTTTCTTACCCTCTATCTCTTCTCTTTCCAAACTTCCAAACACACTCTAATTGGGTTTCATGGAGAGCCAATGATTTGTTGATGGTTGATGCTATATTTGTTGAGTGATAGTTTGTTAAACAAAGTGAGCACTCAGTCCTGTTATGTTATCCCATAAAAGTTCTGTTTCATCAGTCGCAGAAAACAAAATGCAACAAGGATGAGTTTATCGTAACACTCAAGTGACAACGGATTAAGTGGATCCAATATTTATGTTTAGTCTTTTTCTTTGTGTTAATTTATTTTGTGAACACGGAAAAGAAAAAGAATAATAATTACTATCAAGAGGGGGCATAATCCCGTCTTCCATTACAAGCAAAAGAACTTCCAAGTTTGCAACTAACTAATTTAGCTATTGACATTGATTATATGGATATAGATAGAAAAACGACAGTGGAATATTTGGCCTCGCGACACAGCTTGCTGCAGTTTTAGAATAGAATGTTGAGGTAGAGAACAATCCATCCAGACATTGATATGACAGCAAAAATATGAACCCAGAAGAGGACTGCAGCTGCTTCCCTACCACAACCTCTTAAATTGGCGACAGCACCTACAGACGAGGAATATGTTAATAAGAAAACCAGGTTTTCCTGTTTATATTGCTGCTCAAAGATTATATATTAAGACACCGAAATGCAATCTTTAATTAAAGCCTAATATTCTTAATTTTGGTTCCAATCCTTGTTTTATTGATAGATAAAGTTTTTCTCCAAACAAATTGAGAGGAATCTTCTTCAACTCATTATATGGTAACAAGGACGGAACCAAGATTTGAACCTAGAGGGGGCCAAAGTATGAACCAAAAAAAATTTCATGTGACATGGTTTATTAAAAAAAAAAATCATGGTAGACAAAAAATTGCACTTTATTAACTAAATATTTAAGTCAAGAAGGATATAATATGAACAAAAAAAGTTGAAAGTTACAACATGATATTCTAACATTTTTCAAAGAAGAAGAAAAAAAGAAGAGGACTTCAGATCTCCAAATTTTGGGTAATTGGAATTAATATATTGATTTTATCATGTTGACCAACTCACCAATACGATAATCTCATACTTTTGGATGCAACTGAAAATCACACTAATGAAGTTTTTCAAAACTTTGTTTGAGGATTTTAAAAAATTGGGATATCAATATTAAGAGTTAGCAATGCCACGTCATCAATATTGGCTTCTAAAAGAATTTTGCATTTTATCTTTTGAAAAAAAATATAAATATTGTAATTCACTTTCCCATAGTTTATTAATCAATTAAAAAAGTCATATAAATTGTTGTAACCTTGTAAGGGAATTTTTTTTTCTATGAGATTTTTTTGGTTATGAATTATTGAATTATGATATTGGTGATTTGGGGATTTTTTGTTCATCCTATATACTATTTAAATTTTTTGTTCATCCTCCCTGTATGGCAATTCATAAAACTATTCGTGTTTATAAAATTGCATGATTCATTAAATTATTTTAAAAAGTCACATGACTCGTTAAAAATGTCATGTGACTAAAAGTATATTTGGATTAGTGGTTGGAATCATCGCGTAAAAGGTTGGAGAAATTTCCTTCAAATTAGTTTGGAGGTAAACTATATTCTCGATCAATTGTTTAGCAGTTTGGAGAAAAGAGAAATATCAATTGTGTTAATTTCCAGCATCCCAGAAATGGTTTGATTGTCAAACTAATTCTTGGTTGCTCAAAATGTCTCCAGAAGCGATAGGTGTCTATATTTTGCAAAATTTTTGTGCCTGTCCTCAAAAATTTGTTGAGGGATGTGTCTAGAGAAGAGAATTGGGCAATACCAGCAAGGACAGATGTCGGCATTGTGTGCTGAAGAAGTAGGACAAATCTGAACATCTTATCACCGGCTGGGAGGAAACCAAGCTTATCAGCCAACATGACAATGCCAAGTCCTGCAGGAGGCACCAAAACTAACCGCGCAAAAATAATAGCAGCAGTTGTCCGTAGACCAAGCTTTGAACTTCCAGGTCCTGCAAGTAACACATTACACAGCTTTACACAAGGTCAAACCTTGATAATAAGCAGAATGAAGTCACAGGAGTAGATTAGAGGAAACATGATCAGCATAAAGTCAACTCACCGTCAACAAGGTTGCCTCCTAATGCCAACAGGATGCATGGAATCATGGCCTCCCTGACAATCACAAGTATTCTTAATAAAATAAAGACTAATAAGAGATTCAAAAACAACAGTTCACTAGTTCAGTCACAGCATATTCAATCTATAATACATTCTAATAAATAAAAAAAATTGAAAGAGAGAAAATAAATGAATAGACAAACGACAAAAGCCTTCCAAAATTTGACAAGATTTGAAATTTTGATTTATAAATTCCATGCTAGCTGGCATTAGATATTTCAACCATGTGATGTACAAATATTTTGGAGTATTCCATTCTAGCTTTAAAGCTTATGGATTTTAAATCAAAGGCAAGTGATTAATAATCACAGGGGTAGCAATTACTCCAGAAATTCAAACCCAAAACAATAGAAGTAACAAATTAATTCCAATTTGTAAATGAGATATTTAAAAGCTGAGATATACATAAATAAGCTTCATTTCTAAAGACTTCCTCTGAGATCATGTTTCAGACGCAGTGGAAGATGTTACAATGAATATACATTTCACACACATTCTACATTATCATCATTATTTAAGCTTTCTAGGAAATTTAATGTGCATTTAAAAAGCATATCTGATCCAAAGTAATCAACACCATGCATCTTTGAGATCCTCAATTTTTTTTGGGAAAAGCATTAATAGTATCATTCAATAGAAATAACCTATAATTTTTAACACTATCAGGTCAGAACTCATAGTGCTTACAAGCTTCTCTAAACAAAAAATGAAGAACATATCAACTTACTAAAAACAGCTAGAAATAGTAAGCATACCCAAGAATAATGCAACTGTCAGTGAAGAAAAAAAAAGGAGCATCTGCTGTGAAGATCAATTGCTTAAAAAATGGTACCGCACCAAGTAACATGGCTAGAATCTGCATCAAAATGTGAATACCATTTATTAGAGCAGGTATATATCCAATTAGCTTGATCTTGCATTCAAACACCTCAGTTTTTTTGTATCTTATAATGTGTAAAACATCAGAAATTTCTTCTTAGATTAAGTAGGGAAATCAAAAGCTATCAAATAGAAAGGACTCGATTAAGAATTGTTTGAATGCAACTGATAAATGTAAGATTTCCATCAACCTACTGAAAATGTAAAGTTAACCAGATAAAGTTCTATAAGTAGAAACTTACGGAAGCGATGATAGGTGGTTGAAGTATTTGCTTCAGCTTCAACTTCTCATACAGGAAAAAAAGTAAACCTTTAAACTGCATCAAATATGAAGACGTAAACTTTCAGTCCAACAAATAAAATATATTCAATTAGAAAAGAGGTAATTAGCTTCCTGATTTTAGAAACTACCAAAAAATATCAGATTCTAAATTCTAATAGTTGGATGACCCATGTTATGTGACCCACAGCAGCAGAACAAAAAGGGGCGATGTTTATAGTTACAAAATGTGATGTTCATGTTACCAACATCTTTTCACTATCCTAACTAGCAAAGAGACATAAATTTTTTTTCAACGAACTTATATTGACATTGCACATAGTGCAGATCTAGACGTCACTGAAGAGGATGATTGTGATCCACCCATTCAGTCATCATTTAGTTTATAAATAAACTATATACATACTCATTAATACACATAATAGGAGGATGACTATTTCCTTTGGCCATTTTTTTAAGCTGTTACCTATATATGAAAAACAGATAAATTTTGAATATATATATATATATATATATATCATTGCTTGTCCTAAAATTTGGCCAAATGATTAAATTCATCATTTCATATTAACTTAAACTTTTGGGACAAGTGGTAGTTTATTATGGTATTAGTGCAGCTAGTCCTGAGTTCAAACTCTATATCCACTTTGCCTCCCATTTAAAACTAAAATTCCACGTGTTAGGCCCCACTTGTTGAGGGGAGTCTAGGAATATATGTGAGGGAAGTGTTAGAATAGTGATTAAATGATTAAGATCACCTTTTCGTATCGACTAGAGTTTTTAAGATAAGTGGTATTTTATCACCATGCCTATTATGTTAAATCATCTACATACAGATGAAGTTCTATAATTTTACATCAGCGGAGAAATAAGATGATAATTTAATATTCCAAAGTCATTACTTTGTCACCAAAGACACATGAAAGGAGCAGCTTTAGATACTAAGGGAAACACTTTTCAAGAGCAATTATTATTGCTGTGGCAACACACTTCCTAACACTTACAGTCATCGATGAATATCTATTAGTTCTCACCTTTCCTTTCTCCAAAGCAGTTGGCTGATGCTCTTCCTTTGGATTGGCTGATGCTGTTGAATTGACTGATGCTGCCTCCTCGTGTGTAAGCAATGGAAGTTGCTCAGCTGTGGCTTCCTTTGGAGGGTCCTTGATGGGAAGATTTCCATCCTCAATGTCAAAGGTACCTCCTGGAGGAGGCGCCAGCATTTGAAACACATATGTGTATAAGATGATGGCACCAACCTAACATACATTATTTATATACACAATCTTTAGTACGTGGTAATGATGAAACTTATAGAAAACTAAATATTGAGAAATAGATGAAAAAATGCTTATATATTTAAAAAAATGTGGCTTTCTAATCAACATATTTGAAGCTTGAATAACAATAATCAAAGCTTTAGTGATCAAGTAAGAACTGCTGGAAACCTACCCACTGGCCGAATGAAATATAGGCAGTCCCATCTGTGCTACATTTTTCTGAGTCACCAAAAGGATTAGATTTGTCTCTGCATAGAGCCGCAATCAATACAAGCGGTATGTTCCCAATATTGCCTGTATTCAATGTCAATACACAGAATTCAAGATAAACCAATATGTACAAAGCAGAAAGCCAAAGTAGGCAGAGTGGTTTATATAGATATATCAGAGTACAATGTTGGAATCCATCAAGTGTAAGTGGAATATGTCATGCAAAAATAATGATAATCTATTCAAGTTAGGTAATATATGTCCATCCAGATTCCAGAGTAAAGTTGAAAAATTCAATATCAATGCAAATTAACAATGAGTTTGTCATTTTATTTTTTTCTTTTTTGAGCAAATAAACAGGTCTGCCTATGTAGAGGCACATTTATAAAGCCGGTGGTTCCTCTTATCTCACTCTCTTACCTACTTTCCTGACTCACTCTATAATATCTTTCATTAAACATGATTTCAGAATATCTTTGTTCACAGACTTAAGTTCACACTAGAAAGGCTCATAGTCAATACAAATAAGTATCCACTAAGTCCAATAATCAGATATGATTCTTTAACTCATCATTTAAGACTCAATTACAACCCATCTATATCTGAGTAGAACTAAATTGAAATGCCAATCTCAAAAGCTTTAAATGAACTTCGAATAATAACAGCCTGCAGAAAATGTGATTCATGTATATGAATGTTCTAGATGCAGTGGCTCACCAATTCCAATTTGTATGATCGAAAACTTGAAAAAAGGGTATGGTGGACGGACAAGCGACGCAACAATGAAACCTATTAAGGATCCTGACATGCTACCCAGAATAACATTCATAGGAATAAACCACCTGCAAACGAATGAATTTGTAATTAAAAAGAAAGAAAGAAAGAAAAAAAATCATTGTGGTGCTTTGAAAACATAGATTGAAAAGTATAATTGTTACCATTCAAGCATTTTCTCAATGGTGATAGCTTGACCAAGTTGAGAGAATATCAAACATGGAAGTAAAAGTGAAAAGACCAACTGCATTACACAAATAGTGGGAACAATGAGTTATGGTGTTCAAATTTCCTGATAGGTAAATCTAAGTTGCAGAGTAAGTTAATAATAAGTGAGTATCAGCATGACATATTCAACAACAACAACAACAAGCATTAGTCTCGAAATTTTGGGGTCGACGAGTATTACCCCATTTAAAAGTTTCCTTCCACTAGCAGGCAAAATGTTGACATACTTGGAAGCCATAAGGAATCCCAAAAAGCACATTGTGAAGACCTTTGCTATCGGCAACACTGCGATTTTGATAGTCCCTAAAAGGGACTCTCCGGCCACTCCCACCCCGGCTTCTGCAGCCGCCTGATTCACCATCGCCACCGCCGATAAAAATCTCTCCATACCGTCTACCTAACAAAACACACACCCCTCCGTGGCACATTCACCAGAGACTAATTAATTGCTACTCGCAGCTTCCCTCTTATTCAATTCTATTCAATTAAATCCAAATCCTCATTAAAAATCTTCACCATTCAAAAACCCAAAAAAGCCTGTCATCAAATTCCAGAAACACTATACATCAGTAAACAATAAATTCAAAGAACCAAACAAGGAAAAAAAACCCAATTTTTTTTTTTTTGAATGAATTCACTGTTATTTTTTCAAAGAAGAACAATAAAAGAGTATTGTAAAGGAATTTGGAGCTGGAAAGAAATACAAAAATACAGTATAAAGAGAGGAAATACAGTTAGATCGGTGGCAATTCACGTGTATAGCCTGAATCCAACGAAAATAGCATAGAATTTAAAATACTAAAAATATGAAAGGAAAAGCATAGAAGATAGAAACAAAGGAAGAGAATGTTTACACGTATTGAAATCCCAAGTAGCTTCCAAACACTTTTCTCTTCAACTCGAATCAATCCACACAAATCTGTTAAGCTTCCCCTTCTTTTGTTTTTCTTTCTCTTTCAAAGAAAGAAGCGACCTTTGGGTTGCCTCTAAAATCTGATAAATCAAAATCAGTTGCTTTGGTTTTTTTTATTTTTTGTTATCACTTTGTCACCTTCCAATCAAAGGTTTTTTTTTAATTGAAGACTCGAATCGTTTTTTTTTATTTGGTATTTGGTTTTTGGTTTTTATGAGAATGAGAACCGTGACCGTGACTCTAATATAGGTTGGGGATTAAGTTGCCAGAGATACCCTTGCCGCTATGGGGGTAATTGTCGAATTTACCCTTTGGTTTAATACTTGTCTGGTATTCCGTACCAACGGAAATTTCCTCGGGTGTCGTATTCACACTTTTTTTCCCGGCTCCCAAAATCCACCAACATTTTTCGGTGGATTTACGGCCTCCCACGTGTCCTTTCCCTCTATTTATTTATTTACATATTTTTTATAATAACAACCCTTCGGGTTCCGGCAAGATGAGCATCAATGGACTAGTAGAAATCAAGAAAATTCGAGCCCATGTTCCTAATCTTGTTGACTTTGAACTTTCTATAATTTAATTCAAACGATAATAGTAAAAATAAGATGACCCCATTCTAGAAATCCTAATCAAAGGAAATATTTTTTTTGGAAAATAAATTATTTTGGAGTATTTGGTTGTGTTTCTAAAATTACTCCAAAAAATATTTTCAATTGTTTGGTTACATTCCTAAAAATGCTACGGAAAATATATTTTCTACTATTTTCTTACATTTTCTCATCTCCCAAGAACATATATAATATAAAGAAGGAAAAATTTAGATTAAAAAAAATCATGATCAAGGTGGTGGGCAGTGGTCGCCAGCGGCAGTGGTTGGCAACCAAAGACCAAAGACATTCGTAGGGGGTGAGGGTGAAGGTTTGATTGATAAGTTTTAGGTGAACTAAAGAATGAAAGAGTAAACTAATTTCCACCATAAATGCCGTTATTTTACAATTAACTGGAAAATAATTTCCAATTGATCAATATTTTCCGTCATCTCATATACCCATAAATGCAAACAATATTTTTCAAAAATTCATTTTTATCGAACCAAACACGGCCTAAGTTAAAGGCACTCATATTATATACACACATATATATATATATATTTATTGTGATTTAATAAAAGTAATATTAACAATGACTCAAAGATGTTTCAACTTCCAATCAAAACTTATCAGGTCTCTAATTAGAAAAAAAAAAATTGCATTCCTAACATATTTTTGTTAAATGTTATTTTTCTTTTATTTTATTATGGCTTTTTTCCTTTATTTATTTATTTATTTTTGCCCACGAATAAATGTTAAACGTTCAACTTCATTTTTTCTTTTATCAGAATGTCAACTTCCTTCTTATTCTTCTTCCTTTTTTTTTTTTTAATCAAAATGTTCAACTGATGGAATGAGAATATTACATCTGTACAAGTCATAAGATTAAAGATTCACCATGAAGAGTTCATTCCCAAACATAAATATTCGAGGTGTGATTATTTTAGTATTCGGAGAAGGTATCAATGGCCTTGACTGACACATATGCATGAAATTAATGTGAAATTACGAACCATTTAATTCAACTTTTGGATCTAACATTTATTAATTTTTCATTGCAAATCTTGGTTAACCCAGAGCATCACTTCCCACCATTTATATGTGCTGGCAAGTGAGAATGTTAGATAGTATTTCACCTATAATTAAATAATAATAATAAAAATTAGAACCAAACCAAGACTGGAAGCAGGACACATGATTAAAAAAATTGAAGCAATGCATAACAACCCAGCTGAACCTTTCGGTCTCAATTGACTGAGCCTTTGAAAAGTGGTTTGACTGTAAGGTAGGGTGAGGTTTGAAAAGCGATTGTGTCAATCAGCTAACTAATTTCAAAAGCTAAAAATTATTGGATGATATTTTTAATTTAATAATTTGTTCCTTTTTCTTATTTTCCCCCCATTTTTCTTACATTCTATTTCAGGATAGAGTAGCTCTTTTTTCCTAGCTAACAAGCAGAGTACCTTAATGTCTACTGTTTCTATTTACATCATTAGAAATAATTAGAGTCGTCACGTTTTACAATATTACACTATTAGAAATTATTGCTTCACATATATAATGTCTTTTCTATTTGTAGCTAGAATTTCTATTTTTGACAAGATGATGACAATTAATATCCATGTGGAGTATATTGCACAAAAGGGTAGAAATAAACATTGATAATCGAACCTGTCTTAGAAAACAAAAGAAAGTGAATGCTGCTGATAATGGAACAAGTGGCAATTCAACACACAAAAAAAAAAAAAAAAAAAAAAAAAAAAGACCTACTTTAATGAAGTAATATTGAAAAGGAAATTAAGCTGTGTAATAGTAAAACTCCCCCTTGCTGTTATTCCCATTTATTAAAAGAGTGGAAATTAAGAGAGATGCTAATTGCTATCGTACTTTGAAGATGGTAGGCTAGCTTTTTCTTTTTCTTTTTTGAGATAGATATATTATTAGGCTAGCTAATATTCCATTTTCCATATATATCATAAAAAATTAAAAAAAAAAGACAACTTTTTTTTTTTTTTAGGGGATAAAAAAAAAAAGACAAGCTAATAAGAAAACAGTTTACAGTTAGAGTAAGTAAAGTAAAGGTTCTTGCTTTTGAAAGCACTCAAAATTAATATAAGTCACTTTTGATGGGTACGGGACAGATGGTGACTTGTAGCCCTTGAAAGAAGGCTATTTTATTTTTCTTGCTTAGTAAGTATTATTGTATTGGCAGTTTTGACACATGAACGGTTTCTCATTTGAGACGTGTTCTGTTTGGCAACGCGGACACATAATAAAGGCCGACGCGTTACGCAACGCACACTGGAAAGAACTCTGGAAGACTCTTCTTTTCTCTGTTGATCACATCTCTATCTCTATTCTCTATACCACTTTGATTCGACCCAGCTGAGGTGGTCGTTTTCGTTTTAAGACTTTTAAGTGACATTTAAAGGCAACCTTTAGGAGTAACAAACTTAAATAGGAAGTGGTCAAACCAAAGTACTAAGTATATAACGTTATTTACCCAAAAAAAGAAAGAAAGTATATAACATTAAAAGTCCAAATTCAAAATTTTTAACTTTATGGGACAAAACCAAAATGACTTACGTATATCAATTTGTTACAAACTGTCTTATTTTTCTAACTAAAATGGATCAATTTGTATACTTTACTCAATTATATCCTTCAATTTTTTTTTCACTTTTTCTAAATGATTATTAATAGTTCATATCTATCTAAATGTTGTTATTTATTTATTTATTTATTTTTAATACAAGATAGAAATTTTACTTTAGTTTAATCTAAGTGTATATAAGTGTAAAACTCTTATAAAAAAAAAAATATATATATATATATATGAGTGTAAAACTCTCTTCTGGAGACTTAAACCCCGGCTCTTACTCCCACACCTCACAGGTATTTATACTTGTGAAATGACCACCACACCAAAGGTGTGCGGTGGTAAATGTCGTTGTTCTTAAATATGCTTAAACAAATCATACTCATTTACGATGATCTAGTTAAAGGAAAATGTTTAAACAAATTTGTCATGTGGTTATTTAACCGCATATATGAACATTATTTCATTTTGAGCCACAAGGTGTTGTGTTCTTAAGCAATTTATAACAATAGTTTCGAGTGTAAACGACTTATAATTTAAATTTAAATGCTTTTGTAAATGAAAGATTAAAGTTTTAAAAATGTATAGGGATTATATTTAAAATTACCTTTAAACTATGGAGTTTAAAATATATTTTACTTTATAATGGTTTTGTTTATTGACATGACACATGGTTTTAGAATGCCCCAGAAAATATAATTCGAATAAATCTATGGATACATTTTTTTTCAAACCCCTTTTCTTTTTCCAATTTTTTAAGGTGACAAGTTGTAATGGTGGGTGTTAAATGTTATAAATCGTTCACATAAGTCCACCACCACCAGTGTCACTTCTACTATTACCTACAGATTGTAATTTACCGCATAGTAAAATGTTGCAAAAAGGTTTGATTTCAATGACCAATAAGGACACATTTGTTAAGAGTCCGGCAAATGCTTCTGGTTAGTGCCTTTTTGATATTGCTTTGGAAGTCTAGCTTTAGCGGTAGAATTTGAGTACTAGAGAGCGTTTAGTTTTAACTTTTAAGCTCTAATGAAGTCTTTGTAAGACTGGGGAATGTAGACAGTTTAATTTTAATTTATTAGGTTAAACATTTGATTATGCGTTACTAAAAATACAATATGATAATGACATATTTAACCCATCTATAATGCCAACAATGACAAAATGCTTTTTGGCCCATTAAAGTTTCTCTGCGTGGCTTTAATTAATAACATTTGGTAAAAAAAGAAAAATAAGAGGTGAAACATTGGTATTGTGGGAAGTGTTTTTTTGTCTAAAGTACGAGTCATCATTGGTTTGAATTTAGGAATTAACCTTTTTAATATAGGAAATAAAACTATTTATCAGTCACCTTTTTCAAGTTCTACATATATAAGAGTTTTATATGTACTATCATTTCTGTTAGCTCAACCGATAAAGTTTTAATGTCGATCCACCACTGTTGGGTGAATGGGTGAATCCAACCCTTTTGTAAGACTTTGTTTCCTATGAATGGTATAAAAAAAGGGTAAAATTTCTAATGATTGAATAAGAAATTTGGGGTTCAATCTCTGCTTATACCAAAAATCGATTAATGTCTTCTTCTAATGATAGAGTTATTATTGGAAGCGGACCCCATAAGTTGAAAGTCTCTCAAAAAAAAATAAAAAAAATAAATAAAGATCATGAAAGTAGATGGAAGGCCTGTTTAACAAACAGCAAGCTGTTGAAGTTTAATTTCAATAAATTATTATAAAGTATTATGCTCTAAAATAACAATTAACTAATAAGAAGATCTTTCTTAAAAAAAAAAAAAAACTATTGAGAAGATGATGGAGAAAAGTTGTCTCAATAATTTAAAAATATGCTGCTTTTGTATTTTAAAATAAATTCATTCACGACAATATTGCTTACTGACATAGTAAAGGTGATGGAGAAAATGTAATTTTGAATAAAGTTTATAGTACTATGGTCTCTTTTATGAAGTAGTTTACACCTTTACTGTGTAATCATTCATGTGCTGAATTTTAAAAGGATCCTATAATCTAGTGCAATTTCGAATTTTCGATCATTGTCACCATTCCTGTCTAAATCTCACGACAAAAAAATTCCAACGGTAATGATATTATATAACCGTGTTGCTCTTCTTATTATAACCATTGATCATTGGTGATTTGACTATCAATTTGTTACAGTAACAGAGCAAAGTCTATGCTGAGTCTAAGATGAGCAATTGTGATCTTTTCTGCCATGATATGTACTACTAAGGCTGTGTTTGTTTTGGGTGAAAATCACTTCCGGAAATCATTTTCCTCCAAACCCGCATGTTTGGCTGTCACGGAAAATGATATTTTCCGAAAAATGACTTCCGGTTGACCAATATTTTCACCTTTGACCCGGAAATGATTTTCTCCCCTCATTTTCACTTCAAATCATTTTCGGAAAGAGAGAGAGAGAGAGAAGAGAGAGCCCAGATCACGCCGCTCGTCCGACGATCGCACCGCGCCGACGAGCGGCGCGATCGTCGATCGAGCGGTGCGATCGACGAGCGCGCTCGTTGGACGCGCACTGCTCGTCGATCGACGAGCGGTGCGATCGCGCCGCTCGATCGACGATCACACCGCGCGATCTCATCGATCGCGATCGTCGATCGCGCCGCTCGTCGGCGCGGTGCGATCGTCGGACGAGCGGCGCGATCTCATCTTCTCCTCTGCCAGATTTGATTCATTTTCTTTTGCTGCGTTTTGTTTCTTTTGCCGGATTTGGTGCATTTTCTGTAAAAATGTTTGAATGAACCAAACACCGAAATTAATTTTCCGTAAAACGAATTTTGTGACAGCCAAACACATGAAAACGTTTTCCTTTTCGGAAAATAGCATTTCCGGAAAATGGAATATTTTTACGCGAACCAAACACAGCCTAAGTCTGAGTTTGGATAGCATTGAATGCATGTTTCAGTGCATTTGGCCCTTTTTTTGGGTCTTACGGTACTGTTCATGGGACCACCAAACTTAGCAAAATACGCATATCCATGCATTTTTGAGTCCCATAACACCATTCACACCTTTAAAAATTATTTTGCTACAGTGTTTTCAACAATAAGTTTTCAGTTTTCAGCAAATAAGCGATATCCAAATAGACCCTAAAGTTTACATGTTTACAGTTTTTCGAGTAGATTTTATACTTGAGGGATAGGATGCATGTTGCAAATTGCACCTGGAGGGATGAGCCTGTAGAGGATCTCGATCTGTTTATGTCATTCTTGCTCTTTTTGGAAAGCATCTTATGTTGTAAGACAATTTAGACAAATTAATTCTACTGTTAACTATTTTGCTAGTTTATTAGGCGAATGTGTTTTGTCATGATAGATGAACTCCTTTCATCCTTTCGATCGATCCCTCTTTGTGTGTTGAGAGTGAGTGATGGAAATGGACAGTGATCATCTTCTTTTATGAGATAAATTTTCTCTTATCCAAAAAAAAAATACAGTCGGAAGTATATTGTTTAATAAACAACAAGCTGATGAAGTGAAATATAATTATAATAACTTAAGACATATTATGCTCTAAAAATACAAATAACTAATAATTGGAGGATAATTAGAGAAGATGTCCTAAGGATTTAAATGAGAAATATTACATACACAAAATTTTTCATAACAAATTTCACAACTGAATCGATTACCATTAATAATTTATCACTTCAATATTTATAAAATGTGTTGTGAAATTAATATATGGTGACTCTAGGCTTATTGTTAATGTTAAAGCAATTTGGAAGAAAATTAATTTATATGATTTATTAAGATGCAGGTGCAAAGTGTGATATAACCTATTGTTAAAAGTTAAAAAACATATATAATCCTAATGAAGCCTTATTAGTATAGGATGAAAGTGGATTGGAGGAAAAGTACGTGAGAGGTTGCTTCGTTGTAGATTTCCCCGGGCCTAGAGTAGAGAGTGATACGATTTATATTTTATCATCATCTCCAAGTCCAACAAAGCTTCAGATGCTTATATCAAAAAAAATTTTGGACGTGACTGCATGTGTGGATAAGGAATAGGAGTTGCATGCTAGCTGAACCAATAATTCTAGTAAAGGAAGAGGTTGGTGGGGACTGAGTTTGGGT
The DNA here is from genome assembly GCA_028535165.1 of Quercus tomentella. NCBI lineage: Eukaryota > Viridiplantae > Streptophyta > Magnoliopsida > Fagales > Fagaceae > Quercus > Quercus tomentella. Next base: position 18,408,507 of record JAPQVY010000012.1, read on the forward strand.
TCCGGGAATCACTTTCTCGATTTGTCCCTTTGTCTTTGTCCCGCCAAAAGCCAAAAATGTGGTCAGGTCAGGAACCCAGAACTGAACTACTACTGTTTAGGGATTGAGACATTGGAAACTTCCTTCTTAACTCTTAAGCATATATTCTTCAGCTTCAATTTGGTTCGTATCGGCATGGCTTTTGCCTTTTGGCTTTTGTTTTCACGGGATTGTATTTGTCTACTGTCTATACCACGCCGGCCTGTTCTGTTCTTCTGTCCAAGTCCATCTTCCTGTGTCGTTAACCGGCGCCACATGCATGCGCCCAATCACTACTGCAGCTGCAATCTATATCTTTTTATGTGTCGGTGTAGTGTAGGGTCAAGTGTGGACTGGACTGTTATGCATTGCATGTATGCCAACCTATATCACCAAATGTACGTAATACAGTCATCTTTATACATTAGTCACAACATAACACTTTTTTTTTGTTGTTGGATAAAACCCAATATGGAGAAGTAGCATCTTTTCTCAACCGCTCAACAGCAGCAAGAGGAAGAGTGTGTCTTTTACAAAATTCAAAAAGCCTATGAGTAGCAGAAAATTTAGCAAGGGCATATCTAATACTATTAGCATATCTCCTTGGACCATTCACATAAGTATGTGTATAATAGAAAAATGTCTAGAATTTATACAATTTTGTCTAAAAATAACCCACATCAATCCGTTTATAATTGTGTAAATTTACAAGTTTGCTATAAAACGTTCATATTAGTCCATGTATAATAGAAAAACGTATAGAATGTACACATTTTTGCCTAAAAATGACTCACATTAGTTCGTGTATAATTATGTAAATTTACAAATTTGTTTCAAATTTACAAATTTTGCTAAACAATGGGCTGCAAAGTTTAGCTCTCTCCTCACCCAATTAAAATTATAACTAACAAAAGATTTGTCAAGGTCTAATACATGGCTAATCAGAGTTTGGATAGGCCAAGCAACCTGTGTTTATCCATCTTTAATGGCATCAAAACAAATTTTAGCATCACCCTCCACTACAATTCTCTCAATGTTTTCTGACTTTGCTAATTACAACGCCCAAAAATTGCTGCTGCTTCAGCCTGCACAGGTTCACAAATTTCATGAACTTTAGCCCAACTTTTAATCACTTCTCCCACTTTCTTTTCGAACCACAACAGCTAGAGTAGTGCAGTCTTTTAATACAGCTACATCAACATTAAATTTTACTTCTCCATTAGATGGAGGTTTCCAAGATGAATCCATGCTAATTGCTAACCTGAACATCTTTAATTGGATTGTTAAGGCCAAAACATTTTCCTCGTAATGTAGATGTTAGGAATACTATAAATTTTATTACATAAACCTAACAACTTTATATGTATTAAATATTTATTTATTATGTTATTGATATGCCACAATCACATTCATTATTTTATTTATTTTTATAAGCCTTTTGTAGTAAAATTTGTAGAGTGACCACCGCATATATTTGGTGCGATGGTAACTCCACAAATATAAGTGTTTGTGGAGTGTGAGGAATAAGAGTTAGGGTTCAAGTCTTCAGGGGGGGAGCTTCACAGATTAAGCTAGAAAAAAAAATTATATCTTGTATAAAAAATAAAAAATAAAAAAAATCTTTAGCATTTTCTTACTGATATTAAAAGACATGAAGTAAGGCAGAATAGATGTTCTTGCCTCCCTTGACAAAATCATTGGAGTTAAAAATAGTGAAATCCATTGCTCCTATCTTATGACATAATCTTCATTGTCATCATATGGCAAGTACATAATAAATAACCATCAAGAGACCATGCTTTTTGTGGAAGGATCACGGGAGGAATTGATGTTGTTCTCACTTTGAAGTCACAATCTTTCATATGATTAGCTTAATAAGTAAGATTTATTGGTTAAATTCTATTTCCTGACTGCTAGTTTGACTCTACATTGCATTTTACCATCTTTCTTTTTGGTTGGATTAGAAAATATGACTTCCGTATTCCATACGTATTTCACCTTTTTTTTAAAAAAAAAAAAATTTTAAAACTTCGCCATGTCCTCTCTTCCGTGCATTTTGTTCTAAAGTAAAAAATTAACAACAGCAATCTATACTATTGCTAGGATGACTGGGCCAGACATAGTTAATGCAATGGGAAACAATCTTAGGGTTGGCCCAAGCTGGACCAACCCAGCATTGGGCCTGGGATTACCACAACCAAGTCCTTAACCCAGTTCCCTGTTATTTTTGTGAGAAAGCTTGGCGTTACAACACACTGCCATAGGCCCCACCAAGAGTGTAGCAAGAGGTAATAAAATTGACTGAAGAGTGGAGATTATGAGTCCGTTTAGGAACAATTTATTTAGTTGAAATTGAAAATTTTTTCTGAAAGTACTGTAAATAAAGGTAAAAACTAGATGTAATAGTATAGAAAGACCCATGAATATACTAAAAAGTGCAGTGGAAACCATGAATAGTAATAAAAATAAGTTGAATAGTAGAAAAAATAAGTTGAATAATAAAATAAGTTGAGTTTAAACTCACCTCCCAAACACAACCTAGTCTCTTTTTTCTTGGTTAAACAAGAATTCATTAATCAAGCAAAAGAAATGCCAGTACAACAAAGCTACCTGGCCATCTCCCTCATCATCCCTAAAAATCAAAAAGGAAGTGGCACAATGTCCATAAAACCTTGAGTGAGTTTTGGACCAAATAATGTTATGTACATAATAATTAAGTTGACAAGTTTTAATTGGTTTTCATCTAAACCCATAATATATATTACTTTTTCACCTACCATTAAGAACTTACCACGATAGTAGTTGTAAAATGTTTAATTTTCCAAAAAATATAGCCCACTCTACCACAGTAGTTGTGATGTTGTGAGAGTGAAAAAAGAGGAGAAAGAGTGGTTTGAAAATAAAAGGAAATGAAACAACGAAAAATAGCTAAGCCCAATGGTATCATGTGATTTGATGTGACAACACACTGCCATGGACTCCACCAATGCACCATAATAACAATTTTGCCATTGAAACTCAAATCCTATGACTTAAAACATCAAAATGGTGTTCCTAGTTTTCATCACTCAAACTCAATTTTTTTTAAGTTTTGAGTGATGAGAACATAACTCAAAAATTATTCCAAACATCCATTTCTTCGGTAAATCCCACATGTTTTGAGTTTTGAGTGATGAAAACTAAGCTATATAGCTCTGTTTTCACCAATCCAAACACCTTCTAAATTGTCTAACAAAAGTACAAAAGAAAATTCTTAAACAACAAAGGAGACTATGCCTTATGAAACAAAGAAAGTATCTCCTACAGGAAACATATCACCCCATCATGTCTTTTTTTTATTATTATTATTTATAAAATAAATAAATAAATAAACTGTTTCATTTAGGTTCTGTGAGCATTACATCTTGGCCCATTCTCTTTAATTCTTTCAAAATTTTACAAATTTAAACCATTGTGGAGGTCGCTGGACAATTGAAACCACTTTAATATCCGGTGGGTTGATTTGCATACCTCAGTATTTAATCATTGATAAATCTTGTACTTTCTCAAAACAATACTTTAAGAGCAACCACATCAGCTTGTGGAAAGTTTTACAAAATAGAAAAAAGTTACTTCTTTTACACATTTTGGCCCAAAAAATCACCCACATCAATGGGTATAAAATTGTGCATTTATGCACAATTGCTACAGTAAGAGCATTCACATCAGTAGATGCAAAATTTTTGTAAATTTGCACATCTAAAACCTACTTTTTTCTATTTTACACACCCATTTTTACAAAACACCCACATTAGTTTATCTATTCTACACATTTATTCAATAAAATATTCATTCTTTTATAATTTTTTTATTATTGTCTTCACATCCCTCTCACTCACTGCCTATCTCTCTCTCATAGACCCAACAAAACCCAAAATCACCAACACCCATCCACCATCAATGACCAAACCACACCTACCATTAAAGAGATCAGCCACCATCATCAACGCACTAGCCACCATCATCAAGCAACCAGCCATCATCATCAACAAACCAACCACCATCATCAAGCAACCAACCTCCACTATCATCAACCCATCCAGCCAAACATCATCAACTCACCTGGCCATATCAACCCACATACTTGAAACCCCATTCAACCCAAAAGGAAGCCAAATCAACCTAAATACCCAAAAACCCATTCAACCCAAACGAAAGCCAAATCAACCCCATTCAACCCGAAACCCACTGATCAAACAACCAAAAATAAAGGAAAGCAATCAGATCCGTGGAGAGATCAACGATCGGTGGCAGTGGCAATCGGTGGTAGTGGCGGCGAGAGATCAGTGGCAATCGACGATCGTGGAAGCTAGAGGAATGAGATGAGAGAAAGAGAGAGCTGAGAGTGTGTTTTGCTGTTTTGATCTGATGGAGAAAACGAAAGAGTGAGGTGAGAGTCAGAGGGGATAGAGAGAAGAAGAGAAGGAGAGAGAAAAAAAAAACTAAAATATTATATGCAAATGCTACAGTAACCGTGCATATATGCACAATTTTACACCCATTGACGTGGGTGTTTTTTTGGGACAAAATGTGTAAAAGGAGAACCTTTTTCTATTTTGCAAAAGTTTACACAATCTGATGTAGTTGCTCTAACTGTGCATATATGCACGGTTATTGTAACTCTTCCATTTCTTATTTTAATATTATCTTCGTATATTATAAAAACACATTTTTCACACTTTTTTTTCTCTCTCCTCTCACTGAGCAACACCAATGCCTCTCAAATTGTCTCTCCCTGTTTCATTCCTGAGCTCTTCCTCTCATCTTCTCTCTTCGTCTGCTTCTTATCAGCTCTTGCTCATTCTCATCACCACGAGAAATAATGTAATCGGTTTGGGGGGTTTTGCAGCCCCGTGAGGAGGGTGGATCAACTTGGAGGTATCTCTATTGACAGGCTTTGGGGCAATTTTCTCTTAAAAGGTATGGGTTTTTCTCATTGAGATTTTAGGGTTTTTTTGTTTTTTGGTTTCAAGCAAGATTCTTGGGAGTTTCTCTAAACTAATTTTTTTAGGGTTTCTTGTTTCAATTTTTTTTTGGTTTGGGGGTTTTTTTTAGGGATTCTTCGGAACACACCCGAAGTTATTTTTAGAATTTATTAGTATTTTAGATTTTGTGTGTATTTATATTTGATTATTTTAGAGTTCAAGTAAGGATTAAATTTCATGTTTTTTAGATAGGGATTAGTTTCCCTGTGTGTAGGGAGTCTTTGAAGAATTTGGAGTTTTTTAAACTTGTATTAAATTTCTATTTCTCCCCTGTTTTCGGACTGCTTGAACAGGGTGTATACGTTATATATGTTTTGGATAACACTTTTATCCCAAAATGGGGGCTCAATAACACTTCTATCTTTTACCTCAAAAAAGATAGGGATTAGTTTCAAGCCAAATAAATCATATACACGGTTCACAAATGATCACAATCCTTACAAATTGCTTGTAATCCTATAGCTTTTCCTTTTTTTTTTTAGATAAACGGTAGAAATTTTATTTAATCAATATGCAAAACATTACATAAGACAAGGAACAAGGAAAAGCAATTGGCTCAGGCCTCCAATAGTGATAGGGTTTAATAGTTTTCTTTTTGGTAAATCTTGGACTTAAACGTTTTATTCTCTCTGTAAAGTGAATTGTGGTGGATTACTGATCACCTGAGGTTATTAACATGCCAAATACAAACTGAGTTAGTTTGATTATATCCAGTGGTCTTTTGAAATGTGGATCTAGAACTTGGAAGTATAGTGGTATTTGAAATTTTAAACTTCTAATGTCTTACAATGATCTCCAATTGCATGGTAAGTGATATGGTTATTGCAAATTGTCCACAATATGAACATGAAAGCAAGAAAGGAACATTAAAGGACAAGGAAAAGATGTAAGAAACTATTCTTGAAAGTTGAGTCAATTGTATAAATATTATGTTCTTGAAGTACTAAGCATTTGTCTAATTTAATACTTTTTAAAAATTCTACCGTATATATACTTCTTAAAAATGCTGATGCACTTTGACAAATGACTTTATACTATTTTGATCTTTGTATAAGATGGTTGATAATGCTAGAAAGACACTATATTTGACTAAAAATTATGCCTTTTTTGTAAACCAATAGGGTTTGCAATTTAGGTTTTAGTTTCTTATGGAAATTCTTGATCTCATTCAAATTGGTCATATTGTATACATGTTGCTCATTTGGAACAACATCTCTGATCATGAATTATAAAATGCTTGGAGATCATATTAGTTACTGCCAATATAGGTTGTACTTGAACTTAAAAAAGTGTGATAATTAGATCAATTGGTGACATATACTTTTTGCACATGTGGATTTTTTGGTGCCTGATAATTACTTTGGTGTTGCTTATTAATACTGCTTCTGAATTACTTTGGTGTTTGTTAGGTGATGGACTCACAAAATCCCTTCTTTCTTGACATTTTACAAGACAAGGAACAAGGTTTTAAGTCTTTTGATAGTAGTATTTTATGTCCACTCCGCATTTAGACGAGAATGTCCATCAATCTCCACCCCAAGTTGAAATGGAACAATCTACACCCCCCATTGCAAAAAAATCAACTACGAAGAGAAGTCAACGGGGAAACAACTTCATCGTAGATGAAGACATTAAACTAGTGTCGGCGTGGCTCAATGTTAGCTTAGATGCCGTGACATCGACGGACCAAAAACACACAACATTTTGGGATAGAATTTGGTCCACCTTCCATAATGACAAGAAATTTAACTGCTCCAAAGATTCTCGGTGGTCAACAATTCAAAGGGAGACCAACAAGTTTTGTGGATACTTGGCCCAAATTGAGAACCAGAATGAAAGAGGTAAAACTAAGCATGACAAGGTATTTCGACTCAATATCTAATATGTATTGTACATCAATGCACTTTTAGTTTTATGATTCTCATTATTTTCAATTTTTTTACTTTTGTAGATTAAAGATGCAAAAACTATGTATAAAACTAATAGCAAAAATGCATTTCAATTGAAACATTGTTGGAGAATTTTGAGGAATGAAGCTAAGTGGTTAATTCAAAGAGATTATTTGAAGGTCCGCACAAGACAGCCAGCCACACAATCTTGTCATACTTTTGCAAGCTCAATAAATCTAAATGAAGATAATGATGAGATGAACTCCGACGAAACCTTGGAGAGACCATAGACAAGAAGGCCGAAAAGGAGAAATTAAAGAAAAGAAAGAATTGTGATGACGTGGTCCCAATACTTTCCTCCCAATTGGACGAAATCAAGGAAGAAAAGAGGAGAATGCATGAGGAGAAAAAGGAAAGTATGCGCATTGCATTAGAAGAACGAAGAGAGTTAATGCGCATTGCATCTAAAGAACGAAGAGAGTTGCCGTATCTAGGAAGAGAAGAATGAAGTAGAAAAGAGGAAAGTGAAAGATGAAATTATGATGAAAGATACAAGAACCAAGGATCCTGAGCAAAAAGAATATATTCATCTATGTCGTTTGGAAATCTTGGAGAGGTTAAGGTCTAAATTTCCATCATAATTTGAATATTATTATTGACAATATCTAATCAAGTAATTTTTTGTATAGTGCAAAGATACTAGCACATGGTCGACATAAATGATTTGATGTTAGACATCTCTTTTGTAGTATTTACTTGTGAAGGGAACATGATTATTCAATCTCTAATCATGTTAGATATATTTTTGTAGTCTTCACTTGTGCAAGGAAATAGATGCAATGTTGTAAATTTTGTATTGTGCACAGACAATAGCACTTGATTATTCAATTTAATTTGTGATTCTATTCTTGTCATTTTGTTTTGGGTGAAGCAATGTCTCTGTTAAAGGTGGTTGTACTTGTTGATTTTATTGGTTGTATATGCTATTTGAATGTAAATTTAATGGTATGTGATAGGGCAACTCTTTAACTAACTGGTTTGTATATTTATTGGTTGTATTTAACCATTTCTTTAATAGACTGTGAGAGCTGAGCAAATTTAGGACTTTTTTAATGGACCAAACTGAAACTACACCTTCTGTTTCACTATCTCAGCTCAGGCTTGAGAGATAAAGCCATAAAGAATACCCATATTTGAAACTTTTTCAAGAACATCCTTCCTGGCCGCCTCTTGTGCAAAAGCAAATTGTTGTCTTTTACGGTCTTGTGGTGTTGAAATTGTTTTGACAAATGTTGCCTATGATGGATATATACCATCTGCAAGATAGTACCCTATCGAATAGTCATTACCATTTATCGAGTAATTAACCGAAGAAGCACGCCCTTCAGCAAGCTCAGAAAATACAGAAGACTGCTCTAGAACATTGATATCATTGTGAGACCCCGGTAACCCAAAAAATGCATGTCATATCCAAAGGTCATACAACGCCACGATTTCCAAAATTATCGTTGGATCATGGGTATGACCAATATATTGACCTTTCCACTTACTTGGACAATTTTTCCATTTCCAACGCATGCAGTCAATGCTCCCCAGCATTCTTGTAAATCCATGATGTTGGCCAACCGCTAACAACCTTGCAATGTCATTGTTGTTTGGTGACCTCAAGTACTCTTCAGAAAAGATTGAAACTATTGCTTTAACAAATTTTTTAAAGCTTTTTATTGTAGTGCTTTCTCCAATCCTCAAGTATTCATCCATGAAATCAGTCGACACTCCATAAGCAAGCATTCTAATTGCGGCGATCATCTTTTGAAGGGAAGACAACCCGAGTGTGTTAGCCACATTTCTTTTTTGAACAAAGTATGGTTTGGTAGCTTCAACTCTTGAATGGATACGTAGAAAAAGAGAACGACTCATTCGAAACCTCCTTCAAAATACATTAGGAGGATACACTGGTGTTTTAGCAAAATAATCATGGAAAAGCCTGTCATGACCTTGCAAAGGATTACGCCAGATAAACTTGCGAGGTTGAACTGAACAACGACGTGATGTTGATGCTCTTTCATTGTTTAATTCTTCTATGGCAATAGCTAGAGTAAATTCCAACTCATCATCATCAGAAGATGAGTCAAATGGAGGCTTATCATTTGGAAAAATAAAATCAATGTCATTATGGAAATCCATTAAGAGAGAACAAAAACCGAATGGAAGAGATAATTTTGTAGAAGTGGATGGAAATTAGAGAGAAAATGGTCATATTTATAGAGCAAGAATGTGACTTGAGTTTGAATTTGAAAAATTTGACCTTTAGGTTTGAATTTACCATTGGGTTTAAAGTTAGGTTTGAATTTACCATTTGAATTTCAAAATTATGACCGGTGGATATAACAATAAAAATTATGACCATTGGGTCAAAAAAAAAGACCGTTGGTCGGAGACATCAATTCGACGGCATCAGTTCGGTCACCGATTCTAGCAGTATGGTGGTTAGAGACATCGATTCGGTGGCAGTTGTCGAAGCCACTATTACAACAGTCGGCCCATCGGTGATAGCGGTACAATGGTCGGAGACACTGATCCGGTGGGCGGTCACCAAAGCCACTATTTTGGTAGTTTGGGCATCGGCGGCATTCGTCGAAGCCACTATTTTAACAATCCACCCACCGGTGGGTCACTATTCAGCGGTACGGTGGGCGGCGAGACCAATCCAATGGTGTTGGAGCCACTATTTTGGCGGTTCAACCATTGAACCTCCACCACAAGCGACTCCATTGGTCGAGCCACCGGTGTTGGTAGTTTACTTAAAATATAAGTTTAAATTAAAAAAAGTATGACCATTAGGGAAAATAATAAAAAATTGATAAAGAATGAATATTTTATTGAAATATCTTGTAAAATAGATAAACTGATGTGGGTGTTTTGTAAAAGTAATGGTGTAAAATAGAAAAAAAGTAGGTTTTTTTATATAAAATAGACGGAATCTTTTCCACAAGTTGATGCGGTTGCTCTAAAGCCTTCACTTGCCTAATTTATTTGTTTTCAAAATTCTAAAAAGGTGGAGTGAGTTTGGAATCTTTGGATGGTGTGGGAGGAGAGGAGAAGAGGGAAGGGGATGGAGAGGATTTAATGAACCTTTGTTTTGATGGTTTTTAAAGGGAAAGAATTTGTAGGGTTAAAGAAACTCCTCCAAACCTTTTATTTTTAATTCTCTCAAACTTGTAAAAATTGGAGGGAAGGGTGGGGTTACACTTAATCCTCAAAAACATCCAAACAAGGGAAAATGGTATCCATTCCCCGCCCCCCACCTACTACTCACCTCCTCAGTACTTCCAAACACATTGTAAATGAAACAAAAGAAGATGATGAGATCTCTCATTTTGTTCACTTTGTGGCACGCCATGACCAGAAGAATAGTGCAGTATACTCAAATTAAATTTAAAAAAAAAAAAAAACACTTGGTGAGTTAATCAAAAGGCTCACAACTGTAGGCTTGTGCCTTATAGCAGTTACAAGGAAGCAAAGTTAGGCATGAAAAACAAATGGTGTTTTACAATTGCCGAGTAGACGCAATGCCGCAAGGGAATTTAATCTTTAAAGCAAATAGTGTCCAGGCCTGGACCGCCTTTTATATAATTGATTATTTAAACTTCTAGCGATAGTCCAAAAGGAATAAACACTATAAACCTCTTGAGGATTGAAGTTGAAACTTCTTGGTATACGAATGGATTGGAAACACTCAAGCAATACCAATTTGAATAATTCACTTCAATTTGATTTGGAATGAAAGTTCATGGAGTAAAAGAGTCTTCTAAATTTAAATATATACCTGTACATACACACAAAATATAATATGTAATAGAATAAATTATGATGGGTTCAAGTCAAGATCCTTATCCCAGGAGATAACCTTGCTAATGTACCTTAGAAAAATAGTAATAAATATAAAACTGAGTATTCATGACAATAACACAATTATATTTAGGTTCTCTATAGTGCAAACATGTGAAGTTTATACCTCATAAACCTTATCCCAGGCTTCCCTGCAACTTCGTTACGAGTAGTCTTACTCCATGTTGTGGCGTCAATAACATTTTATAAACAGGGGAGTGACGATATTCTGGAGAGAGAGAAAAGGAGAATTTGGATAATATGAGAGAGAGTACTACCTTGAGTTCTAGCATTGCAAAGGTCTGACCAATGCATAATCGACTCCCGTAGCCAAATGGTAGGTATGCTTGGGGATACTTGCATGCTTTAGATATCCCTTGCGCAAACCTCTCTGGTTTGAACTCCAATGCATCTAGACCCCAATTTTCAGGGTCACGGTGCAATGCAGGAATAAAAAACCACATGTGGACACCTTTTGGCACAACAAATTCCCCCAACTTGATATCTGCAAAAGCTTCCCTCGACATTACAACAGCAGGCCCATAAAGACGAATGCTCTCTTGGATCACCATCGTCAACTGAAAGGATATTTGTGATTATGAATATAAGAATTAAAACTGTATTACTTATAGACAAGGGAAGCAAGAAATTAATACTACCACTACAAGAACAATAACCAAATCTTAATCTCAAAATATTGGGGTCGGCTATAGATCCTCAATTGGCTAATCAAGGTCAGCTGCATGTATTCTTTTTAAAAATGCAGAATGAAAATTTAAATACCATTTTCAACTTGCGAAATGCTTCCATGTCTTGAAAAAGATTAGATAATTGTTCTCCGCAGACCTCAAGAATTTCAGTACGAACACGCTCTTGCCATTCTGGGTGTAATGCAAGTAGCATCAAGATCCAGGAGGCTGCAAGAGCAGTAGTCTCATGGCCTGCAAAGTAGATATTTTTACATAGGTCAACAATGAAGCGGTCTGTTTTAAACCTGCGTGGGACCTTATCATCACTAGCGACAGCACTTTCAAGCATCATTTGTATAAGGTTCTTTTCAGGTATGGTGCCTTTTTGGTTTTCTTGTTGACAATCCTTGACTACTTTGAGTATCAGTGTGTCCACCTCTTTCTTTAACCTCCATATCTCTCTGTTGCTCTTTGTGGGAAGAAATCTGGGTAACATACACAGATAAAAACAATTATTTCCTTGTCACAAAATTATCTTGATGAATCCTAAATGTCTTTTGGGGAAAAAAGGTTTTATTTATGTTAAAGTTAGAGGATGACTGAACCTAAAGTTGAATAGTCCAAAAAGTACACTTGATTTGGACAAGGCTTCTTGCAAGGAAGCAATCTTTGAAAAAATCCGATTGCCTTGGGAGTAAGAGCTACCAAAACAAGCTCTTGAGATTATATCTGCCGAGAGGCTCTTCAAATCCTTGTCAATAATCATGTCTGCAACACCTCCCTCACTCTCTAATATACGGTTCTCCCATGTCTTCATCATTACAATGGTAGATTGCTCTATCACACCCACCATATTCTGCCAATAAACTTCTACTATTTCATCAATATAAAATATCCAGAAAGAAAGAAAAGAAATAAGTTCACAAACAGCATTAATTGTTTTACTTGTGGGGTTATGTCTAGTAATTACCTTGACCTTGTTGAGGAAGAATTCAGGAGCAATGAGTTTCCTCTGGTAGGCCCAATTGCTTCCATTAGCCCTAATAATGCCATCACCGAGCAAGGGCTGGAATGCCCCAGCCAGATATGAAGGTCTACCCAAATCCAAGGACTTGATCAGTCCCAGTTCCCTTAATAACTCTAGCTCACTCACATACATGTGTTGCTTGCTCCCTGTTGAGTACATATATACTGGACCTGCATTTCTCAACCATGTTAGCCTCCTATTAATTTTTATAGCTTGCTCCAAAGAAAATACTCATTATATGTTTTCATGCTTATAAGTTTATAATATCATGAGCAAAGTCCCACCTCAACTTACATTGAAATGAATAAATGGGGGATTTGGGCAGTCATCATACTAATCCGAAAATAAACATGTCAACCTTTGGTTATAAAGAGATCAGAAATGTTAATAGTTTTTATTAGGTTTGTGTGGGAATCCAAACCCCAAAAGATGGACCAAGTTTGGATACAAATACCAAGGGTGTCTTTAGAGTATACCGATCCTTTTTTTGACACAGCAACGCAATTTCACAATTAGTATCTAAATGGAGTGCTAGAGACTTTATTTTTTCTTTTATTGTTGCCTGCCAATGTAGCATCCCGAGGTTGGCGCATCTCATTGGGCATGGAGAAGAATTGGGAACCCCAATTTCTTTCTTCGGAGCCATTTCTCTTCCTGTCCATTTCTAGCCTAACAGCTTTGGTCTTGTCACTTTTAAACTCAGGTCTTCTTATATTAGGTTTCAATTATAGATTTTTATCACAAAATATAATACAGAGGTCACAGACATGCCTACTTTTAATTAGGGAAAACTATATATATTCTTCTAATTGTTATGACATGACTTGAATTGATGCACCATGTCTCACTAGATTGCATGCCATCACTTTTGCTATTTCTGTCAAAGATCAAGTGGCACACATGACACATCTATGCCTACAAACAGCTTTGGTTATATAAACAATTGAATTCACCTTAAATTTACCCACATATACAGTTATGTGTTTGTTCATGCCCGTGTGTGTATCAAATTTACACACAGACATCTTTAATATCTGTATGAATATATTTATACCATCCAATGGTTAAGTAACTATGAACTACCATAAAATATCACCCTTTGCATTAGTTTTAACTTATTTTTGAACATTTTAGTTTTGCAGTGTGCTATAACATTAACACAGTCTTCGTTACTTGTTCTCACATACACAAAACAAAATAAGTTGATAAATCAAAATCCAAGATACAAACAAGAAATATGATATAAAAAAATAAATAATAAATAAATAAATAAATAAAAGATATAAACAAGAAAAATTGCTATTACTCTTAGCTAGGATACTAAGAAAATCCCTATAATATAATATGAAAAAGAAAAATCGAAGACAAACCAAGAATTTCTATATGTGTCGAAAACTAAAATCATATAATTTGGAAGCATATATACCATACTCTTGTCCCCATTGTTGGAGATATGGGAAGAGGGAGTGAGTCCAGTTTTCAGAGACAGGCTGGCCATCAGAAGTATTGTTGATCATGGAGGATTGGATCTTCTGCATCTCAGAAATGTTCCCATAGGGAAAGGAAGGCTGTGGCCCTCTAATGCCTTGCCTCCAAAGCATTGATCGAATCCGTCTGGGCTTCAGCCACACCTCATGACATACTCTAATTAACACACTACATGCCCCTATCACTACAAGAGACCACCATATCTCTGCTACCAATCCTTGTTCCATCTGTGTGAGTTTGTGTGTGTGTGTTTGTCTTTGGAGTTGCAGACTTTTGACTTTCCCTCTCTCTCGGTTGGATCAAAAATTTCATAAAATATGAAACTGGAAGTAGGAAAATTATTGTGTACTCCCAGAGTACCATAAATACGTACTCTCTCTTCTCACATGAATGGTGGGTCCCACTAATTAAATTCATGGTGGGACCCACCATTCATGTGAGAGGAGGGAGTACGCATTTATGATACTCCGGAAATACCTAATAATTTTTCCTGAAGTAAGGCCAACTAGTAATCAGCCCCCCTAGATTCCCACAAAATGCGAACATTATGCATTGAGTACGACCTTTTATGACACGGTAATTAGTTAGGTAATGTGAAGCCATTTGTATATCAAATCCCAACTTCTGCCGGCTTTGTTCTAATATTTTTATCTTCATCTTGTTTGTATCGTAGAATACGATGTAATGTCTGGTCACCTCGTTTGTCTTTGGAAACAATAAACAATAAAAGAAACAAAGCACAATGCTAAATAAACAATTTATGCCTAGTAACCAATGACTTCCTGTCTACCACGGGTTGCCTTAGTGGTGTAACAGTGGAGTGTAAACCCAAGTCCAACTCCTATCTGGGATTTATCGCTGTGGGTGGCCCGTGCATTCAGGTGGTTAATCCAAAACCAAGAGGGTCCTGCCTTGACGTCATGAAAGCTTTATTAGACCAAAATAATTTTAACAATATCTACCCCGATATGAAGATCTACCCAAATCCAAGGAATTGTTCAGTGACTTCAGTCTCAGCTCCCTTAATAACTCAGGGTCGCTCACATACAGGTGTTGCTTGCTCCCTGTTGAGTACATATATACTGGACCTGCATTTCTGAACCATGTTTGCCTCCTATTAATTTTTATAGCTTGCTCCAAAGAAAATACTCATTATATGTTTTCGTGCTTATAAGTTTATAAATATCATGAGCACAGTCCCCACCTTAACTTACATCGAAATGAATAAATGGGGATTTGGGCAGTCATCATACTGATGGCTTTCATTTCATAGATTATTGATTGTAGATTATATTAAATTAGATGAGAGAGAATTTTTGAAGGGGAAAAAAGATAAAAAAGAAAAGAAAGAAATTCTTTCCACAAACGAAGATCTTGCTGGCATCTTACGTTCCCTCCCTTGACAAATCATTGGAGTTATAATGTGAATCCATTAATCTTATGAAATTATCTTCATTGTCATCCTATGAAAGTACATCATTATAATAAGTAATAATCATCAATAGTCCATGCTTTTTGTTATCTAAAAATAAATAGTCCATACTTTTTATGGAGTGTTGCACTTCTTTTCTTTCCAGGAAGGATCACCGATCAGATGTTGTTCTCACTTTAAAGTCTTACCTTTCATATGATTATTTCATCTTCTCCTCACTCCTATTCATTTGTTCCAAACTCAATTTTGGTAGGCTCGCTGGCTGGACCATTGCTGAGTTAACCCCGTGGGAAACAATCTTAGAGTTGGACCAACATTACCAAAACATCGGCCCTATCCCAGTTCCTGTTATTTTTATTGGAAAGCTTGGCTGCAATTTTCTCTTTTTAATACGATAGAATCGGATTTTAACCAATCTGTTGGCTTCATGATGATTGCTATTTATTATCAAGCCAAGAAACTACTTTTGTTAACTCAAACCCACGGCTGCAAGGATGCTTTACCATTGACAAGAGATCGGCCTCAAAAAAAAAAATTCTTTGGTTATATGGAAAATTTTCGAAGAAAGAGCAAAGTTAGGCAAGAAAAGCAAATGGTGTCTTACAATTTGAATTATCTCTGTAAAGAAAATACTTACCAGGCCACTGAAGTATACTTGATTAGTTAAACTTCAAATGATAGTCCAAATGAAATAAAAAATAGAAAACCTCTTGAGGACTGAAATTGAAGTGCCAAGCTTACAAAACTTCTTGGTATACATATGGAATGGAAACATGACCAGTTTGAATAATTCTCAAAGCTCAAGTGCTTATAATTTTAACGAAGTCTTTTTGATTTTTTTTTATTAAAAAAAAAACCCTCTTCTATTCTAGAAAAGAACTCAAAAAGGGCCTTATATACATGTACATGCATACATCATATAATGCATTTGAATAAACATATGATGGGTTCAAGAGTCAAGAACCTTAACCCAGGAGATGACAATGCTAATACATTTTGTAGCATAATAAAAAGTATATATACAACTGCAGTATGCATGACAAAAGCACAATTATAAGTAGTTGCCTTACTGTGCAGACATGTGAAGGTTATGACCCTTAACCCAGGCTTCCCTGCAACTTCGTTATGAGTAGTCTTACTCCATGTTGTGGTGTCAGTAACATTTTATAAACAGGGGAGTGGCGGTATTCTGGAGAGAGGGTAAAGGAAAAGTTGGATAATATGAGAGAGAGTACTACCTTGAGTTGAAGCATTGCAAAGTTCTGGCCAGGGCATAATCGACTCCCATAGCCAAATGGTATGTATGCTTGGGGATACTTGCATGCTTTAGATATCCCATGTGCGAACCTCTCTGGCTTAAATTCCAATGCGTCTAGACCCCAATTTTCAGGGTCACGGTGCATTGCAGGAATCAAACTCCATATGTGGACGCCTTTTGGCACTACAAAACCCCCCAACTTGATATCTGAAAAAGCTTCCCTTGCCGTTATAACAGCAGGTCCATAAAGACGAATGCTCTCTTGGATCACCATCATCAACTGCATGGATATTTGCAATTATGAATGTATGCATTAAAGCTGTATTACTTACAGACAAAGGGAAGCAACAAATTAACAATGGACAATGAAAATTCAAATACCATTTTCAACTTGCGAAATGCATCCATGTGTTGAAAGAGATTATATAAATGATCTCCACAGACCTCAAGAATCTCAGCGCGAACACGTTCCTGCCATTCAGGGTGTAATGCAAGTAGCATCAAGATCCAGGAGGCTGAAAGAGCAGTAGTCTCATGGCCTGCAAAGTAGATATTTTTACATATGTCAACAAAGAAGCGGTCTGTTTTCAACCTTGGGAACTTGTCATCACTAGTAACAGCACTTTCAAGCATCATTTGTAAAAGGTCCTTTTCAGGCACTGTGCCTTTTTGGCTTTCTTGTTGACGATCCTTGACTACCTTGAGTATCAGTGTGTCCACCTCTTTCTTTAACCTCCATATCTCTCTGTTGCTCTTCGTCGGAAGAAATCTGGATAACATACACAAATAAAAACAATAATTTCCTTGTCATAAACTTCTCTTGATGAATCCTAAATGTTTTTTTGGGAAAAAGATGTTTTATTTATGTTAAAGTTATAGGATGACTAAACCTAAAGTTGAATAGTCCAAAAAGTGCACTTGGTTTGGACAAGGCATCTTGCAAGGAGGCAATCTTCGCAAAAATCAGATTGCCTTGTGAGTAAGAGCTGCCAAAACAGGATTTTGATATTATATCTGCCGAGACGCTCTTCAAATCCTCATCAATAATCATGTCTGCAACCCCTCCCTCACTCTCTATTATACGGTTCTCCCATGTCTTCATCATTGCTATGGTAGATTGCTCCATCAGTCCCACCATATTCTGCAAATACACTTCTCACATTTCATTAATATAAAAAATCCAGAAAGAAAGAAAAGAAATAAGTTCACAAACGGCATAAATTGTTTTACTTGTGGGGTTATGTCTAGTAATTACCTTGACCTTGTTGATGAAGAATTCAGGAGCAATGAGTTTCCTCTGGTAGACCCAGTTGTTTCCGTTAGCCTTAATGATGCCATCACCCAGCAAAGGCTGAAATGTCTCAGACAGATATGAAGGTTTACCCAAATCCAAGGACTTGTGCAGGCTCAATTCCCTTAGTAAGTCAGGCCGGCTCACATACAGGTGCTGCTTGCTCCCTGTTGAGTACATATACACTGGACCTGCATTCCTCAACCACGTTTGCCTCCAATTAATTTTTATAACTTGCTCCAAATACCCAGCTCATTAAATGTTTTTGTGCTTATATGTTTATAAGTATCATGAGCAAAGTCCAACCTCAGCCCGCATGGAAATGAACATGTGGGAATTTAGGCAGTCATCACATTAATCCGAAGATAAATATGTCAACCCAAATTCCCTAACATAATTCAATTATAAAGAGATCAGTAATGTTACTAGTTTTATTCATTTGTGTGGTCATCAAATCCAAGGGTTATGTATGTACTTCTATAAACCATCACCCTCTACACTAGTTCTATTTCTAACCATTAAGTTTTGTAGTTTGCAATAAGTTTAAACAGTCTTTATTACTAGTTCTCACATATACAAAACAAAACACT
This sequence comes from Quercus tomentella, assembly GCA_028535165.1. NCBI lineage: Eukaryota > Viridiplantae > Streptophyta > Magnoliopsida > Fagales > Fagaceae > Quercus > Quercus tomentella. Next base: position 18,427,104 of record JAPQVY010000012.1, read on the forward strand.
ATCTTCAAATAGTGTATATAGGCATTCAAATCACTATCTTCAAATAGCATTTATAAATCAAGATCCAAGATGTAATCAAGAAAATTTGCCATTACTCTTATTAGGATAATAAGAAAATTTTCCAACAACATATTCAAAAATGTAAACTATGAATTTATATATTTATATTGTAAACCAAAATGATGTAATGAGGATGCATACCATACTCTTGTCTCCATATTTGGAAATAAGGAAAGATGGAGTGAGTCCAGTTTTCAGAGACAGATTGGCCATCAGAAGGATTGTTGATCATGGAGGATTGGATCTTCTGCATCTCTGAAATGTTCCCATAGGGAAAGGAAGGTGGTGGCCCCCTAATGCCTTGCCTCCAAATTATTGACCGAATCCTTCTGGGCTTCAGCCACACCACATGACATACTCTTATAAACACACTACATACTCCTATGAATACAAGAGACCACCATATCTCTGCTATCAATCCTTCTTCCATCTCTCTCTCTCTCTCTTTGGTCTACTCTCCCTCTCTGGTGGGTTAGAAATCTCATAAATATGGAATCAGGATAAGGCTTCCTACCAATAACCTCCTAGGATTGAGTAACTGGGAAGGTACAACCTTCTACAACATGGTAGTTAAGATTAGGCCATTTGTATATCAAACAGCAACTTCTGCACTCCTCGTTAACCTCGTGTGTTATAGGAAACAAAGCACAATGACAGAAAAAAAGCACAATGCTAAATAAAAAATCTAGGCATATCCATGAAATCCAGTGTATGTATAAAGAAAAAGCACTCACTGATATAGATAAATCCAAGAGAACAGAATAATATATGTTAGTGCTGTAAAGGACACTACTTTTTTTGTTCTGTACTTATTGTCCGATAGAAAATAATGGCATAAAACAAGACATGTGACCGAACCTAACTAGTTTGTTGAGGATACATAGCCAATCTTAGAATGATTTGGTTGTTGTTTATTGTTGGATTCTTCCTTGAGGTGGCACTCATCAGATGGTAACTCTTAGCCCATTTTATATACTCGAAAAAGCCTTGTTAGCTCAAAATAAGGTACAGAATACGGACCTAATTGAAATTTCCAATCACTCTGTTTCTCCATATGAAGAAGAAGGTGTTGGAGAGGAAAATGGTGGAAAAGAAGAAGTTAGAAATTAGGGAGGGAGATTTCTCAACTCACCTTTGCTAGTTGCTACTCTCTCGATCTTTATCTCTTCCGCTCAAGTATGCTAGTTTCTTCTTCAGGCTCAGGTACCCCATAAATTACAGAGACCCCATAAATATTTCAACTTTTGAATGCTACATCCCAGTGCAGTAACTGACAATTCTGAACAATCTCTCCAGAATTTGAGAAACAAAATTTTGAAGTTTGCAACAAAAAGTTAAAAGAAATAAATTAAGATTTGAAGCTCACATGATAAATAGTAAGAGCACAGTCATCAGGTGTGCCAAATGCCAAATATTTGGCATTTGGCACATCAAACACCAAAAACTATCCCTCATCAGCTCTTCCAAATCTCAAAAAATTTGAGACATAGCTACAATACCGTCTCAAATATGAGACGGTACGGACAGCCATGCCAAAACACTATTTGGCTTATTTAATTTGTTTTTTCTCTCTCTTCCTATCAAATGTCTCTCTCTATTATTTTAATATATTATTTAATGTGTAATAAATATTATTTTAATGTGTAGTAAATATTATTTTAATGTATAGAATTATAGTATAGAACATCTGATAAATGGTATGTTGTAAAATGATGTGTTAAAATGATAAAGTAGGTTTTTGGTGTGTCAAAATGGTATCTTTTATAAGAGAGCTGATGAGAATGCTCTAAACGGGCAAAATGGCGAGGAAGAGCTAACTGCAGAGTGCAGAGAGAGTGTGTTTGTGTGTGCGCGCAAGAAGCTGTTTAAAACACTATTTTGGGGTCACAATGGTCCTTACATTTTAATAGCGGTCAATTTGGTTACTGTTATTTTTAAGTTGCAATCAATTTAGGTGCGGTTTGGATAGCACTGAAATTGCATTTACATTTTCTACGTTTTTTTTTTTTTTTTTTTTTTTAGCCCGCATTTGTTGACTTTTCCACGGTGAACAATGCATCCGTGCACTATTCACAGACCCATAAATTCCACTTTTCAGTAACTTTTTCATTAAAAATGGGTCTCACGGTACTATTCACCCATTTAAAAATTATTTTGTTACAGTGTTTTCAGTTTTCAGTTTTCAGTTTCAGCAAAATAAATTCTATCCAAACATACCCTTAGTCCTCACTGTTAACTCACTAACGGAAAATATCTACATGACAGGTGGTTTGCATTGTTGGTGTACACATAGCTAACATAATAATATAATATTGAATAATTAAATATTTAAAAAGCAAGCATTTTAATTAAAAACATTAATTGAAAGAACAAAAATAAAGAAAATGATTTTTTTAATAAATCTTGAATTTCTTTTATTTTCTTTTCCACATTGCACTTTCTGAGATACCAAGCACAATAACCAGCAACACCACAATCTAAAACCAAACGATATAAACTTCTCTGCCTCTCTATCTCATTCACTCACACACACACACACACACACACACAGAAATCTAATCTATTTTCAATAATATAAGCTTCCCTACCTCTCTCTCTCTCTCTCTCATTCTCTCTCACGTACACGCAGTAGAAATCCAAATATTTATTTCCAATAACCATTGCTGAGCATGGTGGAGCAAGAACGGACATCAGTGACTTCGTGCGAGGCTTCGGCAGCAGATGCAAAAGGGGAACAGCAACACAGAGGACGCCGTCGGGGGCTACGCAAGGAGGAGGAGTGGGTCTCGTCCGTTCGATATCGGTGGCAGGGATACGTTTCTAGGCCTTGTTGTTTTGAATGTTTTGTTGGATTGGAAATGAAAAGTTGATTTCCGGTGGTTGAGGATTTCAGTCTTGGGTGGTTCAACCTTCAATGGTTTGTGATAAGGGTATTTTTAGACCTACAAAGCTGACGACATGGCAAGACTGACGAATACATTTCGGTGGGCAGATGGATCCAAAGGAAGCGAACCTCAGTTAGGCGAACCTCAATATGGACGGACCCAACAGAGGGGACGGACCCCCGGCGGACGAACCCAATAGAGGAAGACGCATGGTACTGGAAGTGCTCATCAAAAATCCTGATATGGAAAAGCCTTGCACCCTACGCCTAACCATAATTGAGGGTTGTAGAGTACAAAATTTAGGCTGACGGATCCATTTGAATGGACCTAACAGTATGATACTAGTAGACAGATATTCTCTCTACATGGACGGATCCGAGTTACAAGGAAAAGAGGTGGACAGGCCTCAAGGCCATGTGGCACCCACATGGCTTAAGTGGTCTCCAAGGAATCCTAAAAGGAAATTACTTGTGCTCCACGGCTAACCCTAATCAAGGAGAGACCTACAAGGAAAGGATTTCCGTAAGATACACACGTTAATGAAGATCTTCTCTACAAGGAAATGTCTTGCCCATCACGTTTGAGACTATTCAAGAGGATTCCTATATGGAAAAGACTTTTATACCAAGGAAGAGAGGCCAACCTTCTACTACTATAAAAGCTCTAATACCCTCACAAATCAAGGTACGCATAATTTCCCCCTCTCTAGCATTCTAGAGTTGTGAGAATAGTTCTAACTTGACCTTCGGAGGGTGTTTGGCCGGCACCACACCGGTGCTCTCTGTTAGGTCTTCTCTCTTTTCTTTGCAGATATCGTTACAAGCGTGCAAGGATCGTGTAGCTCACTGGTGATATTTACGGCATCATCAGTTTGGATGTTGATGGTGGCTGTAAATGGTCGAATCTGACTGTGGTGGTTTTGATAGTTATGTGAAGTTGCTAGGAAAATAGATAAAAAGAGATAATTGTAAAAAAAAAAAAAAAATTTGAGTTTTAATAACTGTGTGATTATTGTTTAGTTTTAGATGGTTGTGTTGCTAGAAATTATGGTTAGTAGCTAAGAAAATGTTTTAAGAATACAGTAGAAAAAAATAAAAGAAATTGAGGATTTTCCAAAAAATAATCATTTTTTGCTTTCAATTAATATTTTTAGTTTTTTACGGGGGTTTTGTTTTAATTAAAATTCTTAGGTGGCTTTTTAAATATTTAATTATTTAATATTATATTATTATGTTAGTCACGTGTGTGTCAACAATGCAAACCGTTTGCCACGTAGATATTTTCCGTTAGTGAGTTAATGGTAGGGACCAAATTGACTGCAACTTGAAAATAATAGGGACCAAATTGACCATTACTAAAATGTAGGGACCAAATTGACTGTGACCTCAAAATGTAGGGACCAAAATAGTGTTTTCGCCTTCTTTTAATTGAAGTGGTTATGTCGTTCGGTCTATATTTTTCACTTCGGTCCTATTTGGTCCATTTGTTCTTATTCGGTCCCATTTGATCCTCTTCGGTCCTCTTCGGTCCACCTTGTTTTTATCCGGTCATATTCTATTCATTTAGTCCACTTTGTTCCATTTGGTCCAATTCGGTCCATTTAACAACTTCGGTCCACTTCGATCTATTTTTGTGCACTTACATAATGGGAAAAGACATATTTGGGTTGAAAGCTCCTAATCTAAATCCAAATTTATTAAAAATATATATAAATCTTAAACTTGTAATATTTAAAATCCTAAGGATAACATTCATTGTTACTACGTTTTTATTGAACCACATTAACGTAGCATTTCAGTCCACTTCGATACGATTAAATTTAAATGAAAGTTTTTCTAAACATAAAAGTTATGAATATACAAATGAAATCTTTAGGACAGTTATTCATTTGTTTTAACGTCGTTACTTTTAAATGAATTGCATGAGATTGATTATACATTTAAGCAAAATAAATTAATATATACATACATATTTATATATATGTATGTATGTATGTATGTATAATTTTTATTTAATGAATTATTCAAATTATTTATTCTCTTAAAAGAGATTGTTATGATAATCAAAACTCATATCAAACTTATACTGAATATGTATAATTTATTCTCTAAATTTTATTGTAGAGAGAGAGACTACTTGTGATGGTGAACTAAAAAATAAAACACCAAAAAGTATGAACTCAAAATAAAGTTTTAAAAATCACAATGATTCATCAATACAAAGTAGAGTTGCAAGAAAGAATAAAAAATCAAGAGAAAGAGAATAACAACTTTTTCAAGAGAGAATGTGAGAGAGAGTAATAAGAAATTTATAGAAAATAATACGAGAAGAAAAAAAGTAAAAATAAAAAAATATAGTAATATACACCAAATTATCCTAGTCATGTTGTGTAATAAAATAACATTATATTCTTATATACTATCTTTATAATGCAATATGATAACATCTATGAAATCAAAGAGATTAAAAAAGATAACAACTTAAAAACACAAAATTTAATCACATCAACCCAAAGTAGAGTTTCGAATAATACAAAAAATAATCAACATAAAGTAGAGATGCAAGAAAATTATTTTAAAAAAATCCACCAAAAATGAGAGAGAGAGAGAGAGAGAGAGAGAGAGAGAGAGAACCTTTTGTGTGTGGGCAAACTATGTATAGGATGTGAAAGAAAATTGTAAATTTATAGTAAGAAGAGGGGAATAAAAAAAGGAAAAAAAATAAATGAAGATAAAGGGATAGAGCAAAAGTGATATTAAGGTAGATAGTAGTGGGAAAAATAATAAGAAAAAAAAGTTAAGAGAGAGAGAGAGAGAGAGAGAGAGAGAGAGAATGTTAAAAATAGGTGAATGATGTGGCAGTTGAAATTGCTCAACAGAAGCGTAGTAACATAATAAATGCTACGCTTCAATTTTTAGATATATATAGATTAAAGGTTTAATGAAATGGGACACTGAGAAGATAAGGAGAGTGCAAAATGGGAGTAGATACTCTTTCACTTATTTTGGATATTTTAAAAATTAAAGAAGAGGAGAGAAGAGTAAATGTGCCTACTCTTGTTTACCGATAGGATTAGAAGGAGAGGAAGTGATAATATATAAAGGAATTGGTGAGTGTATTCTTAATTTGTTAAAATCTATAAAGTGCACTTAACAAATCTTAAAGCCAAAATAGGAAGCACTTTTGAATCCCTAGCCCTCCAAATCCCCACAAAGTGAAGGAGTTAAATAATTAAAAAAGAACGGATTTGCTTCCATTAAAAAAAAAAAAAAAAAAAAAAAGCCAAATAAGGGAGAATTAAATCTCACTCCTATTCCCCTCTATTCTCTTCTCCTTTGGCCCAATCTAAATATAGTGTTATTCATATTTTTAAAAAGAGAAATAAAAGGTTAAGGACCTGTTTGGTAACGTTGTTTGAACAACAGTTTTTGTTGTTTAAACAACATAACACATATTTTCACACCACATATTTCCACAACATTTAAACAATGTTACTAGAACAATATTACCAAACGAGCCCTAAGATATCTCATTCTATTACTTTACTAGAAAGATTTTTCTTAAATGAGACAACTTGACGAAGTTAATATACTTGGAATAGACTACTAAAATTTAAGAAAAGAACTTCACTTTCAAGATAGTGGAAATCCCAACATTAACTTTTCTCTGTAATACTCTAATTACACTTACGTTTGACCAAATGATCTTTTACAATGGGCAATGGCAGCCTGAATTGATGTTTCTCTCGAGTATAATTTATTCTCGCTTGGAAAACCATTGTGAAGTGGGGAGGACTTGATAGAAGTTGGGCAGCTTCTAGTCTGTCTATTTTTGCGACCAACGCCCATGCTTATAGCTTCTACAGCACCTTTTATTGCATCCAAGTTTATCTCCAGCACTCTCGGATATTTCTCACCAATTGGTAGAGATTTTTCGTTGTCCTTATTGATGTTGCGACCCTGTTCCTGATTTCTTTGTATTAGCCACTTGTCAAAAGGCTTAACTAGCCTCTCTTTAGACTTTTTCTTCTTGTGATCACTGCTGCTGCCTGGAGAAGATATAACTTGGCGGGATTTCATAAATGTTGCTAGCAGGGTTCGGACTTTCATGGTTCGAAACTTGATAAAGAGCTTCATGATGCCACCACTCATTGTTGTTCTGTTATTTGATGTTTTACTGGTGTTGATCAAACATGAAAGACAACAATTCAGTGATCAATTACATTAAAATTGTTAAACATCTGTTCAAGTAATATGCGTTCGGTGCCTAAAAATATAAAACTAGAAGATAAATATAATACTAATAAATCCAAAAACACTATGGATTAGTACATCTTAAGTCTTAATCAAAACAACTGGGACCGTCCCCGATTGTGGTAAACATAGCATCGGCCTGGGTACGTTTGTGAGTAACCAGAGCTGTCATTTGGTTATTACTTAGTTATTAACAGTACCACATGATGTAGCAAATGTACTTTGGAGTGTGGAGTTTAGATCAATAAATATGATATGTGTATCTTATATACAAAGTACAAACAATAGAATTTGAAACTAGGGACATCCCGTTAATGATGATTGTTTTTTACCTTCAGGTCAAGGTATTGATGACCACATACTTTATCTGTAGAATTAATCAAAGCCCCACAAATAAATGTACGATGTATCTTATCGTTGTTTATTTGGATTCAAAAACAAGAATGCTTAATATAACTTCTTTAACACCTTGTTTATGTGATAATTTGTGATTGGAGTAATATGAATTTCACATGCATCTATCACTAATCATACCTTTATCATACAAGAACCACAACAGTTGTAGATTGTGAAAATTGTGCATCATAGACATATTGATAACAAAAATGAAAAGACAAAAAAGTTAGAAAGAGGAATGCATGTGTTAGTACCTGCTCCCTACCAGGTCCCATTGATAGGCGTCGATCAAAATTTGCGGGTTTTTCTGGGGAAGACAATTTTCCTCACCCAAACTGAAGGGGAGCGTATTGACTTGTTCGTTGACTGCTGGGAACTCTGTCCCATGTCCAACTGCAGAATTGTGAATACCCCAAGGCTGAGGAGACACATGCGGTACTGGTGGACCAGCACAACAAGTTTCTGTTGAAGAACAACTCAAAGTGGATGATGATGATGAACAAGAAGAAGGGGTCTCAATTATTTTGTGTGTCTCAAAGCCAAGGTCTTGAATTTTGGTGTCAGTCAAACTATGGGTGGGGAGTTCATTGAAGACAATATTGGGAGATGAATATGAAATTCGCAATTCAAATGCATCAGCCTCTTCATCATGCTTGCCATCTTTATGATCATCATTATCAAGTGCTATTTCAATGTAAGATTCATCGTCATCGTCATCGTTTCCACAATCTTCCTCCTCGGAGAAAAATGACACAGCCGTGTTGAAGTCATAGCAGCTAAATGAGAAACTTTCTTCTAACTTTGAATCTCGAGACAAAATGGAGTTTTCCATCACAAATTAAAATCCTTTGTCCCAATGGATGTCCAATTTTTGCTTATATTCTTTCATCAAAACATGAACGAACCAAGCTGTAGAAGCAAATTAATTCACAAGAATCTATCAACAACAAAAAAAATTGACAAGAATATGGAGAAAGTAAATTAGGAATTAAAAGCGTGGAAGGTAATTAAGGCAAAGATGAAGCTAGAATGCGTGCGAGAGTCCCTACCTAAAGTTAGTACTTCTCATGAAGATTAATGGTCCGGATCAGAAAGTGGGCGGTCTCCATTTAAGAATTAAGATTCATCAATTTGGATCCACTATAGATTATAGATAATAGAATATAGATTGTTGCCTTTATTATTTTGTTGAAGGGAACCACAGACTCTCAAGTCTCAATGCGGTCCAATGTTGAATTCTAACTTCTAATAGAGCATGCAGATTAGAATAAGTATCCAATTTTTGTTGCTTTCAGCTCTTCCATTATATTCAACGTTGTACCAACACGTGACACTGACGTATGAGCCCCACCTATTTACTTTTATAATTGACAATGTTAATTGAAATTGATCGGATTTTTGGGTCCTTGTCTAAAGAAAAAAAAAAGATGAAACAGAATGAAATTTTCTATACTGGCCAACCAAGTTAAACTTCGCATTAAATATGGTTTGCACGTGAACCTATAATCTTTTTATGCTGTTAATCTAATTTTCTTTTTTTTTGGAGAAAATGTTAATCTAATTTTCTAGTAGCTCATTCTGTGATCATTCTCACCTTTTAACAAATTAAAATAATTTTGGATATTTGAGATTTTAAAAAGGTTGGTGGTTCGACCCCTAATCTTTAAGAAAAGATAAAATTGGTTGCTTTCGAAATCCCTTTACATATACTCCTTTTTTCTCCTTTGTTCCATATTTAACTTGAAGTTGCATCAATACACATGCTTAAAATTTTGGGTTTAAACAATATAGTCCTTAACTCATTATCAATCAATTCAGCAAAAAGAGACTCATTATCAATAAACATTCTTACAAACTTCTTTGTAGGTTGCTAATGAATCGCTTTTATCACAAGACTTCAATATTCCTATGGTGAATTGGACTGATGTAGTTCTTAATCTAATCCTCTAACGGGGAAAGGATGCAACCAATTGAAAACTTTTGTGGCCTTTGCCTCTTTGGTTTCCTATCTGAGAAAAAGTTTTAATTTGTCTTTCTACCGCTGTTCAATATTTTCATCTTGAGCTTAATTAATGAAGCTCTCTATATATTATTTATAAGCTAGGAGGGAGTACGACGTTATTGTACTCTTAGAATATTATATAATTAGTCATTGTTGTGTTGTTATTTAATTAATGCCTATAAGATTGTTACTAAAAACAAAAAACAAAAACAAGTTCCACATAATCTGAGATATAGGATTATTTATAATTCTTCAGCAAGAAGGAGAGCATCGTGCTCCCTTCTGAAAGAACTTAGTACTTAGATTAACTGAGAAGTCAAAGTGAGCAATCCCCGTCCCAAGAGTGATGCTACATTGCTACTCATGAAATTAATGGGCATTGCTTCTTAATAGGAAGAAGATGGAGATTACAAGACCCGGCAATTGATGCATGGTGTTTCAATGGTACAAGACGACGTAGTGATTAAGTAAAATTGACAAGTTCTATATACTGAATACCATAAGCCCATTTTTAAAAATATTTTTTTTTCAATCTAATGTAATCTATTCTATTATTTTATATTTGTAAAATGAAAACAATTCCTTGATCTGAGGGATCGGATTTGGAGGGTACTTCCATGGCGCAAATATGAGAATGAGATACAGACGAAAACACAATACATGTAAGAGCCGTGTCCTCCTCACCTGCGCAAATTATTAATCCCTCTCAAAATGAGGGGTTTGTTGGGAGCCTCTTCCAGGTTTATCGTGAAAGAGCTTTGACAACAACCTTATTCATAATCTACTACCTAAGCTACATTTTATATTTTGTTCTAGGCAATATTGACCAACTGACAATGACATTTCTCTCTACTTTCACGTTGAGTGGCACCTATGTATTGGTTGTTTTGTTCAATTCAGGCAATTGGCAATTAGGAACTGGTAGAGAAGTAAAAGTTTTTTGGCATTACTAGGATGTTCATGTTGTGTTGATCACTCAGCTGGAAGATGCAACTGCTGGTGTTGTGGTTTTGGTAATATTGTTGCCCATGACTTGTGTGTGTCTATTAGGTTGTCAGTCATTCAATTAGGATGAGATAGCCATTAACGAACCAAAGTGAGAGAGTGTGTGCGTGTTTGTGTTTAGCCTTATGAAACCTAAACTTTGCTAATAAACAAAGATTAGCTACAAACCAGTTTGAAGGAATTTCTTTCGACCCACCGTAGCGAATTATAAGTCTATCTAACTCCAAACCAATATGGAGTTATCTCCTCCAACTCATTATGTGATGACTTATAAGATTATTTATGTGTATTATTTAAACAAGTTAGGATTTATTATAAATAATTATGTGACTAAAATTATACATAAATAGTCTCTTCAATCAACACATAATGGATTTGAGGAAGATAATTTCAAGTCTATCTTAAGCTAAACTTTTTTTCTTTCTTAAAATGATCAATTTTTTTCAAAGTAATTTATGATAATGAAAAGAGCTTCATGATAAATATTTTTTGCATTGGCATCATTTAATACTTTACCAAAATCCTTCCATAAAGTGATTTATGGGTATGTTTGGAACAGAGGGATTCCAATCATCTCCCCTCTCCTCTCCCTCCATTCAAATATAAGGTATGACTAGTTGAGTCGGAAAAACATAAAGGATGTCATTATGACATCAAATAATGTGTTATCCATCTCAAAAAAATTATTAGACTAATATATGACATTGAAATTTCGATTAAGACTTACCATGACAAAGGGTGTTGCCTCAAAATCCTAATATGTCACCCTCACAAAGAGTTTTCGTAAAGTAATTGGAATTCCATCACAAAATGTATCTCTTATGGGCTTACGGCACACCACACCACCTTAGCAACCTAAAAAGTTTGCCATTGCGCTATAAGAATTTGATCCTTTCAAATTATTTTTATTCATTGTTAAAATGATCAATTTTTTTCAAAGTAATTTATGATAATGAAAAGAGCTTCGTGATAAATATTTTTTGTATTGGCATCATATAATGCTTTACCAAAATCCTTCCATAAAGTGATTTATGGGTATGTTTGGAACAGAGGGATTCCAACCACCTCCCCTCTCCTCTCCCTCCATTCAAATATAAGGTATGACTTGTTGAGTCGGAGAAACATAAAGGATGTCATTATGACATCAAATAATGTGTTATCCATCTCAAAAAAATTATTAGACTAGTATATGACATTGAAATTTCGATTAAGACTTACCATGACAAAGGGTGTTGCCTCAAAATCCTAATATGTCACCCTCACAAAGAGTTTTCGTAAAGTAATTGGAATTCCGTCTCAAAATGTATCTCTTATGGGCTTACGCCACACCACACCACACCACCTTAGCAACCTAAAAAGATTGCCACTGCGCTATAAGAATTTGATCCTTTCAAATTCTTTTTTTTCTTTGTTAAAATGATCAATTTTTTTCAAAGTAATTTATGATAATGAAAAGAGTTAGTGATAAATATTTTTTGTGCTGGCATCATATAATGCTTTACCAAAATCCTTCCATAAAGTGATTTATGGGTATGTTTGGAACAAAGGGATTCCAACCACCTCCCCTCTCCTCTCCCTCCATTCAAATATAAGGTATGACTTGTTGAGTCGGAGAAACATAAAGGATGTCATTATGACATCAAATAATGTGTTATCCATCTCAAAAAAAAAAAAAAAAAAATTGAGAAATAATTACAACATGCTGCTAACCCCGCAGTTCCAACCCTTTCCCCCCTAAACTCCCAAGAACTTTGTACATGGGAAGGTGCCAATTCAGCTACAAGGTCTTTGGCCATCTCAAAAAAATTATTAGACTAATATATGACATTGAAATTTCGATTAAGACTTACCATGACAAAGGGTGTTGCCTCAAAATCCTAATATGTTACCCTCACAAAGAGTTTTCATAAAGTAATTGGAATTCCGTCACAAAATGTATCTCTTATGGGCTTACGGCACACCACACCACACCACCTTAGCAACCTAAAAAGTTTGCCACTGTGCTATAAGAATTTGATCCTTTCAAATTCTTTTTTTTCTTAGTTAAAATGATTAATTTTTTTCAAAGTATTTTATGATAATGAAAAGAGGTTCGTGATAAATATTTTTTGTATTGGCATCATATAATGCTTTACCAAAATCCTTCCATAAAGTGATTTATGGGTATGTTTGGAACAGAGGGATTCCAACCACCTCCCCTCTCCTCTCCCTCCATTCAAATATAAGGTATGACTTGTTGAGTCGGAGAAACATAAAGCATGTCATTATGACATCAAATAATGGTGTTATCCATCTCAAAAAATTATTAGACTAATATATGACATTGAAATTTTGATTAAGACTTACCATGACAAAGGGTGTTGCCTCAAAATCCTAATATGTTACCCTCACAAAGAGTTTTTGTAAAGTAATTGGAATTCCGTCACAAAATGTATCTCTTATGAGCTTACGCCACACCACACCACCTTAGCAACCTAAAAAGTTTGCCACTGCGCTATAAGAATTTGATCCTTTCAAATTCTTTTTTTTCTTTGTTAAAATAATCAATTTTTTTCAAAGTAATTTATGATAATGAAAAGAGCTTTGTGATAAATATTTTTTGTATTGGCATTGTGGGGCCAAAAAATTTATGACCCGGCCCACTTTCCATCTGGACTCAAGGCCAATGTCGACGAAAGCAATTGTCGAGGACGAGTGGTGAAAGATCAAATAGCCTAGAGTTGCAGCCGAGGGTGACCCTGTCCTCGGCATCTCAAGACTTCAAAAGAAAGAACGACGTGTCATCAAAGGCAACCTCAAAAGCACCCCCAGAAGAAAAGGCGAATTAAATGGGTCACACATGGGGGTACGGAGTGGGAATGGTTCAAGGAGAGGAGGTCACCTCTACAATGAATGCGCCCACAAACGTCCTATCCATATTGAAGGGATAAGACTCCTGAACAGTGTGGCTTCGGTTATTGCAACTAACAGAAAGTAGGGAAAGGCGGCTGATGGGACAGGCACTCGAATAGGCACCTGCCTGATCGACAGATGGAGAGTCAGGATCAACCAAGGAGGGCTATATAATATAAAGGCTTGTGCGCCAAAAAGGGGGGGGACAAACCGTCTCCCACCCCCTTGAGTCTTAGACAAGGGAGAATTATGAGAAAACCAAACCCCTTGGACAAGGCCAAAGGACCGGAGCTGCATAGGCCGTGCCGGAGGAAAGGTCTTATTAAAAGCACTGCTCTCACGAACACTACGACTAACCACTGTCCAGTGACCAAGGCCTAGCCTTTCAAACCCACGCTCTATAAATTTTATTGCAAGGGCCTTTACGTGCGAAGCCCATATCATTTGGGATCGTCACAAATTGAGTCCTTACAATTGGCGCCGTCTGTGGGAAGGCTTGTGTGTTGGCACAGGCGGTGGGTCGAGAAAGTCCCCCCATCACCTCCAACAGCCCGTTGTAGCGCCCTAACCTAAAGTTCCACTAGGGGCTGCGTTTCTCACTAGGGGCTTGGCCGAGGGGTTAATCCCCCCAAACCAATGTCCCATACCTTGGCCAGGGGGCTAACATCCCCCAAACTACACGAAAATCTAAGTTTTAGACAGAATCAAGGTCTTGCATAGTCCTCAGGCTCAAACCTATGGGGAAACCAATTACATGAGAATGAAAATCTAAGTTTTGGACAGAACCAAGGTCTTGCATAGTCCTCGGGCTCAAACCTATGGGGAAACCAAGTACATGAGAATGAAAATCTAAGTTTTGGACAGAACCAAGGTCTTGCATAGTCCTCGGACTCAAACCTATGGGGAAACCAAGTACATGAGATTGAAAATCTAAGTTTTGGACAGAACTAAGGTATTGCATAGTCCTCGGACTCAAACCTATGGGGAAACCAAGTACAGGAGAATGAAAATCTAAGTTTTGGACAGAACCAAGATATTGCATAGTCCTCGGACTCAAACCTATGGGGAAACCAAGTACAGGAGAATGAAAATCTCAGTTTTGGACAGAACCAAGGTATTGCATAGTCCTCGGACTCAAACCTATGGGGAAACCAAGTACATGAGAATGAAAATCTCAGTTTTGGACAGAACCAAGGTATTGCGTGGTCCTCGGACTCAAACCTATGGAGAAACCAAGTACATCATCAAAAAAGAAAAGATAAGTTTTGGACAGAACCAAGGTATTGCATGGTCCTCGGACTCAAACCTATGGGGAAACCAAGTACATAAAAAAAAAGAAAAATCTAAGTTTTGGACAGAACCAAGGTATTGCATAGTTCTCGGACTCAAACCTATGGGGAAACCAATTACATGAGAATGAAAATCTCAGTTTTGGACAGAACCAAGGTATTGCGTGGTCCTCGGACTCAAACCTATGGGGAAACCAAGTACATCAAAAAAGAAAAGATAAGTTTTGGGCAGACCCAAGGTATTGTATGGTCCTCGGACTCAGTATATAGGGAAACTAGATACGCCAAGAAAATCTAAGTACCAGATACGGCCCAATAACACGCATGGCACCTCGGATGATGCCTTCAGTCCCTCAGAAGTATATATAGGTACAAATTCAAACTCTGAGATATGATCCTAAGTATGTTATGTGTACAACTATTCATCCATGTTAAGATAACTAGATCAAAAACCATGAGATTCGTAACCATAATAAATATTCGCAAGGATAACTAGCATGTAATTTAGAGGAAAAAGGAGGAAAAGAATTTCATATATGTAGTCTAGGAGTTCAATTACAAACAAATTATAAAGTCTTCAAAACAAAAAGGAAACTAGCTAACAGTTAAACTAGAAACAAATATAAAAGTCGGCCTGGGCTTTTTACTGCTTTAATTTTGTTTTGACCACATCCTGGGAAGGCTGAGCGGGATTAGCCTCGGAACCTTGGGTGATATCTCCTTCCTGGGAGGGCTTGGCAAGATCATCGTCGGTGCCGCGGGGCACATCAGTGAGGGTAATGGCGTGAAGGGGCTGAACAGAGATGGCTGGCTTCTCGGCACAGGAGATCCGGTCACTGACTGTAGACGGTGAGAACTCCTGAGGAATCCCGGAATTCAAACCTTCAGGTACTTCAGTCGCAACATGAGGCTCCCCCCCTTCTGTCGACTCGCTAGGAGTGACGACGATCTGAGCAGCTTCTAGCTGAGCAGCCTCAGCCTCCCGTGGGGCGCTCATAGCCTCGGAGCTGGTGGAGGCGGTCTCGCGGATGGCTGGGGGATAAAATACGCGCTCTGCTTTCCATAAGTCGGACGAAGCTTCCACCCCAGCTTGTTTAAGGGCCTCTTCCCAGACCTGGGAGCAGTATAGCCTACATACTTCTGGGATTTGAGCTTTAAGGGAAGCCTGGGTATCAGCCACCCCTGCCTCATAGCCCTCCTCCTCGGCCTTGTCCTTAGCTGTTCCAGCCTCAGTTCTGGCAAACTCAGCTTCCTGCTTAGCCCTCACGGCTTCATCCCTGGCAAACTCAGCCACGCCCTTAGCGTTGTTTGCCGTGATCAGTTTCTCCTTCAGATCACTGATCTGCTCCCTAGCAATCTGCAACTGCTCCTCGGCAGCGGACAGGCGCTTTGTCTGTTCCTCGGCCTGTTTTTGGGCTCCAGTTAAGCCTGCCAAGGCACTATCCCTGTCTCGGGCAGCCATCTTTAAATCTTCCCTAGCCTTTGCGAGGTCAGTCTCGGAAGCTTTGAGGGTCCGAGCAGCATCTATACGCTTGGTGCGTTCAACCTCGGCGGTCTTACTCTGCCTTTTAACTTCTTCCTCCATCCTATAGGTAGCCTGGATAGCCTGCCAATTGAGACGGGTATATTGTGAATGAAGATCTGGGCGCAAAAATTGATAGAATCTTAGGGTGCAAAAGTCTTACCATTCCCAAGTACCTCTTCGCGCTGAGGAAAACCTCCTGCATCCTCGTATTCTTCAACTCCTCCATATCAGTGGGAAGCAGCATGGTCCGTCCTAACGCGTCGGCCACATAACCTCCTTCACCGTCTCCTAGGTTCCTTATGGACACGCTCTCCAGCAACGGCTCCCTGTGGAGCATTGGGGCGGGAAGCCATGCACTCGGCGCGGACTGACCTTCGATCCCTTTCCCCTTGCTTTGGTGCCCAATCTTTAACTGTTTTTGCGCTCGCGGGGCTTCATCCCTCTCTTGAGAGGATGCGGTTTTTCCCCCATCCATGGGATCCTTCCCCTTGGGACTCCTCTTTCTCTTTGAGTCAGTGGGCTCCGGCCGAGGGGACAGAGCTAATGGAGGAGGAGTAGGAAGTTTGGGGCGGGGAGATTGTGGCTGCGACTTGGTAGAGGAGGACCTAGTCTGGATGAGCTGGAGCTGAGGTATTGGAGTTGGAACATTGGATTGTGGTTTTTCCTGCGCACCCTTCCCCGGCTGACCCTCGATGAGGTCGAACAAGCTGGTCGGGGGCTTTCTCTTAAGACCCATCTCGGCTCGGGAGATTGTTCCTACCGACAATAGTTCTGCTTCAGACAAATTCGGGTCACCCAGAAGGATCCTCGGATGGGTCAACCTGGTCGAATGCCTCAAAACCCTTCTCGGACGGACCCAGATTACCCTCGTCCTCCGTTGCCTGATGAGACGATGAAGAATCCACAGTTGGGATGCCCTCAGGTATAGGAGATCCTTCGGAGATCAAAAACCCTTGTTCGGTTATCGTAATTTTTGGAAGCCGAGGATGGGTAGCGCTAACCACGTGCTTTGGGTCGGCAAATGACTTCTGAATGGGATCGTACCCTAGGATTTTGTGAGCGGCTCTGACTTGACCATCCTCGTCATTTACAAAAACTGCGGCTTGGAGAACAGTCTCCAAATCAACTCGATTAATCAGGTGAAAGTGTCGGTGAAAGGCGTCTGGATCTGCAAAAAGAGGCACATACATGGTTAGTAATCGAACCACACCAAATTAAAACGGCGCAAAAGATTGGCACCCGTCTACTCTCTGTGCCCCACCTGGTTCTCCCTCCACCACTGGGCATGGAAGGCCATCGTGCCACTACCCGGATACGATAAGAAAATCCTTATTTAACCCCTTGTTGGAATCAGGGAGGCACTGGATTAATCGAACCCTATCGTCTCTTGTCTTCATGTAATAAGACTTGCCCTTCAAATTTTGGAGATTGTAGCACCAATTCACGTCATGGTGGGTTAGTCTTAGCCCCATTTTTTCGTTTAAGGCGTCCACACAACCCAGAATCCTAAACATATTGGAGGCACACTGGGTGGGAGCTAACCGGAAATACCTAAGGTAATCCTTCATTACCGGCCCCATGGGGATTCTCATACCCCCCTCTACGAAGGCGAGAATGGGAATTACCACCTCGCCCGCCTTTCTCAAAGAATGCCACTCCCCCATCTTACAGTGCCTCAAACTTACGTTGGGAAGAATCCTATAATCGGTGATGAACTTTTCCATCGCCTCTTCAGTATCAACCAATTTTCTCAATTTAACCATCTCCAAGTGCTACTAAACGAATTTAGTGAGTGACGGGAGAAGGAAAGGAACAAGGGAAAAATAAACCCAGAAAAGAAAAAGTACGAGTTAGTGGAGGCAGAGAACTTACAGAAAAGAGGAAAGTTGCCTAGGACAGGCTTTTTGTGCTGGAGATAGACTTGAATTTGGGTAAAAGTTTGGATGAACCCTGGATATATGCGCTAGAACTCTTAAGTGCAAAAATGAAGAGACAAATTAGTTCCAAAAATCATTTACACCTCCTATCGAAAGTAACTGCACGAATTTTACCGCCCATAAAGGCAAAGAAACCTCCACCGTTTGATCACATCGCACCGTTGAACGTGGGGAGCATAGAGCCGCCCGTATTTAATGAAGACACGTTTCATCCTCCAAAGGCTCCAAGAACGTGTCTCGGGCAGACGAAGAGTCTCGGGAACCGATGGGCGACAAGGATCGATAAAGCCTTGGCAGAGGCCTGATGTCATCAAAACCCTTCTATCCGGCCGAGGACCCGGATAGCAGGATTTTGAGGGGCTATTGTGGGGCCAGAAAATTTATGACCCGGCCCACTTTCCATCTGGACTTAGGGCCAATGTCGACGAAAGCAATTGCCGAGGACGAGTGGTGAAAGATCAAATAGCCTAGAGTTGCAGCCAAGGGTGACCCTGTCCTCGGCATCTCAAGACTTCAAAAGAAAGAACGACGTGTCATCAAAGGCAGCCTCAAAAGCACCCCCAGAAGAAAAGGCGAATTAAATGGGTCACACGTGGGGGTACGGAGTGGGAATGGTTCAAGGAGAGGAGGTCACCTCTACAATGAATGCGCCCACAAACGTCCTATCCATATTGAAGGGATAAGACTCCTGAACAGTGTGGTTTCGGTTATTGCAACTAACAGAAAGTAGGGAAAGGCGGCTGATGGGACAGGCACTCGAATAGGCACCTGCCTGATCGACAGATGGAGAGTCAGGATCAACCAAGGAGGGCTATATAATATAAAGGCTTGTGCACCAAAAAAGGGGGGGACAAACCGTCTCCCACCCCCCTGAGTCCTAGACAAGGGAGAATTATGAGAAAACCAAACCCCTTGGACAAGGCCAAAGGACCGGAGCCGCATAGGCCGTGCCGGAGGAAAGGTCTTATTAAAAGCATTGCTCTCACGAACACTATGACTAACCACTGTCCAGTGACCAAGGCCTAGCCTTTCAAACCCACGCTCTATAAATTTTATTGCAAGGGCCTTTACGTGCGAAGCCCATATCATTTGGGATCGTCACAAATTGAGTCCTTACAGGTATCATATAATGCTTTACCAAAATCCTTCCATAAAGTGTTTTATGGGTATGTTTGGAAAAGAGGGATTCCAACCACCTCCCCTCTCCTCTCCCTCCATTCAAATATAAGGTATGACTTGTTGAGTCGGAAAAACATAAAGGATGTCATTATGACATCAAAAATTTGTTATCCATCTCAAAAAAATTATTAGACTAATATATGACATTGAAATTTCGATTAAGACTTACCATGACAAAGGGTGTTGCCTCAAAATCCTAATTTGTCACCCTCACAAAGAGTTTTCGTAAAGTATTTGGAATTCCGTCACAAAATGTATCTCCTATGGGCTTACGCCACACCACACCACACCACACCACCTTGGCAACCTAAAAAGTTTGCCACTGCGCTATAAGAATTTGATCCTTTCAAATCCTTCTTGTGGGTTTTTTTTTTTTTACCAAAAAAAAAAAAAAAAAAAACTTGTATCTATATCTATTGTGGGTATATATGTAAACATTTATATATGAGTATGACCTTGGAAGATGGTCGATCGATGGACATCATTTGGTAACATTTTCAGGCCCATCACCATATCTATTATATCTTCTTTTGTAATTCAAATAGATGGGCATGGTGCTCTTGGCCCATATTCTTTCCTTTCGGTATGCAGAAAATATCTTGCTTTTAGAACGTTAAAAATAAAACCTTGATTTGAGTAAAATTAAGAAAACCAACAATAAGTCCACTGCGTTGTTTATTCTCTTCTATCAAATATGGAGTGTGAGTTTCCCTATTTGTAAGACATCCAAATCCAATACATAAAATATAGAATATACTAAGGGCCCGTTTGGATACAGCTGAAAACTGAAAACAATGTAGCAAAATAATTTTTAAATGTGTAAATAATGCCGTGGGACCCATTTTTAATGAAAAAATTGCTGAAAAATGAGGTTTGTGAGTCACGGGACCTACTTGTATGGCTGAAAAGTGATTGAAAAGTTAAATTGTGCGGCTAAAAAAAAAAAAGCTGAAAACGCAAACGCCCAACGTGGACGTGCAAACCAAACGAACACTAATTTTCAAAGAACAATAGAAAGTTATAAGGACAATTTCAGAAATTAATTAATTACCCAACTATTTTAATTTTGACAACTCACTTGTTTTCATAAGCTAATTAAGGCCTTCTTATAAGTTTTCTTTGGTTTTGTCAAGTATATTAAAAAACATGTTTTGTTTTTTGTCCCTTTAAATTTCTTTTGAAAAGAATATATAATGTTTTAAAAATGTAAAAGTTGAGGCTTGGATGGAATTGGTCAAGCAATGCAGGCGAAGTCAAAACTCAGAAGTCGTCGTCCCTTGTTGAAATTAAGAAAGAAAAGAGCTCGTGTTGAGAAAGTGGAAATGCAGTTAGACGTCTTTGTCTACTTAGAGGAATTCACACACTCTCTGGAAGTTCAGAGCTACGACAATCTAAACCGTGTTGTGCACTACTTGTTAGTCAATTAATTGTGTTCCATGAAATTAAAACTTCCAATAATATCAAAAATTTAGAACAGTCCTAATATCTCTTTCATTGATTGGATCCCATCTATTTCTTATAAATCACATCTTATCTATACATGGAAATTTTTATATATACATTTATAAAGTTGTACTAGTGTACGCATGTATCTGAAGTGAAGTCAATGCAGTAAAATTGAAGAAACGAAAAATGAAGACAAAGTCAACACCGAACCCCAAATAGGCAAAACACTGGGCATGAACATCAAGGATCAGTGCAAAATTTAGGAATTAACGAATTCCATTCCATGTACACAAAGAGGCTGATGAGAAATTTGATTATTAGATGGAAAAAAAAAAAGAAAGAAAGTAGGTACATGTTGCTGTATTCAGCAAAAAAAAGGTACTTGTTGCTGTAATGACATTAGGATACAGATTACAGAGAAACACTAAAACAAGAAAATGCTAATGATTGATTAATGCATGCAGTTATTGCCCGCATAAAAAAAAGCATAGAATTGCACATTGCAAAAGGAGAAATGGTACTAATTAATGTGTTAAAAAAAGAAATCAAGAGCTCCGAACGAGAACGCCACGCATCATATCCTTGAATTCAAAGAAATCAACCCGGCCGTCTTGATTGCGATCAACGGAGAAGATCATCTTCTCAACTCTACCAATCTCGTTCCCTTCCGAGAATCCAAGCTTCCCCAAAACTATTTGCAATTCTTTAGCGGATATATAACCATCTCCGTCCTCATCAAACACCTTGAAAGCCTCTGACAGGTCCGAATCCTCCTGTGACATAGTCTGATGATTATTTATCTTCTGATCTTCCTCGGCCCCGACATGATTGACTATGTGGTCGTCGCATACAAAGTAGGTTTCATCTAAGGATTGGTGCAATGAGATGAAATCTTCAAATCTAAGACCTTTGTTGCCCGGTTGAATGAAGGAAATGATGGTGAATTCAAGCTCGGAGAGGTCGGTTTCTAAGCCGAGAAGGTTGAGGGCACTGCTAAGCTCATCAACGGTGATGAAGCCATCGTTGTTCTTGTCAAAGAGATCGAAAATGCGGCGGAGACGGAGTGTATTAAGACTATCGCTGCGGAGGCGAAAGGAGGAGGTCTTCCTGGTGAGTCTGCGTTTGGAAGGTGGAGTTGTGCCTGCTGTTTCCATGGCTTAATTACTAATTGTGGAATGGGGCAGGCGCAGCAGTCACGCACACGCACACGCACGAAAGGAGGGGCAAGAATAATAAGAGAAGGAAACGAATTCAAGTGTTTGTTTCTTTAAGGAATGGTGGTGGTGGTGGAGCTAGCCTAAGCTGCGCTAGCTATATAATATGGGAACATGCGCGTTTGGCGGCCAACGGGGTTGTTTCTTAATTTGGTTGCAGACCATTTCTGATGGAAAAGTAATAGTATATATGTATTTCATATCCAGTTGTTATTGGTAGTCACACAAATACGACCACCACTAATTAGCAACAACTAGTCATCCATCGCTTTTGAAAACTCAACTAGTTGAATTGTCCAAGTCCAACACCTCACCTGTTACGTTTTATTTTGCTCTCTCTCCCTCAATCGAGAAATTATTAGATCCATCAAGAAGATTACTAACATGGTCATCCCTGATCTCTCAACCAATAAAATACTATTATTTATACAAATATGACATCATCTAATAATTTTTATTTTTTATTCCTTTGACTGATTAGGAAACTCACACATACATTTGCATAAATGAAATCATCTCATTGGTCAGAGAGGACTACATCCACAGTCCTCTCGGTGTAAATAATAATTTCTTCTCGTGTTCCACCTTCATTGCTTCTAGAGAATTATGCCTAGACCTTGTAAGTAGGACGGTTCAATCGAGTTCAACTCAAACACGTTTCGGGTTTTGAAGGATCCATTCAACCTGTAATTAATGATTTGTAATTTTAATTTTCAGTTAACCAAAAAAGATTAACTTTTTTTTTCGTATTTCTTTTTTTTTTTTTTTTGTTGATGATCCGTATTTCTTTTTCTTTCAATGCAAATGCAACAACAACAAGACGCTTAAAGATAAAAGTTGAATTTAGTCTGTAGTTTGAAAATTAAAATTAATAATCTACTAGTCTAATACAAAAGAAGAGAAGAATCCTATCCAAAAAAATAATAATAAGAGAAGAAAATGTGTAAAAATATTATACATGAAACATGAAATAAACACTAGGATATGCCCATTGTAAATACTAGAATGTGTAAACTAATTAAACTATAAGACTTGGCATACTTGATATAATTTTAATTCAATTTTGTAAAAAAAAATCTCCTCCTCCACTATGTAACTACTATCAAAAAACTAAAATAAATAAATAAAAACCTATAGGATTTAGTCTATTTACACCGTAGGCAATAACTTTAGCGTCTAAAATAAAGATTTTTAAAATAAATGAATAAATATCAATTAACTTTTATCCCGAAACAATTAAGAACCATTATTTCCTGTTATTGCCAAGAAATAGCATGGTCCATGCCATATATATAACTCCATCATTACGACCTTATAAGGATTTTTTATGGTATTATTATTGTCAAATGAATCCTATCAAAAAAAAAACTTATTGTCAAATGAATGGTGTAAATCCTCTACTTTTTAAAACAAAAACATACACACACTCACACTCACACTCAAGGAAGAGGCAATGTGGTTCTAACTTCTAATATAAAGGCATACCATAAACTCACTTAAAAGTTATGGTAACTTTTAAGGGAGTATGAGGCAAGTTATGCTACACACAACACATCATAATCATAGTATATGATGATGCTGAAATCATCAGTCAAAATGATCGTCCAAAGAGAATCGTCCAGGACTACCAGAGATCCTGCTGGAGTGAATGAAAGTTGAAAGGTGTAGGGGTCACCGGTGTGGTGCCTGCCACAAAACCTCCGATGATAAAGTTAGGTAACAAAGATAGAGAAAGGAAAACTTGGTAGCAAGATGTGAGAATATATTATGTATAGAATTCGTACCTTCTCAGGTCCTGGGGTGTTGGTATATATACACCTGCTTCTCCTTCCTAGCCGTTGGAGGTATTTTAATGGTGGTTTAAATGTGGTATTCGTAATGACTCTGTGAGGTGTTAATGTTAGGATTTTTGTCTCTCCAATGGGAAGGAGATTTATTACTGTTACGTTTCTCCATTGATTGTGGGTGGACGGCCTTTTCTTCGTCTGACGGACATTATATTGGACGGAGATTGAGGTTACCTTCGTCCGCTACCTCCTGGCATCGACGAGGATACTGCCAAGTCTATCAATATATATGTCCATTATCACAATTCCAAGACAACTGTGTAACACCATAAGGGCACCCATTATCAAGATCACCTGTTTCATTTATACCCCATAAATTTTCTCAATATACAAATCAATGATAATGAATAATTATGGCTATTTTGTGTGGGAATTGTGAAATTTGAGAAGATTTTTTTTTTTTTTTTTTTTTTACATGAGATAGAACTCTACTCTAACTTAATGTAAGTGTATGTGTGTAAAGTTTCCTCCTAGACACTTTGAACCCCGGCCCTTCCTTGCCCCCCCTCCCCCCCCCCCCCCCCCCCCCCAACACCCTACAAAGTACAAACACTTATGGACAAGGACGGACCCAGGATTTCAAGTTAGAGGGAACCGAAGTATAAGAAAAAAAAAAGGGAAAAATGCCCAAACACCCCTTGAACTTTGAGGTAGTGGCCAAGACACCCCCTCAACTTTTACTTTAGCCAATTTGCTCCTTAAACTTCATGCAACTGCCAAATAGTGTCATCTGTTAGTTTACTGTTAAACCCACGTTAGTCAATCACGTGTAAAGAGAACTTACCCAATTTATTGAGCAAAAGAGAGAGAAAAACCAGGTCCACTGGTTCAGGCGGTCACCGGAAGGGAGAAAGGATCTCTCAACTGAGTGGTGGCATCACCGGAGTTCGATCTCCCACTGCCGTTATTGGTAGGAATGGGGACCAAAGCAACGACGTTGTTTAGCAAAGGAGGTGGCAATTACTAAGTTGCGCCAGGGGTAGAGGCGAGAGCTTGGAGGCTTAGGTGCATGAAGAGGCGGCAGACTTGAGAAGCGTTTGTGTGTGGGTGAGCCTATGAGTTTCTGAACTACATCCCTGAAGTCATTCTTGTTGATATTGTAGACTGGTGGCTGATGCTGTTTTTGCTGTTGTTGAATCTCTGGTTGTGATTGTCGGGGATTGGGATTAAGGTTTTGATTTGGGGTTTGAGTTTGATTGTGATCAAAAGGGGGTTTTTATATGATGGGTTTGTTGATCTTGTGAGAAAGCTTGTTGAGGTGTTTGCTGGTCGAGAAAATAAAAGAAATAAGAAATTAAAGGTTGTTTGTTTGCCGAGAAAATGAAAGAAAATGGGAGAGAAAAAAAATCCTAGATTATTGGTAGGTTCAACCAGCAATGATTATCAAGCGAACTGAGCAATCGGCGACTCCAAAGCTTAGATCAGCGGCAAGAAATCGAACTCCAGTGCTGCCACCGCTCCGTTGAGATCCTCTCTCCTCCGGTGAACGCCTGAACTAACAGTTTTTTGTTTCTTGGGCAAGTTTTCTTTACACGTGCTTGTCACGTGATCAATCACTAACGTGAGTTTAATAGTGAACTAACAGATGGCTCTATTTGGCAGTTGTGTGAAGTTTAAGGAGCAAATTGGCTAAAATAAAAGTTGAGGGGGTGTCTTGGCCACTACCTCAAAGTTCAAGGGGTGTTTGGGTATTTTTCCCAAAAAAAAATTCAAATAGGCATCCATATAGTATTAACAAATTATAAATACGCAAAATCATTATTTCTTAATACATTAAAATGCAATCATCTACCAACAAAGACACACCAAAAAAAAAAAAAAAACAACAACAACAATGTTTAAAAAAAAAAAAAATTACTAGGCTAGCTAGGATTTTTATTCGGGTCCAAATTTGGCAAGGATGGGGTGTAAAACCCATGTTTTTCAATATCCAATAATAGATTGCCACATCAACATTTTTAAAATTCAATACATCCTACTATACCTAGTAACATCTCAATAAACTCCCAATTTAGTTGGATTTATATATGGGTATTAGAATTGATTGGGTGTGGTTGTGTTTATTCTTAAATATGTGATAAGATGATGTGACATGTTGAGATTGGAGGGTAAAACATGAGTTTTACACCAAATCCTTACAAAATTTAATCTCTTTTTATTTTATTTTAAGTTAGAGCATTCATAGTAGTGGTGCTAAAAAATTTAGCTTTTAGCACCTAAAAAAGCTAATTTATCTTGCAGAAATAAGGGGCCCAAATATAAATATTAGGCCGTGGGCCGCGCCCGAGAACATCAAATAGCCCGAGGACATATAAGTACTAGCAAAGGCAGATAGATTATTGGGCCAGGGAAGAGATCTAGTCACGATAAGTAGGAGATGTTGTTCGAGAAGCAATCCCTCCTCGGCTGACAAAGCGAAGGCCTAATGTCTGACCACCCAACAAGAACTGGGCAGCAAGCAACTGTGCTTGGAAGGATAAGCTTTAGAGAGAGATGAGTCAACAGAGAACTGATAAATATCTCGGTAGAAAGCTGCTACCACTGCATTGAATGATCTGCATCTACCTTCTTGGCCGCATTAATGTGGAAGTGATACCTAAACAGTAACTTTCAGCCTTACAGCTACCCACAAAGACTTCAGGAAGATGCTGATGGGACAAGTATCAAGACTAGCAATCTGATCTACACGTGGAGGGCTGAGATGAAAGAGAGAAGGGAAATATAAAGGGGATGAACTCCCTTACATGGGGGATCATCAGAAAAACCAAGAAAAATCACTGTGTAACCAAGAACTGTAATTTTTGTATAAGTCTAAGAGAAATATATAAAAACATACCATCCTCAGACTTGACCGAGGAGAACTTTTCTTGTTCAAACTATTTGTTTGTTCATTCCAATAATAACTGGCCTATTGTGATCAATATCTTCCTAACTCATTGAACGTTCAGTCTCAAGCCCACTCTCTAACAAATTCATTGTTTTAGGCTCATTGGGCCATTGTCCATCCATTTGGGCTGTGGAGCAAAACGAGTCCTTACATATCTATTTTACCACCTCACTTTACAATACATCCAACATCAAATGTTCTATTTTGTACCATTTCATTTAAAATAATATAAACAATCATTAAAATAATAAAGAAAGAGAGAAAATTTGAGTTTTTTTAATTGAAGGCAGAGAGATAATCTTAATAAAATATTGTATTTTATTTTTAACAGTATTACAATCAACTAGTATTTATACCAGTTTACTATAGTTACAAAAAATTTAGTTTTTGTTTCTCCAATAACACATGATTTTTTTGGTTCTCTGGTGATAAAATAGTTTTTTTTTTGCTAAAATACAATCAACATTGTAAATGTTTTTATTGTTTTTGTTAAGTTTTTGGGTTGGATAGCTGTTAGTTGGAGGGAGCCTAAGGTTTTGGAATGGGAGCAACTACAAAAATTATGTATATAATTTGTAATAAAAAATAAAAAATAAAAATTGGAACCAAGGGGGCCCGAGCCCCCTTGGGCCCCTACCTGGGTCTGTCCCTGCTTGTAAAGTGACCATTACACTAAAGATGTGCGGTGGTTGAAATTCTTGAGAAGAGATGCTATATGGTTGGTAGGTAGAAATGGGTAGCCCAATACTCATGGCATGTGTTTAATTAATTTTCCATGTTTTCATTTCCTTTAAAATCTTAACCTTATTTAGTTCATATCCAACTTCCAATGCAAATTAAGTTAAAGATAACAATTAACTTTTAAGCCTTTGGTATGCACATTTAAGACGTAATTAAATTCTATTTTATGAGAGATTAATAAATTTTAAAGGTGCTAAGGACTACTACATCTTTATCTTTAATATATACTAGGAGTAATCCATTAAACCAAGAGAAATATTATGTCCACAACACTTTTACAAATAAATCCTAAGCAACAAGTTATTACTAGCTATTATTGGTAGGTAAAAAATTAATTAAGTGATAGGTTCAAATTAGAAATAGTAACAACTTATTACTCATGATTTGTTGTGAAAATGTTGTTAACGTAATACTTCGCTATAACTAAACTAGTTAGCAAGAAGCCAAAAATTTTGTAACTCAACTGGGCTAATATCTTCTAGTATTTCTAAGACATTTCAAAATTAGGGCTGTAAATAAACCAAGCAGATTATGAACAACTCGGGCTCGACTCGATAAAAAACTCGTTCATGTTTGTTTAGTTATAAATAAGCTAAGCTTAAGCCTTAGTTTTAGACTCGTTTAATAAACAAGCAAAGCCCAAGCAAAACATATTGTTCACGAACAAGCTCATGAGCTATTAGGCTTGATACACAAAAAAATAATAATAATAATAATAATTCAAGCATAGACTCATTTACAAGTTTATATGTGTTAGCTAAATATACTCATTACGCATATCTTAAATAATATGGCCAACATGGGACCACTACCCATTACCTTAATTTTTTCCTTCCTTCTAAACTGACCAAGAATCACTTTAGACTATAGTTATATTTATAAATTAATTAATTAATTAAGTGGGCCACATATGATCCTTCCCTATCAATCATCTAAAATAAAGTTATGAAACATATTAGTATTTTCTCATTCATAATTGTAGGGATGACAGGCCCAGAAGTATATATTGGGCAATGGGCCTTGTCCGAGGACACTTGATAGTCCGAAGACGGGTAAACGTTATCGTGGAAGTGCACATTAGTGAATAAAGAAAGGGGTCTGGTCAAGAGGGTTCAAGAAGGAGGTCCAAGGACAAATGCCACCTCGGCTTAACAAAGCAGAGGTTAAAAGGGTGGACCTACCATCAAAAGCAACGTTCTGGGCGGTTCTACTGGTAAGGATAAACATCAGGAAGGGATAAGGTAATGGGAAAGTAAGAAATATCTAAGGAAAAGCTGCTGCCACCACATTGAATGCTCTGTAGCTAACTCTCTGGCCGCATTAATGTGGAGGTGATACCTGAACAGTGATGTTTCAGCCTTACAGCTACCTCTAAACACTTCAGGAAGGTGCTAATGGGATAAGGATAAAAGTTAGCCATCTGATCAACACGTGGATGGTTGAGATGGAGTGAAGAAGGGTAATATAAAGAAGAAAAATCCCATTGTAGAAGGGATCGGAGAATTGATAGTAAAAAATACTGTAGCACTAAGAGTTGTAGTTGTAATCAAGTCAAAGAGCAATATATTCAAGAACTACTCTTCTCGGACTTGGCCGAGGAAGAATTTCTTTGCAAAAACTTGTTTTTCTTTGTCTTTTCCTTGCTTTCTTACCATCTTTAGTCCATTGTGAACGTTGTCCAATTCATTGAAACCCAGTTTTTAGCCCACTCTCTACAAAATTCATTGTATTGGCCTCTTTGGGACTTAATCCTTTTACCTTTTGGGCTTAGGATCCAAAACCCGCCCTTACAATAATAATTACAAACAAGTATTTTTCTAGTTCTTCACCATCTAACGTGAATGTAAAAATTATATTTTAAACAATTGTTGAAGCTGTAGGCAAGGAATGATGAGTGAATGAATTTAACTATATAAAATTTTAATTTGAGTAATGGATAATTATAAGTAGGACTAGATGCCTGATAAAATGAGTATTCTATTTTCTTTTTCTTTTTTTCTTAATTTTAAAGATTTAAGCATTTGAGAGTGTAATTTTTTAAGATCTCAAGCTCAGAAGCTTGACTTAAGCTCAAGTTTAAGCTTGATATAAGCCAGAGCTTGGCTTGACTAATTAATCAAGCCAAGCTCAAACTTTTGGCTTTCCCATAAGCTCAAGCTCAAACACTATTTTTAGGCATGTCACGAGCTCAAGCCAAAATTGAGCTTTTGATTTTTCCTGACGAGCCAAGCTTGAACAGCACTACTCGACAAGGCTTGGCTCGTTTACAGCCCTATCTCAAAATCCCCCCCCCCCCCCAGTTGTAACTATAGAATTATAAAAGGAAAATTACACTTTTCCACCCTAAACTATACCCTAGATCACACTTTACACCCTAAACTTTTCGAATGCATATTTTGTACCCTAAACTATGGTATTTGTTACACTTTGCACCCCAAAGTTAAATTTTCTGTTATATTGGATGAAAAACTCACACATGACTAGCACATGACTATTGCTTAAGTAACACCAAGATAAAAGACCTAAATGCCCTCTTCCAAGTCCAAACTCAATAGTCGCTCACATCTTTTACATAGTCTGGTCTTAGGTAGTCCCTCTCACCCATGACTTGGTGTTTTAGGCCTCTTGCATGCACATTTTGTACCCTAAACTATGACATTTGTTACACTTTGCATCCTAAAGTTAATTTTTTTTGTTATATTGGATGAAAAACTCAATCATATGACTAGCACATGACTATTGCTTAAGTAACACCAAGTCAAAAGACCTAAATGCCCTCTTCCAAGTCCAAACTCAAAAGTCCCTCACATCTTTTACACAGTCTGGTCTCAGGTAGTCTCTCTCACCCATGACTTGGTGTTTTGGGCCTCTTGCATGCACAAATTGGCGAAGATGGAAGGTGGTATGGTGGCTGAGTCGCGAATGGTAGTGGGTGATGGTGGTTGGGTCAGATTTAGGTTTTGTTTTGGTCATAATTCAGATCTGATTTGGGTTTTGCTTGGGTCCCGATTCAGATCCGGTTTGGGTTTTGGCTGTGTATGATTTAGCTCTTTCTCTCTCTCACGGCAGATCTTGGTGATAGATTGGTTAAGATTTGTGTTTGTGGATCTTATATAGGTCGATCTGAATTTGTGTTTGTGATTTTTTTATCCCTGTGAATTTGTGTTTGTGATCTAGTTTTTGCTTGTGAGATGGCCGACAATGTGTGGGTTTTGATTGCGAATCTCATGCCTAAAAATTGGTGGCTATGCAACGGTGTGTGTGGCCAAAAACGATGGAAGAGTTTGGAGAGTGAAAGTGGCTTGCTGTTGGGTTGAAAGAGGGGCATTTAAGTCTTTGGACTATGTTCCACTTAAGCATGAGTGGCATGCAACTCATGTGATTGAGCTTTCCGTCCAATATAACGGAAAATTTAACTTAGAGTGCAAAGTGTAACAAAAATCATAATTTAGGGAGCAAAATGTACATTAGAAAAGTCTATGAAGTAAAGTGTAATTTGGGTTACAGTTTAAGATGATAAAATGTAATTTCCCCAATTATAAAAAAATAGTTAGCAAGAAAAAAAAATCATTGAACTAATTCAAAAGAAAACGAACACTTCAAATAAAATAGACAATAATAATAATAATAGTAGTAGCATGCTTTTTGTTCAATCACTTTCACTTTGTAGTTTTGTATGTTTTTTTAGGTAATCAAGGTGTAGTTTCGTATTATTACTCACTAGTATGTAACCCGTGCTACCGCACGGGAATGGATATAATTAAATAAGACAATGAAAAAAAAATTGCATTTTATTAGTTAAGTGTTACTATTGGTTTTTTTTATTTTTTTTTTATTTTTTATTATTAATCATGAGTTTATTCATGTTTAAAAGGCTTAGTTAAGTCTAAATTCATATTATTAACTAGAAAATTTTATAAACAAAACTTAGCATTATGTAATTTTTTTACAATTTCAGTCGAGCAGACCAGCAAACCTTATATGATATGGCTTATCAACTGGGGCTTTACTTGTAATTGCTTATAAATAATTGGCATAAGAGTGGTTTGTGTGTATAGGTGGATTGTACATTGGGCGTATATGAAATGTTGTTTGTATTGTCTATCTTCTAGCTTAGATGAGTATAGTTTGATAGAATTCGTATAATTGATTTTTGGGAGGTATGTGATGTGTGATCAGTGGATGGTTTCCTTTTATTTTTTTATTATTATTGTGTGGTTCCACATGAGTATGGTTCAGTGTCATCACAGTGACATAAAATATGCTTTGGACAAGAAAGATTGTGCTTTATTATTTAGTAGGTATTGTTTGGTAGATTAGATGTATAAATTCGCAGATTTTAAGTTACAAACGATGGTTCTAATTTATGATTTAGCAAACTTTATTAGAAAATGCAGATGATTCAAATTTTATGGTTCTAGCCTGTAACCCCATGCATATACATGGATATACTTAAAAAATACACATTGAGGTGCATAGTATAATTCCTATATATATAATTTAAATACTATTGATATATAGTTATTCTTATTTTTTGTTAACTCTTTAAAAAATCTTATAAGAATATTATTAGGTAGAAAATGTAAATTGTCTATATTGTTTTTAAAAAAAATTTATTAATTCTTAATTTTTGATATTGTGAAGCACTTTTTTTTTCTTTTTTTGCTTGCTTATTTTCTAAGTGATAATTGCCTGCTTCATAATGTTTTTTTAATTATTATTTATATATAATTCAAAAACAAAATTTTCACAAAAAGAAAGGAAAATGTTTACTCACCTTTTCTTAGGAGTGTGTGATTTGTTTTGTTAACGGAGACTCTGCTTTTTTGATCTTCATCATACCACTAAAAAAAAAAAAACGATTGCACAAATTGCAGCCCAAATTGGGGAAAACATAAGAATATGAAAGCAAGGGAGATAGAGAGAAACTACCTTCAATGCCTTTAAAAACTCAGAGAAAAGATTATGCATTTGAGAAATAGACGAAAGTTAAATGTGAAGATCTATGCGAGAGTGAAAGTTTGTGTTAGTTTTAACTTTTAAGTGGTGAAGGCGTAGGAATGTTTTTTTTTTTTTTTTGTGGAAAATGTGGCTGAATGTTTCTGGAAGGTTGTATGTTTATGCTTATATGAACAATGAATGGGATGGTAGGGATTTTTATAGTGTGCAAGTTAAATGTTTTTGCTTAGGTGAATGAACTTGATTATTGTGGTTTTCTAACTTCAGTGTTAGGTGTTAATGCATGCACAAAAATTTAAAATTTTAGATAAGATACATGATGCAAAATTAACTATCCAATTTAGAATTTAAATTATATTTTCTCTCAGCTTTGATTTTATAAATATATATATATATATATATATATATATATATATTCCTTTGGCACAAAAATTTAGAAAGGATTTTAGAGTGATTGGGACTGATAAAAAAAAAAAAAAAAACAACGTGAAGAGCCAAGAGACAGAGAGAGTCATTAAAGACTCCTACGTGATTTGAGGAAATTTGTATATTTATGTATGGTGTGGTCTTCACTTGACACCTAAATTTAGAAAAATATATTGGGACACATGGCTTAAAATTAGAACTCTAATTTTGAATTCTATATTTGAATTTAATTGAAAAATCTAATGTAATGTACTTCAGATATTGTACATAAATTTTACCCTATTTAAAAATATTTTAAAAAATCCTTACCATCATCTAATTGATGAAAAATGTTGACATATATAGTAAATGAAATTCATGAAGCCAAGGTCACTTTGACGACTGAAGGTATGAAGAAATATTTTACTGTATAAGAATGGGTTTGAAATAAGAGTAAAGGTGGAAGACCAAATTTTTAATTTTTTAGCATAGAACTAATGGCTTCCTTTTTACTATTAAGTACAAACGAAAAATTGCATTTTATTGCTCAGTGACAATAGTTGTATGTGTATTGTTACTAATTAATCGCTTGTATTGTTATTTTAAGTATTCAAACAAAAGTACCAAACATAAGTTCTAAGGCATACCATGTTTGTGAAGGACTCCCTTCTGGGGTAAGAAATGAGACCCAATATTGCCCAATACTTTGTCCATTAACCCAAGCTTCCCCTTTTCCCATAGAACCAAGGTTTAATGCAACAGGGTCATTTCCTTTGGGTGCTTCAAATTGAGTCTATAAAGACAATCCATGAAGATAAGGTTAGTGCTGATTAAGTATACAGAAATAGTTCAGGCAAGAATAATTAGCATGACAAAGCATTAGCAGAATTTATACCTTGTACCATGTGAGTCTTTGATGATTAGAGTTTCCAAACCTTCTCCATTGAATATTACTTGACCCTTGTTCTGTGTGAATATTTAATTTCTCTCCTGACAGCCTAACCTCCATGAAATTATTGCATGGAATTAGCTAGTTCGAGATCATAATCTCATTAGTTATAAACTTTGTAGATGAAAAATGGGTTATGACAATCTTTGAGTGAGCACTTGATATGAAAATATAATTTGTGGATAAATAAAGCATTACAGATTGAAAATACAAATATAGATATAAGAAATGAACCTGGTATCCCCATGTATAGTCTGTGAAATCTTCGGCATCATTTTTGTTTAGTATCCTTACTCTACGTAATCCAGTAACTCTTCTCTCAAGAAATGATCCTAAGTCCTTCATGCCACAAATAAAAAGTAACTCAATACAATTTTTGAACTCGAAAGCATATATATAAGATAAATGTTACAGAATATACACTGATGGGGATGAAACAATAAAGGCATGACTGGATGCAATTTTCTGAAAAAATGGAATCTAATGAAAACTTAATTCTCCTCATTCATGTGGCTGAATGTTTCTGGAAGGTTGTATGTTTATGCTTATATGAACAATGAATGGGATGGTAGGGATTTTTATAGTGTGCAAGTTAAATGTTTTTGCTTAGGTGAATGAACTTGATTATTGTGGTTTTCTAACTTCCGTGTTAGGTGTTAATGCATGCACAAAAATTTAAAATTTTAGATATATATATATATATATATATATATATATATATATATATAATTCCTTTGGCACAAAAATTAAGAAAGGATTTTAGAGTGATTGGGATTGATGTGAAAAAAAAAAAAAAAAACGTTAAAAGCCAAGAGACGAGAGAGTCATTAAAGACTCCTACGTGATTTGAGGAAATTTGTATATGTATGTATGGTGTGGTCTTCACTTGACACCTAAATTTAGAAAAATATATTGGGACACATGGCTCAAAATTAGACTCTAATTTCATATTGAAATTGGTGTGATCCTCACATGAATCTAGATACATGTCACACAATTAGAGTTCTAATTTGGAATTGCAATCTGGACACGTGGCACAAAATTAGAGTTCTTATTTGAAATTGCAATTTGAGTTTCTCTCTGCTTCACCTATTATTTTATATATAGATATATAGATAAGGTTTTACAAATATCACGCATGGATTTTGGTTTTATTATGACATATTGAAGAAGTAAAACTAAAGCTAATATTGTTTAAATTTTTTATTTAAATTTTTTTTAATGATTTATTTATTTGATTTAAATATGAACTGATCTAATGTTACTATATGCAAGGACGCGGGAAGCTTGACTTTGGGGTTCATACATTGGCCAAAGGAGCCTACCACACTTCAGAGTTGTCAATTTTTGACCTGGCCCCCCCCCCAAAATGGACGGCTATAATTCAATTTTGTACTAATGCAAAAGACAATACTAGTTTATATTACAACAGTAATTAATTAATTAAATTGATTATGGCCCTGTACACTATGGATAAGTACCTGAAGAATATTCTCACTCTCTTTTTTTGGGGGGTAGGGTTAACTAGGTAAGTTAAAATTTTACAACGGTAAGATTGATTCAATGAAATTAGTTTGAGCTAAAGAATTGAGAATCAGATGGTTTAATCAGACACGTAATAAAGAATCATACGGTTGATGCTCATATTAAAGTGAGGTTGCGAATCAAGTGGGTCCCGATCTTTCGATAGTTTTAATGAAAATAAAAATCCAACGGTCGAAGTAAAAGTGTGTAAAACATCATCGGACTGAGATGCAAAGACATATAAAAAGCAGAGACACACATAGATAGATACGCACGTGGACTCTAGCACTTGGCTTTGGCTTTGGCTTTGGCCAGTTTGGAGTTCGAAGTTTAGAAACAGAATCCCTAGAGACACTTTTTGGTTTCTGCTCCTCCAATCGCCGCTGCACCACATTTTTGGGCCAAATCTTTCCCAACCTTAATACTCTCCCTCTCAGGTATTATTAATTAATGTTGTTATTATTGTTGTTTTTTTAGGTGTGGGTTTTACAGTGGTGTCCGGGGATTTTGGTTATTTGTTCTGAATCTCTAGATTTTTATTCTTCAAATCTTTTCGTATCTGAAAGTCTGAAAATTTCCTGTTGTTTTGGATTTTTCTTGTTCCTTATTTTATTTGGGTATTTAAGATTTCCTCAAGATATTATCTCTGGAAATAAAAGGATTCGCTTTCAGATTTCTTTCCTTTGTATCTAAGATTTCCTTGAGTTTATTCGTTTTATTCCCAAACGAATAAGAATAACATTTCTCAATTTCGATGTAATATATGACATATTATTTTGTTTGTACTAGCCGACTAGGGTTGTACAGCGTGGCGTTTTTGAATTTAGATTCTTCTACTTTGAGAAGGAAATTTTAGCTGAACGTTAATAAAAATCCAACCTTTACTTTATTTCAGTTGGTTATTTTGCATAATTGCTGGTCCGGGACTTATGGATTCAGAATCTCCTCCTGAGGAATCTAAGAAAATTGTAAATTCTCTAGTAAAATCCGATGAGGTTTGTCAGATGGAAACTCGTGAGAATGTTACTGAGGCGCCAGCGGTTCTTGATGGTACTGTTTCACTAGGTCCTATCACTCCTGATTCAGATAGAGAGATTGGGGATTTCTCCATTGGTTCTAACAGTAACAGCAATAGAGAGGATGACCCGTCTGATGATAGTAGCCCCCGGACGCCAAAGGATGGTGTTTTCGACCCATTTGCCCCGGGTCCTGATGACAAGGCATTGGCTCCTCTATGTAATAAGTACCCCCAGGAGCCTAAGGGCATTGTTGCACGCCGCCTTGATTTTCATTCTTCTGTTGTAGCTGTGGAAGCTGGGGATTGTGGAGATGGTGCTGAACCCCTTTCGGATGAAGAGATGTTCGAATCGGTTTATGAGAATCTCTTGGAAGCTATACTCTCAAAGCAGACCGAGGATGTTGCTTCTGAAATTTCAAATGTATATTTGGATTCTGATGGTTGTAGAACGCCACCTTTTGCACCACGTTTAACTGGAATTGCTGATACTTGCCCTGGGCCTCCCATCAAGCCTGCTGGGCAATCAAGGAACATTGATTTGGGCTTATGTAGAAAGCTTGAATTCTGATGTAGATGGCCTCTTGTGGTGATTATAATGCTGGGAATATCACAGACCCTTAGTAACTGATCTTTCATAGATGCATATGGGCTAGCTTTACAACACCCCAACAATTTTGCCTTTAAATTATAGTAACTTGGGGTTCTGAAAGAATATGGTTTAATAGGAAATAACTGTCTGACCAAGTTTAGACTGTAGTAGTCACATTGTATAGCAATTTCTTTCATTAATTTTAAGTTAAAATTAGCTTGCCTTCCAGTCTTCTTCTGCCAAACATGATGTCTGCATCTTATCCTATCTGTTATATTCTGGTTGCAATTTTAGGCTTTTGTTTCTTTTCATCGAGTGGCATTGTTTAAAAACAGAATTGGCAACTTTTTGGTTTTGCAAATAAATCCATATCATGGTGTAGATTCATTATTAGGATGCCTGATTAGATTTTGAATTTAATTGATAAGAATGAAGACACTTCTTGAATAATTATGAACACCTATGGCATTGAATAAAGAATGTGGCTTATCTTGAAGGGCTCCACGTCCAAACCCCCCCCCCCCCCCCCTCCTCTTACTCTCTCTCTCTCTTTCTAGCTTAACTCTTGACTTAAACAAGATTTGCTTCCACCATCCTGTAAGAAGTCAGTGCTGTCGAAGTATGATGAATTGAGAAGCAGGTATGCTATATTTTGCTACCTCCTCTTTAATATTCCCTACCACTCTTGATAATATTTTCAATTAATTGCAATGTCCATGATCTTCCACTTTGTTTCTTGGATTACTATCTCTGCTGCTTCTATATGTTCCTCAATTTTTTGAAAGCAAGATGTTTAGGACTAATATTCCATAGTTGTAATAAAATCTTACCTTCATTTTCGCATCAGCCTTGGGTGGTTTTGTTTTAAATATGAGAAATGTAAACGTACATGTGCGTTTGTGAAAGATAAAGTGCAAATGGGGTGGGGGGGTGGGGGGGTGTTGTTTTTGAAGAATTTTGTATGCAATAAAGAAATGAATACTCAATATTTCGTTATCTTAAACTGTTTTTACTGTATTTTATTGTTTTCTGAAGAATAAATATGGCACAATTGCTGGTTTGGATCATGGTTTGTAAAATGGTATAATGGGTGGGTTGAAGAATTTTGTATGCAGTAAAGAAATGAATACTCAGTAGTTTGTTATCTTAAATGGTTTTACCTTATTTTATAGTTTGCTGAAGAATAAATATGGCACAATTGCTGGTTTGGATCATTATGGTTTGTAAAATGGAATAATATGGATCAGTATGGTTTGGATCAGTATGTTTTGTAAATTGGATGTTAGCATGTTTTGTTTTCTGTCAGTCTTTAACTTTGTTCCTATAATTTTGTACCAGCAATGCCTTGGATGTGGATTGTGTTCTGTGAAAAGCATACAACAACAACTGGATTTTTGAAAATATGAAAATGATTCTATTGGTTATAGAGACCTTGAGTTCAAACATAGTCTGCATATGTTCACTCTCTAATTTAATGGGGTTGTGGAATAGGAAACGTGCAGCAGCTTATTAAGATATTTTCATTCTAGTCGCTCTATATGAAGATTTTAGACAAACTTGCAAGCATAATGTTGTGAACTGAGAAATAAAAGATAGTGTAGTCAATTCGAGATGACTAATCTCCTGAACTTGAGAGAGGAAATAGATTTTTTTGGTTAATTTTCTGCTTAATTCTCATTAATGCATTTAACATACATAAATAGCCAAGCATGAGATAACTTCATCAACAAATCCTAAAACATAGAGACTAATCATATCCTAAAACATAGGGATCAATTTGAATACAAGCAAATAACAATACTAATCTACTACTATCTTAGTTAGATAAAGATTTATCACTAAGCCTAAATTTAAATACTTCTAAATCAAATAGCAATTTATCAAGCACATTATCTCGGTCATAACACGTAACATAAAATTCTCCAGCAGTGGTAGGTACCAAAGCTCCCTGGTTTTCCACCCTTGGGTGGGTACAGATAAAATTAAAATGATAGTATATGTGCAGGAATTTGAGTAGTTGTCTTGTGACCCCCAAAAAAAAAAGGAAGGTTAGGGGGTGGTTGTAAACTGTAAAGTGCCGAAAAAGGGCTTATAAATCTGATGGCGTTGTTGGCAGTTTTTCCGGTGAATGTGGGTTTTACTTTTACTTAATAATTCTCGATTTCTTATGCATTGAGATTCTACTTTTACTACTATTTTTAGTACTTAAAATTTACATTTCCCTATACTCATGGATCTCTCTCTAGTTTCTACCATAATTTACCAATAAAAAACAAGCTTCTTTGTCTGCTTCAAACAACAGGTCCACAACAATGGTGGTTGAAGTTCTATTTTGCAACCAAAATATCATAAAAAGGCTTAAAACGGAAATTGTAAGTGCACGGGTGGATTTGTCTGAGCTTTGGTTTGTGCATTCCATATTCAATAAGTGGCCACAAGAAAAGATGTGGTAACAAAATCTAAGAATATTGCTTTTCTACACTGTTTGCCAAGTATGACAACTTACATCTCAGTACCTACTACCAAGCATATGGATCCGACAAATAGTTTATTTCACCGACTATAGATACAATGTCGTTTGAGTCTTCTTTTTATGATGCAATGGCCTTCAAAGTCTGAAGTCCGAAGTTGACACAGCGTACGTACCTTAACCGAAGAAGCACCCACCCACTCCCACAGATGCAAGGACTCAAACCTTTTGAAGGCGATAAAAATGGATTTTGCCTATAGAGTGCTTCATACGTGTTCACAACTTAGTCTTGTCCTTGCAAGCTTTATCCGTGATGTTCATGGCTAGAACAGCGATCCGCAGTTGGCATTCAGATACAATGACGACGTGTTTTTTGTAAATCCCTAAGAAGTTAATCCTGCCCGGAATTCTGGTATTTGCTTGCATAACGAGTTGGCCCCCTATTACGTCAGTGATAAAACTCAAATTGGAAGCTAGCTCATCCGCCTCGAGCGTAAGCCTACATGGAATTGTGGCGGAACCCGTTGCAGGAATCTTACCAGGGTATATATCAGCCTCTCCCACCTGATTTCCTTGATATAACAAGTAACTCTTGCCTTGGCCGTGCTTGAAGCTGACATGGTTTGGGTTCTTGACAAGGATCTTGAGGTCAATAGTGATGTTGAGTTCAATCTGAGCGGCGGGTAATGAGACACTAGGAGCAACACCGTCAAGAGAGGCGGAGACGAGCTTGGTGTTTGGTGATTTCGTCTTAAACACGGTCAGGGCTAATATCAAGATAATGATGAATAGCAGGAAGATCAAGATTAGTGGTATGCCTAATGCCATAAGACATCGGCGTTTTCTCTTTCGTTTCATGGCATTGGTGGGGATATGGTTTTGGTCTTGTTCTTGGTCTTGATCATGGTCTTGGTTTTGGTTTTGGTTTAGGTCATGCTCATTCTTGTTTTCTTTCATCTTTTGGTACATCTTTTGGGTTTTGAGTTTTTAGGATTTGAGAGAGATCATTTTAGATGGGTTTTGTGGAAGGGGAGGAGAATAAAAGCATGGGATGCATTAATAGTATACAGTTGGGGTAGCTGGCCCTTTAAATGCTGAGTGGCCAGTTATTATCAAATAAGAGAGACCATTGGTAAAGGAAGTCGTCCAGATAGGTAGGGGTTGGGGGGTTCTTAATTTAGTGCACTCTCTACTCTCTATGCTCTATTCTCTATTCAATTTCAAACCACTAAAAACAAGTAAATTTTCAACCCCCAACTGTACTTTCTTTGGCATATCATGCCCTTAAAATTTGCTTCCAACACCTATTTTCTCTCATCAAACCGAGTTTTCGGTTCTGCCGTCAGTCGCATCTCATTTGGAAAATCAGAAGTTGTAGGGTCAGTATTCATTGTTATAGACCGGCTAACCATTTCACCAAAAGAATATTCCAATTTTCAAAATAGGGGTCGTTTGGTACCTGCGTTAAACACATGTTTTCAGTTTTTAAACAACATTACATGTATTTTCACACACTTTTTCACTTACATGTATTTCTAAAAAAATTGAAAACTGTTGTTTAAACACACATACCAAATGGGAGTTTCTCAAAAAAAAATTCAAAATTTAAAATAGAGGATAAAACATACTACTAGAAAGGAAAACTACTGTTAGATTGGACCTAAGAGAGAGGGAAAAAAAACATAGATCTAAAGCGTTTGTAATTTTAATATTTGTTCTATCCCAAATATTAATATCATTTGATGATGCTCGAGATTGTCAGTTAGAATGCTCGTCCAGAATGGTGTCGTCCTATGCCAACCTGACCCTGAGAAAATAGATGGTGAAAGGAAGAAATGTGAATCACCGGTGTGGTGCCTACCACAAAGCCTCCGATGCTAAAGTTAGAATGGCTAGAATAAGAATAACAATATTAGAATATCAATTACTGTGAACTAGAGTTCATGTACCTCCTTGTCAGGTCTCGAGAATGAATATATATAGGCGCTTTCTTCTTCCTTCTAGCCATTGGCTTTGCCTTAATGGTGGTATCATTTTTGAATCTGTAACGTCCTTGTAGGGTGTTAAATGGAGAGATATATCTCCAACGGTACAAAAGTTCATTATTGTCCTTGTAACACTTCATCATGATTGAGGGACGATGGCCTCGTCTTGACCAGGTAGTTTACCAAGGGCTGGGCTAATCTCGAGGTCATCCTCGTCCATTGTTCTTCCCAGATGGATGAAGATATGTTCAGGACTATCATCATTCAACTATAAAATTTTTAATTTGCTCTAGCCATGCCCAAAATTACTACTTATTAGTTTTTAGTTGTAGGCAGAACATCAATCAACTTATTCTTTTTCTTTTCTATTTTTAGTTTTTATCTACAGTATTTTTAGCAACAAATTTTTAGCAAAAAACTAAATAAGCTAATGTTAACTTATTTTATGCACTATTTACAGGTCTCACGTAGCTTCCCCAACAAAGGAGCTTATTTCAAGCTTCAGTTTAGGGTCATACTTTTAGCTTCTTCTTGGTCAAAAAGTCACTACAAATACCTCCCCTTGGTTTTTGCTCACTTCTTTTTCTGTTGCAGGTCTCACTCTAAATTTAACAAAAAAGCAATCAACTTATTTTATTGAGAAAAGTTAACAGATGCCTTAAGGTTATTTGTTAGTGAATCATATTATGAAAGTTTGTATGAGAAAATTAAATAAAAATTTTTTATTTTTATTTTTTGACATCTTTTTTTTTTTCTCATAAAAGTGGTATCAAAACTTTTCTAAAATAATTTATTAACAAAGACCCGAAGGTGCACATTAATCGGATCCTATTTTATTTAGCCTTTAACTTTTATCTACAATACTTTCAACAACGAAAAAATAGATAAGTTGATGCTCATCAGTGGCGGCTCTAGGAATTTTTTCCAGGGTGGTCATTAAGAAACTTAAATTATACAATATTTAATAAAAAAGATAGTTATATCTCATTATCAATGCTGCTTATCTCTTTCAAAATTTTAGTTAAATAAAATTTTTCTTGAATTTTTCTTTTTGTTTGGAAAGGCCCAATATATTGTTAAAAGGACCAAAATTTGACTACAAACTTAGTTGTAGCCTAAGACTACAACTTTCACTAAACAAATTAACATGATTACATATTTTGAAAAGCTAACTGTTGAATTGTATGTTTTTTATGTTCTTAAACACATGTCAAGTTTCATGTCAATCGGATGTTATTTACTATTTAATCCATAAACTTATTTCTTGCATATAATTTTAGACTACAAAAACTCTCAAATTAAACATTTGATTGATGACATAAGCTATTTATCTTTAATCTTCTTGAAGTTTTGCAAGCATGGAGGATATAAAAAGAAGAAAAAAAATGTAATCTAATCGTGGAATTGTTAAAATTCATATCTAATAAAAAAATGTTGAGTGGAGTTGTAGCCTTAATCTACAACCAAGTTTGTTACTAAATTTTATTCAAAATTTAATTATATTGGAACTAAAAAAATTTAGGATGGTCACACATTTTTTTTAAGGAAAAAAAATTAAATCATAAAATTTTTAAATTTTATATAAAATAATGACTTTTTTTTCCAAGCCAGGGTGGTCCTGAGACCACCCTGACTCTAACTTGCAGCCGCCAATGATGCTCATACATGTCTCTATTAATAAGAGTTATTTGTGTCTACCTATATTTAAGGAGTTTTATGTCCCTATTAATAAGAGTTATTTGTGTCTACCTATATTTAATAAGTTGAAAACATCGGTAACCAATAGTGTTCTTAGCATAAATTTACGAATAAATTTAGTGTCACATAAAGTGGCACAACAAATGCCACAACTCCCCCTTATGATGAGTTGTGGTTGGTGGAGGGATGTCCTCACATGAGCCCACCATCACCCCTCCACCACCCACAACTTGCCATATGGTGGAGGGGTGTCCCCATTTGT
Source organism: Quercus tomentella (assembly GCA_028535165.1). Classification (NCBI taxonomy): domain Eukaryota; kingdom Viridiplantae; phylum Streptophyta; class Magnoliopsida; order Fagales; family Fagaceae; genus Quercus; species Quercus tomentella. Next base: position 18,470,521 of record JAPQVY010000012.1, read on the forward strand.
TGTGCCATGTCATGTGGCAAAAGACTTATTCTAAGTTTACACAAATCATGTTCAGACCTGCCGCTGTGGACACAGCTCTTGGAAGCCCATCCTTTCAAAATATATACGAGTCACGCGTCAATGAAAGAATAGTCTTTAGAACTGTTTTATGTGAGATCTCTCCTTGTGCCACAGTGAATATCTCTGTAAAATCAAAGCTAGCCTATTGGGCACTGCCAACTATTTCAAATTAGTAAGGCTCAAGGGCCCAACGGTCCATCCCTTCCTTTCTTTGCTAGCATAAGCATAACAAACTCAAATCAATTTGGTGTGAACTGGAGACTTCTTCGGAAACAGTATTTGATGCTTGAAAGCGTCCCCGAAGTTGTGCCGAACTTTGCTAGCTACCATCATCATCATGCCCAGCACATGCTTTGCTTTGACCAAAGGTGCCTCCCAACACAGAGTAAATTGTTGGACGTTGGAGGTTGTAATATAATATTAGCCACACAAAAAAGAAGTATCCACAGATTATAGATTTGAAGATTGCTTTTGAGTTAATAACGAATTGAAGCTAGATCTTATGATCATCTTAACCAGGAAAGTAAGCTATTTTGGAGACAAAACCAACTAAGATTCTATATTAATGAACCCAAAATGAATGACATTTATAGTAATTCTTTGACAAGTAATGACTAATGACTGAAGCTAGCCTCTCCTATTGAGTGTATGAAGTGAACAAGTTGCATGTATGATTTAATGTGGAAGCATCAGAACTCTGAATCAGTGAATCTTGAATAACAGTTTACTGATTCTGCTCACAAATTATTTATTAAAAAAAATATAGAAGAAGAACAACAACAAAGTGACAAATTTATCAAAGAACTACACCAAAAGTCATTGGATAGAGATCAACTTGGATATTCATGACTTTTCCTTCTCTTTTCTTTTTGAGCTACTTGGGTAGAAGTTGTTACAAATTACAAGTTAAGAATGATTTTTACGTTAATTAAAAAGAACCACATACAAAATACAAGTGTAGAGTTTATTCATTACGTTTATGAGTATACAAAATACAGATAACAGATTAGAATTCCCAAAATCTGATGAACAAAGAACCACACAAGAAAACTAATTGGAAAATATAAAAATTGTAAGCAATTATTATTATTTATAACTCATAATTCGTATTAAATAAAAGTATAAAACTCAAGAATTAAAAATTGCAAGTAGAAACGCTCCCAGTCTACCATGTCTAGTAACGGTATGCAATAAATAAAATTCTCTAATCCCAAAAAAATAATAATAATAAATTACAGATGGAACAGAGTAAATAGGAACAAAAAATGTAAACAGGGAAAGTAGTAGTTTTAGTACTTAATAGGAATTATTATAATTGTGTCTTATACTTGCAGGTTTGATCTCTAATAGTTTGATTGGATATAAAGACAGAGAAATCACAGGACGAGGTCGAAACAGCGTGAATCTTTAAACCCAAGATTTTGACTTTCCCAGAAATTCTGACGTTGCTGTTGAGTGCCAACACACCAGATTTCACATCGGAATACAAGTCGGAGTTGGAAAGCAAACGGTCCGCCATGAGCGTGAGCGAGACGTTCATGGGTTTGGTCTCGCCGGCGGAGATTTGATCGGCGGTAATGGGGACTTCGCCGACGAGCTGGCCCCGGTAGTTGAGAAAGGCGGTGGAGTTGGAGTACTTGAAACCGGCCTTGTTTGGGTTCTTGACGGAGAGATCGACATCGAGAGTGACGTTGAGGTGCACCTTGAATTTGGTTATGTCGAAAGAGACATCGAGGTCTTCGATGCTCATGTTGTCGTAGGAGATCACGGGGCGCTTGGCCTTGAAGACAGTGAGTGCTAATATGAGTATGAGGAGTACTATGGCGATGATGATACAGATTGTTGTGCCTACACAGCAACAAGTCCTGTTTCTGTTTCTCCTGTGATTCGCTTTCTCGACATCCATCTTTTTGGATACAGTGTGTCTGTCACTCACTACTCAGTGCAAGGTAAAGAGGAAAGACTATATAAAATATTCGATTCTTATCGATTGTGTTTGTGGCTACTTTAGTTTCGAATGACTCGTAATATAAATAATAAAAAGGTTTGCTTTATAATTTGGGATTTTAAAGATTTGCTTCATAATTAATTAATTAATTAATTAAATGAATTGACTGGAAATTGAATGAAAGAAAGATCTATTTACCGACATGACCTAGTTGGTAAGATATCATATTAACAAGCGTCAAGTTTGAGTTTGAACCTCAATAACTAATTATGTATTGGTATTTTTAAACGGTTCAAAAAATAATAAGTAAATTGCTCACAAACTGAATGTACAGAGTTTTGTCTGAAAACGAATAAGATGCTACTATGATCACACACAAATAAAAATGCTACATTGGTCACCTTCTCTATCCATTTTTCTTTAAAAAAAAAACAAAAAACAAAACAAAACAAAACAAAACAAAAAAAAAAACAAAAAACAAAAGAAGGTTCGATTTGGATGTTGGTGGGAGAATATGAAGAACAGGGCTCACAGCCCAGTGACGGTGTTAGGGGAAGTGGGGACCAGTGAGCCATGCTTAATTAAGAGAGGAGAGCCCACGTTAGCATTCAATGGTTGCGGCCTTTGCAGGCCGCGTGTGCTAAGAAAGATACAGCTTTTTTCCGCCGTGCAGGCCCCTGCTGGATTGCTGGCTTATTTTTGGGTAAATATCTTTTTTTTTGTTGGAAGAATTTTGGGGTAGTAAATCTCAACTTGATATTTGATCAACTTTAAAAATAAAAATAATTTTTCTACTCGCAAGTTATGCTGATATGCCTTAACATATACGATGTGATTTTTAATATGAATATTATAATAAGCAAAAATATATCAAAAATATTTTTTTTAAATGCTTTTTGTAGGGACACGATTTGCAACCCAAGCTCAAAATGTATGGGATCTTGGTTCAGTGAGCCTTATACAATAAATTTGTAGAGAGTGGGTCAAAGAACTAAACTTTAGTGAATTGGACAACGGCTAATATGGATGAACTCTTTGTCCGAGGAGGCAAGTGCTCATATGAACTCCTTGTCCGAGGAGGCAAGTGCTCATATGAACTCCTTGTCCGAGGAGGCAAGTGCTCATATAAATCAAGTAAACAGAGTACAAGTGCAATTGTGATTGCTACAGTGTTCTTTCTCTGTTTTCCCCATCCCCTCTTCTAGGGTCTCTATTCTCATTTATACTACATCTCTTCCTTCATCTTTACCCTACGCGTGGATAGTTGATGGCTTAGGCTGATACTTGTCCTATCAGACTCCTCTAGAAGTCTTTGGAGGATGGTTATAAGACTGAAAAAGTACTGTTCAGAGGTCACTTCCTCATTAATATGGCCAGGGAATTAGCTACAAAGCATTCAATGATGTGGTAGCAGCTTTCCCTTAGATATTTTTGGGTTCCTATCTTTCTTGTACGTTTATGGTGCACGTCCCTATCACTAGAGCTTATTGGAAGGTCACTTTGATCATTAGGATCTATACTCGATCTGCGTTTAGCTTATCCGAGGAGATATTCCTCCTCGGATTCGGACTTCTCACGCTCTCGGTCGAAGCCCCACGTTCTTGGCCAAAACCCAAAACCCCATAGTACGATTTGGGTCCACGACCCCACACTTTTATTCCTTTTTTTTTTGGAGGAACAAATGCTTTTATTCTTAACAAAAAAATATTTATGCATTTTTATATTCCTAACTCTACATGCGAACTTAAAAAAATTTCTAGGAAAAAAAAAAGAAAAAAATGTTTGTTTTCAGAAAATAAAATTTTTTTTAACTAATAAAGAAATTTACTTAGTTATATCTTTCATGAACATATGCTCTAAATACTACTAAAATAAATGAGTTATACTTATACATGGAAAAAAATATTGAATATTAGAAGACAAAAATGAGACATTATTAATACTTTAAAAGAGTGTCAATAAAATTTTTTTAATATAAAGAGAATCATTAATACTTATATGATTTTATGAATATATGCTTTAAATACTATTAAAATTAATGAGTTATATATGGTAAAAAAAAATGGAGAATGGAAATACTATTTCAATTTTCTTCAATAAGGGGGAGAGGGGGATTAAGTAACATTTAAACAAAATTTTCAATTTTTATTAAAAACTATAGGGGTAGAGGGGATTTTTTTACAAAGCCAAGATTGGCCATGACCCCCTCTCCCTACTACTCACCGTTAAATACATTTCACATTCAAATTTTCAATAATTGGTTCAGGTTTTAGTTACATACTCACACTTTCATATCTCAAAGTGATAGAGAAAATAAACAGGTTTATTCTTTATTCTTTTTCTAAATTTATATCTTAATTTATAATTTGTGTTAATTTCTTAATTTTAAATTATGAATAAGTTTGATTATATTCTTTATATTGAATGTAAATTGTTGTTTATAGGTTTTTGGTTGTGTTATATTCTTCAAAAAAAAAAAAAAAGAGTTTATATAAATTTGGCAACAAAGCTAAATAGATAAGCCTAAGAAATGTTTACTAATGATAGTTTTATCGGTAACTTTTCGTTAACGTGATTTAAAAAAAAAAATTTGAATAGAGAGATAATTTATTAACGTGATTTAAACTCTACTAAATTCTTTTTTAAGGGATTGGTTTATAAAAATTTCAAAGTAATTTTCTAATTATTAAATACTATGCGCTAACTTCTAACTACCAAAACCCACAATTGAAAATACTAATCTATATAAGATACCACTTCCAAAAATTAATATCTTAGTTATTATATATTATACACTGACTTCTTCTTCTTTTTTCAAAAGAAGCGTTTCTCTCTCTCCCCACAAAACAAAGGGATTATAATAAGAATTAGCTAGACAAGGGTAAGACTACACCACATATTTTCTACAATAAGTGTTAAATTCAGATCATTTTTCATGCATATACACATGCTACACAAATGGATTATAACAATAATTAACTAGACAAGGGTAAGACTACACCATCTCTTTTCTACAATAAATGTTAAATTCAAATAATTTTTCATGCATATACACACACATGTAGCGTGCAACGCACAAGAGTTAAACTTGGTAGGGTGAAATTCACTCAAGTTTCAGTGTCTTCTTCCATGCTTTCAAGGACAAAAATTAAATTATCATATGGGTCTCTCTACTTCAAATTTTTAAATGTTTAATAATTTAGACTGCTCTTAATTATTGAATTGAGATTTCTACTTAAATATGATTTCAATTATTGTTTTTGATAGTTTTTAACTATTAAATTCAAGAGTTTTCCATTTAAATATATGTAATTAATTGAGCCTTAAAGTTCAATGTATTATTGAAAATCATTTTATATATATATAGATATATATATATATATATTTATATATTTTTGGTACCTCTACCATCTTCCATTCAATTATATATATATGCATTTTATGATACCTTAGTCTCACACAACATACATTCATTATGTAACTTAAAAGTAAAATATTCATTTATTTTTATTATTTATTTTAGGTAAATTATTAAAATAATTATTTACATATGAATTTTAATAAAGTCGTGCATCGCACGGGCATAATGCTAGTAAAAATAATTTGTCTACTCGCAAGTTATGCTGATATGACTTAACATTTACGATGTGATATATAATATGAATATTATAATAAGCAAAAACTATATCAAAATTATTTTTTTTAAATGCTTTTATTATTCTTTTATTTTATTTTTTTTTAGGAAAAAATGCTTTTATTCTTAACAAAAATATATATATATGCTTTTTTATATTCCTTACTCTACACGCGAACTTAAAATAAATGAGTTATACATGGCAAAAAATATTGAATATTAGAAGACAAAAATGAGACATTAATACTTTAAAAGAGTGTCAATAATTTTTTTTTTTAATATAAAGAGGGTCATTAATACTTATATGATTTTATGAATATATGCTTTAAATACTAGTAAAATTAATGAGTTATATATGGTTTAAAAAAATGGAGAAGGGCAATTTTCTTAAATAGGGGGGGAGGGAGTTGGATTAGGTAACATTTAAACAAAATTTTCAATTTTTATTAAAAACTATAGGGGGAGAGGGGATTTTTTTTTACAAAGCCAAGGGTGACCATGACCCCCCTCTCCCTGCTGCTCACCGTTAAATACATTTCACATTCAAATTTTGTTCTCTCTCCCTATACAAAATTGTAGGTAAATCTTAATTTAAGAAACCTTTTTTTTAACTACTCATCTGACTCAATATTTTTTCCCCTCCACCTTGATCCTCTAATAGACAATTACCATATTTGAGGAATCCAATCGCCCAAGTCAACATATGTCATAGAAAGAGTTACAGAGAGAGAACAAAATCAAAACAAAACACTAATGCCTAAGGTACCGTGCTAGTTAATTTTGGACGAATACTATAACTAACAATTATTATATTTTAAATGTCTTACTAATCTAACGTGGGTGATTTATTGGGTTTTATAGCCCAGTTTTATATAGGCTAATTCTCTCTTTGGTCACCGGATATGCAATTGAGCCTCCAATTGCAAACTCCAAATCTCCTTGGTAATTATAGGCAACTCCAATGATACCCAACATCCAATCAACATTAAAGTTTTGAAAGTAGTAATGGGTATGATAATTTTTACCTTCTCTCATAGAATTTGGACAGTTGGAGAGAGAAAAGGTTGATGAGGATTTAAGCTCTAGGACTTATAAGTTCTCGCTAACTCTTCATATGCGAATTGAGTGTGTAAACTGTAAAATCGTGGGAAATGAGATCTTAAATAGTAAAGGTGAGGATTGGAGAAACACATAAAAAATAACATAATTCTCTTAGGTTCTCAGAATTTCACTTATAGAGTACGAGAGAGAGAGGTGAACTCTCTATGCAACTACTTTTCAAATTCGAGCCCATACAACAATTTGCCTGACGCTCCTACTAAATGTCTAAATTAACCTGAACAAATGCTTCTTTTCTTTTTTTTAGAAAAAGTGCAATAAAAAAAAATTCAAGATTAATTGACCTACTAATATGTTTAATTAAACAATCACTTAGATTGTGGATGGACATTACAAACAATATCCCTAAGCTATTACTTGAATACCATTAGACATTACAGATTTTTTTTTTTTTTTTTTTTTTGTTGACAATTGACAATATAACTTCACCCTTCTCCATTTCAGGACCACTCGAATCTAAGTTCATGAATCCCTTCAATTTTTAAAGTTTAGGGAAGTGCCAACTCACCTTAACGTAGGTGGTGGTATAGATTAGTATTTTTTTTTTATGAAGGTACAGATTAGTATTAAATTATAGGAACGCTAATGAATGCAACGTCTATTTCTCCTAGACTTTTTTTTTTCTTTTTACAAAGCTTCTAAGTATTGCGAACCCTTTAAAATTCAAAGTGAACGTGAGCTTGCGTGCAAGATATTCCCTACTTTTAAGTTTTAACGCGAATCATGATTTAGAATTCTAGTAGGGGCATCAACATATGCTGTGTAGTTCAGCTGTCTAATTCTAATTGCTTGCTTTTTTGGATGAGTGGAACCATGGACTGGAGTGCAAGATCTTGCAAGCATGGGTCACGCTCTGTTTATTTCAGCGATAATGTTTTCTAGAAAATGAATTATTTTTTAAAAAGTATTTTCTATAAAACTATCTCATTTTCTTATGTTTGATAGCAACCTTGAATGAGTTGAAAAATAATCTCCTAACTTCCCTTATTTAGCTTGCTGTGAGATAGAATTGTTTTCCAAAAATGATTAATGGAAAACAATCTCTAAAAATAAGTCATACTTTTTATATTCACTAATGATAGTTTTTCTTTGACTTATTTTTTTTTTATACTATCAAACACTGAAAAATATGAAAAATTATCTTTACATAAGGTTTTCTAACGAAACAAACTAGGCGTAATAGATTAATTAATCAATAATCGTAAACAATCAAGATCACGAGCATCCAAAGAAGTAAAATACACAAGCAGCGATTATCTCAACATACAATATTAGATGCAGACGTGTGGTTAAGAGTTTCAAAATTCGTTTATATATATATATATATTGTAAAAGAGTTTTAAAATTTCAGTAATATTGTTTGGTCTACTTTAAGAGTGAAATACTAAAATCATGGTTTAGATACCCTCCCTTTCATCTACTAAATGCAACTGTTGAATTAATAAATAAATAAAATTAGCTTCTTCTTTTTTTTTTGAAGAGAAAATTAGCATAGTTTGTAGGTTCCTAACATGCGTATCATTTTATCATAATTAAAACTTGACCATTTTATTTTTTAATTTTTAGAATCAACCTTGACCAAAAATTACAATTGAATGGACTGTACAATTGAGAGTAGTTTAAAAGCAAATCACATATTTTAAAATTTTAAATCACGCCTTGTACTTTCTCAAACGTTTCAATTTGCACTATAGATTCATTTATGGTGATATTATTCATGGAAAATGGTTAAACAAAAACAAGTTAGGTAGTATATTGAGACTTGTAGGATCTCATAATTTTACACTTAGGGTCTGTTTGGATATTACTTATTTTACTGAAAATTGAAAACTTAATGCTGAAAATACTGTAACAAAATATTTTTTATTACTGAAAATACTGTTCACGCATTTTTCATCACTTGGCTGGTCCATGAACAGTGCCATGGGACCAGCCAAGTGAAACGCAAACATACGCACACGCAGAAATGCCGTTACGCAAACGCACACTTAAGAAGAGCATTCTAAATGCATAGCCCCCTTTTTTTTTGTCACATGTGGCCTCCTTAAGGATTTTTTTTATTATTATAAATAATTCAATAGAGAGATGGTTTGAACCCTAAATATTTCTATTAAGAATACCAATAGCAACAACTGTTCTCATCTGACACTTTTTAGCATTCTCAATAGAAATAGTTGAGAACAGTTGTTGGAGTTAATTAAATAGAATAGTTGTTGCTTAAGAATTAATAAAAAATTATAGTTGAGACTTGAGATTATATAATTTGAGTTAATTAAATAGAATGTTTTTTTCCCTAAAAATTAATAAAAACTAGATTAATCACCTTGTATTGTTAAAAGTATATATAATTATTGTGGGAGGAACGAATTTTTCCCCAATCAAGTATTGTCCGTTTTGGGATGGACAGGGTCAACCCTTGATCACACACACTATGGTACACCCTTCCTTAGGCCAAGTGCTTATAAGGCAAGGGTGGGAGGCGTCTCTCCCCGATGTGGGATTGAGCAAATCCATGCGAGTGAGAGCAAGGGTCGACCCTGCCCATCCCAAAGCGGACAATACTTGATTGGGAAAAGATTCGTTCCTCCCAAAATTATTTATATTACCAATAAACTAAAAAAAAATATTTAATATATAAGAATATTTTAAACACTTATACATACAAACATATAATATTATGTATATTTTAATTGAGACTCATGTTTGTGAGTTTGTTCACTATCATCTACTAACCTCATCACACGCATTTTGCACATGCGATGGGGCCTTTTTAATTTTTATTTTTTGGGGTTTACTCATTTTACTCATGACATTTTTTTACATAAATACCATCCTATTTTGTGCGTATGATGAGTTTTTTTTTTTTTTTTTTTTTTTTGGGTTTACACATTTTACTCATAGCATTTTTTTTTCACATAAACTTCATCATACTATTTAAAGGTGTATAGACCAAGCTCTTGAAAATGAAAGAAATGAATACACCAAACCAAATCAACATGTACTTAAATATATACACAATCACATTGGTGGTAATGATTCCTCTTCAACATTTGACTTTAAAATTATTATTGTAAAAGAGAAATGTACACTTTCAACTTAATGAACTAACAAAACGAAATATAATAATAGTAATAATAATAATGAAAAAGAAAAAGAAGATAACAACTTGCCCAAACGTACCTCAAATTCTGACAGTCTCATCTTTACTCCTTGTGTAGGAAACATACCTCTTTGAAAAGAAAGAAAGATAGTGATGAAGTGAGAAAAAAAAATTGTGGGGATCAAAGGAATTGTGGAAATCGTTTTTTTTTTTTTTTTTTTTTTAAATGTGGAAATAGACTTGAAAAAGAGATAAAGAAAAAGAATTTTTTTTTTTTTTTTAAAGTGAGATTTGTAAAGAATTACAAAAACAAAAATACACAAACTAACAAATTAATAATTTCAACAATGTCAAAGTAAACAAACCTTTCTGAAATTTGAGATGGTGATTAGGTGAGTAAAAAATTGAGGCAATACAAAAATCTACGCAAAGAAACTAAAGATATGTAAAATGTTTATGATATATATATATATATATATATAGAGAGAGAGAGAGAGAGAGAGAGAGAGAGAGAGAGAGAGAGAATGCTAATTTTTAGGAAAAAAGATGTGTCAAAATTTTTAAATTTATTAAACCGTTTAGTGATAAAAACTTGTGGCCATGTCATTTTGGAATTAGAAAAAAGAAGAGTACATTTGTGGGGAAAAATTAATTTTATTTTTTTAAAAGAAGAAGTTATATTATTACTTGTCTTACAAACGTGAGAGAGAAATGTGGGCAAATGTAGTGATCACAACTTGCAGCCATTTCACTTTGGCGATTAGAAAAAAAAAATGTACATTTGTGGGGGAAAAAAAGTGAACCAATGTTATGAATACCGTTTCGGACCCCATTTCAGTTTACCCATTGGAACGGAATGTTTCGGTACCGGCTTATTTCGGCGTACCGTTTCAGGGTGTTTCAGAATTACCGCTATTTTATAATAAAAAAACACATATAAATTATTAAGGGTTTTAAAGAATTTATATATACATATTTCAACTAATATGCAATCTTTAAGCCCAAATAATAATAATAATAAGTATCAGTTCAATCATTTATAAAATATAATAAGACTAATAATATGAAAAAAAAAAAAAAAAAAAAAAAAACCCATATGTTAAATACTTAATATTAGTAACCACCGCACAAGTATAAGTGCTTGTGGAGTGTGGGGGGCAAGGACCAGGGTTCAAGTCTCCATAAGAGAGCTTCACACACATATACACTTAGATTAGGCTAGAGTAGAATTCTATCTTGTATAAAAAAATAAATACTTAATATTAGTAGGTGGAACAGTGGAAGAGGGTTAAGGCTGAACATTCTATTTAGTATTTTTATTGATAGTCTTGTGGGGCTCACAAAAACATAACAAAGAAAAAATTCAAATTTTAAAGCACAAGTGACAAGAGAGAACTCAGAGAAGAGTATTACGTGGGCTGGCAAAACAAACAAAAAATTTAAAACAAATGACATGGCATTTAAAGGAAGGGTAAAGGAGGCTGACAAATAGTCAAAATACATTACCATTTACCTATACAGCACACAAATAAAAAACGAAAAGGAGATTGGCAGGACCAAAACCCACCAGAAGAAAAAAAAGAAGAAGATGGGTTCGAAACCAACCAGAAGAAGAAGAAAAAAACAAGAAGAAGAAGAAGGTAAGTTTTTTTTTTTTTTTAAAAGCCAAAATCTGGTACTGGCCGAAATATGTATTTCGGCCGAAATTGACCGGAATGGCCGAAACACCCCGAAATAGGTCGAAATTTGATCCGAGGTGGAAGGAAGGGTATTATGGTACCGGTTTTCATGCCGGTACGAAATTTTCCGGCCGTTTCGGCCGGAACGGATCGAAATCAATAACAATTAAAAAACAGTTTTATTTAATTATTTATTTTTAAAAGAAGAAGTTGTATTAGTGCTTGATTACTAACGTGAGAGGAAATTTTTTTTTTTTTTTTTTTTAGAATGAAACCTGGAAGTTTTATTAAAATGATTAGCCCGAATCGACTAACAGTATTGAATAAAGGTGTGGAGGAACATCCTCCATGCACACCAAGTAACCGCTAACATGTCTAGCATGTTTAGTTAGGTTATGAGCAACAAAATTATCAAGTCTATGTACATGGGAGAAAGAGATACAATTGGCATCTGTAATAGTTTTGGCTGGGGCGAGAATATGGCCAAATGGGGCAAGAGAATCCTCCTCACTGTTGAGTATCTTGATCACAGATTTTAAGTCACCTTCAAGAACAAAGGAGTTGCACCCAATTTCCGAAGCAAACAATATAGCTCGCACTACAGCCAAGGCTCCACCATGTCCGAGCTAAAAGGTAGAGGGATTTGCTCTAATAGTGAAACTATGACCTGACCTTGATTGTCTTGGATCACCACACCTAGACTAGCTTTGCATATATCCTTGAATATCGCTCCATCGAAGTTCAGGGATTTTGGGGGAGGTGGAGACCATCTGATTCATGGTTGTATGTGGGCAGCCATGTGAGAGAAAAATGTGGAGGTGGAATAAAAAAATATTTTTTATTTTTTTAATTTAGCTAAAATTTAGGAGATTTTAAATTAGTAATTTTACATGTTTAACCCTATTAGTTTTTATTTATTTTTTATTTTTATATACAAAATAGAAATTCTACTTTAATCTAATCTAAGTGTATATGTGTGTGAAATTCCTTCCTGGAGACTTGAACTCCAGTCCTTGCCCCCCACACTTCACAAGCACTTGTACTTGTGAAGTGACCATCGCACAAAAGATATGCGATGGTTAACCCTATTAGTTAAGTTTTACAAACAGATGAATTTAAGGGTATTTTGAGTATCAAAATTGAGGATTCCAAATAGGGAAAGTCCCTTAAATAATAGTATAGATATTATTAATAACAAGATTCCCTGTTTGGGTTTTAACATTTTGCACACTAAAATACCCTCACACAAATTCTTAAATTCTCTAAAATACCCCTATCTTTTAGTTAAATAATTTTAAATTAAAGAACACAAACTAGTTAAAAGAGTAATTTATTATTCCTAAGTTTTACGCATTTTCCTTTATCTTCTCCATTCAGTTTAAAACTTAGGATACTATCTCTATTTTATGTTCAAACATTATTCCTTTTTTTTTTTTTTTAATGCAAACATTATTCCATCTTACCTTATTTATTTATTTTTTAAAAACGGTTATTTATATAATACTTTTAAACATTATAAACACTAAACCCAAAAAACAAATAAATAAAAAAGAGTATTATTCTACGCGCAAAGCGCGTATGATGATGCTAGTATTATTATATTTGATTTTGATTCGTTCAATAATCGAACTCTTCTTTTTTTTTTTTATCAAAAAAAAAAAAAAAAAAGAGTTTTGATTAGATACTTGAAAAGGTCGTTCACTTATTATTCAAAAAAAGAAAAAAGAAAAAAAAAGATTAGTTTTAATTATAAACAAGGTTTTTATTTATTTATTTATTTATTTAAGCTGAAGTCAAACGGTTACATATATGCCACGTAGCTTTGTTTGACGCTAGTCACGTGCCAACGCAATCGCGCGCAACTGAGAAATCGGAAGAGGAAGAGACCAAGCTCCACACATCACATACTGTGGCTTTTGGAAACCCTAACTCCCACTTCAAGCCAAGGTACTCTTCCTCTCTGTCTGTGTGTGTGATTTTGATTTCGATTTTGCTTTTAAGTTTTGGGTTTAATCCGATTCTCAATTATTAGTCCGATTCTCAACTATTCCTATTTGGTTTTAGTCTAATAAAATATTTATTTCTTCCGAGTTGAAATCCATTTCCTGCATAGTATGTATGTGATATAGCCTGGGTTCAGTTGGGAGTATCTGATTAAGTTCCCAAAGATTATGGAATTTGGGAGGAAGTGTTATTTGAGCTAGAGCTCATTGTTTTAGCAATCAAATTATCAAACTAGGCATTTAGATTTAGTGAAGGGCTCTTGTTTTTCTATTTTTTTAGATAAAGAAGAATGTGTGGTGAAAACTGAAAAGTGAAAACCTCACCTGCAATTTTTGAGCTTCAGAGGTCACCATGTCTTTTGATGCCAACATGGTTTATGTACACATATATTTTAGGTGAGATTGTGTATATAGCCTATGTACATGAAGTTCCCCTCTATTCCATGATATATAAGAAAATTCACAAGGAAAGGCATGCTTTTATATACAATTGGAACATAAATCTTTAGTGTCCACTTTTCTTTACTTCCAAAAATACCCTATTATTCGATTAAAAATGAGTTAGCAATAAGACAACTATACCTACTTGCAGTTACAACTTATATATATATATATATAAGAGCCTCTAAATCCACGCATAGTGCGTGTGAATAGGGTAGTTTATTTTACTTTATCAAAATAGGTTCTATCAACCTCCAACATGGTATTTACTAGTTGGCTTGTTAACTTGGTATACCTATTGTGTTAAAACAGATACTTTCCATGTCATTATCCTAGGTAACACGAGGATAGGAAGGTTTTCCAAGTCCAATTACATAATAAAGCAGAATACATAGCTTCCAACGATTAACCTAGTGAGAAAGTGAAAAGGGAAAATGAGCGGTGCCGCCAAAAACAATGGCACCAATGTAGGAGCAGGAGGAGGTTTCATGTCCAAAATGGATCACTTCCTCTACAGCGGGGACAAGAAGCACGTCGCGGCTGGCATTGCTGTCTTTACTGTCATCTTTGGCATCCCTTGGTACTTCATGAACCGAGGTTTGTAGTTCTTTCTTTTCTACCACTGCGTTTTGATTTGGCAACAAAAATAAATAAAATCATTGTTTGGTTGCTGTGAAAATTGCTGGATAGTTAGGGAATAGGGAAATATATGGAAAGCATGACTCTTATTACATCTCCTATTTTTCATCTAATTAGGACTGCTTTATATTGGATTGAGAATTTCACTACTCTATATTGGATTAGGTTTTAGAGTCTGTACTCGGGAAAATTGTGATATTTACCCAATAAATATTATAGATGCAATATGAACTCAATGATTCACATTTTGTTACCACTTAGAAATAGTGTCTCAAAAAAGAAGAAGAAAGTTATAAGATTGATGCTATCTATGTTAGTTATTACTCTCAACTGTTGTGCAAATTGTCTACATTTGATTAATTATCTTTGACAAGTACTCTTCCCTAATTATATTTATGGCTGGAAAAATATGCACAGAATAAAAAATATAAAAACTAGTTTAGTGTTTCGTTTCCAGGAGATGGGTACATTAGATTTAGACTCAACAAGAAATTAAAAAAAAATAAAAAATCAAAATGAAACAACGGAAGCACACATTTCAATCTAATACTAGTCTGCGCTTTTTAAATTCAATGTTAGTTAAGCTGATTTGCATTCATTATCTTTTTTTCTTTGCTTATGTTTTAGCCTGCCACTATAGACAAAGATGTTTCTTTATTCCAACATATAATTGCTGCTTGCTTTCTAGTAAAATGTAACAACCCTTAGTGCTGGTAAGTGGTAACTGCATTCAGTGAGATGCTTTCCCTTGTTTAGTGTCTCATATACTTGAGAATTCCTAACATACTAAGCAGTGAGATGTTCATATACATTTGAATCTTATGTTCACTTACGCACTAGTAAGTTCCTTTGTTATTGAGCATTTAAGCCAAATGGGCTGTTGTGGAACTCAAACAAATGTTGAGTATTTATTGTTGTAGATTAGACTGATATACTGTCCCAAAGTTCTTGTAGATGTTTGCATTTGATTGTACTCTCTTTCTCCTAGACCATTCCTTTTGGTCTCATTGAGCTTTTGGCTCTTATATGCGACTGGGTTGCTATATAATACAGATGCTATGTATGACATAGTCTGATCCATCCATGCATGCTCCATATGGCTTAGTGTGATTTGGCTAACACAATAAGGGTTCATCAATCATCGTCTGCTTCAGACTCTCAGAGGCTCTCTGACACTCTTCCAATCAGTGCAATGCCATTATCTTTCTGAACATCCTTTAAAAGCTTTTTGAATTTAGCAATCCTCTTCGAGAAATTTATGTAAAATCTTCAGTTATAGTTCATGAGCTCTAAAATTGATCTTAGCCACTCTTTGATGGCTATAGTGCCGGTCCAATATCATAGGAATTGGATCTCCATCTGTCCACGGAGCATTTCTTGTTCGTTATACAGAGGTGAATCTTCCCTTAATACCTTAAAAATGGTCCAGTGGTGGCTACATGGTCATTTAATGGGATGGTTGTAGCCCACAATCAGTAAATCACCAATGGTCCAAGTATAGGTAGAGTAGCTTTCTTTATGGAAGATACCAGCATTAGAGGATGCTAGCAGTCCATTGTACAGGTAATAACATTATTGACCACCAAGGGTGAGTGGTCCAATGGTAAAGTCTTCCAATGTGGTCTGGTTGGGGTCAACATCCTGAGTTTGAATCTTTGTGGGGTTGAGGTTAAGGCATTATGCTATGCCTGAACACCCCCCCCCCCCCCCCCCCCCTCTCCCCCTCTCCTGAGGGAGCTCATGTGTCCTCCAATCCCCCATCCCCCTAACTAGGCTTCTAAGGCTTTGGTTCCTCAGCGAGTAGGTTCTGCTATGATCACGCCTAGGAAAGATCTTCTACAAACTAGTTGCTTCCCTTACCCATTTTTCTTGAGCCAAAAAAAAAAAAAAAAAAAAATGATAATAATAATAATAATAACATTACTATATAAGCAAGCGTTGCCTTCCATGTTGCTGCAAATTGTCATTATCACAGATTGCCTCCTTTCAAATTGCAATATTTTGGTCCAGTGTTTGTAGATTGCCTTAAACCATCTTTTAGTCTATACAATTAACAATTACTAAATGAATTTGTACTTTGGACTATGGTTGTTATGTGTTGTGCACATTTTTAAATCAGTATGAATTGTGTTATGCGATTTTGTTATGCGATTTTGTTTACCTCTTTGATAATTGCTAAGAAGAAAAATCAATCCTTTATACTAATGTACGAAAAATTGGGAATTTGAGGTTGTTAAGGTTTAGGAGGTTTTGTGGACCTAGGGTTTAGAATTGTCAAAAAAAGGTTAGGGCTCAAAATTTGAGAGGGTTTGATGAATTTTTTTTTTGGCTATACGATAAAGAAGAACATGGGGTTTTAAGATTTTTTATCAATAAGAGGAAGGACTTGAATTGGGGTTCTAAGAAAGAAGGAAAATCAAGAAATTTATTGTGTTCAAGGGCTGTATGAACATTATCTGTGAACAATACCACAAGAAAGAATAAAGGAAAGAGAGAAGAGAAAGGGAGGGGGAAAAAAGAACAATTAGGCCAACATGTCTCAATACTCACTAAATTTTGTTATTAATCAGCTACATCTATTTTTTTTTCGAATACATTGAACATAAATATGTATAATAACTCTTTCTTGTAGTGTTAGGATTCCTAATTTGACTAGTAAACTGAAAAACCTAATAAGGTAGTAATAACTAATTAAAGACTAACTTGGATTCAAAGAAACTAAAATCTAAGATACCTAGGATGTCCTATAAAATTTTAGACTCAACCAAATTATCAAAATACCCTTAATTTGCAGAGATTGCAAAAATTATAATTTTATCCTTGAATACAAAATTGACCATATTTTATTAAATAAAAACCCAACTTATACTTTTAGAATCACATGACTTTTACTTCAATTGGATTTTATACGTAGATCCCATAAAATAAAATCTTGAATGGACAATTTTTGTAGTAGCAATTTAATCTTCCATGACTGCATCATATATGTTCTTCTGAAATTATTGAAGCGCTATTCTATGGCAGGAGTAAATGTCAGGCTTGGAATATATCTAGGACCCATTTCAATTTGCTAATTGTGGTTCAGTAGTATTGGAAACTTGTAATGGTGGCCTCTTTTTTAGTGTTTCATGTAGTGCAGGTCATGCATGCATTATAACCTGCATTGCTTATATGAAAATTAATGAGACTATTGTCATGTTAGTGTTTCTTACTGTTAGTTACACTTATTGGCCCAAATTATCTTGTTGTACCATGTGAAAGTATCTTTGACAAATGGAGGTTATAGGTGAACTTTGACTTGGTTTGGTTTTAGTGATCCTTGAGGATTGGACCATTGGTTGGTGGGTGCTCTACCTGCATGTTGATTTATTATTCCATTTCTACTGTTCCTGCTCTGCTGAGGGTGTGGGTAGTGCTGCTGTCATTTATCTGCTATATCTAATAAAATTGCTATCCCATTTTTAGGATCAAAACATCAGTCCCATCAAGATTACTTGGAAAAGGCTGATAAAGCACGGAGTGAAAGACTTTCTTCAGGTTCATCTTCTGCCAAATGATTTTTGAGAGCTTTCTGTTGAACTGGGGTGGCTTCCAGCTAGCATTTTGACAGATTTAGATGATAAATCTATTTGGGGTTGTGTTTCTCTTTCAGCCTTATTTGCAGAATGGCTTCTGTTAGTCCTTGTAGAACTCCCAATTTGGGATGAATTTTGTTTCTTATCAATCCCCCCTCCCCCACAAAAAAATAAGTCAACTCAGATCAGAGCTCAAAATTGTTTGGAGATTTATAAAAAAAAAAAAAAAAAAAAAAAAAAAAAAAAAATCTGAAAAGGCAGCCCTTTTGCTGCTTAAATTCAAAATTGTATTGCTTTTAATTTGGTTTGATTTGCAAGTTGCAATGTGTAGTAGTCGTATGAACTAGGGATAATGTTTGCCTTGTTAGTCAAGCAATATGACATCTAGACGCTGCTTCTTTTTTTAGCCATCAAAGATCTCTCTCTATGTTTTATGCTTATTATTGGTGCAGTACTGCAGACCTATTTTCCAGATTTCTAACCCCCTTTTTTTTTTTGCATAAAGGGCATAATTGCCTGTTTGCTGATCTGAGCCTGTGTTGCATGTTTCTCTTTCATCTCAACTCAATCATCTATCAAAATGAATGTAGACATTTTTATTTAATCCCCCATTGTGGACTGACATATCTACATTGAGGTCCTTGTTAATGTTAAGGTTCGCACTACAACTTTCCACAAAGAAAAATTTATGACTTTTTATGTCAAATTAATGGTGCTTGGTTTAATAACTTCTAACCTGGTTGTAATCTAGTACAATAAAATACATAAACATATTTTTTGTTTAAATAACAACATCGAATCCTTTTTTATTATTTTTTTTTTAAAGAAAAGGTTGAGGTTGCTAAGAATGTAGCTTGAAACTCCCACCATTTATCCGCAAGAAGTGACTCGTCGACTTAAGGAGGTAATGCGTGGCACTAACATGTTGGTTAAACTTGTCAACTAGGCATTCTATATGGCATCTCCAACTATTTGCCACATTTTTTTTTATTTTTTTATTTTAGTACAAACAGTTTAGCAAATACAAGAGAGATTGGAAAATACAGACTATATTAAGAAACCATAGACACAAATAGACTAGTCTAGAACACCATCCAAATAAAAACACTTTTTAAGGATAAAATCACCAAAACAGACTAGCAACTTGGGTGGGTAAAATTTCTTGTGAGACGGTTTAAAAGATATTTCCCTCAAAATATGTGTGGGTTTCACATGTTGAGAGAAATGAATCATGACGAGATACGTTCTTTCTGGATGAATAACTCATTTCTTATCCCAAAATTTGGCGGTTATAAAAAAGGTGGGACATATATCAAAAAAACACTTTGCATTGTGATTGATTCATTCCATATTCAGCCAAGCAATATATCTGCCATATCATTAGCCTTGTAAAATATATGTTTAAGTGAGACTTGTCATGTTTCCTACCGAATCAAATAACTATAGGCTATAATTCACACTTTAGTCAGTCATGAGTAGGGTAGGTCATGACTAGGGGGTAAGTAGAAGTGTTGACTATTATCACATTTTATTTCTTTACAAGTTTGCATGTGGATTAAAAATGTTGACAACTTCGCAAGTGAGCGGCTAAAAGATTAAGTCACATTGAATAACAATAACATGAGTAAATGTAACATTAATGAGGTGAACATATAAACCTAAACTTTTATATTAAGTAGTGTCATATAATCACCGCACACCCTTGATGCGGTGGTCACTCTACAAGTATAAATGCTTGTGAGGTGTTGGAGGCAAGGACCAGGGTTCAAGTCTCCAGGAGGGAGCTTTACACACATATACACTTAGTGTGTGTTTGGATTCCAAGTCTGCGTTTCCAAGCTGCGTTTTGTTCCTTTTTTTTTTTTTTTTTTTTTTTTTCACGTGTTTTGGAGTATTGCGGTTACTGTTCAATGAACAGTAACCGCAAATGTTGACTTTCTGCAGTGAACAGTGCACATATGCACTATTCATGGACCCATAAATTTCATTTTTTATCAATTTTTTCATTAAAAATGGGTCTCACAGCACTATTCACACATTTAAAAATTATTTTGCTACAGTGTTTTCAGTTTTCAGTTTCAGTAAAATAAGTTCTATCCAAACACACCCTTAGATTATGCTAAAGTAGAAATTATAAAAAAAGAAAAGAAAAAGAAAAAAAGTAGTGTCATATAAGCTAATATCAATGGGCTCATATTTAAATAATTTCAATATTTACAACATGTATTGTATCCTTATGCCCTCAGCCTCTTGACTGAAGTTAAAATGAAAATTACAATATAATGGAGTTTTTATTAAATTTCTTGTAACTTTTAGTAACAAAGGTACTACTAGAATGATTATATTTAAATTTATTAGAGATTTTAATAATAAAGTCTCATTTAGGAAAAAAAAAATTATGAAGATAACTTCAAATTATAATATTTGAAAAGAGAACACCAAAACCATCCAATGGTGCAATATGATGGTGAAACCTTTGATTTTAAACTACACCAGTCAGGTCAGCAATCCTTGCGCAATAAAGTTAAAGAAAATATTTATACATGGCATACATTTTGAATAAGCGTGCTTTTGGGAAACGCGTTTTGCGCTTGTCACGTTTGCATTTGCGTTTGTTTTTTTTTTTTTTTTTTTTCAAGCCGTGATTGTTGACTTTTTCTGTGAACAGTGCACGCTGTGCACTGTTCATGGGACACACAAACTTCACTTTTCAACAACTTTTTCATTAAAAATAGGTCTCATAGTCATGGTATTATTCACATATTTAAAAATTATTTTGCTACAGTATTTTCAGTTTTCAACTGTATTCAAACGGACCCTAAGTATTAATAAACAAAATTCAGTTAAAGTAGTTTAAAGAAAAGAATATAACTAATTTAATTAAAATTATTTTAGTATTATAGCTGATTTATTAGGTTTAAATTAACATAGTTTATCATTATTTGTTTGAACAAAATTTAGTTACAAAATTGGCTGTAGCATAAGAGTACAACCTTACTCAATAAAATAAACATAATTACATATTTTGAAAATTTAACCATTGAATTGCATGTTCTTTACGCTTTTAATACACATGTCAAATTTTGTGTCAATCATATATTATTTATTATATAATCATAAGTTTATATTTTATACATAATTTTAAATTACAAAAAATTGCAATTTAAACAACTTACTGATGACATAACTATTGATCATTAATTTTCTAGAAATTTTGCAAGCATGGAGGATATGAGAAGAATGTGTAATCAAATGATGGATTTATCAAAATTCACTTCCAATAAAAAAATATTGAGCCTACAACTAATTTTATAGCTAAACTTTACCCTATTTGTAACTTTAAAAATAAAACTAAAATTTATATATTTTAAAAGAGATGATGTGAGAAAATGCACGCTTTAAGAAATATAGCTAAAAATATTAAAATAAGATAAGGAGAAAAGACTAAGCTTTTATTTTTCTGTATTCAATTGATTACGTGGTTGAATTTTTAGGCTTCATTTTGGTTAGTAATCTATACTATCCAATAAAAAGATATCGAGTAAGTTTGTAACCTAATCCTACAACCAATTTTGTAGGTAAATTTTATCATGTTTGTAACTTTAAAAATAAAACTAAAATTTATATATTTTAAAAGAGATGATGTGAGAAAATGCATGAAATATAGCTAAACATATTAAAATAAGGCAAGGAAAAAACACTAAGCTTTTATTTTCTATATTCAATTGATTACGTGGTTGAATTTTTTGGCTTCGTTTTGGTTAGTGATCTATACTATCTATAAGAGAATTTTCCTCTTTGAACTGGATTTTTATATAGTTTAGAAATACCCCTTAAGCCTTAGGTTTAATATGGAAAAAAAATTAAGGACAACCCAGTAAATATATATATCCAATTCCACTTAAAATGCTTACAAAATAGTACACTCTTCTACTAATTCATGTATTTCAAAACAAACTTATCCAAAATTTTTTTTTAAAAAGAAAAATTATGACATTAGACTAAAAGAAAAGTCGCATTGCATGCACAAAGTGCATGTGATGAGGCTAGTAGTATATGCTACGGCATGCCCTTTGTCACTAAAAAAGATAATTAAGATGTTAGTTATTAGTTAGGCGTGTTAGCGTGTGCTCAGAAGATAGTATCAGTCTATTTTATAAATTTTAAAATATTAATTTGTTTTTGGTTAATTATTATTAATGTTGATGTTGGATCAAGTACAATATCTATTGATTTAAGATTTTATAAACCTGTACCACTGTCTTAGGGAGATTCACATATATATATATATATATATATATATATATATACTTAGCTAATACTACAGTAGAAATTCTATTTAAAAAAAAAAATAAAAAAAATTTATAAACCGGTGAACACTGAACCCAGGACGGGGTTTAATAATTATGGAGACAAGTGCGAGAGGAGAAGTGGAGAAGTGACTTTTTTGCCTTGTTGTTAGGTGAAGGAGAAGGAGAAGGAGAAGGAGAGAAGAACTCAGTCACCACTTACCACTTTAGTATTAGTTATTACCACTCTCACTACCACCTACCACATTTACACACTGATCGAGCTTTGGATAATAAAAGTACTTGCTGCTAACTGCTCTCTGCCTCTGCCGGGCGAAATAGGCAACAGCCTTTATTATACACACTCCCGCAAAACCAAAAGGTGTGTGATATATGAATCTGTTAAAGAGAGAGATTAGCATCGGTGAAAGAGAGAGATTGAAAATGGGGAGCGAGTTCGAGACCGAAAGCGAGTTGAGTGGGTTCGAGGAAGGTGTATTGGAGACACTGAAGAGGTGCGAGCAGCGTAATGAGACCACTCTCGTTTCTACTATGGAAGTTGCCAAATGCTTAAGGTCTTGGCAAGTTCAGCTTCCCAGTCCTGAGTTAGGGCAACTCTTGGTCTCCCGTCTTTGCTCTTCTTCTTCTTCTTCTTCTTCTTCTTCACTCTGGAAATTCATCGAACAAGCTCTCTCCTCTCGCCTCCTCTACCCACTCCAACTCCTCTCTCTCCTCACTTCTAGGTATCTCATCGATTTCCACATCTTTTAGATTCACTTACCACTCATCAAATTGAAAATTATTTTAGGCACTGTTTCTATAGAGCACAAGAGTTTGTTAAGAAATCATCAACATCATAATTTCTTGATTGTTTTTGCAAGATCTATTTTTTATACCTTGACTTAGCTAGTGTATATGCATTTCAGGGTACTTCCAAATCGGCGGTCTCAGCCCAAGGCGTATAGACTCTATCTTGAACTTCTGAGTCGGTATGCATTTTTGTTTTATCCACTCAGTGAAGATGCTTGCAAAGACAAGTAAGTATCTTAATCTTGCTTTAATTCTTTATGCTTTGATTAGTTAGTAATTCTTATGGGATTTCATTACTTACTTTAGCTTTACAAATTGATGTCTCACCAATCACGAACAAGTAATTCAGACATTTATTTATTATGTTGCTGAAGTAGCACCATTGCACTAATTACATTCGTTGTCATGTCAATTTGTAAGCTTTTTGTAGTAGTAGTAGTTTTAGCATTTTTCTATGGGTTTTCTTTCAACCCTCAACTGTCCCTAGTCATAACTTTTCTATGTTTCTCTCTTTGTTATTGATGCTTCCTGAAATTAAGGGAAATGTGGGACTGCCCTTTCTGTACATTTGACACTTAGTTTATCCTTTTTGGGACCCGTTCGTTATGAACAGAGAAATTTTTTAACCTTTACTACATGTAATTTTTTCCACAAGATTCCAATTTTCTATAATTTGTTCTCCATAATATGTGGATTTTATTATTTGATAAATACAATTTAAATAGGCCCATGGTGATGAATGCATTTGCCAAGGAGGTCATAGCAATTCCAACTTCCTGCAAAATATTCAGTTTCCTTGGTTTATCCAGTTGTGTCCATAATGTGTATGAATGCATATGTTTCAATGATATAATAACACGCATGGTTGCAAACCAGTGGCATCTACGCATACAATAATTGGGAATGCAGCCATTTCCATTCTTTGTTGTTATTTTCTTTTCCATGCTGTGTGTCTAGACAATGGTTGAAATGCTTGCTACTGTACCGTAGTCTTGCAAGTACATCTCACTATCAATCAACCAACAAAGTTTTGAGTACATGCTTTGCTATCTTTCAGGATAATAAAATCTGTTGACGTTGCCCTTCAACTATCTCAGACATATAAAGTTCGTGTTCTGGAGGTTGGACATGCATTTGTGTTGTTCTTTTTCAGTATTGTCATTGGTTTGATTGATAGCACATTGGATGATTGGGGTTTGCGAATGACACCTATAGAGAGACCTAGTGTAGCAGTCAGAAGCACAGAGAACCTTGATATGGACATTGATTTTAGAGGAAGCCCTGATTTTAAAGGCAATGACCATCATGAACAGATGAGGAGGACAAATTCATTTATGGCCATAGAGGTGTTGGTAAAACTAACAGAGGGCAGAAAATCTATGGTTATACTCCGCCTTGTTCACTTGAACATGTATGTATGCCATTATTGTATTGTTTGCCTTCTTGTGAGCTCCCTTTGATGTTAATAGAATTATATCATGTATTTTCCCCCCAAATATTCTTCTCTTTAAGTTTTACAGAAATTGTTTGCCTTGCAATGCTCTGGTAGTGCATATTTTAATCCACAAAATTCCTATTATTTGCTCATCTTTGATCCGATTTTCCAAGTGGAATAATATTTAGAACTATATATATTTACTCCAGGCTAGGTAATAGCTAAAAACTTTAGCATGTACTCAGGATGAATTCTTCAGTTGATGGATATTGTTTCTGAATGGATTGTGTTTTCTGGACCACGTTTTTAAATTTTCGGTCTTAATAGAAATCTTGTATCCTGTACATTTCCTATTGCCTGAAGGCTTCATGAATAATTCATGAATTCAATATTATTCAAGCTCAAATCAATTTTATTGATATAAAAAATATAGAGTTGCTCAAGTATACGGGGAGTATACAACTGGGGTCCATACAATCAATCACAAAAGATTACATAAATCGATCAAATCAGTAACAGAACATAGGGATGTTCCTTGAGGAGATTGTTTGATAATCGAAAATGAACTTCTTCTTTTATAATGGACCTCACTAAGATTTGGGTCTAACAGGTGTAACAGCATAATGCTTTTGCTGGAGGGAGTAGAAATGATTGATAGCTTAAACAATATCTAGCAAGTAACAAGTTAAGGGAGGCCAATAGCTGTTCTGTCACACTCTTAAAAACAGATGAGGAGTAGAAAGGGCAGGAAACATATTTCTTTTCCACTTTTTCTATGTTATTTGCAGTCGTATACACAATTATTGGTCTATGAAATACAGATGAAGCACTTTGTCTATGGGCATTGTAGAAAGGATAGAATATGATTGTAATCATTCTCCTTATACATAATTATTGGTCTATGTAATACGTTTTGAATTGTAAGGGATTTTTTGTTTAACTACATATGTGTACGATGCTATCCATCTACTAATGTTATTTGCAGTTGTATATGTGAATGATTGTGCACGCACACAAGTACAGACATTAATGTTCTTTTGTGTAAAACAATCTTCATCGAGAAGCTGATATGTATCATCCCTTTTGTCTTGTTTTCTTTTACTTAAAAGGCCTGAAAAGTTCAATGGCCTCCTGCAGAGGCTGCGCTTTCTTGAAGCCCATGAATTGGTATCCTCAAATTTTAATTCAGCCAACCAATTATTGGCAAAATTATCTGGCAACATACAAAGAGTTTTGGGCTTTGAATACCCGTTAAACAAGCGCCAACTCACTGGGATGCTTGTCAATATTGCATCATGTAAGCCATCACCTTGCTTCCACTCTGAATTTGGCCAGTCTGCTTGTTGGGTTCCTTTTGATATTTACATGGAGAATGCAATGGATGGGAAACAACTCCTTATCAAATCTGCTGTTGATGTACTAGCAGGTTATTCTCTTCAAGAGTATACCTTGAAATTTTTTCAGATCAATTTCAATTGTGTGCGTGTGCGTGTGCGTGCACACAGGCACAAATCGCATTTAAAATAAAAGAGCATAATTTGTTTGATAAGTGCAAGGAATCAATTATAACCTACCTTTGATGGCCAAATTGCAGAGTCAATTAAGACGCTCCAAGTATTTAACCAGGCAAGCTGGCAAGAAACCTTCCTGGCGCTCTGGCTTTCAGCCCTTCGGCTTGTACAACGAGTTGAGACTAATCCATGTTAACATTTCTTATCATGAAAAAATAAATACAGTTATCTGATATTTGCTCGTTCCATGCTTTGTTACAGGAACGTGATCCTCTAGAAGGTCCAATTCCACATCTTGAGACCCGTCTTTGTGTCCTTTTGTCTATCGTCCCCTTGGCAATTGCTAATGTTTTGGAGGATGAGGCCAAATTCTCTCAAGCTACTGCTACTGGATATGTTGAGTCTGCATATGGACATAAAATGAATGGCAAGGCTCTTGCTTCAAGGAAAGACGGACTGATTTCCTCTCTCCAGGTCCTTGGACACTTTTCTAGCCTTTTATACCCTCCTGCATTAGTTGTCGATGCAGCTAATAGTGCAGCTAGAAAAGCAGCTAGCTTCATTTCTAGTGGCAAGAATGAAAGGAATATTGTAGGTGGAGGCAGTCATGTTGATACTTCTATAAGAGCAGGTATGTTTTTATTTTTGATAAATGACAATCTTATTGATGAAAGAAGAATCCCAAGTACACAGGAAGTATACAGGGGAACCAAAAAATAAAGCTCTCAAAGTACAAGAATCAAGCATATACAACAAAGAACACATAGAAAAAGATCCTAAAGCTAACAGCCAATCAAACAAAGTTTTGAAAATAAAAGGCTTAAGCATTATGTTCCCTCCAAATGCACCACATCAAACGATGCGGGACGGCTTTCCAAATAGCTATATTCTGATGCTGCCCAAGCTGACCCTGCCAAGAAGCCAATAACTGCACAACACTGTCTAGCATAACCCAGTAAACTCCAAACAACCCAAACTCCATAGACCATAACTCTATAGCTATGGGACGGTGAAAGAGTAAATTGTCCACAATCTTCCCACTACATTTACACATATAGCAACAGTCAATCACAACCAAGCTTCTCCTTCGCAGATTATCTATCATCAAGATTTTGCTCAAAGCTGCAATCCATGTGAAGAAAGCAACTTTAGGCGTCCAAATGCTTCTTTATAGAAAAGACATATCAGCCATATAAATCAAAGAGCGATGATACCTGCTGACCTCAAATCCCAGTCTTTTAGCTGCTCTCCAACAGAACATATTCTTCCCATTCCTTCTCACAGGAGTAGAGCAGATTAAGTTCATAAAAATACCCCATTGGCTCCAACTCCCAATCCTGCATAGCTCTGACAAAATTTAAATTCCACTGTAGGCACTGTTGCAGAATTTCATAAGATCCGCTACCGAAACCTCTTTATACTGACTAAACCAAATAACACCAGAAACGCCTCCTTTAAGGATTTGTCCCCACACCACCTATCATGCCAAAATTTCACTCTAGATCCATCACCCACCTCATACTGAATAAATTGTGGTAATGATGCCTACTCCCATGTAACATATATCCAAAGACTCACTCCATATGGGCCCATCACCTCCTTGGTGCCCCACCCACCCCAAGCACTTCCATACTTCACCTCAACCACCATCCTCCAAAGTGACCCCCACTCAAAAACGTTCCTCCACAGCCATTTCCTTAAAAAGGACTTAATTAAAGCATATCGGATTCCTGACACTTTTGAAGAGGTGTACAAATCTTAGTCCAATGTACTAGATGGAACTTGGACTCCTCTCCTAAACTGCTCCATAAAAAATATCTCTAAATCTTTTCAATACATTGGCCACAGAAGTAAGAATAGGGAATAAAGAAAGGAAATAAGTTGGCAAATTGGAGAGAGTGCTCTTAAATAATGTAACCCGTTACCCGACCTCCCCTTAGATAAATAAAGTCGCTTCCCACCTTCTAATCTCCTCTCCATTCTCAAATTCTCAATGATTGGGTTCCATCGCCTTTAAGAGCAGGTGCTTTGGGGAAGCATATAATTCACTTGTAATCTCAAATTCTTATAACATGAGAGCAATACCTAATTCATACATTACATATACATGGGTTTAGTTTACTGCCTAGTCACTTTTTCTAGTGCTTTTTGTAATCTTTTTGCAATTTATTGTTTATGCTTTCAGGAGCCAACTTGAGGCACCTCATAGTGGAAGCTTGCATTGCAAGAAATTTAATTGACACATCAGCATATTTTTGGCCTGGTTATGTGTCTGCATCAATAATCTCACTGTTAGATTCATTGCCAGTTGAAATATCCCCTTGGTCAACGTTTATGGAAGGAGCACCATTAAATGCTTCTCTAATAAATTCCCTTATAAAGACTCCTGCTTCAAGGTATAACAAAGTTTTTGTTTGTTAAACTCTAGTACTAGAAACTACTGGCATGAATAATTTTCTCTGTTTTCCCTATTCTAGTTTAGCGGAGATAGAGAAATTATATTATATAGCTCTGAATGGGTCAGAGGAAGAGAAGTCAGCAGCGGCAAAGATTCTATGTGGTGCATCTGTCAGCCGTGGATGGAACATTCAGGTAGCACCACCAGTGATATTAGATCTTGGAAATTTTTGAAGTCCTCTTCTATTGTAGTCTCACCCAGAGGTGCTTTATGTCTTTATAATTGATTATATATTTCATGAATTGTTTCCCATACTAATAGAGTTTGTACATTGTAAAATTATGGTTAAATGTCAAATTCACCATTTTCTAATAACTTAAACTTTTGAGATATTCTAAAATTTATTATGGTATCAAATTAGGTGGACTTAGTTCAAACCCTATTCCACTCTATCTCCCATTTAAAAACTTAAAAATCCCACATGTTGGGCCCCATTTATTAAGGGGGACCTGGGCCCACAAGTGAGGAAGAGTATTAGAATTATAATTAAATGATTGGATTCACCATTTGGTCCATTTCCTAATAGCTTAAGCTTTTGGGACAATTGGTATTTTATTAGTACAAATCAAACAAGTATACCATACTTGACTCCCTTATGCTTTTGAGTTAAAGCAACAAGAAAACTAGTTCTTAATTCGTTCAAACAAAATCTTTGCCTCAACCTTAGCTGAAACATTTATACTCCAGGCAGTTTAAAACACCACGTGCACAGCACAGCCCTTACTTGGAATCAATATATGTCCTTTGAATTTTTGTCCTCCTTTTATGCTACTTGGAACTTACTTCTTTTTTACTTTGTACTCCCACCCCCCTTCTCTTTATTCTTGAAGAAAATGACTTTGTATCTACTTTTGAATCACTTGTTTTCTTGGCAGGAACATGTGGTGCACTTTGTGGTCAAGCTTCTTTCTCCCCCAGTTCCTCCTAGTTATACTGGACCAGGCAGCCACTTAATTGATTATATGTCCATGTTAAGTGCTCTTCTTTTTGGAGCTTCTGCTATTGATACTGTTCATATACTTTCTTTGCATGGTATGGTAAGTACTTCTATTTTATATTTTATGGCTCTAGGTTGATGATATGAGTTTTATATACATAGGCTCTTGATGTTATGGTCTCATATTGACTCACGATGATGTAGGACAACCTAGGCTTCCCACCTAGATTAGTCCTACTGTAAAACCTTAGGCTTCCCACCTAAGGTGTTTGGAATCACCACCAAACAAATCAATGAAAATAATCTCAATAATAATAATAATCTGTAAAAATACAAAAGGAACCATCTGGAGCTTTATATACAGCTTCCAGAAATCAAAATGATAAAGATAAACTCTCCTAAACAAATCCTAAACAATCTCAAATACTAATACGATAATCCTAACAATCTCAAATACTAATCCAATACTAAATATAAACCCAAATAAAGGTAACATAAATGATAAAGATAATCTCCACAGATGTGCCATCATGTGGTGTCCGCACCAACTCCCTTGGGGTGGGAGAAACTCGACCCCGTCGAGTAAAGCTCATAAGGATCAAGTGACATCAGAATAAACTCCATCAAGCCACAAGCTCATTGGATCAGCATGGCGCCTCTGTCGACGCTCATATGTGCGGGTGATAGGAGGTAGAGATGAGGTGGTAGCAAGTGTATCCAAGTAAGCCTCCAAAAGAGCGGGATCAAGCTGCTGCAACTCCTCTCAGGTGATCCATGTACAGTCAGAATCAGGCCGTCCTTGCCAGCGAACCAAGAAGCGCTAAACTGTTCCATCCCTAGTGAAAAGAGACTGCTCATCCAAAATAACATCAATAATATCTTTATGTGCCTTTTGGAAACAAGATGGTGTAGGGCTAGGGACAGGGTTAGCCAAAGAAGAAGAGAGAGGATCATCAAAAGGGTCATAGGGAATAACTGCTGGACCTTTAAAAGCAAGTAAATCAGCAATATTAAAAGTAGAACTAATACCATAATCTGAAGGTATATCAATCACATAAGCATTAGGTCCAAGTTTCTTTAATACCTTGAATGAGCCAGCATTGCGGGCCTGCAGTTTCTTAACGGTTCCTGAAGGATTCCGTTCAGGCCTGATACGAATCATAACATAATCTCCTACATCAAAGTCTAAATGACGTCGATGTAAATCAGCCTGAGTCTTATACTTAAGATTACTAGCATGAATTCGTTTGTTGATCTCTTTATGCAGCTCATGCATGTGACTAGCAAACTCTACTGCAGACACAGAAACCCTATCATGTGAGGACATTGGGAGAAGGTCTAAAGGTCTCCTAGGTGTATAACCATGAACAACTTCAAATGGGCTCATACCTATGGACCTATTGACTGAGTTATTGTAAGCAAATTGGGCTACAGGGAGTATAGATTCCCAAGTCTTACCATTCTCACCTATGAGACACCTTAAAAGATTTCCTAGACTTCTATTGACAACCTCAGTTTGACCATCAGTTTGAGGATGGTATACTGTGGAGAATTTCAACTTTGTTCCCATCATGTGCCAAAGGGTCTTCCAAAAATAGCTCATGAATTTAACATCCCTATCTGACACAATTGATTTAGGCAACCCGTACAACTTAACAATCTCATCAAAGAAAATCTTGGCTACCTTGGATGCATCAGAAGTCTTAGAGCATGGAAGAAAGTGAGCCATCTTAGAGAACCGGTCTACCACTACAAGGATGGAATCAAACTTCCTAAGGATACAGGGAAGACCTAGTATAAAGTCCATGCTAATATCCTCCCAAGGACGGTATGGAATTGGTAAAGGAGTGTAAAGGCCAGTATTTTGCTTGCAATGCTTAGCCAGTTGACATTGACGACATTGACCAATTATCTTGGCAACATCCCTCTTAAGACTTGGCCAATAGAACTGCCTCTCTACCGTTTCAATTGTCTTATCACGTCCAAAATGTCCTGAAAGTCCTCCCGCGTGTACTTCCCAAACCAAAAAGTCTCTAATTGATGTGCGGGGGATACAAAGCTTATTGGCTTTAAACAAGTAGCCATCTCGGAGGATAAAATCATCAACAACCTGAAGATGCTCAGTCTTAAGTGTAGTGTACACTTCTCCAAAATCTGGGCAAGATTCATACTCCTCTTGCAACTTCTCAAACCCTATGACTTTTGTGCTCATCACAGAAAGTAAGGTGACTCGGCGACTCAAAGCGTCAGTTGCCTTATTCTCAACACCAGATTTATGTCTCAAAATAAAAGAGAATCTTTGCAAAAACTCAACCCAAGGGACATGCCGAGCATTTAATTTCTTATGGAAATTGATGTGGCGGAGAGCATCATGATCCGAATAAATGACAAACTCATGGGGTGTCAAATAATGACTCCAATATCTTAAAGCTTGTACCACAGCATAGAGCTCTTTGTCATATGTTGAATACTTCTTCTTAGCCTCATTTAATTTCTCATTAAAGTAAGCTATAGGGTGACAATCTTGGCTAAGAACTCCTCCTATGCCTACACCAGACGCATCACATTCCACTTCAAAGACCTTATCAAAGTCTGGTAGGCGCATCACCGGTGCTTCTGTCATCTTCTTCTTGATTTCTTGAAATGCTTTACCAGCAGCATTTGACCATTGGAATTCGCCTTACTTCATACAATCAGTGATTGGTGCCATGATTGTACTAAATCCACATATGAAGCAGCGATAGAAAGTTGCAAGCTCATGAAAACTGTGAACCTCATGAATATTCTTGGGTTCGGTCCAATCCACTATGGCCTTGACCTTTTGTAGGTCAGCAGAAACTCCTTTAGATGAAACCACAAAACCTAAGAAAATGACACTATCAGTGGAGAGAGAGCATTTCTTTAGGTTGGCATACAAGTTTTCTCTCCTCAAAGTGGAACAAACTTGTTTAAGATGGTCCAAATGTTGCTCTTTTGAGTTACTATAAATGAGGATGTCATCAAAGTACACTACCACAAATTTGCCCATGAAAGGCCTTAGTACTTGTGTCATCATTCTCATAAAAGTGCTAGGAGCATTTGATAACCCAAAAGGCATCACAAGCCACTCATATAGACCATCCTTTGTCTTAAAAGCAGTCTTCCATTCATCACCTGGGCGAATCCTAATCTGGTGGTATCCACTTTTCAAATCAATCTTCGAAAAGATTGTGGCTCCTGACATCATATCAAACATATCATCTAACCTAGGGATAGGAAAACGATACTTCACAGTAATCTTATTGATTGCGCGACTATCCACGCACATTCTCCAGGATCCATCTTTCTTTGGGGTCAAAAGTGCAGGGACTGCACATGGGCTTAAGCTTTCACGCACAAATCCTTTGTGCAAGAGCTCATCCACTTGTCTAACCATCTCATCATGTTGAGGAAGGCTCATTCTATAGTGGGGCAAATTTGGGAGTGCTGCTCCCGGGACAAGATCTATGGCGTGTTGAATATCACGCATAGGAGGCAATTGATTTGGAAGCTCCTTAGGGAAAACATCTTGGAACTCTTGAAGCACTGGCCGTACTTCTTTTCTTGGTTCTTCAAAGTTGTCTAGTGCAATTTCCTTGACAACCAAAGCAAAGATGATGGAGTCTTGATTGATAGTTCTTTCAAGTTCTTTTAGACTAATGAGGTTCATACTTTGCTTTTTGGGCTCTTCTCTAGCCTTACTTGCACTAACAAACTTAGTTTTGACTAGGTTAAGCTTAATCCTTTGTCCATTGTGCATGAAGGAACAAGAGTTCGAGCGACCATAAAGAGTGACATCTAAATCATAGAGCCATGGTCGTCCCAAAATTATGTGTCCTACATCCATTGGAATCACATCACATGAAATCTGAGCCTTGTATGAGAGGATATGAATAGAAATAAGACACCTATCCTTGATGGTGATAGATGAATCATCTACCCAAGAAACCTTATAGGGCTTAGGATGGGCAACTAACTTCAAACCTAGGAGGGAGATAAGTTTTGAAGAAACTGCGAGGTATTTACGAATTGCCGGGACTAGTTTGGGCTTTGGTTTGCAGATCTCGTGGGGTAAGAATTTGAGTAATGGCATGTCTGGTGGTTGAGTTGTTTTCTGATGGTGAGTGTGGCTGTGGGTTGTCAGTCGTGATTTTGGTTTCTGAAAAGGGAGATCGGGTTGGGCTCTGATACCAAGTTGATGTAGGACAACCTAGGCTTCCCACCTAGATTAGTCCTACCGTAAAACCTTAGGCTTCCCACCTAAGGTGTTTGGAATCACCACCAAACAAATCAATGAAAATAATCTCAATAATAATAATAATTTGTAAAAATACAAAAGGAACCATTTGGAGCTTTATATACAGCTTCCAGGAATCAGAATGATAAAGATAAACTCTCCTAAACAAATCCTAAACAATCTCAAATACTAATACGATAATCCTAACAATCTCAAATACTAATCCAATACTAAATATAAACCCAAATAAAGATAACATAAATGATAAAGATAATCTCCACAGATGTGCCATCATGTGGTGTCCGCACCACACGACCTCACACAATTTGCTGTCATAATCCCCGTTCATAACAAGTGGGGCATTGCTACCTAGCCATAGGAATCATAACATTGAAGAAGTGTGTAGCATGAAAACCAGAAAAAAGTGGTTTTCCTTAATCTTTTTGATCAAATTACTGATATACAAAATGAAAAGTAAGAGATAAATATCACTGATGATATTATCCCCTTCATTTTTTTGAAGTTAAAGTTTCTTGCTGTGTTCATATGAAAATTATAATTTATTCCTTCATCAGCACATATGAGTTCTCATTTATTTTGGATATAATTATCAGACTTAGGAACGATATTGTCACTTCCTACTTCCTTGTTTTAATGACCTGATTATTTTGCTTCAAGACTTGGGGTATAAATGTGGTTACTGTTTTGGCACAGTGTGGACTATTGAATCAATGCTTGTTATGCACACCGTCAGATTCTTTTATTAATTGTTAGTGGCAATATCAATTATATGGTTCTATGTTGTGGCAAATACTCAAGTCTGCTTCTCTCTTTGATGCCTTAATCCCAACCACTTAGTGGATTTCTAAGGTTTGAGCCAATGAGCTCTGGTTCCAATGACACTTCCTCCTCCCATTATAAGTGGGAGGGTAAGGTTGTGGGTTCAAAACCCATTGGTTGAGTGTATAAATTACCAATAAAAAAGGTGTTACCTCAACCATTACTCAGAACCCTCCTCCTATCTTTGTGCTTGGGACTGGCTATGTGAAAAATATTGAGTAGTTGCTTAACAAATATTAATGAACAATTTGGCAAAGATTTTGTATTTTCATTTACATTACACAACTTATTATATGAGAGACCTTTGACTAGGGCGGGCCATTTTTATCCTTTGCGCAATTAATTTCTTTCACTATTTGTCCACTCCTCCCCCTCCCCCCCAATTTCCCTTACAAAAAATGACTTCTTTCCTTTGATCTCTACTAAATTCTATCTGTAATGAGACTAGAATAATCAGCGTCTAGAAGAGTGGGTAAAGTTACTGCTGTATTAAATTGCATTACAAATATCTTCTGGATGTTGTGGAAGTTTAGGTTCTATGAGACTGATTTCACTAAATTTATGCGACATTTTTTACATATATGCATAATTCTTTAAGAATTTGTGATGATTTTTATTTAGTCCCCAAATCTTCTCCCATACTCATCAAACTTCAGTACTTTGTCCATAACTATTTGATTTGAATGATGCTATTGTTAGTAAATTTTCTCTTTGGACCACTATTTGTTCAAAACATTTATTGCTTGGAAGTGTGGGTTAGTGGAACAAGGTTTGGTCAAAATGGTTATTTCTTTGGTTGGCTTGAGGGCCGACTTAAAATGAGCCATAATTTGAATATATTTAAAGCAAGGTCTTTAAATATATATTTTTTAATCTACTCTCTATGGTTATTCTGTTGGAAGACATACATTGTGTTGTTACTCCTAATTTTCTTGTCAGGTTTGTATCATTGACTATGACAAGTTGATACATGTATTCTGAATGTTTCTGTTCCTACAGGTCTCTGAAGTTGCAGCTTCATTAATGCCACTTTGTGAGGCCTTTGGGTCACAAAATTCCCCATCAAATAACAAATCAAGCAAGGCTGATGAGCCCTCAGTTTACATGGTTTTTTCTTTAGCGTTTCTGTTTCTTCTTCGTCTGTGGAAATTCTACAGGCCCCCTCTTGAGCAGTGCATTTCAGAGAGAGGAGGAGTAGTTCGAGGGGAGCTTACTTTGGAGTATCTTCTGTTATTGCGCAATAGCAGCATTGCCTCGTGTCAGGTTGATACAAATAGCAGTCAAAACGAGCCTGAGTCAGCATCAAGAAAGCCTATATATATTGATTCATATCCAAAATTACGAGCTTGGTATTGTCAAAACAAATCTTGTGTAGCTTCAACGCTTGCTGGCCTCTCTAGTGGAAATCCTGTTCATCAAGTTGCTAATAAGATCTTAAGTATGATATACTGGAAAATGACTAAAAGTGGGTCCTCGTCGGTTAACTCTTCAACGCCAAGCAGCAGCAATGCATCCAGCTCCCCTGCAAATACTGGAGAAGATGCTTACCAGAGACCTATGCTCCCTGCATGGGAGGTATTGGAAGCCATTCCTTTTGTTCTTGAGGCAATTCTAACTGCTTGTGCCCATGGAAGGCTTTCATCTCGGGATTTGACAACAGGTCAAGTGCTAGCTTGTCAGCTGAGGCCACTTTTTTTTATTTGTGTTTTATTTCCCCCTTTTCCGTCCCTCTTGGGATCCTTGTTAATCCATCTTTCTAGTTTCTGAACATTTTTTCTGCTCCTGATATCCCCAAATATTAGATAATAATAATAGGTGCTCAAAAAAAAGTTAAGGATCTTCCTATGCACGTTCCCTTCATCAGCATACCTCTTATTGACACTTGAATGTTTGCAGGCCTGAGAGACCTTGTTGATTTTTTGCCCGCATCTCTTGCTGCTATTATTAGTTACTTCTCTGCAGAAGTTACTCGCTGTATATGGAAACCAGTTCAAATGAATGGAAAAGATTGGCCCAGTCCAGCAGCAATTCTTCCCTCAGTTGAGTCTGAAATAAAAGCAATACTTGTTGCTGCAGGTGTTGATGTTCCAAGCTGTTCCAATGGTAGATTGCACCTCTTTATTTATATTTATATTTATATTTATTGTTATAAATGAATGTAATATTCTTGTTAATGAAGACTATTGGACTTAACAGCCTAAATTATGGTTTCTGCACTAAGTTGCTAAAGTTTTCTTGTGTGTTGTAGGGAATTCAAACTTGATACTTCCACTGCCGATGGCAGCTCTTGTCAGCTTAACTATTACTTTTAAACTTGACAAGAGTATGGAGTACATACACGCTGTAGCTGGGCTGGCCTTGGAGAACTGTGCATCAGGTTGCCATTGGCCAAGCATGCCTATAATTGGATCTCTATGGGCTCAGAAGGTCCGACGCTGGCATGACTTCATTGTTGTATCATGTTCTCGTTCTGTATTCAGACAGAACAAAGAAGCAGTTGCACAACTCCTGAGAAGCTGCTTCACCTCATTCCTAGGATCACTTGACGTATCAACTTCTTCATTGAGCAATCAAAGCAGTGTGAATGGTCTGTTGGGAAGCACCATCTCTGCCTGTGCCATTTGTCCTTCTATAGCACCTGGATTTCTATACCTTCGCTCTTGTCGGAATATACTCAATGTCCAGTATGTAAATGATGTCATTGTAGGGCTTGTAGCAGAGTATGCTGGGGAATTAGCTGCCAAGTGGGCAAGCACGGACTCCCCTCGCTTGAAGTCTAATCAAGCATCATTATCCTTGGCCACTGCTAGGGCAAGGGAGGTGGCCGCACTAGGTGCAAGTCTGTTATGTGTAACGGGTGGGGTCCACCTGGTTCAGGAATTGTTCAGGGATACTATTCCAACCTGGCTGCTGTCTTCAAGAAAGGAGAGACTCCACAAGGTGAGCTCTGTGTCCCTAATAGTGGAGGGGTACGCCATGGCATATCTGTTGATTTTGTCAGGGGCAATTGTATGGGGTGTTGAGGCGAATATGACATCATGGGTATTCTGTAAAAGGGCTCGTATTGTTGGGATTCACATGGATTTTTTGGCAGGGGTATTGGAAGGGAACATCTCACTTGGGTGTGATCCTGCCACTTGGAAAGCTTATCTCTCTTGTTTAGTGGGTTTGATGGTGAGCTTCACTCCATCATGGATTCAAGAAGTGAAGCTAGAGACGTTGAGAAAATTGGCCAATGGATTGAGAGGGTGGCATGAATGTGAGCTGGCCCTTTCTCTGCTTGAAAGAGGTGGAACTGCAGCCATAGGATCGGTTGCTGAATTAGTGAACGTAATTAGCTGAGTTTCAAAGTAAGAATGTAGGATTCGTTGAATGTAATCAGAGAGAGTTTGACAGTTTATGAATGTATTATACGGGGTTCTACTATGAGAATTATACAAGACTAGCATAATTTTCTTATAAATTTTTTTTCCTTCTATTGAATTAAAAGGCTACATTTTAATGAAAAGATTAAAATTTCTTGCCATTAGTTTGCAACAAGGAAATTAAATCCAAGGATGGAAGCTCCAATATTTAGTTCAAAAGCTTAAAAGGGGAGGAATAGAATGCACCATATTCTTCTTCTTCTTTTTAAAATATAAATTTAAATGGTGCTATTTTTATTCCAAGGGAAAAAAAAAAAAAAGAGTAACTTTTGAATGCTTTGGATTTGTAAGTATTTTTCAAAGTTTCAAAGAAAAGCAACATTTATTTTAATAGTTTTCAGTGCCTCTATCTTGTTCTGAAGTTGTAGTGTAATAAAACAGTATTATGTAATCATATTTGTTATGTTTTGTTTTGTTTTTTTTTTTTTTAAATAAGAAGTTCAAAGTATTTTATTATTTTTGGATTCATTTAACATTTTTAGCAAAAAAACTGAGGGGGGATAGAGCGTAGGCGAAGAAAGAAAGGGTAGTACGGAGAGGGAGGGAGGGAGAGGGAGGGAGTAAAATTTGAAATCGCCTCGGGATTTGAGTCATACACTACTAAATACTAATTAATATTTAATTTTTTTATATATATATTTATTATTATCCCATCTATCTCTTCCTTTCTCTTCTCTTATCTTCTTAAATAAAAAAATCACAAAAAAAAGTCTCATCTTCTTTTCTTTTATTACTCTCCTAAGACTCCGACTCCGAGAACTCTCTACATCTCTCTCTTTTGTCATAACAAATGATAGATTTAGAGTTTAGAGATTACAACACTCACAGATCTCTCTCTCCTTTTCTTCTTCCTTTGATTTGATTCATAAGAGAGAGACAGACAGAGTTTGAGTTATGCAGTTTTAAGGCGGTGTTGTTTTTTGAGTTTAGGGTTTGGAAAAAAATGGAAGGCGGCCCCGGGCATCGGTTATCGGCGCCGTGCTGGGGCAGAAGGGTAATAGCGAATAACAAGAAGAGAGTGAGAGGAGGAGACGGGTGCATAAACAGCGTTAAGAAACTTCACCGCCGCGAGATTTCTTCGAACCGCAATCGCGCTTTTTCCATCACCAATGCTCAGGAGAGATTCCGCAACATGCGTTTGATGGAAGAGTATGACACTCACGATCCGAAGGGTCACAATTCCCCAGTTTTGCCTTTCTTGATGAAGAGAGCCAAAGTCATTGAGATTGTTGCTGCCCGTGACATTGTCTTTGCTTTAGCCCATTCTGGCGTCTGTGCTGCTTTCAGTAGAGGTATGCCCCTTAAACTCTGACTCGGTGTATTGTATTGCAATTTGCATTCAACCCCGTAATTGGGTTTTTATTTACTCTGCTAAACCCTAGAAATTGGATTGAATGCGCTTTGGCCCCCTTTTATCTTTAACATTATTATTATTATTGGGCTTGTTTGTTTTTGGCTGCAGAGACAAACCAAAGGATATGTTTTTTGAATGTGTGTCATGATGAAGTCATTCGGAGTTTGTTTTATAATAAGAACAATGACTCCCTTATTACTGTCTCTGTTTACGCTTCTGACAACTTCAGTTCTTTGAAATGTAGATCCACAAGGATTGAGTATGTACCTCTTTTTATTCTTCTTTCTTTTAACCCACCCCCTTTTTTTTGTGTTATGTTTCTTCCTCTTATTTGAATTTTCCTGCTTGCTAGATACATTCGGAGGGGAAAGCCGGATGCGGGTTTTCCTCTTTTCGAGTCTGAGTCTTTAAAGTGGCCTGGGTTTGTAGAGTTTGATGATGTTAATGGAAAGGTGCTAACCTACTCTGCACAAGATAGGTATGTTTCGAAACGTGCATGCTGCTCTAATTTGTGATGCTTAAATGTATATCTAATTATTGATTCTAACAGGCGTTTAATTAAATATTGTCAGTATTTACAAGGTGTTTGACCTGAAAAACTATACAATGCTTTACTCTATTTCGGATAAACATGTACAAGAAATCAAGATCAGGTAATCTCTTTCTTACTATCTCCTCTTGAAACTGTTGTGCTACTTAGTGTGTGTGTGTGCCTGGGAATTTGTCTTTTTACTCTATGAATTCTAAGATTCTATCAGCGTTGAAAATTCCTTTTGAAGCACATGTATGTGTTTAGGAAAGTGTGTGTGTGGGTCTTAGATTCTACTTTCTGTCATGCTGTTTATGTTTTCACCTTACCCTATCATGTCAATTTTGTTTGTACAGTCCTGGAATCATGTTATTGATTTTCAATAGAGCTAGCAGTCATGTTCCTCTTAAGATTCTATCAATAGAAGATGGCACAGTTCTCAAATCATTCAATCATCTACTTCATCGAAACAAGAAGGTGGACTTCATAGAACAATTCAATGAAAAGCTTCTTGTCAAGCAAGAAAATGAAAATCTTCAGATTCTCGATGTAAGTTATCCTTGTCCTTTTTTGGGGATTGCTTGCAGCCTTTGATTATTCTATCCCTTTTAATTGTCATTCCCTTGACTGTAGGTTCGAAATGCTGAGCTGATGGAAGTTAGCAGAGCTGAGTTCATGACTCCATCTGCATTTATCTTTCTTTATGAGAACCAGTTATTCCTGACATTCAGAGATCGAACTGTTGCTGTTTGGAACTTTCGTGGGGAGCTTGTGACTTCATTTGAGGATCACCTTTTATGGCATCCAGACTGCAACACAAATAACATATATATTACAAGTGACCAGGATCTTATTATATCTTACTGCAAGGCTGATTCTGATGAACAATGGATGGAAGGAAATGGTAATGCTCTAAAGGACTTACTTGAATCTGCCTCATTAGCCTGGTGGCTCCCCAATTGTTATATTTGCAACCTAGCTGTTAGTTTTTTTCCCCTAAAATAAGTATGAAAAGAAAATAATTGAAAAAAGAAATGAATGAGCATCTGAATACAAAAGCCATATAGAGAAGGGGGAAATGGCTTGCATATGGCTATGTTGAGGTCCATCCTGGTTCTAATTTATATTTGTTAGTTTTATTTTATTTTATTTTTATAAATAGTGAAACTTTTATTGAAAACACAAACAAACCCAAGTACACTGGGGGTGTTCTATGGGAGTAATATAAAATTTATATTATTAGTTGGAGAACTATAATGCATTTAGCAAAACAATTTTGGCTCCTAAACTATGTGTCAAAGTTTCAATTTCATCCTTGAACTATTTATTTCTGGTTAGAATCCTTTTGAACTATTGATTGTGTCAATT
The DNA here is from genome assembly GCA_028535165.1 of Quercus tomentella. Classification (NCBI taxonomy): domain Eukaryota; kingdom Viridiplantae; phylum Streptophyta; class Magnoliopsida; order Fagales; family Fagaceae; genus Quercus; species Quercus tomentella. Next base: position 18,511,930 of record JAPQVY010000012.1, read on the forward strand.
TAGTGTATGAAGATTTGAAAATGATTTGATGTTACCCTCACACCCCCTTCCCCCCCCCCCCCCCCCCCTACACACACACACATGCTCCCCCACACTTTTCTTTCAGAAATCAAGTGTTTTTGTGAAATTTCTTCCTAAATTGAGTGATTCAACCCTATGCTTAACTTTGATCTTTACTATGTGCAGTTTAGTTTGACAGCAAGTGGGGCCAAAAGTAACGCTAAATTTTTTTAAAACTTCATTGACATACTTGATAGTTTACTAGTTTAGGGACAAAATTGAACTGACACATAATTCATGCATTAAAATAGTATTTCATTTCTTTGAATAAATCTTGCTAGTTATGTTAAAAAGAAAAAAGAAGGTATTTTGGCCTTGTTTCTTTTTTTAATAATTTGGTAGTTGCAATGGGGGATGGGGGATTTGAATCCTAGACGTCTCTGTTGGAAATACTAGGCGGTGACTGTTAAGTTACTAGGCTTTTGGCATTTGGCCATGTTCTTGGGCAACATGAGGCCCTAAACAATTTTTCTTGGTTACTAAATAAAGTTTAGAGATATACATGTTTGCTTTGCTTTGACTTGTAGGTCTACTGAACCCTGCTGTATTAACTTAATAGCTATTTCTACATATCAAAAAAACAATTCCTGAGGTGTGGGTGTAGCACCCCATTTGATCTCATTGACAACTGTCTGTTTTCTGCTAGATTCATTGTTCTAAACCAACCACCCTAATTTGAGTATGAATTTTTTGTATGCCACTACGGCCTGTTGTGATCCATTCTATGTATAGTGTTTTAGCTGGTCTATTAGGATTAAAGTGGATGACAGAGCTGAACATTGGTTTTTGACTTTGTTACATATAGCAAGGGCATGGTAGTATAGCAAATTGATACATGAGGTAGCTCTTTAGAAATAAAATTCTTAACTAATAAAAAAAGAGTAATTGCAAGTTGTGAATGTTTTCTAGAACTTTATTAATTCTTAGTTGAGCTTGTTTACTTTGTCCCACTTTTGTTTTCTTGATTAAGAACAATGATGGGCAGTTTTATCCCGTTTCTGCATTTGTCTCTTACTAAGAAAATGGAAATAGCATCAGAGTTGTTGTCTGTTCATCACTATTTGTTGCTTTGTTCTCATTTCAAGAGGAGAATATTTTAGGAGGGTTGAGTCATAATGTTTTCTTACTGTTTGCTTTTTTGATGCAGCTGGGTCTATCAATATCAGCAACATCTTGACTGGGAAGTGCCTAGCTAAAATAAATGCCACCAACGGCATTCCCAAGGGTGATGAGTGTAGCACCAGTGCTGGCAGCTCAAAGAAGCAGGATTACTCCAAAGTGAGAAGCACAGTTGCAGAGGCTTTGGAAGACATTACTGCCCTTTTCTATGATGAAGAACGGAATGAGATATATACTGGTAACAGGCATGGTCTTGTTCATGTGTGGTCTAACTGAAAATAGATTGTTCTTTAGTTTGCCATGGGCACTATAAGACTGTCGTCACAGGATTGGCTTTTCTTTTGGCTAGCCCTGTTGCATATATCATGATGGGATAGCTTCAGTGCACTCTATGGTTTTTCAGGAGGCTTTCAGAGTGATCTTGGATTGTATCATTTGTTGATCTGTGTAATTCTTATGTAATTTTGTAGATTTGCTTTTAGGGAAATATAGGCTGCCTGATTGAGATGCAAGGATGACATGCCCATGCATTAGAAATCTAGCAAATTATGTGCGAATCTCTCTCTCTCTCTGAGTTAGATCCCAACAAGTCTGATTTTGTGTGTACTTTTTTAATGAACAATTAAACAGAATGAGTTTATATCACTATTACCAGGAGTGCAAATATAGTTGTAGCAGGATAATAGGATGGTATTACTGTGCTACCATCTCCTATGAGAGTATCTTTTAAGTTTCACAATCTTCTGTTTGCCATTATGTACACGATTTTATTCAAGGAATTATATGAAAAAAAGCCACAATGGATGTTTCTTTAATGATGATAGATTTATATAGATATTTTCAAGATAAACTGATAATGTGAAGGATTGAAAAATTCACCTTCATATATGGTGCTCCTATTTATAACTATATAGCTGCAAATAAGTTGTGTTGCTTGCAAGCCATCGGAGCTCAGCTTGATTGAGGGCTTGGCCTGTCTCAACTGGTTTATCAAGCTAGCTAGCTCATTAACCTGAGCTCACCTAGAAATGCATATCAAGTTATAATGAAAACTTTGTAAGACAACTACGAAAGAAGTGTTTGGCTGTCACAATGAACACATGAAAGTGTATACTCAGAACGGACATGAAATGGAAAAGTAGCATTTTAAGAAAAAGTTGACGTAAAACAACAATAACAGGAGTGTAAACTGTAAATTGTCGAGGCTTTTTAAGTATTTCTTCACAAAGAAATACAAATACTACACTTGTTATTTGTGTACAGTCAGGTTTTGAGAGTACAAAGCAATTTTCGTGAAGGTAAAACTTAAAAAGAAAGAAAAAGAGCAGAAGGGTAATTATGCCTATGAAGGGGTTATATACACGGCCTTGTTTTGTTATTACTGCCTTGGTTGCATGAAAGATAGCTATATGATTACAAACATAATTCTCCGCCTCTTAAAATCAGAGCCGAATAAGTCTTTAATATTGTGGCAAGAATGCATATTTTTGTCTTCCACCAGGATTCTCTTCTCTTTATAGTTCACAGTTTTATTTTTAACTTCCTTCTCCAATGCCTGGACTTTTATTCCAGATGTGCAGTTTTCCCTTTCCATGGTTTGAGAATCTGAAACGAACAAAGCAAGCTTGCATCCACACTCATCAGGGCACCCGCATTATTAAATTCTCCACAATAATTTGGTGCTGAAAATATGGTAACCAGCTGCCTCTCTGCAAAGAATTCGTAACCATCTTCAACCACCTGTCAACCATTTTCTTTCAATTTATTAGGCTACATATATATTCCTTAGGTAAAGCTTAGGTTCTTTATGCAACATAAACAATGCAATCTTTTTCTAAGGACAATAAATTCAGCCGGAATAAATGTCAGTGAGACAACTCTTTTCTTAGTGTTCATGCACAACATAATTAACATGATGAAAGGAAGACCTGGTGAGCACGGCATATGAGATCAAGATCGTGTTTCTTCAAGAACTCAGTCACCTTGTCAGCTCCAAAGGTATAGGAAACACCCCTATCATTCTCACCCCACCCTTTAATGTCTCTGTCAGGATCAGCCCAAAGGAGGTCACACAAGAGCCCCTGGTCTGGCACATCAGCTGGCCTTTGTATAGCTCGTATCTGATCCAATCTCTCCATTTCTGGTGAAAGCCCACCATGCATGCACAAGATTTTTTCATCAATCACTGCAGCTACAGGCAAACAATTGAAGGATTCAGTGAATATCTTCCAGAGACGGACACTGAAGCGGCGCTTGCACTCATCATAGAATCCATAGATTCTGTTGATAGATGCACATTCATGGTTTCCTCGAAGGAGGAAAAAGTTGTCAGGGTACTTGATTTTGTAAGCAAGCAGAAGGCATATAGTCTCTATGCTTTGTTTTCCTCTGTCCACATAGTCTCCAAGGAACAGGTAGTTTGCATGTGGTGGAAAACCACCATACTCAAACAGTCGTAACAGGTCTGGAAATTGACCATGTATGTCACCTGCACACCAAACAAGCCACCATACTATTCCTTAGCTACAAATACTGTGTAACATTATTTTAAGAGCCTTGATACCTAAAAATAAAAATATAAAAATTCTCACTTCTCAATACTTAACAAACAAGCCACCTAACCATTCCCTAAGTATGATTTTTTACATTGTTTTGAGTGTTTAATTTAATTTACTCCAAGGACAGGCAGATTAGTAAGTTATTCCTCACCTCTCAAACCAAATTCCACCCTTTTGATCTGAAATTTGACTTATGAAAAGAACATAGATCAACTGTTCGGTTCTATATTTAAGCACAATGTAGTTAGACTTAGGGTCCGTTTGGTTGGAGGAGTGAAAAAGTTGGAGGATGGAAAATTAATAGAATGATAGAAAAGATTTGGTTTTTCCTTATGTGTGTTTGGTTAGAGGGGTGGAAAAGTGGGAGGATAGAAAACTTTTTTATTTGGTTAGAGAAAAAAAAGGGGAGGATGGAAAATGTAATTTATATAAATTGACTATTATGTCCTTATATAATATATAAGAAATAGATATATAAAAATTAACACAAATACATATATATATTTATATTACTTTTCTTTATTATTATATATAATTTTAACTTTATGGGCAACAAAAATTGATTATGTAGACTTTATCCACATGGCCATATGTAGACTGGAAAGATATTCCCTGAGTCCTTTTTTATAAAACCTGGAGTAGTTCAGGTTGGCTGGGCTGTGAAGGTGCTAAGAAAGTGATAAGGATGAAGAGGCAAAATTACAAGTGTAGTGGGAAAGTGAGAGGGGTAGGTGAGTGCAATAAAGTAAGGGTATTTGTGTAAATTACATCATTTAGCAGCTTTTCTTCCCCATTTTCCTCCTAAATTGGGAGGATAAAAAAATGTGGGCCCGGAAGAATTATTTTCCTCCCCTTTTCTGTCTCTCTTATTTTCTCCCCTGAACTAAACGATGAAAAATGTCATTTTCCACCTTATTTTCCTCTCCTTATTTTCCATCCTTCCTGTGGTGCCTTGTATTCTAATAGGAAAAGGTAATACTAGTCTCTGGAATAGAGGTTATGTTGTCAACCCTATTCTTTTTGCTATATGGATATAGTTACACCATCAAGCCACGTTAATTTTTTGTGTTATTTTCTCTCTTTTTTTTTTCTTTACTCCTCACTAAATTGTATAGATCAACAATCCTGAACACCCATTTTTTAAAAAAGGGTTACTGAAAGTAAACTCACTCTAATTTTCTTATTTCTTTAGTATGATAGAAACCTCAGATCCTTCTTATAGAGTCTGTTTGTTAAAAACTTGTACCGGATTCTTTTACAGATGTAGTCACCTTCAGCAATTCATATATGACGATAATGATCATAATCCTATTGCAAAATAAATCAATGGTAGATTAATTGTATCAAAAGAAAATAAATGCAATTATATAGACATTTAATTCTGATAAAATTCTTTTGACAATGATCATAGAACGGTTGGGGAGGCTTCTTTCGAAGAGAAAAGAAGGGCAAAAATTAAAAAAAAAAATCAGATGGTAGAATTTGATATAATGAAGCTGGTATTTCCCAACCCCATCTGTTAAAAACGCTGGTTCTTCATGCTCATGCATAAAATTAAAATCGGATTTTACATGATGTTGGGTTTTATTTATAACAATTGTTATTAAAAGGGAGGGGGGGCAAATCAATCTACCATGTTATGCGAATTCTGTATCTCAAATTTCCTGAAAGCCACAACAAATGGGGGGAATGCTTTTGGTTACACAAAACAAAACAAAAGATAGGTAGGAATAATAGGATGAACAAAAGAAGAAAGAAAAAAGGGTTAATGAAACATTGTTTACATACCACAAACATTAACGGGAGCCTCTAATTCAAGAAGAATAGGCTGCCTGAGGAAAACTTCCTTGGCAGTAACGCAAAGTTGGCGGATTTCCGACTCTGCAAGCTGAATCTTTTTCCCTCTACTCTTCCTTCCTTCCAACAGCCTCTCTATCAGCCCATCCAATCCATCCATTCCCCTCCGACCCCCACCCCTCCTCCCACTACCACTACTACTACTACCCTCTTTATCAGCCAGCTGATCCGTTTTTTTTTTCCCCTCTTCCTTATTTTTTAAAAAAAAAATTAAAAAAAAAAAAAAAAAAAAAGATGGTATTTCCTCTGTTGATACTATATATCAGAATCAAAATGATGACAGACAGACAGACTAGAGAGAAAAAAAGAAAAGAAAAAGGAAAAATGATTAGCTAACAATGCTAGCAAATTTTGAGACACACAGAGAGACAAGAGTTTTGGCTAAAGAATAGGAGGAGTTGAGACATAAATGGGTTTTACATTATATTGTGGCTGCATTTTGTTATGTCTTGAATGGTTGTAATATGTAAGGTTTTACATTTTGCCAACTGTTGTGGACAAGAAACAATAAGCACCCCTCCCTTTCCCCGATTTACATGGTCCATTCCACCCAGTCACTCTCTTTCTTTCTTTCTTTCTTTTTTTCCTTAATTGAATTTGTTTAAAATAATTTTTGCATTACTGTCACCGAAGACATAGACAACTTATACATCATCGCTGGCAACTGTTGCTATCTAAGATCCACCGTTGACGCTTGCCAAGCTTCTTGCTTAACTGTTACTCTTTTTTGCTAAATCAAGCAATTACCAACTAATCATGTTTTAGTTGAACCGCCACGCTAATATTTCATCCACCACAACCGTCTTCCTTCTATTTCTTAATAGTTTCTCAAACATCATCAGCCCTGAAAGCATGCAGTAACCTCAATAAAAACAAAACAAAACATTAACAGAAAAAAACAGTCATCGTGCAGCCACGTATGCTTGATCTATACGTAAAATCATGTAGCAAGCAGAGGATTTAAATCTCTTGCTTTGATTTGGCCCACATCGGAAGATTCGGAACCCATAACCAATTTAGAAACAAAGATTCCCTGCATCCACTAGAAAATATTGATTTAAATATACTGACAAAATAACATTGAGCAATGGCATTTGTTTCTATAAACATAAAAATATGAAATCAACGAAGTACCCGTTTGGATGCAGTTGATAAAGGCCGGTGTCTGTGTTTTGGCTTCTTTTTTTTTTTTTTTGAGAACGTGCACTGTGAGTCCTGTGCAATAAGCGAAGAGCTTTTTTTTTTCTTTTCGAGTGGGTCTCATGTACTGTTCATGAAACCCACAAGTACTTTATTAAAAAAAAACTTTTAAACTGAATCCCACAATACTATTCATATATTTAAAAATTATTTTGCTACAGTATTTCTAGGGAAAGAGAAAAGGGAGACCACTACTTGGGGATGACATGTTCAGGGAAAAGTAGTTCTCGGGCATTTTCAACTTTCTAGAGGTACACGAGATTTACCGCAACACAACTGGTTCTTGATGTGGCTTTCTCAACTGAAAAGCAGTCCAAACAGAACAAAGATGCAAAAGCAAGTTTTGGCCTGATTGATATGTTGACTACTGCAAATATTTCTTACAGTCATCTGAATAATATGCCATAAAACAATCTCTCTGTCGACAAAGCAACTCATGTGGTTTTTGACACAATAATGCTGCGTTTCGTCTCATAGATTGTCTACAACAACCCAAGACTCAGGAAACATGTTCAAGCCTAATTTATAATTCGCAACGGCAAATTGGGTCTGTTTAGTAATCATCTGTATACAATATGCTTATAATACATCTTTCTCTAGCGCCATACCCTTTCTAGTCTATTTATACATTAGCAGATCTGTATTGCACATCCTGTTACTGCTAATTGAGAGATCTGTATGGTTCCTCCAATCAAATTTTGTGGACAATTTTGCAAAAAGGGAGCACTTAAGCTTAAAAATCATGAAACAGTATGAAATAATAAATTTTCAACAAGAAAGAATCACAATCTTCATGGAGCATCTCATCCCAACAAGAACCAGTACATCACCCTTCATCCCTTATTAATGAGAAAATATCTTGTACATCTGACATATGCATCATCTCTCTCACAATCATGTGGTTCTTACTAAGTATGGAATCCACATGTTTGTAAGAGAGATCGTGCATATATCCAATGTATGAGATAATTAAAACTACTTCTTTACAAGGGAGAAGGTGCCATTTGGTCCAAACTCCAATTCTCCGAAGACCACTGACACCCCACCCTTGCACTCTAGGGGCTTTACTCCCCAACATTACTCAAAGACTAATACCTAAAAGAATAAGAAAAAGGAAAAAACTGCCAGATAGAAAAGCACAATAAGATTTAAGTTGTAAATCACATACAACAAAGTTCAAATCACCAAGATGATGACAACTGACTTCACCAAGTATCAATTGATAAAGTCAGCCTCTCAACTTAAACACGTGAAAGTAAATTCCCAGCATATACTATATAACACCACAAGAAAAATACAAGTTCAGACTATCTCTGATTCTCGAAGCCAGGCAACACAATTTCAGAATTGTGACTTGTCAAGGCTGTCAAAATAGGGATGGTCAAGTGCTGCTTTGGCTGAGATTCTTTCAGCTGGGTCATATTTAAGCATTTTCTGCAAGTACAAACAGAAAAACTGTAAATCACACAAAGCTGAAACAAACAAAACGGGGCATATATAGATAATTAGCATTCATAATGCAGCTAACATGAGGTTCAGTAGCATTCTAAGAACAATGAGAAGACTAAGCATGAGGTTCTGCTAACATGTTAAATTAGTTTGTACTCAGCTAATTTTTTGTTAAATAATAATAAAACTAAATAGGTCAACTATACTAAACAAATGCAAATATGAGAGATGGTGAAAACCCATATGGTCTATCACATCACTTCTAGGGTCTGGACTATATAAAAGATAGACCAAGAAAGAAGAACTTTGCTAGATTTGACAATTTATAGTCACAACTATGAGATATAATAGAAGATTTAGGATCATACAAAAAGGCTAGCAGATTATTTGTCCCTCAGTAACAATGAAGAAAAAGCTTTTTGCACGTTCTCATATCTTAGTATTTTAAAATGTAAAATTGATTTCTACAGTCTACACATAAGGTGAAACGCATGAGCAGGCAAAAGGATAAGGGAGACATCCCCAAAGGAGTGTCTGAAATTCTCTATGGTTTGAGAATTAAGATGCAATTGGCATTACATTGTATGTTAAATTGATAAGTTAAATTATTAAATTCACAATTTCCTAAGCGAATGAATGAATAATTGTTAAATGATTAAATTACAGTCTATTCCTCACAGCATAAAGTTTAGTGACAAAATGATAATTTGATAATAGATTCATAATAGAAACAAAAAGGGGTTGCAGGAAATTGAATATAATAGGGCCATTTGGTGGAAGGAAAGAGGAAGAAATGCGTTACCGAAAGGAGGTCAACACCATCAGGTCCCAAAGAAGGAACGGCACGTGCCAAGTTCTGTGGCTCCCATTGTGGATACGCGTGCCAATCCCGCAGAGTAGTAACTCCACCCCACTGCTTCTCTGTGGGAGTGCCAAGCAACCTGAAATTCAAATCAATCAAAATTTTTTTTTTTCATTTTAGAATTTTAAAATTATTAGTAATAAAACAAAAGCAAATGAAATGAATCTTGAGAGAGACCTGAAAATATGAAGCAATTGCTGGAACTCGGAGTCGCCAGGAAAGAGAGCCTGACGCCTTGCCATCTCAGCAAAGATGCAACCGACGGACCAGATATCAACGGCGGTGGAGTAATGAGTGGATCCGAGTAGAACCTCCGGAGCCCTGTACCAGAGAGTAACGATCTCGTGCGTGTAGCTCTTGAGAGGAACGGTGAAGGCGCGTCCGAGTCCAAGATCTGCGATCTTCAGAATCCCCCTGTCCTTGTCGACCAGCAGATTCTGGGGCTTGAGATCGCGGTGGAGAACGCCGTGGGAGTGGCAGTGAGCGACGCCCTTGCAGAGCTGGTAGAGGAAACTCTGAACAAGGGAAGGAGGGAGGGGCCGAGGGTTGGCGCACTTGCGATGAGAATCGATGAACTTTTTGAGATCGGTTTCGAGGTACTCGAAGACGAGGTAGAGAAGAGGCTTGCCGTGTTTGTTGAGGGAGTGTTCGACGCAGAGGAGGCGGACGACGTAGAGAGATTGGGAGAGCATTTGGAGCAAGGAGACTTCGCGGAGCGCCGTTGGGGGAACACCTTCTTCGTCCATTTCGAGACGGGTTTTCTTGAGGGCGACGACTTCGCCGCTCTCCTTGTCTTTAGCTTTGTACACCTTCCCGTACGTTCCTTCTCCCACCTTCTCCAGTTTCTCGTACTTCTCCATTTTTTTCCGATTTTGATCTTCTTCTTCTTCTTCTCTTTCTCTCTGTTTGTTTTGCAAATTCAAATTTATAAAAAGGGGAGGGAAAGAGGGAGTGATTGGGGGATGGATGGATGGATGGATGATGGATTTGTTAATTTTTTTTTAGCAAACTCGACACGTGTGACTTGGCTGGCTGTCCCTCCCTCGCTCCCTTCACCTTTTGAATTTTGAAATTTGAATTTTTTTGATTCTCTTCTTCTGCCACCTCTTTATTTTGCAAAATTACCGAATTACTTATATTTGGTAAAAGTTAACAGATTAACATTAGTTTATAAAAAAAATTTATGGAAATTTAAAATTAAAAAAATGTGTGTTTTTTTATATTTTTCATTAAAGTAATGGTATCATGTTAAAATTTTTTTAAAATAATTTATTAACAATTGTTTTAAAAGCACCCGTTAATAGAACTCTCAATTATGAATTATTAAGTAAAGGTATGCATAGATTGATTTAAATTGAGTTGAGGCCTTGATGGGTTTTCTCAATTCAACCCCACCATAGATGGTTTGAAAAAACTCATTGGATCTAGAAACCCCTCAACCTAACTTAACCCATCGTAAGGGTCCAACCCAACTCACTTGGGTCAAGTTGGACCCATGGCTTGGATAATTTATATATATAAATTAAGCATTTGAATAGCAATAGCAAGCAATATTACAAGTGTTTGCTGCCCTTGCAGTCTTTTAAAAATTCTAAGCATAGCACCATACATAAATTATTATACCAACACAAATAATCAAACCAAATAGTTTTATCCCAACTCAATTGAGAATCAAAATAGAATAGCAGTATTACAACTATTTTCTACAGATCCGGATCTTCTCCATTTTTATTTGAAATGGAGAGTGTCCATTTTATGGCCAGGATCCGTTTGAAATAAATCTAAGGTCTAAAGCATGCCACGTTAATTAAAATCCAACTAACTTAACTCAGCAAGTTCAACTGGGGTTAACTGTAAAGGTTAACTCTTCTCTCTGCCTTTCAGCTACCCAAACGAACAAAAAACTCTCTCTTTCTTCAAATCTTTCTCTACCCAAAATTCAAAAACTCTCTCACACCATTGCTCAATCTCCATGGCTACAGCTAGCAGCCACTGCGTCCCACACCTCCACTATGAAATAATGGTGGAACGTTCTCGAAACCCTTGGATATGAAGAAGGATCTCAGATTTTCAGAGAAAGAAGAGGATCGGTGTAAGGAAGTGGAAGAAGAAGAAGAAGATGGATCGCTCGACCGCCTTCTGCTCGTCCAGTCCGATCTCTCCTCTCTCGTCCATCAGGTAACTACTCTCTCTCTCCCCTTGCGATCTGTTTGTTTCTCGAGAAAATGATTTCGAAAAACAAGGATTGCATCTTGCTCTGTGTATTTTACAATCTCGATGAAAAATTTGCTCAGTCTTTGTTTCATTCGGCTTTTGCAAGTTTGATAGGATTTGTGCTTGAGTCTCTCTCTCTCTCTGTGTGTTTGTGTCAGCTTTTGTGTTTGTTTGGTTGCTCGAAAAGTGTGGGAGGCTATATTTGTGTTTTTGAATACTTTGCTTCAAATTGAAAGAGAAATTTACTGAGTGCATTTCAAATTACAGATTGCACAGTGTTGTAGTTGTAAGTACTTGGATCTTATAGTATGATAAATCTTGTTCTTATTGTGATTTGGTTTTTGATTTTCAAAATGTTTAGGAGATGTTTAATTTAGGAAATGATTTAAAGGCGCAATTTTTATCCATATGTTCTCAATGGAATATCAGTTATTTTATAATTTGTTAGTCTTAGACAGTTTGGGTGAATGAGGGTTTGAGAGATAAACAAAAAAACTCTCTCACACCATTTCTTCAAATTTAGTTACAGATGGTTGTTGCACGTGTGAACACTAAGAAGATAAATAAAGAAACAAAAAACGACTTGCAGCTTTGCTATATGTACAAAATACTTTCTGTCATATAGCTTGTGCTTACTTCCTCTCTTCTGATGCTTGTAGCTGGTTCACCTTCTTGCTTTTATGTGTTGAACTTTGACAGAACACATTCCATTGCTACAGGAATAATCAAGTGCATAGACCCGCAAAATCTGAAATAATTCTTGATGAAAATGTCCATATTGATTATGTAGCCTAAGTTCAGAGTGTTGATGCATAGACCCGCAAAATCTGAAAGAATGTTTGAAATTTTGGTGATGCTATTTTTCTTTTAAAAAAAAATTGTCAAATATTTCTAGTTGAACTTTAATTCTTCTGGGGCATTTCTATGTTATATAGATATGGTATTCATTTATTAACTTTAATTCTACTTGGGCATTTCTATGTTATACAAATATGGTACTAATTTAGACAATAAAGCAGAAATTGCAGTTGGATTTGGGCACAATTGAGCTTATGAACAAGAGTTTGTTTATGCACTTTTTTATTTTCCGTTTATTGTTGAAAAGGGTTATATGGAGTAATAACTAATAATTATGTCTCTTGTTTTCTTATTAACAGGATAAAATATTAGCCTCTACTGCAATGAAGTTCAATGGATCTTGCCAGAAAAATGTTTTGAAGCATTCCATGAAGCATTGAAGCCATGTATCTTGCTGTCAATAGGCTAATTTTTCAGTATCAATGAAACACTGTATGTATTCTTTAGTTTTGACACTTACTAGTTTTCATGTTCATTTACAAAAACTTTTACATGGATTTAGAGTACAAACCAAGAAGAATGTAATAAAATATAGTTATTCTTTTATTGATATTGGTTTGAGAATGTAATAAAATGTAATTGATTGTGTGCCTTTTATTTCTAATTTCTTGTAATGCTTCAAATTGAACAATTTTGATGATGCCTGTACAGTCACAAATTGATGGAAGAGTTTGATCCAAAAATAAACAAAGCTTTATTAAAGTGTTCACTTTGATTACAAGGCTATTATTTCACTCAAAAATAACCTAAAAATATGCACATTCATGGAACCTAAAAATTACATTCACAAATTCTACAAGGATGTAAGTTGAAGCCGAAGTGTAATGAATAAGATCATGCCTAAGCAAAATACTTCCATTCAAAACAATTTTTGAATCATACAAGTGTTGAAGATTGTTAAGAGCTTGACTGTTGAAGAAAGTAATGGCAAGAATTGGAGAATGGAAAGAATGAGATGTTGGTTACTTCGAGGGTAACAACCTCCAACAGAGTAAGAACAAGAAAGATAGAGAAAGGAGAGTAACTGAATTGATTCCAAACTTGTTTATTATCATCCCAAAATTGGGGGTTATATACAATTACAATCTCAGTAATGCCAAATGTAAAACTGCCTAACTAACTCTCACTATCTGATCACTTACTAAGCTTCACATCATGCACCTGCATTGCACATGCCTCACTATAGCTCACAAATCAAGAATCATTATTCTAAGCTCACAAACACTGTACCTCATTACCTATCAAGAGCCACAGTTTATATCTTTAAAATGAACTACAAGAAACAAAATATATTATCCACCAGCAAAATACCCATCTACATAGTCAATCCAAATTTAGAAAAGGAACAGATACCTAAAAAAATATTAGGAAAAAAAGAAGAAGAGAAATTTCATAATGATTTTTAGCATACATCATGAGTTCATAACAAAGCAACATAATTTTTGGACTGATGTCAAAGACAACACCACACAACAACTATCACAACTGTCTAAGACTAACAAATTATAAAATAACTGATATTCCATTGAGAACATATGGATAAATATTGCGCCTTTAAATCATTTCCTAAATTAAACATCTCCTAAACATTTTGAAAATAAAAAACCAAATCACAATAAGAACAAGATTTATCATACTATAAGATCCAAGTACCTACAACTACAACACTGTGCAATCTGTAATTTGAAATGCACTCAATAAATTTCTCTTTCAATTTGAAGCAAAGTATTCAAAAACACAAATATAGCCTCCCACACTTTCCGAGCAACCAAACAAACACAAAAGCTGACACAGACACAGAGAGAGAGGGAGAGACTCAAGCACAAATCCTATCAAACTTGCAAAAGCCGAATGAAACAAAGACTGAGCAAATTTTTCATCAAGATTGTAAAATACACAGAGCAAGATGCAATCCTTTTTTTCGAAATCATTTTCTCGAGAAACAAACAGATTGCAAGGGGAGAGAGAGAGGAGACATCGGACTGGACGAGCAGAAGGCGGTCGAGCGATCCATCTTCTTCTTCTTCTTCCACTTCCTTACACCGATCCTCTTCTTTCTCTGAAAATCTGAGATCCTTCTTCATATCCAAGGGTTTCGAGAACGTTCGACCATTATTTCATAGTGGAGGTGTGGGACGCAGTGGCTGCTAGCGGTAGCCATGGAGATTGAGCAATGGTGTGAGAGAGTTTTTGAATTTTGGGTAGAGAAAGATTTGAAGAAAGAGAGAGTTTTTTGTTTGTTTGGGTAGCTGAAAGGCAGAGAGAAGAGTTAACCTTTACAGCTAACCCCGGTTGAACTTGCTGAGTTAAGTCAGTTGGATTTTAATTGACGTGGCATGCTTTAGACCTTAGATTTATTTCAAACGGATCCTGGCCATAAAATGGACACTCTCCATTTCAAATAGAAATGGAGAGGATCCGGATCCATTTTCTACCACTTGCCATATGAGAAGTCTAAGTAGCGGAATCATCATACACAAATTTTCAAACCAAATGACATTTAGTTAGAAAGAAAATCAAATAGGCCTATCCCAACTCAATTAAGAAACAATATAAACATAAACTAGTTTTATGAGTTACAAGAAAATATAAATAGGGACTTAGGGTTTTGTTTTATATTAGGGAAAGTGGCAAAAAAGTAATTAACAAAAACATATAATAATAAAATGTAGGTGGATTTGGGTGGGTTAGGCGGTTTTGTGAATCTACTGATACGAACTTAACCCAATCCACAACCAAAAGAAAAAAGAAAAAAACCTAAAGCCACCCATTGGATTGGGTTAAATCAGTCTCCCATCTTATTAGCCCATTAGGTCTATTACCAAAATTAAGAGCAATTACATCAGTAAATATATAATAGCATAATGGGTGAATTTTGCATATTCAACTCCAAACATCATCTACATTAGTCTATGTAAACTTGCGTAAATTTGGATTGTTGTGAAATAGTTGATCCGGTATGAGTATTTTTAAAATATAGTTACGTAAAAAAAAAAAAAAAAGGTTCTTATGTTAAAATTAAAAATAAAAATAAAAATAAAAAATTGTATGAACTGATACATACTCTAACAACCCATTAGAACTTATTCTCATTTACAAAATCTTATTCCATTCTCTTTTTATTTTTAGTTTCCCTTTTCTTTTCCAAACGTGTTTGGTCTTCTTCGTCTTGCTCAATTTCTGTAGTGTTTCATCTATTAAATTCTATTTTCCTCTGTTTTTTTGTGCTTCAGGTGGGTATCGTCCTTTTTTTCCTTACCATAATTGGGAACAAATATGGATTTCCAAATATACTTTAGGCATGTGATGCATTTATGGTGTGAACATTTTGTTTAGTCTTTCTCCAACAATTAACATGCATGAAATTTTTTTCATCAAAAAAAAAAAAAAAAACATGCATGAAATTTTTTTATCAGTTATCACAGTTCACAACAGCAACTCAAACTGGCCTACCAAAGCAGGTACGTTGATAGAACTAGAAGTATAGAACAAGCCTGTTAAGCTTTAAGCCTTTTGAGCTGAAAACCATTCAATCTAAAGTCTAAACAGGAACGTTTAATACAAACCGAATCATGACAAAAATCATGATTAAGAAAAGATATAACAAAAACTCCATTTTAACCATACTGTTCTGTAAACCTCCACAGACAGCCCAAAATACCGAAGCCACCATACCGGTGACTGTTTCTTTTTTTCTTTTTTGGTAAGAAATAAATACTTATTTATGCTGCCCTACTCCGCAGCCTTCTGAGTTGCATTGTAACCTATATCTAACTCCACGCATTAAAGAATCAAATCTTTATGCTGCCCTAGATATCAACAACTTCAATAAGGGTTGGCTCATAGTCACTAGGAGCCTCAAATCCATGGAGATTCATAACAGTTGATGCAACATTGGCAAGCCCACCAGTAGGAATATCCTTGCGGAATCTGCAACCAGGTGCTAATCCAGGACCTCCAATTGCAATTGGCACCTAAATAAAGAGAGGACAAATATACAATGTTTTAGAACTTGAGAAGCAACATCCATCTAGTTAATAGTAATAACAACGATGTTGACTGATAAATTAACAGTCAATAACAATAAAAAATCCTAGGTGCAGCGTGCAATCTGTGAAGCCCAAAAAAAAGTGTATCATTACTTGGGCGTTTCAAGTAAAAAGAATTCAATGAACTTACTGGCTGACAAGTATGAGAAGTGAGTATTTGAATTTTGCCACCCTTGTCAAGTTGAGGTTGCCCTGTTTTGTTCCTCTTCACCATGTCCTCAGCATTACCATGATCTGCAGTAACAACATAAATTCCACCAACTTGCTCTATTGCATCAAGGATCATCTGCAATTTTCCAATTTTTTCTCCAGTAAGCCACATGCAACCTTTTCTTTTAATAGGTAAAAGGAAAAGGAAAACAGAAGATGAAAGACTTGATTCAAGCTACTCCCCATATCTCATCATTGGTTTAATTGGTAAGTCACCCCAATGGATCTTGAATTCAAGAGCTCATCAATGATCAACCATATAACTCTTTATGGGGGTTAAAGTACCAATTGAGCTAGAGCTCATTGATTGCAACAGGAGCATCATTTTCTGATATTTCTTTGTTTCCTAAGCTACCCCATGTGTACATCCAGTTCCAGGGTACATGAGATAGTTCCTCTACTTTAATAAAGATGATTACTTAATCAAAGAAAATTTCTTTCCTTGGGAAAGTAAGTACTTAATTCCAATCTAGTCCTTAAGCTTCATAATTGTTTTCCCCCTTTCTCCAGCAAATTTCACACAAGAAGTTTTTGTTTGATGGCACAATTGATGAGAAAAGCAATAAATAAATAAATATATATATATATATATATATCTTTTCTACTGATCCAGTTCATTACTTGAACTGATATAAAAGGTTTAAATTTCACTCATTAAGTTTCCAACACCACAAAACCACTAAAATAGAAAACTCTGCAGTTTCTTTTTTTGGGAGGGGGAGTCATACCTTGACAGCTTCATCAGCAGCCTTGCAAGCCACAACTGTGGCCTCAATATCACCTGTATGTCCCACCATGTCACCATTTGGTATG
This sequence comes from Quercus tomentella, assembly GCA_028535165.1. Lineage (NCBI taxonomy): Eukaryota > Viridiplantae > Streptophyta > Magnoliopsida > Fagales > Fagaceae > Quercus > Quercus tomentella. Next base: position 18,529,179 of record JAPQVY010000012.1, read on the forward strand.
TTAACACGTACCTAGACATGTGAATCATCAGGTCAATGTTCATTCAACCTGAAACCAGGTTCAGAGAATATCACAAGATTAGTCAATGAATTACCTGGTCAAATTTTCCGCTAAGTATAGCATCTCTCACTTTTTCACCAATCTCCAATGCCTTCATCTTTGGCTGGACGTTGAATGTAATTCCAGAATCACTTGGAATTTCAACGTATTCCTCCAGTTCTTCGTTGAAATACCCAGAGCGGTTTCCATTCCAAAAGAAAGTGACATGACCAAATTTGACAGTCTCACTGTTGAAGTAGAAAAGTAGAAAAAATGAGGTCAAAAGGGCATCATATATGAGCAGTATGAGGACTAAAATCAAAAGAAGTGAGTTCTAGTTGGAGTATAATGGTCAAACAGAATTTTGGCACCACCATATATAGGATGCAGCGTCGAGTAAGACTAAGATTGTATCTCAAAGATAATCTACAATTGAAATAAAATTTTAGGCATATCAAGGAAGCCCTTACTGGAGAAAGGACAAAAAAGACCCACACAAGTGGTGCTTAGAAGGCAATTACTGCTGTCAATAAGAAATTTACAAGTAAGCGACAATTATTTTTTTGTTATGCTTGACAAGTAAAATAAATGAAAGATTCTTCAGTTCCCATAACTGGATCTCACTTGCACAAGAATGCCTCTTCAAATACCCAGTTCTAACCAAATTACTATAAGCCATGGGGCTTGATGAAATATGCCCTTAACAGTATAGAATTCAACATATTCAAATTAAAAAAAAAAAAAATACAGAACGCACACACACAACATACAAAAAAAAAAATGAAAACCATCTGAGGAGTCTGCACTTTGAGAGTGGAACAAGTAGGCAGAGCAAAACACACAAGTGCATGATAATAAGGAAGGGCATATAAAGGGGGCGACAACTAACCTGCAAGCAAACGTACGGACACCATTGTGCACTAGATATTCACCAGATGTTCTATCTATCTCTGGTGGAGAAACAAGGTAATGGCTTGGAAGCTTCAATTCACCATCATATTGAAGCATTCCAGCATAACGGATTTTAGGTACTCGCTTTCTATCAAACTTGTCAAAATCTTCATATTCAAAAGCCTTGGCAACCATAACCATACGATCTGCTCGAAAGTTGATTGTAACCACAGCATCACCATCAACTATAGGACCAACAGGTTTCCCACTCTCATCAGTAATAACAAAAGGAGGCAAGTATTGGTCGCTGGCTTTAGGGGCTTGCCTCAGCTGCTTCACACCTTCAACGGCATTTCTAAATTTAAAAGGAGCTTCACCAAGCACTTGGGCATCCCATCCTCGTTTGACCACTTCCCAATCATTCTGCAAAAGACCCAGTCATTACTTTTTAATGTTAAATATACATAACTAGTAGATAATGATCAACAATTAATAGATGTTTGCTAGATTGTTGTTTCATTGGTTTTGCACATGGATCCATAAGAGTTAAAAGCAACAAGCAGCAAAAAGATGAATGGTCCAGTTGAATTATATGGTGATTTTTTGCTTAAAGACATAAGTATGTCATACCTCATAACGATCCATTGTGACGTACATACGACCACCACCAGATGCAATCTGTGCATCAACACCCTTCCCACGTAATTCTGCAAGGTAATTCTCAAGAGTTTCTACAAATCCCACACTTGAACCATCCAAAACATCACGGCCATCAGTAAGAATATGAACACGGATTCTTTTAGCACCACGCTCGCTAGATCCTTTAAGCAACAACTGCAAGGGAAAATTTATGAAAAGGGAAATAATAATTTTGGAAGGACAAACCTGCGTACAAATAGATAAAAAATATACCCCCAACCGTAAAACCTACCAGCAACTGATCAAGCCTGGAGTGGACTCCTCCATCACTCAATAGCCCAATGAGATGCAAAGTGCCTTTTTCAAAGCATTCACTTATATACTTAAAACCTTCTCCGTCATAAAGTTTTCCAGATTCAAGAGCTAGGTCAACAAGCTTTGCACTATTGACAAGAGAGAGAGAATTTCAGTAATTAAACCAAATTAACCCCACAAAAGAGATTCGTAATTGGAAATCCATTATAAAAGAAACCCAATGAAGAAGAGTGATCAGATGAAAAGAAAAGAGCGTTCGCAACCAAAGTATGTTGACTACCCCACAAAGAGTCCCTAGGTTATTTGATATAACATCACCAAAGCACACCAGTTTCAACTGTTAAAGTTTTTATCTAACCAGTAACTGTTGATCAAACCATTGGTTAATCACTGCCTTAATTCAACAACTTAAAACAAAAAACAAACAAAAACCACATAGCCCCTTACAACCTCAAACATATATATAGGTACTCAACAACAACAACAAAGCCTTATTCCCAATAATAAAATAGGAATTAAAAAGCCATGGATGATTAGTCATTATTTGAATTGAAGATGAAGAAGAGAAAGCATACCCTTGAGCGAAGATGCGACCAGCCCCAAGTGCGTTGTGACCAACTTCACTGTTGCCCATGTCATCCTCTGTTGGAAGCCCTACGGCAGAACCATGGGCCTTAACCAACCTCCATTTATCAGGATCACCCTAAACAACATACCAAATAAATTTTTTACTTTTTTTTTTCATTCAATAACATACAGATCTGAGGGTTGAGAGAAAATCAAGAAGTGGATCTAATGGCAAGGGGCAGTATATATTATCAAATAAAAACCTTTTTGAGGGAATCCATAGTGGGAGTCTCGGCGACATGGATGCAGTTGTACTGATCAGGCTTGGCCTCGCCCCAACCATCCAGAACCACCACAGCAACGGTCTTACCCTTTGGAAGCTTCGGGTGATCTGCCAATTTCCACGAAAATCCTGAGGTTCCCATCTCTCCTTTCTTTCTTTCTTTCTTTCTTTCTGTTTGAAACAACTGAAGGCGTCTGGAGTGTGTGATCGATCAATGAAAACAGCACACAAGTTTGTGTCTATATTTAATATTTATACACACAACACAAGACCCTAAAAAACCCCCTTCCCACAGATAACGCAATTTCTCACGCCCGCTGTTTGATTCGCAGTACACGACACTTGGCGTGCGCCCAAAGTCGCTTTAAAGCAATTCACTGTACTCACTATTATATTAACAAATATGTTCTCACAATCAATTGGTCATTTTTTATTTTCTACTTTATTACCGACAAAAAAAATCAAAAGAGATCGATCTATTGTTATTTTCTAGATTAATACACTCACGTGCTATTGCACGTGAGATTTACAGTTTGATGAGCTGATTTTTTCCATAAACGAATATTCCGCATATTCTTTCCTCCGACCATTTTTCAACTTGTTATCACCAAACAAGGCACTAACCACCTCGTATAATTATGTCAAGTTTTTTTTTTTTCCCCCTCTATACATGTACTATTATGTCACCTAGCTCGTCCTGGTTTAGATATTTTAGTTTTTAATTTTTAATATTCAGTTTTTTCTTTGTTGCTAATTGATTGTATTACATAAAATAATAGGTTATTTTCAATAGAAAATAGTTTTTTTTTCTTCAGAAGTCTATCACGCAAACAAATAAAAAGAAAACCAAAACAAAAAAAAAAAAAAAAGTTAGGGTTAGTTAGATCAATACTTCATGTGAAAATAGACAGAGAATTAGAGAAACAAGAGAAATAAAAATATAAAACCTACTTTTAGTATTTTGTTATAATAATCCTCGCCCTTCTCCACCACCTACCCTACCTAAGAGTCAAATGGCATATGCAACCCCCCCCCCCCCCCCCCCCCCCTGAAATCCCTTTGAAATAGTATATACAAAAATTTCATAGATCCGAGTTCATATGCCTACTCTTTCCATTAAAATCAAATGATTACTTTGCTCCACTTTTAGTTTATCATCAGGAAGACCCCACCCAATTAAAGTATACACTTTTACCAAAGCCTAACAAATGGCCATGTTATATTTTAGAAGCATATAAAAATACAGTGCATTGTATTGTTACAACAAAAAAAAAAAGGTGCACCGTGTTCCTTTGTATGTTTTGTGCATTGGCAGCACTAATTGAACTTATGAGTTTTTTTCTTCACAAATTTGATCTTTTACTCATTATCTCATTTTTTCCCTAGCTAATTTTATCTTTTAATTTTGGTTTTGGATGCTTGATCAGTTGTGCCAACCTTGATTTGTTTTTAGAAGGTAATTTAGGTTGCTAGAGAAGAGATTATTATTATTATTATTATTGATGAGGAGAAAAATCACCATCGTTCAAGAGAAGAGAAAGCTAGTTTCGTCCATCATGCCAACATCATCCATGTGACGAACGACTACGGCATACATTAAATGAGAGTTGGGGATATTATACAAAGTAATAATGGAAAAACAAGGTTAACATAAAAGACAAACGAAAATAGATAACTTGGAGGCACAATATCGTTTTCCTTAGACAATATTTGCCCCCCACACTATTATTGCTAAAGGGTTATCGCAAAATTGTCCCCAGGATACAACCAAAATGTTGGATGTTATATTTTATCAAAAGGCAGGTATGAAGAGTTAATATGTTTCATAAAACCGTTCACAAGGCTTGAAACCTCTTCAACCTTTCTGAACAATCACTAAAAAATTCTGAAGAAAATTTAGTTTTTCGAGTACCGATCGGTTGAAAGTTCCTTTCGATCGATTGAGTGCTCTTTTCGATCATTCGAACAGGAATTGAACAGCGATTGAGACATCCAGAGACTCAAGAATTATTTTCTTATCATTTTTAATCAATTGAGCTAAAGATGTGACCGATCAAAAATGCTGAATTTCAAATTTTCACTTAAAAAATTCTAGAACTTGAATTTTCACTTTAACAACTTTATGAAACAATATTCTCCAAACTCAAACAACATTATTACAACCTATCCATGTATATACCTTGATATGCCAATAATGTATTAAATCATTGTGATGAATTAACTAATTAATTAGCCAAGTTAATTAATTAATTCAATTTGCATGCAATAAACGTGGCAACACAAACAAATCACCAACTAAGTTAATATATGCTGCGGAAAATAAATTGACACGGTAATTTGTTTACGAATGGGGAAAACCTACACGGCAAAAACCCCACCGAGCGATTTTAAGGTCACCACTCCCTAAAGGAATCCTGATACTTTATACCAACCTACAGTTGAATCCTTACCCCAATACCCAATTGAACTTGTTCTGTAGTGACAATCTTTCCTTTCAATGTACGGCTCCCAATACGTGACTAACCAATTTGATGCATGGATTCCAGTACGCGGCTTACACTCCAACTTGAGAAAGATGTTGGCTGCAAAATTCTTCAGTTCATCAACACGATAAAGATCATGAAGCTCCTTGGTTACAAAACCCTACGGTGTACAAACACAACAGCTTCTTGAATAGAAAGATGAATTAGGGCACATGTCTCTGGTTCACAATATGCTTGTGAAAAACTTTTGCATCAAGTTGCACTCACTTGCATCAGTTGTGATGGCCCTTAAAACAATCCTTATATATGTTTAGAGTTGTGAGAAAAGAAAGCCCAAACATCTATACACAGATTGGATGAAAATTAAAACTGAAAATTTGATTTTGTTAAATCTCGATAGATACCCTATTTATCGAGCAGCTGTCGAGTATCAGGCTTAAACAACCTTTTAAACCTCGATAGATACTAGTTGTCAAGTTTTAAAATCCAGCACTTCTTCACTTGATTCTTGGACAGACTTGCATAGTTTTAACACTTGAACTTGAAACCTTGTTCCTTGAAGCAATAAACACATCCTAGATCTACCCAATTACAAGTAAAGTGCGTTTTGTCAAAGAATTAGCCAATTCTATATTGACATATGTTCTTAACATGATTCACATATGTCCTAACATACCTAAATATACAACAATGAGTTCCCCATAAATGACATGAGTAATGGTTAACGCGCCAGACAGGAAAAAACGTAACTAATGGACCAACGGGCAGAAGACCATTGAAGTCTATAACGCATCCGCATTCATTACTGATAAGTGTTAATCTATCAAGATTGTCCATCTCTCGACGGACGAATTAAATATTATTCAATGCAAGGCGTAACGTATGGACATCAATGACGAACGTTGCCATAAAAGACATTCAATGCCTAAAACAGTTAAGGAGTAACGTACAAGCACCAACGGACGAATAGCTATTAGCGGATAATAAAAGCTAGCCATTAATACCAACAGCTCCATATCTCATGAATGTAGATATTCATATAGACAATAAAGACAAGGGCTATAAAACCCACACAAACCAAAGCGCCACAGGTACACACAACTCTCACCCCAAAGACTATTCTCAAGTTGAATTCTTTTACAATATACTTCAATTGAATCTCATTCTAACTTAATCATCGGAGGGTGTTTGGTAAACACCACACCAGTGTATCCATATTTCTCCATCTCATATCTTATTACAGGTTCGTCTCTGGATGAAGCCAACAGCTTCCTCCATCTATAATGACAAGGAGAGAAGAACAACACCAAAAGCTATAAAGCCAAAGAAGAATACCAATAGGTTCGTCTCTGGACGAAGCAAACGCCTTTGTCCACCTGTATCGACGAGGAGTTCATACTAACGATTTTTTGTATCATCAATTATTATCATTATTATTATTATTATTATTATTATCATCATCATAAGGTTTGAAGAGAAAATTGCAAAGAAAATCCACATAGAATTGATATTAAATTAATTTTATAATATGACGGATCAACGTCAAGCATAACTTTTATAGGAGATGCTAATTGCTAGGTATTGTTTTTTTAAAAAATATTTTTTGGTACATGTTCATAGCAAATTAGACAATTTGTATATATTAATTTGAGTTTATAAATAATATTATTATATTTTAAATATGATCAATTTGTATATCATATATTTATAAATTTAACATATGAAAATGTAATTCGCCCCCCTTCCCCGTCCCCACTAAAATAAAATATCATGGCTATGCCCCCTTGGTATATGGTATTTTACTAATGTTAGCCTTTGTGACAAATTGCAAGACAGATTGAGAGGTTCATAATCAACAAATCTAGCAATTCAACAATTACTTATCTTTATTGATCTATATTGTAACGACATAAAGAAAAACGTTAACCACATCTGCATTATACCTCAAAAAGACTAGTCACAATTAATGTTCCTTATAGTTGTTAATAAAGCCTAGTTTAGTCGAGTATATGCCCCATGTGGGACTTATCACATACCCACACATTTCACACAATCAATCAAATTGGGGGATTACATATATAGTTAATAAATGATGTAAATATTTTTTTTTCTTTTTTTGATGGGATAATTATATTTCTTTTGGAAAATTCTGGTTCCAATTATTTATTAGAATCTCCAATTATTTATGAAGAAATCTATATTACATTGCTAACGGCATATGAAGATTGTAAATGAGTCGAGATATGTTGAGTATTAAATGTTAAAACTTGACAACAGATATAAAATGTTAAAACTTGGCTTAAGCTTGAACCAAACTTACAAACTATGTTTGAATTTGAGCTTGTCAAAAAGTCCCAAAACTTGAGCTTGACTTAACTAATGTATCAAGCCGAGCTCAAACTCAATATCAAACTATATATTAAGTTTTTAAGCTCAAGATCCAATATCTGTACATTATCATGTCCATATTAAACATATTTGGTTTGAACATGTGGTTTCGACTCCTAATTAATTACTGATAAAATCTCTGATGGTTGAATAAGAGATCTGGAGTTCAATCTCCGCTTATACCAAAAATCGATTGATACTTGGTTTGATGATAAAGAGCTATCATTAGGAGCGAACGTCATAAGTTAAAATCCTTTAAAAAAAAAGATTTAGTAAGATATGAAATTATTTTTCAGACTTTTTTATGCTTGGGCTCAGCCCATTCATTAAACAAAAAAAACCTAAAATTAAGACTCAAACTTCACTCGTTTATACACAAATAAATATGATTGAGTTTTTTATCAACTATTTAATTTATTTATGACCCTACTGTTTTTTGTACCAAACGCTTGCCTTGACTTGTCTTCTTTCTTGTTTTTTTTTTTTTTTGGACTTGCCTTGTGTTGTTGATCGTATGAAATGTTTTGTTTTTACTTGTTAGTTGAATGCATGTCAAAGTCAAACTTCTAGTTGAGATGCAGCACGAAGACCGCATGATTGTAGTTAATGATAATAATATTAAAGTTTTTATTTTTGAGGTGAAATAATAATAAAGTTTGTGTTAGGTGAAAGTTTCACCCAATAGTCTACACTACAGATAGTGAACTCTACTTGTGAAGCTCACATAAAGGCACTGTAACTAAACGTCAAAACTCAAAGCCCAATCCCGGTTTGGACTTTGGACTTCCACTATTCCAAATTTCAATTTTGAAAAAGCTCTAAAGAATACAAAGCTGCTTGTTTTGGGGACAATAGACAGAGACCACAAATTAAGCTAAAGTCCTATTCAATCTTCATAATGTACACTCATGAAATTGTGGAATTAGATGATGATCCTCTAATTGCTGAGGCCAGAGCAATTCTTCTCTTCTTGCTGCTTAAATAAATAGCTTGGTTTCAACAGCTTGGTTTCAACTCTGTGCGTCCCTTTCTTTCTGCTTTTACACGTCATCCTAGCTTCTACGTGCACGGTGCACCCCTCATTGGTCAATTGAAAAATGAAGCTTCTATATATTGCAGTTGCAGATATCATATCATATCAGGTCACTTATATTTACTTAGTTGCACCCGTAATTGAAACGTGTGGCCGTTTTTTTTTTTTTTTTTGGCAGATAGGGGGGATAGGTACGTTCAGTTTTTTCTTTAGTGCAATTAAGCTCTCAACTCCAATATTACTTGGGGAGAAGAAAAAAAAAGTCTACTATGTCTCGTTTTTTTCTCAACTCCAATATTCCTGTAATTCACTGATCTATAAGATTTAAATTTCTTTTTCAGTGTAGAGGAGACTACATATTTTTTCAAATTGCAGATAATTAATATTGTCAAGCAATGATGTAATAAATATATTATTTGTTTTGGTAAATTTTGGTGCCAATAAAGAAAACTTTATATGTTAGGTTGCTAGAGGAGGAATATTCCAGACATTACACTTTCTTTGTACCAAACACACCTTGCCTTGTTGACCTGTGAAGCGTGTTTTGTTTGTAGTTGAATCGATATCAAACTTCAGTTGGTTAGGTTATAGCCCGCCCCGCATGATAATAATATTCGTTTGCGTAAGGTGAAACCAATAGTCTAACACTACAGATAGTGAGTAGCACGACAGGTGAAGTCCACTTGTACGTGAAGCTAGCTAGTTCACATATATGAAGGCTTTGGAACTAAACTTCATAACTCAAAAGCCCAGTCAATCTTGGTTTGGACTTTGGACTTGCACTATAGATTCCCTTTTGTCAATATCAATTTTGATACTGCTCAATCTGAATCCTAAACTCTAAACTTTAAAGAATAGCAAGCTTGTATGTTTGACAACAATAAGCAGAGACCACAAAACTATAAATCATCCTCTTCATGTTCAAAGAGCAGTGGCGGCTCCAAGATTTTTTTCTAGGAGGGTCAATAAGAAAATATATCTTGGGTAAAATATGAATTTTACGGTTTACTCGATTTCCTTATTACAAATTTGTCTATAGTACATACTAATAGTAGAATAAAAAATAAATTACAGGTTCAATTGACATATTTTTTCTTAATATAATGAACATGTTAATTATGTTAAGTAAATTTTAATTCTTCCTCAAAAAAAAAAAGTAAATTTTAATTATTAATACTTAAAATACTTTTATTTATTAGTTTAGGACAACTATATGTTCATATTGTACTATCAATGCAAGATTTACATTGCAGACAATTATTCTATACAAGTTTGTTTAGAATCAATGTAAGATTTACATTATAGATAATGATACTATATACATTTGCAAAAAATCTACAATATTGCATACATTTGTTTAGAAACACTATAAATATACAAGGTAAACTATGTATTTTCTATTAGTTTATTTCAAATTTGTTAAGATCTAAATGGTTTTTTTATTTTTTATTTTATTTTTTTTTAAGATTTAAGATAAAAAAAAAATTTACTTTTGTTGTTGGGCTTACTATTTCTCCCAAATTTTAGATAAAATTAGTTTATTGTTAGGCCTTTTTTTATGTTTAAAAAGATCAAAACATTATTAAGAGAATCATAATTAAACTTATTTCAAGTGGTTTTAAAAAATTTAGGGTCATAGTGTTCAAATTTTTATTTTAGGAGGGTAAAATAACAAAAAAATATATATATATAAAAAAAAAAAAAAAAAATCAGATGAACCCCCTGAACTATGCATGGCGCCGCCCATGTCAAAGAGCTCTGGTTTATTTCAATTTTGTGCAATTCCTTCTTGCCGCTTACTCGTTATCCAGCCCATCCAATAAGATTCTACCTGCATCCTTCATTGGTCAATTAAAGCTCCTATTAAAAATAAAAATAAAAAATGTTGTAGCCCACTTGGTACCAAAATGGACTTTGAGTTGCTAGGCTTAGGCTTAGGCTTAGGTCTAATGTCCAATAGCACTGGATCAGTTGAGATGATGACATATGTCAATTTTTGAACACGTATCACTATCTGATCGGGTCTAGTGCATTAGATGCATTGAACCTAAACCAAGTCCAAATTGCTACTATTCCCATCTCAGCTATTTCCAATGTGTTGCTGGATTTATTTTGATAAAGATATAGGTCCCGTTCAGATTTTTGTGCAATAAAACTCTTAAGGGTTATGTTAAAAGGATGCTTTTAGGGCATTTGAACAACAACTAGAAACAGAGACAACGAGGGGATTGTCTCTTTTTCTAGTTCTTTTTCACTTATTGTTTTGGTATTTTTTTAATATTAGGCTCCAATGTTCAGTAAATGATAGGCATTAAACTTGGACCGACTTGACTAATCAAATTGATAACTCGGTGAATTGATATTTAGGGTGCATTTGGATACTGTTTATTTTGCTGGAAACTGAAAACAATAAAAAAAAAAATTTGGTTACTATTCACAAATGAAAACACTGTTCATTTTCCTTAATGCACTGTTCATGTCCCATGAATAGAGTAAGAGGTGCTGGTAAAAAAAAAAAAAAGGCAAAAACGCCAGACATTGAAATGCAATCAGCTATCCAAACGCATACCTAATCTAGTCCATTTGTTTAATTGTATCGCTTATACAAGTGAATTGGTGAAGCCTAGTAAAAATTGAATGTTTATTTATTTATTTTTTTTGCCTCCATGTAAAATTTGGACAAGTCATTTTCACCGGATCGATTTCATAATTCTAAACAATATTACCTTTAATAAGTCCATGATTGTGCCGTTTTTTTAAAATGAGGAGCATAATGATTCTCAAAATAAGACAAATCTTCAAGTTTAGCCTAGATCATAATCCATTGAAGAGAATAGTCACCAGCTAAAATAATAGAATATGCATCATGCAATATGCGTAAAATACAACTTTCGAGTTTGAGACATGTTGTTCGTAGAATTTGAAGGCATGTAATAAAATTTTATTTGGCAAAGACTTCATTGCAATTTGATGACATTATTATTATTATTTTTTTTTGAGAAAATTTGATGACATTATTTTGTCTTATGTTTTTAAGTTTTGTGAAACATGATTCTCAAAAAGAAAAGAAATTTTTTTTTTTTAGTGAAACATGACAAATATTTAGAAAGAATTAATTTTAATTAGTAGAGTAAGCTAGTCATGCCTCCATATGTGTGTATGTATATAATCCGATGACCTGGGGTTTAATAACTGGTATATGCTAAAACCCCCAAATCCTAATCCTAATCCTAATAAATCTAATGCTGCGGCCTGCATCGGCTGCTTTGCTTGACGAAACAATATAGACTAGTTGCTCAAACCCAGTCGGAATCGGTTGCTGTTGTTGCTGTGAAGTGCCTTCCTCATTGAAAATTGACTCATTCAGGTAAATCTAATCTTCCCCTTTTTCGATTCCTAGTTCTCTTTTGGTAGTTTGGCAATTGGCAATGAGCTCTATATCTATACTCCTCAGAAGAAGAACCACTAAACCCATCAAAAAAATCATCTTCCCAATCCCAAACCCAATCCCAAACCCAACAACACAAATCGCTCATTTCACCCAAAACCACCCATCATGTCCATGTCCATGTCCATGTCCTCCACAACCCTACCAAATTATTCACTCTTTTTCAACTCAGTCCTCCAAATTCCCCGAATACGAAATGCCTTCTGTCACCTGGGGTGTCATCCAGGGCCGTAAAGAAAGGCTCGTTTCTCGTGTCATCATTTGTGATTACCTCAAAACTTTAGGCATAATTTCCGATGAACTCGAACAACTCGAGCTCCCCTCCACCGTCGACGTCATGAGGGAGCGTGTCGAGTTCTTACAAAAGCTAGGATTGACCACTGATGATATTAACCAATACCCATTAATGCTAGCCTGTAGCGTGCGCAAGAATATCATTCCTGTCTTGGGTTACTTGGAGAAAATTGGGATTCCCAGGTCTAAACTTGGAGAGTTTGTTAACAACTACCCTCAAGTGTTGCACGCTAGCGTTGTCGTTGAGCTTGCCCCCGTTGTTAAGTTCCTTCGTGGCCTAGATGTTGAGAAGCAGGATATGGGCTATGTTTTGGGCAAGTATCCTGAGCTTCTTGGGTTTAAGCTTGAAGGGACAATGAGTACTTCTGTTGCCTATCTTGTTAGTATTGGTGTGCGTCCTAGAGATATTGGTCCCATGGTTACACAGTATCCTTATTTGTTGGGGATGAGAGTTGGGACTATGATTAAACCGCTCGTGGATTATTTGGTTTCTTTGGGTTTGCCCAAGACAATTCTAGCTAGGATGTTGGAGAAGCGCGCGTATATACTTGGTTATGATCTTGAAGAGACTGTTAAACCCAATGTGGAATGTTTGCTAAGTTTCGGGATTAGGAAGGAAGCACTTGCTTCTGTTATTGCTCAGTACCCGCAAATCCTTGGCCTGCCTTTGAAAGCTAAGTTGTCTTCGCAGCAATACTTTTTCAATTTGAAGCTCAAGATCGATCCCCAAGGGTTTGCACAAGTGATAGAGAAGATGCCGCAAATAGTTAGCCTTCACCAACATGTGATTATGAAACCTGTTGAGTTCCTCTTGGCGCGGGCATTGCCCTCTGAGGATGTGGCCAAGATGGTTGTGAAATGTCCTCAAATAGTTGCATCGCGAGTTGAGCTCATGAAGAACAGTTATTACTTTTTCAAGAGTGAGATGGGGAGACCTCTGAAAGAACTCGTGGAATTTCCAGAATATTTTACGTATAGCTTGGAGTCCAGGATTAAACCCAGGTACCAGAGGTTAAAGAGCAAGGGAATCCGGTGTTCCTTGAATTGGCTCCTCAACTGCAGTGATCAGAGATTTGAAGAAAGATTGCAGGGTGATTATATTGAAACAGAGAGTATAGGCCCAACATTTTGTATGGGTGGAAAGTTGGAACTACCGGGGAATGAGATTGTGTCAGATGAGGAAGATGAAAGTGAGGATGAAGTACTTTTCAGACGCACTGTATCTCTCTAGTTAATCGATAACTCAAATTTAAATGAATATGGTATTCATTTAGATTGAATTTTGTTTATGGTTTTTTTTTTAATGAAATATAATTCTTAGTTTCTGTTGTTTTTGAGTTATATACAGTTTTATGTTCTTCTCTGAATTCATTGTGTATGATTAATACTGTTAGGGATTTTATATAGTTTTAAAGATTTCTCTACATGGTTGCATACAAATCCTGTTAGGGTTTATTTAGTTTTAAAGGTTGCTCTACATGGCGACATACAAATCCTGATAGCTATTTCACGATTAACTAATATATTAACAATTATCCATTTATAGTTAGCATTTTAAACCAAAGTAGTAGCATTAGGGGTCCATATCTCATAGATTTTGTTATCCATGGAAGATGGCTGTGCCTGACAAAGGTGCAGGCAATACCAGATGATTTTAGGGCTCTGCAGTTTTGTAACTTATAATAAAAAGCAGCAACCAGAACTTTTGGCATTTTCTTTTATGTGTTGATGCTATGTCAAATGCAAGTCAGTTGGCTTGATCTTTCCTGGGTCATATTTGATATGAGCAAAACTGCCAAATTTTCAATAATCATCCAAAATACTGAAAAGAGAAGGTAGTACCTAGTGAACAAAGATCCCACTTCTGTGTGGTCTAGAAAAGTATAATTATTAACCAAATGGATTTTTGATGCTTGATACCAGTTGCAAGGCTGTCTCACTTTGTTTTCTTCCTGAAATTGTAATATTCTTGAGGTTTATTTGAATTGCATTTTTGGACACGGTAAGAGTTAGAATTGCATTTCTCTCATTAATTGGATGACAGCCTGTATATCCCAGCAATGGAAAGCAAACTTGAGAGAAAGCTGAAGTTTTGGGGCTTCATCTGTTCTTTTGCATGGTGATCATTTTTTTTTTTTGGAATATTGATTTTGATCTAATGTTGCTCTTTGTTATATATATATAAAAAAAAAGGGCCTAAATTTCTATATGAAGTTGCTAAGTTTCAAAGATAATTAGTTTTGGAATCAAATTAGTTGATCGATATTGTATGTGTAGGTGTAATAGGAGGATTGTGGATCATTTGCTATTACACTGTGACCTAGCACATGCTCTTTGGAGTTATGTTTTTCTTTGTTTGGTGGGTGACACTGTAGTGGGTGATTGATCTTCTGACAGTATGGAGGAATTGGTTTGGATGATTTTAGTCCCTTTATGCCTCATGTGGCTTTTGTGGAGGAAGCAGAATCTTCGCACTTGTGAAGATGTGGAAGCTTCTGAGGTGCAATTGAAGACTTCTTTTATTTGCTCATTACTTGAATGATCTCGTGTATTTGGTCTTGAGTCTCTCTTTTTTGCTCTTAATTCTATTCATGTAATTCTATAAGTAATATTTATGTACACAAGGTATTCTTTTTCTTCAATAAAATATCTTGCTTATAAAAAAGAAGAAAGATCATTAGTTTTGAGTTCCTTATTCATTAAAACTGCTTTGCCTTTTGGTGTTTACCTATTCTGCTGGCTGCTATTCAAATTCATCTATAAGAGATTCTCTTTTATCTAGTACTGGGCCATGTAAGTTGAAAGCTCTTTTGGACAAAGGCATATGACTGGTAGAATGTTCTTTTTTCCTAGTGAATCAATAATTTTTTTTTTTTTTTTTTGGCAGAAAAAATGCATTATGCAAAATCCAAAAAACAGCCTGAAGCCACATAACAGACTCCAAAGCACAGCCTAGCTCCAGATTCCCAAAATTCATTAATGCAACAATAGAACAATTGTTCTGTGCCTTTAATAACTCAGAAACAGATTCGATTACAAGTCATCAACAATCTATTCCACAAACAGCATCTTTCCATGCATCACAACCAGTGCTTCTAACTCTTGTCAGCCCCTGCACTTGGTTCCGTATTACCTGCAACCAGGATACCCGTCTCTCTCTCTGTCTCTCTCTGTCTCTCACCATTTTTGTTCCTTAATTCACCTGATTTATTTTTCTTTTCTTTATATTTTTATCTTAATTTTTCATCTTTCTTAACAGGTTTAGTTCTTAAATTATTGATTATTATGTTATGGATGTTAGGCTTATTGAGTTGTGGTTAGAAATAATTTGAATAGAAAATTCTTCAATTTAGTAGCTATCTCTTATTTCCTGAGTTTCTAATTCGAATTATGGATTTGCTTGCTTGTTGTAAAAGATAATAAGTCTTGATGATTTTTTTTTTTTATATGTAGGTGTACTTTTTTTTTTTTAAGCTCAAGCTATTAGGCTATGGATAGAATATAATGGTAGAAAAGAAAAGAATACATGTGACCAATCCTGACTAGTCTGTTAAGGCACCCATCAAAGTAATCATTATTGAATATTCTGGTGCAATTTCTGTTCCAATATATATGCTTCCTCCAGTCTTTATATTTGCTGAGGCAGATGTTGTTCTAGGTTTAATAAGTGCCTACATGTGGTGGTTAATTGTCTAAATTTGAGTTTCTTCGATATTTAGTGATTTTTTTTCTCCCATACACCTGGTTGCTATTTTTCACTAGGTTAGTCTTCACATCAAAATTTTTTTTTTTCTTTTGATTTTTCATTCTTTTTCTGCTGTTTTGGATGCTATTGTATAGTCTAATGTCATTTATATACATTTCTTTATATTTGTTAGTTTCAAAGCTGTACTGGTACTATTTGATTTGTTTGCAGTGCCGGTTCATGTATTTTTGGCTTGAAATTTTCTTTCAAGAAAGCCAATAACACAATACGTTTTCTTTTAGGTAAATTGAAAATTATTATGTGAAAGGAGCTGCTGATGTGGAGGAATGGTGAATTTTAATCACAAGTTTAATACTGTTTTGATCTTTTTTATTTTTTATTATTTATTTTTTTAATAATCAGTTTTGATAAATATTCCTCATAATAGAATATCAGATATTTTAAGATGGGCCTAGATGCAAATAAAGCTGTTTTATGGATTTTTTTTTTTTGAATTTTTCATGTTTTGTATTTGTATGCACTGCATATGCTGTTTTATGCAGTGGGAAATAACCATTGGCAGATACTCCAAGCACATTTTGGACATATTTACCATTCATTATTCTGAGAGAATAAGAGATATCTGCACGTTTTCAAATTTATTATTGCTGTGACTACTTTTTACTAAATGTTGAATTGATTTTTGTGCGCTTTTCTTTCCTCTGTTTCCATTTATTTGTCATCAACAATCAAACTTGGTTAAAAGAAATGGAATTAAGAAGATACAAAAGCGTGAACTCATGGCTAGACCCAAATATCTTTTCTAGCATGGGGGCCCATCTAAGAATGCCTCCTGTACAGAAGGTTAGTGACTTTATGAGGCAATTAGGAATTTTGAGAATGGAACAATTTAATACGTGAAACAAAGCATAAATTCTGACACCAGGTTTCTCTTTGTTATAATAGTTGATTTGTTGAACTGCCATTGTTCAACAAACACTCCAATCTGTTTCATTGTCATATAATTTCTTAGTTTTTGATGATTCAAACAAGACAAAAAGGGTGGCACTGCCTAACACCACCCCCTTCCCCCACCCAAAAAAGAAAAACCTGGTTTATTTGTTCCTCCTTTTTCCAATTGAATTTATAGGGTAGTGGTAGGGCAAAGTCCAAGCTATGTTTTGTTTTAACAATTTTAGGCCAACCTGTCCATGGTAAGCTCTTCAACTGAGAGAGCTCTGTTTTGGTGGATGAGTAGTCTCTTGGCATTTTGAGAGTGGGATAAGGAATGGAGGGAGCGGTGCCATATATATTAATCTCTTAACAATGATAAGAAGATGGTTCTTGGGGTGGAATTTTTCTTATAATTTTTTCCATCGTAGGATCTCTCGAGTGTTCTCTTTGGACATTCTAACTTGCCTCTTGTGCATCTTTGCCCGTCTTCAGACACTGCTTTTATATGATGATTAGATGTACTTGCAAGATCACTATCAATGTGGATTGTCCACGTTCTCTGTGTTTTGTCTTCTTGATGCATACATAGCATGGGGGCTACACAAATGTGCTTTTACATCTTCAGGGTACACCAACTATTATTTTGGTGTTATCACTGATTGTTTTGAAGAGGCTTTGGACAGGTAGAACATTTCCTTTTGTTGTTCTTTTCTGGCTCTAAGACCTCTGCTTTCCTTTTTCTTGATTTATTGTTG
Organism: Quercus tomentella; assembly: GCA_028535165.1. NCBI lineage: Eukaryota > Viridiplantae > Streptophyta > Magnoliopsida > Fagales > Fagaceae > Quercus > Quercus tomentella. The sequence continues at coordinate 18,546,953 of JAPQVY010000012.1, forward strand.
ATCATCTATCTCTCTCTCAGAGAATCAGTTAAAACTTATAGTCTGGATGCTTGTAGAATAAACCAGGTACTGGTTACAGCTCTTGCCAAGCATTTTTATAACTGCAAGATGCTGGATATGCTAGTCTTAAACGCCAAATGAGTGAAATTTTTTAGGAAAAAGCAGATCCTTAAAAGTGAATCTAGAAACATTATATATATATAGCTAAATAATAATTTGTTTAGGTGACTATCCACAAAAGCAGATCCTCAAAGTTTACATGTGTGAGTTTTTATTAATAAAATTATTTACTTATAAAAAAAAAAAACATGTGTGAGTGTTTTTTTTGTTGGTTAATATACTATAATAGTGCTGATCAATTAAAAAAAAGGTTAGGTGTTTAGTATTTTTGTTCTTTCATTGCAAAGCTATATGGTTGCCTTGGTTCTACATAGGATAATTCCTTGTGGAATAACAGATCTTGTTTGTGATTTGTGAGGGGGAGATTATATTAGGATGGGAGTTGTTATTGCTATATGTAGGGGATGTCTTGATGGGGCAACTTGATGAGAAAAGTAGCCTTAGAAAACCATTGCTTGGATCCTAGGTGAGTGGCAATGGAATATGGGAATTTTCAGACAGATTCACTTTGTTTAAATGTTTAGGATGTAAAATGAGGTTGCAGTAGGATGATGCAGAGACTCAAATAAATGGGATTCTATGAGAGGACTAGTTGGTCCTGCTCTAAATTCACAAGAAGCATATCACATGGAGCCAGGGGCTGATTAGGAGCCAGAATGGGATCCAAAGGTGAAAGTTGGGTATGTTTCTGATCATGACCTTGTTTTGATCAGAGTTAATTAACTTCTCATAATTGTGTCTTGTTTTTTATGGGCTCGTGAACTTGCAGCTCCTGCAGCTTTGATTGACCCTCGTTAATGCACTGTAATGGGTTGAGCATATATGTGTTTTTCTTGAAATTTCAACAAATGAAATAAATGTGGAGAGAGGAAAATCCAATGTTAAAGGATCTGCCTTAAGAATTCTGCTTTCTAGTTGTTAGGAGATTGTTATTTTTGGTACCTCTCTAGTGGCAGCATCATTGCTTTGAATTTTCAGGATTCCTGATAGAGGGAAGTCATGACCTAAATATAATTCGACTTTAAATGATCATTGCATCTATTTTATAACGTTAATGCCAGGTAAGTACCTAAAGAGAAAAAAAAAGTTTGTTTATTACTCTTATAATCTAAAACTAGGTGGTTTCATTGTGTTCTGAATTGGATTTAAAGCATTCCTTATTCTTTTACATTGTTGGATCTCTTGTTGCATGCCTTTTTCTTTTCCTATCAATGGCACAATTTCATGTTCAATTTTCACTTGTATGTTTCAGCATTATCTGTGATAAGGTCCTCTACCACACCCCCCCCCCCCCCCCCCCCCCTCTAAATGCTTTTGAATAGCTTCATTTTGTAGGTGCTGGAAAATTTTAGAGGCAATGTCCACATGTTTGAGAAAATTGCATGACGAGGTGGTTCAAGCAACGCTATTGCCATTTGCAGGCACTTGAATAAGATGGCAATGTGACTTTGATTCTTTCAATTGATGGAATGCTTCGAGCTGTTTCTCAAGGAGCAATTGGAAATGCCTGTTGAAGCAATGACGATAAAACGGTGCTTATATTTTTTTCATCTGCATTCCATGTTTAGTTATTCATTGATCAATTAATGGTTGACCAAGTTTACTCCGTCTGTGAATCGTATCCAATAACCATACTTTGTGACATTTTCCAATAAAAACTTATATATTGGCTATGAAGTAAATACTATTAGTGATAACAACAGTGAATAATTGATACATTAATAAATTGAAAGTAAATAAATAAAACAACGTGGTGGGTGATATTAAGCCACCATGGTATAACACATTGAATTTGAGATTTTGAAAATTATGGAGTTCATAATTCATATACCATGGTGGCTTAGTGTAAGTTGTGTATGAATATGTCAATGGAAACAGGAAACATGAGAGGATACAGATGCAAAAACCACTTTGTCTAATAGAATTACTTGCTTCTGTTGATGGCCGGGGAGCCAAATAATTTTATTAGCTAAACCCAAAATGATATATACACTTGTGTTTTTTAAAAGTTTACTGTCATCATAGTCTACTACTGTATAGTAACCCATGTGCTACAAAAAAGCAGTAATCAATATCACTATCTCAAAAAAAGTAGTCAATCAGAGGCACGATACGATTTGTTTAACAGGTGTTTTTTTTGACTCATTGTGTTTCCAAATGTTGGCTGAACTTATACTAGGTGGAATTTGCAATTAGTATGAAGAATCTAAAGAATCTGTTATTTAATTTTGCCAATGATCTTTGTACCAAATGGCATCTCCTCTCTTAACAATGTGGATGTTGAGGTCAAGGATTAACCAAACATGAGTGCACTGTTTGACTAGAGAAAGTCTGAATTTTTTTTTAAAAAAAAAAAAAAAAAAAAAAAAAAATGTAATGGAAAACCTACATTAGCGATTGTGGATGATTTAAAAGAGGGATTTTTAACATTGAAAATGTTTCCAAGGAAAGTTATCTCCACCTCGAGTGCTTTGACCTATGTCTTGGTTGTCTTTTCCACATGAGATTGCTATCCTTACGCGAAGCTCTTTCACGTTTTAATAATGTCATAATAAGAATTGTAAAAAGATCTGTGTTTAAGTTATCCAATGCTTTTCTCAACACGCCTATGTAATTGATGAGCATCGTTATAATTGTTTTATAGGAGCATGTTGTGCACTTGAATTGTCCTTAATAATGAACTCTGGTATATTGATGACTTACATTGTCAATCACATAATCTCAATGATGCCAAACATCATAGTTTTATTCATACACACGTCAAACCATTGCAATGCGATCTTTCACTTGTCACATAACACGTAAGAGACGAAGAAGAAAAAAAAAACACGTTAAAGAAGACATACTACATCCACACCGACTCCAAAAACCCAAACAATTTTAAAAACCAAATATGAAAACCACAAAAATTCAATCCCTGTCTACATACAGATGAGTGACGTTCCTCTGCACAAACCACGACAACTAATAGGAAACACAGATGACAGATTAAGACTAGAACATAACCAAATTATTACTATAAATCATCCAAACAAACCATCGGTCTATAGGGGAAACGGAAGACATGACAGACTGAGAATTGTAACCCATTTGCTGAGTTCAAACTCCATTACCTTTAACGAGAAAAATAAAATAAAAATGAACCCATTAGATTCACGCACAAACTCCTTTAATAGTTAACATAGGAAAGGAGGGCGTTGGGCATTGTCAAGAAAAGTTGTCTATCTCTTCACCCCCTTTGTGAAAAGAGAAAGAGAACATTGGGCCATGATACGGCAGTTTAGACAAAAAACATTATATTTTCCAGGTCTGCGTGCAACTTGAAGAAATTTGGATCAAGTGATGCTGCTGAAATCAGAGATGATGATGTTGATGATGAAGAAGAGGATGTTGCTGATGCTGGAGATTGCCCTTCCACCACTGCCTCGTAGTATAGTCGCCCTCTATAGGCAACAAGGTCAGCATAGTACACCGGTGGGACCAGTGATACAGGTTTAGTGCACCGAGCAAAGGTGAAGCACATGTGGTATATGAGCTTCTGCAATTCATCAGAAGTAAATCCATGCTCGTCCCAGAGGACATAGTAGTGTGTGGGCTTGCTTGTCCCAAGGCTTCCATAGTGGCTACAAAGATAGAAATCAAACTCGAATGGGTGAACAATTGTTGTGTCCACAACTGTGCCAGGAGACACATTGCCAGTGGAACCCCCATCCCTTTCGTTCTCCAGAAATAGACGAGTCTGGTGTCGTTTTTGGGCTACGATAAGTGTGATGGCTGGGGAGTATTTGATTTTTTGCAGTGCCATCTTCAGATCTAGTAACTCCTCATTGAGAACCATTTCAAATTGGCCCTCACTTACTCCATCACGAAAGACCACAATATGGTCTGGCAAGACATTATTTAGCTGAGCATACGATTGAACAAGCTCCAAACACATATTTCCAAAATCCACAATCCTCTCCTTCCGATGGAGTTGTGGGTAGACACGTGCTGCATAGCGATTTGCGGCAGGCCAGTTCATGGTAGCAACAACAGCTGCAATGGATGGACTTGTAAGATTCCTAGCACCGGGATGATTAACATCAGCCCCCACGAACATTACATGGCCTTTGCCTCCAAAATGGGGGAGTGGGTCATTAAGCTCTACATTGCTACCTCCAAGCTTGGCATTCATCTTGGTAGCAAGATTTGCAAAATACTGGTCATTCGCTCTGCAGGAGGACAGACAACACTGCGTCACTATACCAACCTTGGTCTCAGAGATCCACTTCAAATTTTTGTAACCAGGATCCCTCCTAGACATCACACAAAGAAGAATTTGTAAATGGCCTTTGCCTTTCTTATAAGCCTCTTCATTAACACTTTTAAGTAGTTCAAGCAACACATCAACCCTTGAGAGTTTATTCATTGAAGTGGGCTTATATACGAGAGGCTCCTCCATGTGGATCCCCAGGTTTATGCACCGATTGATAAGCTTTGGAATGAAAAAATTAGGATTCAGCCTCGATTTATTATCACTAGAGCTGAAGTCAATAACACCCCATCGGTCAATTCTTTTGCCTTCCACGACTGATTTTTCAACAAGATTCCACTGGCATTTCTCTCTGTCAACTGTCACCTTTATCACTTTGCCATTCTGAGCACCTAGCTTCAACACAGGTGGCCCAAGAACACGTCCTCTAACTCTTGTCATGCTTGTGTTTACTTCCATTCCAAAATTTTGAGCCATTCCTCCACTGCCAATGGAACATAACAAATCTAATAATATTAAATAAATAAATAAAATCATCACAGCATTATTCAAACTGCATCAAGTGATTTGATGCAATCAATTAATGTAAGGAAATCCATGTCAACTAATGAATCCTGAATCTTAAAATCTTAAGATATTGAATATAAAACAGTTTTTTTTATAAGCCAGCACTCGGCCAAATGTCTCAAGCTCTTCTATTTTCATCTATCAGAAGATCAGCAAGATTTAGGAGATACCAGGTTTATCTGTCCCACATTATTAGTCCAGATATAGCAGGTTACTTTTGTAAATGATCCATTTAGCTCTACATTACTCACACTTCAGTCATCATAAATGCCTATCATAGTTGGTGTAGTGACTGAATCAATGTCAAAAGAAAATAATAATGATGCTCAAGTCACTGCTTAGTAATAATTGAAGGTGGCCAGCATGAGTTCATAGTAAAAAACACAATCTTAATTTTTTTTTTATCAGTAAGTTATGCATGCTTGATGTATGTGGCAGGCTTTGACTCATGACCTCATCCTTTACTTACATTTGTGAGACGTGGAAGTGACGTTTGAGTAGATAAGTTTTGTTGTATTAGATGCCCATGTTCATCAATTGAAGGTTAGCAGTGATAAGTTTTTATCGGTTTTCTACTTTAGTCTCTACTTGTTTTTTGCTGCATCATTATTGGCAATTTAGTTCTGGGAAGAATCTGATACTGGACTATTTGTGTTTTAAATTAAGATATCAAATGCCTATAAAAAACTTGGTGAAGAGTTAAGTAGCTTGAGAAGTTGAGGAAAGAGAAGAGTCTAAGAAAAGGAGGAAATAGATTCTTGAAAAGCATTGATAAAGCTTCAAGATATAAGTGTAATTGACTAATTTTTTCGTAATACTTATTAAACCAAATGTAATAGCACATTATGATGATTGAAATATATTAATTTATAATATTTGTTTGTTTATCATTTACAAGGATCTTATATATAAAATTTTGTTTGTTTCTCATTTATAAGGATCTTATATATAAAATTTTGGAAGGTTTTTCATGAGAAATGTTTAAACTACAATTCTCATCTTATATTAGACCCAATTCAGCTTTCAAATAGTTGAAATTTAGAGAAATATTGAAACCTAACATGTTAACATACAATCTAAAAGTTTTCCGCCCATTGCACGGGTTAGCGATTAATTACAACATAAAAGCCAAGTGCACAATCTGTGAAGTTTTAGCCCTTCTCATGGCTAAACTATGGCAAATATAGCCTACTAACAATTTTCTCTATTCTCCAAATGAAAAAAGTGCAAAATTTATATCATTTTAGCATTTATTAAGTGTAATCATAGTGAAACAACCACCTACTAATACTGATGTCACTCATGCACCCTAATTTGTTGTTTAAATGCATCAACATATAAAGCAACAATAGAAGCTCCATGCTAATTACATGCTGTCAAAATTAAAAGAATGAAGTTTGAATGCACATACCCACAAGGTCCATTTTCTGAGCGTACCATGCTGCATATCTCTCTCTCCCTAACCCTTGGTGGTACTAGTGATAAGTTCTTCAACATGATACCTGCGTTTCTATCCAAATGCTCCTTTGGATACCTTTGCCCCTCAACTAAGACACAGAACTCCATTGGTACAGCATTTTTTTTATTGGCTTTTCCTAAATCCAAGCAGGGAATATCCTTGTACATAATATCCTTGCCATATTTCTCCCTGAAATAGTCAACAATTCTAACTCGCCTAGGTGGATTCTGGCTTTCTGGGTCTTCCTCAATGAACGATACTTCTCGTGTATTCTCCCTCGTTAACCCCTGAATTACGTACTTTTGTTTGGTTTTCCGGTGAGTCACGGTAACTTTCAATCCCCTCAATGCTTCCTCTACATCTCTCCAGAACCTTCGGAAATTATCTATATCAAAGTTTGGAATATGCTCCCAGAGGAAATCTAGAACTGACATTTTCTGCCGAAATGCGAGAACTGAGTAGTCCAGACACATTGCTAGACCCTGGGATGTGGACTTTAGGCTATGTTGAAATCCTCTAGATGCTGTGATGCCCCACCCAAGATCATCTCCTTCCCTAGGCTCTCTAGGGAAAAAACTCCGCCCAAAAGGGATCATGTGCCTAGATGGATTCTCCTTCATTACAACATCCATTCCTTGTAATACATCTCGGGGGATTGACAAGAGCTGCCCATTTAAGTAATCCTTCAACTTGCCAAACTTAAGCTCATTCACAAGATTTATGGTAACTACATATGAACCACCCCTCATGTCTTCTCCCTCATGGACTTCCACATCAATTTTTCCAGTGGGCAATGGTACGGCACTGAATATATTCTTCTCACCATCATATACAGTCCTTGACAAGGGAAAATGTGCAGGATCATCAGAAGATAATTTGTTTCTAATTACTGAAAGAACAGATTTTGATATTCTCACAGGTCGACCATTCTTGGGGGGCACTACAGGTTTGACATCAACATCATAGTGCATTATAATAGTATTTGAATTGAATTTGACAGGAAAATGATTGGCACGAAGTCCAACAGTCCGTATAGCAAGCACACCACCTTTATCAGGTCGTTTTACAGGGATAATCTTGTCTGAATCTTCTGAAATTTCTTTTAATTTCAATTTTTCAACAACAAGATCTGTAGAAGGGGGAAAATGTTGTTAATCACTGTGGCTGCTAAAAAATATTGAATTCAAATTGCTCTGTTTTCTGCAATAGAAAGCATTTCTGTTGGCACATGAGATCAAGAAATTGACCATAGCATGAAAATTTTCAAATACAGAAGAAGACTGTACAGTTTTCTTTCTTTTTTGAAGGAGGAAGGAGGGGGGTGGGGGGGGTGCTGTGCTTAAGCCCCACAAATCAAAACCTCTCTAAGAGAGAGAGAGCAATAAAAACAATAGAAACAGCTCTCTCCAAAATAGATCACGTACTAGAGCAAAGCATAGGCTGCCCCAGACAAATAAACACAGACATGCTTAACAAAGGTCCACATAGCTGCAAGTGACGGTATGGCAAATGGTCCAACAAAAGATGAAGGCAATGATGCCAAGGAATAATAATATTGTAATTAAGCTGACTTTTTATCTTAAATTTTTTTAGCACAGCATGCAGATCAATATGGGAAAAGACAACATCTTTCCATTAATGATCTTTTCAGTGAAGTCGAGAACAGTTGAAAGAGTCTAACCATAATGCACATTTCTATTACTCGAATAGTTTCCTTCTAAGTTTAGAAAAGCTTCTAAAGTACTCAAATTCAAGGAAAAAAAAAATCATAAAGACAAGGAATCTGTTGAAATTTGAATATTTATAATAACTATAATAGTAAACTTTAAAAAATAATAATAGGAGTAATAGTAAAACCATAAACGGTAGACTGCACTACACATTTTCACCATAAATCCAATCTAAATATAATTATAACTTCTTGGGTTTTATAGGAAGTAAATATTAAAAAATTATGGTCAATGTGAATCATCGATATATTAAACTAAGTATAAGAAATAAATTAACCAAGGTGACCATTTTTACAAATGTAACATCATATTGAAGAATGATAATTCAGTAAGGCAAACAAAAAAATTCTATGAATCCCAAAACCCAATACACAATCATACACTTCATGGAACTTTTTCCTCATATGACACTTTAAATAATAATTCTTAATTTCCAGATAAAACATCAATGTAATACACTGACAAGGAAAGCACATCCAGTACACTGATAAAATAGTTAGGAAAATGCTAAAGCTTTTATTTTTCTTTAAAAAAAAATTACAAACTAAAGTGTGAATGAATGTAATTGGTGTTTTAATTACTTTTTTGTTTTGTTATTATATGTTTAAAAGTTGACAGGTAAGTAAAATTTGTATTACTGGTATCATCACTCTCATATTAGTAACACACCAATATTGTGAAACACCCATTACCATATTATATACTTTGCTTATCTTCAAGGGCATCGCCTCCTAATAGAATTTGATTCTAGAAAAAAAATATTCTTTGCTACCGAGAAACAACTTTAGCACCATAATTTTCCAAGATGGTTTTCCCAATTTTATTAGCACACAAAAAAAAAAAAAAAGCAGAAAAGAGAAGAGATCCAGATCTAATACCGGCGACAGAAGGAGGAGGAGGAGGAGGCTGAGGCTGAGGCTGAGGCCGAGGCTGAGAAGGAATAGATGGGGCAGCGCGTCCCACTTCCACCCACTTATTATCACCCTGGCCTCTCACTACTCTTCCTCCACTACTACTAGCACTAGCACTAGCACCACCAACCTTGCTGGCCCAGCTCGACCCCTCAGACGTGGGACCCACCCATTGACTCCCCGGAGGACCACCACCACCAACACCCACATGTGGCGGTGGCTGTGGCTGTGGTTGTCTTGGTCGTGGTGATTGTTGTTGTTGTTCCGACCACACCTGAGTTGCACCATGCCAAGGAGGACCCCTCCCTCCTCTTCTACCAGCTCCTTCTCCAGCAGCACTTCCCCTAGCACCACCTCTTCCACCTCTATCTCCTCCGCCTCTACCTCTTCCTCTTTCCCTTCCTCTTCCTCTTCCTCTGTACCCACCACCACCACCAGCTTCTCTTTCCATTGGATCTCGGGAGCGAACTTCGGACTCAAAAAACTCGCTTCGCTTACCCCACTCACTAAAGAATCACAACCAAACAACACTGCTTTGATTTTGATTTGATTAAGAGGTTTCCTCTCCTTGAGGGTATAAACAACAAAAGAAGTGAAATGAAATGAAATGAGTCTATGCTTTTAAGACTGCAGTCTATAATAATAATTAAAATTGAGAAAAAGACGGAATTACCATTTTGGCGTTTGCTTCGTGGCAAGGGAAAAGACATTTTGGATTCAAAATTTCAAACTACAACTGTTTTGTTTACTGAACGCGTACGCGTGGTCAAAAGACAAAAGGACACGAAAGGGATAAATGAAAAAGAAAAAGAAAAAGAGGAGTTGGAGTTGGTGGAGGAAATCCAGAGTTCTAATTCTAGGAATTTCCAGAAGCTTCGGTGTAACCGATGAATATGGGGCGGAAAGTTGGACGTGCTAACAATAAACATTGTCACGACATGTCTCTGTGGGACCCACACCCCACACCTGCGCCTATTTTTTTCTTATCTTTCTTTTCTTTTCCTCCCACCAGACCATATACGCGCGTATTAAATGCTTTCATTTTTAACATTATGTAACATTTTGAGACATTATCTCTGTTCATATATATATATATATATATATATATATATATATATTTTTTTTTTTTTTTGAGAAAATCTCTATCCATAGTTGATAGTTCACACTCTTTTAGCTTAGTTTTTAGTTTTCTATTCTTTCCTCCTCCTTTTTTTCACCCCTATCACAGCATGCAAAGTAACCCTTTCTCATTTTCTTTAAAAAAAATATAAAATTTTCTTGAAAAGCAAACAACATTAAAATCAAAACAAAACCAAAGCGAAAAATCAGCATTAATCTAGCATAGTCAAACAAAAACGAGCATCACAACCATCCCCATCTACTCAAAACCAAACCTTTCATAGTACGCTCTAAACAACTTTCAAGCCACAAGAAAATGTGTTAGGAGCATTTTAATATTAATTTTATTAAAATGAATAATATGATAATATAAATGTAAAGATATGTGAGTTAATATGGAAGATAAAGAGTTAGTGGAATGTTTAATCTCACATTGAAAATGAGAGAGACTCTTTTATTCTTTTTAATTGTGGTGATTAATGAGCTGATATGTATTGGAGCAAATATTGAGTTAGATACATTCAGAATTATTTCTATATTCATTAATGAGTAAATGGCATTTTTATTATGGAAAACTGAAGAGTCAATCACCCACTTAATGGATTAGCTGTTGAGCCTCTGAACTCCTTATCTCATCCATTTAATTGTGTAATTCCAAGCCATCAAATTTATGTACATCAATTAATCTTGTAACACCCACTACATCATAATTATGGACATAATTAATCAGATTAATTTGGGTAATAATTTCATGAGGCCTATTGAGCCTATAAATAGACTCATTAATTTGGGCTTGAACATTTTGTGTAGAGGTTATTCTAGTCATGCGACAGTTGTTGGGCTGTTGTATCCTAGGAGAGACAAGTTAGAGAAGGTCTGCCCTGGTTACAAAATTTAGTCAACCAAGGGCTTGAATCTCTTTAAAGAGAACGAGTGTCGTGCCTCAGTCCAAACAGTGTTGTGTAATTTTTATCTTCAAAATAATAATATTCAGAGGTATTATTCAATTTCTATTTATGTTATTTCCATTATTATTGTGTTTGCACCAACAAAATATGTGCACTCTTAGCCTCTTACCATTATCTCAACAATGTATCTAACATTATTTACTTAGCCTTTACTAATCCCATCTGTTCATCTTCAAGCTTCAGCCCCTTAAAGCATTCACATTGGTGTTGTTAAATCACTAAAAATTTTATTTTAGCACCTCAAATAACAAAAATCTGTCTTATCTAAAAAAAATTGTCAATTTGCTACAGTAAACTGCTACTAATAGTAGATATTATAGCATATTGCTAAAACTTAAAATAATTTTTTTATTCAACTATTCAACCTCTCTCTCTCTCTCTCTCTCTCTCTCTCTCTCTCTCTCTCTCTCTCTCTCTCTCTCTCCCTCCCTCTCTCTCTTATTTTAATAAAACAATCATCTCTCCTTTCTTCGCTCTTGAATCTGTCCCTCTCATTTGATGATTTGAGTTGAGTTGTGTCGTGACCATGCCGATCCTAATTGGGGGGGGGGGGTGGAACTCACGAGTCAAGGGATATACAGACCATGAGTGACTTGTTCAACTTGGATGACTTAGTCAAATTGGCCCATAGATAAATCAATCCAAATGAGGACATGACTAGGTGTGGGGTCGGGAAGGGAGGAAGTCAAGAGTGACTTTGAGTCATTTGTTGTGGTTGACTAGTTGTTGTGGCTAGTGGTTTTAGTGGTTGGTTGTGCGATTGGTGATTTGCTTGTATGATTGGTGTGTGTGTGGGTATTCTATGGTAGTGGGTATGGATGTTTGGCGATAAGAATCGTTGTTTGGTTGTGGGAATGGGTGTTCCATGGTTGTGGGTATGGTGTTTGTGGGGGTTCATTTTTTAATCAGTTGAAATTATTTATATTATTTTAATGGGTTTGTACGTTAAAATAGAAAATTAAATGTAAATTGTACTGTTAATTGATATCTTAAAATAGATCAAATAGCTTTTGAAAATACTAAATGCAAAAAAAATTTTAGCACACCAAATATAAATGCTCTTAAACTTTTCTTTCATTGTATACAATTTAGTCCTTGATGATGCCAAAAATCACTAGTAAGTCACACGATCCTCGCATGCTCGAAACGACACCTGTGCAACCAAAAAAAAAAAAAGACCTTATAGAGAGCACCGGTGTGGTACCGGCCAAATACCCTCCGAATGTCAAGTTAGAGAACTTTCGCAACTCTAGAGTGCTAGAGCTAGGGTAAAATTATGCGTACCTTGGTTTGTGAGAGTTTTGGGATTTTTATAGTAGCATAGGGTTGACACTAGTTCCTTGGCTAAGAAGATATTTCTTTATGGGAGAGATTCTCTTTAATTCGCGTATTTTGTGGAATCCTTTTCTTATAGGAGTCTTCTTGATTAGGGTTTTTCGTGGGGTGCAAGGTATATTCATACGTGGAGCCCAAGTAAAAGACATGCTGGACCCGTCAAGAATTCCTTTCACCCCCATCAGCTTCATCCCATCAATTACTTATTTCGTCTATGCTTTCTGGTCATCTCGTCCACGCATAGATGATCTTGAAGCGTACTCGTTAGCCTTAAGATGGATCGTCAGCCTTAAGATGGACCGTCAGCTTTGTGGAGTCATTTATGGGTGCATTAAAGTCGTTAGATACAACAAGTCTATCCCCTTTACTTAGACTTCAAGAATTACCCTTATCAGCTACCCCCTACTTCAGAACCCCGTCAGTTCTAGCTAACGGGTTGTGAAGTTTGATTTGTAGCTCTTTTTATTTTATATATATATATATATATATATATATATATATATATACATTTTTCGAGAAACAAGACATTTATTGATTGATTTCTCGAGCAACCATTATTAAATGCTTGAACACATGGCTGAAGCGGATTTGCCCCGTTTCTGAACAAGAGTGTTGCTTCATCTTCTGTGCGTCATTCATCCTATATATATCTCACTTCCTTCCTCATTTCTCCTATTTCATCGTTGTTGATCTTCAGAGATAGAGAGCTAGTCACTTTGAGAACTTCGCTCAAGTCATCTTGTTGACCTTGTTGCTTTTGTTACCATTCTTTTCTCAGGCTATCATCTCTCAAGGAACCGTCTACTTGGTAAGTCATCTTTTCTCTTATTTCCTTTTGTCTTTCATCTTTGTTTTCCTAGTTAATCGTTTAACTCTTTTAGAGAGGCCGTCAACTTAGGTTCTTAGAATACATTCGTTGATTGTAGGTAGATAGATGTCTAGAGAAGCGATGAGTGAGCAGTTGTTAATCCGTGAGGGAGCGGGCTATAACGAGGTCTTCCAATCAGGTCATGAGCCCGAGGAGGGCCTTTCCTGGTCGTCAGAGAAGGAAGCGTTAGCCCACTCTCTTGACGAGGAAGTGGAAAAGTTGTGATGTAGAGGAAGGTGAAGAAGAGGAGGTAGATGAGGGTGAGGATGAAGGTGATAAGGGAGGAGAGAAGGGAGAGGATGATGGGGATGAGGGTGAGGCTGACGAGAGAACCCTCGAAGGTGAAAGCTCAGGAAGCCCTGGAGATGGGCACACCCGTCCATTTATCCTCCCCAAAATGTGGACCATCAATGACTTTAAACCAACGATGGCGGCCAACATCTTCAAGAATTTGAGGGATCGTTACCAAATCCCTGATCACATCTTAATCCGTCTCCCTGGAAAATTCGAGAAGTGCTACTCGGGGAAGATTGCGAACGTTGGCATGTATGATGCCATGTTTGCAGCAGAACTAAGACTGCCACTGACAGCATTACACCGTCAGTTGGCTAATTTTCTTGGATTATCTGTTAGCTAGATCGCTACAAATGCTTGAAGGATCTTTATAGGAGCTGAGATTTTGTGGGGTTGTCTGAGTGGTGGGAACCGTCAGCTTTTGTTGGACGAGTTCTTTTACTGCTATTGACCCCAGCACATCATCTTGTCCCAAGAAATATACCACTTCACTGCATGGAAGAAAGTGTTAAGGCTGGTGTCCGACATGCTCGACTCTAACAGGAATTAGAAAGGTAGATACTTCTTCGTTCAGGGGATGAATTGGATATGCCGTCCAGAAGAGTGGGCTACAATGCCTCATGGTTTTGACAATACTTGAGGTATTGTCAAGGATTCAGGTTTAGCACCGTCAGTTTTTACTTTAACTTTCCCATTCACTTGTTAAGTGTTTTAATGTCGTCGTTTTCTTTTTTCAGGTAGTGTTCATCCGAACATAACGGAAGTGTATGGACTTGATCACCCTCGACACGTTGCACGTGTATTGTGGAGGTCCGAAGCTGACGCCTGTAGCTCGTAGGTTAAACACTTATTCCCGTCGGCGTAAGTAACTTATTTTCTTTCGTCGTTTTTCTTTTTGTCGTCTCTTGGTCTAATACTCATCATTTTTTCTTTGCAGAAATGGAGGCAGCTAGGCAGAGGGCGTAGGTGAAGGCAGCTGTTACTTGAAGGAAAGAAGAAGAGAAGAAAACGAAGGGGGAAGGGGCGTCCTCGTCAGCCCCTAAGGCCGTCGGAAAGGGGGCTCCCAAGAGGAAGGCTGTCGGGAAGGACGACCGTCCTCCCAAAAGGGCATCCGTCACCCCCGGGGATAAGCTCCCTAAGAAGACGTCGCCTCCTAAGCCAAGCCACGGGGCAGGTAAGGGACTAATGACGATATCAGGCCCCGTCACTCAAGGACCAGATCGTCGTCTTCTCCCTCACAAGGACTACGCCGTTGAGGTGATTGAGACAATCATCAAGGATAAGGACGTAAACCTTTGTGTGGAGCAAATGACGGAGGAACTGGGGGCGTCAGGCCTCTTTGACCTTACTCAGGTATGTTTCTTCCTTTCTTTCTTTCCTTACTTTTTTTTGTTCTGTTTGGTAAGCGTTGGTCCATATGAAGGCATTACAGGATAGGGGCGTCGCCAAATAAGGGGTGATTACTTGTCTACATAAGCGCATCAAGAACCTGACCGATGAGCAAGAGCAGTACAAGGGTGCCCTTCGTACTCTCAATTAGATGGTGAATGAGCTAAGGGAAAAGCTAAAGGAGGAGGGTTGTCAGAAGAAGAAGGAGTAAGAAGCTAAAGTGGCGGTAGAGAAAGAGCTGACGACCCTTCTTGGGTAGGTGGAGACGGCCAGGGCTGATGCTGTGAAGGAATTTAAGGCTTCACAACTATTCATTGATTCCTGCGTCGTCTGCTATGGTGACGAGTTTGAGGATTGCCTTAAACAGGTCAAGTCCATCTACCCTAACTTGGATTTATCCAAGGTCACTATGGACGATCCCTTGCCGTCAACACCTGTCGATGAAACCAACGACTCCACAGAATCGGAGCCTGATCTAAAAGATGATAGTGTCGTCCTTGCTTAACTTGCTGCAGACCCTTCTGTCACCCCTTTTGTCCCATCCACTAAGCCTATAAATGTTGAGAACCTTTTTACTCAAGACGTTCAAAACAAAAATGACAAGAATCCTCAGGACGCCCCAGCCCTTTTGACCTAGCTTTTTACTTTTTGAATAATTTTATTGTATATTTAGTCTAATTTTCAGACAGTGTTTAAATGCCCCTTTGTTTTTTGGGCCCTTTTTTGTAAAGACTTTATTTTATGTATGGCATACTTTTTGCATCCGTCGCTTTTTGGGCTTATGTTGATCTTTATGTATTGATATGTGTTTGCTCATTCTTTATGCCTGTGTGTAAGGGGACTTAGGATGAATTTATCAGCCATGACAAAGGCCTCGTCCTATTTAAGGACAAACTAAGAAACTCGTCTACTTTAATAAATTGAGGCATCAAACTTAGTGAGCTTGTTTGCTAGTGGGTTCTTGCAATAAACCTGTTCATTTGGAGGCTTAATTTAACAAACCCCTAAAGTATCTTGAACTCGTCCACTTGTGGACTTAACCATGAATCCATCCACTTGTGGATTTTATAAATATTAACTCATCCTCATGAGATGAACTCGTCCACTTATGGACTAATCATGAATCCGTCCACTTGTGGACTTGATAATATTAACTCATCCTCATGAGATGAACTCATCCACTTATGGACTTAATCATGAATCCGTCCACTTGTGGACTTAATAAATATTAACTCATCCTCATGATATGAAGTCGTCCACTTATGGACTAATCATGAATCCGTCCACTTGTGGACTTGATTAACTTGTCCACTTGTGGACTTTTTATTGAACTTGTCCACTTGTGGATACTTTCAAAGCATCCTTAAAGGATGAACTCGTCCATTTGTGGACTTTATAACTTCAAAGCATCCTCATAGGATGAACTCGTCCACTTGCAGAAGGAGATAAGCCAAAGACGACCTGTGTGACAAGTAAGCAACCTTACTAATAAAGGGGCGTTTGATTTGGTTATGCCTTTTGGACTCACCAATGCCCCCGCCATGTTATGCACCCTCCACAATGAGCTATTCCATCCTTGATGGAGGAGACCGACCTGCCTCTATTGATCCATAACTCCTGTAGGCGAGGGAGGGACTGGGACCAGTAACTCTATTGTTGAAGGAATGCTCGATCCAGAAATTGGGACGGTGTCGTGTCCTCACGAATGCCAAACTTCAGAGCTAAGCTTAGCTTGGAGCAGGATTTCACACTCGATGAAAGAGAAAGATGAAAACTAATTATTCAACTACCAGCGCATTAAGGAAGATCATGGGGAGTCATAAAGGGAAGTAGTTATATCTCCTAGCTTGGGGGAAAGCCCCATTCTCCTAGCTACGACCGCGTATTGTGTTCCGTTAAATGAATTAAAGGATTGGGCTTTGAGCCTAGAGATAGAGAAAGGGAAAAGGCAAAGGGAGAGCTGATCTTCCAGTTCTATAGTAAAACTATACGTGAGAGTTTCCCTTCATACGGCTCGAATCATTCTCAGATGCCCCGAGAGGCATCCTTTCCTTGTTTGTTGGGTTGGTTCATGCGCGCGCAAATGAGCAAATCTTGCTCCAATCTGACCTAGCTGGCGAGCAATCCCAGTTCGCGGCAGAGAACAAGACAGCAAGCGAGCGTACCTTTGTTCGCTTCTTCTCCACCAAGCATGGAAGTTTAAGGATAACTGTAGGTCGGTGGCTACCTAAGGAAACTCCGATATTCTCTTAATAGGCGGTAAAGCTGAATGGTAAAGGGGTCGAGCTAACTGATAAGTGCCTTTTTAGCCTTTAGAAAAAGGCTCTCATGTGAAGCTAACAAGGCTGACTACATACAAGTATAGCCAAATCAAGATGAGACGGGACGAGTGGTCAGAGGCCATAGCGGGACTACCATAGGAAAGCCCGCCCCCGCTAGCTAACATAGAAATCTATTCCCGAATAGCAATAGTATCTAATAATTCAAAGCATCCTAATAGGATGTACTCGTCCAATTGTGGACTTGATAATTTCAAAGCATCCTTATAGGATGAATTCGTCCACTTGTGGATTTGATAATTTCAAAGCATCCTTATAGGATGAACTCGTCCATTTGTGGACTTAATAACGAAAGTAGTTTAGTAGAGACAAATATATACACAACTTGTATCTGAATAACTCCTCTTATTTTGGAAAATGCGTGCATAAGTAGAAAATTGTTCTCAAAAAGGACAAAAAACTTGCCCTTTGGGCTTTGATGGGAGTGACGATGATACATCCCACGGACGATGATAATATTAATGACGAAGGAAGCATCCTTGATGAAGTCATCAGGAACAACGAAGAAAGCTATCATCACTGACGAAGGCAGGGAGTCATTCAATACAGTCAATCAATGACCTGAGCAGTTACGAAATCAACCCAGCAAACCGTTGGGAATCTCTTAAAAGTCTCATTATTGGACCAGAGGCGTTACTTGAGAAAGCATTAACCACCCCAACGGCTAGCCCCCAAGGCCACAGGTATAAAGCTCTCATTCAGTCAACAGAAGGTAAGAGAGACACAGATACATACAGACATTTTGAGAGCATATTCTAATTCTTGATTTCTATTTATCATTCTAACTTTGGCATCGGAGACGCTGTGGCAGGCACCACACCGGTGACCATCATTAAGCATATTCTCTCGCACAACGAAGGGTTCCATCTGCTCACTCTTGCTGACGATCTTGTGCTTCATCAGGCTTAAAAGTACTGTAAGCAAAAATTTAACTAAAATAAATAAATTGGAAATGAAGAGTATCGCTTTCCCTGTTGTCTTCTACTGGTAGTACTTCTTGAGGTGCTCGGTGTTCCATGGATGGTGCAACTTCTGTCTGTCCAATGTCTCCAAGTGGTAGGTGCCTTTCCTCTGCCAAGAAGTGATTCTATAAGGTCCTTCCCAATTAAGACCGAGCTTTCCTTGGGTGGGATCTCTAGTAGCACCCATCACCTTTCTTAAAACGAGGTCTCCCACCTTGAAGTCTCTGTGTTTGACTCGGGAGTTGTAGTGCTTGGCCATGAGATCTTGGTATAGTGCGAGTCTTTGTTCAGCTATCGCCCCGACTTTGTTTAGTAGATTGAGCTATAGATGCATAGCCTCGTCGTTCTTTCCTTCATCGTGATTGTCCACCCTATAGCTTGTGAGCTCGACTTCAGCTGGAATAACCACCTCGCTTTCGTATGCTAGCCGAAACGGTGTCTCTCATATAGGTGTTCTGGCTGTTGTCATGTATGCCCATAGTACGCTTGGCAGCTCTTCAAGCCATATACCCTTTTCCCCTTCGAGCCGAGTCTTGATAATTTTAAGCAAGGATCAGTTTGTGACCTCAACCTGTTCGTTGGCTCGAGGGTGGGCGGGGGAGGAGTAGTGGTTTTTGATCCCCAACTGTGAGCAAAAATCTCTAAAGGAGTTGTTGTCGAATTGTTTCCCGTTATCTGAGACCAGGACTCTAGGGATCCCATATCTGCAGATGATGTACCTCCAGACGAAGCTCCACATGTTCTTTTTTGTGATGATGGCCAAAGTTTCAGCTTCTACCCACTTCGTGAAGTAGTCTATGCCTACTATAAGGAATTTCAGCTATCGTACCGCTATTAGGAATGGGCCCATGATGTTTAATCCCCACTGAGCAAATGGCCACGGCGCTGTCATTGGGGTCAATTCTTTTGATGGCTGTCTGATGACGTTGCTAAACCTTTGACACTTTTCACAGGCTTTGACATAAGTCTGGGCATCCTTCTGCATAGTGGGCCAGTAGCATCCAGCTCGAATCAGTTTGTGTACCAACGACCGTGACCTTGAGTGGTTCCCGTAGATCCCTTCGTGGACTTCTCTTATGAATAGTCTGCTTCCTCGGGGCTCAAACACCTTAGGTATGGACGGGAGAAGCCTTTCTTGTACAAGACATCCTTTATCAAAACAAATCATGCTGCTTGGACCTTCAGCTTCCTTGAGGCTTCCTTACGGTAATGCACCATTTTTTAAGTAGGAGATTAATGGTGTGGCCTAATTGCTCTCAGAACCTATCTCCTGCACATCGACGAGATCTATTAGTGGTGAAAGCTGAACAAAGGAGAGTACCTTGTCGGGGATGACCATATGTTCTACCGAAGCGGCTTTGGCAAGACGATAGGCTTGCTCATTCTCTCCTCTAGGGATTTGAACAATCTTGGCCTGTAGGTTGTCTACCCTTCTCTTTACTTGCTCCAGGTACTTCTTCATCCTTTCACCCTTACATTCGTAATCCCCATTTACTTGGTTTGTGACGATCTGAGAGTCGCAATGAATAACCACTCTCGCGGCTCCTGCTGCTTTAGCTTGATCAAGTCCTGCCACTAGAGCTTCGTACTTCGCTTCATTGTTGGTGGAAGGGAAGTCGAGGTGAACCATGTATTCAATCTTGTCTCCTTCTGGAGAACGAAGCACGATACCCGCTCCACCAGCCTGTCTATTGGACGATCCGTCCGTATGTATACTCCATCGAGGATGCTCGTCTGCCCCCTGGCCTTCCCCGTTAGTGAATTCCTCAATGAAGTCAGTGACGACCTGTCCCTTAATGGCAGTACGCGGGCGGTACTGTATGTTAAACTCACTCAACTCTATTGCCCATAGTGGCATAGTGCTAATCACCCAATGGCTTCAGAGCTGCTCATTGCATGCCGTAAGGGCTTGTCTGTCAGGACGATCACCGTGTGGGCTTGGAAGTACGGCTTGAGCTTGCGGGCTATCGTAACCAAAGCAAAGGCGAGCTTCTCCATCGGTGGGTACCTCTCCTCTACACCATGAAGTGCCCAGCTGGTGTAGTACACGGGCTTTTGCACCTTGTCTTCTTCCCTAACCAAGGCCACACTGATGGCAACCGAAGAGACGGCCAAATAGAGGAACAGTTCTTCCCTTGGTTATGAAGGACTCAGTAATGGTGGGGAAGAGGGGTAGGCCTTTAGATCCTCAAATGCCTGATGACACTCGGTCGTCCACTCAAAAGACTTCTTCAGCGTGTGGAAGAAGAGTAGGCACTTATCTGTTGCCCTTGACACGAACCTGTTCAGGGCGGTTGTCTTGCCGTTAAGACTTTGTTCTTCTTTTATGTTCTTTGGAGGAGCCATCTCTACTATGGCCCTATTCTTGTCCGGGTTGGCCTCGATACCTTTTTGAGATACTATGAATCTTAGGAACTTTCCTGCCGTCACCCTAAATACACACTTACCCGGGTTGAGCTTCATGTTGTAAGAGCGAAGGGTGTCGAAGGTTTCCCTTAGATCTTCCAAATAGTCGTCCTTCCTTCGGCTTTTTACCAGCATGTTGTTAACATAAACTTGGACTTGGACATTCCTTCCTATTTGATGTGTGAACATCTTGTTCATGAGCCTCTGATATGTCGCGCCTATGTTCTTGAGGTCAAACGACATCACTTTGTAGCAAAAGAAGCCTTGGCTGGTAACGAACGAAGTTTTCTCTTGATCTGTTTCGTCCATTCTAATCTGGTTATATCTTGAAAAAGCGTCCATGAAGCTCAGTAGCTGGTGCTAGGCCGTAGAGTCTACTAGGATGTCGACCCGTGGGAAAGGGTAGCTATCCTTGGGGCATGCTTTGTTTAGGTCTGTAAAGTCCACGCATATTCTCCATTTTCCGTTGGCTTTCTTGACCATCACCACGTTCGCCAGCCAATCGAGATAGTACACTTCCCTGATGAAGTCTGCCTCTTGTAATTTGCGGACTTTTTCTCTTATAGTTTGATCTCTTTCCTGAGCAAACACCCGCTTTTTTCTGACAAATGGGCAAAAAGGAAGGGGACACATTCAACTTGTGCACCATGATTGAGGGGTCGATTCCTGGCATGTCTTCATGGCTTCAGGTAAATACATCCTGATTCTCTTTAAGAAAAGTTGTGAGTGCTTGGCGAGCTGTCGAACTGGTGAGGGTTCTGCCACCGTCCGCTGCTCTTCTATGTTCATTGTCTGTAGATGATCGTCCATCTCTAACATCGCAATATAACACTCACGTGTAGCAACTTGATCTCCTCGTACTTCCCTACTCCATACTCGGTGGGGAATTTGATCATCAGATGGTAGGTCGAAGTTACAGCCTTTCAAGAGTTGAGGGTAGGTCATCCTAGGATGACGTTATAGGTGGATGAGCAGTCGACTACAAGGAACATGATGTCTTTAGTGATTTGTTGTGGATAATCACCAACTGTAACAAGCAACGTGACTGCGCCGAGGGGGTATACTTTGGTCCCTCCAAACCTAACGAGCGGGGCGTTGGTCGGGATCAACAGTTCTTTGTCAATTCTCATTTGTTGGAATGCTAGGTAGTAGAGGATGTCGGCAGAGCTTCCGTTGTCAATTAAGACCCAGTGCGTGTTGTAGTCTCCTACTCGGATGCTAACGACGAGTGCATTGTCATGCGGGTGGTGGAGTCGTCGGGCATCTTCTTCTGAAAATCCGATAATGGGGTTGTCGATCCGCACCATCTTTGGGACAAAGCCCGTCAACTGGACGTTTTGAACCATCTTGAGGTAAGTTTTCCAAGCCTTTTTGGATGAACTGGTAGCCGCCGTGCCTCCCACAATCATCCTTATCTCTCTGAGGGGCGGCCTTGGACGTTCGTTATCCTGTTGGGGAGCTTGTTCTTGAGGTGGGTTCATTTTCTCCCGGCTGACTAACCTTTGCAACTTTCCTTGCCTGATGAGAGCTTCAATTTGTTGCTTCAAGTTGTAGTAGTCGGCCGTGTCATGACCGTGGTCACGGTGAAAACGGCAGTATTTGTCTCTAGACCTTCTATTAGGATCTCCCTTCAGCTTGTCAGGAAAGGTCAGGGCTCCTTCATCCTTGATTTGCATCAAGAACTGGTCGATCGGGGTAGTTAGCGGGGTGAAGCTTGTGAACTTCCCTGTAGGGGGCTTAGAGCGCCTATCTTCCGGCCGTTCTCCAGTTCTAGCCATCTCCGGTTCTAGCCATCTTCCATCCCCTATCCTGCTGACGCTGCCGTATGTCTTCCTGTCTTTCTCTCTTCTTGGGCTTCTCTTCTCAGGCCAGAAGTGCGTCTTCCGCGTTCATGTACTTAGTTGCCCTGTAAAGCACATCTAACATAGTCTTTGGGTCGTTCTTATATAGAGAAAATAGGAACTTACCCTTCCACAACCCATTTGTAAATGCAACCACAAGTATCTTGTCGTCAACTTCATCGATTGAAAGTGCTTCTTTATTAAAGCGGACTATGCAAGACCTCAGCGTTTCATCCTCCCATTGCTTGATGCTCATCAGGCACGCAGTGGACTTCTTATACCTGTGCCCCCCGATAAAGTGTGAAGCAAACTGGGCGTTTAACTCCTTAAATGTACCGATGGAGTTAGACGTCAATGTGCTGAACCAAATCCTTGTGGGACCCTTTAGCGTGGTGGGGAAGGCCCTGCACATGATTTCGTTTGCCACCCCTTGAAAGTGCATTAGGGTCTTGAAAGATTCCAAGTGATCTAAGGGGTCCTTGGATCTGTCGTAACTTTCCACTTGCGGCATGCGAAACTTTGGTGGAAGGGGGAACGAATTGACGGATGTAGTGAATGGCAAATCAGTTCGGTGGACCAAGTCATCGAGGTCGCTAGACACCCGTCCTCTGAGGGCATTCATCATAAAATCCATCCGTTCCTTCATCATCTGTATCTTTACGACCATGTGAGGTGGAGCCGTATCTGTGACGGACGGACAGCTCGTGTCTTGTCGTTCTGGTCTGCTTGGGGTGTTGCTATCCTCCGGCCCCTCTTGGTCCCTTCTCTCAGCGCTGGTGTCTTCTTGGTCTTCCTCCTGAGTGTTAAGCCCTGCGTTCTTTTGGTGTTGCTGCTCTTCTAGATCATGGTTTTGCTTGGTGAGGCACTCCACGGCAGTGGCGAGAGTTTGAACCTGTCTCTCGAGGGCGGTTGTGTGTGGTTTGTCTCCTTGAACATTGTTGGTGGTCGTCATCGAGCGAGTAAGTACCATTCAACTTTTTGTCCGGGAAGCGATAGTATGGCTTACAAGTCGCAAGTTCCCCACAAACGGCGCCAACTGATGATGTCGAAAATCACCAGTAAGTCACACGATCCTTGCGTGCTTGAAACGACACCTGCACAGCACAGAAAAAAGAGAAGACCTTATAGAGAGTACCGGTGTGGTACCGGTGTGGTACCGGCCAAATACCCTCCGAAGGTCAAGTTAGAGAACTTTCGCAACTCTAGAGTACTGGAGTTGGGGTAAAATTATGCGTGTCTTGGTTTGTGAGTGTTTTGGGGTTTTTATAGTAGCATAGGGTTGACACTAGTTCCTTGGCTAAGAAGATGTTTCATTGTGGGAGAGATTCTCCTTAATTTGCGTATTTTACGGAATCCTTTCCTTATAGGAGTCTTCTTGATTAGGGTTTATCGTGGGGTGCAAGGTATAGTCATACGTGGAGCCCAAGTGAAAGACATGCTGGACCCGTCAAGAATTCCTTTCACCCCCATCAGCTTCATCCTGTCAATTACTTATTCCGTCTATGCTTTCTGGTCGTCTCGTCCATGCATAGATGATCTTGAGGCGCACTCATCAGACTTGAGATGGACCGTCAACTTTGTGGAGTCATTTATGGGTGTATTAAAGTTGTTAGATACAACAAGTCCGTCCCCTTTGCTTAGACTTCAAGAATTACCCTTATCCGTCCTTTTCTAGTGAACCTTTGGACGTTGACCTTCACCTCAATTGGAATCCTTATTGCTAATTTATTTCTCTCTAGCCACATGGCAGCCCTCTATGCATCAACTCAACAACAGGCAGCCTCACATGCGAATTGGGCATTCTCAAATTAAAAGCCCAAAGACCCGGCTAGCTGCCAAATGACCATGGCCAATTTTTATCTTTAAATTATTGGGCATTAAAACCAGAAGAAATAAAAATTGGACTAGATGACCCATATTCTTTTTTTTTGCTGCATGGACTAGATGACCCATATTCAGTCGTTTTTTTTGGGACCATGGATCACGTTCTTTCTATTTCTATGGGTTTGACTCCACAATCACAAGGTCAAGGACCACAACCAATTAATTTGCTGGAATTGTAGTATTCAGTCTGTTACCTTAGTTATAACATGAAATTCTCTCTCTCTCTCTCTCTCTATATATATATATATATTGAATTTTGGTGTCACATTATTAAGTTTTATTGTCTGATTTTTAGCTATCATAATAATCGTGGAGTTAAGATAACAATTGGGACTATATAATTATATACTAAATTTTTTTTATAATTAGATAATTACAACAAGGAGAGAGATGATTTGAACCTTTATTTTGCTTGTAAAGAAAAACATACAATTTCATTGAGTTAACGAGTCTTTTTATCTAAAAAAAAAGTCATAATTATTGCTTTTTATGTTTGTGTTGACCAGGTTCAGGAGTTTCTGAGATGACTAACTTCTCAACATTCTTATTCTTCTATTTAACTAGGTTGAGTTGAGTGTTGTCTTTTCATTTGTATCAGCTATGATTCTTGATGGGATCTCTCCATATTTTGGTAATACTACTTGATCTTCGATCAGTACTGTGGCCACATGTATCTTGATTCTTGTCTTGAGTACTGCTCTATATTTGATGAATTTTCAAACTAACAACTGTAAGAGGCCTACTGATCAATCAAGAACTTGGATTGGGACAAACAATAACGCTAATTAATTAAGAGAAATCATAAATTGATGAGGGAGACATTTCGTTAAATCAGAGAACCCTTCATTGAAAGAGAAGCTCAGAACCATTAGATAATGAAGTACATAAGTAAAACAAGAACCTCTTAAGCATTTATATTTTGCTGGCCCTGGCCTGCTTAATTAATTACTTGTACACCTCTTTTCTTTTCCAATTTTCCCTGCACACCTTTGCTACGATGGTTATTCTACAAATTTAAGTGCTTGTAGGGTGTGAGGGGTAAGGGCTGGAATTCAAGTATCCAAAGGACGGAGCTTCGCACAGAATTCTATCTTGTAAAAAAAGAAAAATCCCCTGGATACGGCTTAATTGATTATGAAAAATACAAATAAAAGTAAACACTAATTAAAAAGAAAAGGAACGAAATTCTTATTACTTGTTTAAGGATTTATTCGTTCTATCAAGGAAACCATACATGGATTGAAAAAGCTGGATTATCCCAGCAATACATCACTCAGGATGAAAAAACTGAAAAATAAAAACTTTGCTTTTTTTTTGAAGAATTATATACATCCCCACTTTGATCTTGGTTTTTTATATAAAAGGAAAAAAAAACCAAGCTCCTAAGATTCTTAAGGGAAAATAAAAATAAAAAGAAGAAGTTGGGAGTGGGAGAGAATCCAGAAAGAAAAAGAGAAGGGTGGGTGAAGCTGTATTATATTCATACATTAAAAAAAGAAAAAAGAAAAAAAAAAGACAGGAAAATTTGGGCTGATCGATCGAGGAGGGTGATGGTGCTCTATAGGGTGATGATCGTTTTGATGTTGATCATTTGGTGCTGGCTTTGATGGGAATTACTTAATAATATAATTTAGGTGGAAAGGCGTCTAGAAGATCCGAACATCTGGTCGAGAAGGATGACAAGTGTCATGGCAAGAGCAGCGTCGATTTCAGGCTGTACAATGAGGCGAAAGACGTCGACGCCAAAGCCCACTCCTCCAACTGCCTCTTTCTGCTTGATCTCCGCCACCCGCCTCCTATTTTTGTCTAACACCGCACAGCATCGTTGCGTGTACGATCCTTCTATCTCATACATCACGTTCTTGCTGTTGGGTGATGAACCCCCGACACTTCCTCCTGTTCCTTCGTTAGCCTTGTTGTAATTACTAACGTGAGCCAAACACTTTGTGTTGAGGATGTTCACGTGTTTCCTCGCCGCAAATCGAGGATTCGCCGCCGTCTCTCCGTCGTACACCAGCCAGTTGTCCCCAAAGCTTAACCTCTGATCATATATATACATAGCACACATTAATTATTTGCCATATTCATCATGATATATATTTAAAATGAAAGCAATTAAGAATTTAACAGTCTATACCTTGCGGCGAATGGTGTAGAGAGGCTTGCCGGCAGCGTCCATGAGAACGATCTCGCCCTTATTACTGGCCATATAGTTATCTACTCTGAATACTAAATCCCCTTTGCTGTCGAATACCGTAAATCCATTACAGCTGAACAGAAGTGACTTCTTCCATACAGTTAAGATTGCCGCGTTCCCCTTTCCGTCCGGGGAGGATGTGACTAAGGTGGTCGTGTTGGGATATACTTTTGTCATTACCAGACCTAAGAATGAGTGATGTAAGTTGAGTCCCAAATCTTACAACTCTCTTTTGCTGAGTTCTGATTTATCAAAAAAGCTCTCTCTCTCTCTGATGCAACTTTGCCAATAATATAGAGTCCCCCACAAACCTTAAATATTTATATTGGCTGGGTTGGAATTTTAGGTGAGTGGTCTAAATTCAATATGAAAATTAATACCCTACGGCGACACAAACGCAACACAACAGTACACACGTTAAACGACACTCAAAAAGGCCGCACCAAAAGTTGAAAAAAAAGTCTACCTCCATTAAAGTGAGTGCGATACCCCTCTCATGATGTCACGCGCATTTTTTTGATTGGACGGAAAGTAATATCACCAAGGAAATTAAAGAGAGAGAAATGGGTGGTGGTGGGTGATGGGTAATGGTCCTGATGAAGCATGATAAGGAATTTGAATTAAAACAATGATATGAAATCATTTCGTACACCAATCTTTACTTTCAAGGCTGACAAAGATAATTACATTAATTAAATTAATAAATTATCAATGTAGAATACTAGAATAACATTGTGTGGCTGAGGACCATTTTGCGGTGGAGATATTTCTATTTACACCTTTATTTTATACCTCTTTTTCTGTATATATTATAGCATCATAACTGTTCATATATATATTTTAAAATATAATAACTTCGTCACACGTATGAAGCGCGCGTGCAATGAGATTTAAAAAAAAAAATATAATTTATAAGTAAATAAAATAATTTAAAAATCAAGAAGAGAGTGATTTTATTTTTTAGGTAATATTTTAATGGGAGATAAAGTTATATTTTTATCGGATTATTTTTTAGTTTTATCTCTATTTATACATAAGGATGTAAGAGTATTTTTGAATAAAAAAAATGAAAACCTCATCCAAAAAAATTTCTAAAATAATAGTATAGATAAGATCATAAAACTATCCTGATTGGTCTTTAAAAAAAACTATCCTGATTGGGTTGGACGGCTTGTGCGAGTCCCTCCCGTCACCTAGGGTCCTATAATATCGATTGACCTCTGACTTTTTCTTTAATTTATATAATATTAAACATTACATCCAGAGAGATAGATAACATAAATTAAAATTTTCAATAAAAAATAATACAGAGTTTGGTTTTCATTGCATGATCATGACTCGTTATAGAAATAAATCCTATAGCTATATTGTTTTCATTGCATGATCATGACTCGTTTCTTTTATCTATTTGTTTGTTTATTAATTATTGTTCATTACATGTTCTGTCGAGAAGGGAAAAGACAAAACACTTGGCCGGTTTACATGCCTATTTTTTATTGTCTATTTACATGTTCTTTTGTGAAAGGAAAAAAACAAAATAAATGGCCTAATCCAGAGTTAGTCTCCGCTTAACTTGAAGTGATCTATTTATTATCTGATTTATTATTAATTTTTAAGGTTTTGTTGCGTGAAAAATGCTACTTCTATAATATTTTTACAGCAAATCGTATGTGGTAAGTTATTATTAGTTCAAATTTGAATTTATCATTGAAATTTTTTTTTTCACTAATAACAATTTACCACAAATGATTTGTTGTAAAACTGTTGTGGACATAATATTTTTTTTATTGCATAAGTCTACCCTAAATTATGGGTTACTCATGAGTTGCATCATAAACTCTGAGAACAAAAAGACACTCTCAATCTTACTTTCTTTTTTTCTTTTTTCTTTTTTCTCCTCACCCATTCCCACGCTATTATTAAGTTAATTATTATGTTTCCCCTAAAAAAAACAGAAAAGAAACTAATTATTACTTATGTAAATATAGTTTACTATATATATACATAAATTACTATTTGGTATAATATAAACTTTTATATCAATATGATATAAATTTTGTATAATCTAAAATATGGAATAAATTTCATAAATTGTTAGATATATGTACCAAAATATTCTGTTCCAATTGATATACTTGCTTAAGAGCACTCGAATCAGTATTAATATAATAGAAAAAGTATCACATTTTAGCCAAACTCAAAATTCATCCGTACCAGACTATACAAAGTTGTATAAAAATACATAGATGCTAGTTGCTACTAGGGGTGTTCGTGGTGCGGTGTGGTGCGGTTTTGGACCATTTTTAGCACCGTACTTTGCGGTGCGGTTTAGCTAAAACCATAATTGTACTGCACCTTATTTTTGCGTTTACATGTGCGGTACGGTGTGGTGCGGTGCGGTTTAGAGTTTAGCCAAAACTATAACCGCATCGCATTGCATCTCATTTTTGCAGTCACATGTGCGGTGCTATGTATAAGATGCGATTTGAAGTTGGTATATTTTTCAAATTTTGGGCTATTCCTACCCAGCCCAAAACTTTTTTTTTTTTTTTGGGCCAAGTTTTAAATTATTGAACTAGTTTTTCTTTATTTTGGGTTGGCTTTTCTAGTTAACACTTGCTAGGGTTATCAAACTTTTTTTTTTTTTGAAAATTAGGGTTATTAAACTATTAATAATATATTTAATATTAAAAATAAATAAATAAATATATTAATATATAGAGAGGGTGCGGTGCGGTTTGTGTGGTTTTCTTATTATAAAACCGCAAAGTGCACTGCACCATGCGATGCGGTGCGGTTTGTGTGGTTTTCTTATTATAAAACCGCAAAGTGCACTGATACTTGCGATGCGGTGCAATTATGCCATTTTGTAGGCGGTTTTGATGCGGTTTTTACGGTTTGTGCGGTTTGGTGAACACCCCTAGTTACTACAATAACTGTGTAAATTTACACTGACACTATTCATTTTGTATTTAGTTTTTTTTTATTCTTTCTTTATGTATCTTGAGGATAAAGGAAAAAAGTTGATGGTGGTTGTTATGGGTGTAGAAAAATAAACAATTAAAGAAATCAAGAAAAATTGATATTTTAACAAAATATAGTGTACAAAAATAATCTGATGTGGAGCGTTTTGAAAATTAAATAGGTAAAATAAAAAAAGTTGGTTTTTATAATAAAATAGATTAAAAAAAAAATCACAAGCTGATGTGAATGCTGAGGTTATCACAAAAATGATTATTGGGCTGACCGATGGCCAATGCTATCTTTGGACAGCGACACAAGTGGGACTTCTCACTTAGAGCATCCACAGCCCGTTTTGCTATCTCATCTTATTTTACCATTCCAAAAAGCTACTTTATTAATTATCCCATACCATTTTACAATATATCCAACATCCCAAAACTCTATTTTCCTATTCTATTCATTAAAATAATATATCTTCGTAATAAAATATATTTTTTCTTTTTTTGATTTTTCTCAATTTTCTCCCCGCGTCGCTTCCAGAAGCCTCCATTACTTTACTTTTCACCTTCTTCCAGCCTCCTCCTCCAATCCATCATCCATATCAACCCAGACCGGCGAAACAGAAAAGGAAAAAAAAAAAAAAAAACCATCATGCCCATCACAACGCCACAGCCACCACAACGCCAATCACATATACCAGCAAACCCAGAAAAAAAAAAAAAACAAAAACAAAAACAAACAAAAAACCATTAACACCCACGTCGATCACAACGCCACAGCCACCACAACGCCATAGCCACCACAGCTCCACCGATCTCGCAACCCACCAATCTCCGCCACGCCACAGCCACCACAACGCCGATCACATATACCAGCAAACCCAGAAAAAAAAAAAAAAAAAAAAAAAAAAAAAAAAAAAAAAAAAAAAAAAAAAAAAAAAAAACAAAAAACCCTTAACACCCACGCCGATCACAACGCCACAGCCACCATAACGCCATAGCCACCACAGCTCCACTGATCTCGCCACCCACCAATCTCCGCCACGCCATAGCACCACAACGCCGATCACATATACCAGCAAACCCAGGAAAAAAAAAAAAACCATTAATATCCACGCCCACCGAACCACCGTCATCAAAACCGCCGATCTCCACCGTTGTCAAAACCCACACCTCCAAAGAAACCCACTAGCCTAGCCTCGTCGGAATCACTATCGGAGCCATAGGAGCTCCGATTCAAACCATCGGAGCCATAGGAGCTCCGATTCAAACCCATCGGAGCCACGCCGACCCATCCGATTTCACCGTTGAGGAAGCCACGGGGTCTTGGGTCTGAAGAGAGCAGAGAGTTGATGAGAAAGAGAGAAGGAAGAGAGAGAAAAGAATAGAAATAATGAGAAGGGAGAGAGAAATTCCCGGTTAAAAATGAGGTGAGAGGATTAAAAAATTAATTTTTTTTTATACCATTCAGCTACAGTACCATCTTACATTTAAGATGGTACTGTAGCTGTATGCCAAAAAAAATTTAACATTTCCCATATGGCCTTCCAATTGCTGAGTATATTTTGGGCTTAAATGCCAAATGTACCTTACATTTGGCATTTGGCCCTCCAGCTGCGGATGCTCTTACGCCTATATTTGTTTAAGAAAGGAAGGGAAGAGAAGAGAAAGAAAAAAAAGGAAAAAGAAAAGGAGTTTGGATGTAAAGAAGAGGAGAGATGAAATATATTTTACTCTTTTATTCTTTTAATATATAAAGAAATAAGGATATAAATGTAATTTTAATACAAAAAGTCAAAATTTTTAAGGGTTTTGAATACTACTTAAAAATGAAAATTATTTCACTATTCAGCTTATTTTTGTTTCTATTCATAAGCCCAGCTGCACTTTTTAGTACTATTTATGGGTCCCATTATACTATTTCAACTAACTTTTACATTTATTTATAGTCTTTTTAGCAATAAGTTTTCAGTTTCAGCAAAATAAGCGGTATCCAAACAGACCTTCATTTTATGGATTTGAAAGGAAAATTAAAAAAAAAAAAAATTCCTGGGACCCATAGAAATATTTATCCCCGTGTTTTATTTCTCCTCTCTATTCTCTTCTAATCAAATAAAGGACAATGAGTTATTTCTCTTCCCTTCTCTCTCTTTTCCTCAAACCAAACACATATAGCCTAAGAGTTAAGAAAGTGGAGGTTGCCATAGGCAGTGCTTCAAAGTTTAAGTCATGTTGCTAATGAGACTAGTAAAGGTTGTTACTTACGTGCCACAACTTTGCTGTCTAAGTTCAGCCAGATCTCTGTATATTTAGTTTATCACTTATTGTTTGATTGTTAATTAAAGGAATGCATACTATGAGTTGAACACTTATTGTTTAATTGTTAATCAACTATTTCTTAAAGGATGTTTATTTACAAACTTTTTATTTTGTGGAGAGAATTTACAACCATTATAAACATATACCATGAGTTGAAATCTGTTTTGTCATAACTATATTATTGTTTACTCAAAAATAAAATAAAATTGGACAATAATCAAAATTATCAAATCCAAAGGTTAGCAAATTTCCATATTAGTGATTAATTAAATCTAAGATGTAAATGAAAATTTTTATATGTTTCTTTTTATTATAAAAAAATCTAAAAAATGCAGGAAAACATTTTGAAATTAATAAAGAACGTGGATGACTTTAGAGATGTCAATAGGATGGAGGGTCAGATTATGAGCATGCACTGTTTCTTCTTCAAGGTGGGGTAGGAAAAACCTTGTATGGAACAAAATGAGACAAATGCTAAACGAAATAGGATAGCAGCAAGTCGTAGAAGGTGAAAGTGGTGTTTGGTATGATTAGGGTATATAATTGTGAGATTTGTAATCCGCAAAGCACTTTTTTTTTTTGGTTTGAGGATGAAATTTCTTTTCACTACTTTAATATAACAAATCTCAAGGTGGAGATAGATTGTCGATATCCATTATCCTAATAACTAGGACTAAGAGATTTATACAACGGAATTTTTGTAAACATAAAATTATTTTTTTACCCCTAGACTTTAAAAGGTGAAAAATAATGAAGATAAAGTGTTGCAAATAACAATCCCTTCACATGGAAATATACAATATATGAGAAGTGTTTATTACACATATTCTGTTACATACACATTTACACACACATGAAAAGGCAATTGTAGCTATGAATGCGTAAATTTGCATGTAGCATCATTCTTAAGTCCATCTCATATAAGAATGATGTTGCATGCAAATGTGATAGAAAATAATAAATTCATGTGTGTAAATGTGGGGAGGTTTTATATCTCTGTAACACCTATAATATTTTGGTAAAATGGGTAGTTGTTTTTGCCATCCCAACTTGATCTCATATTCTAATGGCGATATGCAGCATAAGTAGGGACAAGTGGCTAGTGCCAACTGAAAGTGGGATCGAGAGCCCACCAAATTCCAATTTCCACACCCAGGAACTCGTCTCCAACACACATATAAAAGGCGATGATTCTATTTCCATTAGTTCCCGATTCACAAATCAAAAATTCCCAATCCAACATCTAGTATCTCTTGTTTCTTTAATTAATTATATATACCATTTCATCATTCATATCCCTTTCTCTCTCTTCGCTTTGTCAACTGTCCGTGTGTGGGTGTGTCTATATGAGTTTTATAGGTCGGAGAGGGAAGATACCCAAACCAATTAATGAACATGGTCTCTTTTTATTTAGGCTTTCACTTTCAACTATTTGACTTTTATTAGAGCTTTCTTTGAGACCAGAAGATAAAAGAAAGAGTTTTTTTTTTTTTGCGGCTATAACTTGCCAATCGCATTTTATTGATGCTCTTTCATTTTCAACTTTCTCACTTCGTGTCTTTGTTGTGTACTTACGTACACAGAAGTGTTTTTGCGGCTATAACTTGTCAAAAGCAATTTCACTTATTCAGAATAATCTAGCTTCGTTCCATACCACGTGTTTATCCTACTAGTGGTTTTGTAAAATTTCGAATCTCATAACATTCCTTTTTCTCACTTTAAATTTGTAAAGATTAATGTTCATTTTGCAAAGATTGATTTTGATTCTCCAATTTCTTATACAA
Organism: Quercus tomentella; assembly: GCA_028535165.1. Taxonomy (NCBI): domain Eukaryota; kingdom Viridiplantae; phylum Streptophyta; class Magnoliopsida; order Fagales; family Fagaceae; genus Quercus; species Quercus tomentella. The sequence goes on from JAPQVY010000012.1 coordinate 18,580,660, forward strand.
CTCTCAATGCCTTTTTCCTATAAAAAAAATATACTCTTAATGTTTTTTTTAAGCAAATAGTTTGTTTATTAGGAATCATATCACCTTTAAAGATTAGACGCTTTCCACTTCGTAAGATCAATAAACCCAAAATGCTTATTGGGAGATACAACATACAAGCGGATAACTGAAGCTTATGAGAGAAAAATAAATCAACTTAGTTCTTCTGGTAACCATTATTGTGAAATTCATAGCAAGGCCTTCAAAATTCATAATCAACTAAATAAGATAGATGGGTCTAAAAGGTGTACAATAAAACTTTTGCAGATATTTATCAATGATATAGAAAGTAGCTTCCATTAGTTTCACGGATAGATATCTCTTGACTCTTGGGCTCGAGTCACAAAGGCGAGGTGGAATTTATGCACTGAGGAATAACGGGTATTAAACTTTCAAATGAGTACAAAAATCACTTTGAGTCGTTTGTCACTGCTGAAAACTAGAAATCACTGGGAATTCAAAGAAAAGCTGGCATCTACAAATCAATACCGAAGTGAAAAGGGAAGTTGACATACTACTCTTAGACGTGATTTTCATTCCATAAGTGCTTGTGGGGTGTGGAGGAAGTTCAAGTATTCAAGAGAGAATTTCATACACATATACTTAAGATTAAATTAGCACCCATTAATTAGACTCATAAAAAAACGATTTTTCCTACAACTTAAAAAATATAAAAGGATGAAGTTTGTGTCCAGTATTTTTTTTGCCGACACATGTTTAACACTTTCTTTAATTATTAAAATTTAAATTCAAATAATTTTAACTCTTGGTGACAGCTCGTATAGGTCTAATGTTGTCATCACTCATCAGTCAATGTTGTAGCCCACCAGTTAGGTAAATGGACATTGCTTTATTGGCTCCTCTCGTAGTCTCTATCCTCTGAAGTTTGAATTAGCCTTCACAAGTTTTGGATGCTTTTGCCTATTGTGAAGGATCTCTTTATATGTTGGTTAGTCTCCTTTGTAAATGAATCTTGTTCCAGCTATACAAAGTACCTAACCCAGCGCAATTCCTCATATAAATTCATAATTCCTTGCATTAATTCCCATACTTTGAATTTGTTCTGCCTACTTCTTTACTTATTTGGAGTTCCTAATTTAAATTAACCAATATCCACCATCTTAAAAACTTTTTTCAAAAGTTCATACAAGGTAAAAGTAAAGCACTCCATGATTATCAATATAATACATATCAGTATATCACTCCTCCACGATCAGCCAAATAATATAATATAATACACTCCTTTCCAGATCATCAACGATGACCCAAGTTTAAATCCCAATATACTCTCTAACTGCCATCCATCAAAATGTCAATTATGCCTTGAATAATAATCACAACAAACCTTCCAGCATCTAACAATCTTACAGACGCCCCGTGTCGTCTGTGTGAGTGAATAGAAATGATGTGAAGTCTATGGCCATGGTTTCTAGTTCTAGCTACAATCTCACAATGCTAAAAGAACCCCTAAATATTGTTGATATTTTATTCCAACATCAAATCCTGCATATGCATATTAGCTTAAAAGAAACAAAATACTACTATTTATTTACAGATCAAATGGCAAGTGCCACGTGATTTTTGCTAGGCATGAGTGGAACATGTACATGCTGATGACAAGAGCTTTCATAAGGCAAAGCTGAATGCCAATATATAGTTCAGGAGAGTTAAAAATCTTTTGAATTATAAATCTATATATATATATATATATACCCCTTTTCTCAATTGGAAAACATAGCCGAAATGAGGAATTACATATGGAGTGATAGGAATATGAAGAGATGTGCAAAACCAGTTGGGACCAATCTGTAAAAAACATGAATTTGAGACGGTCTGAATTTTTTGGGCTTGGCTTGGGGGTTGAGATGGGTATACCATTTTTTAGGTTCTAATCTTTTTAATGAAAAAGAAAGAAAAAAAAGAAGAAGAAGCATATACTTCACATTAGAAAAGTTAGGAGGAAAGAAAGGACTAATATTAATAATGAAACTGTGAAAGAAAACATGCTCTTCTATGACTCGTAACAACTAAGGATAGAGCAAATTAAAACGTAAAAACCACTTTATATTTCCAAACATTGTTTTTTGAAGTTGTACGCTTCCTACTATCTACATATGGAATAAGAAGGAACTAAAGCAAATGGTGGGTGTGGGTGTAATCCATGTCCATAGTCATTTTTGTTAGCTCAAAGTATGGATATGTATTAATATTTTTAATGCGTTACAATTACGAATTACAATGGGAATCCAAAAGTGGAAAAAAGGAAAAGGAAAACTAAAAAATATGGGAAGCCAAAGCCGGGTTTTGCGTGAAGATGGAAATAGCCAAATAGGATAGGATAACCCAATTTTATAGAAGGAGCGGATGTAGAGGGAGAGAGAGAGCCGTGTGAGAAAGAAATAAACTCCCGACTCCAGTCCAGGTTAGTTTGTTCGGTTTCTGACTTTCTGACTAGATCTGCCTCAGCCTCTCATTGTTTTTGCTGAAAAGAGAAAGGCTTCTGTTGGGCCTCCAGCTCAACTCCGATATTGATCCATTACTTCCATTTTGGGCCTCTTATTAAATTCTATCCACTACCAATGCAATGCAGCCTCCTTTTCTTTTCTCTTCTGTCTCTCTCTCTCTCTCTCTTTTTCTCTTCAAAATATTAAATTTGCCCATGTCCACGCCCAACCAAAAAAAGAAAAAAGTAGGAGAAAAGATCCAAGTCCAACAAATAAATTTATAACTCTCAAAAAAAAAAAAAAACAAATAAATTTATCCCGGAAATTCAGTCCTCTCGTCTCGTGAGTACTGAAATTGATGCCACAGACAGAGACAGAGAGTGACATTTGGGGAACGGTAACAGAGACATAATTTGTTGCTGAGTTTTATTTATTTCAAATAATATAATTATTATTTGTTTGTAGTGTATTCTGCAATTATATATACTTTAGATTTTAGAAAAACAAAAATGTATTGTATTGTTTAATTTTATGGAGTACTGAAAAAAAAAAGTCTTAGGAGAGAGAGTGAGAGAGAGAGAATTTTATATTAGTAGTGATAGAAAATTAGAAACACGTCTTTTTATTTAATTTATTATTAAGCTGGGGAAAAATAAGGGGAGTGAAAGCGAGAGAAGGCAGCGAAGAATGAAACCCTGGGTCTGGGCCATTAGGAGTACATCGACCACAACCACAACCACAACCACAACCACTCCGACTCCGAGCGCTACTCTTGTTTGTAGTACAACAACCTCACTACTCTCACTCCCATTGCTACTGCCACTAGTTTTAGTACCATCCTTACTGATTCGTCGTTATAAAAAGTCAGCTTCAGCTCAGCAGCTGCTGCTGCTATTGCTATTGCGGCTACAGCTACAGCTAAAGCTAAGCAGCATCACAAAAGCACGTCACATTTTGCACAAACAGCCACAGCCACAGCCACAGCCATAGCCACAGCCACTATGGGCAATTGCGGCACTAGAGAGGAATCTGCTGTTGTTTCTCATGCTCAAGGTTACTTACTTCTCTCTCTCTCTCTTTTTGCTTTATTAATTATTACTGCTTTTCCTCACAATTTCTCACTGAGTTCAGATCTACTCCTTGCTCTCTTTCTTTTCTACTCTCTCTAAGCTCAATTTTCATAATTTCTCCTTTTTTTTTGCCCTCAAAAATGTTGCATATTAATATTAATTCAAGTAATTATAAAACAGTAGCACTTGGTATAAAAATTGTTCAATTCAAAGTGCATTATCGAGTATTGACCTTTGAGAGATGTAAAATTGGAAGCAGTTCCTCAGCTCCACATGTTACCAACTCACGGTCACACCGACAAGGACAAGAAGTACAATCGGTCCATATCAGATCTGAGTGATCCTTCTTCAACCCCTCGCAACTTCGAGGACTCCAGAAAGAATGCTCTCCTCTACACTCACGTTATTGCCTTCACGTTGTACGAGCTCGAGACTATCACCAAGAGTTTTCGCTCCGATTACATTCTAGGTGAAGGTGGTTTCGGCACTGTCTACAAGGGTTACATCGACGAGAATGTCAGAGTTGGCCTCAAATCCCTCCCCGTTGCTGTTAAGGTTCTCAACAAAGAGGGCCTTCAGGGACACCGAGAGTGGCTTGTATGTCAATGTCTCACAGACTCTCTTCTCATATTATTATTATTATTATTATTATTATTTACATACATTTATCTTTCATTCATATTATTATCATCACCTGCTGCCTGCTATCACAGACCGAAGTTAATTTTCTCGGCCAGCTTAGGCATCCCAATCTGGTGAAGTTGATTGGATATTGTTGCGAGGATGACCACAGGTTACTCGTTTACGAGTTCATGTTCCGGGGCAGCCTTGAGAATCACCTCTTTCGAAGTATGCAACATCTTCTTTCTTTCATTCTCTTTGCAGATTTCTATACTACTCTCATAGGCAGTAAACCATAGTTAGCTGTTATTGTAAATGTAACTTTATCAAACGCAGTGTTCTTGCAACTATGAAAACATGTTCTGTGCCCCTAATTCTTACTCTCTGTTTCTCTTCCAAATACAGTTCTAGGATTTCTACTTTTGTTTTGCTACATTTTTATTCATCTTCTAGACTGATTTAGAGCATAACAAAGATAATAATAATGTGTGGCAGCTACTTCTTTTTATGACTGCATTGTCAATATTGCTATAAAATTGCTTGCTTCAATGCACTCAACCTGATGTAAACACCTGCACTTGAAGGAGAAGGTGCATTATAAGAAGCTAGATGACATGGTTGATAGCTGAAGTTTGAGAGGAGACTGGAGAGTGAGGTAATACTGTGGGGGAAGAAGACTAATTTATAGATATCTTGTTCTCATTCCCTTCTTTAGGAGACCTTAATTGAGTTCATTCAATTCAACCCTTTCTTTTGCCCTGGGGAGCGTTTTTGTTAGTTTGGGAGGGCATAGCTAATGACATTCTGTCATGCTACGATCCTGTTATCGTGAATCATTTAGAGCATGGGTGACCTATAAGAGGATATTTTAGTGGGAATTGTGGTAAGGCAGCAATTGTCCTAGTAAAAAAGAGCAACATGTGTCTTGCACGATTTGTGTGTGAGAATGATGCCTCGTGGTCCATAAGAGGTCTGATCATAATTGTCAAAGAGATTAGTGTATATTCATTTTGGAAGGAAGGAGTTGTCAATTTATTCTTTTATTACATTATAAGATAAGAACTTTATTGTTGTTGTTAAAATCAGTCCTTGAAAACCAAGTGGCAGTTATGAGATAGGTTATATAATAGGAAGATATCACTGACCCAATTTGCCCAAAGAGCCAGTCTGTATTGATGAAATGTAGCCTTTTCAATATCAATTGAATCAAGCAGGATAGGCACAACAATGAATAAGACAGGATAAAACATAACTAACTAAATAAAAAGAAGCAAGTAAAAAATAATAATACTTTTCAAAAACAAAAAACAAAAAAAGTAAAAAGAATAGACTGGGTTTGTTGGATTTTGGGTTTGATCTTAAGAAAAAGAATTTCAAGGTTCATACATGCCTCACTTGACAGAGAATCAGACCACATGTAATTCATTGAGTTGAAATTTATTAGAGCCTCAAAATGCTTAGTTTTCAAAGGAAGACTCTAATTCCTAAACCTGAAAGACTTGTATGATAGTAAAGGCTCAAGACTGTGGTTCTAGGTCTTGGACCAGTGAACTAATGGACCTTGTTTCTCATTTGTGGAAAAATGATGCAATGTGTGTGAGCTGTATATATTTGAGTTCTCTAAGCAATTGAAAACTCCATAAAAGTTTGTGCATTTGATCAAGCTATTCCAAAACACTTTTAGGGACCACCAAAATTTCCATATTTGGTAGCAAAGTCATGAACTGCCTCTGTGATTAAGTGTTTTAAAAGGGGGTTTCCCCTAGATGAGCATTATGTACTCTCGAAGGTAGCAGGTGCATGGCCCAAGGGGTTGGTACAATCTGTCAGTCTCCAAAATTTAACCTCATCTCAGGGCACCGAGCCAAGACCCTCAACATTTCTAAAAAGCGATGATGAACTGAACCCTCACTGTGTTTTACTTGTTTCATAAGGTTTCTTTGTTAGCTATCCAAAGTCCTTGTGAACAGTGTTATATATTTTCCCACTACACTTCCCTTCTTATGTAATATGATCTAGCAACATTTGGGTGCTACTTCAGTACTTCTTAGTGTAACTGATGAAAAGTTTGATAGACATATGAGCCTGATCCTTATTTTCTGCTTGATCTTTGTGAAATTTATGAGGGAAAAAATGCAAAAAAGTTCCCTTGGAATTTGGGTCAATTGCTAATTGATCCTTGTACTATCAATTTTGTATTATTGACCCTTGAGATTTAAGAATTGTCCAAATTGACCCCTACATCTCAATTCTGTTAACTATAATTGACAAAAAATATTCATGTGTTGCACACATTTTTGTCAAAATGATTTTTTATATTTTTTATAGTAAAGTGGTCATGTGCACACCATGTAACCATTTTCTCAGTTATAGCACAAGGGTTGGTTTGCAACTGACCCAGACCCAAAGGATTCTTTTTGCATTTTGGCCAATTTATGAAGTACATAATATAAGAGAGCATCAAAAGCCAGCCAGGTTAATCTAATATGTGAATTTTTATGAAAGGGCTCAATCTACTAATAAATGTGTTAAAATATTAACCTTTTGGTGCACTTAAATAGATTGTTGGTGACACTGCTGCTGGCATTTGGTGACTAAATCTTTTTATATTTATGAAGATAGTTATATTTGCTGTGCTGATTCTGCCTGTTTTGGTTCATGAGTTTTTGATGATTTATTGGGGGGACGATAGTGCTAATCAAGATTTGTCATATACTTTTCTGACAACATTATGACATTTTACTTGGTTTCTGGCAATAATTTCATTAACTAAAGTTGATATGATTTTTCCTGAGGGCTTCAGAGGCTACTGTATCATTATCGTGGGCCACAAGAATGATGATTGCTCTTGGAGCTGCAAAAGGGCTTGCTTTTCTTCATAATGCTGAAAGGCCGGTTATCTACAGGGACTTCAAAACCTCTAATATATTATTGGACTCTGTAAGTGGTGTTTCTTTTTTTCCCTCCCTCCTTAGTGGTTCATGAATGTAGAAATTCTCTTATTACCATCTTTCTTGGCCTTTGCATCTACAGGATTATACAGCAAAGCTTTCTGATTTTGGGCTTGCTAAAGCTGGACCACAAGGTGATGAGACCCATGTGTCAACTCGAGTAATGGGAACCTATGGTTATGCTGCCCCTGAATATGTGATGACCGGTAAGGTTTCTGCACATCTCAAAAAAGCTTGATTTGTCAGAAACTAATTGATCTAGGAATAAGAAGTTAGAAAAACTTTTTCTATGATTGAAAGATTAATCAACTGCAAATTGAAGCCAACGAGCTCCAGCTCAAACAGCATCTCCTCCTCCCATAAAAATGGGTGGAGGGTAAGGTAGCGGGTTCAAAACCTATTGGGTGCACATATGAACTTCCCAATAAAAAAAAATTAAAAACTGGGAATTGGATTTGGATTTGGATCTGTCTTTTCTATTCGATGGTGGAATGACATTTTGTTGCAACAGTTCTAAGAAATGACTGACAGCAAGGTTATTTGGAGTGGGGTGGCTGGTGGGTGCCATATTGTTATTAGTACTATTTAAGGCTTGTATTGGATCAATACAATTCTTTTTTCTTTTCATTGCTCTTATTGAATTACAACAGCAATGATTTTGTATGTTGTGTGTCTAGTTTTCATGAATTCTATGCTTCAGGAGTATTAATTTGTGTTTGCGGGCTTTTCTGAATGAAGTCTATATGAAATGAGCAGGGCATCTGACTGCCAGGAGTGATGTGTACAGCTTTGGAGTCGTTCTTCTCGAGCTTTTGACAGGAAGAAAGTCTGTTGATAAGACAAGACCGAGCAAGGAGCAGAATCTGGTAGACTGGGCCCGGCCAAAACTGAATGACAAGAGAAAGTTGCTTCAAATAATCGACCCAAGATTGGAGAATCAGTACTCAGTAAGGGCAGCACAGAAAGCCTGCAGCTTGGCATACTATTGTTTGAGCCAGAATCCCAAAGCAAGGCCCTTGATGAGTGATGTAGTTGAAACTTTGGAGCCTCTACAAAGCTGTGGTGATAGTGTGAATGAATACTCATCATCATCAACTGTTGGTGGCGGAGCATTTGCCATGGGTGGAATCCCAGATTACCGGATGCATCACAGGTTTGTCAATAATGTTGGTCCAGGTGCTAGTTGTCGATCTCCCAACCCAAATTGTTCCCCTGGGGGACCTGCAGCATGCAGGGTTAGATGAGAAATCTGACCTATCTGTATACTTGTTTGGTGTGCTTTTCCTCCCAACCCCCGTATTGAGATGACAATATGGCTTTGTTTGCGTCTTTGTAATTCATGTACATCGTATCCTGGTGACCCCAAGCCTTTGTTGATTATTTTTCTTCGGCTTGGTGCTGTATCAGTTTGTTGTCGCATTTGCTTACCAAACGGGAATTGCCATGTGAAAAGCTATTTTACCGTGTAAACATTAGTTGCAGAATTGCGAGGTGAATGCCAAAAAATGTATTGTGCCACATCCTTATCATCATTGTCATGATTATTGTTTTTATTTTTTGGGTAAATGTCATGATTATTGTTATTATTATATTTGTGAGCTCCATGCTAGTATGGGCTCAGGTGAACCGATTGATATTGACGCTTTTTGAGTGGGCCTATCCTGACAATTTAGTAGAATAGAGCTTGGTTAACTTTTTAAATTATTGGGCATTGGCCATCAGCATTTGAAAATGAAGTGCCCGTATAAAGCCTGAAAACTTGAGTTGTCTGGTCTGGTGGTTGATTCCCCTTGTCCCGGGAGACAAAAATATCAATTTCATTGCCCCACTTCCCCAACAACCCTAATCTCCACTACTCTCCACCACACAATTCTATTAAAACACTGTTATCTCTCTCTCTCTCTCTCTCTCTTGTGCATGCCTGTGTGTTCATCCGTGCCATGGACAGCTTCACAATTAATTACAAGTTATTATTGTCACTATTCATCTTGGTTCAGTTCATCATCATTCCAGGTTAGTCTTAGTTGTGATTTCTGAGCAAGGCTCCAATTCAATCTCTCTCTCTCTCTCTCTCTGTGATTTCTGAGCAAGGCTGCTCCAATTCAATCTCTCTCTCTCTCTCTCTCTCTGATTTCTGAGCAAGTCTCGAATTCAATCTCTCTTGACCCAAACATAGAGTCAAGGTTAGTTAAAATAAATTATATGCCTGCAGGATCCTACGCGGAGCTGATGCCAAATGAGCAATCAACCGCAATATTACAGCCCATGGGTCCAACCAAGTACCAGCTGTTCGAGGCTAGTTCTCATGATGCACGACGAAGGCTAGCACCCTTTCAGCTTTGTTTGCCATGCAAGTGTTGCGCTGCTGCCACCAATACCAGCTGCACCACCTTGCCTTGCTGCTTTGGTATCGACTGCCAGCTTCCCAACAAGCCTTACGGAGTTTGTGCTTTTGTGCCCAAGAAATGCGACTGTATCTCTTGTGCTGTCTAACCTTTCCGTCTTCACCTTCCATTCCATCCTCTTATCACCTCAACTCTCCCACGTAAGCCCAACTAGTCTTGGAACCCCTAAAAAAAAAAACAGTTCTAATATCAAATCTGCTATGTGCCGGCAGACAAACCATTTCACAAACTGTACAAGTTTTTTCAGTTTTTATATGCTCAACATATCTGTTACCAAAATTTAACTTGAACATCTGTTCTCGGTGCTATTGCTAAATATAATCACCCTCGTATACTTGTTATTGTTGTTACTTATTAATACTATGTTGTTTTGCGTACGATCATCCATTACATTGTCATCTCTCATTTCTATGTACATGTTTACTAAAATCACTACGAAGCCTTTGGAGTTTGAATAAGTTGTTCCATTACTTTATAGATGCAATTGACATATAATATAGCTTTATGCTCTATAGCAATTCTTATGGTATTGTATTTTTCGTTTTAATATGTAGTTGTAGATCACATGCAAAATATATGTTCGCATCTCCTATATTATATTTATATATATATTAGGCAAACTTTTATTTTCTAATTAGGTTGTTTTATAAATGTTGGTTGGATTAGATCAATTTAATTAATTAATTATTGTACGAGCATCAGGTATGGGCCCAACCCATTAGCCTCTATATGCCCGAGAACTATGGGCCTAGTAGCAGATTGTGAGTCATATCAATCTGGAAATCAATGGCAGGTCGGAAACTGAATTGATCAGTAACGATAGTGCCTTGGGAGAAATTGCCTGCTGAGCACCGTTTGGCAGCGATTGCAAGTTTCAAGATAAGTCACATTTGTCGCAAGAAGTGGGTCTCATCTGGTTAGGAATATATCCCAAAAGGACCCCACCAACATAAAAAGCCTCTCCCATCATCATGACAACTCCACTAAGGGAAGTTTATAAATAGGAGTCAAAGGGGTGAAAAGGGGGGTTGGAAAATCTGGAGAGAGAGAGATTGATATACTAGAAGAAAGAAGAGAGATATAGCTAAAGGGGAGGGAGCTCAATATGCAGTCCGAGACTTCACGAGAAACACACAGAGGGGGATAATATTTTAGTTGGGCCTCAAACTCCATCACTTGGGCTATTAGGTTGGCCTCAAAAGGTTTTACCATTGTAGGAAATTCTTCACCCACTTTAAACAAATAAATTGAGAGTCCGACTTTAGAGTTCATCAAGCATTTTGGATTATTTTTTTAATTGATGGGAGGATCAGTGTTTGTTGAACCCAATAAAGAATACATGTTGATTTCATGTTCATGAATATGTCCAAAGGAAAAGTTCAAAATTTTTACTTCGTTATCTATGCCGGAAAGAGTTGGTGGTCGTGTCACTCTTTTGTCAGGTGGTGCACTTGTGTGGCGGTGTGCCACTATTTTGAAAGCAGAAGCTAGCCACAGATAAAAAAACGCTACATTTAAGGATGATTATGTTTACTTTTCATGAAGATGAGGATGATTATGTTTGCTTTTCATGAAGATGGATTTCATCGGTAGATAATTATACTTAAAAGGAAATATTTATCATCAAAGGAGTCTATGACAAATTGGTTGACTGGAAACAATTGCCATCAAAGGAGTATTTTCCTCATATAGTGAGTTAGAGGACATGGGTTATAGAAAATTATGCTTGGATTTGAGATTGAAAGGAGTTGTTTAAAAATAACGATAGCATAACCGAGATATTATGAGGAAAAGTAGTTGGATGTCTTAATGTTTGTCTTTTGTTTAGAGGGTGCACACTATTCTTTTCTCTATGAGGAAGTGATGCTTGTATAAATTTTTAGCTGTGCATTTAGAGTAGCGTTGAAGAATAATACCTTAAAAGGTGATGGCTAGCCATACATACTTGTCTTGAGAAACATGGTTCTACTCAATCTAGCCCTCCATAGGAATTTGAATGGTTATCTCATTTATTGCTAGTAAATGAAAGAGATTTATGGAATGTCGTATGGTCGAAAGAATGGGCTTGTTGATCAAAACCAAAATCATAATAGGAGATGTTTTTTTTGGGGTGGGAATTAATTAGTGCGTTTTGATATTTCCTTATTAATAGAGTCTCTTCAACTATTAAAGCAAACTAGAGCATTCACAATGGGAATGTTAAATGTCATATGTTGCCTCTATTTAGCATTTTTCTCTCAAAAACCTCCACCATCCAGAATTGTAAAAACTTAGAATTGTAACATTTTTTCCAATACTGCTACAATGCCATCCTACTTTTATGATGGCACTGTAGACTATTGTATTTGTTTTTTAATCTGTTTTTTTTTTCTCTCTCCTCTATGTCAGACACATTTTCTTTCTCAACTCTCTCTCTTTCCTCATCTCAGTATTTTGTCTCCCTCTCCCTCTCTATGAATTGCTCTCAACTCTCACTCTCTCTCTTTGTGCCGGTGGTTGGGCCTCCATGCCAGTGTGTGGGTCGTGGGTTAGTGGATCAGTGGGTTTGAAGTTCTGGGTTTTGTGGGGTTTTTTTTTTTTTTTTTTGGTTGTGACCAGTGCTTAAAGGAAAAGGTGGGTATGGCTGAATTAGGTATGGCTAAAGTGGTTCGTGGCTCTCTCAAGTCCGGTGTGGGTCGTGGGTTGTGGGTCTCTCAAGTTCGGTTGCGTTGGTTGGGTTTTGAATTGGTGTGGATCATGGCGGGTCATGGTGGGTTGTGGTGGCTCTAGGGCTGAGGATCGTGGTGGATCGGCGAGTTTGGAGTTCTGGGTTCTGTGTGTGTTTTTTTTTTTTTTGACTGTGATCGGTGCTTAAAGGAAGAGGTGGGTATGGCTGGATTGGGTATGGCATTTTGCTATTGGTTTGATTTGATTTTGGGATGGATTTTTTTGTGGGTTGATGGTGGTGGAGTTGGGGGTTGCTGTGGTGGTGATGGAAGGGGGTGGGGTTTTATTATGGGTCATATGTGGGTTCATGGTGGTGAAGGTGGGGGTAGCCGTGGTGATGGTGGTGGCGTGGCCATGGGTTTCGGTGGCTGAGGTTTCTGGGTTTTGTTTTCTCTATGGGTTTCTGGGTTTTGTTAATCTATGGGTTTCTAGGGTTTCAAGAAAACAACATTATGGATGGGTATACTTAGAGGAAGCTTCTTTATGTGCTTGAAGATGACTTTGGTTTTCAACTGATAAAAATCAGTTTGGGTACTGAGTTTTGGAGATAAAAACCAGTTTGGGTATGTTCTTCGTGGTGGTGGTGGTAGTAGGTGGTTGCAGAGGTGATTTGGGTTTTTGTTTTTATTTGGGTTTTGGAATATATTATTTTATTGTGTAGAAATATCATTTTAATTTGTTGTATTGTAAACTAAAAGTTGGGATGCTAGAGTATCGTAAAATGGTATGGTATAATTGATAAAGTAGTTTTTTGAGATGGTAAAATAGGATAGGATACAATTTTCGGATGGGGATGCTTAGAGGAGTAGTTTCAAATTCTACTTGAATATTTAACGAGCTGTGAACAATGTAAGTTTTGTCATAGTTTGTAATTTTCTTTGATTCCTCCTTGATTCTTGCTTCAATTGCAATTGTTGATTCCTGATCAACAATATATCGAGTTATCATGCTAGTCTCTAACAACACTTAGTGCTCCCAAAGTTTTATGCAGTTATACTTGAAAATTGCACTACCTATTTGCCAGGTATGAACAATGGCAGCAGTTGATGTGAGGAATGTCTAGTTGTTTTGTGCTCACAATGCACAAGTGGGAGATGTTAGAACTTAGAAATATTGTGCAAGACCAAGCCCAAATAAAAGTGGGCCTAATTCAACAAATTGCCAAAATGTTGTGCCTTTTGCCAAAAAAGTACATCTTTGGTTTTGTACCCTTTGGTTGTCTATATAAAGGAGCAAGGGCTCATTTGTGCAGCTATTGAATAGATTACTAATGAGTGATGTTGTAGAGCAATACACAGAGTAACATTCTCTTATATTTCATTAGAGCATTTAGGCTATGGATACCATGTGTTTTGTTCTTGTAACAAACACCATCATTTAAGTCTCAATTCATGAGCGATATTAATTTCATTTTTCAACTACATTGTAGGTGGATGCTAAAAATGTTTAGGTCATATCCTCATAGTCATTATCATGATTATTGTTATTACTAGCCTATGTCTTGCCCATAACATGTATTCATTTACCTTGTGATAAGAGTGATCTCTTTTGTATTCATTTATAACATTTTTTTGGATTTCTAATATTTTTGATAATGGAGAAATGCTATTTAATTATAGTGGCTATGTATTATCACATTAATCATTAATGCAATGTAAGTGACTTGTTGTCTCTAAGAACCTAAATTGAAATCCTCTCTCCCAACTTATTATGGTGAAATAAAGACCATATAGATTCCCTATTGATATTAATAATTGGTGCACCACCTTTTTTTATTTATTTAAAAAAACCTTAGAAATGAATGCATGGACCTTAGCTTGATCTAGATTCGGATTGCCTTCTAGGGCATTGAAAAAGCGCATATATATATATATATATATATATTTGGAAGAGAGAGAAAGAGGGAAAGCGAGGCATTTTCTTTTATGTTTGTGTTTCTGAGAGTAGTCTCCATAGCAGGGTTAGGGTTTAAGGAAGAAGATAAAGAAGGAGCCGATCAATCTGAGAAGTGAGAATGGGGTTACCAATGCAGTCACATGGAATACAATCAATGCTGAAAGAAGGCCATAAGCACGTCTCCGATCTCAGGGGTATTTCGGTCATTTTATAGGTTTGGGGGTATTTCAGTCATTTTCTTAGGTTTCCAGGGTATTTTGGTCTTTTTTTAAAGGTTTTTGGAGTATTTTGGTCATTTTTAGGTTTAGGGGCTATTTTAGTAATTTTTTAGGTTTATGGGGTATTTTGGCAATTTTTAGTGGTTTTGGGGTATTTTAGAGTTGGGTGATTTGTAGAAATAATACTTGAATCATAATTTGGTCTAATTTGGTACCCTATTAAAACCCAATAAATATTAATGTTAATTGGGTTAATACCTATTTAACCCAATTAATAATTGGGTGGGTTTGTGTGGGTAAATGGATTTAGGTTGATTTTGTCACCCCTATCTAGAATGAAGTGTAAGATAATGGGGGTGTTTATTTCTTTGTCTTCATACTTCATATATTCGCTATGGTACCTTTACACTAACATCTAATTGAAGAAAGGTTTATTAGGGCCGATGTTACAAGCATCTGAAATACAATGGAATATTCAACAAGAAAATAAAAGAAAAGAAAATGGAAATCGTACCTCTCACTCATTTGAAAACAATACCTTTAGTGTAAAAAATAGAGATGTAAATGAACCAAGCCTTGGAGTATCGAATGTTCAAATTTAGTTTCAGTTTGAACCAAGGATACAAATAAAGGTGTGTAGCCAACTCGTGGATCCACTAAAACCGCTACTTGATCCAGCCCAACCCATCAAGTTAAGTCGGTTTTGGCCAAATAATTGCTATTAGCCTATTACCATTTACTTCAGGGTTGTGGTATGACGTAAGTGCAACATCAAATGAAAATTTTTGACGTAGGTTATACATTTAGCAATTATACATTTTCTTACCCAAAAAAAAAATCTTTTAGCTCTATGCTGGTTAAAATGCTCCAGTAAAGTTTTTTGGACTAGAATATAATGTTGGCATGTCATGACACCACCATAGATCACGATGAATGCTAACATGTAGAAAAACCTAGGAGGACAATATTGGTTGCGAAAAGTATTACTTTTGACATGTATAAATGTATAATTATTGGAGTACTTCAAAGACACTGTCTGTATATTTCAATCACAGAACAGAATGTAATAATTTGCATGGTTCACTCGACAAGCACTAAATCCATGGACATTATGGAGATTAAAAACCTTAAGCAAAATCTACTCAGTCGGATACTGCACAGAGAAAAATAATATGAGCCACATCAAGAGTTAACCCACTCTGTCCACAAGAGAAACCATGCTAACTTGAAGCTTGTCTCACAATCATGGGTGCCAATCTATTATAGAAGTCAGTCCCTTATGCTCATTTACCCTGTTATATATTACAATTCTTCATTTTTACATGTTGATATCTTTCCTAATTTGACCTGCTAGTTCTTTGCCTGTAGGCGTGTCAAATGGGTGGGTTTGGGTGGATTTGGAGTGTGCATAATTAGGTTGGGTATATAAAACCCATTTAACTAATTGTTTCTAACCCAAATCCAACTCAACCCAATTATTATGGATAAACCCCAACTCACCCAATTACCTAATTATCAAAATTACCAAAATGCCATTAAAGTGAAAACCCCAACACTTTCTTGGATTCCCTTTTCCACTCTCTCTAGTCTCCATTCTTGGGATTAAAAAATTCCACATAAGCACATCCACATCAGCAATTATATTAAAAATCCAAATAAAAAAATATTTTCTTTTCTTTTCTATTTTCTCTCACTTTCTTGGCAACCAAACAGTGCAACAAATACAAAGAAATGTCATTTCAAGCTCAAAACTTTCGTGGAATTTCCCAACAAATAAAATAAATCACGCCGCCGACATCAACATTTCCCAACATTTCTTTCTATCTTCACTGAAAAGAAAAAAAGAAAAAACCAAAAATCCAACAAACTCTCTCTCTCCTCTCTCATTGCTTCGGTCTCCAAAATCTCGAGCAAGAGTTTCGGCATTTAACGATCAGAAATTTCGGCCTTTCTTTTTCTGTAACGCCATTACTCAGAGCTCTCTCTCTCTCTCTCTCTCTCTCTCTCTCTCTCTCTCTCTCTCTCTTAGAGCTCTGTGATTTGCTGAAAGGGACCTCAACCACATTTTCCCACACAATCGTACTATGAATCCTCCAGGTTCGTATCTTCAATCCACATTCCGTCCATACGTCTTGCATTTCTTCAAATCTTCGGGCTTCGTACAGATCCGATGGCCAATTTGTTGTTGTTGTTATTATTTTTCTGAAATGTAGGTCAATAGATTTGAATGATCTGTGAGAATTGTCATTGATAAAAAACAAAAAAGCTTTTTTTTTTTTTTTTTTTTTTTTTTTTTTCGTGTGTTAAAATTATGGTCTGTTTGGTGGTTGAGAAAATGGAGATCAAGAAGAAGGAAACTCAATTTTGTTGTTGTTTACTTAATTTTTTATACTTTAATTGTTCATAAACTGCTTTCTTTGTTTGTTTATTTATTTATTTATGGGAAGAGCTAGGTTGAATTTGAGTATATTGCTTTTGGGTTAAATGGGCCTCAGTGGGTTTCTAGTTAAAACCCAATAATCACTGGGTCTAATTGAGTTGATGCCCATTTAACCCAACTAATAATTGGGTGGGTTTGAATTCAATTAGAGTGGATGGATTTAGGTGAATAAATGGGTTCGGGCTTACTTTGTCACCCCTATCTGCTTGTGACATTTATATTTCCTTTTGCCAGAACATCAAGGTTAAACCATGTCATGGAATGTTTATTCATTTACAACCTTTACAATTAACATGATTCAGGTTCTCAACAAAATGATTTGTACTTTCTATGTAGAACCGCCATCATTCCCAACCATAGCACAGTATACAAAGCAAAAAATAGGACACTTTTCCTACCCTAAACAAAATTTTCTTACAAACGAAGTTTTTGGCATCTGAAAGAAAACAACAGATGCCTAACGAAGTCCAAGAACCTGCTTATGAGAACTAAAAGCATGACCAAAATATCAATTGCCATTTCAACTAGTCCTCATCCATCCCTGCAGGCTGATCTCTCTTTGGACCACCTGCTGGTTTTGCCATTATAATCTGTGACATAAAAAGGGATGGTATAATTAATAAAACTCATGTGAAAAGAAAAATTACCAAAGTAACTGAGATTCAGTTCCATGTGTTATAATTAATCAGGTGATCTAAAACCTATTGTAATTAACAATATAAGCCAGCAAAAAGTGCACTCTCCAAATTAGAAGTTTCTTATATGTGCACTCTTCTAATTAGCCCAGTTATTTTACGCCAAATTCCATGCGTGCTAATAAGTTCGAGAGGTTACATAGGTATTTTTCTGTGGGGTGGTGTATGGGACAACGTGAAATACCACTTGGTGGTTTGTTCCCAAATTCAATATTGAGGTTTGGGTATTAGGAAGCTTGGTACTTTAAACCCAGCTTTCTTGTGAAAATGGGTTTTGCATTATGCTATATAAAGGGATCTTTTGAAGAGGATAGCAGGAGCAAAATATTGAGAGATGGGGCCACTGGTGTTATGCTGAGGTTAGGGGTGCTCATGCAGTGAGTCAAGAAGCACATTAAGAGTGGTCGGAGATCTCTTCAAGCATATGAAATTTTCTATTCCAGATTTCTATTTTGTTTTGGCATAAAATTATGAAAAACGTATTTAAGTTATATGAGAAAATAAAAAAGGCATTATGGTTTATAAACTTTGGAGAGTTTTTACAGTTACAGACATCCAAACCAAGTGATGTTTGACAGTTCAAGCAAAAAACTTATTTCCTTGATAAATAGAAAAAAGATTTGCATAATATGCTAGTTAATTACCTGGTCCACCCGCAGTACAGTGCAAGCAGCATCTGCAGCATATTTGAGAGCAAAGAACCTGTACAAAAGCCAAAAAAAAAAAAAAAAAGCAATTGTGCTTGTAAATACAAACAATGAATACCTGTAAAAAAAAGAAACATGATGATTCCAACTTTAATCATCGCAAAACAATGCTACACCAATTTCTTAAGGTTCCATATTTTGGAGGGGAAATTTTATAAGACTACTTGGTTATCTTAGAAAATTGAAGTCTTTACTAGTTGCTGTAATATGACAGCAACCATGCCTAAGTCCATTCTCCACTTATAAGTTCAATTTCCATATCTTCTTATAATTTTGATTATGTTGAAGTACTCAGCCTCAAGAATCTGAAGTTCCAAAACTCTTTACTAAAAAAAATTTTATAAAAAGAGTAGGATTTTTATAAAAAGAAACTACTGAAATGCACCCACAGAAGCTTTTCTTGCGTGAGGATGACAATATGATATGTAACACCAAGTTGAGAAGAATCTTACAATTTTTTTTTTTTTTTTTTTTTTTGGATAGAAAAAATAATTTTATTAGTAAGAGACTACTTCGTGAGCAAAGGACATGAAGAAGCCAGAAGAATCTTATATGGTTCCGAAGGTCAAGTGCTTAGGAGTCTACAATAGAACAGTTTTCAATTTGGCCTTCCTTAGGAGCCTACAGTAAAACAGCTTTAAATTTGGTCATTTACATCACACGTAGAGGTTAGTTTTAAATTAGAACATATGTGATTTTTTTTAACTCCAACAAACTAAGGGTATTTTGATGATTGAGCCAAGCCTACAACTTTCTATGAGTATCTTAAGTGTCTTGGAAAAAATTTATATGTCCAAGTTAGTTTTTTATTGTGTTTTTATCAGCTGTTTAGTTTACAAGTCAATTCAAGAGTTATACTGCTAACACTCATTTAAAAAAAATTGAAAGAGAAAGCTATAATGCTGGTAGGACAAGGAAAACTCTCCTCTCTTTCTCTCTCTCAAACACAAGCACACCATCAGGCATCAGAAGTCAGAACTACAATAACCAACACAAGTTTTTGACAAAAGCATGATTGATGACAAGACAATGAGAACCAGCTTACTTAGTGATGTAAAGGTCCCAGACACACAAGGTTGAGACATCCTTGCAAACACCTTCCTTCAAGTCAATACCCACTTTGCTATTACCAGATGCATGTTCAGCATATAGAGAAGATATGATCTCCATTGCATTAAGCCCAGCATTCTCAGCCAGCATTTTAGGAACCATCTCAAAACTTTCAGCAAATTTTGCTACTGCATACTGATCCAATCTGCAGATTCAATACAAGGTCTAATCTTTAGTAGTTTTTCCAGTCATGCCTCACTAACTGAATCAGTGAAAAAACAAATACAAAAACACAATGTCAATTGCTTCTAGTTAGAATAAGCTTCAATTGTAAATTTTGTTTGAGGAATGACACTAGAGCACGCATAAAAGCCAGTTGTTCCATCTCAATGTAGAAAAATTTGTAAGGCCATGAGGGAGAATTCAGAGCATTACACTACCTTATTTCAACCAACTCTTTATCCAATTCTAGTAAATGATAGAAGAAAGAAATTTGATAAAAGAATAGTCACACTGACATCACAATACATGGTACTCATATAAGACACAAATGACATGGGGGCATTTGTATGGTACATAATTTCATTTTCACTAGTTCTTTTTTCCTCATTTTTCCCAAAATTGTTCATGTCAGTGCAGTTAAATATTTTGAAACTAATGAGTAAAGAGACATTTGTAAATTACCCTGTTTCTTTGTATGAGAATTCCTTCACTCTTTTAGCTAACTCAATCTCAGTAGCGGCAGCTCCAGGTACAACACGGCTGTCCCGGCACATAGCCTAACAAAAAAGAATTAAGAAAGCACCAATATGAAAAATGACGCAAACACCTAACACTCAAGTTTCAGAAGAACTACAATAACCATAATCATAGAGGCAAATCATTACCAGCCCATTAGAAAGTACAGATTTTGAGTATTCTATATAAATTACCTTGTAGGTATTGACTCCATCATCAACTGCTCTTTCAAGGTCATCTAGTATACTATCAGTACTTCCTCGTAAAACCACAGTGGAAACAGAGTTCCCACCTTCTTCATTCTTGACAATAATGACCTAAATATATTTATTTGGAAAGGATGAAAAAATCATGCAAACAGCAGAGGCAAGAAAACAAGAGAAAAAAAATTCCTGAAACTAACACTAAACTGAAGCAACATCTTAAACATACCCTAACACCACCAATTTCCTCAACTGAAATAGAATCAACATATCCCAAATCATCTGGGTTAGGCTGGCTAAGCTTCAGCTGATGCAAGAACACAGAAAACATTAGAGGCCAATTTGAAAAAGTGCCAATAAATTATCAAGTACTAGGCACAGCTACCATTGCAACAGCACCAGTTGTTCGGCAAAATCGACGCAACTCAAATTTTGAAGAGATCTTCAGAACCATGAGCCTGCATGCAAGAACTATTAAATTAGAAACACTAACTCTTAAGAAATCTGTAGAATAAAATATTAAAACTTAACATAAACGGGAAGACTATCAATATTCATCAGGTCTGAAAATTGGACAATATTAACGTGCATGCATACTTGCTTTACAACAACAGAGAACAAATAACTGAAAATTAGGAGAAAATAAAGACTTGACATACTTATAACGCTCACAGAAGTGTAATGCCATCTCTCCTACCGCTGCTCCACTGACAATTACTTTGGCACCTGAATCTGCAACTGATCTGATAAGCTCCTCAATCTTTGCTTCTTCAGTTTTTGAATAGTTTTCTAGCTACAAGATGCCAAGAAGAAAAAGGTTGCCAGTCAAGTTACGTAACAACTGATTAAAGAAAGGAAGATAATTGTGCACAAATTTCAGTGTGCTAGATGTATGGCAACCAACATTAGATTCAATGCTTGCTAAGACAAAAAAGATAAATGAAAACAATTACAAAAATGTGAACCAAAAGAAAATTATTGAAATTAGATAGAAAAGCATACCAATCATTTACTACTAATTATGATTAAACCCTAGTGGTAAATGCTTGGTATGATTTTCTACCAATCATTTACCACAAGGGTGATTATTGAAACGAAATCTTTATTGGGCAAAAGTGAGCTAATATTTTAAAGGTTCTATATACTCACCTGCTTCATGAGTTTATAAATGGGTGCCAAAGAATGGCCACTCAAAAAATTTTAAACAATAGCATCGTGTATTATAGAAAGATGACAGATAGAACAGCAACTAAAAGAGGTGATCCTTGTCAAGATGTACCTGCTCAGCAGAATGAATTAAGACAGTTCCTTTCGTTTCAGTTGCAGAAGAATCAACACCACCAGCAAACACAGCAACCT